>OX411734.1:18524626-21026187 GCA_948252095.1 Dicycla oo
GTGGGTCTACGTTTCCACTGGAGTACACGAATATGACCCACGACTATGTATAGCGTGGCACGGCGCACGGAGAGGCTACGCACGTGCCACTGCAATCCACGGACACGGCTTCACTGCGGGAGGTGTGGGGAGGTGGGACCTTCCCACCTGGGCGCAGGCATCGAAAGCGAGCGACGCCTGCGCCATTTTGTCAATTGCTAGGTTTCGTGGCGATACGATATATACGAGAAACATGAAACGCGTCCGGCCCACAAGGTGTATGACTGAAAACTGCGCTGCGATAAGTGAGCTGTACATAGTCGTGGGTCATATTCGTGTACTCCAGTGGAAACGTAGACCCACGTTGACAGCGTTGAGCTATATAACCGCCTATTCGAGCAAGCCACGCGTGTATCAATGACGTCAATTCATGCGTAGCCTCTCCGTGGGTTGCAGTGGACACAACCACATACATTTTCTTATAAAGCGAAGCTTAATACACGTGCGTAGCCTCTCCGTGCACCGCGGTGGGCCCGCGCCTTTAAGATGGCTTGTAAACTGTACGTGTACCTCGGCTTACAATTAATATTACTTAATTTAGTTCATGTGGTGTTTACCTTTAAGTGATTGTTACACTGTTCCAAGTTCTTAACATGTTATATTTATGCTCATGATGTTAGTGTAAACAATTGTTGGTGAACCAAATAAATAAATAAATAAATCTCTTGGTAAGACTGGTTGTCAGACTTTCGGGCGTCTGACGACCCGTAACGATTGTCAAAGATCTACGAATGACAGCCGGGACCTACGCCTTAACGTGCTTTCAGAGGCACGGCCCCTCCGTGCCTCTGAAAGCTCTTGGTATGTAAAGATGGTCACTCATCCACAGACCAACCCCGGCAAGCGTAGCTTAACCTGATCGATCGACCCGTGCGGCTGTTATTACTCAGCCACAGGTCCTTGTTTCATTTTGACAGTTCAACAACATTAATTGCGTTATTTACGTTTGTTGAGTTGACAAAATTTTCTTTTTATTACTTAGCAACTTTTATGTGAAAGTAACAAGTTTGGTTAAGTACTAAGTTAGCTTACCGATTACCTATAGTAAGCTGTAAAGTTGTATCATCGTCTCTCGTATCGACACAAGAAAGAAAGAAAATAAACAAACATAAAAAAAAAAAAATAATTAAATCGACTTCAAACAGAATTAACTCGAAATTATGAAATAACTTTAATTTGGGAAGTCGGTGTCTTGGGATCTGTATTTTAGTTTTTTTTTTTGCTACCAACTTCCGAAATTAAAGTTATTTCATAATTTTGAGTAAATATCTTTTTGAAATTGACTTTTTTTTTAAATTTTTAGTAAAAACTGGAATATTTGTTTGTAATAAGTAGTAAATATTGCACTAGAATTTGACCAAGGTTTTGAGATGTTTTCCCTCTGACACCACACCCGTAGCTCGTATCAATAAGCCAGGCCGTCACACTTGGAATCGATAGCCGATTCCCGGCCACCGTAGGCGCGGGCTTGCGGATGGCGAGCAATGGGTAGCTCGCCGTCCGGTAAGGACCAGGCCCGGGTCGACGGCGCGTTGTGTTCCACGCGCGCCTCAAAGAGATGTCAGCACTAGCTGAAGGGGTCCGCTAAGGCCGATGCCCGCCAGGGTTGCGGGTTGTTCGAAAGAGTTACCGTGGCCCTGGCACAGGCAACTGAAGGAACACGGGTGGGTTTTAGTCAGTAGAAGTCTGACACGCCCTCCCGCTCCACCCAGAGCGGGAGAAGTTATTTGATGATTTCCCACCCAAAAAAAAAAAGGCCGTCACACTTACACGTATTAATCCATTATCATAAAAAAACTACTGAACCAATTTTGATAAAACTTCCACTGTTCCCTAAGTTGAAGTAAAAGTAAGCCAACTAAAAAAAAGTAGTCACGCGATTAATAGTTTCGGAGAGATGCGTGGCCAAACATAAAATACAAAAATATTTATTTCAACGAAACAGTGTCGTACGTACAGACGCCAGCACATCAAGCTACTACAATCTGTCAGATTTCTTTAATAGATTTTCGACTTTATTGCTAAAGCATTAGGTTCACGGTTGATTGGGAAAATCTGACAGTTTCGGGTAGGTTGACCTGCTGGTGTCTGTACATAAATTGAGGCAGCCTCAGTAAGGTTTGTACAAACCTGGGGCTGCCTCAATGTATGTAAGTCTTTCCTGTTCCAGCGCCCCACGCTTTTACAATCAAATATTATAATTAAAAGCACATAGTTTACACTTCAGCCCAGAAATAGAGACAACTTGAACGATCCATAATTTATTTTAGGTGTTTAGTTACGTGCATTTATAAAAGCGTGTTTTTCTAGTGTTTTTTAAATTATTAATTTATTTTCTCATAGGATAATAACACCTATATTCTGTTAAACTTGTTTCCTATTTAGGTAAAAAAAAAGATCGCACCAAAAATTAAATATGAGGCTTGGCCGTTTCCTTACTGCAGCAACTATTTAATGTATAACAGAAAAGTAATGAATAGTGTATAAATTTTTCACCTTACGCCCATGGACGTTAGTGAAACAGCCAGCCTCATATTTTGACTGAGGTGTAGAGTTTGTGAAGTTAGGGCTTGTAGAGTTAGTGTGTGCAGAGTAAGAAGCTTGACTCTACATGAGATCTAATAACTTTTTGACAGTGTGTAGTCGAAGTGCGTAGTCTCGTCTTGGCAACATTTTACATGGAAATGTATGATATTTGGTGGGATTTCACTTCTTTTTGTAAGTTGCTTATGACAATATTTTTTTTATTTTGTTCATTTTTTAAGGGTGGGGGGTGATTTACTAAAAAAATATGTATTAAATATTTTATAACGATGAGTCCCTATCAATTTTCAGACCTCTAGCATCAAAATTTGCGGAAGTCTCATACAAACTTTCATCCCTAGTTTAAGTGGCTGCAGGGGTAAAAGTTCCAAATTTTAGAATGTTTTTGTCGTTTCTGTACTAGTACTAGCTTACATACCAAATTTCAGCTTTCTAGGACTTCAGGAAGTACTCTAAGGGTTTTGATGATCACTAGCCAGTGACGAAATCGGGGTTTTAGCCGTGCCCCCAGATAGCCTTTTTTATTTTTTATTTGGGATGGGTTTCTAACTCTGACTCTAGTCTAGGTCAGAGGTGACAGAGACAAAATCGACGATGGATTGAACTTACCCAGAAGAAGCCTGTTCACTCTCACTTTGAAGAGATTAGGGTTGTATGCGTTTGGAAACACAGACGCAGGTAGAGAGTTCCACTCTTTTGCTGTGCGCATTATAAATGACATTTGGAATGGACAGCCAGACGGCGTAGGCCTAAGCCTAAAGCCTATATTTAACCCTTAATAATAGGAACTTATTGACAAACACAGTTATATTAACACCGCAAATAAAAAACCTGATAACTTATCACGTAATAATATTTATTGGCATTGAATTTTCTCCTCTGAAGTTAGTTCTACCACTTCTGCCAACTCCCTCAAGGCCACACGACGCTCTCAATCCAGGGCACGTAGTGGTAGACCCTGGTGTACATGCCGGAGCCGGCAGAAATGCCGCACTGTCTGCCGTATGACGTCACGCCCAGCACTGTGTATGCGCAGCGCATGAACTCGTTTGCAGTTTGGAGAGGACCACCACTGTCGCCCTGGGGATAAAATTGTTTTGTTTTGACTCTCTGCCTTATTGACTCTTTTACATATTCTGTGAAAAATCTTAAGTTATTTTTTAATTTTTTTATTTGAGATGGGTTTGCTCTTGACTTTAGTCTAGGTCAGAGGTGACAGATACAAAGTCGACGATGGAGTGAGCTTACCCAGAAGAAGCCTGTTCATTCTCACTTTGAAGAGATTAGCGTTGTATGCGCTCGGAAACACAGACGCAGGTAGTGAGTTCCACTCTTTTGCTGTGCGCATTATAAAAGACATTTGGAAGCGCTTAGTGCGAATTGGTGGAATAGAAACTAGGTACGGATGGTAACTGGCAGTGCATCTGTAATGTCCGATGGTAAAAGGGGGCCGGCGGAATGAGGTCGTGGAGTTCTTGGGCACACTCACCGACGTACAATCGGTAGAAGACCGACAAACATGCAACCTTGCGGCGATGGGCCAAGCTGTGAAGCTTAGCATCCACCAGTTTTACGTCGCCAATGAGCCTCTTAGCTCTGCGTTCCACCGAGTCAAGCGCGGCTAGTTGGTACTTAGCTGATCCATCCCAAAGGTGACAGCAATACTCCATGCAGGATACTGCATGCAGTTAGCAAATAGCACCAATGGTTTACCATAAAGAAAAAGTATTAGGCAGGAATTAGGCTGAAATTGCCAGCACGCTGAGAAAACGCGTGGTGATAATTGCTTGTTCGTTCCGTATTCATATGAGGTGACGCCTCTGTAGAAATTACTGTGGTACAATTTAAAGTATATTCATCATCTGCCTAGCCTTTTCCCAACTATGTTGAGTCGGCTTCCAGTCTAACCGGATGCAGCTGAATACCAGTATATGACATGGAGCAACTGCCTATCTGACTTCCACAACCCAATTACTGGATAATACGATACCCCTTGGTAAGACTGGTTGTCAGACTTACGGGCTTCTGACGACCCGTAGCGACTGTCAAAGATCCGATATTGAAAGCCGGGAAAACGGCTTAACGTACTTTCTCAGTCTCAGTATGTAAAGTTGGTCACCCATCCATGGAACGACCGCAGCAAGCGTAGCTTAACCTGATCGATCGACCCGTGCGGCTGTTATTAATTAGCCACGAGTCCTTAATTTTAAAGTTTATTATTGTGCTAATATTAATAGTCTTGATTGCACAAATTGGCTCTAATGAGCAAGGAAATGTTACGATGACTTGCGTATCTATAGGTGAGTAGCAGCGCCCCGCGGTTTCACCCGCGTAAGTCTGGAACCCGTAAGAATATCGGGATAAAATAATTCTATGTGTTAATCCTGGTTATAAACTATCTGTGTGCCAAATTTCATCAATATTCGTTCTGTAGTTTTTGTGTGAAAGAGTAACAAACATATATCCATCCTCACAAACTTTCGCATTTATAATATATATTATAGTAGAAAAGAAGTAGGATTTTAGACCAGTTTCCAGGTTTTTCCACGATGACAGACTTCACCGCGTGTCATTAGAGTTTTACTAAACAGTACAGCATAATAAGTAAAGTTTTTCATACCTCACAAGTATCCTTAGCTTCCTTCGTGTCTCCGTAGCACATCTGCGAGCTGTGATCGTATCCTTCACGTAGATGTCTGTGTTTAGGATATAGCTGCGAACACTTCTCCTCATCATACCTCTGCAGTTTTACCTGGTGAACATATTAACTAAGATAAAATCTATACATAATTTTCAGGGCCTTACGAGTAGCACACCTCCCGCGGAAGCGGTGCAAGGCATGCTAGTCAATTGAATTGAACTACTGCGATTTCGCTGCTATGGTTTCGCGGCGGTGAGCTTCTTGGATGGGAAATCATCAAATAACTTCTCTCGCTCTGGGTGGAGCGGGAGGGCATGTCAGACTTTGCCTGTGCCAGGGCCTCGGTAACTCTTTCAAACAACCCGCAGCATCATCATCGGCCGTAGTGGACCCCTTCAGCTAGTGCTGACGTCTCTTTAAGGCGCGCGTGGATCACAACGCAACGTCGACCCGGGCCTGGTCCTTACCGGACGGCGAGCTACCCATTGCTAGGCATCCGCAAGCCCATGCCTACGGTGGCTGGGAGTCGGCTATCAATTCCCGACGCCCAGGGCGTCTCCTGCGGCGACAAGAGGCGTGAGGACGCAAAGATTGCCTCTCCCTCACGCGTTCCGCCTCCTTCTTCGCGAGCGTTACTGCTTCGCAGAAGGAGGTGACGGCTTCCCATGCACTCTCTCTCCGTACCATGGCCTGGATCAGGGCCGGACGCGCCACCGATCGCCTCCGCGAGGACGCGGCGGTGCTCCGCCCAAGCCGGGCAGACCTCCACCGTTTCCTCCGGGCGATCCACACAATGGTAACACCCGGGCGTTTCCTCCCGCCTTATCCGGAACAGGAACTTTCTGAAGCAACCGTGTCCGGTGAGGACCTGCGTCAGACGGAAGATGAGGACGCCGTGACGCCTCTCCAACCACTCCTCAAAGAGAGGACTTATTGCTGCAATTGTGGCGTCCCCAGCGGTGGTGTGCTAAGGCTTTAAACGGTCTTTAAGTAATGACTGAATGTGCTGACAAAGAGCGCTTTGTCCTGAACCACATCATATCATCTATAGATGAACCATTCATCATCGTCAACACCATTTCAGCCAAGACTTCCACTGCTGGTTTACAGGCCTCCCTCGATCATCACCGTAATAGGTTGTGGAGGTCAGATAGGCAGTCGCTCCATATAAAATACTAGTATTCAGCTGCATCCGGTTAGACTGGAAGACGACCCCAACATAGTTGGGAAAAGGCTAAGCAGATAATGAATAATCGCCACAAAGGTCGATCCTGTGCTTCTTGCAGCCAGCGGATTCCTTGAAATTTACCATATCATCGGTCTTTATCATCTGCAGTCTAACCGGATGCAGCTGAATACCCGTACTTGGAGTAACTGCCTATATGACCTCCAAAACCCAGTTACTGGGTAACACGATACCTCTTATGGAGTATCTACTCAAATAAACCAATTAAGCTACTTACAGTCTGCAAAATGTCTGCCAATCCCTGACGGTGTCCCAGGGCACCCCATCCTGTAGCTTCAGCTATTTCATCTGACTCTGGTACCAAAGGGAGACAGGCAGGCAGTATATTGACGGTGAAGGATATCCTGGAGAGAAACGGTTTTTATATCAGTTACCAAACCTAGTTTCCAAGGTTTTACTTTGAAAGCTTGGTTTAGTTCTTCGGCACAAAACGATTTATGTAGGTATACTACTACTTGCAAATGATCCTCACACAATGTTTAAATTGTTCTGTTGATAAAAGATTAGTGTGTTTAAATCTAACATGCACTCACTTGTGCAAAGCGATGGCGAAATAGATCGGACTGTTTAGCACAGAATTAACATCGGATGGATGAAATGGCCGTAGGTCACGGGAACCATCTGCGACTCCCGCATTCCCCTTAAACTTAAGGGGAAGATTTCTAAAATAATGGTTAGACCTGCCGTCTTATACTCGTATGGATCAGCAAGTTGGGCTACAAAAAGAATGAATGAAAGACTAGTGTATGCAGCTGAGATGAGAATGCTAAGAGGGATGTGAGGTGTTACGCGAATGGATAGAAAAAAAACTGAGTACATAAGAGGAAGTACACAGGTGACTGAAAAGCTGTGTGGAAATCGGTTGTCATGATATGGGCATATGATGCGGAGGAATGAGGAAAATGTCGTCAGGAACGTTTTCAGTATGAATGTGGATGGCTATAAGAGTAGAAGAAGACCAAAGAAACGATGGATGGACTGTGTGAAAGATGATATGGTTAGAAAGGGGGTGACTACCGAGATGATGGCTAATAAAGAAGTATGGAAGAAAAAGACATGTTGCGCCGACCCCAAATTAATTGGGATAAGGACAGGAGAATGATGACTCAGGCTTCTATCTAAAGCCCGTAATACGTCGGGTATTGAACCTTCGAATCGTAGTGCAAAAGCCTGCCACTGTCCTACTCGTATCGTTAATTATCAGCCCAATCTAAAGTCCAATTGCGTATACACTATCATTCGGAATCGGTTACATTACAGTTCAACAACATTCGTTGTAGTCGAGCAGACAAATTTTTCGAACATATGAAGCAATGCATTACGCATTTGCTAGACCACACTCCATCATCATCAATGCCTAGCCTTTTCCCAACAATATTGGGGTCGGTTTCCAGTCTAACCAGATGCAGCTGAGTACCAGTATTTTACGTGTAGCATCTGCCTATCTGACCTCCACAAGTCAGTCACTTTGTAATACCCCTTGGTGAGACTGGTTGTCAGACGTTCGGGCTTCTGACGACCCGTGACGACTGTCAAAGATCTACGAATGACAGCCGGGACCAACGGTTTAACGTGCTTTCTGAGGCACGGAGGGTTTTGGTATGTAAAGATGGTCACCCATCCACAGACCAACCCCGTCAAGCGTAGCTTAACCTGATCGATCGACCCGTGCGGCTGTTATTGCACACACAGGTCCTTGTTTCATTTTGACAGTTTCATTCATTACGATGTTTAACGTTGTCGAACTGACTCTTTCGAACATATTTATTTATTTATTTGGGAAAACAAACAGTAACTAAGCATAAACAATGTTGTCTTAAAATTAAACTTAACAAATATACTACCCACAACATTTTCCACAGATTATCACGTTATATAAACAAACAAGCTGTTAGCAAACGTTAACTGTAGCAGGGCTAACTTAATGAAAAAAGAAGTTAATTGGAAAAAAATAATAATAAAAAGATAAACAATATTCTATAAAAGACGTAACAAATAAAAAACATTAAAAAAAACTAAAAATTCTGAAATTTCGTGCGTGATACATCATACAGGTCTCTAGCCTATTAATAATGATAACTACAACGTGTAAAACCTATGGAGCCTACTGCCGATCCTTTAGAGTTTTAATTACATCGTTTCTAAACTTATGTCTGCTTAGGAATAATATGTCTATTGCACCAAAACGCGTATATTATGTGTCGACCAAACGCTATAGCGGTGAGCGCACACCAGCATTGGATCTACAAAAGTTGATAGCGAACAGTCGCCTGGTGCGTACCTCGCGTCCATGCACTGTTCGAGGAACCAGATAACACAAACCAGTAACCAAGTCAGGGCAATCAAACTTGTTTCGGCATACACTGAATAACGTCATTGTCTCAAGGAGAACGCGTCTTGACTGTAATGTAAGCAGGTCATATTTTTTGAGTAGCGATGGATTGACGTTTTCTTTCAAAAACATCTAAATTGTATAGCACGAAGGTGCGTTAGACTAATTTCGATATACAGTATGTTAACCAACAGAGGGCGTTCCCGTTAACCCGTAATAGTATAGCATCCATACATGCTAAAAAAAATATTACCATTCGAAAACAAAATGGTTTTTATTTTTTTTTAATATTAAAATATTCACTAAAAATGCTAAAAATATTCACTAAAATATTCAAAAAAATATAAAAATATTCACTAAAAATAAAAACTAAATTGCGATGTTTCCGTCCTTCAAGTACGCGTGTACAGAGTGTTTCTTTTACGTATCAATTTAACATTTTTAGTGAATATTTTAATATTAAAAAAAATAAAAACCATTTTGTTTTCGAATGGTAATATTTTTTTAGCATGTATGGATGCTATACTATTGCGGGTTAACGGGAACGCCCTCTGTTGGTTAACATACTGTATTTCGCATAGTAAGGATTCCAGATCGGTACTGCGTATTCTAATTGCGACCTAATTATGGACTTATACAGTGAAGGTGGAGGGACGATGGAAATCTCTAGATGCTCTCATTAAAAAGCCAATATATAATAATAATAATAATAATTAAATAATCATTCCGCGGAAGTGCGGGGGTCGAGGTTTTTTAAATGCTAAGACCCTCCACAACCGCGCGGTGTGCAGTCTCAGTTATTTTCTCAAGGCTGACGTGGGTATGCACCGAGATGTGGTTGCAGTGGACAAGGGACTCACCCCGTTGTCCTTGGCTAAAGAGAACTGGCGCAAACCTGTGGTGCTTAGTACCAACGACCGCAAGGAAGTATGACAAAGCAAGGAGCTTCACGGACGCTTTTTCCGGGCCCTTCATGGGCCCGACGTAGATTTCTTAGCGTCCGTGGCCTGGCTACGCTTCGGTGACCTCTTTGGGGAAACCGAAGGTTCAGTCTGTGCGATTATGGATGAAGTTATGCTAACGAATAACTACCGGAAGTATATAATGAAAGACGGGACGATCGACATATGTCGGGCATGCCATTGTCCCGGTGAGTCTATCAGACATATTACTTCTGGGTGTTCTCGTTTAGCTAACGGCGAGTATTTGCACAGGCATAATCAAGTAGCCAGGATTATCCATCAGCAACTTGCTCTGAAATACGGCCTTGTGGACTCTGAGGTACCGTATTACAGGTATGTGCCCGACCCAGTTCTCGAGAATGACCATGTCACGATATACTGGGATCGATCTATTATCACTGACAGGACTATTGTAGCCAATAAGCCTGATATAGTGGTAATAGATCGATCAGTGCGCCGCACAATGATAATCGATGTCACTATCCCGCATGACGAGAACCTCGTGAAGGCTGAGAAGGAGAAACAATTGAAGTATCTCGACTTAGCCCACGAGGTTGTCGCTATGTGGAATGTGGACTCGGCAATCATTGTGCCGATAGTCGTTACGGTCAATGGCCTTATCGCTAAGAGCCTCGACCAACATCTCAAGAGGCTCTCGTTGGGTGGCTGGGTGAAGGGCCTGATTCAGAAGGCAGTACTCCTTGATACGGCGCGTATTGTGAGGAGGTTCCTGTCTCTGGGACCCTAACCACCGGTAGCTTGGACCCTGTTCCCCATGCCGGTGGATTTCTATTTTTTATATTTTTAAATGTTTTTTTTTTTAATTCTAATATTTAAAAATATAACTTATATGTAAAAAAAAAATGAATAAAGGAGATAATAATAATAATAATAATAATAATTATACTGGGATCGATCTATTATCACTGACAGGACTATTGTAGCCAATAAGCCTGATATAGTGGTAATAGATCGATCAGTGCGCCGCACAATGATAATCGATGTCACTATCCCGCATGACGAGAACCTCGTGAAGGCTGAGAAGGAGAAACAATTGAAGTATCTCGACTTAGCCCACGAGGTTGTCGCTATGTGGAATGTGGACTCGGCAATCATTGTGCCGATAGTCGTTACGGTCAATGGCCTTATCGCTAAGAGCCTCGACCAACATCTCAAGAGGCTCTCGTTGGGTGGCTGGGTGAAGGGCCTGATTCAGAAGGCAGTCCTCCTTGATACGGCGCGTATTGTGAGGAGGTTCCTGTCTCTGGGGCCCTAACCACCGGTAGCTTGGACCCTGCACCCGCTACCGGCGGATCACTATTTTTTATATTTTTAAATGTTTTTTTTTTAATGTTTTTATAAAAATATTTAAAAATGTAATAAAATAAGTTTAAAAAATAAATAAAGGAGATAATAATAATAATAATAATATTCCACAACTATCACACAACGCCGTCTAGCCTCAAGCTAAGCAGAGCTTGTGTTATGAGTACTAGACAACTGATAAACATACTTATATATTTCTAAATACATACATATATAGATAAATTACACCCAGACACAGAACAAATGATCATGCTCATCACACAAACATTTGTCCTGGGTGGGAATCGAACCCACGACCTCCGGCATAGCAGTCAGGGCCACTAACCACTAGACCAACAGGCCAGAAGCAATGGATTAGCAATTTGCTTCAAAATGATCCATATTCCGATTGATAGTGTGTTACGCAATCAGGGTACTGTTGTAAGTTTTCAAATGCCGTCCAACTTACGTCTTCTCAGTCTCAAGCAGTGCGATATCATTGTACTTCGAAGGTGGCTTGTAATCCGGGTGAGCGATGATCCTCTTCACGTTGTGGGTCTGCCAATACTCGGGAGAGTCTGAGCGCTTTAGTATACCCAGGGCTACGAATTTTACTGGACCACTGAAACCAGAATAATTTTTTCTTATTGAAAGAAAGAATGAAAGTAAAAGTATTTTATTTAGGACTCGTATAATCAGCCTATACAATATGTAACAAAAACACATGATTGTTCTCATGATAATAAACAACTTTTACTACGGGACCAAACCTGTTTTCCGCAAATAAATGTAGGTATTTAATTAGTTTTTTCTGTCTAGTTGCCTGTGATCACTTGCCTTCAGGTATAGGCTCTGCAGGTTTGCCCCCAATCAATCAATCTGCCTAGCCTTTTCCCAACTATGTTGGGGTCGGCTTCCAGTCTAACGGGACGCAGCTGAATACCAGTATTTTACATGGAGCGACTGCCTATCTCACCTCCACAACATAGTTACTGGGTAATACGATACCCCTTGGTAAGACTGGTTGTCAGACTCGGGCTTCTGACGAACCGTAACGGCTGTCAAAGATCCACGAATGACAGCCGGGACCAACGCCTTAACGTGCTTTCCGAGGCACGGAGGAATCTCGGTATGAAAAGATGGGCACCCATCCACAGACCGGATCGACCAGTGCGGCTTTTATTACTTAGCCACGATCTCCTCAGGTTTGCCCCCAATAAAATTTTAAAATGGTGAATTAAGTAACAGTTCCATCGCTTGGGTGGTTACTTACACAGCTGAGCTTGATATACAGTGAGCAGCCGTGAGGATGTACTTCTCGCTGATGACGGAGCCTCCACACAGCCACTGAGCTGTCTTAATATCATCTCCATATCCCAGCAATGCCTGGGACAAAACAAAAGACATTAAAACGCCCCATTCCTCACACCAGGAAACACCTATTTGAATTGCACTGCTGAATGTTCAACAAAACACGTTAACCTAAGCGTTGAAAATCTAATAGTGCATTTGTATTTAGGCATGCATTTAGACGTTGGTAATGAAAACGCTCGACTAAGGATAGGTACTGTAGAGGTTTCATCCGAGCCCCGATCTAAAAAGATCTAGCTGACGGTATTTTGACATTCGTACAGTCACTTTTAGACGTAGATAGAGAATGAACTATAGATTCGCTATCAGCGTGCACCGACATGAGATGGCTATAGTCTAAATGGAGGTTGCGTCTAATGAGTTCATTCTCTATCTACGCTTTTAGAAAAAGGCGTTTAGAGTTTGATTCAAAGAGGAGAACTAGGGAGGTTTGATTAGGGAGACGTCAGCGAGACGGGCCCGCTCGGCCAATGTAAACGCGTTGGTTTTAAAAGATATAATATTGAAAAATACTTAAGTCTTATATGCGAACAGTTATTATTAGTATAGATCCCGAAGTATAGTGACGATCCCTTCGGGAGTCGTCACAGTACCCATTTTTTGAAGGAAGAAAGAAAAATATTTTATTTGGGACAGGCACAGGAAATACAAACAGTAAAAAAGAGCATAGTAAACTAACAAAATTAACATTAAAAAAATAAAACAAAATAAATACAAAATATAACAATTAAAAATACCTGTGCGAGGCCAAAAAGGCTCCTATCTCAGCATAAAGCTGCAATATTTAAATAAATACCACTGCGCTGGTATTCTGATAGGGCCCATGTGATGCCACGGACACACCTACGGACATCTACAAATCCAATAGGGGAATAAAAAGTTAATAAAATACACACAATAGAATACCTATAATTTAGAGAAAAAAAAAATATAAACTAATAACCATAAATAGTGTATTCATTAGTCGAATAACTCCCGACGCCAGACGCTTCAACCTCGCTTGTCTATGCTATAGAATATTGTCTTTTTCGTGGAGAAATCCTCATAGATATCCTTCGTCTGGGGCGAACGGAGGGTTATGCAGGACTCCTACCGACTAAAACTCCACTCTTCCATCCATAATTAGTTGGAGGCCTGGGAGATACTTGTACCTACATTCACCGTACCACCGATTAACTGACGAATCGACGAAACCTTGCAATCACTTGAAACTGTCGAGGTAACGCAACTGTCAGCTGTCACAACAATCAGTGAAAATGACTAATCCTCAGACTAAGTATCCTGTAGACGGAGCTATAACTTGTTGCCGCTCTTGTATCCGTGTGTCAAACAAAGTATTGTTCTCTCTGTCTATTTCACAGAGTTCAGGAACGAGTAAAAGGTACAGCAGATATAAGTTTGGCAACGTCGCACTGTCTGTGTAAATCGTGTCAACAAGTGACCGACTTAGTCGGTCAAAACATTGTGGCTTGGTGCAGTTTAAATGCTAAATATTAAATAACATCAGTGGTTTGGCTAGGACAAAATTAGTAAAGTGAAAATATGCTGTGTGCGGCTGTATATTATTCACCAAGAATAACGAAAGAAGGCGTAATAGACCCAGAATTATCATTTCACACGTAAGTCTATGACAACAATTTTATCGTTAATTACAGAGGTTAACTGTTAGAAAATCGATAAACATTGAAGATTTACATATAAAGACTAAGATTGTCTTATATCATATTGATAAAAAACCAAGTTTTATAGTCTAAATTAATGTTTAACCGAGGCTTTGTTTTAGGCGTGAACTGCAGGGATGTGTACAATATTATCGATAAAATCTATCGACGTTTATTGTTGATATGGTATAAGATTTTTTGCTTACTGTTGTAGGTTTTCATAATATTGTAAAATTAATAAGAAGTAAGTGGATTAAAGCTGTTAGACGTCAGAACTAGGAACATGAAATATTGAAGGCTTTGCTTCAAAGAAAGCCACAGCAATCCTGCTTCATAACGGGTTTATCTATAAAAAAATATTAAAAAAACTAAAGTCGGTTTCGGTGCCAACAGTATTCGAATATCCAGAATATTGCCAACAACCAATTTGCAAAATAAACAATTTCATTTCATTTCATTGTTATCCAATATATAATATGTACCTGTGTAAATATTCCAATAAATAAAATCGTAAAAATATACGTCTGATTATTTATTTAAGTTGTACCCTTAATTGGTAATAAATTGTTACATTAATTTTACATAATACCATATTTATGTGCCCATAATTTTTATTTAACAAAGCACACATTTTATTATAGTAGGTAGGTACTAGCTTCTATCCGCAGTTTCACTCCTGTGCATTTTTCGTTAAGCAAAAAATCGATGTACTACAGATTCCATAGTATGCTTTGAAGCGTCGACCCTTCCCTAGTCACGCACACTAATACTACTCTAGAGCCGCACACTAACAAGAAAAGGACACGCGTCTCTCTTAAAGGCTCCGTCTACAGGATATTTAGTCTGAGGACTAATCAATGAAACTGGCGAATCAAATAAACTGACGACTGCGGGAAACTGACCAGTCATACGCGGACTCGTATGGCCAGATGTATGAACGTAAACGAAGCAAGAGGAGTATGTAAGGATCGTAGCAGATGGCGTTTTGTAGTGTCTGCCTACCGCCATGGGAAGGTGTGAGTTTATGTATGTATTGTAAAAACCCCGGAGTGACCTTTACTTTTGGGATCGCAAACTACTCAAATAATAAACGAACTCGCGTTGTACTCCGATATATTTTATAGATTATACAGTGTTATTGGTAAAACACCAGCAACCTCTTAAGGGGTCATTGTACTGATCATTATGAACAACTTTTACTATGGGACCAAATCTGAAATCGCAAAAAAATCAGCTGTTCAGTACATTTTGACGAATTATGCGAACATAAATGTATTATCAACGATTTTTGTGCATCACGCCAGTGGCTAACCCCGCCTGCATTGTTTTCGTCCACCAATAGCGCTTCGCAATAACGTCAATAAATACGTGGGTCAACGACAGACTGATATATTAGTTAAAAAAAGGGACATTGTTCATTTTAGGGTCATCCTTCTTAGGCGACATTCTTCGTTCATTGTTCAAACAAAAACATTGAACTTCATTCTTCATTCATTGGTCAAATAAAAACAATGGACTTTAAAAAAAAAAGGTTCATCCTTAATTCATTGGTCAAACAAAAAAAGGCGTTGCAAGATAAGATTTCAACGTGCATTCGAAAAACTTTTGAAAAGGGTCATGCACAACGACCGCTGACTGTACTGAACAGCTGATTTTTTTCCCGATTTCGGTTTGGTCCCATAGTAAAAGTTGTTCATAATGATGAGTACAATGACCCCTTAAGAGGTTGCTGATATTTTACCAATAACCCTGTATAATCTAATTTCCATTTAAACCAACGCGCCTATATTGGCCGAGGGGCCCGTCTCGCTGACGTCTCCCTAGAACAAAAGCTAGCAACGCCTTTTATAAAAGTGACCATCCGAATGTCAAAGATATCGCTGATCTAGATGGACAGGGGCTTGAATGAAACGTCTACAGTATGTACGCAGTTTGGCTTGAAGTAATAACTAGCGACTGGGTAACTGATTTCATTAGATACCTATAACCGTTGTGCCAGAGTTAAACGCAGCAATACTCAGCAGGATCACGGCAGGATCTAACACGCCGCTAAGTCCTGCAGTACCGAAGACGCAGCTGTACGTGTCCCGTTTGCACTACTCTACGAAGACTGAGGACATCGTAGAGTACATACGGGTGAAGACTAACTGAACCTTGACGGTGGAGAAGTTGGAGGCACGCCATTACACCAATTTCAAGTCGTTCGTGGTGCGAGTTCCGACCCACCATTTGGTGACTTTCCTCAAGGAAGAGTTTTGGCCGAAAGGTGTGCTGTATCGGCGTTTCCGCGGCCGGCTACGTGACATCTCGCAGCGAGCACGACGCCATCATTAAAAGTACAGTAGTTTTTATGTGTGTTGTATAAATATGTATTAGTTTATAGTTATTGTTTTTATACTTACCTATATATGTATTGTGTTTTATGGGCCATAGTTGCCTGAAATAAAGGATAAATAAATACGTCATTAGTTTGTGCCCTGACTTACCATGTGAGGATACTGGCGCCTATACGCGGCTATTCCTGCGCTGATTGCTGGTACGTACGGTTCATGAAGGAAGTCATCACTCTGTAACAGGCAGAAAATAATGTTGATGGGATTGGCGAAGGTGAACAGCACTGTCAGGAAAAATATGAGCGAATTTCACGAATGAAACTGAACGCGTTCAGCACATTTAAACCGCGTTCAAGAGCTGTCAGTGTCAAAACAGTTGTGAAATATTGACACTGACAGATCTTGAACGCAGTTTAGAAATGCTGATCGTGTTCAATTTCATTGGTGAAATTCTCACTGAATCTATCAATTTGACACACTGTAAAAGTCATTCCATACAACCGTGGGAGGGCCTGTGGCTAAGTAATAACAGCCGCACGGGTCGATCGATCAGGTTAAGCTACGCTTGCCGGGGTTGGTCCGTGGATCCCTTCCGTGCCTCGGAAAGCAAGTTAAACCGTTGTTCCCGGCTGTCATTCTTGGTCTTTGACAGTCGTTACGGGTCATCAAAAGCCAGAGTCTTTCAACCAGTCTTACCAAAGGGTATCGTATTACCCAGTAACTGGGTTGTGGAGCTCAGTTAGGCAGTCGCTCCAAGTAAAACACTGGTATTCAGCTGCATCTGGTTAGACAGGAAGCCTCAACATAGTTGGGAAAAGGCTAGTAAGATGATGACAACCGTGAAATAATGACGTGAAAGAATACGGACGAGTAAGTTGATAAGTGGTCAATTTGTTCACTGAATTTACACCGACATAAGTTCTATGCAAAAGGGAGTCTAATTGCCATAAACTGGGAGAAAATCCTGACCCCATACTGCTGGTGAGGAGTTCCTGTTCATTATGTTATGACAGCAACCAACGAGCAATGGTGGCCGAGTAGTTCCGGTCCCAATTTACGAATTGCAGGTCGCGGTTGGAACTCAGACCCTTTATACAGGGTTATTGGCGTGAAAGCGTCTTTTCGCTCCGTGTGTTGCTGGTAAGTTCAATATTTCTGACCGACAAAAACATGTAAGATTTCAATCGCTAATAACTACGAGACTTTTACTGGTAAAGTAATGGTTGAGCATTAAAAAAATAGGTCATTTTTATAACAATTTTAAGGCCGGATATAATTTGCCTATGACGTCACACTGTGGGGGCACGCGCATGCGCGACGTTCTAGTTTTCACTATGTGTCGAAATATCAATTCGTATAGTGCAAAAACGTGTTTAGCTAGCTAGATCAGTTATTCTGGTGTATTTGTCACGAGTTAACCAAGGATAAAAATGAATATGTTGACAATAGCAAAATAATGTCAGATGTCTCATATCGGCCGAGGAGCTCGTGGCTAAGTAATAACAGCCGCACGGGTCGATCCATCAGGTTAAGCTACGCTTGCCGGGGTTGGTCCGTAGATGGGTGACCATCTGTAACATACCGAGACTCCTCCGTGCCTCGGATAGCACGTTAAGCCGTTGGTCCCGGCTGTCATTCGAGGATCTTTGACCGTCATTACGGGTCGTCAGAAGCCCGAAAGTCTGACAACCAGTCTTACCAAGGGGTATCGTATTACTCAATAATTGGGTTGTGGAGGTCAGATAGGCAGTCGCTCCATGTAAAATACTGGTATTCAGCTGCATCCGGTTTGACTGGAAGCCGACCCCAACATAGTTGGGAAAAGGCTAGGCAGATTGATATATTGTCTCATATCGGCCGTAAATCTGCTCAGAACTAGTAAAATATCATAATCGGTGAAAGCTTACTTTTTAAGGAATGCACTGAATCTACTAAGTCTAGTTTCAAGCATATACAATGGCTACTGACAGCAGTCTAAAAACCGTAGTAAAATTTGAATCAGTTTTTATGAAAACAAACCATAGAATTTGATATAAATTTCAACTTGGTATCAAGTTACGCGCTCCTGAGAAAAAGGGTCTTGACAGACAGACGGACAACAAAGTGATCCTATAAGCGTTCCTTTTTCCTTTTGAGGTACGGAACCCTAAAATACATCAAAACATCTTATCGATACCCATCGCGCCTGCGGAGTTTACCTAGCCAATTTAAAATAACCTTGTATATTTCATCACCACTGTTCTCCGTGAAGCAAAATATCGTGAGGAAACTGCCATGTCCTAGAACCAAAAATTCTAAGTCCAACCCACGTTGGGCCCGCGTGGTGGATTACGGCTCACTCTCTCTTACAGACAGGAGGTCCCTATTATTTTGGCTTTAAGAAAACAGTATTTTTTTGTACTCTTTAATAATAATATCCTGGGACATTCCACACACGGTCATCTGATCCCAAACTAAGCAGAGCTTGTACTATGGAAACCAGATAATTGGTATACTACATACACTACTTTTTTTTTCTAAATACATACATATATATATAATTACACCCAGACTCAGAACAAACAGACATGTTCATGCACACAAATGTTTGTCCTGGATGGGAATCGAGCCCACGACCTGCGGCGTGATAGGCGGTATCTTAACCAACATAACTATTTTTCGTAGTGTGGCCCTAGCAAAGGCAACTGAAGGAACACGGGAGGGTTTTAGTCAGCAAAAGTCTGACACGCCCTCCCGCTCCGCCCAAAGGAGTAGAAATTATTTGATGATTTCCCACCCAATAAAAGACCTCGTATAATTGATTAACCTTTTTTGACAGAAACTCCTAGTTAATAGAAACTTCAAGGAACTTGAAGGTCACCTTGATCAAAAAGGAAATATTGGCCGTGACGTTCTATGACATGTTTTATAGCATTAAACCTTTAAAGGTGGTGAACTTGATTAACACTGCCATTGGTTTGAGTTTAAATTGATGAAAAGCTCAGTTTTTTATCAATTTTCAATAATTTATTTATTCATTTATCCTCGCACTGGAATACCATACAGCAATTACACCAACGGAGCAAAAAAAAAAATGACTGAAAAAACTCTCCGTGAATACTGAAGTGGCAGGAATTCATTCAATTCAATTCAATTCAATTCAATCAGTCAATAATTCAATAATTAAATAGAGTATTTTCTCCACATGCGATCGCGCATCACACTAATAACTAAGTACTATTAATATTAGAGTGCTGTTGATTATGCTCTGTCTTTACCTGGTTCTCAGCATGACGTTTTAGTTTACTAATCAGGTCTCCTTGTGAACGACTGTCAGCATTCTCCAAGGCAGATGGTACCACGCTGCCATAGCAGTTCTTTTCAGACAGACTCCTCTCTCCAAACGGAATTACGAGCGATAAGCTGCATGGATAGTGCAGGGTTTTCAAGTATTTTAAACAATCTGAAACAGAGGAAGAAATTGGAATTTCGTATCATATAACAGCTCTTTTTTGGCCCTTGTAAAGAAAGAAATACCTATAAAGTATTTATCGGGACTTTGGGACTCGCAGGAAGTACCGGTGTTTATTGTAAAGGCAAGAAAAATGTTTTTCTATGAAATTTGCTTTATTTGAAAGATAATTTTATGCCATTATTGTTTGAATATGATTTCGGACATATGACCGTGGCGACTGTCGCGTACATAGCGTCATCTGGAGGTCTAATTTCACGCACTCTTCGCACACAGCTCGTGGCTAAACTACGCTAGGTTAAACTACGCTTGCCGGGGTTGGTCCGTGCCTCGGAAAGCACGTTAAGGCGTTGGTCCCGGCTGTCATTCGAGGATCTTTGACTGTCGTTACGGGTCGTCAGAACCCCGAAAGTCTGACAAGCATGCTTACCAAGGGTTATCGTATTACCCAGTAACTGGGTTGTGAAGGTCAGATAGGCAGTCGCTCCATGTAAAATATTGGTATTCAGCTGCATCCGGTTAGACTGGAAGCCGACCCCAACATAGTTGGGAAAAGGCTATGCAGAATGAATGACTCTTCGCAGTAAATCAGGGTGTATTTCGGCAATAATGCGTCGAATTTTGTCATCCAAGTGCTCAATTGTTACGGGTTTATCGGCGTAAACATGCGACTTTACATATCCCCAGAAACATGAATGAGGTGGCCAGATTAGTCGTTCGTCAATTAGTATTTCCTTTAGTAAATTAAGCCAATAAAAAGTTAAGTTTTCAGTAAATTAGACCTTCGCATCAGCTTCATGTCCGAAATCATATTTAAACATTAATGCCATAAAATTATCTGTCAAATAAAGACAATTCCATGGATATTAATAATATTTTTTCTGTGTTTTAAACACCCTTTACATGCGGTATAGTCCAGCCAATAAAACTGTTGAAGAGTACGTGATCTGGGAACTAAGCGATTCCTTCAGGTACATGTTCAGGGTGCTTTTTTAGGGTACCTCCTAGGTACACTAAAAAAAAATATTTTTCATGATTTTATTTTACCACTATGTCGGCGTGATTAATAATATGTATCCATGCTAGGACGACATCCATATATAGACATGGCGAAACGACATATATATAAGGGTTCCTTGTTGACTATAACGGAACCCTAAAAAGAGCACGTTAAGCCGTTGGTCCCGGCTGTCATTCGTAGATCTTTGACAGTCGTTACCGGTTGTCAGAAGCCCGAAAGTCTGACAACCGGTATTACCCAGTAATTGGTTTATAGAGTTCAGATAGGCAGTCGCTCCAGGTAAAATACTGGTATTCAGCTGACTCCAACGTAGTTGGGGAAAGGCTAGGCAGATGATAGTTAGGTATAGTGATTTGTAGCTTTTGTCCGACTAGGCGAGGTTTTTTTTAACTTACTGTCTCTCGCCTTGCTTGATTGGTTGAATCTTGAGCCTACCTCGAAGTCTTTAAACTGATCCCTGAAAAAACAAAACATAAATTGGGTTATGAAGCGTTTTCTCGAGAAAATTGTAGCTACTCGTAGAACCACAAAACATTGATATACAGGATGAAATTGAATTCACGGGCATCCTCTTAAGGGGATTGTCCTCATTCTAGGTATCATTGTAGATACTCAAACAACTCTTACCATGGGACCAAACGTGAAATCGCGAAAAAAAATCAGCTGTTCCCTACATTTTTACGAGTTATGCGAACATAAATGTAGGGAACAGCTGATTTTTTCGCGATTTCAGGTTTGGTCCCACAGTAAAAGTTGTTCATAATTATGAGTACAATGACCCCTTAGGAGGATGCCCATGAATTCAATATCATCATTTATATTTAAATATGATAATTTCAAAATGCCCGAGTCATTGGAGTTTGTAACGTCTCCTCTAGATAACAAAAAAATAAAAGTCGTCTACCAATGTATTCCAATATTTCAAAACGATACGAAAAAATTGTAATGGCAGTATCGCTAACACTATCAAAACAAAGGTATCGTGGTGAGGGGCGTCCTTGACGCAGTATTAGCGACAGTTTTTATGACGAGCGATCTCTAACGAATAAGTTTCGGAACTTTTTGGTACAAGTCGGGTCAACGACTTTAATTTTTTTGTTATTTGGCGGAGACTATAGTAAAATATATTCACCTACATTGTACTGTGATTCGGCATACAAATCGTACAGCATACAATTGGTGTCAGTCCTTGAAAGCTGCAAATCTGAAATTATAATTATAATAGCAGCCTTTATTATCACCAAAGAAAGGATTCATATGTTTGAAAAAGGATACAAGGAAAGAAAGGAAAAAAAAAGAAAAGGAAAAGAAAATGGAATTCTTTCCATTTTCTTTTCTTTTTCTTTTTTTTTTGAAGAGTGGATTTTGGAAGAGTGGAAATCACTACCTGCGTCTGTGTTCCCGAACGCATACAACCCGAATCTCTTCAAAGTGAGAGTGAACAGGCTTCTTCTGGGTAAGCTGACTCCATCGTCGACTTTGTCTCTGTCACCTCTGACCTAGACTACAGTCAAGAGCAAACCCATCTCAAATTAAAAAAAAACGGATTTGACAGTTTGTATTGGAAAAATCCACACCACTGCCCAAACTGAGAATCAAACCCAAGACAGGGGTGCTCAGCAGTCGCTTGCTGCCACTAAGCCATCGAGGGCCAACGTCTTAGACCAGTGGCACTAAGGGCCTATGAAGACGACGCCATTTAAAAATTCATCGTGTGTAGGCCTTAAAAAGAAATAAAATTGAAAGTTTAAATCACTCACAGGAGGGTGGCTCTTCTGTAGTATTGCATCTTTAGCTGATTGGCAGTTGTTTATATTGGTACACTTTCCAACCAGGCCATTCCAGGAACAATTTGATCCTAAAGAGAATGTACAAGTTGATTTAATGTAAATATTATAAATTTACTTTAAAAAAAATAAAAACCGGCTTCAAAAACCTGAAATGAATAAAATAACTTTCATAAAAAAAAAAAAAAACATATAGTTCGTTCGCGTTAAGAATGCAGGGAGTCATCAGTGCAACTGCAAGATAAAGGTGTATAACAGCTTCTGAAGTTGGTGCCAAGCTAAGGTACATTGAAGAAATGAAGACCTCGACTTCAAAAGCTGTTAAGTTTTATTATGAAAGTTATTTTATTCATTTTAGGTTTTTGAAGTCGGTTTTTAGTTTTTTAAAAGTAAATTTATTTTACCATTTTTAGTTGAATGCCTATAGTTACAATTACATAAGCCCAAGACGAACGAAACGAAATATCATCAAAATCCGCTTAGAAATGCCAGTAATACAGTACATTTACGCATATAATTTTGTACATAAGAATAATTAGTTAATGTATTATATGCTAAAACCTTCCTGAAAGTATGTAGGTATAGATCACGCTAGAGAAAAAAATCATCAAAATAGGTTCATTAGTTTTTGAGAAAATCGTGGACATACAAACTTACATATATACAAACATACATACATACGGGTCGAATAGAGAACCTCTTTTTTGGAAGTCAGTTAATTAAAAATGAAAGAATCTGCATTGAAGGGTGCCGTAAAAGGCAAATTAGATGTTCTCATAACACAAATTGAAGAATACTAATTTCATTTTGGTATCGCCAGTTCAGCCGAAAGACGTTAAAAGGACTGTCGCATTTTCTCATCAATCACATTCTTAAAAATTTGGTTCCGTATGAGTGAGAGAGGTGACAATATGCGACATACCCTACGCATCAGCATTGATCAACAGCAATAGCCAATCCGAAAGATTTTGAAAGAAATTCCTAATCCATTGCTTCGCATGTTTGAATAATTTATCTGGTCGACAATGTAAATAACACAAAGAATGTAATCACAAGGAATTCCCACATTTCCCACGACATTCATTAGATATCCTAACCTATACTATTAAGGGTGAATTCGACCAATCTTTTATACCTAGTACCCCACCATCCGCCTTCTTCTCCGTATTTGAATTTTCGACAGTTTTTCTATTATGAAACCCATCAGTTGTCAACTTTATTCCACTGATAAAATATATCTCAATTTGGTAAAATCAGCCCTTAATGGGCAAAAGTATATTTGTAATCACGTTCTCGAAAACGGCTTTAACGATTTCGATGAAAGTTGCAATATAGGGGTTTACGGGGCAAAATCTCGATTTTTTTTTTGTTACGGACCTATCGCAGTTTGCTCCGGGAGCATTGACTGCTTAACCGAGCGTTGGCGGGGCCAGAAGGGCCTCTCGCCGGGTTAGAAATTAATCTCTAAGTAGCGCAGCTAAGGGCGTCCCATAGTGGGACTCGAACCTAGGCTTAGGGCGCTACTGTTTACTGAGCAAGTGGAGACTTGTTCTATCGGTATGTTATTATTATTAGGGGCACTAGGTCTCATTTATAGGAAAAAAATAATCGTGTATGATACCTTGCTAGACACATTACTTTTAGATGATGGATGAATGGAATAAAAGAAGGTAAGTACTAAAACACTACTGTATTGTACAGGTAACTTAAAGGTAAAACGAGCTTAATGGACTGATGGTGTGGCAATGAAGTGAGTGACGCGGCCCTTGTTGGCCGTAACGAGAACGCCTGGTCGACTTTATAGCCCAACGCGAACTGAACTAATTATTATGAGTTGAAATGAATGTGTGGCGCGAACTGCTGAATTGCAGAATGTGCGGTGCACCGTACAAATTGTTTTCTTTATTTTCAACCGAGCAGAGCTCAGTCGAACAGGTACTACGAGTATATTTATGGGACATAAATAACTTCAATAACTTATTACTATAACACTCACTCACCTTCAGGCAAATCGAAAACATTTCCTTGGTCATGCTCATCACAAGAGCACAGTGCAAACAAACTCAAAACAGTGATTTTATTTAACATATTCACTAGAAACACGTCATCCTATCACAAGATGTTAATGTTAATTGAAACAGGAAAAATAATACAGAGAATATAAACTTAACAGAAAGCAGTTTTGCAAACAAATGTTAGTGAAATCCGGTTCCGAGATGTAAATAAACAACCGGCCAAGTGCGTGTCGGATCACGCACAATGAAAGGTTCCGTAATTGGGATGAATTTACAAGAACAAACTGAACACTGTAGTTGAACAACATGTTCTCCTATACATTCCAACTGCAAATGTAAGTTTGCACGCACAATATTAAGAGATTTACCGTGTTTTTTTTAAGACCATAGACTTCTTATAAGTTTTTCCGTAATCTATAGGTATAGAACTGTTTTCTGTATTTTTTTTCCAAAATTTTAAGCTTAGTAGTTTCGGAGATAACGGGGGAATGGTGAATTTTCATCTATTTTCTTAAAGTTTTATAACAATTAATTTTAATATTATAAATATATATATATATATATGTGAGCCCTCACAGTAAGCCCTTTCATTTGATATGTCACAAGGTCTGATGATGACCAGGTAAGTGCTTATTGGTCTTCAGTAATGGAAATAGGATGTCCTAGCTTTCAACATTTATCTAAATGAGCACGGATGCTACTACATGATACTTTCTGAAGGTCTGATGATGACCAGGTAAGTGCTTATTGGTCCTCTGTAATAGAAATAGATAGGATGGCCTAGCTTTCAACATTTATCTAAATGAGCACGGATGCTACTACATGATACTTTCTGAAGGTCTGATGATGACCAGGTAAGTGCTTATTGGTCCTCTGTAATAGAAATAGATAGGATGGCCTAGCTTTCAACATTTATCTAAATGAGCACGGATGCTACCACATGATACTTTCTGAAGGTCTGATGATGACCAGGTAAGTGCTTATTGGTCCTCTGTAATAGAAATAGATAGGATGTCCTAGCTTTCAACATTTATCTAAATGAGCACGGATGCTACTACATGATACTTTCTGAAGGTCTGATGATGACCAGGTAAGTGCTTATTGGTCCTCTGTAATAGAAATAGATAGGATGTCCTAGCTTTCAACATTTATCTAAATGAGCACGGATGCTACTACATGATACTTTCTGAAGGTCTGATGAAGACCAGGTAAGTACTTATTGGGCCTTAGTAATGGAAATAGTTAGGATGACCTAGCTTTCAACATTTATATTCCTTTACTTATATTCTATTCAAATAAGTAAAAATGTGATGGTTCTACATAGTCCCGTCACTGAGATCCTATACCCGCCTTCAGATTCCACCATCAGGTAGGCGACATCATCAGTCATCTAGGTCTCCGTCCAACGATATTCTCAATATAGCTACATAAAAAACGATAAAAAATAAACACAATAGAAATACGAGTAATGTATGTATAATAATAATAATGTAGGTATAATGTAGGGTAATAGTTCTGGAGAGCTCGGCCACGCTTCACCTTACATTTTAACTACTTCAAAAAAAGGAGGTATAGATACGTATATTGGACACGTATGTATATTATTGGAACTGCAATATTTTCACATATGATAATCTATTAGGGCTTCCAAACAAATGTACAAAATTTTATAGATGTATGTATGTTTGTATGTATGTATGTCCACGCATATCTCCGAAACTATTAATCGGATCGTGACCATTCTTTTTTTGTTGGCTTACATTTACTCTAACTTAGGGCACAGTGAAAGTTTCATCAAAATCGGTTTAGTAGTTTTCAAGATAATGGAAGATGACCAGGTAAGTGCTTATTGGACTTCAGTAATGGAAATAATAAGGATGACCTGGCTTTCAACATTTATCTAATTGAGCACGAATGCTACCACATGATACTTTCTGAAGGTCTGATGATGACCAGGTAAGTGCTTATTGGTCCTCAGTAATGGCAATAGTTAGGATGACCTAGCTTGCAACGTGTAAGTGTGACGGCCTGGCTTGTCTGGTGTCAAAGGGAAAACATCTCAAAACCGTGGTCAAATTCTAGTGCAATATTTATAACAAAACTATTAACTTAAGTATAGTAATAGTTTTGTTATACAATTATACATGTTTTACAATCAAATATTCCAGTTTGTACTAAAAACTAAAAATTACGAAATAAAAAAATTAAATCGACTTCAAAAAGAAATAAACTCAAAATTATGAAATAATATTAATTTTGAAGTCGGTGGCAAAATCCGATCCCAAGACACCGACTTCCGAAATTAAAATTATTTCATAATTTTGAGTTTATTTCTTTTTGAAGTCGATTTATTATTTTTTTTTTTTAATAGGCTATCTAGATTGTTGGTAAGTATGTTTGCTATTTTTTTTACAGTTATTTTGGTATTTACTCATAAAAATTGACATTATAGACAATATTGTATAGTTTAATGAGTTAACACCAAAATAACTGTAAAAAAATAGCATATATTGTATACTTATAAATACAGACGATCTAGATAGACTATTAAAAAAAAAATAGTAATTTGATTTATGTTTAAAATAGTATTTGAAAAAAATGTTTTGCAAACTATACCCTGTGACATATCAAATGAAAGGGCTTTGATATGTCACAGGGTATAGTTTGCAAAACATTTTTTTAATTTCTTTTTTTGCCCCCCCAAAATTGACCCACATATTCAAAATTCATTTATTAACGTTAGACGTCCGTATTTGAGTCACACGTACCCAATTCGGTTTATTAGATTCGAAGCAAATTGGCTGTGACAGACGGACAGACAGACAAGAATGATCCTTTATGGGTTCCGTTTTTCCTTTTCAGGTTCGGAGCCCTAAAAAGTTTTGTATCAATAGATTATGGCCTAAGAATAAGAAATTAATTAATAAAAGCGTTGCCATTTAAGGCTACGTCAATTCGCCACTATATTTCTCATCCGAATGGAGGCAGAGGAGGTCTCGTGGCTTAATAATAAGAGCCACACGGGACGATCGAAGTTTAATTAGGTTGGTTCATGAATGTGTGACTATCCATTACATATCGAGACTCCTCCGTCCCTCAGAAAGCACGTTAAGCCGTGGTTCCCGGCAGTCATTCGTAGAGTTGTTACAGGTCGTTAGAAGCCCGAAAGTCTGACAACCAGTTTTACTTAATATGTATTATATGTGTATATACCTAGTTACTAGGTTGTGGAGGTCAGATAGGCAGTCACTCCTTGTCTGAGTAATTTACTACTCAACCTTCTTAAATATAAACGCGTTGCTATGTAACACTACGACCATTTGCCCCTGTGTTTCTTGTCAAAATAAAGTATATTCAGCCTTTGATACCACAGCTAGGACACAGCCACAGAGTACTTTTTATATATAGGGACACATCCTCCTCTCTGTGAAGGAGTGAGACGTACACCACCACGAGGGCACAATGCGAGTTGGTGCGGGTTATAATTTACGTTTTCAATTTTTAATAATTATAATTCATTTAGTTGCGTAAAACATGGTATAAAATAATGGTATAAAAATGAAATGGCACAGATATGTTTAGCTAAGTTATGACATAGCATGCAAAATATTAGAGACACAGGATAACGAATTACAAACAAAAAGTTTGAATTTGAATTAATTTGAATGAACATTTTTTTTATACATAAATTCTTTTAAATCATAAAAAAATATACTCACAATAATCACATGTATAATTTAATATTTAACAATCTTGCATTTATTTTCTTGATAGAGGTTAGGTTAGAAATACGCACATACCTTGCTAGGCAGTTTTTAATGTTTTTGTAAGTCTTGGCATATCAATCAATACTAATTTATGTGGTTCTCATCTGTTCCGAGGGCACAGTTCTCTATTCTTAACTACGAACACACATGTTTTTTAAATACTGGTCGACTTGAGTCATCACTGGTTTTTCGTGATTATTTTAATATATTTAAATCAAATTACTTTTTTTTTTTTTTTAATAGTCTATCTAGATCGTCTGTATTTATAAGTATACAATATATGCTATTTTTTACAGTTATTTTGGTGTTAACTCATCAAACTATACAATATTGTCTATAATGTCAATTTTTATGAGTAAATACCAAAATAACTGTAAAAAAATAGCAAACATACTTACCAACGATCTAGATAGCCTATTAAAAAAAAAAAAAAAAATAAATAAATCGACTTCAAAAAGAAAGAAACTCAAAATTATGAAATATTTTAAATTCGGAAGTCGGTGTCTTGGGATCGGATTTTGCCACCGACTTCGAAATTAATATTATTTCATAATTTTGAGTTTATTTCTTTTTGAAGTCGATTTAATTTTTTTATTTCGTAATTTTTAGTTTTTAGTACAAACTGGAATATTTGATTGTAAAACATGTCTAATTGTATAACAAAACTATTACTATACTTAAGTTAATAGTTTTGTTATAAATATTGCACTAGAATTTGACCACGGTTGTGAGATGTTTTCCCTTTGACACAAGACAAGCCAGGCCGTCACACTTACACGTTGAAAGTTAGGTCATCCTAACTATTGCCATTACTGAGGACCGATAAGCGCTTACCTGGTCATCATCAGACCTTCAGAAAGTATCGTGTAGTAGCATCCTTGCTCAATTGGATAAATGTTGAAAGCCAGGTCATCCTTACTATTTCCATTACTGAAGTCCAATAAGCACTTACCTGGTCATCATCAGACCTTCAGAAAGTATCATGTGGTAGCACCCGTGCTCAATTAGATAAATGTTGAAAGCTAGGCCATCCTATTTATTTCTATTACAGAGGACCAATAAGCACTTACCTGGTCATCATCAGACCTTCAGAAAGTATCATGTAGTAGCACCCATGCTCATTTAGATAAATGTTGAAAGCTAGGACATCCTATTTCCATTACTGAGGACCAATAAGCACTTACCTGGTCATCATCAGACCTTCAGAATGTATCATGTAGTAGCACCCATGCTCATTTAGATAAATGTTGAAAGCTAGGACATCCTATTTCCATTACTGAGGACCAATAAGCACTTACCTGGTCATCATCAGACCTTCAGAAAGTATCATGTGGTAGCATTTGTGCTCAATTAGATAAATGTTGAAAGCTGGGTCATCCTAACTATTTCCGTTATTGAGAACCGATAAACACTTACCTGGTCATCATCAGACCTTCAGGAAGTATCATGTAGTAGCACCCGTGCTCAATTAGATAAATGTTGAAAGCTATGTCATCTTAACTATTTCCGTTACTGAAAACCGATAAGCACTTACCTGGTCATCATCAGGCCTTCAGAAAGTATCGTGTAGTAGCATCCGTGCTCAATTAGATAAATGTTGAAAGCTGGGTCATCCTAACTATTTCCGTTATTGAGAACCTATAAGCACTTACCTGGTCATTATCAGACCTTCAGAAAGTATCATGTAGTAGCATCCGTCCTCAATTAGATAAATGTTGAAAGCTAGGTTATCCTAACTATTTCCGTTACTGAGAACCGATAAGCACTTACCTGGTCAGCATCAGACCTTCAGGAAGTATCATGTAGTAGCAATCGTCATTGACGGCGTCGTTGGAGAACCCAGATACGTTACATGCGGTGTGCCAACCGGTTCCGTGTTTGGTCCCGTCGGATACATCATGCATGTCAACAGCATGTGCCATGTGGTTCGCAACTGTCGCATATACTCGTACATGTATGCTGATGATACTTGTTTAGTGTACGCAGACAAAGAATTAGATGTAGTTGAGCGGAAGATTCAGGAGGATTTCACTAGTATAATTAAATGGGCTCATGATAATGGGATCATAATAAATATTAAAAAAAACTGAGTGTATGCGTATACGGTCTCCTTATCGTATAACCCGGTCACATTATCTCGAGACCTGGCGTCGATGACGTCTCGTCGCGTCGGCGCTCTGATATGGTGCGCAAAACAAGCATCCTCTAGTAGGATATTATTATAAACAATAAGATTTCCAACAAAACAAATATTGTGTTAATTAATTTAATGTAGGTAATATTATTATAATGATATGATTAAAATGATATGATTAAAATGATGAAAAATAAATGAAACAATCTTGGTTAAGTGGGTACAAGAAGTGTTTATTACACAAAACTACAGACTAAAAATCTATGACGAATATATGACGTAACAGCAATAACAATAAAAGTCCAAACGTAACAATGAATTGTTTAAAAATATACCACGAAAACAAGTCGACGCGTATCGACAACGAAAGTGCTAACCGTACTGACGCGCCGTGGCGAGCGCGGGGAGGTGAAAGGAGAACGAGGTCTCGAGATAATGTGACCGGGTTGTAAAAGCTGTGACCGACCTCCGCGCGTGGTGGGGCATAGTTACGAGTCCCTGCACGATGACGCCGCGACGCACATTGGTTCAAGGGCGGAAAAAAGTCCTTTGTTTCAACCTTGTTTAAAATGTCTACAATTTGGTACACACACATACTAGAATGAGTAGAAACAAGTCCTAAAATTAATACGGATAAATAATTATACAGTATTTAATTATATGATGCCAAAGTAGGGTGATCGAGAATTTACAAATTTCGTGCAAAAAATATTGTTATTTCAAGTATGAATAGAACCAAAATACTATAATTATCAACTTTCATTTTTAGTTTAGTCATAAGTTTATTGTGTGTATTAATAAAATAGTAAACATAATGTTATAATATAATGAATAATTACTTGCTATTACATTTTTAGTGAAGAAGGTCATTTGGAACCTTTTGTTTTCAATCATGAGATCATAACTAATCTCCGTTATCGACCGATACGTAATAATATACTTTCGGAGATTAATTAGACCCTATAGATTAAGAATACATTAGTTTTGGCTGCGATAACCTGCGATCTTGGAAATACCAGGTACTTAACTAATGACGCTCTGTAATTAAGAAAAAGTGCATTATATTAATAAGTGTTTCTAATGAGGGTAATTAACATTTTATCATATCGTGTAAGTATAAATAGCATTGAATGGTAGTTTTAACTTCACTTACAATTATTTTCTCTTACGATAACAGTGTTATTATAGTGATGGATAGCTTTACTATTGTCTATGCCGATTTAGTGGAAATCATAATATCAAGTAATCGTGAGATACATAAATGCCTCGAAAATTTAAAACTTATGTATCCACAGCTTACAGAAAGTGTTTGGAATCAAGTTTATGAAAAGTTAAGCCGTAATTTTCTACCCGTATTTACAAAAAAGTGGCAAACTGCAGCGAGAAATAAAAATGCTTTTATGGCAAAAAATGAACAGTGGCTGAAAAATATTTTTACCGTTGAGACATCTTCGGTGCAGACTGATGTGGTGAATTGTGACAGTAATGTTCCAGGGCCATCAAAACGCTCTCATAGAGGACGACCAGAAAAATCATTTGATGAATGTTGCGATCGAACAAAGCGATATAAAGTTAAAAGATTGTGTGAAAGCGTTCCTGAAGAAATGATTAAGAAAGCTGCCTCTAAGGTACTCGTACAAGAAGAATCATCGGATACTATCAAGTTTACTCCAGAAAAAGCGTTGGCATTATTACTTGATGCATCACTTTCGAAACATCAATATCAAGTACTGAGAAATGCAGCAAAAAGTATTGGTTGTGATATTTTTCCCGATTATCATAAAGTACTTGAAGTAAAAAGGCAATGCTACCCCACGGATATTGATGTAACGGAAAGCTACGCTTGTGTAAGTTTGCAGTCATTACTGGATCACACAACCAGAAGATTATTTGAAGTAATGTCTGAAGACGACCTTACACAGATTAGTGTAAATTCAACGTTTTTACACAAGTGGGGATGTGACGGATCATCAGGTCATGCTGAGTACAAACAGTCATTTATCGACGAAAATGTGTCAGATTCATATATGTTTTTGACATCATTAGTTCCACTGCGTCTGTATGAAAAGGAAAATAAATCTGTTGTGTATTGGACAAATGCAACTCCTTCTTCTACAAGGTGTTGTCGCCCGGTACAATTCCAATTTCAAAAAGAAACTACAGAATCTACGAAAAATGAAATTGCTAGAATGGAGTCTGAAATAGCAAACTTAAATGAAACTGTTATTAGTTTAAAGGAAAAGACTTACAAAGTCTACCATAAACTTGTGTTCACAATGATAGATGGCAAAATAGCGCAGACAGTTACGGACACATCATCATGTGCAGTGTGTTTTATATGCAAGTCAAAGCCATCAGAAATGAATAACCTTGACCAAGTGCGAAATAAAACTGTGAATACGGAGGCTCTCAAGGTCGGTTTATCCCCGCTTCACGCACGGATTAAATTTATGGAATGCATATTACATATTGCGTACAATATGTCATTTACCAGTTGGAGAACGAACGCAACTACCAAACAACAAAAAGATGAAGAGAAGAAAATAATCCAAAGTGAGCTGTTTCAACGTTTAGGTCTAAAAGTGGATTTTGTAAAGCAAGGAATGGGAACATCTAACGATGGAAATACGTCTAGAAGATTTTTCAATAATGCAGACATTGTAGCTGAAGTCACAAGAGTCGATAAAGAACTTATTCATCGGTTTGGTATAATATTGCAAACAATTAATTCTAGTGCATTAGTTGATTCGGATAAGTTTGGTAGTTATTGTTACGAAACTGCTGAACTATACGTAAGCATGTACAGCTGGTATAATATGCCAAATACTGTGCATAAAATCTTGCTGCATGGCAAAGAAATAATAAGTGTTGCTGCCTTACCTATTGGGATGTTATCTGAGGAAGCTCAAGAAGCGCGAAATAAAGATTACCGCAATTATAGGTTAGGTCATTCAAGAAAATGTTCTCGTCTATCATGTAATGAAGATGTTATGAATATGCTCTTAGCTACCTCAGATCCCCTTATCAACAGTTTACGTGCAGTACCGAATAAAAAATACTATCCTCTTCACGATGATGCCAAAGCTTTATTAGTGGATAGCACCCATCTCTAAATCAATGTCTTCTCTATTTAATATTTAGTTTATTAATATTTATTTATTTAAAAATGCTGATTTAATTATATGAAATTCATGTGAAAAAATTTGATGAATATTTTCATGTTAATAAAAAAAAAATACGTGTTATATCTTTCTCTTTGTAAACTGGTACATCCATTATATCATTTTAATAAAGTATTATGAAGAAACGCAACGTCTTTTCATTTAAAAATAATATTTTCCGCATGCCCGTACTACCTGCACCACTGTGCGACGTATTGTACGTGTGCAGATGGAGGAGTACAAGTACTTGGGTTTACTTATAGATAGCAGTTTCTCATGGAAATCACACATAACGCACCTATGTGACAAACTCAGGTGCTCAGTGCTCAGGTGCTTGTAAAGTTCCACCACCTCAGTTCGGTGCTGAAGCGGGCCACTTTGTACACGGTCTACTACGCGCTGGTGGACTCGCTACTTTCATATGGACTAGCATGTTATGGTAATACATTTAAAGCGTATTTAGATAAACTAAAATTTTAGCAAATCAGATTTATGAAACTATTAGTTGATAAAAACACAAAAAAGCGTTGTAAAAGCAGTGATTACGAAGAATTATTCCTAGAGTGTAAGATGTTGCCGGGCCATCAAAAGGTGGTGTTGTTATTGGCTTTAGAACATTATTGCAAGGATGAGTTTAAAATCAAGACGATACACATATACCTCAAAGGATTAGGAGGCATTAGGAGATTTGTAGTGGACACTTCAAAACTATTATGGACAAAGATGTAGAAAGTGCTTAGTCCCAACAATTTTTAATGACATACCACTCGAGTTAGAAAGCGGCTGTACCACAAAAATGTCTTTTAAAAATAAAATGGGGAAGTTTCTTTTTAACACCTTCTGTCAAAACCTTATAAATGGAGATGTATAAAATATCATACTAGCTAATGTTTGCGGCTTCGCCGGCGTGAATTGCAATGCTGTTACACATTTAAAATGTTTTTAGCATTACGTAATAGTCAGCCTGTGTGCTGCTGTAAGATGTGTGTGTTTATTTATGGGTAATGTTTAGCGGTAAATGTATCCTTGCTATTATGGAAAAGTACCTACAACAGAAAATATTAAATTGTATATGGGAGCTTCATCTGTCAACAAACTGCTTTGCAGTTTGGCAGAAGTTTTGTTTGTAATACTTAGGATTGCACCACGAACAAACGCTTTTTCATTATTATTTTTTTTCATTTTCCCGCACACAAAGAAACTTACAGCAACACTAATAAACTCACCAACAAAACACACGCAAAAAGAGGGCGGCGCATATACCTATAGCTACGGACTCAGAATAAACACACATGCGCAAATTACGCAACTAGTGATGTTAAGTGGTGTAATCATAGAAAAATGTCGATGAAATTCCGTTACTATAATATCTGCTCTTTTCCTAAAGATTTTATTGACAGGGAAAATAAAATGATACAGGAGTTTCCCTCAATATGCCTACTCTATACAAGCGAAGTTTGATCAGAATTGGAATATTAACTAACTAAAGTTAGTGAAATTTAATACAACTCGAATCTAGACTAGGAGAACACAAGTAAAACTTCAAGATTTTTATTGACTTAGATTTTATTGGCCAGTAAAATGTAAATATTTATTTAAAACTTGCCGTTTAGACAGTTTAGGTATTGCGATCTTAGTTAAATAGTGTAATCTTACGTTTATATATTTTTCCATTACGGCTTTTATAAGTATTAATAAATGGTTATTCATTGGCAATTGATTGTATTGGTGAAAATTTATGTTTTCAAAAAGATTCATTCCTATAAAATGCGATAAGGATTTTGACAGCAGCTCCTGTCTATTTCGTGTTATCAGGTGAAATAATAAACAATTTTATTATTACTTCCATCCCTTTACATATGGCTACATATTGAAAAATTTATTTTATAAGAAAAGAAAATATGAATAAACGAAATAATAATAAATCACTGACAGGACTATTGTAGCCAATAAGCCTGATATAGTGGTAATAGATCGATCAGTGCGCCGCACAATGATAATCGATGTCACTATCCCACATGACGAGAACCTCGTGAAGGCTGAGAAGGAGAAACAATTGAAGTATCTCGACTTAGCCCACGAGGTTGTCGCTATGTGGAATGTGGACTCGGCAATAATTGTGCCGACAGTCGTTACGGTCAGTGGCCTTATCGCTAAGAGCCTCAACCAACATCTCAAGAGGCTCTCGTTGGGTGGCTGGGTGAAGGGCCTGATTCAGAAGGCAGTCCTCCTTGATACGGCGCGTATTGTGAGGAGGTTCCTGTCTCTGGGGCCCTAACCACCGGTAGCTTGGACCCTGTTCCCCATGCCGGTGGATTTCTATTTTTTATATTTTTAAATGTTCTTATTTTTGTATTTTAATATTTAAAAATATATTTTCTTGCCCGAGCAACCGGCAGCAAATTCGTCATGCTCACTTAGATGTCACTGCTTGCGGTAGCGTCGGGGGTCGGGTTGTCTCCTTCCCTCAAATATGGCGAGGGGGGTAATGGCTGATCTTCGCGTTATACTCGTGAACGGGTGCTGCTTGTGGTGACAGGTCGTCTTGCTGACCTTGGTTTTGTTTTGTTATTAGTAACTTAACTCGTTGTTGATTTTACTTCGATGGTCCTAGTTTATCATCTGTGACTTTGAGTTACGACTACATGTACGGCTATATGTAAGTGGCTATATGTAACTGAACAGACAGCTGTGCTGCTGGGGAGTTTGTTGCGCCACTTCTTCTCCCCAGCTAAAGCACTAGGAAGTGGTGAAGGGCGGGCGTTTTGGGGGACTGTCTTATGTAATTTTGACGTTCAAAAAGTGCTGATTCTCAGCCTAGTTTGAATAAATGACTTTTAATTTTGATTTTATAATTTATATGTAAAGAATCGAAATAAAAGAATTAATAATAATAATATTTATTCAAGTTATAAAGTAATACAGTAAATACAGTTTTGATTAAATCTATGTCAAGTTCACCAGTGTTATTACGTCACTGGATGCAAATAAAAGATTCCTAGTTAGCTATATTCCCATTAGCTATTGATTCAATAAAAGATAAGTCGAGTAATGAAGAAATAGTAACAAATTGTATTTTTCAATAATTAATTGTATCATACATATAATCATTCGTACTAAGTAATAATAATAATAATAAATAATTTATTGATCCAAGATATACATAGACATAGAGTTGTATACTAGTTACATGCTAAGACTTAAGACACAAAGGGAGAAAAATAATAGTCTATATTAACAATGATTAAATCCTGTCTCCTAAACTAGGGATGGCCTGTATCTTAGGAGACAGTGATTCGACCGAGCTGAACAGTAAATTAGTGTTGGACCTTAGGTTTCGAGTGTCGATGTTATTCTACCATAAAACAAAAATGTAAGTCAGCTGAGTAAGTTATTTTAGATTTATTTATTTGAGCAAGGATGCAGGTGTGGAGGAAGAGTGACTGTGTGAATGGGAGAGGTGTGTGTAACTGTTAGTGAGTGTATGTTAGTTGTGTTGTGTGTGTGTGTGTGTGTTGGTGTTATGAGGATTTTGTTTATGTGTAGTGTTTTGTGTTCCTACTTAGTATTGATTAGTCAAGCGATGTATGCCAGTAAAGATTCAGTGTTATTGTAGTCCTGTTGTAAGAGCCAGTCTGTAATTTTAGATTTGACGTTGAATCTATTTAACTTTATTATATTTAATTTCTTTTGTATAATTTTATATACGTGTTTACTTAACACGTACAATAGAATCGTATAAAATATCGACTACCACAAACCTCGCATCACATCTCTAACTGACAAAAGCCGCGAAGCCAAAAGGAAGAAAACAAAACTATCGTGTGAGTGAGAGTACCACCACTACCACTTATCCATTGCGCTATTAGACCAGCCGATTCATTGATCGGTTTGTGCTAAGCAAGCAAGCAAGTCAAAAATCATAAGCAGCGCAGCCGTCGCAAGTTGACATTCGGCTAACGACTGAAACTGGCATCAAGCCACTTTGCGGCCAGATGCGTTCGCAAGCGCCACGCCTCCTTGCCATATCTCTTGTGTTATTAAGATCTGTGCTAACAACTTTTCAAAAATCGCATAAAAATATCATCAGCGGAATTTTTCGTGGTTCCAGGTTTGGTCCCATAGTAAAAGTTGTTTGTTATCATGAGTACAATCATGTGTTTAAGTATCGGTCACTAATTAGTGAATTACCAGACACGCTATATAAACTTACTGTACTTATAAAAAAATCAGAGTAAAGGCTGTATTTGAGTGGATATTTGTTGTAGTTTTGCTTTCATGTTTGTATGTACTTGAAATTGTTGGAATGGCTTTTAAATGCTCATCTGTGTGACGAGAAGCATATTTTTTTAATTTTCGTAATTGAGAATTTAAAAAGTTTTTTCGCATAACTGCGAAATATTGTAATTAACTGCTGAGCAAACCTTTTCAATTCGTCAAAATCAGATGACAAATCACCTTAAACTTACCAAGTTCATTAATTTCACAGAAAGAGTTTTTAAGAGTGTCAATAGATTGGAGATCAATCACGTTCATTTGTAAATAACTCGGTACATCCTCAATATCACATCCTTATATATATAATTCTTCTGTATGTTTGTCACCTAACTCCTCCTAAACGGCTGGACCGATTTGGATGAAATTTTGTGTGTAAACACAACTGGAGCTGCTAAAGCAGTACGAAGTTCGCCGGGTCAGCTACTCATTTTTAAAACGCATGCCTGCTTAACTTTACCATAAAACATATCCTAGCACACTCGGAAATAGTGGAGCTTTCTATCAGAGAAATAATTTTTTGTAATCAGATCAGTACTTCCAGACTCCTACAAACAAACAAACAATTTTACCTCTTTATAAATGATAAATGATGATAAACGATCTTTATTTCTGTAAGTAGGTTTGTACAAACACTTTTACAAGTCAATATATTTTGTTTTAACTAGATGAGGTCGGCGTTTCCTATCTGACTACTCTGAGAAGAAAGGCCGAAACAAACTCAGAGGTCACAGTCTCTTATAAAGTCCAGACATAATCTTGGTCACTTCATGTGAAGACCATGTAGATTGGTGTCTGAAATGGTCTTTTGAGGAAAGAACCACACAGATTGAGAGGACCTGTCCAGTCAGTGCACGCATTTGTCAGTAATCGCGCAGCTCAACTCAGAACTTAAGGAGCTCAACGATTCGACGAACAATACCAAAGAAAGGACATTGGGGTAGGCCGCATAGATTACTCAAACTGCCAGACCATGATTAAAAATAACTGAGAGAAAAAAGCAATGACCTACATAGTCTTCACATTCACAATAAATTAAAATAATATAATACTTACAAAGTATAATATTAGATTAGATTTGAGTGGGCCTAATTACTTGGTGAAGGTTGAGAAGAGGTTGTGAAGTCGATGTGGCGAAGATTGGGAGTGGACTATGTTCAGCAGTAAGTTTATGCTAATGAGCTATGATGCGGTTGACAACAAAGTGCGCTTAATTTCAGTTGTAACTGGAATACTCTGTAAATGTATGCATCTATTTTACCTTATTTATAATTATCAGGTAAAACTGCAGAGGTATGTTGAAGAGAAGTGTTCGCAGCTATATCCTCAACACAGACGGGTACGATCACACCACGCAGATGTGCTGCAGAGACACGAAGGAAGCTAAGGATACTTGTGAGGTATGAAAGTGTCAACTTTAATGCAGTACAGTTTCTCGCAAACAAAACCAACATCCGTAATAGTCAACGGTCTACTGAAGGCCCTCTGTATACGACACAAAAAGAAAAATGTGCTGTTCCCTACATTTCGACGAATTATGCGAACATTTAATTTACTGTTTTGTGGTTTTGTTTTGTTATTAGTAATTAACTCTTTGTTTATTTTACTTCGATGGTCCTAGTTTATCATCTGTGACTTCGAGTTACGGCTTCATATACGGCTGTATGTAAGTGGGCACGCCCTTTATTACTGGAGGCTTTTATTTACGTATAAAGTTCTGCTTACGTTTTTAGTTTTGTATTTTTATTTCTGCTTGTGTATAGTTTTCGATTTTCTTTTTTGGTATATTGGCGTGTGCTAGCTTACTTATAGCAAATAAATTAATTTAATGTTTTGTGTTGCGTAATGTACCTAAATTATTATATGCGCAGTGTTGTATAGATTCAATTTTTTAACTGAACAGACAGCTGTGCTGCTGGACAGTTTGTTGCGCCACTTCTTCTCCTCAGCTAAAGCACTAGGAAGTGGTGAAGGGTGGGCGTGCCGGGGGACTGTCTTATGTCATTTTGACGTTCAAAACGTGCTGGTTCTCAGCCTAGTTTGAATAAATGACTTTTGGTTTTGATTTTGACTGAACAGCAGATTTCAGGTTTGGTCCCATAGTAAAAGTTGTTCATAATGATGAGTACAATGACCCCTTAAAAGATTGCCACTGTATACACTTACACCCTGTATATAACTAAATTACAAGGTAAACTATCACAGCTAAGTAGGCTTTACACGTTAACAAGTAATAGTCGACCAACTTACATTTGCAGTTGGAATGCATGAGGGAACATATTTAACTACAATGTTATGTTTGTTCTTGGGATAAATTCATCCCAACTACGAAACCCTTCATTGTGCGTAGTCCAACACACACTTAGGCGATTTTTTTAGGTAAGTATGGGGTACTCTAGAAAAAAAAAAAAAAACATTAGACTTCAACAACAATTTTATTTAATCACAATCCAATTAAAAATTCGCAAGACAGTATTCAAGCCCACACGACACTTTCAATCCAGGATTTGTAGTGAGCTACCCTGGTGTAGATATCAGGAGTGCTGGTATTAGTTCCACAATCTGATTTGCCGAATGACGTCACTCCAATGATGGTGTAGATACAGCGGGAGAATTGCGTGGCGATTAGCAATGGTTCGCCGGATACACCCTGGAAAAACAAAAAGTATAAACTGATGGACGCAAGTGATGGCGGCAAATGTGTAGCCGTATTCTGGGACGAGTCCATTTACATTGCCATCATCACGCTAAGAATGAAGGGTTCCGTAGTTGGGATGAATTAATCCCAAAACAAACTTAACATTGTAGTTGGAAAACATGTTCTCCCATACATCGATATGCGTCACAGTCAATTCTCCAACTGCAAATTAAGGTAAGTTTGTAATCACAAAAAAAAAAATGTTGTGTGATTAAAACTACAAATTGACGATTTTCGATGATTTCCTTTACTTGTAATTTCAAATTTCATGATTCTAGGTCAACGAGAAGTATAAGTTTTGGTCTAGTTGCGAGTATCAAAATATAATAATAACAATAATAATAACCTGGGACATTATTCACACACGGTCATCTGATCCCAAACTAAGCAGAGCTTGTACTATGGAAACCAGATAACTGATATACTACATATACTACTTTTTTTTTTTTGTAAATACATACTTATATAGATAATTACACCCAGACTCAGGACAAACAGACATGTTCATGCACACAAATGTTTGTCCTGGATGGGAATCGAACCCACGACCAGCGGCATGGCAGGTAGTATCTTAACCAACCACGCCAACTGGCCTGTCAATTTGCAGTTGGAATATATGAGAGAACATATTTAACTACAATGTTAAATTTGTTCTTGGAATAAATTCATCCCAACTACGAAACCCTTCATTGTGCGTAGTCCAACACACACTTAGGCGATTTTTTTAGGTAAGTATGGGGTACTCTAGAAAAAAAAAAAACATTAGACTTCAACAACAATTTTATTTAATCACAATCCAATTAAAAATTCGCAAGACAGTATTCAAGCCCACACGACACTTTCAATCCAGGATTTGTAGTGAGCTACCCTGGTGTAGATATCAGGAGTGCTGGTATTAGTTCCACAATCCGATTTGCCGAATGACGTCACTCCAATGATGGTGTAGATACAGCGGGAGAATTGCGTGGCGATTAGCAATGGTTCGCCGGATACACCCTGGAAAAACAAAAAGTATAAACTGATGGACGCTAGTGATGGCGCCAAATATGTAGCCGTATTCTGGGACGAGTCCATTTACATTGCCATCATCACGCTAAGAATGAAGGGTTCCGTAGTTGGGATGAATTAATCCCAAAACAAACTTAACATTGTAGTTGAAAAACATGTTCTCCCATACATCGATATACGTCACAGTTAATTCTCCAACTGCAAATTAACGTAAGTTTGTATCATAAAAAAATAATGTTGTGTGATTAAAACTACAAATTGACGATTTTCGACGATTTCCTTTACTTGTACAGTGAGACCTTGTATCTTGCCAAATTTCATGATTCTAGGTCAACGAGAAGTATAAGTTTTGGTCTAGTTGCGAGTATCAAATATGTCGCATAAATCCAAACTAATATTATAAATGCGAAAGTAACTCTGTCTGTCTGTCTTTCTGTCTGTCTTTGCTTCACGCCTAAACTACTGAACCGATTTGTGTGAAATTTGGTACAGACATAGTTTGGAACTTGAGAAAGGACATATGATAGTTTTTATTACAAAAAATAAAATAAAATTTATTCCGGACATACAGCGCCATCTATTGGTCAAGAGTCGGCATCAATACAGTACTGAAAATTCATCGGAAAAATGTAAATAAATAGTAAAAAGGTATGAAAATATAATACAACTTTTAGTACAAAGAAAATGCTCTAACGGAGTATAGATAATTCTATTAGTACTATATGTCGAGTTGGTGATCGCGCAATGGTGTCGATCGTTACACGAGTTCGGTTCATGTTATTGTTTTAATTCATCGGAAAAAAGTAAATAAATAGTAAAAAGCTATGAAAAAAATAATAATAATAAATAATAATAATATTCCACAACTATCACACAACGCCGTGTAGCCTCAAGCTAAGCAGAGCTTGTGTTATGAGTACTAGACAACTGATAAACATACTTATATATTTCTAAATACATACATATATAGATAAATTACACCCAGACACAGAACAAATGATCATGCTCATCACACAAACATTTGTCCTGGGTGGGAATCGAACCCACGACCTCCGGCGTAGCAGTCAGGGCCACTAACCACTAGACCAACAGGCCAGTCAAATAATATCAATATAATAAAACTTTTAGTACAAAGAAAATGCCCGAACGGAGTATAGATAAATAATCCGAGTTGTCACTATGCTCGATAGATGGCGTTGGGATCGAATAGTATTCCACGCGAACGAAGTCGCGGGCAAAAGCTAGTGTAAAAATAAAAGTAAAAATAAATAAATAAGTAAATAAAAATAATAAGTAAATAAAAATAAAAGTAAAAATATGTCGCATAAATGGCCTTATTTTTTACTAGCTTTTGCCCGTGGCTTCGCCCGCGTGGTTGTCGGAAATTATTCCACGGGAACGCACTACCGGGATCAAAAGTAATAATAATATCCTGGGACATTATTCACACACGGTCATCTGATCCCAAACTAAGCAGAGCTTGTACTATGGAAACCAGATAACTGATATACTACTGTTGGCAACTGATGGTGAAGTCGGCCGATCAGCTGTCAACTGAAGGTTATAAAAGAGGCGCGCGGTGCGGCAACGGTCCTTTTTCTGCTTGGGACGGCGCTCGGAACGGACGTGCTACCTGACCATGTGTGCTTAGTTATTTTTCGGTTATTTTGTGTTGTTTTACTGATTATTCCTTTTGACTTGTGTGATTTCTATTTGATTCCTATTTAGAGCATTTATTTTGATATTTTTATAATTTTTATAAAAGTGTAATTTAAAGGTATTAAAGATTGTTTATTTTTTTTAAATTATATCACTTCTGATTCCTAACATCAGAAGTGGGATAAAGATACATTCGCCCACAAGTTACAACTAGTTTTCAGTCGTTCGATTTTATATTAAAGCAGGTAGTAGTTAATAATGGATAGATCGAGTCGTTCACGTTCAAAAAATAGTGTCTCGCGTTCTAAACGATCTTGTAGCCGCCATAAGCGGAGCAGAAGGTCACGTAGCAAGTCTCGGGATTGCGATCGCCGTTCCAGGCGCGAACGAGAACGTCGTGGGAGCCGCGTGAGAACGCGAAGCCCTGCGTCACCGCTTTACCGGCGATCGCTTGAGACGATTGTCTCGCGGTTGAAGGCTTTAGAAGACCGTTCACGGGTAATAGCTACGCCGGAAACTACAGGTACTGGTACTGATGTTTCGACTGCAACCACAGAGAAAATAGTGGAGGCAATACAGTCATTAAAGTCGGTAAGCACCCATCATTTTTATATTTCTAATTTCGACCCAAATGTCCATGATGTTGATCAGTGGTTTGACGAGGTTGACAGGGCTCTGGTTTTGAATAAGTGGTCAGAAAATGAGTGCCTTTCCCGCGTTGGTAACTGTCTGAAGGGAGATGCTAAGACTTGGCTTAGTGAATGGGTTACAAATGACCGTTCATGGAGCAATTTTAAAAAAGATTTTCGTTCACTTTGCGTCAAAAAAATTGATGTGGCAGGTATTTTGTATGAAGTCATGAGCTCTGACTCGGACAGTTACCCAACCTACGCTGAATATGCACGAAGAAGTTTACTACGCTTACGGATCGTAAAAGGCCTATCAGACGAGTTGATAGCGGCGATTGTCATTAGAGGGATTAAAGACCCTCAAATCAAAGCAACTGCTACTAATGCAAATCTGACGCCTGACAACCTCGTTGCTTACCTATCTACCTTTGTAAAGCCCATTTCTAAGCAGAATAGTGACAGTTTGCGTCCTAAAGGTAACAAGAGCCCTCATAAGAATACTAAGTGCTCATTTAGGGGACAGGGTCCCAAATGTTTCACTTGCGGTCAGATAGGGCATAAACAAGCGAGTTGTTCTAAAAAGTCGAAATCAAACGCGATTGAACCAATTAAATCTGAATTGAATTCTACCTCGAATAAGGCAGTATGCGCATATTGTAAAAAGCCGGGTCATGATATTAGTGTTTGTTTCGCTAAGCAGCGTGCAGACAATAAGCCCAATCAAAGAAATGTTAATTTCTGCTCAGCCCCTATTAAAAATAAAACCAATGACATAGTAGTTGGAATGGTTCAGGGTATACCTGTAGACATTCTGATTGATAGTGGGGCGTTAGAAGTTTCGTTGATTTCGTCATCCGTGGTCAACTATTTTTCTTGTTCGAGGAAACCAATTAATAAACAATTGAAAGGATTAAGTGATTCTATTGTTCGTGTTGATTCTTATGTCACACTTGTAATTGAGCTTGAGGAAATAACTCTTGAAGTAGATTTGCTTGTTGTGCCTAGTAAATGTATGAACGCACCAATTATTATTGGTACTGATGTATTAAATAGAGAAGGGGTAACCTATATAAGAACCAGAGAATCTCAACGTTTAACTCATGACAAAGTTTTATCGGGAGTATCCACTGTTCAATTTGATGAGCAATCCAATGGTTTTAAAACTGCATTAATCGGGGAAGATCTTGAAAAACTCACAAGAATACTCGATAAATATTCGACATTTATGATTTCTGGTACGGCTACGTCTACAGTTACCACAGGTTGTATGCAAATCAGATTGAACAGTGAGGTACCTATTAATTATCGTCCTTACAAAATGTCTTACAATGAAAAGCTTAAAGTTAGAGAGATTATTCAGGATCTTCTTAGTAAAGGCATAATACGAGATTCGGAGTCCCCATATTCGAGTCCGGTTCTTCTAGTAAAAAAGAAGGATGGATCTGATCGTATGTGTGTGGACTTCCGGGCACTTAATAAAATCACAGTTAAAGATAGGTATCCTTTACCTTTAATAGATGATCACATTGATCGGCTAGGGAAGTCTAAATTCTTCACGGTACTTGATATGGCTACTGGATTTTTACAAATTAAATTGGATGAGCAATCAATACCCTTAACTGGTTTCGTGACGCCCGAAGGCCATTTCGAATATTTGAAGATGCCATATGGGTTAGCCAACGCACCCATAGTATATCAACGTATTATTGCAAATACATTGCGCAAATTCATTGAGGCCGGCAAAGTATTGGTCTACGTTGACGATTGTATATTATTGTCCTGTTCAATCGACCAGGGTTTACAGATATTAGATGAAGTTTTAGCTGTTTTGACTAAGGCAGGTTTCTCAGTGAATTTGCGCAAGTGTTCATTTCTATGCCAAGAAATTGAATATTTAGGCAGAATTATATCAAATGGTGGAGTTCGGCCGTCAACAAACAAGGTCCAAGCGCTCGTGAATGCACCCGTTCCCCAGAACGTCAAACAAGCAAGACAATTTTTAGGCCTTGCTGGTTATTTCAGAAAGTACATAGCTAGTTACTCGATAAAAACAGCTTGTATTGCTCGTTTGACGCGTAAAGGTGTTGTGTTTGTCTGGGGACCACAGCAGGAAAGCGTTCGCCAAGAGCTTATAAAGTGTCTTACTAGTGAGCCAATATTGGCCATTTTTGATCCAGAGCTTCCTGCTGAGGTTCACACAGATGCTAGTAGTGCAGGTTATGGCGCAGTTCTCCTACAGGTTCATAAGGATGGCAATAAGCGTGTGGTTGCTTACTATAGCCAGGTTACGAAAGGTAGTGAAGAACGTTATCATTCTTATGAACTGGAAACACTCGCTGTAGTAAAAGCTCTTAAGCATTTTAGGCATTACCTCATAGGAATGCCTTTTACTATAGTGACAGACTGCAATGCTTTAAAAGCCACCCAAAATAAGAAGGATCTACTCCCAAGGGTAGCGAGATGGTGGATTTACCTACAAGATTTTAATTTTACCATTCAATACAGGAAAGGGGTAATGATACCTCACGCAGACTATTTCAGCCGGAATCCCGTAACTACGGTAAATAATATTGAGAAACCACGTAATTGGGCTCAAATCGCGCAAGCAGGAGACGAGGAGACTCAAACCTTAATCAGGTCCTTAGATGAAGGAAACTTGGATTCTTCACGCTATGTTAAACGCAATAATCTTTTCTATTATCGCTTCACACCTGTGGGTGAAGAGCCTAGGTTACTTTGTTACATACCAAAAGGACATCGTTTGAGCCTTCTCCGAATATTTCATGATGAACATAGCCATATTAATGCTGATAAAACCGCTGATCTTATCTTAAAACACTTTTGGTTTCCTGGTCTAAGAACTTTTATTTCTAAGTATATATCTCACTGCCTCATATGTATTGCTCACAAGAGAGTTCCACGAGCTCCACTACAACCAATTAACTCTTGGACAAAACCAAATGTTCCTTTTGATACCTTACATGTAGATGCCCTAGGTCCATTGCTAGTATCTAATGGTAATAAACACGTTTTAGTTGTTGTGGATTCTTTTACGAAATATTGTTTATTAAACCCTATTTGTACTCAGGACTTAAGTGAGTTAAAACGTGTTATGCAAAATGTTGTGTCTCTGTTTGGAACACCTAAGACAATTGTTTGTGATAGAGGTAGAATGTTTCAATCATCTGGTTTTTTGTCTCTAATAAATGAGTTAAGTTGTCGGGTTCATTATATTACCCCCGAGATGCACCACGCCAATGGTCAGGTGGAGCGTTACGTTCGCACTGTTCTTAACATGTTGAGGATCGAAGTGAACCATCGGAAAGAGGAATGGTCTGAACAGTTGTGGAGGTTACAGCTGACACTCAACATGACCAAGCAAAAGACCACCCAGCAGTCCCCGCTCAATCTGCTTATTGGTGCAGAAGGAACTACCCCAGTCATTCGCACACTAATCCGAGACGTTGCCATCGAATCGTCTGGTGAAAACCGTGAGCCACTACGGGAGATGAGAAGACAAAGGACGGCCGAACGGTTGAGCAAAAACCAAGCCAATCAAGACAGGCGTGTTAATGAAGACCGACAGCCTCCTCGTGCCTACAGCAAAGACGATTTAGTCTTCGTCATCAAGTATTCCCAGTCCATGGGGAAACTTGATCCTGGTATGCGCGGGCCTTACCGCGTAGTTGGAGTCCTGGGCCATGGCCGCTATGAGCTGCAACTTCTGGCTGGTGCCTATGGCAAGACCACATACGCTGCTGCACAGTTCATGGTACCCTGGAGGGGTGAGTGGACTCCTGATACATGTGCTGCATTTTTTGAAGGTATGTGTAGTTTAAAGTCTGGGTGATACGCTAACAAAGTGCCTATGTCAACAGCCACTGGGAGGTATGCAAACTGAGAGCCTATGCCTACAGTGTTTGTAGAAGTCTGAGTGATACGCTAACAATGTGCCTATGTCAACAGCCACTGGGAGGTATGCAAACTGAGAGCCTATGCCTACAGTGTTTGTAGAAGTCTGAGTGATACGCTAACAATGTGCCTATGTCAACAGCCACTGGGAGGTATGCAAACTGAGAGCCTATGCCTACAGTGTTTGTAGAAGTTTGGGCGGTATGCTAACTAGGTGCCTATGCCGACAGCCGCTGTGAGACACGCTAACTAGGTGCCTCTGTCTGCAGTGCGGCCAAGTTACTTATTTGGTTTGTTAATCTTAGCTAAGATTTTGATGTCATGAAATTCACGTGTAATGGCCATTACCTCTTATATATCTGAAAGAGATGATTTTGCTTCTACATCTGTTGTCTTTTATGTAATGCGATTGTCTGATTACAGGAGAAAACGAAGACTCAAGCATCTCATTGGGAGACACTGCTACAGATCAGGCGGATCTTCTGGATCTGACGAGGACGTCAGAGCATCAGGAGAGGCCGTGTTGGCAACTGATGGTGAAGTCGGCCGATCAGCTGTCAACTGAAGGTTATAAAAGAGGCGCGCGGTGCGGCAACGGTCCTTTTTCTGCTTGGGACGGCGCTCGGAACGGACGTGCTACCTGACCATGTGTGCTTAGTTATTTTTCGGTTATTTTGTGTTGTTTTACTGATTATTCCTTTTGACTTGTGTGATTTCTATTTGATTCCTATTTAGAGCATTTATTTTGATATTTTTATAATTTTTATAAAAGTGTAATTTAAAGGTAGGTATTAAAGATTGTTTATTTTTTTTAAATTATATCACTTCTGATTCCTAACACTACATATACTACTTTTTTTTTGTAAATACATACTTATATAGATAATTACACCCAGACTCAGAACAAACAGACATGTTCATGCACACAAATGCTTGTCCTGGATGGGAATCGAACCCACGACCGGCGGCATGATAGGTGGTATCTTAACGAACCACGCCAACTGGCTTGTCCTATATCCTAATCCAGCGCCAAAAACGACCAAACTCACTTTGTTGTCACAAATGTATTAGGTACTTAAATAAAACCAAGCTTATGGTGATAGATCGCGTGGGAAAGCTATCGGGCGCCTATAACATCCAAGGCATCGATGTTGTGGACAGTTTCATTTATCTGGGCTCTAATATTAATAATGAAGGCAGCTGCGTCCCAGAAATAAAACGACGGATAGCCATGGCTAAAGATGTTATGACACGCCTCCAAAACATCTGGAAAAATCGCTCTATAAGTTATAAAACTAAAGCCCGTTTGGTCAGAGCATTAGTTTTCCCGATTTTCCTCTATGGAGTTGAGACGTGGACAATCCGAGCAAGAGAAAGACAGAGGATAGATGCATTCGAAATGTGGTGCTGGAGGCGGATGCTCCGAATACCATGGACAGCCAAACGCACAAATGTGTCTATCCTTTCCCAACTAGATGTCAAGACCCGATTGTCTACAATATGTCTACAGCGTATTCTGACCTATTTCGGCCACATAATGCGAAGGGGAGATAGCAGCCTTGAAATGCTGGTTATTGTTGGCAATACCGAAGGAAAGAGAGCACGAGGCAGGTCGCCAACACGATGGTCCGACCAAGTAAAGGAAGCTACGTCCTCAAGCAATTTTCAGCAGGTGGTGATGGCAACTTTGGACCGGAGTAGATGGAGGCAGATTGTCCGCTTAAAAGCGTCCAGTGACCACGATCCTCAGTAATGAGGGACCGATTGAAGAAGAAGACTTAAATAAAAATAAAAAAAACTCGTAACACACTAAAGTTTCCATTAATATAATTCAATCATGATTCGAAAGACGCGTGGCGCCATCGATTATCATAAGAGCGTGTGGCGGAAGCGACGGTCACTTAGACCAAATTACAATTGCGAGAAATCCGCTTCCGCCTATGAGATTGCGCCAAGCACGGAGATCAGGTGATCTATTGTTCTCCGAGGGGTCGACGACCGTACAGTTACACGCACCGGGTGCACTCACCGGACGCGTGAGAGTTGATCCAGCCGAGATGACAATGACCTTGAGCTCCGAACTGGCGGCGGCGGCGTGCACACGAGGCTACCTGCGCGCGTGCCGAGCTACGCGCATCAGTCCACACTCGACTAGTTACCATAATAGACGGGCCGCGCCGCGCTTTATCGCTTTGCTTAATAACTATTGCTATGTAAATTAATTTTAAATAATATAGTGAAATACTAGTCAATAATACTCTTCATTTTGTCTATCATCTTTACTCATTCTCTCCTCCTTCCGCTACGCTTCACTCGTGTCTAATACAAATTAGATACCGGGTTCAATTCCCGACTGAAGTAGAATTGGTAAAACCAACCAATTTCTACAAACGTTATTGTGTATACACTGTGGAGGAGGTATGTTGATGAAGTTATTGCGGGTGGATGTTTACGAGCAGACAAAACAGTCTACCCTCTTTCTTGTTCGTTTAGTGCGATTGACACTGTGGAGGAGGTATTTTGATGACGTGTTTGGGATTATTGAAGGAGATGAACAAGAGGTAAAGGTATGCTTGGCACATCTAAACAGTATACATAGCAAAATTAATTTTACCTACGAGATGGAGAATGAGAGGACCATACCATTCTTGGACGTGAAAATTCTAGTTCGTACTGACGGCTCTCTAGGCCACTCAGTCTACCGGAAATCAACTCACACGGATCGATATCTACATGCCGATTCGCACCACCATCCCAGACAGCTGAACTCTGTAGTGACTTCGCTCACCAACCGCGCATATGACTTATGCGACGAGGAACATTTACAGGATGAGTTAACACACGTGCAGAATGTCCTACGGAGGAATGGATATATAAGGAAGATCGCACAGCGTAGACAAAAACCTATTTCCCAAACATCGGAAGTGCGAGGTTGAGAGGCAACCGGCATTTTTGCCGTATGTGAAGGGAGTGACAGACAAGGTTGCAAATATTCTTCGGAAATATGCCGTAAAAACTGTTTTCACTCCGTTCAAGAAAGTATGTCAGATGCTGCGTTCGCCGAAAGACCACTTCCCTCTGGAAAAACCCGGTGTTTATAAGGTAGACTGCAGCTGTGGAAGGTCGTATATTGGCCAGACAAAGCGTACTGTGGCGTGTAGAATATCGGAACATAAAAGGGCGGTGAGAAACAACGACACACAGAAATCGGCCATAGCTCAACATCTTATAGAATCCGGATCGAACCACTGGATTGAGTTATATAACCCTCAGGTCATCTCGACAGAAAGTCACTACATACCTAGACTGGTGAGAGAAGCGATTGAGATTACTAAATATAAGAACTTCAACCGTGAGGATGGGTTTCAATTGTCGAGAGCCTGGAATCCAGTGGTCCAATTGTGTAAAGACCGCAAGAGTACCGAAAAAAGTTCGCGAGCGGACACAGTGAGTTTTGTGTGTCGAGAACAGAATCGAGTTGTGAGTGTAACAAGTGACAATGGTAGCGGTGTCAATCGCACTAAACGAACAAGAAAGAGGGTAGACTGTTTTGTTTGCTCGTAAACATCCACCCGCAATAACTTCAGTTTATCCGTGATCATGGCACTTGCAACAGTGCCGAAATATCGGAAACTCAAATCAATTAATATACATGGTAAATATCCCGTTTTAAGTTCTAATGATAATAAAAATATAGTTAAAAATAAAGTTTAAATCAGGAGACAATTTGCGGTCCTCGTTACGGTAAAGTAGCTAGGGACTTAAGCGCGCGCAAAAATACATAGCTTCGTAGCCATCGGCATGGTACCAATTAATACTGAAGAGTTACGCAAGCTGTCTCCTGAAAACTCCTGAAAACTTATCGAGCAGTTGTTATTATTTCGTCAACAAGAAACCCTTTCCCGTCAAGACTTCAACTCATAGCCGCCATCAGTCTGCAGACAGTCCGAACCTATAGGTGCAGGACGTCAGCGCCGTTTGGGCTAGGAGGCCTAGACTACGTATAGGGATACGCCTGGAATAGGGATACACCCTCCTTTCACCCTACAGTGCCCATCGATCACGCCCGTCCGGCACAGCATTTATAATATTAGTTAGGATTTCAACTTGATACCTCAACCGCATTCCTGAGAGACGGGATCTTAACAGCAGTCAGTAGAGACGGGCAATGAAGCGATCCTATAAGGGTTCCCTTTATTCCTTATGAGGCAAGGAACCCTAAAATCGTTATTTCTGTATTTCCCAATGGTTATAGAACACTCGCGTGTAGCCACTTATATCAAGCTATGTGCCCGATAGGATCTCCCATCGACAAAACGAACCTCCTTACAAACTGTCATCCCTTATTAACCCTTTTAGGGGATGAATTTTCAACAGTCCTTCCTTAGTGCTCACCGTCGTTATATAACAAATATGTCATGCTTCTGGACCCAGCAGTTTAGACTGTGCATTGTCTGTCAGTAATTTTTTACCAAGTAGAAGGTTCACGCTTGCTCTCTCTATGTGGGCGGTTGCACAAAATTGACTCCTGGTATATTAGGAAGTCTGACTTAACCAACAATCACAGTTTTATTACAACTGTTGTGAATTGTGATTGGTTGAGCCAAATAGCAAAATAACATTTGATATTAGATTGAATATGTTACACGTAAATTACTCGTATTCAACTGCATCGGGGTAGACTGGAAGCCGACACCCACACAGTTTGGAAAAGACCAGGCAGATTGATTGGTGTGAAACCAGGTAAATCTATTAAAATTCATGTAAGTAGTCAGTGGGAAGATTCTTGAAAGCATCATGACTATGAGAAAACTGGCATGGTACAAGAATGAAACATTCAACCAAACATACATGCGACATCCAAAAACCAGAACTGTACCCACGTACGGCCCACCTTCTCTTACACAGAGGTCTCCCAGCTGTGGGAACATTATAGGGCTTATAACATAGGCTGATAATGTAAATGTGTAATGTGTAATTTTTTTTCTTTTATTTTTTTATTTGAGATGGGTTTGCTTCTTGACTTTAGTCTAGGTCAGAGGTGACAGGGACAAAGTCTACGGTGAGCTTACCCAGAAAAAGCCTGTTCACTCTAACTTTGAAGAGATTCGGGTTGTATGCGTTCGGGAACACAGACGCAGGTAGTGAACTCGACCCTTTTGCTGTGCGCTTTATGAAGGATGTTTGGAAGCGCTTTGTACGAATTGATAGAATGGCAACTAGGAATGGATGGTAACTTGCAGTGCGTCTAGATGTTCGACGGTAGAAGAGGGCCGGTGGAATGAAGTTGTGGCGTTCCTGAACACACTCTCCGAAGTACAGTCTATAGAAGACCGACCAGCAGGCAACCTTGCGGCGATGAGCCAAGCTGTGAAGCTTGTTTTATTTACCTTACAAGCTTCAGGAGCATGCGACTTGCTTCCATAGCACATTTGAGTATTATAATTAATCCCCTCCTTTAAGCGCCGATCTGAGCGAGCATATGCAGTCTTACATTCTTCTTCGGTGAACTTATCCAAGTTGATCTGAAACTTAAAGGAGAAATAATAAAAAATATTCTGCTGCCGATGTCGGTCCGTGGATGAGTGACCATCGAGATCACTCCGTGTCTCAAAAAGCACTTTAGGCCGTCAGTCCTGGTTGTCTTTCGTAGATCTCTGACAGCCGTTACGGGTAGTCAGAAGCCCGAAGGTTTGACAACCAATCGTACCAAGGGTATCTTGTTACCGAGTAACTGGGTTGAGGAGGTTAGATAGACAGTCGGTTCATGTAAAACATATCTGAATGTAGGTATTCAGCTGCATCCGGTTTCACTGGAACCCTTCCTCGACATAGTTGGGAAAAGGGGAGGCAGTTGAGAAGATGTAATTATCCAGCATTGGACTTCTTTAAACTGATGATGACCTACCGTTTGGATCTCGTCAGCCAAGTCACTAAAAGAATCCGATTTCAGGTCTCTCCATGTGGTGGCGATAGCAGTCTCAGGGTTAGCGTCCTCAACGTGAAGACAAGCTGGCAGCACGTTTTTGTTGAATGTAATCCTGAAATCGAGATACACTCAAAATATCAGGTTGGCGGAAAAGTCTTGTACCAAGATATAAGACTTAATGAATTTATTGATAAATTTGTTATTTACAATAATTAATCAGTAATGTAATCCTCAAATAACTCTATTACTCTGGCCCATCTAGTTGGTAGATTGTTGACGCCCTGCGCCCAGAATTCCGGAGGCTGTGCAGAAAAGAAATTGTCCACTGCCATTTTGAGGTCTTCGTAGTTTTGAAAATTTTTCTCGCGCAAATAAAGCTTTAGTGGTCGGAACAAGTGATAGTCGGATGGCGCGAGATCCGGTACGGTGGGTGGGCAACCGGGTGCTATCCAAGTTCTACGATTTTTTGTCGAGTCTCCGAAGCGACATGAGGTCGTGCATTATCATGGAGTAAGTGAACATTTACTCGTCTCGGTCGTATTTCTCTTATTGCGTCAGCCAGTTTCTGAAGCTGTTCAGTATAAATGGAAGTCGTAGTCGTCCTTCTCGCAGGGAGAACCTCGTAATAGAGCTGGCCCTTCGCATCCCACCAAACGGAGAGAAGAAGCTTGCGTGAGTGACGGTTCGGCTTTGGCTGCGTTGGTGGATCTGCGTCGTAAGGAAGCCAGACGGCGTGCCATGTGTTGTTATCATAGAGAATCCAGCTCTCATCGCCGGTTACCAGATCTTCAAGAAACTCTTTCCGATGTAGCTGAAAAAGAAGCTATTCACAAATACTAAAACTGACTTGACGATGAATGTCAGTTAGTTGATGTGGAATCCATCGTGCCATTACTTTACGATAGCCGAGTTTGTGTAAATGAGCCTCGACAGTCGAATGATGACAGCCAAGAGTCTCTGCCAAATCACGCGTATTTATTTCTGGACTAGCCTTTAAACAGCGGAGTAATTCCTCATCGTCGAAGGTGGACGGTCGCCCAGATCGCTCGTGATCTTCAAGAGTTATATCTCCCAATGCAAAGCGAGAAAACCAGCGGCTTATCTTCCATCGTGATACCTTCACCGAACGCTTAGCTGATGTTAGCGGTAGTCACACTCACGTTGTGTCCCTGACGCCACTCGTAAAAATGATCGTTCGAAGTTGATGTTCACTAATCATTTTCACAAACTAACCACATCCTCACTACCGCGCCTTTATATACCCTTGATGTGATAGCTTCAAAAACCTTCTACAATATACTTACGTATCCCAGATCAATACTAAATATTCCGGAAAATTCTAGTAATTTACAATTTCTTGTGCAATATTTTTCCGCCAACCTGATATTTATTGCAGTCCACAATGTGAACTTAGGTGGTAGGTGTTACAAAAATATGATCATTGTGGACCCTATCGGGCCACAGTAAAGTAGAAGAGAAGGAGAGGGCATTATACCAGAATTTTTGTGCATTTTTCTATACTTACGGTGTCTCTGTCTCAATAAGGGCGATGTCGTTATATTTACGATGAGCGTTGTAGTCTGGGTGTCTGATGAATCTCTTCACCTTGTGAGTCTGCCAGGCAGTTGGTGAGTCTGAGCGTTTCTCAACACCCAACGCGACGAATTTCGGATCACTCCTACTGTGAATATTTTTGAAGAATGTTAAATGATCTGTTCCGAAAGTATGTGATGAAAATATAAACAAATGGATCAGAAAACGTACCTGACGTTTTCTGATCCATTTGTAGTTTGTAGTGCCACGCACAAATTGAGTGCTTTGATTTGATTATTTGAATGCTTTAACCCAAAAAAAAAACTACTTTAAAAATGACTTTAAAGTTGTTTTTTTTTGGAATTTGAGGTTAATTTTACTTCGCTTCTAACGTCGATAATTTTTCAATTGCATTAAGTCTATATTTACGTGAATGAAGATTTCAAATGAAATGAAGCTCCGATTGGAGGTGTATCATTTGCTCACACCTCATTCCATTTCTCAACTGCGCTGAGAAAAGTCGCGTCACTCATAAACAATATGATTTCAAACGCAAATAAGATAAGCCATTTAGATTGCAATAACTCTTGCGGTTTCAACTCAGAAAACAGAAAAGATAGACGTTTGCTCTGAAGAATGGTATAAACTAAGACGAGACAGAAAATTTCACGTCAGTCATGTATGATGGCGCGGTCGATTTTAAAATAACGATTGACACTTAGATAAATGATTATTTGCTGTCATAGAACATCAATAATAGGAAGGAGCTCGTGTCTAAGTAATAGCAGCCGCACGGGTCGATCCATCAGGTTAAGTTACGCTTGCCTGGGTTGGTCCGTGATGACCATATTTATATAGGTACCGAGATTCCTCCGTGCTTCAGAAAGCAAGTTAAGCAACGTCTCAGCTTTCATTCGTAGACTTTTGACAGTCTTTACAGGTAATCAGAAGCCTGATAGTCTGACAACAAGTCTTACCAAAGAGTATCGTATTACCCAATTACTGGGTTGTGGAGGTCAGATAGGTAGTCGCTCCATGTAAAATACTGGTATTCAGCTGCAACCAATTAGACTGGAAACTGACCCCAACATAGTCGGGAAAAGGCTAGGCAGATTTGATAGAACATCAACACACGGTGCGTCAATTGCCAGCAATCAATATCTTTGTCATTTGTAGTCAGTTTCGTAGTATCAATCGCGTAAACATTGATAATTGCAATTGATCGTTTTCGGGGACCTTTAATATTTTTTAAAATATTTTTTGAAAAAAGTGTTGAGATATAAAATTGAAATCTTCTAAGTACAAATGAATTTGTCACTAATTCCCTTTATTGAGTGCTTCACTAAAGGGGATTAGTTTAAAGTTTTATTACTTAGTTTTGGTAAGGACTGTAGGTCAGCTTACATCTGTGGAGTACCATAATTAACATGAGCAGCGGTCAGGATGTATTTGTTGCTGATGATGGAGCCTCCAGCTTGCCACTCAGCCGATGCCAAGTCTTCACCGTAACCCAATAGAACCTGGTAATGAAAAAAACATAAAAAACATAATAAATCATCAAAAGCTTCTTCCTAAATGCGGGTGTACACTTGCACCCGCGTTTCGCCAGTTAAGTATATTCACGTGGTTCACGCTGGAACACGTTTTCCTAGAAGTAATCTATTCAGTCTCGACTTGAAGACTTCCGGGTTAGAGTTATCAGGAAACACAGATACCGACAAGAGACTCCTTACACCTGACGCTCATTTCGTAGTAAAAAAAAAATTGACAGCCAGCGAAGTGGAACTGGGGCTAACTAACCAGGGGGCAAGTCTACTAATTTACATAGTAGCAATGGTCTCTCCATTGTAATTTTTTGACTGATCAACCATTCAAAATCTATCAAAAACTCACAATGGCGAGACCATTGTCAATCTATCTAGCATTTTCCCAACTATGCTGTGCTCGGCTTCCAGTCTAACCAGATGCAGCTGAATATCATTATTTTACATGGAGCGACTGCCTATCTAACCTCCACAACCCAGTTACTGGGTAACATGATACCCCTTGGTAAGACTGGTTGGTAGACTTTTGGGCTTCTAACTACCCGTAACACTGACTTATAAACCTATTGACTTGCCATACCTACAAAATTAGCGTGCATACCTACAAAAATCGGGCACTCAACATGGCCGCCTTTCGTAGGTTTGTAACTGCGAGTGCAAGAGAGAGAGCAAGCTACCGTTTGACAGCACATCTACCAATCATCTACCACAAAACTCGGCACTCAACATGGCGACCGGTCACGCATAGACACGATTTTGACGTCACACAAGAGTGTTTTCAAATTTAGTCCTTGACAAACATTTAAATGTCCCTCTTTTCATACGCAGCTCTTGATTAGTTAAAAAGAAACAAAAAGATTTTTGACATGTCTGTGTCGATATGACAGATATTTGTATAACTATTCTTCCTATAGTAGAATATGCCAACTCCATGTTCATCTATCTAAATGACCCGTAATGACTGTCATAGATCTAAGAATGACAGCCGGAACCAAGCAACGGCTTAACGTGCTTCCATTGTAATATTTGTAAATTAGTAGAATTGGGCCCTTCGTGCCCTCACCGTCGTTTCAATACCTCCGCTCGTGGAGGAAATTTTAAAATGATATACCTTGTGAGGATATTTAGCACCAGGCTCAGACCCTGGTGTTGGGCCGCCTCCGATGCCCCAGATTCCAATTGTGTGCCATTTGTTCTCCTCGTCGTATTTCTTGCTGATGCCAGAGTAGAAAGCTCCTTCGCGACACCTGTACGGCAGTTTGTCTAGGTACTCGAGACAATCTGGAATATTTAGGTATTTTTTTATAAAGCGGTTATCAACAGGACACTTGGCTAGACGTTGTGATGGCAGGTGGAGCAGACCTAACGGAACGGTTGCTGAGAAACGGTAGAAGGAGCGGACGACCTACAGAAGATCGCAGGTAAGACAAGGATGAGTCTGTAACATAACATTACTAGCTTTTGCACGCGGATTTGCCCGCGTATTTGTCGGAAATTATCCCACAGAAACGCACTACCGGGATCAAAAGTATCCTATATCCTAATCCATGTGCCAAATTTCATCCAAATCCGTTCAGCGGTTTTAGCATGAAAGCGTAACAAACAAACAAACTCACTTTCTCATTTATAATATTATGAAAAACCGGTCTATCGACACTCTAGACTCACAAAATGTATTAGGTACATATATAACAAAAAAAAGTTTGACTCACTACTAAAGTTTCAATAATAATATAATTCAATCATGATTCGAAAGACACGTGGCGCCATCTATTATCATAAGAACGTTATTGTTGTTTTGTCGGGAACAGTACTTTTTTTCGGGATGAAAGGTACCCTAAGTCCATTTCTGTACAACAAGGCAAAAACGTAAGATTAATTATACAATAAAAACTTTTTAGCAAAAAATAAAACCGACTTCCAAAACAAAACACTACAAAGTGAAAAATAACTTTAATTTCGGTAGTCGGTGTCTTTGGTTTTGTGCCCTATAGGCGCATTTGTGTGCTGGGTTGGTGAAGAATAAAACCAGGAGAGTTTCTTCCTTGTAGATCTTCTTTATTTCGGAGTGTTCTTCTTAGTACTGTTGCTCGCCAACTGTACCGATACGCCAAATGACCCGGAATTTATACGTTATCGGCTAACAAAATGTAAGCCCTGTGATTGGTCAGCCAATCAGAGCGCAGGACTTTTCGACCAATGAGCGCGAAGTCGGTATTGGTGCAGTAGGCTTAGCTACGACGTTACTTTACCGTAACGAGAGCCATTTGACAATTTTTACATTTTAACAATATTATACAATGCAAACATATAACAAATTACATATTTTCAGCTTCTATATAACATAAACTAAACGAGAAAAATACAAGACAAGACAAACTGTTATACTTAAAACTATGAACTGTACTATCAGTCTGTGTTTTCACTTGTCCCGCACATCACTCCCGCCGTGCGACCGCGTCGTATTAAGTTCCGGTGCGGGAAAGTCGTCCGTAGGTAGGGGCAGGATCACCAGCTTCCTCACTGGCCGGCGCAGGACACCTCCCTTGGTATGTATGTCCACCGTCCTCACGACGTTGTCAGGACCAGGATATACCGCGATGACTCGTCCTCGTATCCACACGTTGCGGGGCAGGTTCGGGTCGACGATCTGCACAATGTCGTCCAGTTGTACTGCTTGGCCTCGTCCGTGGGGCTCCCGCCGGTGTTGGAGCTCGGGAAGGTACTCCTTCACCCAGCGGAGCCAGAAGATGTCTGCGAGCCTCTGTGCAGCTCGCCAGCTGGACCGGGAGATGGTGTCTCGCTCGGTGAATGTGCCCGGCTGCGGCACACGCCCAGGACCCCCCAGTAAAAAATGGTTGGGAGTCAGGGCCTCGGGATCTTCTGCGCTGACGGAGACGTGCGTCAGCGGACGACTGTTCACTGTATACTCCACTTCGGCCAGTAGAGTAGTGAGGACTTCTTCGGTGGGGTGGCGCTCATGTAGTGTCGCTGTGAGAGCCGTTTTGACTGAGCGAACCATTCGCTCCCAAGCGCCGCCCATGAATGGAGCTCCAGGCGGTATGTAGCGCCAGGAGATTGTCCTCTTCGCTGCTTCTTCTGAAGTTGCCGCATCGATGTTTTGTCGAAGTTCCTTGTCGGCAGCTTTCAAATTGGTGCCGTTGTCCGACCAGATTTCAGTCGGGCAGCCTCGTCGCGCGATCATTCGCCTAATCGCCATCACTGCAGAGTCAGTACTGAGTGAGTGGGCTACTTCTAAATGTATTGCTCGCGTTGTGAGACATGTGAATATGGCCACATATCTCTTCTGTCTGGTCCGTCCGACGGTCACGGAGAGAGGCCCGAAGTAATCGACCCCGGTGAACGTAAAGGGTCGCTTGTGATGTGCTAAGCGACACGCTGGCAGGTCCCCGGTCCTTGGATGTGGCGGCACTTGGGTCTTCATGCGGCAGAAGAGGCATCTTCGGAGAATCGTGCGAGTGATAGGGCGCAATCGCAGTACCCAGTATTGCTGTCTGCACTCGTTGACTGTTGCCTCCACACCGGCGTGATGGAGTTGTTGATGTATGGCCTGTATCCAAAGCTTCACTGTGGGATGATCTCCGTCGACTACTAGCGGGTTTTTAAAATCCTCTTGCATATCTCTGACCGCTTGGATACGACTCCGGATTCGTAGGGAGCCGTTTACTGATTCGACGCTGAGCTGGTGCAGGCGGCTTTCTTTAGCGATCGGCCTCCCGCTGTTCAAATTTTCTATGTCTTCCTCGAAGGCTTCTTCCTGCGAAGACCGCATCAGCAGCTCTTCAGCTTTCTTGAGGAGCTCGGCTGTGACTGGAAGAAGCTTGAGTGACGATTTCTTCGATGCTGTGGGTGCCTGTTGTTTCGCTGTAGTTGGCTTGTTTCTCTTCCAGGTGGGATCAGCTTCTTTGTTCTTCTTCGTTCGTCGGTAGTTGACCTTCTGCCTAGGGGTTCTGCAGAGCTCGATGAACTGCAGAACACGTGCTGTCGAATATCGAAGACGGTCCCAGTTGGAGAATCTCACCGGATCAGGCAGACCCTCTGCTAGCTTCAGTCTTCTTCTGTCGGTCAAATGATGCGTCTTCTCCTCGTCGGAAGGTTCTTCAGGTGTTGTCCTTGCGGTTTCTATAGGCCAGGAGTCCTCTGTCAGGTATAAGAAGTCCGGCCCTTTGTACCATCGATGATTTCTATTGAAGGCGGCTGGTACATTTCGTGTGGCATCGTCGGCTACGTTCTGTTTTGTCGGAACCCAGCGCCAGTCGTTGACCTTAGAGCTTTCTTCAATTGCTGCTAGACGATGAGCCACGTATGGTTTGTATGAACGCGACCCTGTCCTTATCCAAGTGAGCACTGTCTTGCTATCGGTCCAGAACACTTTTCGGTCAGGCTTCCTCTCGTGCTCTTCTATAACTGTCTCGGCGAGTCTGGTTCCCATAACCGCTGCTTGCAGTTCCAATCTTGGGATCGAAGTCAACTTCAACGGTGCCACTTTGGCCTTGGCCATGATGAGTGATATGCCGATTTCGCCGTCTGATGTTACAGCTCTCCAGAAGAGGACTGCAGAGTAGGCCGATTCGCTGGCGTCGCTGAAAACGTGGAGCTCTAGGGAAGCAGCGTCGCTGTAGTGTAGATACTGCCGCGGGATTGCCAGGTTGTGGAGACTTTTCAGGTGTCCTATCCACGTGCTCCATTGTTCCGCCAGGTCTTCATCGATTCGGTCGTCCCACCCTGTTCCTCGGCGCCAAACTTCTTGGAGTAACTGTTTCGCTTGGATTGTAACAGGCGAGGCGAATCCTAAGGGGTCGAAAAGCGACATGACTATTCTTAAGGCTTCCCTTTTTGTTGGCTGTTTTCCTTCTATTAATGTTGAAGGGATTCTGGCTAAGTTGAGGTTGAAGGTAAGTTCATCCGAGTTGATTTTCCAGATGACTCCTAGTACTCGTTCTGTTTTCTCTTCTGTTCTGTATAGTTCCAGGTCTTCTGTTCTATTTTCTTCTCCCAGTGCTTCTAGGAGTGACGGCGAGTTCGACTTCCACTGCTTTAGTTCAAAGCTGGCTTTATTGTGCACTTCACGTACACTTTTCGTTATTTTTTCGGCGTCTTCCAAGCTTCTAAAACTATCAAGGTAGTCATCGACGTAATGTTTCTCAATAATTGCGGCTGCGGCTTCCGGATGAGTCTTCTCGTGTTGTTTCGCGTTCAAGTTCTTCACATATATCGCTGTGGATGGCGAACTCGATGCCCCGAAGATCAACGAAGTCATTCTGTACTCTTCCGGAGGTCGGTCGTCGCGGCGGTCCCCACGCCATAGGTACCGCAATGCATCTCTGTCTTCTGTACGTAGCTTGACCTGCATGAACATTTCCTTTATGTCCGCTGTCACTCCGATCAGGTGCTGTCGAAAACGCATGACGACACCTGGTAACGATTGGAGTAGATCAGGACCTTTGAGCAGCATATCGTTGAGCGCTACTCCCTTGGTCTTGGCTGCGGCATCGTGCACAACTCGGAGTTTATCTGGTTTCATAGGATTAATGACAGCGAAGTGAGGCAGGTACCACGTCTTCTGTGGTGTCTTCTGAAGCGGCGCAGGCTCAGCGTATCCTTTTTCTATAAGGGCGTCCATTTGTTCGACGTATCTTTTCTTCAGGGCTGGATCACGGTCAATCTTCTTCTCTATGTTTAACAGTCTCTTTAAAGAATTGTCGTAGTTATCAGGGAACTTAACATCATCTTTCTTCCAGAGAAGGCCGGTCTGATATCTGGCTTCTTCAATCTTTTCAGTCTTCTGTTCCAGTATTTGAAGCGCCTTTTCTTCTGGATCGGTCTTCGGTCTCTTCGGGTTTATGCAGAGGGCGTCAATCTCAAAGAACTTCTTCACTAGGTCCTCTAGGTTCTCTTCCGAGTCTTCAGTCATATGTGATACGAAGTCTATCTTCTGTCCGAAGGATCTCGTTTGGCTTCCATGAAGAACCCATCCCAGCGGCGTGAGAGATGCCACCGGGTGGTTCTTGTCGCCTTTTCGGGTTTCTTTGATGAGTAGAAGATGCCAATTGTCTTGACCGATGAGAACTTGCGGCTTTGCGTTGGAGTACGATAGATCTCCCTTGATGTCCGATAGATGCGGGCATCCTTCCACCAGTTCTTGCGGAACCCGTTGAGATGAGACTTGTAAGTTCTTAACTGTTCTTGCTTGAATTTGCTCTTCTCTGTTGTTGATCCCTTTTAGCCCGATAGTCACCCTTCTTGACGTCGATTCTGCCGTCTTCAGCTCGTTGATGGTTTCGATTTTCAGCGGATCTATGGGTCCTGTTGCTCCGATGCTATTTACGATGCTGTCGTCGACGAGCGTCACTGTTGACCCATCGTCCATTAATGCGAAGGTGTTGACTACTCCTTTTGGTCCTTTCACCTGGACCGGCAGGATCTTCAGATAGGATTGCTTCTTTATTGTCCATGTCGAATTTATGACTTCTGTTGTCTCTTCGTTATCTGTCTTCTCTGCCTTTTCTGTTTTCTTCTCATAGTGAAGCATGTTGTGGTGCGTGTATCTGCAGCTGTTGATACCACACGGCTTTGTTCGGCAGTTGTGAGTCTTGCTCCTATATCGCAGGCATCTGAAGCAGAGGCGTTTGGACTTCGCTGTATCCCATCTTGTGTTGGCATCCATCTTCTTGAATGCTTCACATTCTGTTGCATTGGTGTGGCTTGTTCCTTCGCACACGAGACACTTTGGTGTGTTGGTCTTCTCAGTCACGTTGGTGACCCGCTGCGTCTTCCTTTGTGGTGCGGCTGTAGGCTGTGCTGCTACCTGTTCAGGCAGTGCGTAGGGTCCGCACAATTCGGCTTCTCTTTTGAAGAACTTTTCTATCTTGATGAGGCAGGGGTCTTCTCGCGGCTGTGTGGCTGAGAAGTCGTAGTAGCGATAACGCAGTGTCGGTGTCAGCTTGTCTACCAATGTCTTCGCAAGTTCAGGGTTGTACATATAATTGAAACATCCCAATGTCTTCAATGTTGCTACGACGTTGGAGAGTTTCGTAGCGAATATGCAGATGTCCCTCGCTGACTCGGAGAGGCGCGGCAGACTTCGAAGTGTTTCCATCTCTATCATGGCTATGGATTCTGGTCTTCCAAATCTGGATTCCAATGTCTTCATCACTTCTGTTGGGTGCGCATTTGTGATCAGCAACCCTTCTACAGCTTCCTTGGCCTTGCCTTTCAAATTCCTCCGTAGTCTGTTCATATTCTCGACGGCGCTGAACATTGCTTCTGTTTCATGATAGGCGGCACGGAAGGGCAGCCACTCCTGATGCGACCCACTGAAGAACGGTAGCTCGATGAACTTGGGCCGCTGAGCGGCGCTGACAGCCCTAGTGATGGCTTCAGCTAAGAGGGCTAAGTCCCCTTGACCTCCCGCCGGTGTATGACGTGTTTCTTCATACTTCTGTTGGTCATCGTGGACAGCTGTTGGTTCTACTGGAGGGCGATGTGGCTCGTTGGCGATGGCTAACACGGGACGAGTCACCTGGTTTTCCAACCAGCTGTCTACTCTTGCATTGACTTCGGAGTAGAGGGAGACGTTATCTTCTTCCCCTTCTTCTTCTTCATCCGTGTCCTCTGTCTCTAGTGCGGCGAGGCGCGCTGCAGCTAGTTCGACTTGGAGGCGGAGTAGCTTTTCTTTCGCTTTCGCTATTTTCTGTTGTTTCGACTTGCTATGCGTCGATCCCCCTCCTCCCCCCTTCTTGCTAGGGGGAGAGAGGCACTGTGGGCCGGTTGGTTTCGACGTACCGGCGTTCTTGATAACTCGCTTCACTGTTGAGGCATCTGTTTCATGGCGAGCATCTCTGGAGGTGACAGCAGCGGGCGGCTTCATCAGCTGTTTCGGTTTCGCACCCGCAATCAGCGTCGTTGCGGCTGAAGGCGCGACGGAGCAGGCGGCGGCGCTGGCGGGGTGCGAGGCGGGGGCCGTCTTCGCGGCCGAGGCGGAGGTTGCTGCAGTCGAAGCGGTGGCGGCGGAAGTTACGGTGGTTGGATCAGTCGTCGCGGAGGTGGCGGTATTTTCGGAAGTCTCCGTGACAGTCGTCCCTGTATGTGTCGATTCCGTCGTGGCTTCCGTGCTGGTGCCGGTCGCTGAGGTCCCTGGCGTGGTTTCAGACGACGACGGCTTCTGTTCGTTCGACGGCTTGCGGCCCCTCCCCTCGGAACGTGTAACGGGCATGACGTCAGCTGATTTTTCAATCGACGATCTTGAACACACTGGATACGATCTTCAGAGCTTCTTTACTTGAGGCACTATTACCTTCAGGCGGTATTCTTCACAATAAATCCGGCTCGAAGGACCATTAAATGTGCCCTATAGGCGCATTTGTGTGCTGGGTTGGTGAAGAATAAAACCAGGAGAGTTTCTTCCTTGTAGATCTTCTTTATTTCGGAGTGTTCTTCTTAGTACTGTTGCTCGCCAACTGTACCGATACGCCAAATGACCCGGAATTTATACGTTATCGGCTAACAAAATGTAAGCCCTGTGATTGGTCAGCCAATCAGAGCGCAGGACTTTTCGACCAATGAGCGCGAAGTCGGTATTGGTGCAGTAGGCTTAGCTACGACGTTACTTTACCGTAACGAGAGCCATTTGACAATTTTTACATTTTAACAATATTATACAATGCAAACATATAACAAATTACATATTTTCAGCTTCTATATAACATAAACTAAACGAGAAAAATACAAGACAAGACAAACTGTTATACTTAAAACTATGAACTGTACTATCAGTCTGTGTTTTCACTTGTCCCGCACAGGTTTTGTATTTTCGTTTTTTGCCACCGACTTCCGAAATTAAAGTTATTTTTCACTTTGTAGTGTTTTGTTTTGGAAGTCGGTTTTATTTTTTGCTAAAAAGTTTTTATTTTTCACTTTTTAGTTGTGGAACCTACCCCACACTAATTCGAATACATAATTGAGCACAATAATTGTAGATATAGCCATGTAAATAACAGTGATAGGAAGTTATTAAAACACCATCACATCATCCACATAAAATAAGTGGGAAATATACGCATTATTGAAGCTAACTCAAAAACTCCCCAAGCAAAGTTAATAAAATTTATATGGGACCACCTCGGAAGTATACCCTATCAAACAAAAAAAAGAATTTTCTAAATCGGTCCATCCGTCTTTGAGTAATCGTGTAACAAACATACAAAAAAGAAAAAAAAAAAAAACATACAGACGATTTGAGAACCTCCTCCTTTTGGAAGTCGGTTAAAAAGAATTAGAAACTTACTGTCTCTAGCTTTACTGCCATCTTTCCAATAGAAACCAGTGGTTGGACTCATCACTACGTTTCTGTAAAGGAAAGAAATAGATGAAACATGATGATCATAATGTCAGCCTGTGTGACGTACAGAGAAGAAAGCAGCAACGTACAGAACTTTAGCCATCTCGTTATCTCACTCCGTGTTCACTTCTTAATCAGCCTGTAATATCCCCACTGCTCGGACACAAGCCTCCTCTCTGTGAGAGGGAGTAGGCCATAATAAAAAAAAAAAATAATAAAACAAAATTAGTTTAATTCGCATAGCAAGACTCATGTACAAACAGAATCGATGATTTCTAAAAGGGCACTTGTCTCACTGTATTCTCTAGGTTAAACTTTTACAGGAGACAAAAAACATTATATTTATTAAAATACTTATGTATAAGAGGATAATACAATCGTTTTCGCATATGTGACAGAATACTTATAATCTTAACGCAATCAGTAAAAAAAAAAATGATAAATAGTTTTTAAGAATTATGTAATATAAAATCAAGGACGTGTCCTTTTTGAAATAAATAATGAAAAATGAAATGAAAATGAAAGAAAACGTAATATTTAATGAATTCCATTAAAAAAAAATGTCTCGGAGACGGACAGGTGTCCTTTTAGAAATCAATGATTTATACATAACAGGACAGGAATCAAGCACAGACAAAAACGAACATTCAGAAGGTAACAATATGTCTGCTGCAGCATTGCCGGATGTAAGGACAATCCAGTCTGTTGACGATTGTACGAAAAAGATGTTGGGGATTTCTGCCGGTTTAGCCGCAACGCAGTATCCTCGACTGTAGATTGTAGTAAAAGTATGTTGACAGTAATGCCAAAACCCACCGATATTAGTTAAAAGGTTTATTTATTGAATCGCACTTATATTTACGTTTCACAATCACGCGTGACGTACGATACGCTCTGTTGTTAAGTTACGACTCAAGTAGGTTACAAAACTTAGGTTATAAAGTAAAAATGCTGTACGAGCGATATTGGCTCGACAGGACGGTGTTGGCGCTGCCCCGCACGAGACGTGCATCGCTTGCGCATCGTCGCGTGAAAGCAGTGGGTGCGCGCTTCCGCAAACATGACCGAGGCGCTGCAGTGTCGGGGCAGCCCCAACACCACTCTGAACGCGTTATTGAACTGGACGCGGAGGGCGCTTTATGCCGCAGGAGTATAATAATAATAATATCTTGGGACATTCTCACACACTGTCATCTGGTCCCAAACTAAGCAGAGCTTGTACTATGGAAACCAGATAACTGATACTACATGCACTACTATATTTTTGTAAGTACATACTTATATAGATAATTACACCCGGACTCAGGACAAACAGACATGTTCATGCACACAAATGTTTGTCCTGGATGGGTATCGAACCCACGACCTGCGGCATGATAGGTTAACCAACCACGCCAACTGGCCTGTCAAACCGGGTAACTGCGAGTCGGACTCGTGCACCGAGGACTCCGTAGGTACTTCAAATATTTTTGGATCCAGGTAAATAAAAATACTAAACGAAGAATATTTTTCATCTTAAATTTTAACAATCGCAAAGATAACTTTGGATTTCATAATGATACTGTATTACAAATATATTTTTTGAGGTTGCAGAAAAACACCCATATTTAAACAAAATACCTCTTGAATCGGCGATTTTAGTATTTGTTGATTAGATACAGTATATGGTACATGATAGAATTTGAAATTCCTGACTTGATTAGTTGTTGCGATAGAGCTCGTACAAAAATGGTCTAAAACTGACAACTTTTACTCCTACGGTCCCCCATTTTTGAAGAAAAAAATAAATATCCCTCTACTCTACTGGATGAGTTCTAGACCAAGGTTAGAATTTTTTTTTTAAATCAAAAGTTTATTGTATCGGGACCCCCTTTAATTTTTAACTTTATTTTATTTTTATTATGTGTTGTTATAGCAGCAATAGAAATACACAATCTGTGAAAATTTAATTTATCTACCTACTACGGTTCATGAGACACAGCTCGCTGACAGACAGACGGTTGGACAGCCGAGGCTCAGTTTAGTTTTTGAGGGTTCCGCTTGGCACCCTTCGAGTACGGAACCTAAAAATCGCCGGGTGTTAAAGTACAGTGGTTCCCTCGCAAAAGGCTGTAAACCCAGACGTATGAACGTAAACGAGGCAAAAGGAGTATGTAAGGATCGTAGCAGGTGGCGTTCTGTAGTTTCTGCCTACCCACATGGGAAGAAGGCGTGAATTTATGTATATTTGTATGTAAGTATAAAATTGTAGCTACCTGGTATCTTTGACAAGTTCACAGTCAGTGCAACAGACTATAGTCACATCGCCTTTTTTGGAACAAACCTGAAATAAAAGAAAAATAGTCTAAGGAGGATTCAATAAGGTAGCCCGCGAAATTCAAATATTTCATATTTTTGCAATTTACGGCTCAGTATAAGGTTGTATGTTGATCAAAATATGATTCACGGCAGTAACGAACGTGTAATCTGTTTATCTAAAAATCAATTGCCGAATGTACCTATGTAAGCGCATCACTTCAGAACGGTTGCACCTATTTGGCTAATTATATCAATAATAATAATAATAAAGCTTTATTTGCCATTACCAAAATACCGGAGAAGACACATACTGAGCACTTATAAAACAATAAACAAGAAATAGATTAATGACCCCCATACTAGGAAAATCCTGTGTTATAGGGGGCATCAAACCGTCCATTAAATGCTAAACAATGTTGTTTTAAAAGTAGAATCTAAGACATTAAGGCATTTTCCTAAAAAAAAAAATGTATTTATTCAATAGAAGTTTTATTAATAAAATTTAACCAACAATCATCGGTGTCAGAAGGAGTTGAGTTTAAGAGATGTGATGTATTTGAAAGTGTGGTGTGGTGTGAGGGTGTGTGTATGAGGGTAGAGGAGTATTGGGAGGTGTGTAAGGTTGGATGATATGTTGTAACTTGTGGGTGTGGTGTAAGGTAAAATAAAGTATCAGTTCTGAGTGGAAGATAAACAGCTAATATAGAATGATTACAAGATTGGAGGTTTTACCAGTCTATCTGTTTCATCATAATAGGGATGATGACTAAAAAATGTTTTTTTGTCCGTCATGTAGATTATTAAAATATATTGGACACGTATTTTTTCTTTTTGTACGTAATCAAAAGATTACGGCTATACATTGAGTTAAAATGTGGCATGACGTCACGTTTTTGTAGATTTTATACGTAGAAGTGACGTAGCGAGCCCCCACTCCCCAACTTTAATGCGTGTTATCTAAGTCATTTTTTATTAATATGATAAAGCAAAAAATACGTGTCTAATATTTTTTTATTATCTGACTGACGGACTAAATAGAATTTCTTTTTTTTTTACCCAGGCATCAGCCCAGTGTGTGTGGGAAGAGTGATCAGGGGGATATTGTAAACCTATTTAGGGAACATTTCCAGGTGCAATCTCCCCTTGGTCCCTCAGTTCCTCCAGGTAATAATTATTGTTGTCAGAAAGAGGAGACGCTTATGCACTTCTCTGCCAAGCAAGTAAAAGGAGTCATACAAGGAATGAGCAGGGGCAAGTCTCCCAGTCATAATGGACTCAGCATTGAGCACCTGAAATACGCTGGGGTCCACGTGCCGAGGGTCTTGTCTCTATTCTATACGATGTGTGTTAGACATTCATACTTGCCAGACAATTTAATGAGGACTATTGTGATTTCCATAGTTAAGAACAGGATAGGGGAACATATCCAGTAAAGGGAATTATCGGTCGATTTCCTTGGCAACGATCATGGCTAAGGTGTTGGACAGTATGCTTGACTCATGTTTGAAAAATATTTTAAATCTCCATGAAGCACAGTTCGGGTTTCAGCCTGGACTATCAACTGAAACTGCTATCTTAAGCCTCAAGCATACTGTTCAATACTATACTGATCGTAAGACGCCGGTGTACGCCTGATTCCTTGACCTCTCAAAAGCCTTCGATCTTGTTTCTTATGATGTGCTTTGGGATAAGTTGAGGGACAGTGGTGCGCCTGCTGAATTACTAAAAATCTTCCATTACTGGTATGCCAATCAAAAGAACCAAGTAAAGTGGTCTAACACTCTCTCTTCAGCATATAGATTGGAATGCGGTGTGAGACAAGGGGGTTTGACATCCCCTAGGCTTTTCAATCTGTATGTAGATGGCCTCATCACTGAGCTCAGTAGCATGACCATTGGATGTCGAGTGAATGGAGTGAGTGTCAATAACATCAACTACGCGGACGATATGGTGCTGCTGGGCCCAACTGCTGAGGCTATCAGAGAATTGCTCAAAGTGTGTGAGACATATGCTGCCTCACACGGACTAATTTATAATGTCACCAAGAGTCAATATACCGTCTTTAAGGCTGGTGGTAGGTGTCCAGACTCTGTTCCGGAAATAATAAGGCTGAATGGGCTCCCATTAAACAGAGTGTCAACATTTAAGTATCTTGGGCATTTCATCACCGAAGACCTTAGGGATGATATAGACATTGAGAGAGAGCGTAGGGCGCTAGCGGTCAGAGGTAACATGTTGGCCCGTAGATTTGCGCGCTGCTCTGACCAAGTAAAAATTACTCTTTTTAAGGCCTACTGTCAGAGCTTTTACACGAGCAATCTATGGGTCAGCTACACCAAGAGATCGCTGGATGCCCTGCGCGTAGAGTATAATAATGCTTTCAGGATGTTGTTGCGACTGTCCCGTTTCTGCAGCGCCTCGGAAATGTTTGCACAGATGGCTTTCAAGCCATAATACGCAAAAAAACCGCGTCGCTGCTTAGCAGAGTACAGGGTAGTCGCAACTATATCCTGAGAGCGGTGGCGGAGAGCTATACTCCAAATATTAGGCATTTTATGCGGAGGTTGATTGGGTAGGAAACTTGATTTTCTTGTCTAGTCGTCCTCTGCATGGAGTGTGCATTATTTTATTTTTAAAATTACATATTTTGTATCTGTACCTACTACTAACACTAGAATATAAGTCTTTGTAATACTAACACAATATGGAACAAAGTTGTCCGAAATAAATGAAATTTAATTTAATAATTACACGAAGAACAAACAGCTGCCTAACAGTTAAAGCATTATACTCCCGATAAAGTTGAAAAGTCGGATAACGACGAGGCTTGCCCAAGAGAACCTTAGTTACAGCACGTTGCGCTCGCTCGACTTCTATTATGGTAGTCTTAGCGGCCCCGCCCCAGGCAGTGATGCAGTAGCCCACCATTGACTCGCAAAGTGCGGTGTACACCATCCTAAGGGTATTAATGTGAGCCGACAGTCTCAGTTTTTTGAACACAAAAATAAGTTTCCTAATGCGAGATGACAGGGATTCCAGGTGTATTTTCCATGATAGGCAAGCGTCGAGTTGCAGTCCGAGATATTTCACACCCGGAACTCTGTTCACGGTAGAACATGCACAGTCGCCATCTTGGATGTCACATTGATGTGCTTTAACCGTGATTAAGTTTCCAGCCGGTTGGGTAAATGGACGAGAACTAAAGTTTAGCCTTAACTAATTTGGTTTTGTCTATATTCAAGGTAAGGCTATTTTTGAATAACCAAAAGATAATTTGCCTCAGGACTGATTCTGCGGTATCTGTATTATTTGTTGTGTTTGTAATTGTCAAGACCAGGGGGCCGATTATACTAACAAATTGTTCAAAAATTGCAATTGAATCGCAGCTGAACCACGGCTTTTGAGCGTTTTCGCATTCCACTAACGTAACAACGATCCAACTGTGGTTACGTTTCAGTTCAGTCACCGATCGATCGAAACAATCTCAAAAGCTATTCTGCTAACAAAACCGAACATGAGCGTGACGTTTAGTCGTATCATTATCTTTTTGACATAATTGAAACGTTTCGTTTCACATATTTCGCAAGCTGGGGCCGAAAACGAAACGTTTTTATTTTTATTTATTTAGTTTTTATTATTTATAAAGTTGAAATGTTACAAAAAAATATACAGGCTAAAGGTATGGTCTGGATATGATTTTGTATTAAAAATACTTTTAGTAGCACTTATTCGTATTTAGTAATATTATTAGATTCAACTTTTTTTTTCTGTGGTATTATTAAAACATACTATTTGGAATGTTGGTCACACAGGTTACCCGCTGATACGTTCCCGTTACGATTCGGTTTAAGTTTAGTTTCCATTTTGCTTATAGAATAGTAGAATGACTTTTTTGGTAACTATCGAACGGCGATCGACACTGAACTGTTGTTGAAACACACTTGAACGTGTAACGTTGCAAATTAGTAGAATCGGTCCCCAGGTTTGTATTACAGATTTTTTTTTAGAAAATACATCGGAAGTCGGATATATGGATGGTAGTAGGTATGAAAACAGACAACACAGAAAGAGGTTTAGGCATAGCATAGATATAGCATAGCGTGTTGTCTGGAGACATGAAATATTCCTTGTCTGTATTATATAGGAAACCTGTGTGCAAAATTGCATCTTTCTAGGTCCAAGAGTTTGGCGTTGATGAGCCAGTCAGCCAGAACTTCTCTAAATTAATACAATTTTCATTAATCACACGCACAAAACATTTTGTTTACAAAAATATTTGACAACAGACAGCAAATAATTTTGAATTGACAAGTCGTGTATAGGGTTGTCGTACCTCAAAATGCTCGGAATTAAATAGTGCATCAAACTAAATGCATTCGTGGTATGAATTTCACACCAGAAACAAATAACTGCGAAAAAAGTCTGGTGGGACTGGCTTACCAAAATCAGTTGACCGGATTTAATAATAAATTTTCATATGCCGCTTTAAGCGGTGGATGTGTCCTTATCACCTAGTACGAATACATATTATTATTTTGTCTTCGAAGATGAATAAGCGCAATTAAACTACAATAGCAGTGGTCTCGAACGTCACAAGGCCAAATCGGTAGAGTTGCCCACAAATATCGGTATATTTGCAAACAAAACAGGTAGGTAGGTAAAAAAATATCCCAAAAATTATCCCATATCGTTCTACCGATATGGGATATTTTTAGGGATATTTTTGTAGTCTCGAACCTACCGATTTTTCGGTAGGTTCGAGACTACAAAAATTGTACAAAGGTAATGTGCAATTTAAAAGCAACATAAAATTCTGATTGACGTCACTTACGAGATGTTTATCGCCCCGTGTATCCAGAGTGGTCATACATTGCGTCTCCTTCACACATTTCCCGCTGACTCCGTCCCACTCGCAAGCAGCTCCTTTAATAAGTTAATAAGCTCCTTAAATACGTATAAGTTATTATGATTATAAAGGAAGTTTTTTTTAGAGGGGAGAACTTTAAATTGAAATAAAACACTGAAAAATGTTTTTAATACCCATGAAATTGGCTTTATTTGACAGATAATTTTATGGCATTAATGTTTGAATATAATATGATTTCGGGCGTGTGGCCGCCGCAAATGTCGCGTACTTGACGTAATCTGGAGGTCAATCTTTCACACAGTCTTCGCAGTAAATCAAGCTTTATTTCGGCATCCAAATGCTCAATTTTTACTGGTTTATCGGAGCAGACATGCAACTTTACATATCCCTAGAAAAAATAAAGTAATAGCTTCAAATCGCACGAACGGAGTGGCCAGATTTCGTGAAATTAGCCGCTTGTTTCAGTAAACTAGGCGTTGGTGTCAGCCGCGGCGGGCACACGTCCGGAATCATATTGAAACATTAATGCCATAAAATTATCTATCAAATAAAGACAATTTCATGGATGTTAAAAACACTTTTCTGTGTTTTATTTAAATTTAAATTTCTCCCCTCTAAAATAAAAACACCCGATAGTAAAGGTTTACTCTCGGATGCTTCTTCAGCAAACAGATGCATAATACCTAAGATATTGTGAATTAATGAGGTGACTTTTGAAGTACTTTTGTGACATGTTAAACCATATACGTAACAATAAGCTAGATAGTATATCCAATCGGAAAAAATGAAGAACTTACACCGGTCAACGTTACATCCCTTATTCGAAACCCTATAAGGGATGAATTTACAAAAACACATTCTTAGTGCGTTGGTCCACCGCAGCCGTAACCAGGCCTTCACCGAGAACTAAAGATGGCGGCACTGACGGCCTTTGGATCGAAAATCGCCTCTAGAAGACTTAGAGCTACTAAGTTATATGTGACGTTTTTTGTACTTGAAATGGTTTCTATTAAATATTAATTAGCTAATTTAAATATCACTTATTCGGCCTAATTAGCTAAATAATACTTGGTACTTTGATTTGTTGCATTAAAATTAGTCATTATAGAATTTAAAAAATATATATATATTACTTTATTTTTTATTTATTTCCGCAGTGGATACCGTTATACCTGGTATGCCATTAAATCATTAATAATTAGTTCTAAAACCTCATATAATAATATAACGGTTTAACTTGTGGTTCCAAAGAGAAACAGATTTTTCACACGAGCTTCATACAAATTTTTCGTAAAAAAAATATAAGTCCTCAGTTTTCAAGCCAAATAACTTCTTGTGACATATTCGACCATAGTTATACTTAATAGAAACCATTTCAAGCACAAAAATAAGACACTTAATACTTAGCAGCTCTATAAGTCTTCTAGAGGCGATATTAGATCCATAGTATCACGTAGCGATACATTTTCTATGGCTGTGTATCCACCACACATCCATCATCCGAGCGCCGTCACCCCGGCCGACGAAATTTCAAGTAGTTCCGCGGAACCGCCAGAACTGAGACCGAGTGACTGGCTAATGTGCCGGGTAATACAAAGCATGCTTGATCTAGACCACACAATGGTGTTGCACTGGCACCGTTCGCCCAGCTTTTGTTTTGTCTATGAATTAATGAATGAATGAAATGCACCGACCCCAACGTGGTTTGACGAGACTCGATTACTCGAATGAACCCAAAGATTCACACTAGCTCCTGTTGCCTCATCATGGTTGCTATTTTCTCTCTCCGCATCTACTTTTAAAATATTCCCGCATTTTAATTTATCGCATCGCATCACCACCTTAACTTAACATTTTGAAAATAAAACAAAGCCTGTAAGAATACTAGCAATTGAGCCAAAACCATTACCTAAGCCTGATTTATCACCATGCGATTCACTTGAGTGTGGCATACCATAAGTTGAAGCATCAATAAAAGTAGCAGCGTCCAAACTGTGTTTAGACGACGCTAGTCATTTGTTGCTTCAATTTTATTGTTTGCCACGAGCAACAAACCTGTATCGTGTAAATGGGGTTTTATCGACCCCAGCGTAGTTTGACAAGACTCGATTACTCGAATAAACCAAAACACTCACACTAGCCCCTGTTGTCTCATGTTATACATGGTGCAACAGAGACCATTGCATATCAAGGAGTAGATCGGGGGGCGCGATAATGGTAGGGAAGACGTGCCCTTAGGATACGGATTAGGATTATACAGCCTACCGAGTATGCACCCTCGCCCAACTTTTGTTTTGTCTATAATAATTAATAACATACTGAACCGCGTCACGTTCTGTTCGAATAATTTCGTTTCTCGTTAATGATAAATGCTTTTATTTCTGTAAGTAGATTTATACAAACACTTTTACACGTCAATCATGTTTTTTTAAAAATTAGAAGAGGTCGGCGTTTCCTATCTGACTACGTTGACATCCCGTTGACGGTGGCGGTGGACGAATGGCTTCACTTTGAGATTTTTACAGGATAGATAGGCAGACGTGTGGCTGGAAATCAAATGCACCCGCCTAGCTAAAGGGCGTGTAATCTCTTAAAAAAGTGCAATCCGAATAAAAAATCACCTTCTTCCTTATTCAGATCACATAAAACGTCACTTAAACTGACACACAGACACAATACAATATATTTATACATATTTCCGAAACACTTGCTTGATATGAACGCTCAGCTTCGACTGAAGATATTTTACACATCCCATCTTGATATAGGTACTTTTAAACGTAGTTTTAGGTATAGAACTGTCTGGAATTATCCTATCTAAATGTTGCAGTTAAAAGTTTTTTCTGCTTATAAACACATTTTGTAAGGTGACAGGTCTATAGGTACTACTTATTGGCATCTATATTTAAAAGATCGCTGTTAGCGATAAGACCGCCCATTGTGTAGCTCTATGCAACATTTCTACATTTATATCTGTATTTTGTATGTACACAGTATGCCGTTCTATTCTATAGGCCGTCTCGTCCCCGCGTGAATCTAATTATCTGAATGTAACTATCTATATAAGTATGTATTAAAAATAGTGTATGTAGTTTATCAGTTATCTGGTTTCCATAGTACAAGCTCTGCTTAGTTTGGGATCAGATGACCGTGTGTGAACAATGTCCCAGGTTATTATTATTATTTTGATATTTCTCGGGACCCTGGGATCCCGGACCTTTGGAAGGCGTACGAGGGGACGAAGCCAACTCGCAGAGGCCCCTTACATAATTTTGAGGCACCAACCGACTATTATCCCTGTATGCACTATGCAAGTGCACCCAAGGACAACCCCCGGTTGGTGCAGGACTATTGCTGTACGTAGAAACAAAACATATTTAGTCTGGGTGGCTAAAGTGGATTGGGTAACTTGAACTATGGAAGAACTATGTCCCCTGCCTGACCAATGTTATACTTATATTATACACAGATAAAATGGCAGGGGGTGACTTGCACACTAAATAATGGGCCCCCGGAAACGGCCGCTAGCACATAGTGACGTAGCGACAAGGGAGCAACACTTCCTGAGGTGCTTGAGGAGTGGAGAGGTATCCTTATTAATAATAAAATAATATTAATAATAAAATCTTTATTTATACAAAAACCTTAAACAATGCTTAAATACTAGGTCGCATGAATTTCTGTGAATAAAGGTCATACAGATAGAGTAAACCCTGACTCCCAAACTAGGAGATCCTGTGACTCAGGAGTCAGTGTTCTGCTGTCACTGTGCTACCGAAAACCTTTTACTAAAAAGTACATACAAAATCATGGCACAAACCTGTTTGAGAGTACAATCAAATAATTTCAAAAGATTAAACTAAGAGTAAAGAGTAAAGGAATTTATTAAACGGAGTTGAACTGTGAGTGTGCACGTGTAGTAGAGTGTGTGAATGTGGAGGAGTGTAAGTGGGGATGTTAATGTACATAAGGGTGTGTGTATGATTGAGTTGTATGTATTTGCATGTATGTGTGTTTATAGTGTTAGGTAGTATTTTTATGTATCTTGCTGACATTGATGAGACTGCGATTGGTAAAAATGGATAGAAGAAGTTTTATACTGCTACTGCTGGAGGCGGAGTAGTTATTATTCTTATTATTATTAAGTCTCACCTACTGGATCATCATCTGTCCAGTCTATCCCCAACTATGTTTGGGTGGCTTCTAGTCTAACCGAATGTAACTGAATACCAGTATTTTACATGGAGTGACTGCCTATATGCCCTCTACAACCCACTTACTGGGTAACACAATACCCCTTGGTAAGACCGGTGGTCTGACTTTCGGACTCCTAACTACCTGTAAAGACTGTCAATGATCTACGAATGACAGTCAAGATCGACGGCTGTCCGATATATGGAGCACGATGGGTCTCGGTCTTGCTTGACGTTTAATAGCATTATTAGAGGTCATGAGGTTCGACTCCCGGGTCAGGCAGTGTTTTTGAGTTTTTCCATCTAGAATTTCAATTGTGCTCAGTATTATTTATATTAGGCTCGTCCGCTATTACATGGGACATAACTGGTGAAATGTGGGTGTACTACAGGTACACCTCTGACTAACCCTTTGGAGATTACAGACGTGATGTTATGTTTAATCACCAAAATGAAACAGTATTCTTTAGATTAACAGTTACACCGGGCGATTAAAATTTAAATTAAGAGGATTGTGAAGCTGTAAATTTTCATACAAAAAGAGATAACGTTTTTCTCCCCGTAAACATAGTTTAATTTTCATAATTTTTGGAAATGTTGTAGGTATAATGAAAAACTAGGTCCGTTCGTTTTTATTATAAAGAAATATTGTATACGACATAAGTTATTAGCATCTAAATATCTATATTTTTGACATAAAAACATCCTCCAGCATTTTTATTTTTTTAAATTAAATTAAATTAAATGACTAAAATGAAAAACGTACAGACCTAGATTAAAGTGTACTGAATGTAATGAGATTAAAATTGTCTCATTTCGTAAAGGTTTAGGGGAGTAAACACGTTATCGCCCGAAACAATATTTATGTAAATAATTGTATGAAATGTAGGCAATTGCCTCTAAAAATCGCGCCGCGTATCGGCACTTCACAATCCTCTTAATTTAACATTGTCGAACTTAGCAAAAAAAAAGCAAGCAAGCAAGTCCAATTTACGTAATAATAATAATAAAGCTTTATTTGCAAGAGCGAAAAATTTTCAAAACTACGAAGACCTCAAAATGGCCGTGGACAATTTCTTTTCTGCACAGCCTCCGGAATTCTGGGCGCAGGGCATCAACAATCTACCAACTAGATGGGCCAGAGTAATAGAGTTATTTGGGGATTACATTACTGATTAATTATTGTAAATAACAAAGTTATCAATAAATTCATTAAGTCTTATATCTTGGTGCAAGACTTTTCCGCCAACCTGATAGTTATCTCTAAAAGGTAGAAAGTACTGGATATTATTCAAACATAGTTTGAAACATAGATGTAGGTACTGTGAGGAGTGGGTGGGATTTCATAGCGAGTTTTACGAAACTGTTTTTCTTTCTCGAGCTTTTTTTCTCCTCTTCAATTTCTTTTTTCAATTTCTTCAACCTTATCTTCTTTCTTTTCGACTTTATCAGTTTTAGGTAGAACTTGTACGCCAGTTGCATTCCATTTAAAAGGCATTTTAGGGATATAAGTAGCTTCAACAAGTAGTTACTCTATCGTTAACTTTAGGGATAGCGCATTAAAATACATCATCATCATTCTCCTGCCCTTGTCCCAATTTATTTGGGGTCGGCGCAACATGTCTTTTTCTTCCATACTTCTCTATTAGTCCTCATCTCGGTAGTCACTCCCTTTCTGGCCATATCATCTTTCACACAGTCCACCCATCGTTTCTTTGGCCTTCCCTTACTCGTATAGCCCTCCACGTTCATACTCAACACTTTCCTGACGACATTTTCCTCATTCCTCCGCATCACATGCCCATACCATGACAACCGATTTCCACACAACTTTTCAGTCACCGGTGTCACTTTCAGACTTCCTCTTACATACTCATTTCTTATTCTATCCTTTCGCGTAATACCACACATCCCTCTTAGCATTCTCATCTCGGCTGCATGCAATTGCCTTTCATTCATTCTTTTTATGGCCCAACATTCTGATCCATACAAGGCAGCAGGTCTAACCATTGTTTTATAAATTTTCCCCTTGAGTTTAAGGGGAATGCGGGAGTCGCAGATTGTTCCCGTGACCTGCCGCCATTTCATCCATCCAGTGTTAATTCTGCGCTTAACAGTCCGGTCTACTTCGCTATCGCTTTGCACAAGTGAACCAAGATACCGGAAGTCGGAGCAGACCGGGAGAAGCGCGCCATCAAGCGCTATGGCTCCAGCACTGGAGAGACCGCCAAAATCGCAGAACATATACTCGGTCTTGGTTCTGCTGATTTTCAAACCGACATTCTCCAGTTTCCGTTGCCATTTCTTCAATCTGCTCTGTATCTCAGGTCCATCTTCACCAACAAGAACGATGTCGTCGGCAAATAGCATGCACCAGGGTGCCTCTTCCTGTATGTCCGCTGTCAGAGCGTCCATAATTAACAGGAAGATGTAAGGACTTAAAGCTGACCCCTGGTGTAAGCCTACCGCCACACTGAACTCGTCGGTGTTGCCAGCAGCCGACCGGACGTAGGTACAAGATTGACTGTACATAGCACGAATTAACTCTACATACTTTCCGGGCAAACCTTTCTCTTTCAAGGCCCACCACAAGACATCCCGAGGTACCCTATCATACGCTTTTTCCAGATCAATGAATACTATGTGCAAGTTATTGTGTGCACGTCTGTACTTCTCGCACAATTGGCGGAGTGCAAAAGTGGCGTCCACTGTTCCTCGACCTGGCATAAACCCAAACTGGTTTGGGGTAATCTCACTCTCCTCTCGCAATCTTTTCTCTATTATTTTCTCCCATACCTTCATACTATGGGACATAAGCTTTATCCCTCGATAGTTGTTGCAGTCCTGCACGTCACCTTTATTCTTGAAGATGGGCACTAGCGAACTATTGCACCATTCTTGTGGGATCGCTTCTTCATGCAACAACTTATTGAAGAATAAAGTCAGCCACATACATTCATCTTCTTTTAAACACTTCCATACTTCTACTGGTATGTCATCTGGGCCCATGGCCTTTCCATTTTGCATACTTTGAACTGCCTTCCTTACTTCATCCATGCTAATTTCCCTCACCAAACCCATATTTGTTTGTACCTCTTTGAGCACACCATTCCATTTATTCTCTTCGTTCATTAGCTTTTCAAAATAAAACTTCCATCGTTTTTTATCTCGTCATCTTGGGACAGAACCTTACCGGCTTCATATTTCATACACTTAATATGAATTATATCTCTCGTTCTCCTTTTTCTTACTTTTGTAATCCGGTATAGCTCCTTCTGGCCTCTTGGGCTGTCCAGTGAGTCATACAACTTCTCCTGCGCCTTAGCCCTGGAAACTGCTACCACCTTTTTTGCCTTCCTCTTCCATTCTTTATAAATTCTCTTCTTATCTTCTTTCAGACTATCATTCCCGTTTTCTGCACCCTGCCATTCTTTAAACGCAACTTTCTTTTCTTGAAGCATCTTTTGCACTTCTTCATTCCACCACCATGTATCCTTTTCTATCATGCCTTTCCCTTTCGATTCTCCAAACACGTCTTTTGCTACTCTCCTTATACAATCCGCCATCTCTTTCCAAATTTCATTCACAGTTTTTCCTTCCATATCCTTCATTTCGATCATTTTGTCTACCACTTGACTCTTAAACATACTTGCACAATCCTCTTTTTCTATCATACGCCACCTGGTTTTTGGTGGGGGCCGTTCTTTGTACTTACTGGACGAGACACTGACTTTTACTTCCATTATTATTAGTCTGTGTTGTGTGACTAAGCCTTCGCCTGGCAGCACTTTACAATTTTTAACACATTTTAGGCTGTTTCGTCTTACCAGCAAGAAATCAATTTGTGTCGCGTGGCGGCCACTTTTGTAAGTAATAAGGTGTTCGTTTTGCTTTTTAAACCACATATTTGTTATTGCCAGGTCGAAAGCAGAAGCAGCTTGCAACAGTGTCTCGCCATCAGTGTTACGGGCTCCGTATCCCCAACCGCCATGCACTCTCTCATATCCATCCTTCTGTCTTCCTACATGCCCGTTAAAGTCACCCCCCACATACACTTCTTCACTCTCTGGCACATCCATCATCACACGATCGAAATCCTCCCAAAACTTCTCTTTTACACTATCCTCACATCCTGACTGGGGTGCATACACACTTACTATATTTAACACTAAACTTTCCATAATTACTTTCACAGCTATCACTCTATCACTCACTCTTTTAACATCCACCACACATTCTTTCAAATTCAAATTCAAATTCAAAATAATTTATTTACTCTTCACAAACAATGGCATCATAATAATAAAAAGTTAGACAAGCTTAGAAGCTATATTACACTAGTTTGTGAGAGACTGGTGTCTGCACTAGAAATACCTGTATAGCAGATCACCAGGGTCCCACCACACGGTATGTAAACATAATTAGTTAATTAGTAAGTCAATAACAAGAAAATTAAAATATAAGCAGGTATTTGTGAAAGTGCGTGATGCAACCCATTATGTGTGGGGAAGTGAGCGGGATATACTATTTTGGATAAGATAGTAAATCCTCAGTTGCTCCATAATCCAAGCCATGGAGCCATTCAACCAGAGTATTCTTACAAGCCTTTGTTGTTAGGTGATAGATCGTATTAATACGATTTATTTTATTATATAAGTGAGAACCCAAGAACATATAAAATCTTTGAGAGAAGCTCGTTCTGAGACCTTTAGCCGTACTGCAGACAGAGTATTTTCTACGTTTTCCAGAGATAGAGGGAGGGTCAAATAATAAGGAGGAGTGCTTCTTGAGAACCGTGTATAAAACAAAGAGTTGCCTCACTGACAAGACTTTGAAGTGTTTATAAAGATCTACAGTAGGATATAAATATGGCAGAAAACAGGCCACCTTCAGTACCACACGTTGAGCTCTTTCCAATTTTAAAATGTTTGATTTTGGAGCACCAACCCATGATGTTATGCAGTATGTCAGAAGAGACTGACACATTGCATAATATACCCACCTAATAACCTCCGCGTCAGCTACGTGACGCAGCTTTTTGACCAGAAAGATTAATTTACGAATTCTCGAGGTGAGGCTGTCTATTTGTGGTTGGAAGCTTAAATTATTATCTATTATAATTCCAAGGTATTTAATTGAGGTAGTCTTTTGGAGAACGGGACAGGAGCATGTGTCAGAAATTGTGTCAGTGCAAGAGTGCGCTTTAATGTGGAAGGAGGATAGAAAGTCATTTTGTCTATTAGTGAGAGAGAAAGCTATATATTTGGTTTTATTGACGTTAAGAGTAAGGACATTATCTTTTAACCATGCCAGGACAGTATTAAAGCCTTTTTGTGCGTAATAGTAGATATCAGCCCACGAATCTGCAGTGAAAAGTAGTGCCGTATCATCGGCAAACGATATGATTTTACCATGGGGTATCTGTAGATTGCAGAGATCATTAATATAGGCAAGGAAGAGGGAGGGCCCTATCACACTTCCCTGAGGTACACCAAAAGTTATAGGAAGATCATCACTAACATAGTTTCCTATTTTAACCCTCTGGAACCGATCAGATAATTAGTCCCGGAAGAGTTTTAATGGAAGACCCCTGATTCCCAGGTTTTCCAGCTTGTTTAGTAGGTTGGGTACAGAGACTGTGTCAAACGCTTTGGCTAGGTCAAGGAAAATAACAAGTGCCTTCTTTTTACTATCAAGACCTTTAACAAGATGATCTGTTAGTTCATGAACAGCGTCAATTCCCTATCCAAAACTATACCCACACCATTTCGCTTGCCATCGCTTCCACAGTAAAAGAACTTATATGCTTCTCCTATCTCTCTAGCCTTCGCACCCTTCCATTTCGTCTCTTGCAGACACGCTATATTCAGTCATCGCCTTTTTAAGACATCTGCTAATTCTCTTCCTCTTCCAGTCATCGTACCTACATTCCAGCTCGCGCACCTCAATCTTACTTCTCTCACACTCCGTCGCACCCGCACCCGCTCGTTCTGATACGACAACCCTTGTCCATTTCCCACAGGAGCCGGGTGCTGCCCCTGCGCGTCGCCTGTGGGGTACGCCCTAGCCCTATCGCGCATTCTCATATTTCCTACCATGTTGCATATAGTTTCGGCTAAGTTTTTACAGTCGGCCGCCCGCCTGACACCAACCCTCCTTGGGAATGCTTTTGTTGGCGGTTTACCCGCCACCGCGCGGGTGACCCAAGGTGCTTAAATTATATGCACTAGGTCTCAAGTTCCTTTAGTCGCCTTTTACGACAGCCACGGGAAGAAATGGGATGGTGCTATTCTTTACGTCCGGCACCAAACGGAACTCCGGCACCAAACGGAACAGCGCATTAAAATACATCATGATCAACAAAACCAAAATCATTGTGCGCTAAGTATATCATCTTTAAAGTTAACGACTGAGTACTTGTTGAAGCTTCTTTAAATTTTAAAAGGCGTATATGTAAATAGCGAAAACCACATCGATGAACAGCTGAACAATGAATGTGGCTAACAAAACAAGTTATCATCGGTTGACGACCGATGGAGTCATTCGCGTAATGAAATTTGGACAGGACACAGACTGAGCTACAGCTATTTATAATGGAATATTATTAATTTCACATCAAATAAATAATGACCTATCAATTTATTTCCATCATTTATATACTTTTTGACATCAAAAAAATACTGACTGCACAGCAAATTAACCAGAGCGTACATACATAATACTCAGACTCATAGCAAAATAACATGGTGACTAATATTAACTCCGGAGTTAGGTTACTTTAAACCCTTTACAAATAAATAGGAGCTCCGTTCTAGGATGCAAGAGCGAGCAAAGGGCACGAAGGGTAAGTTAAAATAGGTAATTTGTTTTCTCAAGAACGATAAAAGGTAAGGTAATAAGGTTTAATGTGCGCTAGTCATTATTAGCGCATTAATAAAAAAGCTTTATTGCGGTGCGCCACGAATATAAATTGTTTCTTATTTAGTTATATTTTGAGTTGAGTATTTTGCTGTGCAATCAGTAATTTTGATTGGAATTCGGATTATTTTTGGATACAAAAAGTAATATTTTGATTTGCGTTTAAATACTACCCATTTATAATGATATTTACCTTCCCACCTGGTCTGTATCAATCATGTAATTAAAACCTACCTACTATAACTAAACATTGTCTCCCAAAATATCATCACAAAACGAATTTCGCCGTAAAACACTCGTGCAAAGAACTTTCTCCACAATGGTGTCTAATTAGTTCTCTTCGAAATTAGCGTCTCTTCTTACAAAATTCAGTCTAATTTCACGAGAAATGAACCTTTGTTACACGCGAGCTCATAATAATATTCATAGTGAGCAGAGCGTCCTGCAAATTGAATCTAATTGGCGCAACGAAGTGTTGAATCAGACCAACGACCCGGCGCGATGGCGGAGCGGCGGTAGCTAAATTGCGGCTATTTACCCATTTAGGATCAGAAATACTGAACACCCACAGACCACCTGTTTATGGAATGAAACACGAGGTGGTGACATCAGCTGTCGCACCACATCTTCATCCTCTTAAACGTCTGGTGCACCCCAAGTGTGCGTTATAAAAATCTTTATGTATTATGTACGTTTGTCATAAATATATAGGATGACTGGTTTACCGCCTTTGTTGATAAGGGTGGTTTGAAACATGCATCAAGATTTGCCTTTGAGGTAATAGAGTGCAGTGGAAAATTGTTTATATCGGATTTAAGTTATGGTTCATTCCGAAACACCAGTAAATATAAAAGGAGATGCTCCACAATGTATGGACCTTGTACCCACTCAGCCACAAGCCCCTCACTTAGCCACAAGCATCTCACTTAGCCCCATGCCCCACACTTAGCCACAAGCCCCTCACTTAGCCACAAACCTCTCACTCAGCCACAAGCCCCTCACTCAGCCACAAACCTCTCACTCAGCCACAAGCCCCTCACTCAGCCACAAACCTCTCACTCAGCCACAAGCCCCTCACTCAGCCACAAACCTCTCACTCAGCCACAAGCCCCTCACTTAGCCACAAACCTCTCACTCAGCCACAAGCCCCTCACTCAGCCACAAACCTCTCACTCAGCCACAAGCCCCTCACTCAGCCACAAGCCCCTCACTCAGCCACAAGCCCCTCACTTAGCCACAAACCTCTCACTCAGCCACAAGCCCCTCACTTAGCCACAAACCTCTCACTCAGTCACAAGCTCCTCACTTAGCCACAAACCTCTCACTCAGCCACAAGCCCCTCACTTAGCCACAAACCTCTCACTCAGCCACAAGCCCCTCACTTAGCCACAAACCTCTCACTCAGCCACAAGCTCCTCACTTAGCCACAAACCTCTCACTCAGCCACAAACCGATGTAGCGTAAACTAACTAATAATAAAATTATAAGCTGAGTAGTCTGCCCGAAATTGTCAAATTTCCCCAATCAACCTTCAACCTAATGCTTTAGCGATAAAGTTGAAAATTTTAGTAGCTTGATGTGCAAGCGTCTGTTCTTACTTTGGCTTAGTACAGTCACGAGCATGTCTTACACTTGTAAGCTTCAAAAGCAATTATCTCCTGCAGTATTTTTAGAAACGTTATTGTCTTACGAATATAGTATTTTAAAATCATACTAATAAGCACGGTCTCAAAGTTGGAATCGTTGTTTAACGAAAAATTCGCTTTTAGATTTATACATACGTACATAATTTAACAGATAAATGTGTGTTGTTGCAAGGGGTCAGGGGAAGCAGACGGTCTGAGGGGGGGGGGGGGGGCACCCGCACTCCCGTTACACCCCCTCAGTACACCCATGGACCTATAACATTACAATGTAAAAACATTGCAAAAGGTCCATGTATCTCAGTGTGTGAGAAAAGCTCACTCCCACCAAAAGTCCATTTATTATAACGCTACAATAGTAGACCACACACACACACACACACGAATATCTTTTGAACCATATCTTCAAGTAAGGGTCTGATAACCAGTCTTATAGCGTTGTGGAGGACAGGTAGGTAGTCGTTCCATGTAAAATGCTCGTATTCAACTGCGTTCGATTAGACTGTAAGCCGTCCCCAACATAGTTGGGAACAAGGCTGGGCAGATGACTAAGGTGACACGTACGTAGTTTATGTAAACTATCTTTTGCAAAATTGGGTCTTATTTGTTCAAATTCTAAAATAATTATAAATTAAAGTCACTTTTCCTATCTCTCTCTGTGACCGCGTTATTCTTCTAAACTACGCAACGGATTTTGATTCCGTTTTCACCATCATTTAGAGAATTTATTCCGGAAGGGTTATGTGTATAAAATATTTGCTTGCGTGCATCAACACGGATCCGGAAACGTCAAGTAGTGTACTGGGTGAAAACGATACAGGAGGTGGCAACACTGAATTGACAGTTGGCGTTTGACGGCTAGTATTAGTCAGTAGAAGTTGGTGAACGTGAATGTTGGAACGTAAGACTTCTGATCGGGACGGGTGCGAGAGGATGTTCTGCCATCCTGAATCGAATTTACCGCGTTTCATATTGTAATCCGATTCCATCTGCCTAATCAAGTGATATTATTGAATTAAATTAACCTTAGTGGATTAATAGACGTCTGTGTTACGAGTTGTGACTATTATTTCGGTTACCCACCATGTCTGATCATTCTGCTGATGAGGTGTCCCACACGCTTCCTTCTTATCTATCTATATAAATAAAAAATCAATTGCAGAATGTATTTACGAATATCACTTCAGAACGGTTGCACCTATTTGGCTAATTCTTTTTTGTTGTGTTTGGAATTGTCAGGACAAGGTTTGTATGAAAGAAAATGTTTGAAAAGTAACCGGGAAAATAGGGAAATTTGGGAAAACTAAAAGTGTATTTTCTATGGGAATTTTGTATGAATTATTGAAATATTGACAAGACAACGTTTGTCGGGTCAGCTAGTTTATATCAAACTTACAAATAATAAAGAAATCTCAATGTTTTGTCAAGTCGTGAAAGAAGTGAAGAGGAGCTCTTGGCTTAGTATTAAAATCCACACGGGTCGATCCATCAGGTTACGCTAAGCTACGCTTGCCGGGTTTGGTCTTTACATACCGAGCCTCGACCGTGCCTCGGAAAGCACGTTAAGCTGTCGGTCTCGGCTGTCATTTGTGGATCTTTGACAGTCATTTCTGGACATCAAAAGCCCGAAAGTCTGACAACCAATCTTACCAAGGGGTATCGTACTACCCAGTAACTGGGTTGTGGAGGTCAGATAGGCAGTTGCTCCATGTAAAGTAGTGGTATTCAGCTGCATCCGGTTAGACTGGAAGTTGACCCATAGTTGGGAAAACGCTAGGCAGTTAGATTAAAAAAAAAGTGAAGTATAAACTCAAATCAAAACTAAAGTATTGCAGACAGGTTCTACTAAACCCGTGGCCACAAGCTACATATTCAAGCGATACGCGTCTTACGGTAGCGATTGCAGAGAAAACAAATGAAAGAAGTTGCTTAGAGCATGCCACGAGTTACCACAACGCGATTTGCGGAGCGGCGCGGCGGTTTGTTTGCGGCCACGACTTCAGAGCGGGTGCGACCGGTGAGCGCGGTCTGAAAAGTCGCCGGCGCCACTGACGGATTGTCGCATAGCATGAAGTCGTGCGCACTTGTTGCTTGACGCAAATCGCGTTGCAAGTCGCCCGAGGTTGTGAACGCGGCCTTACGGAGTATACCTTCGGAATATTTTTTGTTTTGTATCATAAATAGATATAATAAAGTGCATCGTATATCTCACATCGAAATATTGATCACCGGGCTGCGTGACCTGCGCAGCGCAGGTAGATATCTAGACTAGACTTCCTTTGTGCAATGCCGCATTGCGCCACCCACCGTCTGCCGGGCAGGACGTTTGCTCCTTCGAGCCGCGCACTGGGGCTCCGGAGCCTTCAAGCTCTGTAGTACCACGTATCCTTGCATCTAATGTGAAGGTAAGTGATTTACTAAATCTTTTTAGCATAGATTAGTGTTGTTGAAATAGTGAAATAGGCATATTATGTGACACTTGACGAGAAACTACTCGTCAAGTTCACTTTAATAATGCACTTGACGAATAGCTGCCCCTGAAAAGTGCTTTATTAATTTGAGATATTACCTATTGGATGAAACGTTATAATGAATATGTAACAGTCCAGAGACAAATAATTTATCATAGGCACGGAAACGGGGGGAGAAGGCAAGACGCGGGTGCGGTCTTGCGATCAATAAAAGTGTGGCGTCTTCCTATTGGACTAAAGATCTGACCATGGCAGTTGGAGGTAGAAAGTCATTAACATTGAGGGGAGCTTATACAGTATATATTTTATATATGATCATGTTATATTCGCTTCCCCTTTTACTATATATACCTTTCTCAAATTCTATTGTACCAACCAATCAAAACCCACAATCCAAAATTTCAGGTGGCTGGACAAACAACTTCTCCCACTCGTCTGAAGATGGCTGTTGCATCAGTCTTCACCTCGAGTTGGTACTTCGAGCTGCCACCAGACTACCAGAATTTGCTGCTCAGTAGTGAAGTGTATGAAGGTGAGTTTTGAAGGTGGTTTTCCTCATTTCGAAAATAAAATCCTTTATAAAATTGGATTGTAAAATTACGTAATACTTGATGAGTGATTCGGTTGAGACGGCTTTGTGGCATCGCCTATGTTTCACAGAATGCACCCGATTTGAGCGCACGTAGCATAGGTGCACCGTCATCTGCCGCGTGAGGTGTGTACCGCATCGCCGGGCGCAGGCGCGGAGCCATGTAAAGAAAGCGTCTTCAAAATGGCCGCGCGCTCCAAAGGCGTATGCTCACGCAAACTATCCTAGATTTTAATTACGTTGTAACATCGCCTAACTTCAAAACGCTTGTCATACACACCCTCCGAGCAACCACAGCTTCAATAGGCAGATCATGAATTCATGAATTTGTGTCAGTAAACCAAAATCTTTGAAGGCATTACGGTGATGAACATCATCATCATCTGCCTAGCCTTTTCCCAAATATGTTTGGGTCAGGTTCCAGTCTAACCAGATGTAGCTGAATGGAGCAACTGCCAGCCAAAGTTAAATTCAATTTTATTAGAGTTTGTACTCGTATTTCGCTAGTCATGTTTTTCAAGTCCCTTATATAAACGGAAAGCCACTAAACGGGCATAAATCCAGTGATTGAGAATTTCCTCATGGATAAATCCAATAACATTATGCCCAACCTGAGGTTAAAACACAGAACTCCATGCTCAGCAGTCACGTTTGCATAACTGCTTCTAAATAAAGTTTATTTTTTTCACATTTCAGGTCTCTGGTAAACGAGTAGCATCATCAACTAGATCCACACTCGCAGCCTTCCAGTTACGTCACACATGACCCTACTCGATGGGGTGTAAGTGGCCTTACCAACACCTGAAGAGCCAAAGTCATCCTCACCTGCACGCGGTACACCCTGCTGAATTTACCAACGAGGCCCTGACGAATCTCCACATGTGAGGTTTTGGAATTCTTCTGCAACATAACCTCACTTGTGTAGATAATTTTGTATATGCAATGCCACCATTAAGGCCAGTGACATGGCATATACTTCTGTAACGAGGCAAAATATGAGTAACTTAATTACTACTAAAAAGTTACTAATATAAGTCTCGTCATGGATACGAGTAACGACAAAGCTTGTTTCACGTATTCTTGAATATATATAAGAATACTTGGTTACCATAGTACTAGCACTGCTTAGTTTGCGATTAGATGACAGTCAGTGAACAATATACTAGGATATTATTATTATTAGTATACATTGAGATAGGTACATATTTTAGAATATACATAAGGCGGCTAAATACGGTAGGGGCGGATACAAAAAGAGGAAATCAAAGGACTTCTGTTTGAAAATTCTGGTCGTTAGACCTTCTCCCTTACGTAAGACTTGGATCCGCGCCTAAACTCCTCTAGCAGGTAACTGCATTAAGTAATATAATACCAGTTATCTCCATAGATATAAGTTTATTATTATGTAGTACCAAGTTTCAGCAAACTTATATATCTATTTGGTGTATACTTATATACTTATAGAACTTCATTAACTTGTACGTACGAGTATTCTGTAACAATGCTACAATAAATAAAAAATAATTTAAAAAATTAAATCGACTTCAAAAAGAAACGAACTCAAAATTATGAAATAACTTTAATTTTGGAAGTTGGTGTCTTGGGATCTGTATTCTAGTTTTTTGCCTAAAATTAAAGTTATCATTTTGAGTTCGTTTCTTTTTGAAGTCGATTTAATATTTTAAATTATTTTATTTCGTAATTTTTAGTTTTTAGTAAAAACCGGAATATTTTTTTGTAATAAGTGACTCAATAACTGGCACACGTTACAAGTTTTGTTAAGATACCCTATAGCTGATCACTGCCTCTTAAGATACAGGTACAGGCCTAGTTTAAGAGGCAGGGCTCACCCATTTCATGTACAGACTTGCTATTACTACGATTACAGCATAGGTAATTATGTAATACTTGTCTTTACTCTTATTACCAGTGTAATAATCCATCTTTTACCTAATTTTAACAACTACATGTTTTCTCGTCTATAACTTATTTGAAATAAATTAATTTTATGATTATCTCCTTTATTTAACTCTTTGCATATAAATTATATTTTTAAATATAAGAATAAAAAAAAATTAAAATATAAAAATAGAAATCCACCGGCATGGGGAACAGGGTCCAAGCTACCGGTGGTTAGGACCCCAGTGACAGGAACCTCCTCAAAATACGCGCCGTATCAAGGAGGACTGCCTTCTGAATCACGCCCTTCACCCAGCCATCTAACGAGAGCCTCTTGAGATGTTGGTCGAGGCTCTTGGCGATAAGGCCATTGACCGTAACAACTATCGGCATAATGATTGCCGAGTCCATATTCCACATGGCGACAACCTCGTGAGCTAAGTCGAGATATTTAAATTGTTTCTCCTTCTCGGCCTTCACGAGGTTCTCGTCATGCGGGATAGTGACATCAATTATCATTGTGCGGCGCACTGATCGATCTATTACCACTATATCAGGCTTATTGGCTACAATAGTCCTGTCAGTGATAATAGATCGATCCCAGTATAACGTAACATGGTCATTCTCGAGAACTGGGTCGGGCACATACCTGTAATAAGGTACCTCAGAGTCCACAAGGTCGTATTTCAGAGCAAGTTGCTGATGGATAATCCTGGCCACTTGGTTATGCCTGTGCAAATACTCGCCGTTAGCCAAACGAGAACACCCACAGGTAATATGTCTGATAGACTCACCGGGACAATGGCATGCCCGACATATGTCGATCGTCCCGTCTTTCATTATATACTTCCGGTAATTATTCGTTAGCATAACTTCATCCATAATCGCACAGACCGAACCTTCGGTTTCCCCAAAGAAGTCACCGAAGCGTAGCCAGGCCACGGACGCTAAGAAATCTACGTCGGGCCCATGAAGGGCCCGGAAAAAGCGTCCATGGAGCTCTTTGCTTTGCCATACTTCCTTGCGGTCGTTGGTACTAAGCACCACAGGTTTGCGCCAGTTCTCTTTAGCCAAGGACAACGGGGTGAGTCCCTTGTCCACTGCGACCACATCTCGGTGCGTACCCACGTCAGCCTTGAGAAAATATTCTCTGAGACTGCACACCTCGCGGTTGTGGAGGGTCTTAGCTTTTAAAAAACCTCGACCCCCGCACTTCCTCGGAATGTACAGCCTCATGACAGATGAACGTCGGTGATGCATCCGGTTTGCGGTCAGCAGTGACCGGGCTCTCTTATCAAGGGCGTCTAGTTCCGTTTGGGTCCACTTGAGTATGCCAAAGGAGTACATCAGGACCGGCATGACCCAACCATCAAAGGCGCGCACCTTGTTGCCGCCTGACAAAGAACTATTAAGTACCTTTTTCAGGCGACCGAAGAAGCGCTCCTGCAACGATTGTTTCATGTCAGGCCCGTTAATGCCTAACCCCTCTGACATACCCAGGTATTTGTAGGTATCAGTTGCGGAGAGTAATCTCAGGTTTATGGAATCTGAGAGTTGTAGTCCCTCAGATTCCACAATCCCGCCCCGCTTTACATGCATGACTGCACATTTAAGTATCTACACCAAATTCCATCCTGATTGAATCACTAAAAGTTTTAGTTACTTTTAGTGACTTCAGCAGTCGCAATTTGTTGGTGGCAAACAGCTTCAGATCATCCATATAAAGCAGGTGGGATATTACCTGACCCCCTCTCCGTAAAGGATAGCCCAGCCCTGTACCCTCCAGCAGAGTGCTAAGAGGGTTCAAGGCTAAACAAAACCACAGTGGACTCAGACTGTCGCCCTGGAATATTCCCCGCTTAATCCTAACAGGTTCGTCGCTTCCCTGAATTTGTCTACATCCTGGATAGCGAAGGACCGTTCTCCACTGCCCCATACACGTCGTCAGGAAGGTGCTCAGAGTTTTATCAATTTTATACAACTCTAACACCCTCAAGAGCCATGTATGGGGCACCGAATCAAAGGCCTTCTTATAGTCTATCCAACATGTCGACAAATCCTTTCGGGATCGACGGACCTGTTGGCTTATAGCCATGTCAATGAGGAGTAGCTCCTTGGTGCCGCGGGACCCATTTCTACATCCATTTTGAGAGGCAGACATTATAGAATTCTTTTCTAAATGAGAACTAATTTTCACTCTCAAAATGGATGTAAGAAGTTTATAGACCGTCGGCAAACAAGTGATCGGCCTATAATTTTTGGGTTCCGCGGCATCACCTGACTTATGGAGCAGGTGGGTAACTCCTGTTGTAAAGAACTGTGGCAGCGACCCAGACTCTAAGGCCGACTGGAATTGCGATGCCAAGCACGCGTGTGAACTTTGCAGCCATTTAAGCCAAAAATTGTTCAGTCCGTCCGGTCCCAGTGATTTCCAGTTCGGTATCAGACGGGCTGCACTGGTTACATCGGAGGAAGTAATTATTACTTCCTCTATCTCTCACACACGCGCTCAACATCACGCATCCATTCAGCCTCAGTAGAGCAGACGGGCTCCGACCAGATGTTGCGCCAGAATATGCTAGTGGCATCATCATCCGGGCGGCATACATTTGCCACATTTTGCTCAGGTCGCTCCCATGTTCTATACACTCAGCTTTGATCACGCTGGAATGTGCGATTCTGGGTATACCGTTCAACCCGTCGCTTATACCTACGGATACGGCTTGCCCATGCACAGACCTTCTGCTTCAGGAAGTCAATGCGCTCTGTGACACGGGACATATATTCTTGAGGCCTGATTCCAGTCCCCGCCTCACAAAGCGCATCACTCTAGGGCGAGTATTGCCCTCCCTGAAGCAGTATAGTTTGCCGATGAGCACCCTGGTCCCCTCAATACGCTGCTCGATCCTGCACTGCCAGGCTGGAACGGCGGGTTTTGGTCGTGTAGCTATGTCACAATTTGGAAATTTAATATTGACTACACGACACGCCGCAATAGCCGCGCAATACAAGATCGAGTGCGTATCTAAGAGGTCTTCGCTGCTTTCAAAATAAGAACCAAGCAGCCAATCCAAGGCACACACCAACGACCTATTCGTTTTGTGCATAGGCAAGCGAGGTAAACGAGGTCTAAGTTGGACGGGGGCAGTTCTAAACTCCCGAATCGCATCCTCCTGCGCGCTCCTCAATCGGTCGTTACACTGGTTACTTACCGTAACAACCTCATCGCCCCCCTCCACATAATTAACATAAGACCGCAGTTGGATTATATCACTTACTGGAGGTTGCGCCGCGGTCTGTGACGGGACAGGGACGATACGGTTGCTCAGTACCTCTAAGCGCAGCCTATCAAGCGCAGCGTCGTCCAATCTGTGATTCCGTTGGATAACCCGCGCCTGATCCGACAGCCTTTGGGCCGAGACGTTGATGGCTGGTTGAAGCGCCTGGGACAGAGACAGCATCCTATCGCGGTACGTAGTGAGGTTAGTTCCCCCTCTGTTGCCCCGTAATATGCGCGCATGACGTTCTCATTCATTTGTTGAGTCCATTTTATGCGCTGCACACAACCACCGGCAGCGGGGACCCGGCTCGTGGCCGGTTGGCCCCTAGGTCCCATGCCGTTCGGTGGCCGGCCTCTTCCCGGCCGACGTGCAGGTGGTGGCGATGTTATTATTATTATTATTATGTCAGTATAAATTGCACATACTGGATTTGTTTTATCTACAGATGACATGACGTTAGGTAATAAGTCGAAGAAGGCCATATTAACTGAAGTATTTCTACGGAACCCTTTTTGTTCTTTACAAAATAATTCATATTTTTCGAAATATGCGTAAAGAGAGTTATATATTACTTTTTCGAATATTTTTGAAAAAATTGGAATTTTTTCGAAAATAATCGAAAAGCGACGAATATTTTTCCCCGCCGACTTCACCACCACCAGCTGGTCGACGGGGAGGACGCCGGCCGCCGGACGGCTTAGGACCTCGAGGCCCACCGGCCTCTGACAGGGTCCCAGCTCCCGGCGGAAGTATGCAGCGCATGCTTTATCGGAACGTCAAACATCAAACATTGGTCTGTGGAACTTAATTTTAATTAATTTATAAATAGCGTATTTTTTCGATACTTATTGCCTAAACTTGAATAAATCCAACTTGCTTTACTTTTTCCTAGCTATGTTGTGGTCGGCCTCTAGTCTAACCAGATCCATCTGAATTGTCCAACCTTTACTTGGAGCGACTGCCTATATGACTTCCACAACCCAGTAATTGTTTAACACGATACCACTTGGAGAGACTACTATCAACAATAGTCAGGCCTTGTCGATTTTGAAACAATTTTGCTTGCAAATGTTTTGTGCCCTTCCGTCTTTCTATTGCTTTACGAGAACAAAAGACCATAGGGGCAGGGTTTCTTCTATGAATCAGTGTACAAAAAGCAACTTTAAGGTGTAAACGCGTCCGTTTTGTCCATAGTACTTTCTGCTAAATAATTGTAATTCAACGCAGACTTGTTCATCTTCCGTGGTTACATGAGTCGACTTGGTGATCATACCTGATTGGTAAATTGCAGCATACCGATCACATCATACTCGGGAAGCATCAGATATGAATCAGTGTTGCAATCTCGATTTATCTTAGATATCTTTCACTCTAGGGGTAGTCGGTAAGCATAAATCAGCCGCACATGGTACGTACCCACAGCTGGCATAAAGGCTCCTCGCTGTGGGAGGGAGTGGACCGTAATCCACCACGTGGACACAGTGCGCGTTGGAGATTGACACATTTCTGCCATTATACCCAGTAGATATTCTGGTTACAGTGGTTGCAAGAGAACGGGGCTTAAAGATGGTGGCTAAAACATGCTAGATTAGCGGTGAACATGAGTCCCCCAGTCTAAATCTGTTGTTTTAATACACCATGAGATTTTTTTTCGGGGAGCCTTACCATGCTTTAAAAATCCCTGAGGTAAAGAGACTACATTTACGTGTCTACAGGGTGAGTGACTTTGAAAACCATCGACAAAATTTAAGGGGGTGTTCTACCCATCAATATGAAAAACTTTTACAATGGCACCAACTAATAATTCGCAAAAAAAATCGACCTTACCATGTAAAAGTTTATACCCGATTGGACCATATTGTATAAGAAGGTAGATTTTTTTTTGCAAATTCCTAGTTGGTCCTTTAGTAAAAGGTATTCATATTGATGGGTAGAACAACCCTTTAAATGTCGCTTGTTTTCATAGAGATCCTGTATAATTCATAAATCCATATTATTTTGTTTTACTTATTAATGGTCTTTGTTGATTAAAATAAAAATATGCGATACGGAGCAATTTTTCGATGCTATATTTTCGTAACCAACGTTCGTAAAGTAATTTAATACGATCATTCAAACGCAAAAATACTCCACCGCGGTGGAGTATTTTACGTTTGAATGATCGTATTAAATTATGTCTTATCCTCGTGATTTTTTTCACTTATTGTTTTATTTTTTGGTATAAAAGTATTCAAAAGCTTCGAATGCGTTATAGTAATCGGAATGGTTCAGATAATATATTAGTGAGTTTTGCTTAAAATGAGTCAACATTTTCATGCTATTTATTTTGTTACGCATTGATGTGTTTGTTTTTATATATATTAAACTATTTATTTACTAACTACGCAACGAATTAAGGTTTTTTTTTTAACAAATGCCTAACCTGCTTAGTACATGGTGAGGTACAGAAGTAGCTTAGGATATACGATAAAGACTAAAGTGTTTGAAAATGTAATCTATAATTCCCTATATTCTTTTCTTGAATCAAATAATATACTTGCAGAGGAACAGTATGGATTTCGAAAAAATTGAACTATAAACAAAGCAGTTTATGAGCTATTCTCAAAAATTGTTCTGAATGTTGACAAAAAAATACCTATTGCGGCACTACTAATGGACATGTCAAAAGCATTTGATCATGTAGACCATAATATATTATTAAGTAAGCTAGAACGCTATGGGATTAGAGGCAACATGTTAAAATTTATTTAATCATACTTAACTGGCAGAAAACAAGTGACTGTCATACATAGGCTTTGTCCAAAGACGAAAATAGAAACCGAGTACATGTCTTCAACAAGATTAACAATATGTGGGGTTCCTCAAGGAAGTGTCCTTGGGCCCCTGCTATTGATTATGTATATAAACGATTTGCCAAAATGCACTGAACGTCAAACTATTTTATATGCCGATCACAGCACCGTAATCATTCCATGTACAGATATAAACACATATGAAAATGATATAAACAGTTCCCTACAATCTATAATTAATTGGTGATAAATAAATAAATTAAAAATAAACTTAGATAAAACTAAAATAATGTCATTTTATCAACGGACAAATCGACCACATTTAAATGTCATTAAAAAAACACAAGAATAGCTGACATCAATAATGCCAGCTTCTTGGGACTGCATTTAGATAGTCATCTATCTTGGAAATCTCACATCGAAATTATCTGCAAAAAGTTAAATCAATACTCCTATGCACTATATAACTTGAAAAAAATTGTGAATGAGTCCATCGTCCTAGTAGCCTACAATGCCTACGTAACATCAACTCTACGTTATGGAATTATATACTGGGGAAATTCTATAGTTAAACTCATCGCATTCAAGGCGCAGAAGAAGTGTTTACGATCTGTTTTCAAGCTACAATCTACTGACAGTTGCTTGCCATTTTTTTAAAAGTATAAGTTGCTAACCCTACCATGTTTATATATTTATGAGACAGCAGTATTCGTGAAATCAAACCTACCTACATCTATTTGAAACACTAAAGTCAAAACGTCGCAACAATGAGATTTGCCCTAATACATTTTTCAGTACATTTTTGAAAATCTTTTATATGCCCATAAAAACATTAAATTGTTTAAAAAATACAATGATATCCACAATATAAATACTAGGAACAAACACAAATTTGTTGTACCTCCAACAAGGCTCAAGAAAATAGGTGGGTCATTCAGGTGTCAATGTATACGCTTTTATAATAAACTTCCAAGCCACGTTCAAGATCTGAGCCTTAACAAATTCAAATTATTCATTAAACGCAAGTTGTGTCAGAAAGCTTTTTATACCGTTAAAGATTATATTGAGGACAAAAAGGCTTGGGATTGAACTGCTCCAATTTTATTTTATATTATTTTTATTTTTGCATACTGACATGAATGTTGACATGAATATTTACTTTGTAATTATTATATTATTTTACTTTATTGTGAATGTGAAGACTATGTAGGTCATTGCTTTTTTTTTGTTTGTTTTATTTTTCTCTCAGTTATTTTTAATCATGGTCTGGCAGTTTGAGTAATCTATGCGGCCTACCCCAATGTCCTTTCTTTGGTATTGTTCGTCGAATCGTTGAGCTCCTTAAGTTTTGAGTTGAGCTGCGCGATTACTGACAAATGCGTGCACTGACTGGACAGGTCCTCTCAATCTGTGTGGTTCTTTCCTCAAAAGACCATTTCAGACACCAATCTACATGGTCTTCACATGAAGTGACCAAGATTATGTCTGGACTTTATAAGAGACTGTGACCTGTAAGACTGTGATGAGTAAGATAGGAAACGCCGACCTCATCTAGATTAAAAAAAAAAAAAAATATTGACTTGTAAAAGTGTTTGTACAAACCTACTTACAGAAATAAAAATCATTTATCATTTATCAATACACACAACACAGCATTCTACACAAAAAGTTTTCTAGGCATGGCACCCAGATTGTATAATAAAATACCGAAACCAATTAGAGACAAACGCGAATTGATTGATTTAAAAAAAATATTTAAACAACTTCTTAGTGCAGAAGGCGTACTATACAGTTGCTGAATACCTAGACGATAATGCAATGTATGTGGATAAATATGGGCATTAAGGTTTAGAGGTAATTAAATACTGTCATTATTTTAGTTTCATAATTTAAATTTTAAAATTTTTGTGCGCAGAACTGTTAACTTTTTATTTTATTGTAGGATTAGTTTTATGTAATTTACTGCGGATAATTTTTATTATTTAATTTTAATTGAATTTAATTCTTTTACATAAGTGTAATTTTTTATAAGAACCACTTTATAAATATTTGTACGACGTCAGCGGCAAAACATAGTGAACCCATGCATGTTATATTTACAAGACCTGTTTTTTACACCCACCTATGTTTTACAAATACTTTATAACTTTGATTTTGACTTTGACTTCGATAAATAAGTTGTTTTCAGCTTCTCAAAAGATACGAATTTAAAAAAGGAATGGATTGATGCCATTTTTTAATTATTTTATTTTCTGGAGCGCAAAAAAAAAATACAATAATAAATGAAATAATCGATAACTTTCCGATTTAGTCAATCATCGATTTAGTCAGTCGTATGTGTAAAATAAATTGCTTTTGCACAGCATAACGATAGCGACTGATGTTTTTGTGTGAGTTGTACGGTGCATGGTAAATGCACTCTGTGTTTGATGGGATAAGGTTTATAATTGATTGTGTAGTACTTTCTGATTTATGAATTGCGGGTGTGTGCGTGACTGCGTATCTATTGCTTTTACTGAACTGCCAGTGTAGTAGTTGACCAGTGGTCAAAGAACACGAAGAACAAGAAGAACAAGAAAAAATAACACGAAAGAACAAGAAGAAACAAAGAAATCAAAATCAAAAGTCATTTATTCAAACTAGGCTAAGAATCAGCACTTTTCGAACGTCTAAATTACTTAAGACAGTCCCTCAAAACGCCCGCCCTTCACCACTTCCTAGTGCTTTAGCTGGGGAGAAGAAGTGGCGCAACCAACTCCCCAGCAGCACAGCTGTCTGTTCACTTAAAAAATTTGACTCTATACAGCACTGCGCATAATAATTTAGGTAAATTATTTGTTATAAGTAAGCTAGCACACGCCAATAACCCACAAAAAAAAATCGAAAGCTATACTCGAGCAGAAATAAAAATACAAAACTTTTTATATTTTTTTTTTAATTTGAGATGGCTAAAAACGTAAGCAGAACTTTATACTTAAATAAAAGCCTCCAGTAATAAAGGGCGTGCCCACTTAGTCGTAACTCGAAGTCACAGATGATAAACTAGGACCATCGAAGTAAAATAAACTAAGATTTAATTACTAATAACAAAACAAAACCAAGGTCAGCAAGAGAGAAAACGACGATACATAGTTCTGATACATTTTCAACTAAGTACTGGGCACAACTCTTTGTTTCTTATTCTCTCTCTTGTCACAATGCATTTTAGAAAATGGATCCTCTACTTTTATAAAGTAAGCCTTCGGTACCTACATCTTTTGTTTAGTGACATACTTACTTAAACATAATAAAATTGCATCGTATATCTCACATCGAAGTATTGATCAGGGCTGTGTGACCTGCGCAGTACAGCTAGCTTCATTTTAGGTCATCTAGACTAGCTTTGTGCAACACTGCAATGCCGCAGTGCGCTTCCGACGTCTCCCGTACATGGACACCGGGCTCAGGACCGCATCTCCCAGGATTGGTAACTAAGGTAAGTGAAATAAGTGTTTATTTTATAGGGATTTATCAGTGATTAAATATTTAAATTGTGAAGGGAAATTCGAAATTTATAAATTCATGGAAAAATGCGGGTGTCATTACTTGATTGTCCATGGGGAGGGGGCAAACGAGGGGGGTGCGGGGGCAGTTTGTTGCTAAAATTTTATTTATAACCAGCTTTTGCCAGCGGTTTAGTCCACATGGAAGAACATACTACCGGGATAAAAAGTATTCTATATATTAATCCATGTTATAAGTCCAATTTCATATAAATCCTATTATGAAACATACTAATGATTCAAATATTATCGTTAATTCATGAAAGCCTTATAATCACATTACAAATCTTTGTATTTCTTGGCTTATCTCTGTTATAATACATAATTATTATACATAAAAACCTTCTTCTCGAATCACTCTATCTATTTCTGAAAACTGCATTAAAATCCGTTGCGTAGTTTAAAAGATCTAAGCGTACAGACAGCGGAAGCAACTTTGTTTTATACGAAGTGCATATTAATTGACAGCACAGAAACTAAGGATGTTTTGACAATTTCGCGAAAATATTGCGTCATTAGGGCAAGGAACAAAGGCGCGGGGGCAAGAGGGGGGGGGGGGGGGGGGGGGTAGGTTTGCGTTGATGAAGATGTGGATGAGCTAATCAGTATCAAGACAATAAAATAAACTCATTATAAAAATCTATTACGTGATCTACTGATCTGTATGATTATCTTGACTGCAGAGAAACTAATAATTGTAAGATAGTTTTGTGAAAAAATTGTGTCAATTTTGACTATTTCATAAAATATCACTGAAACTGATTTTATGAGAATCTCGTGGGAAAGTGTGTCATTAGAGCAGGGAACGAGGGACGCGGGGAAGTTACGCAAGGCGGGTTGCGCGGGGATGCAGATGTGGGTGTGTCCTAAAATCGATAGAGGCTGCGCATGTTTGGGGCGGGCCGCGCAGCTTCGCACCGCATTGCGGATATCCTCCTACTTATATCTCTGTCGCACACTGGTCCCATTGCAGCTGTACAGAGCCTGCCGTCGAAAGAATGCGTTCCTGTCACTTGTCAGTTGGACAATTTGTAGTAGTAATAAGGATCAAATTTGCAACACACATAATATTCGCAGTAAAGAGTCGACAGCGTTGCCTCTGGCGTTGGCGACGTGCCGCTCGTGTAGGTACATGAACATTAAATACTCATTTTGTTTCGTTTATATGTTCATACATCTGGTCATTTCTATTTGAAAAAAAAAAAAATCTAAAATATTTTTCATGAACTTTTCAGGTCGCTGTCGCATCTGAAATCTAAGAAAGAAGACCTGAGTTCTTCAAACTGGTGATTTGCACATCTAAGTTCCACGCAACTCAAGATCGTGATGAAGGTTACTGTTTCAGTATTTTTTTTTTCTCAGATGCTAATTCTTCTAAATTCTAAGTCAAAACCTCATGATTTCCTCGACTGGATGCAACATCACTTCGGTAGTTTGATATTCATAGTTGCAATTTTACTCCTTATCTCAGTTTGCTTAGTTGAAGTGAGTTTCAGTTGAGAAAGCAACTCAATCTGCCTAGCCTTTTCCCAACTATGTTGGGGTCGGCTTCCAGTCTAACCGGATGCAGCTGAATACCAGTATTTTACATGGAGCGACTGCCTATCTGACCTCCACAACCCAGTTACTTGGTAAATGATACCCCTTGGTAAGACTGGTTGTCAAACTTTCGGGCTTCTGACGACCCGTAACGACTGCCGAAGATCCACGAATGGCACCTGGGACCAACGGCTTAACGTGCTTTGCGAGGCACGGAGGAGTCTCGGTATGTAAAGATGGTCACCCATCTACAGACCAACCCCGGCAAGCGTAGCTTAACCTGATGAGGTGGTCCCATATAAATTTTATTAACTTTGTTTGGGGAGTTTTTGAGTTAGCTTCAATAATGCGTATATTTCCCACTTATTTTATATGGATGATGTGATGATGTTTTAATAACTTCCTATCACTGTTATTTACATGGCTATATCTACAATTATTGTGCTCAATTATGTATTCGAATTTGTGTGGGGTAGGTTCCACAACTAAAAAGTGAAAAATAAAAACTTTTTAGCAAAAAATAAAACAAAACACTACAAAGTGAAAAATAACTTTAATTTCGGAAGTCGGTGGCAAAAAACGAAAATACAAAACGAAAGACACCGACTTCCGAAATTAAAGTTATTTTTCACTTTGTAGTGTTTTGTTTTAGAAGTCGGTTTTATTTTTTGCTAAAAAGTTTTTTTAATAAAGAAACTAAACGAGTTTCTTTCACATTACAGTTCCTTGGAGCAGCCGATGATATGTTCCTCGCCTCATCAGCACCACCCACAGACGAAGACGAAGACGTCACGAAAGGGGCTTTGCCATTTCCTTGGTCTCTAATAAGGCGGCCGAGAAGCAGGGCGGCGGGGTCGTCAATTTGATCTTATTTAATTTGAAAAACTTATTTTTAGCCACGATGCGTGACCACCTCCAACTCGTACTGTGATCTACACCAACATATGTTGTTGCCACCATTATTAAACCTCGTCGTCTTGTAGCCTGTTGTAACCAGAATTTTGGATATATTCTCGTTACAACAGGCTACAAGACAACGAGGCCACCAGATCAGAATATATATGTTATATCCACTTGAAAACCTGCTTGTGAATTAAAAATTCGAAGACACGTAACAGCTTCCAACTCACAGTGCCCGCGTGGTGGATTCGCTCTCATAAAGAGGAGGCCTGTGTCTATGTATCTAGGCTCATTATTCAACAACAGCCGCGAATGGTTTGCCACGAATGCCTCAGGCTGTGTGTATGTGTGTGTGTGTATCTCATTGTGAGCAGTCGTCGATGATGTGGTAATTTGTTGAGCTAAAGACATACGTGGCAATGTCATTCGCAGCGGATGCCTCACGATTCTGTACGTGACTTTTGATTTTTAATATTTCTGCTAGGAATACTATTATCGCGGCCCCCGGTTTACTCCTTGATATGCAATGGTCTCTGTTGCACCATGTATAACATGAGACAACAGGGTCCAATGTGAGTGTTTTGGTTTATTCGAGTAATCGTGTCTGGTCAAACCATGCTGAGGTCGGTGCATTTCATTTTTTCGTTCATTTATTTGTGCTAAGAATACCAGTAAAACCCCATTTACAAGATGCAGGTTTGTTGCCTGTAGCAGACAATAAAATTGAAACAACAAATGACTAGCGTCGTCTAAACGCAGTTTGGACGCTGCTACTTTCATTGTTGCTACAACTTATGGTATGCCACAGTCAAGTGAATCGCGTGGTGATAAATCAGGCTTAGGTAATGGTTTTGGCTCAGTTGCTGGTATTCTTGCAGGCTTTGTTTTATTTTCAAAAAATATATATAATAAGTTAAGGTGCGGGAATATTTTAAAAGTAGATGCGGAGAGAGAAAATACCAAACCATTCACATCCAAATCAAAGGAAGAGCATGACGACCATTGCACTTACTCGTTGAACAGCCACACTGTCTTCGAAGACTTCTTCAGCAGGCCCTGACAGATGCTTCAGGCGGCGAACATATTCACAAGCGTTATTCAAAGCCGTTAGAGTTCGTTTTTATCGGAATCACGCGGCGCGCATGCGCGAGAGATTATTCGACGAATGAAAATGGCGGCGGGAAGCATGTGCACTTTTTATTTTGTGTATATTGGCGTGTGCTAGCTTACTTATAGCAAATAATTTAATTTAATGTTTTGTGTTGCGTAATGTACCTAAATTATTATGCGCAGTGTTGTATAGAGTCAATTTTTTTAACTGAATCTTATGTAATTTTTACTTTCGAAAATTGCTGATTCTCAGCTTAAAAATGTCATCATTTATCCCGTTTGAATAAATGACTTTTGATTTTGATTTTGACTTGTGAGATCGAAGATGACTGGTTAAGCTTCGTTCAGTCCTATCCGTACACGTGAACGAACTCAACAGCACGTGAATGATCTCAAAACTCACTCTCTGATTGGCTGAAGAATCGGCGCGAACATATGTATGGTTTAGTTGTAGGTAGTAGAGATCTTTATGTGCAGAGCTCGCCCGGGGAAGTACTACCACCGTATCTATTTGTACCGCCAAGCAGTGCTACTGTGTTCCGGTGTGAAGGGTATGGGTGCCGGTCTTGTTACAGGCACACGAGACGTTCCAGCTGTGTCTCTAGGATGGCTACGCACCTGCGATGCCTCTCGTTGATAAGTATTGCAGGTGCCTACAGGTGGCAGTGACCACTGACCATCAGGCGGCTGCCCACTTGTTTGCCATCCAAAATAGCGTTAAGAAATTTTAAGTAAGGTTTATATTTTTATAAAAAAAATTAAAAACTTTTCACACACATTTTACTAACATTAACATTAGACTTACATTATAAAGTAGAACGACATTTATAAAGACAACATTTATAAAGTAAACGTATTATTGTTAATAATAAAATTAGGTTAAGGATTGTGTTATTTTATTTCGAAAAGCATCAACACTGCCTCCTTTTTACGATTCCGTAGACAAAAAGGAACCGTTATTTTCAAATTCAAATTCTTTATTTCAGACAGGAGTCCATAGTTGTTAGTCTTACAACATTACTTCACTACTAGTGTTAGTCATTCAAATACGAAAGGTATACATCCTCAACTGGTGTGGATCCTTACCCAGTGGCGCAGCAGAGGGGAGTCCCACCGTTCTCGGAACACACTCAGGAGACTATTAGTGGCGGTGCGCAGCCGGCCGGCCATGGATGCGGTCCTTTTCTTATTATGCCGTAAAAATCATCTGTGTGCGCCTCCGCAAACATACTGGACGCACTACAACGTCACGACAGCTTCGCCATATAAATATGTCTGTCTGTCCGCGGTTTAGCTCAGAGACTCCAGAAAGCCAAAGCAGCTAAATGGTTGTTTTTGGATATGTGAAAACAATTCATGGCAATAGTAAAACGAAGTTAAAAGAAAACTATCACAGCTAAGTAGGCTTTACAAATTAACTATGTAATAATAGTCAAACAACTTACATTTGCAGTTGGAATGTATGTGGAAACATGTATTTCAACTACAATACTCGTATTAAGTTTGGTCTTGGTATTTATCCCAAATACGGAACCCTTTATTATGCGTGGTTAGACATGCATTTGGCCAGTTTTTTTCTGACAGCCGAAGACACAAGTCTCATGGTTCTAAGAGGGAGCTGATGGAATGTTGAGACTCTTAACGCGAGTCTATCTGTTGTTACCTTTTTTATGTGGGGAATTTGTCATGGATTTCCTCCGTCTGGGGAGAATGGAGGATTTTGTCGGACTCCTGCCGACTAAAACCCCACTGTCCTTTCTACTACCATGAGTCAGGGGCCTTTTTTTTTGGATGGGAAATCATCAAATAACTTCTCCCGCTCTGGTGGCGTGTCAGACTTCTACTGACTAAAACACACCCGTGTTCCTTCATTTGCCTGTGCCAGGGCCACGGTAACTCTTTCGAACAACCCGCAACCCTGGCGGGCATCGGCCCTAGCGGACCCCTTCAGCTAATGCTGACATCTCTTTGAGGCGCGCGTGGAACACAACGCGCCGTCGACCCGGGCCTGGTCCTTACCGGACGGCGAGCTACCCATTGCTCGCCATCCGCAAGCCCGCGCCTACGGTGGAGTAGGAGTACCAGGGCCGGATGCGAGAGATTGCCGTCGCCGATTGCCTCCGCGAGGACGCGGCAGTGCTCTGCCCAAGCCGGGCAGACCTCCACCGTAAGCTCCACCGTGTCCTCCGGGCGATCCACACAATGGTAACACCCGGGCGTTTCCTCCCGCCTTATCCGGAACAGGAACCTCCCGAAGCAACCGTGTCCGGTGAGGACCTGCGTCAGGCGGAAGGTGAGGATGCCGTGACGCCTCTCCAACCACTCCTCAAAGAGGGGGCTTATCGCCGCAATTGTGGCGTGCCCGGCACTGGGTTGCGACAGTCGCACTCTCCATGTCGCCATGAGATCCCGCCGGAGCTCTGTTCGCTGTGCCATGATTTCTCGCGGCAGTGGAGTTACGCCCCGGCGTTTTGCCTCCTCGCGCCACTCGCATCTGTATGCGAGGACTTTTGCCTCCAGATCCCATGGCGGCAATCCGGCAAGGAGGCTCGCCGCCTCACCGGAGACGGACTGGTCGCCGCCCCAAGGAACGCGCCCACACTGGTGCCCCGTAAAGGGCTATGGACCGCACGACTCCCGCGTAGAGCCTTCGGCAGGAGGCGAACAAACACACTTTCGCATTTATAATATTAGTTAGGATAGTTAGGATGATGAAAAACCGGTCTATTGCCATACTAAACTCACAATAGTACTAGGTACTTAAATAAAAATAAAATAAAATAACTCTTAACACACAAATAAAGTTTCTATATTAATATACTCGTAATTCAATAATGATTCGTAAGACACGTGGCGCCATCTAGTATATAAGAACGTTATTGTTGTTTTCCTCGGAAACAGTACTTTTTTTGGGTTGAAAGGTACCCAATGTAACGGACATTGGGTCTGTATACCTGACAACGTGTATGCAAAATTTCAGGATGATCGGTTCAGTGGTTTAGGCCTGAAAAGGTAACAAACAAACTTACTTTCGCATTTATAATTTAAAAAATAAAATTCACTGCTATTTACTGATTATCTGCAGTTTGTATTATCGCTTTATTTACTACTTCATGAATGTCTTTTACTTTTCAATTACTTTGCAGCCTGAGCTCCCGATATTTTAGGTCCTTTTACATGCGAGTGTGCGATGCGAACCTGCACAAGGGGCGACGCGTACCTACCTATAACAAGGCACTCATTTCGTGAGAAGTGTTCTTTTTTGAAAACCTACAGTATTACGACCGGACTCTTTTGTCACGATGCATTTTAGACTATGACTCCTCTACTTGCCCCAATAATTTAGATAATTTATTCAAAAATTAAAATTATGCCAGATTACGCTCTGGTCGTTCACACTGAGTTACGCGTGAAAAATATAACCCTGGTTTTGCTGTCAGCGTAGTCCGATAGAAAGTAAACCATGTAGGGCTTTTGTTTAGTGACAATACTAAGGGCTAATTTGGACCAAAGTTGGATATCTTTTATCCGTAGAATAAAATTGACGATTGACAGTTCTGTATGGCGAAACTGTCAAAAATTCAAAATTGATTCGAAGACGAAGTCTAATACTAAATATAAAAGTTTAGTCGAATTCACCCTAAAAGCAGGTTTACACGAAGCCAATGCACTGGCGCCAATCCTACAGACTTGCCTTGCCAGTGTTGTTTACACAAGGCCGGTCATTTCTACATTTTTCTTGTAGTATACGCATGTTCATTTTAATAAAAAATGAATTCCGGACCAATCCGGTTGTTGAAAAACAAATGTCTAAAGAACGTAACTGCGTTATTATGAGAGGAGTTAAAATACCAAAAAATCAAACATAATATGTGTAGGAGAAGCACCATACTCCTAACTCCGTTTGCTATTAGTTATAAGTAGCTATAAGAATGTACTAGTAGCATAAGAAAACACTTAACATCACGTAACTGATAAATTTTCCACGAAACTATGCTTGTCCGTAGGAAATAAACACGTTTTGACTTGAACGCAGAGAATCAACTCAAAACTGCGTAGGGGTTTCTCCCTGGCTCAGAAAAGTCGACAGGTTGTGACTTGCACGAGAAAATAGGGGCGTGGTTATTGTTTAAACCACATATATTGGTGTTATAGTTTTACTCGGGTGAGGTGTACCAGCTACGTTAGCTATGGTGCAAAACTAATATATATGCGTCCCCTAGGATTGAAAGTTAGTCCATAAATTGTTCATAAATTGTATCCAGCAAGTTAGTAATAGTACCTAACCATCAAGTGACATGCTCAATAGAGCCCTGTGTAGTCGCGTGTCTGTAATATCTCAATTATGTTTGTATTATTGCAATAATTAGTGTTTCGAAGGTAAGATTATTGCCGTAAGTATTATGATTGTATTTTATGTGTATTTTGTTTCTGAATTGTGTTTACGTGCTCTTTTATTATATTTGTGAATACTTGTACTGGTTTAATTTGCATAAAGACGACGATAACCCCCGCCTATCAGAGTCTAATCACTCCGCCTAAGCACAGCATGCAGGTTGTTTGATATATGTTTCGTGTGCTGTGCTTAACAATATGTGCACTTTAAGGAGATGCACCAGCGACTAGGCGGGTGTCATTGGCTAGAAAAACCAGTGCTCGCCTGGCAAGAAATATGGTTGACACGGGGCCAATTCTAAGCCAGCACTGACTGCCAGTCTAACTGGTGACTGGCTCTGGCTTCGTGTAAACCTGCCTTTACTTAGACATAATAAAATTGCATCATATATCTCATATCGAAGTATTGATCAGGGCTGTGTGACCTGCGCAGTACAGCTAGCTTCATTTTAGGTTATCTAGACTAGCTTTATGCAACACTGCAATGCCGCAGTGCGCCTTCCGATGTCTCCCGTACATGACGCATCGGCACTTAGAACTCTATCGGGACACCCGGGCTCTGTAGGACTTCAGGACCGCATCTCCAAGGATTGAAAACTAAGGTACTTAAATAAATCAGTGTTTCGTTAATCTATGATTAAATATCAATTTTGTGAAATTATGTAACACTTTGGTAATGAGAAGGGAAATTCGAAATTAATTAATTCATGGAAATGTATGGGTGTCCTGTCAGTATCTTCACTTCTGCCTAACCCTTCGGAGGATTCAGGGCTGATGTTCTTGTGTACTAATTACGAGAACTTTGTGAAAAAGTGTCCATAGGGAGCAGGGAACACGGACGGGGGGGGGGGGGGGAGGGGGAAGACGAGGTGCAGTTTGGATGTAAAAATATTCTCCATTCTTAATCGACTATTTCCTAACAAAATATTAATTGAAAACACATAAACTAAGGATTTTAAGACAATACGCAACCGTAATCTCTTCAAAGTGAGAGTGAACAGCCTTCTTCTGGGTAAGCTCACTCCATCGTCAACTTTGTCTCTGTCACCTCCGACCTAGACTAGAGTCAAATCCATCTCAAATGAAAAGAGAATTTTGTAAAAAAAAGTGTGTCATTGGAGCAGGGAACGAGGGACGCGGGGACAAGGAAGTTACGTAGGGCGGGGGGTTGCGCGGGGATGCAGATGTGGGTGTGTCCTACAATCGATAAAGGCTGCGCACGTTTGGGGCGGGCCGCGCAGCTTCGCACCGCTTTGCGGATATCCTCCTACTTACATCTCTGTCGCACACTGGTCCCAATGCGGTTATACAGTCCGGCCGTCGAGAGAATGCATTCCTGTCACCTATCAGTTGGGCAATTTCTAGTAGTAGGTACTAAGGATCTTTGCAAAACTAGTCCGATCCTGCATGGAGTATTGCAGCCACCTTTGGGATGGATCAGCTAAGTACCAACTAGCTGCGCTTGACAACGCAGAGCTAATAGGCTCATTGGCGACGTAGAATTGGTGGATGCCACCAAGCTTGGCTCATCGCCGCAAGGTTGCCTGCTTGTCGGTCTTCTACATATTGTACTTCGGTGAGTGTGCCCGAGAACTCCACGACCTGATTCCACCGGCCCCCTTCTACCATCGGACATCTAGACGCACTGCCAGTTACCAACTCTACCTGGTCGATATTCCACCAATTCGCACTAAGCGTTTCCAAATGTCTTTTATAATGCGCACAGCAAAAGAGTGCAACTCACTACCTGCGTCTGTGTTTCCGAGCGCATACAACGCTAATCTCTTCAAAGTGAGAGTGAACAGGCTTCTTCTGGGTAAGCTCACTCCATCGTTGACTTTGTCTCTGTCACCTGTAACCTAGACTAGAGTCAAGAGCAAACCCATCTCAAATAAAAAAAGCACATTTTCGTTAAGGCTGATTTACACAGGGTCACTAGCTGACTCCAAACTCGAACCAAGTCAGTATTGCCCCGTTACTGTCTTCATGTAAATTAATTTGAAGTCAGTAGTACGATTACTGACGTGCTTCTGACTGTATTGTAAACAGTGATTGTCAGTTCTCGTCGCCAGCTCTGATTTCATTTGGAGGCAGTTAATGATCATCATCTGCCTAGCCTTTAACCAAATATATTGGGGTCGGCTTCCAGACTAACCGGATGCAGCTGAATACCAGTATTTTACATAGTGCTCATATATAGGAGCGGCACTCGTCGACGACTGCCGCCGGAGAGGCGACAGCTGCAGTTGGCTCTGCCGTTGGCAACGTGCCGCTCGTGTACATGAGCACTAACATACTCCTTTTGCTTCGTTTACATGTTCATACATCTGGTCATTTCTACTTTACGATTTTCTAAAATATTTTTCATAATCTTTTCAGGTCGCTGTCGTGTCTGAAGGCTACTGATAAGAAGACCTTGGTCCTTCGAGCCAGTACATTGTAGACCTGCGTTCAGCGTAACTGAAAATCAAGATGAATGTAAGCGTTCTTTTTTTTACTTAATACGGATTTACCAGCAAGAGGTTATATACTTACCGAATAAATCATCGTTTCGGCTGAAATATATCCGCTGCTCCCTCAATCAATCAATAACTCTAATAAAATTTAAAAATAATTGATTGACATAAAACAAGTTGTACAACCCAAGAGCAACCTTATTTGAACAATAATAAATTATATCACTCTGATGCAATTGAAAGTTAAACTAAATGTGAAGAGACTGTAAGAACATTTATACTTTGTAGGCGTGTGCCAAGAAATGCTGATTAATTAAAGTTAATAATTGATTATTATTTTCTTTATACATTATATTTTTAAATATTATAATATAAAAACAATAATAAATATTTTTTTAATATCAAACTAAATAATTAAACTGGGTCCAAGAAAGTACGAGCGGTCAAGGCTCCAGAGAATGGAACCTCCTAACGATGCAAGGCGTGTCCAGAAGTACTGCTTTTTGAATCAAGCCCTTAGTCCAGCTGCTCAATGAGAGCCTCCTTAGGTGTTGGTCGAGGCTCTTGGTAATTAAGCCATCAAGGCTGATATGACTATCGGCACAATGATCGCTGATAATTGATTATTATTAGTAAAGCTTAGTTAGACGGTATGTGCCAGACAGTACTCCTTACTCGTCCTGACGTAATAAATACAACTCTTGATAAACATAACATTATTGCACATTACAGTTCCATGGAGCAGCCGATGTGTTCCTCGCCTCATCAGCACCACCCATAGACGAAGATGAAGACATCACAAAAGGCGCCTTGCCGTCTCCTTGGTCTCTATTAAGGCCGAGAAGAAGACGGGGTCGTCAATTTGATCTAGTTTAAAATTAAGAACACAACACACATGAGAACACTTGATTTTAGCCACGTATTAGACATGCGTGACATCCACCAACTTGTACTGTGATCTTCATAAAAATGTTTTCGCCTTTTCGTCACCATTCTTAAACCTCGTCGTCTTGTAGCCTGTTGGTACGTGCAGTGGGGACGTTACCTAAAGGCCATTATTCAACAACAGCCGCGAATGGTTTGCCACGTATGCCTCAGGCTGTGTGTATGTTTGTGTGTATCTCATTGTGAACATTCGTGAATGGTGATGGTGCTTGAGCTTGAAACATACGTGGCAATGTCATTCATAGCGGATGCCTTGCGATTCTGTACGTGGCTTTTGATTTTTAATCTTTCTGATAAGAATAATACGTATTACCGCGCCCCTCAGTCTACTCTTTGATATGCAATGATATCTGTTGCACCATGTGCCAACACGTGTGTGACAACAGGCGTTTGTGTGAGTGTTTGGTTTATTCGAGTAATCGAGTCTGGTCAAACCGCTCTGGGGTTGGCGCATTTCATTCATTCGTTCATTTATTTCTGCTAAGAATACCAGTAAAACTCCATTTACATGATGCAGATTTGTTGCCCGTGTCAAGCAATAAAATTGAAGCAACAAAATTGATGCTTCAACTTATGGTATGCCACAGTCAAGTAAATCACACCGTGATAAATCAGGATTAGATAATTGTTTTGGCTCAATTGCTGGTATTCATTGGCAGGCTTTGTTTTATTTTGAAAATTGTTACATACTGTGGTGATGACGGGACGTGGTAAATAGAAATGTGGGATTATAATATAGATGTGGAGACAGAACGTGAGGAACTATTCACACCCAAAATCTGGATCAGAATGTTGGGCCACAAACAATTGAATGAGAGGCAATTGCATGTGGCTGAGATGAGAATGCTCAGAGGAAGTGTGCTGTTACGCGAATAGGTATAATAAGAGATGAGTTTAAAAGAGGAAGTCTGAAAGTGACACCGGTGACTGAAAAGTTGTGTGGAAATCGGTTGTCATGGTATGCGGAGGAATGGGGAAAATTCATTCACCCGTGAACTAACTCGACAGCACGTGAATGATCTCAAAACTCACTCTCTGATTGGCTGAAGAATCGGCGCGAACATATGTATGGTTTAGTTGTAGGTAGTAGAGATCTTTATGTGCAGAGCTCGCCCGGGGAAGTACTACCACCGTATCTATTTGTACCGCCAAGCAGTGCTACTGTGTTCCGGTGTGAAGGGTATGGGTGCCGGTCTTGTTACAGGCACACGAGACGTTCCAGCTGTGTCTCTAGGATGGCTACGCACCTGCGATGCCTCTCGTTGATAAGTATTGCAGGTGCCTACAGGTGGCAGTGACCACTTACCATCAGGCGGCTGCCCACTTGTTTGCCATCCAAAATAGCGTTAAGAAATTTTAAGTAAGGTTTATATTTTTATAAAAAAAATTAAAAACTTTTCACACACATTTTACTAACATTAACATTAGACTTACATTATAAAGTAGAACGACATTTATAAAGACAACATTTATAAAGTAAACGTATTATTGTTATTAATAAAATTAGGTTAAGGATTGTGTTATTTTATTTCGAAAAGCATCAACACTGCCTCCTTTTTACGATTCCGTAGACAACAAGGAACCGTTATTTTCAAATTCAAATTCTTTACCTATTTCAGACAGGAGTCCATAGTTGTTAGTCTTACAACATTACTTCACTACTAGTGTTAGTCATTCAAATACGAAAGGTATACATCCTCAACTGGTGTGGATCCTTACCCAGTGGCGCAGCAGAGGGGAGTCCCACCGATCTCGGAACACACTCAGGAGACTATTAGTGGCGGTGCGCAGCCGGCCGGCCATGGATGCGGTCCTTTTTCTTATTATGCCGTAAAAATCATCTGTGTGCGCCTCCGCAAACATACTGGACGCACTACAACGTCACGACAGCTTCGCCATATAAATATGTCTGTCTGTATGCGGTTTAGCTCAGAGACTCCAGAAAGCCAAAGCAGCTAAATGGTTGTTTTTGGATATGTGAAAACAATTCATGGCAATAGTAAAACGAAGTTAAAAGAAAACTATCACAGCTAAGTAGACTTTACAAATTAACTATGTAATAATAGGCAGTTGGAATGTATTGGGGAACATGTTTTTCAACTATAATGCTAAGTTTGGTCTTGGTATTTATCCCAACTTCCATTCATTTGGCCAGTTTTTCTGACAGCCGAAGCTGGAAACTGGCCATCAGCTTAAATGGAATGTTCAAGCTCTTAACGCGAGTCTACCTGTTGTCACCTTTTTATGTGGGGAATTTGTCATGGATATCCTCCGTCTGGGGAGAAAGGAGGATTTTGACGGACTCCTGCCGACTAAAACCCCACTGTTATTTAGCCAGGGGCCTGGGAGAAACTTGTACAGACGCCAGCACATCAAGCTACTACAATCTGTCAGATCTCTTTAATCGATTTTCGACTTTATTGCTAAAGCTTTAGGTTCAAGGTTGATTGGGAAAATCTGACAGTTTCGGGTAGGTTGACCTGCTGGCGTCTGTACATTCGCCACACCCCTGACTGTTCGCTGATCAGTGCGCCATACCTAGCGGGTCCCATCACCAAGTGCGGCCAATCCCATGACCGGACGTTCCCCGCGAACACTGCGTGGCCATCTTTTTGGACTTGACTGTGTGATCGACGATACAGTCCCGATTTCGCTGCCCGCACTATATAAATAATAATAATAAAGCCCTTTATTCTGGGATCAGAGATGATGTACGCGATTGCATCATTCGTTATAAAATGTCTCTAATCTCAGTGTGCCTCTTGGCATAGGCCTCCTCTAACAATTTCCACTGTGCTCTGTCCTGAGTTACCCGTCTCCACCTTGGGCCAGCAGTCATGTTTATGTCATCCTCCCATCTTGTACACTGTCTTCCACTGCTTCTCTTCCCATCTCTTGGGTACCACTCTGAAACTGCCTTATACCATTTTCCTTGTTTGTCACGCATCATATGACCGGTCCACCTCCACTTTTGTTGGTCGATGCGTAGAACGATATCAGTTAGTTTGGTTTTCATCCTGATTTCAGCACTATATAATTTATATTAAAAAAAAACATTTAATTTATCTTTATTTCAGACAACAGGTTCCATAAAAAAAACAACAGTGCACAAAATCCTTACAAAAACGGCGTTAGTAGGGTTGTTATTAGTACACACAAAAATAAAAATAAAATAAAATAAACTGCTGTTAGTACTGTGTTAGTAAACAAAACAAGTTACACAATAATGACATGCCTATATCAGTATACATGCCATGGACAGTGTTGGTGCAACCACGGACCCTGCTCATCATCGATGCAGTTCTTTTCCTTATGATGACAAAGAAATCATCAATGGATGCATCCGCAAACATTGCGGACGCACTGCAGTACCGGGGTTTTCTCAACACTGCCCTCATTGCGTCGTTGTACTGAACACGCAGGGCGTTGTAAGCCCGCCGCGTAAAGTTGATCCACAGACTGCACGTGTAAAACGATTGACAGAAGTCTCTGAAAAGTAACAGTTTTACATCTGTGGTACATCGTGCAATTCTGTGGGCCATTATATTGCAACGGACTGCCAACGCCATCCTTTCCCTCTTCATCATCCTGAAGCCGCTCTGTCAGCATGTGACCCAAATACCTTACTTTATATTCCCTCACGAGAGCCTACCCACCGATCTTGCGGCACGTTAGAGGGTGCCTTGTTCTATTCTATTCTATTTTTAATAAATGGCAAGTAAGCCGATGTCGACTATTCTGCCAGTGTCTAAAGTGAACTAAAAAAAACAAGTGTGCATGGAACAAAAAAAAAAAATTAATAAAAGTATGTTATAGACAAATAAAAATTCTTTGACTGATACAGTTGTACACCATGTCGATATTGCTGGGTTAGTACGGGACTGAAACAAACAAAAAAAAAAAAATAATAATAAATATATATATTATAACTGTTAACACATAAAATATACGCAAGCATACCACACCCACACATACAGAATAATTTATAATTTTATGTTATTGTGACGGATGAAGGACATCAGCGCCACAAGCAGATCTGGGGAGGAATACGTTAGTAGCGAGGGAAAATTAGTCGGAAGAGGGATCTTAAATTTTGGGAGGCGCCTATATAGATCTAAAGGTGGGACGTTGTTTGAGCATTCGAAGAAGATGTGGTCCAGAGTGCCCTCTTCCAACCCGCACTCACAGAGAGACGAGTCTCGAACACGAATTTTTTGCAAAAAAACCGGAGTACAACAAAAACCTAAGCGAATTCTACAAAGGACGGATATAATTGTTTTGGAGACTTTTTTGTAGCTGTAGAACCAAGGTTTTGGTTTTATTATTGGTTGTACTGCATAGTAAAACCTGCCCTTTTTCCTGCCAGTGATATTCCACTGTTCCTGCCATGAGGATTGGAGCTTGGCTTTTGGAAGGCTCAGTAAGTCATACCCCTGATGAGCATTGTAGGTGAGATCAGCTGTTGCTGATGAGCAAGCATCTTTGGCCAAACCGTCAACACACTCATTGCCCTTAATTCCACAATGACTAGGTATCCAAACTAACTGAACCTCTCTTTGACTATTAGCACAAGATAATAAAGATTTTTTAATTTTTAAAAGAAGTGAACTGTGCAGCTTACTTTTGAAGGGGTTTTGTACTAAGGCTTGCAGACAGCTAAGAGAGTCAGTGAAGATAACTGCTTTGTCGATATTGTGATGTGACTCTATGAAAAGACAGGCTTCCAATAAAGCCACACACTCGCCCGTGAATACAGAAGCCTCCACAGGGCATTTGAACTGTAAGATAATTCTGGAGCTTTGGTAATAGACCGCAGCGCCAGTGTTACTGAGATCATTAAGTTTTGAAGCATCTGTAAAAAACCTCTGAAACCCGGTCCATCGTTCTCCCACCGCCGCATTGAAGGCCGAATTCGCCGAAGGTGACTTTTTGAAAATACCAATGTCAAAGAAAATTTTTGGAGTGAAGCATAAGACTTCATAGGGAAAGTTAAAAAGAGGTAATCGGGGATTCTGTTCTATTGGACATTCTAAATTACGAATTTGACGAAATGCTTTTATAATTAAGGGAATTTCTTTGTTTTTCCAGTAATTTGAGCTTCTGCATAAGGCATCTAATTCATTCAATCTTGGTAAAAGCGGATGAGAAGATCTAGATATTAGCCTAGCCAGAAAACGGAAGGCCAAATACTGACGTCTTAGGGCCAGGGGAGGTTCAGCACATTCGACCTGCAATGCGTTAACGGGAGAAGACTTCATACAACCAGAGATGATCCGAAGGCATTTTGACTGAATCTTATCCAGCCCAGCCAAAGCACCCTTGTTGCATGGAACTAGATGGAACGTACCATAGTCTAAAACACTACGAATTAAAGCGTTATAGACCAATTTCATAGTATAGGGGTGAGCACCCCACCAGACACCCGCGAGGACTTTTAAGATCGAAACAACCTTTTCACATTTTTTTATTAATAAACTAATATGATGCTTACCATTTAATTTTGAATCCAAAAAAACACCTAAAAATTTTACTTTGTTAACTACCGGAATATTATAACCTGAAATGTCCACTGAGATTGATCCCACTCTTTTGCGAGAGAAAATTACTGCCGAACTTTTTGGTGCAGATAACGACATACCATGCCTTAAAAGCCATTGGTTCAAAGAGTCCAGAGAGAGGCATAAAGATGACGCAGCGTCTACGATAGAGGAATCTGTCACATACAGGACTATATCGTCGGCATATTGGAGGATGTGACAGTTATTATTTAGGCAGGAGTCAATGTCCACCGTATACAAGTTATAAAGGAGGGGGCTCAGCACGGAACCTTGCGGGAGTCCCTTCCAAGTCTGCCTTTCTTCGAAAACCTCGCCCTGGACTCTCAGAACCAAAGAACGAGACAAAAGGAGTCCACAGATGCATTCGATCATCTTAACCGGGAGACTCAGCTGGTGCAGTTTCTGCCTGAGAATGGGAAGAAGAACATTGTCATATGCAGAGGATATGTCTAAGAAGGCGGCCACAACGGATTCGTTTTTGGAAAACGCTAAGCGAATATCTGCAACCAAAATGCCAACACTATCCATAGTGCCAAGCCCCTTCCTGAAACCAAATTGGTAATTCGGCAGTAAATTCCTCGATTCGACTATCCATTCGAGTCTATTTTTAATAAGGTGTTCCAATAGTTTGGCCAAGACTGAGGACAAAGCAATTGGTCTAAGACCATTCGGATCATCTACATGCTTGCCTGGCTTCAATAGGGGAATAATAACACTGCGTTACAAATTAAAAAAAATTTTGAGTACCCGCTTTGAAATGTCATGTTTTCTTATTTATACCTATCGCTTATTAAACATACATACAAATTTTCTTTTCATCACGTCTCATTTTTCTTCTGTAAGAATGTGCCAATTTATATTAAAAATTAAAAGGCAAAAACATATTTTAAAGAAATCTAATAAAATCAACCAGAATTTTTTACATTCATCAAGTTTAATTTTATCATTTAGGTAAAAAAAACTCAAAAAAAGCCATTTTATAAAATTTTAATACAAAATATCATGAAAATTTAACTTTTTCTTTTGTGCTCTGAATGATCTTCTCGTTTTAAATGCCAACAGTAATCGCCTAGCATGGTTGTGTCCCAACGACCTTGAAATCGTTCCTCAAGCTTCTTTACATCCTGGTGGAACCTCTCACCCTGCTCATCACTGACCGCACCAAGATTAGATGGAAAGAAAGAAAAATGAGAATGAAGAAAGTGAATTTTTAATGACATTCTGCAACCCAACTTTTCGTATGCCTTTAACATGTCGTTAACCAGCTGTTCCGCATTTTCGGCTCTGTGGTTCCCTAAAAACCCTTTTATAACTGCTTTAAGTGATAACCAGGCGTCAAGTTCCTTATTAGTAAGCTTTTTGTCGAAATTTGGGTCTTTCATCAATGTGCGTATTTGCGGTCCCACAAATATCCCTTCCTTGAGTTTTGCATCACTTAATTTTGAAAATACTGTCTTTAAATATAAAAATCCATCTCCCTCTTTATTCATAGCCTTCACAAAATTTTTCATCAAACCAAGTTTTATGTGGAGGGGAGGTAAAATGACATTTTTAGGATCTATCAATGGTATATGTTTCACATTAGATTTTCCGCAAACAAACTCTGACCTTTCTGGCCATACTTTTGTAGTATAGTGCTTTTCTGTGGCTCTGCTGTCCCACATACAAAGAAAACAACAGTATTTAGTAAATCCACCCTGTAATCCGAGCAAAATAGCTATAACTTTGAGATCAGCGCATATTTTCCAGCCGTAATCTTTGTATTTTATTAAATTTAATATTGATTTCATATTTTCATATGTTTCTTTTAAAACAGTTGAATATGCTATTGGTACTGATGCATACTTGTTGCCATTGTGAAGCAATACCGCTTTCAGACTTGTTTTTGAACCATCAATAAATAAACGCCAGTCTTGTGTTTGGTAAGGAATGTTCAACTCACTCATCAAAGTTTCGATATCGTTACAGTAACATATGTTTTCAAAATTTGAATAAAATGAAGCCAGTTTCTTATTACGTTTTCGTTGCACAGATACATTTGTGTTAGGAGCCAACAAATTCCACTCTTTTAATCTAGATCCTAGTAATTCAGCTTGCCTAATTGATAAATCTAAGTCTCGTATCAAATCATTCAATTCATTTTGATTTATCAGATGTGGACGGCCAAGAGAACTTGTTGAAGGTAAAAACTCGGGGTCTTCGCTGCTTTCTTCACTGGTTCTTCTGGAACCTCAATTTCATTTTTGGAGGGAGGTAAAGGAGGAGGCATTTCTTCACTGTGAGGTACTGGTTTCGACATTGAAGGAACGTCAGGATACTTGATGTTGTGCTTGATTTTCTTTGTAAAACCACGTATGTCAGTCATGCAAAAGTAGCAATCATTAAAATGATTACTAGGTTCCCGCCATAAAGCTGGTATGGCAAATGGCATTGATGTCTTGTTCCCATTGAACCAAGATATGAGAGTAGCATAGCACGAAACACAAAAAAACTTTGGTATCCATGGTTTATCTTGATTAATAGCACGTCCAAAATATAGTAAATATGCACTTCTCACTTTTTCGGAAACATTTTTCGTTTGTGATTTCACAATATACTGTCCGCAAACGTAACAAAACTTATTTGGTGCATTTGAGCAGTTGCGACGACCACTTAGTCCAGTATTCATTTTGTATTTTCAAGTAAAATATGCACAAAGATGTCGACGTTATCGAATGGAAACGATTACTAAACAAAACAAAATATTTAAAAAGTACAATACATCGAAAGCGGTAACAGGGTAGTTATATTTTTTTTTTACATCATATTTTAATAAAGGAGATAAAAACAAACAACTTTTCCAAAGTAAAGGTATTCCTACGATATAATTGACTGTACCTCGAAAACTAGACGTGATGGATACCACATATGTTTGGAACATTTCATCTGTGACTCATTACCTATTAATTCCAGCTATCAGTTAAGAGGGTACCAAAATCGTGTAACGCAGTGTAATTTGTAACTTCCAATGGTCTGGAACCCAACCATGCCTGTAGCAAAAATTAATGATTTCGAGGTAGTAGAGTTTAGCCTTGTCACCAGAATGCACGACAAAAGAATAGGGCACACCGTCAATACCGGGGGCTGAGTCCCGTACATGCCGGAGTACCGCATTCAGTTCTGCCAAAGTAAATGGCACATCAAAAGGGTCCTCTGAAACACTTTGCTGGGACATATTGTTAAAACATTCAGAAGAGAGAGGGACATAAGGTGGAGCAATTTTGTCAAAGAAAAGGTCAGCTGTTTCTCTAGTGATTGGTGAAGAGACTGATGGGGAGCAACCACGTCTAAACCTGTTGATGCTTTTCCAGACTACCGAGACGGGAGTAGAGGGAGATAAGGAGGTACAAAACTTAACCCAACCCACACGTTTCTTCTTGCGAAGGTGACGCCTAGATCTGGCATTTATCCGCAAATATGACAATAGATTTTCGGTGCTCATATCTGCGTTGTAACACTCCTCGGCCTCATCTCGATCTTTGATTGCTGAAGTGCACTCTGGGTCCCACCACGGGGGTGAGGGAATTTGATCACGGGCACTGTTTTTCAGCGGGAAGCAGGAGTCTGCACTAGAGGTAATGGCTGCAACAAATCCCTCATAGCAGTTCTTGGCATGGCAGTGACCAGAAGGATCTAATAAATTTGAATTTAAATTTGGAAGGGCATCAATTTTATCCTCCAATAGTGATGCAAATTTTGCCCAATCTGGTTTGGACAGGTTATATTTCAAAAGTGGAGGGGAAGTTTTCTCTAAATAAGTTTTATTAAACAAAGATATGACAATAGGATAATGGTCACTACCATGCGACAAGGTCGTACATTCCCAATGAGTCGAAGCTGCCAACTCAACCGAACAAAATGTTAAATCAACACAACTCTTTTGTTGACCAGGAGGAGATCTGCGAGTTGGGCAACCGTTATTAAGAATGCAGAGATCCAGATCGTCCAAGATCTCAACCAAAGCTACACCAAAGGCATCACAGCGTTCGGACCCCCATCTGTAATGGTGGCAGTTAAAATCACCCATGACCAAAATGGGTCCATGAGTATTGGAAAATATGTTTTTTAAAATAACCAAAAAATGAAGATGAGGATGAGCAATGTATATTGAAAACACTGTAATGCCTTCCATACTTCCTGCTACAATACTCATATCACCTGTGAGCGAAGGTAAAGGAATGGGCAAAAGAGGGACCCGATTGTTGACAAGGAGAGCCGATCCTCCATAGCCATCAGATCTGTCACATCTGAGAATGTTAAAGTGTGGCATACGAAAGTTAAGACTTGGAGTGAGCCAAGTCTCAGCTATAGAGCAAGCCAATGGCTTGTATTTATTTAAAAGAAATATGAGGTCGTGCTTTTTATGCCACACGCTCCTCACATTCCACTGTAGGAATGTTTGGCGAAAAGCCATTTTTAATTTGTTGAAGTAATGAGATAAGTTGATCGGCAACGTTGGACGGTGACTGGGAACTAGCAGAAGAAGAAAAAAATATAGTAGGTAAGAGTTTTATAAGGAGTTCAATAATAGAACCAGTATTATTAGAAGAAACATTGTTGCAATTAAGACCGCAGCCATTAGGCTGTGTAGGTTGGGGAGAGTTGACTATCTGCTGATGGGCAGTTTTGTCATAAGATGGGGAAAGGGGGGCATGGGTCCTGGGTTTTAGAGTTACAGTTTTGCGGTAGGACTGAGATATTGGAGTTTTGGCAATGTTAGCATAATTGCGGGATGCTGCTGGGATAGCCTTGCTAGCCTCAGCATAGGGAATGGATTTCTCAGCCATGACAACCTTAATAGCCCTCTGCCTACCATACTCAGGGCATGACCTGCTATTAGCGAAGTGATTACCCGAACAAAGCACACAGAAGGCCTCGCCCTCAGAAATGCTGCAACCATCACCGGGGTGATCGTGGCCACATTTACTGCAGCGTGGCTTGGACCTGCATAGATTTGCTACATGTCCAAATCTGCAACACTTGCGGCATTGAATTGTCGGGTATATGTATTGCTCAACAGGGAGGGATGTGTAACAGCAGTAAATCCTATTTGGTAATACTTGTCCATCAAATGTAATAACACATGTTTCAGTGGGCTTCCACTCATTAACTCCGTCTCTTTGAGTTTTTCTGTTAATGCGGCGGACTTTCAGTATTCGCCCGCAGCCTGAGGGTACTGTCAAATAAGATATAGCTTCTTCTTCCGTAATATCTGAGGGAACACCGGTAACAACACCCAACCTTGTGACATTAAATGTAGGGATTGAGGCAGAATAACTATATTTGGTCAACAGATTGTTTACCAGGAATGAGTTTGCATCCTGGGGAGAAGCGAATTCCACTGACACACGATTTCTACCGATTCTGTTAACACCACCACGAACAATGTTCGCAATGTTATTATTCAAAAGAAATTTACCAAAACTAACAGGATGTAGGGTGGTGCCAGCATTTGGTTGATCCTCTAAACGAGAAACATGCACAACATAAGGAGCCTTATCCAATACGGAGTATTTGATTCGACCGATTTGGCTTTTTGGTTGCTTGCTTCGAGGAGAGGGCGTCAAAATTTCGTCGTCTCCGGGACGTTTACGTGAGTTTTGTTGGGAATGAACGACATCCATCTCCGTAATACTACAGACAACATTCGCGAATTGGGTTAATGGATTCGAAGATAAAGGGGAAAAAGGAGTTGAAGGACGTGAAATATCTGGGGGGTCAGGATCAGGGGGTTTATTCTTATCCATCTTGGATAAGACGAGGGGTAAAACAAGACAAACACAGTACAAACCTGGTTACGAACACAAGAACGACACACAAACAAAAATAAGTCACAAAAGTATCAACAGTCACTCAAAAACAGCTAAAAATTCTAAACACACGTGCTATTCTAGAACACCGTGGCGAGAAAAAAAACGGGTGCCTTGTTTCCTGCGTTGAATTGCATGACAACACTCTTACTCGCATTGTATTTGAGTCCATGTGACAGGGCCTAATTCGTTTTCTTCAATTTGCATAAACTTTCTCACTATTCTGCAGGTGTTTAATATTGCGGCTTTTTGAAGTGTAATGTAAATCGAGTCTTTCAGGTCTATTAGTTTAAGGCTATGGTGGAGGTGATTGGGTATAACACCCGTCGTGGAGACAACAAGGGGTACTACGTACACTTTTTCCTGTCGCCAAATTCTGGTAACTTCTTCCTTCAGTTCAGCGTATTTACTGATTTTCTCACCTATTGTTTTTTGTAAATTATGGGTATTAGGGACTGCAATATCTATAAGGTATGTGACTTTATTAACTTTATCTTTAAGGGTTATATCTGGTCTATTGTAGTGAACGTCCTGTCAGTTAGTATGGCGCGATCATAGCAGAGTTTGTGTGTGGTACTTTCTAGAACTGTTTGTGGTACGTACTTATAGTAAGGAGTGTTTGTATCTTGTATGAGTTTATATTTGAGTGCTAGTTTTTGATGGATGACATTTGCTTCCTGATTGTGCCTGTGTGTATAGTCTGTTTGTGTGAGTGTTGTGCATGCCCCTGTTATGTGTTGTATGGTCTCTGGTTGGCTGTGACATTTGCGGCATTTATCGTTCGTTATCGTGGGGTCTTTTATAATATATTTCCTGTAGTTTTTAGTATTTATAATCTGGTCCTGTATTGCTATAATAAAACCCTCGGTTTCCGGAAATAAGTTACCGATTTTAAGCCATTTATTGGATGCTATTGTGTCTATATGAGATTGTTCGAGGTCGTGGGGGTGACGTCCATGTAACACTTTCTTTTTCCAGTCTTCTAATTTTTGCTTATGTGGGTCTTCATTGTTAGTGTGTTGTGTATCTATCTGTTCGTGTAGATTAAGTGGGGTGTAACTGATATCATTCATTACTACGGCTTTATGAATGTTGCTTGTGTGTGATTTAGAATTAAAGAATGTTCTTAGTTTGGCTATCTGTTTCTGCCAAAGGTGATGGACATCTATAAGGCCTCTCCCTCCGTATTGCCGTTTGATGGTCAGTCTTTCTATTGCAGATTTAGGGTGAAGGTTATTGTGTTTAGTAAGTATGGTGCGTGTTGTTCTCTCTATTTGTTGTATGTCAGTTTTTGACCATTTGATCACTCCAAAGGAGTATGTTAATATCGGGATTGCATAGGTGTTCCACGCTTTTATTAAATGTTTTCCGGAGAGTTGAGTTTTACATACTGCGACCACTCTTCTTTTGTATTCTGAGTTTAATGTATATTTTATCGCTGAATGATCTAGTCCTTTGATTTGCCTGTACCATAAATATTTATATAAATCCGTTGGTTCCATTGCTTTGATAGTGTCTGTATTATTAATAGGGTGGTCACCCGGTTTTATTTTACCTCTTAATATATGAACTGTTTTACATTTATCGAAACCAAATTGCATATTGGTGTCTTTACTAAATTCTATCGTGATATCTATTAATTTTTTCATGTCTTTTTCAGTCTTTGAGTATACGAGTAGTTTAATGTCGTCCATATAAATAAGATGTGAGATGATAGTTTCTTCTGTGGTGTGTTTAAAGGAATATCCGACTTGGCTGCGATGTAGTAGATTGGACAGAGGGTTCAGAGCGAGGCAAAACCATAAAGCACTCAGAGAATCTCCCTGATAAATACCTTTATTTATGGATATCTGTCGAGTTGTGATAGCGTTGTGTTGGTGATTTAATTGGAGTGTAGTTCTCCAATTGGACATGATGTCCTGTAAGAAGTCTATTATTTTTGAATTTATTTTTTAGTATTTGAATTAACCAGGAGTGTGGAATACTGTCAAATGCTTTTTTATAATCTATGTATGTGCAATGTAAGTTTCTATTTTTTGTGGTGGCATGTTTGTGGATTATTGAATCTATAACTAGTTGTTCCTTACATCCCATATGGCCCCTTCTGCATCCTTTTTGTTCCTCTGCTATTATGTTGTGATTTTCTATGTGTTTATTGATTTTTGTTGTGATTGCTGACGTTAGAATCTATATTGTGGGTAGGCATGTAATCGGTCTGTATTGAGAAGGTTGTGGAGAGTACTGGGATTTTGGTAACATGTATGTTATTCCTGTAGCAATAAATTCAGGAATGTTTTGTTTCCCTAAGATGATTTCTGTTAAATTTTTAGCTAAGACTTTGTGTAATGATTCTAATTTTTTATACCAATTTTTTTTTTTTACAGTTCTTGGGACCCCGGGGTCCCGGACCTTTGGAAGGCGTACGAGGAGCCGAAGCCAACTCACAGAGGCCCCTTAAATAATTTTAAAAGAAGGCACCAACCGACGATTATCCCTGTATGCACTATGCAAGTGCACCCAAGGACAACCCCCGGTTGGTGCAGGACTATTGTTGTGCGTGGAAACGAAACTTATTGGGCTATGGGTCTGGGTGGCTAATGTGGATTGGGTTACTTTAACTATGGAAGAACTAATATACCAATAATTTTATTATTTTTATTCCTGTCACGCTCGCACAATTGTCAAACTACAAGTGCAAGATGAAAACGGGACCATCTCTACACTGCTCTAAGGATCTTTTGGCGCTTGATTAGCGTTGACAGGGGCTCAGATGGTAAACGTTGTACAATAAGGAAGTTTCCATTTAAAAGTTAAAGAACATGTCTATCTCGGGCTCAAGATTAATCGTCCATAGTTAAACGAAAAGGATCAAAACCACAGAACCTTTAACTAGTGATGGATTTTAGCCAACTCAAATATTCAATTATGTACATAGCTCAGAAGTTGGAACTCACTTGCGGTGCGATCCATTGCAGTATAACTCGCTGCACGTCCACAAGATTAACAATGTGTCTTGTGTGAATGATTTAAGTACCACAATTTATAGAATTGAGATTACATTGTATATGTATAGAATCACTAGACAAAATCGGAAAGTCCATGTTCACGCGCAAGTCTTCATGTGAAGCGGGTTCGTTAAGCGGAGAAATGCCAGGGTTAACGTTTGAAGCGGGTACTGAGTCCGAGACGAATTACCAATTACGAACGATTCTTACTATTTTTCCTTGATAAAGGCTAAACTTCCAACGTTTGTTCTACGTGGGCACACTATAATCATGGCGGTAAGTCTCCTCTTTGAACAGTGTTAGTAAAAGTCTGACACAATAGAGCGGGAGAAAAATAAATAGATGATTTTACCACCTCAAAAAAAAAAAGTTGTTATACGTAAACTATATTTTTTTATTTATGTAAGGTAAAGATGATGATGATGAACCCTCCAACGGCAAGAGCAAAGCTTGGTCTTCCAGGAAAACATTTTAATGTTTCAAGCTCTCGAACCGAAACATCAAAAAAATATCGATATTATTTTTTATGTATTTTTATTCTTTCAGCAACCCTAACTAACTCAACGCACCCTGCACGCCTCGCCGCAACTGTCACCATACAAATCAATTAAAAATATTTTTTATTCGTTTTTAATATTATTTATATTGGCACTCCCGTATAGGGACCAATGTTCTGTAAATATTATTACTAAATTATTTATGAATTCCTTCTTTCCCAATACGCTTGTTCACGGTTAGCCCATTTTGGTTGATGTCCTTTAACCGGGGACCCCTTGACAATTTAAGAGTGCCTATAATTGGTTAATCCTAATCCTAACTAATATTATAAATGCGTAAGTATACATTTACGTTGACACGTGTACATTAACGGACATAGGGTACCTTTTATCCCGAAAAAAGTACTGTTCCCGAGGAAAACAACAATAAAGTTCTTATGATAATAGATGGCGCCACGTGTCTTTCGAATTATTATAGAAATTTTAGTAGTCTGTTAAGAGTTTTTTTTTTTTTAATTTTTAATTTAAGAACCTAATACATTTTGTGAGTCTAGAGTGTAGATAGACCGGTTTTTCAGAATACTATAAATGTGAAAGTAAGTTTGTTTTTGTATTACGCTTTCACGCTAAAACCGATGAACGGATTTTGATGAAATTTGGCACATGGGTAGACCTGGGTTAGAACATAGGGTACTTTTGATCCCGGTAGTAGGTACATTCCCATGGAATAATTTCCGACAACTACGTGAGCAAAGCCGCGGGCAGAAGCTAGTTTGAAGAAATGCTTTTATTTTTTGATGGGTGTGAAATTATCAAATAACTTCTCCCGCTCTGCGTGGAGTGTGAGGGCGTGTCCGACTTCTACTGACTAAAACCCACCCGTGTTCCTTCAGTTGCCTGTGCCAGGGCCACGGTAACTCTTTCGAACAACCCGCAACCCTGGCAGGCATCGGCCCTAGCGGACCCCTTCAGCTAGTGCTGACATCTCTTTGAGCCGCGCGTGGAACACAACGCGGCGTCGACTGGGGCCTGGTCCTTACCGGACGGCGAGTTACCTATTGCTGGCCATCCGCAAGCCCGTGCCTACGGTGGCCGGGAATCGACTATCGATTCCCGACGCCCAGAACGTCTCCTGCGGCGACTAGGGGCGTGAGGGCGCAAAGATTGCCTCTCCCTCAAGCGTTTAGCCTCCTCCTTCGCGAGCATTACTGCTTCGCAGGAGGTGACAGCTTCCCATGTACTCTCGCTCCGTATCATGGACTGTACCAGGGCCGGACGCGAGAGATCGCCGCCGCCGATCGCCTCCGCGAGGACGCGGCGGTGCTCTGCCCAAGCCGGGCAGACCTGCACCGTATGCTCCACCGTGTCCTCCGGGCGATCCACACAGTGGTAACACCCGGGCGTTTCCTCCCGCCTTATCCGGAACAGGAACCTCCCGAAGGAACCGTGTCCGGTGAGGACCTGCGTCAGGCGGAAGGTGAGGATGCCGTGGCGCCTCTCCAACCACTCCTCAAAGAGGGGACTTATCGCCGCAATTGTGGCGTGCCCATTGCAAGTGTACCTACTACCTTCTTAACCTTCGATCGGCCCGTGTGGTTGTTATGTAGCCATGAGCCCCTCTAATACATAGCAAAAGGTACAGCTAAGAAATAAAACAAAAACTTTATATTTTTTTTTAGTGTAACCGTATTACGGAGTATGTACAAACTTTCCTCTTACGTGTCGATGATACTACATTGGATCTTAAGAAAAAACCTTTACATAATATATGTATACAGGGTGTCCGGTAATGAATGGATAACCTTGAAATGTCTTATAGTATAACTTATGGCCGTTCAGAAAAAAAATTGAAACAAAATATATCATAAGTAGTACCTAAGTTATGATTTTTTTAAAAGAAAGGTCTAATTTTTTTTACCTTGTTTTACTTTTATGAACACTACGATCAGAAATGAATGGATTCCATCGGTTTGTTGTTATTTTATTATTATACACGAACTATGCTAATAGATAAACAGTCAATAGTATGACTAGCTATTGCACTTTTTTATTAAAAAATTAGCAAATTAATTAATTTTAGAAAAACTTTGCAAAATTTATTTTTTAAACTATGTTTAAACATCTTGGGTATAAAAAAAATGTATGAATACATGAGTGGCCAATAATTTTAAAATAATGTCACTTTCAAGTAGATTTTATAATGGTACAATTCATAAATGTATCTACAATAAATAGTGAATTATTGCCATTAATGTAGAAAAGGAGAAAATTTTACCAAATGTCAAAAGTAATGTAGGAACTTTTTTTTAATTAAATTGCTTCTGACCACTGAAGATTAATCAAAAATACATTTAAGGAATTTGTAGTGAATAAAAATTGCGTATTGAAACCAAATTGTCAGAAATTTACAAATACTCATAATGATTAAAATAGTTACTTTAAAAGCGTGAAATGGGTCGTGTGACCTTCATATTTGCTACCTGCGCGCACGCCGTGCTGTCATTCTTTTGTGTTATGTTAGACAAAGAGGGTCTGAATCGGCTAGGTGCGAGAGAGAGGAAATAAATGTAAAACATCAGGTAAGCACTCATACTTTTAGTGCGTTTCTCGACTTGCTCGACTTCGCATGTGTTTATTTAGTTTCCGTTTGCAATTATCGTGATTTACTTTGAATCAGTGTTAAAACGACCACGTGGCTATTTTATTGGACTATTCGTTTTGCTTACTGATTTGGACTTGTTTTGTTTGGTGATATTTGCGACGATTTGGTTTGTTTTTGGACTAAACTGGACTTTTGTGTTTTTGTGTATCAAAATGCCACGTCAGTATACGGCACAAGAATATGCAAATATGCATTACATTTATGGAGAATGCAGAGGTAACGCAAATGCAGCTGCAGCGCTCTATAGGGAGAGATACCCTAATGCGCGCCACCCAGACTACCGCGTATTTATTCGTGTCCACGGTTGTTACTCCGAAGGAAGATTGCCTGGTAGTGGTGTCGGTGGTACAAGCAGTGGAAGAATCGCTCGTCTTGATGTAGAAGAAGCCGTGCTTGAGGAAGTCGAAAACGATCCTTCTACCTCTACACGAACAATAGCTCGACGCACAGGTATCGGAAAATCGACCGTGCACGATATTTTGAAAAAAAATAAATTCCACCCTTACCACGTTACACGCGTGCAAACTCTCCAACCAAGAGATTATGCAGCTAGATTGCGTTTTTGCCGACAAATGCTGGCAAAAATCGAAGAAGACCCGCAATTTTTTAATGAAATTCTGTGGAGCGACGAGTCAACATTCAAAAGAGATGGATACATGAATCTTCATAATTTACACGGTTGGGAATTAGAAAATCCCCATCTTATGCGTGAAGATAGATCCCAATACCAATTTAAAATCAATTATTGGACTGGAATATTAAGTGGAATAATAATCGGGCCATTTGAATTACCGGGGAATTTAACAGGGCAAAGTTATTTGGAGTTTCTTCAAAATGATCTCCCCAATTTATTAGAAGAAGTGCCCGAGGAGCTGAGGGAGTCATATTGGTTGCAAAATGACGGCTGTCCTGCGCATTATGCTGTATCTGTTCGTGCATTTTTAAATAACACGTACCCAGATAGATGGATCGGGCGGCTAGGGCCAATTTTGTGGCCTCCACGTTCACCGGACCTAAATCCATTGGATTTTTTTTATTGGGGCTGCCTTAAAGAGGAAGTATACTGTAAGCCTATAAGGTCTTTAGAAGAATTAAGAAGACGAGTCAGAGCAGCCGCATCAAAAATTAGTGAACGACGGTACACAAGACTGCTCCGTAGATCATTTATCCGTAGATGTAGGGCCTGCATAAGAGTGGGAGGCCGGCAGTTTGAACATTTATTATAAACGAATGATAATAAAGTGTTGTTTATGTTAAATGTTGTTTTTTATTAATCCCCAAAGTTCAGGTACAATTAAATTTAAAAAATGTTCCCATATTACAAATTTTGATATTTAGTAAAATTTTCTCCTTTTCTACATTAATCGCAATAATTCACTATTTATTGTAGATACATTTATGAATTGTACCATTATAAAATCTACTTGAAAGTGACATTATTTTAAAATTATTGGCCACTCATGTATTCATACATTTTTTTTATACCCAAGATGTTTAAACATAGTTTAAAAAATAAATTTTGCAAAGTTTTTCTAAAATTAATTAATCTGCTAATTTTTTAATAAAAAAGTGCAATAGCTAGTCATACTATTGACTGTTTATCTATTAGCATAGTTCGTGTATAATAATAAAATAACAACAAACCGATGGAATCCATTCATTTCTGATCGTAGTGTTCATAAAAGTAAAACAAGGTAAAAAAAATTAGACCTTTCTTTTAAAAAAATCATAACTTAGGTACTACTTATGATATATTTTGTTTCAATTTTTTTTCTGAACGGCCATAAGTTATACTATAAGACATTTCAAGGTTATCCATTCATTACCGGACACCCTGTATACACGTATATCATATATAAACGTAAAATACCTTTGACAGTCGTTACGGTTCGTCAGAAGCCCGAAAGTCTGACAACCAGTCTTACCAAGGGGTATCGTATTATCCAGTAACTGGGTTGTGGAGATCAGATAGGCAGTCGCTTTAAGTAAAATACTGGTATTCAGCTGTATCCGATTAAGACTGGAAGCCGACCCCAACATAGTTCGGAAGGCTAGGCAGATGATGATAAAATCCAATGGCGATTTCGGGTTTACAGTAGTTGTGAACCTATGGGGTTTCTTATATAGTGGAGACTTCAGGGGATATTAGATTCTCTTAAAAACAAAACCAATTACATAGATTAAAGAAGATTTGCTGAATATTGATATATACTACACAATAATAAACTTATCAGAATTTACAAAACAGAGACTGTCCCACCAAACTTATTATTTATAATAAAAAAAAACAAAATGGTTGTCCTTTAATCCCCACCTCTTGTATCCATCCCTGTCCTAATTAGCTCCCGTACATATGTATTCATTGTGGTCTGAAGTATGGTTGATGCGGATGAGGAACTATTAGAAATACTTTTTGAGGAAGTGGATGAGGATGAGGATACGAGGAGGAGGAAGAGGATGAGGAAGAGGATGCGGATGAGGAAGATTGAACCTGTGTTTTCGAATTGAAATATTAAATTAAAGGAAAGATTGAGAATTGGCCCTTTAATATTTAGAAAAAAAAAACAATTTAATAGTCAAAATTCACAATAGGGAGGTTACATTTAATGAAAATTAACTTTGAAGCTGTTTCACCAGGTTCGAGTTGGTTTCGTAATTCGTCGTAAATTAATCAAAAGGCGAAAAGGCGTTCACTATATAGGGACACTTGAGGCGAGGGGCTAAACGATACTGGCGCACAGCTTCGTAAAGTTCACACTTCAACACTTCCTCATAAATTCCTCTTAATGAATGAGAAAGTGGAAGAGGAATGATTTTGGGGATGTGGTAGAGGATAAGGAATCGCTAAAAATGTGGAACTTCCGCATTATAAGGATGAGGAAGAGGAATCCTCATCAACCTTAGTCTGAAGTACAATATCTCTATAATGCATGTACCTATGTAAGTATATAGGTTTATCTAAATGTATTGAGCCTTTTGTTAGTTATATTCTAGATTACGAAAAACAAGCTTTGTCATTCCTCGTATCCTTGGGGAGACTCAATCAGTAACCTTTTAACTATATAATTATGAAATATGCCTCATTACTTAAATAATTATATGCATAAAATAAAATTATATTTTATAATTGGTGTGTAAGGATGTCTCAATAAGAGTGCACTATTACATTTAAAAATAAATACACGTATTTTTGTGCGAGTTATGATATTTTTATAGCATTGTAAAGGAGACATGAGACAAAATATGCAGCAAATTGACCCGGTGGCTCTGATGGCAGACCATTGTTCTTTTCATGAAATTTTCAATAACTTTTTGAGATGTGGATTTATCTCAGCGATTACGTGTTCGATTTTGACATAAAGGTTAGAAATTGTTTCTGGTTTCTGCCTGCCTAGCCTTTTCCCAACTATGTTGGGGTCGGCTTCCAGTCTCATCGGATGCAGCTGAATACCAGTATTTTACACGGAGAGACTGCCTGTCTGACCTCCACAACCCAGTTACTGGGTAATACCCTTGGTAAGACTGGTTGTCATACTTTCGGGCTTCTGACGACCCGTAACGACTGTCAAAGATCTACGAATGACAGCCGGGACCAACGGCTTAACGTGCTTTCCGAGGCACGGAGGAGTCTCGGTATGAAAAGATGGTCACCCAGCGACGGACCAACCCCGGCAAGCGTAGCTTAACCTTATGGACCGATCATTGTGGCTGTTATTACTTAGCCACGAGCTCCTCTTTCAAATTGTTTCTGGTTTATTCGCGATTTCAGAAAACCCCAAAGAAAGAAATCACACTTCGTTAAATCGCATGACCTTGATGGCCAGTTGACATATCGCCGTCCTGCTAAAATCACATGCCGTCCAGATCCATACCAGGCCAGCTGGCGTGGTTGGTTAAGATACCGCCTATCATGTCGCAGGTCGTGGGTTCGATTCCCATCCAGGACAAACATTTGTGTGCATGAACACGTCTGTTTGTCCTGAGTCTGGGTGTAATTATCTATATAAGTATGTATTTACAAAAAAAGTAGTGTATGTAGTATATCAGTTATCTGAATTCCATAGTACAAGCTCTGCTTAGTTTGGGATCAGATGACCGTGTGTAAAATGTCCCGGGATATTATACCATCCAGCTGAGGCCACAAGAACACCGTTAAAATGTATAAGAAAGCGAGCGGTCACAGCGTAACTTTCCCCATTTTTGAATCGGTTTTCACAAAGATAAGGCGTTTTTCTTTTGTGTAGCGCTCTATTTTTAATAACCGGAACAATCATATGTGTCAGTTGTACAATTTCAGAATTGCCACCTTTACAAAAAAAAAAAAAAAATGACACGAAATTTAAATAGTGCACTCTTATTGAGACTCCTTTTACATAATTATCTATTCGCATTCGTATTCCTTTATTGCATTTCAGTGTTTGTTAGATGTTACATATTATAGGTGATAGTAAGTACAAATGGACCCTGATAGTTAACTTAGAAAAATAAAAATAAATATTTTTAAATTAATTACATCTAAATTAAAAGTAATTAATAATCCAAGTAGGTAAATCACATTCAGTAATTTAATTATTATTCCTTTTAATGAGAAACACATTAAAAAAACCGGTCAAGAGCGAGTCGGACTCGCGCACCGAGGGTTCCGTACCATCATATATAGGTAAAAAAGTGTGCTTTTTAGAAACATCGTTTTATTTTCCTTTATATCTTTACATAAACTTCTATCACACAGAATAATTTCAGATTTTTGTCTATGCAAACTTCGGAGATAAGGGGTAGAACGTCGTCCCTTAGCTTACAACACCGCTCAAGTCGAAAATTGGCGGTTTTCACATTTTAATGCCTTTAGATGGAGCTGTTCATTGCGCGTCTAACCATTGGTCATATGATATAGATTTCAGCCAATCAGAAGCCGTAATTTCAAATTAAAATTAATTAATTAATTTTAAATTCCACCAATTTTTTAAAATAGACAGCTTTTTTCGTCTCCTGTAAAGTTGGTAAAAATGACTTATGCGGTGTTGTTGGCTAAGGGATGACGTTATTTTTATATATTTTTCATCAAAAGAAGAAAACTATGTGATCTAAAAGAAAAAATGTTTGAGAATGTGCAAAAAGCGTTCTTTCATATGATGCGCCACATGCCTAAGTAGCCCAACTTCGAATTTTTAAGACACCCTTTCAGTCCCTGTTGCAAAAAAAAAAATCTTTTTTACTTACTGGTAAATATGTAGTTGGGTAAACGTCATCTAAAACTATTTCAAAATTCAAGTTGATATCATTAGTAGTTCTTGAGATATCCAGCTGTGACAGACGGACAGACAGACAGACAGATAAACTGAGTCGTACCAAAAGGGTTCTTTTTTGCTACGGAACTCTAATTATAACGAAAGGGAAAGTCTAACATTAAGCCAAATTAATTGTAAAAACAAAAAGACAAATACATAGATAAAAATAAATATTTATGTCAAAGATTAAAAGCATGATGTCAAAATTTAAACGCAATACATTAAAAAACCTTTTAAACTAACTAAACTCTTAAATTAATTTAAGTTACAATATTTAGGCAGCGCCAAACCAACATTCAACGAAGATCTATCAAGCTATTTACCATTTTATATGCTTTACGTAATTAATTTGCTTCTTTGTTTGGCGCCGACTCAAAATTTGGAACTTAAATTAATTTGGTAGCTTATTTAGACTAAAAGGTTCTTTTTTATTATTCACTTTTCAGTATTTTTTCGTCGGTTTTTTTCAGTTACCTTTTTGAAAGTCGGTTATTTGTTTTATGTTTTATTTTTTTTATTTTGTAAAAGTATTTATTTTCACTTTTTAGGTGGTGGTACCTAACCCCAAACAAATTCGAATACATCGCTCATTTGCTACAAGGTCGACATATCTGAAAATTGTTAATTTTAAAATTAATAATACAGTTGTGTTGATAAAATTACGTAGTATGTCGTGTGTGCTTTATACATAAGATTTAATATTTTAACAGAAAACTATACTAACCACACTACATTTTTGTCTAAATAAGTTACCCTAAAAATCAACGATTATGGTATAACTTGAAACTATAAAATTGCTCTCCCTGTAAAATTATATATTTTTTTGAGAAATGTCGAACTTGTCGCAAATGAGCGACATTACCTGCAAAATATTATAGATTAGAACACCATCCACATACCACTAAGCGAGAAAAATACGTAATAGGTTGGGGAAAAAGTTTCTTCGCATTTTTTAAGAAAATTCAAAACATTTTTTAATATAGTTTATTTACATTTAACTAAAGTATGTAGGTACCATTTTGTTCGATAACTTTTTGCCATCTTGTAGGTAGGGACATGATCCCATTGCTATAGAAAACGCTTAAACCAAATTTGTGCTACTCTCACAGACACTACACTAGGTCCATAAACATCGCAAATTTTTTTCGCGGCTTTCGTTGCATTTTTACCTTTTTTGTAGTAAAATTTTAAAATGTATCGAATTTCTTCATTAGATTCACTCATCTTGACGGTACGAAAAACAAATGAAAATCACACATTTTCCTAATTTGAATTGTTATGTTATGTTCTTTAAAATTTAAACTTTCAATGATACCAAAACCAGCCAGATACAAATAGTATAGCCAAAGAGATTTTATTACAAGTTCATACATACTATAATGCGAAAAGACTTTTTCCCCAACCTAATATTATTGAAGCTAACTCAAAAACTACCTAAGCAAAATGAATAAATTTTATATGCGACCAACCCTCCTGAATAAAATAAAACTCTTTCAAATCAGACCTTCTATAAAAAGTTATGCGTGGTCATACATGAAATAAAATAAAAATTTGCATCTGTGCTATTGCCCTACAGAATAATGCCGTAACTTAGCCATACATAGGCATATTGGGCATACGCATAGTAGGTGACGAGTGCAGTTTTTTGGTTTGTGATTTTTTAATTTCACGTAAGGCTTATGAAAACTTTGAAAGTTTAGCTCAAATTTTTCGGATGTGGTACTTTCAGTTTATGTGAGTATCTATAGACAAGCCGATAAGATTAAAAACCTTTATTTGTTCTAATTTCGTATTGTCAAAATTATAATCTATTTTAATGGCGCTCTTTGATGGGGGTGAAAATTAATTAATTTAGTTTTTGAAAAGTTTGTTTTTGTTTAGTTTACTTGATTGCTGTAGAAAGAGGGGAGTCAATTTTGTCTTTAATATTTACGTCATTTTGGCAAGAGGTGAGTAACGAGATGTCGTCTTCAATTAAAACACACGGTCCGCTTATAGAAAGAAAGAAAGAAAGAAAAGAAAGAAAGTGACGCACACAAAATACACATGAAAAGCGAAACACAAGATAATAAAATATAACAAACCGCACAAAACAAAAACATAAGTAAAAATAAACATAAGTTGTTGGAAATGTGCGTCACTACCCCGCGAAACGGCTAAACGCTCAGCATAATGCCGCGGCCCGTGCACGAAGGCACGAATCTACGGCGCTGGTTTTCAGAGTAAGCCGGCGGTGTATCGCTGTCTGATACTATGTCTGTCTAAATAAAAAAATAAAAATATATAATATGCACAGACATAAATAATAAAATATGTGGCAATATTTCGACGCGTCTCGAACCAAAGACATAGTCTTTGGTAGATCGTTTGTATAGATAAGGAATAAAGGGCAACCTATTACACTTCCTTGGGGATTGACACATTTACTGCTCTAGTGTCGGATCTTACTTTTTCTGTTTATTTTGTGTTACTATTATAGTATTCACTCTCGACATTGTTGTTCCCTAACTTTTAGGTATGATGAAAACCATTCGTGAGCTTTTCCTCGAATTACAATTTCATGCAATTTCTTTAATAGTATTTTAAACTGGACTTTGTAATAGGCTTTAGTTATATCAAGTAGTATACCTACGGCGTATTTTTTTTCCGTTTATAATATTGAAGGCGTGTACATACTAAAGCAGTTGATCTATTTTTTCGGAAATGGTTTTGGCAATCATCTAATATATTATATTTATCGCAGGTGTGAAGTCGGTCGCACATAGGCTTCTCAAATATGATAGTTATTAGGGGCTGTTTTGTTATTTTTCTTATGACTAGGAGCTGTTTTGAGTTGACTTAGGAATGTTCCTTCTTCAAATGATTGATTTATTAGTTTATAGAATTTAGTAGGATTAGTTCATCTGCACATTGCTTGAGTAAAAATGGAGAGAGTTCGTCTACTCCATTTTTGTTTTTAAGGTTCTTAATGATTCTATTAATTTCATAGGGGTCTGCTGGGTTGAGGATATGGTGTTTTTTGTAGGTCTGACCATAGACACTTCCTTCGCTCCAGTAGCTTTCTCCACGAAGGATGCAAAAAAATCTTTTGAAAATATTGGCTATCGGTTTCGGTTCACTTACCAGGTTATTGTTTGTTTGCAATGTTATATTACTTTTATCATGTTTGACTATTTTATTTATTCTCTTATTAATTATACACTACATGGTTATTACTTTATTCGTTGATTTTATCATTTTATTAATAATATTGAATTTTTTTGGTGGCTAAGGATTTTTTTTTAATTTTTTTCATATTTTTTACAATATTGTGATAAAATGGGATGGTTTGTTTTTAGTATAAGGGTTTTTATTAAAATATCCCTCAATTTATTGCTAAATGATTTATAATTATCTCCAACGTTTTTATCTATTGTTAGTATGTCATGCCAATTCTGTCTATTTAATTCGGATTCAAATAAAATTATTGTAATATTATATATTATATTTTTTTAGTGGACCAGGTGGTTTGCTTAGGTAGTACCTATTTGAATGTACCTATTTGAATATTGAAAATAGTTGCACTGTGGTCTGAAAAACCTAGTTCTTCAACGATTGCTTATTTATTTTTATCGTAAAAATTTGTAAATATCAAATCTAAATAGGTTGAGGTAGTTTATGAAATACGGGTGTCTTTAATGTGTTGTATAAATTTATATTCCACCATTAGATGAATAGGTTTGTTTTTAAGTTTTTATCTACAATATTAATATTAAAATCTCCTCCCTTTATTACATTATATTTAACAAATTTATTATTAATGTTAGACAATATTTGTTTCAATCCACAATACCTCTTCCTCTCTTTTATTCCAATAAATATTTGCCTACTATAACAATTTATGTTCCTTTGGTAGTTCGATTCCACATGCTTCTAAAGAATATTCAATAGACCTAACTAACTTATCTCTTTAAAGTCGATATGGTCTTGCAATAAGATGCAGACACCACCACCTCCTTGATTATGGCGAAAATATGATGCTACTATATTGTATCCGATAAAATGTAGGATTTCAATTTTTTCTCGCGAATGCCAATTCATCACTTCATATAATGGTTTTTCATGAATAAAAGCTTCTAGTAAGTTGTGTTTATTCCAAACGCTTTGTATGTTTTGAAAAATAATTTTAAATTGGTATTTAGTAGTTTCGAAATTAATTGTTACTGCCTTCATTGTTATTTGGCTCGTAGTATTGGCTTGCAGTGTTGTTAATTTCTTTGTTTTCTAACTGTTCGTTTTTATTAATATTATTGTGACACATGCCAACACCTTTCATGATTTCAGTAACTAACTCCAGTAATTCTTTAAATACAGTACGTAGTCCAGAGTTATTTAATTTCCCCGAGCATTTATCGAACATGCTGCAGCTATATTCAAGATTTAGGTTACTGTCCAAAAGGAATGCATGTCCATGTGCCAGTATATCTAAGTACAGCAGATTGTTAAATTCGACAGTTGAATTGACTAGTGTTAAAAGGATACTTAAATGTTGGCAAACAAAGTATTATATTAGTGTGTTGGACTGCTTGTAGTGCCTCTCGTATGCGAAAAACTATATTAAGATAATTCTTAGTCCTCTTGAAGTCGTCTTCCCCAAGAAGTATAATGCAGAAGTCGTTCTTTGTGTAATTTATCAACTTTGTCTCTAGACCAATTAGAAGTTGTTTTGTAGTTACATGGTATTTTAGATAGTGACATACATTGCAGTTTTCGAAAGTGCTTTCAGCTGTTGAGAGTACATCATTTTTGTTATCACTACTTAGTAAACATATCTTGCGTTTTGGTATATATTTCGATTTTGTTGTTTGATCGTGACCGTTTAAGATTTCTTGCGAAGTTAAATATTCCGGTTTCTCTAATGAATACTCACAGTTATGGGGTGGTTGTAATGGAGGACATGTCTTCGGAGTTGTCAAAACATATTTCTCTTTGACAGATTTTGATTTTGGTTTACAATTAATTTTTTCAGCTGTACAGACTTTTTTATAATTCTTTATTACAAGTTTACACTTTTCTAGTTCTTGCTTTAAGGATGTGTTTTCTTCTCTCAAGTTAGTTACTTCTTTGTGTGCAAATTGTAGTTCTTCCTGTAATTGATTATTTTTTTCGAATAGCTCTTTATTGTTTTGTGATTCATTGATTGAATTGTTTGGTTGACTTATTATTGTTGTGTCTAACAGGGATTGGTTTGATGATAAGTCACAAAGCAAACTTGAACGTTTATTGTTTTGTGATTCATTGATTGAAGTGTTTGGTAGACCCAATATTAATGTGTCTAACAGGGATTGGTTTGATGATAAGTCACAAAGCAAACTTGAACTTTTATTGTTTTGTGATTCATTGATTGAAGTGTTTGGTAGACCCAATATTAATGTGTCTAACAGGGATTGGTTTGATGATAAGTCACAAAGCAAACTTGAACCTTTATTGTTTTGTGATTCATTGATTGAAGTGTTTGGTAGACCCAATATTAATGTGTCTAACAGGGATTGGTTTGATGATAAGTCACAAAGCAAACTTGAACTTTTATTGTTTTGTGATTCATTGATTGAAGTGTTTGGTAGACTCAACATAGTTGTGTCTAACAGGGATTGGTTTGATGATAAGTCACAAAGCAAACTTGAACGTTTATTGTTTTGTGATTCATTGATTGAAGTGTTTGGTAGACTTAATATTGTTGTGTCTAACAGGGATTGGTTTGATGTTAAGTCACAAAGCAAACTTGAACGTTTATTGTTTTGTGATTCATTGATTGAAGTGTTTGGTAGAATTGATATTGTTGTGTCTAACAGGGATTGGTTTGATGTTAAGTCACAAAGCAAACTTGAACGTTTATTGTTTTGTGATTCATTGATTGAAGTGTTTGGTAGACTTAATATTGTTGTGTCTAACAGGGATTGGTTTGATGTTAAGTCACAAAGCAAACTTGAACGTTTATTGTTTTGTGATTCATTGATTGAAGTGTTTGGTAGACTTAACATTGTTGTGTCTAACAGGGATTGGTTTGATGTTAAGTCACAAAGCAAACTTGAACGTTTATTGTTTTGTGATTCATTGATTGAAGTGTTTGGTAGACTCAATATTGTTGTGTCTAAGAGAGATTGGTTTGATGATAAGTCACAAAGCGAATTTGAATGTTGGGATTTTCGGAATGTAAAATTATCACATCGGTAATTCTCCATTGCAAAACAATCGCTATTGACCGTTTCGGAAAACAAGTAACGTTGATGCCTAAATTTCCTAGTTTTTGTATATATATAATTAATTGTGTGGTATATTGCTATCAAGACTTTGTTGTATATGAAATAAATGATATTCTACATAAAGAAAAGTTTCGTTGAGAATATTTAAACGATTTTTAAGATTCCAAAAAAAAAAGCTCTTGTCAGATGCTAGGCGCGCTCTGACGACCTTACGCTTTCGGCGTACTCTTTATAGCTCCTCCACCACTTGAAATTTTACTGATATGTTTAAAATTTGACACCGCTTTCTTCATGTACTATATCTAAAATAAACAATTTCGTTAAAAATGGCTCATGAGAATTATTATTCTGTTTAGGTTTTCTTTGTTTTATTTGCATGTACTTGTATTATTTGTTCAATTCATATTATTCACTACCACTATTCACTTTGTTTTAGTTTTTACTAAACTGTTACACACTATCTTCAGGTTTAGTGTTTTGTTGTTGACGTCTTTTAAAACTATTAATTCAGTCTAGTTTTTCACTTATTATTTACTTTCTTTTGGAGATAATACTCACACTTCATTTTACATTGAAATTATGATGTCTTCAGTAAATTTATAGAAAAATCACATATATTATAATTATAACGCAGCTGTATACTCTAGTTTTCGAGGTCTACCCTCATCTTCCATAACTACACAAATGAGGTTTGGTTATAAAACCTCTTATGTGGAGATTCGTCAGAGCCTCGTTGGTAAGTTCAGCAGAGGGTGTACCGCGGGCAGGTGAGGGTGACTTTGGCTCTTCAGCCACTTGCACTTTTTGAGAGGATTCAAGTCTGCAATGGCTTGGTATATGACGCTGCTCGTCCAAAGGACCTGAAACGTGAAATAACGTCATGATAAATTAATGATATCATGATAAATTATATTTATTTTTGTAAGTACTTATTTTCGTACGAATATAATACAGGGGCAAATTAAATTAGCTAGTGAACCTCTACAGGCGTAATGGGTATGGATATCTAAATATTATAAAACAGAAAATAAACAGATTTTTTAACTCATACAACACAACACTATATAATAACAACACTATAAACAGGGTGTTTGGCGCATGGACCGACACAATTTTTCCAAGGATTTAGGAGGTCATTAGCTAGGTTCTACCTACCCTTTGTCCCAAATGTCACGGTTGGTTAAATATGTTTTTTTTTTTTTACAAAAAAGAATTAAAACAGATTTCCATAAAAAAAAAAATACAGATCAAAAGACACTGACCTCCGAAATTAAAGTTATTTTTAATTTGTAGTTTTTTTTGGAAGGCTGTTGTTTTTTTTTTTTTTTGTAAAAAATGTTTAAGGTAAGACATTGTCTTGGTTAGATATTTATTTTTAGTTAGATATTGTCATAGCTAAGTAATAACAGCCGCACGGGTCGATCCATCAAGTTAAGCTACGCTTGCCGGGGTTGGTCTGTGGGTCGGTGACCATCTTTTCATACCGAGACTCCTCCGTGCCTCGGAAAGCACGTTAAGCCGTTGGTCCCGGCTGTCATTCGAGGATCTTTGACAGTCGTTACCGGTCGTCAGAAGCCCGAAAGTCTGACAACCAGTATTACTAAGGGGTATCGTATTACCCAGTAACTGGGTTGTGGAGGTCAGATAGGCAGTCGCTCCATGTAAAATATTGATATTCAGCTGCATTCGGTTAGACTGGAAGCCGACCCCAACATAGTTGGGAAAAGGCTAGGCTGATTGACTTGATTGTCTTGGTTAGATGAAGAGTTGTATTCTACAGTCTTGATTTCCTTATCAACAGTACCTATTAATTATTCTGAAGAAGAAAAACATTCACATACCTTCATCTTTTGATTATGCAGCACTGAAGTGCTGCTGGAGCTGCAAGTGGCGGTGGCGGCTCCAAGGACCAGCTGTTGACAACGAAATACGCCAACTTCTGGGACCTGAAAAGTATAGAAAAGTATATTAACGATCATTTAGAAAATTGACTACATACTAGGATGAGACGACACAATACACAATTAAAAGGAGAAATGTGGGTGTACTCTGGATACACCTAATCCTTCGGGAAATGCAGGCGTAAAATTATTATTATTATTTATCTATCTATCAACTACACTATACAGGGTTATTGGTAAAACACCAACAACCTCTTAAGGGGTCATTGTACTCATCATTATAAACAACTTTTACTACGGGACCAAACCTGAAATCGCAAAAAAAATCAGCTGTTCAGTACATTTTGACGAATTTTGTGAACATAAATGTACTGAACAGCTGAATTTTATTGCGCGATTTCAGGTTTGATCCCATAGTAAAAGTTGTTCATAATTATGAGTACAATGACCCCTTAAGAGGTTGTTGGTGTTTTACCAATAACCCTGTATTAAAAAAAAAGTTCAGTTTAGGTACAGTGCATCAACAGCGCACACTTGCCTACGTCTTAGTTCCAACGTATTAATGCGCACGTGTAGAAAAACTAAAACTTACCCCCATCGTTTGCTGTGGAAGAAGCAGCACTGAAGGCAGCAGCTGATGGCAACTCGGAGGACCAACATACAAGCACGCTCATGAGGACTGCAAAGACCTGAAAAGTAGAGCGACGATAATTTGGAAAGATGTATAGTAAATAATGCACCAAAAAACTGACTGCCCACAAATACTGCACACCTGGCAGTTTGAGTAATCTATGCGGCCTACCCCAATGTCCTTTCTTTGGTATTGTTCGTCGAATCGTTGAGCTCCTTAAGTTCTGAGTTGAGCGTGCGCGATTACTGACAAATGCGTGCACTGACTGGACAGGTCCTCTCAAATCTATGTGGTTCTTTCCTCAAAAGACCATTTCAGACACCAATCTACATGGTCTTCACATGAAGTGACCAAGATTATGTCTGGACTTTAGAAGAGACTGTGACCTCTGAGTTTGTTTCGGCCTTTCTTCTCAGAGTAGTCAGATAGGAAACACCGACCTCATCTAGTTTAAAAAAAAAAATTGACTTGTAAAAGTGTTTGTACAAACCTACTTACAGAAATAAAAATCATTTATCATTTATCACCTTTAATTTCCGTGCCCCTTCAAGAATTCCTCGCAGTGCAATAACACCACTATGAAGCTCATAGCAAGCTCATGAATGAAAAGGACAAAAAAAAATTTTTTTCGTCCTTTTCATTTATGAGCTTGCTTGCATTACCTTGTTTCCACCTCTTTTTTATGAGTGACCTGTCACTAAAGCGTGGCCAATTACTACAGCAATTACAATATACAGGATGTCCCTGGAAGTATGGATCAAATAAAATAGGGGCGTGGGCAAGGTCATTTCCAAACTTTTTAACCCTGAGAATGTTGGTGCAATTTTTTACGGTTCAAAAGTTATGACCAATTTTTGTTTTTTTCAATCACTTCCCATAGTGCTCAATAAAAATCATAAAAAAAAAACTAGCAAAGCTATCAATTACTTTTTTTTCAGAACTTTGTAGAAAAGTGGGCCTTTTCTGTGGTAATACTTTTACGCAGCTAGAAAACATACGTTCAATAAGAAAAAACATTTACAGCAAAGACTTCGTTCTGGCAAAAATTTTACTCAATTTTCGAGCGATTTTCATGGGAAAAAGTTGCACTAGCGAAAGTTGACCACGTATTACAAAAACTGGTCCAAGTCATAGAGATTCTTTGGAGGTATGAATCACTGGAATATTCTTAATATTTTAAAAGTTAGAGAATTTTATGAACAAGGAGGTCGTATTTTTAAAATTTTCTATGTGGCAAAATAAAATAAAACAATGAAATTAATATGTAAATGTATTATTAAATTGAAATTACAATAGATGTTCAAAATTCCTTCCTCTTACTCTCAAACATAACTGGCATCGCCGAATGAAATTTGATATTATTCGTCTAAATGCACGGGAATTATTTTTTATGTATAAGGTTGCAGATGTGATTTTCTGACGGAGTTGTTCCTCGGTTCCGCTCTCTGTCTCGTACACCATCTCTTTGTAATAACCCCATAGAAAGAAATCTATGGGGTTCAGGTCAGGGGAACGTGCTGGCCATCGAATGTGCCCCCCTCTTCCGATCCAACGACTAGGGAAAGTGAAGTCTAGATGGTCTCCTACGATTCTTGCGTAATGTGGGGGAGCGCCGTCTTGCTGCAACCACATGTCTCGACGGGTTTCAAGTGATACTTCCCCAAGTAAACCATTTAGGTCATTCTGTAGAAATCTCAAGTATGAGGGGCCATCGAGTCTAGCAGGTAACTCATGAGGACCTATTAGCTGTCCTTTTACTATTCCAGCCCACATGTTTACTCCGAACTGATGCTAGAAATGGCCACTTCGTACAATGTGTGGGCTAATGCGCGCATAAAAATGCAGATTATGCATGTTAAATATTCCCACCCTTCGGAAACTTGTTTCATCGCTCCATAAAATTTTCTTTAAAAATTGAGAATCTTCACGATGGCGACGTAACATTTCCCTACAAAAGCCCTTCTCGGGCCATGATCACTCGGTAAAAGGGCTTGCACACGTTGAACGTGAAAGGGATGAATTATGTGTCGTCTCACAGTACGATGTACCACATATCTCGGAACCCCTGACATTCTTGACATGCGACGAATACTTGTCATTGGATTCTCACGTAGCATCACATCTTCGACTCGTCTGGAACGCTACGTCGACCTTCCCTAGCTCCTGGATTTCTACCATCTGCGTAAGCGGTGTGTACACGTTGGAATACTCGGTAATCCGGATAGCGGTCCCGATTAGGATATCGCTCTCGATACACTCTTGCAGCTTGGCGTGCATTTCCATCACAAAATCCGTAAATGAAATGCATATCTGCATATTCATGGCTATTGTATGTAGCCATACTCAAGTCAAACAGTGTCCAAATCACAGGCAAAAACAAAGTCCAAGTTACACAGTCCAAATAACGTTAAATAATAATTATTGATGAACACCGACTTAAGTACGTGCGCAGTCACAAGCTAGTAGCGAGTTACTAAAACATCTACCTGAGTGCGAACGTGCGCCGGCGCTGGTTCTTTTGTTTCCCTTCCCCCGCACATTCCTAGCACCTCGTTGGAATGCAATGCCCCTCGCACTTCCTCTTTCACCTCGCCGCGCACGCCCCGTCGCTATACATATTGTACCAGAGCGCCGATATGACGTCATTGACAGCAGGTGCACGGTTTTTTCCGGGTTGTAGCTAGGGCAAATAACATGACTCATGAGATAGCAAAAAGTTTACCGAAATTATTTTTATTTTTTATTTAAACCTAAACCACATCAAACAGTAGTGTTCAGATAGGTAACAAATGCCTAGGGACTGAAATTAAATCGTTAGTTAAGCTGAAAAAAATGAAAATTTGAAACATAGAAAATTGAAATTAAAAATACGACCTCCTTGTTAATAAAAATCTCTAATTTTTAAGCTGTTAAGAATATTCCAGTGATTCATACCTCCAAAGAATCTCTATGACTTGGACCAGTTTTTGTAATACGTGGTCAACTTTCGCTAGTGTAACTTTTTCCCATAAAAATCGCTCGAAAATTGAGTAAAACTTCTGCCAGACCGAAGACTTTGCAGTCATTGTTTTTTTTTATTATTGAACACATGTTTTCTAGATGCGTATAAGTATTACCAAAAGAAAGGCCCACTTTTCTACAACGTTTTGAAAAAAAAAAGTAATTGATAGCTTTGCTAGTTTTTTTTATGATTTTTTTCATTGAGCACTATGCGAAGTGATTGAAAAAAACAAAAATTGGTCATAACTTTTGAACCGTAAAAAATCGCACCAACATTCTCAGGGTTAAAAAGTTTGGAAATGACCTTGCCTACACTCCTATTCGATTTGATCCATACTTCCAGGGACATCCTGTATTATTAGGTTAATTATTATATAAAACTAGATTAACTAATTATTATTAAATTTCTGTACAACTTCTTTATGCGTGCGGAGTTTACCTGTAAGTGATTGTTGCACTGTTGCATATACATTATTGTATGTTACCTATAAGCATGAAATCAGTGTAAAGAATTGTTGGTGAACCAATAAATAAAAATAGGCAGAGAGAAAACAATATAATAATAAAATATAATTATAATAAAAAGAAGAAAACCACAACGTACCTCCATCTTTACTGCCAAAGGCAAAACTCGTGATGCTGACAATTAACTGAAACTGGAGCTGCCTTCAGGTACTTGTGGATGTTTGTTCACAGACTTGAAAATGTAAAACACACACAGCTGTTAAAAATGTATATAAACATTTTCTAACACTAATACATTTCTAACACTAATACATTGGCGTGGTTGTTTAAGATACCGCCTATCATGTCGCAGGTCGTGGGTTCGATTCCTCAATACTCAATACTATTATTGCAAATTGGTAAACTTACAATTAGATCATGTGGGCACAGCAAAATAAGAGAGTTAGGAGAGAGGAAGCACTTTTTAGTTATCTAATATTACTTAAAACTATATTATAATAATGATGTATAGGTATTTTCTGAGATAAATAAGAAATAAATAAATACATATATATGTAAACAGGTATCTGTTGAGAGATGTAATAGTATATAGTTATGACTTTATAAGTCTATCATTTAGATATTCGTTTACCGAGTAGTAGCTTTTATTTAGCAAAATTTGTGTAAGTTTTTTTTTTAATGTTGTTTTTCTCTTCTTTTTTATTAGTGCGGGTAGTTTATTATATAATTTAATGGACATTGCATAGGGACTTGTAGAGTGCATTTTTAATCGAGAACTTGGTAAGTTTAGCCTAGATTGGTGTCTGACTAGATAGCGTGTCTGGGTGTCTTCATCCATTCCCATTCAGAACAAACATTTGTGTGCATGAACATGTCTGTTTGTCCTGAATCTGGGTGTAATTATCTATATAAGTATGTATTTACAAAAAAAAAGTAGTGTATGTAGTATATCAGTTATCTGGTTTCCATAGTACAATCTCTGCTTAGTTTGGGATCAGATGACCATGTGTGAAATGTCCCAGGTTATTATTATTATTATTTACTAACAAATGTTAGGAATTATTAGAAGTTTTGAGTGCTCCTACACTGATGGAAAATGTTTAAAAATATTTACACCATTTCAAAACATGACATCGGCTCGCAGTTTGGATTTACGTTCAGAGGCGAACAAATGGTTTATTTGTAGCAATTTGTTAACTAACAATTTTGTTTAGAAATGTTTACTAACATTGTGTTGCTCCACATCGGTGTCACTGTGGTGAAGCTGTTGACAGTCTCAGGCACCATGGCCTGTCTTGCTGCAGGAGTGCAGGTCGCATAGCACGGCACGCCAGCATCAACGTTATTATTCGTAGAGCTTTTGTTACCGCCGATGTTAGAATCTAACGGTTTATATCTAACGTTTTAATCTAACGATTTATAAAACAATGGTTAGACCTGCTGGCTTGTATGGATCAGAATGTTGGGCCATAAAAAGAATGAATGAAAGGCAATTGCATGCAGCCGAGATGAGAATGCTAAGAGGGATGTGTGGTATTACGCGAATAGATAGAATAAGAAATGAGTATGTAAGAGGAAGTCTGAAAGTGACACGGTGACTGAAAAGTTGTGTGGAAATCGGTTGTCATGGTATGGGCATGTGATGCGGAGGAATGAGGAAAATGTCGTCAGGAAAGTGTTGAGTATGAACGTGGAGGGCTATACGAGTAAGGGAAGACCAAAGAAACGATGGATGGACTGTGTGAAAGATGGCCAGAAAGGGAGTGACTACCGAGATGACGACTAATAGAGAAGTATGGAAGAAAAAGACATGTTGCGCCGACCCCAAATAAATTGGGACAAGGGCAGGAGAATGATGTTAGAATCTAACGGTTTGGTACGTGACGATGGCAAGAGACCAGATGGTATGAAGTGGTTGCCTTGGGAGGTGGGTGGCCTTTAGTCTGGGACGCAACCTGTGTCGACACACTTGCGCCATCTCATGTTCCAAGCTGGGAGTGCTGTGCTGGCGCCGTTGCTGCGGCTGCTGAGACCCTCAAGCGGCGCAAATATTGTAACCTTATGGGTAATTACAGTTTTGAGCCGTTTGGGGTCGAAACGCTCTGGTCATGCGGCCCGAGTGCGCGTCATCTTTTTAAGGAAATTTCTCGCCGACTGGTCGATACTTCACACGACCAGAGGGCTGGCTCGTTCTTTGGTCAAAGAATTACCATTGCCATTCAACGTGGCAATGCTGTCAGTCTTCTGGACACGTTTCCGGACGACAGCGATGCGGACGAGTACTTCGAATACTAAAATTCCTAGTGTTTGTATTTATTTGTATATATAGTTAGTTAGTAATATAATTTTGTACATGGTGTAAATAGTTATACATTAAATGAATAAAAAGTAACATTACCTAACATGCAAACAATTTCTTAACATTGTGATCAAAATGTTTGTTTAGAAAATGTTTACTAATGTTTGTAAACATTTTTGCACCAGTGTGGGAGCACCTTAAAAAACCGAGCGAAGACGCTAGATGAAAGTTGGCTCTATTCGCTTGCATTTTATCACTACTACAAATTGTAACTTAAATAATGCACAATGGGTTATGACCATTTAAAAGGTTGTGCGTGTAAAGTTTTATTAATAATTATCCAAACCTGAAAATGCGAAAAAAAAATTCAGCTGATCCCTACATTATTTTTTTTTTGTGGATGGGAAATCATCAAATAACTTCTCCCGCTCTGGGTGGAGCTTGAGGGCGTGTCAGACTTCTACTGACTAAAACCCACCCGTGTTCCTTCAATTGCCTGTGCCAGGGCCACGGTAACTCTTTCGAACAACCCGCAACCCTGGCGGCCATCGGCCCTAGCGGACCCCTTCAGCTAGTGCTGACATCTCTTTGAGGCGCGCGTGGAACACAACGCGCCGTCGACCCGGGCCTGGTCCTTACCGGACGGCGAGCTACCCGTTGCTCGCCATCCGCAAGCCCGCGCCTACGGTGGCCGGGAATCGGCTATTGATTCCCGACGCCCAGGGCGTCTCCTACGGCGACTAGGGGCGTGAGGGCGCAAAGATTGCCTCTCCCTCACGCGTTCAGCCTCCTCCTTCGCGAGCATTACAGCTTCGCAGAAGGAGGTGACGGCTTCCCATGCACTCTCGCTCCGTACCATGGCCTGTACCAGGGCCGGACGCGAGAGATCGCCGCCGCCGATCGCCTCCGCGAGGACGCGGCGGTAACGAGTAAATACCTAAAGGTCATGGCTAAACCGCGGCCCTTAGCATGCCTTAGCTCATAACATTCAAATATTCATTAAATAATTATAACAGAACAGGTGATCTTCCGGATAAAGAGAACTATAGATCTACTTCTCTAGCAACCACAGTTGCAGAAGTGCTTGATAGTCTGCTTGATACACAACTGAACTTTGAAACTGAATCTTGTGCTGTATGATAACCAGTTTGGGTTTCGGATCGGACTCTACAGAAAGTGCAGTTTTGTATCTCAAGCAGACCGCCAGGTACTACACAAAGCTAAATACACCTGTGGGCTTAGCATGACCGCTTGTCTATCTCTACGAAGAGTAGACAACCTTTTCTATACAAAGTGATATTTCGTTTCTCCGTTTTAGACATCGCACCGTAGAAATCTCGTAGATCTTTGTCGAGGTCCTTTTTTGTGTAGACTATTTCGGAAGAAAGTTGTCTAGGGTAGTGAAGATTTGATTTTGTAATCGCCATGCTAAAGACAGTAGAAAACTTTCTACTCGACGGCCGCAAAGTATATACCTACGGTTAACTACAAAATCATTTCTTTTTTCTCTTCTTTTGCTTATATCTCGAAAACGGTGCGTCCTATCGCAAAAATAATGAAATTTTGCCCCCTTTACAAAGCTCGTAAACCCATAAAGCTCTACATGTAGGTAATAATTTTTCATATTTTCCTTACATAAAGTGAAAAATTCCATATTTTCCATACAAAAAGTGAAAAATTCCATATATTCCATATAAAATACGTTGAGAACCGCATCGCCTCCACAGTTGTATTTATATGCGTGACTTAATATTTGTAAAAATTGAGAATTAAACAGAAAAAAAAAATCCTATGAAAAAACAAAGAATTCTGAGTCGAATTATGTAAAAAAGTGAATTTCGTAAAAGTGCAGTTTACTCTTCTACTTTGTTGCCGTCGTACTGTCTACACGGTGACGTCATTTTTGTCTACTCTTCCGTCGACAAGACGCTTCTCTACGGTTCTCGTGCTAAACCGGCTGTTTTCGCTTGCTTCCTCGATCTGTTTGGGGCTTTTTACCTGGTCTCCTACGATATAATGGAAGAAGCTTGAGGCTGTAGGCTTGCCTATCGAGTTTATAGGTATCTTTAAGCATTGGCATAGAAACCAGTTCAATAATATTCGGTGGGCGGGTGTGCCATCAGAGCCATATTAAATGGATTGCGGCGTAAGGCAGGGAGGGTTAATATCCCCTGCCCTTTTCAATTTGTATATGAATGCCCTGATTGAGGCGCTTAGCAGTAACCATGTCGGCTGTCATATAGACGATGTCTGTGTTAATAACTTTAGCTACGCTAATGACATGGTGCTGCTGAGCGCGTCAGTCAGCGGTATTAGGACTTTATTGACTACTTGCGAACAGTACGCAATAGAATATGGGTTGATGTACAACCTCAAAAAAAGTCAGTTCATTGTTTTTAGGCAGGGACGAAATACCAGCTTGAGGTGCCCCCTATACGGCTAAACGGTGTTCCTCTTGAGCGTGTGGAACAATTTAAATACCTCGGTCACATGGTCACCACCGACTTTAAGGACAATGCTGATATGATGATGCTGCATATGATAGCCCACAGGTTTGCACGGTACCACAGACGTATAGGTGACGCTTTAGAGCGTTCTGTACTACCTTTTACACGTGCAGCTTGTGGAAGAATTATTTGCAAGTGGCGTATGGAGCCTTCCGTGTTTAATTCAATAAAGCTTTCTGCAAATTGATGGGGTTGCCATGGCGTTACAGTGCGTCAGGGATGTTTGCAGCGGCGCATGTGGGTTGTTTTCATACTACAATGCGCAAGCGCGCATCATCAATGAAGGCACGAGTTATGGCAAGCCCTAACAGGGTTCTGAGCATGATAGCTGGCTGAGTGGATTATCCGTACCTATATAATTCACTGCTGTACGTTACATGTCTCAGCGTGTATTCTTGTAAGCTAGGTGTTAAGAATATTGTTACTAACCATATATGAGTCTCAGCTCGAATCCTATCCTATCCTATCCTATGCTATCCTATCCTATCCTATCCTATCCTATCCCATCCCATCCCATCCCATCCCATCCCATCCCATCCCACCCCACCCCATCCCATCCCATCCCATCCCATCTTACCCCACCCCACCCCACCCCATCCCATCCCACCCCATCCCACCCCACCCCACCCCATCCCATCCCATCCCATCCCATCCCATCCCATCCCATCCCATCCCATCCTATCCCATCCTTTTTTTTTTTTTTTTTGTCGCTGAGAAATGTCATTACGCATCTCCGCTCGTCGGGGGACGACACGGAGTATGTGGGACTCCCTGCCAGTGGCAGTATACCCACTAAAACTCAGCGGTGTTCCCGCATCGCCGTGATGGGAGGGCCATGGGAAACCGGCTCAACCTTTGCTTCCACAACCCTCCCGGCGCATGCCCGCCTAGCTGGCGGGCCCCGCATGCCCCCCAGGTTGGGGGGCTACGGGAATGGCCGGGAACACCTGGCCATTCCCGTCCGACACTGGTGGAGGCCTGTGCAATACAGGCAAGGGTGCCCCCGCACCCGTTGCCTGCTGGCCTCCACCTGGGAGGAGTCGGAGATGAATGTCATACTGACGTCTTCTTCGACCCCTCCTCCGCCTTCGGAGCGGCGCCGCGAGAGGGTCTTCCTCCCGCGCGCGCTCCGCCGCCTCCTTCTGGGACATGACGTATTCGCAGAAGGAGGCGACTGCCGCCCAGGACCCCTCATCCCCCAGCATGGCGTTGATCAAGCCGGGGAGAGAAAGGTCCGTTCCGATCGCCGCCGTGAGACTGCGGCGCGGCTCGGACCACGACGGGCACACCTCGAGAGTGTGCTGCGCCGTGTCCTCCGCCGCGCCACAGTCGTGACACGACGGCGTCTCCTCCCGCCCGATACGGTGCAGGTACGATCCGAAACAACCGTGTCCGGACAGCACCTGCACCAGGCGGAAGGAGAGGAACCCATGCGACCGCTCGAGCCAGTCTCGCAGGACCGGCCCAATCGCGTCGAGGGTTCGGCGGCCGAAGGCTGCGGTGGCGAGGTCCGTCGTCCAATGGACGACGATGGCGTCCCTCGCCTCCCGCCGGACGGCTTCTCGCTCTTCCGGGGCGGGGCGTTCTCCTCTCGCCCTCCGCCCCGCCGTCCATTCATACACTCTGGCGAGCACCCACGCCTCGAGTTCCCAAGGTGGGGTGCCGGCCAGAGCGCATGCTGCCGCGAAGCCCACCGTGCGGTAGGCCCGCGCCACCCGCTGGGCTATGGCCCTTTGGGGCGCCCGCAGGGCGGCGGCGTTCTCCCTCCTTTGGAGGGAGTCCTCCCAGATGGGCGCCCCGTAGAGGGCCATACTCTTTAAGATGCCGGCGTAAAGTTGCCGGCATCGTGCGCTGGGCCCCCCCAGGTTGGGAAGCAGCCAAGAGAGCGCGCCCGCGGTCTTCAGCAGGCGCGACGACAGCCCGTTAAAATGCGGACCGAAGCGCCACCTGCTGTCGAGTACAAGGCCCAGATATTTCATCTGGGCCTTGACCTCGATTCTGACGCCCTCCACGAAGATGTGGGCGTCAGGTGGGGGGCGCTGCCGAGGTCCGTGGAAGAACACGGCCTCGGTCTTGTGTAGCGCCACGGTTAAACCTAGGCGGCGAATCCTCCCCGCGACCAAGGATCCGCCCGCCGAGGCCAAGTTGGCCGCCTCCCTGAAACTCCCCCCCCGGGCGGTGAGGAGAGTGTCGTCCGCGTAGCAAACGACACTCGTGCCTCGGAGGAGAGTTCCCCGCAGGAGCCAATCATAGCCGACGTTCCAGAGGAGAGGTCCTATGACTGACCCCTGCGGAACGCCGGCCTCAACGGCGTACCGCCGGACTTGGCCAGTCCTATTCACCAGGAGGATCGCCCGATCCTCCAGGTAGCTGGCCAGCAGACTGCGCAGGTATCGAGGCACTCCGTGGAATCGGAGCGCCTCTAGGATGGTGGAGTGGGGAACGGAGTTGTAGGCGTTGGCTATGTCGAATGACACAGCCAACAATCCATCCCCTGCCTCCATCGCCTCCTTCGCCTGCCCCTTAAGGCAGGCCAGCGCGTCCACCGTGGAACGCTCAGCCCGAAAACCGAACTGAGCATCCGACAAGTCCGGCCCGATCCCGCGCAAATGGCCCTTTAACCGCGTAGCGATTATCCCCTCGAACATTTTGCCGACCTCATCGAGCAGAACGATGGGCCGGTATGCCGAGGGGGAGTCTGCGGGGCGGCCCTCCTTGCGAAGGAGGCACAACTGCCCCTCCTTCCACGGTTTCGGGAACCTCCCAGAAGCAAGGCATGCGCTGAAGAGGTCCCGAAACCTCTCCTCCATTTGGGTGGCAGCGATCGCCACCACCCTTGCGGGAACGCCGTCGGGGCCTGGAGCTGTCTTCTTGGCGCGGATATGGAAAATCGCCGCGCTAAGTTCCGACTCCGTGACAGGAGGGGGGGCCTCCTCTTCTTCCTCGTCGTCTGGCGGGGCTATAGCTCGTGATGGGCCCATCACTGGCGGGGTGAAGTTGTTGTCCCTGCACGGGAACAGGGACTGAACCACCCCATCCAGAAACGCGGGCTCCAGGGTCTCGGCAACCGGGGGACCAAAGGGGCGCAATTTGTTTCGCGCCGCCTTATATGGTCGCCCGTAGGGGTCGTTGTCGAGACCCTCCAGCAGCTCGGCTCTAGCCGCGTCTCTGGCGGTGGCGATGGCCCGATCGAGGACCATTTTTGCCTCCATGTATAGCTCATAGAGGTGGTCCTCGTCGGCCCGGTCCCGTCGACGCCGCCGCCGGCTCCGCGTATAGGCCCTCCTTGCCCCCACACACGCTGCTCGAAGCCCCGCCAGCTCCACCGACCACCAGTACACGGCGCGTTTGGGTAGTGGTCGTCGGCGAGACCGAGGCATGCTAGAGTTGCATACCTCGGTCAGAGACTCCCTCAGTTGCCCCGCTACGGCGTCCACATCCAAGCCGGCGGTAGGCGGCGACAGCCAGTCCTGGATGAACGCCGCCTCCGCCGCTGCCTCCCTGTCCAGGCGGGTTAGGGCCCACCGCGGGAACGGTGATCGCCCCGAGAGGGGCCGCATCTCACCGGGGCCACTCGTGGAGATGTCGAACCGGATGTAGCGGTGGTCCGACATGGTCTCCACGAGGTCCACCCGCCAGTTCAACACGCGCGCGGCTAACGCAGGGGTGGCGAAAGTGACGTCCACTATTGAGCCACCCTGACGCCGCACGCATGTCTGGACGCTTCCTCTGTTCAAGAGGGAGAGTCCAGAGGAGGCAGCCCACATCTCCACCGCCCGCCCGCGTGCGTCGGTGGCCGGGTTGCCCCAGGTCACCGACTTGGCGTTCAAGTCTCCCAGCACGAAGACCTGACGCGGCGCCACCCTGCCGACCACGGCGGCCAGGACTCCGAGATAGTTCTCGAAGTCCTGGAGAGGGCGGTTTGGGGAGAAATAGACGCCCACGAGGGCTATCTCTCCCCACGCGGCGGCCACGTATCCCGGTCCCCTCTCTAATAGCGAGAGGGGAGGGGAGTCTGTGGAAGACCGCGCCGCTAGTGCCACCAAGCCCTCCTCGTCACCCAGCCAACTGCCGGGGATCGAGTAGGGCTCGGCGACCACCGCTACGTTCACCAACCACTCAGCCATGGCCTGCACCAGCAGGTCCTGGGCCGCTCTGCAGTGGTTGGTGTTCGCCTGGAGGATGCGGTAGTCGGAAACCATTATTCCGACATCGCACCCCCCTCCTCAGCAACCGCCGCTGGAGCTGCAGCGGCGACGACGGTGGCGGCGGTGGTGGCAACAGGGCGAACCTGCGCCGGCACTATGCCCTTCCTCACGGGGGGCTTGCAGCTCCTGCCCGTCATCCTGTGGTCCGCGGGGCGGCCACTGGTGGCACACGCCGTGCAGTGTGGCGTGGTGGCGCGGCAGGTGACACTCTTGTGTCCCTCTTGCCCGCACTGGTAGCACGTGTCTCCCCAGTCAAACTTTGAGGGACACGTGGCTCGGGTGTGGCCGAACGCAAAACACTTGAAGCAGCGCATAGGCTGGTCTTCAAGTGGTCGGACCACAGCCGAGCTGAGTCCCACCAATAACCGTCCTTTGCCCGCAGCAAGGACGGCCCCAGCCGCGGCGACTGGGCACTCAACGCGCATGATGCCCATGCCGCGGCGCCCGGGCCTGATGGCTCCGCCTTTTACTGCGCCAGCGTCGCAGCCTCCAGCCGCAGCAACGGCCGCCACCACATCCTCCTTGGTGACCGAATCCTCCAGATCGGCCACCTCCAAGGCTGCGGTCTTAACGGGCCTGACGACCGATGCCGCATCCGCGATGACCTCTTGCAACTTTGTTGCGAAGAGGTCCGCATTTGTGCCGCGTGTTTCCCCCGAGAACTCGAAAATTCGAGCCCCGGTTAGGGTTCGGCGGCACGTGATGTTGCTGATCCCCAGCTGCGTGGGATCAGCATTGGTACGAGCCCGTCTTAGGACGGACTCGTACGTCTCGCCCTGCTCCACGGCCTCCGGGGTGATGGTCACCACGACGGCCGCGGTTTTGGGAGGAACTAGCTTCCTCCCGCCGGCTGGAGCCCTTTTGGCTGCGGGAGCAGTCGCAGCGGGCTTGGAGGCCGACTTTTTACCCTTCTTTCCCCTCCTGACCACTTCCGTCCACGACTGGTTGGACGGGGTGGTGGAGGGAAGAAGGGCGTCTTCCTCCTGCGACTTCTGGGTGGCTGCTGGGGTGGCAGACGACCCAGACGCTCCCTCCGCACTTGTGGTGGGGGTTTGAGGAGCCACCTTGGTCCTCTTGCCCTTGCCTTTCCCCTTGCCCTTGGAGGGCTTCACGGCCTGGGGCTGCGCACGCGATGCCGAGCCTGCTAGAGGCACAGGTTCCGGCTCCTTCGACGGAGGACTCTTATCCGCCGCTAGCGGCGGTCGGAGCCGCCTTTCCGGCAAGAGCCGGTCCTCGATGCCTGCGAAGCAGGCTCTGGTGAAGGCCCTCTCCTCCATGACAACCTTGCGGATTATATCCTCAAGGTTGGAAGGGGAGGAGGAGGAGCCTCCTACTGCCGGACCTGGGGCAGGCTGGGCAGGCCGGGCCGCGGCCTCAGCCAGCTTCTGGTGTAGCTGGCTGTTGTCCGCTTGCAGGCGATCCACCCTTGCCTACAGCTGCCGCGTCTCGTCCGTGGCCGTCCGCTTCACCAGCTCCAGGACAATGCCGTGCAAGCTGGCGGCCCGGCATTTGAGGGCCTTCTGGAAGGTTATATTTACGAACATTTGTATTTTACTGCTACAAAAATAAATAAGTTCTAACTTAATGTAAGTATAGAAAAACAAAAAAACTAACTGAGAACAAATTTGAAAATAAGATGACTAAAAATTATTTCATGTGTGTGTGTGTTTGTGTGTGTGTGTGTGTGTGTGTGTGTGTGTGTATACTTACCCTCAAATAAGATTTTTTTCTGTTTCTTCATATGTATATACTCTAAAAGAAATGAGTAGACCATTTTCTTACAGTTATAGTATGTTAAGCCAAATGAATTCCAATATTACAAAACGATACGAAAAAAAAATTATTAAAGCAGTGTCGCTAGCACGACCAAAACAAACGTATCGCAGTAAGAGGCGTCCTAAACGCGTCACGGGCATGTATTTTTTGTTTGCATTTAAGTTTCGAGACTTATTAATACAAGTGGGGTTAATGACTTTTATTGCACCCTTATCTGGCGTAAGGTATAGTCAAAGTGACCATACGTCCCGTTTTGAACGGGACTGTCCCTTTTCTCGGTCACCTGTCCCGTTGTTCCCAAACAAAGCTCTGGACCGCAAAATAGTCGCGTTTTCCGAAACCGCGCGAAAATATCTTGCGGAATTTAATAATTACTGTCAGAGGAACTTTGCTATAGTAAAGCTGACAGGTCATTGATTTGATTTTTCACAATTTTTTTATAATGCAAATAATTATTAATAATTAATCCTAACTAATATTATAAACGTGAAAGTAAATTTGTTTGTTTGTTTGTTACCTTTTCACGTCTAAACCACTGAACCGATCATTCTGAAAGGTGAAGGGAATGACTCCATAGATTCCTGGGCCCACGTGTTAACTGAATCAAACTAGCCTTATTTGTAAGAGGATATAATAACAAGACCTCACTGGAAATTTGGTGAAATTTGGCTATCCAGGAACCAAGTTATATGAATTATAGTAAAAGTGAGGTTATATTATAACATTGTAGTTTTTTATGTTATTTACGAAATACTTTGAATGGCTTCGGTTGTGTAATGGTTTTATGTATGGAACGTGTGACCTGTCGAAGATCTGACACGTTTGGATCTCCCGCGCGCCCTGGATTGTCGCTACAGTCGAAGACAAGTTTCTATATCCAATATCCTGTAACCTAGAAGCAGTAGGAACCAATCTTTTAAAAACTAAAAAAGGGAGGAGGGAAAGTAAAATAAAACACCACAACCAATAAAAAGACAACTGACAGACATGATGCCAACATGGCTTGATAGGCTAAAAGCACGATTTGAATAGGTAAAAAAATGGGTAAAAACTTACAGGCTGAGATGCACGCCAATGACGAATAACTGATAAAATCGCCTCATCTTCCAAGACTCTTCTACCAATAGAGTTACTGCGACCAGTCACAATCGTACAATTTACACAGCGATCCATGTCGTCAATATCCAATCGATACGCGTAAACAGTTGTCCAAAATAGAGAGCCAGGTAATTTAGAATAGCAATATCCGTCAAATAGTCCGTTATAATGTGCAAAGCCGAGGTCGTGGGGTTAAACAATAAAACAAGGAAAATACGTGCGCACTCAGAACGAAAGAAAACGAACGAGTGCATCTGTCAGTCAGTGACTGCCGGATGTCAGGCACAAGTGTTGCCAGAAAAAAAATCACTACGAATCTATTCAATCGATTCCACGAAAGCTTGATATGCACTTGTCACTCGATTTTCATACATATTTTCATATTTTACCGATTTATTCATAATCGATTAGTAGTAATTCAGGAATTATTTAATCGATTATTTAGTTTCACTAACTTAATTTAAGTTTTCTCGCTTTCTAGGTAGAAACATGGTACCATACTTTGTAATTTCCTTTAGAAAAATATAACGGTTTTTTTAATACACATTTCAACTAGTTAACTGCTGGACCCAGAAGTCCCCTTCTCCTTTTGCATATACGTTGTCAGGTGTACAGACACGAACATATGGTACATTTCATCTCAAAAAAGTACTGTTCCCGAGGAAAATAACAATAACATTCTTATGATAATAGATGGCGCCACCTGTCCTTCGAATCATAATTGAATTATCATTATTATAGAAACTTTAGTAGTGTATTATGAGTTTTTTTTTAATATTTAAGTACCTACCTAATACATTTTGTGAGTCTAGAGTGTCGATAGACCGGTTTTTCATCTCCCTAACTATAATAATTGATTGTGAAATTCTAAATTAACGCGAGCGAAGCCGCGGGCAAAAGCTAGTCTGAATATAATTATAGTGAACACTAATTGTATTGAGTTACACTTTCTCTAAATCAATCTGCCTAGCCTTTTCCCAACTATGTTGGGGTCGGCTTCCAGTCTAACCGGATGCAGCTGAATACCAGTATTTTACATGGAGCGACTGCCTATCTGACCTCCACAACCCAGTTATTGGGTAATACGATACCCTTTGGTAAGACTGGTTGTCAGACCTTCGGGCTTCTGACGACCCGTAACGACTGTCAAAGATCCACGAATGACAGCCGGGACCAACGGCTTAACGTGCTTTCCGAGGCACGGAGGAATCTCGGTATGAAAAGATGGTCACCCATCCACAGACCAACCCCGGCAAGCGTAGCTTAACCTGATGGTTCGACCCGTGCGGCTGTTGTTATTTAGCCACGAGCTCTCTAAATAAAGAACATTAAAAAGTTGTGTTTATTTTCACTGTTAACTGGCATATACAGGGTTATTGGTAAAACACCAGCAACCTCTTAAGGGGTCATTGTACTCATCATTATGAACAACTTTTACTATGGGACCAAACCTGAAATCGCGGAAAAAAAATCAGCTGTTCAGTACCTTTTTGTCGAATCATGCGAACATAAATGTACTGAACAGCTGATTTTTATTGCGCGATTTCAGGTTTGATCCCATAGTAAAAGTTGTTCATAATTATGAGTACAATGACCCCTTAAGAGGTTGTTGGTGTTTTACCAATAACCCTGTATTAAAAAAAAAAAAGTTCAGTTTAGGTACAGTGCATCAACAGCGCACACTTGCCTACGTCTTAGTTCCAACGTATTAATGCGCACGTGCAGAAAAACTAAAACTTACCCCCATCGTTTGCTGTGGAAGAAGCAGCACTGAAGGCAGCAGCTGATGGCAACTCGGAGGTACAACATACAAGCACGCTCATGAGGACTGCAAAGACCTGAAAAGTAGAGCGACGATAATTTGGAAAGATGTATAGTAAATAATGCACCAAAAATCTGACTGCCAACAAATATTGCACACCTTTAATTTCCGTGCCCCCTCAAGAATTCCTCGCAGTGCAATAACACCAATATGCCGACCACAGTTCTAAGCGCCAATTCTCCCTATGCAAGGTTATGTAAGGTTGTAAATAGCTGCGGTGATCAAATTGATATGCACTTTGTTGAGGGGCGGTGACCGTTGACACGTCCAATATCTAACGGCCGTACCCTGGGACAGTCTTCCACGTTTTTGACGTATGTTCCCTACTTACTCTGCTGGTGACACACGTCACCACGCTCCCCTGAAAGCGTACGTAGTGGTGGATACAACCCACTAGGCGGACCTCGGAGGGATGATCAGCGAAGAGGCGGTGAAATAAAAATGCAGGATTTTCTTGATTCTTGCTTGTAGATTTCGGCTTGTTCTTGTTGTTGTTGCCTCTTCGACGGCTGAGCTGTGACTGAATTTTGCAACCAAATGTCGCTTAATTTATACCCGGTGAGGCCGGCCTAAGTTACCTTAAAGAGAACCGCGTATTTTGGATCTCTTTTGCTTGTATTTTTCACTAAGCCGAAATCTTTAAGCCTTTATTTTATAAACTTTTCATGATACAATTTTACAGTTTGTTATTGTTTATCCTTCCTTATATAGTCCTTATGCTAATTAGACATTAATTTACAACTTAACTATAAACAATAAAAAAATCCTAGAACATTAACTGTAAAAATTGCGACTTTACGTATTTTCACTATACAAAATCCCTTATAATTTCTAAACTAACTGTCCGATTTTCATAATTCAAACGGTATACATAGTTTTATGACTAAACCTATCTTTTAAAACAAAAATTATCAAAATCTATCCATAAACAAAAAAGTGAGTTTTCAAGTTACGTAATTTTACTCGAACTAATTTATTCTTATAAGAATCCTTTCAAAAACAGTCTTATTGGTTTATAGTACAAAAACTAATAACAAATCTAACTTAAATAACTAACTAGAAACATAGAAAAAACAAAATAAATCACTTTAAAAGTTTCTAAGTTCATAACAATAGTCTTACATCATTTTTGCGTAGCGGTCCCGGCGCTACTTGCGCCCATGTGCCTAGATAGGGTCTCGTCGCCGACACACTTTGATAACTCCCCCGTCCCTTGCTCGGGTATGATGTGCCAGCTGGTGGCGTAGCTGAGCCTGTAGCTTTAAACTCCCCTGATAATAATCATTCAAATCTGAACCAGCCTGTCCCATCTTGCTGTCCTCCCCCCAGCGACGCCCTAAGCCGAGGCCCGTTCCCCACAGGGGGAGCCCTTAGCGTGTAGTCGCTTAGTCTGTAAGTTTTTTGCCCCTGGCTGGAGGCTTTGAGTTTTTCTTAAGGCAGCCACAGGATAGTCCGGTTAAGTAGTCTCGACCTCTCTAGGTCAACTACGAGATGCCATTCATAAAAAAAAAAAAAAACTTTGATAACTTGCGCAAACTGAAAGCCAATTTTCTTAATTATCTTCCAGTTGTTAAAGAGTAATATAAATCTTTAATTATCTCGCTTGAAATAAATGTTTTTACATATAATAAGTAGGGTAATTGCTGTAGTAATTGGCCACGCTTTAGTAACTGGCCACTCATAAAAAAAGAGGTAGAAACAAGGAGAAGAAGCAAGCTCATGAATGAAAAGGACAAAAAAAATTTTTTTCGTCCTTTTCATTTATGAGCTTGCTTGCATTACCTTGTTTCCACCTCTTTTTTATGAGTGACCTGTCACTAAAGCGTGGCAATTACTACAGCAATTACAATATACAGGGTGTCCATGGAAGTATGGATCAAATCGAATAGGGGCGTGGGCAAGGTCTTTTCCAAACTTTTTAACCCTGAGAATGTTGGTGCAATTTTTTACGGTTCAAAAGTTATGACCAATTTTTGTTTTTTTCAATCACTTCCCATAGTGCTCAATGAAAAAAATCATTAAAAATACTAGCAAAGCTATCAATTACTTTTTTTTTCAGAACTTTGTAGAAAAGTGGGCCTTTTCTGTTCTCGATACACTCTTGCAGCTTGGCGTGCATTTCCATCACAAAATCCGTAAATGAAATGCATATCTGCATATTCATGGCTGTAGTACGTAGTTCCTCAAGACCTCAAGTCAAACAGTGTCCAAATCACAGGCAAAAACAAAGTCCAAGTTACACAGTCCAAATAACGTTAAAGAATAATTATTGATGAACACCGACTTAAGTACGTGCGCAGTCACAAGCTAGTAGCGAGTTACTAAAACATCTTTCTGAGTGCGCACGTGCGCCGGCGCTGGTTCTTTTGTTTCCCTTCCCCCGCACATTCCTAGCACCTCGTTGGAATGCAATGCCCCTCCACTTCCTCTTTCACCTCGCCGCGCTCGCCCCGTCGCCATACATATTGTACCAGAGCGCCGATATGACGTGATTGACAGCAGGTGCACGGTTTTTTCCGGGGTGTAGCTAGGGCAAATAACTCATGAGATAGCAAAAACTTTACTGAAATTATTTTTATTTTTTATTTAAACCTAAACCACATCAAACAGTAGTGTTCAGATAGGTAACAAATGCCTAGGGACTGAAATTAAATCGTTAGTTAAGCTGAAAAAAATGAAAATTTGAAACATAGAAAATTGTAAAAATACGACCTCCTTGTTAATAAAAATCTCTAATTTTTAAGCTGTTAAGAATATTCCAGTGATTCATACCTCCAAAGAATCTCTATGACTTGGACCAGTTTTTGTAATACGTGGTCAACTTTCGCTAGTGTAACTTTTCCCATAAAAATCGCTCGAAAATTGAGTAAAACTTCTGCCAGACCGAAGACTTTGCAGTAACTGTTTTTTTTTATTATTGAACACATGTTTCCTAGATGCGTATAAGTATTACCAAAAGAAAGGCCCACTTTTCTACAACGTTTTGAAAAAAAAAAAGTAATCGATAGCTTTGCTAGTTTTTTTTTATGATTTTTTTCATTGAGCACTATGCGAAGTGATTGAAAAAAACTAAAATTGGTCATAACTTTTGAACCGTAAAAAATTTTACCAACATTCTCAGGGTTAAAAAGTTTGGAAATGACCTTGCCTACACTCCTATTCGATTTGATCCATACTTCCAGGGACACCCTGTATTGTTAGGTTAATTATTATATAAAACTAGATTAATTAATTATTATTAAATTTCTCTACAACTTCTTTATGCGTGCGGAGTTTACCTGTAAGTGATTGTTGCACTGTTGCATATACATTATTGTATGTTACCTATAAGCATGAAATCAGTGTAAACAATTGTTGGTGAACCAATATATAAAAATAGGCAGAGAGAAAACAATATAATAATAAAATATAATTATAATAAAAAGAAAAAAACCACAACGTACCTCCATCTTTACTGCCAAAGGCAAAACTCGTGATGCTGACAATTAACTGAAACTGGAGCTGCCTTCAGGTACTTGTGGATGTTTGTTCACAGACTTGAAAATGTAAAACAATGGATATTTGAGAGGGTTGCATTATAAAAGAACTCCCACACTGCCTTTAAAAATGTATATAAACATTTACTAACAGTAATACATTTCTAACACTAATACATTTTTGACAGGTCAGCTGGCGTGGTTAAGATACCGCCTATCACATCGCAAGTCGTGGGTTCGATTCCTCAATACTCAATACTTTTATTGCAAATTGGTAAACTTACAATTAGATCATGTGGTATATATATATATATATATACATATATATATATACTCAATACTCAATACTTTTATTGCATTCCACATGTAGGTATTCTTAGGTGGTAAACTTATAATTAGATCATGTGGACCCTGTCGGGCACAGCAAAATAAGTGAGTGAGGAGAGAGGAAGCATTTGTTATTTATATAATATTACTTAAAACTATAAATAATGATGCAAGTTACCTACTTGCATCATTATTTTTTCTGAGATAAAAAAAAAAAAACGTATATATAAACAGGTATCTGTTGAGAGATGTTATAGTATTTAGTTATGACTTTATAAGTCTATCACTTAGATATTCGTTTACCGAGTAGTAGCTTTTATTTAGCAAAAATTGTCGAAGGTTTTTTAAAAATATATTGTCTTTCTCTTCTTTTTTTATTAGTGCGGGTAGTTTATTATATAATTTAATGGACATTGCATAGGGACTTGTAGAGTGCATTTTTAATCGAGAGCTTGGTAAGTTTAGCCTAGTTTGGTGTCTGAGTAGATAGCGTGTCTGGGTGTCTTCACGTTTTGAATAAAATTCTTGATATTTCCGCACAAATTTGCAAGTTTCTAAAATATATATACAGGGAAGGGTTAAGATATTATGTTTTTGAAAGAAAGGTTTGCAACTATCTGTTTGATCAATGTTTACCAGGATTCTTACCAATTTCTTTTGCAGGGTGAAAAGTGTTTGTGCACCTGTGCTGTTTCCCCAAAGGGTGACACCATAGGTAAGCCATGCATAGGCATAAGCATAATAAGTAGTGAGAGCTGTTTGTAAATTGGTAGTCTTTTTTATTTCACGAAGGGCGTAAGAGAATTTAGAAATTTTTGAGTGAGTTTTCTGTATGTGTGATTTCCAGTTTATATGTGTGTCTATAACTAGTCCGAGTAAGGTAAATTCGTTAACGGTTTCTAGTTTTGAGTCGTTGAAAATAAAATCTAAAGTTAAAGGTGTTTTTTGGTAGGGGTGGAAAGTTATTAATTTGGTTTTGGAGTAGTTTATCTCGAGGTTATGTTCGTTCATCCAGTTGCATGTTTTAGTAAGTATGGAATATATATATATATATAAACAGGTATCTGTTGAGAGATGTAATAGTATATAGTTATGACTTTATAAGTCTATCATTTAGATATTCGTTTACCGAGTAGTAGCTTTTATTTAGCAAAAATTGTGTAAGTTTTCTTTTTTTAATGTTGTTTTTCTCTTCTTTTTTATTAGTGCGGGTAGTTTATTATATAATTTAATGGACATTGCATAGGGACTTGTAGAGTGCATTTTTAATCGAGAACTTGGTAAGTTTAGCCTAGATTGGTGTCTGACTAGATAGCGTGTCTGGGTGTCTTCATCCATTCCCATTCAGGACAAACATTTGTGTGCATGAACATGTCTGTTTGTCCTGAATCTGGGTGTAATTATCTATATAAGTATGTATTTACAAAAAAAAAAGTAGTGTATGTAGTATATCAGTTATCTGGTTTCCTTACTACAAGCTCTGCTTAGTTTGGGATCAGATGACCATGTGTGAAATGTCCCAGGTTATTATTATTATTATTTACTAACAAATGTTAGGAATTATTAGAAGTTTTGAGTGCTCCTACACTGATGGAAAATGTTTAAGAACATTTACACCATTTCAAAACATGACATCGGCTCGCAGTTTGGATTTACGTTCAGAGGCGAACAAATGGTTTATTTGTAGCAATTTGTTAACTAACAATTTTGTTTAGAAATGTTTACTAACATTGTGTTGCTCCACATCGGTGTCACTGTGGTGAAGCTGTTGACAGTCTCAGACACCATGGCCTGTCCTGCTGCAGGAGTGCAGGTCGCATAGCACGGCACGCCAGCATCAACGTTATTATTCGTCGAGCTTTTGTTACCGCCGATGTTAGAATCTAACGGTTTATATCTAACGTTTTAATCTAACGATTTATAAAACAATGGTTAGACCTGCTGTCTTGTATGGATCAGAATGTTGGGCCATAAAAATAATGAATGAAAGGCAATTGCATGCAGCCGAGATGAGAATGCTAAGAGGCATGTGTGGTATTACGCGAATAGATAGAATAAGAAATGAGTATGTAAGAGGAAGTCTGAAAGTGACACCGGTGACTGAAAAGTTGTGTGGAAATCGGTTGTCATGGTATGGGTATGTGATGCGGAGGAATGAGGAAAATGTCGTCAGGAAAGTGTTGAGTATGAATGTGGAGGGCTATACGAGTAAGGGAAGACCAAAGAAACGATGGATGGACTGTGTGGAAGATGATATGGCCAGAAAGGGAGTGAATCTAACGGTTTGGTACGTGACGATGGCAAGAGACCAGATGGTATGAAGTGGTTGCCTTGGAAGGTGGGTGGCCTTTAGTCTGGGACGCAATCTGTGTCGACACACTTGCGCCATCTCATGTTCCAAGCTGGGAGTGCTGTGCTGGCGCCGTTGCTGCGGCTGCTGAGACCCTCAAGCGGCGTAAATATTGTAACCTTATGGGTAATTACAGTTTTGAGCCGTTTGGGGTCGAAACGCTCGGGTCTTGCGGCCCGAGTGCGCATCATCTTTTTAAGGAAATTTCTCGCCAACTGGTTGATACTTCACATGACCAGAGGGCTGGCTCGTTCTTTGGTCAAAGAATTAGCATTGCCATTCAACGTGGCAATGCTGTCAGTCTTCTGGGCATGTTTCCGGACGACAGCGATGCGGACGAGTACTTCGAATACTAAAATTCCTAGTGTTTGTATTTATTTGTATATATAGTTCGTCTGAAACACAGGATGTCCTAGTTCAGGCAAATAACACTGGTGAACTTGACATAGATTTAAGCAAAACTGTATTTACTGTATTACTTCATAACTTGAATAAATATTATTATTATTATTATAGTTAGTTAGTAATATAATTTTGTACATGGTGTAAATAGTTATACATTAAATGAATAAAAAGTAACATTACCTAACATGCAAACAATTTCTTAACATTGTGATCAAATGTTTGTTTAGAAAATGATTACTAATGTTTGTAAACATTTTTGCAACATTTTTTAAAAAACCGAGCGAGACGCTAGATGAAAGTTGGCTCTATTCGCTTGCATTGCATCACTACTACAAATTGTAACTTAAATAATGCACAATGGGTTATGACCATTTAAAAGGTTGTGCGTGTAAAGTTTTATTAATAATTAACCCAACCTGAAAATGCGAAAAAAAAATTCAGCTGATCCCTACATTAACGAGTAAATACCTTTTTTTTTTTGTGGTTGGGAAATCATCAAATAACTTCTCCCGCTCTGGGTGGAGCGGGAGGGCGTGTCAAACTTCTACTGACTAAAACCCACCCGTGTTCCTTCAGTTGCCTGTGCCAGGGCCACGGTAACTCTTTCGAACAACCCGCAACCCTGGCGGCCATCGGCTCTAGCGGACCCCTTCAGCTAGTGCTGACATCTCTTTGAGGCGCGCGTGGAACACAACGCGCCGTCGACCCGGGCCTGGTCCTTACCGGACGGCGAGCTACCCGTTGCTCGCCATCCGCAAGCCCGCGCCTACGGTGGCCGGGAATCGGCTATTGATTCCCGACGCCCAGGGCGTCTCCTACGGCGACTAGGGGCGTGAGGGCGCAAAGATTGCCTCTCCCTCACGCGTTCAGCCTCCTCCTTCGCGAGCATTACAGCTTCGCAGAAGGAGGTGACGGCTTCCCATGCACTCTCACTCCGTACCATGGCCTGTACCAGGGCCGGACGCGAGAAATCGCCGCCGCCGATCGCCTCCGCGAGGACGCGGCGGTAACGAGTAAATACCTAAAGGTCATGGCTAAACCGCGGCCCTTAGCATGCCTTAGCTCATAACATTCAAATATTCGTTAAATAATTATAACAGAACAGGTGATCTTTCGGACAAAGAGACCTATAGACCTACATCTCTAGCGACCACAGTTGTAGAAGTGCTTGATGGTCTGCTTGATACACAACTGAACAAATAGCTTGTGCTGTATGATAACCAGTTCGGGTTTCGGCTCGGTCTCTACAGGAAGTGCAGTTTTGTATCTCAAGCAGACCGCCAGGTACTACACAAAGCTAAATACACCTGTGGGCTTAGCATGACCGCTTGTCTATATCTACGAAGAGTAGACAACGGCGCTCAATCTTAGTACAAAAAAACTGGGGACAGTGGGCTTAGCATGACCGCTTGTCTATATCTACGAAGAGTAGACAACGGCGCTCAATCTTAGTACAAAAAAACTGGGGACAGTGGGCTTAGCATGACCGCTTGTCTATCTCTACGAAGAGTAGACAACGGCGCTCAATCTTAGTACAAAAAATCTGGGGACAGTGGGCTTAGCATGACCGCTTGTCTATCTCTACGAAGAGTAGACAACGGCGCTCAATCTTAGTACAAAAAAAACTGGGGACAGTGGGCTTAGCATGACCGCTTGTCTATCTCTACGAAGAGTAGACAACGGCGCTCAATCTTAGTACAAAAAAAACTGGGGACAGTGGGCTTAGCATGACCGCTTGTCTATCTCTACGAAGAGTAGACAACGGCGCTCAATCTTAGTACAAAAAAACTGGGGACAGTGGGCTTAGCATGCCCGCTTGTCTATCTCTACGAAGAGTAGACAACGGCGCTCAATCTTAGTACAAAAAAACTGGGGACAGTGGGCTTAGCATGACCGCTTGTCTATCTCTACGAAGAGTAGACAACGGCGCTCAATTTTAGTAGGTACAAAAAAAACTGGGGACAGTGGGCTTAGCATGACCACTTGTCTATCTCTACGAAGAGTAGACAACCTTTTCTATACAAAGTGTTATTTCGTTTCTCCGTTTTTGACATCGCACCGTAGAAATTTCGTAGATCTTTGTCTAGGTCCTTTTTAGGGTTCCGTAGTCAACTAGGAACCCTTATAGTTTCGCCATGTCTGTCTGTCCGTCCGTCTGTCCGTCCTCGCTTAATCTCTGTGACCGTTAGCACTAGAAATCTGAAATTTGGTACCAATATGTATATCAATCACGCCGACAAAGTGGTAAAATAAAAATTGGAAAAAAATGTTTTATTAGGGTAGCCCCCCTATATGTAAAGTGGGAAGTGATTTTTTTTTTAATTTCAACCCTAACGTGTGATATATTGTTGAAAAGGTATTTAAAAATGAATAGGGGTTTACTAAAATCATTTTTTGATAATGTCAATAATTTCGGAAATAATCGCTCCAAAAGTAAAAAACAATGTGTCCCCCTCTAACTTTGAACCATAAGTTTAGAAAATATGAAAAAAATTGAAAAGTAGAACTTTATAAGGACTTTCTAGGAAAATCATTTTGAACTTGATGGAAACAACAGTTTTTGTACAAAAAAGACAAAAAGTTGTACAAAATAATTTCTGGACTATGTTTGTAGTATAATCGTATATGCAAGCATTTTTTTAAACTTCGTTTACATATTTTATTATCCTGAACGTATCTTTTTTCAAACAAAAAAAGAATTATTAAGTGCAATGTTGCACGCTCCGTGTTCGCGCACGTACCCACTACCGGGAGCAGTTGCAGGAGCGCGGAGCGCTGCTGGAGTGCGAACATGATAGATACCCACCTTTAAACTCATAAGTGGGAACACTTATTGTGACGGACGGGAAGCTACGGAACCCTAGACTGAGCGTGGCCCGACACGCTCTTGGCCGGTTTTTTTTATGTAGACTATTTCGGAAGAAAGTTATCTAGGGTAGTGAAGACAATTTGATTTTGTAATCACCATGTTAAAGACAGTAGAAAACTTTATACGGTTAACTACAAAATCATTTCTTTTTTCTCTTCTTTTGCTTATATCTGGAAAACGGTGCGTCCTATCGCAAAAATAATGAAAATTTTGACCCCTTTATAATGCCTGTAAACCCATACAGCTCTACATGTAGGTAATAATTTTTCATATTTTCCATACAAAAAGTGAAAAATTCCATATATTCCATATAAAATACGTTGAGAATCGCATCGCCTCCGCAGTTGTATTTATATGCGTGACTTAATATTTGTAAAAATTGAGAATTAAAGAGAAAAAAAATCCTATGAAAAAACAAAGAATTCTGAGTCGAATTATGTAAAAAAGTGAATTTCGTAAATGTGCAATTGACTCTACTTTGTTGCCGTGGTTCTGTCTACACGGTAACGTCATTTTTGTTTACTCTTCCATCGACAAGACGCTTCTCTACGGATCTCGTGCTAAACCGGCTGTTTTCGCTTGCTTCCTCGGTCTGTCTAGGGCTTTTGACCTGGTCTCCTACGATATAATGGAAGAAGCTTGAGGCTGTAGGCTTGCCTATCGAGTTTATAGGTATCTTTAAGCATTGGCATAGAAACAAGTTCAATAATATTCGGTGGGCGGGTGTGCCATCAGAGCCATATTAAATGGATTGCGGCGTAAGGCAGGGAGGGTTAATATCCCCTGCCCTTTTCAATTTGTATATGAATGCCCTGATTGAGGCGCTTAGCAGTAACCATGTCGGCTGTCATATAGACGATGTCTGTGTTAATAACTTTAGCTACGCTAATGACATGGTGCTGCTGAGCGCGTCAGTCAGCGGTATTAGGACTTTATTGACTACTTGCGAACAGTACGCAATAGAATATCGCTTGATGTACAACCTCAAAAAAAAGTCAGTTCATTGTTTTTAGGCAGGGACGAAATACCAGCTTGACGTGCCCCCTATACGGCTAAACAGTGTTCCTCTTGAGCGTGTGGAACAATTTAAATACCTCGGTCACATGGTCACCACCGACTTTAAGGACAATGCTGATATGATGATGCTGCATATGATAGCCCACAGGTTTGCACGGTACTACAGACGTATAGGTGACGCTTTAGAGCGTTCTGTACTACCTTTTACACGTGCAGCTTGTGGAAGAATTATTTGCAAGTGGCGTATGGAGCCTTCCGTGTCTAATTCAATAAAGCTTTCTGCAAATTGATGGGGTTGCCATGGCGTTGCAGTACGTCAGGGATGTTTGCGGCGGCGCATATGGATTGTTTTCATACTACAATGCGCAAGCGCGCATCATCAATGAAGGCACGAGTCATGGCCAGCCCTAACAGGGTTCTGAGCATGATAGCTGGCTGAGTGGATTATCCGTACCTATATAATTCACTGCTGTACGTTACATGTCTCAGCGTGTATTATTGCAAGCTAGGTGTTAAGAATATTGTTACTAACCCTATGTGAGTATTGTGAGTACACAGGAGACTAACACATCGGTTTAAGAACAATGTTACTAACCATATATGAGTCTCAGCTCCTATCCTATCCTATCCTATCCTATCCTGTCCTATCCTGTCCTATCCTGTCCTATCCTGTCCTATCCTGTCCTATCCTGTCCTATCCTGTCCTATCCTGTCCTATCCTGTCCTATCCTGTCCTATCCTGTCCTATCCTGTCCTATCCTGTCCTATCCTGTCCTATCCTGTCCTATCCTGTCCTATCCTGTCCTATCCTGTCCTATCCTGTCCTATCCTGTCCTATCCTGTCCTATCCTGTCCTATCCTGTCCTGTCCTGTCCTGTCCTATCCTGTCCTATCCTGTCCTATCCTATCCTGTCCTATCCTGTCCTATCCTGTCCTATCCTGTCCTATCCTGTCCTATCCTGTCCTATCCTGTCCTATCCCATCCTAGAAAAAATGACCAAAAGCTTCGGAACATGTATTGTGTAAACTCTTTGTTTAATCTATTCAAATGATCCATTATCCATCACAATATAAGTTCAGCTTTACATATTACTATGTACAATGTTTATATAATACATTGCTAGGTAGGACAGTCGCTCATACCTCCATCTTAATGAAGAAATAATTCTATCAGGCACGAATCGAATTTACAACAAAATGAATTTGAAACTAACACAAATGATTATGTATCACTCTAATCCACCCTCACAATCTATTCAATCTCGATATTTAATCAAAAAAAGTCTGGAGGTGTCTTTAAATACCTGGTTGAAACGAAGTTCTTTCGCTGTATATTATGTATTAATTCAGAGCCATCTACAAGTATGGTCTTAATTTCTCAAACTTCAAGTGTCAAAAACTATAATGGAGTAATTAAGTACTTGCTGCTAAGTAATTTCTTAGTGAAGTCATTACTTGAGGATTGTCTTTATTATAAAATCTTATTCTATACTCGAATAACGCACATTACTTACTTAAGTACCTAAATGCTTGAGTAAGAATCAACACTCCATTGCAAAATCAAACGCAAAATGGTCGAGTTCTCAATTCTTGACTGACATGGTGACTATTACTTGGCTAAGAATTCTAACCTTTGACAGTTCTAACTTTAAGCTTCAGTACTAAACTGTTTAATGAAAATCGTTACTTGAGTAATTACTTTTACTGAAGTAATCACTTTAACTTGTTTATAAATACGGGTATAAGTATCCAGTCTGGGGTCAAAAGTGTTTGTTTTTGTTTTTAATACAGAGCCATCTAAAAACTCATACGTCTAGGGCTCTGTCATTTGACATTTGAAACTGACTTTTTTAGAGATAACGCTTTTTCCATACCGCAAGCCGCGCTAAAGAACTTCGTTCCGAAAAAATTATTAATAAAAAATACTAAAACGTTTACCTTTATATTTAATCATAGGACAAGCGGGACTACAGGGTTCTAGAGCATGGAACCCGGGTTCGCGGGCTGAACCTCAAATTCGTCTTGCACGGCAGACGGCGGATGGCACACTGCAGTATAGCACAAAGGAAATCAATAATCTAGAAAAGACTAGCTGCACTGCGCAGGTCACGATTCAGGCCTCGATGTGAGATATATGGTGCATTTATAGTTTCGCGTCACATAAGTTTGCTGCTCTGAAACCAGTCTAGATATTGATTACGGCGCAGTCATTTGTAGCTTGCTTCAGAGCGGCAAACTTACATGATACGAACTAAATATTCTGATAGCGGTAAAAGGGTGTCGTGATCCGACAGACAATTCAACGATAATCATTGATGAGAGCTGTTGGTAACCCAGTGGTAAAGGGCTGATTTATGAGTTGTTTCTGATCGTGGGTTCAGTCCAGGTAGGGTTTGCGTTGGGCTGGTGCCTAAGTAATAACAGCCACATGGGTCGATCGATCAGATTCAGAGTCCGTAGATAAGTAACCATCTCTGTGTCTCGAAAAGCACGTTAAGCCTTTAGACCCGGCTGTCATACTTGGATATTTGACAGTCGTTACGGGTAGTCTGAAGCCCGAAAGTCTTACAACCAGTCTTACGAAGGAGTATCGTGTTACCCAGTAAGTGGGTTGTAGAGGTCAGATAGGCAGTCGTTCCATGTAAAATACTGGTATTCAGCTGCATCCGGTTAGTCTGGAAGCCGACCCTAACATAAACATTTTAATAAAAATTTAAAATTTAGGCAGCCGTCATTTTGGATTTTCATTTTGTCCAAATTCACACGTACTCTCTCTGTCTCTTATTTGTAATAGAACGAGACAGAGAGAGAGAGAGAGAGAGAGCAAGTCGCATGGAGGAGGCATAATGCTTTTTTCGATATGAATGTGACGATTTCTACCAGTTTACTCCTACCGCGAGCTGCGTTAAAGATTTTCGTTCATTCAAAAAACACAACACCGCTTGTATGACTATGCATTTGAGAATGGGTTAGTATATTGGAAAAGATCTGATAATGAATGTGGATGGCTATAGTAAGGGAAGACCAAAGAAACGATGGATGGACTGTGTGAAAGATGATATGGCCAAAAAGGGAGTGACTACCGAGATGACGACTAAAAGAGAAGTATGGAAGAAAAAATAAATTGGGACAAGGGCAGGAGAATGATGATATTGGAAAAGAGATTTACTTATATTTGATTTTGTAATTTCTTTTTCACCATAAGGTTGAATTTATACAGTGTGAAATTGAATTCATTGACATCCTTTTATGGGGTCATTGTACTCATCATTATGAACATCTTTTGCTATGGGACCAAACTTGAAATCACGAAAAAAATTCTCTTTCCTACATTTATGTTTGCATAACTCGTCGGGTTCGAACCTACGACCTACAACTCGTAAGTCGCGGCCATTACTCCTGGGTAACCACTGCTCTAGTGTACGAGTACTCGTATTATATTATATATTAGTATACCAAGTTTTAGAGTCTCTTAACCAGCCATAATTAGGCCAACTTGCACGCTTAGTCGGGTTAATTAAACACATGCAGAGTTTGTAAACTCGGAGTTCAGTAATTAATATTTCAAGTTTTTACTTCTAATTACGCGTTCCGCTACTAACCATTAACACCGAGATATTTAACCTGACTTAAGTACTGATGAAACATAAAATAGAATGGCAATGTGGGTGGCCTGACAGGTAAGTAATCCGACCAAAAATGAATGAACGAGCAATGAACGGAAATTGTATACCCATTTCTTTTTTACACTACATTACGATATGTAATACTGGTACTTTCTTGTCTTTGAATTTTATAACGTGACAATTAATTTGAACCTGCACAAACCGTGCGACGTCAATAAAAAAAAAAACAATATTTGAGCCTTATTGTATGTGGTTACCATGGAGATGTAGTTTATTGACTGCCGAAAACGTCATATAAAAAAATATGTAATAAGGTTTTATAATTTTTATTTATTTTTATAAAAGTTCATGAATACCTACTGTAGGTACTATTATTGATTGCTGATATAGTACAGAATTTAACGTTGAGCAATATGCAATACAAAATAAGTTATCAGCGGAATATAACGATTATTACTTACTTTATCTCAGTGATCAGGGACAGGTACCTCATAACGTCAATTTATTTTGACATGTCATATACACTAAACCAGAGTTTAGCGACTTTAAGGGCCGGTTTTTTTATCCGTAGTTAACTCAACCAATGGTTAAACATAGTAACTAATGGTTGAATTTTGGCTAAATATGAATGAGCTAACATGAATATATTCATGTTAGCTCATTCATATTAAAAAAAACAGTAACTATTGGCCATAACTCATTCATGCCTTTCACATTTAGCGAAAATTCAAATATTAAATACTATGATTAACCATTGGTTGAGTTAACTACGGATCAAAAAACTGGCCCTAACTCTCCCACATCGGTGGGTTAAATAATTAAAAGTTTAATTCTAGGTTTCCTCTAAATTTTGGTGGCGCAATAAGAATTATTTGATTAACCCTGAGTTAGCTGTTAACTCCGAGTTATTTAGGATAACCCATGCACGCACAAATGGGCCTATTCAATTTAAATCCCATGCAATAGGGGGCGAGCCTATAGCCAATGTAGACTCCGGGAGTACCCTATTCTATAAACCTAATGATAAAAAGTAATAAAAATACTGGCGCCGATTCTCTTGTTCAATAACTGACCTAAAATTAGAGAATCGCTATATCTATTACTAACAGGCAGCGCGAGAAAATGACGGCTATACATAAAGGCACCATAGGACAGCAAACACGCAACGGTCGCCGGCTATCCAAACGGGTGTAGACAACCCAACAACGAGTGAATTTCAATCTTACTCTAAACACGACAGGTGTCATAATCCTGTTAACTCGAAAGGCGGTGCCTCCGAGCTCACGCGTGCGACGAGCGGTACGATGAATCACCCAACTCAGCTGATCGCGCGCCCTACAACCGGTAACTTGAGACACACAGCTAACGCGCTCGGTAACCTACGACGATGAAAGTTAACAGGAATATGGCGGACTTAATGAAGGATGGCGAATGGAAGCGTGAGAAACAGTCTTCCACTCCGTCATCAGATTAAGTTGAAGGCAAAAGGCGGCCTCCGCGACCACGACAACAAAAAACTTTGCAAGCCTTTTTCATCAGTGTTCTACGAATGTTTTTGTTTGCATTTCCTAGTCTACAACAGAAAGTGACGTCATGCAACGTTACGTAAATTACTACAAACCAAGGACTTTACTTCGACAAGATGTGCAACCTCCAAGTTATCAAGAACGATTGGGAACTCATCGTGTTTTATAACATGTCCACGTTCTATCATGGAGTATCCAACATTAAAAACTATGTCAAACACTTAAAACAAACCGCTGATTGCATGGCTTCGCAATATGACAGCGTCATCCTACAATTAGAGCAAGAAGTAAAGAAATTTGAGCATTATCAAAAACTCCTTGTAAACCCAAACGCAAGAAGGCAAAAACGTGGTTTAATCAACGGAGTAGGGTACCTGTCGAACACGTTGTTCGGAGTATTAGATGAAAACTTCGCCCAACATTATAACTCCTGAAGACTTATCAAGCTGTTGTTATTATTTCATCAACAAGAAACCCATCCCCGTCATGACTTCAATTCTTAGCCGCCAGCCATCAGTCTGCAGATAGTCTGAGCCTATAGGTGCAGGACGTCAGCGCCGTTTGGGCTAGGAGGCCTAACCTGGTATAGGGATACACCCTCCTTTCACCCCATCGTGCCCATCGATCACGCCCGTCCGGCACAGTATGCTTGAACAAAGTGTAGACTATCGTCGTACACTATGTTCGAGTTGACTTCTGTCTAGTGTGTCATACAGGACCCTGACTGCTTCAATGTTGGTGAAGTCACGTGTCTGTCTCAGTACGAACCCCAAGTTTCTGAACGCCCTTTTGCAGATCTTATATGATCGCGAAATGACCATTCAGGAGTACAAGATACCCTTAAATGCAATCAGACTTTTTTATTTGTGATGGGTTTGCTCTTGACTCTAGGCTAGGTCAGAGGTGACAGAGACAAAGTCGACGATGGAGTGAGCTTACCCAGAAGAAGCCTGTTCACTCTCAATTTGAAGAGTTTAGGGTTGTATACGTTCGGAAACACAGACGCAGGTAGTGAGTTCCACTCTCTTGCTGTGCGCATTATAAAAGACATTTGGAAGCGCTTAGTGCGAATTGGTGGAATAGCAACCAGGTAGGGATGGTAACTGGCAGTGCGTCTAGATGTCCGATGGTAGAAGGGGGCCTCGGTTCTCGGGCACACTCTCCGAAGTACAATCTGTAGAAGACCGACAAGCAGGCAACCTTGCGGCGATGAGCCAAGCTATGAAGCTTGGCATCCACCAGTTTTACGTCGCCAATGAGCCTCTTAGCTCTGCGTTCCACCGAGTCAAGCGCTGCTAGTTGGTAGATACTTAGCTGATCCATCCCAAAGGTGACTGCAATACTCCATGCAGGGTCGTTTGCGCATACTTCTCATCTTGGGCAGCATCTTGAGATCGACTGCAAATATTAAACAAGAGCCGATTGCCGGATTTGCCGGAGGTCGTCAAACGATTGACAACCTTCGGCAAATCTTTTATCATTATTATGAATTTAAACAGGCCCCAGATAGAAGATTGGTCCTAGGAAACTTGTTATTTTTATTTTTGAAGCCATCTTCCTTATACCACAGTACAATAAAGTAAACAGTATTACGTCTTCATACGAAATGAACGAAACGACGCGCTTCAAAACCTCGGTGTACACCAGAGCCACATCACTTTACAAGTAAATCATACATGTCATGTGTGTGTACCACCAAAATTTAAGTTACAGAATTGTAACGGGAAACCTTACTCAAGTAAAATTATTATCAAAACCAGTAGTGACAATTCTATTATTTAGCGCGACACAAAAATTTACAAACGACACGTCGCACCTTTAATCAAAAACTGAAATAACTCAAAAAATACATATTTCGTGATTTTACTATAATATAAACTGAATATTAATTTCGCACGGAGAATCGTTCAGTCTAACAGCTGACTTGATAACGATGATAATGACAGAGATTTCTTTATTTTTTTTTTGTGATAAATTGAAGCCATTAAGGTAGACAATGTCAAACTTTTAATGCGTTTTCCCACAAAATATAAATTTTGAGTTATTTAGGTTTTTTATTAAAGGTGCGACGTGTTTTTTCCGGAAGACCCTTCAGTTTTGTAGCTGACAATTGTAAGAATAAGGTTTGTCTTACAGTAAATTGTAGTGGTCTAAATATTATTTTGTAGAATTGTAACTACAAGCCTACATGTCACGACGCGTGGGTCAGAGTGTATTACAATTTTATTCATTTATATTTTTGAATCATTACAAATTGAACATAATTATACCAACACATTAGTATAATATACCGGATTTCACATTTGTTTATAGATTCAGAGCTATTAAATCTGCAGTGAAATTATATTTAATATAGACTATTGCTTTGCTTACAGTAGGTATCTTTAAAAAAAAATCTGCTGTTCTATACATTCATGTTTGCCTAACTCGTCAAAATGTAAGCAGCAGCTGATTTTTTTTGCGATTTCAGGTTTGGTCCCATAGTAAAAGTTGCTTTTTATCATGAGTACCTACAATCATGTGTTTAGAGCGGGTTGCAGACCAAAAACTAAGCTAAGTAACTAACTTAGCTTAGTTTTTGGTCTGCAACCCGCATAAGCATCGGTCACTAATTACCAGTCACTCTATATAGGCCTTTTTAGGGTTCCGTACCCAAAGAGTAAAACGGGACCCTATTACTAAGATTCCGCTTTCCGTCTGTCTGTCCGTCTGTCACCAGGCTGTATCTGATGAACCGTAATAGTTACAGTTGAAATTTTTACAGATGATGTATTTCTGTCGCCGCTATAACAACAAATACTAAAAAACAGAATAAAATAAATATTTAAGCGGGCTCCCATACAATAGACATGATTTTTTTGCCGCTTTTATAGATAATGGTGCGCGAGTCTGTCTCGCACTTGACCGGTTTTTATATAACTTTTCTATGGAAAATATTTTAATTTTGAACCCGAATAAATGGGTTACATCTCTTTTTATTTGAGATGATCCGAATGGCTTTAACTGATGCGCTAAAAAAAAAATGTACAGGACACCTACGGCAAAGTGCATGGTTTTAAAAAGAATACTCTACCTTCATTAAATCAGCCAGACTTACAAAATACACTAACTTATTATAACTCAAGAGACACAGTCAGTCGGCAACCTTTTCTTAGAAATATGAGCGATATAAATGCCTTTAAAAAAAAACTACACGAATTATTGATAAGTAAATGCTAATACTCTATTAGAGAATTTCTAAATGACAATACATTGAATGATACTATTTTTGTAACATGACTAATTTGTAATTTGACATAAATATTATGCCAATTTAATCTTAATGTATTGCATGACAATTTGATGTACCTATTGTATTTTAACTATGAACCAAACTTATAATGTGAATTTTGTATGCCTCAATGGCGGGACATAGCAGACTTACCTGTATAACTAACACACCATCTTATGAACCTATGATCCACAATAAATTATTTTGAATTTGAATTTGAATTTGCGTGTTTATCTACTGAGCAGCTGTAGGTAGCTATTTCACTGCCACTGCCGATACATAATACTGATTACTTTATTATACTGTGCTTTTGACATTCAAAGTCATACTAATGACTTTTATTTTTTCTTATACTACATATATTAAGATGTGCTATGTATCAATTAGCATCAGTCGAAGCTAAGCGTTTCGTAAACATGTATAAATATATTGTATTGTGTCTGTGTTTCAGTTTGAGTGGCGTGCTGTGTTACCTTAACAAGGAAGAAGGTAGGTTTATTATTAAAATAATAACATAATAACTACACACGATTTTCTTTAAAAAAAAATGCCATAAGTTTCTTTTTACAAGCTTTCTCACATTTGCATTTTTATTGGTTTACTGATTTTATAATATTATTAATGTGAATCTCAAAACCGCAAAGAACATCGTGATGAAACCAGTATATCCTTGAACTAAAAATTCGAAGACATGTGACGTCTACCAACTCGCATTGGACTCGTGGTGGATTACGACCCACTCCCTCTCACAGAGAAGAGGCCTGTTTCCCAGAGTGGGAACGTTATAGACTGATTATGTTATTATGTGCATCTTTAAAGGAGACGGGCGAATCTGGGCCTAACGTTACACAAAAGAAATATTTATCAATATTTTTTACGTAACGTATTATTTGGAGTACCGCAAGGGAGTGTATTAGGTCCCTTTATATTTATATTGTACATAAAAGACATACTGCAATGTATTGAAAAACTGATAACACTGTTTGCGGATGACTGCACTATTACAATACCTTGTAAAAGTGTAGAAGCGTATGAGAGTGACATACATAATAGTTCAGAGCTGGCGGTAAACTGGTTAGACGCAAATAATTTAAAAATAAATTGTAGCAAAACTTAAGTTATTCATTTTAGACAACAGACTTATTAACTTACAAGGGGAGGGCACGACCTTGGGATTTTATTTTGGGATGAGACTGCGTGTGGCAATTGTACTCCTTTAGGGTATTCACCCCTTTCAATGGTAACGCGCAACGCTTAATCGATTCAGAGAAAATGACGTTTCAAAATTCGAACTCAGCTTACATACTGGTGAGATTTATCGAGCGCCTGCGGCGAAGTAGCCTAATCGGTAACGTGTTTGCATTCCGCATGGACGCTCGGGGTTTGAATCCCATGCATGACATCCTTTTTTTAAAATTATTTATTTAATTGCTTTTTCAATTAAATAAATTTATGGTTTCATATTACCGATTATATAAATAACAATAATGTTATTTTGCTAACGAAAAATATTCTTTAAATTTTAAATCATAATTTAATTATAGTAATTATCCTATTACTTAAAATACAATTAAAGTAATTATTGTCTCTTACTCTGGATGTAAAATTAAATGAAGAGGTAAAACTTTGTGTCTTTATTTCAAGGTCCCTTAACAATAAACACAGACTATAACACACACGACTACAATGAGGAGCCACACTATTGACCCGATCTAGGAGAGTACTGGTGATTCCCTGGGAGGAGCGGCGACTTGTACTGTTAATACAACATTGTGTCACTACAGTAATAGTTACAAAAAGAAAGTCATTAATACTGAACAGAATACTTGTTGAAATTGAAGACTTGTTTTACAACCTTGACCTGACCTTGACTGGTTTTACAACATGCCTAAAACAAGTCTTCAAATTATATTTGATTTTAACTGTTAATTCTGTAGGTGAAAACAAAAGGACCTTAAGTCCATTTTTATTTTTACAGCCTTAAGGAACAATATTTGTCAAAAAAATATCACAATATAATAGCTTAATAAACCTTCATAATCATATTTTTTTTCTACAACGATACACTATTTACTTTTTATACACGGTCGATTTTAATATCTAATTTCGGGTACCTATAGACATCTTTAATGAGCTCTACTGAATAATTTATAAAATGTGACTTAAGGTCCTTTAGCTTTCACCAACAGAATTTATTCGATTCACAGAACTGATGCTACTTTCTTTTACAGGATGTCAGTCCAATCTATTTTTAATAAGACTCTTGCAGAAAAAGGAAGCAAGACAGTGTTTGTCAAGCGGCAGGATATGAATAAAGTAACGCATTCATATACAGCACAATATACTTACGTTATCTGGGCAAGTATTGTCTCAAGTATTTGAATGTCTTCAACTCGTTTTGGCCCAAGAGTTTAAAAATCAGTCGACGAATATGCACAAAAATATAACGATATTATAAACATGTTCAAAATCTGGGAAGTTTACAACAGTATTATATATTGACTTTTTACAAGATTGTTTAAAGCCTTACGTGGGTATAGAAAACATTTTTCTCCTCATAGATTCTTGGGAAGGTCAAACAAAGCCTGAACCTACGATGAAATTTTTCAAGATGACAATAATAATCTGCCTACGGTCGGTCGGTCGGTGCTATCGGTTAAAGTTATTCCTCCAAAATGTAGGTACTCCTATTGTTCAGTCTTGTGAAATTTATTTTTATAGACAGGTTAAAAATCTCATTAAGCATTTACAGAATTCCACGTATTTAATCGAACAGAATCGAGAAATAAATTCACGAGAATACTGTATCAAAATTCAATCAATTGTTCATCATCAATTATCATCACAAATATATTGATAAAATGGGTCAATTTGTGATAATTTCTCACGATAGATAAATGTTTGTGAACGTAAATGATGTTTGTTTTCCAACTGATCTTTTAAAAAAAACATTGCTCTTATACAAATTCCGCTTTCATTACTTGTGCTAGATGCCATTTTTTTTTTGTTTTAAATGTTTTTATGATGATTCTCATTCAGGCTCATGTTTGTAATAAAAAATGTATATAAAATAAAATCAAGAAACAAGATTACCCGTTACTAATAGCATATTTTAAATAATAGTTTATTAAATAATAGTGTATGTATTTGGTAGTTATTTAAATTATTACTATAATTAAATTAAGACATAAAATTTAAAGAGTCTTTCTCGTTACCAAAATAACATTACTGTTATTTAAATAATCGATAATATTAAATAATAAATTCATTTAATTGAAAAAAACAATTAAATAAATAATTAAAAAATATATGTCATGCACGGTATTGGAGCCCCAAGCGTCCACACGGAATAAAAACACGTTACCGACTAGGCTATTTCGCCGCTGGCATTCGATAAATTTCACTAGTCTAAAAGCTGATTTTGAATTTTTAAACGTCATTTTATCCGAATCGACTGAGGATTGCGCGTTACCATTGTAAGGGGTAAATACCCTAAAGGAGTACAATTTTTACACACAGCCTCATCCCAAAATAAATTCCCAAGATGACATAATAGAAGAAGTTGCAAGTACAAAATTCCTAGGACTCGAAATAGATAAAAAACTAAATTGGAAATCACACATTAATATTTTATGCAAGAAAACTAGCAAATCTGCATACGCTCACACTTTATCACCTATAATAAACACGGATGCTCTTCTTACTGCTTATTATAGCATAGTGGAATCACACTTACTGTATGGGATCATATTTTGGGGAAATTCCACTGAACAAGAAACTGTCTTCAAGGCACCTCAAAACCACGGTTAGCTGTGTTTACATTACCTTGTCTGTACATACTAGAAGTAGCTCTGTTTGTGAAGACAAACCCGAGTCGTTTTAGACGCCTAGCCGACGTAGTTCCCCGCAATAGACGAGATAACAGCATGCTATGTCTAGAGTCAGCGAAGACAGCACATGCGCAAAAGTGTCTACTAAATGGCGCCAGTAATCTTCAACAAAATGTCGCTTTCGTTATTTAAAAAAGACTTGAAAGCTTTTTTAACCAACTTCCAAAAGGAGGAGGTTCTCAATTCGTCTGTATTTTTTTTTTGTTTTTTTTTTTTTTGTATGTTTGTTACGCGATTACTCAAAGACGGATGGACCGATTTGGAAAATTCTTTTTTTGTTTGAAAGGGTATACCGCCGAGGTGGTGCCATGTAAATTTTATTAACTTTGCTTGGGGAGTTTTTGAGTTAGCTTCAATAATGCGTATATTTCCCACTTATTTTATATGGATGATGTGATGATGTTTTAATAACTTCCTATCACTGTTATTTACATGGCTATATCTACAATTATTGTGCTCAATTATGCATTCGAATTTGTGTGGGGTAGGTTCCACAACTAAAAAGTGAAAAATAAAAACTTTTTAGCAAAAAATAAAACCGACTTCTAAAACAAAACACTACAAAGTGAAAAATAACTTTAATTTCGGAAGTCGGTGGCAAAAAACGAAAATACAAAACGAAAGACACCGACTTCCGAAATTAAAGTTATTTTTCACTTTGTAGTGTTTTGTTTTAGAAGTCGGTTTTATTTTTTGCTAATTAGCGGTTATTATAATATAAGTGAGTTCTTGAATGAAAAAGATTTTTAAGTTAGTGTATTTATGTGTATCTTTTGAAAGCCTACATGGTAAAATATGGCTGACCTTGTTATAAATTTTGTTATTCTTCATACCCATATTTGCAAAATAAAATTATCTTTCATCTTTAACAAGTATAAGTATAAGTTTAACAAGTAAGTGCCTGCTTGTCGGTCTTCTACAGATTGTACTTCGGAGAGTGTGCCCGAGAACTCCACGACCTCATTCCGCCGGCCCCCTTCTACCACCGGACATCTAGACGCACTGCCAGTTACCATCCCTACCTGGTTGCTATTCCACCAATTCGCACTAAGCGCTTCCAAATGTCTTTTATAATGCGCACAGCAAAAGAGTGGAACTCACTACCTGCGTCTGTGTTTCCGAACGTATACAACCCTAATCTATTCAAAGTGAGAGTGAACAGGCTTCTTCTGGGTAAGCTCACTCCATCGTCGACTTTGTCTCTGTCACCTCTGACCTAGACTAGAGTCAAGAGCAAACCCATCACAAATAAAAAAAAATAAAAAGTATATTGTACTCAGTATTTGGTAATATCTTTATTTAAAAGCGTGTCCTTGGTGCTTATTGCCCGTTCTCCATAGATATCTACTTTTTGGAATGGGCAACTAGCTTCAACTTTAGGACTAACTGACCGACTTTTTGATAATTCAGAATCAGAATCAGAATATTTATTTGTGAAACATAGGTATTTACATAAAGGTCTTAGGTTATTATATGGGCGCTATGTTTTGCCGTGAAGGCGTACAAATATTGTAGAAAATAAAAGCAAACAATAAGACAAAAAAAAAACTAACAGAAAAAAAATTAAATACTTACATGAAAAAAGAACTATTTTAAATTTAATTAAATATAAAAAAAAAAATATCTACAATTGAAGATAACCTAAAAGAGAAACAGATTTCTTAAAAAATATTTAAAATATTACATCAAATGTTTATTGCACACGAAATATTAAAAATTATCATTTATAAAATCTTCTAGAGTATAATAACATTTTTCAATTAATAGCGAGTAGAGACTTTTCTTAAACTTTAATATTATAATATTCAAAAGTGCCTGCCTGGTTTAATTGAAATAATTGCCTTAAAATTGAGTTACAGTCAAAATTTATGAAATGCAATATAAACGCAGATGAAGTCGCGGGCAACAATTTATGTTCTATAAGTATTTCCACATTTTCTACGGACTATAATAGGAAATTTTGATACATATACACGTGTCTTAATGATAACTTAATTTTACTTACTTTTTTTAGGAGCTAAATGTGAATGGGAAGGACTTAAAGGAACATGTGTGAAAGAAACAAGATGTCTGACCACCCTGGATCTGGACATCCCGAAGCATCCGGTAAGTAGTCACCCGGTCACTCAACAAATTCAAAGCCACGCTTTTTGTTTATGATTCATAATCAAAGACGTCGAGGTCACCCGGTCTGTGATTCCCCCAGCATCGTACCGCATTTGCAAGTCGGCAGTTTGTCATTATTAGTGCGCGTATTTATTTTATTTTATTTTTATTTATTTTATTTTACACTTTTTGGAAACTTACAGCTAAACATTTTTGCACGATTGAGAATAACAAAATTAAGGCCAATTAAAAGTTTTCACATATAGAAAAGAGCTTATAAAGATAAAAAATTGAGAAGGTAGACAATGTTTTAAGTAAAAACCATATATAAGTAAACATGTGTTTAAAACAGCGTAAATTGAAATAAATTAGTTTACGTGATCAAAAAAGAAATCACAAAGAGTCCTTTTTAATTTTGAGATGCTAGTATTGAAAACATCGATGTCGACGCCCCGGCGGCAGACCGCATTATACGTATGACTCGCTCTAATTAAGTATGAATTTTGTCTGTAATTCGTTCGTACCACAGGAGTATGCAATAGGTAAGGATTGCGCAGAAAAGCAGAAGGAACCCGCAGTCCGATTTTGTTCAGCAATTCGGGAAGCCCGGTAGAACCATTAGCAATTCTAATTAAAAACGCTAAGTCTGCAATTCTTCTACGTTCAGAAAGAGGAAGTAGATGGAATCTTTTACAGCGTAGAAGATAAGTGGGAGAATAAGTTTTAGACCGGAATTGAATATACCTCAAAAATTTTCTTTGTATGCCTTCCAAACGATTGATGTATATGTTGTAATTGGGATTCCAAACTTGAGAGGCATACTCGAGATGACTGCGAACAAAAGTACAGTAGAGAATTTTAATGGTTTTGATGCTCCTGAACTCAGATGAGACTCTCAAAATAAACCCTAGTTATTTTGATGCTTTATTAATGATTTTATCTACGTGTTGATCAAATAAAAGTTTAGAATCAAATACCACTCCCAAGCCTTTTACTGTGTTAACCCTAGCTAGGGGTATGTCTAAAAGTTTATAGTCAAATGTGATAGGTACGGGCTTCCGAGTGAAGGAGCACACGTAACATTTAGAGACGTTTAAATGGAGCTTATTAGTGCTGCAGTAATATTTATTTATTTATTTATTTAATACTTTAAGCACACAAAATGTACAGAGGCGGACTTAATGCCATAGGCATTTTATACCAGTCGACCTTTGGGTGATGCAGAGACAAACAGTGGTAGGTGCAACAGCGAGAGATGAGGAATAGATATATATTTAAATATAAAGATATATATATATAGGGGAGCGTGGGTCACAGTGGATCCATTTTCTTTCAATGACTTGTAACTTTACTTTTTTTACCTCAAATTTTCTATCATGTTGACTGAGTCCTAGAAAATATATTTAAATTTGAACCTGTATTACAAAAACAGACCTAAAAGCACTCAGTATTTTTTTTTTTATTATTTTTATTTTAAGTGATAAATTATCCACTGTGCCCCATAACAGGGGTACAGTGGATACTGATTTGGGTTACACTGGATCCTGTGAGTCACACTGGATAATAATTAATTTATATTCATTAAAAAACGTGTATTTAAATTAAGTGGTTTATTTTTAATCATTAAACATGCGTTTAATTGTAAACATAACATAAATCTTTATTTGAGGTAATTTAGACGTGGACTTTGTATTTGGAAAGTACCTATAATACTTTAAGCTTAGGTACTAGTTTCACAATATTAAAAATCAAACGATCAATAAATAGAACACATCTGCTGTCCTTCAACTTATAAGGTTGACATAACTAAACCTCTTACAAACAATAAAAAACAATTACAATCATAATATTCTTAATCCTCCGATCCTATAGATAAAGACTAATTGAAATAAAGTCAACAAGCAAAACGAAACAGATCCACTGTACCCCAATTCAAAACGATCCACTGTGCCCCAGTTGGAGAAGTCTTAATTAAAAAATCCTACCAAATTATTTATTTGTCAAATAAACATATTAGAGTAACAAAAATTCTCTACAGTAACTTTAGATCATATCACATTATCAACACTTGTAAAATTCTAATATACGGAAAGGCAAAACGTTTTACAAAAACACGTAAAATAAAAGTTTGTGGCTTACTTGTCGACGGATGCTCCGTACCGCGTGCGTCCACTCCGATACTAAGATGGCGACTAGCTCGGTTGCGGGGGGAGTGTAAGAACGGCAACGTCGCGAACGCGTACGCGTCTGTTTGCTTTAAATACACACCTACAATGATTTATCCACTGTGACCCAGGATCCACTGTGACCCACGCTCCCCTACATATAAATATAATATATACACCTAACTATATATAAATATAAACACAATAAATAGACATCAATATACTAAAACAAATAAGACAAACCATTGGGAAACATTACCGTTGTGATCATACTACCAGCTTCTTGCGAATGTGGTCGCGAACTTTAACTTTAAAGGATAATCAGTCGGTTGCCATCCTGATTTCCTGGGGGAGTGCATTCCACAGGGAGATAGACTGAACGAAGAAGGAAGAGTGAATGAAGTCTGTGCGGTGGGTGGGACATTGAAGAAAACGATTGTGAGATGAACGTAAATTTCTATTGTGGTTGAGTGAACGTAAATGTATTGAAAATGGGAAGCTAGGTAACTAGGGGAAGAGGGAGAGTCAAGAAATGAAAACAAGGTGGTCAGCGCCCTTTGCTGTCGGCGCAGGCGTATGGGCAACCACTGTAGAAGCGACCGATGCGCGGAGACATGATCGTATTTACGCAGATTGAAAACGAATCGAATGCAGTTATTGAGAGGACGGTCAAGTTGGTCGAGGAGATCTGCATTCAGGTCATAATAGCACACATCACAATAATCGATGATAGGAAAAATTAAGGACTGTACAAGCATTGTCTTCGTACTCGATGGTAATAAATTTTTCAGCCGGTACAGAGCCCGCAGCGTTCCAGTAACCTTCTGGCTTACCCTAGCGACTTGAGTACGCCAATTCAGGGTACTATCAATGTGTAAGCCAAGGTCCTTCACGTCAGTGCTAAAAGGAACGATCGTTCCATTGAAGAGAACTGGTGGCAAGGTTATACCCACCACTTTGCTAATACCACGAGGACTGCCAATGATGATCGCTTGACACTTCGTGGGGTTTACAGCTACACCAAATCTATCAGCCCAGGATTTTATAGCTATCAAGTCCCTATTTAATTTGTCGATAACATCAGGTAATTCATCAACCTTCCCTTGACAGTACAACTGCAAGTCATCTGCATACAGATGATACGCACACTGAAGTTCGGAAGTTAGAAGATTAATAAAAATAGAGAACAGAAGAGGAGAAAGTATACCGCCCTGAGGAACGCCAGTTTCCAAATCACACCAGCATGAAGAAGAATCCCCAACACGAATAGACTGCTGGCTGAAAGGCTAAAACTGTTGCTTCCAAGAATATAAAAAACAAAGACACAAAAAAGTTAAGAAAAAAAATAAATGTAAAGAAATGGCACATCCAACTGCAGATTTAGTAAATGTAATGAAATATGGAACGAAACGTTAGTAATATTATTACTGTGAGCGAAAAGCACTGACGCAAACACAATTTCGGTTATGTTATATATTATTATATTTCAGAACGTTTACTTGAATGTCAACGTCAAATACTAACGTCAAATTGACAAGCTGAAGCTGACGTTTACATTTCATAACCAAAAACAAAAAAAAAAACACAAAAAAAAAGTAGTACTGTAAGTAAGTAGTACTGGAACCTATCTAGATCCTCCTGCAGTGATATAGCATCTGATAAGGAGGATATCTTTGACATAATTTTCATGTCATCGGCATATAGAAGTATTTTAGAGTGAATGAAGCAGGAATCAATATCGTTGACGAATAAATTGAATAAGAGCGGCCCTAATAAAGATCCTTGAGGAACTCCTGCACAACATTCAGCACAACAGTCTGACACCTGTCCTCTACATACGACTTAAACCAACGGAAGAGATTACCCCTAATACCCATCGATAGAAGTTTCCGCATGAGAACGACGTGATCAATTCTATCGAAACATTTGGCATAGTCTGTATAAAAATAAAATAGAAATAAAAAATAAAAATCGTTTATTTTCAGGCGTCGACGGCCCATAGCGTGTTAGTAATTAGCACAATCTTAAAAATCTTAAAAACTATGTTAGTATGTAACATTTAGGCAACCATGAACACAAAAATAAAAATAAAAATACAAATACACAACAAAAATACAGCCAATATTAGAGGAAGATTTATCAAGTCCCATGTCTAACATGCAGCTTGATAAATCTATCCATTGTAGGCCCTCCTATCCTTTCTGCAAACACCCTCAGAATGCTATTGCTGCTTCCCCTCAATCTGCGTATCACTGATGCCACTTTTTTGCGCATGACCGCGAAATAATCGTCAGTGTGCGCATCCGCGAACATCCCTGACGCACTACAGTACGGTGGAAGCCCCAACAGCGCCCTGAAGGCGTTATTGTATTGAATGCGCAGTGCGCTGTCTGCTTTTTGGGTATAATTAGCCCACAGACTGCTGGTGTAAAATATTTGACAAAACGCTTTAAACAGTGTTATTTTAACCGGTGCTGAACAACCAGCAAACCTGCGTGCCAACATGTTTCCCCGCACAGCCAGCGCCCTGCGCTCTCTCTCCATATCTAAGTCATCTTTAAGATCCTCCGTAACAATATGGCCCAAATATTTAAATTGTGACACCCTGTTCAACGGTAAACCATTCAGTTCTACGGGCGGGACATTTGAGGGACTTTTATTTCTTCCTCTAAAAACCAATATCTCACTTTTCGTGGGATTATATCTTAGCCCATGCAGCTCAGCGTATCTTTCACACGTAGTGAGTAACTTTCTGATTCCCCCGATTGAAGGGCTCAGCAGCACCATATCGTCAGCGTAACTTAAATTATTTAAACTAACTCCATCTACATGGCAACCGACATGAGTGCTGCTGAGTTCAACCAGCAAGTTGTTAATATAGATATTAAATATTCTCAGGGAAGTCAGACCCCCCTGCCTCACACCACATTTTAGTTTATATGGCTCTGATAATGCATTGGACCATTTCACAAAGTTCCTCTGCTTTTCATACCAGATAGATAATATAGACACCAATGCAGCCGGAACTCCCGCCTTCCGAAGCTTCTCCCATAAAACCTTATATGAAACCAGGTCGAACGCCTTGGAAAGGTCCAGGAAACAAGCATACACTGGTGTCTTCCTGTCCGTATAATATTTGACAGTGTGCTTTAACGCAAGTATTGCACTCTCAGTAGACAGCCCCGCACGAAAACCGAACTGTGTGTCGTGTAGTTTTGTAAAGTGACTTAGGTGCGTGTCAAGTACACTGTCAAACACTTTGGCTATCACAGTTGCCAATGATATTGGCCTATAGTTCCCTTTGTCAGTTATGTCTCCCGTCCGATTCTTTACAATAGGTACAACTAACGTATCGAGCATCTCCTGTGGAAGGTAAGAATGGCCCACACAAAGATTTAAAAACATGGTTAATACTCTTGGCAAGTGCACACCAGCATTTTGGAGATGCTCGATGCTGAGTCCATCATGCCCAGGAGACTTTCCCCGCTTCATACATTTAATGACTGATTTTATTTCTGTACACGTAAACTTAAAGGGTGTTCCTGATTGATAGGACTCAGCATCGTTCACCCTTCCCCCAGTCTCAAGAGGTGAGCTCACAATAAACTGCTCTTTAAATATATTAGCTATCCCAGTGTGGTCCATCTCACCCTCCACGCTAACTGGTAAGCTTGGGGAGACATTTAGCTTTTTAGTACCTTTCCAGAATGACGAGAAACATTTTTTAGCATGGAGCGAGACCAGTATATCCATTGCAATTTTTTCTTGGTTCTTAATGACCCATTTCAATTTTGATTTAAATACTTTACGACTTAATATCATGTCCTCATAGATAGGCCCACTACTGGGTTCCCCATACCACATCCACAACTTAAACTTAGACCTTGCCCGAGTATGAAAATCTTTGACGTGCTTGTTCCATCCTTTTATTACTTTCTTTCTTATAATGGCTTTAGACGCTCTGTTTACACTAGCTGATTCACTTAATATAGATACTATGTCTTTATACATCGAATCCAACAACAACCTATGATTGGGATTATCACAAAAAATATCAGCACATAGCTCAAAATCCTCAGGAAAGTCAACATTTTTCAATTTGTTATTGCACATATACGAGTACTCCTCTATTTCGTCAGGGCTTCTCTCACCCCATCGAACGCCGTTAAGCGATGATTCAATTACACAAGTTTTTAATCTAATAACATTTACATCACATTCAATTTTTAAGGGAAAGTGATCTGACCAAAACGTATCATAAATAACCTCAATGTTTACAATTGTTTTTCCCGCCGCTTGTGTGACAAGACAGTGGTCGAGCCAGCGCTTACACCCGTGTGAGTCACTAATGAACGTGTATGTTTGCGATAATATGCCTAAGTAATCTAAGTCCGCACATAATAATTCCTGCTCACTACAAAAGCTAATAAGTTCATTACAAAATGACTCACCCGGGTGCGCGTTGAAATCTCCCAACACATACACTGATTCAACATTATTGTTTTGTATAATAGAATACATCTCGCTAAGACATTCCGTAAAAAGTGGTAAATTTTCACGACAATCCGTCGGCATATACATGTTTATAACCAAAAAACACCTGTTGTTCACCACTATACTCACTGCACATATACGGTCACTGATACTCTGTACCTCACTCACGTAGCTAAATGCAGTTTTACGCCATAGTATGGCGAGCCCTCCGTAGGGTCTCCCTTTACACATTCCAGCTGACGTATCCACTGAAGACTTTCCCGTGTAACCAAAATCCTGATCAATACTATCAAGAAAGGTTAGATCATGTGGGTATAACCACGTTTCTTGTAGCAAAACAATATCAGCTGATTTGCACAGTGAACGCACACAGTTCACCGACCTTTTGATATTTTTGCAATTGAATGTTATTACGTTCATTTTTGAAATACTATCCATTATTTGATTTAGTTATTGCCTCACTCCCAAAAATTGAGTTATTTTTGTCTTCTCTTCTATTCTTGAAGTGAATAAAGCGCCTAAAAGTTACGCCGTCAGGCCATATCTGGTCATCTAGAAAAACGTCTAGTTTGTTTTTGTTGACAAACACTTTAAAAGCATTGTATGGCTTTTCCCTCTTCATCGTAATTTTCTCAAGCGAAACGATCTCCGTAGTTTTATTTTTGATATATTTGCATATGTCATCCACCGCTACCTCCTTGTTTACGTTGGATATAAACAAAGGGATTTTAACATCCGCTGCTTTAAATTTCTCCGACAGGTCCGTAGTAGCTTTGCCCATTTTACCCGTAAAACGATTTTTAGACCGCCGCTTCTGCACTAAAGTCCAATTATCCGTTGGTTTTTTGGGCGTTTTCCATTCACCATTCCTTGCGACCTCCGCCATAGTAGGTCTTTTTAATTGACTGTTTTCTGTATGACAAACAGCTGACTCAGACAACATTTCGCACATTTCGTTTTCCAATAGTGTTGAGTTAATCGGTGCAGGCGCACCCGTTATGATCGCCTCGGTGTGTGTGCAAGCGAGAGAGCGATATTTTGGTGACTCAGTGCGCTCGCGCTCTGCACTCGCACACCTCGTGATCGAGTACCCGTCGTCGTACACAGGCGCGGGTGATAATCCTACCGGTCCACTGTCAAGCAAATACCCTCCTCTTTTCTTCGCATTAATATTGCGCGCTAACAATGATAATGGGGGCCTGTTTGATCCCAATTCTCGCTTCAATTCATCCAGTTGAGTGACTGTTGCATATTTACTTTTTATTTCATTGATTTCTCCACGTATAATCAACAGATCTTTTAATAATTTGGTCACATCCACATGATCAAATGTAACTGGCGGTAATTTTTGCAAGTCACGCGCAACGAAGATTGGTATAAGATCTGGCTCCGTCACTTTGAAGACACATATAATATCCTCCAAGTCTCTCACTTTTTTTCCTTCTTTGCGTCTAGTCACTTTCTTCTTGTTGGTTTTTATTGAACTAAACAGCAACTCCTTAGCATTGTCCACTTCTTCCACCGTGAAGGCGGTATCACAAATCCTTATTAGGCTCTCATTGTCCATCACATCTATTTTATTTTGAATAAAAGATAAAAGTTCACAAATTACAATATTGCAATTCACACATTTCAGCGTATTCACAGACATTGTCGCGGAGATAGGTGGCGAGACCTATATTCGACCGTGCGCGGGCGCGTGTAAGCGACGAATAATGGTATAAATGACGTCGATTTGGGACCGATTTGACATAGCCTCAGACAGGAAGTCACTACAGAGGACGAAGTTTGTAGTTGTTGAACGACCACCCAAGAAACCATGCTGGTTTTCGGTGAAACTGAGTCTGAGAGCAGAGTAAACTTGCCTGTATACAATTTTTTCTAATATTTTAGCAAACACGCATAATTTGGATATCGGTCTGTAGTTTTCAACGCAGTTTCTCGGTCCCTTTTTGTGAATAGGAGTTATATAAGCCGACTTCCATGTAACAGGCATAACCCCGAGACCGTCTGAATAGGATTGTAAGAGGAACCGAGAGGCTTGTAGCACAGTTAATTATGAAAACCGGTGGGAGCTTATCTGGACCAGCAGATGTATTTAAATCCAAATGCTGTAACAGTTTCATAACCTCGTCTTCACAAACCTCTATAGCGGCAATATCGTAGGTACTGTAATCAGTCCGCTCATTGGTACAATGGTATTGTGCATTATTCTCAGAGCTGGTGTATTCACGAAAGTTTGACAGAAAATACTCGCCAAAGAAATTGCAAATTTCTTCACCATTACTAGAGGACAGGTCCCTAAACCGCAGCACGGAAGGGTAGGAGTTGTTTTCCTTTTTTGATTTTATATAGCTCCAGAAGGCTCGAGGGTTGTTGCGTATAGCAGATTCTACCTTTGCCATGTAATCATCGAACATGCACTTCTCTAATACCTTTGCACGTTGCCGTAATATTACAAAAGATTGGTAGTCCGAATCGTTCCCATACTTTTTTAAATTTAGCGTGGTATTTGGATTTTTCTTTAATAATTTTTATTAACGGTCTCTTATACCAGAGGGAGTATTTAGACTTGGAAACAACTGTTTTCGATGGGATATAAGTTTTATGTACTTTATATAAAACATCATAAAAGAATGCTACGGCATCGTCTAGTGACCTATGGCCCAACTCGTACTGCCAGTCAACGACGTTAAGTTCATCTTTTATTGCTGTGTAGTCAGCAGACCGGTACAAGTATTTAACATAGGGACGAGCTGGCAGACCATGCAGCTGAACAAAGTCCGCCGTATTACATAGTGCATTGTGGTGCGGATCTTCAGGAACTAGGGGATCAATGCTGCAGGAGACAGAAACTTCATTATTGGAAAATACCAAGTCCAGAATCTTATTGTTTTTATTAGGGTGACAGTTGTACTGCAACAGGTTACATGTGTTAATGTTGTCAACAAATATGGTTTGGGCGTGACCGTTCAGGTTAGTAGGGTGCAGAGAATAACCATCATTTGCAGGGGTCCATGATATATTGGGTTGGTTAAAGTCTCCCAGCACAATAAACTTGTCAACCGGGTGCTCCATTATAATGTTGTTCAAGTTATCAGAATAGTTACCCAGCTGAGTTGTTAATGAGTTACCTAGGTTCTGAGAGCAAATATAAACAACGCATATATGCTTTTTGTATGTTGCCCTAGGTCTTTTTTGTTGCAGTGTTAATGTAACCCATAGATCTTCTGCCGATGAGTGCCACTCATCGCGTGCATGCGCCACAATCTCACGCCTAACTGCAATTAAAACCCCCACTCCCATAGTCTGACCTGTACTGGTGTAGTCCCGATCCCGTCTCCATACCATATATCTATCATCAAATAATTCGGAATCGGATATACCATCAGTTAGCCAAGTCTCAGTCAAGCAAATAACATCAAAACCACTAGTACATACATTTCTGTAGAAAACACCTGTTTTAGTATAGAAAAAAGAAAATAAAGCACATTCAATCCGATGAAATAAATATTTTGTGAATATTGAGAGATGAATACAGATAAGTAAAATAAAACTTTATCTCCATACGAATAAGGTCCGAATAGCATAGTAGGTACATAGTTGAGCGTTAAGAAATAAAATATAATTATTATAATAAGGTTCATCGTCTAATCAGCATTTACACATTACACACTAAAAACTAAATTATCTGATTAGTTGCAGAATCTGTCTTACGATAACACGGAAATGATTCTAAAGATCGCTGCATTATAATTGATATTGTTTCTGGTCTTTTTTTTTATTCCCCCATAAACTGTTACACGTCTTATTATAAACTGTATTGTATTATTGTAAATTACTGTGTTTGTAATTGTAATAATGTTCATCTAAGAGAACTATGACTCCTGAGATACAAGTATTTTCTGACTTAGTTCAGGAGTCAAATTGTTCATTTATATTTCTATTGTCCACCGTTGTACAAATAAACTATTACCTGTTTTATTCCTGTTCAATGTTACTAGTGTGTGTGAAATGTACAAATAAACTATTATTATTATTATCTCCTTTATTTTTTTTAAACTTATTTTATTACATTTTTAAATATTTTTATATAAAAACACATAAAAAAACATTTCAAAATATAAAAAATATATAAAAGCGGGAGCAGGGTCCAAGCTACCGGTGGTTAGGGCCCCAGAGACAGGAACCTCCTCACAATACGCGCCGTATCAAGGAGGACTGCCTTCTGAATCAGGCCCTTCACCCAGCCATCCAACGAGAGCCTCTTGAGATGTTGGTCGAGGCTCTTAGCGATAAGCCATTGACCGTTATTATTATTATTATTTGATATTTCTCGGGACCCTGGGGTCCCGGACCTTTGGAAGGCGTACGAGGAGCTGAAGCCAGCAGAGGCCCCTTAGATAATTTTAAATGATAAGGAGGCATCAACCGACGATTATCCCTATATGCACTATGCAAGTGCACTCAAGGACAACCCCCGGTTGGTGCAGGACTATTGTGCGTGGAAACAAAACATATTGGGCTATGGGTCTGGGTGGCTAAAGTGGATTGGGTTACTTGAACTATGGAAGAACTATGTCCCCTGCCTGACCAATGTTATATATTATACACGGATAAAATGGCAGGGGGTGACTTGCACACTCAATAATGGGCCCCCGGAAACGGCCGCTAGCACATAGTGACGTAGCGACAAGGGGGCAACACTTCCTGAGGTGCTTGAGAAGTGGAGAGGTATTCCACGGCTATCAGGACAATCCCGGAAGTACGGTCAAGATCCCTACCAGCACCTTACTGGAATACTTCCTTCCTCCGAGCTCATTCGTTCTTGCGAATCTCCACTCAAGCCGGCCAATAAAGGCAAAAAGGAGGTGGGAGCTCTGTTCCTCGTCAGTGTTCACTCCAGCCTGCCAATAAAGGCAAGCTAGAGATGAGGACAAGATTTCTCCTGGGAGATAGGGTCCATGGGGTCGCTACTGCCCAACAGCTCGCCACATGCTGCCCTGCGGGTTTCTGTATTATTATTATTATAATACAAAAAAAATATTTAATATTAGATAATAAAAATAAATTTGGGTTCGCATTTTGAATAAGAGACACTGAATCGAAGCCTTATGTTAAAATAATAATAGGTTGGGGAAAAAGTTTCTTCGCATTTTTTAAGAAAATTCAAAACATTTTTTAATATAGTTTATTTACATTTAACTAAAGTATGTAGGTACCATTTTGTTCGATAACTTTTTGCCATCTTGTAGGTAGGGACATGATCCCATTGCTATAGAAATTTTGGGACTTCTGGTCAAAATACCGCGACAAGTGGTTTTGGCAGTCCTCTCGTGATGTTAACCTGACACTGCCTAAAGAATTCTGAAGAGACCGAAACAGGTGATTAATTCCGGCCGCTTTCTCTCAACTTCTTGCTTTAATCTCATCAGTTGTTCGCAGTAGAGTTCAGAATCGATGGTCTTGCCTAGTGGTAACAGCTCATAATGAATAATGCCCTTCCAATCCCACCTCACACACAGCATCACCTTGGTGCGAGTTAACCCGGGTTTCGCCACAGTCTGTGAAGCCTGACCGGCCTTTGACCACGACCTTTTTCGCACGTTCTTGATATACTTTTCATCACCAGTTATCAGCTTCTTCAAAAATGGTTCGGTTTCATTACGTCGTAATAAAGAATCACAAATGAGTACACGGTTCATTAGGTTTCTTTCAGTGAGCTCATGAGGTACCCAAATGTCGAGCTTTTTTGTGTACCCAGTTTTTTTCAAATGCGCCAATACTGTTTTGTGGTCAATTTCCAGTTCTTCAGCTACGTCGTAACTACTGATATCTTGCTCCACTTTTTCAAAAATGGCATCCATTTTATCCGTAATAGGGCGACCAGAGCGACGTGCATCTTTGACATCAAAATTTCCGGATTGAAAACGTTTAAACCAAATTTGTGCTACTCTCACAGACACTACACTAGGTCCATAAACATCGCAAATTTTTTTCGCGGCTTGCGTTGCATTTTTACCTTTTTTGTAGTAAAATTTTAAAATGTATCGAATTTCTTCATTAGATTCACTCATCTTGACGGTACGAAAAACAAATGAAAATCACACATTTTCTTAATTTAAATTTGGAATTATGTTCTTTAAAATTTAAACTTTCAATGATACCAAAACCAGCCAGATACAAATAGTATAGCCAAAGAGATTTTATTACAAGTTCATACATACTATAATGCGAAAAGACTTTTTCCCCATACTAATAGAAAATATTTATTTATATTAAACTTAGTTTAAATTTCTGTAGTTTTTGAACGTTTAAAGTTACAAAAGTCAGCCCCCTTTGAGCTGAAAAAAGTGAAAGAACTAACGTGGTAGTGCGTGGTAATACGTTTTATGCTTAACGTCTTTCAGGTATGTTCCAAAAAAGGGGGAGAGTCTATCATATGCTGCACTGACTGTCAACTAGTTGATAACACCAAGTAAGTTCAAATAATTTATGGAAGCGAGGATTTTAAATTTTGAAATCGATGGAATTTCCGTTCCGTTCTCTCCACGCACTCGTGCCAGGCCGAGATCGAGAAGAAATATTGGGACATTAATAACTAATCATCATCTTCATCATCTTCCTGCCCTTATCCCATGTCACTTGGGGTCGGCGCAACACGTTTTCTTCTTCCATTCTCCCATGTCAACCGTCACACTATCATTCACTCCCTTCTCTTTCATATCATTCTTCACACAATCCATCCATCTTTTATTCGGCCTTCCTCTCCCTCTCCATCCATCAACATGTATATTCATCACTCTTTGAGTCACATGCGTTTCGTCCCCTCTCATCACATGCCCATACCAAGCCAAACGATTTCCTTTCAACTTTTCTGTCACTGGCGCCACTTTCAAACTTCCTCTTATATACTCATTTCTTACTTTATCCATTCTCGTCACTCCAAATATCCATTTCAACATTCTCATCTCCGCTGCATGCAATCTTTTTTCATCCGTCTTCTTCACGGCCCAGCATTCAGACCCATAAAGCACGACAGGCCTTATCACGGACTTATAAATTGGGCATTCGTGGGTCGCAAGTTGTTCCTGTGACCTGTCGCCATTTCGTCCATCCTGAGTTGATCCGCTGCGATACGTCTCGGTCTACTTCGCCATCTCCTTGGACAAGCGACCTGACATTTATTAACTAATAAAATATGAAAATACTTTAAAAAATATAGATGTAACGTATTTGGCCATAATTGCCTATTTTTTTGTTATAGAAACGCAGTATTCAGTCCAACATCAGGACTTTACTGGAAAGATGGTCGGAAAGCAAGGGACAGTGAGTAACAACACAATTCTTTCTTTCATAATATTTATTTATCGAGTCTGATCCAGTGCCAGCGATTACAGATGTCATTGGTTTCATTATTTTCAGGTTGCCTCCAGTATTTAGAAGACCTACCATACCAGTGTAAGCAAGATGGTTTCTACGGGGGAATTTCAAGGGTATTGGATGAAGATAACAATTGTTATATGCACTATGAGTGGGCTGTTGAGGGTGAACCAGCTAAATACAGATCGCCTAGCGCGAAATATCCTTTTCGGGTAAGTAGCACAGGAACGAAATTTTCCCTGGATATCGTGTTACAAGGATGTTTTGGCGGGTGATTGACATTGACAAGGGCCGCTGTTGGTAAACATTTGTGCAATCATTTTGTGAAATGTGTTGAATTAACAAGATGGCAGCGCTATTACTGCTTTTGGTCGCGCGCCTGAAGATCCTTGTACAGTTATATGCTTATTACTGTTTTTTTTTTATCATCAGGTGATGCTGGGCTATGGTGACGATGTAGATACAGCTACGTGGAAAGCGGGAGGCTTTATCATCAGCGATACACACATAGTTCACGTTGCACATCACTTTACTACGAAGTAAGTCTCTAATTAGATAGTATAAAGTTCTGCTTACGTTTTGTAATTTGTTTCTGATTTAGTATAGTTTTCGATTTTTTTTTCTTTTATACTTTTTTTTTGGTATATTGTCGTGTGCTAGCTGACATAAAGCAAATAATTAAATTTAGTTTAATGTTTGTGTTGCGTAATGTACTTAGATATATTATTTTGCGCAGTGTTGTATAGATATATATATATTTTTTCTGAACAACTAAAAAGATCTATGCTGTCTGCTACATCATTAAGTACACGCAAGGTACGCGTTATAGGGGCTTCATTCAGTAGATTGGTCCTACTACTGGGCACCGCCAATAGACGGGGCCGTCGCCTTCGCAATACATAATTGTCGGGCACACACAGGTTGTTGAGGGGCGGTGACCGTTGACACGTCCAGTATCTAACGGCCGTACCCTGGGACAGTCTCCCACGTTTTTGACGTATGTTCCCTACTTACTCTGCTGGTGACACACGTCACCACGCTCCCCTGAAAGCGTACGTAGTGGTGGGTACAACCCACTAGGCGGACCTCGGAGGGATGATCAGCGAAGAGGCGGTGAAATAAAATGCAGGATTTTCTTGATTCTTGCTTGTAGATTTCGGCTTGTTCTTGTTGTTGTTGCCTCTTCGACAGCTGAGCTGTGACTGAATTTTGCAACCAAATGTCGCTTAATTTATACCCGGTGAGGCCGGCCTTCGTTACCTTAAAGAGAACCGCGTATTTTAGATCTCTTTTGCTTGTATTTTTCACTAAGCCGAAATCTTTAAGCCTTTATTTTATAAACCTTTCATGATACAATTTTACAGTTTGTTATTGTTTATCCTTCCTTATATAGTCCTTATGCTAATTAGACATTAATTTACAACTTAACTATAAACAATAAAAAAATCCTAGAACATTAACTTGTAAAAATTGCGACTTTACGTATTTTCATTATACAAAATCCCTTATAATTTCTAAACTAACTGTCCGATTTTCATAATTCAAACGGTATACATAGTTTTATGACTAAACCTATCTTTTAAAACCAAAATTATCAAAATCTATCCATAAACAAAAAAGTGAGTTTTCAAGTTACGTAATTTTACTTGAACTAATTTATTCTTATAAGAATCCTTTCAAAAACAGTCTTATTGGTTTATAGTACAAAAACTAATAACAAATCTAACTTAAATAACTAACTAGAAACATAGAAAACACAAAATAAATCACTTTAAAGGTTTCTAAGTTATTAACAATATTCTCACATCATTTTTGCGTAGCGGTCCCGGCGCTACTTGCGCCCATGTGCCTAGATAGGGTCTCGTCGCCGACATTCTCCCCCTCGTGCGCAGCACCATCCTCCTGGCTCGGCGAAACTCCCGGCACCAACAGCACCACTCTTGAACTGGGTCTTCGCAGCACTCCTCCTCGCGTCTCGACGTCGACGATTCTGGTCCGCCCGTCTGGTCCCGGATACACCTGCTGGATTCTGCCGCGTGGCCAGGTGCATCTTGGCAGGCTGTGGTCGACGATCAGAACGATGTCTCCGATGCGTAGGTCTGTGGCGCTGCTTCTTCCCGTCGTCTTCCTCGGCAGTAGAGTGGGCAGGTATTCTCGCAGCCAGCGTTGCCAAAAGTGGTCGGCAAGTCGCTGCGTCGTCTTCCAGGTGTGCCTGCCCACGAGCTCGTCGTCTTTGAAGCTGCCGATTCTCGCTGCGCCGCAGGATCGCCCGAGGAGGAAGTGGTTAGGAGTGAGTGCTTCCTCTTCAAGGCTCTCGGAGAGATGGGTGAGAGGCCGAGAATTGACTATGTGCTCGGCCTCAAGTAGGAGGGTGTGGAGTACCTCCTCTCGTGGATGTCTTTTATTGAGTGTGGCGTTCAGTGCGGTTTTTATTGATCGCACCAAACGCTCCCATGCGCCGCCCATGTTAGGCGCACCAGGAGGGATGAATGCCCACTGCACGCCGATCTTGTCTGCTTCTGAGATGAGGTCTTCTTTCTTCATGTCATCTAAAGCAAGTACAGGCTCCTGCCTCTTAGCTTACGAAGAAAATACCTTGAAGCCATAATTTTATATAAAATTGTTAGAAATAAATTTAATTGTATAAATCTAAATAATATGATTTGTTATGCTGTACCAAGAACCTTTCACAGGCGACAGGTACGAGCAGGTACTCTTTTTGCGGTGAACTCTTGCCGAACTAATTCTGGCGAACGCTCTCCTGTCCGCCGTATGGTTGACTCATTTAATAGAACCTTTGAAAATATTGACATCTTCAATTGTACAATGAGTAGATTCAAAAGCCTCATCCAATCCACTTTATTAAATAAAACCCCTGTGTGTACCCTATCTGAAAAACATCTTACTTACTAAGCTCATATCTTAATATTATAATGTAATCCTTGACTATTAAAGCAACCACGATACAAGTAACTACCGCACGTAAAACTCCTTAGCTCCTAGCGATTACACTTGTTTTCCTTTTAAACTCTTATGTCTACCTGTGGACAGCGTTGTGGGTTATATTATTACTAATGTTTATTGTTAAACTAGTTGTAAGCTCTTATAATGTAACTGTTTGCTGTTCCTTTTATTAAAAAAATAAAAAATAAAAATAAAGCTTCTTTCAGTTCTTTATTTGCGCCGACGAAGTTGGTTCCGTTGTCGGAGTAGATGATCTTCGGCATTCCTCTTCTCGCGGCGAATCGTCGCAGCGCCATGATCATACTGTCGGTGGAGAGTGAAGGAGTGAGCTCAATGTGCACAGCTCTTGTGGTTAAGCATGTGAATAGAGCACCCCATCTCTTCTCTTGACGTCTTCCCACGGTGATCGTCATTGGGCCGAAGTAATCCACTCCGGTGCACGTAAAGGGAGGGTTGCTGTGCATCAGTCTCTCTTTGGGTAAGTTGCCCGTCGGTAGTTCTTGTGGTTTTGCCTTCTTCGTTTTGCACCACTGACATTGATGCTGAACTGCCTTGATTGCTGACCTCAACCCTAGTACCCAGTAGCGTTGTCGCACTTCGTTCATCACTGTTGCGTGGTTTCCGTGGTTGAAACGGCAGTGGAACTCTTCAATGATGAGTCGTGTTATTCTTTCCTTGCTGTCGAGCACGATGGGTCGCTTGTAGTCTCTGGTTACGCCCTGTATCGCGTCGATTCTTCCTTTTAAACGCAGGAGACCTTCTTCCATCACTATGTCGAGCTTCTTTAACTTGCTGTTGCCTTCTAGCTGTTTCCCTTGCTCTAGTCGCTTGATGTCTTCTCTGAAACTTCTCTGTTGACTTCCCTTTAGCAGCAGGGTTTCAGCTTGTTCCAGCAGCTCTGTGGTTAGTGGTATGTAGTTTCTTTCTGGCCTCTTTGGAGACGAATGTTGTTTCTCGACTGTTTTCGTCTTCTTTCCTTTCGTCCTTTTCCAGGTGGGATCTTCTTTACTGACGTTGACCTTCTCTTTTGTTCTGCAGAGTTGTATGAACTGCAGTACCCTTGCGGTGGCTCGCCAAAGTCTCGTCCAAGACGAAAACCTCTCAGGATCTGGTGATGGATGAGTTGTGATTGCTGTTGCTGCGACGTCCGTTATCTTTTCTTCGCCGGTGGTTTCCTTTTTGAATGTTCTTGCTTCAGGCCAGTGAGTTTCTTCTTTCCTTAAGAATTCTGGGCCGTTGTACCATCGGTGATCGTAATTAAAGTTCTCTGGCACGTCGCGCGTTGAGTCATCTGCAGGGTTCTGTGTCGTAGGCACCCATCTCCAATCTTGAGGCTTGGTGAGATCTTCTATTTCGGCCAAGCGATGAGCTACGAACGTTTTGAAGGTTCTCGGGTCCGTCTTGATCCAGGAGAGCACAATACTGGAGTCTGTCCAGAATGTTTTCCTTACTGCCTTCAGATCCATTTCTTCTTCTACTGAATGGGCTAGTCTGCTTCCAAGGAGGGCCGCCTGTAGCTCCAGTCTTGGGATCGATACCGGCTTCAACGGAGTGACTCGTACTTTCGCTGCCACTAAGCTGACGTGGTATGTTCCGTTCGCATCTTCTGTTCTCCAGTAGACTGTAGCTGCATACGCCGTTTCGCTCGCATCTGTGAACGTGTGCAGCTCCCCCTCGGTGCGATGTGGCGCCAGGCATCTTGGAATCTGAAGATCTTGTAACAGCTTCATGTTCTCGAGATATACTTTCCATGCTTCGTATTCCCTTTTTTCTATTTCTTCGTCCCAACCGACGCCGCTCCGCCATATGTTCTGAAGCAGCTTCTTGCCTTGGATGAGGACTGGTGACGCTAATCCCAATGGGTCGAAGGTAGACATAACGGCACTGGTGACTTCCCTCTTCGTAGGCACCTTGAATCCCTTAGCTATTTCTTCCGGAGTGTTCCGGAGGTTTGCCCTGAAGCCGATGGAGTCCCTTTCTGTGAACCAGCGTAGTCCAAGTGTCTTTTCTTCTTTTTCACCAAGGTTTACTTCCGTTTTTTCGATTGTTTCAGTCTTTATGTCTTGCAGCAGCTCAGGTCTGTTTGATGCCCATGCCCTGAGTTCGAAACCTGCCTTCTTGTGTATGAAGTCCACCTGCGCTGTTATCCTTCTGAAGTCTTCTTCTGAATGGAAGCTGTGCAAGTAGTCGTCCATGTAATGATTCAGCTCGACTGCCCTTGTCGCCTCAGGATACTGTTCCTTGTAGTCCGCTGCGTTTCGGTTTTTTACGTAGATGGCCATGCTTGGAGATGATGTTGCGCCGAAAATAACTGATGTCATTCTGTACTTCTTAGGCGGCACGTCGCGATGATCTCCGCGCCACAAGAACCTTAGGCTGTCTCTATCTTCTGGTCTGATGCGAACTTGTAGAAACATCTCCTTGATGTCGGCCGCTACTGCTAAAGGTCCTTGTCGAAACCTCACTAGTACACCGAAGAGCGATTGTAGTAGATCTGGTCCAGGCAGTAGAGCGTCGTTGAGGCTTTTCCCTTTCGACTTGGCTGCTGCGTCGAAGACGATCCTTATCTTCTTCTTTAATGGATGAACTACGGAGAAATGAGGGAGGAACCATAACTTCTTGGAATCTTCTGGTTCGTCAGGTGCTTCTTCTGCATATTTGTTGTCGATTAGATGCTGGATCTGCTTGCCATATTCCGTCTTCAAATGAGGATCCTTGTCTATCTTCTTTTCGATGTTGATTAATCGGTTCTTGGCAGACGTGTAGCTTTCTGGCATTCGTTCTTCTTCATTCTTCCATAGAAGTCCAGCTTCGAATCGACCATCTTCAAGTCTTCTGCAGGTTTTCTCTAGGATGGTGAGTGCTCTTCCTTCTGAATCTGTAGTGGGTCTTCTTGGTTGCACACCAAGTGCCTCGATCGCGAAGTGATCCTTGATGGCTTGATGCATATCTTCTTCTGGCGTGCTGACATGTAGACATGTGTTCAGGAAGTGTACTGGTCTTGCACCTCCGCTGTCTGACCCGTGGAGCACCCATCCAAGTCCTGTTCTTGAAGCAACTGGTTCCCCTGGTTTCCCTCTTCTTACTTCTTGAGTCACAATTAGCTCCCAATTGTCTTGACCAATGAGCAATTGTGGTGACTCCCCTTCGTAATATAGAGAGTCGGCGATCTTCTTTAAGTGCTGATAATCTTGAATCTTCTTTTTGTCTAGGAACTGTGGAGTGAGCTTCAAATCGTTGATTGTGCGGACTCTCTTCAGTGTCTTCTTGTTCTCCTGATGAACCCCTTTTACCATAAGGTCCAGCATCTGAGAATCCTTATTCCTTATCAACCTTCCTCCCACTGTTTCAATTACCAGTTCTTCCTTGCTTCCTTGTGCGCCGACTTCTTGTGCCACCTTCTCATCCAGAAGTGACACGGTTGACCCTTCATCCAGAAGGGCTAATATTTTCTTTGATCCTTTTGTCCCGAAGACTTCTACTGGAACTATCTTCAGGTATGCTTTCGTATTGTTGACTGCGTTCACTGATGTCGTGACGCTCACCGCCTCTTGTGGTCTCTCGCTCTTCTTTTCCTCCGAGGTCCTTTCTTCTGACTCGACGTGCAGCAGATGATGATGCCACCTCTTGCATTCTTTGCACGGTGGTTTTCTGCAGCTCTCCTTCCTGTGTTTCCCTTGAAGACATTTGAAGCAGACGCGACTCTTCTTTACTGTTGCCCACCGATCTTGCACCGACATCTTCTGGAACTTCTGACATTCGACGAGAAAATGTTCACCCTCACATATAGGGCAAGTCTTCTCTTGTTGTCTTGAATCCTTTTCTTTGAAGTTCTTTTCTTTCGTTGAATGTGCTGCTTGTCGATTGGTCTTCTTGAACCCGCTTCTTTCTTCTGAAGTCGCGAAGGCTCCACATTTGTCTGCTTCTATGTTCAGGAACTTGGATACTAGCGTCAGGTCGGAGAAGTCGCCTTCTTCTGATGCTGCAGTGAAGTCATACCATCGGAACTTGAGAACCGTCGGCATCTTGTCCACGATTTGTTTCACCATTTCAGGTGAATGCAGGTACTGTGATTTCTTCAGTCCTTTTATTGCTGCTACGCTGTTGTTGATTTGGCTCGCGAAGACGCAAATATCCCTTGGATTTTCTGAAATCTTCGGTAGCGCCTTGACCTTATCCAATTCTGCCAAAACCAGCGCATCAGGTCTTCCATATCTTCTTCTGAGGGCTTGCATTACTTCTGACGGAGAGGCTTCGGAGTACAACAGGCTCTTGATAGCTTCTCTTGCGTTGCCCTTCAGCGCTCTTCTTAAGCGCGCCATATTCTGGACTTCGTTGAACATTGGTGCTGTATCTTCATAAACAACCTTGAAGGCCAACCACTCGCTGCTGTTGCCGTCGAAGTAGGGTAGCTCGTGGATGTAGCTTGGCTGTGCTGCTGGTCCTCCTCTTGTGGAAAAGGCTTCTTTCAAGGCAGTCGCCAACGCTTGAATCTCGATCGTAGCTCCTTTCGTTGAAGAGTTCTCTTCAGGCTTCACCTTCTGTGGCTCTTCTGCAGTGTGTTGACCTCGCTGCTCTGGTTGTTTCTTGTTGCCATCTTCTAATACTGATGACTCGATCCAGTTCCGCACCTAGGCTGTTCTGTCTTCCTGGTCTTCATCATCCACGGAGTCCTCATCTTCACATTGTGTCATCTCCAGTCTGACTCGGGCTAGCTTCGCCGCAGCCTGTGCTTGTTTCAGTTCCAGGCGTGCTAATTCTTCTCTGGCTTCCAGCTCGCGTCTTCTGGCCAAGGAGCTCGTGGTCCTGGTAGACCTGGCACGACGACTGACCCCCTTCGGCTTTAGGGTCGTGGTTGAACCATGGACACCCTCTTCCGGGACATCTTCTGGGGTTTTCTTAGTCGTCTCCTTTCGTGTGGCATCTTCCTTCTTCTGTTCACTCTTGGATGACGCCGTGGTCACAGTTTCAGCCGTGGTTCCTTCCGTAGTCGTTGTACCCGAAGAAGTGTTGGTGCCTGATGATCCTGTAGTTTCTGATGATGCTGACGCTGACGCAGACGTGACCCCTTCTGACCCTGACGCTTCTACTGTCGCGTCCACATTGGTAGGACGGGACGGGGGGCGTGAGGGGGCATCCTTCTGCGACCTGGTTACTGGCATCTTGCAGTCTTCTTAATCTTCTGGCTTCTTCTTGCAGGGATCCGTTTCTCGAAGGACCAATTGTTGAGGGGCGGTGACCGTTGACACGTCCAGTATCTAACGGCCATACCCTGGGACAGTCTCCCACGTTTTTGACGTATGTTCCCTACTTACTCTGCTGGTGACACACGTCACCACGCTCCCCTGAAAGCGTACGTAGTGGTGGGTACAACCCACTAGACCTCGGAGGGATGATCAGCGAAGAGGCGGTGAAATAAAATGCAGGATTTTCTTGATTCTTGCTTGTAGATTTCGGCTTGTTCTTGTTGTTGTTGCCTCTTCGACGGCTGAGCTGTGACTGAATTTTGCAACCAAATGTCGCTTAATTTATACCCGGTGAGGCCGGCCTTCGTTACCTTAAAGAGAACCGCGTATTTTAGATCTCTTTTGCTTGTATTTTTCACTAAGCCGAAATCTTTAAGCCTTTATTTTATAAACCTTTCATGATACAATTTTACAGTTTGTTATTGTTTATCCTTCCTTATATAGTCCTTATGCTAATTAGACATTAATTTACAACTTAACTATAAACAATAAAAAAATCCTAGAACATTAACTTGTAAAAATTGCGACTTTACGTATTTTCATTATACAAAATCCCTTATAATTTCTAAACTAACTGTCCGATTTTCATAATTCAAACGGTATACATAGTTTTATGACTAAACCTATCTTTTAAAACAAAAATTATCAAAATCTATCCATAAACAAAAAAGTGAGTTTTCAAGTTACGTAATTTTACTTGAACTAATTTATTCTTATAAGAATCCTTTCAAAAACAGTCTTATTGGTTTATAGTACAAAAACTAATAACAAATCTAACTTAAATAACTAACTAGAAACATAGAAAACACAAAATAAATCACTTTAAAGGTTTCTAAGTTATTAACAATATTCTCACATCATTTTTGCGTAGCGGTCCCGGCGCTACTTGCGCCCATGTGCCTAGATAGGGTCTCGTCGCCGACACAGGTTTATTTCCTTTAATATACCTGGGTTTGAAGTCTTGCCACGCAATCATTTAAAAATATAGGTAGCAAGAGCTATGTCCCTCCTTGTTTCCAATATATTGTATCCCACCATGCCTATAACAAAGTTGGATACATTAATAGATAAAATGGATATACACCATACCACCTTAGGTACAAACCTAGTAAATTTATTTTGTATTCGCTCCAGCATGAGACTGTATTTAGCTTCATGCGGAGCCCATATGATTGCGTCACATTCGAGCCGACTTCTTACCAATGCATTGTACAAAGAAGTTATTGTCGCGATGCTTGTCAAACCCTTTGCTCTTCGTAGGGCAAAACCTAGGCTCCTATAGGCTTTTTTACAAACATTTACGATGTGAATACGATATGCCAGGCCCGAGTTAAGGCGTACTCCTAAATCACGCACAGTTTCGGTTCTTTTCAATAACGTGTTGTCCACTCTATAGTCATATTTATTAAGGTTGTTATTACGTATTATTATGATATGAAGGGTAGTAAAATCCATAGTTTTCCGTAAGTGTGTGCTATAAGTAAACAGGGCATTGTGGGTACGTGTGTATGTTTGTTGTGTTGTGTGATTGTAATTAATTTCGTGTATGATTATGTGTAAGTTTACCATATTACATGCAAAATTATCAATATAGTAATTTTGATACAAAACTAGCGGTATTTTTAATGATAAAAACCACGACTTATAACAAAAGAAAAAATGTACAATTAAATTAGTTACTAAAGGGTCCGCCAGATAACTTTTTTTTTTTGAAAATGCTATAAAAAAAAAACTACTGAATATTTTCTCAAATTTCTTTTTTTATTTGAAAGTACAATCCTTCCGGTTAATAATGAAAAATAATTTCATTCAAATGGCTGCCTCGGCTGGCCATGCAGTACGATCGGTCAAATTTTTAAGCACATTATCGATTGTGTGCAGCTGTATTTCACCAATGGCTTCACGAATATTGTCCTTTAAAGCGTCAATTGTCTCTGGCTTGTCGGCGTAACACTTATCTTTGACTGCACCCCACAAATAATAGTCCAACGGTTTCAAATCGCAGCTCCGAGGTGGCCAAACGACATAAGCTCTGCGGCTGATAATGCGATCTTCAAAAACAGGGCGCAAAACAACGAGTGTAGCTTCGGCTGTGTGGCATGTAGCTCCGTCCTGTTGAAACCAAATGTTGCCAATATCCTCCTCTTCAATTTTTGTGAACAAAAATTCGTTCAACATGGTCCGATAACGATCGTCATTGACTGTAACGGCCACTCCTTGCTCATTTTCGAAAAAAAATGGCCCAATTATGCCTCTGGACCAAAATCCGCACCAAACAGTGACTCGTTTTGGGTGCGTCGGCTTTTCAATGTATGCGTGCGGGTTTTCTGTGCCCAAAATGCGACAATTTTGCTTGTTTACATACCCGCCAAGATCAAAATGAGCTTCATCTGAAAAGATGATTTTTTTTGGCAAAATCGGCATCTTCTGTAAGTCGATCGCAGGCCCACTTAGCGAAGCGAAAACGCATTGGATGGTCAGTTGGCTTCAACTCCTGAACCAATTGGACTTTGTATGGCGTCATACCAAGGTCTTTATGCAAAATTCGTCTCAATGATGTCTCCGAAATGTTCAATTGTTGAGAACGACGGTGAATTGATGTTGATGGCGCTTCACGCACACTTTCTGCCACAGCAGCAATATTCTCGGGTGTACGCACTGTTTTTGGCTTTTCACGCTTTGGTTTATCGATGAGGATGCCAGTTTCTTTCACTTTTTTCACGAGATAACGAACATACGGAGCTGACGGTGCTTCTCTTCTTCCAAAATCCGTACGCAATTTTCGCACACATTCTGCAACATTACCATGATTTTCAAAGTAATGTCGCAATATTTCCCAGCGTTGTTCAAGCATATACACAACCATATTCGTTCAGCGGAAGGATAAAACTAATTATCTGTCAAATCAGACATGAGCTAAGTGTTACCATTCACGAAATAAGCACTAGGTGGAAAAAAAAAGTTAGATGGCGGACCCTGGAAGAACGGAACGCAAGAATGGAATAGTTTTTATAATAACAAAATGACCTCATTATAAGTCATATTTTCATATTAATTAGTTTTTCAAGTTGTTCTTCAGTTTTAATATGGATAGTAGGTTCCAACTCGCTTATTTTGACCAGTATCTTTCCATTAGAGGTCCAACAGTATTTCAGTTGATTGTTTTTCATATGCTTTCTTGATATAAATTGTAGTTTTCTTGCCTTCGGGGTAAGGTATTCAGTGATATACCTACATGGGTGATGATCCCGCTGCTCCCAGGTTAGCACTGTTTAGTTTTACATCCGTAATCTGGTTATAGATTTTAACCGCCTTTAGCACGTTCTTTTTCGAGGTATTATTGCATAATTCAATTAGTATAGAAGGGTGGTTATCTTTCTTTCCCGGTAAACGAAAGGCGTCTTTTATGCACCAGTTAGATGCATTCGCATCAATAATTTTAAACAGGTTATCTAGGTATCTGTCTAGGTCACTCTTAGATTCATTTTGAATTTTCGGTAAATTCCTTAATTCCAGAAAATTTATGTTAGAGATCCTTTGCATTTCCTCATATTTTTCTTCCAATGACAAAAGAAGTGCCCGATGTTCCTTACACTCCCTATCTAAGCGATCATTAGTAAGCTTCATAATATCATCATATTGTTTTGTAGTAAATGATATAGACTTATCTATTTCCTGGTTAGACTTCTCAATGTGCATTAGGGAATCTTCAATTTTTGTGAGTGTCGTATCAGTGTCCATTTTAAAGGATGAGAATTGAGTTTTTATTTCGTTCTTCGTGTCCGTTTGAAGCTTAATAAACATTTGTTTAATATCATCTTTAGAGCTTAAAAACTCATCTCTGAACGAAATATCTCCGGACGTATTTCTAAAGCGTTTTTTTGCCCTACTAGTAGATACATCATTGGTGGGAGTATCGGTTATTCCAATTGTACTTAGATTAGGATCAACATTATGATCTAGTACACAAGAAAGGATCTCAGCTGTCAATGTTAGAACTCACTAGAACCAGCATATAATAATAATAATATCCTGGGACATTTCACACACGGTCATCTGATCCCAAACTAAGCAGAGCTTGTACTATGGAAACCAGATAACTGATATACTGATATACACCTTTTTTTGTATTGGGTTGGCTAATAAGTAATGAGCGACATACAACTATTTTATTTGTATTTATTTATTAAATGAATAATTGTTAATCATTAATAATATATTCACCGTCATTTTCTACTACCATTCGCCATCGATCTGGCAAAGAGTGAATGTCGTCTGCATAGAACTTCGTTGGTTTTGAATTGAAGAAGTCATGTATGTATTGTTTCAAGTGTGGTTCATCGTCAAAGCTTTTTTCCTGTAAATTATTACTAAGTTATCGGAACAAGCTGAAATCAGTTGGTGCTAAGTCCGGCGAATATGGAGGGTGGGGTATTATTTCCCAATTAAGCTCCAATAGTTTTAGCCTGGTACTCTTAGCAATATGCGGCCGGGCATTGTCGTGCAGGAAAAATATTTTGTCGTGTTGTGGACGTTTGCGATGGATGTCAAGCTTCAGTTTTTCGAGTTGATCACAATATACTGTTGCTGTAATCGTAGTATTAGTAGGAAGGAATTCCCAGCTTATTACTCTATGTATATCCCACCAGACAGAAAGCATTACATTGCGAGGATGAAGATCACCTTTTGACGTTGGTTTTCCCTGTTATTTACATCCCAGCCACTGGCGCTTGCGTGTGTGATTAACATAGAGAACCCACTTTTCATCTCCAGTGACAAGATGATCTAACCAATTAAATGTGCGGCGGAACGATAAAAGTTGTACACAAATCTCAGCTCGGTAGGTCAGCTGACTGTTTACTTAATTGATGGGGTACCCAAACACTATATTTGTAAGTCTTTCCCAAACCATGTAAATGATTTTCTATGGTGCCATGAGAGCACTCGAGCTGAACAGCCAAATCGCGTGTAGTTCTTCAAGGATCTTCTTCGATTAATAATTTTAATTTATCGATATCTATTTCCACGGGGCGCCCAGACCTTGGTTGATCGGTTAAGGAAAAATCGTTATTGCGGAACCGTTGGAACCAGCGCTTTGCTGTTGCTTCGGAGACTACATCGTGAGCTATCCTTTGACTTATATTACGTGTAGCTTCTGCAGCAGAATGCCCAGATTTAAACTCATATTATAAACAATGTCGTACGTGGGTTTTAATGTCACTCATTTCTTTGTGAACTTTAACGCACTAACAGCCAAACTATCAATACTTAACGCGCATGAGCGCGACTCGCTCTTTATATACCCTCTGCTACAGAACGTTCTCAAACCTTTCCGAAAATTCTAGAAATTATTATTTTTTTTTTTATTTGTGATGGGTTTGCTCTTGACTCTAGTCTAGGTCAGAGGTGACAGAGACAAAGTCGACGATGGAGTGAGCTTACCCAGAAGAAGCCTGTTCACTCTCACTTTGAAGAGATTAGGGTTGTATACGTTCGGAAACACAGACGCAGGTAGTGAGTTCCACTCTTTTGCTGTGCGCATTATAAAAGACATTTGGAAGCGCTTAGTGCGAATTGGTGGAATAGCAACCAGGTAGGGATGGTAACTGGCAGTGCGTCTAGATGTCCGGTGGTAGAAGGGGGCCGGTGGAATGAGGTCGTGGAGTTCTCGGGCACACTCTCCGAAGTACAATCTGTAGAAGACCGACAAGCAGGCAACCTTGCGGCGATGAGCCAAGCAATGAAGCTTGGCATCCACCAGTTTTACGTCGCCAATGAGCCTCTTAGCTCTGTGTTCCACCGAGTCAAGCGCGGCTAGTTGGTACTTAGCTGATCCATCCCAAAGGTGACTGCAATACTCCATGCAGGATCGGACTTGCGCTTTGTTAAAAGCTGTCCAGGCGTAAAGTATCGCTTCACCCTATTTAGGATGCCCAGTTTCTTGGCCGCAGTTTGGGCCTTAAAACTAAAACGCTCATTACTTATTAGCCAACCGGATAAATTCATACTTATATAGATAATTACACCCAGACTCAGAACAAACAGACATGTTCATGCACACAAATGTTTGTCATGGATGGGAATCGAAGCCACGACCTGCGGCATGATAGGTGGTATCTTAACCAACCACGCCATCTGGCGACTACTGCAATAGCGGGAACTTCATAAAAATTACCCAGCTTAATTTAGTAGGTACAACCCGGCCACATTATCTGTAGACCTCGCTGGAATGTGAAGTCCCTCCCCGTTCCCCTTTCACCTCACCGCACTCGCCCCGTTGCGTCAGTACGGTTAGCAGTTTCGTTGCCGATACATGTCGTGGTATTTTCGCGCTATCACTGCTTTATTTATTCACAGCGCCGATCTGACGTCATCGACGCCAGGTCTACAGATAATGTGACCGGGTTGTACTCATGTCAACAATGTCACATTGGTGGTTTTGCGTTACCTTTAATCACACGGAGAGCGATCCTGCTCGTCCTGCGCTCGCACACCGATGAATATAGTTTGACCAAGACCGGTGTACCGCGCCTTAGGAATGCGCGGCGAGGCGGGGTGCAGCGCTAGCGAATGGGCGGTGGGACGCCGTGAGCGTTGACGAATGAGCAGCCTGCATTACCCCCCGTCTCGCCGCGCATATACCTACGGAGCGGTACAGCGGATATGGTCGAACTATAGTCAGGCGTAACTATCGTACTCATCACCTGTCTCTGTGTGGCTCGTCATCGCTCAACACACAATAGACCGCGCGGGCCACGTCGTCTTACAAAGTTACTCATACACGGGTATGGGCGCCTGGTACTTATTCTTATTTTTCGCAGTTAAAGAAAATATGATTTTATGGAGCACAAAATTACGGAGGAAACGTCTGCACGCAATCGCGGTCCGAGGGGAAATGATTGATTTTTATGGGGCTTGTTTCAAATTCATCTAGTCTCTTGTCGAATGAGGATATGCTCTTCAACATCTATTTGAGCTTGTCCTTAAAACTTGATGGTTGTATGCTTAGTTTTACCGCGTAAGTATATGAGATACTTTTAGATGTATGTGTAGTTATTCTGGTTTTAATTGCATACGGTGCACTTTGTGTTGTTGTCTGTTTGTCGGTGTTTCTAACAATTTGCTTACAACAAAACAATACACAATTTACAATTTGCATTTTTATGTAACTACAGAAAGAAGCCGAAGTTCGTCGCGATGGGAGTGAACCACCCCTTGGATCCACCATCAACCTGGCAGATACGTAAAATAAAGAGCATAATTTCCCACCCTGAATATACGCCTACTGTATATCACGATATCGCACTCATTGAGACTGAAACACCGTAAGTATTTTTAATCACTTCTTAAAACAGGAGGTTTTAATTCGTCTGTATATAAACGTACTCAATCAATCTGCCTAGCCTTTTTCCAACTATGTTGGGGTCGGCTTCCAGTCTAACCAGATGCAGCTGAATACCAGTATTTTACATGGCGACTACCTATCTGACCTCCACAACCCAGTTACTGGGTAATACGATACCCCTTGGTAAGACTGGTTGTCAGACTTTCGGGCTTCTGACGACCCGTAACGACTGTCAAAGATCCACGAATGACAGCCGGGACCAACGGCTTAACGTGCTTTCCGAGGCACGGAAGAGTTTCGGTATGTAAAGATGGTCACCCATCCACGGACCAACCCCGGCAAGCGTAGCTTAACCTGATGGATCGATCCGTGCGGCTGTTATTACTTAAATACGAGCTCCTCATGTCCCCACGTATCTGTATATATACGTACTATATAGGGTAATTTGTACCGATACTTAAACATATGTATGATTGTATGTATTCATAATAACAAACAACTATGATATTACTATTGGACCTAATCTGAAATCGCGAAATAAAATCAGCTGTTCTCTATATTTGTGTTCGTATACCTCGTCAAAATGTAAAGAACAGCTGATTTTTGTTTCGTGATTTCAGATTTGTTCCCATAGAGAAAGTTTTTTGTTATTATAAGTAGTCATATGTTTAAGTATCGGTCACTAATTACCAGTCACCCTCTATACAGGAAAAGTTGCGTAAATTTTCATAGGACCTCTACACATGATCTGTTTTATATAATTTGGTCAAGTAGCTATTGAACTTTTGAATAAAACATCTGACTTTTTTTTTCTAAAAAGTAAAACATCATACATACGGCTTTTACATTAGTTAAAAACCCCAACTACAAAGCATATATTATATACTAACAAAATTATACTTTAATAAAATTGTTATACCTATAAAAATGTCAAGTTTATTGTTTATATCTTTGTTGATAATTGAACAATATTATCCGCCGGAGAGTTCAATCATTCACAAACGATATTGAACTGAAAACAACATAAAATAAATTTTAAATTAGTTGCGGTATGAGTTAGTCTGGCTTGGCGTTTATTGGTACCTCGTGGTACCAGCCGGCGCTTAGAGGTTAAAACATAATTCCTTCTCTGACATCTTCAAACGATTGAGAAAAATAGAACGATGTTTTAAATTCGATTCGCGCTAAATGCATATGGCGCAAGTGGCCTAAGAATCGAGCGTTGATCACGAGTTCACGACTAGTGATGGGCGAGGGATAAATACTCAAAGGATAAATATTCAAGTATTTATAAATACCCATTTTTATCAAGGTTTTACAAACCAAGTTTCATCTCAATCGGATACACGGTATGGGTAGCGCATAAAATACGAACAAACAAACAAGCATTACTTTTTATATATTAGAAGATTACCCTTTTTCATCTACTTTATTATTTAATCTTATGTATGCAAATATCACCAAGTGAATTCTTGCAGTTCTTTAACATAATATATTTACAGACTTTCATTTTATTTATGCAATCCTTTTGTTTTGTAAAATGACAGTACAAGAAACGAAATCTGTACGTATAAAGTATTTATCCGCTGTTTTGAATAAATACTCGAGTAGAAACGGATATTTATGAGTATTTATCAATTTTTAGTATTTATCCGGATAAAATCACAACACTATTCACGACACTTTTAAATTGTTCCAGGATAAAGTTCGATGAGAATGTTCTGCCAGCCTGCCTTCACGTGGAAGAAGACGCTTCTGTTGAGAATGCCTTCATTATAACGTTAAATAGCAGCAAAAATGACCCTTTCGAACTCTCTGACACTATCCAAACGGTACGATTAAAAAACAAGCTTCTTATTTTGTAGAGCTCATTTAGATCATTTTCGTTCTGGAAAGGTACCTAGGTACCTCCTCGTAGATACTACCATACTATTTTTTGCTGCCAAGTAATCTATTGCGGTTGTGAGTACAGCTACAGGGACAAGATAAATTTATATATTTATGTCTCTGGGATAGCTAAAAGGACAATGACCAAATTAGTATGAAGACTGGTGCGTTTTGTTTTTTTGGCGGCAGTCGACCAAATATGAAAAAAACGGTGCAAAATAATATTATCAATTAATTATTGTATGGGGTCTTATATCGAAAACTCAGTCCGGACTGAGTTATATCAGTTCAAAGATTAACTAATATTTTCATAATTATGGAATCATTCTGGTTACAAAGACTATTTTTGACCTTCCCAAGCGACATTCACTATTCAATTATATCTTATATTACTTATATCTTCAAATACATGTTTACATATTTTTATTTATTTATTATGTATTGGTTAGAAACAGTAAACCTGACCATATGGTGTACGTTTTGTTTTAAAAATATTAATAATCTTTGCGACGCTCCTGTGATGCCTCTTGTTTTGCAGATGTACAGTCGCGTTCAAAAGTTAATAAGCAAACTCACAAAGCAATAGCTTGGTGTTTAGTTTGACTTAAGACCTTCTATTTCCAAGAACATAAACATGCAAAATTATTGTCGTCAACAACTGATTGTAGTTCATAATTTCAAAGTTATAACATGTGTAAAGATGACCTAGCGGTTAAGCGCGTGAAGATAGATGCGTGAATCAGTGAGCCGTGAGTTCAAATCTCACGCAGTACTTGACTTTTTGTAAGTTTTTACTTGATTGGAAGTAATGGGACAGAAATATAATATTCTTTATCTTGTTCGCTTGGTCACTCATTTCGTAAAGTTAGAAAGATAGATCATAGAAAACTAAATAAATAATTTCGATTTCTGTGAGGTAGACAACAAAAAATCCTATGAACGGTTACAAAAAAAAAACTTATTTTATCTAGTAGGAATGTAACGTCACAATTCTCTTAAGTTAGTTAATTTTATAAATAAGTAAATAAAACGAATAAACATTTTTGTTACCATTCAGCACGACTTTTTCATTTCAACCTTCCAACACCGAAAAGATAAATTAAAAATCACAAAAATAGTTAAATAATAATACAATAACTAATATTTAACTTCTTATAAAAATAAATAATAAATGAACATAAACATCTAACAAGTTTTTGCTTAAAATAGTACAAATATGTTTCCAAAGAAACAAAAAGCAGTCCCACATTGTGATTAAGATTCGAACTCAAACTTCATTGATCGTGAAACCATTGCTTAGCCCAAACAGCTACCAGCACATGTTATGTTTATGCGAAATTTAGCAATGCAATGGTAAGAACATGTCGCCACTATGACGAGTATTCTAAATGCAACAGAAATATAATGTTATTTCGCGTAGTACGACGACATGCGACAATTCATTAGTGTGTGTTATCTGCGGAATGTTGAGTGAGACATCGCTCATACACGCACACGCACTGGTTCGTGCTCGCACATTTCATAGCAATGTAATCCTTAGCACGCTTATGGACTTTTGAGCGTGCAGGTAGTATCAGACAGCAGTACCGATTTACCCGAAAGTGGGCACACTATTTTTAACGTTAAAATTTGTCGTTTTCAGAAAAAAGTTAAAGAATTCAGCGAGCAGGAATGTAAAGCTGCTTATGGCGCGACAGAATGGCTGGAACATGGATATAACCACACTACACAGATGTGCTATGGCACTAAATCGAACAAGACCAACAGATATTGCAGGGTAATTATCCTTGTCATGTATTTAATAGAAATCCAAATAATTCCCATTTTGATTTCCCAAAAATATTAACGGTAATTCTAAAATAATAAATGTGCCTCATTTTGTGTGCCTCAAATAATTCTCATTTTGAAGTTCTAAAAATACTAAACAGCTAAGTAACCAGTAAAAGGATAAACCAATCGTTCAGCAAGCCCTCCACAAAGGGCTTTTCATTACGCGACCACATAGTCTTTCTGATGGAGGATTGAATGTTGGAAGCAACTCAAACATAATGAATGATAGTAATAACCAGCAATAGACCACAGAAGTCATAAAAAAATATCCTCTTGCCAGCCCGGAAAATAAGGAAAATCAAAATAAACAATCTAAACAAAATTCATACTGGCTCAGCCAACATATGGATCTAACAAACAGCTTCACAGGACTAGAGGAAGAGAAAGATCAGAGTCCTAGTGAAAATTAACCCAATTATCAAAAAATATCTAGATCACCTCGAATATTCATTGATAAAGTAGGCAACATCAAGCTACTTGACAAATATGCACAAGACAACTATTTAAAACAAAGTTTTATGAAACGATCGTAACAAAATCAAACCAAAAATATCCGAAGCATATACCAACATTGGTATACAACTGAAATAAAATGAACTGAATTTTATACTTACAAATCTAAGCAAGAAAGAAGTTACAAAGTCATTCTTAAGAAAATTCACCCGTCAACTTACACTGATGATAAAGAAGCACTAGCCGAGCGAGCACACATCACTATTTAATCTGAAACATCAAGGACAGAATGACCAAGCAGCCCTTGCTAATACAATAGAATCCGCTTATAATGACATCGAAGTGACAAACACGTCATACTAAGTGGACGTCTTAGAAAGCAAAGTCTTAGAAAATAAACAACTTCCTAGTTTTGTTAGATATTTAGTTTAATAAAGAGAAAAACTACAAAGTGTATTTATCTATTAATTTAAAAAACCGGCCAAGTACGTGTCGGACCATGCACAATGAAGGGTTCCGTAGTTGGGATGAATTGACCCAAAAAACAAACTTAAACGTCTTTTTGAATTGGTTCCATTTGCTTTTAACGTGTAGGTACGAGTTTTTACATCTGCCATACAAATGAATAAAATTGAAGTGTTCGTTTGCAAAGTGCAAATAACAGCTTTATACTAAATGCATATAAAAAGTATATTCCGTACTCATAAAAAAGGAACAATTTTTAAAATTTTAGTCTATTTGTCTGTCTGTTTGTTCCGGATCTCCTAAATAGCTAGATGGAGTTTAACGGAACTTTTACTGGCAGATCTGTTATTATAAGGAGTACAGTAAACTGGGGTTACTTTGATACTACGGGGTTACTTTGATATCGACTTTCGACTTATGAAAAACATATTTTTGTAATATCTACAACGCCTTATTAAAAAATAAACTATCAGAAGTGCCAACTACTGATAGTAAGGCGTTGTAGATATTACAAAAATATGTTTTTCATAAGTCGAAAGTCGATATCAAAGTAACCCCGTAGTATCAAAGTAACCCCGGTTTACCGGTAACTTAGGTTACTTTTATTTCACAAAAATAATTAGGGTTCCGTGCAAAAAGATTAAAACCCATGAAATTGTGAACAAAATCTGATTTAAATATAGTATTGACATCCACGCGGCCGAAGCCGCTAGTTCTCACATATAATTATAAATTCAACATGGTGATGTCATTAATATTTCAGTAACAATATCATTTAAAAGAGTGTCCATGGAGTTTCTTGCCCGTTTTCTAAATACTACGCTTCGGAATGGGCAACTAGCTTCATACTTCTGACTGACCGACAATTCAAAAGTGCCTGTAAATGGTTTAATTGAAACAAATTCTTTGAGCTTGCTATATGTATAGCGCTCGCCGGCCGCTGCCGCTGCTCGCTCTGCTCGCGAGCCTTTGTTCGCAGTGCCAACCTAGCCCATTTGGGCGGGGTGCTTTAGCACAGTTACTGCAATCAACTTTGAGAAAAGGCCGGAAATTTAAAAAACCCCTCATTTATTAAAAAAAAGTGTTCATCATTAGAAGACCAAAAAGGTTTGAAAGATTTTGGAACAAAGTCCCTTAACGCGGCTTGTGTAGGAGTTCAATTCAAATTAATTTGTTCAGTAACAATTCACATTGCGTTCGAATATATCCAACATGAAATATGAATACAATATAATAATAAAGGAAATACATGCAATTCAATTTAAATTAGAAAATATTACAAATTAAAAATAATAATAATATAAAATTCACGTAATTTGTCCTTATTTCTGGTGTTAAAAAAATAAAAACATAAAATAAAAATCATATGTCATCAAAATGTTGATGTCCGGTAAAAGTTTATGTATGAAACTGATTAGGTAATTAGTGAATAATATGTATAAAAAAGGGCCCAAAATTGATCCTTGAGGCACACCGGCTGTAATATATAACAGATATAAAAACTACAGGTCATCTATGGTAATATAGATCAAAATCAAAATCAAACTCAAAAGTCTTTTACTCAAACTAGGCTGAGAATCAGCACTTTTTGAACGTTAAAATTACATAAGACAGTGCCCCAAAACGCCCGCCCTTCACCACTTCCTAGTGCTTTAGCTGGGGAGAAGAAGTGGCGCAACAAACTCCCCAGCAGCACAGCTGTCTGTTCAGTTAAAAAAAAATGAATCGATATAACACTGCGCATAATAATTTAGGTACATTACGCAAAACAAAACATTAAATTAAATTATTTGCTATAAGTAAGCTAGCACACGCCAATATACCAAAAAAAAAAAAATCGAAAACAACAACAACAAACAAGCAGAAACAAAATACAAAACTAAAAACGTAAGCAGAACTTTATACCTAAATAAAAGCCTCCAGTAATAAAGGGCGTGCCCACTTACATATAGCCGTACATGTAGTCGTAACTCGAAGTCACAGATGATAAACTAGGACCATCGAAGTAAAATAAACAACGAGTTAAGTTACTAATAACAAAACAAAACCAAGGTCAGCAAGACGACCACAATCAGCACCCGTTCACGAGCATAACGCAAAGATCAGCCATTACCCCCCTCGCCATATTTGAGGGAAGGAGACAACCGACGCTACCGCAAGCAGTGACATCTAAGGGAGCATGACGAACTTGCTGCCGGTTGGTCAGGCAAGAAAAACTATAATCAATTGTCGAGGTCACTAGCTAACCACATATTGCAATACCACTCTTAAAAAAAAACATTGAAATGAGTAGATTATGTCAATAATAAAATAAAATTAAAATAAATTGACCTTGACAGTCAAAGAAAATAAATAATTATATGAACTCATATAACCTGTCAGTAAGTATGCTAATTCTGGAGAAAGAACATAAACATTGTCTTAAGTTAAACACAGCGACTAACTATTCTTATCGTTTAAGTAATCGTTGATAGAATAGTATGCCTTTGAACAAAGGTTAGATATTACTTTAGCTTTGAACGCATTAAAGGGCAAATCTATCAAAGAAGAGGGTAGCTTGTTATAAAAAGATATACCAAGCCCAACCAATGAGTTATGAACCTTATGAAGCCGGTGAAATGGAGCACGTAATTTGTCCTTATTTCTGGTGTTAACATTGTGAATATCACTGTTTTTAGTGTATAAATGTATATTTTGTCTAATATATAAGATGTTGGCGAAGATGAATTGTGATGCCACCGTGAGAATACCAATCTGTTTAAAAAAATCTCTCAAAGAAACTCTGCCACCGAACTGGTAAATTGCTCGAACAGCTCGTTTCTGAAGAACAAATATTATAAATTTTGAATGTCAGCTTTGCCCCAGAGCAGAATACCGATATACGAGTAGATGACCTGTAGTTTTTATATCCTTTCACGACAGGGGTAACGCACACGTTTTTTCCCATTATTCTATACGATTACTAGTTTGGGTAAGATCATCATGTCTAGATATTTCTCAACTATGTTGGGGTCGAGTGTGTGATGCCCCGCAGCTAGATAGCGTGGCTGGAACTAAACTAAAATAACAGATTGGACTTGGAAATCACCGAACCAGGTGTTATAGCGCAACTTAGGGACACCCTATGTCCAGCAGTGGCTTGTGATAGGCTGAGTTGATATTGATACTACATATATTGTTATGTCAATAAAAACTTTTTAGCAAAAAATAAAACCGACTTCCAAAACAAAACACTACAAAGTGAAAAATAACTTTAATTTCGGTAGTCGGTGTCTTAGGTTTTGTATTTTCGTTTTTTGCCACCGACTTCCGAAATTAAAGTTATTTTTCACTTTGTAGTGTTTTGTTTTGGAAGTCGGTTTTATTTTTTGCTAAAAAGCTTTTATTTTTCACTTTTTAGTTGTGGAACCTACTCCACACAAATTCGAATACATAATTGAGCACAATAATTGTAGATATAGCCATGTAAATAACAGTGATAGGAAGTTATTAAAACACCATCACATCATCCACATAAAATAAGTGGGAAATATACGCATTATTGAAGCTAACTCAAAAACTCCCCAAGCAAAGTTAATAAAATTTATATGGGACCACCTCGGAAGTATACCCTATCAAACAAAAAAAGAATTTTCTAAATCGGTCCATCCGTCTTTGAGTAATCGCGTAACAAACATACAAAAAAAAAAAACATACAGACGAATTGAGAACCTCCTCCTTTTGGAAGTCGGTTAAAAAGACGACGTTCCACTTACTTGATTGATTTTTTCTTAGACATTATAATATCATAACTGATTTAAAAAAAATATAAATGAATTATTCCTCAACCTTGACTGCCTCATTGGTCTAGTGGTTGCAGGCACGACTGTAGAGCAGGAGTTCGTTTCCCAGGTCGGACAAAGTTATTGGGGTTTTCCATCAGGAATATCTCAGCAGCAGCTCTGAATCTGGATTTGTGTCGGGTTCATGGCTATAAGCTCGTCCTCTATTACATGGGATTTGAATATAATTGTAAAAACGTGGGCGTACTACGTACACTTCTGCCAAATATCATTGTAGAAACTAGGTGTGATCACTTATGAATGTTTCCAGGGATGGGGTGGAGAACCGTTGATGATTACCACACAATTTTCAAGTTGCGTGCATACTGCTATAGGAGTTACTGCATACGGGTCTATGGAGCGTTGTAGACCACCACCACGAATACCGTCTGGGTACACGAGGCTCTCTTACTACGTGCCCTGGATTGAAAGTATTGTGTGGCCGTGAGTCTTTTTTGGCGCACATTCCTGCATCGCATTTTATAATTTTTTTTTTTCTAGTATTTCAATCTGCTGCGTATTTTATTTTTGTGTGTCTTTTAGCCTGTGCTATATAAATGTACATATTTTCTTTCGACCTTGGAAAGTAATTCCCTGCTGTGCTAGAGTTTTGAGAGAGAGAAATATAATGATAATCCAGAATGAAATGTGTTTTATTTGAATCTATACAATCAATCTGCCTAGCCTTTTCCCAACTATATTGGGGTCGGCTTCCAGTTTAACCGGATGCAGCTGAATACCAGTATTTTACATGGAGCGACTGCCTATCTGACCTCCACAACCCAGTTACTGGGTAATACGATACCCCTTGGTAAGACTGGTTGTCAGACTTTCGGGCTTCTGACGACCCGTAACGACTGTCAAAGATCCACGAATGACAGCCGGGACCAACGGCTTAACGTGCTTTCCGAGGCACGGAGGAGTCTAAGTATGAAAAGATGGTCACCCATCCACAGACCAACCGCGGCAAGCGTAGCTTAACCTGATGGATCGACCCGTGCGGCTGTTATTACTTAGCCACGAGCTCCTTTATTTGAATCTATACAAATATTAAAAAGTAAGTCCTTATGTAGGAGGTATTATAATCTCCGAAACTACTCATCCCGCAGGGTTGATAAAAATCATGAGTTTACAAAAAATCTTATATTGAAATTTATGGATGGCTTCTGTTTCCGTTGCGGTGCCAACTGTGTCTGAAACGCTGGCACCTGTGACACTGGGCTGGACACCTTTGCCTCTCCAGGCCTTGATCTCGACACTACGCATGTACATGAACACGGTGGTGTCAAAGATGGCCCGGACGTTGAGGGTCTTCTTTAAAACACAATCTATACTTGTCCTAACTAACTGACTGACAGACCGATTCATAAACGCACAGCCTCAACCGCTGGGGCTACAAACTAGAAATTTGGCAATTGATGCCTTTAATGTTATTAGTGCTCATAGGTTTAGGTGTCCGGCTGTTCTCGTCGCCACACGTACCTGACGAACGTACGACAGCAGCCACAGCTGCTGGCGGAGCCGCGCATGAGCACCAATCTATCAAGAGGATTGTGAAGTGCCGATACGCGGTGCGATTTTTGGAGGCAATTACCTACATTTCATACAATAGGGATGATGAATAAAAAATGTTTTTTTGTCCGTCATGTAGATTATTAAAATATATTGGACACGTATTTTTTCTTTTTCTACGTAATCAAAAGATTACGGCGATAAATTGAGTTAAAATGTGGCATGACGTCACGTCTTTGTAGATTTTATACGTAGAAGTGACGTAGCAAGCCCCCACTCCCGAACTTTAATGCGAGTTATCTAAGTCACTTTTTATTAATATGATAAAGCAAAAAATACGTATCTAATATTTTTTTATTATCTGACTGACGGACTAAATAGAATTTCTTTTTTTTTACCCAGGCATCATCCAATATTGTTTCGGGCGATAACGTTTTTACTCCCCTAAACCTTTACGAAATGAGACAACTTTGATCTCATTAGATTCAGTATACTTTAATCTAGGTCTGTACGTTTTTCGTATTTAGTAATTCAGTTTAATTTAATTTATAAAAATAAAAATGCTCGAGGATGTTTTTATGTCAAAAATATAGATATTTAGATGCTAATAACTTATATCGTATGCAATATTTTTTTATAATAAAAACGTACGGACCTAGTTTTTCATCATACCTACAACATTTCCAAAAATTATGAAAATTAGATTATGTTTACGGGGAGAAAAACGTTATCTCTTTTTGTATGAAAATTTACAGCTTCACAATCCTCTTAAGTGAGGCGCCACTGACGCACTCTCAACCTCATAGCTAGTGACACGGACCTATTGTGTTGTTCTCTGAGTTCACAAAGAATGCATTGCAATAAGTTAAAGAAAAATATTATAATACATACATATATAAACTCACGCCTTCTTCCCATGGCAGAAACTACAGAACGAAGGAATTTAATTATAATAATAAGTTATATTATGAGTTTAGATATGTACTCTAATGACAAAATGCACTCAATGCAATGCAATGCGAATTTTGATAAAATGGACGCCTTTATACTTTAAAGTTGCTTTTTAAGGTTCCATACCTCAAAAGGAAAAAAACGGAACGCTTATAGGATCACTCGTGTGTCTGTCTGTTACAGCCAATTTGCTCCGAATCTAAAAGACCGATTAAGTTGAAATTTGGTACACGTATGTATGTCTGTGACCCAAACATGGACGTGTAATATAGGGGTCAATTTTGGGGGGAAAATAAGAAAATAAAATAAAAAGTTTTGAAAAATGTACCGTGTACGTATCAAATGAAAGAACTTACTGTGATATACTTTTTTATAATTTTAAAATAAATTGTTTTAAAGTTGTTTAAGAAAACAGACGAAAATTGAGCATTCCCCACATCTCCGAAGCTACTGAGCCTAAGATTTTGAAAAAATACAGAAAATAGTTCTGTAACTATAGATTACAGAAAAACCTATAGGTAAGAAGTATATGGTCTTAGAAAACATGGTAAATCTTTCAATATTGTGTGTACAAACTTACATTTTCAGTTGGACTGTATGGGAGAACATGTTTTTCAACTACAATATTAAGTTTTTTCTTGTAAATTCATCCCAACTACGGAACCCTTCATTGTGCGTAGTCCGACACGCATTTGGCCAGTTTTTTTTTTTGTATACACTGATTCATTGAGGAAACCGTGTCCCTGTAGTCCTTTGCTTATATGAACCATCTTATTCCTTTGATCGAAAAACATAACTTGTCCCAAATGCCTATCTAAATAAATAATAAAGATCGTAATCATTAATTTTCGATATCTTCCCTTTATAAGGGGGAGGATTGGGTTTTAAAATTTTTTGGGGAATATACGAAATCCACGCAGATGAAGTCGCGCGGGGCTAGTCTAGACGTATAATAAAACTAGCTTCAGATCGCCCGTCCACGCTGTTACTCGTTTTCACTTAGCGTTCTTTCTTACTTTTATTATTTTTGCCCGGCTCCTAAGAGTCATAGCGTGATGTCAAATAGCTTGTAGCCTTCCTCAAGAATTGGGCTATCTAATGCAGATAAGAAATTTTCAAATTCATTAAGACTTTCCAGAGATCAGTGCGTTCAAACAAAAAAAAAACAAAAAGTCTCTTCAGCTTTATACAGGGTACGCATAATTCGTCAAAATGTACTGAACAGCTGATTTTTTTTTGCGATTTCAGGTTTGGTCCCATAGTAAAAGTTGTTCATAATGATGAGTACAATGACCCCTTAAAAGGTTGCTGGTGTTTTACCAATAACCCTGTATATACTGGGTGACTTTTTTTACAGTCTTGAAAAAAATAGAGTATAATAGGTGAACGGATTAGAAGCCTATGACATACCCAGTTTTTGCGTATGATTTGAATTTCGATATTTTTAACGATCTATAAAGTTTTTCAAAATTTCTGTTTTTATGGTTCTAGTTTACTTCAAATGTGTAGTGTTTATTGATAGAGCGATTTCTGTCTACAAATAAATATAAAAATAAATAAAAAATGTAGGGTAGAATAGGTGAACGGAGTAGAAGCCGGTCACCTAATGTATCCTATTTTTTTGAAGACGCTTAAAAATCTACCAGTATATACGAGTAATATAAGTTAGATAATTATAATATAAAACTGTACATTGAATATTTTATAAATTACTTTATAAAAATTAAAACCGACTTCAAAAACCTAAAACGAATAAAATAACTTTCATAAAAAAAAAAACTTAACAGCTTCTGAAGTCGGTGCCAAGTTATTAGTGCATTAAAGAACTGAAGACACCGACTTCAGAAGCTGTTAATTTTTTATGAAAGTTATTTTAAACGTTGTAGGTTTTTGAAGTCGGTTTTTACTTTTTTTTTTTAAAGTAAATTTATTTTTCCATTTTTAGTTGAATATACAAAATACCATATGCTCAAGACGAACGAAAAGAAAAATCATCAAAATCCGCTTAGAAATTCCGGAAATACAGTACATTTATGCATATAACTTCGTGCATAAGAATAATTAGCTGGAAGTAGATCACGTTAGTGAAAGAATTATCGAAATTGGTTTAAAAGTTTTCGAGAAAATCGTTGACATACAAACATAAATACATACATACATACGGGTCGAACAGAGAACCTTCTTTTTTGAAGTTGGTTAAAAAAGGAACTGCTACGAGGTGTGGGAACGAGTTTTTAGAATTCCGCTTTTTTAGAGTCCATTTAATTTTGTCTGTTTGACTGGATGATCTCGCATACGAGATCATCCAGTCAAACAGCCATAATCCGAATCATAATCCGGATTGGCGTAAAAACGGCTGAACGAATTTGGATGAACGCTGGCACAAGGATAGTTTATAGCCTTGATAAACATCCCGGTAGTATGTTCCCGTGGTATATTTTCTGACATCTATGGGCGAAAGCTAGTATAATTATAATTTAAATATTCATCATCACTTACTAACTCTCACCACATGCATTCACCACTCGTCTCATACACACTCATCACATACAAACTTACACTCATCAGATACACACACACATTTGGTTACCTTTTAGTCCTAAGTTAATTAATTAAGAGTATGCTGAAACCGTTGCATTTGTTATCTCTATTATTCACATTATCTGTCGCAAGAGACTGGATCCTGCGACACAGGGCATCCTAGTGCGGGATCCAGTGCCATACCTATAATGTAAGATTTGTTTATGAATCAATAAACTTTTTATTATTATTTTTCTTTTCCGTATTTCTCGGGACCCTGGGGTCCCGGACCTTTGGAAGGCTTACGAGGAGCTGAAGCCAACTCGCAGAGGCCCCTTACAAAATTTTAAATGATGAGGAGGCACCAACCGACGATTATCCCTATATGCACTATGCAAATGCATCCAAGGACAATCCCCGGTTGGTGCAGGACTATTGCTGTACGTGAAAATAGAACATATTGGGCTATGGGTTTGGGTTGCTAAAGTGCATTGGCTTACTTAAACTATGGAATAACTATGTCCCCTGCCTGACCAATGTTATACAATTATACACGGATAAAATGGCAGGGGGTGACTTGCACACTCAATAATGGGCCCCCGGAAACGGCCGCTAGCACATAGTGACGTAGCGACAAGGGGGAAACACTTCCTGAGGTACGTGAGGAGTGGAGAGGTATTCCACGGCTATCAGGACAATCCCGGAAGTACGGTCAAGATCCCTACCAGCACCTTACTGGAAGACTTCCTTCCTTCGAGCACGTTTGTTCTTGCGAATCACCACTCAAGCCGGCCAATAAAGGCAAGAAAGAGGTGAGAGCTCTGTTCCTCGTCAGTGTTCACTCCAGCCGGCCAATTAAGACAAGCCAGAGATGAGGACAAGATTTCTCCCGGGAAATAGGGTCCGTGGGGTCACTACTGCCCAACAGCTCGCCACATGCTGCCCTGCGGGTTTCTGTATCTCTCTTGGTCTGGCTCCTCATCCTAGACCCGTTCCGGCAAAGTAAATTCTACCGGCACAGACCTAAAGTTCGGAGCGCGCAAGCCCCACCACGACGTCAACGTAGAGATACAGCGGTGGGGTTATTATTATTATCTTTATTCAACTTTTTTACATATAAGTTATATTATTATTATTATAATGCTAATTCAAATCGTCAAAATAACTAGGTTCGTCCGCGCTAGATGAATATTAATCGATAATTTAAAACCAGTTTTAATATACTCTTTTCCTCGTTCCGGCAACGCTTTTTACACATTTACTTAGAAGTGAATTCCAAAACTAAACAAAATGCGCCCAGCAAAAGAGTGGAACTCTTTACCTGCGTCTGTTTTTCCGAACGCATGCAACTCTAATATCTTCAAAGTGAGAGTGAACAGGCTTCTTCTGGGTAAGCTCACTCCATCGTCGACTTTGTCTCTGTCGCCTCCGACCTAGACTATAATCAAGAGCAAGCCCGTCTCAAATAAAATAAATAATTTAAAAAAAACCGCATGCACAGTGAAGGAGTAGGAGTAGAAGTCGGTGGAATGGGAAGGAGATTTAAGGAGGTTCATAAGATACGACCTGCACGGCAGAACAAGAGAGGCACAAGAAAAGCATTCCCACAGATATGAAGGTGTTTTAGGGTTGTGAAGGATGTTGAATAGCAGACACAATATGCGAGAGTTTCTGCGAAGTCGAATAGGGAGCCACTTGAGTGTCTTGCAAAAGTTAGAAACGTGATCATACTTTTTAAGGTTCAAAACAAAACGAATACAGATATTTTGTAACCGCTCAAGTTCATTAAAAAGCTCCTCGATGGCAATCAAATAACAGGCATCAGCATAGTCAATAATGGTCTGAATGAGAGTTTGAGCAAGGAAGATTTTGGTGTATAAGGGCAAGAAGCTCTGGAGGCATTTCAAGGAATGGAACGTGTAGTGCACTTTACGAGACTTGAGCAACATTGGCAGTCCACGATAAGACATAAGACATGCATATACGAAACAGCCATGTTTGTTAAAAATAATATGTATAGATTTTCTCGAGTATCAAGTCGGCGACGATGTGACCAGTTAAATTTAGTTGGATCTAGAACCGCATTATTTAAGAAAAGCATTTTTGTAATGGCTCCAAAAATCTATAATAAATTACCAAAATGCATAAGAAGTGTAGAAAATGTAGGCCAATTTAAAAGTAAATTGTTCTTATTTCTAGTAGAGAAGACGTAGATTTTTTAAATGATAATTTATGACATTAACATTTTAATATTAACGGCTATTGACATATTTTTTTTGACATCATCGACATTATAATATTTTATTAACTGACTTAAACTTTTGAAATGATTTATGTTATCTTATTAAATTCTTTTGATTATTATAATTATATAACAAATTATTTGTATACCAATTGCATTGGTAGAGCATAGAGATCGTGATACAATATATATTTTAAGACCTTTTATGTACCTATGTTCACAAATAAAGTTTGATTTGATTCGATAAGTAGCAGTCCAAGGTCACTCCCAGGTTTCTTACCAGGTATTTGCGTATTCAATCTGAACTAGATTCAGACAGAGTGGAGGCAGCGACACAAAATCGAGGCGATCCACATACACCTGCCGCCAATAATCATAGCCTGGGATATCCTAGGGTTGATTTGCAATCTGAAGGACCGCGACGAACACTTACAAATTAAATCCAGGTCTCTGTCCATGACACACACAGCAGCTTCCGCATCATCCCTTAAGAAATGGTTGTGAAGCTGCAGATCGTCGGTAATAGAAAGAAATGACACTGGTGACAGAGTTGATGAAAATGGAAAAGAGAAGAGGAGAGAGAACGCTACCTTGAAGTACCCCTGCAGTAAGAAAGCACCAATCCAGTTCGTCAAGTCCATATTCTTTTGGAGCTCTAAAAAAATCAAGCTGCTAATCCAATGCAATAAGAAAATACGGCCATTTATGCGACATATTTTGATACTCGCAAGTAAATCAAAACCTATAGGGTACTTTCCGTTGACCCGGCAAGAAGCAAGGTCTCACAGAACGAATAAAGAAAAATATTCGAAAATTTTAACACATACAAATATGTTTTTTGAGATTACAAATTTAAATTTGCAGTTGTGACGTCTATCAATCTATGGAAGAACATGTTTTATCTTGTTGTATCTTTTTATTCCCCTATGCATTTGTAGATGTCCGTAGGTGTGTCCGTGGCATCACATGGGCCCTATCAGAATACCAGCGCTGCGGTATTTATTTAAATATTGCAGTTTTATGCTGAGATAGGAGCCTTTTTGGCCTCGCGCAGGTATTTTTTTTAATTTTTATATTTTGTATTTATTTTGTTTTTTTTTAATGTTAATTTTGTTTCCTATGCTCTTTTTTACTGTTTGTATTTCCTGTGCGTGTCCCAAATAAAATATTGTTCTTTCTTTCTTTTTCAACTACATTATTAAGTATGTCTTTTTTTGGGATAAATTCTTTTCAACTACGGAGCCCTTCATTTTGCATGATTCGACACGAGAAGCAACAAGAATATTGTAGCCAGGATTTTGTAATATCTTTATTTAAAAGATTGTGTTTAAAATATTGTTAACTATTTCCACATTTTCTACGGAATATAAGGGACTCCCCTTCTGCCGTCGATGATCCGACGGTCGGTTCCATAGTCAGACCATGTTATGACCGTATTTAATAAGCGATTTATAGTCTGCGAACTGTATTTTACCCGCTCTAACTACTACAAAGTGTAGGAAAAAGGACAAGGAAGCCATGAAAGTCTCATGCTAAACATGTAACATTCATTAAAGTATAAACTTAACTTATTTTTTGCCCGGCGCGCGGTTCGCCAAAATAAGGCGTATTATTGTAAAGCTTGTGGGATGAAAAAAATGTATGGGGAGGTGTGTGTTTTCTTATTGATTTATGTAAAATAGTTTATCTTTATAAATGTAAATAAAATGAAATATTAATTTCATTAATGATACATTGCAAGACAAAACTGTAGGTACTAATGTACAAAACTGTAGGTACTCCTATATTTTTGTACGCCGGAAACGGCAGAATATTATGATCGCAATACATAATTCATATAACAACTTTGTACAATATTCTGACAAATAAATGCATTCTATTCTATTCTAATGCATGTTTAATAAGTTAGCTTATTTCATAACTATTTGAACGACATAAGTTTTATGTAGCTGTACATAAAACTTATGAGCATACCATGAGAGATAGAGCTTACCATACAAAACTTTAGAGATATCGTCATTTTAATCACGCGTGCCGCAAATGCACGAGGTCAGCCAAGGTCAGATAAAATAAGTGAAACAGATGCGCTGATTTCGCAAAATGGCGTCGACAGAGGAAGGGATTGGAACTTTTGATACATACACATGTCTTAATGATCACTTCATTTTACCTACTTACATTTTTTAGGAGCTGAATGTGAATGGGAAGGACTTAAAGGAAAGTGTGTGAAAGAAACCAGATGTCTGACCACCCTGGATCTGGACTGGTAAGTATTCACGTGGTCACCCATCAAATTCTAAGCCACGCTTTTGTTTATGATTCTTATTAAATATATATATATATATATTAATAAAAAAAATGGCTCAGCTTCGAGTCACAGGCACTGACTCGAAGCCTAATAATCAAATGTTTAAAGTTACAGAAGTCAGCCGCCCTTGAGTTGGAAAAGCGGAAGAACTAACGTGGTGGTGCGTGGTACAACCCTAATCTCTTCAAAGTGAGAGTAAAAAACAAGTAAGTATATTAAATATACTTACTTGTTTTTATTTCATTGCTCTTGTGTTGACTCTAGTCTAGGTCAGAGGCGACAGAGACATAGTCGGCGATGGAGTGAGCTTACCCAGAAGAAGCCTGTTCACTCTCACTTTGTTAGTCGAAGAACAGATTAAATTAGGTAGGTTTCTACTCATTCCATTGATTAGTAGGCATGACATCCGCTAGAGGTAAGTGTTCTGTGAACAGGAAATAACTTGTTTAAGCACATGAATAGTGTTGTTTGTAGGTATGGGCATTTGTAGTTTTGGTAAACCACAGAAAAGTAACCACCTTATTGTATCTCATCGAGATAACGAAACCCAATAATGTTCGTATCGAACCGGTTCTTCATAGGTCTTTTTAACCGACTTCCAAAAGGAGGAGGTTCTCAATTCGTCTGTATGTTTTTTTTTTTTTTTTGTATGTTTGTTACGCGATTACTCAAAGACGGATGGACCGATTTAGAAAATTCTTTTTTTGTTTGATACTCCCGAGGTGGTCCCATATAAATTTATTAACTTTGCTTGGCGACTTTTTGAGTTAGCTTCGCGCGCATATTTCCCACTTATTTTATGTGGATGATGTGATGGTGTTTTAATAACTTCCTATCACTGTTATTTACATGGCTATATCTACAATTATTGTGCTCAATTATGTATTCGAATTAGTGTGGGGTAGGTTCCACAACTAAAAAGTGAAAAATAAAAACTTTTTAGCAAAAAATAAAACCTACTTTCAAAACAAAACACTACAAAGTGAAAAATAACTTTAATTTCGGAAGTCGGTGGCAAAAAACGAAAATACAAAATCCAAGACACCGACTACCGAAATTAAAGTTATTTTTCACTTTGTAGTGTTTTGTTTTGGAAGTCGGTTTTATTTTTTGCTAAAAAGTTTTTGAAATGAATATTAGAGTTGGCTATGATACAATGCTTGAAATAGTACTCTTCGTATTTTAAAAGTTTTCTAACCAAAATTATAATAATGGTGTTAGTAAATAAACATGATCTACCTACATAAGTAAATCCTTCAGTTGGTTGTTTTTTTTTAATCGTAAATAATCTGTCGGCTTGCCCTAATCTTGACGCCTAGGCACGCCAGTGACTGGAAGCAGACACCAACTTAGTTTAGAAAAAGCTAGGTTGATTGTTTTTGCTCCTAAAGAATTTTTTTTTTTTTGATGTACATACATAATTTTGTTTTAAAAAAAATACCCTAGATAAGCAGATAAAATATTTTCAAAGATATGGGAAAAATATTCACAAAATTTTTACAAATAATATCAGAAAAAAATAAAAACTAACCGTCTAATTTTTCACATATTTTGCTGTTATGCATGAATCTTCACGTGTGGTATTAAGGGCTTTTTTATTTTGTCACTGTCTGAATATTTACGTAGATCCAAATAAAAATAATCTAAGAAAAATATTCAAACTTGCTAAGTATCAAAATCAGTTTAGTTACTCGTTAATCCCGCAGTTAACCTTGCGTATGTGTGTGTTTGAGCCGTGTCAGTACTACACTGACACGGCTTATGCGATTCGATACCTATCTGTTTTGAGAACGCGTCCTTAAATGTATTAAGTAATATAAATCAAGATAGCCTTATTTACACATACTCGTTTAAGTTTAAGCTTTAGTTCAATTTAATATTACTAAAGACATCAATATACACAAAAAAATATCATCAAAATTAACCAAGAATGCAACTTGTATTATTCAACACGAAACTTATTTCCTGTTCTATAACATTGGATAGAAAAATCAAATCAAATTCAAGCTTCAAAATTGTATACAGAACTCAAAACACTTCTCACTAAAGATACAGAATTTGACAGTTTCGTGAAGATTATTTTGCTGCTATACCTACTCATGTCACCTCAAAGTCAAATCAATTTTATAGGCACATAAAAGGCACTTATAAACGTCAAACTTTTTAACGCTTTAAAGTACACTGAACGAGAGAGACACAATAGAAATTTTATTGTTATGAGGTCATGGGCATTCACAGTTTTATTACATATAAATAGGCAATCACAGCACGTTATCGCGTCATTTTACTTTGCTCTGATTGGCTGGCAATATTGCGGTCGCATCGTATGACAAAAAAAATTTAGGTCCCGAATAATTGGACGTACCTACTTATTCAAAAGGGAACCAGCCCACACAATGACAGTTTCGAGAAAAACTATTTTTAATAAAATAATGTATAGAAAGTGAACTATTTCTAATTCGAAAAGGATCCAAGCCACATTAGGTGTGCTGTAGGTTAGATCCTTTTCGTTTTACAATGGACAATTGGGATGATGGCTGGGTAAAAAAAAAAGATATTCTATTTAGTCCGTCAGTCAAATAATAATAATAAAAAAAATAAGACACGTATTTTTTTGCTTTATTATATTAATAAAAAAAAAGATAATAAAAACGTTATTTGTCGACACACGTACAATGGTCCACTTGAAGGATTAAGTGCGGAAACCAAACCCAATAACATAACATAGAACGTTATTTGTCACAAAAAAAATATATATATTAAAAAGACATTAGGATAGACATAGACACTCAGAGGCACAATCTTACAAGAAATGTATTACACAGAATATTGTTCCTAACTCCCAAACTAGGCCTAGGCCTATATTTTACGGGTCAGTGTTCAGTCATGGGACTTATTAAAAATAAGACAGCATTTTTTCTTAGACAGGAGTATCGCCACATACTAATAATAATAATTTTAAACCGACACCGCTGTATCTTTACGTTGACGTCGTAGTGGGGCTTGCGCGCTCCGAACTTTAGGTCTGTGCCGGTAGAGTTTACTTTGCCGGAACGGGTCTAGGATGAGGAGCCAGACCATGAGAGATACAGAAACCCGCAGAGCAGCATGTGGCGAGCTGTTGGGCAGTAGCGACCCCACGGACCCTATCTCCCGAGAGAAATCTTGTCCCCATCTCTGGCTTGCCTTTATTGGCCGGCTGGAGTGAACACTGACGAGGAACAGAGCTCTCACCTCTTTCTTGCCTTTATTGGCCGGCTTGAGTGGAGATTCGCAAGAGCAAACGTGCTCGGAGGAAGGTAGTATTCTAGTAAGGTGCTGGTAGGGATCTTGACCGTACTTCCGGGTTTGTCCTGATAGGCGTATAACTCTTCACTTCTCAAGCATCTCAGGAAGTGTTGCCCCCGTCACTATGTGCTAGCGGCCGTTTCCGGGGGTCCATTATTGAGTGTGCAAGTCACCCCCTGCCATTCCATTTTATCCGTGTATAACATTGGTCAGGCAAGGGACATAGTTCTTCCATAGTTCAAGTAACCTAATGCACTTTAACCACCCAAACCAATAGCCCAATATGTTTTTTTTCCACGTAAAACAATAGTCCTGCACCAACCGGGGGTTGTTCTTGGGTGCACTTGCATATTGCATACAGGGATAATCGTCGGTTGGTGCCTCCTCATCATTCAAAATTATTTAAGGGGCCTCTGCGAGTCGGCTTCAGCTCCTCGTACGCCTTCCAAAGGTCCGGGACCCCAGGGTCCCGAGAAATGTAAAACATAATAATTATAAAATTATAATGACTTCTCCTCAGACCTAATTGGTATCGGTCTAAACTAGACAAGATTAAAAGATTTGATGTTTTTTTTTGGGTCAGTGACCGCTGGTAGTGTTAAAACAGATTTTGTCAACTCACACTGAAGTGTGAGTTGACAAAATCTATTTTACCGTGTTGAGATATCGATACTCATCACGTCTACGAAGATTATTAAAAAAAAAGACTACACTATCAGCAGCGACGCGGCGGTAGATGATCCCAAAAAAAAAACATCATCAAATTATGTTCTTTTTTGTTTTATCATGTTTAGATAACGATACCTATCACGTCTGTGGAGTTTCGCTAGCTAATTTAATGTGAACCTGTATGTATAAACAGCTCGACTCGCTCGTGAAATGTACAAATTTCCACTTATCTGGTTCCTCTATCTCGAAATCAAGTTGTCCTGAAAACCCTTCCATATCACCATCAGTTTTAATATTCTCTTCCACAATATTAACATAAAGGCATTGGAAGTGTTGAGAATGAGGTGCAGATCTCTATGTCCTTCAACTTATTCTCCGGAACAGGCTTCCCGTTTGGCCTAAGAGATTCCATTATCTCCTTAATAAAACAAAAAGTTGGTCGGTCTACTGCGGACGTATTTTTTGTATTAACTGTTTTTTTTATAATCTTTAATCAAGTTACCTCTCATATATAAATAGTTCCTCTTTTTTCAGCATTATTTATTTTGTGATCAGCCAAGATCCGCCCACTACAGCATCCACCATCTACAGTTTTCTTCCTATATGAATCTTTTTAAAACATAGGCTAACTACTAAGCAAATTGAAACCAAATAGATGGTCTCTTTTGTTTAATTAAAAAAAAAAAAATGCGTTATGCGGCACCATGTGTCGTTCTTTATCAACCATTAAAATTACAAAGATTTGCAGTTTACAACATTACCGTACAGTAAGGGACTTTTTATTTTATTTGGAAACTGCTATTGAGTTGGTATTGGTATCTTTGTCAACATAATGTTTTGATAGGAAAAAGTCATCAGACATGTATGATCTCTAAAGGGCCAATAAAATAGAAGGTGCATTGTAAAATGTTTCTGTATACTTCACTCAATTTCGACCCATTTATGGGTTGGTTTTGGTTTGCATAATAACGTCCAATTTAGGTCCCAAATAATAAAGGGGAAGCCCGGGGAAGTTAGGGAGAGATGGCCGTACAAAAAAAAAATTCTTATTATACTCATATCATTTAAATTAAATCAACCAATAATTGGTTGCCTATAGCTGTAAGTATTTTAAGGGGTTTATTTTATGCAATAAAGGGTTGACATATTATTAAAAAAAATAAAACCAGGAGTTCTTACGGCATGTCGACTTACTTAAACACATTGATTCAGTGAACTACTTTTGAGATCGCTCTGTTTACATCGTCAGTAACCAGCTGCTGACGTTTAAGTTTAAACAAAAGTAAAGCTACCCTATTGCCGAGTCAATCAATCTGCCCAGCCTTTTCCCAACTATGTTGGGGTCGGCTTCCAGTCTAACCGGATGCAGCTGAATACCAGTATTTTACATGGGGCGACTGCCTATCTGACCTCCACAACCCAGTTACTGGGTAATACGATACCCCTTGGTAAGACTGGTTGTCAGACTTTCGGGCTTCTGACGACCTGTAACGACTGTCAAAGATCCACGAATGACAGCCGGGACCAACGGCTTAACGTGCTTTCCGAGGCACGGAGGAGTCTCGGTATGTAAAGATGGATCGACCCGTGCAGCTGTTATTACTTAGCCACATATGTTTTATCTGCAAGTACTCGTACAAATAGTTGACGTCCCGCGGTCGATGACACAGCAAAAGTACATTTTACGTGCTTCTTAAAAACCTTTGACCAACTACCCCGAACTTACTCTCCCATTGTGACTAATTGAATCGAATGACAGCCAACACCTATATATAGAGAGTCACTTCAATTACTTTCAATTGTCGTGTTACTACCGTCAAGCACAAACGTAGTATTCCTTTGTTAATAAAATTAAAAAAAAAAAACATTTAAAAATGGCCGACAAACAAAAAGGAACATGGGGTAACAGTCAACCATTGTCCTACCAAGACCCAAAACGCGATTATAAACCTGACAGTGTTAATGTACAGCATACTTTACTGAACAGAGAGAACCATGGACCTAGTTCTAGGACGGGGAAAGACATCCAGAATTACGGAATGATGAAGACTTTGGACCAGGGAATCGCAAAGGATCAGCGCAGGAAGTAGTTTTCAAAGCAGTACAGAAATATTTTATTTGGTAAGCATAAACTCACATATTTTTTTACAGAAACATAAAGGTGTTATAAGTTTAACGTGTATATCTGTATGTCTGTCTGCGCCATCGTAGCTGCAAAACGGCTAAACAGATTTAGATTTTTTTTGTTTTGATTGGGTGATTTTCACACGTTTATTGTAACTTTTATAGGTGCATGGTTATTTTAGATTGGCTAGCTAAACTCTGCAGATGCGATGAAAATTGATACCTAAGCATGATATAACATAAAACCGGCCAAGTGCGTGTTGGACTACGCACAGTGAAGGGTTCCGTAGTTGACATTGTAGTTGAAAAACATGTTCTCCCATACATTCCTTCTGCAAATGTAATTTTGTACGCACAATATTGAGAGATTTACCATGTTATTTTAAGACCACAGACTAAGAAGTCTGTTTTCCTGCAATCTTCATTCAATGGATAACTATTTTTTTTATTTTTTTTTTTTCTTCAAAATTTTAGGCTCAGTAGTTTCGGAGGTAAAGGGGAATGGTCAATTTTCATCTATTTTCTTAAATAATATTAAAACAATTTATTATAAAATTATACTAAAATATATATATTTGAGACCCTCATAGTAAGCCACACAGTAAACCAGTCACAGTAAGCATTTGATATGTCACACGGTACAGTTTGCAAAACTTTCCTTTTTAATTTTCCTATTTGCCCCACAAAATTGACCCCCGTATTCAAAATTAATTTATTTACGTTAGACGCCCGTGTTTGGGTCACAGAAATTCATAAGAGTACCAAATTTCAACTTAATCGGTCCATTAGATTCGGAGCAAATCGGCTGTGACAGACAGACAAACTAATGATCCTATAAGCGTTCTGTTTTTTCCTTTTGAGGTACGGAACCCATAAACGATTTTTTTTGTGGTCGAGGACTGCAGTTTTTGATGCGCACATTAGCTACTCGTACAACTATGAACGTTACGTGAAAGAGGTTTTAATGTATGCGACAAGCTCAATTAGACCCATAGAGTATGTATAGAGATATAGTCATAAAACTAAATACATTTTATGTGCGAATTTATTTGTTAGAAACAATCCTCACTGGTTTCCTCTTTTGTCAGACAATGTCATTAGAAATAGACGTACTAAATATAACAATTTCTTACAGTCTTACTCTGCGAAAACAGCACTCGTTCATAAAAGCGTGTTTTGTATGGCACATTAATCTATAATAAAATTCCAGAGGTTATTAAAAATGTACAAGACTTAACTTTGTAAAGTATTATATTATTTTAATTATTGTGAATGTGAAGACTATGTAGGTCATTGCTTTTTTTTGTTTGTTTTATTTATTCTCTCAGTTATTTTTAATCATGGTCTGGCAGTTTGAGCAATTTATGCGGCCTACCCAAATGTCCTTTCTTTGGTATTGTTCGTCGAATCGTTGAGCTCCTTAAGTTCTGAGTTGAGCTGCGCGATTACTGACAAATGCGTGCACTGACTGGACAGGTCCTCTCAATCTGTGTGGTTCTTTCCTCAAAAGACCATTTCAGACACCAATCTACATGGTCTTCACATGAAGTGACCAAGATTATGTCTGGACTTTATAAGAGACTGTGACCTGTTTGTTTCGGCCTTTCTTCTCAGAGTAGTCAGATAGGAAAAGCTTAAACGATGAGGTCTCATCTAGTTAAAAAAAAAAAAAAACTTGATTGACTTGTAAAAGTGTTTGTACAAACCTACTTACAGAAATAAAAATCATTTATCATTTATCATTATAAACCAGCCAAACTTGACGATTGTGAAGTGCCGATACGCGGCGCGATTTTTGGAGGCAATTACCTACATTTCATACAATTATTTACATAAATATTGTTTCGGGCGATAACGTTTTTACTCCCCTAAACATTTATGAAATGAGACAATTTTGATCTCATTACATTCAGTATACTTTAATCTAGGTCTCTACGTTTTTAGTAATTCAATTTAATTTAATTAAAAAAAATAAAAGTGCTCGAGGATGTTTTTATGTCAAAAATACAGATATTTAGATACTAATAACTTATACTGTATGCAATTTCTTTATAATAAAAACGTACGGACCTAGTTTTTCATTATACCTACAACATTTCCAAAAATTATAAAAATTAGACTATGTTTACGGAGAGAAAAACGTTATCGCTTTTTGTATGAAAATTTACAGCTTCACAATCCTCTTAAGAAGTTACTTACTGAAAAACGTTACTATTATGTTAAAGATTTTTTAAATGATAGTTTCTAATTTATTTGTGTTACATTTTAATTTTGTTATGCTTTTTTGTGTTATATTCCAAGTGTCTATAAATATTTTGTTTGCAAAACATGTTGATCTCAGATTTTCACTGTTACATCCACATTTGCATGTATATATGTATAATGTTACACATGTTTATACAAATAAATATATCTTTATCTTTAAAAAATAATCAAATATTTTCAAATAAAAAACCGGCCAAGTGCGAGTTGGACACGCACACGAGGGGTTCCGTAACCGCGTACAATATTAACAATTACATTTTTCTGGAGTTTACTCCCTAAGAATCTATTTACAAATTATAAGGCCGTGGAAATTTAATGAAGAGTGAAATTATCAAAAGCGTTAAGTTTTACTGCGCAACGTACCCTGCGCACCTTTCACTATGATTGAGACACACCATTTTTTTAAATATCTTACAACGGGCCTAAATTAAAAAATATATATAGAAAATAGATTTTTACAAATACATAGATTACAGGAAAACTTGTAAGAAATCTATGGTCTTAAAATAACAAGGTAAATCTCTCAATATTGTGCATACAAACTTACAGTTGGAATGTATAGGAGAGCATGTTTTTCAACAACAACGTAATTATTACTAAGTTTGTTATTGGGATAAGTACATCCCAACTACGGAACCCTTCATTGTGCGTGGTCCGACACGCACTTGTCCGGTTTATGTTTTGTTGTAAATGGACCTAATGTTCGTAATGAAAAATTGGAAAAAATTCCTGGATATTTATCAAATTCGGGAAAAACTGAAAGTCCTTTTTTCTTTGGGATTTTTGTATGAATTTTAGACTATATTGGACAAAACAACGTCTGTTGGGTTAGCTAGTACTTAATAGTATACGTATACGCAGTGGCGTAGCTAACATGGCTGGCACCCGGTGCGCATAAATGTGGTGTCACCCAAGAATGAAATCTGTTAAAATGAATAAACATGCAATAAACGTATAGTATGTTTTTATTTAATTATTATAAATTATAAATAAGTCTTTCATAATTACAATAGAAATTTTGATACTAATAGTTACTAATTACCTACATTTGCTTATACTAATCTAAGTACAAGCACTAAAATCTCTTTTTTCTAGCTTTAACAGCTGCAAACTCGGAAATCACATCATCAAAATTTATATTTTGTGTTGCCTCATGTTCTATTGTTAATATGCCAAGATTTTTAAGTCTGTTTTTGGTCATTGTTGCCCGCAAGTAATTTTTAATTAATTTTAGTTTGCTGAAACTCCACCCACATGAAGCAACTGATACGCAAATTGTCATAAATAACTTTAGTGCGACCATAAGATTCGGAAGAGATTCATAAAGTCCCATTCCACGATGAATTTCAAAAAGTCTAGAGTCACCCAGCTAGAAACTGTAACATTAGCCGCTTTTAAACGCCACTGCGTATACGTATACCTGAATCAACACTAAACAAATTGCGATACCAAGTCATTGAGTTATAATGTATAGTACATTATAACTCAATGTACCAAGTCTTGTCATTCTCTTTTTTTTTGTTGTTGTTTGAAACGCGTGAGCATTTATCATTGTATACTTGCATCAAAATTTAGTACTTACATATTATTGATTATTTATTTATTTCCGTCTTTTATTGACAGATGCTACAACGAGGCCATGATGGAGCCGCTGCAAATCAAAACAGAATGGATCATGGATGGTCAAAAAAAGTTCAAATAACAGCTTCATAATATTTCTCTTTGTGTTTTTAGTAAAACCAACTATGTATTTTTAATATAATAAATATTTTAAAGAAATAACTGTGTTTCACCAATGTTGCGCCATTTAATATTTTTAATAAATTACGCATTTTTCTGCATTTACCCATTGAAACGCTCAACATACACACTCGAAGGACGCTCATTTCCTTTATTTATTATAAGTCACAGATCTTTGACAGTCATTATGTGTCGTCAGAAGCCCGAAAATCTGACAACCAGTCTTACCAAGGGGTATCGTATTATCCAGTTACTGGGTTGTGGAGGTCAGATAGGCAGTCGCTCCGTGTAAAATACTGGTATTCAGCTGCATCCGGTTAGACTGGAAGCCGACCCCAACATAGTTGGGAAAAGGCTAGGCAGAATGAATGATAAATCAGTTGTTTTGTGCACCGCAGCGACAACAGAAATCATCTAAAAATTTTAATATAACGATTTTTTTTAAAGTCATAATTTTTATTAATCCTGCGGGATGAGTGGTTTCGGAGATTATATTTGTGCAGATTCAAATAAAACACATTTCATTCTGGAAAACCATTTTATTTCTCTCTCTCTCAAAACTATATATAGCACAGCAGAGAATTACTATCAAATGTCCGCAAGACTCACGGCCATACAATACTTTCAATCCAGGGCACGTAGTGAGCAATCCTCGTGTACCCAACCGGTTCACGTGTTCCATGTCCACAACGCCCTTTAGCCGCGATGAATGCATTAGCTCCTATAGCTGTATGCACGCAGCTTGAAAATTGTGTGGTAATCATCAACGGTTCTCCAGCGAATCCCTGGAAAAATTCAAAATGATCACGCCTGGTTTTCTCCCGAAGGATTAAGCAGAAGTGTACGTAGTACACACACATTTTTATTGTTTTGTTTAAATCCCATGTAATCGAGGACGAGCCTATTGCCATGAACCGGGCACGAGACTCAGGTCTGTCACTGAGAAATTCCTGATAAAACTCAATAACACTTTTTTCGACCAGAGAAACGAACCCAGGACCACATGCTCAGCAGTAGTGCAAATCAAATCAAATCAAAAGTCATTAATTCAAACTAGGCTGAGAATCAGTACTTTTTGAACGTCAAAATTACATAAGACAGTCCCTCGGCACGCCCGCCCTTCACCACTTCCTGGTGCTTTAGCTGGGGAGAAGAAGTGGCGCAACAAACTCCCCAGCAGCACAGCTGTCTGTTCAGTTCAAAAATATATATATATATATTCTATACAACACTGCGCAAAATAATATATCTAAGTACATTAGGCAACACCAAAATTAAATTAAATTTAATTATTTGCTCTATGTCAGCTAGCACACGCCAATATACAAAAAAAAGAAAAAAAATCGAAATCTATACTCGAGCAGAAACAAAAATACAACACTAAAAAACGTAAACAGAACTTTATACCTAAATAAAAGCCTGGTAATAAAGGGCCTGCCCACTTACATATAGCCGTACATGTAGTCGTAACTCGAAGTCACAGATGATAAACTAGGACCATCGAAGTAAAATAAACAACGAGTTAAATTACTAATAACAAAACAAAACCAAGGTCAGCAAGACGAACAGTCACCACAAGCAGCACCCGTTCACGAGCATAACGCAAAGATCAGCCATTACCCCCCTCGCCATATTTGAAGGAAGGAGTGCCTGCGACCACTAGACCAATAAGGCAGTCGAAGATGAGGTAGCTTTCATTTATATATTTTTTTTTATCAGATAAGATATATATATAGATAGATAGATAAGATAGATTAAGATATATATAGGTTGGGGAAAAAGTTTCTTCGCATTTTTTAAGAAAATTCAAAACATTTTTTAATATAGTTTATTTACATTTAACTAAAGTATGTAAGTACCATTTTGTTCGATAACTTTTTGCCATCTTATAGGTAGGGACATGATCCCATTGCTATAGAAATTTTGGGACTTCTGGTCAAAATACCGCGACAAGTGGTTTTGGCAGTCCTCTCGTGACCTGACACTGCCTAAAGAATTCTGAAGAGACCGAAACAAATTAAATCCAGGTCTCTGTCCATGACACACACAGCAGCTTCCGCATCTTCCCTTAAGAAATGGTTGTGAAGCTGCAGATCGTCGGTAATAGAAAGAAATGACACTGGTGACAGAGTTGATGAAAATGGAAAAGAGAAGAGGAGAGAGAACGCTACCTTGAAGTACCCCTGCAGTAAGAAAGCACCAATCCAGTTCGTCAAGTCCATATTCTTTTGGAGCTCTAAAAAAATCAAGCTGCTAATCCAATGCAATAAGAAAATACGGCCACATATTTTGATACTCATATTTTGATATGATGCGACATATTTTGATACTCGCAAGTAAATCAAAACCTATAGGGTACTTTCCGTTGACCCGGCAAGAAGCAAGGTCTCACAGAACGAATAAAGGAAAATGTTCGAAAATCGTTAATTTGTAATTTTAACACATACAAATATGTTTTTTGAGATTACAAATTTAAATTTGCAGTTGTGACGTCTATCAATCTATGGAAGAACATGTTTTATGTTGTTGTATCTTTTTATTCCCATATGGATTTGTAGATGTTCGTAGGTGTGTCCGTGGCATCACATGGGCCCTATCAGAATACCAGCGCTGCGGTATTTATTTAAATATTGCAGCTTTATGCTGAGATAGGAGCCTTTTTGGCCTCGCGCAGGTATTTTTTTTTAATTTTTATATTTTGTATTTATTTTTTTAAATGTTAATTTAGTTTCCTATGCTCTTTTTTACTGTTTGTATTTCCTGTGCGTGTCCCAAATAAAATATTGTTCTTTCTTTCTTTTTCAACTACATTATTAAGTATGTCTTTTTTTGGGATAAATTCTTTTCAACTACGGAGCCCTTCATTTTGCATGGTTCGACACGAGAAGAAACAAGAATATTGTAGCCAGGATTTTGTAATATCTTTATTTAAAAGATTGTGTTTAAAATATTGTTAACTATTTAAACATTTTCTACGGAATATAAGGGACTCCCCTTCTGTCGTCGATGATCCGACGGTCGGTTCCATAGTCAGACCATGTTATGACCGTATTTAATAAGCGATTTATAGTCTGTGAACTGTATTTTACCCGCTCTAACAAAGTGTAGGAAAAAAGACAAGGAAGCCATGAAAGTCTCATGCTAAACATGTAACATTCATTGAAGTATAAACTTAACCTATTTTTTGCCCGGCGCGTGGGTCGCCAAAATTAGGCGTGTTATTGTAAAGCTTGTGGGATGAAAAAAAATGTATGGGGAGGTGTGTGTTTTCTTATTGATTTATGTAAAATAATCTTTATAAATGTAAATAAAATGAAGTATTAATTTCATTAATGATACATTGCAAGACAAAACTGTAGGTACTAATGTACAAAACTGTAGGTACTCCTATATTTTTGTACGCCGGAAACGGCAGAATATTATGATCGCAATACATAATTCATATAACAACTTTGTACAATATTCTAACAAATAAATGCATTCTATTCTATTCTAATGCATGTTTAATAAGTTAGCTTATTTCATAACTATTTGAACGACATAAGTTTTATGTAGCTGTACATAAAACTTATGAGCATACCATGAGAGATAGAGCTTACCATACAAAACTTTAGAGATATCGTCATTTTAATCACGCGTGCCGCAAATGCACGAGGTCAGCCAAGGTCAGATAAAATAAGTGAAACAGATGCGCTGATTTCGCAAAATGGCGTCGACAGAGGAAGGGATTGGAACTTTTGATACATACACATGTCTTAATGATCACTTCATTTTACTTACATTTTTTAGGAGCTGAATGTGAATGGGAAGGACTTAAAGGAAAGTGTGTGAAAGAAACCAGATGTCTGACCACCCAGGATCTGGACTGGTAAGTATTCACGTGGTCACCCATCAAATTCTAAGCCACGCTTTTGTTTATGATTCTTATTAATAAAAAAAAAATGGCTCAGCTTCGAGTCAGGGGCACTGACTCGAAACCTAATAATCAAATGCTTATTTTTGTTTTATTTTTTATTAAACTTAGTATAAAATTTAGCAGTTTTTGAACGTTTAAAGTTACAGAAGTCAGCCGCCCTTGAGTTGGAAAAGCGGAAGAACTAACGTGGTGGTGCGTGGTACAACTCTAATCTCTTCAAAGTGAGAGTAAAAAACAAGTAAGTATATTAAATATACTTACTTGTTTTTATTTCATTGCTCTTGTGTTGACTCTAGTCTAGGTCAGAGGCGACAGAGACATAGTCGACGATGGAGTGAGCTTACCCAGAAGAAGCCTGTTCACTCTCACTTTGTTAGTCGAAGAACAGATTAAATTAGGTAGGTTTCTACTCATTCCATTGATTAGTAGGCATGACATCCGCTAGAGGTAAGTGTTCTGTGAACAGGAAATAACTTGTTTAAGCACATGAATAGTGTTGTTTGTAGGTATGGGCATTTGTAGCTTTGGTAAACCACAGAAAAGCAACCGCCTCATCGAGATAACGAAACCCAATAATGTTCGTATCGAACCGGTTCTTCATAGGTCTTTTTAACCGACTTCCAAAAGGAGGAGGTTCTCAATTCGTCTGTATGTTTTTTTTTTTTTTTGTATGTTTGTTACGCGATTACTCAAAGACGGATGGACCGATTTAGAAAATTCTTTTTTTGTTTGATAGGGTATACTTCCGAGGTGGTCCCATATAAATTTATTAACGTTGCTTGGCGACTTTTTGAGTTAGCTTCAATAATGCGCATATTTCCCACTTATTTTATGTGGATGATGTGATGGTGTTTTAATAACTTCCTATCACTGTTATTTACATGGCTATATCTACAATTATTGTGCTCAATTATGTATTCGAATTAGTGTGGGGTAGGTTCCACAACTAAAAAGTGAAAAATAAAAACTTTTTAGCAAAAAATAAAACTGACTTTCAAAACAAAACACTACAAAGTGAAAAATAACTTTAATTTCGGAAGTCGGTGGCAAAAAACGAAAATACAAAACCAAAGACACCGACTACCGAAATTAAAGTTATTTTTCACTTTGTAGTGTTTTGTTTTGGAAGACGGTTTTATTTTTTGCTAAAAAGTTTTTGAAATGAATATTAGAGTTGGCTATGATACAATGCTTGAAATGTACTCTTCGTATTTTAAAAGTTTTCTAACCAAAATTATAATAATGGTGCTAGTAAATAAACATGATCTACCTACATAAGTAAATCCTTCAGTTGGTTGTTTTTTTTTAATCGTAAATATTCTGTCGGCTTGCCCTAATCTTGACGCCTAGGCACGCCAGTGACTGGAAGCAGACACCAACTTAGTTTAGAAAAGGCTAGGTTGATTGTTTTTGCTCCTAAAGAATTATTTTTTTTTGATGTACATACATAATTTTGTTTTTAAAAAATACCCTAGATAAGCAGATAAAATATTTTCAAAGATATGGGAAAAATATTCACAAAATTTTTACAAATAATATCAGAAAAAAAATAAAAACTAATCGTCTAATTTTTCAAATATTTTGCTGTTACGCATGAATCTTCACGTGTGGTATTAAGGGTTTTTTTATTTTGTCACTATCTGGATATTTACGTAGGTCAAAATAAAAACATGAAAAATAATTTAAGAAAAATATTCCAACTTGCTAAGTATCAAAATCAGTTTAGTTACTCGTTAATCCCGCAGTTAACCTTGCGTATGTGTGTGTTTGAGCCGTCAGTACTACACTGACACGGCTTATGCGATTCGATACCTATCTGTTTTGAGAACGCGTCCTTAAATGTATTAAGTAATATAAATCAAGATAGCCTTATTTACACGTACTCGTTTAAGTTTAAGCTTTAGTTCAATTTAATATTACTAAAGACATAGGTATCAATATACACAAAAAAATATCATCAAAATTAACCAAGAATGCAACTTATATTATTCAACACGAAACTTATTTCCTGTTCTATAACAGATAGAGTTAAGCTGATTGGATAGAAAAATCAAATCAAATTCAAGCTTCAAAATTGTATACAGAACTCAAAACACTTTTCACTAAAGATACAGAATTTGACAGTTTCGTGAAGATTGATGTGCTGCTATACCTACTCATGTCACCTCAAAGTCAAATCAATTTTATAGGCACATAAAAGGCAGTTATGAACGTCAAACTTTTTAACGCTTTAAAGTACACTGAACGAGAGAGACACAATAGAAATTTTATTGTTATGAGGTCATGGGCATTTACAGTTTTATTACATATAAATAGGCAATCACAGCACGTTATCGCGTCATTTTACTTTGCTCTGATTGGCTGGCAATATTGCGGTCGCATCGTATGACAAAAAAATTTAGGTCCCGAATAATTGGACGTACTTATTCAAAAGGGAACCAGCCCACACAATGAGAGTTTCGAGAAAAAACTATTTTTAATAAAATAATGTATAGAAAGTGAACTATTTCTAATTCGAAAAGGATCCAACCCACATTAGGTGTGATGTAGCTTAGATCCTTTTCGTTTTACTATGGACCATTGGGATGATGCTTGGGTAAAAAAAAAAGATATTCTATTTAGTCCGTCAGTCAAATAATAATAATAAAAAAAATAAGACACGTATTTTTTTGCTTTATTATATTAATAAAAAAAAGATAATAAAAACGTTATTTGTCACAAAAAATATATATATTAAAAAGACATTAGGATAGACACTCAGAGGCACAATCTTACAAGAAATGTATTACACAGAATATTGTTCCTAACTCCGAAACTAGGCCTAGGCCTGTATTTTAGGGGTCAGTGTTCAGTCATGGCACTCATGAAAAATAAGACAGCATTTTTTTTTGACAGGTGTGTCGCCACATACTAATAATAATAATTTTAAACCGACACCGCTGTATCTCTACGTTGACGTCGTGGTGGGGCTTGCGCGTTCCGAAATTTAGGTCTGTGCCGATACAGTTTACTTTGCCGGAACGGGTCTAGGATGAGGAGCCAGACCAAGAGAGATACAGAAACCCGCAGAGCAGCATGTGGCAAGCTGTTAGGCAGTAGCGACCCTATCTCCCGAGAGAAATCTTGTCCCCATCTCTGGCTTGCCTTTATTGGCCGGCTGGAGTGAACACTGACGAGGAACAGAGCTCTCACCACTTTCTTGCCTTTATTGGCCGGCTTGAGTGGAGATTCGCAAGAGCAAACGTGCTCGGAGGAAGGTAGTATTCCAGTAAGGTGCTGGTAGGGATCTTGACCGTACTTCCGGGATTTTCCTGATAGCCGTGGAATAACTCTTCACTTCTCAAGCATCTCAGGAAGTGTTGCCCCGTCACTATGTGCTAGCGGCCGTTCCCGGAGGCCCATTATTGAGTGCGCAAGTTACCCCCTGCCATTTTATCCGTGTATAATATATAACATTGGTCAGGCAAGCGACATAGTTCTTCCATAGTTCAAGTAACCTAATGCACTTTAACCACCCAAACCAATAGGCCAATATGTTTTGTTTCCACGTACAACAATAGTCCTGCACCAACCGGGGGTTGTGGGTGCACTTGCATAGTGCATACAGGGATAATCGTCGGTTGGTGCCTCCTCATCATTTAAAATTATTTAAGGAGCCTCTGTGAGTTGGCTTCAGCTCCTCGTACGCCTTCCAAAGGTCCGGGACCCCAGGGTCCCGAGAAATGTAAAACATAATAATTATAAAATAATAATGACTTCTCCTCAGACCTAATTGGTATCGGTCTAAACTAGACAAGATTAAAAGATTTGATGATTTTTTTTGGGTCAGTGACCGCTGGTAGTATTAAAACAGATTTTGTCAACTCACACTGAAGTGTGAGTTGACAAAATCTGTTTTATCGTGTTGAGATATCGATACTCATCACGTCTACGAAGATTATTAAAAAAAGACCGATTTAAAAGTGATATTTTAAGTGACTACACTATCAGCGGCGAGATGATCCCAAAAAAAAAAACATCATCAAATTATGTTCTTTTTTGTTTTATCATGTTTAGATAACGATACCTATCACGTCTGCGGAGTTACGCTAGCTAATTTAATGTGAACCTGTATGTATAAACAGCTCGTCTCGCCCGTGAAATGTACAAATTTTCACTTATCTGGTTACTCTATCTCGAAATCAAGTTGTCCTGAAAACCCTTCCATATCACCATCAGTTTTAATATTGTCTCCCACAATATTAACATAAAGGCATTGGAAGTGTTGAGAATGAGGTGCAGATCTCTATGTCCTTCAACTTATTCTCAGGAACCGGCTTCCCGTTTGGCCTAAGAGATTCCATTATCTCCTTAATAAAACAAAAAGTTGGTCGGTCTACTGCGGACGTATTTTTTTTGTTAACTGTTTTTTTTTTTTATAATCTTTAATCAAGTTACCTCTCATATAAAAATAGTTCCTCTTTTTCAGCATTATTTATTTTGTGTTCAGCCAAGATCCGCCCACTACAGCATCCACCATCTACAGTTTTCTTCCTATATGAATCTTTTTAAAACATAGGCTAACTACTAAGCAAATTGAAACCAAATAGATGATCTCTTTTGTTTAATTAACTAAAAAAAAAAATGCGTTATGCGGCACCATGTGTCATGGTTCTTTATCAACCATTAAAATTACAAAGATTTGCAGTTTACAACATTACCATACAGTAAGTGACTTTTTATTTTATTTGGAAACTGCTATTGAGTTGGTATCTTTGTCAACATAATGTTTTGATAGGAAAAAGTCATCAGACAAGTATGATCTCTAAAGGGCCAATAAAATAGAAGGTGCATTGTAAAATGTTTCTGTATACTTCACTCAATTTCGACCCATTTATGGGTTGGTTTTGGTTTGCATAATAACGTCCAATTTAGGTCCCAAATAATAAAGGGGAAGCCCGGGGAAGTTAGGGAGAGATGGCCGTACAAAAAAAAAAAAATCTTATTATACTCATATCATTTAAATTAAATCAACCAATAATTGGTTGCCTATAGCTGTAAGTATTTTAAGGGGTTTATTTTATGCAATAAAGGGTTGACATATTATTAAAAAAAATAAAACCAGGAGTTCTTACGGCTTGTCGACTTACTTAAACACATTGATTCAGTGAACTACTTTTGAGATCGCTCTGTTTACATCGTCAGTAACCAGTTGCTGACGTTTAAGTTTAAACAAAAGTAAAGCTACCCTATTGCCGAGTCAATCAATCTGCCTAGCCTTTTCCCAACTATGTTGGGGTCGGCTTCCAGTCTAACCGGATGCAGCTGTATACCAGTATTTTACATGGAGCGACTGCCTATCTGACCTCCACAACCCAGTTACTGGGTAATACGATACCCCTTGGTAAGACTGGTTGTCAGACTTTCGGGCTTCTGACGACCCGTAACGACTGTCAAAGATCCACGAATGACAGCCGGGACCAACGGCTTAACGTGCTTTCCGAGGCACGGAGGAGTCTCGGTATGTAAAGATGGATCGACCCGTGCAGCTGTTATTACTTAGCCACATAATGTTTTATCTGCAAGTACTCGTACAAATAGTTGACGTCCCGCGGTCGATGACACAGCAAAAGTTTATTTTACGTGCTTCTTAAAAACCTTTGACCAACTACCCCGAACTTACTCTCCCATTGTGACTAATTGAATCGAATGACAGCCAACACCTATATATAGAGAGTCACTTCAATTACTTTCAATTGTCGTGTTACTACCGTCAAGCACAAACGTAGTATTCCTTTGTTAATAAAATTAAAAAAAAAAACATTTAAAAATGGCCGACAAACAAAAAGGAACATGGGGTAACAGTCAACCATTGTCCTACCAAGACCCAAAACGTGATTATAAACCTGACAGTGTTAATATACAGCATACTTTACTGAACAGAGAGAACCATGGACCTAGTTCTAGGACGGGGAAAGACATCCAGAATTACGGAATGACGAAGACTTTGGACCAGGGAATCTCAAAGGATCAGCGCAGGAAGTAGTTTTCAAAGCAGTATAGAAATATTTTATTTGGTAAGCATAAACTCACATATTTTTTACAGAAACATAAAGGTGTTATAAGTTTAACGTGTATATCTGTATGTCTGTCTGCGCCATCGTAGCTCCAAAACGGCTAAACAGATTTAGATTTTTTTTGTTTTGATTGGGTGATTTTCACACGTTTATCGTAACTTTTATAGGTGCATGGTTATTTTAGATTGGCTAGCTAAACTCTGCAGATGCGATGAAAATTGATACCTAAGCATGATATAACATAAAACCGGCCAAGTGCGTGTTGGACTACGCACAGTGAAGGGTTCCGTAGTTCGGATGAATTTATTCCAAGTACAAACTTGACATTGTAGTTGAAAAACATGTTCTCCCATACATTCCTTCTGCAAATGTAATTTTGTACGCACAACATTGAGAGATTTACCATGTTATTTTAAGACCACAGACTAAGAAGTCTGTTTTCCTGCAATCTTCATTCAATGGATAACTATTTTTTGTATTTTTTTTTTTTTCAAAATTTTAGGCTCAGTAGTTTCGGAGGTAAAGGGGAATGGTCAATTTTCCTATATTTTCTTAAATAATATTAAAACAATTTATTATAAAATTATACTAAAATATATATATTTGAGACCCTCATAGTAAGCCACACAGTAAACCAGTCACAGTAAGCATTTGATATGTCACACGGTACAGTTTGCAAAACTTTCCTTTTTAATTTTCCTATTTGCCCCACAAAATTGACCCCCATATTCAAAATTAATTTATTTACGTTAGACGCCCGTGTTTGGGTCACAGAAATTCATAAGAGTACCAAATTTCAACTTAATCGGTCCATTAGATTCGGAGCAAATTGGCTGTGACAGACAGACAGACACACTAATGATCCTATAAGCGTTCTGTTTTTTTCCTTTTGAGGTATTATTATTGTGTGACGAATCTCTCCCATAATTGACATGATTATTACTGATATTTATGATTATTGTTTTATTATCAGTTTTTTTTAAATATTATTATTATTATTATATTGACTTTTACTTAATTCAATAATACAAATTTTAATGGCTGCATAATGACAGCATGATGATGATCAATAATAAATTTAAATAAAATGTAAAACTTATTTTATATTTGCACGCCGAAATTAAAGGCAGAATAAGAGCGCATTTTTTTTTACATATTTACCATCTTTCTGTACCTTGTTCAGGCAAATAAATGATTTTTGTTTTTTTTTGATTTTGGAACCCAAAAACGATTTTTTTTTTTTGTGGTCGAGGACTGCAGTTTTTGATGCGCACATTAGCTACTCGTACAACTATGAACGTTACGTGAAAGAGGTTTTAATGTATGCGACAAGCTCAATTAGACCCATAGAGTATATATAGAGATATAGTCATAAAACTAAATACATTTTATGTGCGAATTTATTTGTTAGAAACAATCCTCACTGGTTTCCTCTTTTGTCAAACAATGTCATTAGAAATAGACGTACTAAATATAAGAATTTCTTACAGTCTCACTCTGCGAAAACAGCACTCGTTCATAAAAGCGTGTTTTGTATGGCACATTAATCTATAATAAAATTCCAGAGGTTATTAAAAATGTACAAGACTTAACTTTGTAAAGTATTATATTATTTTAATTATTGTGAATGTGAAGACTATGTAGGTCATTGCTTTTTTTTTTGTTTGTTTTATTTATTCTCTCAGTTATTTTTAATCATGGTCTGGCAGTTTGAGCAATTTATGCGGCCTACCCAAATGTCCTTTCTTTGGTATTGTTCGTCGAATCGTTGAGCTCCTTAAGTTCTGAGTTGAGCTGCGCGATCACTGACAAATGCGTGCACTGACTGGACAGGTCCTCTCAATCTGTGTGGTTCTTTCCTCAAAAGACCATTTCAGACAGCAATCTACATGGTCTTCACATGAACTGACCAAGATTATGTCTGGACTTTATAAGAGACTGCGACCTCTGAGTTTGTTTCGGCCTTTCTTCTCAGAGTAGTCAGATAGGAAACGCCGAAACGATGAGGTCTCATCTAGTTTAAAAAAAAAAAACTTGATTGGCTTGTAAAAGTCTTTGTACAAACCTACTTACAGAAATAAAAATCATTTATCATTATAAACCAGCCAAACTTATTGAAAAGAGAACTTAAGAAGTTACTTACTGAAAAATATTACTACTCGTATTATGTTAAAGATTTTTTAAATGATAGTTTCTAATCTATTTGTGTAATATTTTAAATTTGTTATGCTTTTTTGTGTTATATTTCAAGTGTCTATAAATATTTTGTTTGCAAACTGTTTCACCGTTACATCCACATTTGCATGTATATGTATAATGTTACACATGTTTATACAAATAAATATATCTTTATCTTTAAAAAATAATCAAATATTTTCAAATAAAAAACCGGCCAAGTGCGAGTTGGACACGCACACGAAGGGTTCCGTAACCGCGTACAATATTAACAATTACATTTTTCTGGAGTTTACTCCCTAAGAATCTGTTTACAAATTATAAGGCCGTGGAAATTTAATGAAGAGTGAAATTATCAAAAGCGTTAAGTTTTACTGCACAACGTAGGTACGCTGCGCACCTTTCACTATGATTGAGACACACTATTTTTTTAAATATCTTACAACGGGCCTAAATTAAAAAATATATATAGAAAATAAATTTATACTAATAGATTACAGGAAAACTTGTAAGAAATCTATGGTCTTAAAATAACAAGGTAAATCTCTCAATATTGTGCATACAAACTTACAGTTGGAATGTATAGGAGAGCATGTTTTTCAACAACAACGTAGTTACTACTAAGTTTGTTATTGGGATAAGTACATCCCAACTACGGAACCCTTCATTGTGCGTGGTCCGACACGCACTTGGCCGGTTTATTTTTTGTTGTAAATGGACCTAATGTTCGTAATGAAAAATTGGAAAAAAGTCCTGGATATTTATCAAATTCGGGAAAAACTGAAAGTCCTTTTTTCTTTGGGATCTTTGTATGGACTTTAAACTATATTGGACAAAACAACGTCTGTTGGGTCAGCTAGTACTTAATAATATACTTAATTAAAAACAAGAATAACCAACGCTGTATACTTGAATCAACACTAAAAAAATTGCGATACCAAGTCATTGAGTTATAATGTATAGTACATTATAACTCAATGTACCAAGTCTTGTCATTCTCTTTTTTTTTTTTTTTGTTGTCGTTTGAAACGCGTGAGCATTTATCATTGTATACTTGCATCAAAATTTAGTACTTACATATTATTGTTTATTTATTTATTTCCGTCTTTTATTGACAGATGCTACAACGAGGCCATGATGGAGCCGCTGCAAATCAAAACAGAATGGATCGGAAATGATGGTCAAAAAAACTTCAAATAACAGCTTCATAATATTTCTCTCTGTGTTTTTAGTAAAACCAACTATGTATTTCTAATATATTAAATATTTTAAAGAAATAACTGTGTTTCACCAATGTTGCGCCATTTAATATTTTTAATAAATTACGCATTTTTCTGCATTTACACATTGAAACGCTCAACATACACACTCGAAGGACGCTCATTTCCTTTATTTATTATAAGTCACAGGGAGGAGCTCGTGGCTAAGTAATAACAGCCGGACGGGTCCATCGTTCAGATTAAGCTACGCTTGCCGGGGTTGGTCTGTGGATGGGTGACCATCTTTTCATACCGAGACACCTCCGTGCCTCGGAACGCACGTTAAGCCGTTGGTCCCGGCTGTCATTCGTGGATCTTTGACAGTCGTTATGTGTCGTCAGAAGCCCGAAAGTCTGACAACCAGTCTTACCAAGGGGTATCATATTATCCAGTTACTGGATTGTGGAGGTCAGATAGGCAGTCGCTCTATGTAAAATACTGGTATTCAGTTGCATCCGGTTAGACTGGAAGCCGACCCCAACATAGTTGGGGAAAGGCTAGGCAGAATGAATGATAAATCAGTTGTTTTTTGCACCGCAGCGGCAACAGAAACCATCCAAAAATTTTGATATAACGATTTTTTTTTGAGTCATAATTTTTATCAACCCTGCGGGATGAGTGGTTTCGGAGATTACCTCCTATTATCCCTACTTACTGTTTAATATTTGTGCAAATTCAAATAAAACACATTTCATTCTGGAAAATCATTTTATTTCTCTCTCTCTCTCAAAACTATAGCACAGCAGAGAATTACTATCCAATGTCCGCAAGACTCACGGCCATACAATACTTTCAATCCAGGGCACGTAGTGAGCAATCCTCGTGTACCCAACCGGTTCACGTGTTCCATGTCCACAACGCCCTTTAGCCGCGATGAATGCATTAGCTCCTATAGCTGTATGCACGCAGCTTGAAAATTGTGTGGTAATCATCAACGGTTCTCCAGCGAATCCCTGGAAAAATTCAAAAATGATCACGCCTGGTTTTCTCTCGAAGGATTAGGCAGAAGAGTACGTAGTACACACACATTTTTACTGTTTTGTTTAAATCCCATGTAATCGAGGACGAGTCTATTGCCATGAACCGGGCACGAGACTCAGGTCTGTCACTGAGAAATTCCTGATGTAATAACTCAATAACACTTTGTTCGACCAGAGAAACAAACCCAGGACCACATGCTCAGCAGTAGTGCAAATCAAATCAAAAGTCAATAATTCAAACTAGGCTGATTAGGTCATTAGTGAATAATATGTATAATAAAGGGCCCAAAATTGATCCTTGAGGCACACCGGCTGTAATATATAACAGATATGAAAACTACAGGTCATCTATGGTAATATAGATCAAAATCAAAATCAAACTCAAAAGTCATTTACTAAAACTAGGCTGAGAATCAGCACTTTTTGAACGTCAAAATTACATAAGACAGTGCCCCAAAACGCCCGCCCTTCACCACTTCCTAGTGCTTTAGCTGGGGAGAAGAAGTGGCGCAACAAACTCCCCAGCAGCACAGCTGTCTGTTCAGTTAAAAAATATAAAATATATATATATTCTATACAACACTGCGCAAAATAATATATCTAAGTACATTACGCAACACCAAAATTAAATTAAATTTAATTATTTGCTTTATGTCAGCTAGCACACGCCAATATACAAAAAAAAAAATCGAAATCTATACTCGAGCAGAAACAAAAATACAACACTAAAAAACGTAAACAGAACTTTATACCTAAATAAAAGCCTCCAGTAATAAAGCGCGTGCCCACTAACATATAGCCACTTATATATACATGTAACTCGAAGTCACAGATGATAAACTAGGACCATCGAAGTAAAATAAACAAAGAGTTAAATTACTAATAACAAAACAAAACCAAGGTCAGCAAGACGAACAGTCACCACAAGCAGCACCCGTTCACGAGCATAACGCAAAGATCAGCCATTACCCCCCCTCGCCATATTTGAAGGAAGGAGTGCCTGCGACCTCTAGACCAATAAAGCAGTCGAAAATGAGGTAGCTTTCATTTATATATTTTTTTTTATCAAATAAGATATATATATAATGTCTCAGAAAAAAAACCGGCACTTGGCCGTGTCGGACCACGCACAATGAAGGGTTCCGTAGTTGGGATGAATTTATCCTAAGAACCAACTTAACATTATAGTTGAAAAACATGTTCGTCCATAAATTCCAACTGCAAATGTAAGTTTGTACGGACAATATTGAGAGTTTGATTATGTTATTTTCTTCTTATAGATTCTTATAGATTTTTCTGTAATCTATAGGTATAGAACTATTTTATGTATTTTTTTCAAAATTTTAGGCTGAATAGTTTCGGAGATAAAAAGGGGAATGGCTAATTTTCATCTACTTTCTTAAATAACTTAAAAAAAAAAATTAAATTATAAAAAATATATATTTGAGACCCTCACAGTAAGCCCTTTCATTTTATATATCACACGATACAGTTTACTAAATTTGTTTTTTAATTTTCTTATTTGCTCCCCAAAATTGACCGTCATATTCAAAATTCATTTATTTACCTTACACGTCCGTATTTGGGTCACAGAAACTCATAAGTGTACCAAAATTGCAACTTAATCTGTCGAATTTCGGAACAAATTGGCTGAAGGGTTCCGTTTTTTCCTCTTGAGGTACGGAAACCTAAAAATCAATCAAGCAAGGGAAACGTCGTCTATTTAACAGTCCAATATACACACAAAAAAGTCTAAGCGACACGCATTATTTACATAAACTGCATGTTTTATATAATTGATACTTTATTTTTTTTTTCATAAAAAAGTAGATTGGTATACAAACTTTTTGTTCTGGGAGCATTATTATACTTGCTGATTTTAGAAATAGAAACTTTTAGATTGTGTTTTGTTTTCATTAAAATAAAAGGTAATTATTTTACCCGATTTCATTTGTTTTCATTGCTTGATGTTGCATTTAGCATTTTAAGATACACAGTTTTTGAGAAAATTGAGTGGTAAGCAATTATTTTTTTATGGAGCGACGCTATTTGACTGTTGTCGAAATGCAGAGAGTTGTAGGAATGCTACAGCGAGAAGAAATCAGTCTCAGGTTTTTCGGCATTTTGGATCCTGCTGAGCAGGATCAATACATAACTGACTGAGCGAGCATGACGCCCAAACAGGTGTCCATCTATATGCCATGGGTATCGCTCTTATCGAAACGAATGGTGTAGGGAACCCTTGACATGCACCCAGGAGCAATGGGATAAAATTTTATTATGTGACGAATCCCGGTTTGGATTTGGGCCTGATACGAGAAGGGTAAGAGCGTATTGTCGTCCCGGAAATCTGAACGGCTGAGACACGTCCAGGAAGTGCACCTTATAGTGACTCCACAGTGATGGTATGGGCGGGTATTAAGAAGAACAGAAGAACTGATTGTGAGCTAGTTTTTTGTAAAAGTTACGTTAAAAACATCCTCGGGCCTTATAATCACCCAATTTTTTTTTTATTTGTGATGGGTTTGTTCTTGACTCTAGTCTAGGTCAGAGGTGACAGAGACAAAGTCGACGATGGAGTGAGCTTACCCAGAAGAAGCCAGTTCACTCTCACTTTGAAGAGATTAGGGTTGTATACGTTCGGAAACACAGAAGCAGGTAGTGAGTTCCACTCTTTTGCTGTGCGCATTATAAAAGACATTTGGAAGCGCTTAGTGCGAATTGGTGGAATAGCAACCAGGCAGGGATGGTAACTGGCAGTGCGTCTAGATGTCCGGTGGTAGAAGGGGGCCGGTGGAATGAGGTCGTGGAGTTCTCGGGCACACTCTCCGAAGTACAATCTGTAGAAGACCGACAAGCAGGCAACCTTGCGGCGATGAGCCATTTGCATCAAGTCTTGGCTCAGATTTCACGCTGATGCATGACAATCCGTTCGCACATAGCTCGGAGGACTAGAGATTACTTGGCATCCGAGTATTGCCGGTGCCTGCACAATCCAGCCGAGACAGACCTCAATCCCATCGAGCACGCATGGGACATGCTCCAGAGACGTGTTTTAAAGAACCTGGATAGAGTGTCGACAACCCATCACCTGAAGGATTTGTTAAAATTAAATTGAGAACGATTACCACAGGATCAGATAAACAATCTTATAAATTCAATGAAAAATCGTTGCTGACAAGTTTTAAACTACAGAGGCTGTCACAACTTTGTAGTGAATTACCAAATAATAATAAAAAAAATGTCGTTATTTAATTTTGTAAAACAAGAAAAGTTTAATTTCCTTTTAACTTGATTTTATGCTACTTACTAAGGATTTTGTTGCTATTATTTATTAAGGAAATAAAAATATATTACAATAGTAAAAATCTTTCAAAACTACTATGACTTTTTTGATGTGTGTAGTATCAACTCAGCCTATCATAAGCCACGACTGGACATAGGCTGCCCTCAAGTTGCGCTACACCACCTGGTTCCGTGACTTAGGAATAAAATATGTTATTTTAGTTTAGTTCTAGTCAAGCTATCTAGCTGCAGGGCATCACACACTCGATCCCAACATATGTAGTTGGGAAATAACTAGACAGATGATGATCTTACTCAAAATAGTAATCGAATACGAATACGCACGGTGATGCCTGCAGATTCATTTTTTATGGTTATCTATAATTTGTTTTTATTTATATAAGTTTGGTTTAAGCTTTGTAAGAATAATTGCTTTATAATATTCTAGGTACTATTTGTTTTATTTTATTTATTTATTTAGTAATTCATGTACAGATCATTTAAGCTGATTTGGTTTCCGTACCTACGTCTTTTTCGGGTGACCACTGAAAAACAGCGTCAGACAACATCATGCTGAGTGGAAGCCTTCTTGTCACAGTCATGGCGTGCCAGCAGCTGCCGACTTTTGTTTTGTGCTCGTGATTTGTGTTTTATTTTTCTTATTGTAAAACTCGAGTTAATTATATTTTTGTATGCACGTGTTTCTGTGACAAATAAACATATTTTTCTTTTTTATTTCTTTAATACAATAATGAAAAAAACATGTGCGTTTGGGAATCCCCGTCACGAACAGAACTTACCTAACCAATTTTGATTCTATTATACATTAATGACATAACCAAAATTACAAATCATAAATGTACTAGCTTTTGCTCGCGGCTTCGCCCGCGTGGTTGTCCGAAACTGTCCCACGGGAAAGCACTACCGGGATTAAAAATATCCTCTGTTCTAATCCAGGTCATTTTCTACATATGTGCCAAATTTCAACCAAATCCGTTCAGCGGTTTTAGCGTGAGAGTGTAATAAACAGAATTTAATTTGAACGAAGTTCCTCAATACTCGCACTCACACACACACACTCATATATAATAGAAAGAGAGAGAAAAAGAGTCAAATGGCGGGGCATATTGCTTTTTCCTTGCGTGACGGTTTATACCAGTCAACTCCTTCCACAAGCCGCGTTAAGGAACTTTGTTCCAAAATCTCTAAAACCTTTTTTGCCTTCTAATGATGAACGCTTTTTTTAAAATAAATGAGCCTCTTTTTAACTTTCTGGCCTTTCCTCAAAGTTGGTCGCAGTAAATGAGCTAAAGCACCCCGCCCAAATGGGCAATAGTTACGGCAGCGGCCGGCGAGCGCTATACAGCAAGCTCAAAGCATTTGTTTCAATTAAACCATTTAGAGGCACTTTTGAATAGGGATGATGACTAAAAAATGGTTTTGAATGATTATTAAAATATATTGGACACGTATTTTTTCTTTTTCTACGTAATCAAAAGATTACGGCGATATATTGAGTTAAAATGTGGCATGACGTCACGCCTTGGTAGATTTTATACGTAGAAGTGACGTAGCGAGCCCCCACTCCCGAACTTTAATGCGAGTTATCTAAGTCATTTTTTATTAATATGATAAAGCAAAAAATACGTGTCTAATATTTTTTTATTATCTGACTGACGGACTAAATAGAATTTCTTTTTTTTACCCAGGCATCATCCCTATTGTCAAGTAGTCGGTCAGTCAGAAATATGGAGCTAGTTGCCCATTTCGAAGCGTAGTAGGGATAAGAACGGGCAAGAAACTCCATGGACACTCTTTCAAATTTACGTATCGTAATTGGCACGCTTTAGTAACTGGCCACTCATAAAAAAAGGGGTAGAAACAAGGTAATGCAAGCAAGCTCATAAATGAAAAGGACGAAAATATTTTTTTTGTCCTTTTCATTCATGAGCTTGCTTCTTCTCCTTGTTTCTAGCTCTTTTTTTATGAGTGGCCAGTTACTAAAGCGTGGCCAATTACTACAGCAATTACCCTATATTGTTACAAAAATTTATGTTGAATTTATAATTATATGTGAGAACTAGCTGTTGCTTGGTTTCGCTCGCGTGGATGTAAATACTATATTTGAATAGGATTTTGTTCACAATTTCATGGGTGTTATTTTTTTTGCGCGAAACCCTAATTCTTTTTCTGAAATAAAAAAAGCCTTAGTTACTCCTTATAACAAAGCCTGCCAGTGAAAGTTCCGTCGAACTCGGCCTAGCTGTGTAGGAGATTATCCGGAACAAACAGATAGACAGACAAATAGAATAAAATTTTAAAAATTTGTCCTTTTGTTACGAGTATAACAATATTAAGACTGCATGTATTTTTTATATGCATTTAGTAAAAAGCTGTTATTTGCACATTACAAACGAATACTGCAATTGTATTTATATGTATGACCGATGTGAAAAAAATACGTTAAAAGCGTCCAGAGTAGCAAGCAGAAACAAAAAAAAAACAATTCAAAAATAAAGGTAAGTTTAAATCGATTTATTCAGCCACAAGGCATTTGAACTTATCCCAGTCGGTTTGGTAGGTAAGCTGTGTGTAATATTCAAATTTAGGTGCAAAAACACTGGGAAATGGTCAGACGATAGTTACCAGCTAGTTTTAAATTCAAGCTTTTGAATATTTACGCTTTTTGTTATGATGTTGTAGTTGCTTAGTAGCTTAGTAGTTGTAGTTCGCGAACCCCAGAAGGTGTACACGGTATTATAATCTCCGCCTGCAATCAACTTAGCTCCAAATCAATAAAATAGTTTCACATAGTCCTCCTTATTGGTTTTTGTTTGGGAGGGCTTTAGATGGCAGAAACTGCAAGAGAGCTTTGGTGATCTTTAATCACAAGATTTGTTGCTTGAAACACAGCTGTGCAGTTTGGCTGCATTTCATAGTGCTTGATGTTTTCCCTAATCAATTTAGCACCGCCATCGTGCGGGTCTGGATATGCATACAGCTGGAACCGCGCACTCTGGCAGTGCTGTATTTGATGACAGCCCATTGGCATTCCATAGAACAACTATTAAATTGTTTGATTGGACATCATCTGGAGTAGAGGTTTGTCATAGCAGTTAGTTGTTGCATGATTTGTTTATCGTTTCAAGCATTTCTTGATCCTGATTTCTTTAACGCCTTGTCAAAACGTGGTGTCAGTTCTTCTCAGAGCTATTTGCTTCCGTGTTTCTTTATGAGATGTCAAAACGTGATAATGTGGTGTGATGAATTGTGGCTTATACATAATAATATGTAATGTATTACAATGTTTATTTTATGTTTTTAATGTATTTGTCACCTTTTTTTTGTGGATGGGAAATCATCAAATAACTTCTCCCGCTCTGGGTGGAGCGGGAGGGCGTGTCAGACTTCTACTGACTAAAACCCACCCGTGTTCCTTCAGTTGCCTGTACCAGGGCCACGGTAACTCTTTCGAACAACACGCAACCCTGGCGGGCATCGGCCCTAGCGGACCCCTTCAGCTAGTAGCCTTCAGCTGACATCTCTTTGAGGCGCGCGTGGAACACAACGCGCCGTCGACCCGGGCCTGGTCTTTACCACACGGCGAGCTACCCATTGCTCACCATCCGCAAGCCCGCGCCTACGGTGGCCGGGAATCGGCTATCGATTCCCGACGCCCAGGGCGTCTCCTGCGGCGACTAAGGGCGTGAGGGCGCAAAGATTGCCTCTCCCTCACACGTTCAGCCTCCTCCTTCGCGAGCATTACTGCTTCGCAGAAGGAGATGACGGCTTCCCAAGCACTCTCGCTCCGTACCATGGCCTGTACCAGGGCCGGACGCGAGAGATCGCCGCCGCCGATCGCCTCCGCGAGGACGCGGTGGTGCTCTGCCCAAGCCGGGCAGACCTCCACCGTATGTTCCACCGTGTCCTCCGGGTGATCCACACAATGGTAACACCCGGGTGTTTCCTCCCGCCTTATCCGGAACAGGAATCTCCCGAAGCAACCGTGTCCGGTGAGGACCTGCGTCAGGCGGCAGGTGAGGACGCTGTGACTCTCCAACCACTCCTCAAAGAGGGGACTTATCGCCGCAATTGTGGCGTCCCCGTGTTGTGTCACCTACTATTGCTTTTCCTTTTTAAGGTTACGTTGTCAACGAGGAACCCGTCTGGCCGTAGTTTAGCTCAGAGACTCTTAATATACATATTAATCACGCCGATAAAATGTTTCAATAAAATCATTTAGGATCAAAATATTTTAGGTTACCTCCTCTACAGGTAAAGTGGAGCTGTTATTTTTTTCTCGTCTATCCCATAGTGTTGGGTATCGTTGGATAGGCCATCCAATAATATTACGGGTCTGTGAAAACATTTTTCGATTCAGGGATCCATTTGCGTAAAATTAAGCTTTAAATTGCAAATTTTTGTTAGAGACAATGGTGACCCTGCCAGCTAAATGGTTGCTTTTGGATATGTGAAAAATTCAAAGCAGTAGTATATACAGTATGTTAACCAACAGAGGGCGTTCCCGTTAACCCGCAATAGTATAGCATCCATACATGCTAAAAAAAATATTACCATTCGAAAACAAAATGGTTTTTATTTTTTTTAATATTAAAATATTCACTTAAAATGTTAAATTGATACGTAAAAGAAACACTCTGTACACGCGTACTTGAAGGACGGAAACATCGCAATTTAGTTTTTATTTTTAGTGAATATTTTTATATTTTTTTGAATATTTTAGTGAATATTTTTAGCATTTTTAGTGAATATTTTAATATTAAAAAAAATAAAAACCATTTTGTTTTCGAATGGTAATATTTTTTTTAGCATGTATGGATGCTATACTATTGCGGGTTAACGGGAACGCCCTCTGTTGGTTAACATACTGTATAACGAAATTAAAAGGAAAACCATCACAGCTAAGTAGGCTTTACAAGTTTACAAGTAATAGTCGACCAACTTATAAAATGTACTTGGAAAAGTAAAAATTTTGTGCAAATTCCATTGAAAAATTACTTATTCAACTTTGTTTGTTTTTGGGATCAATTCATCCCAAACAGTTCATCAATTCATCCCTTCATTATGCGTCGTCTGACACGCACTTGGCCGATTTTTTTTTTTTAATTAATAGATAAATACACTTTGTAGTTTTTCTCTTGATTAAACTAAATAATACTTAACAAAACTAGGAAGTGTTTTGTATGACATCCGCTTAGTATGATGTGTTTGTCACTTCCCTTCGATGCCATTATAAGCGGATTCTATTGTATTGGCAAGGGCCGCTTGATCATTCTGTCGTTGATGTTTCAGATATTTGTAGTGATGTGTGCTCGTTCGGCTAGTGCTTCTTTATCATCTGTGTAAGTTGACGGGTGAATTTTCTTAACCTCTCGAATATCGGAGACTAAATTGACTTGACTGAAATTGTCAAGCTTGTCAAGCTGTATTAGGATTACATTATCATAAAGGTCATTTTAATATTTTCACTTGTCAATTTAGTGTAACTGTCCGACTTAAGACACTTGGAGCATTTTTTCTTATGTCGAACTGTGTAACATAAGACATTCAAGAGGTAGAATGACTTTGTAACTTCTATCTTGCTTAGGTTTATTTCAGATGTATACCAAGTTGTTGGTATAATACATCTGAAATAAATGTGCTTCAGATATTTTTGGTTTGATTTTGTTGCGATCGTTTCATAAAACTTTGAATATTTGTCTTATTAGCAGTTCGTCAGGTAGCTTGATTAATGGTTTAATGCTGCCTACTTTATCAATGAATATTGGAGGCAGTCTGAATATTTTTTGATAATTATGTTGATTTTCACTAGGACTCTGATCATTCTCTTCCTCTAGTCCTGTGAAGCTGTTTGTTTGTTCGATATGTTGGCTGAGCCAGTATGAATTTTGTTTAGATTGTTTATTTTGATTTTCCTTTTTTTTCGGGCCGGCAAGAGTATGGTTTTTGATAGGTACTGTGGTTCATTGCTGGTTATTATATCATTTATTATATGTTTGAGTTGCTTCCAACATTCAATTCTCTATCAGAAAGAGTACACGGTCGGGTAATGAATAGTCCTTTGTGGAGGGCTTGCTGCATCATTGGTCTATCCTTTTATTGGTTACTTAGCTATTTAGTATTTTTAGGACATCAAAATGAAAATTATTTGAGGCTCACAAAGTGAGGCACATTTTTTTTTATTTGTGATGGGTTTGCTCTTGACTCTAGTCTAGGTCAGAGGTGACAGAGACAAAGTCGACGATGGAGTGAGCTTACTCAGAAGAAGCCTGTTCACTCTCACTTTGAAGAGATTAGGGTTGTATGCGTTCGGAAAAACAGACGCAGGTAGTGAGTTCCACTCCTTTGCTGTGCGCATTATAAAAGACATTTGGAAGCGCTTAGTGCGAATTGGTGGAATAGCAACCAGGTAGGGAATACATTTATTATATTAGCCTGACCATTAATATTTTTAGACAAAACCAAGACGGGAATTATTTGGATTTCGTTTAAATACATGACTAGGATAATTACCCTGCAATGTCGGTTCGTCTTGTTCGATTTAGTGCCATAGCACATCTGTGTAGTGTGGTTATATCCATGTTCCAGCTTTTGTGATGCGCCATAAGCAGCCTTACATTCCTGCTCACTGAATTCTTCTACTTTTTTCTGAAAACGACGAGTTTTATTGTTAGAAATCGTGTGCCGACTTGCTGGTAAGTCCGTACTGCTGTCTGATGCTACCTGCACTGTCAACGGACATCTGTAAAACAAGAGGCATCACAGGAACGTAACAACGATAAATTTGAGCTATCCCAGAGATATAGCTTTATTAAAATTTATATGGTAGTATCTACGAGTAGAGTACATAGGTACCTACTACCCAGAACGAGATTAACCTTTCGTGTGGCAAATTCCCGCACCGGGAGACCAAGAAATGGACATAATAAGGCGGATGTCATTTTTGATATTAGCGCGCATGTGGCATCGTCCCGCTCCGGGAGACATCATTATTTCGCGCGTCTGGCGGCCGGCCTGCTCCGGGAGAGTAGCTAAGTGCTTTTTTATACGTGCATTAAAGCGGCTAATAAGCATTCTGCACTGCTCTAACTTATACTGAAGCTTAAATAAAGAACAAAGATAGACTACAGTGCAACAGAAATGTCAACGAGGCAAACTAATCTTTAAACATGAGTCACTTTATAACACCGGCGGGACGCCAAGGCCCATATTTAGTAATGCTCCTACTGCTAAAAAAAATGTATGGAGTGAAATGATTTTATGACTGTATGTTTTAAATTAAGGTATACTATAGTAAACAAAATACAAATATTAATGAGAAAAAGTATAATTTATGAATTATGGTAGATTATGTATCGAAAATTGTAAAAATACCATGACCATATATTTACTTTGAGATATTGTTTTATTTTCACACTTTATACATATTTACCGTATGCAATATGATAGCGTACTTAATTAAGAATCTAAAATGCTACATCACGCCTACATCTGCTCAGTGATTCGCTATGGTATCGTGGTTTGGGGAAACTCTTCCGATTTAGAAAGAATTTTCATTGCCCAAAAAAAATGCATTCGGACAATGTTTAATCGGGTGGTCCGAATCCTGCAGGCCCGTATTCAAGGCGCATGGCCTTTTAACGGTGCCCTGTATTTACATCTATGAAGTTGCTAGGTTTTTAAGATCTCATCCTATGCTCTTCCAACGGAAAGACAATACAAATAAAAGGCAAGTTACACATCTAGCGTATGAAATGCCGATTCCTAGATTGCAAATCTTTCGGAAGAGCTGTGTCTACATGGCTCCTTTAATTTATAACGCGTTACTGGAGTCAATAACGAAACTTCCTTTTAAAAAATTTTGTACCCAATTGCGAAAGTGGTTGTTACAGGAATGTTTTTATTCAATTAATGAATTTTTCCACAAATGTCCACGTAAATTTTGTTATTATTATGCCTAAATATTTTATGAAAAAGTGAAGCTCTCATTTATTGTTAACCATTTAATATTACATATTTGTTGTTAATTTAATTTGTATTTTAATTTAATTTGTATTTTAATTTGATTTTATTTGTAATTTAATTTAATTTGATTTTACGAGTATCTGTAATTTATTTTAATTAAATAAATTTCTATTTGCATGCCGCTGTGTCGGCGAGACATGATGATCCTGAACTACTTTATTACATGTTTGTTTGTACCATGTTTCTGGCAAATAAACGAATTATTATTATTATTACATTTTATTACGCTTATACTACATAAAAGCAGTAAAATTTAAGTTTTTCTAAACATCAAAGACTAGTTTAAATTGTCCTTCCTAGACGTGTGCCAAACGTGATAAAATTTGCAAAATGACGGCCGCCATAGTTAGTCTTTTCTTTTCTCTGCCGGAGCAGTACAGGTGCCAGATGTACGTAAATGACTATCCTAAAAAAAACTCTACAAAATAATAAACTACTTTTTCAATCGTACCGTTTGGATAGTGTCAGAGGGTTGAAAATATTTACTGTTGCTGGTATTTAACGTTATAACGAAGGCATTCTCAACAGAAGCGTCTTCTTCCACGTGAAGGCAGGCTGGCAGAACATTCTCATCGAACTTTATCCTGGAACAATTTAAAAGTGTCGTGAACTCGTGATCAATGCTAGGCCACTTGCACCACAAATCAGTAAATGCATTTAGCGCTAATCGAATTTAAAACATCGTTCTATTTTTCTCACTCGTTTTAAGATTAAAGAGACGGAATTATGTTTTAAGCTCTAAGCGCTGCGCCCGCCGGCTGGTACCACGAGGTACCAATAAAAGCGAAGCCAGACTGTTTCCATATAAAGTACCAGCACACCGCAACTAATTTAAACTTTATTTGTATGCTGTTTACAGTTCAGTATCGTTTGTGAATGATGGAACTCTCTGTCGGATAATATTGTTCAATTATAGACCAAGGTATTAACAATAAACTGGACATTTTATACGTGTAACTTAAATAACGCACAACCTGTTCAGTGGTCGTTATACTCATCATCAAGAACAACTTTTATCATGGGACCAAACCTGACATCGCGAATAATACATCAGCTCTTCCTTACATTTATGTTCGCATATCTCGACAAAATGTAGGGGACACCAGATTTTTTTTTTTGCGATTTCAGTTTTGGTCTCATAGTAAAAGTTGTTCATAATGATGAGTACAATGACCCCTTAAGAGGTTGTGCGTTCTTTAAGTTACACCTTGTATAACAATTTTATAGTATAATTTTGTTCGTATATATGTTTTGTAGTTGGGACACATCATACATACGGTTTTTACTAATGTAAAAACCGTATGTATGATGTTTTGCTTTTTAGAGAAAAAAAAGTCTGCTCTTTCATACAAGAATTCAATACCTACTCGACCAAAATGTATAAAACAGCTGATGGTTTTTGATGATTTTTCAGAGTTGGTCCCATAGTGAAAGTTGTTCCTATTCATGGGTAGAAGACCCTATGATTTGCGCACTGCTTAAAAACATTGCCTGTATATAGGGTGACTGGTAATTAGTGACCGATACTTAAACACATGATTCTACTCATAATAACAAATAACTTTTACTATAGGAAAATATCTGATATCGCGAAAAAAAATCAGCTTTTCAATAAATGTTCAGCAAAAAATGTAGGGAACAGCTGATTTTTTTTTCGCGATTTCAGGTTTCGTCCCATAGTTTACTATTATGAGTCGTTTGTTATTATGAGTATAATCATGTGTTTAAGTATCGGTACCAGTAGTACCAATACCTCCTCCTTTTTTAAGAAGTGGTTAAAAATACTTACTGTGTTTCAGTCTCAATGAGTGCGATATCGTGATATTCAGAAGGAGGCGTATATTTAGGGTGGAAGATTATGCTCTTTATTTTACGTATCTGCCAGGTTGATGGTGAATCCAAGGGGTGGTTCACTCCCATCGCGACGAACTTCGGCCTCCCTCTGTAGGTCATCAAAAAAAACTTCTTGAAGAACAAAATCAATCTCCCTAGCCTTTTCTAAATTAAGTTGGTGTCGGCTTCTAGCCTCACTACCTATCTGACCTCCACAACCCAGTTACTTGGTAACACGATACCCCTTTGTAAGACCTGTTGTCAGACTTTTGGGCTTCTGACTTCCCGTAACGCCTGTGTAAGATCTACGAATGACCGCTATGCTTTCCGAGGCACGGCGAAGTCTCGATATGTAATGGATCCCGATTGTATTCTTTAAAAAGGAAAAAAATTACGACTCACTCGCTTGGCTATGCTATAGACTGTTGTATATAATCTATGACAAGCGATGAGACGCGGGCGCAGGCGATCGACTGCCACAAAGTTTATTAATTAGAAAATGGGTTTACTCGTGACTCTAGTCTAGGTCCGAGGCGACAGAGACAGAGTCGGCGATGGAGTGAGCTTACCCAGAAGAAGCGTGTTCACTCTCACTTTGAAGAGACTAATCTCTTTCGTGTTTCCTCATGCCTAGCAGCTCAAGCCGATTAGTTACAGGAACAGATGTACCCGAAAAGTAGGAGTTTGAGCGAAACGACTCCTTTTAGCGGTAAAAAAACACGCCTGTGTTTTGGTGGCGTTAAAAAAGACAACATTATCATCACCCCACTGGGAGACAAGGCTTAAGGTCAAATCTGTCCGATCTACCATGGCCTCTCTCAAAAAACGAACTTCAGCCCCGCTGGTTTTTGCGCTGGACAACTATCTCTCTGAAACTGTACTGTCATCTGCGTACCCAACAATACCAGGCTGAAGCAGGTCATTGATGTGGCACAAGCTTTTGATAGTGTTTGACCTAGGGGTTTGATATACAAGATAAAACTAATGTTGCCCAATGATTTCGCCGATATAGTGGAAGTCACTACCTGCGTCTATATTTCCGAGCGCATATAACCTTAATCTCTTCAAAGTGAGAGTTAAAAGTCATTAAATCTGGCGTGCCACAAGGTAGTTTGTTGGGCCCAGCCCTGTACCTGTTGTATACACGTAGGATATACCAGAGCTGGAAAATAATACTGTTGCAATCTTTGCGGACGACACTGCCATTATGGCTACAGGGTCATTCCATATGGAAGCAATAAAAATGTGCGAATCACTGCAAATGGTGCCATCATGACTGCGCACAAAAATGGAGAATCAAATTGAATGAATGGAAGTCATTTCACATTAATTTCATTCACAGGAATTATGATTTCCACTCAATCTACATAAATGGCCAACAAGTGCCATATTGACCTGAAACTGCGCTGGAAAGCGCACATCAAAAAGAAAAGACAGGAACTAGTCAAGCGTTTTAAAAACATGAATTGGTTGATGGGACGGGATTCCTGTCTATTGATACTGCCGTCGTAAGAAAAAAGGGCACAACTAACATTTAAAAAAAAATTGAGTTACATACATATTTAGAATCAGAAAAAAAAGGCTAATCTGCTCAATTTTTTGTAGATTTTATTTTTTAATGTTAGTTATGCCCTTTTTTCTTACGACGGCAGGATACATAACAACCTTTTATTACATAGGCATATTCTTATGTCAATATGGACATCGGAATTCAACTGTGGAGCTGTACCAATCATTATCAAAATTATATAAACATTCCAGAATAAGGTACTCAGGAGTTTTTGTTAATGTGCCCTGGTATATAAGAAATGACGACTTCCATCGTGATCTAAAAATGCAATCCTTCACCAACATAATCCAAAGATTTGCTGAGGCACATGAACACTGACTCCACCGACATGTGAACATCGAGGCAATTCAGCTGTTAGACCAAACCAATAAACCAAAGACGAAAACGAAGAAAACTTTTAAGTAAGTGTAGTAGCGTAAAAAATGTAGAATTAATAGTGACAATGATACACATCATCACCATTGCCTAGCTTTTTCCCAACTATGTTGGGGTCGGCTTCCCGTCTAACGGGATGCAGCTGAATACCAGTATTTTACATGGAGCGACTGCCTATCTGACATCCACAACCCAGTTACTGGGTAATACGATACACCTTGATATGACTGGTTGTCAGACTTACGGGCTTCTGACCCGTAACGACTGTCCAAGTTCCACGAATGACAGCCGGTACCAACGGCTTAACTTGCTTTCCGAAGCAAGGGCGGCAAGCATAGCTTAACATGCTCGGTCGATATAAATTAAAATCAATACTAAGTTGAGAATAATTATCACGTAAATAATTAAGTTAGATTAAAATTGCTCATTAGTCTTATAGGCTATATTGTAAATAATTATCAAGAGCCTAGTTCTAAAGTATAGAATAAAAAAGATTCGTCAAAGGTTTTTCAATTAATAATGTTTTTCAAACAATAATTGTTGCAAAAACTGGTGAGATATAAAGTTCCTAAAACCTTCGAAGTACAAACGAAAGTATTTCTCATTCCCTTTAGTTAGTAATTGCGTAAGAATTGAACCTAACCAAGGTTTGTTTACATTCTCATCAGATAAAACTTCTTTTTGTAAAACAAACTAGGAACTACTTGTATGTACTATTTAATTATAGACTTACTCCTGAGTAAAGGAATGTGCAACGTCGACTATGTATCTATCGCTGATGATAAAGCCTCCTGCATACCAAGTAACTGTATCTGCATCATCACCATAGCCCAGCATCACCTGATGAAAAAAAAAAAAAACAGAAATAAGCATAATTATAACTGTACAAGGATATTCAGGCGTGCGACCAAAATCAGAACTAGCGCCGCCATCTTGTTAATTCAACACATTTCACAAAATGATTGCACAAATGTTTACCAACAGCGCCCCTTGTCAATATCATTCACCCGCCAAAAGACCTTTGTAACACGATATCCAGGAAAAATACCGTTCCTGTGCTACTTACCCGAAAAGGATATTTCGCGCTAGGCGATCTGTATTTAGCTGGTTCACCCTCAACAGCCCACTCATAGTGCATATAACAATTGTTATCTTCATCCAATACCCTTGAAATTCCCCCGTAGAAACCATCTTGCTTACACTGGTGTGGTAGCTCTTCTAAATACTGCAGACAACCTGAAAATAACGAAATATGGGGTGGTGATAATCTGGTCTCTTTTAACGCCACCAAAACACAGGCATGTCTTTTTACCGCTAAAAAGAGTCGCTTCGCCTCTTTTCGGGGTAAATCTGTTCCTGTAACTGATCGACTTAAGCTGGGCATGGAGTTGACATTTGGTCTCAACTTTGGCGCCACCATCGAATACAAGGCCCAAACTGCGGCCAAGAAACTGGGTATCCTAAATAGGGTGAAGCGATACTTTACGCCTGGACAGCTTTTAACCCTTTACAAAGTGCAAGTCGGTTCCTGCATCGAGTATTGCAGTCACCTTTGGGATGGATCAGCCAAGTACCAACTAGCCGCGCATGACTCGGTGGAACGCAGAGCTAAGAGGCTCATTGGCGACGTAAAACTGGTGGATGCCAAGCTTCATAGCTTGTCACATCGCCGCAAGTTTGCCTGCTTGTCGGTCTTCTACAGAATGTACTTAGGAGAGTGTGCCCGAGAACTTCACAACCTCATTCCACTGGCCCCCTTCTACCATTGGACATCTAGACGCACTGCCAGTTACCATCCCTATCTGGTTGCTATTCCACCAATTCGCACTAAGCGCTTCCAAATGTGTTTTATAATGCGCACAGCAAAGGAGTGGAACTCACTACCTGCAGCGTCTGTATTTCCGAACGCATACAGCCCTAATCTTTTCAAAGTGAGAGTGAACAGGCTTCTTCTGGATAAGCTCACTCCATTGTCGACTCTGTCTCTGTCACCTCTGACCTAGACTAGAGTCAAGAGCAAACCCATCACAAATAAAAAAATTAAAAAAAATATCTGTAATCGCAGGCATTGGATCAGACTCGGTAAATAAATAATATGAAAGAAAGAATTGTGTTGTTACTCACTGTCCCTTGCTTTCCGACCATCTTTCCAGTAAAGACCTGATGTTGGACTGAATACTGCGTTTCTTTAACAAAAAAATATGCAATTAGTGCCAAATTCATTACATCTATATTTTTAGAAAACATTTTCATATTTTATTATTATTATTAAATGTCCCAATATTTCTTCTCGAACTCGGCCGGCACGAGTGCGTGGAGAGAATGGAACGGAAATTCCATCGATTTCAAAATTTAAAATCCTCGCTTCCATAAATTATTTGAACTTACTTGGTGTTATCAACTAGATGACAGTCAGTACAGCATATGATAGACTCTCCCCCTTTTTTGGAACATACCTGAAAGACGAAAAGCATAACACGTATTACCACGCACTACCACGTTAGTTCTTCCACTTTTATCAGCTCAAAGAGGGCAGACTTTTGTAAATTTGATCGTTCAAAACTGCAGAATTTTAAAGTAAGTTTTCTATTATTTTAATTAATATTAGGCTTCGAGTCAGTGCCTCTTCTTCAAAATGTGAAGCCATATTTTTTTAAATTAATATTAAATAATTTTTGTACTACTAGGAATCATAAACAAAAAGCGCGCCATAGAATTCGTTGGATGACCGGGTGACTACTTACCGGATGCTTCGGGATGTCCAGATCCAGGGTGGTAAGACATCTTGTTTCTTTTACACATTTTCCTTTAAGCCCTTCCCATTCACACTCAGCTCCTGACAAAAATAAGTAAAATGAAGTTATCATTATATGTATCAAAAGTTTATATTATAGTCCGTAGAAAATGTGAAAATACTTATAGAACATGAACCGTAATTGCCAACTTCATCTGCGTTTAATAATATAATAATAATAATAATAATAACGTTTATTTTCTCCACCACATAATGAAAAATTTGTAGGTACAATACATAATTTGTGTATACAAACATACATTGATGTTGTGGAGACTGGAGCCTGTACTAGGAATACCTGTGTTACAGGTCTCCAGGCCTCCAAACTACACGGACAAGTCACAGTAATATAAACAGATGATTATGTTGGGATGGCAATTAAAACAATTTAAGACAAGGAAAAAACAAATAATTAACTAGACAGCAAAGTAGGGTGTGTTGGTGTGGGTGAGTGAGTGTGTAGTGAGTGTGTGATATTCAAAATTGGTCTCCTAAAATGGCATATAAAGGACATGTCAAGCTGCTTTTTATGAGATGACTTCTAAGAGTCTCTCTGTATCTTCATAATCATGAGATTGAAGCCAATTTTGGACTTTAGTTTTACAATTGTATATGGATAAGGGGTAGATGGAAATGGCTTTATTGACTTTATTGTATAGGTAATCTCCTAGGAAACAAAAGAATCTACGGCTGAAGCTGGTTTTGAAGGACCGTGACTTACAGACTGTTTATATTGCATTTCATAAATTTTAACTATAACTCAAACATAAGGCATTTATTTTAATTAAATCAATTACAGGCACCTTTGATTTGTCAAAGAGTCGGTCAGTTAGTCCGAAAGTTGAAGCTAGGTGCCCATTCCAAAACGTATGTAGATCTCTATGGAGGACGGGCAAGTAACTCCAAGGATACTCTTTTAAATAAAGATATTACAAAACCCTGGCTACAACATTCTTGCTTTTACAATGTAAGGACAACAAAGGCAAAGTGCGTGTCGCATACAATAAAGAGTTCCGTAGTTGGGATGAATTTGTTCCGTAGCCTTATTATAAATTTTCCTGTTATCTATAGTTATAGAACTATTTCCTGTAGTGTTTTCAAAATTTTAGGCTCAGTACTTTCGGGGATAAGAGGAATGATCAATTGTAGTTTATTTTCCTAAATAACTTTAAAACAATATTATAAAAAAATATATTTAAGACTCTCACAGTAAGTCCTTTCATTTGATATATCACATGGTACAGTTTATATAACTTTTTTTTTTTTTTTTATTTGCCCCCAAAAGTGACCCTCGTATTCATTTTTTTTTATCACACGACCGTGTTTGGTTCAAAGAAATTCATAAGTGTACCTAATTTCAACTTAATCGGTCGATTACATTCGGAGCAAATTGGCTGTGACAGAGGGCCAAACAGACAGACACACGTGTGATCCTATAAGGGTTCCGTATTTTCCTTTTAAGGTACGGAACGAAAGGATAAAAAGAATATAAAACAATTTAAAATATAAGGTTAAAGATAAGATGACCAGTCTCAACTGACAGCGTCCGTTCACGAACATGACGCGTGGATCAGCACCATCCAGCTCAACCATTTTGAAGGGAACAGAATAATCGAACACATGCGCCATTATCAGCGCGTTATTTGAATGAGCATGACATACTCTCAAGTGCTCTTGTACTACAAATACCCTTGATGAATTTCAAATAAACGAACATACTAAACGCACTAAGCGTTTCCAAATATCATTTATATGCGCACAGCAAAAGACTGGAACTCTCTACCTGCGTCTGTGTTTCCGAACGCATACAAGCCTAATCTCTTCAAAGTGAGAGTGAACAGGCTTCTTCTGGGTAAGCTCACTCCATTGTCAACTTGCTCTCAACTCACTCTTTGCGGAAGGAAGTATTCCAGTAAGGGGCTGGTAGGGATCTTGACCGTACTTTCGGGATTATCCTGATAGCCGTGAAATACCTCTCCACTCCTCAAGCATCTCAGGAAGTGTTGCCCCCTTGTCGCTACGTCATTATGTGCTAGCGGCCGTTCCCGGGGCCCATTATTGAGTGTGCAAGTCACCCCCTGCCATTTTATCCGTGTATAATATATAACATTGGTCAGGCAGGGGACATAGTTCTTCCATAGTTCAAGTAACCCAATCCACTTTAGCTTGCCAGACCCATAGCCCAATTTGTTTTGTTTCCACGCACAACAATAGTTCTGCACCAACTGGGGGTTGTCCTTGGGTGCACTTGCATAATGCATACAGGGATAATCGTCGTGAGTTATTTTGTTATTTTAATATTTTAATATCAGGTTGGCGGAAAAAATATTGCACAAGAAATTGTAAATTACTAGAATTTTCCGGAATATTTAGTATTGATCTGGGATACGTAAGAATATTGTAGGAGGTTCTCGAAGCTATCACATCAAGGGTATATAAGGGCGCGCTAGTGAGAATTAGGATTTGGTTAGTTTGTGAAAATGATTAGTGAACATCAACTTCGAACGATCATCTTTTACGAGTAGCGTCAGGGACACAACGTGAGTGTGGCTACCGCTAACATCAGCAAAGCGTTCGGTGAAGGTGTTGTATCGCGATGGAAGATAAACCGCTGGTTTGCTCGCTTTGCATCGGGAGATATAACTCTTGAAGATCACGAGCAATCTGGGCGACCATCCACCTTCGACGATGAGGAATTACTCCGCTATTTAAAGGCTAATCCAGAAATAAATACGCGTGATTTGACAGAGACTCTTGGCTGTCATCATTCGACCGTCGAGGCTCATTTACACAAACTCGGCTATCGTAAAGTAATGGCACGATGGATTCCACATCAACTAACTGACAGTCATCGTCAAGTCAGAGTTAGTATTTGTGAATGGCTTCTTTTTCAGCCACTTCGGAAAGAGTTTCTTGAAGATCTGGTAACCGGCGTTGAGAGCTGGATTCTCTGTGATAACAACACACGGCACGCCATTTGGCTTCCTTACGACGCAGAGCCACCAACGCAGCCAAAACCAAACCGTCACTCACGCAAGCATCTTCTCTCCATTTGGTGGGATGCGAAGGGCCCACTATATTGCAATCTTCTCCATACGAGAAGGACGATTACGACTTCCATTTATACTGAACAGCTTCAGAAACTGGCTGACGCAATAAGAGAAAAACCACCGAGACGTGTAAATGTCCACTTACTCCATGATAATGCGTGACCTCATGCCGCTTCGGAGACTCGACAAAAAATCGTAGAACTTGGATGGCATCCGGTTGCCCACTCACCGTACTCACCGGATCTCGCGCCATCCGCCTATCACTTGTTCCGACCACTAAAGCTTTATTTGCGTGACAAAAATTTTCAAAACTACAATCTGCAATCTGCCTAGCCTTTTCCCAACTATGTTGGGGTCGGCTTCCAGTCTTACCGGATGCAGCTGAATACCAGTATTTTACATGGAGCGACTGCCTATCTGACCTCCACAACCCGGTTATTGGGTAATACGATACCCCTTGGTAAGACTGATTGTCAGACTTTCGGGCTTCTGACGACCCGACGACGATTGTCAAAGATCCACGAATGACAGCCGGGACCAACGGCTTAACGTGCTTTCCGAGGCACGGAGGAGTCTCGGTATGTAAAGATGGTCACCTATCTACGGACCAACCCCGGCAAGCGTAGCTTAACCTGGTGGATCGAACCGTGCGGCTGTTATTACTTAGCCACAAGCTCCTCCTTAAAACATTTTAAAAACTACGAGGACCTCAAAATGATAGTAGTGGACAATTTCTTTTCTGCACAGCCTCCGGAATTCTGGGCGCAGGGCATCAACAATCTGGGGGTCGTGCGGTCCATGGCCCTTTACGGGGCACCGGTGTGGGCGCGTTCCCTGAGGCTGCGGCCAGTCCGCCGGTTGAACGCGTCCCAGAGGGTCATGGCCATTCGGCTAGTCCGGGGTTACCGCACGGTCTCCGGTGAGGCGGCGAGCCTCCTTGCCGGATTGCCGCCGTGGGATCTGGAGGCGAAAGTCCTCGCGCACGTGTGGGAGTGGCGCGAGGAGGCAAAACGCCGGGGCGTAACTCCGCTGCCGCGAGAAATCACGGTACAGCGGACAGAACTCCGGCGGGATCTCATGGCGACATGGAGAGTGCGACTGTCGCAGCCCAGCGCTGGGCACGCCACAATTGCGGCGATAAGTCCCCTCTTTGAGGAGTGGTTAGAGAGGCGCCACGGCGTCCTCACCTTCCGCCTGACGCAGGTCCTCACCGGACACGGTTGTTTCGGGAGGTTCCTGTTTCGCATAAGGCGGGAGGAAACGCCCGGGTGTCACCATTGTGTGGATCGCCCAGAGGACACGGTGGAGCATACAGTGGAGGTCTGCCCGGCTTGGGCAGAGCACCGCCGTGTTCTCACGGAGGCGATCGGCGGCGGCGATCTCTCGCGTCCGAGCCTGGTCCAGGCCATGGTGCGGAGCGAGAGTGCATGGGAGGCCGTCACCTCCTTCTGCGAAGCGGTAATGCTCGCGAAGGAGGAGGCGGAACGCGTGAGGGAGAGGCAGCCTCACGCCCTCAGTCGCCGCAGGAGACGCCCTGGGCGGCGGGAATTGATAGCCGATTCCCGGCCACCGTAGGCGCGGGCTTGCGGACGGTGAGTAGTGGGTAGCTCGCCGTCCGGTGAGGACCAGGCCCGGGTCGACGGCGCGTTGTGTTCCACGCGCGCCTCAAAGAGATGTCAGCAAAAGATGGGATCCAATAGGGCCAATGCCGCTGGGGTCGCGGGTTGTTTGAAAAAGATACCGTGGCCCTGGCATAGGCAACTGAAGGAACACGGGTGGGTTTTAGTCAGTAAAAGTCTGACACGCCCTCCCGCTCCACCCAGAGCGGGAGAAGTTATTTGATGATTTCCCATCCACAAAAAAAAAAAAAAAAAAAAGGGCATCAACAATCTACCAACTAGATGGGCCAGAGTAATAGAGTTATTTGGGGATTACATTACTGATTAATTATTGTAAATAACAAAGTTATCAATAAATTCAAGTCTTATATCTTGGTGCAAGACTTTCCCGCCAACCTGATAATAAACCTACCTTCTTCCTTGTTAAGGTAACACAGTACGCCACTCAAACTGACACACAGACACAATACAATATATTTACACATGTTTACGAAACGTTTAGCTTCGACTGTTGCTAATTGATACATAGCACCTCTTAATATATTCTTAAATAAGTAAAAAAGTCAAAAGTCATAAGTATCACTTTTAATGTCAAAAGCCAGTCTAATAAAGTAAGGTAAGCAGTATTACGAGTCGGCAGTGTCCTTGAAACAGCTACCTATAGCCTTTCGGTAGATAAACACGCTTTTGGCAGAGCCATGGCACTGATACATTTCGCTCGAGATAAGTACCTACAGCTCGCGACAACACAGTGTTGACTAGGGTCTATACGCGCTCGACGAGACAATAATAATAAATAATGGAGTCTAGAAAAAACTTTTTAGCAAAAAATAAAACCGACTTCCAAAACAAAACACTACAAAGTGAAAAATAACTTTAATTTCGGTAGTCGGTGTCTTGGGTTTTGTATTTTCGTTTTTTGCCACCGACTTCCGAAATTAAAGTTATTTTTCACTTTGTAGTGTTTTGTTTTGGAAGTCGGTTTTATTTTTTGCTAAAAAGTTTTTATTTTTCACTTTTTAGTTGTGGAACCTACCCCACACAAATTCGAATACATAATTGAGCACAATAATTGTAGATATAGCCATGTAAATAACAGTGATAGGAAGTTATTAAAACACCATCACATCATCCACATAAAATACGTGGGAAATATACGCATTATTGAAGCCAACTCAAAAACTCCCCAAGCAAAGTTAATAAAATTTATATGGGACCACCTTGGAAGTATACCCTATCATACAAAAAAAGAATTTTCTAAATCGGCCCATCCGTCTTTGAGTAATCGCGTAAAAAAGAAAAAAAAAAAAAAACATACAGACGAATTGAGAACCTCCTCCTTTTGGAAGTGGTTAAAAATTTAAAGTACCGTCCGCAGGCGGCAGGACAACTTGTAGGTAAATATAACTTGTGCCTAATAAGCGTTGTGCGACCTGAATTGCATTCTAGCTCTGTCCCCTCCCGTATTAGTAAGGTCCGCCACCCGAGGTTTGTCCTCTCAGACCCCGACGACCCCATAACTCTTCTCCAGAAGAGCAGTAGGGACCGTAGGAACAAACACAATCGATATTCCGACCTCGCCCCCGAGGTCCCTCGCGACGACCCCGTAGTAATCGTCCTCCCCCCCCGTCCCTTGCTCGGGTATGAAGTGCCAGCTGGTGGCGTAGCTGAGCCAGTAGCTTCAAACTCCCCTGATAATAATAATCACTCCAATTTGATCCAGCCTGTCCCATCTTGCTGTCCTCCCCCCAGCGACGCCCTAAGCCGAGCTCCGTTCCCCACAGGAGGAGCTCTTAGCGTGTAGTCGCTTAGTCTGTAAGTTTTATGCCCCTGACTGGAGGCTTTGATTTCGCTTAAGGCAGCCACAGGATAGTCCGGTTAAGTAGTCACGGCCTCTCTAGGCCAACTACGAGATGCCATTTATCCAAAAAAAACCTGAATTGCACTTTATTGTGTCGTAGCAAGACTCGCTTTTTATTTAAATGACTTTGCGAAGTGCAAGATCTGTTAATCTGTGCTTTTGGGTTGCCCATTGACTGTTTCTTGAGTTTTTTTTTTCTTCTTATGTTATATGGGTTTGCTCTTGATCCTAGTCTAGGTCGGAGGCGACAGGGACAAAGTCGACGATGGAGTGAGCTTACCCAGAAGAAGCCTGTTGATAAAGAAGGAGTTATAAGTGTATTTTGTACGTCTGGCTAATTTAATGAAGAAAGATGAAGGAAGAGTTTTCTTTTTAAGAGCTCGTGTAGACGCCACTGCGGTAACGGCGCGGTGGCGCCGCCACTTTTACACATCAATCATGTTTTTTTTTTAAACTAGATGAGGTCGGCGTTTCCTATCCGACTACTCTGAGAAGAAAGGCCGAAACAAACTCAGAGGTCACAGTCTCTTATAAAGTCCAGACATAATCTTGGTCAGTTCATGTGAAGACCATGTATACGTAGATTGGTGTCTGAAATGGTCTTTTGAGAAAAGAACTACACAGATTGAGAGGACCTGTCCAGTCAGTGCACGCATTTGTCAGTAATCGCGCAGCTCAACTCAGAACTTAAGGAGCTCAACGATTCGACATAGCGGCTGTAAATCTGCTCAGTGTGAAAATTATTAAAATCGAAGAAAGCTTACTTTATACTTTGTAGCAAATCGACAATAACCCAACTCACACAAACAGACGTTCAAATTTAAAAATCTCATAGAAAAAGGACTTTCAAGTTTTCAGGGTAAGTTTTTACTTTCCATAAAAACCAAGTTTAGACTATTCCGAGCTTCTGAATACAAAATAGCCAAATCAGCCGTTTGCAAGCGATGCGCTTACCATCGAACAGCATTTTCATTTTTATTTATATTTATATAGATACAGGTTATCTATAAGGTAAACTGCTTTTGTCTACAAAATGAAAATAGCAAACTGCTTTATTTATGCTTTAGATTTTTTTTTAAACCGTCAAGTGCGAATCGGACTCACACACCGACGCTTCCGTACTTCAGTATTTTTTAGTTCAGATAAATGAAAATACTGAGGAGCTCGTGGCTATGTAATAACAGCCGCACGGATCGATCCATCAGGTTAAGCTACGCTTGCCGGGGTTGGTCTGTGGATGGGTGACCATCTTTTCATACCGAGACTGCTCCGTGCCTCGGAAAGCACGTTAAGCCGTTGGTCCCGGCTGTCATTCGAGGATCTTTGACAGTCGTTACGGGTCGTCAGAAGCCCGAAAGTCTGACAACCAGTCTTACCAAGGGTATCGTATTACCCAGTAACTGGGTTGTGGCGGTCAGATAGACAGTCGCTCCATGTGAAATACTGGTATTCAGCTGCATCCGGTTAGACTGGAAGCCGACCCCAACATAGTTGGGAAAAGGCTATGCAGATTGATAAATGAAAATACTAAACGAAGAATATTTTTTATCTTTAACAATCGCAAAGATTAATTTGTATTTCATAATGATATTGTGGATTATAAAGTTATTTTTTGCAGTTGCAGAAAATTGCCCATATTTAAACAAAATACCTTATGAATTGGCGTTTTTAGTATTTGTTGATTAGATACATTACACTTATGGTACATGGTAGACAGAAGTTTCAAATTCCTTACTTGATTAGTTGTTGCGATAGAGCTCATACAAAAATGATCTAAAACTGGCAAATTTTATGGCCCCGTTATATTTACGGCTCTTTTATATTTCTCGTCCCCGCTATACCACTGACGTGGAAGACATCGTGAAGTACGTGAGCTGAAGGCTGAAGTACGCGCCGAGAGAGCAGCTGCTGGAGTCGCATCGCAACGTCAACTTTAAGGCGTTTGTGGTGCGCATACCAACATGCTACCTGCCTCAGGTGATGGAAGAAAGCTTTTGGCCTCAGGATGTGGTATTCCGCCGCTTTCGTGGACAAGTGCCACTGGAACGCACAAAGACTTAGTGCAACTAAGTGATACTAACATAGTTTTAAATTTTTATTATAACATAAACAATCTAACACTAAAATAAAGTTACAAAAATAATATCCTAACCAACTAAAACTATTAAAAAAAAACTAAAATATGGGTCGAAAAATTCATCCGCATCGCTGTGATCTGGTAATGTACCCAAGAGACTGGCGGCATTGCCACGTTGTATGGCAATGCTTAGCCTCTGGTCAAGGTAAAAGCCTGCCCTTGGGTCACGGGAAGTGTCAACCAGCCGTTGGGAGATTTCCTTGAACAAAGCATGAGCACACGGACCCCACATGACACACTTTATTATAACACAATTCTTATTATATGTATAGTTAGGTTAAGGTATTTATCTATGGGTCTTTGTAACCTCAAAATAAATGATTTATTATTATTATTAGTAATAAGGTTCTGTTTTGCACCCTTTGGGTTCGGATCTATGATTCGACTGATTGGGCTTTTTCCACAAACTTTATCATTCCTCGTCCTCCTGAGTTGAAATGCATTGCGCTCGTGTTACGGTATTTTGTACTGTTGCTCGCCAAACATCTGGCTCCAAATTGGTGATTCCCTCTACAATGTTGGCATTCAAGACTGCAAGGTTTGTGGTTTGTGTTGGTAAAAACGAGATTTCAATAAGCCCCAAAGGAAGAAGTCTGGCGCCGTCAGATCTGGCGATTTGGCTGACCAGTTCAGATCGCCAGAACGGGGATCATACGGCCTGGAAATTGGTGTTTCAACATCTCCATCGTTACCCGAGTTGTGTGTATCGCTCCATTGTATCGTCAAATAGTTCTCTATGATCTGCCTACAACAAGTCAAATCGCAATGACATTATAACGCCATTTGCAAAAAAATATGGCGCATTCACATGATGACATTACTTTTGTCCCAACTTGTGACATTTCGTTTGTATTGACGTGAAAACCTCTTTTCGCTTGGTTTACTGGTGGTAAGTTCAGTATTTCTGACCGACAAAAACATGTGTGATGTCAAAACTGTAAATACATCCTTGTTACGGTCGCAAATCATGCTTTGATTAACATACAAACTAATACTGACTTGCAAAAAATGTACGAAAGTTCAAATTTCGAGGGCTACCTTCGCCGTAACTCCCATATGTAACAAGGGGCGAGCCTGTTCCCACACCTAAACAGCGTTTTTATGTACGCTAATAGTTTTATCATTTTCTCTAATTAAAACTTGACTCCCCACGGGCAATCTGCCACATCTGCGCGTGCGCGGACGTGGTTTCCAGCAGCGGCTGGACAGCTTTTAATCCTTTACAAAGCGCAACTCCGATCCTGCACGGAGTACTGCAGTCACCTTTGGGATGGATCAGCTAAGTACCAACTAGCCGCGCTTGACTCGGTGGAACGCAGAGCTAAGAGGCTCATTGGCGACGTAAAACTGGTGGATGCCAAGCTTCATAGCTTGGCTCATCGCCGCAAGGTTGCCTGCTTGTCGGTCTTCTACAGATTGTACTTCGGAGAGTGTGCCCGAGAACTCCATGACCTCATTCCACCGGCCCCCTTCTACCATCGGACATCTAGACGCATTGCCAGTTACCATCCCTACCTGGTTGCTATTCCACCAATTCGCACTAAGCGCTTCCAAATGTCTTTTATAATGCGCACAGCAAAAGAGTGGAACTCACTACCTGCGTCTGTGTTTCCGAACGTATACAACCCTAATCTCTTCAAAGTGAGAGTGAACAGGCTTCTTCTGGGTAAGCTCACTCTATCGTCGACTTTGTCTCTGTCACCTCTGACCTAGACTAGAGTCAAGATCAAACCCATCACAAGTAAAAAAAAAAAAGTCTGGCTATCTCAATTCGTGGCCGCCATGGAGCTGGCGCAGATGGTGATGCAGGCCATGTGGGCCAAGGATTCGTATCTACGCCAGCTGCCGCACTTCACCGCAGATCTGGTGCGGCGCTGCGCAGAGAAGGTAGGGAAATTATGGCCATATTGGACCAGCTTGGATCAGCATTAAGCCATTGTTGGCCAGCATGGATCCCTCGAGTATTTTTAGAACGGGCCATTGTCGACCATCATGGGCCATTATGTTCAGTAATTAACGATTGTTAGCAAGCATGGATCATCACCCTTCGATTTTTATAGGATGGGAATTGTCGAGTATCATGGACTTGATAATAGAAAAATGTGAAGAACTATACCTGTTTTTATAAAAAAAGTCACTGTTGGGTTTTCAACGCTCGGCTCAGCGTTGTGAGTTGAAAATGCAACAGTGTAATAATATGTAGGCGTCAATTTAGATGTTAAGGCTTGTGTTCACCAACATTCAAACCACCGGTAAGGTATTTAAACAGTTGTTTTATGTCAAATTTGGAAAGAAGTTTGACATAAACCAACTGTTTACATATCTAACCGGCCTGCAAGAGATCACCCAAACAAAAGCAGAGGAGTGGTGGTCCTCGGCACCAGGGTGCAGGCAGTCCAGGGAGGCTATGCAAAGCCTGGATGGCAAAATAACCAGGCGACTCTTACGCCTGGATAGGAATGGCCTGCGCCTGATGACGGGGACGATCACAGGACACTGCTCGCTGAACAAACACTTTTACACAATGGGCATAACGGACAGCCCTCTGTGCAGAGCTTGCATGGAGGCTGAGGAAACCGTTCCGCATGTGCTCTTCGAGTGCACAGGCGTTGCCCAGATTAGAACAGAAACCCTCGGGACACCCAAATCTTTAACAGATGTTCTGAACAGACCAGAAGCCGTGACCAACTTCTGGAGGGAGGTGGGCTGGTTGGAATGAACCCCGACGGCCGCTATGGCTCACGCACAATGGTCCACTTGAAGTATTAAGTGCGGAAACCAAACCCAATAACATAGAACATAGAACATATCTAACCGGCAAATTAAATGTTGGTGAACACCGCCCTTAGTAATGTTAGCGGCGAGCAGAATGGCTAGTTTAACAGCGTGAGCTAGCGTGCGAGCCGGCCTACCGAGTAGCTGCAGTGCAGGAACTCGCACTGTGTGGACGTGTATCACTCGACTTAGTCGCACTTATGAGTTGGAGTAATGAGTTGGCTCGCAGCGAAAATGGGAAAAATAATTTCCCATAGTCCACCTAGGTGAACCAGGCGGGTGGACCGATACACAATATAATCTTTGAAACTAACGGTTCCTTGTTGTCTACGGAATCGTAAAAAGGAGGCAGTGTTGATGCTTTTCGAAATAAAATAACACAATCCTTAACCTAATTTTATTAATAACAATAAACTTTATAAATGTTGTCTTTATAAATGTCGTTCTACTTTATAATGTAAGTCTAATGTTAATGTTAGTAAAATGTGTGTGAAAAGTTTTTAATTTTTTTTTATAAAAATATAAACCTTACTTAAAATTTCTTAACGCTATTTTGGATGGCAAACAAGTGGGCAGCCCCCTGATGGTAAGTGGTCACTGCCACCTGTAGGCACCTGCAATACTTATCAACGAGAGGCATCGCAGGTGCGTAGCCATCCTAGAGACACAGCTGGAACGTCTCGTGTGCCTGTAACAAGACCGGCACCCATACCCTTCACACCGGAACACAGTAGCACTGCTTGGCGGTACAAATAGATACGGTGGTAGTACTTCCCCGGGCGAGCTCTGCACATAAAGATCTCTACTACCTACAACTAAACCATACATAATATGTTCGCGCCGATTCTTCAGCCAATCAGAGAATGAGTTTTGAGATCATTCACGTGCTGTTGAGTTCGTTTACGTGTACGGATAGGACTGAACGAAGCTCAACCAGTCATCTTCGATCTCACAAGTCAAAATCAAAAGTCATTTATTGAAACTAGGCTGAGAATCAGCAATTTTCGAATGTCAAAATTACATAAGATTCAGTTAAAAAAATTGACTCTATACAACACTGCGCATAATAATTTAGGTACATTACGCAACACAAAACATTAAATTAAATTATTTGCTATAAGTAAGCTAGTACACGCCAATATACACAAAACAAAAAGTGCACATGCTTCCCGCCGCCATTTTCATTCGTCGAATAATCTCTCTCGCATGCGCGCCGCGTGATTCCGATAAAAACGAACTCTAAAGGCTTTGAATAACGCTTGTGAATATGTTCGCCGCCTGAATCATCCGTCAGGGCCTGCTGAAGAAGTCTTCGAAGACAGTCTGGCTGTTCAACGAGTAAGTGCAATGGTCGTCATGCTACTCCTTTGATTTGGATGTGAATGGTTTGGTATTTTCTCTCTCCGCATCTACTTTTAACTTATTATATATATATATATTTTTTGAAAATAAAACAAAGCCTGCAAGAATACCAGCAACTGAGCCAAACCATTACCTAAGCGTGATTTATCACCACGCGATTCACTTGACTGTGGCATACCATAAGTTGTAGCAACAATTAAAGTAGCAGCGTCCAAACTGCGTTTAGACGACGCTAGTCATTTGTTGCTTCAATTTTACTGTCTGCTACCGGCAACAAACCTGCATCTTGTAAATGGGGTTTTACTGGTATTCTTAGCACAAATAAATGAACGAAAAAATGAAATGCACCGACCTCAGCGTGGTTTGACCAGACACGATTACCCGAATAAACCAAAACACTCACATTGGACCCTGTTGTCTCATGTTATACATGGTGCAACAGAGACCATTGCATATCAAGGAGTAGACCGGGGGCCGCGATAATAGTATTCCTAGCAGAAATATTAAAAATCAAAAGTCACGTACAGAATCGTGAGGCATCCGCTGCGAATGACATTGCCACGTATGTCTTTAGCTCAACAAATTACCACATCATCGACGAGTGCTCACAGTGAGATACACACACACACATACACACAGCCTGAGGCATTCGTGGCAAACCATTCGCGGCTGTTGTTGAATAATGAGCCTAGATACATAGACACACGCCTCCTCTCTGTGAGAGCGAATCCACCACGCGGGCACTGTGAGTTGGAAGATGTTACGTGTCTTTGAATTTTTAATTCACAAGCAGGTTTTCAAGTGGATATAACATAATTATATATTCTGATCTGGTGGCCTCGTTGTCTTGTAGCCTGTTGTAACGAGAATATATCCAAAATTCTGGCTACAACAGGCTACAAGACAACGAGTTTTAATAATGGTGGCAACAACATATTTTGGTGTAGATCACAGTACGAGTTGGTGGTGGTCACGCATCGTGGCTAAAAATAAGTTTTTCAAATTAAATAAGATCAAATTGACGACCCCGCCTGCTCCTCGGCCGCCTTATTAGAGACCAAGGAAATGGCAAAGCCCCTTTCGTGACGTCCTCGTCTTCGTCTGTGGGTGGTGCTGATGAGGCGAGGAACATATCATCGGCTGCTCCAAGGAACTGTGATGTGAAAGAAACTCGTTTAGGTTCTTTATTAAAAAATAAGGTTAAACTTAGGACCATGGTTTAAGCTATCCAGCCAATTTTGAATTTTAAGCTTTATTCCGATAAAATTAAAGTTCTTAATAAAAAAACTAATTTTAAACCCGAGTTCAAGTGGTCTATTTCGTAATAAGAACTTTACCTAAGTCGGAATAAAGTGCGAAATACAAAAACTAGCTCGCCTTCCCTCTGTGAGAGGGAGTGGGCCGGAGGTAGTCCACCACGAGGGTACCTACAGCGTGGGGTGCTGGATTCAAATGTCTTTAATTTATTGGCTGAGGTCATGCTGGTATTCCTTCCATGTTGAAGCTATTTATTTGTAGGTAAAACTCTTGATTATATAGGTGTTATCTCAAAAAGCTTTTTCTAGCTTTTTCCCAACTATGTTGTGGTTGGCCTCCAGTCTAACCGGATGCAGCTGAATACCAGTATTTTACATGGAGCGACTGCCTATCTAACCTCCACAACCCAGCTACTGGGTAACACGATACCCCTTGGTAAGACTGGTTGTCAGACTTTCGGGCTTCTGATGACCCGTAACGACTGTCAAACATCCTCAAATGACAGCCGGAACCAACGCTTTAACGTGCTTTTCGAGGCACGGAGGAGTCTCGGTAAGAAAAGATGGTTACCAACATCCACAGACCAACCCTGGCAAGCGTAGCTTAACCTGATGGATCGTTATCTCAAACAGATTATATTAACGTAAGTAAGGGACTTACACTCATATTGTAAGTCGTAGCTTCGAAAGCTCTTCGACTCACAACTCGGACGAGGAGACCTCAAGGCGTGCCTCGAAAGATCCTTAAAATCGTTATTCACAGTCTTAAGATTAAGGAAATTATGATGTTCCTCGAATGAGTGTGAGTCGAGGTGATACTCGTACGTCACGAAAACGTCATTGTTTGGACAAATATTCCGTTTATAACTTATTTTTAGAAGACTGTGAGCGCGATGTCTGTTTTCTGCATCTCATAGGTAAATAGCGTCGCCGATACTTAAACACATGATTGTACTCATGATAACAAATAACTTTTACTATGGGTTCAAACCTGAAATCGCGAAAAAAAAATCAGCTACTCCCTACATTTTGACGAGTTATGCGAACATAAATGTCTGGAGCAGCTGAGTTTTTTTTTCATTCGTGTGTTTAAGTATCGGTCACTAATTACCAGTCACCTTATATAATTATGGATTATCATACAAATATTCAATAAACTCTTCAAAAGACATTAGATACGATAACTCAACGTAGATGCCGACGTACTTTATATTTGACAGTTGTTTCCTCAATTCACACTCACTTCAACTAAGGAAACTGAGATAAGGAGTAAAATTGCAACTATAAATATCAAACTACCGAAGTGATGTTGCATCCAGTCGAGGAAATCATGAGGTTTTGACTTAGAATATGGGTATTAGGATCTGAGAAAAAAAATACTTAAACAGTAGGTAACCTTCATCACGATCTTGAGTTGCGTGGAACTTAGATGTGCAAATCACCAGTTTGAAGAACTCAGGTCTTCTTTCTTAGATTTCAGACGCGACAGCGACCTGAAAAGTTCATTAAAATTATTTTAGATTTTCATTTTTTTCAAATAGAAATGACCAGATATATGAACATATAAACTAAACAAAATGAGTATTTAATGTTCATGTACTACACGAGCGGCACGTCGCCAACGTCAGAGGCAACGCTGTCGACTCTTTACTGCGAATATTATGTGTGTTGCAAATTTGATCCTTATTACTACTAGAAATTGTCCAACTGACAAGTGATAGGAACGCATTCTTTCGACGGCAGGCTCTGTACAGCTGCAATGGGACCAGTGTGCGACAGAGATGTAAGTAGGAGGATATCCGCAATGCGGTGCGAAGCTGCGCGGCCCGCCCCAAACGTGCGCAGCCTCTATCGATTGTAGGACACACCCACATCTGCATCCCCGCGCAACCCCCCGCCGTAACTTCCTTGGCCCCGCGTCCCTCGTTCCCTGCTCCAATGACACACTTTCCCACGAGATTCTCTTAAAATAGTTTCAGTGATATTTTATGAAATAGTCAAAATTGACACAATTTTTTCACAAAACTATCTTACAATTATTAGTTTCTCTGCAGTCAAGATAATCATACAGATCAGTAGATCACGTAATATATTTTTATAATGAGTTAATTTTATTATCTTGATACTGATTAGCTCATCCACATCTTCATCAACGCAAACCTACTCCCCCCCCCCCTCTTGCCCCCGCGCCTTTGTTCCTTGCCCTAATGACGCAATATTTTTACGAAATTCTCATAAAAGCCTTAGTTTCTGTGCTGTCAACTATGTATGTGCATGTGAGTATGCACTTACTTAGTATAAAACAAAGTTGCTTCCGCTGTCTGTACGCTTAGATCTTTTAAACTACGCAACGGATTTTAATGCAGTTTTCAGCAATAGATAGAGTGATTCTAGAAGAAGGTTTTTATGTATAATAATTATGTATTATAATAGAGAAAAGCCAAGAAATTCAAAGATTTGTAATGTGATTATAAGGCTTGCAAGAATTAACGATAATATTTGAATCATTAGTATGTTTTCTAATAGGATTTATATGAAATTGGACTTATAACATGGATTAACTCATAGAATACTTTTTATCCCGGTAGTACGTTCGTCCATGTGGACTAAGCCGATGGCAAAAGCTGGTTATGAATAAAATTTAGCAACAAACTGCCCCCGCACCCCCCTCGTTTGCCCCCTCCCCATGGACAATCAAGTAATGACACCCGCATTTTTCCATGAATTTATAAATTTAGAATTTCCCTTCACAATTTAAATATTTAATCACCGATAAATCCCTATAAAATAAACACTTATTTCACTTACCTTAGTTTCCAATCCTGGGAGATGCGGTCCTGAGCCCGGTGTCCATGTACGGGAGACGTCGGAAGCGCACTGCGGCATTGCAGTGTTGCACAAAGCTAGTCTAGATAACCTAAAATGAAGCTAGCTGTACTGCGCAGGTCACACAGCCCTGATCAATACTTCGATGTGAGATATACGATGCAATTTTATTATGTTTAAGTAAGTATGTCACTAAACAAAAGACGTACCGAAGGTTTACTTTTTAAAAGTAGAGTAGTACGGATATATTATATCCGTATATGAAGCCGTAACTCGAAGTCACAAATGATAAACTAGGACCATAGAAGTAAAATAAACAAAGAGTTAATTACTAATAACAAAACAAAACCAAGGTTAGCAAGAGACAGAAAACGAAGACCTGTAATACAGGTGTTTATATAAACCTACTTCAAGCACCAGTCTCTCACAATGTTAGCTTATTGTTCGTGCGCTATTGTTAACTATTAGCACTATGTACATAACTTGTGTCGAGAAAATAAACGTTTTATATTATTATTATTATTATTATTATTATTATATATTATTATTATTATTATATTAAATAAACAACAATAAACAATTGTTCTGATAAATTTACAACTAAGTAGGCTTTGTTTCTTATTCTCTCTCTTGTCACGATGCATTTTAGAAAATAAATCCTCTACTTTTAAAAAGTAAACCTTCGGTACGTCTTTTGTTTAGTGACATACTTACTTAAACATAATAAAAATTGCATCGTATATCTCACACGGATATATTATATCCGTATATGAAGCCGTAACTCGAAGTCACAAATGATAAACTAGGACCATCGAAGTAAAATAAACAAAGATTGGTTACGCGTTTCTCTACTACGCTTTTAAATATTATAGTCAAAATAAGTAAAACAACATTATTTCACATCGATCTTCCAACCGGGTTAAAACGGTTGACAAATTGAAGAATAAACTATACAAGCAATATTGTTTTCATTCGGCAACTGACATTGTGTGAATTGTGATAGCCTACGTTATTGGATCTGCACAAGCGCATCACTAGTTAGTGATGTGATAATTGTACAGTCGCGACCAAAAGTCGATAAGCAAACTCACAAAGCAATAGCTTGGCGTTTAGTTTGACTTAAGACCTTCTATTTCCAAGAAAATAAACATGCAAAATTATTGTCGTCAACAACTGATTGTAGTTCATAATTTCAAAGTTATAACATGTGTAAAGATGACCTAGCGGTTAAGCGCGTGCAGATAGATGCGTGAATCCACTGATTCACGCAGTACTTGACTTTTTGTAAGTTTTTACTTGATTGGAAGTAATGGGACAGAAATATAATCTAAATCATAGACTAGTTTTGAATAAACTCTGCTGACCCAGATACCCAGATATATATCTGGGTATTGACAATTACTTATATATGTGTTATAAGAATATCCTTTCTTTGTTATGTTATTATGAATTGACTAAGTGGGTATACAACAAAAAATCCTATGAACGGTTACAAAAAAACTTCTTTTATCTAGTAGGAATGTAACGTCACAATTCTCTTAAGTTTGTTAATTTTATAAATAAGTAAATAAAACGAATAAACATTTTTGTTACCATTCAGCACGACTTTTTTATTTCAACCTTCCAACACCGAAAAGATAAATTAAAAAACACAAAAATAGTTAAATAATAATACAATAACTAATATTTAACTTCTTATAAAAATAAATAATAAATGAACATAAACATCTAACAAGTTTTTGCTTAAAATAGTACAAATATATTATTATGGTTCCAAAGAAACAAAAAGCAGTCCCACATTGTGATTAAGATTCGAACTCAGACTTCATTGATCGTGAAACCATTGCTTAGCCCAAACAGCTACCAGCACATGTTATGTTTATGCGAATTTTAGCAATGCAGTGAAGAACAGGTCGCCACTATGACGAGTATTCTAAATGCAACAGAAATATAATGTTATTTCGCGTAGTACGACGACATGCGACAATTCATTAGTGTGTGTTATCTGCGGAATGTTGAGTGAGACATCGCTCATACACGCACACGTACTGGTTCGTGCTCGCACAGTTCATAGCAATGTAATCCTTAGCTCGCTTATGGACTTTTGAGCGTTTACTGTACATAGATTCTTTACATAAAAATATAATACTAGACACGTGTTTCGGGTTTCGCATATACTAAAACGAATGCTGTATATTTGGACGCCGCGAGCAGCAAAACATAGTGCACCTATACATATATTTAATTTCCAACATCTGTTTTTTACACCCATCTATGTTTTGCAAATAAAAACTTTGACTTAAGTGTCAGATGAGAAATAACTGCTGCCCAACCATGCGATTGTAAAAAAGGAATACTTATGCAAGTAAATTGCTTTATATGGTTCCGTATCTCAAAAGGAAAAAACAGAACCCTTATAGGATCGCTCGTGTGTCTGCCTGTCTGTCTGTCAGCAAATTTGCTCCGAATCTAATGGCCCGATGAAGTTGAAATGTGTTACATTGTATTAATTTCTGTAACCCAAACACGGACGTATGGCATAAGTAAAGGAATTTTGAATATGGGGGTCACTTTTGGGGGCAAATAACAAAATTTCAAAAAAGTTTTGCAAATTGTACCGTGTGATAATAATAATATCAAATGACAGGGCTTACTGTGAGGGTCTCAAATAGATTGCTTTTTTTTTGTAATTTTAAAATATACTATTTTAAAGTTATTTAAGAATAGCTGTTGTCCGCGTTTTCGTCTGCGATCCAGGATAAATCGCAGACGAAGCCTATGTCCTTATCAAGGTTCAAGTTACTTAAAAAAAACTTTTAACACACTACTAAAGTTTCTATATTAATTTCTATTTAAATTCAATCATGATTGGAAAGACACGTGGCGCCATCTATTATCTATTATTCTATTCATCTTTATTCTACTCATCTATTATTATTGTTGTTTTCCTCGGGAACTTTCTTTCAGGATGAAAGGTACCTACCCTATGTCCGTTTCTGTACACGTGACAACGTATATCGACCGTATGCTACCAATACCTCCTAAGTGCTTTGAGGACAAGTTTGAGGATAACTATGTTTTCACTTCAAAGATTACGATACGAGCTAATAGATGGCGCAAAAAACATATTTCGGTAAAAATGTTAGTTAGAAATGTTGGCAGCATACGGTCGATATGCAAAATTTCAGGATGATCGGTTCAGTGGTTTAGGCGTGAAAAGGTAACAAACAAACTTACTTTCGCATTTATAATTTTAGTTAGGATAAAATACATAATATAAAAAATCAAAAACCCGACTGCAAAAAAGACAATTTAAAATTGTTGCACTAAAAAGACCGAAACAAGATTGAGAATAGAAAACTATCAAATATATAAAAAAAAATTAAAAAAAAATGTCATTAGTTAATTTTGTAATACATGAAAAGCTTAATTTCGTTTTAACTTTATTTTATACTACGTACGAGTATGCTATGGTACACATATTTTGAATTATTGTGATTAAATTAACAATTTAATGAAGGATTTTGTTGCTTTAGTCACTAATCCAGCTGGAAGACCCTAGGTAATAAAGTTTACAAACGAATATACAAGATACGCGTGAAAAACTTAACCCTTCCTTGGCAGTCGGGTAAAAATACATGAAAATTGACCATTCCCCTCCCCCCTCCCCACTCTTTACTGAGCCTAATCCTTTGAAAAAAATGTAGAAAATAGTTCTATACCTATACATTACAGGAAAACTTATAAGTCTATGGTCTTATAGTAACATGGTGAATCTCTCAATATTGTGCGTACAAACTTACATTTGCAGTTAGAATCTATAGGCGAACATGTTTTTGAACTACAATGTTAAGTTTGTTCTTGGACACGTACATAAATATTTATATATAAATATTTAATTATCGAAAAAGTTCTTTTAAAGTTTCTAAGTTGTTTTTAAACGTGTTGTTTTTTTGTGGAACGGAACGCAAGCTAGAAACGCCTCATCTTCGACAATGCCGGAAGTGACGTAAAAATCAATGTGAACCAATATCCTATTCCTAGGAAATGCATGAAGTCTCACTATACTTCATAAAAGATAGCTTGATCTCTGCGACAGCTGTCAGTAAAATCACGCCTATGAAGTCCTGAATTTCATAATAGTACAGACAGTACCTGTCAATGTCATACTTTATGGGCATGCTGACCTAATTAGTGATGGGCGATGAATCATCGCGACCACTGACTATACTAACTATCGATATTTGAAATAAAACTTAATTTAAAATTAATTTATCTTTTAATTTTATTGTAAGTATATTTTAACCTTCCTATACTCGCGCGTTGGTCTCTGAGACCGACGAAACACATTTTCGTAATTATTTTTATGCACGAAAATCCTGAGAAGTCGAGTTCTTTGCTAGCTGCCGGATTTGTGGCTTACTTCATTTTAGTGCACGCCGTGCGTTCGTGCGAAGCGTACGTGTGGTAGCATTTGGCGCCAATCGGTCCGTGAGACCGACGCGAGTATAGGTGCAACTTTTAGTGTAAGTAATAATGTTTGCCCTGATTGTTATGGTGAAGCTCAAAACTAAGCCAAACATAGATAAATATGTCCTTTGATATGTTTTTTATTATTATTTAGAAGTTTATTTTATTTTTAAGAAGAAGTTCAGGTTTTATTTTCGTTTTCCTATTACTTAAGAAAAATATCTCAAATAATTAATAAATTAAGTACTATCCATACTATTTTGTTTCATTATATCCTAAACTTTAAAATAATTGTAATGTTTAAAAAAAAATATTAAAAAAAAAATATTGTAGGGGGATGAATCTATCGAGTATAGGTGTAACAAAAATTGGCGCGAGTAGAGGAAGGTTAATATCATAACATTATTTACATTTGAACGTACTTGATCTAAAATAATAGTGAGTAAGTTAAATTGTTGAGTTTTGTTATTATTGTTAGTTTCTTGTTGGCATAATACCAAAGAGAACGAAGAAAACTGCTTTGAACAGTTAAAGTAGTGAGTTTGTGATTCGCTTACGTAAATATTTTGAGCGAGAGAACCAGAATGGCGGGCCGCTATTACCCATGGAGAAAGTACTTATGTGATAGAGTTGCAGATGCTCTTGGCATTGGACATGCGACAGTAATTCGCATCAACAAAGAAAAGTATGGCGAATCTTCAACCGCAGCATTGACTGAAGACGAGGACAAAAACTTGCAACGCCAAATAAAAAAAGGAAAAAGGCTGCTCCTGTCACAAACATTGACAATTTTGACGCCACTGCGATTCGCAACCATGTATATGATTACTATACATGGAGCGAATTGCCTACATTGAACACGGACTTCTTCAAAGGAAGCTTGCCATCTCTAACGAAGATATTGAAAAATATTGGTATTTCCTATAAAAAATTGACAAAAGAAAAATTATTATGGAAAGAACCCACATTGCTCTTTCTCGAGTGAATTTTCTCCGAAAAGTCAAAAAAATCACAACTTAATAATAATAAAGACTAAAGAGAACTGGCGCAAACCTGTGGTGCTTAGTACCAACGACCGCAAAGAAGTATGGCAAATCAAGGAGCTTCACGGACGCTTTTTCCGGGCCCTTCATGGGCCTGACGTAGATTTCTTCGCGTCCGTGGCCTACCGCTTTGGGGAAACCAAAGGTTTGGTCTGTGCGATTATGGATGAAGTTATGCCAACGAATAACTACCGGAAGTATATAATAAAAGACGAGACGATCGACATATGTCGGGCATGCCATTGTCCCGGTGAGTCTATCAGACATATTACTTCTGGGTGTTCTCGTTTGGCTAACGGCGAGCATTTGCACAGGCATAACCAAGTAGCCAGGATTATCCATCAGCAACTTGCTCTGAAATACGGCCTTGTGGACTCTGAAGTACAGTATTCACAGACACAGTTCTCGAGAATGACCATGTCACGTTATACTGGGATCGATCTATTATCACTGACAGGACTATTGTAGCCAATAAGCCTGATATAGTGGTAATAGATCGATAAGTGCGCCGCACAATGATAATCGATGTCACTATCCCGCATAACGAGAACCTCGTGAAGGCTGAGAAGGAGAAACAATTGAAATATCTCGACTTAGCTCACAAGGTTGTCGCTATGTGGAATGTGGACTCGCAATCATTGTGCCGATAGTCATTACTGTCAATGTTCTTATCGCCAAGAGCCTCGACCAACATCTCAAGAGACTCTCGTTAGGTGGCTGGGTGAAGGGCCTGATTCAGAAGGCAGTCCTCCTTGATACGGCGCGTATTGTGAGGAGGTTCCTGTCTCTGGTAACCACCGGTAGCTTGGACCTTGTTCCCCATGCCGGTGGATTTCTTTTTTTTATATTAAAATATTCGTTTAATTTAGTAACGTTTGTAATTAAATTAAACCCAATTATATGTTACATTAGCATCGATAATAGTAAGAAACGTCGATAATTGCTATCGACATTTTTTTATATTCTGACAACCCTAGGAATGTCAGTTTGACATATGTCACAGAGATCAAGCTATATTTTATGTAGTATAAGGTAAGTACTGCTCGTCTAAGCTGAAATGACGCGTCCCACTATGGCGTTTACCACAGAACAGATAAAAGAGTTTTTATCTGTTCTGTGGCGTTTACTACTTAGTTTAAGTAGTGGCGTCATTGGTGCTTAGACCAGCCCTGAGTGTGTTTTCTGCTTGAATACAGCAGAAACAGTAATTAAGTTTAATTGACTTGACTCAAAATGAAACAGCAGAAAATTTTTGAAGATATTTTTTTTTTTTAACGTGAAAACGTCTTTTCGCTCGGTTTACTCGTGGTAAGTTCAATACTTCTGATCGACAAAAACATGTAAGATTTCAACCGTTAATAACTTCGAGATTTTAAATTAGTAATGGTTGAGCATTAAAGACATAGGTCATATATTATTTATAACAGTTTTAAGGCTGGATATAATTTGCCTATGACGTCACACTGCGAGTGCGCGCGACTTTTTACTTTTCGCTAAGTGTCGAAATATCAATTCGTATAGCACAAAAACGTGTTTAGCTAGATCAGTTATTCTGGTGTCTTTGTCAAGAGTTGACAAAGTACTACCAGGACCTAAAGAGAAACAACAGAAATGTTGGCCAAAAAAAGGGAAGTTGACAAATAGCAAAATAATGTCAGATGTCGTCTCATATCGGCCGTAAATCTGCTCAGAAATGAAAAATATTATAATCGGTGAAAGCTCACTTTATAAGGAATGCAATGAGCCTACTAAGTCTAGTGTCGAGCAAATACAATGGCTGCGGCAGTATCGGAAACCGTAGTAAAATTTCAATAATATGTTTTCACGAAAAAAATGGCGCGTACTCGAACTGCGCCTTCTAAACTTTTTTTTTTTTTTTTTTGAGCTTCAAGCAGTAGTTAATTCTGACTTTTAATTTATACTTATTTTCGTGATTAAGTGAAAAACAAAATTACATACTTATTCCTTATTATCTCAGCCACCTCTTAGGACCACGAGCATTCAGGCACAACGAGAAGTGTTGAGGGTTTCCAAAATAAAACGACATAATTCCTTATCCTAATTGTCATTATATGTAGTTAAATGTTAAATGGAGTCATGTCTACAAATACGTATTTTTTATAAGAATAATATTCTTAACCTAACTTATAAAATACGGCACTTAAATACTGTTGATTTCACCAATTAAACTGAACGCAATCAGTACTTATAAACCTAATTCAACAACTGTCAGTGGCAATATTCCATAGCAATGTTGACACTGACAGCTCTTGAACGTGGTTTGGATATTATGCTGAACGCGTTCAGTTTCATTGGTGAAATTCGCCCTTAATGGAATAGACAAATATTATTAATAATATTTTTTTATCACATCCTTCTTTTTCCCAGGTCCTCGGTCTTCTACGACCTGAGAGTCGCCAGAGCCTCGTTGGTAAGTTCAGCAGGGTGTACCGCGGGCAGGTGAGGCTGACTTTGGCTTTTCAGGTGTTGGTAAGGCCACTTACACCCCATCGGTGTATGCTCAAGTGGAGTCATGACTGGATGTGAAGGTTGAAAGTGAACTGAATTTCAGTCGCCTTATGCAGGACCTGAAAAATAGAACAATTTAAATATTTTAGGAAGTTGAATTACAATTTACAACTATCGCAGTGAACCCTGAAGTAAGCATAATCAATCAATAGTATTTTATTGAAAGTTACAGCCACACAAATTATACTAGTTTGAAGACTAATCAATCAATCTGCCTAACCTTTTCCCGGCAACATTGGGTCGGCTTCCAGTCTAACCGGATGCAGCTGAATACCAGTATTTTACATGGAGCGACTGCCTATCTGACCTCCACAATCCAGTTACTGGGTAACACGATACCCCCTTGGTAAGATTGGTTATCAGACTTTTGAGCTTGTGACTAGCCGTAACGCCAAAAATCCGCCATTTTTTTTTTCAAAGATCTATCTAAGGACATTTGAGTTTCTAAGACGAATATAATGATACGTTAACTGTCGAAATCCATTCAGCCGTTTGGTAGATACGAGGTAATAAAGTTTACAAATATACAAGCCACACGCGAAAATCATAAGCCTTCCTTGGCAGTCAAGTAAAATAGTCAATAAGTAAATAGTAAGTTTATTTATTGAAAACCTTACCTCAATCTTTGATCAAGGCTTAGAACCTTGCTGCATGCTGGTGGCTCGAAGGACCACTTCACGACACCGATAACCAACCCAGAGATCTGAAAAAGTACAAAATTTACAATGTTATAAAACAAAAAACGGGCCAAGTGCGAGTCGGAATCGCGCACGAAAACGGAAGAATCAAAATCTGTTATGTGGGAGTCCCTTAAATATTTTTTTTATATTTTTTTTTTTTTTAGTATTTGTTGTTATAGCGGCAACAGAAATACATCATCTGTGAAAATTTCAACTGCACAGATACAGCCTGGTGATAGACGGCCAGCGAGGTCTTAGTAATAGGGTCCCGTTTTACCCCTTGGGTACGGAACCCTAAAAAGGCGGAGTGGCGAAGAAAATATATTAGAATCCTATTGGTCATCAGCTTCGCCTTCCTTCTACGTTAATGGCTTTTTCACCCCTAAGATAGTGCGAGAGCCGTGCTCGTGGTCTTAACCAATGACGTAAGAGAATGACGTCACCCTATTATTGATTCTAAAAACAGACCGCAGGGGTGTAAGATGTCCCGCCAGGGTTGCGGGTTGTTCGAAAGAGTTACCGTGGCCCTGGCACAGGCAACTGAAGGAACACGGGTGGGTTTTAGTCAGTAGAAGTCTGACACGCCACAAAAAAAAAGGTTGTAAGATGTTGAAAGACGGGTTGTCGGTTCCTGCTCCCCCACCACTGAAGACTATGTTTTCAAGAATGAAATGCCAAATGAAAATTAAAATGCTGAATTTGAAATGCTTCTGAGCCTGAGGATAAGTCCTTTATCAAATAATGCACTTTTTATCAAGCCGTCCTCATTAAGTGTAGTTCGCGTCACGTAAATTTTACGCTCTGAAACCTTCCGATGCGTATGGCATGGCGCGTTGCTGTTTTAGTATAGATATTGACTACTGCGCAGACATTTGTGGCCTACTTCAAATAACAGCCGCACGGCAAGCGTAGCTTAACCTGATGGATCGACCCATCAGGTTAAGCTACGCTTGCCGGAGTTGGTCCGTAGATGGGTGACCATCTTTACATACCAAGACTCCTCCGTGCCTCGGAAAGCACGTTAAGCCGTTGGTCCCGGCTGTCATTCGTGGATCTTTGGCAGTCATTACGGGTCGTCAGAAGCCTGAAAGTCTGACAACCAGTCTTACCGAGGGGTATCTATCGTATTACCCAATAACTGAGTTGTGGAGGTTAGATAGGCAGTCGCGCAGTAAAATACTGGTATATTGACGGGCCAGATGGTGTGGTTAGTTAAGATATCGCCTATCATGTCGCTGGTCGTGGGTTCGATTCCCATCCAGGACAAACATTTGTGTGCATGAACATGTCTGTTTGTCCTGAGTCTGGGTGTAATTATCTATATAAGTATGTATTTACAAAAAAAAAAGTAGTGTATGTAGTATATATCAGTTATCTGGTTTCCATAGTACAAGCTCTGCTTAGTTTGGGATCAGATGACCGTGTGTGAAAAATGTCCCAGGATATTATTTATTATATTATTCAGTTGCATCCGGTAAGACTGGAAGCTGACCCCAACATAGTTGGGAAAAGGCTAGGCAGATTGATTTAGAGCGGCAAACTTACATGACGCGAATTATACTTTGTGTTTTCATATCTTCATTAAAAAAATATTTCGTAAAAATGAGAATATAAATAGATCCACCGACGTCCGGATCAGGGTCCAAGCTACTGCTGGTTAGGACTCCAGAGACAGGAACCTCCTCACGTTGTGAGCCGTATTGAGGAGTACTGTCTTCTGAACCAGGCCTTAACGAGAGCCCCGAGAGATGTTTGTCGAGGCGTAAGTAATTATTATTAAGAATACTAATATTGTATCAACAACGGTTAGGAAGAATTAATATTGAATCACTTACCTCCATCTTTAACTCAGAGACACGCTGCGAGCCTGCGGCCCCGGTGCTGGCTCGAAGAATCAACTCGTCTTGCACGCAACACGGCGGGTGGCGCACTGGTTGGATGAACAATGGAAGTTCGAAGTCTAGAAAAAGGCTAGACGCCAAGCTGGGACCGGCGCAGTGCACTCGTACTGCGGAGGTCACAACTTGGCGATCAATACTTGGATTTGATATGCATATGACCTACTTAAATTATGGTACAGTTTGTTATTGCTTAGAGATTTAATTCACTCCATACACATAAACTTCAAGTGAAACGGTGAAATCATTCTCGAGAAAATGTAGGAAAATTTGAAAAATACAGTTTTCATAAAAACGCGTTTAAAGTTTTAAAACTATGAAAATCTTACCATCTGCTGTATCTTTATAATGACTTTAAAAAAAAAAAAACAGTTTACCAGCACAAATCACTTTATGCAAAAAAACAATACGATTTTTTGAATCCATCATACGGGGGAACTCCATTAACAAACTAAAATACAGGGTGTTTGGTGCATCGTGTGCCAAATTGAAATGGTCGACTGGGGGGGTCACCTTCTATCCTTTCAGACCCCTAAACACTTCTCATGCCCTGTGGCTTTTTTTTCATCGATTTTTATTTAAAAAAAAAAAAATACCCAAATTTTGCATTCAATTACAAAATAAAAAAAATGTGTAAGTCGTAGACTCTGAATTTTAATTTTATTTAGATGTGTATTGTATTACAGTACTTTTAAATTAAAAATTAGTGACATTAGCCATCTAGTTTTTTTTTAATTTACTCGCAAAGTTTCGGATTTCAATTAAAGCTGTCCATGTTACAGCTATTTACATGGCTATAAAAAAAAAAAACCAAAAGCGACCGGGATCTTCCAACTCTCTCAAAAATTCTCTAGTCTATCTTCTTGCTAGTGATGTGCCACATGTCATAAAAATCTTTTTACAACTTTGTAAATTAGCTAGAATAATTGTGAATCGAGTCACAAAATATTAAATTCCAAATTCAAAAGAAAAAAGTCTTTTTGCGTAATTGTTACTTAAGTAACAGGTAAAATTTGTTTTCTCACTCTCGCGAAGTAAAATCTATCTTCTATCTCTATCTTTCTTGCATAGCGTACCTAAACTAGTTTGAACAAACGACGAACTGCCACCGACGCGGCGACGCCGTCAATCCGTCATTCGTCAGTCAGTCGAGACATCACTGCCTCTGCTACCTGACGTGTGTGTTAGTTCACCGTACTCCGCGATTTTTTCATTTTGTTACTTTGTTTTGTTGAGTTTTGTTGGTTTTTGTTACGTTTTAACTTTTGGTGTTATTGTTAAACTTTGTTGATTTTTTGTTGTTGCAATGGCGACGTTCTCTAACGAGGAATATGCTGACATCATGATGGCTTATGGAGCCGCCAATGGTGTCGCTCGTGCAGCGCAACGAATTTACCAGGAACGTTTTCCTGGTAGACGACTACCTGGCCGCATAGTCTTCCAAGACACATACCGACGCATACGCGAGACTGGCAGTGTCACTTTTCATGAACCAAGGGGCCATATTGTCCGACATAATGTTGAAGTGGACGAGAGAATACTGGCACTTTTTGAGGAAGACCCTACAAGAAGCATCAGAAATGTGGCAGCACATCTTGATATTTCAATATGGAAAGTGTGGAAAGTTCTTCAGCAAAACGAAAAACATCCATTCCACTACACTCCGGTGCAAGGTACGTAATTTTGAACTAACTTTAAACCCGTACACACTTTGTTTGACGATGCCTTTGTTTAGCAGGTAATGGGTATGACGTCACTACTTCCAGGTAGTGAACCAGCCCATACAAACGGTCCGACGCCGCCGGTCATTAAAAATCTCATTGTGCAATTATTTACTGCTCAACAGGAATTTAAAAGAGTTCTTTGTTTGTAGGTCTTGAGGGTGGCGACTTTGACAGACGAGTGGCATTCTGTCGGTTTATGTTACACACGGATGTGGATGATCCTAATTTCTTAAAAAGAATATTGTGGACGGATGAATCCAAATTTACCAAAGAAGGGATCCTCAATCTTCACAATCTGCATCACTGGACAAACAAAACGGAAAACCCACATGTTAAAAGGCAGAAATCTTTTCAAAGGAGGTTTAGTGTAAACGTTTGGGCAGGAGTGATTGGGAATCAGGTAGTTGGACCGCATTACCTGCCCGATAACCTCAATGGCGATAACTATTTGGAGTTCCTTCAAAATGACCTGCCCGAATTAGTGTCCGAGGTGCCCGTATTTAATGAAAATGTTCCCAAAGTATTCCAGCATGACGGCTGTCCCGCGCATTGGCGTTTGACTGTGAGGGAATATCTTGACGATGTGTTCCCCAATGCGTGGATCGGTCGCGATGGCCCTATTGCATGGCCGGCACGTTCCCCAGACCTAACTCCGCTAGATTTTTATGTCTGGGGACGTGCCAAAGAGCTGGTATACGCCACGGAGGTTCCGACTAGGGAGGTACTACTTCAACGCATTGAAACGGCGTTTAATCAAATTAAGGAGGAAATACGACTTCGTACAACAACTGTGGAAATACGAAATAGATGTCGGGCCTGCATTCGCAATAGCGGCCAACAATTTGAGCAGAATATGTAAAAAATGATTAAATAAATGTTAAAAATGCAATTATTTTTTATTTCTAGTAACCGTCCCCCCCCCCAAAAAAGAGAGATACGACACAGATTTTACCTTACAAGAGTGAGATAACAGATTAAATGAGTTCTTGAGGTATAATTTAAGTAAAAATATTTTTTTAAATCATAATTTCAAATTTAGTATTTTGTGACTCGATTCACAATTCTAGCGAATTCACAAAGTTGTAAAAAGATTTTTATGGCATGTGGCACATCACTAGCAAGAGGATAGACTAGAGAGTTTTTGAGGGAGTTGGAAGATCCCGGTCGCTTTTGGTTTTTTTTTTTATAGCCATGTAAATAGCTGTAACATGGACAGCTTTAATTGAAGTCCGAAACTTTGCGAGTAAATTAAAAAAAAACTGGATGGCTAATGGCACTAATTTTGTATTTAAAAGTACTGTAATACAATACACGTCTAAATAAAATTAAAATTCAGAGTCTACGACTTACACTTTTTTTTTATTTTGAAATTGAATGCAAAATTTGGGTATTTTTTTTATAAAAAAATAAAAAGTCGATGAAAAAAAAGCCACAGGGCATGAGAAGTGTTTAGGGGTCTGAAAGGATAGAAGGTGACCCCCCCAGTCGACCATTTCAATTTGGCACACGATGCACCAAACACCCTGTATAGCATCGAAAAATTCCTCCGTATCGCATATTTTTATTTTAATCAACAAAGACCATTAATATGTAAAACAAAATAATATGGATTTACGAATTATACAGAGTGACTTTGAAAACAAGCGACATTTAAGGGGTTGTTCTACCCATCAATATGAATACCTTTTACTAAGGGTACTGATGGGTAATAGAAAAATTTCGCAAGGAAAAGAAAATAAAAAAAATATTTTTCCAATATTTTTCAAATATTTTTCCAATACTTTTCCGATATTTTTCCAAATCAAAAAGCTGACTGTGATTAAAGATTAGAAAAAAATAAGACTATTATGTGTACTCTGACATCAAGCAATGAACAATTATTAGACTGCTTGAATACGAGACTTTTTGCTGTAGTTATTATTCTAAGGTCTTTTGCCTGCTTTGCATGTGTGTCATTACTTTAGATCTTTTTTTTTTTTTTGTAACGTGCGCTTTGTTTGTGCAGAATAAACATTTTTTCTTTCATTTTCTTTACTGAAAAATTATAAATATCTAACCTTTAACAATTTATAATTCTTGCCATAATGTTTTCTGGAAATTATATAAATAAATCAGATGAAATTACAATGTGTACTATAAGTATGTACACAAGTATTTCTTTTTGGCCGGGTAGACGTGAGCTGACGACGATACGCAGAATGCAGGGGGGGGCACACTTAATACTGTCATCAATTTCTATAGACGACAGCGACATCTGCAGTCTAGTGACAAAAAAAACTTGGCAGCCATATTGTCTTGGTCAAATAAATGTCATTGTCGCCATTGTCAACTCCGACTTTCCCGATATTGATGCGCAATTCTGTTGAAAATTGTTTCTCGTTACTATTATTGGTTTTATTTTGTTTCTATTTCATAATATTGTTACCTCTTTGATTTTCGTTTGTTATTTTTGTTGTTTTGTTAACATGAGTGAACTCCGAAGAAGATATTGTGTATTTTTGGCCGTGACGTTTTATGTAAGTGTATATCGGGCTTGAAATAACCAAACACAATATTTTCAACTAACGTAGACGTTGTATATTATAGTTAAAGAAACAACATAGATGTATGTATTATAGTCTAGTACAGTACAGGGAGCGGGACCCCGTGCGTGCGCTAGCGTAGTACTGGTTCTCAGAGCTGTCCGACCAGAGAGGTTGAAGCAGACCGAGAGCGCAGCGAATACTGCTCGGGCGCACGGTGGTGGTCGGCTTATAAAGGCGCTGGCCGACGACGAGCGGCGGGGCGACCGCGCGCTGGGAGGCCACGCCCAGTGTGACGTGTAGCGTGGTACCACGGCTCGGGCGCTTGAGCACAGCGTTCTGTTATTGTTGTTACAATCTCCCCCTCTGGCTCTGAAGTCGTCCCGACGATGAGCCAGCAATTGGAGGCGTGTTCTTGGGTCTTCCGCGTTTCTTCGTTTGCCCTTCGTCATTACCATGATCTAGGTTTTGCTTTCGAGGTCGTCCTCTTTTCCTCAAGGGTTGTACAGGAGCTGGTAACGTGGGTGATTTTCCAACATATGGTACCATAGCCGAGGAGTGATATACGCCAATAACAACTTCAGGATTGTGTGGGTCAGCAATTTCATAGGAGGATGGACCATGCCGCTTCTTGATAATATAGGGTCCATCGCGTCGCGGCGCAAATTTGTTACTTATGCCTCGTGAGGCATTACTCAATGTGTGGGTTGTAACAAGTACCAGTTCACCAGGTTTGTAACCCGGATCTTCTCGCCGCTGTTGATCAGCGTACTTCTTACGCCGTTCTTCGCCATGTTCCTGTATTTCTCGGGCTTTTTGCAGGGTGTTGGCTAATTGCAGCAACTTCGGGGTAATTTCTGGGATGAAATTCTCAGATTGCAATATCTTCCTAAAATCATGAGATGTGTCATCTGGTGTTCTCAGTTCCCTACCAAAAGTTAAGAATGCCGGTGTAAATCCAGTTGATAGGCTGCTCGCTGTATTCATCGCAAACCTAATACTCGGTAGGTGCTCTGGCCATTCTCTGTGCGTATCCTTGACTAGGATGGCTAACTGGGGCTTCAAATCCCTGTTCTTCCTTTCTACTGGATTCGTCTCTGGGTGATACACAGGGGTGAAGGCATGCTTGATGTTCCGTGTAAAAGTAACTTGTTGCATGACGGCACTAACGAATTGGGGTCCATTATCACTTGTCATACGGCGAGGCAGACCGAAACGAAGGAATACTTCGTTAATCAGTGTCATGGCACAGTTTTCTGCGGTAGCTTGACGTAAGGCAAAGAGTTCCACGCAACGTGTTGCCACATCTTCCACGATGAGAATCCAAGTTTTGCCTTTTGGAGAGGTTGGTAGTGGACCAAACAAATCAAAAGCTATGACCTCAAATCTTTGGGTCATTGTCGTAGTTTGGAGCAGCCCTGCAGGTTTCCGATTTGATGGTTTGTAACGCTGACACTCCAGGCAATTCTTTGTGTAACTTTCAATATACTTCCTCATGCCAGTCCAAAAATACCTCTCTGAAATCCGGCGGTAGGTCTTCTCTGATCCGTAGTGTCCAGCTAAGGGGTCGTCATGGTATGTTGACAACACATTGGCCCATTCGTGTTCGGGTACTACCAGTTGTGCCTCCTCGGAGTCTGAATGAGGACTGTGTCGGTAGAGTAACCCATTATTCAACAGATAACCCTTGTTGCTCCAGTATACCGCTTTTTCGTCATAATCTAAACCTTCTAGGTCCTTCACAATCTGTTGTAGTCTTCCATCTTTTAACTGTTCAGCTCTAATTTCAGCAGGACTCCGTAGGGGCATATCGATGGTTACTGTACAGACATCACAGGTTCGTACTGTCTCATCATTACACGGTGGTCTGGAGAGGAAATCAGCGACAACATTCGTTTTACCAGGAGCATATTTGATGATAATGTCGAACGCTTGCAGCTGTAGGGCCCATCTTGCCAGCCTGCCAGTAGGCGTTTTCAGTGACATGAGCCACTTCAAGGCTTGATGGTCCGTGATTACGGTGACAGGAAGTCCTTCGATATATCAACGAAATTTTGATACCGCCCAAACCACAGCAAGTGCCTCTCTTTCGGTAGTGGTGTAATTTCGTTCTGCTGTTGTCAGTAGACGACTAGCGAACTCAACAGCATGTTCGTCTTCGTTCTCCCCCTGGACCAAAACTGCTCCTATTGCATAAGAGCTTGCGTCGCTTTTTATGACATAGGGTTTGGTTTCATCAGCTTGTCTCAAAATCGGAGCAGAGGTTAGGCGATACTTCAGCTCATTATAGGCGTTTTGTTGCTCCTCCGTCCACTTCCAACTAACATTCTTGTTAGTTGGAAGTGGTTGTTGTTACCCAAAATATACGCAGTTTATCTCGAAATTTTGATGCATTTGAGGTATTTCTATCTAGGTTGGGTATCGGCTGTGACATTATTATTCTGACAGAGTGCTGGTTATCATGTAACCCTGTATTGCCTAAACTCGATGGATATAATCGATTCTCTTCAAACAACTATGCTAATCAAAATGACGGAGTAACAGTGTTTCATAAAATAAATCTGCATGCTACTTGTGAAGAGCCGCAATGCCACGACTGCAATTGTCTTGTCATAAAAATCGGCACTGAAACTGCGATAGTAGCAATTTATAGATCTCCGTCAAATCGAAACACTGATGCCTTTCTCTTATCTCTCAATAACATTTTAACCAGTCTCAGTACTTATAAAAATATCTCTGTCATTGGAGATATTAACATAAACATTTGTCCGGAAGGCCAAGGCCCTAAATCTTTAGAGTACTTAAATCTATGCGCTTATCACGGTATCTTACCTGCCCACACCCTGCCCACGAGAAGTGGCAAGGCGTGCCTTGATCACGTGATGCTTAAAACTCAATCTCAGGCGCTCACTGCTGTATTGCAATCAACAATCACTGATCATCAGGCTGTTTTGTTATGTCTTCATCGTGGGCAGGCTAGAACTTTTGCCCACGTGTCCGTCACCAAAGTAAATATTGAAAAATTAAACTATAGTTTATCACAAATTGATTGGCAGCCGCTTTACTCCATACCTGATGCAAATGTTGCGATGGAATTCTTCGTAACAACCATTCAACATGAAATTGCTGCGGAACGATATAAAATTATTAAACCATGGATAACTCCAGGACTGATACGTTGCATGAGACACAGGGATAATTTACATACAAAGTTAAGAAAGTCACCTGAAAACAATACACTTAAAACTATATACACAAGGTACCGTAATTTCTGCAACCGTCTACTAAAGAAAGTTAAAACATCGTACGAAAAGAACCTACTGAAAACTGCAGGCACAAATAACAAAAAAATATGGGATGCAATAAAAATTATAACAAACACTAAGAAGAGTTAAAATACCGCGACAGAATTAATAAATGCATGCAACGCAAGAGAGTCGGTAGGAAAAGTAAATGATTTCTTTGTCAGGGTAGGCAAAGACCTGGCGGATAATATTATAAACTGTGCAAATCCGGAGCACTTAAATTACGCAACTGAAAATTCTAAGCACTGCCGAAAGTCACTTGCTTTATTGGGCACAGATGAAGCGGAGGTAGAGAGTTTGATTATGGGTCTCAAAAACATCTGCTCTGTTGGTTGGGACTCTATACCCAACAGCCTTCTTAAAGAAAATAAACACATACTTGTGCCCCTTTTAACACATCTTTTTAATATTTGTCTATCACAAGGTATTTTTCCTACAGTCCTTAAGAAGTCAGTGGTGCATCCAATACACAAATCCGGAGATAAAGACCGCGTCACCAACTATAGGCCCATTTCTATTTTGCCCTCTGTCTCCAAGCTCCTGGAACGCATCGTCAATAAAAGACTCACAAGCTACCTAGAAACAAATAACCATCTTTCTAACAAACAATTTGGTTTCCGAGCTGGCAAGTCGACAAGTGATGCAGCCCATGAGCTTGTAGATTTTGTAGTGGGAAATCTAGATGCCGGCAGAAAGACTATAGGCTTATTTTTAGATTTGGCCAAAGCCTTTGATTCTGTCTCAGTGCCACTGCTTTTGCAAAAACTGGAACGTTTAGGCGTTAGAGGAGACCAACTCAAAATATTTAAAGACTACCTTTCTGGTCGCACACAATGTGTGAAAATAAATGATTACTTAAGCAGTGACTTACCAGTCTCCTTTGGTGTTCCTCAGGGTAGTATTTTGGGTCCAACTCTATTTCTGGTCTATTTAAATGACTTGTGTGAGCTAAATCTTGCTGGAGGTAAAATAATATCGTACGCAGATGATACGGTGCTACTATTTTCTGCTGACACTTGGGAGGATGTGTTTAGGAGTGCACAGCATGGTTTTAATATAGTAAGTCACTGGCTACAGAAAAATACTCTTACTCTTAATGCAGGTAAAACTCAATATCTTATCTTTTCTATGCGAAACTGTAATCGCCTTCCCCCAAATCTCTCCATAATAGCACACAATTGCTGCAATGATGTTACATGCTCTTGCCCTGCACTAACTAATGTAAACAAAGTTAAATATTTAGGAATAATTATTGACAATAATCTATCTTTTCGACCTCACATAGACATGATTACTTCTAGGGTAAGAAAACTGATTTTCATTTTCAGAAATCTACGAAATGCAGCTGAACCTAAATTAGTTAAACAAGTATACCTAGCACTTGGTCAGTCTCTGCTGCAGTATTGTATTTCTGTATGGGGAAGCACGTCAAAAACTATACTCAAACCGTTAGAAGTTGCACAAAGAGCAATACTCAAAGTCAGCACTTTCCGACCCTATCTGTTCCCTACATACCTGTTGTACCAGTCTTGTGAAGTCCTTACTGTTCGGCAGTTGTTTGTCCTTCACGCAGTCTTGAGACACCATCCTAATACAAACTATGACAAATCCTCATATTTATCTACACACAGACGAAAGGTCATTACACACAATGATCTACCGACCTTTAAACACTCGTACGCTCGCAAGTACTATGGTTTCTTGGGCTCTTTTCTGTATGAAAGACTAAATAAACTTGTAGATATATGTACCCCCTAAATAGAGACAAATGTAGATCTACGGTAATAAACTACATTCGCAATCTAAACTACGATGAGACCGAAAACCTGTTGGCTGTAGTTAAGTAGCTTATAATAATACTCACCCTCCTACACACATCCACACATTTACACTCTACTCACCGGAGGCCATCACTGTACAACTAACCTAAAAATGTGCTCCTGTTTTTTGTAATTTCCATATTATTATTATTGTTTTTTTTTTTTCTCTTTATTTTGTGTTTGATCGAATGTGTTTGTTTGTAAATGTGTATAGAGGTCATGCTAAACTAATCTGTAAATGTCACCCACAACCGGGGAAGAGCGCTGATGTCTGAAATACAGATATTCTATATCTAGTTCAGACACAGATGTTCAATATCGGATCATAGAATTTAAGATTTCCAGTATGTCAACAAATTATTTAATTGTCTGTATACTTTTGGAAAATAAAAATTATTATTATTATTATTATTATTCTTCTTTGTTAAACGAGTAAGGGGTTCCGCAATCTTCGCAAAGTCTTTCATAAATCTCCTATACCACGAGCATGTCTGCAGGAAACTAACTAAATGCTTCAGGTTAGAGGGCATGGGAAGCTTTGCAATTGCAGCAGTCTTTTCTGGATCCACTTGCAGACCTTGCGGCGTGATATAGTGACCCAAGTATTTGATAGTAGGACAGCAAAGACTGCACTTCGCTCGATTCGCGGTAAGGCCAAATTCTTTCAGTTTGTTGAACACTTTCTGCAAGTCTTCCAAGTGATGTTCAAACGTTTGCGAAAATACGGCCAGGTCATCCAAGTATGCCAACAGCTTTACGTCGGGCATGCCCACTCGCATACGGTCGATGAGTCGCTGAAACGTAGCTGGAGCGTTCCGCAAACCAAATGGCATGCGTGTGAATTTGAATATGCCAAAAGGGGTGATGAACGCCGTCTTGTCCTGGTCTTCTTTACGAACACCAATCTGCCAGTAACCAGCTTTCAAGTCTAGGAGAGACATGAAAGGCGTTGGCTTCGCCTCGTGCAGGAGATCATCAATCCTTGGAATGGGATAGGGGTCGGGTACGGTTATCGCATTGAGTCGGCGGTAGTCTATACAGACTTGTATGCTTCCGTTGGCTTTCGGTACTAGCACTACAGGCGCCGTCCATGGTGACGCAGATGGTTGGATGATGCTTTCCGCCAACATTTCCTTGATCTCCCGGTGCAGAGCTTCTTTTCGAGGTGGTGATAATCTGTATGGTGGGACCGAGATTGGTTTGTCATCCACTGTCTTGATTGTATGCTCGATCAGTTTCGTAGGTTCTCGCTTCATATTGAAGACGTCGTTGTTCTTCTCCAGCAGCTAATCGACTAGCTTTCTCTGATCTGTTGTTACATGTGCCATCACATCGATCGAGTCTATGCGGACGTTCCAATTACTCGCTTCAAAAAGGCTAGCCCTCTGTGGAGATAGCTCGAGGTTTTCTCGGTGGACATTTATTTGAGCATCACGTAACATGAAATCCGTGAAGCTCGGAGAGTACCCATCGAATAGCCGAGACCTTTTTCTGTTTGGAGGTGTGGTAGTCAGGTCTATCGTCGCCAGTTTGTACTCTGTATCCGCGCGTTGATCTTTAGTTGGAGTTGCTGCTTCACCCGTGGGCATCATTGTCGGAAGAGAGGACGCTGAAGGCGCAGATATGGCGGTGGTGTGTACGCTAGCAGCGCCCTCACTGTCTGTCACGGTCATCGCGCTGAGTGGGCTTGGCATCTCCATCATTTCTTCGACGGTAGTAGAGTTGAAAACGGCGAACTCTTCCGAGTAAAGCTCGTACTACAACTCAGGTTCGTCAATGAAGTTCCACGTATATTGAGGTATGTTGATCACCACACCCGCATCTCGTAGGAAATCGACACCTAGTAGTGTGCGGTTGTCTCTCGCTTCCTTCATTACGATGAACTGTGTATGTATTTTCCGATCATTCAAAACCACCACGGCTTTACACACTAACACCGTCTGCCTTCTTTTTATGCCATCGGCCAAGGTCAGGTTCACTGTTTTTCCTTTGAAGTGGCTTCCACACTTCAGCAGGGACTGATAAAGGGTATACGATGCGACACTCATTTTTGCACATGTGTCCAGATATGCCGTCCCCATGATCCCATCAACTTCAAGGAACACAACCGGCCGCGAACATGTTACTTCAGGATCGTTAAGAGCGCAGAAACTAAGATCCTCTTTTTTGACCGGTGACGAGTTTTTCTTGCACGTGGTACAATTGCTTCGATAAACTCCTGGTGTTCCACACCCATAGCAGGAGAACTTCGGCTGAGGAGATGGTGCCTGTGTCTGAGTCTCCGAGACATCTTTCACCGTAATAGGAAGAGTGCCTTCAGCCCGCTTCTTCTTGCGACACACATCCGCTGTATGCCCCAGGTTTTTGCAGAAAGTGCACCTCAGTTTTCCTTTCTTCCCGTGATCAGTAGTCCTGACTTCGCTAGTTTCGCCTGTCTGTGAACTAGCCGCGTACTCTTGCAAGGTCTCTTCGATTCCTCGTGCCGTCTCCAGAAGCTTCTCAAATGTTGGCACTGTATCTCGCGGCATGCGGTTTCTTATTTCCAAGCGGATGAGTGCGAAGATCAGATCGATTTGCTGCGTTTCAGTGGGTGCTGGAGGAGGAATCAATGAAAACAAGGACCTCTTCCTGGCAATAAATGCCTCCGTCGTGGTGTTCACCTCCTGAACTTCATGCGTGATCTGGTAGTATACCATGAATTTTTAGGAGCAAACGTGTGGCGTAGCTTATTGCAGAAATCTTCCCACTGTGTCACACCGGTTTTCACTCCCTGCCACCATACTGCTGCCTCGTCTCGAAGCAATAGTGGGAGACCTTGCAGTGCGTCTGAGTCACTTATCTTCTCTGTTGACTTATAAACGGTAGCTGCGGCTAAGAAGGCTTCCACTACATCCGTGTTCTTTTTCCCATCGTACGTGAAGGTGCAGGATGCAAATGTACCCCGTTTATTGGCCGTGATTGTACTCAGGAGCTGCTGGAACTGCCCATCTGACATAGACATCTTGATGTTTCGATGTGGAAGACGACGTAAGTTTTCAATCTTGATGGCTGGATTCGGCCTCGCGTTGTGCGCCAGAATTTATAACGGGCTTGAAATAACCAAACACAATATTTTCAAGTAACGTAGACGTTGTATATTATAGTTAAAGAAACAACATAGATGTATGTATTATAGTCTAGTACAGTACAGGGAGCTCCCCCGTGCGTGCGCTAGCGTAGTACTGGTTCTCAGAGCTGTCCGACCAGAGAGGTTGAAGCAGACCGAGAGCGCAGCGAATACTGCTCGGGCGCACGGTGGTGGTCGGCTTATAAAGGCGCTGGCCGACGACGAGCGGCGGGGCGACCGCGCGCGGGGAGGCCACGCCCAGTGTGACATGTAGCGTGGTACCACGGCTCGGGCGCTTGAGCACAGCGTTCTGTTATTGTTGTTACAAGTGTTTATTACCATACCGTACCGTATTATGTTTATTATAACCATGAAAAAGTGTTATGTTATACCTGAATTTAATTTAATTAAGTATATACTTTAAAACGAATTAATATTAATAAAATTTGTTTGATAATAATAAAAGGTCATTTTTCTCATCTCCATACGTGTTTTTTGTCCCCTGACTGTTACCATAACACAAACTCGCTCAAAGAGTATAATAAATAGGTGAGAGGACTCGTTCGCTACATATTATTATAGTAAGTATGCATACTTATTAATATATACCTATAGGTAGGTATATATTATTATAGCCTTAATTCACCCACCAAACTAGACGTAGCAGCACTTTCCATACATGCAAATTTTACCACAGAGTTGCTACTCTTTCTCTCTATCATTACTTTACTCTTTGGCAGAATGCACAATTGGGAAAATACCATGTGCAGATGGCGCAAGATGGCGGTTGCGCTCACTTCAACCCGCGGAGCAAATTGCGTATTAATACATCATTGGAATCAGTTTCTTTTTGACAGTTCAAAAATATTCACTGCGTTATTTACGTTGTCGAGCAGGTAATATTTCGAACATGCGAAGCAATGGATTAGCAATTTGCTTCAAAATGATTCAGATTTGATTGATAGGTTGTAACGCAATTAGGGTGCTGGCCAAAAAGATTGGGGACTAATTGGACTACGTCCAGGCGGAGCATTATACTCAACTGTTACTTGGTCCACATTCACATGTTTTCCTTTATAACCGTCTACAAGTTTTAAAAGATAGTAAGTTTCTCATGTACGGTGGTAGTACATATTGCAATTCTTCTAACATTAAAAAGCAAAAATGATTTTCTTTTGTCAATATTTTCTTGTTTCTTGGCTCAAAAATCAGGGCATTCATACTCTTTCATTTTAGAGGTATGATTAATTTCGCTTGTATTGCGCTGTTCATCTACAGCTGACTTAATTTTGGCGGGTTCTTTTCCTAGGTTTGGTTGATTTTCGGGTTTGTATAAATAGATCGGTTTTTCTCTGAAACTTGTTGGTGGTATAAAACTCACCAACTGAAGATTTATTGTTTGTGTAGATGCAATAGAAAATAAAGATCATGATACTGGTACTTTTCGCCAGTGATGATTCGGATTCTTCAAAAGAATAGATGTGTTAATGCAATAAAACCCTTTGAATGTAAATAAAACCGTTTAAACTCTGTGTTAATTTACTTCCTAAAGTCAAAATTTTACAGTAAACAATACTTTTAAAACCGAAAAATTTCCAACTTTTGAAAAATTTTCGAAAAGGCTTCACCCCTTTGAAATGTTGTTATCGAAAATTCTAGTATACGATCTTTATCATTTAAGTATAAAAATAAGTATTCGGGCCATTTTTAAGTTTATAGAACAAAGGAATAAGATTTTTCAAATAAACTGTATCCCCACGTTTCACCCCCACAAGGGTGGAATTTTGAAAAATCGTTTAAGATGTTTCCAAAACTTGTGTTAAAGATTATTTATACAAAAAACAATGGCAGCTTCCCAAAAAAAATCAATCTGCCTAGCCTTTTCCCAACTATGTTGGGGTCGGCTTCCAGTCTAACCACTGACGGATGCAGCTGAATACCAGTATTTTACATGAAGCGACTGCCTATCTGACCTCCACAACCCAGTTACTAGGTAATACGATACCCCTTTGTAAGACTGGTTGTCAGACTTTCGGGCTTCTGACGACCCGTAACGTCTGCCAAAGATCCACGAATGACAGCCGGGACCAACGGCTTAACATGCTTTCCGAGGCATGGAGGAGTCACGGTATGTAAAGATGGTCACCCATCTACGGACCAACCCCGGTAAGCGTAGCTTTACCCTGATGGATCGACCCGTGCGGCTGTTATTACTTAGCCACGAACTCCTCCAATGGCTGCTTCCCATACATTGATTTATTTGAAATTAAATCACTACGTCTTGAAATGAAAAATACCTTATTTAACTCAGCGTCATCTTCTGTGCTAGTTTGTGCAACGTTTTTTGCTAGAGAAGGGTCAGATTAATAGATATTGAGTGATGAAATTTTGAACAACGGTTAAGAGTTGTAAACTGTCAACGGTTGTCAATGTCAACCACCAATAAATATTTTTTTAAGACTTTAGTCTTTTTAGTTCAGAATTGCCATAACATTTGATATTTTCCTACTTTGCTGCAATACTTTTATCTAAGGAAGAACACAATAAACTCAAATATACAACAAAATAAATGTATTATTTATTGAAGTCTTTCGACTTTCATTTAATGTGTTCTCCATGTTCAGGTAGGCGTGAATTATCGGGTAGGAAGGCAGTTTGTCAATAAAATAACACATATCACAATCACTCCACTTCTAGTTCTCCACAATTTAATCAAACACTTCGCAAAATAATTATAGATCGCTTAGATTAAGAGGGATGCGATTAAAATAAAACGTCCACCTACCACGAGTTCACTGCTCGTTTTACAAGATGGCCGCCTCACCAGTTCTCGATGTTCATTTTTGAGGTTGACATTTGTACAGCAAGTCAATTAAGTCTATAAAAGCGGAGACACCGACCATGTTCAGGTACCCGATAATCCGGGTAGAAAGGCAGTATTTCAAAAAATAAAACCTACGAGTATCACAATCACTCCACTTCTAATTCTCGATAATTCAATCAAACACTTCACAAAATAATAATAGATCGCTGAGATTAAGAGGGATGCGATTAAAATATAACGTCCACCGACCACATGGTTGCGTGCGCACCTTACCAAAATTCGAAGTTACCTGCTCATTTTACAAGATGGCCGCCTTACCATAGTGCTCGGTGTTCGTTTTTGACTTTGCCATTTGTACAAAAGTGGAGGCGCCGACATATTATTTACTCCATGTAAATAAAATAACAAACTAAAAATGATAACAACACCAGGACAATTATGCTGTACCTACTATTTAGGAAAATAAACATAAAATGGCAATTTTAGTATTGCCAATCCAACCAACAATTTCTTAGCCTTTTAGAACGAAGTAGTCAAAAAACTTTTTATTGAACATATTTTTTTTATTTGGCCTTAATTAGATAATGTGATAGCATAAAAGAACAGATAATTAATTTAATTTATTTTGTATAAGTGTCACTTTTAGACGTTCAAATAAGAATTCGCCATTGTTCTTTTCGAGTTAATCAAGCCACGCAGTAAAATCCTCCCCTGCAAAATTTGACTGCCCATTTTCACCCCGTAAGGGGTATATCTTCGAAAAACTGATAAAAGTATTCTTTATTTTTAGTCTTATGTATAAATAGTGAGTTTAGAGTTAATCGGTCAGCGCGTTAAAATTCTTCAATACAAACTTTGACACACCCAATTCCCCTTTAGGGGGGGGGGGGGGGGTAGTTTAGAAAAACAAAATGAAAAAGTTCATAATTAACATAAATATGTATTCGTGCCAAGTTTCAAGTTTATTAACTCAAGGAATAAGATTTTTCATAAAAACAAAAAGCCTCTTTTCACCCCCTATAACTTTGAATTTCCAATAACCCCTTCTTAGTGCTCCCCTAAATTATAAAAGGAAGCCGTGTGCAAAATTTCACGTTCCTAGACCCAGTAGTTTCGGCTGTGCGTTGATTTGTCAGTCGGTCAGTCATTTTATTCAATCAATCAGTCAGTCATTAATTCAGTCAGTCAGTAAATATGTTCAGTATAAATAAAACTCTTTAATTCATATGTTATTTTAATTCCTGTAGTCAACATTTTACAGTAAACAATATTTTTCCATTATTTTTCCATATTGTTATTTTTCGGAAAAATAAACGGAAAAATTTCCAAGCTTTGAAAAATTTCCGAAAATTACCCATCACTAACTAAGGGACCAACTTGGAATTTGCGAAAAAAATTCTACCTTCTTATACAAAATGGTATAATCGGGTACATGGTAAGGTCGAATTTTTTTTTGCGAATTATTAGTTGGTGCCATTGTAAAAGTTGTTCATATTGATGGGTAGAACACCCCCTTAAATTTTGTCGATTGTTTTCAAAGTCACCCACCCTGTAGACACGTAAATGTAGTCTCTTTACCTCAGGGATTTTTAAAGCATGGTAAGGCTCCCTGAAAAAAAATCTCATGGTGTATTAAAACAACAGATTTAGACTGGGGGACTCATGTTCACCGCTAATCTAGCATGTTTTAGCCAACATCTTTAAGCCCCGTTCTCTTGCAACCACTGTAACCAGAATATCTACTGGGTATAATGGCAGAAATGTGTCAATCACCGACGCGCACTGTGTCCACGAGGTGGATTACGGCCCTCTCCCTCCCACAGCGAGGAGCCTTTATGCCAGCTGTGGGAACGTACCATGTGCGGCTGATTTATGCTTACCGACTATCCCTAGAGTGAAAGATATCTAAGATAAATCGAGATTTAAGCCCTGATTCATATCTGATACTTCTTGAGTATGATGTCATCGTTATGCTGCAATTTACCAATCAGGTATGATCACCAAGTCGACTCATGTAACCACGGAAGATGACCAAGTCTGCGTTGAATTACAATTATTTAGCAGAAAGTACTATGGACAAAACGGACGCGTTTACACCTTAAAGTTGCTTTTTGTACACTGATTCATTGAAGAAACCCCGCCCCTATGGTCCTTTGTTCTCGTAAAGCATTAGAAATTATTTCAAAATTGGAAAGGCCTGGCTTTTGATAGTACAGTCTCACCAAGTGGTATCGTGTTAAACAATTACTGGGTTGTGGAAATCATATAGGCAGTCGCTCCAGGTAAAGCCTCATATTCAGATGGATCTGGTTAGACTAGAAGCCGACTACAACATAGCTAGGAAAAAGCAGATAGTTGATGATGGAGCAAAAGGTACAGCTAAGAAATAAAACGAAAACTTTTTCACATTTATTTATTGTAGCATTGTTACAGAATACGAATACAAGTTAATGAAGTCCTATAAGTTCCATACACCAAATAGATATTGTAAAGTTGCTGAATCTTGGTACTACCTAATAATAAACATATATCTAAGGAGATAACTGGCAGAGGAGCTTACGTTCAGACCCGTATCCAAGTCATACGTAAGGGAGAAGGTCTAAGGACCAGAATTTTCAAACAGAAGTCCTTTGTTTCCTAAAAAAAATTCCTTTGATCTCCTCTTTTTGTATCCACCCCTGCCGTATTTAGCCGCCTTATGTATATTCTAAAATATGTACCTATCTCAATGTATACTAATAATAATATATATTGTTCACTGACTGTCATCTAATCGCAAACTAAGCAGTGCTTGTACTATGGTAACCAAGTATTCTTATATATATTCAAGAATACGTGAAACAAGCTTTGTCGTTACTCGTATCCATGACGAGACTTATATTAGTAACTTTTTAGTAGTAATTAAGTTACTCACATTTTGCCTCGTTACAGAAGTATATGCCATGTCACTGGCCTTAATGGTGGCATTGCATATACAAAATTATCTACACAAGTGAGGTTATGTTGTAGAAGAATTCCAAAACCTCACATGTGGAGATTCGTCAGAGCCTCGTTGGTAAATTCAGCAGGGTGTACCGCGTGCAGGTGAGGTTGACTTTGGCTCTTCAGGTGTTGGTAAGGCCACTTACACCCCATCGAGTAGGGTCATGTGTGACGTAACTGGAAGGCTGCGAGTGTGGATCTAGTTGATGATGCTACTCGTTTACCAGAGACCTGAAATGTGAAAAAAATAAACTTTATTTAGAAGCAGTTATGCAAACGTGACTGCTGAGCATTGAGCATGGAGTGCTGTGTTTTAACCTCAGGTTGGGCATAATGTTATTGGATTTATCCATGAGGAAATTCTCAATCACTGGATTTGTGCTCGTTTAGTGGCTTTCCGTTTATATAAGGGACTTGAAAAACATGACTAGCGAAATATGAGTACCAACTTTAAATAAAATTGAATTTAACTTTGGCTGACAGTTGCTCCATTCAGCTACATCTGGTTAGACTGGAACCTGTCCCAAACATATTTGGGATAAGGCTAGGCAGATGATGATGATGTTCATCACCGTAATGTCTTCAAAGATTTTGGTTTACTGACACAAATTCATGAATTCATGATCTGCCCATTGAAGCTGTGGTTGCTCGGAGGGTGTGTATGACAAGCGTTTTGAAGTTAGGCGATGTTAAGTACAACGTAATTAAAATCTAGGATAGTTTGCGTGAGCATACGCCTTTGGAGCGCGCGGCCATTTTGAAGACGCTTTCTTTACATGGCTCCGCGCCTGCGCCCGGCGATGCGGTACACACCTCACGCGGCAGATGACGGTGCACCTATGCTACGTGCGCTCAAATCGGGTGCATTCTGTGAAACCTAGGCGATGCCACAAAGCCCTCTCAACCGAATCATTCATCAAGATTACGTAATTTTACAATCCAATTTTATAAAGGATTTTATTTTCGAAATGAGGAAACTTAAACTCACCTTCATATTCTTCACTACTGGGCTGCAAATTCTGGTAGTCTGGTGGCAGCTCGAAGTACCAACTCGAGGTGAAGACTGATGCAACAGCCATCTTCAGACGAGTGGGAGAAGTTTTTTGTCCAGGCACCTGAAATTTTGGATTGTGGGTTGTTTGATTGGTTGGTACAATAGAATTTGAGAAAGGTATATAGTAAAAGGGGAAGCGAATATAACATGATCATATATAAAATATATACTATATAAGCTCCCCTCAATGTTAATGGCTTTCTACCTCTAACTGCCTTTATGCCTTCCTACTCTATCTTTAGGCCAATAGGCAGACGCCACACTTTTATTGATCGCAAGACCGCACCCGCGTCTTGCCTTCTCCCCCCGTTTCCGTGCCTATGATAAATTATTTGTCTCTGGACTGTTACATATTCATTATAACGTTTCATCCAATAGGTAATATCTCAAATTAATAAAGCACTTTTCAGGGGCAGCTATTCGTCAAGTGCATTATTAAAGAGCACTTGACGAGTAGTTTCTCGTCAAGTGTCACATAATATGCCTATTTTACTATTTCAACAACACTAATCTATGCTAAAAAGATTTAGTAAATCACTTACCTTCACATTAGATACAAGGATACGTGGTAATACAGAGCTTGAAGGCTTCGGAGCCCCAGTGCGCGGCTCGAAGGAGCAAACGTCCTGCCCGGCAGACGGTGGGTGGCGCAATGCGGTATTGCACAAAGGAAGTCTAGTCTAGATATCTACCTGCGCTGCGCAGGTCACGCAGCCCGGTGATCAATATTTCGATGTGAGATATACGATGCACTTTATTATATCTATTTATGATACAAAACAAAAAATATTCCGAAGGTATACTCCGTAAGGCCCTATTCACAACCTCGGGCGACTTGCGACGCGATTTGCGTCAAGCAACAAGTGCGCACGACTTCATGCTATGACAACCCGTCAGTGGCGTCGGTGACTTTTCAGACTGCGCTCAACGGTCGCACCCGCTCTGAAGTCGTGGGCACAAACGAATCGTCGCGTCGCTCCGCAAATCGCGTTGTTAATAATCGGTCGACGTCATTACGTCAACGCCGGCTGTCGCTGAAAACCAGCGCTGAGGCTCTGTCTCGTATGGGGTCGCGGCATTATGCTGAGCGACGGCCGTTTTGCGTGAATGTGACGCATATTTTCCCCAAACTTGTTCTTTGTTTTATTTTGTTATTTTATTTCTTTGCGCCATGTTTATCGCAAATAAACGTATTTTCTTTCTTCTTTTCTTTCTTGTGGTAACTCGTGGCATGCTATAAGCAACTTCTTTCATATGGTTTCCGTAAGACGCGTATCGCTTGAATATGTAGCTTGTGGCCACGGGTTTAGTCAGAACCTGTCTGCAATACTTTAGTTTTGGTTTGAGTTTATACTTCACTTTTTTTTTTAATCTATCTGCGTAGCGTTTTCCCAACTATGGGTCAACTTCCAGTCTAACCGGATGCAGCTGAATACCATAATAAGGTTCATAACATCATAAGGTTCATAACTCATTTGTTGGGCTTGGTATAACTTTTTATAACAAGCTACCCTCTTCTTTGCTAGATTTGCCCTTTAATGCGTTCAAAGCTAAAGTAAAATCTAACCTTTGTTCAAAGGCATACTATTCTATCAACGATTACTTAAACGATAAGAATAGTTGGTCGCTGTGTTTAGCTTAAGACAATGTTTATGTTCTTTCTCCAGAATTAGCATAGCTACTGACAGGTTATATGAGTTCATATAATTATTTATTTTCTTTGACTCTCAAGGTCAATTTATTTTAATTTTATTTCTATTTATTATTGACATAATCTACTCATTTCAATGTTTATTTATTTTTTATGAGTGGTATTGCAATATGTGGTTAGCTAGTGACCTCGACAATTGATCATAGTTTTTCTTGCCCGAGCAACCGGCAGCAAATTCGTCATGCTCCCTTAGATGTCACTGCTTGCGGTAGCGTCGGGGGTCGGGTTGTCTCCTTCCCACAAATATGGCGAGGGGGGTAATGGCTGATCTTTGCGTTATACTCGTGAACGGGTGCTGCTTGTGGTGACAGGTCGTCTTGCTGACCTTGGTTTTGTTTTGTTATTAGTAATTTAACTCGTTGTTGATTTTACTTCGATGGTCCTAGTTTATCCCTATCTGTGACTTGTGAGTTACGACTACATGTACGGCTACTCGTATATGTAAGTGGGCACGCCCTTTATCACTGGAGGCTTTTATTTAGGTATAAAGTTCTGCTTACGTTTTCAGTTTTGTATTTTGTTTCTGCTTGAGTATTGTTTTCGTTTTTTTTTTTGGTATATTGGCGTGTGCTAGCTTACTTATAGCAAATAATTTAATTTAATGTTTTGTGTTGCGTAATGTACCTAAATTATTATGCGCAGTATTATATAGAATCATTTTTTTAACTGAACAGACAGCTGTGCTGCTGGGGAGTTTGTTGCGCCACTTCTTCTCCCCAGCTAAAGCACTAGGAAGTGGTGAAGGGCGAGCGTTTTTGGGGACTGTCTTATGTAATTTTGACGTTCAAAAAGTGCTGATTCTCAGCCTAGTTTGAATAAATGACTTTTGATTTTGATTTTTGATTTTTACCACTATTTTACATGGAGCGACTGCCATCTGACCTCCACAACCCAGTCACTGCGAATACGATACCCCTTGGTAAGATTGGTTGTCAGACTTTCGGGCTTTTGACGTCTAGAAATGACTGTCAAAGATCCACAAGTGACAGCCGGGACCGACAGCTTAACGTGCTTACTGAGGCACGGTCGAGTCTCGGTATGTAAAGATGGTCACCCATCCACAGACCAACCCCGGCAAGCGTAGCGTGGCGTAACCTGATGGATCGACCCGTGCGGCTTTTATTACTAAGCCACGAGCTCCTCTTCACTTCTTTCACGACTTGACAGAACATTGAGATTTCTTTATTATTTGTAAGTTTAATATAAACTAGCTGACCCGACAAACGTTGTCTTGTCAAAATTTTAATAATTCATACAAAATTCCCATAGAAAATATATTTCAGTTTTCCCGAATTTCCCTATTTTACCGGCAACTTTTCAAACATTTTCTTTCATACAAACCTTGTCCTGACAATTGATAAATACAACAAAAAAGAATTAGCCAAATAGGTGCAACCGTTCTGAAGTGATGTTCGTAAATACATTCGACAATTGATTTTTTATTTATATAGATAGATAAGAAGGAAGCGTGTGGAACACCTCATCGCCAGAATGATCAGACATGGTGGGTAACCGAAATAATAGTCACAACGCTTAACACAGACGTCTATTAATCCACTAAGGTTAATTTAATTCAATAATATCACTTGATTAGACAGATGGAATCGGATTACAATATGGAAACGCGGTAAATTCGATACAAGATGGCAGAACATCCTCTCGCACCCGTCCCGATCAGAAATCTTACGTTCCAACATTCACGTTCACCAACTTCTACTGTCTAATACTAGCCGTCAAACGCCAACCGTCAATTCAGTGTTGCCACCTCCTGTGTCGTCTTCACCCAGTACAATACTTGACGTTTCCGGATCCGTGTTGACGCTCCGACAAATACTTTATACACGTAACCCTTCCGGAATAAATTCTCTAAATGATGGTGAAAACGGAATCAAAATACGTTGCGTAGTTTAGAAGAACAACGCGGTCACACAGACAGACACGAGAAGCGACATTCATTTATAATTATTTAAGAATTTGAACAAATACGACCCAATTTTGCAAGAGTTACTCGTAGTTGATATAAAGTACGTGTCACCTTAGTCATCTGCCCAGCCTTGTTCCCAACTATGTTGGAGACGGCCTACAGTCTATTCGAACGCAGTTGAATACGAGTATTTTACATGGAGCGACTACCTACCTGTCTGATCTCCACAACGCTATAAGATTGGTTATCAGACCCTAGGTATTTCCTTCCAGCATAGATTCATCACCATGGAATACCTTTTCGAACCTTAACAATAAATCAAGATTAGCTAAAACTCTACTTGAAGATATGGTTCAAAAAATAGTCGTGTGTGTATGTGGTCTACATACCTTGAATTGTATCGTTATAATAAATGGACTATCAGTGGGAGTGAGCTTTTCTCACACACGAAAATAATACGTGGACCTTTTGCAATGTTTTTACATTGTTGTTTTCATATTGTAATGTTATAGGTCCATGGGTGTATTGAAGGGAAAACGGGACCGCAGGTGCCCCCCCCCCTCCCCTCAGACCATCTGCTTCCCCTGGCCCCTTGCAACAACACACATTTATCTGTTAAATTATGTATGTAAGTATAAATCTAAAAGCGATTTTTTCGTTAACGATTCCAACTTTGAGACCGTGCTTATTAGTATGATTTTAAAATACTATATTCGTAAGACAATAACGTTTCTAAAAATACTGCAGGAGATAATTGCTTTTGAAGCTTACAAGTGTAAGATATGCTCGTGACATCAAGCTACTAAAATTTCTTTCATAGATTTTCAACTTTATCGCTAAAGCATTAGGTTCAAGGTTGATTGAGGAAATTTGACAATTTCGGGCAGACTTCTCAGATTATAAATTTATTATTAGTTAGTTTACGCTACATGGGTATGTGTAAATGAGGGGCTTGTGGCTAAGTGAGAGGTTTGTGGCTAAGTGAGGGGCTTGTGGCTAAGTGAGGGGCGTGTGGCTAAATGAGGGGCTTGTGGCTAAGTGAGGGGCTTGTGGCTAAGTGAGGGGCTTGTGGCTAAGTGAGGGGCATGTGGCTAAGTGAGGAGCTTGTGGGTAAGTGAGAGGCTTGTGGCTGAGGGGCTTGTGGCTAAGTGAGGGGCTTGTGGCTAAGTGAGGGGCTTGTGGCTAAGTGAGGGGCTTGTGGCTAAGTGAGAGGCTTGTGGTTAAGTGAGAGGCTTGTGGCAAAATTAGGGGCTTGTGGCTAAGTGACGGGCATGTGGCTAAGTGAGGGCTTGTGGCTAAGTGAGAGGTTTGTGGCTAAGTGAGGGCTTGTGGCTAAGTGAGAGGTTTGTGGCTGAGTGAGGGGCTTGTGGCTAAATGAGGGGCTTGTGGCTAAGTGAGGGCTTGTTGCTGAGTGAGGGGCTTGTGGCTAAATGAGGGGCTTGTGGCTAAGTGAGGGCTTGTGACTAAGTGAGGAGCTTGTGGCTAAGTGAGGAGCATGTGGCTAAGTGAGGGGCTTGTGGTTAAGAGATGGGGCATGTGGCTAAGTGAGGGGCATGTGGCTAAGTGGGGGGCTTGTGGCTAAGTAATAACAGCCGCACGGGTCGATCGATTAGGTTAAGCTACGCTTGCCGGGGTTGGTCCGTGGACGGGTAACCATCTTTACATACCAAGACCCCTCCGTGCCTCGGAAAGCATGCCGGCTGCCATTCGTGGATCTTTGACAGTCGTTACGGGTCGTCAGAAGCCCGAAAGTCTGACAAAGAGTTTTTCCAAGGGCTATCGTATTACCTAGTAACTGGGTTGTGGAGATCAGACAGGCAGTCGTTTCATGTAAAATATTGGTATTCCGCTGCATACGGTTAGACTGGAAGCCGACCCCAACAAGGTTGGGAAAAGGCTACGCAGATTGATGTAGGTAAAAATTGCCTTCGCATAAGATACCACTGATTCGTTTGTTAGGACGAGCAATACATGTTTCTAATCTCTTTCCCCAGGTCCGGTTAGACTTCGTGTGCGGCAGTTCCGGTCGCCACACCTACACTCTGTACTTCATGTCGGACGCCTACCTAGGAGCTGACCAGGAGTACAAATTCACCGCCGAAGTCGCCGAAGCCGCCTCTGCTATCTCTTTCACTTTAAGGTGTTTTGTAACGATAGGTATACTCTTAAGAATGTCTTAAAATTAGGTGACGTTTGTGTATTTGCGAAATATTTCAAAATTAGGCAAATCGTTTCAGCCGTTCTCGAGTTTTTGTGAGACTGACAAACGTCAATACATTTTATATATAGAGATTAGTATTTTGGCTTTACAAGAGGAGCTCGTGGCTAAGTAATAACAGCCGCACGGGTCGATCCGTCAGGTTAAGCTACGCTTGCCGGGGTTGGTCCGTAGATGGGTGACCATCTTTACATACCGAGACTCCTCCGTGCCTCGGAAAGCACGTTAAACCGTTGGTCCCAGCTGTCATTCGTGGATCTTTGGCAGTCGTTACGGGTTGTCAGAAGCCCGAAAGTCTGACAACCAGTCTTACCAAGGGGTATCGTATTACCCCGTAACTGGGTTGTGGAGGTCAGATAGGCAGTCGCTCCTTGTAAAATACTGGTATTCAGCTGCATCCGGTTAGACTGGATGCCGACCCCAACATAGTTGGGAAAAGGCTAGGCAGATTGATTTTATTTTGGCTTTACAATTTAAAATCACTATTATTCATTCGTAATACTGAGATAAAAACATAATTTATGGACTTTCTGGTGGACTATGGGAAAAATAATTGCCCATAGACCATCTAGGTGAACTAGGCGGGGGACCATGGCCAATACACGATTCGTAATACTACGATGAAAACATAATATGGACTTTCTGGTGGACTATGGGAAAAATAATTTCCCATAGTCCACCTAGGTGAACAAGGCGGGTGGACCAATACACAATATAATCTTTGAAAATAATGGTTCCTTGTTGTCTACGGAATCGTAAAAAGGAGGCAGTGTTGATGCTTTTCGAAATAAAATAACACAATCCTTAACCTAATTTTATTAATAACAATAATACGTTTACTTTATAAATGTTGTCTTTATAAATGTCGTCCTACTTTATAATGTAAGTCTAATGTTAATGTTAGTAAAATGTGTGTGAAAAGTTTTTAATTTTTTTTATAAAAATATAAACCTTACTTAAAATTTCTTAACGCTATTTTGGATGGCAAACAAGTGCGCAGCCCCCTGATGGTAAGTGGTCACTGCCACCTGTAGGCACCTGCAATACTTATCAACGAGAGGCATCGCAGGTGCGTAGCCATCCTAGAGACACAGCTGGAACGTCTCGTGTGCCTGTAACAAGACCGGCACCCATACCCTTCACACCGGAACACAGTAGCACTGCTTGGCGGTACAAATAGATACGGTGGTAGTACTTCCCCGGGCGAGCTCTGCACATAAAGATCTCTACTACCTACAACTAAACCATACATATGTTCGCGCCGATTCTTCAGCCAATCAGAGAGTGAGTTTTGAGATCATTCACGTGCTGTTGAGTTAGTTCACATGTGAATGAACGCACGGAGAGGACCGAAGGAAATCAACCAGTCATTCTCGTTGTCACACTCGCGTCCCGCTGCCGTTCGGTGTCTTCCTGCAAATTCTTTCAAAAAACTCTCGAATAATCTCTCTCGCATACGCGCTGCGTAATGGCTAATCTGATAAAAATCCGCTAAATACAAACTCTAACCGCTTTCAATAACGGATGGATGGCTACATCCACATTCATACTCAACACTTTCCTGGCGACATTTTCCTCATTCCTCCGCATCACATGCCCATACCACGACAACCGATTTCCACAAAACTTTTCAGCCACCGGTGTCACTTTCAGAATTCCTCTTTTAAACTCATTTCGTATTCTACTTATTCGCATAACATCACAAGTTCCTCTTAGCATTCTCATCTCAGCTACATGCAATTGCCTGTCATTCATTCTTTTTGTGGCCCAACATTCTGTTCCAGATTTTAGGTGTGAATGGTTCCGCATGTTCTGTCTCCACATCTATATTATAATCCCACATTTCTATTTACCGCGTCGCATCACCACAACAGCAACTTAAAATTTTGAAAATAAAACAAAGCCTGCCAATGAATACTAGCAATGGAGCCAAAACCATTACCTAAGCCTGATTTATCACCGTGTGATTTACTTGACTGTGGCATACCATAAGTTGAAGCATCAATAAAAGTAGCAGCGTCCAAACTGTGTTTAGACGCTGCTAGTAATTTGTTGCTTCAATTTTATTGTTTGCCACGGGCAACAAACCTGCATCTTCTAAATGGAGTTTTACTGGTATTCTTAGCAGAAATGAATGAACGAATGCATGAAATGCGCCAACCCCAGAGTGGTTTGACTAGACTCGATTACTCGAATAAACCAAACACTCACACTAGCCCCTGTTGTCACATATTATACATGGTGCAACAGAGACCATTGCATATCAAGGAGTAGATCGGGGGGCGTGATAATAGAAAAATCAAAAGCCACGTACAGAATCGCGAGGCATCCGCTGTGAATGACATTGCCACGTATGTTTCAAGCTCAACTAATCATCAATGACGAATTTTCACAATGAGATACACACAGCCTGAGGCATGCGTGGCAAACCATTCGCGGCTGTTGTTGAATAATGGCCTATAGGTAACGTCCCCACTGCACGTCTCAACAGGCTACAAGACGACGAGGTTTAAGAATGGTGGCGAAAAGGCGAAAACATTTTTATGAAGATCACAGTACGAGTTGGTGGATGTCACGCATGTCTAATACGTGGCTAAAATCAAGTGTTCTCAAATTAAATTAGATCAAATTGAAGACCCCGTCTTCTTCTCGGCCTTAATAGAGACCAAGGAGACGGCAAGGCGCCTTTTGTGATGTCTTCATCTTCGTCTATGGGTGGTGCTGATGAGGCGAGGAACACATCGGCTGCTCCAAGGAACTGTAATGAGCAATATTGTTATGTTTATCAAGAGTTGTATTTATTACGTCAGAACGAGTAAGGAGTACTGTCTGGCACATCTTTGTTCCCGTCTAACTAAGCTTTACTAATAATAATCAATTATCATTATGCCGATAGTCGTATCAACCTTGATGGCTTAATTACCAAGAGCCTCGACCAACACCTAAGGAGGCTCTCGTTGAGCAGCTTGATTAAGGGCTTGATTCAAAAAGCGTACTGCTTTTCTGGACACACCTTGCATCGTTAGGAGGTTCCATTCTCTGGAGCCTTGACCGCTCGTACTTTCTTGGACCCAGTTTTATTATTTAGTTTGTTTTTTTTATATTTTTTTATGTTTTTATATTCTAATATTTAATCAAATAATTTATAAAGAAAATAATAATCAATTATTAACTGTAATTAAGTAATTAATCAGCATTTCTTGGCACACGCCTACAAAGTATAAATGTTCTTACAGTCTCTTCACATTTAGTTTAACTTTCAATTGCATTATTGTCAAAATCAGAGTGATATAATTTATTATTGTTCAAATAAGGTTGCTCTTGGGTTGTACAACTTGTTTTATGTCAATCAATAATTTTTAAATTTTATTACATTTATTGATTGATTGAGGGAGCAGCGGATATAATAGGTTGAGGAAAAAGTTTCTTCACATTTTTTAAGAAAACTCAAAACATTTTTTAATATAGTTTATTTACATTTAACTAAAGTATGTAGGTACCATTTTGTTCGATAACTTTTGCCATCTTGTAGGTAGGGACATAATCCCATTGCTATAGAAGTTTTGGGACTTCTGGTCAAAATACCGCGACAAGTGGTTTTGGCAGTCCTCTCGTGATGTTAACCTGACACTGCCTAAAGAATTCTGAAGAGACCGAAACAGGTGGAAATCTGAAGGTGCAAGGTCAGGACTATACGGCGGATGCATTAACACCTCCCAGCCAAACTCTCTTAATTTTTGCTGAGTGGCTAAAGATGTGTGAGGTCTAGCGTTATCATGATGAAAAACCACACCCCTTCTGTTGAATAATTCCGGCCGCTTTCTCTCAACTTCTTGCTTTAATCTCATCAGTTGTTCGCAGTAGAGTTCAGAATCGATGGTCCTGCCTGGTGGTAACAGCTCATAATGAATAATGCCCTTCCAATCCCACCACACACACAGCATCACCTTGTTAACCCGGGTTTCGCCACAGTCTGTGAAGCCTGACCGGCCTTTGACCACGACCTTTTTCGCACGTTCTTGTCATACGTGATCCACTTTTCATCACCAGTTATCAGCTTCTTCAAGAATGGTTCGGTTTCATTACGTCGTAATAAAGAATCACAAATGAGTACACGGTTCATTAGGTTTCTTTCAGTGAGCTCGTGAGGTACCCAAATGTCGAGCTTTTTTGTGTACCCAGTTTTTTTCAAATGCGCCAAAACTGTTTTGTGGTCAATTTCCAGTTCTTCAGCTACGTCGTAACTACTGATATGCCGATCTTGCTCCACTTTTTCAAAAACAGCATCCATTTTATCCGTAATAGGGCGACCAGAGCGACGTGCATCTTTGACATCAAAATTTCCGGATTGAAAACGCTTAAACCAAATTTGTGCTACTCTCACAGACACTACACTAGGTCCATAAACATCGCAAATTTTTTTCGCGGCTTGCGTTGTATTTTTACCTTTTTTGTAGTAAAATTTTAAAATGTATCGAATTTCTTCATTAGATTCACTCATCTTGACGGTACGAAAAACAAATGAAAATCACACATTTTCCTAATTTGAATTTGGAATTATATTCTTTAAAATTTAAACTTTTAATGATACCAAAACCAGCCGGATAGAAATAGTATAGCCAAAGAGATTTTATTACAAGTACACACATACTATAATGCGAAAAGACTTTTTCCCCAACCTAATATTTCAGCCGAAACGATGATTTATTCGGTAAGTATTATTAAGTAACGACTATTTAATAAAAAAATCTGGAAATAGAACCTCTTGCTGGTAAAGCCGTTTTAAGTAAACGAACATTTGAAAAAATAAAAAAACATAAAACGCTTACATTCATCTTGATTTTCAGTTACGCTGAACGTAGGTCTACAATGCACTGGCTCGAAGGAACAAGTTCTTCTTATCAGTTTCAGACAAGACAGCGACCTGAAAAGATTATGAAAAATATTTTAGAAAATCGTAAAGTAGAAATGAGCAGCTGTATGAACGTGTAAACGAAACTAAAGGAGTATGTTTAGTGCTCATGTACACGAGCGGCACGTTGCCAACGGCAGAGCCAACTGCAGCCGTCGACTCTCCGGCGGCAGTCGTCGACGAGTGCCGCTCCTATATATGAGCACTAAGGATCGTAGCAGGTGGCGTTCTCTAATATTTTTTTAACCTACCCTCAGGGGAAGAATGTAATAAGTAATAATTCTGATCCTAATCTCCTAACTTTTATTAATATTATAAATGCGAAAGTAAGTTTGTTTGTTTGTTTGTTACCTTTTCACGCCTAAACTACTGAATCGATCATCCTGAAATTTTGCATATACGTTGTTAGGTGTACAGAAACGGACATAGGGTAACTTTCATTCCGAAAAAAGTACGTTTCCCAAGAAAAATAACAATAACGTTCTTATGATAATAGATGGCGCCACGTGTCTTTCGAATCATGATTGAATTATATTATTAAAGGAACTTTAGTAGGGTTAAGAGATTTTTTTTAAGTATCTTATACCTATATTCTGTGAGTCGTAGAGTGTCGACAGACCAGTTTTTCAAGAAGATAATCTTAAACACGACAAGTAATGTAAATTAGTACATTTTTCTTTTTTGTGCCATTTCTTGAGTATCATATACACATTAAATACACAAGAAATGGCACAAAAAAGAAAAATGTTAAATAAATATTCAAGAAAACTCCTCGAGTATTTGGCTTTTGAACTTATAGGGAGCACATGCAAAAATGTCTTTATGTTCAAAATTTTATTCCTATTGTAGGAATCGAATATTCTGCGAACAGGCGAATGCAAGCCAGTGTTGGACTTACAAGTGCCCACTGAAAATAAGGTTTATCCAATAATGTTTATCCAATGTACCCAGATACATTGGATAAGAATCTGGAATTTCCATAATCTGACGGTTTGAAAAAAAAAATTTTTAAACTGTCATATTAAGGAAACTCCTTTACATAATTGTCAGATTTTGGGTCAGCACGATAAGGACATCAATCTGAGCCATCTGTATATTAATCCGGCGCGCTGGAGTATTTCATTGTCACGATTTATTTTTTTTGCATTTTCAAAAATTGGCGGTGAGTTTTGGTCGCGTCCAAATCGTCAGTCTTTTGAATAGGAGCTCCTTTAGGGTTTACTTAACATCCCTTCTGAATATCTGAAGCGCTCGATATTTTTTTCCATTTTTAACCCATTCGTAGGGCCACCCCCACCATGCAAACCGGCAGATTAATATTCCTCCGTTATAAGAAACACGTGGGGCATAAACACTATCAATATCAAACGCTCTCGAGTAAATCTATGTGATAGATTTTTTTTTTTGCATTTTTGAAAACCTATAGCCGCTCCTCTTACCTGTGAAGGGTATACATCATATAACCTTTTTTGCTTTCTACCATCTAATCTTCAAAATCCTATAGGTCCCCACGAACGCTCGAGTAAATCCCAAAATCCCCTACTGGGCTCCCCTACCATATGTATTAGAAGTGGCGCAAAAAATAATATTATCTAAATACACATCCAATGACGTAATAAAAAATAATTCAAAAAATTAAATCGACTTCAAAAAGAAATTAACTCAAAATTATGATGATGTAATTTTTAGTTTTTAGTAAAAACTGGAATATTGGTTTGTAATAAGTAGTAAATAGTTTTGTTATAAATATTGCACTAGAATTTGACAAAGGTTTTGAGATGTTTTCCCTTTGACACCACACCCGTAGCTCGTATCAATAAGCCAGGCCGTCACACTTACATGTTAAAAGCTAGGTCATCCTAACTATTGTAATTACTGAGGACCAATATGCACTTACCTGGTCATTATCAGACTTCAGAAAGTATCAAGTGGGCTACCACATGATGGCTTTCAACATTTATCTAATTGAGCACGGGTGCTAACCCGTGCTCAATTAGATAAATGTTGAAAGCTAGGTCATCCTAACTATTTCCATTACTGAGGACCAATAAGCACTTACCTGGTCATCATCAGATTTCAAAAAGTATCATGTAGTAGTACCCGTGCTCAATTAGACAAATGTTGAAACCTAGGTCATCCTAACTATTTCCATTACTGAGGACCAATAAGCACTTACCTGGTCATCATCAGATTTCAAAAAGTATCATGTAGTAGTACCCGTGCTCAATTAGACAAATGTTGAAAGCTAGGTCATCCTAACTATTTCCATTACTGAGGACCAATAAGCACTTACCTGGTCATCATCAGATTTCAGAAAGTATCATGTAGTAGCACCCGTGCTCAATTAGACAAATGTTGAAAGCTAGGTCATCCTAACTATTTCCATTACTGAGGACCAATAAGCACTTACCTGGTCATCATCAGATTTCAGAAAGTATCATGTAGTAGCACCCGTGCTCAATTAGACAAATGTTGAAAGCTAGGTCATCCTAACTATTTCCATTACTGAGGACCAATAAGCACTTACCTGGTCATCATCAGATTTCAGAAAGTATCATGTAGTAGTACCCGTGCTCAATTAGACAAATGTTGAAAGCTAGGTCATCCTAACTATTTCCTTAACTGAGGACCAATAAGCACTTACCTGGTCATCATCAGATTTCAGAAAGTATCATGTAGTAGCACCCGTGCTCAATTAGACAAATGTTGAAAGCTAGGTCATCCTAACTATTTCCATTACTGAGGACCAATAAGCACTTACCTGGTCATCATCAGATTTCAGAAAGTATCATGTAGTAGCACCCGTGCTCAATAAGATAAATGTTGGAAGCAAGGTCATCCTAACTATTTCCGTTACTGAGAACCGATAAGCACTTACCTGGTCATCATCAGACCTTCAGAAAGTATCATGTAGTAGCGTCTATGCTCAATGAGATAAACGTTGAAAGCTGGGTCATCCTAACTATTTTCGTTATTGAGAACCGATAAGTACTTACCTGGTCATCATCAGACCTTCAGAAAGAATCACGTAGTAGCATCTGTGCTCAATTAGATAAATGTTGAAAGCTAGGTCATCCTAACTATCTCCGTTATTGAGAACCGATAAGCACTTACCTGGTCATCATCAGACCTTCAGAAAGTATCATGTAGTAGCGTCCATGCTCAATGAGATAAACGTTAAAAGCTGGGTCATCCTAACTATTTTCGTTATTGAGAACCGATAAGCACTTACCTGGTCATCATCAGACCTTCAGATAGTATCATGTAGTAGCATCCGTGCTCAATTAGATAAGTGTTGAAAGCTAGGTCATCCTAACTATCTCCGTTACTGAGAACCGATAAGCACTTATCTGGTCATCATCAGACCTTCAGAAAGTATCATGTAGTTGCAACCGTGCTCAATAAATGTTAAAAGCTGGGATATCCTATTTTCGTTACTGAGAACTTTGTTTTGAAATGTTTTCCCTTTGACACCACACCCGTAGCTTGTATCAATAAGCCAGGCCGTACGCACATTTTAGTACACGTAATAACGTAGGTACTCCAAAGAGGCCTGTGGCTAAGCAACAACAGCCGCATGGGCCGATCGATCAGGTCAAGCTACGCTTGCCACTGTTGGTCCGTGGATGGGTGACCGTCCTTACATATCAAGACCCCCGGAAAGCAAGTTAAGCCGTTGGTCCCGGCTGTCATGAATCTTTGACAGTCGTTACGTGTCGTCAGAAGCCCGAAAGTCTCTCAACTAGTCTAACCAAGGGGTTCGTATTACCCAGTAACTGGGTGAAGTCAGAGAGGCAGTAGCGCCATGTAAAATACTGGTATTCAGCTGCATCCGGTTAGACTGGAAGCCGAACCCTACATAGTTAGGAAAAGGCTAGGCAGGTGATGATCATTAACTGACTCCAAATGAAATCAGCGCTGGCGACGAGAACTGACTCTCACTGTTTACAATACAGTCAGCAGCACGTCATAAGCACGTCAGTAATCGTTCTACTGACTTCAAATCAATTTAAATAAAGATAGTAACGGGTCAATACTGACTTGGTTCAAGTTTCGAGTCAGATACTGACCCTGTGTAAATCAGCCTTAAGGCTAGGGCATATTGCTACCGAAAAGTGTTTTGCGAATTTGATCCTTATTGCTACTAGAAATTGTCCAACTGATAGGTGACAGGAACGCATTTTCTTGACGGCCGGTCTAGTAAAGGCCGGATATCCGCAATGCGGTGCGAAGCTGCGCGGCCCGCCCCAAACGTGCGCAGCCTCTATCGATTGTAGGACACACCCACATCTGCATCCCCGCGCAACCCCCCGCCCTACGTAACTTCCTTGCCACCGCGTCTTCGTTCCCTGCTCCAATGACACACTTTCCCACGAGATTCTCTTAAAATCCTTGCTTTCATTGATATTTTATGAAAGAGTCGAAAATGACACAATTTTTTCACAAAACATTCAACCTAATATATAGATCACGTAGTAGATATTGATAATGAGTTTTACAATGATTAATCTTTTAATTTGATAATGACTGTGGGACTACATCCACATCTTCATCCCCACAAACCACCCCGTCCTGCCTTCCTTCCCTAAAACCCCCTTCCCTTGCCCCCTGCGCCTTTGTTCCTTGTCCCAATCACGCAATTTTTCCACTAAATTCTTTGTTTTCTTTTTATTTGAGAGCTCATCCAGAAGTAGCCTGTCCACTCTCACTTTGAAGACATTAGGGTTGCGTATTTTTAAACAAATTTCTGCACCCCCCCCCCCCCGTCCTGTCCTGCGCGGTTCCCGCTCCCAATGTACACTTTTTCACAAAGTTCTCTTCATTACACATGGGATGAAATTCATCCCTTTGTTTTATTTAGTAGTGGTTCGTGAGAGTAAAGTCATCCCACGCAAATCTGCTTTTGGTTTGAACCTTGTTCCACCACTATTAAGGAGTCCTTTCTAATTCTACATTACTATAAAGCCCTACTCACTAGCATTCTAAGAAACATTCAACGGTCACAAAATTCCAAGAAGCTACGATGCAAATCGGTTTTGTTTACAAGATTACCGCGGGTGGGGCGCTCAACGGTTTTCCCCGCGCGCGGGTGAGCACAGCGGTTCAGCACAGCGGATACTACTTTACCATGAATTAATTAATTTTGAATTTCCCTTCTCATTACCAAAGTGTTACATAATTTCACAAAATTGATATTTAATCACAGATTTATCCAGTTTAATGAAACACTGATTTATTTAAGTACCTTAGTTTTCAATCCTTGAAGATGCGGTCCTGAAGTCCTACAGAGCCCGGTGTCCATGCACGGGAGACGTCGGAAGGCGCACTGCGGCATTGCAGTGTTGCACAAAGCTAGTCTAGGTGACCTAAAGTGAAGCTAGCTGTACTGCGCAGGTCACACAGCCCTGATCAATACTTCGGTGTGAAATACACGATGCAAAATAACTACCTAGGTTCAATATGAATAACTATTGAAATAAATGTAGTATACCTCCCGGGAATTGTGGTCTATTTATATGATTTTTTATGCTGACTTAGTGGATAAATAAGTCAGCGAAATAATAATTTAAAAATATATAAATTAACCTGTTACTTTACTTTCCGATCAATCTAGTAGATATTACCTGGGTGAATATTCGAGCGTTTTAACCGCCGTCATTACCTTCCGCCAAATGTTGATGAAAGAGAATATAGTTAATGAAATATTTCATCAATTCCCAGAATCTGCTTAAGGACCAGAATCAGGAATTGCTGAAATATTTCATTAAATATATTCTCTTTCATCAACTTTTGGCGGAAGGTAATGACGGCGGTTAAAACGCTCGAATATTCACCCACCTACTGGATGATTTTTTCTACCGTCTTGAAAAAAATAGGGTAAGTATAGTAGGTGAATTTTTTTTGCGGAGTGCGTATGATTTGAATTTCGATATTGTTTAACGATCTATAAAGATTTTTCAAAATTTAAGTTTTTATTGTTCTAGTTTACTTCAAATGTGTAGTGTTTATTGATAGAGCAAATTCTGTCTGAGCTATTGAAAAAACAAAAAAAAAAAACTGGGTAAGCTTAGTTAGGTTTCAACTCCGCTCACCATTGTACCCTATTTTTTTTCAAGACGCTAAAAAAAATCTTCCAGTATATACGTATTATTAAAAATTATGTTAGTAACTAAGTCTTGTAGAGATTGGCATGTATTTTATAATCTCTACTTACTTAGTTCGAAAAGTTATAAGTACAAATCAAAACGTTTCTTTACACAAAATTTCTCCTAAATTATGTATTGTTTATTATGTATGAATTATTATCACCATTCTAATATACAGTATGTTAACCAACAGAGGGCGTTCCCGTTAACCCGCAATAGTATAGCATCCATACATGCTAAAAAAAATATTACCATTCGAAAACAAAATGGTTTTTATTTTTTTTTAATATTAAAATATTCACTAAAAATGCTAAAAATATTCAAAAAAATATAAAAATATTCACTAATAATAAAAACTAAATTGCGATGTTTCCGTCCTTCAAGTACGCGTGTACAGAGTGTTTCTTTTACGTATCGATTTAACATTTTTAGTGAATATTTTAATATTAAAAAAAATAAAAACCATTTTGTTTTCGAATGGTAATATTTTTTTTAGCATGTATGGATGCTATACTATTGCGGGTTAACGGGAACGCCCTCTGTTGGTTAACATACTGTATAACATTGTAAAAAAAAAACAAATGAACGGCTCGCCAGCACACAGATAAACCCTGAGAGGTTTGCGTTGTGTGGCTGAAACCAAAAATATGTATTAGGCTAAGTGTTTTAGAAATAATTAAAAAATAATAATAATAGGTAACATAATTTTTAAGTACACCTAGTATTACTTAACATAAATAGGTACTTATGGATCACTTGTGTCTGAATTAAATAAATAAATAAAATTAGTATTATAGATATTTATGAAATGATAAGCGTAAACTAAATATAACTAGGTCTGTGTGTCAGTATATTGTCAAAGAAATTAAAAAGAAATACCTACTATGACACTTACCTTCATCAAGTCACGCGGCTGGAACTTCGGAGGCAGCTCAAAGGACCAGGACGAATCCATCTAGCTGCACTGCGCAGGTCGCGATCAATACCTGCAAGTGAGATATACGATGCAGTTTGTATATATTTGGCGGAATTTGCGTGGATATATATTATTGTTTGTTGTAACTAGCGCCATCTGTGGACGAAACTGTTAGTTTTTTTAACGCCATCTATGGGTAAACGCATGTACTAATTTTAGGGAAGGTCATGCTGGTGTAAAGCAGGGTCTGCTTATGGTCGTATGAGTAGTAAAGCTGATAGATGTCAGTGCATACGATTTTTAATTTGTCCAGGTAGTTACTCAAAAAATGGGAGGTCTTGACCACCATTGCTCAAAAATCTGTCACAAGTTTTGAGGTCGGAAATTATCCCACGGGAACGTACTACCAGGATAAAAAGTATCCTATGTCCTAATCCAGGTCATGGTCTACATCAACCACAAATCCGTTCAGCCGTTGTCACAAACAAACAAACTCACTTTCGTACGAGTATTTATAATATTAGGATTGCGATGGTTTTCGTCTCAAAATATAATTATTATTACCTAGGATAAAGACGTCTTTAGTGACTGAAGCTGCAGGGCACAGACGTTCTTCCCCTAAGACCACTCATCCATCTAACAGTTTGGAGAAAATCTCTTTGAAAAGATTCCGAGTTCATTTATTTATTTATTATACAAATCAAATCAAAACTCATTCATTCAAACACAGATAGGTAGGTGTTGCAACCAGCACCCTTACTAAGTTATAAAATAACTTGTATCAATTACACTAGAAAGGCCTACAATGCCTTGCGCGTCCAGTATAACAACGCGTTCAGGAGTTTGTTGAAGCTTCCGTGGCGGTGCAGTGCCTCCGGCATGTTCGCCGACCACGGTACGAACGGCTTTCAAGCAGTGCTTCGCAAAAGATCGGCCTCCCTGTGGTTTAGGGTAAAGCGGAGCACCAACACGCTTTTAAACGTGATGTCGGACGGAGTGGGCGACCAAATTCTGAGGCATTGGTCGTCCATTCATGTCCAAACTAATAATAATAATTTTAAATTCTACTAACATAGTTTTAAGTATATCTACTAACAACATAATTATGGACCTTATAAGTCTGAAATACGAGTAAATATTTTCATTTCATTTCATTTCATTAAAGGCAGTGGTACAGCCCGCGGCACGTAAGTTGGCAAGAGTCGTTAGATGCGCAGAAGTCATTTTTTAGATCTCTTTGGTCGCGAGCGGGACGCGGGGAACGAGGTAGCATCGTTCCGAGCGCGCGATTGGTTGGTCAGTCGACCCTTGTCTCTCGCGTCGCGTCCACGTTCCATTCGCTCCCGAGTACACTTGCGTGCACTAAAATTGTAACATTTGTTTTTGTTGAGCTTTTGTTACAAGTTCTTGTTATTGTTTTCTTTGAATTTTTAAATTTAGATAATGCCACAAACAAATACCATTTTACGTAGACATGCCAGAAAATGGGTTTATGATGTGTACTGTTACATATTTTGACGAATTATGCGAACATAAATATACTGAACTGCTGATTTTTTTTTTTCGCGATTTCAGGTTTGGTCCCATAGTAAAAGTTGTTCATAATGATGAGTACAATGACCTCTTAAGACGTTGTTGGTGTTTTACAAATAACCCTGTATATTTTATTTATTACTCCTAATATACTTCACTAATACTTCTCCTTTCTTTAACTTTCTTCTAAATAGTTATGTTTAAAAATAAATTATGGTAATAACCACAGAATAATGACAAGCAATAAAAGTGACCATTTTTTTGTTGCAATAAGTATAGCATGCGCGAACTTACCCCCACTACGCCAAAACCTTGCCAACTTACGTGCCGCGGGCTGTACAAGCCCATACATAGTTTAAAAGAATTGCAGGAGACCAAGTGTTTTGAACAAGTGCTTTAACCAAAGCTAACTTATGACCATAATTGCAGAATTCAGAAACTACAATTTTCCTTACTTGACATTTGGATTCCTCGTGTTTGTGTGTGAAGTATGTGTATTATGATGGCTCTGTGTGATTGTTTGTTATGCGTGGTATGGTGATAGCGTGTGTCGTGTCGGTGCAGAATGTGTGTTATGTTCTCGGTGATAGGGCTTAGGGTGGGTTATTATCAGAGAAAAGCAGGCGTTCTGTATCCAGGTAGTTGTTGGTAAGTAGTAAGTCCTACCATCTCTTTCTTATTTCATAGTAATTTGATTTAAATGTATTAAAATAATCACGAAACACCTGTAGAAATTCGACGTTGCCAGCTCGCACGGGATAAACGCTCTTAATTCAAAACTTTGTAATGCAAAAAAAAAATTAAAAAGTAAAGCCTGTGTTCGTACCTCGTAAGTCAGTAATATACTCTATTATAATATTATATTGGCCAATATAATATTATATTGGCCCAGTAATACCAGCACTGACTTACGCATTGTAGGTCGCGGGTTCTTTTTTTTTTAATTTTTATTTGTGATAGGTTTGCTCTTGACTCTAGTCTAGGTCAGAGGTGACAGAGACAAAGTCGACGATGGAGTGAGCTTACCCAGAAGAAGCCTGTTCACTCTCACTTTGAAGAGATTAGGGTTGTATACGTTCGGAAACACAGACGCAGGTAGTGAGTTCCACTCTTTTGCTGTGCGCATTATAAAAGACATTTGGAAGCGCTTAGTGCGAATTGGTGGAATAGCAACCAGGTAGGCAGTGCGTCTAGATGTCCGATGGTAGAAGGGGGCCGGTGGAATGAGGTCGTGGAGTTCTCGGGCACACTCTCCGAAGTACAATCTGTAGAAGACCGACAAGCAGGCAACCTTGCGGCGATGAGCCAAGCTATGAAGCTTGGCATTCACCAGTTTTACGTCGCCAATGAGCCTCTTAGCTCTGAATTCCACCGAGTCAAGCGCGGCTAGTTGGTACTTAGCTGATCCATCCCAAAGGTGACTGCAATACTCCATGCTGGATCGGACTTGCGCTTTGTAAAGGGTTAAAAGCTGTCCAGGCGTAAAGTATCGCTTCACCCTATTTAGGATGCCCAGTTTCTTGGCCGCAGTTTGGGCCTTGTACTCGATGGTGGCGCCGAAGTTGAGACCAGATGTCAAATCCATGCCTAGAAGCTCAAGTCGATCAGTTACAGGAACAGATGTACCCCGAAAAGTAGGAGTTTGGGCGAAACGACTCTTTTTAGCGGTAAAAAGACACGCCTGTATTTTGGTGGCGTTAAAAGAGACCAGATTATCATCACCCCACTGGGAGACAAAGCTTAAGGTCAAATCTGTCCGCTCTACCATGGCCTCTCTCAAGGAACGGACTTCGGCCCCGCTGGTTCGAACCCAGGTAGACGCTTTAATTTGTGTAAATAATTTCATCACCGCTACTCTCAAAATGGCGAAGGAAAATATCGTGATGAAACTGGAAAGTCCTAGAACCAAGACTTGTGACATCTACCAACCCGCACTGGGCTCGCGTGGTAGATCTTCGCTCCCTTTCGAAGGGAGAAGGCCTGTGGTGTGTGGTGTAGAACAGCATAATCAACATAATAAGGTTCCTTCTGTTGGGAAGAAGGAACCTTACTCGTATATGCTGATAAGACTCTTCTACAAGAAACAAACTGCTATTGTTTTTACGTGTTTTTTTTTTTTGATGCAAAATGGAACGCAGTCAATCAATCAATCAATCAGTTAATTCGCATAATATTGGTTTACAAAGATGTTCCACAGGTACGGTTTCACCATATTCGGCTTGTGTTAGCATGCAAATTATAATAGACAATTAGATCATATCTTTTAAAAATATAAATTAGACATTGATAGTTTACATTACTTAAACTACGTATAGTTGAGGGTAGTTTATTATATATTTTAGGGCCCATGCAAACAAAGCTTTTAGACAAAGTTTCCTGGTGGAACGCATAATTTATCTGCGTGACGCTCTTTGCAATGGATAAATAGTGCTGTCTCATAAATGTAGATGCTGGGCAGTGTCGTCGTTCGAAATGAGACTCACATGAGTCCGTTTGGGTTAAGTTACATATAACTCTTACGCATCTTTTTTGCGCCCTGAACGCATTTTCCAAATCAGTGGAGTTGCCCCAGAAAATAACACCGTATCGAAGAGTAGACGATACATACCTAACCATGGTATGCTGTTATCGAAGTTTTAATATCAACGTTTTTACTGAGATTACGTAATGCAAAAGAATAACTGTTTAATTTATTACTTATGTGTGTTCTATTTGTTTCTTCAGTTGAGACACGCTTTACGCCACTAAGACTCACGTACGTTTAGTCCGGTTAAATTTATAAATGAAGAGTTTGTAAACTCGGAGTTATGTAGTTAACATTTTTAACTCTTATTACGTGTTGCGTCACTAAAAAGTAACATCAGGCTAGTTAATCTGGCATAATTGTTTTTTGAGCTGGGAACATTGCTGTGCAATAGACGAAACACAAAAGAGATTTGCTATAGAATATCTTTGCCCTCATTATGAAATCTGATCAAAAATGAATGAACGGAAATTCTATAACGTCGTTGCGACTTTAAGACCTCTTATGTGTCACTTTTGGCAAAATCACTTTTTTACGCCAGCCGATTCTACATTTTGAAGCGCTATCGAATGCAAAAACTCTCATGTGTATACGACGTTTCAATCGTAATTTGTTTACAAACTTCAAGATCTCCAATGTTCTTGCTAATTAAAACTGATGCGACGGTTTTTATCGATTTTCTCACAAAATTGATTTTTACACATAAGAGGTCTTAAAGTCGCAACGACGATAAGTACCCATCTCTTTTACTCGTAATACTTTCTTATCTTTACATTTTATAACACGACATTTCATTTTAATCGTTTTGTCAGTGACATCCCAGTCTCATATAATTTCTACTGTTTTAGGCTATACTATTAACCTGAGTATAGAACACGGAGTTTTCCCAGATAAACTTAAGTACACCATTATAAAACCAGTGTTTAAGAAGGGTGACGTTGAAGATCTCAATTGTTACAGACCTATAGCGTTAATACCCATCTTCTCGAAAATTTATGAAAAAGTTATATATACATCGTTGTACACTTTTCCTGAAACCAATAACGTTCTTGCCAGCGAACAATACGGCTTTCGTAAAAGTCAATCAATAAATAATGCGATTTATAATTTCATATATACAGTAATGACCAATTTATATAATAGAAAACCAGCTGTAACCATGTACTTAGACATGTCAAAAGCTTTCGACTACGTTCGTTATGACATTTTGCTCCAAAAATTAAATGACTATGGTGTTAGGGGTAATGTTAATAATCTAATAAAATCCTATTTAAGCGATAGACACCAAGCTACTCAAATAAATAGAGTATACCCAATATCGAAAGAAGAAAAAGTTTATGAATCTCAGTTCACTAATGTCCGTTTTGGGGTACCACAAGGTAGCGTATTGGGCCCACTACTCTTTATTGTAAATATTAATGATTTACCATCCATAACGCACCATCAAATGACGCTTTTGGCTGACGACAGCACAGTTCTGTTTGGTGGTGACAATTTGCATTCTAGCATTAATGTGGAGATTGATATGTTTTTAACTAATGCAACTGAATGGCTATCATCTAATAATTTAAACATAAATCTGTCAAAAAAACCTAGCTTTTAAGGCACAAAAGCGGTGTATCCGATCAATCGTAAACATTGATTCAACGGACTCTTGTGTTCCACATTTTAAGAAACTAAAAATACTACCACTTCCCTGTATGTTTATTTACGAATGTGCCATTTTCGCAAAATTAAATATTCACCGTTTCAAATTTAGTAGGTAATAGAGCCAGCCATAAAGACAAGAACTTCTGGTGCGAGTGGAATGCAGTTGCAGCAGCAGCTGGATGTCGAAGAGCCCTTAACGATAAGAAGTAAGGTAACAAAACTTTAAATAAAATCATGTCTCGCTTGATGGCATGGATGGGATGGGCAGAGGTGCACCTATAGTACTGTAAAGGCTCCACTTAGGGTTCCGTACCAAAATGGTAAAAAAGAACCCTTATGATGCGACTCAGATTGTCTGTCTGTCTGTCACAGCTAGATATCTCAAGAACAAAGTAACTACCTAATGGTTTAATTTTGGCTAAATATGCAAGGCTACATGAATGTATTCATGTTGTCTCATTCATATAAAAATAGTGACTAATGGCATAAACTCATTCATGTTTAGCCTTTCACATTTAGCCAAAATTCAACCATTAGTTACTATATTTAACCATTGGTTGAGTTAACTACGGATCAAAAAACCGGCCCTTAGATGACGTTTACCCAACTATTTTGCAAATAAGAAAAAATAAAAATGTATTCTTTTTTGCAACAGGAACTGAAAGGGGTCTTAACAATTTGAACGGCTTAGCCCCACGGCTACTAGGCATGTGGTTTTTTTAGGCCGCATAGTTTTCGACTTTTGATGAAAAATGTAAATAAAAATACCGTTCTCCCCCCCCCCCCCATCTCCGAAGTTTGCATAGACAACAATCTGAAATTATTCTGTGTGATAGGAGTTTATGTAAAAATTACAGGAAAAATAAAACGATGTCTGTAAATAGCACACTTATTTTATATATTACTAGCAGCACCCCGCGGTTTCAGGGAATGGGAAGTAGGATGGTACGGAACCCTCGGTGCAGGAGTCCGACTCGCTCTTGACCGGTTTTATTTTAATAAATAAACAAAAAGCCTCTCCACGTTGTGGAGATTCTGACTCCACAGGGGGTATAATATATCTAAATAAGAAATAACAGATGGAGACGCAGAAAAGTAATATTATTATAAGAAAACGTTACAATATTCGGAGTATATCGCGCACTTCTTAAACTACACAGCCCCAACCCCAGCTCAAGCTGAACTGCGGCCTAAAACAAAAAATGAACTACATTTTTTATTTATTTAAAAAAGGAAGTTCTATACCGGCCGGCGTGAGTGATAAAATGTCAGCCAGTATAATATAAGGTTGTCCGTTGCATGGAACCTTTAAAATACTCCCACTTCGCCAGTAATGTCCAAGTCCCATGTAATAGGGGGCGAGCCTATTGCCATCAAATGGGCACAAATCATAACTGCGGCCAAGAAACTGGGCATCCTGGACAGCTTTTAACCCTTTACAAAGCGCAAGTCCGATCCTGCATGGAGTATTGCAGTCACCTTTGGGATGGATCAGCTAAATACCAACTAGCCGCGCTTGACTCGGTGAAACGCCCAGCTAAGAGGCTCATTGGCGACGTAAAACTGGTGGATGCCAAGCTTCACAGCTTGGCTCATTGCTGCAAGCTTGCCTGCTTGTCGGTCTTTTACAGATTGTACTTCGGTGTGTGCCCAAGAACTCCACAACCTCATTCCGCCGGCCCCTTTCTACCTACCGTCGGATATCTAGACGCACTGCCAGTTACCATCCCTACCTAGTTGCTATTTCACCAATTCGCATTAAGCGCTTCCAATTGTCTTTTATAATGCGCACAGCAAAAGAGTGGAATTCACCAACTGCGTCTGTGTTCCCGGGGGTATACAACCCTAATCTCTTCAAAGAGAGAGTAAACAGGCTTATTCTGGGTAAGCTCACTCCATCGTCGACTTTGTCTCTGTCACCTCAGACCTAGACTAGAGTCAAAAGCAAACCCATTACAAATAAAAAAAAACAAAAAAAAATCAGACTGTTTGATCGATGACTGGCTGATACTGAGAAGTTCCAGTTAGAAAAATTCAATAACACTTTTCCCAAGATCTCATGTTTAGCAGTAGCGCTTGCGACCACTAGAGAAACAAACGTACCCTAATTGCGTAACACACTATCGATCGGAATCTGAATCATTTTGAAACAAATTGCTAATCCATTGCTTCATATATCTGCTCGACAATGTAAATAACCCAATGAATAATAATAATATCCTGGGACATTATTCACACACGGTCATCTGATCCCAAACTAAGCAGAAGATCTGCTAAGTTTGGGATGTACTATGGAAAAACCAAATAACTGATATACTACATATACTACTTTTTAACCGACTTCCAAAAGGAGGAGGTTCTCAATTCGTCAGAATGTTTTTTTTTTTTTTTGTTACGCCATTACTCAAAGACGAATGGACCGATTTAGAAAATTCTTATTTGGTTGATAGGGTATACTTCCGAGGTGGTCCCATATAAATTTTATTAACTTTGCTTGGGGAGTTTTTGAGTAAGCTTCAATAATGCGTATATTTCCCACTTATTTTATGTGGATGATGTGATGGTGTTTTAATAACTTCCTATCACTGTTATTTCCATGGCCATATCTACAATTATTGTGCTCAATTATGTATTCGAATTTGTGTGGGGTAGGTTCCACAACTAAAAAGTGAAAAATAAATACTTTTTAGCAAAAAATAAAACCGACTTCCAAAACAAAACACTACAAAGTGAAATATAACTTTAATTTCGGAAGTCGGTGGCAAAAAACGAAAATACAAAACCCAAGACACCGACTACCGAAATTAAAGTTATTTTTCACTTTGTAGTGTTTTGTTTTGGAAGTCGGTTTTATTTTTTGCTAAAAAGTTTTTTTTTTGTAAATACATACTTATATGTATAATTACACCCAGACTCAGAACAAACAGACATGTTCATGCACACAAATGTTTGTCCTGGATGGGAATCGAACCCCTGTTGTAGAACTGTTAAAATGAAACCGATTCCGATCGATAGTGTATTACGCAATTAGCGTGCAGATGTAGGTATATTCAAATAAAACGAGTTTTCGTACATTTATTAATCTACCTATAATTTAATTACAATATTTTTACACAAAATTTAGATAAACTAGTTGTATATCTATATTATTATTATACCCCTAAGCTATACCCTTAAGCTATATTAAAACTACTTATTTCTACGATAGATTAATTATACAAAATGCATAAACTGTAAATAGCAAATTCGTCAGAGCCTCGTTGGTAAATTCAGCAGGGTGTACCGCGGGCAGGTGAGGCTGACTTTGGCTCTGCTGGTGTTGGTAGAGCCACTTACACCCCATAGGTTGTGGTATGCCATGGCTGGAAGTAACTGCGTAAAACAGCAGCTTTCCAAGATGAGTGGGTTCTGTTCTCATGCACCAAGGACCTGGAATATGGAAAAAATTTTGTTAAAAATTTTAAGTAATCTTACCAAGGAGTATTGTGTTATCCGATAACTGGGTTCTGGAGATCAGATAGGCAGTTGCTCCATGTAAAATACTGGAACTCAGCTGCATCTGGTTAGACTGGAAGCTGATTCAAACATAGTTAGGAAAAGACGAGGCAGATGTTGATAAGAAGGCATGTCACTGCTATGCAAGAACATTTTAGTTTCCGGACACAAAGTCTATAAAAATTCTGCCCAATTAAGCTGTAGTTGCTCGTATGGTGTGACAGAAATGACAAGCGTTTTGAAGATAATAAGTTTATTAAAATTAGGCGATGTTACAACGTAATTAAAGTCTAAGATAGTTTGCGCGAACATCATCTTCGGAGTAAGTTCGTGACGGCCGGCGGAGACCGAGCACAGGCGCCGCGCGCAGGCGCGGAGCCATATTGAAAACGCTGTCTTTTCAATAATGGTTCCGCGCCTGCGCCCGGAAATGCTGTACACACCTCACGTGGCTGATGACGGTGCAACCATGCTATGTGAGCTCAAATCTGTTGCAGCCTTCGAAACATAGGTGAAGCCTCAAAGCCCTCTCAACGAATTCACTCAAATTATGGATATCCAGTGTAACTTAGTTTTTCAATCTAATTTTATAATGGCCTAACAACTTCTGCCCGCGACTTTGTCCACGTAAAATTGCTTGTTCAACATAAAGTATGTCTTATGACACACGGCAGTACAGTAGCTTCCCAGTAGTGAAAGGATTTTCAGAATCTGATCAATATACTTCGGAAGATTACGCCCTACATACCAATTATAGTATAGGTTGTATTTGTTTACAAGCACCGAACTGAGTTTCCTGAAAACTACTAATGCTTACCTGGAGTCTGTTGCCACTCCTAGGACTATCTTCTCGTCGTTTGGTTTATGTTTTGTTATGTGTGCTAATTCTATATTCAAAATCTTAACTTATTTAAAAAAGTTAGGTATATTCATATTTTAAAACTATGAGCATATTGTTATCTGTTATCTTGTTAAAATTCATATTTTATTAGACCTATGAATTTATAACTGATATGTTTATTGTGACTTTTAAATTATATGTCTAGTATTTAAAATGTTAGTTTAATTTGATCCATAAATAAATAAATAAATAAAATTATGGATTCTGTAGGTACCGATGATTACCAATTTTGTTTTGTGAGAACATAAACTCACCTTCATATTCTTCACTACTGAGCCACAAATTCTAGTAGTTTGGTGGCGGCGCGAAGGACCTTGCGAGAGAAACCTCTCGAAGGAGAAACTTGCGGCGATGACTGTTGACTGCTGCATCAGCATCTTCAGACGAGTGGGAGAAGCTGCTCGCCAAGGCACCTGAAAAAAGTTTAAAATGGCGTTTGAGAAAAACAAACATAAATTAACTTCACACCTGTTTACGCCAAAATGTAAGAAAGAGATGTAAATAAGTGTAAAAGCGTCAGTTGATTGTTGAAAAAAGAAAATAAATAAATAAATTTAAAGACGGTTATTAAAATATATCATCAGTATGTCAAGGCGCGAGAAATTTATTTATTTACTTTTATTGTTTTAAAATGCCAAGGAGAAGACGATCAAATTGCACTTGGTCGACACACTTGGTCGTTTGACGAGACAATCAATTTGCGCATCAATGTGCATCAATCACGTAAAAATTGACAATTATTACAATTTTATTAATCGTTTCGGGGACCCTTTACCATGTACATGGTAACACGAGACGCGTTCACTGCAGATAAAGTCATCGGCGCAGATTTGCCGATCCAGTGCACGCAATACCTTACAGATCAATACAAAGCAACAAATCCATACGGTGCGAACCTCGTTCTCATCATTAACGCTTGCGACCATGACAAAAGGGGGCGGATACACAAAAAAAACTATTGCGAAGAGAGACAAGATAATTTATTATCTAAACTCCCTTCAATGTTAATGGCTTTCTGTCACTTATCGAAACCATATTCGGATCTTTAGTCCAATAGGAAGACGCCATGACTTTTATTGATCGTAGGACCGCACCCATGACTATGCCTCCCTTTACTCCCCTCGCCCGCTAACCCCTTTACTCGCCGCACATGATAACTTATTAAATTTTGTCTCTCGAGCTGTTACCTAATCATTATCACGTAGAGCTCGTCTAAGCTTAAATGTGTTAGTCAGAGGTGAACTGGTTAAAATACTGGTTCAAACGTGTCCGGCCCAGTACCAATTCCAGCTTGGCTGCTTTTGGAGTGACCTCTGTGATTTGTGTCTTAGAGAGCAGTATCGTGTTCCGTACACGGTCGGTAATTCTAACTCCGAGGATGCTGCGCTACATCACTCGCTAACAAATCTCAAGCTTGGTCCTCTGCTGAACTGTCTGATAAGTCCTATGTAATAGTGGGTGAGTCTGTTGCCACCAACCGGACTCTGTGAGCTTCATAAAATATCTCTATCTCAAATAATTTACTTTGAATCGACAACTTTCTCGTCAAATGTCACATAACCACCATTCCACTATTTAAACAAAAGTAAACTAACAATAAGCTAATAAGAACATCTCTTACCTTCATATAAAATCTTAGGAGCCGTGTTATAGTAGAGCTGCAGTGCTCCCGGCGCCCCAGTGTGACTCGAAAGAGCAAACGTCCTGCCCGGCAGACGGCGGGTGGCGCACTGCGGCATTGCACAAAGGAAGTCTAGTCTAGATATCTAGCTGCACTGCGCAGGTCACGATCGATCCCTCGATGTGAGATTTACGATGCATTTAATTATATTATTATCTATATGGGACACAAAACAAAAAAATATTCCGAAGGTTTACTTCGTAAGTTCACGACCTCGGGTGCCGTGCGACACGATTTGCGTCAAGCTACAAGCACGTGCACGTGTCTCAGTGGTGACGGCGACTTGTCAGACCACGCTTGCCGCTCGCACCCACTCTGAAGTCGTGGCTACAGCGCTGTTAGCTGGTACATTATGATTCAGTCGCACGTCAAATCGAACCGATCCCTCCGTAGGTTGCGTTGTGATGACTCGTGACACGTTTTAATAAATAAATAAAACTTTATTTCAGACTTAATAAAGTCCATAATTATGTTAGTATTTGGTGTTAGTAACAATATTACTTAAGTAACTAGGTTAGTATTTTTAGTTTTTTATAATTTCTTAACTAAGTCCTTAATTTATTATTATTTCAGACCTAAGACTGTTCCCACCCAGTGACTCTGGAAGGGGCAGTCCGGTCTAGCAGCGATTGTCTTCAAAATGCTGTTTTCACTACCATGCAGACGCTGCAGTAAGGAGGCCGCTTTCTTTCGCATGATAGCGTGAAAACTTCTCTGCGAGCCTCCGCGAACATTCCCCACGCGCTACAGCGCCATGGCAGTCCCAACAGCATCCTGAAAGCATTATTAAATTGAACACGCAGGGCATTGTAGGCTCGACGCGTATATGACACCCACAGGCCGCTCGTGTAAAACGATTGACAGTACGCCTTAAAAAGAGTTACTTTGACGTCTGTAGTACAACGAGCGAACCTGCGGGCAAGCATATTGCTCCTCACAGACAAAGCCCTGCGCTCCTTCTCTATGTCTCCGTCGTCCCTTAGGTCGCTCGTGACAATGTGGCCGAGGTACCTAAAGCTACTGACAATATTTAGCGGTACGCCATTGAGACTTATAATAATAATAATCGATCCATTATCACCGACAGGATTATTGTAGCCAATAAGCCTGATATAGTGGTAATAGATCGATCAGTGCGCCGCACAATGATAATCGATGTCACTATCCCGCATGACGAGAACCTCGTGAAGGCTGAGAAGGAGAAACAATTGAAGTATCTCGACTTAGCCCACGAGGTTGTCGCTATGTGGAATGTGGACTCGGCAATCATTGTGCCGATAGTCGTTACGGTCAATGGCCTTATCGATAAGAGCCTCGACCAACATCTCAAGAGGCTCTCGTTGGGTGGCTGGGTGAAGGGCCTGATTCAGAAGGCAGTCCTCCTTGATACGGCGCGTATTGTGAGGAGGTTGCTGTCTCTGGGGCCCTAACCACCGGTAGCTTGGACCCTGTTCCCCATGCCGGTGGATTTCTATTTTTTATATTTTTAAATGTTTTTTTTTTTAATTCTAATATTTAAAAATATAACTTATATGTAAAAAAGTTGAATAAAGATAATAATAATAAGAAACCCGCAGGGCAGCATGTGACGAGCTATTGGGCAGTAGCGACCCCATGGACCTGGCTTGCCTTTATTGGCAGGCTGGAGTGAACACTGACGAGGAACAGAGCTCCCACCTCTTTCTTGCCTTTATTGGCCGGCTTGAGTGGAGATTCGTAAGACCGAATGACCTCGGAGGAAGGAAGTATTCCAGTAAGGTGCTGGTAGGGATCTTGACCGTACTTCTGGGATTGTCCTGATAGCCGTGGAATACCTCTCCACTCCTCAAGCACCTCAGGAAGTGTTGCCCCCTTGTCGCTACGTCTCTATGTGGTAGCGGCCGTTTTCGGGGGCCCATTATTGAGTGTGCAAGTCACCCTCTGCGATTTTATCCGTGTATAATATATAACATAGGTCAGGCAAGGGACATAGTTCTTCCATAGTTCAAGTTACCCAATCTACTTTAGCCACCCAGACCCATAGCCCAATTTGTTTTCTTTTCATGTACAACAATAGTCCTGCACCAACCGGGGGTTGTCCTTGGGTGCACTTGCATAGTGCATACAGGGATAATCGTCGGTTGGTGCCTCCTCATCATTTAAAATTATATAAGGGGCCTCTGCGAGTTGGCTTCGGCTCCTCGTACGCCTTCTAAAGGTCCGGGACGCCAGGGTCCCGAGAAATATCAAAAAATAATAATAATAAATCACTTATTTTCAGGTTACAAAGACCCATAGATACATAAATAAGAATTGTGTTAGTAAATAAAACTTAAAACTATGTTAGTATCACTTGGTTGTAATAAGTCTTTGTGCGTTCCGGTGGCACTTGTCCACGAAAGCGGTGGAATACCACATCCTGAGGCCAAAAGCTTTCTTCCATCACCTGAGGCAGGTAGCATGTTGGTATGCGCACCACAAACGCCTTAAAGTTGACGTTGCGACGCGACTCCAGCAGCTGCACTCTCGGCGCATACTTCAGCCTTCGGCTCACGTACTTCACGATTTCTTCCGCGTCAGTGGTGTAGTGGAGACGGGGAATATACACCGGAGTATTCGGCTTCGCAGCACGCAGTTTTTCGTTGGGCTCCGTAGTAGCCTTGCCGCAGCGGTTTTTACAGATACTCTGTCGGCGCTTCCTACTTTGAACCGTCACGAAGCCGTCATCATCACTCCGGAACACTGCACGGCTGTTGTTTAGGCGCTTTAAATACAAAAAGCTCACTCTTCTTCGAGTTGTATTGATATACAACTCAAAGAAGAGTGAGCTTTTGCTTGATAGCCATGCTCCTCCACATAAGCCTCGCAGGTCGAGGAGGTGATGCATGCAAAGGAGACGGCGGAGAAGGAGAGAGAGTATACCTCTCATACATTCCACTCGCACCAGAAGAGCAGCTGGATGTCGAAGAGCGCTTAACGATAAGAAGTAAGGTAACAATCCTTTAAATAAAATCATGTCTCGCTTCCTCAAGGGATGGGCAGAGGTGCACCTATAGTACTGTAAAGGCTCCACTTAGGGTTCCGTACCAAAATGGTAAAAAAGAACCCTTATGATGCGACTCAGATTGTCTGTCTGTCTGTCACAGCCAGATATCTCAAGAACAAAGTAACTAACTAATGGTTTAATTTTGGCTAAATGTGCAAGGCTACATGAATGTATTCATGTTGTCTCATTCATATAAAAATAGTGACTAATGGCATAAACTCATTCATGTTTAGCCTTTCACATTTAGCCAAAATTCAACCATTAGTTACTATGTTTAACCATTGGTTAACTACGGATCAAAAAACCGGCCCTTAGATGACGTTTACCCAACTATTTTGCAAATAAGAAAAAATAAAAATGTATTCTTTTTTGCAACAGGAACTGAAAGGGGTCTTAACAATTTGAACGGCTTAGCCCCACGGCTACTAGGCATGTGGTTTTTTTAGGCCGCATAGTTTTCGGTTTTTGATGAAAAATGTAATTAAAAAGTTTGCATAGACAACAATCTGAAATTATTCTGTGTGATAGGAGTTTATGTAAAAATTACAGGAAAAATAAAACGATGTCTGTAAATAGCACACTTATTTTATATATTACTAGCAGCACCCCGCGGTTTCACCCGCGTAAGTCTCGAACCTGTAAGACTATCGAAATAAAAAGTAACTAGGTATGTGTTAATCCAGGTTACCTGTGTGCCAAATTTCATGAATATCCGTTTAGTAGTTTTTGCGTGAAAGAATAACAAAATTCCATCCATCCTCACAAACTTTCATATTTATAATATTAGTAGTAGGATAGCAAGTAGGAATTAGGATGGTACGGAACCCTCGGTGCAGGAGTCCGACTCGCTCTTGACCGGTTTTATTTTAATAAATAAACAAAAAGCCTCTCCACGTTGTGGAGATTCTGACTCCACAGGGGGTATAGCTAAATAAGAAATAACAGATGGATACGCAGAAAAATAATATTATTATAAGCTTAAACGTTATTCGGATTATATCGCGCACTTCTTAAACTACACAGCCCCAACCCCAGCTCAAGCTGAACTGTGGCCTAAAACAAAAAATAAACTACATTTTTTATTTATTTAAAAAAGGAAGTTCTATACCGGCCGGCGTGAGTGATAAAATGTCAGCCAGTATAATATAAGGTTGTCCGTTGCATGGAACCTTTACAATACTCCCACTTCGCCAGTAATGTCCAAGTCCCATGTAATAGGGGGCGAGCCTATTGCCATCAAATGGGCACAAATCATAACTGCGGCCAAGAAACTGGGCATCCTGGACAGCTTTTAACCCTTTACAAAGCGCAAGTCCGATCCTGCATGGAGTATTGCAGTCACCTTTGGGATGGATCAGCTAAATACCAACTAGCCGCGCTTGACTCGGTGAAACGCCCAGCTAAGAGGCTCATTGGCGACGTAAAACTGGTGGATGCCAAGCTTCACAGCTTGGCTCATTGCTGCAAGGTTGCCTGCTTGTCGGTCTTTTACAGATTGTACTTCGGTGTGTGCCCAAGAACTCCACAACCTCATTCCGCCGGCCCCTTTCTACCTACCGTCGGATATCTAGACGCACTGCCAGTTACCATCCCTACCTAGTTGCTATTTCACCAATTCGCATTAAGCGCTTCCAATTGTCTTTTATAATGCGCACAGCAAAAGAGTGGAATTCACTAACTGCGTCTGTGTTCCCGGGGGTATACAACCCTAATCTCTTCAAAGAGAGAGTAAACAGGCGTATTCTGGGTAAGCTCACTCCATCGTCGACTTTGTCTCTGTCACCTCTGACCTAGACTAGAGTCAAAAGCAAACCCATTACAAATAAAAAAAAACAAAAAAAAAATCAGTCTGTTTGATCGATGACTGGCTGATACTGAGAAGTTCCAGTTAGAAAAATTCAATAACACTTTTCCCGACCCGGGAATCGAACCCAAGATCTCATGTTTAGCAGTAGCGCTTGCGACCACTAGAGAAACAAACGTACCCTAATTGCGTAACACACTATCGATCGGAATCTGAATCATTTTGAAACAAATTGCTAATCCATTGCTTCATATATCTGCTCGACAATGTAAATAACCCAATGAATAATAATAATATCCTGGGACATTATTCACACACGGTCATCTGATCCCAAACTAAGCAGAAGATCTGCTAAGTTTGGGATGTACTATGGAAAAACCAAATAACTGATATACTACATATACTACTTTTTAACCGACTTCCAAAAGGAGGAGGTTCTCAATTCGTCTGAATGTTTTTTTTTTTTGTTACGCCATTACTCAAAGACGAATGGACCGATTTAGAAAATTCTTTTTTTGGTTGATAGGGTATACTTCCGAGGTGGTCCCATATAAATTTTATTAACTTTGCTTGGGGAGTTTTTGAGTTAGCTTCAATAATGCGTATATTTCCCACTTATTTTATGTGGATGATGTGATGGTGTTTTAATAACTTCCTATCACTGTTATTTACATGGCCATATCTACAATTATTGTGCTCAATTATGTATTCGAATTTGTGTGGGGTAGGTTCCACAACTAAAAAGTGAAAAATAAAAACTTTTTAGCAAAAAATAAAACCGACTTCCAAAACAAAACACTACAAAGTGAAATATAACTTTAATTTCGGAAGTCGGTGGCAAAAAACGAAAATACAAAACCCAAGACACCGACTACCGAAATTAAAGTTATTTTTCACTTTGTAGTGTTTTGTTTTGGAAGTCGGTTTTATTTTTTGCTAAAAAGTTTTTTTTTTTTGTAAATACATACTTATATGTATAATTACACCCAGACTCAGAACAAACAGACATGTTCATGCACACAAATGTTTGTCCTGGATGGGAATCGAACCCCTGTTGTAGAACTGTTAAAATGAAACCGATTCCGATCGATAGTGTATTACGCAATTAGGGTGCAGATGTAGGTATATTCAAATAAAACGAGTTTTCGTACATTTATTAATCTACCTATAATTTAATTACAATATTTTTACACAAAATTTAGATAAACTAGTTGTATATCTATATTATTATTATACCCCTAAGCTATACCCTTAAGCTATATTAAAACTACTTATTTCTACGATAGATTAATTATACAAAATGCATAAACTGTAAATAGCAAATTCGTCAGAGCCTCGTTGGTAAATTCAGCAGGGTGTACCGCGGGCAGGTGAGGCTGACTTTGGCTCTGCTGGTGTTGGTAGAGCCACTTACACCCCATAGGTTGTGGTATGCCATGGCTGGAAGTAACTGCGTAAAACAGCAGCTTTCCAAGATGAGTGGGTTCTGTTCTCATGCACCAAGGACCTGGAATATGGAAAACATTTTGTTAAAAAATTTAAAGTAATCTTACCAAGGAGTATTGTGTTATCCAATAACTGGGTTCTGGAGATCAGATAGGCAGTTGCTCCATGTAAAATACTGGAACTCAGCTGCATCTGGTTAGACTGGAAGCTGATTCAAACATAGTTAAGAAAAGACGAGGCAGATGTTGATAAGAAGGCATGTCACTGCTATGCAAGAACATTTTAGTTTCCGGACACAAAGTCTATAAAAAATCTGCCCAATTAAGCTGTAGTTGCTCGTATGGTGTGACAGAAATGACAAGCGTTTTGAAGATAATAAGTTTATTAAAATTCTAATTCTAATCTAATTAAAAGTCTAAGATAGTTTGCGCGAACATCACCTTCGGAGTAAGTTCGTGACGGCCGGCGGAGACCGAGCACAGGCGCCGCGCGCAGACGCGGAGCCATATTGAAAACGCTGTCTTTTCAATAATGGTTCCGCGCCTGCGCCCGGAAATGCTGTACACACCTCACGTGGCTGATGACGGTGCAACCATGGTATGTGAGCTCAAATCTGTTGCGTCCTTCGAAACATAGGTGAAGCCTCAAAGCCCTCTCAACGAATTCACTCAAATTATGGATATTCAGTGTAACTTAGTTTTTCAATCTAATTTTATAATGGCCTAACAACTTCTGCCCGCGACTTTGTCCACGTAAAATTGCTTGTTCAACATAAAGTATGTCTTATGACACACGGCAGTATAGTAGCTTCCCAGTAGTGAAAGGATTTTCAGAATCTGATCAGTATACGTCGGAAGATTACGCCCTACATACCAATTATAGTATAGGTTGTATTTGTTTACAAGCACCGAACTGAGATTCCTGAAAACTACTAATGCTTACCTGGAGTCTGTTGCTACTCCTAGGACTATCTTCTCGTCGTTTGATTTATGTTTTGTTATGTGTGCTAATTCTATGTTCAAAATCTTAACTTATTTAAAAAAGTTAGGTATATTCATATTTTAAAACTATGAGCATATTGTTATCTGTTATCTTGTTAAAATTCATATTTTATTAGACCTATGAATTTATAACTGATATGTTTATTGTGACTTGTAATTATATGTCTAGTATTTAAAATGTTAGTTTAAGTTGATTCATTAATAAATAAAATTATGGATTCTGTACCGGTGATTACCAATTTTGTATTGTGAGAACATAAACTCACCTTCATATTCTTCACTACTGAGCCACAAATTCTGGTAGTTTGGTGGCGGCTCGAAGGACCTTGCGAGAGAAACCTCTCGAAGGAGAAACTTGCGGCGATGACTGTTGACTGCTGCATCAGCATCTTCAGACGAGTGGGAGAAGCTGCTCGCCCAGGCACCTGAAAAAAGTTTAAAATGGCGTTTGAGAAAAACAAACATAAATTAACTTCACACCTGTTTTCGCCAAAAGGTAAGAAAGAGATGTAAATAAGTGTAAAAGCGTCAGTTGATTGTTGAAAAAAGAAAATAAATAAATAAATTTAAAGACGGTTATTAAAATATATCATCAGTATGTCAAGGCGCGAGAAATTTATTTATTTACTTTTATTGTTTTAAAATGCCAAGGAGAAGACTACCTGACTTAGGTCGTCGAAGACAATCAAATTGCACTTGGTCGTTTGGAGAGACAATCAATTTGCGCATCAATCTGCATCAATCACGTAAAAATTGACAATGATTACAATTTTATTAATCGTTTCAGGGACCCTTTACCATGTACATGGTAACACGAGACGCGTTCACTGCAGATGAAGTCATCGGCGCAGATTTGCCGATCCAGTGCACGCAATACCTTACAAATCAATACAAAGCAACAAATCCATACGGTGCGAACCTCGTGCTCATCATTAACGCTTGCGACCATGACAAAAGGGGGCGGATACACAAAAAAACTGTTGCGAAGAGAGACAAGATAATTTATTATCTAAACTCCCTTCAATGTTAATGGCTTTCTGTCACTTATCGAAGCCATATTCGGATCTTTAGTCCAATAGGAAGACGCCATGACTTTTATTGATCGTAGGACCGCACCCACGACTATGCCTCCCTTTACTCCCCTTACCCCTAACCCCTTTACTCGCCGCACATGATAACTCTCTCGAGCTGTTACCTGATCATTATCACGCAGAGCTCGTCTAAGCCGAAATGTGTTAGTCAGAGGTGAACTGGTTAAAATACTGGTTCAAACGTGTCCGGCTCAGTACCAATTCCAGCTTGGCTGCTTTTGGAGTGACGTCTGTGATTTATGCCTTAGAGCGCAGTATCGTGTTCCGTACACGGTCGGTAAGTCGAACTCCGAAGATGCTGCGCTAAATCGCTCACTGGCAAATCTCAAGCTTGGTCCTCTGCTGAACTGTCTGATAAGTCCTATGTAATAGTGGGTGAGTCTGTTGCCACCAACCGGACTCAGTGAGCTTCATAAAATATCTCTATCTCAAATAATTGACTTTGAATCGACAACTTTCTCGTCAAATGTTATATAACCACCATTTCACTATTTAAACAAAAGTAAACTAACAATAAGCTAATAAGAACATCTCTTACCTTCATATAAAATCTTAGGAGCCGTGTTATAGTAGAGCTGCAGTGCTCCCGGCGCCCCAGTGCGACTCGAAAGAGCAAACGTCCTGCCCGGCAGACGGCGGGTGGCGCACTGCGGCATTGCACAAAGGAAGTCTAGTCTAGATATCTAGCTACACTGCGCAGGTCACGATCGATCCCTCGATGTGAGATTTACGATGCATTTTATTATATTATTATCTATATGGGACACAAAACAAAAAAATATTCCGAAGGTTTACTTCGTAAGTTCACGACCTCGGGCGACTTGCGACAACATCTACAAGCACGTGCACGTGTCTCAGTGGTGACGGCGACTTGTCAGACCGCGCTCGTCGGTCGCACCCACTCTGAAGTCGTGGCTGCAGCGCTGTTAGCTAGTACATTATGATTCAGTCGCACGTCAAATGAAACCGTTCGCTCCGTAGGTCGCGTTGCGGTACTCGTGAAACGTTTTGAGCAACTTCTTTCATTTCTTTTCTTAGCAATCTGTAACGCAAGACGCGTATCACTTGAGCGTGTACCTCGGGGCCTAGGCCTAGTCAGAAACTGTGTGTAATAATATACTTTAGTTTTGGCTTGAGTTTATACTTCACTAGTAGCTCGCCCCTGCTTCGCATGGGTTTTACGACTTTACATAACATTGAGGTTTCTCTAAAAAATGTAAGTGTAATATTAATATTTTATACACAATAAATAAAGCTTACAGAATAAATTGTTTAAATGATAGTGAAAATCGAATCAAAATCCGTTGCGTAGTTTAGAAGGACAGCGCGGTCACAGAGAGAGACACGAAAAGCGACTCTAATTTATTATAATAAGATGTATAGATTTAATTTAAAATTTGAACAAATTAGACCCAATTTTGCAAGAGGGCAGATGACTAAGGAGACACGTAATTTCACATAAATTACGTGTCTCCTTAGTCACCTGCCTAGTCTTTTCTCAACTACGTTGGGGTCGGCTTCCAGTCTAACGGCATGCAGCTGGGTACCAGTATTTTACATGGAGCGACTGCCTCCATAACCCAACGACATGGAAAGACTGGTTATCAGACCCTTGGCGTTTTTTTCCAACAGGGATTCAAGACCATGTAATTCATTTTCGAATCTTAACAATCAGTCAAGATTAGCTAAAACTCTAACTCTTTTTGTTTGTTTTTTTTTCTCAGTTTGTCTTTATTTGGTATTGTTCATCTAATCATTGAGCTCCTTAAGCTCAGCACCCTAATTGTGTAACACACTATCAATAGGAATCGGTTTCATTTTGACAGTTCCACAATATTCAATGCGTTATTTACATTGTCGAGCAGACCAATATTCGAACATATGCAGCAATGGATTAGCAATTTGCTTCAAAATTATTCAGATTACGCAATTAGGGTGTTGAGTTGAGCTGCGCGACTTTTGACAAATACGTGCACTGACTGGACAGGACCTCTCAATCTGTGTGGTTCTTTCCTCAAAAGACCATCTCAGACACCAATCTACATGGTCTTCATGTGAACTGACCAAGATCATGTCTGGACTTTAAAAGAGACTGATCTCTGACATTGAGATTGTCAGCTTTTCTTTATAGGAAACGCCGAACTCATCTAGTTTTAAAAACATGATCGACGTGTAAAAGTGTTTGTACAAACCTACTTACAGAAATAAAATCATTTATCTACTTGAAGATATGGTTCTTCAAAAGATATTCGTGTGTGTGTGTGTGGTCTACATACCATGTTTTGTATCGTTACAATCAATGGATTTTTGCTGGGAGTGAGCTTTTTCTGACACACTGAAATACATGGACCTTTTGCAGTGTTGTCGTTGTCGTCAATATTGTGATATAGGTTCATAGAAACAACGAGGGGGAAAAGGGGATTACAGGTGCCCCCGCCCCTTTAGACCTGATCTGCTACCCCTGGAGCCTTACAGCCCCTACAGTAGGTACTCGCCGGTATTTTGAACAGTTAGCGATCAACTATTAATATCATATAATGAATCTCTTTTACTTACATGACTCCTACAATCTTCTGTACGTTTCTTGAGAAAATCGTTGATAGCTAGTCGCTTTCTCGTCGGCGGTGGCACTAGTGCCTAAACCTAATCAGGTCAGTAGTCTCCAGCTAGAGGAGAGGTATGAAACTAAACAATGAAACGAACTCAGAAACTTAACTTTTAATTTAACTCCAAAAGACATTCACATAATTTCGGGCTTACAACGGCTGAATTATACCGCTGAACAAAAATTTCTTCGACCCAATCTGTGTAGAACGTCGAGCAGAATGTTCCATTGAGTCTCAGATACTCTAACTGCACGCATTTCTATTCCTACAAAATGTTAGGTACATTTGAATACTTTTGTACATCGATACAATTAAATATTGATCTACGATGAACAGTTACTCACTTACTTTGTATAAAAACGATCCAACTCGCACGAAATATTGCAGTATATTATTATTATTATTATACTCTTTGTTGATCACGTCTAGTTGACTTGAAGTTGATAAAACCACAGACAGATCACTGATATCAAGGGATAAACTAAAAACTCCTTTGTACTTACGCGTTGCCAGCCTATAAAGTATTTATATATTTCTAATTTCCCTTTTCAAGGCTTATCTGCGTTATTTTTAACAGTTATAATTATATTATAATAAAATAACATTTGAACTGTAGAATTTAACGTTAAAAAACTAATTGGATTAATAAAAACTGTAAAGAAAAATTAACCGGTAAAATTACGGTCTTTATTTATTTCAATCGGCAATATTTACACCAAATATGATTCTGATATGAAATGAATTGAGTATGATTCAGCTATACCTACTATCACCATTTTACGAAAATTAGAGGAATTGCTAATGAATTGCTGGGAATTCAGGAAATGAATTGCTTTTAGAGGAATTGCTTAAAGTGGCCATTTTAAGCCATCTGCTCTTTAAACTCACAAATGTTTAGGTATTCTTATCTCGCTAGACACGTACTTAGTTGATTATTATTTTGTTTAGTACTGCCGCGTCTGTTGCACGTGCGCTCGTGTATAATATTACAATTTATATATTATTTGTTTTCGTATCAAAATGCTTCGTCATTCTTTAGTAGTGTTTTCCTTAAGTTTGTGTGTGCTATGTGAGCTAATTAATAAACATGAAGGTTTGGTATTATTCTTTTATTTTTATGTTTTTTTATTTTATTTTGATTCCGTCAAGAATTGGTTACTTTGGCGTGGTTTCTAAGCTCTTCAGTTAAACAATAAGAACTTACATTGTTCTCACATATGCAAGGTATAACTTAAATAATGCACAACCTCTTAAGGGGTCATTGTACTCATTATTATGAACAACTTTAACTTTTTTTTTCTTTTTTTTTTGAGATGGGTTTGCTCTTGACTTTAGTCTAGGTCTGACAAAGTCGACGATGGAGTGAGCTTATCCAGAAGAAGCCTGTTCAGTCTCACTTAGAACAGATTAGGGTTGTATGAGCTCGGAAACACAGACGCAGATAGTAAGTTTCATTCCTTTGCTGTGCGCATTATAAAAGACATTTGGAAGCGCTTAGTGCGAATTGGTGGAATAGCAACTAGGTAAGGATGGTAACTGGCAGTGCGTCTAGATATTCGATGGTAAAACTTTGAGATCAAACCTGAAATCGCGAAAAAAAAGTCAGCTGTTTCACACATTTATGTTCGTCAAAATGTAGGGATGTAATTAATGTAAGTAATTTATTGTACTTTGAATACATTCTTAACAAATTAAATATTTATAATAAATAATAAATAATTCGCAATTTCTTAAATCCCCAGATTTAATCGTCAAGTTTATTTACGGGATTTTATAGGAGGTATTATCCACTCGTGTTACTTCTTTCCTCGAAGTTTAGGTACTTATGATCTACCTATTCCGATCTCTGATTATGACGCAATTTATAGGTAAAGCTGAGTCAATAAAGCAGATTCATTCGTACAGTGAGTGGGGGTCTAAAACGGCTACTTTGGCAGAATCATATTGGGATAATAATTATGTTTTTCCTCATAGAAGTAAATAATCGTATGCTTTATGAGTGAAATGAATTGTCTTAAACCGTAAACTGTAAAACCAATTTACGAGTATGTTAATAGTTTTATATATAGGTACCCCTTGGTATTGTAATACCCAGTAACTGGATTGTAGAGGTCAGGTAGACAGTCACTCCATGTGAAATACTGGTATTCAACTGCACCCGGTTAGACTGGAAGCCGACTCCAACACACATAGTTGGGAAAAGGCTAGGTGATGATGAGTTTTGTGTATTAATGAGGTTTCCGTACCTCAAAAGGAAAAAACGGAACCCTTATAGGATCACTCGTGTGTCTGTCTGTCCGTCTGTCACAGCCAATTTGCTCCGAATCTAATGGACCGGTTAAGTTGAAATTTGGTACACGTATGTATTTCTGTGACTCAAATACGGACGTGTAAATAAATTAATTTTGAATATGGCGTACTATTTTGGGGGGCGAATAAGAAAATTTTAAAAAAGTTTTGCAAACTGTACCGTGTGACATATCAAATGAAAGGGCTTCCTGTGAGGGTCTCAAATGTATTATTTTTTTTATAATTTTCAAATAAATTGTTTTAAAGTTATTTAAAAGAATAGACGAAAATTGACCATTCCCCTTATTTCCGAAACTACTAAGCCTAAAGTTTTGAAAAAAAAATCTGAAAATATAGTTCTATACCTATAGATTACAGGAAAACTTATAACAAGTCTATGGTCTTAATATAACATGATAAACGTCTCAATATCCCAACTACGGAACCTTTCATTGTGTGTAGTCCGACACGCACTTGGCTGGTTTTTTATCACACGTCTGGATCTTCACATTGAATAGTAAGGCGCGTCGCCCACACGAGCTAGAGTAGAGACGCGTGCGGTGCTGGGGTGCGGGGGTGGGGGAAGGGAGATGCGGGGGTAGCGTGGAAAACCTCCTGAATCCACCCTCCCCCACCCCCCGCACCCCTGCAACGCACGCCCGCGCCTCGACGCTGCGTAGACTCTAACTCGTATGGGCGACGCTACACTATTATGGGTAACATTTTTATGGTTTTTAATTGGTAAAAACTTAGTCTCTTTTATTGACCAGATATGTTTACTGACCTTTAAGCAAGAATAAAAAAAAAACTTTTTAGCAAAGTAAGACCGACTTCCAAAACAAAACACTACAAAGTGAAAAATAACTTTAATTTCGGTAGTCGGTGTCTTTGGTTTTGTATTTTCGTTTTTTGCCACCGACTTCCGAAATTAAAGTTATTTTTCACTTTGTAGTGTTTTGTTTTGGAAGTCGGTTTTATTTTTTGCTAAAAAGTTTTTATTTTTCACTTTTTAGTTATTAATAATAAATATAATAATAATAATAATAATAACGCAGGGCAGCATGTGGCGAGCTGTTGGGCAGTAGCGACCCCACGGATCCTATTTCCCGGGAGAAATCTTGTCCTCATCTCTGGCTTGCCTTAATTGGCCGGCTGGAGTGAACACTGACGAGGAACAGAGCTCCCACCTCATTCTTGCCTTTATTGGCCGGCTTGAGTGGAGATTCGCAAGAGCAAACGTGCTCGGAGGAAGGAAGTATTCCAGTAAGGTGCTGGTAGGGATCTTGACCGTACTTCCGGGATTGTCCTGATAGCCGTGGAATACCTCTCCACTCCTCACGCACCTCAGGAAGTGTTGCCCCCTTGTCGCTACGTCACTATGTGCTAGCGGCCGTTTCCGGGGGCCCATTATTGAGTGTGCAAGTCACCTCCTGCCATTTTATCCGTGTATAATTGTATAACATTGGTCAGGCAGGGGACATAGTTATTCCATAGTTTAAGTAACCCAATGCACTTTAGCAAGCCAAACCCATAGCCCAATATGTTTTATTTTCACGTACAGCAATAGTCCTGCACCAACCGGGGGTTGTCCTTGGGTGCACTTGCATAGCGCATATAGGGATAATCGTCGGTTGGTGCCTCCTCATCATTTAAAATTTTGTAAGGGGCCTCTGCGAGTTGGCTTCAGCTCCTCGTACGCCTTCCAAAGGTCCGGGACCCCAGGGTCCCGAGAAATATGGAAAAAAAAAATAATAATAATTGTTTATTTATAAAAAGGTCACATTTACAATAAAAAGGTTAGCTTAACAAATAAACTAGAACACAGTTGTTTATTTGCCTGAACTAGGTTGAACCTGTGTTTCAGGCTAGAAAGTGCAGTGTATGCTATAATACGTATATAATAAATTAACAAAGAGTATAAAGTATAAAATTAAATTAAAAACTTTGGTAAATAGAAGTAAAATAGTATGTTAGTGGTTCTATTTGCAGACAACAAGTAGATCTTCTGTCTGGGCATAATCTATGGTTAGTAAATATTTAAGTATAATTTTTTTACAGCTAAAGTAATTTAATTTATAGATACTTAGTTTCCTATTTAATCTATTGTACAGAAATGGGCCTAAGAATGTAAAAAATCTTTCTACAAAGACAAGTTTTGAGGTCGCATTGGATAGGCATACTATATCATTCCGTCTTTTATTAGTATTGTCAGTATCGTAGGTAAGCAAGGTGTGCTGTTTTAATACTAAGTGCATAATGAAAAGCTGGCGAACCGTTAGTACGTTGTAGGATTTATAAAGCAGATCTGTAGGAAAGAAGAAGGGATGGAAGTTTGCTACCTTTAAAATTGCTCTCTGAGCTCTTTCAAGAGGAAGCAAATTAGTTTTGGGTGCGCCACCCCACGAAGTGATACAGTATTGAATTACAGATTGACCTAGGGCCAAATAAACTTGTGTGATTAATTTTGAATCAGCTAATGTTCGCAATTTTTTAAAAACATATATTAGTTTGCGCACTCTTTTAACTAGGCTTTCAATGTGTTTTTTAAATGAGAGGGTGTCGTCCATTATTACTCCGAGGTATTTTATGTTGCTCGTTTGGAGAATAAAAGGACAATTACACATATTGACTGTACGGTTTCCACATTGGTGGGCATATAGATGAGGGTTAGTAGTGTTAATTTGAGGTTTGCGCATGGAGAACTGAATGTATTTTGTCTTGTCAGCATTTAAAGTTAGTAAATTGCTTTGAAGCCAATTAGTCACAGTATTAAAGCCTAGTTGAGCGATTTCGAACAGTTCGCTACTGGTTTTAGCGGTAAATAATAACGCTGTGTCGTCGGCATATGATATAATTTTGCCGTCTTTAATATTCAGATTACATAAGTCGTTAATATAAATCAGGAATAGCGTGGGGCCCAGAATACTTCCTTGAGGAACACCAAAACCAGTATTTTTCTGTTCATCGCTCGTAATATTATCTATTCGAACACATTGGTACCGACCATCTAAATAGTCGGCAAATAGTTTCAGCGGCGTTCCTCTTATTCCTATGGTCTCTAATTTGTCTAGCAGAACAGAAACAGACACCGTGTCGAAGGCCTTGGCTAAATCAAGGAAGACTCCCAGGGTCTGGTTTCCTTTGCCGAGTTCTTCTGAAATATAATCAGTCAAGCTATGCACCGCATCGGCTGTCGATAGTTTGGCTCTGAAACCAAATTGCGCAGGCGATAATAAGTGGTTTTTTTCTAGGTAATTAACTAGTCTATTGTTTATGATTTTCTCTAGTATTTTTGATATCGATGGTAGTAAGGATATTGGTCTATAATTATTTACTACGTCTTTACTTCCAGATTTAAAGATAGGGATTACAACTGCCTTTTTAAGACAACTAGGGAAAATCCCTTCAGAAAGACAGATTCGAAATATATGCGTTATGGGAGGCACTAAAATATGTTTAAAGAGTTTAAGGATCTTATTGCTTATATTATCCCATCCAACTGCACAGTCATCTTTTAACCCAGAAATAATTCGGGTTATTTCATCTTCATCAGTGTCCAGCACAACAAAAGAATTCGGGTTACAGTTATTTCTTGATTTTTGGAAAAATGGTTGGTCGCAACATTTCGGAACTTTTTCAGCAAGAGTTTTCCCAACATTTACAAAAAAGTTATTTACATTATTAGTTGACAAGATTGGTGAAGTATTAGCTAGCAGTAAACTTGAATTTGATTCATGCTGTTTAGACATATTGGTGACGTTTTTAATATGTTTCCAAAGCTGCTTACTATTGTTACCTGCTCTATTTAATTCATATTTATCGTATTTATTTTTTAAATTCTTTAAGAGATTATTGCAAAAATTCCTGTATCTTTTATAGGTGGTTCGAATTATTAGATTATCAGGGTATCTCTTACTTCTCTGATGTAGTTTATCTCTGTGTCTTATACACCGAATCAGTCCTGGAGTAATCCAAGGTTTAATATTATAAAGTTTCTTATTTACTGTATAAACTGTCGTGTTACGTAATATTGCTTGTTGGACACGTTTTATTAAGTACGATAAAGCTAAATTAGCGTCAGCAGTATTATAAACTAGGCTAAAATCAATGTTGCACAAATCTAATTCGAGTTTATTTGTGTTTAATTTGGTTTTGGTCGTGGGACGATTTAGCTTAGGCAGCGTTAAATTTACGGTAAGTAGGACAGCGTGGTGGTCAGTAATTGTTGCGTTAGTAACAAGCGTAATATATGATAAGCTGGTTTTGATCATCATATGGTCGAGGCAGGAACCACTCTGATGAGTAGGCAATGTGTGAGCGGGGAGAAATCCGTGGTATGAGCAGATATTAAGGTAATCTTGGGTCCCTGCATCGCAGTTTTCAGAGCCAATATTTATATTTAAATCACCTGTTAATATAACATTCTTAAATGAGCTTAGCTCTTGAAAAATCTGGTTTAAAGAATTGTGAAAAGAATCCAAGTTTCTAGTGGAAGGCGACCTATACATAGCGATTATCGCTGTGGTTGTACCAATTTTGATAACTAAGCAATTACTCATACAGTCTTGCAGAGTAGGTTCCTCGACAGTGACCTTTAATGATTCTTTAGCAAAGACTACTACACCATCATTTTGATTGTGGTTTATTGTGGTATGCAATAAGTTGTACCCAGGTATAACTGGAAGGTTATCGATGCGGTTAACTAGCCAGCACTCGGTTAGTACTATTACATCACAATCAAAGTTAAGTCTATGAAGGAAAACTTTAAAGCTATCTATGTTCTTATAAATACTACGAATATTTTGGGTCAGTACGGTTAGTGACTTTTGATAATTGGAAAGATATTGTCTGCAATCCTCAACGTCACATGTCTTTGACACAGTTAAAAATGTGTTATCTATTTCGGTAATTAAGTTATTATCCATACTAAACTAAAAAAAAAAAAAATAACAATAACAAAGTACGTCTAAAATATAAACAAGTATGTGGCGCTCTTAGGCGCCTTCATAATCAATCGAGTTGATATACCTGTATTCGGCAGCTTTTTTGGCAGGACAATCTGCGTCTCCCGTCTTGTGGTTGGATTGTTTTTTAAAGCGCAAACATGTCGCACATTTTGGCGCATCGGCTTTCTTTGTGCAATCTTGAATTGCGTGTCCTTCTTCACCGCAATGTCCACATGCAGGGGCACCAATTTTGCATGTTTTGGCTGCGTGACCGTACTGCTGACATTTGTAACATCTCGTTACCAGTGTGAAGTCTCGTACCGGGCACGACGACCAGTTTATAAATAATCGGTCTTGTGTGATGAGGGCCTTACGTATGATGGCTATCTTCTATAATATAGTTGCAATTCTCAGCATCTCTCCTGCCAGATTTGTGGCTTAGTTTTACTGAAGTCAAAAATGTATCTAAGGATATAGAGGGTAGTTTGTCGGCCAAGTTCTGTTCATAAATACATTTATAAACCTCATTTTCAGCCATCGATGTGGGAACTCCTATAACTATAATGCGTGGTTTGCGCTTTTTAGGTTCGTCGACGGTAAGCCCTGACGAAGCGAGTTGGACAGTCTGCTTGAGTCTATCTAGGTCATCTTTAGTTTCAGTACTTATTATGAGTCCTCCTTTGCCAATTTTACGTACGCCTCGTACTTTCAGCTTCATTTCTCCAGGGCATATGATTTTTTGGACCATGTTCTTGGTGTCGTCACTGGTCTTTGAGTTGTCACTGGGATAAATGGCCACGGAGCTAACAGTATTTGGACGAACAAAAGTTTTGGACCCCTTCTTTACCATATCTGCAAAGGATGTAGAAGTGGATTCCTGCTTCGTACAGGAATCCTGGATCGTCCGGTTCATCTCCATTAGACACTCTGATAGGTCTCGAGCTTCGGTCATGTTTTTAAGGGAGTTATGAGTTTGTATGGCTTTTTGCTTTAGTGACTGGTATTGCACAGCCATTTGCGAAACTCCATGTCCAACTTTCCGGCAAAGATTGCTTATTTTTAGCTTCTGTTCAGCGTTTAGCTTTCCCTCAGAAGCAATAGCACAAACCTCATTCAGGCACTGCTCTATAGCAGCATATATATGAAACTTACCCCACACAAATTCGAATACATAATTGAGACAATAATTGTAGACATAGCCATGTAAATAACAGTGACAGGAAGTTATTAAAACATCATCACATCATCCACATAAAATAAGTGGGAAATATACGCATTATTGAAGCTAACTCAAAAATTCCCAAAGCAAAATTAAAAAAAATATATGGGACCACCTCGGAAGTATAGCCTTTCAAACAAAAAAAAATAAATTCCAAATCGGTCCATCCGTCTTTGAGTAATCGCGTTACAAACATACAAAAAAAAACATACAGAGGAATTGAAAACCTCCTCCTTTTGGAAGTCGGTTAATTAAAATGGAGTTGTACTGTCATTAAGAGGATTGTGAAGCTGTAAATTTTCATACAAAAAGAGATAACGTTTTTCTCCCAGTAAACACAGTCTAATTTTCATATTTTTTGGAAATGTTGTAGGTATAATGAAAAACTAGGTCCGTATGTTTTTATTATAAAGAAATATTGCATACAATATAAGTTATTAGCATCTAAATAGCTATATTTTTGACATAAAAACATCCTCGAGCATTTTTATTTTTTTTAATTCAATTAAATTGAATTACTAAAAACGAAAAACAGACAGACCTAGATTACAGTATACTGAATGTAATGAGATCAAAGTTGTCTCATTTCGTAAATGTTTAGGGGAGTAAAAACGTTATCGCCCGAAACAATATTTATGTAAATAATTGTATGAAATGTAGGTAATTGCCTCCAAAAATAGCGCCGCGTATCGGCACTTCACAATCCTATTAACCTCTGCTTTCCCTTTCTGAGGAATACAGGCGTGATTCTTTGTTATGTTGTAGGTTCCAGGTGTACTTGGAAAGAAGCAAGCGGTGTCTGCGTCAATATATTTCAATGTGAAAGTTCTCAAATATTTCTCAAGACGAAGGAATTTCCACCGGTAAGCATTACAATTTAAATTTATTACCTTATATTTTTTATTTGTGATGGGTTTGCTCTTGACTCTAGTCTAGGTCAGAGGTGACAGAGACAGAGACGACGATGGAGTGAGCTTACCCAGAAGAAGCCTGTTCACTCTCACTTTGAAGAGATTAGGGTTGTATGCGTTCGGAAACACAGACGCAGGTAGTGAATTCCACTCCTTTGCTGTGCGCATTATAAAAGACACTTGGAAGCGCTTAGTGCGAATTGGTGGAATAGCAACCAGGTAGGGATGGTAAGCTCGTGAGGACGCTTATATTCCCCATATTTCTTTACGCAGCTGAAACCTGGACCTTGCGAGATGTGGAAAGGCAGAAAATAGATGCTCTGGAAATGTGGTGCTGGAGAAGAATGCTTGGGGTTTCGTGGACCGAGTTTCGCACGAACGTCTCGATACTTCGAGAACTCGGTATCAGGCAGCGTCTGTTCTCGACAGTACAATCTCGCATGCTGACATTTTTCGGACATGTTTCCCGGCGTGATAATCAGTCCATAGAACGCCTTGTCGTCCAAGGGAAAGTAGAAGGCACTAGACCGCGCGGAAGGTCACCCACGCGTTGGACTGACCAGATTAAGTCTGCCATTGGGGGTTCAGTTAACGAATGCAGTAGGATGACCTCTAACAGGCAGCGGTGGCGAAATGTCGTGAAGTGCATCACGTCTGCCCCTTCCAATACTGCTACGAGTACTTAACGATCACGACCGCTCTGTCAAGAGCGTACCGGATAAGAAGGAAAGGGATGGTAACTGGCAGTGCGTCTAGATGTCCGATGGTAGAAGGGGGCCGGCGGAATGAGGTCGTGGAGTTCTCGGGCACACTCTCCGAAGTACAATCTGTAGAAGACCGACAAGCAGGCAACCTTGTATCACAGTCATCATTTCAGCCGAAAAAGCGACTGACTCCGTAAACAGCTTCTATTTACATGCAATTATGAAAAAAAATATATATTATCATTAGACATGCATGCCTATTACGTTTGTGAAATTTTGACAGATAATTTAATTTGGTTTGATTCAGTTACATTATAACATGCTCATTTATCTACTAAACGAATCTGGAAATCGATTTGATAGCCACTTAAGACAAAAGGTGTTAAATCGATTTAACGTCTTTTTGACAGGCCAGTTGGCGTGGTTGGTTAAGATATCACCTATCATGCCGCAGGTCGTGGGTTCAATTCCCATCCAGGACAAACATTTGTGTGCATGAACATGTCTGTTTGTTCTGAGTCTGGGTGTAATTATCTATATAAGTATGTATTTACAAAAAAAAAAAAGTAGTGTATGTAGTATATCAGTTATCTGGTTTCCATAGTTCAAGCTCTGCTTAGTTTGGGATCAGATTATCGTATGTGAATAATGTCCCAGGTTATTATTATTATTTTTTATAGGCTACAATTTCGTACGCCCACCAGACTGGCTGATGCTTTCAGTTTCATAGCATCCCAGAGTAAATACTGAATGTACCGGGGCCCTAAACCTTCTCCTCCTGACCTCATATTCCATCAGTAGAGAAAATAATAATTAATTAATTTCTTTCTACAAAGGAACACATACAAAGAACATACCTTTCTTTCATACACACACACGAACGGGAACCCACCCACACGCACTCGTACACACCTCCCATATACACACAGCACGATATAATAATTTAAGAGTAAATTATATTTTTGATATGTTCTCATTTTTTTCATACTTTTCATTTCTGTTATTGCTTTGTATTTTATTTTTACTTCAGGAGTCAGAGGCTTCAAACATGTTTCTTTATTATTATTATTTATTATCTGTGTGTAAAATTATATTTGTTCTCTTTCAGATATGCACATTCAAAGGCAAGGAACCAATTATCTGCTGCACAGACTGCACCATTGTTGAAGATGTTAGGTAAGCACGAACTATGACAAGATATAAGACATTATAGATCATGACCTAATCAGTAAATGTATATAATAAGGGGACATAGTCCTTCAATAAAATCAAAATCAAAAGTCATTTATTGAAACTAGGCTGAGAATCAGCACTTTTCGAATGTCAAAATGACATAAGATTGTCCCCCAAAACGCCCGCTCTTCACCACTTCCTAGTGCTTTAGACGGGGAGAAGAAGTGGCGCAACAAACTCCCCATTAGCACAGCTGACTGTTCAGTAAAAAAAATGACTCTATACAACACTGCGCATAATAATTTAAGTGCATTACGCAACACAAAACATTAAATTAAATTATTTGCTATAAGTAAGCCAGCACACGCCAATATACCAAAAAAAAAAAATCGAAAACTATACTCAAGCAGAAATAAAAGTACCAAACTAAAAACGTAAGCAGAACTTTATGCCTAAATAAAATCCTCCAGTAATAAAGGATGTGCCCACTTACATATATCCGTATATGAAGTCGTAATAGTTTAAGTTACCCAATCCACTTTAGCCACCCAAACCCATAGCCCGATATCTTTTATTTCCACGTTCTGCAATAGTCTTGCACCAACCGGGGGTTTTCCTTGGGTGCAATTGCATAGTACATATAGGGATAATCGTCGGATGGTGCCTCCTCATCATTATAAATAAAAAATAAATAAACAAAAATAATATCCTGGGACATTATTCACACACGGTCATCTGATCCCAAACTAAGCAGAGCTTGTACTATGGAAACCAGAGAACTGATATACTACATACACTACTTTTTTTTTTGTAAATACGTAGTTAAATAGATAATTACGTTCAGACTCAGGATATAAACAGACATGTTCATGCACACAAATATGTTTGCCCTGAATGGGAATCGAACGAAATATTTTGTACTGTTTATTACTTTGCGTGCAAAATCTCGTACATTTACTTTTTTCGTCACCACTGCTTAAACTTTATTTAAACAAAAGTTTTTGAAGAAAAAAATCAAATAATAGTGAATTTATGTTGATTTTGTAAGAGTTTATGAAGAATAGAGTACCCATACACACACACACACACACACACACACACACACACACACACACACACACACACAAACACACACACACACACACACACACACACACATATGGTGGTTATTTTTTTTTATATCTTGTATAACTCGAAAACTATAATATTTTGCGGAAGATTTAAAATTATTTAAAAAAATATAAGTATGTTTCCTTATTTTGGGAGAGCTTGACTAAAGCTACCACCACCTACAGTATTTCGGTAGATTTCTCTGACACCCTGTATAGAAAGAATAAAGGTGCTGTTGGGGAGTTTGTTGCACCACTTTTTCCCAGCTAAAGCGCTAGGAAGTAGTGAAGGGCGGGCTTTTTGGGGGGACTGTCGTATGTAACTTTGACGTTCCAAAATTGCTGATCCTAAGCCTAATTATTTGAATAAATGATTTTTAATTTGATTTGATTTGTCAAATCAGATAATAATATTATCTGTTCTCTACATATAAAAAAAACTTTAAATACTGGTTGATTTATTTACCGTCTTGAAAAAAGAATAGGGTACAATAGGTGAACGGAGTTGCCAATTGCATACCTAGTTTATTTTTTTTTTGTTTTTTCTATAGATTAGACAGAAATTGCTCTATCAATAAGCACTTCACATCTGAAGTAAACTATCAATAAAAACATAAATTTTGAAAGAACTTTATAGATAGTTAAAAAAATAACTAGGTATGCCATAGGCTTCTACTCCGTCCACCTATTTTTTTTCAAGACGGTAAAAAAGTCACCCAGTAAATACCTAATTATATCTAAATATAAACACACATAAATACACGATTATACTAAAACAAACAATAGGAAAACAGTAACGTTGTGATCATACTACCAGGTTCTTACGAAACATTTTGTTTATTTGCAGGAAAATCATATTCAACCCGAAAACAGAGCTGCTGTCTTTAACAGGACAAAAAGCTAATGACAGTAAGTTTTACTCAGCTTGTTAAATAACTACTACTAAAAAACCGGCCAAGTGCGTGTAGGACTACGCACAATGAAGGGTTCTGTAGTTAGGATGAATCCCAAGAACAAACTTAACATTGTAGTTGAAAAACTTGTTCTCCCATACATTCCAACTGCAAATTTTAATGTAAATTGCTATGCACAATATTGACAGAATTATCATATTGTTTTAAGACCATATACTTCTTATAAGTTTTCCTGTAATCTATAGGTATTGAACTATTTTCTGTATTTTTCTTTAACTGCCACGCGAACAAAGCCCATATGCGCTCTTTACAGAGATCTGTAAAGACACGCTTAGAGGAGCTGCGTACCGCTGGCTGGGACAAGATGCTGAGCGACCTAGAGCCTACCCACCTAGCCTTCTGGCAACTCCAGAGGAAGCTCAGATCCCAAGAGACTGCCTCTATGCCCCCCCCCCCCCCCCTTATCCGCCCTGACAAGACCATCGCTTTCCATGATGTCGACAAGGCTGAATGCCTAGCCGATAGTCTTGAGGCCCAGTGCTCACCCAGCTCTCAACCTGTAGACCAAGCTCACCTCTCTGAAGTCGACGCGAAAGTCGAACGTAGAGCCTCCCTCCCTCCCGTTGAAGACCCTGATTGTCCCCTGCCCCCTGTCACTCCAGACGAGGTGCAGGACATAATCAAGGGTCTTAAAACCCGTAAAGCCCCCGGCTCAGGTGGAATTACCAATAGGGTGATCCAACTCTTCCCTGCCCACCTTATAATGCTTATGGTCACCATCTTCAATGGTACCATGAGCAACAACATCTTTCCTCAAGCATGGAAAGAGGCCACTGTAATTGGCATCCCCAAGCCCGGTAAGCCCAAGGCTGAGTCCTCTAGTTACCGCCCCATCAGTCTGCTCAATGTGCTCGGCAAAATCTATGAGAGGCTTATTTATAAGCGACTCAGAGACTATGCCGAGACAAAGGGTCTCATCCCTAACGAGCAGTTCGGCTTCCGAACGCAGCATTCCTGCGTTCATCAGGTCCACCGCATCATCGAACACATAAGCGTTGGTTTCCAACGCGGTATGATGACGGGTGCTGTCTTCTTTGACATAGCGAAAGCGTTCGACAAAGTCTGGCACAACGGCTTATTATATAAGCTCTACCATACCATTGTTATGTACACCTATAATTTGTGTATACATTAGCAGTAATACCTCTCCTAAATACGCTAAACTAATGTTGAATGTATATGCTGTTGGTGTTCTTTAATAAATAAATAAATAAACTCGGCGTGCCGGACCGTCTCGTGCTCATCTTACGGGACTTTTTGTCGAACCGCACCTTTCGCTATCGCATAGAAGGAGCGCCCTCCCCCAACCCCATTCGTGCAGGAGTCCCACAGGGCTTCGAGCTCGCCCCCCTCATCTTCACGCTGTTCACCAGCGATATCCCGAAAAGTTAAAGGGCGCAGTTAGCTCTGTTCGCAGACGACACGGCCATTTACTACTCGGGCAGGGACCAGATCCCGATATCTCGCACTCTCCAAACCGCAGTCGATAACCTCGGCGCCTGGTTTAGGAAGTGGAGAATCGAGGTCAATCCCGACAAGAGTCAAGTGGTCCTCTTTCTGAGACCGCGTCGCACTCGACTCCCCCCCCCCGACCGATCACCATGTTCGGCAAGCCGAGCCCCTGGGAGACGCGAGCCAAATACCTTTGTGTGACCCTCGACCACCACCTCTCCTTCGCTGAGCACATAAAGCAGGTGCGTTCGCGCGCCGCTTTCACTCTCGGTAGACTCCACTCCGTTCTGAATGCACGTAGCAAATTGTCACTTAGTTGCAAATTGCGCATTTATAAAGCGTGCATTCGCCCCATCATGACCTATGCGGGTTCAGTATTTGCGCACGCAAAACCCCCACCACATTCATAGGATGCAGGCCCTCCAAAACCGTTTCCTCCGAAAGGCAACGGGAGCCCTTTGGTTCGTTCGGAACGAAATCCTCCACTTAGATCTCGACATTCCCACCATCTCCCAGTTCTTGAAACGCAATTCCAAGCGTTTCATCGACTCAGCCACCAACCATCACAACCCTCTGGATGTCGAGGCGGCTAGCTATGTCCCCTCTCATATTAGTACGGTCCGCCGCCCTAGGCTTGTCCTCTCAAATCCCGACGACCCCATAACTCTTCTCCAGGAGAGCAGACCGTAGGAACAAAAACAAATCGACATTCCGACCTCGCCGCCGAGTTCCCTCGCGATGACCCCGTAGTAATTGTCCTCTTCCCCGTCCCTTGCTCGGGTATGAAGTGCCAGCTGGTGTCGTAGCTGAGCCAGTAGCTTTAAACTCCCCTGACAATAATAATCACTCTAATTTGATCCAGCCGGTCCCATCTTGCTGTCCTGCCCCCAGCGACGCCCTAAGCCGAGGTCCGTTCCCCACAGGGGGAGCCCTTAGCGTGTAGTCGCTTAGTCTGTAAGTTTATGCCCCTGGCTGGAGGCTTTGAGTTCGCTTAAGGCAGCCACAGGGTAGTCCGGTTAAGTAGTCACGGCCTCTCTAGGCCAACTACGAGATGCCATTTATAAATAATAAAAAAAAAGAAACAAGCCAGTCTTGGCTCTGGCGTGGGACGGTGAACAAGTTGTACTTAGCTGATCCTTGACTCTAGATATAATTAATTTTGTGATTCGAATTAATTATCACTTCAATTACTAAATTATCATCGTATGATTAATGATTATTATTTGTAATAACAAAAGAAGATAGTGCAATTGGTTATTGCCACAATTAGTGACTTAGCTGTAAAAATTGTTAATTATTATAATAAGGAATATAAGTTTTTAAACCGACATGGTCACTAACATTATCATTAGAACTTAAAACGGGATATTTACCATGTATATTAATTGATTCGAGTTTCCGATATTTCGGCACTGTTGCAAGTGCCACGATCACGGATAAACTAACAGTATAAAAACAGTTTATCCGTGATCATGGCACTTGCAACAGTGCCGAAATATCGGAAACTCGAATCAATTAATATACATGGTAAATATCCCGTTTTAAGTTCTAATGATAGTAAAAAGAATAGTTCAATCTATCTTCAGCCTATCATTTAATTGTGTCTAACCCCTTCTGCTTACATATACGTATATATTCTACTATTACCTTCTCATTCCAGAATGTGTGCATTTTGTCGATAAACTGGACTATGACTGCAAAATAAACACAAGAGCTAACTACACGAGGATTTTAGATCCTGTCTCCACTTGTTACGAAATTGGAGTCACCACAGAAGAAATTCCTGTAGAAATGCCAGCCCCAAGGGAATCATACTTGGTCAGTAGTTTAAACTTCCAGTTTGACTTTAGTAGTTCCTAAATAATTCCTAAATAATTGAACCTGTTCTTAACATAATGGCTTTCGGTCGCAGTAACTAAGCTAGGGTACCCCGACCAAACTGACCCCAAAATAGGAATCATTTGAGGTTCACAAAAAAGTTACCTAAATGATATTTTTAAGAGGTTTAATCAAGTACATGCGTCGCGCCGCATCGCATTGAATTTGCGTGTCACCGCATCGGATCGCTTCGTAATTGCGTTCACTTTGAATCACCTACGTAAGACGTCGCGTCAAGGTTTCAGATTTTCTCTGTAACCCAATTTTTAAATAACTTTTCTCACATTTTTGTGATTAATATGGAGAATAATTTATGAATGTTAGGTAAAATTGCGTGCTTCACGTAAAATTTTACTCGCAAGTCCAATTTTTTATTTTTTATTTACACTAACAAAACACTGCTTAGGTGAATGAGTGTGTTGAAAAGAGACAACAATAATTACTCGTATGAGACAAGCACGGCTTACATTTCTCTCACTCTCTAATTGTGCCTTCTTGTCAACGTCAGTCGTTTATCGCCTCCTCTTGCGCTCGCTCTTATGTTTACCGTGTTTTATTGGATTTGGTGAACTTGACTTGTGTTTTGGACTTTCGATTCCATACTGATTTGGACATTTTAATTCCCTGGAACAACAACTCGGCACGTTTACTGGATTTTGATATTGTGCGTGATTACTATGGCGTACTCTCAACGGGATTATGCAGAAATGCATTATTATTACGGTTACGCACAAGGAAATGCGGGGCTTGCTGCGAGATAGTACCGGGATATGTTGATACGCAGAGGAGCGCATCAACCAGCCACTTATCCGGACCGACATCTTTTTCTTCGTGTGCACAATGCTTACATGGAAGGCCGCTTACCTAGATCGAGCCGTCGTCGGTCTGTTGAAGGTGAACCGGCAGATCCTGACCGTGTTGACGTTGTGTTAGAAGAAATTGTAAGAGATCCCTCTACGAGTACGAGAGCGATTCAACGATGAACCGGTACTTAAATAAACAAACCTAATCTGCCTATAATTGCGCTGCTGGGACTCGACCTCTTCTTTGTGAGTGGGAGTGGACTGTAATCTCTCTCGCGGGCCCCAGTGTGTTTGGTGGATGTCACATATGTGTTCGAATTTTTGATTCCAGGACAAGCTGGTTTCCTCACGATATTCCTTCACAGTCTTGCTCTCAAAAACCGTTTTCACCACCGGGTGAGGTCATGCCTGCTTGGATTCTTACCAACGACCTAAAACTCGTATTTCGGAGCCTTTACCGCTGGGCCACCACTGCTCTTCTAGTAGTACTTAAATAAAAATAATTTAAAAAAGTATTTGTGTGTCTTAAACTAAACTATTTTTCTCCATCTGTCACAGGAATTCCTCACACTAACGTGCACGGAATACTATATAGATTTACTAGTTCTTCCCGCGTAACTTTGTCCGCGTGGATTTCATACTTTCTCTTAAATTTTATAAAACCCAATCCCAAAACAAAAAAGAACCCTGATACACCTTATTCTTTCTTTTCGGTCTTAAGTATAAAATAAAGTTTATTATTATTATTATATAAAGTCCAGTCCTGTGCCCATATCTCTCGCCGGAACGCCCTTATCGATCTGTTCCCACTTTCGGTCGCTTGTCCAAGGAGATGGCGAAGTAGTAGACCGAGACGTAACGCACCGGATCAACTCAGGATGGATGAAATGGCGACAGGTCACAGGAACAACTTGCGACCCACGGATGCCCCTCAAGTTAAAGGGGAAAATTTATAAGTCCGTGGTAAGGCCTGTCGTACTTTATGGGTCTGAATGCTGGGCCGTGAAGAAGACGGATGAAAAAAGATTGCATGCAGCGGAGATGAGAATGTTGAGATGGATGTGTGGAGTAACGAGAATGGATAAAGTAAGAAATGAGTATATAAAGGGAAGTTTGAAAGTGGCGCCAGTGACAGAAAAGTTGAAAGGAAATCGTTTGGCTTGGTATGGGCATGTGATGAGAAGGGACGAAACGCATGTGACTCAAAGAGTGATGAATATACATGTTGATGGATGGAGAGGGAGAGGAAGGCCGAAGAAAAGATGGATGGAATGTGGATATGAAAGAGAAGGGAGTGAATGATAGTGTGACGGTTGACAGGGGAGAATGGAAGAAGAAAACATGTTGCGCCGACCCCAAGTAACATGGGATAAGGGCAGGAAGATGATGATTATTATTATATAAATACTCAGTTTTTACTTAATCGGACCGCATGTTCAAAATCTTTCATACAAATTTTGACACCGCCAAATCCCGCTTTAGGTGGTAGATTAGAATAATAAAAATTACAAACTCCATAATTTACTTAGATAAGTATTCGTGCCAAGTTCAAGTTTATTATTTCAAGAAGTAAGATTTTTCATACAAATTAAAGCCCCCTTTTCACCCCCTTAAAGGTAGAATTTCCAAAAACCCCTTCTTATTGCTCCTTTACTCTAAAAAGAGAGCTGTGGACAAAATTTGAAGTTTGTAGCCCAACGGTTTACTCTGCGTTGACAAATTAGTCAGTCAGCCAGTTAGGACAAGTAATTATATATATAGATTTCTTCTTCCAGGCATTGCTGGGATACGGAACTGACACACAAACAGCGCAATGGCTATGCGCAGGGATTATCATCAGTGACAAATTTATCCTAACGGCAGCTCACTGTCTTTTGAACGAGAAGCTGTAAGTATACAATCAAATAGTTTCCCTCGAAGGTGTTGGTGGAAGTGTGCAAGTATATATTTATTTATATAATTCGGGAAAACAAACAGTTATCAATATCTTAACAGATACCCAAATTTGCGAACACAGTGTTGAAATTTTTAGCTATACGACGAAGAGGTGCGCGAGCTCCAGCGTTAGTGGAACAGGAGGAAACAGCAAAACTCGGACGTGCGCGCGTCTGTCGTCCAATGACAGTCTGTTCTTGGAAAAACGTAGCTTATCTTATTAGTGAGATCTATGCAATCATATCAGCTGTTATTGAAAAAAATGTTGTCAGGAAAGTGTTGAGTATGAACGTGGAAGGCTATACGAGTAAGGGAAGACCAAAGAAACGATGGTTGGACTGTGCGAAAGATGATATGGCCAGAAAGACTACCGAGATGACAACTAATAGAGAAGTATGGAAGAAAAAGACATGTTGAGCCGACCCCAAATAAATTGGCACAAGGGCAGGAGAATGACGATGATCAGCTGTTATTAAACAAGTCATAGAGAAACATAGTTTCTAGGAAAAGAAGTCTAGATTTTTAACAGCTCAACTTTCTTTTGGCGTTAATTAGAGGAAATAAAGGCAGCAATAATGCAGGGCTTTGAGGAATTAACGCTGGACATTTTCTAAGCGCCGTATTTATGATAAAAAGGATTCCAAATTAATACAGCGCATTCGAGCTGTAACTGAAATAGTGCTAGGGTTACTGGTAATTTGACGTATTCCTTGCAAGTCGCCATAGTAGGGTTAAAATGCAGGGCACGCCACAGTTGCGGCGATAAGTCCCCTATTTGAGGAGTGGCCGGGCCGTTGACGGCGCGTTGTGTGCCACGCGTGCCTCAAAGAGATGTCAGCACTAGCTTTTTTTCTTTGTGGGTAGACATAGCAATAACATCAATTTTTTGTGTGCTCTTGAAAAATATATTTTTAAAATAGTAATTTATATTTATTAATGAAATAAATCAGTTCATTTTAAATTAGACCCCCCCACACTCGCTATCCATTGTTATCAAGTCTGTAGCACTTGTACCTGGTTCACTCTGCACTGCACAAACATGGACACTAAACTTGCTGCCAGCTTGGAGGACCTCGAGTGGTTGTTTGGCTCCCGGATGCAGCAATATGAAGAAAAATTGCAGCAGGCTATCACTGGTACCGCATCAGCTCCACCAGATATTGCATCCATCGCGCGTGAGTTCTCTGAGTTTAAGCTGTTCGTCTGTCAAGCACTCTCTAATTTAAAAACCCAAATGGTGCTGCTTGCTGCTGGGTTTGATAGGCATGAAACCATCATGCGAAGAAAGGTCCTGCTGTTCCATGGTGTTCCAGAGAAGGATAATGAAAAGTTACTTGATGTGGTTCACAATATCATATCCAACCAAATTAGATTGACGGAGGTTTGTAGTGACAATAATATTATCCATGTATGTCATAGACTCGGATTCTCACAGCAGAAGGCCCGGCCCATACTAGTACGATTCTTCAAAATGGAGCACCGGCAACTTGTATGGGATAGCAAGAAAGCTCTCAAGGGTACCGGGATCACCATCTCCGAGTTCTTAACGCAAGTTCGGCATCGTGTGTTTACAGCTGCTCGTAAGCATTTCGGTATGCCAAATTGCTGGTCCATGGAAGGCAAGATTGTTGTTATTTGCCCAGACAAATCCCGTCAGAAGATCGAAACGGCAGGCGAGCTTCACGATCTGATAGCCAAATTCCCGTCTTGTTCAGTCGACACCGAGGATTCTGCGCAGTCCGAAGAACCTGGATCTCCTAAAGTCGCAACCTCGGCAACTCCCGCGAAGAGAACAAGGAAGATGCGTCTGCGCAAGTGACACATTTGTTGTTTATGTTTTGTCAGTCCATTTACTTCACTACTACTCAACTTGGCCGCTTTACATGTTCACAATCATTGGACCGGTAGTTAAATAAGTAATTTTTATTTGTCTCACCGCTAATCATTTTACTTTTATTTTTATTTTTGCCGGGTACATAAATGTATTACGTTCTAGTGGTTTTTTTTTTTCTTCCTTTTGGCAACTGAGCCGATGTCGACTATTCTGCCAGCGTCATGTGGTGACGGCAACGCAGTAGGTAAGCCGTCGAACTTTGCACTTCGTGGTAGTTGTCTAATTATAATATGTTAGTAGCTGAAAGGACGAGACAATTTTTGTTAGTAAAGTTAAAATAAACATTTAAAACACCACAAATCTACGAATATATATCTACAGAGTTATTATACCTATACACCCAACTACATTTGGATTTCATTTATATTTAACGGACATGAGAAAAAGATATGATCCAGAGTACCATCATCAAGACCGCATTCGCACAACGAACTGTCACGAACACGGATCTTGTTCAGGAATACTGGACTGCAGCAATGACCAAGTCTCAGTCTACACAAGGATGTAACAGTTCTCTTGGACAATTTGGGACATTTAAAAAACCAAGGTTTCCGCTGGATGTCGGGTTGAACACCGGCGTAGTACGCACCCTTAAGTTTCGAACTTATCTGCCACATTGCTGACCACGAGTTGTACAGCTTGTTTTTGGAGTCAGTTCGTAAGTCGTAACTTTGTATTTAGAAAGTGCTTCTGATCCACCGGGTTAGATGAAGCAAATTTAGCCAGTGAGTCGGCGCACTCGTTGCCACCTATACCCGAGTGACTGGGAACCCAAGCTATCTCAATGTTTAGACCGTTGTTAGAGCAGGTGAATAATAAATTTAGAATATCAAAAATGATTTTACTGTGAATTTTAGATTTAAGTTGATTTTGACCTAAAGCTTGAATGCTACTGCGAGAATAGTGGTTTTGTTGTTTGGACGATGTGACAGACGTAGATGTCAGTGTCATTGCTCCTTCTCATCCGTCATTGCGTCGCGTTCCATTTTGGGGAAAGTTCGATGTGTGAATCGACTGTCGTTTTGTTTTACTTTTTATTTTGTTTCTATTTTTTTATGTGCTTTCTTTCAAAATTTCCGCCAGCACACCAGCGAGTGGGGGAGGTGTAATTATTAGTGTTTTTAGTATTTACGTTATTTTATTTTTATTTTGTTTTTTTTTTTATTATTTTTTTTTTACTTTTGTAGTTTAGATATTAGTTAGATTATTTTTATATTTATATTATAATTTAGGTACATATATATACATGGATGATGCTCTTCTTCTACTAGTTTTGTTAGTGCGGACAGTGACTCTTCCATGCCACTTACTTTACATGATAAAATCTCTTCTCTTTTCTCCAATGACCCTAAGAATCTGCATTTAGCTCACATAAATGCTCAGAGTGTTCCTGGTCACTATTCTGACCTTCTGGCATCCTTTAGCAGTGCTCACCTGGATGCTCTCTTGATATCGGAATCCTTTTTGAAGCCATCTCTCCTCTCTACTCAATACTCACTCCCCGGCTTCGTCTTGATCCGCAACGATAGGATCGGTAAAGGTGGAGGAGGTGTTGCTATTTACCTGCGTGCTGATTTACCCTACAGGGTGGTCAGTTCATCTCCTTCTCAGTATTCTGAGTCGGCTGAATACTTGTTTCTAGAAATTACTGTTCATCACACAAAAGTTTTACTCGCAGTGCTCTACAGTCCTAATCTTCACATTGACTACTTTAATTCTCTCGACTCCACACTCGGTGATCTTTGTCCCATATATGAGCACGTTATTTTAATGGGTGATTTTAATACCTGTTTAATTAAAAATGACTCTCGCTCCCTGAAACTCCTTTCGCTCTTGTCTTCTTTCAATCTTCAAGTTTTGCCTCTCTCTGCAACTCACTATTTTCCTAATTGTTCACCCTCTTTTCTAGATCTTATGATTGTTTCCTCTCCTAAGAATGTTTCTTACCATGGTCAACTCACGGCTAATTTTTCTTACCACGATCTCATTTATCTTTCCTATCGTATCCGTGTTCCCAAGCGTAAGTCCCAGCTTTTATATCTCCGTAACTACAAGGCCATAGACCTGGAGGCTTTGCGGCGTGATGCCGGCGATCTCGACTGGACCCGTCTGGTCGAGTACGATGACATCGACGATAAGGTGAATTGTTTTAACGCAACCGTTCTCGATTTATATGATCAACATGCCCCTATCCGACGTGTCAAAGTCCGACACAACCCCGCACCATGGATAACGCTACAAATTAAAGAGCTTATGGCTCGCAGGGATAAAGCTAAGAGCAGATATAAGCGCAGACCTTCAGAGTTGAATCTCTCTTACTACAAAGCCCTACGTAATCGCTGCTGTCATCTGTGTCAAGATGCTAAGAGACGCTATTTCCACGATCAACTTAATAACTGCAGTTCTTCTGATATATGGAAATTTCTCAAATCTGTAGGCATTGGCAAGGCATCTACCAACCAGTGTAAGGATGTGAACCTCAATGATCTCAATAAGCACTTCTCTCTCCTTCCCTTTTCTCTTGATCCAACTGTCAAAGCTGTCGCCACTAGAGAGTCTTGCAAGCTTGCCGTTGCCCCAATGTTCTCACTTTAAGCTTAGCGATGTTACCGAGGAAGACGTTAAGAAATCTATATTTGCAATTACTTCTTCAGCAGTCGGTAATGATAAGTTGTGCTCAAGAATGATAACTCTTATCCTTGCCTCGTTACTTCCTGTTCTCACTCACATCTTCAACCACTCATTTACCTCTTGCTCATTCCCGTCAGTATGGAAACAGGCTCACAAAATACCTTTACCTAAAACTAACAATCCTACTTTATTAACCCACTTTAGACCTATTTCTATTCTTCCATTTCTCTCTAAAGTTTTTGAGCACATAGTTCATAGACAATTATCATTTTTCTTGGCGTCAAACTCGATTATTTCCCCTTTTCAATCGGGTTTACGCTCGGGTCACAGTACTGTAACCGCGCTTTTGAAAGTAACTGACGACATCCGCTGGGCAATGGAGAATAAGTCCCTTACTGTGCTTGTATTGCTTGACTTCAGTAGCGCCTTCAACTCAGTGGATTTCGACATTTTACTTGGTATCCTTAAATATATCAATTTCTCTTCTTCTGCTCTAACTTGGTTCAGTTCTTATCTTCGGGGACGCTCTCAGTGTGTTCGCCTAGAGGAGTCTTTCTCTGATTGGTGTAGCCTCACTGAGGGTGTTCCTCAGGGAAGCGTTCTCTCTCCGCTTCTTTTTTCAATCTTCATCAACTTGGTTACCAGAGTAATTTCATCTAGTTTTCATCTCTACGCAGATGACTTGCAGCTTTACCAACATTTTACTGTAGATGCTGCGAGTTCTCCAATTGCTGCTATGAATCATGATCTGGCTTGCGTCAGCGTTTGGGCAAAGTCATTTGGTTTGCAAATTAACCCAACTAAATCTCAGGCCATGATCATAGGCAGCAGATTCGTTCGCAGTGCGGCTGATGTTACATCTCTGATGCCTTTATATCTCGATGGTGTGCGCATTGACTATACCGAAACCGCCAAAGGTCTGGGTGTAATTATTGATTCTAATCTTTCGTGGCGTGCTCAGGTCAATGAGGTCAGTCGAAAGGTACATTTCTCGTTTCATTCGCTGAAAAGCCTTCAAAGTCTCCTGCCCTTGAAGACTAAAATTTCTTTGGCACAAACGCTTATTCAGCCGATTATAGATTATGCCGACGCATGCTACCTGGATGCTACTGAGGAGCTATTAAACAAGCTTGAGCGCTTGCAAAACTTGTGCATTCGCTTTGTTTTTGGTCTTCGAAAGTATGATCATGTTTCTCACTTTCACAAGGAACTCAAGTGGCTCCCAATCCGCCTTCGCAGGAACACTCGGATTTTATGTCTCCTCTTCAACATTTTACACAACCCGTCTTATCCTTCCTACCTGCGTGAGCGTTTTTCCTTTGCTCGCCCTAGTGACGCACCGTGTAGATCACACCTTAGATCCCTTCTTAAATCTCATCCTCATAAAACTAGCTACTATTCTTATTCCTTCTCTATCCATGCTGTGAGACTGTGGAACTTACTTCCGCCTAGCATTCGCGATTTAAAAACTGTGTCTCTTTTCAAATATAGAGTAAAAGAGCATTACTTTTCCTCTCAACTGTGAGTATTTATATAAGTATAGTATATGTGTGTTTATATATTTTAGCTTTATGTATTTATTTAAGTTTATGTTATACGTGTAGGTATAGTTAATATTTTAGTTTAAGTCTTCGCATATTCATATTTTTCTCTTCTTGTTATCACACACTATTGTCTACATTTCTATTTCATTTCTCCTTTCGCTGGTCTGCTGGAAGAAATTTCTTAAGAAATAAGCAGTACCTTTGTACTCCTAATTATAATTATGTATTTTATTTTGTATTTTTCTGTGTGTACATAAATGGTAAAATAAATAAATAAATAAGGTGTCCGCTAGGGCCGATGCCCGCCAGGGTTGCGGGTTGTTCGAAAGAGTTACCGTGGCCCTGGCACAGGCAACTAAAGGAACACGGGTGGGTTTTAGTCAGTAGAAGTCTGACACGCCTTCCCGCTCCACCCAGAGCGGGAGAAGTTATTTGATGATTTCCCATCCACAAAAAAAGGTTAAAATGCAACACATTAAGCCGCCAAATGTTCTGCTGAAATTCAGTTTTATTTTTTTTTTAAGTAGGGCAGAAATTACGAAAAATAAAGTATTTATGATAATTAGTAAATCACTAATTATCATAAATACTTTATTTTTCCAAAGTTGCCAAAGTTTTAGACATTTTGGAACTTTTAATTATTAACATAGATCTGCTACGGCATCAGCTATGACAATATACCGCCGTTAATAATTTTTAAATTGGATTTTTCATAAAAACTAAAAAAATCCACGTAACTCACAAACTACTGAATTTCGGTGGAACATTATTGGTGGCTTAATTTGTTGCATTTTAACCCTACTATGACGTCCTGCAAGGAATACGTCGAACACTTAAAATCAGTTGTGGATATCATAACAAAGCCAAACATAGTACCTATGACGGTAACCGTAATTAACATTTTTTTGAATATGCTGATCAAGGTGAAGTTTAGTGTCCAAGATTCATTGACATAACTGTATGTAGTGCAGAATCATCTTATCTGTAAGTGCTCCTTATAATATTTTTATTCTTGGTAATTGTAATACGTACACATTTGGATGTACTTAATTGGAATTTGTTTTCTACACAGTAAAGAGTAAATCGATTAAGATCCTCTTGAAGTTTTAGAGGTCTCTCGTAGGTAAATAAAAGACGGAAGCGTATGAGTACGAATCAAAATGGAATGAGTTTATTGCTATAAAACATCGCCTTATATTAACGTCGTTTAGAAGACAATGTGGTGGTGGTACTGACGTATGATACCCAGGAAGCGGTAAACCAATGGGCGATCGGGTCAGGAGCCCGCCGAAGATGACGTAGGAACCGCGCGCGCGGCGCGTGCGCGGCGCGTCATGTAGATACGGTGGCACGGCCTCCAACAGTCAGTGCCTGATGGTCTTCGACGCAGGGATGTTGTCGCTACACGATACGATCGTCAGCGCAGGCGCACAGGCCGCAGAGGTGTCGCATCCGTTGGGAGAGGTGGCGCGGCGCGCGCCGCGCGCCCTGGCGGTCGCTCAGTGCGCTGCGTGCCGTGGCGGCGGCCGGACGAATGATCTTATCTTGTATGATTGTTTAGGTCACTACAAAGTAATATAGAATCTGATGATGATGGAAAAACCTAACGTCCTGAAAATACTCATTTACAATTTGAGCTGTATGTGACCTGGCGTTGTCATGCATGAATATTGAATTTTAATAAAATATGGGCGACATGCTCATTAATTTTTTTCCACATATCTTGCAATAGTTAACGTACCTACCATTTTTTATCAGCACTAAGTCCGTGCAACTCTCTGAAGAGATTCCAGCCCAAACCATAACAGATCCACCGCCAAACGGCACCTTTTCCTCAAAACGAGTAGGAATAAAATGTTCCGCTGGCCGTCGGTAGACTCTTCACCCCCATCATGTGCATATAACATAGATCTGGATTCGTCAGAAAACATTACTCTTACCCATTCTTGGTCTCCTCATTGTGCGTGTTCGAGGACGAAACGTAATCTTGTTACCCGATGTTCTCTTTCATGTTTTGGACCATTTGCGGGTCTATGTGGCGTCAAATTAGCTTCAAGGAGCCTCCGCCTTACAATCCGTTCACTAAAGTCGTTTCTACGCGTCTCCCGAAGTTGATTTGTTATTTCAACTGCGGTGAGGTGCCGATTTCGGAGCATGGTCGTAACAATAGATCGATTCTCTCGAGCCGTAGTACATCTTGGTCTGCCAGTTCCCGCTGGTCTATTCTGTAAAAATCTCACCGTGAAAACTTAGGTGAAGTGAGCTTGCAGTGAGCTGTTGATGCTGGGGATTGACACTGTTGACAGCTCACTCCACGCTCACTCCACCTAAGTTTTCACGGTGAGATTTGTACAGAATAGTACTGCTGGTCTTCTTATGTTGTCTCCAGTTTCTCGTTAACATTGACGACTCGCTACTCTGTAGAAAGTGACACGCCTATTGTTCTTGCTGTACTTTGCCGACTTCTGCCTTCTTCTAACATGGTGACGATTCGTGGACATACGGTTTTAGCGGCAAAATTCATTAATGATGGTGAAAGATGGCAATGACTGCCTTTCATCATATTGATTACTTTTTTAAATTATGTTGTATGTATTTAGATCATTTAAGGTTTTATTTAATACGATATTAAAATTATAGAGGTACTTTAATGCATGTACCATTATTAATTTGCAAGGTACAGGGATTTTCGTCATCGACCCGTTTATGGTGGCATTACTTCCACGGATGAGCTCTTTAAGAGTTCTCAAGTACTTTTTTTTATTTTGATGGGTTTGCTCTTGACTGTCTAGGTCAAAGGTGAGAGAAACAAAGTCTACGATGGCTTACCCAGAAGAAGTCTGTTCACTCTCACTTTGAAGAGATTCGGGTTGTATGCGTTTGGGAACACAGACGCAGTGAGTTCCACTCTTTTGCCTTGCGCATTATGAAGGATGTTTGGAAGCGCTTAGTGCGAATTGGTGGAATGGTAACTAGGTAGAGATGGTAACTAGCAGTGCGTCTAGATGTCCGATGGGAGAAGGGGGCCGGTGGGATGAGGTTGTGGAGTTCCTGAGCTCACTCATTGTAGTGCAGTATAGAAAACCAACAAGCAGGCAACCTTGCGGCAATGAGCCAAGCTGTGAAGCTTCTCACGCCCTCTACAACTAAAACTGACTAAAATAATGATGACTTCTCTAAAATTATGCTGTTCTATTTTCAGAGGTCCAGTGAAATATGTAGCTGTTGGCATCCGCAAACGTACAGACCCTCCCAAAATGTGGCAGAAATACAACGTGAAGAGGATCATCGCTCACCCTGAGTACCAGCCACCTGCCAAGAATAACGACATCGCGCTGCTTGACACTGAAAAGACGTCAGTATTTTATTAAGATGATTATCTGTTCCTCGCGTTTGCATATAAAATTCAGTTCCTCGGTTCCACCCGCTCACTTCACTTCTCTATGTCAATCAATCTGCCTAGCCTTTTCCCAACTATGTTGGGATCGGCTTCCAGTTTAACCGGTCGCAGCTGAATACCAGTATTTTACATGGAGCGACTGCCTATCTGACCTCCACAACCCAGTTACTGGGTAATACGATACCCCTTGGTAAGGCTGGTTGTCAGACTTTCGGGCTTCTGACGACTGTCAAAGATCCACGAAAGACAGCCGGGACCAACGGCTTAACGTTCTTTCCGAGGCACGGAGGAGTCTCGGTATGAAAAGATGGTCACCCATCCACAGACCAAACCCGGCAAGCGTAGCTTAACCTGATGGATCGACCCGTGCGGCTGTTATTACTTAGCCACGACCTCCTCTTCTCACTTCTTCACTACTTCACTTCTCTATCTCTAATCTACAAAGAATAGACATCTCTCTACACAAAGTGACATTCCTTTTCTTTGTTTTTGACATACCACTACCGCGCCTTAGAAATCTTTCTTCAATCTTTTTGTCCTTCAAATCTTCTGTTTCTCCGGTGGCCATGCTACGCGTTCAGGGGTTAAGACGTCCCCGGAGCATGCGTAGTTCATACAAACGAAATATAATAGAAACTATATATAACGACATATAACTACTAATAAATAGAAACGACCAGTTCGAGACGCTAAACGGTTCTCCAAATATATGTTTTTTTTTTTTTTATGTATGGCATCTCGTAGTTGGCCTAGAGAGGCCGTGACTACTTAACCGGACTATCCTGTGGCTGCCTTAAGAGAACTCAAAGCCTCCAGCCAGGGGCATAAAACTTACAGACTAAGCGACTACACGCTAAGGGCTCCCCCTGTGGGGAACGGGCCTCGGCTTAGGGCGTCGCTGGGGGGAGGACAGCAAGATGGGACAGGCTGGATCAGATTTGAATGATTATTATTGTCAGGGGAGTTTTAGAGATATTTTAGAAAAACTTGGTTACTTATATACTAATAGATAATAACAATCGACATGCGGGTGACTTAAAACTATATAATCAAAATTAACCAATCACTGCACACCACGAGTAAGTCGTTGTTCACAAAACTGACGGCGTGGGGCGCCACCATCGCAATGGCGGTAGAAGAAAAACCTCTCTGGTCGGTCACGCACGGAGCGCTGCGGCAACTTCGGTTTGGTACGATGGTGCAGCTACACATTCTTAATTAGTGTATTTATTCCAATTGAATTACAGAATATCGAGGTTCCCAAACTTATATTTTGAAAGGACACTGATTTGAAGACGAGATATGAGAAATTGAAAATTTCTATAGAAAATTTATTTTTCTCATATTTCCTGTTTAAATCTATGTTCTTATTTAATATGTATTTAGGTACCTAGATATGCTGTAATACAATCGGAATAAATACACAATAACTTTAGAATATGTTTGATTTACAAATTATTTTGGTATTTCGTTTGTATGAACTACGCGTGCTCCGGGGGCGTCTTAAGAGCGCTTATCCCGTGCGGGCTGGCAACGTCGCATTTCTACAGATTTATCGTGATTATTTTAATACATTTAAATCAAATTGCTATTATTTTTAATAGACTATTTTGATTTTTGGTATTTATAAGTATGTATGCTATTTTTTACAGTTATTTTGGTATTATTAATTTAATATATAACTATTTACACCATGTACAAAATTATATTACTAACTAACTATATATACAAATAAATGCAAAAACTAGGAATTTTAGGCGTCGAAGTACTCCTCCGTATCGCTGTCATCCGGAAACGTGTCCAGAAGACGGGCAGCATTGCCATGTTGTATGGCAATGCTAATTCTTTGACCAAAGAACGAGCCAGCCCTCAGTTCTGTTGGTGTTGGTATTTATTAATAAAAATTGACGATATTGTCTATAATGACATTTTTTTACGAGTAAATACCAAAATAACTGTAAAAAATAGCATACATACTTATAAATACTCGTGGCTAAGTAATAACAGCCGCACGGATCGATCCATCAGGTTAAGCTACGCTTGCCGGGGTTGGTCCGTAGATGGGTGACCATCTTTACATACCGAGACTCCTCCGTGCCTCGGTAAGCACGTTAAGCCGTTGGTCCCGGCTGTCATTCGTGGATCTTTGGCAGTCGTTACGGGTCGTCAGAAGCCCGAAAATCTGACAACCAGTCTTACCAAGGGGTAACGTATTACCCAATAACTGGGTTGTGGAGGTCAGATAGGCAGTCACTCCATGTAAAATACTGGTATTCAGCTGCATCCGGTTAGACTGGAAGCCGACCCCAACATAGTTGGGAAAAGGCTAGGCAGATGATGATGACATACTTATAAATACCAGCTATTGATTTAAATGTATTAAAATAATCACGAGAAACCTGTAGAAATACGACGTTGCCAGCCCACGCGGGATAAGCGCTTTTCAATGCTATTGGCCTCCAACAGTATCAATACCTAGGCTTCTTCTTCGTGCAGCTGGCACGATTGTATTTCAGAACTTGTTAGCCCAAGACTTCGCCAGTTCCATGTCGTCGCCGGTGGCTGCGCAGAGATCACTTTAGCTGCATGTTTTGCATGTTTTGGTACAAAGAAGGCAGGATAGGAAGTGCAGCAATTTATTACATCACCACTGCTCTTAAAACGGTGAAGGGAAACGTGAAGAAACCAACATGGCTAATACAAAAAAATGACACGACGTGTGACATCCACCAATCCGGACTGTGCCAGAATGGTGAATAACAGCTGATTCCCTCTTACAAAGAGGGGCTTATGGCTAAATAATAACAGCTGCATGGGTCGATCTTCAAGGTTAAACAACGCTTGCCGGGGTTGGTCCGTGGATGAGGGACCATCCATAACGTACCGAGACCTCTCAGCACGTTAAGCAATTGGTCCCGGCTGTTATTTGTATATCTTTGACCCGTAACGAGTAGTACAACTCGAAACTGGTTTTCAGACTTTTGGACTTGTCTGACTACCAGTTTTGCCAAGGGGTATCGTATTACCCAGATTTGGTTGTGAAGGTCAGATAAGTAGTCGCTCCATGTAAAATACTGGTATTCAGCTGCATCCAGTTAGACTGGAAGTCAGCCCCAACATAGTTGGGAAAAAGCTAGGCAGATTGATGTCCCTCTCACAGAGAGGCCTGTGGCCTAAAACTGGGAACATTATTATAAACTAAAACGAGAGAAAAAGTTAAGATACTAAATCCTTTCTATATTCTTCAGGATAACATTCAGCAGAGAGGTGCTGCCAGCGTGTCTCCATTCAGATCCAAATATGACTGAAATATTTACAGAAGCAAATATCCTGGTTTGGGATAACGATGGCAAAGACCAGGGAACTTTGACACAGGTGAAAATTTCTTAAAGATTCTTTTAACGCAGTGAGCAATTGGTTGCTTGTATGATTCACTTACAGAACAAATATGTATATGGTCAGTTTTAACACAGATAAATCACGACTTGTGGCAGAATTTCCTCCAGACTAAATTTGGGCCAATCTCAGTGGAGACTAATGCACGAGTTGTGCAGACACAGGGGCACTCACTCTTCCCTCAGTCTTTTAGTCCGATAGGACGGCAATCCAACACGACCGAAGAGAGCTCAGGTGCAGGGCCAACGGCTTAACGTGCTTTCCGAGGCACGGGGGTATCACACAACCAACTTCCAAGCTCCAGGCTGTTACTGACAATTTCCTTATGAAAAAACCCAGTAACACCTACCACGGCCCCGTTGATTTATTTATTTTTATTTATTTATTTAAATAGAACGGCCGAAGCCAATTACACTATTTAATTATAATTTGACATAAAGTACCTATAATTGATTCAACTCAGTCATGCATTCTTCTCACAAAACTTCAAACATTCCGATAGTATCATCTTCCATTCCATCTGTGTTTGAGTCCAGGAGAGCGTTAATAGCGCCTAATGCCCGAGGGATGGGTGACTTGGAGTGCGCAACTGTGCGGCAAGTTGGAACAGCCAATAAGCGGTGTTTCCTGCCGCGACAGTAATTGTCTGGGACAAATAGATTGCAGATTACATTATGCAACTCAGGGTCATAGATAATCCCCCGAAAAGCTTTAAATATCAGTATCATCTGATCGCGCGACCGTCTTACTTCTAGAGAATTGAAACCCAAACAGCCCAACAGGAATTTAGTGGGATACAAGAAGGGATAAAACCTGTACATATGCTTGTAAAGGTATCTGAGGAATGCTTTTTGCACTTTCTCTAAAGCTAACGCATACTGCTTCTCAAAAGGATTCCATACGCACGCACTAGACTCAAGCTTGCTACGGACCAATGCCTCTGGTGGTCGTGACCGCGACTGCATAGCGTGGACTCCTGGGTTTGATTACCAGGTCGGGCAAAATGGTATTGAATAGGTAAACTGATGTAAGTTGAACAAAAGTCGTCATTTCTGTGCCTGTACTGCCAATATTTTTGGCCAAGCTGAAATTTGTCAGGAGTACATCCCCATTTCGCCTCTTACGAGCCATTAACCGTGCTAAAATTGAACCTCTAGGGAACTTCTTTTGTGAACATGAAAATCCAATAACACTTTTTCCAACCGGGTATCGATCCCAGGACTCCACACTCAGCACTCGCACTTATGACCTTTAGCCCAGAAACGTACGGATGATTTTATCCAGCGGCGATTTTGTTCGCACACTGGATATTCAAAGCTCTGCTTAGCGCTGAGAGTTGAAAATCCAACAGGGTGTCTTTTTGACGCGTTGGGAGGCACTCTGTTGGGCTTTCACAGAGTGCCGAGGGCTCAACATCGAGAGTTGAAAATCCAGTGCGCGATAAAATCCCGATATTTATATGATATATCAAATCAGAAGCAGCGAAATATAAATGTGTGAAGAATCATCATCATTCTCCTGCCCTTATCCTAATTTATTTGGGGTCGGCGCAAAATGTCTTTTTCTTCCATACATAAATATGTGAAGAATATTTTTAACACGCATAATAATCTATAATTTCAGACCCCTCTGCACCAATTCGATGAGATACAATGTTCTATCTTCTACCCTCCTCAAGATAAATTAGTAAATGGGTACAATGACACCTCACAGACCTGCTATGGAGACACCAAGAGACCTATGGACTCTTGTCAGGTATGCAATGTAAATATACGTGGTACGGGAATCAGAAGCCCGTAAGTCTAACAACTAGTCTAACCAAGGGGTATCGTTACCCAGTAACCATGTTGTGGAGATCACGTAGGCAGACGCTCCATGTAAAATGCTGGTATTCTGATGCATCCAGTTAGATTGGAAGCCGCCCCCAATCAAGTTAACGCGATTTTTCTTAAGACATAAATAATCCATTACCATGAGTGACATAGGCTAATTTATACAAGGTGTAACATAAAAAACGTACAACCTCTTAAGGGGTCATTGTAATCATCATTATGAACAACTTTTACTATGGGACCAAACTCGAAATCGCGAAAAAAAACAGCTGTCCCATTTTGACGAATTATGCGAACATAAATGTACTGAATAGCAGATTTTTTTTTTCGCAATTTCGGGTTTGGTCCCATAGTAAAAGTTGTTCATAATGATGAGTACAATGACCCCTTAAGAGGTTGTACGTTATTTATGTTACACCTTGTATATCCCGGAAATATAACCTACATGAAAGCGAAATCGCAAGCAAAATCTAGTGTGAAAATCATCATCATCAAAATTTTTACAACCGAAAGACCTAGTGTGCAAATATACAATATCTAAAATAAAAACCCTGTTGTTCCTTTTAAGACATGATTGTACTCATGAAAACAATCAACTTTTACTATGGAACCAAACCTGAAATCGCGAAAAAAAGTCAGCTGCTCCCTACATTTTGACGAGTTATACGAACATGAATACAATGGAACAGCAGATTTTTTTTTTCGCGATTTCAGGTTTGGTCCCATAGTAAAAGTTGTTTGTTACCATGAGTATGTTTGTTACAGTGTGTTAAAATAGGGTTTTTGAAAGAAATCTTGCTTCTGTCTTGCCCCTTGATCACGAGCTTCAGGGTAAATATTCGAGCGTTTTAACCGCCGTCATTACCTTCCGCCAAATGTTGATGAAAGAGAATATATTTAATGAAATATTTCAGCAATTCCTGATTCTGGTCCTTAAGCAGATTCTGGGAATTGATGAAATATTTCATTAACTATATTCTCTTTCATCAACATTTGGCGGAAGGTAATGACCGCGGTTAAAACGCTCGAATATTCACCCTTCACGTTCAAGTGAAACGCGCCTTAGGGCCTTTTCCTGTCATGCATATTTCCGCCCGCACGCGGATCTGGCCCGCATGCGGGTGATAGCACGCTTCTGGCCACACGCAGGACAAATATTTCGTTTGCCGCTGCACTGTCATGCATGTCGCCAGTAACTAAACTCGTGCAATAGATGAGCGTACTATGACCATGTATGCGACCCACGTCACTGTAAAAACTACACTGAAGGCAGAAGAAAGCCGCCCGCAATCGGTTAGCATGCACGCCAATCCGCGTTACGCGCGCGTGCTGCCCGCACGATAGGAAAAACATAATATGAAATTGTGAATGTGAAGACTATGTAGGTCATTGCTTTTTTTGTTTGTTTTATTTTTTTCTCTCAGTTATTTTTAATCATCGTCTGGCAGTTTGAGTAATTTATGCGGCCTACCCCAATGTCCTTTCTTTGGTATTGTTCGTCGAATCGTTGAGCTCCTTAAGTTCTGAGTTGAGCTGCGCGATTACCTACTGACAAATGCGTGCACTGACTGGACAGGTTCTCTCAATCTGTGTGGTTCTTTCCTCAAAAGGCCATTTCAGACACCAATCTACATGGTCTTCACATGAAGTGACCAAGATTATGTCTGGACTTTATAAGAGACTGTGACCTCTGAGTTAGTTTCGGCCTTTCTTCTCAGTGTAGTCAGATAGGAAACGCCGACCTCATCTAGTAAAAAAAAAAATACATGATTTACTTGTAAAAGTGTTTGTACAAACCTACTTACAGAAATAAAAATCATTTATCATTTATGAAATGATAGCATGCGTGCAGCCTGCATGCGGACCAGATCCGCGCGCGGGCGAAATTACGCATAACAAGAAAAGGGCCCTTACGGTAGCGACTGCAGAGAAAACAAATGAAAGAAGATGTTTAGAACATGCCATGGTCATCTAAGCGACATACGGAGCGACGAACAAAAACAGAGGACGCACGCGCTTGTCGGTTGAAAAAATCGCATCACCTGAGGCTTTAAACTTACTAATCAATCGTATTTCTCCCCCAGAGCGACAGTGGCGGTCCTTTGATAGCCACCTCCAAACTCTTCAACTGTGCCTCGAGTATCCTGGGTGTGTCATCATTTGACAGAACCTGTGGTACAGCTGGAAGTTCAGAACTATTCACCAAAGTAATACATTACATACCTTGGATTGAGAGCATTGTGTGGCCTTGAAGATTGCTGAAGAACGTTGAATAAGACTATTTTATTGACCAGTGATATTATAAGTAAAAAGAGGTAGATAGGTTCATATTCATTTATTTGCGTTCCACACGGTAAAGCTCATTTCAGACTACGCTATAACATAATAGCATATAGCATATAGCATATAGTCCATAGCACAACAATATCGCTCGCCATACATTTATTTAGAACATGTTCACACTTTGCTATACTATATATTATTGGCTTACTTATACGCTATGAAATTGAGCGATACACTATGCTATGATCGCGCGGCGCTCTCCTCCCCGCACGCCCCGCAAGCGAACGATTGGTCAACTGAGCTTGCCATATAGCATATTTGCTTGCGATTATATAGCATAATATAAACGCAATGCTATATAGTATAGCTATATAGCTTTTAATGTTGTAATTTATAGTAGAATAGTATAGCGTAGTCTGAAATGAGCTTTAAACAAGATGTTAACAAAAGGCTTAGAGCTAAGGGCCGGTTTTTTGATCCGTAGTTAACTCAACCAATGGTTAAACATAGTAACTAACGGTTGAATTTTCGGTTGAATTTTGGCTAAATGTGAAAGGCTAAACATGAATGAGTTAGCATAAATGTATCCGTGTTTACTCATTCCAATCTGCCTAGCCTTTTCCCAGTTATGTTGGGGTCGGCTTCCAGTCTAACAAGATGCAGCTGAATTATTGGGTAACCAGTATTTTACATGGAGCGACTGCCTATCTGACCTCCACAACCCAATTATTGGGTAATACGATACCCAAGACTGGTCGTCATACTTTCGGGCTTCTGACGACCCGTAACGTCTGTCAAAGATCCACGAATGACAGCCGGGACCAACGGCTTAACGTGCTTTCCGAGGCACGGAGGAGTCTCCGTATGTAAATATGGTCACCCATCTACGGACCAACCCCGGCAAGCGTAACTTAACCTGATGGATCGACCCGTGCGGCTTTTATTACTTAGCCACGAGCTTCTCCTACTACGTGTTTACTCATTCATGTTAAAAAGTAATAAGTAATGGTATTTTGGCAAACACATTTAACCAAAATTCAACCATTGGTTACTATGTTTTAACCATTTGGTTAGTTAACTACGGATCCAAAAACCGGTTCTAAGAGCCGTTGTAGACCCTGTCAGGGTACAGCAAAAATTATTGGTTAATACATAGCTATTATTATTTAAATCGTAGAAACTAAAATTAAAATAAAATTATTCATAAAAACTGAATAACATTTGAATAAAACGTTAAGTAATAACAATAACATAAACCATTCTAATAATGGCAAGTAGGTTGTTACATTTAGATAGCTATATTTACATAGGTCATTTAAATTACAAACACATCATATTATTTTACGATTACAAATGATTAATAAAGAGGTCAGTTTTAAGGGTATCACAATTAGACAGTTTACCTAGTCTTGCCATAAATATTGTCACGAAGAAAAAAAATTTTTTTTTATTGCAAATAATATTTATTACTTTTACAGTTTAATGCATAAATATAAAACAATTTAAAATATAAAAAGCTTATTCGGAGTGGTCTCCATTGGCTGCAATACAGTCCTTTAAACGTTGAGGCCAGTTATCAATAGAAGCACGCACTCTTTACATGGGAAAATTCTTCACTGCCAATCGTATGGATTGTTTTAGGGACTCCAAATTATCATGGCGTTTAGAGCAAGCCGTATTCTCTACAACTGACCATAAATCATAATCCAGCGGATTAAGATCGGGACTAGACGACGGCCAGTCTTCAGCTCTGATGAAGTCCGAAACGTTCACATCCAACCAAGACTGCGTGTTTATGACCGAGCTTTATGACCCGGCGCCAAGTCTTGTTGGAAGGACCATACTTGGTTATTGAACATGGTGTTGTTAAGGGGCTTAACTACCTTCTCAAGAATGGTATCTTCATACACTTGTGCCGATGTTTTGATACCTTTTTCACAAAAATATGGCTCAGTCACTCCTTCATAGCTAACACCCCACCAAACCATCACTGAAGTCGGATAATGCCCACGTTGCACTCTGTCGACTAATTGGGAAGCTTCTTTAGAGCATTGAGCATAAATACGGTTATTTTGTTTGTTAAAATGTTGCTGAATTGTAAAGATTTTCTCATCCGTAAACAATTTTTTTCTGTGACCTCCCTTTGCGTACCGCTTCAGTAGTTGTTTCGATTTTACCACCCTATTCTTTTTTTAAATTATCAGTTAAAAAATGACCAGTGCGTCTCTTATAGGCTGCAAGTCCTAAGTCATCTTTTAAAATACGCGGCATGGTTCTGGGTGCTACGAGTATCTTAATCTCCCGAGATAAAATCTTTTGCTTTCGGACAGGATTTCTTCGAATTCTTTCCCTTACTGCTTTGACCACCTTTTTCGTACGAACACTACGTGGACGGCCAGATCTTTTTCTGTTACAAACAGAGGAGGTCTCATTGTACCTATTAATAGCCCGGTACACAAATATTTGACTAATACCAAGCGTATGGAGAGTTTTAAAAATTGCATTTGGCTCCATACCAACTTTGTGTAATGCAATCACAGCGATTCGGTTCTCTTTATCACCCCACTCCATTTTAATATCGCAAAATATTGTACAATGTATTGGCGCCAAAATTAGAAAACTCAATGAACATTCGTATAAAAATGACAGATTCCAAATTCAAATGTAACATCTTTCTTATTTTTAATTGTAACAGTATTTATGGCCAGATTAAGTATAGATTCAGTAGGTAGGTAATATTGTCTAATTTACTTATTAGGTATGTATTTAGTAGTGATTTTATGTTTAATTAAATAATCTTCTTGATAAATACATACTTAGGTTATACACGCTCCGCAAGTTTTTTTTTTATTATTATTCTCCAACATACATCTTTATTTTTGTTTTTACAATTTTACTCGCCAAACTTTCCAGTTTGATGGTGAGAAGCGCTTGTTCAATAAAAATAATAACATAACCTTAAAACTACCAACCATGCACTATTTCACTCAAGGATCAGTCATAAGTGGTACGTCAAAATCTGGCTAATTAAAAACATTTTTTTCGTCTTGTCTCTTTTTCGCCCCCGATAATTACGACATGCCGTCCTACTTTCACGTGTCATCTAATAGTTTAACAATGGCGCCGATTCCCTTGTTCACAAACTAAAGTAAATTGAAGTTCAGTGCATCTTTTTCTTTCTATTTCATTAAGAAAAGGACAGAAGATAAATGTTTAGTCCTGTCAAATTAGTCAACGCCTGACGTAAATTGATGTATTTTTAGTAGCCAATTTATTAATCACGTCTAAATTTGTCTATAGAGTATCTTAATTTGACAGGACTAAACTAATAGTTATCTTCTATCGTTTTCTTAAAGAAATCGAAAGAATAAGATGCACTGAACTTAAATTTTGTTTAGTTTGTGAACATGGGAATCGACGCCATTGTCTAAGTATAATTATAAAACTCATGATAAAACTATATTTACTAAGTACAGACGCCAGCAGGTCAACCTACCCGAAACTGTCAGATTTTCCCAATCAACTTTTAACCTAATGCTTTAGCAATAAAGTCAAAAATCTATTAAAGAAATCTGACAGATTGTAGTAGCTTGATGTGCTGGCGTCTGTACATGGGAACTCATTGTCATAACGTTTATGGCGCAAATAACTGCATCAACCACTTGTCCAAATTAAAAAAAAAAAACAAATAACATATGATAATGAAAATGATCAACGATTTAAAGTGTTTTATTACCCTTCATTTCCTTAGACTTGTATTTAAATTATATCGTTTCAAATAAAAAGCTACCTCACTGCTCCAATTAGTAAGAGACATGAACAATTTCCTTATAAATAAAACAAACCAGTCCAGAACGAGTCGGACTCGCGCACCGTGGGTTCCGTAGCATCATATAGGTATATAAAAAACCTGCTATTTAGAGACGTCGTTTTATTTTTCCTGTAATCTTTACATAAACTTCTATCACACAGATTGTTCTCTATGCAAACTTCGGAGATAAGGGGGTGAACTGTATTTATTTTTACATTTTTCATCAAAAGTCGAAAATTATATGACCTAAAAAAAAGAAAAATGTTTGAGAATAGGAGGAGCTCGTGGCTAAGTAATAACAGCCGCACGGATCGATCCATCAGGTTAAGCTACGCTTGCCGGGGTTGGTCTGTGGATGGGTGACCATCTTTCCATACCGAGACTCCTCCGTGCCTCGGAAAGCAAGTTAAGCCGTTGGTCCTGGCTGTCATTCGAGGATCTTTGACAGTCGTTACGGGTCGTCAGAAGCCCGAAAGTCTAACAACCAGTCTTACCAAAAGGTATCGTATTACCCAGTAACTGGGTTGTGGAGGTCAGATAGGCAGTCGCTCCATGTAAAATACTGGTATTCAGCTGCATCTGGTTAGACTGGAAGCCGACCCCAACATAGTTGGGAAAAGGCTAGGCAGATTGAATGTGCAAACAGCGTTCTTTCATATGATACCCGACATGCCCTATTAAACCCACTTCGAATTTTAAAGACCCCCTTTCAGTCCCTGTTGCAAAAAAATAAACTATTTTTATTTCTTTTTTGTTTGCAAAGCAAACAAATGTCATCTAAACCTATTCCAAATTTCAAGTTGTAAAGTGTAAATACATGTAAAGCCTTCCTTTTATACGGAAAACGCTATAACTCATAACCACGTGTCAAAACTCAGACTGTATTCTGCTCAATCAAAGGTCCGACATCAGACTCCCGTCTATCCTGGTATCTCCAGGTTTAAGCCAGGTCAAAACAGCCACCTGTAACAAATAACCCACTCATCTGCAACGCGGTCCCAAGGCTTCAGCGAAGGGACAGAAAATGTTGTAAAATACTTACAGCTTAAATCGCCATCCTAAATATTGTGGCGTAGCGGGATCTAGGTTAGAGCAATGAGACTAATGTGTCACTTAAACAGAGTTTATTTTAAGGTATGATAACAAAGTTTACTGTAGGAGGTCGTGTGGTCTATGTCTTAAAGTTAGGTGCATGGAGGGTTATAAAAAAAGGTGGGAGTACTGCCCTGGGTGGACCGTCTGGCTGGCGCTGCGGTGGCTCGGCGTGGTCAGCCTTAGGACTGGCTGTCAGCCGTAGTTGCCGGGTAGAGGGCCGCGTCTGGCGTGTAGGCTGCCGGAGTAGTGGGGCCAGTAATGTGGCCATCAGCCGTAGTTGCTGGTGCGAAGCTCAGCGGCCGCCGGTGCAGTCAGTAAGTAGGTGGAGATGAGGGTTCAGGACGGTAGCTAGTCGGTGTAGTGGGTTATGGCGGTAGTCTAGCCAAAGCAATGGTCTAGCCGAAGCTGTGATCTAACCGAAGCAGTGATCCCTGGAAACACGCAAGGGTGTTTCCGTGAGCTCAGAGGAAGATCCGGTAAGCCTCTGTGATGTCGTAGTTTCCTAACCAGACGAGTCCGTAGCCCCAAGACAAGGAAAAGGGTCAGTGGAGAGGAAACTAGCATCATAGTGGTTTACAAGATAAGAATAGTAATGTAGAATTAAAACAAGATAAAACACAGTTATAGTAATATACAGATTCTCCTAAGGACACTATGAGTACTCACCCAATTTCGGGGAACTATATATGCTTCAGTGACTATCGTAGAAAAGGACTGGATTCCTCTCGTCCAGTTTATTTATAGACTTTGTATTTCCAGCAAGTTCTATAGAGAGGTGACAGTGGTAATGTTATAGACTAATTGGCGAATCCCACAGATAATTATTTTCTAATTAGTCGACTAATAGTGGTACATTACATTGATATGTTACAATCATTAATTTCATTTGGAAAAACTGCACCCCGTCTAGAATAGTAACGGGGCAGTAATACACTCGGCGTCACAAAAATCGCACCTCTTTAAGAATTCCCTTCAAAGTCATTTTAACCCTATTAATCAACGGTAGACATATGACTATAAGGTATCATTGGAAAGGCAATTTATTTAAATTTCAGAATAAATCAATGGATTTGGTTTTTTGTTTACCAGGGAATAAAAAAAGCAAGCTAATGCAAATGATTAAAAAGTTAAATTTTATTTTATCAGCAAAAATTACAACAAAGTCCTTAAAAACAACTTAAAACCTAGTGTTACCCCCCCTAGCCCTGATGACTGCTTCCATGCGTTCTCTCATGGACCTAATTAATGTGACAACAGTCTCTCGAGGAATGTTGTCCCATTCTGCAACGACGGCATCTTGGAGGTCTAGGAGAGTGGTAGGGGCAGGATCACGTGCCCGTACTCGCCGTTTCAGTTCATCCCAAAGGTGCTCAATAGGGTTCAGGTCTGGACTTCGCGCCGGCCAGCGCATAACAGGGATTCCAACTTCTTGCAGGTAGTCTCTTACAATTAAAGCGGTGTGACAGCGGACGTTATCGTGCATTAACGTGAACCCACTGCCAACAAAACCCGCATAAGGGACAACCTGCTCCTCTAAGATCTCTGTTATGTACCGAGCAGCAGTCAGCGACCCTTGCCCGCGAGCACTTCCAGTCCGAGAAACACACACAAGGTTCGTTTTACCGTCGATTGACATGCCGCCCCAGAACATGCACGAGCCACCCCCGTATTCCACTGTCTCTTGAATACAAGCTTGTGCGAATCATTCCCCTTGCCTCCTATACACTCTTCGACGCCTGTCGTTGCAGAAAAGACACACCCTCGTCACATCCGAGAAGAGCACAGCCCTCCATTGGTCTATTGTCCAATCCACATGGTCACGGGCAAATTGCAACCGGTCTCTCCTATGCTGTGCAGTCAATTTTGGCCCTGTAGCAGCCCTATGAGCTGCAATTTTCTTCTCCCGCATTCTTCTTCTAATCGTGAAGACGCTTACAGAAGTTCTGCGAGCTGATCGCAGTTGTTGTTGCAGCTCAACAGCATTGGAGAACCGATTACGTAAAGACGTCGAAACAATGAAGCGATCGTCTCTTTCGGATGTGCACCGTTGTCTTCCAGATCCACGTCTTCGGATATAGCCGCCAGTCTCTTGGAAGCGTTGGAACACTCGTCGAACGGCAAAACGACTCAAGTTCAGTTGCCGAGCAACATCACATTGCCGCATCCCTGATTGCAGTAGTGCAATGACTTGAGCGGCTTCATCTGCAGTGGTATCCATCTTCTGGGGTATTTTTCTTGCTGTAGCTGTTCACGTGTGTTCACTTCAAAGGTTGAATAGCGAATGACCCACATTTATTTTTTTATTTTTTTTTATAAATGGCATCTGGTAGTTGACCTAGAGAGGTCGAGACTACTTAACCGGACTATCCTGTGGCTGCCTTAAGGTGACTCAAAGCCTCCAGCCAGGGGCATAAAACTTACAGACTAAGCGACTACACGCTAAGGGCTCCCCCTGTGGGGAACGGGCCTCGGCTTAGGGCGTCGCTGGGGGGAGGACAGCAAGATGGGACAGACTGGATCAAATTAGAGTGATTATTATTGTCAGGGGAGTTTAAAGCTACTGGCTCAGCCACGACACCAGCTGGCACTTCATACCTGAGCAAGGGACGGGGGAGAGGACGATTACTACGGGGTCGTCGCGAGGGACCTCGGTGGCGAGGTCGGAATGTCGATTTATTTTTGTTCCTACGGTCCCTACTGCTCTCCTGGAGAAGAGTTATAGGGTCGTCGGGATCTGAGAGGACAAGCCTAGGGCGGCGGACCTTACTAATGCGAGAGGGGACATAGCTAGCCGCCTCGACAACCAGAGGGTTGCGATGGTTGGTGGCAGAGTCGAAGAAACGCTTGGAATTGCGTTTCAAGAACTGGGAGATGGTGGGAATGTCGAGATCTACGTGGAGGGTTTCGTTCCGAACGAACCAAGGGTCTCCCGTTGCCTTTCGGAGGAAACGGTTTTGGAGGGCCTGCATCCTATGAATGAGGTGAGGTTTTGCGTGCGCAAACACTGAACCCGCATAGGTCATGATGGGGCGAATGCACGCTGTATAAATGCGCAATTTGCACCTAAGTGACAATTTGCTACGTGCATTCAGAACGGAGTGGAGTCTACCGAGAGCGAAAGCGGCGCGCGAACGCGCCTGCTTTATGTGCTCAGCGAAGGAGAGGTGGTGGTCGAGGGTCACACCGAGGTATTTGGCTCGCGTCTCCCAAGGGATCGGCTTGCCGAACATGGTGATCGGTCGGGGGGGGGGAGTCGAGTGCGACGCGGTCTCAGAAAGAGGACCGCTTGACTCTTGTCGGGATTGACCTCGATTCTCCACTTCCTAAACCAGGCGCCGAGGTTATCGACTGCGGTTTGGAGAGTGCGAGATATCGGGTGTTGGTCCCTGCCCGAGTAGTAAATGGCCGTGTCGTCTGCGAACAGAGCTAACTGCGCCTTCTTACTTTTCGGGATATCGCTGGTGAACAGCGTGAAGATGAGGGGGGCGAGCACAGAGCCCTGTGGGACTCCTGCAAGGATGGGATGGGGGAAGGATAGCGCTCCTTCTATGCGATAGCGAAAGGTGCGATTCGACAAAAAGTCTCGTAAGATGAGTACGAGACGATCCGGCACGCCAAGTTGGTAGAGCTTATATAATAAGCCGTTGTGCCAGACTTTGTCGAACGCTTTCGCTATATCAAAGAAGACAGCGCCCGTCATCAAACCACGTTAGAAGCCAACGCTTATGTGTTCGATGATGCGGTGGACCTGATGAACGAAGGAATGCTGCGTTCGGAAACCAAACTGCTCGTTAGGGATGAGACCCTTTGTCTCGGCATAGTCTTTGAGTCGCTTATAAATAAGCCTCTCATAAATTTTGCCGAGCACATTGAGCAGACTGATGGGGCGGTAACTAGAGGGCTCAGCCTTGGGCTTACCGGGCTTGGGGATGCCAATTACAGTGGCCTGTTCCCATGCTTGAGGAAAGATGTTGTTGCTCATGGCACCATTGAAGATGGTGACCATGAGCATTATAAGGTGGGCGGGGAAGAGTTGGATCACCCTATTGGTAATTCCATCTGAGCCGGGGGCTTTACGGGGTTTAAGACCCTTGATTATGTCCTGCACCTCGTCTGGAGTGACGGGGGGCAGGGGACAATCAGGGTCTTCAACGGGAGGGTGGGAGGCTCTACGTTCGACTTCCGCGTCGACCTCAGAGAGGTGAGCTTGGTCTACAGGTTGGGAGCTGGGTGAGCACTGAGTCTCAAGACTGTCGGCTAGGCATTCAGCCTTGTCGACATCATCGAAAGCGATGGTCTTGTCAGGGCGGATAAGGGGGGGCATAGAGGCAGTCTCTTGGGATCTGAGCTTCCCCTGGAGTTTCCAGAAGGCTAGGTGGGTAGGCTCTAGGTCGCTCAGCATCTTGTCCCAGCCAGCGGTACGCAGCTCCTCTAAGCGTTTCTTTACAGATCTCTGTAAAGAGCGCATATGGGCTTTGTTCGCGTGGCAGGGAATGCTGTTGTAGGCACGGACAGCCGCGTTCTTCTCATTCAGCAGCTCACGTACATCGTCCGGCAACTTCCAGCGATGGTCTTCCATCGCTGGAATTTCCCTTGAACAATCGTCCAGGACAGATTGTACGTGTTCTGTGAATGAGTCGATCGCGGCCGTCGTGTCAGCGATAGAGTCAAAGTGGTCGGGGATGGAGTCTAAGTGGGGGACGTGGTGGATTTCAGACATTCGCTTACTTCAGTCGGTCACTTTTTGAGTGAGAGGGGGTTGGCTGGGGTCACGGAGACCTATGCGGGGTGCCAGGTTTAAAACGACTGGTCGGTGGTCAGAGGTCAGTTCATGTATCGCCTCTATACAGTCCAACCGTAGGTTAACATTCTTTAGAAGCGCTACATCAAGTACGACAGGGGTGTGGTCAGAGTTGTGAGGAAAGTGAGTAGGAGTCATCGGGGCGATGACATCGAAACTCAGGAGGGAGCAGAGGTTGAACAGAAGTCTACCTCTGCGAGAGGTCCTGGTACTATTCCAGGCGGAATGTTTGGCGTTGAGGTCACCCGCTATGATAACGGATTCACTCGAGCCAAAAAAGGTGGAAAGGTCAGCAGATAGGGAACTATCTGAGGAGGTCGGGGAGAGGTAGGCCGATACTAGAGTGATCGGTTGGTGGCCTGTCATGCCTAGGCGGCAGACAGACACTTCTAAGTCTGAGAGGGGGGAAGGGTCTATAGGGATGCAGTATAGGCCCCTCTTGTAGTAGATAAGGGTGCCGCCCAGGTGACATCGAGTCCTGTCGTTGCGAACTATGCGATAGTTGGCAATAGACGGGTTTCGATGACGAGGCTTTAAAAAGGATTCCTGAACTAAGAGGATGTCTATTTGGTGATCGCGGAGGAAAGTGGCGATCTCAGTACGTTGGCTATGAATGCCATTGGCGTTGAAAAAACCTCACTTGAGGGAACGGGGTTTAATTCTAGCTAATATGCCTTTATCCATTGTTGATTTATTTTTTGGTAAAGGCCATCAGAGCTTTCGTAATCTCCGGGTACGCATTATAGATGCTCTGGATCCTGAAGAGATCACAGGCATTCCTAGCGGCCACGATTTCGCTGGCCATTTGGGTAGCTCGAGGGGACATAAAAGTCAGGAAGCTGCCAGAGATAACGCTGAAGTTATCTAGACGCAGGCCTTGACTGGCTCCTGCGGGTGAGCGAAGAGGGGGGGGAGCTGAAACAGCGGGAGCTGAGACAGCGGGAGCGGGGGCAGCAGCTCTGGAAGGAGCTGTGGGTTTCCGGGCATCCGTGGGAGCCGGGATAAGAGGGGGGGAGGAGGAGGCTGGGAAGCAGCCAGAGCAGGGAAGGCCTGCTGGTGGTTGAGATAGTTCCACGGACTGGGTCTCTGAGGACTCAGTCGCGTGGGCATCTGGGTTGAGACCCACATTTAACCCGGGTCGCCCGTTTTATACCCTTGTAGGGAGGTGCAATTAGTGGCCGTTGCAATGCGTATTTTGACAACATTTTTTTTAACGTTACGTGCTAATGAGATCTGTTGTGTTTAGGAATTCTAACTGTTGTTAATGTAAAGGTCGTTAAACATACTTTCAATTGATACTAATATTAATTGGGTTTAATGTAAGTATTCGTTACTGGCGGGACATGTTTTAAACTTATTTTCGAAGAGGTGCGATTTTTGTGACGCCGAGTGTATTTCTCCGCTACATGTTGAGGAAAAAAAAAACTAAGGTCAATATGGGTAAGTGTGACATACTTTTCACAAAGTTTACTTTGAACATAAAAATCAAAACGTTTAAGGATAAAATTTCAAATATCTCTTAAAGCAAAATGTAATAAGGTCCATAAAGGCCAGAAAACAATGTGTTTTGTACAATTTTAATCATTATTTGTTGGTTTTTAGGGTCCAAAATAAAAGTACTACGTTAGACACACTTCCCCAGCAAAACGAGGCAAGTGTGACTACATAATAAACCCGCGATAGACAGCTGTTTTTTAAATAAAATCTGCAAATTCCTTGATACTTAAGCATGTCAACCTTCATATTTTACTTATACTACTTACAGCGCTTGTTATGATAATTTAAAATAAAAAAAGTTACGGGGTAAGTGTGTCATATCAGGGGTTTAAAACATTTTTTTTTTATAAAGGTTGAATTGAAAGAAAAACACATATTGGTGCTTGATACAAAATATATTCATTAAAACAATGCCAATCAAAATAACAATGTCTGAAAATTAAAATTTGCGAAGGAGTTTCTAAAAATTATAAAATTAAACAAAAAATCAACATCTTAAACGTAAGCTGTGAAGTAAGTACTTACCCACTTACAGCAAATTTTCATAATTAAGTTAGTATCTGTCGAGAATTGAGCTTACGATCTACGACAGGAGGATTACTTTGGGATCCTACATAAGTCTTTAGAATATTCATTAAAAAAATAAAATAAACATAAAAAACAACATTTTCTAAATTGTATAATTGCACATTTGTGTGTAAATTTCTAAGTAGGCTACGAGTATCTGTCTAAAAATGCACTTAGGACCTAGGAACTAGAGCGTAATACTGTTTCGTTTTGGAATATTATCACATTAAAAATTATATAAAACAATTCAACATTTTCTAAAATATAGCACATTTTTATAACTAAATAAATAATAAAAACAAAAATAATAAATACCTACCTACAATAAACACAATTTAACATAGACGCTCTTCCGCAATTCAATTCAGTACTTTCAATGCTTATCCCAAGTAAAAAAAACTTCAGGTAGGTAGGCACTTACCTCTAAGTAGGTAATAATAATTAGTCATACATAAATGTTTGAGACTCCTGACTTGAGGCAAGTGTGACATAAAGACACACTTGCCCCAAGTAAAGTAGACACACTTTCCCAGGGTCAAGATTTTTAGATTATATTTTTAAAACTTACGTAAAACTTTTATTTTCAACAATACAAGTAAAATAGTTAGAATAACATAAAGTTTAACATATATAAAAAGAACTTACCTATGCGAAATTCACGGATTCGACGAAATCACCGAGATTTTTATTGATGAAAAACCACGCACCTCACTGCGTCACGTATTAAAAATTGTGTCATGTTACAAAACGGCGATAACTATAAAAGTGTTTGACTACGACATCTAGAATAGAAATTGTGAATCAATATTTTTTTTACTCATACTAACAGATGGCACTTGCTTCAATAGCTTAATCAGTTTTCGTAATATAAGGGGCAGTTACACTTACCCCGTAGCTACACTTACCCATATTGACCTTATCTTGATCCACTCATCGGGGCATGGCCAGGATGGAAAAAATGTCTGCCTCATTCGTTCATATTATCCGAACATCTTGTTTCTAGAAGCCCAACCACAGACAATCTAGACACACAAGCAAAGTCTAATCGATATCCGAAATTGATCAAAATAATCATTGTCTTAACCAGCTTCACAATCAGATGATGGTAATATCTTTGGGATAATTAATAATTAATCATTCAACAATTAATATCCTATATTAATTTTATTGTAAAAACTAATATTGCAATAATTGAACCTAACGCCATCTTTGCTGTCGTAATGGAACTAAGGCCAACAATCGATGACATTAGCTTCGTTTATTTTTTTACCAACAGACGTCGCTGGCAACTATGCAAATTTGGCAACGTCACATTTATTATTATGTATAGATAGATAATTATATATTATAGACTGGCTCTTGATAACCTATGGCATGAATAATGTGTAGGTAGCTGTAGGTGGACATTATCTTTTTATTTTTAATGATAATAATACACAATACATTTTATATTATCTAATAATAGGTACAGACGCCAGCAGGTCAAGCTACCCGAAACTGTAAAATTTTCCCAATCAACCTTGAACCTAATGCTTTAGCGATAAAGTTGAAAATCTATTAAATAAATCTGACAGATTGTAGTAGCTTGATGTGCTAGCATCTGTACATAGTGGATGACATTCTCACAGTCATGTCAAACAATTTTTTTTTAAAGAAATACCGTCGATGCCCTTTTGCCATTTTAATGAAAGTTCGTTGATGCCTCTGGTATAGATATCCTGGAAACGGGAATCAATAAATCCTCTTAATGGCATTTTTCACCGCCTCGTTGGATTTGAAAATCAAAATTTCCAGAACGGAAGCGATCAAACCAAAAACGCACCGTGCGTTCATTTGCGGTACCTACCTTGTCCATACACATTGTTAATATTGCGTGCCGTCTGAATTGCGTTGGTGCCACGACGGAACTCGTATTCGAAAATAGCGCGCAATTTCGATTTTTCCATGGTTACAGAAACATCGATATCAAAGAACAATCGAATCGGGAAAACAAATGAACAACTGATTTATTTTTAAAATGTCACGCAATATTATAAAATTAATTTGAATTTGGAATTCTAAATAGAATGAAAGATATTGATCTTCACACAAGCCGATATGAGAAGCCGGTAATTTCATGGGTAAAGACCAAATACCTATTGTTAGGTAAACGATACCAAAATATTACTTCCAGTAATTTTGATCCGACTATGGGGAATGCAAAAGAAGAGTTATATTTATCAGGAGTATATTATGTGTATGTCTTGTAACAGCGCGAACGCAACGATTGATAAAATTATAGAATTTAAGGAGACTGGGGAAAAGCATCATTGATAAATTCATCTTAAATAAAGATAATAAATGTCACACTTATTATCAGAAAAGGTTAAGGCCACGAAAAGGTTAGATCGCTGAGGATTCATCAGCCTAGGATAAAAAACCGGCCAAATACTCGTCGGACCACGCACAATGAAGGATTCCGTAGTTGGGATGAATTTATGCCAAGAACAAACTTAACATTGTAGTTGAAAAACATGTTCTCCCATACATTCCAACTACAAATGTAAGTTGGTACGCACAACATTGAGAGTTTTACCATGTTATTTTAAGACCATAGACTTCTTATAGGTTTGCTTGTAATTTAAAGGTTTAAAACCATTTTCTGTATTTTTTTCAAAATTTTAGGCTCTAATGTCTGAGATAAGGGGGAGGAATTGTTAATTTTCATCTATTTTATTAAATAACTTTATTTTAAAATTAACAATTATATGTATTGGAGACCCTCACAGTAAGCCCTTTCATTTGACATGTCATACGTTACGGTTTGCAAATCATCATCATCTTCCTGCCCTTAAACCATGTTACTTGGGGTCGGCGCAACACGTTTTCTTCTTCCATTCTCCCCTGTCAACCGTCACACTATCATTCACTCCCTTCTCTTTCATATCATTCTTCACACAATCCATCCATCTTCTCTTCGGCCTTCCTCTCCCTCTCCATCCATCAACATGTAGGTATATTCATCACTCTTTGAGTCACATGCGTTTCGTCCCTTCTCATCACATGCCCATACCAAGCCAAACGATTTCCTTTCAACTTTTCTGTCACTGTCTTTACGGTTTGCAAATATTGTTTTTTTTTTTTAATTTTCTTATTTGACCCCAGAAGTGAATATAGTGGATATTCAAAATTTATTCATTTACGTTATACGTCCTTGTTTGGGTCGCAGTCAAAGTTTGCGCTTCGACAATTCATAATCAATATTCACAAATACAAACGCACCATTACGAGATCTAATATCTCTTTTTTTCTTCTTGTTTCTTCTTATTCTGGAATTTCTTCATACTGTTTAAGATGCCCCTGTTCAAATCTGTCATCGGATACTGCATTGGAGTATGGGGAGGTGCATGCAAAACGCATATCATACAACTAGAGAGAGCTCAACGATCCTTGCTGAAAACTATGACGTTTAAACCCTACAGATTCTCCACTAGAACGCTATATGCGCTGTGTCAAGTTCTCACGGTGAGGCAGCTTTTTGCTTATCAGGTTATTATCAAACTGCATGTGTCTACCCATTATGGTCCAGAGAAATTAAGCAACAAACGTACTATTACTAATGTATTGATCCTGTAACTGATCGACTTGAGCTCCTAGGCATGGAGTTGACATCTGGTCTCAACTTCGGCGCCACCATCGAGTACAAGGCCCAAACTGCGGCCAAGAAACTGGGCATCCTAAATAAGGTGAAGCGATACTTTACGCCTGGACAGCTTTTAACCCTTTACAAAGCGCAAGTCCGATCCTGCATGGAGTATTGCAGTCACCTTTGGGATGGATCAGCTAAGTACCAACTAGCCGCGCTTGACTCGGTGGAACGCAGAGCTAAGAGGCTCATTGGTGACGTAAAACTGGTGGATGCCAAGCTTCATAGCTTGGCTCATCGCCGCAAGGTTGCCTGCTTGTCGGTCTTCTACAGATTGTACTTCGGAGAGTGTGCCCGAGAACTCCACGACCTCATTCCACCGGCCCCCTTCTACCACCGGACATCTAGACGCACTGCCAGTTACCATCCCTACCTGGTTGCTATTCCACCAATTCGCACTAAGCGCTTCCAAATGTCTTTTATAATGCGCACAGCAAAAGAGTGGAACTCACTACCTGCGTCTGTGTTTCCGAACGTATACAACCCTAATCTCTTCAAAGTGAGAGTGAACAGGCTTCTTCTGGGTAAGCTCACTCCATCGTCGACTTTGTCTCTGTCACCTCTGACCTAGACTAGAGTCAAGAGCAAACCCATCACAAATAAAAAAAAAAAAAAAAAATTTGACTCCGTAAGATCACGTACTGCATTAGCCAGACGTCAAAGGCGTTTTCTTTCTGGGCATATTTACAATAAAATTAATAAAATTTTAAACATTTACCCGCTCTCTTTTCATGAATGCAAGTCCAAGGTTAAGAACTGACTTGGGCGATGTGGTCGCTAAGCGACAAAGCCCTTTAAATAAATTAAAAAAAAAAAAGAACTGACTTCTTACTACGAAGAAACGGAAAAATATTTTACTGGGTAAAGTGTACTCACCCTCACACACCCACACACACACATCCACATACACACCCACACTCCACATTCACAAACTACTTTCACACTACTTTTTCAATACCATAAAGTACTATTTCTACTGTAATTTCTACATGCTCAAAATTATCGTGTTCATTAAAGTCTTAGTTGGTACAGTCGCGACCAAAAGTCGATAAGCAAACTCACAAAGCAATAGCTTGGCGTTTAGTTTGACTTAAGACCTTCTATTTCCAAGAACATAAACATGCATAATTATTGTCGTCAACAACTGATTGTAGTTCATAATTTCAAAGTTATAACATGTGTAAAGATGACCTAGTGGTTAAGCGCGTGCAGATAGATGCGTGAATCAGTGAGCCGTGAGTTCAAATCTCACGCAGTACTTGACTTTTTGTAAGTTTTTACTTGATTGGAAGTAATGGGACAGAAATATAATATTCTTTATCTTGTTCGCTTGGTCACTCATTTCGTAAAGTTAGAAAGGTAGATCATAGAAAACTAAATAGGTATTGACAATTATATATGTGTTATTAGAATATCCTTTCTTTGTTATGTTATTATGAATTGACTAAGTGGGTATACAACAAAAAAACCTATGAACGGTTACAAAAAAACTTCTTTTATCTAGTAGGAATGTAACGTCATAATTATCTTAAGTTTGTTAATTTTATAAATAAGTAAATAAAACGAATAAACATTTTTGTTACCATTCAGCACGACTTTTTTATTTCAACCTTCCAACACTGAAAAGATAAATTAAAAACCACAAAAATAGTTAAATAATAATACAATAACTAATATTTAACTTCTTATAAAAATAAATAATAAATGAACATAAACATCTAACAAGTTTTTGCTTAAAATAGAAATATATTATTATGGTTCCAAAGAAACAAAAAACAGTCCAACATTGTGATTAAGATTCGAACTCAGACTTCATTGATCGTGAAACCATTGCTTAGCCCAAACAGCTACCAGCACATTTTAGCAATGCAATGGTAAGAACAGGTCGCCACTATGACGAGTATTCTAAATTCAACAGAAATATAATGTTATTTCGCGTAGTACGACGACATGCGACAATTCATTAGTGTGTGTTAACTGCGGAGTGTTGGCTCATACACGCACACGTACTGGCTCGTGCTCGCACAGTTCATAGCAATGTAATCCTTAGCACGCTTATGGACTTTTGAGCGTTTACTGTACCTATAAAAATATAATGTAATGAATTGGGTGAAGGCGCTGAAATCTGACATACAGGTTTTTACCTAGTTTGAGTTTCAGAGACTTCATAGGTTTTTGTAACTCTAATTTATTTCAATAAAGATTATTATATTGATATACATTACGGTCCCTAATGTCAGAATCAGAATCGGAACTTTATTTGCTATGAATGTAGGTACAGGTATAAGATGTTGTACATAATTTAATAAGTTTGGCTACAGTCTACCTTACGGCGTGCAAATTATTACATACAATAAAATAATGTCAACAAAACAAAACAGAAATTATAGTGAAGTCAATTACTTAATGATATTATAGTCAGGTACGTAAGTAGTCAAATTTGCAATTAATTATAACAATCATAATCTGGATAAATTCACATCATTTAGAAAGTCTTTCACTGAGTAATAACATTAATTTGTCTAAAAGTAGTGCAGTTACCTTAGATTTAAAAATGTTTATAGAATAATCCTTATAACCATGAGGTATTTTATTATAAATGACAGGACCCATTAAAATACTTTTCCTCAACAGTGCTGTTTTGTAATTACCCGTATGTAGCAAGTTCTTGTATTGTGATCTCAAGGGGCCGTTACGTTGTCTTATATCGACCAGTGAAGGAAATAAGTTTATATTGGTTTTTACAAAAATTGTCACCTCCAGTATTTACAAACATGGAAAAGTCAGTATCCTCAGAGACCGAAACACAGGTTGACAACTGTCTGTGCTGTTTAGGTTTGACATAGATCTAATACACCGTTTCTGGGCCTTAAAAATCTCCTCCCTCTCACTACAATTACCCCAAAATATGATTCCAAATCTTAACACTGACGCAACCAACCCATCATAAGCTAGTAGAAGTGTATCATTGCTAACTTTGTCAATAATCACGTTAATTAATCCTTATGTTAATTTATTATTATTATTATATACAAGGTGAAATTTAATTCATGGGCATCCTTTTAAGACAACATTGTACCCATCAATATGAACAAATACATAATTAATATAAACACAAAATAAGCGCTCTACCTTCTCTCTCCTACTATGCTGTACCAGACAGAGTCCACAATAGTGTCATTGATTTTAAACCTACTAACAATATGTATTAAATAGATAAAAGTTTATTTCTACCAACAAAGGATCACTCACACAAAAATATGAGCCGCTCTGCAGAGTAGTACAGAACAATTTACTTGACACGTCTGCTACTAATGCGGAGCGTGCGCTCCTACTGGCTGTGGGTAAGTGGGAATCGGGTTTGTGGCTCCATGCACTACCATCGTCGAACATAGGCACTTTGTTCGACGACACTACTTTCCGCCTCGCCGCTTCCCTGCGACTAGGAGCTCACTGTTGTTCTCCTCATCGCTGTCACTGTGGTGAAATTGTCAACAGCCTCGGACACCACGGCCTGTCTTGCACCCGGAGTGCGGGTCGCTTAGCGCGGCACGCGAACAATAATGACATCATCCGACGTGCCCTTGTCACCGTCGGCGTTCCAGCTGTATTAGAACCCAATGGGTTGGCACGCGACGGTGGCAAGAGACCGGACGGCATGTCTTTATTTCCATGGAAGGTGGGTAGGCCTTTAGTGTGGGACGCAACGTGTGTCGATACTCTTGCGAATTCCCATCTTCCTGGCACAGCGTGCTGTGCTGGCGCTGCTGCTGCGGCTGCGACCCTCGGGCCGTGGGGTCCGTGTGCTCACGGTTTGTTCAAGGAAATCTCCAAACGGCCAGCCGCCAGTCTCTTGGGTACATTACCAGACGACAGCGATGCGGATGAATTTTTCGACGCCATATTTTGTTGTTGAAACTTTGAAAGACACGTTTTTAGGGTTCCGTACCTCAAAAGGACAAAAGGAACCCTTATAGGTTCACTTTGTTGTCCGTTTGTCTGTCTGTCAAGTCCGTTTTCCACAGGAACGCGTAAAGATATCAAGTTAAAATTTATAATAAATACTCGGGTCTATAGTCTCTTTCAGTTGTGAAAAAATCAAACTTGTAAGTCAACGCGATCAAAAGTTATGACCGTTTATGTCGCACGTTTTCGCATATTTTGCGATTTCACAAGGGAATCAAAACCTATAGGGTACTTCCCGTTGACCTGGAATCATGAAATTGGGCAAGAAGCAAGGTCTCATAGCACAGTTGATGGAAAAAGTCCGAAAGTTGTTACTTTGTAGTTTCATCACATATTTCATTTGTGATTACAAACTTAATATTGTAGTATTGTAGACTTCAATCAATCTATCAATCTGCCTAGCCTTTTCCCAACTATGTTGGAGTCGGCTTCCAGTCTAACCGGATGCAGCTGAATACCAGTATTTTACATGGAGCGACTGCCTATATGACCTCCACAAACCAGTTACTGGGTTATACGATACCCCTTGGTAAGACTGGTTGTCAGACTTTCGGGCTTCTGACGACCCGTAACGACTGTCAAAGATCCACGAATGACAGCCGGGACCAACGGCTTAACGTGCTTTCCGAGGCACGGAGGAGTCTCGGTATGAAAAGATGGTCACCCATCCACAGACCAAACCCGGCAAGCGTAGCTTAACCTGATGGATCGACCCGTGCGGCTGTTATTACTTAGCCACGAGCTCCTAGTTGGAGACTTGACCATGACATATTATATCGATGTATGGGAGAACATGCTTTCAAACTACAATGTTAAGTTTGTTCTTGGGATAAATTCATCCCAACTACGGAACTCTTCATTGTGCGTGGTCCGACACGCACTTGGCCAGTTTTTTCTTATTGTAAATGTAAAGACTATGTGGGTTATTATTTTTTTGTTTGTTTTTTTTTTCTCATCATGGTCTGGCAGTTTGAGTAATTTATGCGGCCTACCCAAATGTCCTTTCTTTGATATTGTTCGTCGCATAATTGAGCTTCTTAAGTTCTAAGTTGAGTGGCGCGATTACTAACAAATGCGTACACTGACTGGACAGGTCCTCTCAATCTGTGTGGTTCTTTCCTCAAAAGACCATTTCAGACACCAATCTACATGGTCTTCACATGAAGTGACCAAGATTATGTCTGGACTTTATAAGAGACTGTGACCTCTGAGTTTGTAAAGGCCTTTCTTCTCAGAGTAGTCAGATAGGAAACGCCGACCTCATCTGGTTTTTAAAAACATGATGTTGTACAAATCTATAGAAATAAAATCATTTATCTACGGCGCAGTTTATACAAAGTACTGTAAAGAAATCGTACCGTGTACAAAGGGCCTTAGGTAAGTTTCTTTTTGAACTCTGCAGCTCAAAAGGTGATAGCTCACTTGTTTTTGTTACTACATCAGTAATATGTAAACAATATAATCGTTCGTTATTGTAGTAGAACGATAACCTACAATAATTTGAAGCTATTAAATCTTCATTTCATTTTACTTTGAATGTAACCTATACAAGGTTTATTTTAATTATCCTAACTAAACGCCTAAACCACTGAACTGATCATCCCGAAATTTTTCATATACGTTGTCACGTGTACAGAAACGGACATAGGGTATCTATCATCCCCTAAAAAAGTAATGTTCCCGAGGAAAACTACAATAACGTTCTTATGATAATAGATGGCGCCACGTGTCTTTCGAATCATGATTGAATTATATTATTATAGAAAGAGCTTTTGCTGACAACCACGCGGACGAAGCCGCGGGGAAAAGCTAGTTTAAAATAGTTGACAGCTTCATGAAGTACTCATCATCAATAAGAACAACTATTATTATGAAATTAGTCACAAAAAAACTGCTGCTCCTTAAATTTATATTCGCATAACTAACATAATTTTGTTGTTGATGTCAGGGCTCGGAAACGTTATTTAAAATAACGTTTTTAAAACGTTTCTAACAGTTCTTTGTACAACATTTTGTTCGGAACGAAAACGATATGAGAACGTTTTCAAAAACCGGTTTATTCCGCAGGACGCAGCCGCGCGATAAATTCCCGCCGAAATAATTTTACGTCTGTGCGAACGTGGGCTAAAAACTAAAGCACATAATTATGTATTTGGAAGGAGTTTTATATAAGGGTATATATACAGGGTTATTGGTAAAACACCAACAACCTCTTAAGGGGTCATTGTACTCATCATTATGAACAACTTTTACTATGGGACCAAAACTGATATTGCGAAAAAAAATCAGCTGTTCAGTACATTTTGACGAATTATGCAAACATAAATGTACTGAACAGCTGATTTTTTTCGCGATTTCAGGTTTGGTCCCATAGTAAAAGTTGTTCATAATGATGAGTATAATGACCCCTTAAGAAGTTGTTGGTGTTTTACCAATAACCCTGTATTATGCAGGGAGGGGTGGAGATCCCCACTCTGCACGGGGGAAGTTTAGGAAATGCATAGTTTTTTTTATGAATTTAAAAATCTTAGTTTATGTTTTGTTAAGTTTTTGGTAAAAATTTAGTATCATTTGCCAGGAGGAGGGGTGGGGGGTAGGGGGGTGCAACCTCTCACCTGGCACCACTCCCATGAAAGATAACGCACCCCTTCTTGAGAAAAACAAATTATTGTAACCTAACCTCAAAAACTTTAATGTTGCTTCTGCAACGTCTCCGGCGCTGCGGGAAGTGCAGCCCCTTCGCCCTTGTGTAACAAAGGATAGACACCCATGCTCACCTCCGCAGCTTCGGCTTGCTTCAGCTGCTATGGCCCGCACCGGTGCCTATGCTTTGTTACAGCGGGCGGGGGCTGCTCAGGGAGAGCAGCCCATGCCCTCCGGATTTTTATATACAATCTAGGGGTAGCAGCCAAAAGACTACGTAGAGTCGGGTGCCCTGAGCCTGACTCGGTTTTTGAACAGATTCGAATTTTGTTGTTTTTGACGTAATTTTGACTGCAGGTGTTACTAACACCTGCTGTCAAAATTACGTCAAAAACAACAAAATAGTGCAAAAGTTGAGGTTATTTTATCAAAGTTTGATATTTTATATTTCCGAAAGTATTTAGAGCGCCATGGACAGTACGATCCCAACATAGAGCCTCCGGCAGGAAGTATTTGCCCCCCCCCCCCCCCCCCCACCCCCCAGATTAGGCAGCAAACGCGAGAGTGCATTCGCGGTGCCCATCAATCGGGGAGCCAACCACTGAAAATGCGGCCCGAAGTTCCACCGGATATCGAGGACGAGTCTTAGGTACTTCATCATCGACTTGATACCGATGTGAATACTTCCTACTATTGTGTTGGATCCTGAGGGTGGCGCTTTCCGGGGCACTTGGAAACACATAACTTCCGATTTATGCAGTGCCACCTGGAGACCCAATCGCCGGATCCTGCCTACGACTTGCGCAACCCCAGCTGTTGCTACGACAGTCACCTGCCGGAGCGTCTTCTCCCGTGTAATTACCAGCGTGTCATCGGCGTAACAGATGACGCCGACGCCACGGAGGAGTGCACCGCGCAGCACCCAGTCGTATCCGATGTTCCACAGGAGTGGCCCCAAAACCGAACCCTGTGGAACACCACACGACATCACTCGCCGATCCTTCTCGATCCGGGTAGATAACATATCTGTCAGATAAGCTCCGATAATGCGGCGGAGGTAGTTTGGCACCCTATGATATCAGAGTGACTCCCTAATGTTACTCCAGGGAAAAGTGTTGAAGGCATTGGCATTGTCCAAAGACACTACCAAGACGACCTCACCCTGGGCCATTGCTTTCTCCGCCAAGACTTTCACGCGCATGATCGCGTCGATTGTAGAGCGCCCCTGACGGAAACCAAACTGGTTATCTGCCAGATCCGGCCCCTCTTGTCATGTGTTAGATAAAGCGGTCTGCAATAATTCTCTCGAAGAGTTTGCGGGGCCAGAGATCCCTGATGGCCAGAACCCATGCATGGCCAGGAATGCCGTCAGCTCCTGGAGCAGTGTTTTTGACCTGTAGCCTTTGTACTGCCGCTTTTAGTTCTACCTGGGTCATTTCAGGCGCGTCGCCATCGTCATTTTCCGAGTTGGGCACCATAGTAGGCGGAACTATATGCGGTGGTGTGTGCTCCCCTTGTGAGAGGAATAAAGCGCTCACTACTCTCTCTAGCAGTTGCCGGTGGAGGCTTACGGGATAGTGGAAACACCCACGAGCAAAGTTTGCACCAAACCAAACGGTAAGGACGCCCTCACTGATCACGTTCTAGAAATGCCAGCAATTCTTTATGGGCTTGGGCCCAAGCCTATTATTTCCAGCTGAAGAGCCTTCTTCGCCACCCTACACACCTCGTACATTTCCGCCTCTCTTACCATAGCTTCTGGTGTTCGTCTGCGCCTTCATCGCTGCCTGATACGGGCGTCGCGCCGCCACCTTAACTTGGTCTAGGCATTCTCCGGCCTTTGCAACAGTAGCTACGACCTCTTCCGAAGTTGCAGAGTCCCCCAGGTGCATTATGCGCAGATCTACGCACTTGACCTGCCTGGACACTCTAACGTCCACTACGTCGAGGGACGCTGAGGGCCACTGTTGACACCAGGGATCTCCAGTTAGATAGTTGCCTACCCTACCACACACTATTTACCTACGCGTACTCACAGAGTCACAGATAATACTTAGTACTTGTGAAACGACGAAACTAAGCCGCGTGGCCTTGAAATACCATTGAATGAAATACTCGTAGAACTTTCGTATCGGAAAAACCCAAGAAATGCAATAAAAACGGTTAAAAACGTTTTATTAATCGAAAACGATTAAAATTTAGTTCTTCTTCAAAAACGTTATTTATAACGTTCCGTTCGAACGTAACCGAAACAAATCGTTTCTTAGGTATTTAAGACGAAACCGTTTCGAAAAATATACCGGTATCCGAGCCCTGGTTGATGTTGATGTTTGTAGTTGTTATTGTGATTGCAGTGGTGGCCTAATGGTAACGGTCCCAACAAGAGTTGTAGGTCGTGAGTTCGAACCCAGACAGGCGCATTACTTTGTGTAATTTATTTCATCACCGCTGCTCTCAAAACGCTGAAGGAAAACATAATGAGAAAAAATCGAAGACATGTAACATCTACCAATGGCCCCGCGTGATTGATTACGGCTCACTACCTCTCACGTGAGGAGGCCTGTATCCCAGCTATAGGAAGTTATAGGCTGATTTTCAAATGATAATGAAACGGGAAAGCAGTAATAAACTTCACACTTGACGAATAATCACAATTATTTATTGATATTCTTATACAGTTGAACAGAGTTTCGACTTATCTCATGTACGGCAGCAAAATGTTCCCGCCAAATTTTTTTTTTTTTTGAATGGCATCTCGTAGTTGACCTAGAGAGGTCGAGACTACTTAACCGGACTACCCTGTGGCTGCCTTAAGAAAACTCAAAGCCTCCAGCCAGGGGCAAAAAACTTACAGTCTAAGCGACTACACGCTAAGGAACGAGCCTCGGCTTAGGGCGTCGCTGGGGGGAGGACAGCAAGATGGGACAGGCTGGATCAGATTAGAATTATTATTGTCAGGGGAGTTTAAAGCTACAGGCTCAGCTACGCCACCAGCTGGCACATCATACCCGAGCAAGGGACGGGGGGGAGGACGATTATTACGGGGTCGTCGCGAGGGACCTCGGCGGCGAGGTCGGAATGTATTCCCGCCAAAAGAGCGGTCCGACTACTTATACACTTCGGCGGCCGGATGTGACGTCACTAACGGTCACTCGCTGGCTTGGCTGACAATTTCTGCTCCAAATTGTCGTAAAGTAGCATTGGCTTGGCGTTAGTTTGGCGTTGGCTTGCCTTTGGCTTGGCGTTGGCTTGGCATTGGCTTGGCGTTGGCTTGGCGTTGGCTTGGCGTTAGCTGAACACATGACGAGGCGTTACAATAATCAAAAAATCATAAAAATATGATACAATAATTGCAACGAACAAACTAAATTCAATTGTCCATTGTTAAACGAAAAGAATCTAACATACATTTGTTGTTCATACAAAATTAAGACTTATTACAACTGACGAAGGTTGTTATTATTTTACATATTTTCGTTGGGTTGGATCCTTTTCGTTTAACTATGGACAATTACCGATTGATTAATTTATAGACGATTGAATACGTTGTATTTTATAACAATTTGACATTGTATTTTAAATCAATTTGACATTATCTTACATGAAATTTAATAATACTTAATAGATTACATTTAAGTATTGTTTTTGCATAATAGGTAATAATTGTAATGTTCAACACAATATGAATTGTTCTGAATAAATTAAATAAAAAAAAGTAATGAATTTTTTTTTTTTAAGTTGTTAATGCGCACGAAGCAAAATCAAAAGTCATTTATTCAAACTAGGTTGAGAAACAGCACATTCCGAACGTCAAAATTACATAAAACATTCCCCTAAAACGTCCGCCCTTCACCACTTCCTAGTGCTTTAGCTGAGAAGAAGTGGCGCAACAAACTCCCCAGCATCACAGCTGTCTGTTCAGTTAAAAAAAAAAAATGATTCTATACAACAGTACGCAAAATAATTTAGGTACCTACATAACGCGACGCAAAATATTAAACTAAATTATTTGCCAAATGTCAGCTAGCACACGCCAAATATACCATAAAAAAAGCTAAAGAAGTATGCAAGGATCATATAAGATGGTGTTCTGTAGAACAGTTAGTCTTTCTTGCTACACCACCAAAGAAAACGGCGTGCATTTCTGTAAGTATACACGGGTGCGAGCCGCATCCATATCTGCTCAAGGACCAAGACACGGTTGGGATACACTTTGTTTTTTGCTAGCCTATCTCCTGTCCTACTGTTACGGTCAAAGGCCTTCCCCTTTTCATTCCAAACCTTCTGTCTTGTACGATCTCTGGCCATGTTGGCCCTGCAAACATGATCAGATCGTCACACCACCATCACCGCGGTCTACCTCGACGGCGATGACCTCCCTGAGGCGTCCAGTGGGTAACGAACTTCGCCCATCTCTCTGGGTGCATTTGTGTGTTGTGGCCATCCCACTTCCACAGCAGCCTGGCTGTTTTTGGCTGAGTTCTGGAGCGCAGGGTGGTGTTTCTAAGTCATTGTACTCAACATTATGAACAACTTTGACTATGGGACCAAACCTGAAATCGCGAAAAAAAAATTCAGCTGTTCTGTACATTTTGACGAATTATGTGAACATAAATGTATTGAACAGCTGACTTTTTCGCGATTTCAGGTTTGGTCCCATAGTAAAAGTTGTTCATAATGATGAGTACGATGACCCCTTTGGAGGTTGTGCGTTATTTAAGTTACACCGTGTATCTGTATGATTTATTCAATCTTAAAACCAGTTTTACAAGGAAAACCGCACAATAACTAGTTTCAAAGACTTCGTGGTAAAGTAGACCTAGTACGTGCATCATAAGTATGTCTGTGACCTGTTTGTTAGATTTTAATAACATCACACCACGCATTTATTCCCAGGAGGGTTAGACAGAGCTGTACCTACAGTACACCCACATTTCGCCAGTGATGTTTAAGTCCTATGTAATAGGAGGCGAGCCTATTGCTATCAACCGGGCACAAATCCAGGACTTTCGGGCTTCTGACGATCCGTAATGACTGTCAAAGATCCACGAATGACAGCCAGGACCAACGGCTTTTAACGTGCTTTCTGAGGCACGGAGGGGTCTCGGTATGTAAAGATGGTCACCCATTCACGGACCAACCACGGCAAGCATAGCTTAGCCTGGTCGATCGACCCCTGCGGCTATTATTACTTAGCCACGAGTCCGAGCAAAATCAAAATATTTTGTTTCAAATATTTTGAGATAGCTCAATTATTTAACGATTTCTTTTTAAACGTAGCTAACTTTTGTTTCACCATTTCCATGTAAAATGTTGCCAAGACGAGACCATATGGCTCGCACTGTCTTAAAGTTATCAGATCTTATGTAGAGCCAAGCTTCTTACTCTGCATACCCTAACTCTACAAGCCCTAACTTCACAAACTCTACACCTCAGTCAAAATATGTGGCTTGGTCTCGTTTTGGCAACATTTTACATGGAAATGTTTTTGTCGGAATTTGTCTTCTTTTTGTAAATTGCTTATGACAATATTTTTTTATTTTGATCATTTTTTAAGGTGGGGGGGGGGGGGGGGTGATTTACTAAAACAAATATGTATTATATTATAACAATGAGTCCCTATAACAAATTTCAGAACTCTAGCATCAAAATTTGCGGAAGTCTCATACAAACTTCCATCCCCAAGTTTAAGGGGTTGGGGGGTAAAAGTTCCAAATTTTTTAATTCTTTTGTTGTTTGTTTACTAATACTAGCTTACATACCAAATTTCAGCTTTCTAGCACTTCAGGAATTACCCTAAGAGTTTTGATGATCATCAGTCAGTGACGAAAATCTGGTTTTGTAACCGTCTTCCAAAGGAGGAGGTTCTCAATTCGTCTGTATGTTTTCTTTTTTTTGTATGTTTGTTCCGCGATTACTCAAAGACGGATGGACCGATTTGGAAAATTCTTTTTTTGTTTGAAAGGGTATACATCCGAGGTGGTCCCATATAAATTTTATTAACTTTGCTTGGGGAGTTTTTGAGTTAGCTTCAATAATGCGTATACTTCCCACTTATTTTATATGGATGATGTGATGATGTTTTAATAACTTCCTATCACTGTTATTTACATGGCTATATCTACAATTATTGTGGTCAATTATATATTCGAATTTATGTGGGGTAGGTTCCACAACTAAAAAGTGAAAAATAAAAGCTTTTTACAAAAAATAAAACCGACTTCCAAAACAAAATACTGCAAAGTGAAAAATAATTCTAATTTCGGAAGTCGGTGGCAAAAAACGAAAATACAAAACCAAAGACACCGACTACCGAAATTAAAATTATTTTTCACTTAGTAGTGTTTTGTTTTGGAAGTCGGTTTAATTTTTTTTTGACATCAATAAAATCTAAAGTATAAGAGCTATGCAATTGAAACTTTTTATGTTTAATAAGTCTACTATTGACATCATATCCTGAGAATTTTGTTTATCTGGTATAATCCAAACCCAAGTTATACGGGTTCAAAAAAACGACGAAGCGCTTCGAGAAAAGAGTTGGTAGTATCTACCATGACACCTATGTCACCTTACAAATGTTGTTTTTAAGCAGATGAACTTATAGCTGCAACCTTCGATCAATAATAGCACGATGACTGCAACATTTAGATACGATAACCCAAAACAACTTTATATTTAAAACAAAACGTTTATAACAAGATGTGCTGTGTAAATATCTTCAGTCGAAGCTCAGCGTTCATGCCGAGCGCAAGTTTCGTAAACATGTATAAATATATTGTGTTATGTCTGTGTGTCAGTTTGAGTGGCGTACTATGTGATCTGAATAAGGAAGAAGGTTATTTTTAATTCAAATTATTTTTTATTACTTAATTTAAATTTAGCTGAGTGGTTGTATTTGATTGCCAGCCACGCGTCGGCCGATCGGATTATTCCGATCTGTCACCCTGCTTTGTCCCGAGGAGCTCGTGGCTAAGTAATAACAGCCTCACGGGTCGATCCATCAGGTTAAGCTACGCTTGCCGAGGTTGGTCTGTGGATGGGTGATCATCTTTTCATACCGAGACTCCTCCGTGCCTCGGAAAGCACGTTAAGCCGTTGGTCCCGACTGTCATTTGTGGATCTTTGACAGTCGTTACGGGTCGTCAGAAGCCCGAAAGTCTGTATCGTATTACCCAGTAACTGGGTTGTGGAGATCAGATAGGCAGTCGCTCCATGTGAAATACTGGTATTCTGCTGCATCCGGTTAGACTGGAAGCCGACCCCAACATAGTTGGGAAAAGGCTAGGCAGATTGATTTTTTGACCCTGCTTTGTCCCCTAGAGGCACAGATCGGAAAAAAAATTGATCTGTCCCCCTGTTAGCAACGAGGGGACAGTTCTAACTTTATTCACTAAGTTCAGGTAGGAACCTGGAACAGATAGCGGTGAATAAAATTGCTAACAGGTGGACAGATCGGAATAACCCAGTCGATCTATCCTGTAAAAATCTCACCGTGAGAACTTAAGACGCTACCGAGCACGCAGTGGCGCCCTCATTGTTTGTTTTGTTATTTCTTTTAATTTAAAAAGAAAATGCAGAAAATAAGCACGTTAAGCTGTACTCCACAAGACCTTACGTTATTATTATTATAAACAGTAGTTTTATATTGTTAAGTTTTATTGTAATCATTAAAACAGGAAATGGTAGCCACTTCTTTCCGTTTTAATGATTAAAATAAAACTTAACAATATAAAACTACTGTTTGTAATAATAATAACGTATAGTCTTGTGGAGTACAAGATAACGTGCTTATTTTCTGCATTTTCTTTTTAAATTAAAAGAAATAACAAAACAAACGATGAGGGCGCCACTGTGCGGTCGGTAGCCTCTTAAGCAAAGTGAAACCATTTGTCCACCGCCGCTATCAAAAGGACGTCAACGAGAAACGAGATTATTTAAACAGAACGTGACGAGGTTCAGTATATTATTAATAATTATATTATAGACAAAATAAAAGACGAGAGCGGTGCCAGCATTGTGTGGACTAGATCAAACGTGTATTGTATTGTCGGCACATCGGCTAGTCATTCGATCCTAGTTCTGGCGGTCGCGCTGAGCTACTCGAAACTTCGGCAACCGGGATGACGGCGCCGGGGTAATGGACGTGCGGTAGATACATGGCCATAGTAAATGTATTTATCGCTACGTCACCGCCGTCATCTAGTTCTCAGTGAAGTCCCGGTGACTGCTACAGCGGACAAATACACTAAGGATGGAGGATTGTGAAGTGCCGTTACGCGGCGCGATTTTTGGAGACAATTACCTACACATAGGGATGATGCCTGGGTAAAAAAAAGAAATTCTATTTAGTCCGTCAGTCAGATAATAAAACAATATTTGATACGTATTTTTTGCTTTATCATATTAGTAAAAAATGACTTAGATAACTCGCATTAAAGTTCGGGAGTGGGGGCTCGCTACGTCACTTCTACGTATAAAATCTACCAAGACGTGACGTCATGCCATATTTTAACTCGTTTTTATCGCCGTAATCTTTTGATTACGTAGAAAAAGAAAAAATACGTGTCCAATATATTTTAATAATCTACATGACGGACAAAAAACATTTTTTAGTCATCATCCCTATTATTTACATAAATATTGTTTCGGGCAATAACGTTTTTACTCCCCTAAACCTTTACCAAATGAGACAATTTTGGTTTCATTACATTCAGTACACTTTAATCTAGGTCTAGCATTTTTAGTTTTTAGTAATTCAATTTAATTTAATTTTAAAAAATAAAAACGCTCGAGGATGTTTTTATGTCAAAAATATAGATATTTAGATGCTAATAACTTATATCGTTTGCAATATATCTTTATAATAAAAACGTACGGACCTAGTTTTTCATTATACCTACAACATTTCCAAAAATTATGAAAATTAGATTATGTTTACGGGGCGAAAAACGTTATCTCTTTTTGTATGAAAATTTACAGCTTCACAATCCTCTTAAAGAATTTTATTTCTCATAAGAGCTTCGATACCAGTTCACTTAAAATGAGATACAGATTGATTACATCCAAGTAATTTAATAAATTATCATATTTGCCTCTAGAGTGTTGGTGACGTTATAGTGTCCATACATGTTTCTTGTATATTTAAATCCTCCGGTAAATTATTAAACAACTGTGCTCCGGTGCTCCCTCAACTAATTGTTTTTATGTCGTAATTAGTCCGTGCCCGTGCAGTCATTACGAGTAATTCAAACTTGTTTTTAATTGTTGTCTTGTGGTTTTTATTTAATTGTTAACTAAAATGGGATGGGATGGGATTGGGATGCAACTCTCGCGCCATCCCATCTTCTTAGCACGGCAACCTCAAACGGCGCGAATATAGCAACCTTATTGGGAGCTTATTATGTTTGAGCTGTTTGGGGTTGAAACTCTAGGGCCTTGGAGTCCGAGTGCTCATCGAGTACTCGTATTTCGGGACATCGCCAAGCGGTTGGTCGACTCTTCACGGGGCTAGACGGCTGGCCTATTTTTAGCCCAAAGAATCAGCATTGGAAACCAACGTGGCAATGCTGCTAGCCTTTTGGAATTTTTTGATGCCCTATGAGCTCTTTTATGAACCTTTTTATTTTTATGATTTTTTATACACTTGTACATAATATATATTACACTTGTACATATAGTCTAGTTACTGTTGGAAATATACTATTATTATTGTCAATTTTTAAAATAAGTTGTTAACTTCTTTTTAATTGTTGTCGTGTGATATGGAATGCGTGATTAATGATTTTTTTATGAGAATGCAGGTGTAATAAATGTGTAAAATTGTGTTCGTTTTTTCGTATAATTTTTTGTTGGAAATAATACTTTGATAATTTTGTTTTGTAATCTTTGTAGTGTATTTAGATCAGATTTAGGGGCTGTTCCTCATATTTCAATTACATTTTCAAGGTTTGATTTCACTAGGGAGTTTGTACTTTCTTCGGAATACATCTTGTCACTTTTAGTAACGCTCCTAATAGTTACATTAATTTTATTTTGACTTGATCGACGTGTAGCTTCCAAATAAGTTTGTGATCTACCCACAGTCGGAGATATTTTTCGTGACCGTTGACCGAAAAAGGTGAGAACACCGACAACGGTTTATTTTTTCGAGGAGAAATCATAAATTATGTTTTTGAAGTATTATTAGTTATCAAGGTGTATTTTAACCATTCACTGAATAAGTCAAGGTCATTTTGAGCACCATTTTTAATGTTTTGCAAGGATTTGTCAAAGTAAAAACGGCAAGTGTCATCTGCGCATAGCGTTAGGTGTCCTATCAGCCCTATTTTATCAATCTGCCTAGCCTTGTCTCAACTATATCGACGTCAGCTTCCAGTTTAACCGGATGCAGCAGAATACCAGTATTTTACATGGAGCGACTGCCTATCTGACCTCCACAACCCAGTTACTGGGTAATACGATACGCCTTGGTAAGAATGGTTGTCAGACTTTCGGGCTTCTGACGACCCGTAACGACTGTCAAAGATCCACGAATGACAGCCGGGACCAACGGCTTAACGTGCTTTCCGAGGCAGAGAGGAGTCTTGGTATGTAAAGATGGTCACCCATCCACGGACTAACCTCGCCAAGCGTAGCTTAACCTGATGGAACGACCCGTGTGGCTGTTATTACTTAATAATGTAAATTAAAAATAATAATGAGCTAATAATTGAGCCTTGTGAACATCCGTATATTATATTTTGTATCGACCTAGTGAAGTTATCCATCATAACAACTTGTTTTTTTTTTTTCTAAATATGAACTGAGCATACTGAGGGCGCTGTCTGTAATATCTATGTTACTCAATTTCTGTAGCAGCTTTATATATCTATCATAAGCTTTTTCTTTTTTATAAGTTCATCCCCTAAAGGAGGAGCTCGTGGCTAAGTAATAACAGCCTCACGGGTCGATCCATAACGTTAAGCTACGCTTGTCGGAGTTGGTCCGTGGATGGGTGATCATCTTTACATACCGTTAATCGTTGTTCCCGGCTGCCATTCGTGCATCTTTGACAGTCATTACGGGTCGGCAGAAGCTCGAAAGTCTGACAGTCTTTCCAATGGGTTATCGTATTACTCAGTAACTGGGTTGTGGAGGTCAGATAGGTAGTCGCTCCATGTAAAATACTGGTATTCAGCTGCATCCGGTTAGACTGGAAGCCGACCGCAACATAGTTGAGAAAAGGCTAGGTAGCTTGGATCATCCCCTAAAGGAATTTTATAATCATAATAATATGAATCTTATTATAACTAATTAAAGGAGCTGCTTGCGAGTGGAACGGAGTCAGCGGGAAATGTGTGAAAGAGACGCAATGTATGACCACTCTGGACACACGGGGCGATAAACATCTCGTAAGTGACGTCAATCAGAATTTTATTTTGCTTTTAAAGTGCACCTTATTAGTTTTATCGCGCTTTTTTATTTACAAACACAAAGACAATGATATTTATTCATAAAACATCCGCCACTTAAAGCGGAATTATATTAAACTTTTAGTAAAAAAATATTAACAATTTACAATGAATACCTATCACACATAGGAATCAGCATATTTTCATTTTTATGCTTTCCTTTTCATAATTATTGAACCAAAACGGATTTGAAATTAAACAGTTGTTCTTTACAACAGTATACTACTGTTTACTACCAATTTATCCCACGAATCAGAGGATTGAACACTAATAAATTTAGGAAAACAATATTTGCCTGGCTTCTAGACAATTATTTCTATTCTGTTAACAAATATTTTAATTATAAATTTTGACATTATATTTTATCAATACCTACTTTGTGTGTGTATATTGACTTTTTTTTGTTACTTTTTTTAAGCATTTGACATTACCTATATAATTATTAAATTTTGATATTTCATTCATAACAACGATAAAAAATAAATTACTTATACAACTTGACATTGTATAAAAATTACCTATGCATATTTTCATTTTAAGCTAACTTATAATTATAATAATGAGGATTTATTGTACCGTAACAAGAGCCAAGAGTCAAGAGTAAGGGTGCCTGTCCACAGAAGCGGAGTGAGGCTGCGGAGCGGAGAAACGGAGAAATATTAACCAATAGAACTGCATAAATCTCCGATTGGCTCCAGGAGCCAAGATCCTATTGGTTACGTTTCTCCGCTTTGCAGCCTCGCTCCGCTTCTGTGGACAGGCACCCTAACTAGAGTCAAGAGCAAACCCATCTCAAATAAAAATTATCAGTAAAATCAGAAATACAACTCCTTAAGTTAGTATAATCGTCAATAGTCAAGGTTTCATGAAATAGTCATTCATTAGGATTACCTGGTCTTCAAAAATTGTATTGATGACTTTAATGATTCTAATTATGTAAATATGTAGATACTTGTTACGGCCTCTAATCATATTTTGATTAACGTACAACCTAATACTGACTTTTAAATTGCAAAAAACTTAAGGAAATTTGAATTTCGCGGGCTATCCTGACGCTTTCGCCTTAAACAGTTTTGTTATTCATCAATAACAACCATTGAACGAAACTGAGAACAACTGTTTAAATTCAAATCCGTTTTGGTTGGGTAAAATCATAATTTTAATGATTATTATTTTATAATTACATGTGGTCGTTACTGTCTAAATCATGTTTTGATGAACATATTATATAAACTGATGCTGAGCCACAAATTAATTTATTGATTTAATGACTCTTAATTAAAATATAGAAGTTAGCAGTAAAATATATACATTACCAGCTGTGGCCCGCGACTTCGTCTGCGATCCAGGATGAATAGTAGCTTATAATATGTCCATCTTCAGGTTATGGTCTACCCAGAAGTACCTATCCTATGTCCTAATCATGGTTTACCTGAGTGCCAAATTTCATCCAAATCCGTTCAGCCGTTTTAGCGTGAATGCGTAATCAACAAACAAACACTTTCGTATTTATAATATTAAGTTTGGATAGTTAGGAAGATGAAAAACCGGTCTATCGACAATCTAGACTCACAAAATGTATTAAGTAGGTGCTAACTTAAATAATAAAGTAAAAAAACTCTTAACACACTAATAAAGTTTCTGTAATAATATAATTCAATCATGATTCGAAAGACACGTGGCGCCATCTATTATCATAAGAAAGTTATTGTTGTTTTCCTCGCGAATAGTACTTTTTTTCGGGATGAAAGGTACCCTATGTCCGTGTCTGTACACCTTACAACGTATATGCAAAATTTTAGGATGATCGGTTCACTGGTTTAGGCGTGAAAAGGTAACAAACAAACAAACAAACTCACTTTCGCATTTATAATATTATATAGTTAATAGTTAATATAATAGAAAATAAAAATATAAAGGGGAAACACTCATTGGGCATCAAAAAATTTAACCGCAACGCATCCATCGTGGCAATGCTGCCAGTCTTTTGGACACTTTACTCAATACTTTTATTGCATTCCACATGAAGGTATTCTTAAGTGGTAAACTTATAATTAGATCATGTGGACCCTGTCGGTCAGGCACAGCAAAATAACTGAGTTTGGAGAGAGGAAGCATTTGTTATTTATATAATATTACTTAAAACTATATTATAATAATGATGCAAGTAGGTATTTTCTGATATAAATAAAAAAAATATCCCCATTGACAGCGATGCGGACAAATTTTTTGATGTCCACAAATTGTAAAAAATTCATTGAAAATTTGAATTTCGCGGGTTACCTAAGGGCAGGGGTTCCTAAACTTTTAAAGAGTACGGACTTCTCGACAATTTCTTTTCATTCTATGGAAGCCAGCAACGATGACAAATGAAACATACCACAAATTAAAATATCAGTAAAAAACCCCCAACGATCAATAAAATTGCCATCCATTTCTATTGTAATAATATTGTCAATCTCTTCTATTGCATTTGCTAGACGATCAATTTGTGCATCAATATCATGTATCAATCACGTAAAAATTGACAATTGCAATTTATCGTTTTGGGGACCCTTTAGGAATGCTCCAAACGAAGTTAGAATATTTCATACTTTCTAGCTATAATTATTGTTTTAAAGTTCTGTTTTATATACGACAGTTGTATCCGAAAATCTGGAGCAGCATCCAATCTTGACCTTAATTTGTTTTTGTGGTAGGTAGGTATACCAAAAACAATTTAGCTCAAGATTGGATATCTATAAGCTGAAAAGCCTGCTCATCACAATGATACGTTGTTACAAACGGAATCAAAGTTAAAATTGCGTTTTTGGCAGTACTAGCACCAACCCAAAACTCAATCAGTAACACCGAATTCTAAAATACAGGATGGGTTATTCTCATTTAAGTTTTGGCGATATTTCTATATAATATTATTGTTACTGTAGAGTTACCTATTAACAGCCAACTAAAATAATTTGATAAATGTAGATGAATCCTTGTGTTACGCGGAGCCCACTTTAGGAATCGCTTAGGGCCTTAGGGCATCCTCTTTCCTGCCAGGATTGTTTGAAAGAGTTACCGTGGCCCTGGCACAGGCAACTGAAGGAACATGGGTGGGTCAGTAAAAGTCTGACACGCCCTCCCGCTCCACCCAGAGCGGTAGAAGTTATTTGATGATTTCCCACCCAAAAAAAAGGCATCCTCCTTAAATTATTTTTCTTTTATTTCAGGTTTGTTCCAAAAAAGGCGATGTGACTATAGTCTGTTGCACTGACTGTGTACTTGTCAATGATACCAGGTAGCTACAATTTTTTTTTTTTATTTGTGATGGGTTTGCTCTTGACTCTAGTCAAGGTCAGAGGTGACAGAGACAAAGTCGACGATGGAGTGAGCTTACACAGAAGAAGCCTGTTCACTCTCACTTTGAAGAGATTAGGGTTGTATACGTTCGGAAACATAGACGTAGGTAGTGAGTTCCACTCTTTTGCTGTGCGCATTATAAAAGACATTTGGAAGCGCTTAATGCGAATTGGTGGAATAGCAACCAGGTAGGGATGGTAACTGGCAGTGCGTCTAGATGTCCAATGGTAGAAGGGGGCCGGTGGAATGAGGTCGTGGAGTTCTCGGGCACACTCGCCGAAGTACAATCTGTAGAAGACCGACAAGCAGGCAACCTTGCGGCGATGAGCCAAGCTATGAAGCTTGGCATCCACCAGTTTTACGTCGCCAATGACCCTCTTAGCTCTGCGTTCCATCGAGTCAAGCGCGGCTAGTTGGTACTTAGCTGCTCCATCCCAAAGGTGACTGCAATACTCCATGCAGGATCGGACTTGCGCTTTGTCTTTACAAAGCTGTCCAGGCGTAAAGTATCGCTTCACCCTATTTAGGATGCCCAGTTTCTAATCGTACTTACATTAACTATATTAACTTGTGTTTAAGTTACCCCTTTTTAGGGTTCCGTAGTCAACTAGGAACCCTTATAGTTTTGCCATGTCTGTCTGTCCATCCGTCTGTCCGTCCTCGCTTAATCTCTGTGACCGTTAGCACTAGAAAGCTGAAATTTGGTACCAATATGTATATCAATCACGCCGACAAAGTGGTAAAATAAAAATGGGAAAAAAATGTTTTATTAGGGTAGCCCCCCCCCCCCTATATGTAAAGTGGGAAGTGATTTTTTTTTTAATTTCAACCCTAACGTGTGATATATTGTTGGAAAGGTATTTAAAAATGAATAGGGGTTTACTACAATCATTTTTTGATAATGTCAATAATTTCGGAAATAATCGCTCCAAAAGTAAAAAAACAATGTGTCCCCCCCCCCCCCCCTCTAACTTTTGAACCATAAGTTTAGAAAATATGAAAAAAATCTGAAAAGTAGAACTTTGTAAGGACTTTCTAGGAAAATCATTTTGAACTTGATGGAAACAACAGTTTTTGTACAAAAAAGACAAAAAGTTGTACAAAATAATTTCTGGACTAAGTTTGTAGTATATGCAAGCATTTTTTTAACTTCGTTTACATATTTTATTATATTTTTACGGACGGGAAACTACGGAACTCTACACTGAGCGTGGCCCGACACACTCTTGGCCGGTTTTTTATTATTATTTGTGATGGGTTTGCTCTTGACTCTAGTCTAGGTCAGAGGTGACAGAGACAAAGTTGAAATTTCCTACATTTCAGTAGGCCGCATGTCGACAGTAACAAAACCAGTACTAATACGTACTGCCACTGCAAACTGTGTGTCTTGTCGCTGTGTTAGAAGCCGCTGCGACAACAACAGGGTTGTCGTTTGCATCTGCGTCTTGTTGCTGTGAGTAGACGCAGGCTGTCGTTTTCGCCTGCGTCTAGTGTTGTTACGACAGACGTCGTGCAGGGATAATTTTGTTTGAGTATTCGACAAATATCAATCTGCCTAGCCTTTTCCCAACTATGTTGAGGTCGGCTTCCAGTCTAACCGGATGCAGCTGAATACCAGTATTTTACATGGAGCGACTGCCTATCTGACCTCCACAGCCCAGTTACTGGGTACTACCCCTTGGTAAGCCTGGTTGTCAGACTTTCGGGCTTCTGACGACCCGTAACGACTGTCAAAGATCCACGAAAGACAGACGGGACCAACGGCTTAACGAGGCACGGAGGAGTCTCGGTATGAAAAGATGGTCACCCATCCACAGACCAACCCCGGCAAGCGTAGCTTAACCTGATGGATCGACCCGTGAGGCTGTTATTACTTAGCCACGAGCTCCTCGAGACGAGACGAGACGAGTATTCGACAGAGACGGTTTTATCTTTTGAGTGAATATTAGACCTCTTATTTCTTTGCTTTGGTGAGGTGATGCTTACCTATCATGTGTAGGCGTAGCGCAACCGACTGCTGTCGTGTGTATACGAACACCATGTGTGTAGTCGTTGTGACAAGTAGCGAGAGCGAGCGACTCCCCTAAGTCGTTGCAACTCTGCAACTCGACGCCAAGTGTGTGAAGATTTGAAAAAAATATGGGAAAATTTTGGCCGCAGCCTGTCGTTGCGTCTAGATGCCGAGTTATCTTCTGAGATAGTCTCTTATTCTATTGAAACTCCGTGCTACACTAGGCTATCTCAAGGGAAAAAAACCCAAGTCAAAAATTAGAAGACATAATAGGTATGTCTTCTAATTTTTGACTTGGCTTTGTAACCCACTCCCTCTCACGAATCGATCTTCCAGAAGCTCTATTCATGTCCAGTAAACGCTCAAAAGTCCATAAGCATGCTAAAGATTACATTGCTATGAACTGTGCGAGCACGAACCAGTACGTGTGCGTGTATGAGCCAACATTCCGCAGATAACACACACTAATGAATTGTCGCATGTCGTCGTACTACGCGAAATAACATTATATTTCTGTTGAATTTAGAATAACTCGTCATAGTGGCGACCTGTTCTTACCATTGCATTGCTAAAATTCGCATAAACATAACATGTGCTGGTAGCTGTTTGGGCTAAGCAATGGTTTCACGATCAATGAAGTCTGAGTTCGAATCTTAATCACAATGTTGGACTGTTTTTTGTTTCTTTGGAACCATAATAATATATTTCTATTTTAAGCAAAAACTTGTAAGATGTTTATGTTCATTTATTATTTATTTTTATAAGAAGTTAAATATTAGTTATTGTATTATTATTTAACTATTTTTGTGATTTTTAATTTATCTTTTCGGTGTTGGAAGGTTTAAATAAAAAAGTCGTGCTGAATGGTAACAGAAATGTTAATTCGTTTTATTTACTTATTTATAAAATTAACAAACTTAAGAGAATTGTGACGTTACATTCCTACTAGATAAAAGAAGTTTTTTTGTAACCGTTCATAGGATTTTTTGTTGTATACCCACTTAGTCAATTCATAATAACATAACAAAGAAAGGATATTCTAATAACACATATATAATTGTCAATACCTATTTAGTTTTCTATGATCTACCTTTCTAACTTTACGAAATGAGTGACCAAGCGAACAAGATAAAGAATATTATATTTCTGTCCCATTACTTCCAATCAAGTAAAAACTTACAAAAAGTCAAGTACTGCGTGAGATTTGAACTCACGGCTCACTGATTCACGCATCTATATGGACGCGGTTAACCGCTAGGTCATCTTTACACATGTTATAATTTTGAAATTATGAACTACAATCAGTTGTTGACAACGCATGTTTATGTTCTTGGAAATAGAAGGTCTTAAGTCAAACTAAACGCCATGCTATTGCTTTGTGAGTTTGCTTATCGACTTTTGGTCGCGACTGTCCATACGATCTACCGATTTTTTAATTCGATTCAACAGGATGCGATCTTCACCCAGATCGAACCGTATGCGCCAAGATCGTATGAAAAAATCGTATCAACTAAATTCAGATTACTTATATAAACATTGAATGAGATTAGTTTCAACTATTTCGAGTTACATTACTTATTCAAAAGCGGTACTGTATGAAATATGAAGGTAGGTGATACCGTGATAATATTTTTTTTAATTTTATTTTCGGGTATCGGGTATGTTAGCATTCTCGGATTTTGTTTCCTTTCATTCTTTGTTATATTAGGTACTGCAATAGGAAGAGATAAGATGAATGGTGCTGATGACGTGATGTTCGTGGTGATGATGATGGGGAATTATCTGTGAGCGAGACCTATTATTTTAAAATACATTTTAATATAGCCTCATCAATAAAATCAAACGTTTGGTCATTTTTTATTAAATGTCACACGGGTGGACACTGTAAATTGTGTAAACAGATTTGAAAACGAAAGGAAATACTAGCAATTTAAAAATTGCATGCGTATTGTGCTTTTCATTACTTTTCTAAAATTACGATACGATCTTCCGAGATCGAAGATCGATTCAATATAATACGATTAAGACCGTGAATCGATTCACGAGGTTACGACCCAGTACGATCCAGAAGATCGATTCAAAGCAAAAAATTGGGCTTCCCTAGCCTATTTCCCAGCTATGAGGACCTTGGAGGCTGATCAACAACACGCAGCGCAGTGAACAAGCGTCGTGGCTAAAGCTCGTTCCTTGTATGTAGGTCGTTCGTTTATTGTATATGTAAATAGTGCAGCACAGACGACCCGCAGTATTGTCTCTCTTTCTCCCTTTAAATCCATCCAAATGTTGTCTTTAAGGAGGAAGCGTCAGGGTAGCCCGCGAAATACAAATTCTCTTACGTTTTTTTGCAATTTGCAAGTCAGTATTAAGTTGTATGTTAAATAAAGTACGATTTGCGGCCGTAACAAATATGTATTTATAGAACTATATACAATAGAATCAGTAATAAAACTCCTTAAGTTAGTATAATCCTAAAATGTCAAAATTTCATGAAATAGTCATTTTTAGGATTACCTGGTCTTAAAAAGTTGTATTGATCACTTTAATGATTCTAATTATGTAAATAGATACTTGTTACGACCGCAAATTATAATTTGATCAACGTATAATATAATACCGACTTGTAAATTGCAAAAAACGTAAGACAATTTGAATTTCGCGGGCTACCCTGACGCTTCCCCCTTAAAATATCGTATTTAGCGATAAGACCGCCCTTTGTAAAATTTGTACATTTTTATCTGTAAATCCCATGATATACATAATAAAGGATATCTATCCTATTTTATTCTATTCTATTCTACGTCACACAGGCTGACATTATGATCATCATGTTTCATCTATTTCTTTCCTTTACAGAAACGTAGTGATGAGTCCAACCACTGGATTCTATTGGAAAGATGGCACTAAGGCTAGAGACAGTAAGTTAATTTTTTTTTTTGCTTTATACTTACGTTTTTGTCATCCATGTTGGGTTAGCTTCCAGTCTAATAAAATGCTGAGTAACTAACGGGAGCAACACTAGCCAACTGTATCCAATTCCACACATCATTAATTAACTTCATGTATCTTCATGTATCTCTTAGCACCTCTGCTGGCGGATTGAAGAAACTTATTGCGCTCTACGAGCGCTATGTCGCCGTTCATAGTCTAGAATATAATGTAAATAAATTGGAAATATTGATTTTTAAATATGGGAATTGTGTGCAACTTTAAATATCTTGGCCACATTTTGTTACCGATAATCTGGATCTTGAAAGGCAAAGGCTAAGCATTGATTGTAAAAGTAATAAGCTCGCCAGAAGATTTACATATTTAAGGCAATCTGCCAGGCGGCCAACTCTGATACAAGTACACGAAGAGTACCTACAATACTCTTCGTGTACAGTCAGCGGTCGTTGTGCATGACCCTTTTCAAAAGTTTTTCGAATGCACGTTGAAATCTTAGCTTGCAACGCCTTTTTTTTTTTTGTTTGACCAATGAATGAAGGATGAACCTTTTTTTTTAAAGTTCATTATTTTCGTATGACTAATGAACGAAGAATGTCGCCTAAGAAGGATGACCCTAAAATGAACAATGTCCCTTTTTTTAACTAATATATCAGTCTGTCGTTGACCCACGTATTTTATTGACGTTATTGCGAAGCGCTATTGGTGGACGAAAACAATGCAGGCGGGATTAGCCACTGGCCTGTGCATACGAAAAGCGCCTTTATGGGGGTGATGCACAAAAATCGTTGATAGTACAATACAATAACGTGTTCCGGGCCATGCTTAATCTGCCCTGGCGGTGTAGCGCGTCTGGTATGTTTGCGGAAAGCAGGGTTGATGATTTTTATGCTCTATTACGTAGGCTTAAAGCATCATTTTACTATGACTGAATTAATTTAAACCAAAATTAAAACTACCTGACATTTTTAACAAAACTATATTATATCTGAATGTGTAATAATAATTTAATTTAATTTTATATCTATTTCATTTTAATTTAATTTTCTAAGACTATAGGTGTAAGTGTAAAAACTTGCCTGAAATAAAATGAATTTATTTATTTTATTTATTTAAGAAGGCTATTGCATTTTGGCGCCTCTCTCGCTCACACGGGACCAAATTTTTAAGAATGTTATCAAAATCAAAATCAAAATCAAAAGTCATTTATTCAAACTAGGCTGAGAATCAGCACTTTTCGAACGTCAAAATTACATAAGACAGTCCCCCAAAACGCCCGCCCTTCACCACTTCCTAGTGCTTTAGCTGAGGAGAAGAAGTGGCGCAACAAACTCCTCAGCAGCACAGCTGTCTGTTCAGTTAAGTAAAAAAAATAAAAATATATATAATATTCTATACAACACTGTGCAAAATACATGCAAGTACATTACGCAACACAAACATTAAATTAAATTTAATTATTTGCTATAAGTCAGCTAGCACACGCCAATATACTTAAAAAAAGAAGAAAAAAAAATCGAAAATTCGAAAACTATACTCAAGCAGAATCAAAATACAAACTAAAAACGTAAGCAGAACTTTATACCTATATTGAAAGCCTCCAGTAATAAAGGGCGTGCCCACTTACATATAGCCGTAACTCGAAGTCACAGATGATAAACTAGGACCATCGAAGTAAAATAAACGAGTTAAATAAAATTATTAATAACAAAACAAAACCAAGGTCAGCAAGACGACCAGTCACCACAAGCAGCACCCGTTCACGAGCATAACGCAAAGATCAGCCATTACCCCCCTCGCCATATTTGAGGGAAGGAGGCAACCCGACCCCCGACGCTATCGCAAGCAGTGACATCTAAGGGAGCATGACGAACCTGCTGCCGGTTGCTCAGACAAGAATAATTATGATCAATTGTCGAGGTCACTAGCTAACCACATATTGCAATACCACTCATAAAAAAAAAAACATTGTAATGAGTAGATTATGTCAATGATAAATAAAAATAAAATAAAAATAAATTGATCTTTACAGTCAAAGAAAATAAATAATTATATGAACTCATATAACCTGTCAGTAGGTAAGCTAATTCTGGAGAAAGAACATAAACATTGTCTTAAGTTAAACACAGCGACCAACTATTCTTATCGTTTAAGTAGTCGTTGATAGAATAGTATGCCTTTGAACAAAGGTTAGATTTTACTTTGGCTTTAAATGCATTGTAAGGTAAATCTAGCAAAGAAGAGGGTAGCTTGTTATAAAAGGATATACCAAGCCCAACAAATGAGTTATGAACCTTATGAAGCCGGTGAAATGGAACACGTAATTTGTCCTTATTTCTGGTGATTACATTGTGAATATCACTGTTTTTAGTGTATACATGTATATTTTGTCTAATATATAAGATGTTGGCGAAGATGAATTGTGATGCCACCGTGAGAATACCAATATGTTTAAAAAAATCTCTCAGAGAAATTCTGGCACCGAGCTGGTAAATTGCTCGAACAGCTCGTTTCTGAAGAACAAATATATTTTGAATATCAGCGGCTTTGCCCCAGAGCAGAATACCTAAAATATGAAAATAATGAAAATAACTAAAATAGACTAACCGAGCTGTATCAACGTCAGTGTATTGTCTTACTTTCCTGACGGCGTAGGCGGCTGAACTGAGCCTTCCCGCTAGGCTTGATATATGTGGGCCCCACTGAAGTTTGGCATCTACTGTTATACCCAGAAAAACTGCCGAGTCTACAGTTTTAAGCACTTCTTTATCTAAAACGATGTTGGGTCCTAGATTTCTAATATTCTAATATTATTATTATTTATTAAATGTAATCAATTGGCGAATTAATAAAATATTAATTTAATATAAAGAAAACATTTATTTAACTCATCTCAAAAACAGATACTCATAATATTGGGTTGGTAAGAAAATAATGAAACACTTTCAGGTGTTCTTGAATTTATTAATTATTTATTTAATGTTACATGTTTAATCAACAATATAATCACCCTCCGTATCTACTACCTTTGCCCATCTTTGTGGTAGTGACTCGATAGCTTTTGCCCAGAAGTGTGGAGACTGAGATTGAAAGAATTTCTCTATGTCACTTTTGAGATTGTCATATGATTTGAATTTTTTTCCACGTAAATACTGTTTCAATGACCGAAATAAATGGTAGTCAGACGGAGCAAGGTCAGGAGAGTACGGAGGATGCGGCACTGTTTTCCAGCTAAGTTCCTTTAATTGATGATGAGCAACGGAAGCGACGTGCGGTCGCGCATTATCATGGAGAAGGTGAACCTCGACTCGTCTTTGGCGTTTTTCCCGGATCGCAGCAGCGTGCTGGCGTAGCTGAGAGGCGTAAACATCCCCGGTGTTAGTGTCATTGTTATGCAACATGTCCCACCAAAGGATTCCACGAGAATCAAAAAAGCAACACAGTAGAGACTTCCGACAATAGGGATTGCGTTGTGGCTGGACTGGCGGTTCTTGTCCACGGGGAAGCCAGAAGCTGCGTCGCGTACCTATCGTTTACATAAAGAACGTAGCTCCCGTCACTAAATTTGTTAAAAACTCTTTACGTTGTGAACGAAGTAGAAGAGATTGGCATGTCGCAACTCGGACTTCTCTTGTAGCATTGGTAAATACGTGGGGGATCCACCGCGACCGAACTTTTCTGTAGTTGAGTGCGTGAAGACGGTTCTCAATTGTAACGTGAGAGCAGCCGATTTCTTCGGCCAATTCACGAGTGGTTGCATTTGGGTTTATCTGCAATTTCTCTAGTAGTACGTCGCCATTAAAAGCGGATGGCCGACCGGTGTGCTCCTTGTCCTCAAAACTTGTATCTCCAGAGGCAAAGCGCTTAAACCAACAACTCACGGTTACATGACTAGTAGTCCCCGGGCCCAACGCATGGTTAATGTTACCCGCTGCTTCACGCGTCGAATGACCTTGTTTAAACTCGTAGAAGTAGAGTGCTCGAAGATACTTGTTGTCCATCTCGAATAATATTGCACAACAATTTTGTGTGCCGCACTTATTTACTCTTCAGCGTATTCCTTCGAGAGTATTCTACAAAGTGCTAGAAATACTTACTATAGAAAAAATATTTTAAACGGAATAGATAAATAATTAAAAAAGTGTTTCATTATTTTCTTACCAACCCAATACTTATTGAGCTGAGTTCATTAGATAACACAATAGAAATATATTTGTATTTATTACCTTTAAAATTAATATTATTTATTAGTTCGCCAACTAATTACATTTTTCAAAAAAGAATCTTTGAAATCTCTGCCAGCATCAGTGTTTCCTTCCACATATAACCCTTCAAAGTATGAGTGAACAGGCATCTTCTGGGCACGCTTGTTCCATCATAGACTTCATCCATCGCTTTTCATCAGCCGTGATCGAGGTCAAGAGCAGGCCCAGTCTGTAATAAAAAATCTAAATATTCCAGGTTGTCTCGAGTACCTAGACAAACTGCCGTACAGGTGTCGCGAAGGTGGTTTCTACTCGGGCATCAGCACGAGCTACGACAAGGAGAAGAAATGCCACACAATAGGATTGTGGGGCGTTGGAGGCGCCCCACCACCAGGGTATGAGCCTGGTGCTGAATATCCCCACCAGGTATGTCATTTTAAAATTGCCTCCACCAGTGAAGGTATTAAAATTATCGCGAGGTGCATTCTCCCCACGCTTGTCCTCTCAGGTCCCGACGACCCCATAACTCTTCTCCAGGAGAGCAGTAGGGACCATAGGAACAAACACAAATGGACATTCCGACCTCGCCGCCGAGGTCCCTCGCGACGACCCCGTAATAATCGTCCTCCCCCCCGTCCCTTGCTCGGGTATGAAGTGCCAGCTGGTGGCGTAGCTGAGCCAGTAGCTTTAAACTCCCCTGACAATAATAATCATTCAAATCTGATCCAGCCTGTCCCGTCTTGCTGTCCTCCCCCCAGAGACGCTCTAAGCCGAGGCCCGTTCCCCACAGGGGGAGCCCTTAGCGTGTAGTCGCTTAGTCTGTAAGTTTTATGCCCCTGGCTGGAGGCTTTGAGTTATCTTATGGCAGCCACAGGATAGTCCGGTTAAGTAGTCACGGCCTCTCTAGGTCAACTACGAGATGCCATACATAAAAAAAATAAAAAAAAACATTCTCCCCGCTATCACGTTGCTGGCTGGCTAATACAGGGTCAAATTAAATAAGCTAGAGAAACTCCACAGACGTGATGAGTATCGCTAACCATACAAGCCAACCAAGTCAGCAACACATACTCGTATCATCATCATTCTTTTGCCCTTTAGTCATTAGTATTTTATTCATTGAATTCATATTTAAATTTACACAAAATAAACGACAAAAATTAAATTACACACAAACCAAAAACAAACTACTCTGATTTTACATAATTAACCTCTCGAATGTCTTATGTTACACAGTTCGACATAAGAAAAAATGCTCCAAGTGTCTTAAGTCGGACAGTTACACTAAATTGACAAGTGAAAATATTAAAATGACCTTTATGATAATGTAATCCTAATACAGCTTGACAATTTCAGTCAAGTCAATTTAGTCTCCGACATTCGAGACGTTAAAGCAACCTGGGCCCCAAGTCTGCTATTTTTTTATTAATTCGTCATTCCAACACGATCCCATTGTCATTTCGCTAAAAGTTCGTAATCTGCTAAATTCATAATGGTCTATCATTGGTAGGTCAGTGCTCTCGTAATAGAATCGTGGTACTGATCAAAGGAACTGTCAAAATTTTAGCAGACTACCGCATACGTCAGTCTTTCATTTGTCATTATAGAATAGAATAGAATAGAATAGAATAAACTTTATTTCGAGCCAACTCATATATGGTTATTAACATTGGTTATTAACATTAACATTTGACAGGCCAGTTGGCGTGGTTGGTTAAGATACCACCTATCATGCCGCAGGTCATGGGTTCGATTCCCATCCAGGACAAACATTTGTGTGCATGAACATGTCTGTTTGTTCTGAGTCTGGGTGTCATTGTCTATATAAGTATGTATTTACAAAAAAAAAAAAGTAGTATATGTAGTATATCAGTTATCTGGTTTCCATAGTACAAGCTCTGCTTAGTTTGGGATCAGATGACCGTGTGTGAATAATGTCCCAGGTTATTATTATTATTATTGTTTTTAACATTATGTAAGAGATTACCATTTTAAGCCATTTCTTTCAATGGAGTGTCAGTGGTTGACCATTGGAAAGTCATAATGACGCCATTATATTAGTAGATTACAACACTTGTCAAAATCAACAATTATGAAATCAATGACAGACCATTCTGACACTATTGTAATAGCAGACTTGAGGCCCTGGTGGTCGAGCGGCAATGTTGTCATCTACGGAAGCGATTTCATAGGATCACATAGAAACTAGTAGTGTCCTTAGTGTCACCTGTCACTGCGCTCTGTATTTATGTTTAGGCGGCGTCGCCTTAAAACGAGCACCTTTACTCTCCGAAAATACAAGCGTGTTGTTATTATGCATGACTGTTTTTAAGATTCCGAACTTAGAAAAAAAAAAAAAACTAAACGCTTATAAGATCACTTTGTTTCTCATCACCAGGCGCTGCTGGGTTACGGTGACGACTTGGCATCAGCTAAGTGGCTAGCTGGAGGCTCCATCATCAGCAACAAATACATCCTGACCGCTGCTCATGTTAACAATCATGTTGGACAGAAGTAAGAAAGTCCGTTTCACAATTAACTTATGAATATGTAAACTAAATCCCTTAAGGGGGAAGCGTCAGGGTAGCATGCGAAATTAAAATTTTCTTACGTATTTTGCAATTTGCAAGTCAGTAGGTATTAGGTTATACGTTGATCAAATTGTGATTCAACCAACGTAACAAGTATGTCTTTATAGAATTATAATCATTAAAGTCATCAATACAGGACCAGGTAATCGTAATGAATGACTATATAAGTATTTACAAAAAAAAGTAGTATACGTAGTATATGAGTTATCTGGTTTCCATAGTAGGATCGGACATCTAGACGCACTGCCAGTTACCATCCCTACCTAGTTGCTATTCCACCGATTCGCACTAAGCGCTTCCAAATGACTTTTATAATGCGCACAGCAAAAGAGTGGAACTCACTACCTGCGTCTGTGTTTCTGAGCGCATACGACCCTAATCTCTTCAAAGTGAGAGTGAACAGGCTTCTTCTGGGTAAGCTCACTCCATCGTCGACTCTGTCTCTGTCGCGTCCGACCTAGACTAGAGTCAAATATAAAAAATAGTAGCCCACCGGTATCGGGAACAAGGTCCAAGCTTCAGGTGGTCAGGGCTCCAGAAAGATGAACCTCCTCACCATGCGCGCCGTGTCCAGGAGTACTGCTTTCTGAATCAAGCCCTTGACCCAGCCGCGCAATGAAAACCTCCTGAGGTGTTGGTCGAGGCTCTCCGCTACTAGTCCATTAACCGTAACGATTATCGGTACTCCAGATTCTACGTCCCACATGTCGACAACCTCGTGAGTTAAGTCAAGATACTTGATTTTTTCATCTTTCTCAGCTTTCACGAGATTCTCGTCATGGGGGACAGCGATATCAACAATCATTGCACGGCGCTCAATAGTCCTATCAGTGATGGATAGATCGATCCCAGTACAATGTGGCCTGACCATTCTCGAGAACTGGGTCGGGCACATACCTGTAGTATGGTACTTCGAAGTCTACGAGATTGTATTGCAAGGCAAGGCAAGTATTGATACATCAGCATGTATCAATAGTAGCCAATAGATTGTGCCTGTGCAAGTACTAGCCTTTAGCAAGACGAGAACAACCGGAAACAATATGTCGGATTGATTTACCGGGACGGTGGCATGCCCGACAGATGTCAACCGTACCGTCCTTGGTAATATATTTCCGATAGTTATTCGCCATGATATCTTCATCCATAATCGCACAGACAAAATCTTCGATTTCCCCAAAGAGGTCGCCGAAACGCAGTCAAGATACAGACGCCAAAAAGTCGACATCAGGCCCATTGAGGGCCCGGAAAAAGCGATCGTGAAGCTCTTTGCCTTGCAATACTTCCTTGCGATCGTTAATATCAAGAACTGCAGGTTTGCGCCAGTTCTCATTCGCCAGGGTGAGCGGGGTGAGGCCCTTGTCCACCTCAACCACATCTCGACGCATCCCCACATCGATCTCACTACGTTTTCCAAAAAATATTGTTCGAATAAAATTCACTTGTGATTGAATGATGATTGATAAATCATCGACAAAAATTGAGATTATAAAATTAACCTCAATTGTCAAAAGAAATACATCTTTAAAATAATAAAATAAGAATAATCAAATCAAAGCACTCAATTTGTAAATGGCATCACAAATTGACATCCACAGGTACGTTTTCTGATGCATTTAACTCCTCGAGTGTTTTACGTGTGTACTTACGATTTACGTAAAAAAAATCTTTATACGTTATGTATATAAACGTATATCATAATACATATAAACGTAAAAAACCATCATCCTATGGCGACCGCGGGCTTACTGTAGTTGTGAACCTATGGGGATCGGTTGATATTCGTGCGCACATTGACATGATCTATGCGGTTTTTTTATGTATAGAAAGAACAGCTGACGGGTTAATTACATTTTTGGAACACATTTTACATTTCTGGTCGACACTCACATAACCAGAGGGCTGGCTCGTTCTTTGGTCAAAGAATCAGCATTGCCATTCAACGTGGCAATGCTACCAATCTTCTGGGCACGTTTCCGGACGACAGCGATGCGGACGAGTACTTCGACGCCTAAAATTTCCTAGTTTTTGTATTTATTTGTATATACAGTTAGTTAGGTAGTAATATAATTTTTTACATGGTGTAAATAGTTGTAAATTAAATGTTTAAAATTTTTTGGAACATACCATTTTTAACATTCTCCTAATTATATTATATTATATAATTCACAGTGGTGACCTGAAATTCGTCGCGTTGGGTGTTGACAAACGCTCAGACTCTCCAACGACCTGGCAGACTCATAAAGTGAAGAGATTCATCCCATACCCAGACTACAAGGCTCCTAGTAAATACAACGACATCGCCCTTATTGAGACAGAGACCCCGTAAGTAAGAGGCATTTATATAATCGAACCTCAAATAATTCCTATTTCGCGCTCCCAAAAATATGATTGAACACTCGAATATAATGATTGCGCCTGTTTTTGTGAACCTCAAAAAATTCCCATTTTGGGGTCCTCAAAATATAATACTACATGCTAAGTAACAGCGACCAAATTGGATGCAGCACTCGCCGGCCATTGCCGCGGCACCGCTCGCTTCGCGGTCACATTTCTAACCTAACCTGTTTGGTCGGGGAACCCTAGCTTAGATACTGCAGCCAACTGTGAGAAAAGGCCAGAAAAAGTCTGGATTAGTGATCGGTTGGTGGCAATAGGCTCACCCCTAATTTACACATAACTGGCGAAATGTAGGTTTATCTACCATAGGTACAGCTCTGCCTAAACTTTCGTGATGTTTTGCAAAATCCTGGTATATTACCTGAATATCTCGATTTCAGTATTACATTCAACAAAAACGTGCTGCCAGCTTGTCTTCACGTTGAAGAAGCTGACGCTAAGACCGCCATCACCACAACATGGAGAGATCTGAAATCGGACTCCGATACTGAAATGGCGGACAAGATTCAGACGGTAGGTCACCATCATCTTAACTTGTCGATGGCAAAAATAACTAAAAAAATACAGTTTATAAATTTGTTTAGGACAAAATCATCATCTTCAGTCACGTGCTTTCTGAGGCACGGAGGTGTCTCGATATAATGGATGGTCACGTATCCAAAGACCAACCTCAGCAATCTCAAGATCAAACCATTTATAATTATCGCAATTATCGTCACTTTTAAAATGTCAAGGAGTTTGGAACAGTCAGAAACAAAGATAGAGTTAGTTCCCCATTCCAAAGCGTAGTAGAGCAGGTTAGGCAAGCGCAGTGACGAGCTACTTGGTTGGCCACGACTACTAAACCATTATTCATGATTTCTTTGTGCATTTTCAGATAAGCTTAGACGAGTTTACCGAAGAAGAGTGTAAAGCTGCATATGCTAGTCCTAATCGGCACTTAAAGGAGGGAATTAATTATAACACTCAAATGTGCTATGGAAGCAAGTCGCATGCTCCTGAAGCTTGTAAGGTAAATAAAACCAAAATATACTGAGACAATTACTTACATCACAAAAGCCTACATTATAGATAAAGGCCCTATAATGTTCCCACGGACACGGGCCGTAGTACACCACGAGGGTACAGCCGATATATTCTGTAAAAATCTCACCGTGAAACCTTAGGTGAAGAGAGCTTGAAGAGAGCTGTCATTCCACCTGATGCTAGGGATTGACTTGACACTATTGACAGCTCAGTCCACGTTCACTTCACCTAAGTTTTTACGGAGAGATTTGTACAGAATATCACTGCAGTTCTGGTTGGCGGATGTCACATGTATTTTTGATTGAATGTTTGGGATTCAACCGAACATATATGTGACATGTATGATGTCACATATATGTTCGGTGAGAGGCCTGTGTCAAGCACCATGCTGGTTTTCTCAGTCATGATACTTTAAAGAATCTTCCCACTCGCTACTTACAACATGAGTTTTATAGGATTTACCTGGTTTCACTTTTCAGATTGCCTATTATTGTAATTTAATCAAAAATCAATCGGTTTAATGTTTTCCAAACTATATTGGGGTCGACTTCCAGACTAGAAGCCGACCCCAATATAGTTTAAAATATAGTTTAACATAGTTTAGTGAATTTAAAAGGCTCCATGTACAATACTAGTATAATATTATTATAGCAGTATTGTACATGGAGGATTTGAGGAGCTCGTGGCTAAATAATAACAGCCGTACGGGTCGATCCATCAGGTTAAGCTACGCTTGCCGGGGTTGGTCCGTAGATGGGTGACCATCTGTACATACCGAGACTCCTCCGTGCCTCGGAAAGCACGTTAAGCCGTTGGTCCCGGCTGTCATTCGTAGATCTTTGGCAGTTGTTACGGGTCGTCAGAAGCCCGAAAGTCTGACAACCAGTCTTACCAAGGGGTATCGTATTACCCAATAACTGGGTTGTGGAGGTCAGATAGGCAGTCGCTCCATGTAAAATACTGGTATTTAGCTGCATCCGGTTAGACTGGAAGCCGACCCCAACATAGTTGGGAAAAGGCTAGGCAGATTGTACATGGAGGATTTGTTCAAACAATCACAACAGTTGCAATAAAATTGTGATTGTTGGTTCGATCAGATTTTTTTAAAACCAGGAGTCAATTTTGTGCGACCGCCAACACAGAGAGAGCAAACGTGAATCTTCTACTTGGTAAAAAATGTTAAATTCACTGACAGACAATGCAATGTCTAAACTGCTGGCTCCAGAAGCATAACATATTTGTTATACAACGACGGTTCAGTGAGCACTAAGAAAGGACTGTTGAAATCCTAAAGATGTTAAGAGGATTGTGAAGCTGTAAATTTTCATACAAAAAGAGATAACGTTTTTCTCCCCGTAAACATAGTCTAATTTTCATAATTTTTGGAAATGTTTTAGGTATAATGAAAAACTAGGTCCGTACGTTTTTATTATAAAGAAATATTGCATACGATATAAGTTATTAGCATCTAAATATCTATATTTTTGACATAGAAACATCCTCGAGCACTTTTATTTTTTTTTAAATTAAATAAAATTGAATTACTAAAAACGAAAAACGTACAGACCTAGATTAAAGTGTACTGAATGTAATGAGATCAAAATTGTCTCATTTCGTAAAGGTTTAGGGGAGTAAAAACGTTATCGCCTGAAACAATATTTATGTAAATAATTGTATGAAATGTAGGTAATTGCCTCCAAAAATCGCGCTGTGTATCGGCACTTTACAATCCTCTTAATAAGGGATGACAGTTTGTAAGGAGGTTCATTTTGTCGATGAGAGATCCCATCGGGCACTTAGCTTGTTATAAGTGGCTACACGCGAGTGGTCTACACCCCTTTGGGGAATAGTTTTTTATCTTGTTCTTATCTTGTCCATGGCAATATAAATGGACTCAATCCAGAATTCAGCTACATGTTTGGCGTCATCACTAGCGTATATTTTTTAATGTTTTTCTAGGGTCTATCCGGCGAACCATTGCTAATCACCACGCAATTCTCCCGCTGTATCTACACCATCATCGGAGTGACGTCATTCGGCAAATCCCATTGTGGAACTAATACCAGCACTCCTGATGTCTACACCAGGGTAGCTCACTACAAACCCTGGATTGAAAGTGTTGTATGGGCTTGAGTGCTGTCTTGCGAATTTTTAATTGGTTTGTGATTAAATAAAATGATTGTTGAATTATAATGTTTTTGTCCTAGACTACGTATACTAACATGAAAACCGGCCAAGTGCGTGTCAGACCACGCACGAAGAAGGGTTCCGTAGTTGAAATGAATTTATCCCAAGAACAAAACGTTGAAGTTGAAAAATATGTTCTACCATACATTCCAACCGCAAATGTAAGTTTTTACGCACAATATTAAGAGATTTACCATGTTATTTTAAGACTATAGACTTTTTATTGGTTTCCTGTAATTTATAGGTATAGAACTATTTTCTGTATTTTTTTTTTTTCAAAATTATAGGCTCAGTAATTTCGGAGATATAAGGGTGAATGGTCAATTTTCGTCTATTTTCTTAAATAACTTTAAAACTAATAATTTTAAAATTATAAAAAAAATATAGCGGAGACCCTTTCATTTAATATGTCTAACGGTACAGTTTACAAAAGTTATTTATTTTTTTATTTTCAAATTTGAGCCCCATATTCAAAATTCACAAACGCTCGCACTCTCTAATGGTACTAATAAATTAGTAGTGATACACAAATGTAATAAGATAAATATTAAGGCAACACATTACACAGCCTGACCAATGACAATGCGAGCATCCTGAAACTGTTGCAGAATTTAGATACACCGAAGGGTCCAGGAAGTGACGATCTATACCTCCCACTTTTCTTTGTTAAATGTGCTAATCCCTGTCTTTACCAATCACCTATATCTTCAACAGTTATTTCCGTGCGGGATACTGTCCAACTATATGGAAAACTGCACACATTGTGCCCATCCATAAAAAAGGTTGTAGAAATAGTATAGAACATTATCGTCCCATATCAATTTTTATTGTTTTAGGAAAAATAATGGAGAAAATTATACACAACTTTATTTATCCAAGTATATCGAAATTAATTCCGCATCAACAGCACGTGTTTATTAAGGGTCGGTCTACTAACACAAAGGAGATTGGCAGAAACCCATATATTTTACAAGCTTTTATTTACTTTCGCCTCTCCCGATGTTTGTAATCGAATCTTGCAAGTTAAATTAGACCCACTTCACGGTTTTCGATTGAGTTGAAATTTTACATGCAGATGTAAATCAGATGACAATGAAATACAAACCTTTCGATAACTAAATTTTCTAAAACATCAAACAATTAAAGGTTAAAGGAAGACGTTTACTAACCATTTTTAACTGACTTCAAAAAAGTATATATATATATTTGTATGTGTCTTCGCTGATAACTTCGTCGTTTATGAACCGATTTTGATGATTTTTTTTTTTGGAAATGAGATATCCCAAGAGTGGTCCCAAATAAATTTTATTAACGTTGCTTTTGAGTTATTGAGTTTTTGAGTTTTTGAGTCTTTGAGTTAGTAGTTTATGCGTATTTTTCCCAGTTAGTTTATGTGGATGATGTTTTAATCTACGCGGATGATGTTATAATAACTTCCTATCACTGTTATTTACATAGCAGGTAATGGTATTCAAATTTGTGTGGGGTAGGTACCACAACTAAAAAGTGAAAAATATAAACTTTTTAGCAAAAAATAAAACCTACTTCCAAATCTAAACACTACAAAGTGAAAAATAACTTTCATTACGGAAGTCGGTGGCAAAAAACGAAAATACAAAACCCAAGACACCGATTTGGAAAATTATTTTTTTGTTTGAAAATAAAATTTATATGGGACCACCTCGCATGTATACCCTATACATGCGAGGTGGTCCCATATAAATTTTATTAACTTTGCTTGGGGAGTTTTTGAGTTAGCTTCAATAATGCGTATATTTCCCACTTATTATATGTGGATGATGTGATGATGTTTTAATAACTTCCTATCACTGTTATTTACATGGCTATATTATTGTGGTCAATTATATATTCGAATTTATGTGGGGTAGGTTGCACAACTAAAAATAAAAACTTTTTACAAAAAATAAAACCGACTTCCAAAACAAAACACTACAAAGTGAAAAATAACTTTCATTACGGAAGTCGGTGGCAAAAAACGAAAATACAAAACCCAAGTCACCAACTTCCGAAATTAAAGTTATTTTTCACTTTGTAGTGTTTTGATTTGGAAGTCGGTTTAATTTTTTGCCAAAAAAATTTTTAAGCAATCATCTATGTTCCTGATCTTTGACACCACCAAACCAACAACTTATATTTATAATAAAAGTCAAAAACGTTTTACATTTGCAATTAGTTAAATAATATTTATTTATGCAACTGTTGTATAACAAGGGGTATGGGTAGTACGATAATAGTATCACATGAGTGTTTTAATACCTAATTATGTACAGTTACCTGCAAGACTTCATCTACACCCATGATATTATGAATCCTCTATAAAAGGAAAGTTTAATTGCTGAGTATCTAATACAAACAATATATAAGTTTTTTTTTTTTTAATTGTGGCGCTGTGGTAGGTATAGACGCGTGCATGACAATGTTCTTTTTTTTGAAATTCATAAAGATACCACGAATTGAGTAGTGAGAATGCGGCTGTTTGACGAATAAGGAAGGGACCGAAAAGCAAAGGAGTTGCCTATATATAGAGTGGCTGGTAATTAGTGACCGATACTTAAGCACGTGATAGTACTCATGATAACAAACAACTTTTACTATGGGATGAAACCGCAAATCACGAAAAAAAAATCATAATGTTCCCACGAGTTATGCGAACATAAATGTAGGGAACATCTGATTTTAATTCGCGATGTCAGGTTTGGTCCCATAGTAAAAGTTGTTTGTTATCACGAGTTATGCGAATGTAAATGTAGGGAACAGCTGATTTTTTTCGCGATTTCAGGTTTGGTCCCATAGTAAAAGTTGTCTGTTAACATGAATACAATCATGTGTTTATGTATCGGTCACTAATTACCAGTCACCCTATATATAATGGAGTACTCTGTGGGAGTTGCATAATGAAATTTAGAACGACATTATAACACTCGTTTGGATGATATTATGGTTACTATGACACTGGTTATTTTAATGTTGGTAATAAGCCAACTGTTTCAGAAACTTTTATAGAAGATTTATAACATGGGTGTAGACAAAAGTATAAAAGCTGACTTTACAGTCCAATTCTGTTTGTAATGAGACACTCAAGCGGGAAGCGCCAGGGTAGCCCACGAAATTCGAAATTTCTTTCGTTTTTTGCAATTTACAAGTCAGTATTAAGTTGTATGTTGATTAAAGTATCATTCGCGACCGTAACACATATGTATTTACAGAACTATAATCATAAGAATCAGTAATACAACTCCTTAAGCTACTATAATCCCCAAATGTCAAGATTTCATGAAATAATAATAATAATGGCACAGACAGGCTAAAGAGGGGGAAACAATCAGACCTGTAAGCCCGAAATTGGTAGTTACAGATATTTATAGATAAACCTAAAATGTTATTGGTTTATTCATGTGAGACTACTCTTAACCGTGCCTAAGTAAAATTTATAAGGCATAAACTGAAAGGAAGAATTCAATTAAACAAATACCTCCAGATACAATACAAAGTTTATTCTAGAAATACTACAATAGAGGTACACAAACACCTTTATGTGGGCGATAATTAATATTTACACGGACTCTTCCTTTACATGAAAGATAGGTATTGGCTCTAACATACTCCGTCTCCGTCACAGAGTGTGTTAGGGCAACACAAGCTTCAGACTATAAATAAACGATTACTCAAGATCGCTTTTGAGGGTCCGAGAGGTGACAACTGAATAGCTTCTAGCTCAGATCACGTAAATTGTCAAACTGTTTGAAGCGCTCATAAAAGGAATTTAAATCTTAACAAAGTTAACAAAGAAAATTTGGAGCAGCTCAATCCCAAGCCTTTTTGTCCTCAATATAATCTTTAACCGTATAAAAAGCTTTCTGATACAACTTGCGTTTAATGAATGATTTGAATTTATTAAGGCTTAGATCTTGAACGTGGCTTGGAAGTTTATTATATAATGTAAAATGAAGTATATTGTTCATTCTTGCAAGTATGGCCATTAATTCTTTATTACAAAGTTTACACACTGCTTTGGTAAACAGGTACCATAGGTTAAGTGCCGGCTGTACCTCTAGTATAGAGTGTGCGGCACACACAGGCGCAGGTTCTGAAGAGCCCTCACATATTTACAGTTCACCGCCGGCAGTCCGTGGCAGGGCCCTGTAGGGGGCGCTGAGCGCCGGCCGCTTACGACGCCTCCAAAGAACCTGAATCGCTCGCGACACTCTCAAAGACCATGCACCCGTGTTTTTGCCGACGGCACGGCGGCGGGCGGTAGCAAGGCGCGCCACGAGTGCCAACTTTAACTTTAATACTCGATAGGAGAGCAGGGTTGAAGCCATAAAACCCCTACGTTTTAATCTAGAAAAAGTATATGATTCATAACACCACATAACACCAATCTCGCTTAACATCCATCACACTGATTCATAACAAGACAATACTACACTTTACACTTTACTCGTAGTTCATAATTATACCTTCTTTTTCCTATTTTTGTTAAGTTTTCTTATGTTAATTTTTTTTTTATTTTTTTATTATGCTTCTGCATGCATCCCTTCGTTGCATTGTACCTACTCAATTTATGCTTATTGAATGAGAGAGCGCCTTGACTTCCATAATACAAGTGTTACTTAGTTTGGAAGTCAAGAGTTCCTTTTCTTGCATTAATAATATTTAATAAACTTTTTTTTTTCTTTGTTTAGGATATTGTTAACAAGTACCAAATAGATACACGACGGTTATGACGTACAGTGGGTGTAAAAAGTATTCGTACACCTAGGGTCCTAAATTAAATAAATGAAAAATTTAACAGATTTTTCATTTATTTAATTTAGGAAATACTAACAAGTAGCTCAGGTTAGTTGTCCTTTATTTATGACAAAATAAAATTCAAACAAAAATTATACGCAGTATAAAAATATTTTTATATCCACTACACAAAACATGGCTATTAAAAAGTATTCGTACATTCATTATATTTCAAGTTAAATCGTGTATGTTTTTAATCCAAAAGATTTCTTGCTATGCTTCAAATATCAAGATTATTTCTAAGGCGTAATATTTAGTTTTGTTTACATTTGGAACGTATATAGACGCGTTTAGTAGCAAAAATGGGTCGTAACGGAAAAGAAACGAGTGAAGAAGAAAGAAAATTAATTATAAACTTACATAATCGGTGCAAATCATGAAGTGAAATTTCAAAACTTGTCAATAGACCACGCTCAACTGTACAGACAATAATTGATCGATTTGGTGTTAATAAAACTGTAAAAAATAAATTTTGAAGTTGACGTCCGTCAAAAATCACGCCGCGTTTGGAAAGAAAAATTGTTAACTGTGTGAAAAAAAATCCAAAAATTAGTGCTCCTCAAATATTACAGGAAATTAAGAATAACAATGATTGTAAAATATCAGTCAGTACTGTACGGAATGTACGAGTATTACGTAGTAATGATTATCATGGTAGATCTGCGCAAGAAGTGTTGGGTGAATGACATTAATAGAAAAAAAAGATTAGAGTTCGCAAAAAAATATATTTATGAAAAAAAGATTTTTTGGCAACGTGTTATTTTCACAGATGAATCAAAATTTAATATTTTTAAATCGCATGGACATTATAAGGTATGGAGAAAACCTAATACGGAATTTAAAAAAGAAAATGTATGTCCGACGCGCGACGGTAAAACACGGTGGTGGATCTGTTTTAGTATGGGGTTGTATTAGTGCTACTGGGGTGGACAAGCTTGCATTTATTGATGGAATTATGGATCACAAGATGTATATAAACATCCTAAAAGAGAATCTTCACTCAAGTGCAGCAGCAATGGGTTTTAAAAATGATTGGATATTTTTACAAGATAACGATCCTAAACATAAAGCATGGAATACTAAAGCATGGATCCTATTTAACACACCAAGTGTCCTTGAATTTCCTCCCCAATCACCTGATATTAATGTCATAGAGCATGTATGGGATTATCTCAAAGATAAAATTAAAAAAAGACCAATTTCAAGTAAACAAACGCTAAAAATTGCACTTCACGAAGAATGGGAACTGATACCACCTTCTTATGTCTCGAAACTAGTTGATCCAATGCCGCGGAGACTCCAAGCTATTATCCAGAATAATGGTGGACCAACAAAATATTAATAAGTAATGACTTTTCATTTTTTTTAATTTTTTTTTTTTAAGTGTACGAATACTTTTTGTTGGCGGATTTCCGCATAGTGGATATAAAAATATTTTTATACTGCGTATAATTTTTGTTTGATTTTTTTTTGTCATAAATAAAGGACAACTAACCTGAGCTACTTGTTAGTATTTCCTAAATTAAATAAATGTAAAATCTGTTAAATGAAACATTTGTTTTTTCATTAAGACCCTAGGTGTATGAATACTTTTTACACCCACTGTAGTAGTTGCTTAATTATTTCTAAATTACTTTCAAATATTCTCATTAATATCTAAATAATATTCTTTGTATTTATTTACCCATAATAAGTCATTTATTTGATTCTTATAACAATAATTTAGTATTTCCTAAAATCATAATATATTGAGTGGAACTGACAGTTGATTTGAATATGGCGGTTAAGTGTATAAAAAGGGAGGCAAATCATTTTTAACATTCATTATATTGTAAACTAATATAGACTGAGTGTGAATTTATAGTTCGAGTTTAATTCTGTAAAACCTGCTACTGAGTATCAATATATTCCGATTAGAGCAAAGATACGGAGTCAAGAAAGGCAAATACATTACTGGCAAAAAAAAAGTATTTTAAATTTAACTGTTCTCTACTTATTTGGTTAGAAGTATGTGGTTAGCAAGTCTCTTCAAAAGTCAGACGTCGTATTGTCAAAAGCAGTAAAAATTATCCATCGAGTCTGTGATGATTTCCGCGTCGCGAAAAGCTTAAGAGGATTGTGAAGTGCCGATACGCGGCGCGATTTTTAGAAGCAATTGCCTACATTTGACACAATTATTTACATAAATATTGTTTCGGGCGATAACGTTTTTACTCCCCTAAATCTTTACGAAATGAGACAATTTTAATCTCATTACATTCAGTACACTTTAATCTAGGTCTGTACGTTTTTCATTTTTAGTAATTTAATTTAATTTAATTAAAAAAATTAAAAACATTTCCAAAAAATATGAAAATTAAACTATGCTTACGGGGAGAAAAACGTTATCTCTTTTTGTATGAATATTTACAGCTTCACAATCCTCTTAACGCATCTCCATACAAAACTGGTGTTTTCTATAGACAAAAGCTGAATGAGCTGAATAAGTGTGGTTGGACCCTAAGGCCGCATTAACAACAAACCGATTGTCAGCGGTCAACAGTGAGCGTGCGTTACGCAGTTTACTGCTTTCCTATACAAATACAATACCATATTACGCAAGCTAATACGCTTGGTGAGCCTACTCACAAAGGTTGCGTTCTGTTTATCTACTTACCACTTTTAGAATATGGCGTTACCTTTTTTTTTGTACCTATATAGGGCTAAGGGGAGCTCGTGGCTAAGTAATAACAGCCGCACATCTGGTCCATCTTTTCATATCGAGACGCCTCCGTGCCTCAGAAAGCACGTTAAGCCGTTGGTCCCGGCTGTCATTCGTGGATCTTTGACAGTCGTTACGGGTCGTCAGAAGCTCGAAAGTCTGACAACCAGTCTTACCAAGGGGTATTACCCAGTAACGGGGTTGTGGAGGTCAGATAGGCAGTCGCTCCATGTAAAATACTGGTATTCAGCTGCATCCGGTTAGACTGGAAGCCGACCCCAACATTGTTGGGAAAAGGCTAGGCAGATTGACAGAGCTATGATATCATATTTGAAGCTCACAAATATTGAGTCTAATATAAAATATTATAAGGAAAACATTTAATTTAACATAAATATTATGCTTGTCATTGTTATTTATGTAAACTATTAATAACATAAAATAAAATCGTAGCGAAGTCATAATAGTACCTACGTAGAATTCTGATGCCGAAAATATAGGGTGACTGGTAATTAGTGACCGATACTTAAACACATGATTGTACTCATGATAACAAACAACTTTTACTATGGGACCAAACCTAAAATCGCGAAAAAAATCAACTGCTACATTTGTGTTCGCATAAGTCTTCAAAATGTAAGAAACAACAGATTTTTTTTCTCGTCAAAATCATGATTTTACAGGAGATCGTTTTGAACGCAAAACTGTGATAATTAAACAACAAAGCTATCTTCTTCAATTTTACATCATTCAATTAATAGGACATTACCAAGGAAAGGCCAATATTACTATAATATAGATACATTTTTTTTCCAAAATATGGATGTTCTTCGCTTTATGAAAAATTGGTGAAGGTACTCGTCTTTATATACATGACTTAATATAATATTAGTAAAAATTGAGAATTAAACAGAAAAAAACCTATGATATCAAAAGAATGCTGAATTGAATTATGTAAAAAAGTGAATTTCGTTAAATGTGCGGTTGACTCTTTCTACTTTGTTGCCGTCTTACTGTCTACACGGAACGTCATTTTTGGCAATTCTTATACAAAACCCTTTTATATGGTAATCCTGCTACGCGTGTACTTTTAATCCCGGTAAGTAGTACGCTCCCGTGGGATATTTTCCCTATACAGAGTGGCGATTAGGTTATCACATTAATTGAAACTACATAATCAGGACATGACTGTGGTCCCCTGCGTTGAAATTTTTTGCCGGTTATTATAAAAAAAAATGCTATTCCATACATTTTGACCGCGTAGGTATTGTACTTTTGTAGGAAACAACAGTTTTTTTTAATAATAATAATAATAAATCTTTATTCACATAAAAAGTGACAAATTCTTACGAGTTCCCTGATTTCTGCGCTAGGTTCAGAGACCTGTATTACAGAACTCAGTTACCTCTCACATACATAAATGACATAATTTTTTTATGTAAATAAGTGCAGTAGCCGGGACGTTTAAATGAGAAGGCAATTCTAGTAGGGAGTATGATTTGGCGTCAGGGAGGGTGTGTATGTGTGAGTGTGTATGTGTGAGTGTGTCTGGGAGTGTTTGTGGTGTTGTATGCGTGTGAATTGTGTGTGTTTATACTATGTATGTGTTTCACAAGATTTTATAGTAATAACAATTCAGTTTGTTCATAATCTAGTCCTAATAACCAATTTTTAATAATAAATTTAGCCTCGCGATTCGATAAAGGATGAATATTTTTCAATTTATTAATTTTATTATACAAGAATACTGCTTTATAACCATGTTGCCGCCTAGCAGAGGTTGTTTTTTATAATAACCAACGAAAAATTTCAACGCAGTGGGTTCCAGAATCATGTACTGAATACGTGGTTTCAATCAATGTCATAACCTAATCGCCACATTGTATATTTATATATTTTTTAATTAAAAAAATAATTAATGCTGTGTAACAAGTTCCGACTCATCCATGGCCGTTTTTTTTTTTTTTTCTCTCAAAATTCTTTTATGGTTGTTTAAAATTAGTTGTGTATGTGCCTACGTTAAAACAATAACAACAAACAAATCGGTTTACAAATCCAGCACCTAATTGCGTAACACACTATCAATCGGAATCTGAATTATTTTGAAGCAAATTGCTAATCCATTGGTTCATATATTCGAAAAAAATTGTCTTCTAAACACCGTAAATAACGCAATGAATGTTGTTGAACTATCAAAATGATACCGATTCTGATTGATCGTGTGGACAATTAGGATGCTGGCATGGGAGTCGCAGTACTGTCGTTTTAAAACGTTGTGGTATCTTATGAATTTCATGTGAATGAAGTCGCGGGCAGACGCTATTTGTATTAATGACGATGCTTCCAATCCGATGAGTCACCTTGATTACATTATTGCTAAAAGATCGTTCGAGGCGGTTGGGTCGCGCGACGATTACGAAAAAGATCTTAAGTTTAGTGAAAGAGTGCCAAATAGTGAAATAAGTGAGTGTTTATCAAAATGTTTGTGTATAATATAGTTTTGATTGGTTTTGGTAAGTTTTTATTTGATTACTAGCAGACCTGACTAACGTTGTACTGTCTAATAATACATACAAAAAAGACGTTCAGTATTTTCCCGATTTTTCCAATTTACCGGGAAACTTTTCCAATTTTTATTTCGGTGAGAACCTAATTCAAACTATTATAAATATTTTAAAACCAAAATTAGTTCAATCGGCCCAGCCGTTCTGAAGTTATAGTGTGACCATGGGAAACGGGGATTAATTTTTAGGGTTCCGTACCAAAATGGTAAAAAGGAACCCTTATGGTGCGGCTCAGTCTATCTGTCTGTCTATCACAGCTAGATATCTCAAGAACTACTAATGCTATCAACTTGAGTTTTGGAATAGTTTTAGATGACGTTTGCCCAACTATTTTGCAAATAAGAAAGAAATAAAAATACAGATACTTTTTTTGCAACAGGGGCTGAAAGGGGGTCTTCAAAATTCTAAGTAGCATTTGCACATTCTCAAACATTTTTTCTTTGGCCGCATAGATTTCGACTTTTGATGAAAAACGTGAAAAAAAATAACTTCCTCCCCCTTATCTCTGAAGTTTGCATAGAGAAAAATCTGAAATTATTCTATGTGATAGAAGTTTATGTAAAGATACAGAAAAATAAAACGATGTCTGTAAATACCGCACTTTTTTATATATGACTAGCAGCGCCCCGCGATTTCACCCGCGTAAGTCTCGAACCCATAAGAATATCGGGATAAAAATACTTTATGTGTTAATCCAGGTTATAAACTATGTGTGCCAAATTTCATGAATATCCGTTCAGTACGTTTTACGTAAAAGAGTAACAAATATCCATCCATCCTCACAAACTTTCGCATTTATAATATTAGTAGGAGAGTAGGATAGGAAGTAGGATGGTATGGAACCCTCGGTGCGCGAGTCCGAGTCGCTCTTGACCGGTTTTATTATATATGTAAACAATTAGTGAAAACATATTATGAAAAGTACTCTAGTTATATTTGCTTGAACATCACAATAAAATAGACGATCTCATCCTTATTAAGGCCCCATTCACACGTAAGTATCCCTATTCATTTTCATATAAATTAGCGCCCGTCTATGTGTTGTCGTTGTGGTTACTTATGATTGGACTCTAAGCTAAGGGCCTTTCAATATTCAGATATCCTTTATCTGAGGAATAAACAATTGCCACTGCTCACAAAATTTAAAAATCGAATAGAAAATGGACTTTAAATTATTTAGTTACAATTTTTTCTTCTTCTTTGAATATAAAAAAATAGCCAAACCGGCCGTCTGCAAGAGATGCATTTACCATTTACATTTTTATTAATAGAAGTAGATATAAGGCTAACTGGAGGTTATACAACTGGTTTAACTACTTTTGTCTACGATATAAATGTTACACCGCGATAAAATATTATGCTTTTGATAAAAAAATAACTAACGATTGAAAAACCGGTCTTTAAACGTTATACAAAGGTACTTTATAATTATGTTACACCTAGTATTTAATCTAATCTAACTAGCCTGTATTATCCCACTGCATGACAATGGCTTCCTCCCTTTTCCACACAATTCTCATCATTCTCCTGCCCTTGTCCCAATTTATTTGGGGTCGGCGCAACATGTCTTTTTCTTCCATACTTCTCTATTAGTCGTCATCTCGGTAGTCACTCCCTTTCTGGCCATATCATCTTTCACACAGTCCATCCATCATTTCTTTGGTCTTCCCTTACTCGTATAGCCCTCCACGTTCATACTCAACACTTTCCTGACGACGTTTTCCTCATTTTTCCTCACAATTCTGCCTTTTGCTAATCCAGCCATGGCAAGTTCAATCATCTATTTGGTATCATTGGCTTTAGTAGCGTAATGAATTAATGGTTGCCATAAATCGAATTTTACCACTAATCGATGGTAGCCAGGAACTGACGTCATCATAATAACCAAATTCATAAATTGCTATCTATTTTGTACCAAGAGCAAATTCAGTTCGTGGTTTGTTTTGTTTCATATAAGGTTGTAATATGCAACAAACTTTTCAAAAAACTTTTCATAGCCAGTCCTATCGGTGGGAGTCAAGCTCGTCCCGCCATCTTTGCTTCGGCCTGCTGCGATGAATACCTTGTATACATATCCATAACAAAAACCTCTTCTCATACAGCGGAAGGAACAAGCATTGATTACTCCCCCTACTTGCTTGGTCATTACGATTTGCTCACGATGTTTTCCTTACTGATGATTCAGACACGACCAATAGAATATCATTAAAAAAAACATAATTATGATATTGAAATTCATTTAATTTTCAAATATATTTATTTACCAGTAGTTGTTGCCTGCGGCTTCGCCCGCGTGGATGTCAATACTTCCCTATTAAAATCGGATTTTGTTCACAATTTCAAGGGTTTTCATTTTTTGCGCGGAACCCTAATTCTTTTTTTTAAGTAACCTTACCTACTCTATATAACATTAGCTATCTGCCAGTGAAAGTCAAGTCAAAATTGGTCCCGCTGTTTAGGAGATTAGCCGGAACAAACCGACAGACAGACAGACAGAAATTTAAATCTTTTTGTTATAAGTACCGTATTTCCATAGGAAAACGCTGTTATTTTGACATTGTAAACAGCATCATTTTCTTCGTAGAACTCTTGTCAAAGCGGTCGTGGTCTTCATGTTGTTTCTTGTCCAGAGGCTGATGTGATTCGCCTCACGATTTCTCGCCATCTACTCCGATTTTTGGTGTTTTTAGTGCACTCATACAAGGGATCGCCCACTGCGGATTTAATTTGGTCAGTCCATCTCATGGGTCCGCATGGTCTAGTGCCCTCTTATCTACCCTGCACGACAAGGTGCTCTCTAGAGTCACCTTCCCGCCTCGAGACGTGTCCGAAGTATTTGAGGATGCGCGTTTGGACCAGAAGTTCTTGGCGTATAGAGGTACGAAACTCGGTCCACGATACCTCCAAGCATTTTTCTCCAACGCCACATTTCCAGAACGTTAATTTTCTTCTACATGCTCAGCAGCGTATAGGAACATAGGGAAAACCAGTATTAGAAGAATCCAGCTTCAGGTGGCTTTTGTAATATCTCTGTTCCTCCAGTTTTTTTTATTTGTATAGATAAGAACAATATTAACATAGTGCACTCTTATCCTAAGCTACATTAACACTTACAATTGAGGCAATTTATGAGGCTAGCGATTCACCTTTTAAAGCTTATGAGAGATAGTTTTAACTGATAACAATATAAACTCAACACACAATAATTATGGGTATTTGATGATAATCACCATTCTCCTGCCCTTGTCCCAATTTATTTGGGGTCGGCGCAACATGTGCTTTTCTTCCATACTTCTATATTAGTCTTTATCTCGGTAGTCACTCCCTTTCTAGCCATATCATCGCCGCAAGGTTGCCTGCTTGTCGGTCTTCTACAGATTGTACTTCAGTGAGTGTTCCCAAGAACTTCCCGACCTGATTCCACCGGCCCCCTTCTACCAACGGACATCTAGACGCACTGCCAGTTACCATCCCCACCTGGTTGATATTCCACCAATTCACACTAAGCGTTTCCAAATGTCTTTTATAATGCGCACAGCAAAAGAGTGGAACTCACTACCTGCGTCTGTGTTTCCGAGCGCATACAACCCTAATCTCTTTAAAGTGAGAGTGAACAGGTTTTTTATGGGTAAGCTCACTCCATCGTCGACTTTGTCTCTGTCGCCTCTGACCTAGACTAAAGTCAAGAGCAAACCCATCTCAAATAAAAAATAAAAAATCATCTTTCACACAGTCCACCCATCGTTTCTTTGGTCTTCTCCTACTCGGTTAGCCATCCACACATTACATTCATACTCAAAAATTTCCTGACTACATTCCTTCGCATCATATGCACATACCATGACAACCGATTTCCACACAACTTTTCAGTCACCGGTGTCACTTTCAGATTTGCTCTTATATACTCATTTTTCTTAGCATTCTCACCCCAGCTGCATGCAATTGCCTTTCATTCATTCTTTTTGCGGCCCAACATTCTGATCCGTATAAGACAGCAGATCTAACCATTGTTTTATAAATCTTCCCCTTACGTTTAAGGGGAACGCGGGAGTCGCAGATTGTTCCCGTGACCTGCCGCCATTTCATCCATCCAGTGTTAATTCTAGGCTTAACAGTCCGATCTACTTCGCCATCGCTTTGCACAAGTGAACCAAGATACCGGAAGTCGGTGCAGACTGGGAGAAGCGCGCCATCAATAACTAAAATAACAATGACAATGACAAAAAATATTTAGTTAGTTATAATTGATTTGACAGGCCAGTTGGCGTGGTTGGTTAAGATACCACCTATCATGCCGCAGGCGTGGGTTCGATTCCCATCCAGGACAAACATTTGTGTGCATGAACATGTCTGTTTGTCCTGAGTCTGGGTGTAATTATATGTAGTGTATCAGTTATCTGGTTTCCATAGTACAAGCTCTGCTTAGTTTGGGATCAGATGACCGTGTGTGAATAGCCGTCGGTGGTAGTTACATATTGCATCTTAGTAATATTATCGTCAATCTTTTCTTTAATAAAGCATCTCTTTATATCTAAATGTTTCACTCTAGAATTACCACTGGTCATCCGCGCTCTTTTGACAGTAGACGGGTTATCTATGATCTGGTTGATTAAATATCAACCACACACAAAAACATAGCCAGTTGAAGACGTACGGTCAAGTCAAGAGGTCAAGTTTGTTATTAAGCAAAACTTGTCACGGTCTCCGACATGGTTGAACCGGTTATTACTCGTATGAGACGACGTTTTATCGAACAGGTTCTCAGCTGACGTCTGGTTAGTTTTAATTGAATTTATTTTATAATACTTATAAACAATGTATAATAATAACATTAATTTAATTTAAACTGAGTTTACCTGCTGGTATCAAACGCAGATATGATGTATGCTGTTTACTTATTCTCCAATGCTAGCGGGTGAGCCATCTAGTGTTTTAAATTTGAAGTACCTACCGATTACTTTGACTTTGAATGGTAGAATGACATTCATTTTTTGACAGTAAATTAGTTTTATGTTTGACATTTTCAAAATGGGACCTGTGTCCCAGCTGTGCATTATAGGCTGATTACTAATATATTTTTAAGTTTTACTTACTAACACAATTCTTATTATATGTATAGTTAGGTTAAGGTTATCTATGGGTCTTTTTAACCTGAAAATAAATGACGGGCCAGTTGGCGTGGTTGGTTAAGATACCACCTATCACGCCGCAGGTCGTGGGTTCGATTCCCAAAATCAAAAAATCAAAATCAAAAATCATTTATTCAAACTAGGCTGAGAATCAGCACTTTTTGAACGTCAAAATTACATAAGACAGTCCCCCAAAACGCCCGCCCTTCGCCACTTCCTAGTGCTTTAGCTGGGGAGAAGAAGTGGCGCAACAAACTCCCCAGCAGACTCCCATCCAGGACAAACATTTGTGTGCATGAACATGTCTGTTTGTTCTGAGTCTGGGTGTAATTATCTATATAAGTATGTATTTACAAAAAAAAAAGTAGTGTATGTAGTATATCAGTTATCTGGTTTCCATAGTACAAGCTCTGCTTAGTTTGGGATCAGATGACCATGTGTGAAATGTCCCAGGTTTTTACATTTCTCGGGACCCTGAGGTCCCGGACCTTTAGAAGGGGTACGAGGAGCCGAAGCCAACTCGCAGAGGCCCCTTAAATAATTTTAAATGATAAGGAGGCACCAACCGACGACTATCCCTGTATGCACTATGCAAGTGCACCCAAGGACAACCCCCGGTTGGTGCAGGACATTGAAACAAAACATATTAGACTATGGGTTTGGGTGGCTATAGTGGATTGGTTACCCAGAACTATGGAAGGACTATGTCCCCTGACTGATCAATGTTATGTAATACGGATAAAAGGCAGGGGGTGACTTGCACACTCAATATTGGGCCCCCGGAGACGGCCGCTAGCACATAGTGACGTAGCGACAAGAGGGCAACACTGCCTGAGGTGCTTGAGGAGTGGAGAAGTATTCCATGGCTATCAGGACAATCCCGGAAGTACGGTCAAGATCCTTACCAGCACCTTACTGGAATACTTCTTTCCTCCGAGCACGTTTGCTCTTGCGAATCTCCACTCAAGCCGGCCAATAAAGGCAAGAAAGAGGTGGGAGCTCTGTTCCTCGTCAGTGTTCACTCCAGCCGGCCAATAAAGGCAAGCCAGAGATGAGGACAAGATTTCTCCCGGGACATAGGGTCCGTGGGGTCGCTACTGCCCAACAGCTCGCCACATGCTGCCCTTCGCGTTTCTGTATCTCTCTTGGTCTGGCTCCTCATCATAGACCCGTTCCGTCAAAGTAAACTCTACCGGCACAGACATAAAGTTTGGAGCACGCAAGCCCCACCACGACGTCAACGTAGAGATACAGCGGTGGGGTTATTATTATTTTTGTAGTGTTTTTTCTTCTCAGCTCTTTGGCTGGTTTTTGCAACATTTACGGACCAAAGTCAAGTAAATGCAGCGTGTGGTGTTTTATGTTGAAGATGTGTTATGATGAGGACCTATTTTTATTACTATTATTTGTAAGAGGAATCTCATTCTACATACCTACTTACTAATATTATATTATAAATGCGAAAGTAACTCTGTCTGTCTATGAGGGGCTCGTGGCTTATTAATAACAGCGACACGGCTCGTTCTTGCCAAGGTCAGTTCGTGGATGGTTGAATCCATTACATATGTACGCAAAGCACGTTAAGCTGGTAGTCTCAGCTGTCATTCGTAGATCTTAGACAGTCGTTACTGGTAGCCCAAAGGTCTGACAACAAGTCTTACCATGTTACCTATTAAGGGGACTACAGGATCTAAACGCAAATTTTATAATGCCTAAGTGTATGATCCATGGCAGAAAACCAAATCAAAAAAATATATGATATTCTTCAGGATATATGCTAGTTAGATAATGTGTTGAAAACATAATACAACTAATTTGATAGTACAGAAAAAAATCACGAAGATGCCTCTAAAAATTTCTTTTAACGATTAAAAACCATACTAATACACATGCAATCATTCTGATTGTTGGCCAGATTATTCTACAAGCAACATATCGAGGATTCGCGGGCTATTTGTATTAAGCGACATCCTGTCCGATATTGAGTTATTATCATATTGTATTAAAAAGTGAAAAACGTAAAAACGGAGATATACACTATTGATTATTAACCGTCGATAGGCCACTTTTTCGTAAAAAATATTGATACTTTTTTACAATGTTCTTTTTTCCGAATAATGAAACTTCGAAATGCTCTCCTGTAAAGTTCCAAACATGTCGCTTAATACAAATAGCCCGTGAAAACTCGATATTATCGCAATAGTGTATTAATTTTTTAATCCAATCAATACATTTTTTGTAAACAGATAATTGCTTCATATTTTGCAATAAATTACCAGCGTTGTTTCATCGTGCTTCTCTTTCTTTTCTATGCAGTCCGACAGTGACCAGGTCCTAGGTCCGGTAGTGGACATCACAGCCAGTCGCTCCATGTAAAATTCTGGTATTCATCTGCATCTGGTTATACTGGAAGCCTAACATAGTTGGGAAAGGCAGATGATGATAAACTCTTTATGTCCGTGTGTTACCTTTTCACATCTTAATGGCTGAACAGATTTTGATGATATATGGTACTCAGGTAGACAATGACCTGAGTTATTTCTTATCCCATGGGATAATTTCCGACCTATACGTGGGCAAAGCCGTAGGCAAAAGCTAGTTACAATACGAGGTCAGATTATACTGAAAATACATATCTTGATATTTCGTCGTGTACGTACTCTCTACTGTGGTGACAATTACGACATTATAAAGTTGAATTCTGAATATTTCAGCCGTGTCTCCAGCATTGAGTTCAGCTGCCAGGAGTCTTGCTACGATTTCATCTTGCAGGTAAAATTTTTTGGATTCATATTCATATACACTGAGGTTTTCACATCGTACCACGTCGTTTACCCAATAATTATTCCTGTCAACACTGAACAAACTTGTGAATTACATGCATATTCCCTATTGTGCTTATTGCACAAATTTAAACCAAAATACAAAATAATACTTGACAGGCCAGATGGCGTGGTTGGTTAAGATACCACCTGTCATGCGACAGGTCGTGAGTTCGATTCCCATACAAGATAAACATTTGTGTGCATGAACATGTCTGTTTGTCCTGAGTCTGGGTGTAATTATCTATATAAGTATGTATTTACAAAAAAAAAGTAGTGTATGTTATCAGTTATCTGTTTTCCAGAGTACAAGATCTGCTTAGTTTGGGATCAGATGACCGTGTGTGAACAATGTCCTATGATACCGAGGGTTCACGGGCTATTTGTATTAAACGACATGTTTGGAATTTTACAGGAGAGCATTTCTAAGTTTCATTATTCGGAAAAAATGACATTGTAAAAAAGTATCATTTTTTTTTACGAAACATTGGCCTATCGACGGTTAGTAATCAATAGTGTCTATCTCAGTTTTTTACGTTTTTCACTTTTTAATGCAGGTAGATATGATTATAACTCAATATCGACCAGGATGTCGCTTAATACAAATAGCCCGTGAACCCTCGATATTATTATCCTAGGATGTTGTTAATAGTTTAAAAAGTTTAGTTGACGTCGCGCGTTCGTGTTGGGGCCTCTGAAATAATACTTAGTAGTGTTAGCTAAGTAAATAAACAGTAAAGTAACCACGCCCTGTCTTTCGAAGGACTAATGGCCGTTGGAGCAGACCTTTAGTGGAGACACCCCTCGCTAGATCAAAAATAGAAAATCATTCATCCGCTCACTGTAATAAGGCGCTAGCCTAGCACCATAGGTGCTCACCTCCAAAGCCTCAGCTTAGGCTGAGAATCAGCCTTTTTTGAACGCCAAAATTACATAAGACAGTCCTATATAACGTCTACCCTAGTGGCGCAACCAACTGCCCAGCAGTACAGCTTAAAGTTCAGTTGGAAGAACTTGATTCTATACAATAGTATGCATATTAAGTAATAATACGAAATATAAAACAATAAATTTAATTATTTGCCATGTTAGCTAGAACACGCCAATATACCAACAAAAAAAAAAAACAATTTACTATACTTACTCAGAAATAAAAAAACTTTGATGGACCAACTACCTTAAAAAGGTGTTCAGGGGTGACTGGATGCGGAAGGAGAGACCCATGTCCATTATACCAGCTATGATGGTGATAGGCTGAGTTGATGCCTTTCACTGTTACCATATCTGGCCGCTACTATTTCCTTAAAATAAGGTAAGACGATGTGGAGCGGCGATCGAGCGACTTATCGATCTGCTCCGACTTTCGGTACCTCGGGTCGCTTGTCCAAGGAGATGGCGAAGTAGACCGAGACCTAACGCACCGGATCAACTCAGGATGGATGAAATGGCGACAGGTCACAGGAACAACTTGCGACCCACGGATGCCCCTCAAGTTAAAGGGGAAAATTTATAAGTCCGTGGTAAGGCCTGTCGTACTTTATGGGTCTGAATGCTGGGCCGTGAAGAAGACGGATGAAAAAAGATTGCATGCAGCGGAGATGAGAATGTTCAGATGGATGTGTGAAGTAACGAGAATGGATAAAGTAAGAAATGAGTATATAAGAGGAAGTTTGAAAGTGGCGCCAGTGACAGAAAAGTTGAAAGGAAATCGTTTGGCTTGGTATGGGCATGTGATGAGAAGGGACGAAACGCATGTGACTGAAAGAGTATACATACATGTTGATGGATGAAGAGGGAGAGGAAGGCCGAAGAAAAGATAGATGGATTGTGTGAGGAATGATATGAAAGAGAAGGGAGTGAATGATAGCGTGACGTTTGACAGGGGAGAATGGAAGAAGAAAACGTGTTGCGATGACCGCAAGTAACATGGGATAAGGGCAGGAAGACGATGTGGAGCGATGATCTTCGCAGGGTGACAGGTAGCAGCTGGATGAGAGGTGCCGAGGACTGACTAAATTGCGAGCAATTGGAGGGGACTATGTCCAGTAGTAAACTGCTATAGCCTGGTGATGCCAACTACCTAATATCAATAGCCTATTTACATTCCAGGGGAAGCGAGTTCACATGTCTAGATGGCACGTGCATCAGTGCTGGTGCAGTGTGTGATACATACTGGAACTGTCCTGATGGCTCCGACGAAGCATCCTGCTATTCAAGTACCAACTCGTAAGTACTCTTACTTTCAAACTGATTGTTCAATCTTATCCCGTGGCCACGAGCTACACGCTCAAGCGATAGGCGTCTTTTGACAGCGACTGCGGAGACAACAAACGAATGAAGTTGTTAAGAACATGCCACGAGTCACCGCGACCCGACCTGCGGAGCGACCGACGGGAACAGGAGACGCGCTCGCGTGTCGCTTGATGCAAATCAACCCCCGCAGTCATTGCGTTACCCAGTAATATTGGTTTATGGAGGTCAGATAGGAAGCCGCTCCATGTAAAATACTGGTATTCAGCTGCATCCAATTAGCCGACCCCAACATGGTTGGAAAATTGCTAGGTAGATAAAACCTTGTATATTTAATAAAAGCCATTCCACCTACTTAATTGAATATAATTATTTTCCAGAAACCTGACAGAACATACAGCTTTTCACGAGAGATATAAAAGACAGTCATCATGTGGGTAAGTGCAAAATGTAATCTACATAATCTGTCTTCGTAAATATGTATATATATATCTACATTTGCACAGATTATATTTACATTTTTGTTTTTATTACACACCAATTAGGTAACTGAACTCCGATAAAAAGTATTGGTTCAAAACAATGTTCCATTTCATTTATCTGAAGAAAATTCGAATAATTTAAATTCTTTGGAACTCTCTTACACCACTGAAAAGGCCAAACTGCCTGCTAGCAAAATTATGTTTTTTTTTTTTTATTTAATAATTAAGCCCCTTTTTAGTTATTTGTCGCCATAAAGAAAATCTTGGTAGAGATTCGATTTTTTTTTTTTATGAGAAGTGTATATATTTATTTTTTATTTATTTATTTATTTAGTTCAGACATCAATATGGTCCATTTTGTTAGTAAAGTACCTTATCACTAGAGTTAGTAGTACACAGACAAAAGGAGAAGAATAGTAGTTGACTGAGGCAGGATGTGCAGAGAACGATAAAGCAAGGAATAAGCTACCTGACCATTCTCCACACATAGTGCCTCAGAAAAGGGGAGTAAGGACTCTCCACCACAGTTTTCAGGATTCTATTGTCACTGACCCGCGTTCTACGCATCAGTGATGCGACTTTTTTGCGAATCACTGCATGGAAGCCGTCAGTTCGGTTCTGAGCAAACATCTCCGATGCGCTACAGAAACGCGGCAACTTCAACAGCATCCTAAAAATATTATTGTATAGGATGCGTAAGACATCTAGCGATCTTTTGGTGTAGCTGACCCACAGACCCCCCGTGTACAGACCCTGACAAAACGCCTTGAACAGGGTGATCTTGACTTGGTCCGCACAACGAGAGAACCTACGGGCCAACATGTTCCCTCGGACCGCCAGTGCCCTACGCTCCCTTTCGATGTCTACATATAAACTTAACAATGATATTTACGAGGTACCATTGCAACGTGGCTTTACTATGAAAAAAAAATCGTGAATGTGCTCCTTAATAAAAGTTGCAAATCCTTTGCGATTTGCAACTTTTAAGCACAACTCTTGGCTTTTTTAGAGTTCTTCATGTGAGTTTGAGTTCATAATTGCCTGTAATATTTCTGCATATTTACTTTCCAGATTAAACCAGTGGAGATGCACAGATGGTACGTGCATAGTCGTTGACGGGAAGTGCGACGGCAAGATAGACTGCCCCGATGCAACCGATGAAACTCACGCCCTGTGCAGGATTATCAAGTAAGCGATTTACCACCTTATTAAATTATAATAACGCCTGAATTCTCCGAACGAGGACAGATGTGATAGGGGCGAGCCTGCTACTCCAGACTGCTATGGAGAATTATCTAATCGATAAATGAAATAATTAACGTGTAAAAAAAAAGTCTTTAAAGAGCCTTTAAATTATTTCACTTCAATACTTTACTTGTGGATGGCTGTACTAGTAGGGGAAGACCAAACAAACGATGGATAGATGGAGATGAGTAATAGAGAAGTATGGAAGAAAAAGACATATGATATTGACACCAAATTAATTGGAATAAGGCCAACAGAATGATGATGAATTCGTCTATGATTTTTCAATGACAAATCTTGGAAAAGTGGTGAGAATTAAAGTTGAAACCTTTAAATGTGGTAAAAATTCACTTTAGTGAATGATTACGCAAGAATTTTACCTGAACAGGGTTTGCGAACAGACTATGCGCAGCAATGGATTGGCGTCTTTGTCTATGCCAAAATAAATCAGACCCATTTTTCTTCTGCAGGAGGTCAACTGTATCTGGGAAGTGTGTGTTACCACCATACCCTGAGCACGGTACCTATGTAGCGATCAACGCTCCGTACGCAAGCCCTGGTCAGAGTTTCGAGTACGCGCAATTGAATACCACATGTGAACATGGATACGGAGTGGTTGGAGATGCCGTGCCATACTGCCTCGATGGGTCCTGGTTTATACCCCTACAAAAATGTGTTTGTGAGTGTTTCATTTTTATTTTATTTATTTAGGAGGAGCTCGTGGCTATGTAATAACAGCCGCACGGGAGGTTAAGCTACGCTTGCCGGGGTTGGTCTGTGGATGGGTGACCATCTTTTCATACCGAGATTCCTCCGTGCCTCAGAAAGCACGTTAAGCACGGTCCCGGCTGTCATTCGTAGATCTTTGACAGTCGTTACGGGTCGTCTAAAGCCTGAAAGTCTGACAACCAATCTTACTGGGTATCGTGTTACCCAGTAACTGGGTTGTGGAGGTCAGATAGGCAGTCACTCCATGTGAAATACTGGTATTCAGCTGCATCCGGTTAGACTGGAAGCCGACCCCAACATAGTTGGGAAACATAGTTGTGTTTTGTCCCAAAATCAATCTGCCTAGCCGGCAGATTGATTTTGGGACAAAACACAGTAATACGTCACTACAGCATTTATAAATAATAGTGAACGCATAATATTGGCCACGAAATGATATCGGAAGAGAACAAAAGAAAAAAATCGAGCAACATCGCTTATAATGGGAATGTTACCCATTAAGCGCTACAAATCAGTTGATAAGCAACAATCTGAGAAGAGTTTGTGCAGGAAGCATTCATTTTGAGGACGATTAGCGAGAAACAGAGAAGCCAGTTTTTGTAATAGTCCGAAAAATATCAAAATCTATGAAATGTGATTTATAGGTTGCTTATAATCGGCGGAAAGATGCCCGCTCCACACACACACACACATTCTACATTTCTCCGTGTAGAATAATCGGGGTGCGTTCACCTCCCGTCGAATAACAGTCCAAGGTACTCAAAGTCAAAGTTTTTTATTTGTAAAACATAGATGGGTGTAAAAACTGGTGTTCAAAATCAAAATCATAAGTCATTTATTCAAACTAGGCTGAGAATCAGCACTTTTCGAACGTAAAAATTGCATAAGACAGTCCCCCAAAACGTCCGCCCTTCACCACTTCCTAGTGCTTTAGCTGAGGAGAAGAAGTGGCGCAACAAACTCCCCAGCAACACAGCTGTCTGTTCAGTTAAAAAATAAAAAATAAATATAATATATTCTATACAAAACCGCGCAAAATAATATATCTAAGTACATTAATTGTTGTAAATACTCGTATAACATGTATACGTACACTATATTTTGCTGCTGACGGCGCGACGGCGTACAAATATCAATAAAGTGGTTCTTGTCTAAAATTACACTTATATAACAGCGTTAAATTACGTAAAACTTATCCTAAAATAAAAAAAATCTATCCTAAAATTTCTATTTTACAATAAATAATAATATCCTGGGACATTTCACGCACGGTCATCTGATCCCAAACTAAGCAGAGCTTGTACTATGGAAACCAGATAACTGATAATATACTACATTTTTTTTGTTTGTAAATACATACGTAAATAGATAATTACATCCAGACTCAGGACAAACAGACATGTTCATGCACACAAATGTTTGTGCTGGATGGGAATCGGACCCACGACCGACATGATAGACGGTATCGTCAGGTGCGTATATGTATATTTGTATGTTATGCGTACATAATTTGTAAAATTTAAATGATTAAACTAAAATAACTTTTCTCCTACATTATTCATTTTAGAATAAATCATATTTAGAGGGTGACAAATCCTACAAATATTATAAACTAGCTCTTGCCCGTGACTTCATCTCCGATCCAGGATGAATAGTAGCTTATGTCCTTCTCCAGGTCATAATCTACCCGTGTGCCAAATTTCATCCAAATCCGTTCAGCCGTTTTAGCGTGAAAGAGTAGAGCGTAGAGCAAAGAGTAGAGCGTAATTAATCAAGAAACAAAAAAACACACTTTCGCATTTATAAGTGTAACTTCGGTAAAAAGTTTTTCGACCAAATGAAACGTCGGAGTAACGAAAAAAATGTAATTGATAATAGGTCAACTGATACAGTGGCACGCGACTTCGATGAAGTAAAAAAAACGAAACAATAATAGTTGAAAAGTTTTAGGTGAAATGAAATTCGGTCAAATATTTTACGAACTTATGATAGGTAACCTAAAGAAGCATTTTCATGGCGCGCTCGTTCAATTGTAAACCTCATCCAATCGCTAACCATCAGGCGAAAGCGAAAGCCACATTGACAAAAATATAACGGCTGCATTGATTTAAAAGTAATATATTTGACGGAGGAAGAACCTCCATAGTATTTTCAAAAAGTGTGACGTCATCTATGGTGACGTCACTGATATCGTCTTCGTGGTGATCAGTCATCTTCGATTTCCAAAACAAAACTTCACGACTTGTTTCAAGGCTTTGTTTATTCAACTGACAGCGTGACGACGTCCCAGAGAGGTCCGCACTGTCCGGCGGCTCGAACAAGAATGATCCTAGCGCTTTTTTTTTATATATAAATGGCATCTCGTAGTTGACCTAGAGAGGTCGAGACTACTTAACCGGACTATCCTGTGGCTGCCTTAAGAGAACTCAAAGCCTCCAGCCAGGGCTTAGCGCTTACAGTGCGGCCGTATTCATAGGGATCGTCGCACGTGCACATTTTTAGGTTAAGTATTGAACTATGTAAATTACAACTATTCTGTTAACGTTTTAAGTAGTAATGTTAATTTTACATCGTAATAATCAATCATTATTTTGTGAACTAATTTCAACCAATCAAATTATCATTTTAATTATGAGTACGATGCACGATGAGTAGTTGCGCCGATATATTCAATATTCGTTCAATTAACGGCTGCCTCTTCAGCATAGTTGAGCGAGGTAGCTAAGCTAAAGAGGATGCGTAGTGGTTCAGCGAGACAGCTCTGCAGATCTGTGACGCATCCATGCCACGCGTCCACACACATGCCACAAGACGCCGACTATACTGGTGTTCCAACGAGATTGGACGGTTGCGCGTCGCGTGTGTGGAAGCCAGACGCCTGTACACGCGGTACCGGAGGAGACGTCCTCGGGATTCCGATGTAGAAGCCGCGGTGTACGCAGTGTTCCGCGCGGTGAAGGAGGCTCTGTGGCTGACCTTCGGCAAGTAGAAGACACGGGCTAGGGAAGAACTGGGAACTTGGAGACCCAAGATGGGGATCTGTGAGGGCATTCTTATATATGATATCATGAATGATACACATCCATTGCTACGCAGTTTAGCGGTGCAATAAATAGGCAGCCTTAAAATCCACCAAATTCATGAACAAAAACCGTCATCTTACCATTTTTTTTAATACTTATCACAATTTACTCTTCCCTAGCATTCTGCAGGCTGGATCCCGATGTCTCCGTCCACTATAACTGCCAGGTCCCTGGGACCGATAGTTACCGCATCTGCAATCAGTCCGAGCCTTCGGGGACACTCGTCAAGGCCGAATGTAACGCCCCTGTTTACGGCTCGAGAGACCTCCTTCTTCCTATGATATGTCAAAGCGATGGAAAATGGAACCGTATTATTAAATGCAAACCAGGTATGATCAAAACTAATTTTATTATGATTCTGAAATCATAATAAAATCACCACTATTATAATATATTATAAGCTGGCAACCCAATCACCCCTATATAAAGGCTAACTCGCTCATTTGTGGCCCTTTTTACTTCGTAGCCGCTGAGTAGTCGGATCGCTGCTGGTTGTAGCGGTCGTCTCCACATAGGTCACGTGAGCCATTTCCTTGAGTGCTATTTTTTCATCAATTTATTGTGTTCAATGTTATTTTGTTTCAATTAGATTTTTGTAGTTGTTGTAAAGAAATAAATGTTAGGTTAACCTCCCACGTGGTTTTCTTTAAAACTTATACCACTTCTGACCTAAAATCAGAAGTGGGATAAAGAACGTGGCCCACACAGGAAACAAAATAACATTCTTACATTGTAAAAACCATTTTGTCATCAACTTGTGCTGTATAGTGTGTACGTGTGTCTTTGTTTAATTTGACGGGTGAGTGATTTCGTTTTTGTTTCACAAATGATTAGAAATAAATCGACTGCTAGATCACGGCACTCACGGAGTGGTTCGCGTGTCCGGACTCGACCCCGCGTACGTGATAATTCACGCGATCGTTCTAGACAAACCCACGATCATAGAACTGACGATTCACGATCTCGCTCGCGACATCGATGCATTAGTGCTCAGTCGTCTTCTAGTAGGCGCCGTGATTCTGGACGATACCGCCACCGCCGTTATTCGTCGCGTAGTTCAGATCGCGGTGAGAGTAGTAGATCGCATTATTCAAAAAACAAATCATGTTCTCGTTTACGTCACAGTCGTGTTAAACATTCTCCAGCTACAAGGACTCCTAGTCCAGTGCCTAACGATATCATTCTGACTATTAATAATTTGCCAAAACAGTCGCGTGACGGTACTTCGAACACTCCTAAGCTTAATCATGCATCGAATCAAGGCGATTTAAATGAGGATAACGCGCTACGTCAGGCACCTCCACTCGAATCGACTGGTCGTTACTCTGAGACGTCTACCCTCGCACAAGCTTTAATAGAAGCCATAAAAACGTGTCAACCCGTAAGATCGCGAAATTATTTCATCTCAAACTTTGATCCATTGATTCATAACATTGAAACTTGGTGCCAGGAGGTAGATCGTGCTAAAAATGCAAATGGCTGGGACGATTACGAATGCTTATCGCGAGTTGGGTCCTGCCTTAAGGGTGATGCCAAAATATGGCTAGCTGAGTGGGTAACGAACGATAGAACTTGGACTAACTTCAAACGTGAGTTCAAGCCGCTTTGCCCTGTTAAATTAGATTACGCAAATATTCTCTACGATGCTATGACCGCAACGTCCGACAAGTACGCAACTTACGCTGAATACGCGCGACGCACTCTGTTACGTTTGAGGATAGTTCAGGGGCTTAGCGATGAGCTACGGACGCTTATTATCATTCGGGGAATCGATAGCCCTCAAGTACGCGCAGCAGCGGCTAACGCGGACTTAACCCCTGAGACTCTTGTCTCATTTTTATCTATTTACGTAAAGCCCAATCGTAACAAACAGGACGCCCGTTCCGCCTCAAAAAAAAAAGAGTCCCAAAAGCAAGCTAACCGTTCATCGGACATCAAATGCTTTAACTGCCAGGAGCGGGGACATCTAGGCCGCAATTGCACTAAACCTAAGAAATCAAAGTCGTCTGCTACCCCAAATCAATCGGGTCAAGAAAATACAAATTCCAAGTGCAAGTTCTGTAAGAAACTAGGACACACTGAAGACGTCTGTTTTGCAAAGATAAGATCGGAATCACGTAATCAACGTAACGTCAACCTCTGCTCTGAACATTTGAGCTCTTCGCGAAGCAACGATATCGTAACCGCGGTAGTTGATGGTATACCAGTAGATGTTCTTATAGATAGCGGCGCCCTTAATGTGTCCTTGATTTCGTCGGATGTTCTTAAATACATCTCGTGTCAACCTAAACCAAAGTGTTGCGTACTTAAGGGTATTAGTGAAAAAGAAATTGTCACAGAGTTTTATGTAACTGTTACCATTGAGTTTAGCGATATCTCTGTAGAGGCTGACTTAGTTGTAGTTCCGTCCTCGTTCATGAACGCCCCAATAGTCGTAGGAACCGATGTTCTTAATCGTGATGGTGTAATGTACATACGAACTAAGGATAGACAATACCTAAGACGTGTTGACGAGACACCTTACCTTGTAAATTCTGTTAAAAATGACATGGCAGCTGAGGTAAATACGCCCCTTCAGGGCAGCGACCGTAGTGCGTTACTGTCGATCGTTAGTGAATTTTCAGATTTCTTAATATCGGGTACCGCAGCAACCACGGTTAAAACGGGAGAGATGGAAATCAAACTCACAAGTAATACACCCATCTACTATCGACCGTACAGACTTTCCTATCAAGAAAAGCTTAAAGTGCGTGAAATCACTAAAGATCTTTTGGACAAGGGTATCATTAGGAGATCACAGTCCGAGTATGCCAGCCCAATTATTTTAGTAAAGAAACGTGACGGTTCGGACCGACTCTGTGTAGATTTTAGAGCTCTAAATCGCATCACTGTTAAAGACCGATACCCACTCCCTCTAATTGATGACCTTGCCGATAGGCTAGGGACCTATAAATATTTTTCTAGTCTAGATATGGCTACAGGGTTTCACCAAATACTTATAAAAGAGGAATGCACTCACTTAACTGGCTTCGTGACGCCCGAAGATCATTTCGAGTATGTTAAGATGCCATACGGTTTAGCCAACTCGCCCATAGTCTATCAGCGAATTATCAATGACACTTTGCGTAGTCTTATAGAGGGCGGTCAAGTAATAGTTTACGTAGACGATGTACTCCTTATGAGCAACACCGTACGCGAAGGTATAGCATTACTTCGCCAAGTCCTACAGACTTTAACTCAGGCTGGATTTTCCATTAATCTCAGAAAGTGCTCCTTTTTGGTAACCGAGGTAGAGTATCTAGGTAGATTAGTCAGTCGGGGTCAGGTTAGACCGAGCCCACGAAAAGTTGAAGCACTCTCCAACACTTCACCACCAGGGACTGTAAGACAGGTACGCCAATTCCTTGGTCTTGCTGGATATTTTCGGCGATATATAAAAGGGTACGCTTCCAAAACCGCACCGATTGCACACCTGACAAGGAAGGGTGTTGAGTTCAACTGGAGTGCCGAGTGCGAGGCGATTCGACAAGACCTAATCCAGCAACTGACGTCAGAACCTGTCCTAGCCATTTTCAATCATCGGTTCGCAACGGAGGTCCATACAGATGCAAGCAGCGCTGGTTACGGAGCTGTTCTTCTTCAGGCGCATCTCGACGGTCAGAAACACGTCGTTGCATATTTCAGCAAAGTGACTCAGGGTGCTGAGAGTAAGTACCATTCATACGAGCTTGAGACGCTCGCTGTAGTCAAGGCACTCCAGCACTTCCGCCACTACCTCGTCGGAATAAAGTTCGTAGTCGTCACGGACTGCAATGCGCTTAAGTCAACGCAACAGAAAAAGGACCTCCTGCCACGTGTCGCGAGGTGGTGGATTTACCTTCAGGATTTCGAGTTTTCGATTGAATACAGGAAGGGTGTGATGATGCCACATGCCGACTACCTGAGTCGCAACCCAGTTAGCCAGATTTTGAAGCCAAGGAACTGGGCGCAAATAGCTCAGGCAGCCGACAACGAAACTCAAGACCTACTAGAGAAACTTCGAGAAGGTACGTTGGATACTAATCGCTATGTTGCTCAAAACGACATTCTCTATTACAAGTACGTTCCTGTGGGTGAGCAACCTAGGCTGCTTTGCTATATTCCGAAAGGTCACCGGCTTAGCTTGCTTCGAATATTTCACGACGAACATGAGCATATCGGAACTGAGAAGACCCTAGACCTCATACTGCGACATTTTTGGTTCCCGGGACTCAGGCAGTTTGTCAGTAAGTATATCGGTCACTGCTTAACCTGCTTATTAAAGAAGCGCGTGCCACGGGCTCCTCTTCAATACATCACCTCATGGGAGAAGCCAGACGTGCCTTTTCACACGGTGCACGTGGACGCTCTGGGCCCGTTACCTGCATCAGGAGCGTCGAAGTTCGTTCTAATTGTGGTTGATGCTTATTCAAAATATTGCTTGCTTTATCCCTTACACCGTCAAGATGCTACTGAGCTTAAGCGATCTATAACACAGGCGGTATCACTTTTTGGTGTACCTAAATTAATGGTCACGGACAAAGGACGGATGTTCGAGTCAAGCGAGTTCAAGATGTGGATAAACGAATTGGGCTGCGATCTACACCACATAACACCAGAGATGCACCACGCGAACGGGCAAGTGGAGAGGTACGTAAGGACCGTACTTAATATGATTCGCATTGAAGTTAACCACAAAAATGCGTCGTGGTCCGATACATTGTGGAAACTTCAGCTGGTGTTAAATATAACGAAGCAGAAGACCACTCAAGCCTCCCCGTTGAATATTTTAATTGGTACAGAAGCAACGACTCCAGTCATTCGCGCATTAGTGCGTGATGTGGCTGTCGATAATGCAACTCCCAATCGAGAGGCTTTACGTGAAGTCGCCAGAAGCAGAACTCGTCAGCTCCTTAAGGACAACCAATCTAAGCAAGATGAACGTGTGAACCAACAGCGATGTTCGCCGCGTGTGTATAATCTTAACGACCTCGTGTTTGTTATCAAGTATTCACAGGTTACCGGGAAACTCGACCCAGGCATGCGTGGACCATACAAAGTGGTCAAGATCTTGCCAAACGGCCGCTATGGCCTGAAGCTCCTCAGCGGGGGCTACGGCAAGATTACGCAAGCCGCAGCACAATACATGTTGCCATGGCGTGGTGAGTGGTGCCCGGAAACGTGCTCTGCATTTTTTGAAAGTAAGCATATGGTTCACTTCTCGTTGTTTATCGTTCAAGATAGTGGCATTCATGTTCTGTCTTGTTTTACACATAGGGAGTAAAATGTGTACTTTTATGAAGTAGATTGTCGCCTGTCGCTGCCCTACATATGCTAGGCAGTCAAGGACGTCGATGTGAATCACGTCGTCCCGAGACGTTAGCATCAGTTTGTCAAGACATCATATGACCATAGACGAATACGCTCGATCGTATTGGCGTCTACAAGTGCCCGTAGCTTTACGCTAGTCAGGCAAGGACGTTGACGTGAGTCGTCAAGTCGTCCTAGACGTTGACGTGAGTCGTCAAGGCGTCATGGACGTTGACGTGAGTTGTCAAGTCGTCCCAGACGTTGACGTGAGTCGTCAAGTCGTCCTAGACGTTGACGTGAGTCGTCAAGGCGTCATGGACGTTGACGTGAGTCGTCAAGTCGTCTCAGCGTGATGTTCGTTCAGTCACTGTGTGGTGTTACCATTCTGTATCATAGCGAGGACTGTGTGAGAGATCTGTCTGTGCTATCTGATTGATGGATAAATTAATTGAATGTGATGTGAACGGAGCATACTTGAAGTGTTGTGATGTCTTACAAGTTAAATGACGGCTTCTAACATGTTGTTATTGACTTTTCCAGATGATGAGGCAGATGAAGTGGATGACACCCTATTACGATCCACTCCCGGTACAACCTTGTCCGTGCCACTTCCGGATACCGATGCGGAGGCAGGGCCTTCCACTTCCGGAGCCTTTCCCGGAGTCGCTCGGTATGATCCTGTCTAAGCCGAGCCTGGGCGCCTATACGAAAGGAGTCTTCCTCAGCAGAAGCCTCAGATAACGTCTCCAGAAGTTCTTAGGTTGTGGACAACCTAGCATCAGGAGAGGCCGTATAAGCTGGCAACCCAATCACCCCTATATAAAGGCTAACTCGCTCATTTGTGGCCCTTTTTACTTCGTAGCCGCTGAGTAGTCGGATCGCTGCTGGTTGTAGCGGTCGTCTCCACATAGGTCACGTGAGCCATTTCCTTGAGTGCTATTTTTTCATCAATTTATTGTGTTCAATGTTATTTTGTTTCAATTAGATTTTTGTAGTTGTTGTAAAGAAATAAATGTTAGGTTAACCTCCCACGTGGTTTTCTTTAAAACTTATACCACTTCTGACCTAAAAATATAATAAATCATATATCACCAATCATATAACTCCCGATTGTGGGCCACTCATAGCTAACCATAAGGGAGTAGCTGATTATGTCCCTGATTGTGACCAACTCACTTCTCCCGCTCTGGGTGGAGCGGGAGGGCGTGTCAAACATCTACTAACTAAAACCCACCCGTGTTCCTTCAGTTGCCTGTGCCGCGGTAACTCTTTCGAACAACCCGCAACCTTGACGGGCATCAGCCCTAGCGGACCCCTTCAGGTAGTGCTGACATCTCTTTGAGGCGCGCGTGGAACACAACGCGCCGTCGACTCGGGCCTGGTCCTTACCGGAAGGTGAGCTACCCATTGCTCGTCATCCGCAAGCCCGCGCCTACGGTGGCCGGGAATCAGCTATCGATTCCCGACACCCAGGGTGTCTCCTGCGGCGACTAGGGGCGTGAGGGTGCAAAGATTGCCTCTCCCTCACGCGTTCAGCCTCCTCCTTCGCGAGCATTACTGCTACGCAGTAGGAGGTGACGGCTTCCCATGCACTCTCACTCCGTACCATGACCTGTACCAAGGCTGGACGCGAGAGATCGCCGCCGCCGATCGCCTCCGCGAGGACGCGGCGGTGCTCTGCCCAAGCCGGGCAGACCTCCACCGTATGCTCCACCGTGTCCTCCGGGCGATCCACACAATGGTAACACCCGGGCGTTTCCTCCTGCCTTATCCGGGACAGGAACCTCCCGAAGCAACCGTGTCCGGTGAGGACCTGCGTCAGGTGGAAGGTGAGGATGCCATGACGCCTCTCCAATCACTCCTCAAAGAGGGGACTTATCGCCGCAATTGTGGCGTGCCCAGATGCAAACCTTGTCCTGACAATTACAAACACAACAAAAATAGAATTAGCCAAATAGGTGCAATCATTCAGAAGTGATGCGCGTACATACATTCGGCAATTGATTTTTATTTATATAGATAGATAAATAACTAGACCATAGATGCCAATATTCATACAACCAATTACAGTAAAGGAGTTAAGATCCGTCGGAAATTTGATGGGTTCTGAATAGTAGATCCAACTGATCCAACTGATATTTGCTACTGTCTGTCGCTTGAGACCGGCAGGCTTATTACGTATCTTGCAGAAGCCTAGCGATAGCATAATTGCTTTCCAATCGCTTGTCAATCGCAAATCAGTATGACGTATCGCTGATACATAATACGAATTTGCGATAGAAAAGCAATTATTGCGCAAATTTTGCTATCGCTAAACTTCTCCAAGATACGTAATACAGATTCGGGTCTGCCAATACAGTACAGTCCTTTCTCAGTTAATACCTCTGATTTGCATCACTGTATCATCTTTGCAATAAGGTCGCTGTTGGGTTGCTGCCGATTCTGTCAAAATCACAGTGATCTTTATTCTCGTTACAATAAGGTTGATGTTGGGTTGCTGCTGTCAGCGGTAAAATAATTGTGACAGACCTACGTTCTCTTGGTCTTGGTTAACGTATTGTTTCTCAAAATTAGTTGTTTCTCTTCAGAGTGTGGGCTCGTAACTCCATATGCCGAGGGCCTGATCTGGGGCGGTAGGGAAGTGATCCGAGGAGAACTGCCGTGGCACGTTGCTATCTACAGGAAACCTACCCAAAGAAGGAACTACTACGAGCAGATCTGCGGAGGATCCATTGTTACTAACAGGATTGTTATTTCAGGTGAGTTGCTTAGGTCTAGTAGTTGTTAGGTTATATGCTCCTGGTACCAGCACGCTAATTGCGTAACACAGTTTCAATCACAATCCGAAAGACTTTGAATGAAATTACTAATTCATTGCTTCATATTGTTACGTAGACGCAACCGCCATAATTCATTGCTTCATATTGTTACGTAGACGCAACCGCCATCTGTTATCGAGTAACATAACTACACGTCACTCGTCGATTCATGACAGATTTTATATAAAATTCTGGACCCCTCCAAAATTTTCCAGATGGTTAAGTGTCGTGTTGCAGCATTCTATATATAATAATTCCAGTAAATACTAGAATGTTCTCGAATTATGTCCTCAAACTATATATAAGCTTTCACTCTTCATATAAATAGAACGCTGCGGGGCAGTTCAGTTGGAAATGCGAAACAGTGAAATACTAGTGAGTGAACTACAAGTGATTCTGATTAAAGTTTCTGATTACTATAATTGTGACTATTTAAAATAGTGTGTTTTTGACGTATAATGTTGTAAATTTATTTATCCCGAACCCCAGCTCGTAATATTTGGTGTCGGCAGTGAGATAAATTATGCCAGTTTTACCGAAAAAGGACACGGAGGGTATCCGTACTAGGAGTCAGCCCAAGCAGGAGGTGGATCAGAAGCGGTTTAAAGGTTCTCCAATACAGACACCACACCTAGTGGTAACCAGCCGACGACGGTTCTAGTTTCCAAATTATCTGGATTTCCTACAGCATCAGCAGCTATGGATTTTTCTGCTCTGACAGTGATGCTGCAGGAGCAGACCCGCCGAAAGGAGGAGCAGGCTCGCCGACAGGAGGAACAGGCCCGTCGGCGGATGGAACAGCTTCAGCGTGACAAAAGGAACAGGCCCAACGACAAGAGGAGCAGACACACCGCCAGGAAGAGCAGATCCTCTTCATTAAAGATTTACACGCGATATTTGGCAAGGTCATCAATGCCGTGAAGGAGAAAGTTCAGCTGCACGAGACTCGTATCTCCAAGGCCGAAATCCTGATCGCTGATATGAGAAAAGCGTTGGGAAAGAAAGCTGGAGACGGCACTTCGGCTTCAGTAGTTGCTGCACCTTCGGTGCGCAGTTTAAAGTGCCACCCTTCGATGAAGCATCTTCCTGGTCGGCATACAAAATCCAGTTTGACACTGTCATGGAAGCAAATGGGTGCACAAAAGGGCAGACCATGACTGCACTTACTTGGCGTCTTCGCAACCAGGCCTTAACCATATTTACCATATTGGAGGCTCTCGGCAAAAATGTCACCTACAAACACCTGCTTGAGGCCTTAGAATCCAATTATGTGACATCATATAGCCAATAATATATAAGATCTATCTATTCATACACGAAATCTCTTAAGGGGTCATTGTACTCATCATTATGAATAACTTTTACTATGGGAACACACCTGATCGCGATAAAATAATCAGCTGCGAACATAAATCAAGTTATGCGGACATAAAAGTAGGGAACAGCTGATTTATTTTCGCGATTTCAGGTTTGGTCCCATAGTAGAAGTTGTTCATAATGCATACATACAATCACCCTTTAAGGGATTTCATGTATCAATAGATAGAACTTATATACCCGCGAAACAATAGTTTAGGTGTTATGAGGTAATAGATGAACATACACAAGTAGATAAATACTACCTTCTGCCCGTGGCTTCGTTCGCATGGAACTCGTAAGATCCACAATACACTAAAATAGCAGCCACCTTTTTATAAAACTCCATCGGCCCCCGGCCCGCCGCGACAGTTGTTTTATCCCTAATTCATTTGCATCACTGTAAACACCACAGAAATCTTTATTGTGGTTTCAGTAAGGTTGCTGGTGGGTTGCGCTGTCTGTGGTAAAGTAACTGTGAAACGACTGTACACAGATGGTGATATTGATTGTACATTTCTAGCTGCCCACTGCTTTTGGGAGAAGAATGAGAAGCAACCTGCCTCCAACTACGCAGTGGCCACCGCTAAGCTGTTCAGGGAATGGGACCATAAAGATGACAAAGACGCGCAGAAGTCTGAGGTAAAGTCAAAGCAAAAAAGTGTTGGGGCCACACAGAAGCTGTAACAGTTAGACCAGATGCTGCACAGTCTAAATTGTGCCTCGGCGAGATGGCCTTGGCATCGACAAGACGAGAGTTATGTACAATACACACGTCTTGCAAGTCCAATTTTCTCGAAGTTGTGAAGGGTCACTTCTCGAAGTTTTAAAGGAATATGTATACCTAGAGCAAGTCCTCCAGCTCGGTAGACACAACTTTGAGAAAGAAGCCAATAAAAGGATCACGTTGGGTTGAGCAGCGTTTGGAAAGGTTTGTCAAGTCTTCTCGACATTTATCTCGCAATGTTTGAAGACAAAGGTCTTCAACTAGTATCTCCTGCTCGTGATCATATACGGTGCCGAAAGGTAGACACTGAAAATCGGCCTGGTTCACAAATTCAAGGTCATTCAGCACGTTATGAAGCGGGCTATGCTCGGCGTTTCATTGAAGGATAAAATCAGAAATTAAATTATTAGGAAAAAACCGACATAGTTTGCAGTAAACAAACTGCTATGCTATACTGTAACCATATCACTGTGAAAATTTAAGTGAAGTGAGCGTGGAATTAGCTGTCAATGTCATCCTACCTGATACTAGGGATGGTTCAAATACATTTATACAATCATAATCGAGATTTTATTAATATTTTTTATACTATTCTATTGATCAATTTATATTATTTCAAAGCTTTTTCTTAGCTTATTATTTCTTTTATTTATATTATTTCATTTTATATTTTATTATATTATTTCAAGTATTTAAGTATCTAGTCGATGGTGAGGTCAAAATGAAAACCCAAGATGGCAGCTGCAAAATTTTTCAAATTATTCGTCATGAGTCTTTTTCGCAGCTGCCATCTTAGATTTTCATTTTGACATGACTATCGGCTTTAGCACCCTCAAAAACCATGAAAACGACACCCATGATGAAAAATAGAAAAAAATTCGCAGCCGCCATCATAGAGTTTCATTTAGCACCCTCCAAAATCAAGAAAACGACACCCATGATGAAAAATATGAAAATTTTTGCAGCCGCCGTCCTAGATTTTCATTTTGACCTGACTATCGGCTTTAGCACCCTCAAAAACCATGAAAACGACACCCATGATGAAAGTATGAAAATTTTCACAGCCACCATCTTAGATTTTCATTTTGACTTCACTACCGGCTTTAGCACCCTCAAAAACCATGAAAACGACACCCATGATGAAAAATATGAAAAATTTATGCAGCTGCCATCTTGGATTTTCATTTTGACTTCACTACCGGCTTAAGCACCCTCGAAAGCCATGAAAACGACACCCGTGACGAAATATTTAAAACTTTCGCAGCCGCCATTTTGGATTTGTATTAAAAATAAATAATTTTAAAAAGAAGCGTACACAATTAATTAGAATACTAATTATTGTAAATCTGAAAGAATAATTATACAGCACTTCGTAATAAAAAGCTCACAATGGGAATTTTCCGCTGACCCTGAACTTTAAATGTTTAGATAGTTTTTAAAAACGCCAAAAAATAAAAAGAGGCTCATTAATTAAAAAGGTTTTCATCTTTTGAAACTCGAAAATTGGTATCGCATTTGAGAATTTCCAATAAATTAAAAATATCTGAATATTATATTGACGTAACGCGCAAGCGTGGTGTGATCTTATCACTTCACCTGATTCTCGTAGTCATAGCAATCAACCGCACCGAAGTGATGCAGTTAGGTGAAGTGAGTTGGTGTGTGCGATGCGCAAGTGCCGTGATCGTATCACTTCACCCGAATATGCAAGCACGGCGTGATCTTATCACTTCACTCGATTCTCGTAGTCATAGCAACCACCCGCGCCGAAGTGAGTCGACTAGGTGAAGTGAGGCAGTGAGCACAATGCATGAGTGTCAGTTAAACTACTAAATTTTGTAATAGTGTAATGATGATGATTTGGTAAATATTATTTTATTATTGGCAACGACTGGGTAAGTTAAGTAGGTCATATTTTATTGTAGAAACTATCTAACGCATCGTTTAGTTCCTACATAGTTTGTCAATCTGCCTAGCCTTTTCCCAACTATGTTGGGGTCGGTTTCCAGTCTAACCGGATGCAGCTGAATACCAGTATTTTACATGGAGCCACTACCTATCTGAACTCCACAACCCAGTTACTGGGTAATACGATACCCCTTGGTAAGATTGGTTGTCAGACTTTTGGGCTTCTGACGACCCGTAACGACTGTCAAAGATCCTCGAATGACAGCCGGGACCAACGGCTTAACGTGCTTTCCGAGGCACGGAGGAGTCTCGGTATGAAACGGTCACCCATCCACAGACCAACCTCGGCAAGCGTAGCTTAACCTGATGGATCGAGATGTGCGGCTGTTATTACATAGCCACCAAAATGGGCTGACCATAGAATTTAATCCCACACAAACTTGTGTGGGATTAAATTCTATGGTCAGCCCATTTTTAGAAGCACTCGATCACTTCACACGCTCAGTTGTCTCTTCTTATTGAGTACATTTGCTTGGTTGATAAGAAAGCTTTACAACGTCGCACAGTCTACTAGAATCGATCGATAATAATCACTACTTCAAGACTCATCGCAATTGCGTTTATTTATCAGTTAAGAATGGGTTCATAATATTAATAACAATGTCTACGCGCATTTTCTTTAGTATGTTTTATTTTATTTATTTACTGTTTGTGCATGACGCTCTTACGCTACATATTTTCTAGACTAGTCCTTATATAGCCATAAGGACTAGTCTAGAAAATATATAGAAAAAAAAAAACAAAATTGAGTGTCTGACTGCATTTCTGTTTTGCTATTTTATAAAAAAAAAAAAATAGTAATGTCACAATGTAGACACTTAAATACTGGCTTTGAAATAATATAAAATTATCAATAGAATTAGCATAAAAATATTATGAAAAATGAAAAAATGGTTTATTATTACTTCAAGTAAATATCCTAACAACTAGTGATCGAAGCCTACTTTTAAGCAAATAAGCCTTATTTTTGATTCTTTGATAAAAATATTATTAAAGTCTTGATTATGATTGAAAATGTAATCCTTGATTAATCCCTAGCATCAGAGGGAAACACTGACAGCTCACTCCACGCAAGTTTTCACGGTGAGATATTTGCAGAATCGACCAGCTGAAGTGCCAGTGGGGTGGCCATATTAAAGAACCGATGGCCAGTTGAGCAGACGAGTCCTGGAGTGGAGACCGCGTATCGGCAAGCGTAATTTGGGACGCCCCCTAGCTAGATGGGCCGACGACCTTAAAAAGGTTGCTGGTACAGACTGAATGCGAAAGGGGGTGTTGTGGCGCAGCCTGGGAGAGGTATTGCCAAGCAGTGGATTGGCTTAGTTAATTGATTGTGTTATAATGACATTCAGTACAATATTATTACCCGGCTAGACCCCAGGACTTTACTGATATACTTTAGGCTAGGTTTGCATGACTTTACCTAGCAGGGCCTCAAGTCTGCTATTACAATAGTGTCAGAATTGTCTGTCATTGATTTCATAATTGTTGATTTTGACAAGTTTTGTAATCTATTAATAATAGGTTGGGGAAAAAGTTTCTTCGCATTTTTTAAGAAAATTCAAAACATTTTTTAATATAGTTTATTTACATTTAACTAAAGTATGTAGGTACCATTTTGTTCGATAACTTTTTGCCATCTTGTAGGTAGGGACATGATCCCATTGCTATAGAAATTTTGGGACTTCTGGTCAAAATACCGCGACAAGTGGTTTTGGCAGTCCTCTCGTGATGTTAACCTGACACTGCCTAAAGAATTCTGAAGAGACCGAAACAGGTGGAAATCTGAAGGTGCAAGGTCAGGACTATACGGCGGATGCATTAACACCTCCCAGCCAAACTCTTAATTTTTGCTGAGTGGCTAAAGATGTGTGAGGTCTAGCGTTATCATGATGAAAAACCACACCCCTTCTGTTGATTAATTCCGGCCGCTTTCTCTCAACTTCTTGCTTTAATCTCATCAGTTGTTCGCAGTAGAGTTCAGAATCGATGGTCCTGCCTGGTGGTAACAGCTCATAATGAATAATGCCCTTCCAATCCCACCACACACACAGCATCACCTTGTTGCGAGTTAACCCGGGTTTCGCCACAGTCTGTGAAGCCTGACCGGCCTTTGACCACGACCTTTTTCGCACGTTCTTGTCATACGTGATCCACTTTTTATCACCAGTTATCAGCTTCTTCAAAAATGGTTCGGTTTCATTACGTCGTAATAAAGAATCACAAATGAGTACACGGTTCATTAGGTTTCTTTCAGTGAGCTCGTGAGGTACCCAAATGTCGAGCTTTTTTGTGTACCCAGTTTTTTTCAAATGCGCCAAAACTGTTTTGTGGTCAATTTCCAGTTCTTCAGCTACGTCGTAACTACTGATATGCAGATCTTGATCCACTTTTTCAAAAATGGCATCCATTTTATCCGTAATAGGGCGACGTGCATCTTTGACATCAAAATTTCCGGATTGAAAACGCTTAAACCAAATTTGTGCTACTCTCACAGACACTACACTAGGTCCATAAACATCGCAATTTTTTTGCGCGGCTTGCGTTGCATTTTTACCTTTTTTGTAGTAAAATTTTAAAACGTATCGAATTTCTTCATTAGATTCACTCATCTTGACGGTACGAAAAACAAATGAAAATCACACATTTTCCTAATTTGAATTTGGAATTATGTTCTTTAAAATTTAAACTTTCAATGATACCAAAACCAGCCAGATACAAATAGTATAGCCAAAGAGATTTTATTACAAGTTCATACATACTATAATGCGAAAAGACTTTTTCCCCAACCTAATACTTTAGGCTAGGTTTGCATGACTTTACCTAGCAGGGCCTCAAGTCTGCTATTACAATAGTGTCAGAATGGTCTGTCATTGATTTCATAATTGTTGATTTTGACAAGTTTTGTAATCTACTAATATAATGGCGTCATTATGACTTTCCAATGGTCAACCACTGACACTCCATTGAAATAAATGGCTTAAAATGGTAATCTCTTACATAATGTTAAAAACAATCTTACTAACCATATATGAGTTGGCTCGAAATAAAGTTTATTCTATTCTATAATGACAAATGAAAGACTGACGTATGCGGTAATCTGCTAAAATTTTGACAGTTCCTTTGATCAGTACCACGATTCTATTACGAGCCCACTGACCTACCAATGATCGACCATTATGAATTTAGAAGATTACGAACTTTTAGCAAAATGACAATGGGATCGTGTTGGAGTGACGAATTAATAAAAAATAGCAGACTTGGGGCCCTGGTGGTGTGAAAAAACAAAAATTGTACTTCCACAGTTAAAATCCATCGAGCTCACGCCGTACTACCGAGGCGTCCGCACAAACTTCCAACATGACATAGCGGTCTTGATCCTGAAGACGCCGTTCGTGTATTATACCTACGTCAGACCAGTGTGCTTAAACTTGATTGATTTCAAGTTCAATAACCTGCAGCTGCAAGTAGGAAACGTCGGGAAGGTAAGAAATCGAAGCACAGAACAGGAATGGCTTAAGGCGTAGATATAGAAATAATTGAGCGTTGTAAGAAAAGTGTATCCCTCACTTTTGGGTCACTCACTCCCCTGTGTTTGAAGTCTAATATCTTTAAAAATTCTCGCTAATTATTTTAATGATTGAAAAGCATTAAACACACTCTAAACTAGTTAATTTCAAACAATAATTTTACTAACACTTTGCATAATTAATAAAAAATAACAACGTTTTTTTATTTTTAAAATGACGATGGTACTATTGCATAGTAGTCAGGGTGAGACTAGCGGATTATGAGTGCTAAAATTGCGCAATTTTGGCAGCCCCTGTATCTGAACATAATATAAAAGAGAGGAAGAGGGCTTTAATTAGATTTATTATTTGATATACTATTAAGTATATAAGTAATTATTTTATCTATACTTATATCGTAAAGTTTTGATTATGAATTCAAAAATAGTACCATAATGACAGATTTTATGCATGTACAACTTAAACACAATTAAAAAGTCTTATTATGATACAGCTTTCTTATCTACATTATGCTATAACATAACTTTTTGTCTATTAAAGTACACTTCGGATCGACCAAGGAGTTTTTAATTCGATTTTTATCATTGTTCGTAACCATAGTAACGTAATCCACGTTACTATGGTTTTAGAGCCATTATCATGTTTACATTTTGCTAACTTTGGTTTTTTTATTAAATAGGTAACTATCTATTGCATGAGTGTAGATAAAGTATTGTATGGAAGTGCATAACTAGGTATTAAAATACTCGTGTGATACTATTAAACACCTCGCCTACCTACGGCTTGGTTTTTAAACAGCCAGTCGAGTTTTAATACTTCTCATTATGCAACAGTTTCGTAAACTACTATTATTTAACACGGTCATTTATATATTCATTTATAAATTGATATAACAATAGTATTTAGATAATAGAAATTGTTTTACTATATTTATGATTATAATAAAATCAAAATCTTTTTAAATTATTTCCGATAGTTAAATACACTCTTTTGCAAAAATAAAAATAAACTTTTTGCTTTTTAGGCTTTTCTATGGATAATATTAATATTTTTAGTATGTTATTAGCATAAATAAGTACAAAGGAGATGGCCAAAAATTGTTAGGACCTGTACCCCAGAAGGTACAGAGATGAAATTTAAGGCCTTCAATAGGACGGATTTTCAATAATTAAGAGTTTTATGTTACGTATAACTATGCAGTCGTGGAAGAAAGTTATGAAGGTTTGAAAAAGTTGATTTTTTCACTCAGTTTTCATCATTATTTCACAATTCATTTATAAAATTATAAATTGAAATGAACGTTAAATAGGTTGAGGTGTATATATTTGTCTTAGGTAATTAGTACGTATATATATCATGCTATAAATTGGAAAAACTGGCACAGCAGTTACTAAACTTTTTTTGTAGCATAGGTAAATTAGAGACAATAAAACCACATACATTATTTTAGACATTTAATTATTCATTGTTACTAGTCTAGTACATTATCCTGAAATGCAGCTGATGGAACAATACCTTCTTGGTATCTCGCCTATCCCAAGCACCAAAGGTTTGTCATAATATACAACATCCAACAGTCTGGTTTCCAGCTATACAATTTTACCAATATCCAAAGATTAAGTACATATAATACTCACGTCTAGGAGTATTTCTTGATTTAATGCGATCTCTTAAAATTCTGTTTAATGCCGCCTGATCCGCTCTCTAATAGCGATACCACGGTTAACAAACGATTATAGAAGGTCCAAATGGCAGTTTTGACATTTGCCATTTTGACGGATTCATTGAGTGTTGCTAGTAAGTAATTAAGTCAAGTAATACTTAATGTCAATATATACACGACGTTACTGTATTAGAATATACTATCCATAAGTGTACTTTGACTTTTAAACTATAAATTAAGAGAAGGTTGGTTTGATGGATTACCTACAATCAGAAATATATTTAAATAAATATTTTGTTACGAATATCATACTCTTTTATTATCATATAGGTATTATTAAATGGCAACATTGACGATAAAGTATCTTCAATATTGCCATTTAATAATATAAGTGAAATTGAACGGATAAAATCGCACACAATCCTTTTATTTTATTATTTTTTTTCAGACACTGCTATGAAATGTTTTTATGTATTATAAATTCTTTATTTATTATAAGTTAATTAATTGTAATACTTTTAATTATGTACAGCTTGGGGCAAGTTTTGACCATCTCCTTTCTTATTATCAATGAGAATATAGTTTTTAACACTTCAATGCTGGAATCGGTGTTTTAGTCAATGTAAACAGAAAGCTATGTTAAAATGGACATTTTTATAGGTATAATGAAATTAAAATTACGAGTATTTTTATGGTAAGGATTTTAATAATAAAAAAATAAAAAAGCACATTAAAAAATAAATATGAATAACGAGTATGACCTCCCCTTGCAGCGATAACGGTATGTAATCATCTTGGCATCCTTTCCACCAGGCTTTTGATGGTGTCCTGTAGAATATGTTCCCACTCAGCCGAGATTACACGTTTAAGCTCCCTGATGTTTTGTGGAAGTGATTGGACAGATCGTACTCGCCTTTTTAGGAGGTCCCAGACGTGCTCAATGGGGTTAAGGTCGAGGCTCTGCGCTGACCAATCCAAACGACGAATACCGGCCTCTTGCATAAAAGCATCTACGTCGCCAGAACGGTGGACTCAAGCATTATCGTCCATGTAAATGGCATCTTTACCAATTACAGTCAATACGGGTTGTGCATGTTAACAAAGGATTTCTGTTATGTACCGTTTTGCATTTAGTGAGCCATTTTCAATTAATACTATCTCGGTACGATAGCTGGAAGTTACGCCCGCCCGAAACATAACGGACCCTCCACCACAAGGTATGATTTCTTCAAAACACACGTCGGCATAGCGTTCCCCTGGTCTTCGTAACACTTGCCGACGTCGGTCCTTACCAGTCGCTACTCCAGTTACCTACCAGTCTCTTGGTATCGAGTCCATATTCTTTGGACGGTTGAACGACTCACGTTTAACCGCTGTGAGACGTAACATTGGCTACACCCCTCTTCCAGCAGCGCTATAATTTTACTAACTCTTTGCTTTTTCTGCCATTACAATCGACACAAAGATAACTGTTTTATGTCATAATAAGGCAGGATTATGCGACAAACATAAATTATTCTACTAAAAATAACAAGAAGTTAGTTTTAGTTGCCTGATAACCGCAAACCCGCGAAAAGTAAGCCAAAAGTCACAAACTGAAAAAGGGATTATTATTTTTAAAAACAAAAGTTGATATTAGAATTTGGAATTATTTTTTACATACCTTTATTAAGTGCCAGTGTTTGGCTATTAAAACCTCTTTAGAACTAAATGATTACCAATAATGTAGAGAAATCAAAAACTTACATGATTAATGAATGCATCCAAAACAACACTTTTAGGTGGCGGGCTGGGGTTTGACAGAAGCAAACGGGTCAGCTTCCCCGGTTCTGAAGGTGGTGCAACTACCGTTTGTGCCCATTTCAGAGTGCATACTCATCACGCCGGAGACTTTTACAGAGAATATCACCGGGGACAAGATATGTGCCGGTTATAATAACGGTAAGTGATGAAATTATAACAAATCAATATGATTCTTACCAACATTATTATACAGGGTTATTTTTAAAACACCAGCAACCTCTTAAGGGGTCATTGTACTCATCATTATGAACAAGTTTTACTATGGGACCAAACATGAAATCGCGAAAAAAAACAACTGTACAGTGCATTTATGTTCGCATAATTCGTCAAAATGTAGGCAGCAGGTGATTTTTTTGTGATTTCAGGTTTGGTCCCATAGTAAAAGTTGCCCATAATGATGAGCGCAATGAACCCTCGTAAATCCCACGTTTAACCTAACACCTGTATATTGTCAAAGGTGGCACCCATCATTTCAAAGCAAGAAACTCATTTTAGATGCCCAATTAGTGCAAAAGATCTTTTATTACTGACCCTGAATTATTTTAGTTGTTTCGATATTCCAGTCGAAATTCTCGCATTTTGTCCGCTATTTGATAAAAAAGCATCTTTTCACTTAAAATTCTTAAAAAATTGGCCACGTGTGAGCGAGAGAGGTGACAAAATGCGGCAGACCTCTTAATAATTTTCTTGCAAGTTTTAACTGAGTTTTCTGCTTGGCCGTTACTAATTAGATAATAGAGAGGGGAATTTAAGTATTAAATTGCGTTATTTCTACAAAATAAAAAAAATAATTGTTTTTTTTTTTAATATCGTTGTCAGACAAGTGGAAAAAAAACGTTGATGTGCCGCAGTTCACATGGATGCATTCCAACCATTTACTATAAAGCGCCAACTATGATATGTTGTCCGCTTGTCCCTTATCCTTTACATAACAGCGCTGTTTTGTAAAACAACTGGTGGTTTTGTAAAACAGCGGATTCTACAATCCACCTGCGACGTATATACCAACATACACTTTTAGGGTTCCGTACCTCAAAAGGAAAAACAGAACCTTTATAGGATCAGTTCGTTGACCGTCGTCTGTGAAGAACCTTTTTATATTTTTGTAACAAAAAAGCTAAATATGGGCTTTAAAGTTAAATAAAAAAAAAAAAAACAGTAAATTGAACTCAAATAAAACTAATGGCCATAATAAAAAATGCTTACGTGGAAAAGTTCTAACTGAATACTTATAGCACATTTTTTTTTGGACCAACATGGATGATGTCCTTTATCATTCAATTTTTTTTTTCGCAAATTCGTTTACTATCGCAACACGTATTCGTTTTCCAATTTATTTATTTATAAATACTAACATTTTGCAACACACATATGTAGGTACATCATTATACCACCATTATTTTGCTTTGAACTGTCAAGTTAGTGTATACGATGAAAAGTCCAAAGTCTACCTTTAGCCCTCCTACGAGTACCCACAGGCGATATTTTTACCGCGCACTGCATTTTCAACCGACTTCAAAAATGAAGAGGTTTTCAATTGGTCTGTATGTTTTTTTTTTTTGTATGTTTTACGCGATTACTCAAAGACGGATGGACCGATTACCTTTGCTTATTATTATTAACTTTGCTTGGGGAGTTTTTGAGTTAGCTTCAATAATGCGTATATTTCCCACTTATTTTATGTGGATGATGTGATGATGTTTTAATAACTTCCTATCACTGTTATTTACATGGCTATATCTACAATTATTGTGGCCAATTATGTATTCGAATTTGTGTGGGGTAGGTTCCACAACTAAAAAGTGAAAAATAAAACTTTTTAGCAAAAAATAAAACCGACTTCCAAAACAAAACACTACAAAATTAAAAATAACTTTAATTTCGGAAGTCGGTGGCAAAAAACAAAAATACAAAACCAAAGACACCGACTACCGAAATTATTTTTTGTTAAAAAGTTTTCAACGCACTGTTTAGCACCGAAGTTGAAAATACAGTGCGCGATAAAAAATCGTCATTAAGAGGATTGTGAAGTGCCGATACGCGGCGCGATTTTTAGAGGCAATTGCCTACATTTCATACAATTATTTACATAAATATTGTTCGGGCGATAACGTTTTTACTCCCCTAAACCTTTACGAAATGAGACAATTTAATCTCATTACATTCAGTACACTTTAATCTAGGTCTGTACGTTTTTCATTTTTAGTAATTCATTTTAATTTAATTTAAAAAAATAAAAATCGAGGTCGAGGACGTTTTTATGTCAAAAATATAGATATTTAGATGCTAATAACTATAATATTATAATATAATATTAAAAAACGTACGGACCTAGTTTTTCATTATGCCAACATTTCCAAAAATTATGAAAATGAAACTATGTTTACGGGGAGAAAAACGTTATCTCTTTTTGTACGAAAATTTACAGCTTCACAATCCTCTTAAGCAAAAATGAAAATGCCTTTCCTTCCCATCCCAGGGACGGCGGCTGTCTGCAAAGGTGACAGTGGCGGCGGACTGTCCTTCCCAGAGACTGAACGCGGCACAACGCGCTACTACCTCAGAGGCGTCGTGTCCACAGCACCGACATCGAATTCCTCACAAAAATGCAACATTCACACAGTCACCACCTTCACAGAAATATATCAACATAAAGATTTCATCAATAAGTTTATGTAAAGTTATTTTTATTATTATTTGATCGAAGCTTTCCGATCAGCGCAAGCCGAATGAAAGCCAAATATGTAATAAAGACTCATCTCCATTACAATACATTGAAGTGGTGCTGAGTAGGTCCAATAAATAAAACAAAACATAATTAATAAATAAAACTAAATTATAACAATTCAATAGATATTAATAAAGATATATATGTATATTATGTACAAGTATATAAAAATCATAAAAATAAAAAGGTGAAAGCTCATAGGGCATCAAAAAATTCGTCCGCATCGCTGTCAACGGAAAAAGTGCCCAAAAGGCTGGCAGCATTGCCACGTTAGATAGCAATGCTGATTCTTTGGGCTAAAAATAGGCCAGCCCTCTGGTCCCGTGAAGAGTCGACCAACCGCTTGGCGATGTCCCGAAATACTCGATGAGCACTCGGACCCCAAGGCCCTAGAGTTTCAACCCCAAACGGCTCAAACATATAGCTCCCGAAAAGGTTGCTATATTTGCGCCGTTTGAGGTTTTCTGCTCCTGCAGCAGCCGCCCCAGCACAACCCGCCGTGCTAAGAAGATGGGATGGCGCGAGGGTGTCGACACAGGTTGCATTCCACACCAAAGGCCTACCCAACTTCCAAGGCATTATGGCGTCTGGCCTCTTCCCATCGTCGCGTGCCAAGCCATTGGGTTCTAAAACTGCTGGCACCCCGAATAAATAAAAAAACTTTCATTATGACATTCAATTTTCATAGCAATATTTTAAAACAAATTGAAAACATTAAAATTCAATTTAATTTAATAAAACATTAATTTATTAACAAATTAAAATAAACTGAATAAAAAAGAATGTGTATAAATTGTAATTGTTATTTGTTGTCTAGTTACTCATTTATTGAGTAATATAGCTTTACTTTAATAAATTAAAAACAGCCATTTTGAAATGGTGCATATCAAGAACTTTTACTGGATTTGTGTATCTTATTATATATTTTGGGTGCCATTCCTACAATGCTTTATGAATATAGCGCAGTTTTGTGTGGAATAGCACATAATTATCTCTCTGTTGCCTCACTTTGATCTCAATGTTTGAAACAAATGCAAGTTTGATTTTACAAATACTGCTTTCTCGTAGATGCAAAACAAAGGCAAAGTAAACAAACACACATGTCATAGTAGTATAGGGCAAAGTAAGAGGTTTATATTTCTTAAAAAAAAAAAAGGACCATAACTTTTGCAGCATAAACACAGCACGCACACACTTCTTTTGGGCTTTGAAAGTAATTTCTCTGTCAGTGGAATATCCCAATACATTATTCCAAAACGTAACATTTAAGAGAAGAAAAAAATAAAATTACAGACTCATTTGCTATTTTTGCAAGATTATAAAGCGCATAAGAATACTGGTTTAATTTTTACAGACCGTTTCTACATGACATTTCCAGTCTAGATGATGATCCAAGCAAAATCCTAGAAATCTGGCACTGTTAGTTTTAGGTATTTTTGGTCCGTGTATAATATACAAATACAAATATTTTATTTTGTTTAACAAGGTTTATACTTTTATACTACATAGCTAGTGATAGAAGTGTCCTGATATATTTTTTGTTCTTTTTTTGAGCGTCATAACATGTACCTTTATCAAATTTATTTTCAGCCCATTCCTAAATAACTAGCTTATTATGTAATTAAGTGAATTATTTATGTCATTTTCTTAAGATTCTATGTTTTTACACGGTATAATAAGTGTACTGTCATCGGTAAACAGGACGGTTTGGTAGTTGTTACATTTCAGCCAATTATATAAATATGAGAAACAACAAGGGGCCAAGGACACTCCCTTGGGATACACCATAAGTTGTATACCTAATGGACGAACTGTGAGCAACTTTTATCTTAGAATTAGGACAAATTCTATTTAAAACCTCGATTTGTTTTCTTCCACTTAAATAAGTCTTTATTAGGTTTAATATATTTCCTCGAACTTTCTAACTTACCCAGTAATATTTTATGTGCCATGTCATCGAATGCCTTTGACATGTCCATAAGTACTGAGGCAATAGGATTTTTTTTGTTAACCTTACTAACAATTTCAGCAATTAGCTCATAGACTGCGTTGTTGATATTTGTATTCTTTCGAAAATAATATTATTTTAGCCAGTATTATCGTTCGTTTCAAAGAATGAGTTTAGGGATTTATAAAGACTTTTGATAATATTGGTATTAAAGCTAATGGACGATAATTTAAAATGGTTGCTTTATCATCTCTCTTATGAAGTAGCTTAAATATAGTAGTTTTTAATAATTTTGGAAAGTGACCATGCTCTATGCATAGGTTAATTATAGAACTCAGTACGGGTGCAATTATATGTGACACTAATTTTAAAATCTTCGTGGAAATTTCATCAAATACCGCGCTGTTTGTATGTTTTTTTAATTTTTTATTAATAATGTTAAATATTTCCATTTGACTTCCATTTCGACAAAGAATATAAAATATATGATGACGTTCATCATTTGTTCATCATTCAGTCACGACGAAGAAAATACCTAAGAAAATGTCTCAGTGCTGCCACTTAGTAAACGTCATTTCAGAAAACCCTCATTACGAGTGCACTAAAGCCTAAATTCATGTTTACTCAAGGAGGGTTTGGTAATGTTTATCACCACACACGTCTTTACCACCGCTTCGGGGAATACATGCTTGGTGTTATGTTTTTTCGACGTCTTTTAGCGCACAATTGGGTAAAAACTTTTAAAATGAAATGAAATGTAATTGCAAGAATTGGAGTACATTTCAGATGGTCTGGTTTTCAATAGTTTCTAACACAATTCGCTAAAACTAGCAAGCAAAATAATTGATTAAGTACATTCTAACTAAATAATCAGAGCTAATTAAATTTAAACATAAATCATAGTTATTATATAATATTAAGAATACGGATGTCAATCATTTCAAAGTATATAATAAAATGTCAATGTGAATCTTTTAATCACAATCCGAGAGTTTCAAAATAAATTCCTAAAATAGATTTGAAAAATTCTCCTGTTCAACAACATAATTATCGCAATAAACGTGACTGATCTATCAAAATAAAAGGCATTGCGATCGATTGACATTTTGTGTGTGATAATTGTGATAAATGATATTTATTTCTGCAAATTGGTTAAAAAAAAAGACTTGCATGTTAAAAATTAATTATGTTTTAAAGCTAGATGAGTTTGGTGTGTCCTTTCCGACTACTCTGATAAGAAAGACCGAAAGAAACTCAGAGGTCACAGTCTCTTTTAAAGTCCAGACATAAACTTGGTCAGGCCATTTGAGGATCATGCAGACAGTGTCTGACGTGTCTTTTGAGGATTCTTTCCTCACATATTTGAATGGGCCTTTACACAGTGATATAAGCAATTACCCCGCAGGTTTACGACGTGCACCCTCCCACCATATCCCGATCATGGGTTTTACGAAGTAGTTGGAGACCACGCAGCGAAGCCTGGAGACGACGCTGAGAACGTCTACCTCAACGTGAGCTGTAACCATGACCACATGATCATCGGCGACAATGTGGTGCAATGCATCCTAGGCACGTGGTCCACCAGAATGCCGGAGTGCGTTCGTGAGTACTGACCTGTAATTTCACTTCAAACTGCACACAATTTGGAAACGAACTCGTTTTATTTGTTTTTAAGAGCGTTTATTCCGCGCGGGCTGGCAACGTCGCATTTCTACAGGTTTTTCGTGATTATTTTAACACATTTAAATCAAATTACTATTTTCTTAATACCTACACTCTATAAATTGTTGGTGTTTATAAGTATGTATGCTATTTTTTGCAGTTATTTTGGTATTTACTCATAAAATTTTTACCGTTTTAAATATTTTACCGTCTTGAAAAAAATTGGGTACAATAGGAGAATGGAGTAGAAGCCTATGGCATACCAAGTTTTTTTTTTTGTTTTTTCAATAGCTTAGACCCAAATTGCTCTATCAATAAACACTACATTTGATGTAAACTAGAACAATAAAACCAGAAAATTTGAAAAAACTTTATAGATCGTTATAAAATATCGAAATTCAAATCATACGCACTGCGCAAGGTGCGTAGTGCGTATGATTACAAATAAAAAAAAGATTAAAAAAAAACACTAAGTATGCCATAGGCTTCCACTCCTTTCACCTATTATGCCCTATTTTTTTAAGACGGTAAAAAAATCACCCAGTATAATAGAATTAACAAAATAAGCATGTTAAGTTGTGGTTCACAAGACTATACAATTTCCCGTTTTAAGAATTTCAATAAAAATTAATATAAAACTACTGTTTAATATTAATAACGTATAGTCTTGTGGAGCACAACTGAACGTGCTCATTTTCTGCATTACAGCACATAACTTTAAAATGTACCTTAACTATTGATAATTAGACTGGAAAAATTTCATAAAGATAGCTAAATGAGAATTTTTAAAAATGGGTTTTTTAACAAGGTCAAAAAATCACAATCATAATGATTAAATGCATTTAATAATAGTTGCGTTGGTATGTTTTTAGTGTTTTAATTTTGAATCAATATTTGTAAAAATCTGTAATTTTATTAATGACTAACACTGTGATTTTATTTATAAGAAATTTAAAATCTGTGATTTAATAATAAATAATTGTATATTTTTATTTTATTGATAAAAATCATTTTAAAGATATGTGACTTTATTAGGAAAATAGGTTAAGAGGTCCTAAGGTCTATAGGAGCTACTTTTTATTCAAAATTATTAAGATCTCGTGAATGTTTAAAAAAATAACTCTTCCACTTCATGAGGCATCTAAATACATTCGAAGACATTCGTAATAGCTTTTGCTTTATTTGTGATCGTCAGATTTTTCATCATTACAAAAAACTATTTTATCAGAAAGCTGTTGTAAGCATCTCAAGACTAGCGTATTTGGATGTCTCACTGAGTGAAAATAATAAATTTAAATTTAAGAGCGTTAATCCCGCATGGTCTGGTAACGTCGCATTTCTATAGGTTTTGGTGTTTATTTTAATACATTTAAATCAAATTACTATTTTTTAAATAGACTAGCTAGACGTTGGTATTTATAAGTAAGTATGCTATTTTTTACAGTTATTTTGGTATTTACTCATAAAAATTGACATTATAGACAATACTGTTAATTTTTATGAGTAAATACCAAAATAATTGTAAAAAAATAGCATACGTAATTATAAATACCAACGATCTAGATAGTCTATTAAAAAAATAGTCATTTGATTTAAATGTAGTAACAGTAATACAATACTTTATTTCAATCTTTTTTTACAATATTTCAAGGCCAACTCCTGAATTTTGTCTTCTGCTTTACGTGATTCACATAATAATTTATTTGTATTTTTACACCAATTACGTATATATTATATATGAACAAATTAATACACATATCTTCAATTTTTGAAATTAATTGCACGTTGTGGTCGTTGCACTTAATAAAATTATAATATTAATATAATTTAATATAACTGAAAATATTGTTTTCAAACCTGAGATTTACGCTAGTTGCGATCCTTTTTCCTACTTATATTGAAAACCATACAATTAATAGGCAATCTAACAATAAGTTGAAAACAGTTTCAAAAATGAGCATTGCGTTATTGGAGGATTATAAACATAAACAAACGTTGTATGTTAACGCAATAAAAAGTGTATCAATTCCTTAAATATTTTTTCATTGTAAAAAAGTCAGAGTAAAATGGAACGTCATTTTGTTTAGACAAACCTATCAACATTTTGAGAACAGCGCCATCTGTCAATAAGTAACTTTAACTTTGACTAGGAATAGGAACTTTTACAAGAAGCTCCGACTTGAAACATGCCTTAATGATAACTTCATTTTACTTAATTTTTCAGGAGATGAATGTGAATGGAAAGGACTTAAAGGCAAATGTGTGGAAGAAACAAGATGTCTGAACAACCTGTATGAGGACATCCCGAAGCATCCGGTAAGTATTCACCCAACAAAACGCGGGGCGTTTATGTTTCTTATTAGTAAAAACGAAGAGGTGTTTGGTGAAATTTAGCCTGTGTGTGTTCGTCACAGAATAGTACATTTTGATACAAGTTGGCAAAGTTTGTAAACGGCTCGGGCTGTAATAATAATAATATAATAATAATTTATTGCTCAGACTACAAATGCGGTCCATTGTGTTAGTAACAATCTTACTTAGCCTATGTTAGTACTTAATAACTAAAACAGATCTGGTTCGATCCACTAACGCCCACACAAGCGGACTATCTGCCCGGGCGGCGATCGACTGTAGAATAATGTTGGGACTGCCACGCATCCTGCGAAGTAACGAAGCTGATTTCTTGCGCCATACTGCGTCAAAACTGTCAGCGCGCGCGTCGGCAAACATTGCCGACGCACTGCAGAAACGTGGCAGTCCCAAAAGCACCCTGAACGCATTGTTATATTGGATACGCAGAGCGTTGTAAGCCCTTTGGGTATATCTGAACCACAGGGCCCCCGAGTACAGTGATGTGCAATACGCCTTAAAAAGGGCTATTTTAACTGCGACTGTACATCGAGAGAACCTACGGGCCAGCATGTTCGCCCGGACTGACAACGCTCTGCGCTCCCTCTCCAAATCTGAATCGTCTTTCAGGGTATCTGTTACCAGATGGCCCAAATATTTAAATTTATACACCCTGTTTATTGGGTGACCTTTAAGGAACAGAGGAGGGACCGTAGATGGACATCTGGCACCAGACCTGAACACGATATACTCAGTCTTTTTGGTGTTGTATATCAACCCATGAGACTCCGCGTACGACTCACACACAGCCAGTAACTTTCGGAGCGCATTGATTGAGGGAGCCAGCAGCACCATGTCGTCCGCGTAGCTCAGATTATTAAAACAAACACCATCCACATAGCAGCCGACGCGCATGCTGCTGAGTCGCTCGACCAAAGCATTCACATAGAGACCGAAGAGCAAGGGCGAGGACAGTCCCCCCTGTCTCACCCCACACTCCGGCCTGCATGGCTCCGAAATCTCCCCTACCCATCTCACCCGAGTCTCTTGATGTAGGTACCAGTATTTGAGGAGAGATGCGAGCTCTGGCGGCAGTGTTGTATCTCCTAGCTTCTGCCAGAGTAAATCGTAGGAGACTAGGTCAAAGGCCTTGGATAGATCCAGGAAAACCGCGTAGACGGGTGTTTGTCTATCCGTATAATACTTAACAGCGTGCTTCAAACTAAGAATGGCCGTCTCCGTTGACAGCCCTGCCCGAAAACCGAACTGGGCATCATGAATCTTGACATGCCTATTTAAATGCGAGTTGAGCACGCTGTCAAGCACCTTGGCTATGATGGTGGCTAGTGAGATGGGCCTGTAGTTTGACCCGTCCGATACGTCTCCAGTCTTGTTCTTGACTACTGGTACCACCAGAGTCCGCATCATGTCCGAGGGCAAGTACGAATGGGACAGACACAAGTTAAATAATAGTGCGAGTACTCGTGGTAAGTGCACACCAGCATGCTGTAGGTGCTCGATGCTTAGCCCATCGTGTCCTGGGGATTTCCCTCTAACCATATTCTTAATCTTGGCCCTGACATCTTTCGCCAAGACCACCGTTGGTACCTCCTCACCTATGGGAAGAGCATCGAGCTCCCCGCATGGTGGTCCCAGGGGCGACTGTGTGGTAAACTGGGTTTTAAACAACTCAGCAATATCTTTTGGGCTGGCAACCCCATCGATACTCACAGGAATACCAGGCCTAGGATTTAGCTTATTAGTACCTTTCCAGAAACTTTTAAAGTCTGAATTGGCATAGTGCTTTGCCAGCGAATCCATCCTCAACTGTTCCTGGTGGTTTTGGCACCACTTGACTTTTCCTTTGAAAATTTTCCGCGATTTCACCATTGAGTCATAAACGGGACCCGATGAGGGCTTTCCGTAGTCACACCATGTAATGAAATCCAGCCTAGCATTACTATGAGCCTCGCTAACATACCTGTTCCACCCCGCCAATGGTTTCCTTCTTTTACAAGCCTTTTGCTCGTAAGTAACAACAGCGTTCGTACATAAGATATTTACAACCTCTTTATAAACACTATCTATGACCTCTCTATGCGATGTAATATTACAATATTTACCACAACAGTGTTGTAACTCAGTATGCAAATCAATGAGCCTAAGCTTAGAGTTACATAAGCTTTCGTAAGCTAGACATTGACTTGCATTCCTGTCTCCCCATTTAATTCCATTACAAACAGGGTTCATTGGCAATGCCTTCTGCTTAATAACATTTAGATTGCAGTTGATGACTAATGGGAGATGATCAGACCAATAGACGTCGTATTTAACATATACATTGGTAACACAATCTAAAGCTGCGCTTGTAACCATGCAATGGTCCAGCCAGCGTTTGCAACCATGTGCTTCACTAATAAATGTGAACGTCTCAGATGTCAGCTGTAACCTACTAGTGTCTACACATGTCCAGTCTTGTTCCAGGGAGAAAGTTAAAAGCTCACGATAAAAACGCTCACCTGGATGTGCGTTGAAATCCCCTAGCATGATTACGGACTCAACATCACTGTCATCAATTAAGGCACTCACCGCACTTAAACAGTCTGTAAATTCCGGCACATTTTCCGCACAGTCCGTGGGCATGTAAACACTAAACACTAGCACTGGCCGATCATTCGTCACCACCCGTATAGCTGCAATACGCGGGTTCCCACACGAAACCACAGAGACGCACGGGAAAAGAGCCTTACGCCACAGCAGTGCAACTCCACCGAAAGGCCGACCTCTTAAAATACCGGTCGCCGTGTCCACAGCCGATGTCCCGGTACTTCCAAACTCACTGTGCACGCCAGCCAAGTATGACATCTCATCCGGCAGCAACCACGTCTCTTGCAAGGCAATTATATCTGCAAAGCTGCACAGCTGCTGTATACCCTCGACGGAGCGCTTGACATTCTTACAGTTATATGTCACTAAGGTTGTGCTCATAATTGTTTTGAATGCTTTCTGTTTTCATCCTTGTCAGACCTAGGGTTTTTGTAAGGTCTGAACCGTCTACATGTTATACCAGCTGGCCATAACTCATCGCTTAGGAACATGTTTAACTTGTTATTGCAAACTATTATTTTATACGCATTGTATTCTTTTTCGTTTTTCATTTTAATTCTTTGTAAAACGACTTTTTCATTAATCTTCGAAAACACATACTCCACAATATCCTTTTCCGATGTATCTTTGTGTACATTGGAGAGGAACAAAGGTATGTTCGCACTAGCGGGCTTAAATTTATCCTCGGGCAAGTAGGCAGCTTTTCCTCTAACAAAAGAGTCTGAGCGCATGTTTCTCTGCCTCTTCCTTTGCACTGTGATCCATGGTTCTTGAGGACATTCCGATTTACCTACACTATTCCGCGTTACCTCTGCTAACGACTTACTTTTGTTTACATCAGTCGTAACGATACGGCTGTCTAATGAGTCGGCGCTAACAGTGACTACTTCCGGCGGCGCTCGCATTCCCTCAGTAAATCGGTTCGACGGTGACAATGTTTTATCATTCGTACACACAGTTTGTGAGTCACCCGGTCGCTGCTGCATGACGTCGTTGGTGTCACCGGTGGCGGTGGCGGCTACGGTAGTATAATCAGCTGGGCTCGGGCCGCGTGCGAAAGAGATAGCGCTATGGCAACTTCCAGCCTTATTATTTTGGGGAAATGCGGGTGATCGCCAATGTACCTTTTCCTTTGTTTTATTTTTAGGCGTACTTTCCACATTGCTGTTATTTTTCGAAAGATTTATAATACCGATCGGACCACTATCGCAGTCACTTTCCAGTAAGTATCCACCGCGTCTATTGTTTACATACACTGGTCGTTCCGTATCTACCAGCGACGCAAACTTCATATGGTCGATATCCGCTCTTAAACTGTTTAATTGGTCTATCGTCACACTAGACTGTTTTAAATTCTGAATTTCCGATTTCAAAACCAGAATATTTTTCAACAAAGCTGAGACATCGATGTGGTCAAAGGATATCGGTGGTAGTTTCTCCAGCATTCGGGCCACAAAGATCGGGGTTTTATCCGGGTCTGTTGACTTTAAGACGCATATAATATCTTCAATATTCTTCTGCTCTTTGTTTTTTCGCCTCGATATATTGCGGGTACTTGCAGAAATAGACTCAAACAATAAACTTTTTGCCGTTGCGATTTCTTCCTCATTATAGGTGCTAATACACAAACGGATCAAACTCTCCTCGTCCATAATGTCTATTTTATTTTGCACAAAACATAACAACTCGTTTATCACTATGTTACATGATACGCACTTTACTTTCTCAGAAGACATTTTCTACACCCGAACGCTTCCGAGTTCGCGCGAAGACTCCCAACTAATAGAGCCAAGAGTGTTATTAAAAAGGCTCGCACATATAACCGAAGAGGGGCTCGTGGCTAAATAATAACATCCATCAAATCGGAAGCGGTGAGAAGTGCCAATATCACCCGTGGTATGATCATAACTATTCTAGATTATATTGTAAATTTTTCCCTGTACACCGGAGATATTACGTTTCCTGTGGCGCAAGGTCCATGTTCGTCTACTATCTAAGGTTTCTAATCCCTGCCTTTCTAGTAACTTCCATCCAATTTCTTTTATTCCCATCCTATCCAAAGTGTTCGAGGCTTGTGTCCACAAAATTCTTCAATTTTTTTTCAACGTAACTCACTAACTAGCCCTCTTCAATCTGGGTTCAAGCCTGGGCTTAGCACTGTTTTCAACCTCTTTGAAGTGACTGGCAATATAAGGGCAGGACTGGAAGACACCAAAATTACTGCTCTAGTGTTGGTTGATTTCACGAATGCCTTTAATACCTTCAGTCACGACATCCTGTTAGCTATTCTGTCCTATATTATGGTCTCTTCCGAAGCACTGAAATGGTTCTCCTCTTACCTTCAGAAATGTCAGCAGTCCTTTCATGTTAGGGATTCTTCATCATGCGAAACTGGCACTGGCTGGAAATTGGCGTTCCTCAGGGCGGTATTCTTTCTCCTCTACTCTTTTCTATTTTATTAATGTTATAAACTCCGAGCTTCTGTGTGCGTATCATCTGTATGCAGATGACTTGCAGTTGTACTGTCAAGGGAGGATTGATGAAATATCTGACACTATCGATAAGTTAAATAGGGACTTGAGTACCATGAAAACCTGGTCTGATAGATTTGGTGTTGGAGTAAACCTTAATAAGTGTCCTCGTAGTACTAGTAAGGTCTTCAATATATCGTTTCGTACGTATTGGATCGTTGCGTTTAGCACTGCCGTAAAGGACCTAGGGTTGCACATCAGTTATACCCTGAACTGGCGTACTCAAGTCGCTGGGATCAGCCAGAAGGTAGCTGGAACGCTGCGGGCTTTGTACCGACGGAAAGATTTATTACCATCAAGTACCAAGATAGTGCTTCAGTCTTTAATTTTTCCTATCATCGATTAGTAAGGTGACGTGTGCTACTTTGACCTGAATGCAGATCTCCTCGACAATCTTGACCGTCTTCACAAAAACTGAGTTCTATTTGTTTTCAATATGCTTAAATATGATCATGTCTCTACGCATCGGTTGCTTATTAAGTGTTTGCCAATACGACAGCAAAGGACGCTGATCACCTTTGTTTTCATTTCTTGACTCTCTCTCTTCACCTAATTATCTAACCTGCCACTTTCAGTACATTTGCACCAACCACAATAAAAATCTACGTTCATCACATAATCATCGTCGTTCACTCTTCCTTCTTCGTGCAGTCTATCTCTCTTGATCTCTCCGTAGAATGTGCTCCCCAGGAAATCAGGATGGCAATCAACCGATTATCCTTTAAAGTAAAAGTTCGCTAGCACATTCGTAAGAAGCTGGCAGTAGAATATCCTAGGACATTATTCATACACGGTCATTTGATCATACACTTACTTACTTTTTTTCTAAATACATACTTATATAGATAATTACACCCAGACTCAGGACAAACAGACATGTTCAAGCACACAAATGTTCGTCCTGGATGGGTATCGAACCCACGACCTGCGACATGATAGGCGGTATCTTAACCAACCACGCCAACTGGCCTGTCAGTATCATCACAACGTAAATATTTTGCAATTGTTTGTCTTATTTGTTTTAGTGGATTTGTGTATATTTATTTATGCTTATATTTATATATAACTCCCTGCCCCGGCTTCACACGGGTGTACTAATGAAGATAATTACAATGAAATAATTTCACAACGATAACACACCGAGTTCTATAAACTACTATTGCTGGTATTTTTTAAATATAACAGTCATTTCTAAGGCCTATAACAATCTACATTTTCTTTTCCTACTTTTTTTTTACCAAAACAACCAAAACCGCAAACATATTTTTTTTGAAACTGAACAACTAAACATCAAAATCTCTCAATTCTGTTAATATTTTTGAAGTTCTTCCTACTACTCATATCTTCTATCTCACTAAATGACTCGCTTTTTTAGATGGAGATTTATCAACCAAAATTTTTCACTTTTCCGTACATGTTTTCAAACATTTCCTTTCATACTAACCTTGTCCTGCTAATTACAAACACACCAAAAATAGAATTAGACAAATAAATTAGGTATATATTATTCTATTTTGAGTTAGTAATAGGTATATGTGTATCTTTATATTTAAATAAATATTTATTCCTCCATTTCTTTTGTAATTGCGCCTACCATTGTTTGTCTCTGCATCACCCAAAGGTTGACGGGTAGAAAATGTCTATGGCATTAAGTTCGCGTCTGTATATTTCTGTACATGATATTAAATTAATAAATAAAAAAAACTGGTATTCAGCTGTATGCAGTTAGTCTGGAAACCGACCCTAATAGAGTGGGAAAAGGCTAGACAGATTGATTGATATCAAATGACTTTTTCCAACACATTTGCGAGGAAAAAAAATACTAAAAAAGAATTGTGCCTTCGCATTTTGAAGATGAAGTACTGACTGCAAGATAACATTAAAACTGAAAAAAAAAAACGAGCGAGCCTTACAGTAGTCACATATGATGTGTAACATCTGACATCGGCTGTGAGTGGGTACCATCTGACGGCTAACTCTGGCACCGCGCTCGCTCATTGGTCAAATCAATTAGCGCGGGCTTCCTCGGCTTCCTGTTACAAACTTCCGTCCCTTTTCACAACATCACTCGAAAGCGAGAGAAAAGATGTCACACATCAAAAACATTTATTCATATTACAAACTTTGTTTGCAATTCAGCAGTTTTTGAACGTTTAAAGTTACAAAAGCCCCTTCTGAGCTGGGAAAAGTGGAAGAACTAACGTGGTGCGTGGTACTAACTACGTTTTATGCTTTTCTTCTTTCAGGTATGTTCCAGACAAGGCGGAGAGTCTATGATGTGCTGTACTGACTGCCAACTAGTTAATAACACCAAGTAAGTTGAAACAAGTGATAGTTTCATTGCTGACCGTACACTAGAGGCGCTAGAACACATAGCAAGAACGCGCGCGATTTCAAATCGATCGAATTTCCTTTACGTTTACTCCGCGCATGCGTGCCAGACCGGAGGAGATCGTGGCTAAGTAATAACAGCCGCACGGGTCGATCCATCAGGTTAAGCTACGCTTGCCGGAGTTGGTCTGTGGATGGGTGACCATCTTTTCATACCGAGACTCCTCCGTGCCTCGAAAAGCACGTTAAGCTGTGTTGAGGTTGCTAAGTGGTTGTGGTGAGGAGAGTAAATAAAATGCACTAGTCCGTAAAACCAGTCTATTCGATATTCACGTTAACAGGGATAATACAGTGTACACAAGTTACTGTTTCGGCGCGGCGCAAACGACTGCCGGCTGAACCATATGGGCGGGGGAACATTACCATTTGCAGCGTTAGCACATTGCTGCCTGTAGTCCCTACATAACTCCCCCCTTAAAAAAAAATAACTGTTGGTCTCTTATATCCTGCTGTCCTGTCTTGGCATCATTGTGGCCTGTTACCAACAACACAAACCCTGCGGTGTGACCTACGATCGAACAGCAAAATATAATTGACCCATACCTACATTTATACATTGTTAATCTTAATTATGTTGCTAATAATTGTTATCGCTAACACTTTTTGAAATACAATAGATTCTTTTAACATTACCAAGTTTTCTTTTTACCACTTCTACATTTCTATTTTCAATACACTGTTCACTTAACTCTAAAACTTATAGTTATTACATATCCGCCTACCATACAATGTTATCCCTGTGCCGTATTTTGCGTTTCCGGTACTGTTGGTCTTACGCGTATGAATCTCGTGGGATAGCCGACTGCTGGGTCGCTGTGGTCGCGGGCCCTGCTGGCCATATAGTTGTCAACTCTTTTCTTATCCATTTCTTAGTACCGGTACAACATTGTCTTCCGCACAAACAAATCGTCAGAATGGATAGGACGATGGCGATCACTATAATAATTATACCATAGTTCTCTATTTTAGTTTCTAAGTCTCCGACATGTTTCGCGTTATTAGCTCCCTGTTGGGCGATTATGACTTCCTCGTTTTTAGTGTTATAGTTTCCCATTTTTGTTAAATTTTAATTTTATTATTTATACGACCGGTACTTAGTATTATGTTTCGTTTGTTCTAATGATTCGCAAAATTTGGCACAGTGATTTAAACGTTGCTATAGATCTAATTACAATAAGCTATGGTAGCAAAAATCGCACCGGTGGCTTTACACGGCGGCCACTGCGCGTGGTTCGTTTTATAGGCGGAAGCGATTTATCCTCAGTAATTTCAATATTATTGTCTAAACGTTTCTGCGCGCAATCTGTGTCAACATTCTGCTCAACGTCTTGTAATAAATACGCGGGCTTTAGTCTGTCTATTGATAAATCGCTTTCTCTATTTGACAACTGTACTCTAAAAACTTAATCATTTCTACTTATTACTCTGTATGGGCCGTCATACGTAGGACAAAGGGACTTTTTCATGATCTCATTTCTTACAAAAACATGTGTACATTTCTTTAAATCATTACTTACAAATATATTACGCGTATCGCTACTCGCTCTTGACGCGGGTCGTAGCTTGTTTATTGTTTGCCTAAGCTGCCCTACATATGTGTTCGGGTCGTTGGCCTGCTTATTTTCCACGTGGAAAAAATCTCCTGGCAACCTAATAGTTTCGCCGTATACCATCTCCGCGGCACTAAAACCTGTGTCACTTCTGCACGCTGCACGAAGCCCTAACATAACGGTCTGCAGTTGGTCTACCCAATCCATGCTACCTGTCAAACGTGCGGTCAATGCGCTTTTCAATGATCGATGCCACCTCTCTACTAACCCGTTGTTCTGTGGGTGGTAAGGTGTTGTCCTAATTCTTTGTACCCCTAAAAATCTCATAAGACTGTTAAAAAGGTCGCTCTCAAATTGCCTACCCTGATCAGTAGTTATCCTGTTTGGGCACCCAAACCTGCATATCCAATGTTCGTAGATAACTTTGTAGACCGTGTCAGCTGTAATGTCTGTAACTGGTATTGCTTCAGGCCAACGCGTAAAACGATCTATAATAGTTATACAATAGCGGTGCCCGTACTGTGACGTGGGCAAGGGACCTACTATATCTGTGTGTATGTGCTCAAATCTGCTACATGGCGGGAAGCTAGTTAGTTTGGAAATTGTGTGTCGATTAACCTTTGCTTTTTGACACTGAATACATGCTTTTGTCCATTCGTTAATGTCTCTGTTCATTCCCGGCCAAAAATATCTTTGTGTTGTCATCTTACGTGTAGTACGTACTCCTGGGTGACTGATGTTGTGAACGCTTTCGAATGCTAGTTTCCTAAACTTACCTGTTAGGTAAGGTCTGGCGGTACCCGTTGACATTTCGCAATAAATTTGCCTATCGCCGTCCGGCATAACTACATACCTAAATGCTAACTTACTGCTAACGTCGCGTCCGGTCGTAACCTGATCGCGTGCCTGCGCTTGAGCTAATTCGTTGAAATCTAGCGCCGTTGGACAAACAATGGACTCTACACGCGATAATGCGTCAGCAACAATATTTTCTGGCCCCTTAACGTATTGTATGTCGCTTGTAAATTCGCTAATATACAATAGTTGTCTAGCCCTTCTTGGAATTTCCTTATTATTCCCTACCTTTGTGAACGCGTACATTAGGGGCTTATGATCTGTAAAAATAGTGACTTGCCGCCCCTCTACCAAGTTGCGAAAATGAACCATGGCCATGTAAATTGCGGTTAGTTCTTTGTCGTACGTGCTATATTTCTTTTGCGCTTCTGATAATTGTTTTGAAAAGTATCCGATTGGTTTCCACGTTCCGCTTACCTTTTGTTGTAATACTGCCCCTACACATGTGTCCGACGCGTCCGTCATAATGGATAAGGGCGCGTCCGCACTAGGATGACTCAGTGTAGTTGTTGTTTGTAGGTTGGCTTTACATTGCTCGAAGGCTGTTATACTCGCGCTATCCCATGGTATTTTTGTCTTATCTTTCTTTTTTGCATTGTGTAAAAACTTATTGAGTTCTGCTTGGTGCACCACAGCATGTGGTAAATGAGACCTGTAGAAATTTACCATACCTAGAAAACGACGGAGTTGCTCTACTGTATCTGGCCGTGGGTAGTCTGCAATTGCCTTAACTTTGTCTGGTATCGGCTTGATTCCATTCTGCGTAACTTCGAAACCTAGGAATTCTACTCTAAACTGACGTAATTCGCTTTTTCCTAAATTTATGGTTATTCCCGCTTCACTGAACCGTTTAAATAGCTTACGGAGATGCTCCTTATGTATGTTTTCATTGTCTGAAGCTACAATTACGTCATCGATGTAACAAAAAAGTGCTGACTTACCATCTGTGTTCTCTATGCGCTCTATACCTCTTAGTACGTGTTGGTCCATGAACCTCTGAAATGTTTGTGCTGCGTTCCTCAATCCGAACGTCATGCGTGGAAACTCCCAGAGACGAAAAGGGGTTGCTATGGCCGTTTTTTCGATGTCCTCCGCTGCAACTGATAGCAGTTATGATACGCCCTGTTTAAATCCAGTCGCGAAAACCAAGTTTTACCTGCTAAAATGTATGTGAAGTCACTTACTCGGGGAATGGGGTAACGGTCTGGCTTTGTTATCGCGTTAAGCGCTCTATAATCTCCACACGGGCGTAATTGCCCGTCCTTTTTAGGCACGACGTGTAACGGACTAGACCACTCGCCTTGCGACGGTCTGCATATCCCTAACTCATGCATTAGGTGAAATTCCTCCTTTACTTTATTATAACGGTCCGGCGGTAGCGGCCTTGGACGCGCGTGTACCGGGGAGCCGTTTGTTACTATGTGGTGTACTACTGCGTGGGCGGGCGATTCTCTGAACGACATTGGTTTAGTAATTTCCGCGAATTCTTCTAACAAATCCCGATAGGGATTATTAATATTATCTTGTATACTCTTAACCGACGCTTCGTCGTACCGTATGACTGACCCATTTGCCTTTAAATTAGTCAAACTATCTATAAGCCTCTTATTATGTAAATCTATCACTAATTTATGCGACTCTAAAAAATCTGCACCTAAAATTGCTTGTTTGACATCGCTTACAATGAACGGCCATTTAAAAACTCTGCGTAAGCCTAAATTAAGTTCTAGTACCTTTATACCGTATGTTTTAATCTCCGTGTTATTTGCAGCGTACAGCTTATAACCGCTTTCAGAACGCACACAATTTTTAACACTATGCACTGGTAAAACTGAGACGTTCGCACCTGTGTCCACTAAAAAACTGATTCTCGACTTCCGGTCAGTTACGCATAAACGATGGTTCTGTGTTGCGGCCCCGCTGTCTCCCACCGAACAGGACAGCACCGACCTCAGTTTCCCGCCGTTGAGCCTTCTTTCCAATTGCACGGTTTCGTGCACCTCCTTGCTTGCTTCCCGTACATGTAGTGGTAGCTGCACAACCAATCTGGACTCTCTGGGGTGCGGCGTGGACCTCTTGATCTAGACTGCGATCTGCGCCGGTTTCCTCGTCCCCTACTGCGTCCACGTATTTCGTTTACTTCTCTTCGTAACTCCTTCATTTCGGTGGTCATTTCGCTAATCAACGATGCTACGTCCGTTGCTGCTGAAGATGATGTTGTCGCAGAGATGGTGGCTACCTCTCCATTGTTTAAATTCTCCATGATTTTATCTGCCATTTCGGCCAGCTTGTCTAATTTTTGGTCTTGACATACCGAAAGAACGGCCTTCAATGATCCCGGTAGGCGCGCAATCCATAAGCGCTGTAAGGCCTCTGGAGATATTTCGGTGTTTTGCGCCAGCTCTGACATCCGCCGCAATACGTGTGAAGGGCGTTGAGTGCCCAGGTCCATTTCTCCGACTAATTTTTGAAATTGTCTTTCGGCACTTTCTTCGTAGGCCGTCAGCAGTCTGTGCTTCAGTGTGCCATATTTGTTCTCTGTGGGGGGTTTATAAATCAAATCGCTAACCTGTTGTAGTGCATCCCTGGTCAGCCTCGCTATTACCAAGTGGAATTTCGCTGCGTCCCCCTGCTTTTGTGGTTCCATGGCGGACTCGAACTGTGCGAACCACATCCGCGGCATGTCGATCCAAAACATAGGAATACGGTCTGTGACGTTTATGCTGGCCACTTGGCCTGCTGCTGGTGGCGGTGTCTGCATCGTGGGACCCTTGAAATTCCCGTAGATAGGTCCCAAGTCCACGGGGAGTCGTTCGCCGCGCCTATTTCCGCACTACTTATACACTTGCTGCTTACTGTTCGTTTACACTAACGCACTGTCCGAATTTATCCTACACAACCACGTCGCTAATAAGATCACGTCGGGGTCACCAATGTTGAGGTTGCTAAGTGGTTGTGGTGAGGAGAGTAAATAAAATGCACTAGTCCGTAAAACCAGTCTATTCGATATTCACGTTAACAGGGATAATACAGTGTACACAAGTTACTGTTTCGGCGCGGCGCAAACGACTGCCGGCTGAACCATATGGGCGGGGGAACATTACCATTTGCAGCGTTAGCACATTGCTGCCTGTAGTCCCTACAAGCTGTTAGTTCCGGCTGTCATTCGAGGATCTTTGACAGTCGTTACTGGTCGTCAGAAGCCCGAAACTCTGACAACCAACCAGTCTTACCAAGGGGTATTGTATTACCCAGTAACTGGATTGTGAAGGTCAGAAAGGCAGTCGCTCCATGTAAAATACTGGTATTCAGCTGCATCCGGTTAAACTGGAAGCCGACCCCAACATAGTTGGGAAAAGGCTAGGCAGATTGATGCGTGCCAGACCGAGTATAAGGAAAAAAATTGAGACATTTAGAACTAATACAACATGGAAATGCTTTCTAAAACTAATAAAGGTGAACCTTCTTTTTTTTTTTTTTGTGGATGGGAAATCATCAAATAACTTCTCCCGCTCTGGGTGGAGCGGAAGGGCGTGTCAGACTTTTACTGACTAAAACCCACCCGTGTTCCTTCAGTTGCCTATGCCAGGGCCACGGTATCTTTTTCAAACAACCCGCGACCCCAGCGGCATCGGCCCTATTGGACCCCATCTTTTGCTGACATCTCTTTGAGGCGCGCGTGGAACACAACGCGCCGTCGACCCGGGCCTGGTCCTCACCGGACGGCGAGCTACCCACTACTCACCGCCCGCAAGCCCGCGCCTACGGTGGCCGGGAATCGGCTATCGATTCCCGCCGCCCAGGGCGTCTCTTGCGGCGACTGAGGGCGTGAGGCTGCCTCTCCCTCACGCGTTCCGCCTCCTCCTTCGCGAGCATTACCGCTTCGCAGAAGGAGGTGACGGCCTCCCATGCACTCTCGCTCCGCACCATGGCCTGGACCAGGCTCGGACGCGAGAGATCGCCGCCGCCGATCGCCTCCGTGAGAACACGGCGGTGCTCTGCCCAAGCCGGGCAGACTGTATGCTCCACCGTGTCCTCTGGGCGATCCACACAATGGTGACACCCGGGCGTTTCCTCCCGCCTTATGCGAAACAGGAACCTCCCGAAACAACCGTGTCCGGTGAGGACCTGCGTCAGGCGGAAGGTGAGGACGCCGTGGCGCCTCTCTAACCACTCCTCAAAGAGGGGACTTATCGCCGCAATTGTGGCGTGCCCAGCGCTGGGCTGCGACAGTCGCACTCTCCATGTCGCCATGAGATCCCGCCGGAGCTCTGTCCGCTGTACCGTGATTTCTCGCGGCAGCGGAGTTACGCCCCGGCGTTTCGCCTCCTCGCGCCACTCCCACACGTGCGCGAGGACTTTCGCCTCCAGATCCCACGGCGGCAATCCGGCAAGGAGGCTCGCCGCCTCACCGGAGACCGTGCGGTAACCCCGGACTAGCCGAATGGCCATGACCCCCTGGGACGCGTTCAACCGGCGGACTGGCCGCAGCCTCAGGGAACGCGCCCACACCGGTGCCCCGTAAAGGGCCATGGACCGCACGACCCCCGCGTAAAGCCTCCGGCAGGAGGCGTTTGGACCACCTAGATGGGGCAGGAGCCGCTTCAAGGCAGCCCCAGCCCGCTCCAGTCTGGGAGCCAAACGTCGGAAATGCTCCACGAAGTTCCACCGGCTGTCGAGGACGAGTCCCAGGTACTTCATCGTCGACTCGACTCCAATGCGAACCCCTCCTACCGTTATTTGGGAACCCGACGGTGGCGCATTCCGAGGACCATGAAAACACATGGCCTCGGACTTGTGCAGGGCCACCTCGAGTCCCAACTGCCGGATCCTCGCAACGACTATCGCAACCCCACGTGTCGCTAATTCAGCCGCCGCCTGGTGCGACCTCCCCTGCACCAGGACCAGCGTGTCGTCAGCGTAACATACCACGCTGACGCCGCTAGGGAGGTCGGCGCGCAGCACCCAGTCGTACCCGATGTCCCACAAATGCGGCCCCAGGACCGATCCCTGTGGGACACCGCACGACATCTCTCGCCGGTTCCACTCTCCCTGATGACCGGGGTAGATGACGGCCCTATCCGTCAAATAGGCCTCAACCACTCGACAGAGGTAGGTCGGCATCCGGTGATACCGGAGTGCCTCCCTGATGCAACTCCAGGGCAGGGTATTGAAGGCGTTGGCGATGTCTAGAGACACCGCCAAGACGACCCCACCCCGGGCCACAGCATCCCCCGTCGTGAGGGCTCGCACGCGCATGATGGCGTCCACCGTAGAGCGCCCCCTGCGGAAACCAAACTGGCTCTCCGCCAAATCCGGCCCCTCCTGCACCAGCCACCCGACGAGGCGGTCTGCAATAACTCTTTCAAAGAGTTTGCCCACCTCGTCGAGCAGCACGATGGGTCGGTAAGCGGACGGAGAGTCCGCAGGGCGCCCCGGCTTCTTAATGAGGACCAGTTTCCCCGTCTTCCAACGAAGTGGGAACTGGCCCCTCTCCAAGCATGCGCTTAGGAGCCCCCCTAGTCGAGGCCCGAGAGCCCCAAAGGCCAGAACCCAGGCTCTTCCAGGTAAGCCGTCGGGTCCTGGGGCGGCATTTTTGGCACTCAGCCTACGTACCGCCGCTCTCAACTCTACCTCGGTCACTTCCGGAGCATCGTCGTCGTCGTCGGTGATGTGGTCCGCAACGGGCACCGCAGGAAGCGGAGCCATGGGCGGGGGAGTATGTTCCCCTCGCGAAGGGAACAGAGCGCTCACCACGTCCTCCACGAGCTGGGGCCGGAGACTCTGCGTCAGCGGGGGCGCCCATGGACGGAGTTTATCCCGCACCATTTTATAAGGGCGTCCCCATGGGTCCCTGTTTAGAGTCTCCAGCGACTCCTCGCGAGCCAGATCCCTGGCCCGCAAGATCTCCGCTCGGAGGGCGGTCTTCGCCGCTCTGTACCCCTCGTACAGCTCCGCCTGAATGGCTTCCGTATCCGGAGGGCGGATACGGAGCCTGCGGTGCCTGGTGTACCGGTGCCGCGCAGCAACGCACGCCTCGCGCAGAGCCGTCAGCTCCGGCGACCACCAATACATCTGGCGCCAGGCGACCACCGGGCTGTGACCGGGCTGGACCCGGGGCATTGCTACGTCACATATTTCGGACATGGCCTCCCGGAACCACTCCGCCTCGTCGTTGATGTCGGCAGGCCTGTCCGGTGGTGACACCCAGGCCTGCACGATCGAGGCTTCCAGGAGGAGCTCCCGGTCCAGCTTCTTCAGCGCCCACCGCGGACCACTCGGGGCCTGTCGGACCGGCGCGCTCGAGGTCTGGGCGGAGACATCAAACCGGATGTACCGGTGGTCGGAGTAGGTCTCCACCCCCTCTATGACGCGCCAGTCAATAACATGTGGCAACAGAGCGGGGCTGGCGAACGAAATGTCCACCACTGATTCGCCCCGCATCCGCACACACGTGGGGACAGAACCCCGGTTTAGGATGACCAGGCCTGTCTCCAGAGCCCAGTCCTCCACCATCCTGCCCCGTGTGTCCGTATACCGGGAACCCCAAGCCACATTCTTGGCGTTGAAGTCCCCGAGGACGAGCACGGGAAGGGAACGAAACCCCACGACGACGTTTTTCAACTCCGCAAGGGAGTTGTGGAACTCGGCGAGAGTTCGGTTCGGGGAGAAGTATACCCCTACCACGACAATCCCCCCGAACCGTGCTGCAACGCAACCCTGTCCCCTCTTGACGGCTTCGAGGGACAGGGTACCGGCGGCGGCCGATGAAATGAGGGTCACTGAGCCGCTCAGGTCCTCCACCCAGTAATCACTGGGCGGGACAAAGTACGGCTCAGCGACCACGGCGATGTTAATCGACCACTGCGCCATGCTCTGGAGCAATAGATCCTGAGCGGCGGCGCAGTGGTTGATGTTCGCCTGGAGGAGGCGTAATGGGGCCATTACTGGCACTCCATATTAGCCCCCCCCTGAGCCTCCTGTGAGGGCCCTGCCGCAGTGAGTACGGTGGCGACGGCAGTGGAGGCGGCAGCGACGGCGGCCGTGGCGGCGGCTGCGGCCGTGACGGCGGTAGCGGAGGCGGAGGGCTTGCCCCTGCCCTGGGCTTTGGTGGGTGGACCACAGCCCTTGCTTCCAGCCCGGTGATCGGCCGGCTTGCCAGCTGCCGCACATAGATAGCTGTGCGGCGTGGCATTGCACAAGCCGGCCTTGTGACCGGGTTGACCACAACGGAAGCAATGACTGCTGCGATCCACCTCCGAGGTGCATTTTGCCCCCACGTGGTTGCCCACTTGGCAACGGAAGCACCTCAGAGGTCTGGGTTCCAGCAGTTTCACCCGCGTGGAATCCCAGCCCACCTGGAACCTCCGGCCCTCCCCAACTATTTTTTGGGCCGCCGATACGGGGCAGCTCACCGTAACGGCTCGCATCCCCGTGAGGTCAGGACGGATGGTGCCTACCTTCACCTGTTCGAAGGCACACCCCCCAGTCTTGACCACGGTGGCCACCACCTCTCGCTCCGTCACGGAGTCGTCCAGACCCAGGATGCGCAAGTCAACGCACTTGGCGGGTCTGGACACTCGGGCCTCGTCCGCATTTAAGGACGCCCTGAGCCTTTCGGCCAGAGCGTCAGCGGTCGGGCCACTGGCCGCACCGGGGATCTCGAGCATCCGAGCCCCAGTCGCAGTGACCCTTACCCGCATGCCCTCGGTAACACCGATCTCCTCCAGGTTCACCGCCGCCCTCGCCTTGGCGAGCACGTCGCGGTAGGACACGCCCTTCTTCTCCGCTTCCGGCTGTAGTGTGATCACTACAGCTGCGGACTTTGGGGCACGTAACCTCGCCGCGACGCTTCGCTCTTTGCGCCGCTGCCGCCTCTCCCTCCGCTTGGCCGACCTTGCCGCCTTGCCCTCCTTCCTCTTCTCCCCAGCTACCTGCCATTCGGCGTCAGCCGGAGGAGATTTGGGAGGCGGGGGCAGCCGCGTCGTCACCGCCACAGCTGGGGCCCTCTCAGGCGCCTTCGCGGCCGCCTTCGTGGGCGCCTTCGCAGGCGCCGTCGCAGGCGCCTTCGCAGCCACGGCCCCGCCCTTCGCCTGCCCTGCCGACCCTGGTTTGGCCGTGGCAGCCATGGCGGCATACGAAGCCGCCTTTGGCTGGCCCGAGGCCGCCGGTCGGCCTAGCGGGGGCCGCAGGACGATTCCCTCAAGGACCGAGAACCGGTTGTTAAGGGCAGCCAGCTCCTTCCGCACCAAGGCCAGAACTCGGTCCTCTGCAGGCCCGAGGCCGCCCTGCCCCTGCTGCACCCCCTCCTGTAACACCTCCTCCTGAGCGCCAGCTCCGCGAAGCCTGGCCAGGTCTGCTCGGAGCTCCTCATTCTCCTTTCGGAGAAGCTCCATGGCGGCTGTCAAGCGGGCGACCTCCGCCCGCATTTCGGACATTCCGTCCGACGGAGGCCCTTGAAGTAGAGCCTCCGCTGCCGCCATAATGGAGGCCTTGGCTGCGGGTATGACCTTGTCTTTAGAAGACTGCGTCTTCTTCAAGGCCACACCCTTGACTGCAGCGGCCACGACCTCCTCAAACCTGGCCCGCTCCGAATTGGAGCCACCAGCGGCGTCCGACTCATCGCCAGACGCCTCCACGGCGCTCCTCTCGGCCGACCCGGCTGAGCCGTCCTCCGTTGCGGCGTTTACCCGGCTCTTGCTCTTCCGGCCTAGGCCCCGGCGAGCATATTTGGGAGCCGATTTAAGACCGCCGTCCGAGGAAGACTCCTGGGCATCTCCCGGATTTAGGTTCCGCTTCAGGAAAGCATTTTTCCTTCCAGCGGCCCCCACCACTACGCACTCCGGGCTCTTAAAAGTGCCCTTCGCGCCTTTCACTCCCGATGCGGCGTCGGACTCCGACCCCGCATCACTCCTCTCCCTCTCCTCTTCTCGTCTATCGTTTTTCTTTGGTCCCATATTAGTTCCCACGAGTAAAAACTTTATCACTGGCTCAAAACTGTGGTTCGCACTAGCGATTAATTTAGCTACCCATTAATCAAGCTACCAACCTCCCTCACGGTGCGCCGCCGCTTGAAGGTTTGGGGTAATTTTTTATAGAGGTTTTCTTCCTCGCGGTCCGGGCGGTTAAGCCAAGACCCTCGACCCCCGTCAAAAGTCAGAGACATGACCTTGAACAATCTTCGGGGCTACGAGACTAACGGTGGCAGAAGGAAATGACTTCCTCCTGCCTGCCCGGCGACAGGGTTAGTGCACACCGAGCCCGCTCTTACTCCGCCGCTGTGCGTCTCTGCTTAGAGCAGAGGGACACACGTTGGAGCGTACCTCCGACAGGATATTGGCATACGGGCAACAAAACCCCTTAGGCACACGTGCCTAAGGGGAACCATTGCCCGCACCCCAGGGTGCACCGTCCCGGAGACTGGCCTTCGCCCCGGACGTATCCGTAAGGGAACTCCAGCCCACGGGCACTCGGGGAGGTTTCCTGTCCACGCACCCCAATAAAGGTGAACCTAGGAAAGGAAAACCTATATGTATCGAATTTGACCTTAATTGTATTTTTTTTTTTTTTAAGAAACGCAGTAATCATGCCAACATCAGGACGTCTTTACTGGAAAGATGGTCGGAAAGCAAGGGACAGTGAGTTACCTACTCTCATAGCGCAATTCTTTCTTTCATAATTTTCACTTTTCGAGTCTGACCCAGTGCTTGCGATTACAGATGTTATTGGTTTCGTTATTTTCAGAGTGTCTTCAGTATTTAGAAGAGCTGCCATACCAGTGTAAGAAATATGGCTTCATCGGAGGGATTCCTAGGGTGTTGGATGAAGAAAACAATTGCTATACTTATAAACACAATGAATCGGCAGTTGAGGGTGAGCCAGATAAAAACAGACAGCTTAACGCGAAATATCCTTTTCGGGTAAGTAGCACAGGAACTGTAAACGGAACTGTGAAAAGTATTTATTTTAAGAGGGTACCGAGCGTGCAGTGGCGCCCTCATCGGTTGTTTGATTATTTTTTTTTTTATTTTTTTTTTATTTGTGATGGGTTTGCTCTTGACTCTAGTCTAGGTCAAAGGTGACAGAGACAAAGTCGACGATGGAGTGAGCTTACCCAGAAGAAGCCTGTTCACTCTCACTTTGAAGAGATTAGGGCTGTATACGTTCGGAAACACAGACGCAGGTAGTGAGTTCCACTCTTTTGCTGTGCGCATTATAAAAGACATTTTGAAGCGCTTAGTGCGAATTGGTGGAATAGAAACCAGGTAGGGATGGTAACTGGCACTGCGTCTAGACGTCCGATGGTAGAAGGGGGCCGGTGGAATGAGGTCGTGGAGTTCTCGGGCACACTCTCCGAAGTACAATCTGTAGAAGACCGACAAGCAGGCAACCTTGCGGCGGTGAGCCAAGCTATGAAGCTTGGCATCCACCAGTTTTTCGTCGCCAATGAGCCTCTTAGCTCTGCGTTCCACCGAGTCAAGCGCGGCTAGTTGGTACTTAGCTGATCCATCCCAAAGGTGACTGCAATACTCCATGCAGGATCGGACTTGCGCTTTGTAAAGGGTTAAAAGCTGTCCAGGCGTAAAGTATCGCTTCACCCTATTTAGGATGCCCTTTAGGATTTAGGACAGATTTAGGGTCCGTAGTCCGTCCATACGTCCCATAAAACGCTTTTAGGTAGCCGTTACGAAACAATTCGACACCATCGCGTCGACATTAATTTGTTCTAGAAACATTTATCGGTCGGTGAGTCGACTTAGTTCCGTCGCTACGACTAAAAATGGGGAACAGTCGACACAGTACCATTTGGTTTTAAAGTTACGTTGCTGCGTGGTAACGTTGTTCTTAGTCTGCAACCACTTCTCAGAAATCATTCGTTCGTTCATTCGTTCGCTTTTTGTACTGCGACATGAAGTTTCAAAATAAAAATAATAAGAAGAAAACATCAGCCATCACTGTTTCGTCAACGTTTTAAGTTTTTATTTCTATAATGGTTTTTATTGTTAAAATATAAATGGGAAAAGAATTTCATCGTGTAATGACAGCACATCAAGCTACTACAATCTGTCAAATATCTTTAATAGATTTTCAACTTTATAGCTAAAGCATTAGGTTCAAGGTTGATTACGAAAATTTTACAGTTTCGGGTAGCTTGTCCTGCTGGCGTCTGTACTTGGAGATAGATTTTGTGAAACCAATAATTTGGTTATTGTTGAGACGGAATCGTTTCGGTTTTTTACTCATTTTCAGCTGCAATCGTTTGATCACTAAACTTGTCGAAACAGTTTGAGAAACAGTGTCTTATGATGATTTTTTAATTCACATTTTAGCAATATATTGTTCAGTAACAATGACGTAACATTACGACACCTCGTGTAAATATAAATTTTAAGTTATTATTCTAGTAATAAGGTGACCACTCCGCTACTACACATTTTTACTCGATTGTACGAATGTTACAAACTGAACACTAAGTGTTTAAAAATAAGTCTACACATATGATTACGTGTGAACAAAAAACTTTTTAGCAAAAAATAAAACCGACTTCCAAAACAAAACACTACAAAGTGAAAAATAACTTTAATTTCGGTAGTCGGTGTCTAGGGTTTTGTATTTTAGTTTTTTGCCACCGACTTCCGAAATTAAAGTTATTTTTCACTTTGTAGTGTTTTGTTTTGGAAGTTGGTTTTATTTTTTGCTAAAAAGTTTTTATTTTTCACTTTTTAGTTGTGGAACCTACCCCACACAAATTCGAATACATAATTGAGCACAATAATTGTAGATATAGCCATGTAAATAACAGTGATAGGAAGTTATTAAAACAGCATCACATCATCCACATAAAATAAGTGGGAAATATACGCATTATTGAAGCTAACTCAAAAACTCCCTAAGCTAAGTTAATAAAATTTATATGGGACCACTTCGGAAGTATACCCTATCAAACAAAAAAGAATTTTCTAAATCGGTCCATCCGTCTTTGAGTAATCGCGTAACAAACATACAAAAAAAAAAAGCAAAAAAAAATACAGACGAATTGAGAACCTCCTCCTTTTGGAAGTAGGTTAACAAATAGGTACTACTTATAATTATTAACACTCTCTTGGTATCCTCAAGGTATCTCGCGGGCCGATATGGCTTTAACTAGTGATGTACCAACTAGTCGGCTAAAACTGTAAAAGAGGATGATTGAAATAAAATTGAAATCTTTACTTTCTTTACTGTTATTATTGTCAAAATCAAAATCAAAAGTCATTTATTCAAAAAGGCTGAGAATCAGAACTTTTCGAACGTCAAAATTACATAAGTCAGTCCCACAAAACGCCCGCCCTTCACCACTTCCCAGAGCTTTATCTGAGGAGAAGAAGTGGCGCAACAAACTCCCCAGCAGCACAACTGTCTATTCAGGTAAAAAAACATATTCTATAATATACAACACTGCGCAAAATAATACATCTAAGTACCTACTTTACGCGACACAAACATTAAATTAAATTAAATTATTTGCTATAGTCAGCCAGCACACGGTAATATACCAAAAAAAAATAATCGAAAAATCGAAAACTATACTCAAGCAGAAACAAAAATTCAAAACTAAAAACGTAAGCAGAACTTTATACTAAATAAAAGCCTCCAGTAATAAAGGATGTGCCCACTTACATATAGCCGTACATGTAGTCGTAACTCGAAGTCACAAAATGATAAACTAAATTCTGTATTATAGAATCAGTTATACATTTTACTTTCAGTGCAATCTAGAATATGATAGGAATAGGGGAACCCTTCGTTTGGTCCATTAATTAATGGGACTTTGATCCAGAAATTAAATAAAGTGAAATTAATTCCTACTTCTAACAAAAAATAAGAAAGTCTATAGCAAACAATTTGGCAATAAGTAGGTTTACAACTATGAAACATGTCCTGAGAAGATCGTCTGGCCACCGAGCGCACCGACATAAAAATAAAAATAAAATTTCTTTATTGTCGCCATTAATACATTCGTCTTATCTTAGAGTAGTCTAACATATGCATCGTATTACTGTATTGCACAAAATATACTGTTACTGATTCCCAAACCAAGCTAGAGCTTATATTTTGGGAAACAGTGTTCAGCCGCAGGAAGGATCACATAATAAAATACGAATACGTTGGTTTGGATGTCGCTGCAGTAGACTTACAATATTTTTAGGATAACTTACGGTAATTCTTATTCTATAATCTAATTTTTTACTTTTATTTGGATTTAACAATATGGGATTTAACAGATGTGTTGTGTGTGTGTGTGAGAGTTTATGTATGTGTGAGTGTGTGCGTTTGTTTAGAAGTATTGTATGATATTATATTATGTTACGCAATATATGCCAGTAGGTCTTCCGTCTTGTGATAGTCTAACAGTTGAAGCCACTCAGAAACTTTGCCTTTAAGTTCGTGTCTGCTAAGCGAAGTAATGTTTAGATGTTTGTTTATGGTGTTGTATAGCTTACAACTTGTGACCTTGTACTGTCTCCTTGCGAAGGAGGTCTTGCATGGAATGCTAGGGCACACAGGCATTTTGCTGCGTCTATTGGGGTTGGGTATTGGTACATTTTGATGTATCCTGAGAATAGCTCGGAGCACAAAGAGTTGGCGAACTGTTAGGACCTTACATTCTGAGTACAGCTGAGATGTTGGAGGTCTGAAGGGCTTTCTTGTCATCACTTTCAGCACCGCTCTTTGTGCTCTTTCTAAGCACAGAAGGTGCGTCTTTGCGGCCCCTCCCCATACAGTGATGCAATATTGTACTATGGATTGACATAGGGCTAAGTATACAAGTCTGAGTTGTTCCATAGTTACACTGTCTCTAAGCGTTTTAAATACGTGAACGAGTCGTCTTAATCTGGAATTAACTACACTAATGTGTTTGTCCCACCTCAAGCCACTGTCCATGTGTACTACCAAATATTTTACACATTCCGCGCGAGTGATTTCTTGGAAATTGCAGTTGGCCTGTGAGATTCAAGGTGCTTGTATAGAAAATCCTCGCGGTGGAGTCTTAATTTTGTTGATGGAGAAAGGAACATAATGCGTTTTTGTTAGGTTTTGGGTTAATAGGTTGTGAGTCAGCCAATTATTCACATTGGACAGTGCGAATTCTGCTCTCTCTTTAATTACATGGCACCTACGAGCCGAAAGCGTAGTTACGAACATTCCCGATGTCACCCGAACTCAATCGAAAGCAATGATTGGTAGTCCATAAAAGATTGGCAACTAGCCAGTAGCCAATCTTTTATGGAGCACCGCCCCCTTTACAAGAAAAAAACATCCAACGCCCCTTTTATATAATAGTTAATTATACCAATTTTATATGTCCGTCATAATCAATCATCAAAAAGTCAAAATCAAAAGTTTCAATCTGGACATTCTGCTGCAGAAGCTACACGTAATATATGTCAAAGGATAGCTCACGATGCAGTCTTCGAAGCAATAGCAAAGCGCTAGTTCCAACGGTTCCGCAATAACGATTTTTTCCTTAACCGATCAACCAAGGTCTGGGCGCCCCGTGGAAATAGATATCGATAAATTAAAACTTTTAATCGAAAAAGATCCTCGAAGAACTACACGCGATTTGGCTGTTCAGCTCGAGTGCTCTCATGGCACCATAGAAAATCATTTACGTGGTTTGGGAACGACTTACAAATATAGTGTTTGGGTACCCCATCAATTAAGTAAAGATCAGCTGACCTACCGAGCTGAGATTTGTGTACAACTTTTATCTTCCCGCCGCACATTTAATTGGTTAGATCATCTTGTCACTGGAGATGAAAAGTGGGTTCTCTATGTTAATCACACATGCAAGCGCCAGTGGCTGGGATGTAAAGAACAGGGAAAACCAATGTCAAAAGGTGATCTTCATCCTCGCAAGGTAATGCTTTCTGTCTGGTGGGATATACAGTGAGGAATAAGCTGGGAATTCATTCCTACTAATACTACGATTACAGCAACAGTATATTGTAATCAACTCGAAAAACTGAAGCTTGACATCCATCGCAAACGTCCACAACACGACAAAATATTTTTCCTGCACGACAATGCCGGCCGCATATTGCTAAGAGTACCAGGCTAAAACTATTGGAGCTTAATTGGGAAATAATACCCCACCCTCCATATTCGCCGGACTTAGCACCAACTGATTTCAGCTTGTTCCGATCACTTAGTAATAATTTACGGGAAAAAAGCTTTGACGATGAACCACACTTGAAACAATACATAGATGACTTCTTCAATTCAAAACCAACGAAGTTCTATGCGGACGCCATTCACTCTTTGCCAGATCGATGGCGAATGGTAGTAGAAAACGACGGTGAATATATTATTAACAATTATTCATTTAATTAATAAATACAAATAAAATAGTTGTACGTCGCTCATTACTTATTAGCCAACCGAATACTAATAGTAGGTAATCTAGTAGGAAATATTTATAATTAAATACCTATAAATATATGTACCTATATAATATAATATAATATAAATACTTATAACCCTAGCTAGGTTATTATCTTTTTGTTGTCTATCTTTTTGTTAACTGTACTTTTTTTGCGGTGGATGACGTCACGCAGCTGTTATTGTGACAAGGTTCCGTCGCAATATCAACGTGGAGGGCTTATATGCCTGTTTTTTATCATCAGGTGTTGGTGGGCTACGGTGATGATGCAGAGACAGCTGTTTGGGCTGCAGAAGGCTTTATCATCAGCGATAATTACATAGTCACCTCAGCAAATATACAGAATATTAGGTAAGTCTGTAATTAAATACACACATAGACAGACATTACACACTTACACACCTTACACGTCCACTTGACATGACTTATATGTAGACAGTACCAAAGTGAGTGATGAGAGTGAAAACAAACCCTGGTTAGGTTAAATTCTCACGCAATCTCTCACAGAAACATATTAAGAGGGTACCGAGCGCGCAGTGGCGCCCTCATCGTTTGTTTGGTTATTTCTTTTATTTTAGAATGAAAATGCAGAAAATAAGTACGTTAAGTTGTGCCCCACGAGACTATACACTATTATTATTATTGCCTTTATTTAATTTCTTACATATACAGAATGTTAACCAACAGAGGGCGTTCCCGTTAACCCGCAATAGTATAGCATCCATACATGCTAAAAAAAATATTACCATTCGAAAACAAAATGGTTTTTATTTTTTTTTAATATTAAAATATTCACTAAAATATTCAAAAAAATATAAAAAAATTCACTAAAAATAAAAATTAAATTGCGATGTTTCCGTCCTTCAAGTACGCGTGTATAGAGTGTTTCTTTTACGTATCAATTTAACATTTTTAGTGAATATTTTAATATTAAAAAAAATAAAAACCATTTTGTTTTCGAATGGTAATATTTTTTTTAGCATGTATGGATGCTATACTATTGCGGGTTAACGGGAACGCCCTCTGTTGGTTAACATACTGTATATGAATTATTTTTGTAAATATTAGAATAAAAAAATAAAAAACTTTTAAAAATATAAAAATAGTAGCCCACCAGTATAGGGAACAGGGTCCAAGCTACCGCGGTCAGGGCTCCAGAGAGAGGAACCTCGTAACAATGCGAGCCGTGTCCAGAAGTACCGCTTGATCCAGTAAGCTCTTGATCCAGCTGCCCAACGAGTCTCCTTAGGTGTTGGTCGAGGCTCTTGGCAATTAAGCCATTGGCTGATACGACTATCGGCACAATGATCGCAATGTATTTTTATTATTATTTTACATTGTTAAGTTTTATTGTAATCCTTAAAACGGAAACAAGTAGCCACTATTTTCCGTTTTAATTTTGACAATAAAATTAAACTAAGAATGTTGCCAACATTTGGTGTTGTTTTATTAACTGGTAAATTATCTACAACATTTTCATTCATGCCACTAGCTCTATTATTTTAAGAGTAATTTTAGTTTTTCGTACCGACCCGTATTCTTTGTCCGCACGAGTACCTACATTAAGCCCTCTGCACATAGGTCGTCGTGTCCTACCTATCGTGCTCCATGCACTTCTTTGCAAAGCTGACATATTATGATGTGATTCTAGTTGATTGACAAAATGTCTTTTGTTTTTAATTATTATCATGTATGTATACGTTCACATCGTAAACAAAGAAAAATCAAAGAAAGCGATTTTAGACGAAGAAAACAAAAATACGACTTAAGGATTCGTCCAACATCCACGCTGGCTTGTTGCCCTGCAACTGCAAACCAACGCGCTATCGTTTTGCGTCGTGCACCGTGCATGGCCAGACTGGCTCGTACGAGCCAGCGAGATTTGTATCTGGCTGGTTTTGGTATCATTGAAAGTTTAAATTTTAAAGAACATAATTCCAAATTCAAATTAGGAAAATGTGTGATTTTCGTTTGTTTTTCGTACCGTCAAGATGAGTCAATCTAATGAAGAAATTCGATACATTTTAAAATTTTACTACAAAAAAGGTAAAAATGCAACGCAAGCCGCGAAAAAAATTTGCGATGTTTATGGACCTAGTGTAGTGTCTGTGAGAGTTGCACAAATTTGGTTTAAGCGTTTTCAATCCGGAAATTTTGATGTCAAAGATGCACGTCGCTCTGGTCGCCCTATTACGGATAAAATGGATGCCATTTTTGAAAAAGTGGAGCAAGATCGGCATATCAGTAGTTACGACGTAGCTGAAGAACCTCACGGGCACCTCACGAGCTCACTGAAAGAAACCTAATGAACCGTGTACTCATTTGTGATTCTTTATTACGACGTAATGAAAGTTTCATTACGTCGTAATAAAGAATCACAAATGAGTACACGGTTCATTAGGTTTCTTTATGAAACCGAACCATTTTTGAAGAAGCTGATAACTGGTGATGAAAAGTGGATCACGTATGACAAGAACGTGCGAAAAAGGTCGTGGTCAAAGGCCGGTCAGGCTTCACAGACTGTGGCGAAACCCGGGTTAACTCGCAACAAGGTGATGCTGTGTGTGTGGTGGAATTGGAAGGGCATTATTCATTATGAGCTGTTACCACCAGACAGGACCATCGATTCTGACCTCTACTGCGAACAACTGATGAGATTAAAGCAAGAAGTTGAGAGAAAGCGGCCGGAGTTAATCAACAGAAGGGGTGTGGTTTTTCATCATGATAACGCTAGACCTCACACATCTTTAGCCACTCATCAAAAATTAAGAGAGTTTGGCTGGGAGGTGATAATGCATCCGCCGTATAGTCCTGACCTTGCACCTTCAGATTTCCACCTGTTTCGGTCTCTTCGGAATTCTTTAGGCAGTGTCAGGTTAACATCACGAGAGGACTGCCAAAACCACTTGTCGCGGTATTTTGACCAGAAGTCCCAAAATTTCTATAGCAATGGGATCATGTCCCTACCTACAAGATGGCAAAAAATTATCGAACAAAATGGTACCTACATACTTTAGTTAAATGTAAATAAATTATATTAAAAAATGTTTTGAATTTTCTTAAAAAATGCGAAGAAACTTTTTCCCCAACCTATTATTTGTTTAGTCCTGTCAAATTAAGATACTCCATAGACAAGTTTAGGCGTGATTAAAAAATTGGCTACTATAAATACGTCAATTTACGTCAGGAGTTGACTAATTTGACAGGACTAGACGAATATTTATCTACTGTCCTTTTCTTAATGAAATAGAAATAAAAAGATGTAAGTACCTACTGAACTTAATTTTAGCTTAGTTTGTGAACAAGGGAAGCGGCGCCAATACTTGTCAATGGGTTTAATAACAGCACTGTGTAACAAATATTTACAATATTACAAATTAATACCTAACATTTTATTATGAGTAAGGTTCTAAGACGAATATAGAATTTAAGGCCTGGAAGGATTCAGGCTGGGGAGGCCGCGCATCCCATCATGTTGTCTTATTATTATGGTCGGCTTATTCCTACCTACTATGGATTAAGCAAAAATGAAAACATTTATTTGATTTGGCACTATAGGGTTAGCATATCCACTGTACGTTTCCAGGGCCTCAAGTCTGCCATTACAATAGTGTCAGAATGGTCGGTCATTGATTTCATAATTGTTGATTTTTACAAGTTTTGTAATTTACTAATATAATGGCGTCATTATGTCTTTCCAATGGTCAACCACTGACACTCCATTGAAAGAAATGGCTTAAAATGGTAATCTCTTACATAATGTTAAAAACAATGTTACTAACCATATATGAGTTGGCTCGAAATAAAGTTTATTCTATTCTTTTCTATAATGACAAATGAAAGACTAACGTATGCGGTAATCTGCTAAAATTTTATTACGAGACCACTGACCTATCAATGATCGACCATTATGAATTTAGTAGATTACGAACTTTTAGCAAAATGACAGTGGAATCGTGTTGGAATGACGAATTAATAAAAAATAGCAGACTTGGGGCCCTGATCCATTGGTTTCGTTTTCGGAACAAAATAATAATAAATTTTTATTTCAGTTACTTTACAACTTCTACAATATACTTATCATACATAAGGGTCTCCTTTTAAGTTCATAACTCTTCTTTCTTCTTTTAAGCTTCAAATTTTCTTTTTTTTCTTTTCTATTTTTGCATACTGAATGTTGACATGAATTATACTTTGTAAAGTATTATATTATTTTAATTATTGTGAATGTGAAGACTATGATTAAAATAACTGAGAGAAAAATAAAGCAAACAAAAAAGCAATGACCTTGCTTTTTTGTTTGTTTTATTTTTCTCTCAGTTATTTTTAATCATGGTCTGGCAGTTTGAGTCCTTTCTTTAGTATTGTTCGTCGAATCGTTGAACTCCTTGAGTTCTGAGTTGAGCTGCGCGATTACTGACAAATGCGTGCACTGACTAGACAGGTCCTCTCAATCTGTATGGTTCTTTCCTCAAAAGACCATTTCAGACACCAATCTACATGGTCTTCACATGAACTGACCAAGATTATGTCTGGACTTTATAAGAGACTGTGACCTCTGAGTTGGTTTGGGCCTTTATAATAATAATAATAATAATACCATTTATTTCAGGCGACATAGGCCCATAGAAAAAATACCTTAACCTAAACATACATATTTTTATAAACAAAATCTTGTGTTAATAAATAAGGCTTAAGACTATGTTAGTAGCACTTCACTTTGCACTAGATTGACTTTGTGCTGTCCTGTGGAACTTGTCCGCGGAAGCGACGGAACACCACGTCCTGGGGCCAAAAGTCTTCTTCCAAGACGAGGGGCAGATAACAGTTCGGTACACGCACGACGAACGCCTTGAAGTTGACGTTCCGGCGTGATTCCAGTAACTGCACCCTCGGCGTGTACCTCGTCTTTTGTCGCACGTACTCTACGATGTCCTCCGCCTTAGTGGTGTAGTGCAGGCGGGAGATGTACACCGGTGTATTCGGCTTCGCGGCACGCAGGCTTATTTCAGGCACTGTAGGAGCTTTGCCGCAGCGGTTCTTGTTTGGTCGCGATCGGCGCTTCCTCCTTTGCACCGTCACAAAACCATCATCTTTATCAGCCCTATTCAGCGCCTTTTCTGGCATGGGCTTGATACTAGGAGCACCAGGAGCACTCGCAGTGACGCTAGCGAAATCCCTTTGCAGAGGTTTCGGCAGGGCTTCAAGTACTGGCTGCGGGATGGGTCGAGGGGCTCGGGCGGCGCTGCGTGGAGGAGCCGCGGTGACGAGCGCGGCGCTGCGTGGAGGAGCCGCGGTGACGAGCGCGGCGCTGCGGGGCGCACGGGCGGGGCGCTCTGCAAGCTCAGCAAACGACGGATGCGCTGGCGACGAAACTGCTGACGCGGAATTCGACGACGATATATCGAGGCCGGCTCCGCGACATGTGTTTACGTTTGACGCATCGACAGGTGACCTAATTACCGCCACACTGTTGCGCAACTCGCTAACTTCTTTGCGCAAATCAGTGACGGTGTTCTGGGATGCATCTAATTTCGTTAGCACATCCGCGAGGCGGGCCTTCAGAAAAACAATGTCCTTCAGCAGGCTCGTTACATCGACGTGGTCGAAGGTGACGGGAGGAAGCTTGTGTAGCTCCTTCACCACAAACGTCGGCACGTCGTCAGGGTCGGTCTCCTTGAACAGCGTGATGATATCTTGCAGGCTCTTCTTAGTCCCGTCACGCCGGCGGGACACCATCTGATCGCGCTTGTTCAGCACACTAAACAACAACAGCTTGGCAGCAGCTATGTCATCCTCGCTGAAGTTCGTTGCGCAGATCTGGATAGCAGACACCTCATCCATCACATCCAGCTTCTGCTGCAGGAACGCCAGCAGCTCATTCACCACAAGTTCACTACTCATGGCGAGTAAATTACGAGCGACAGCTTGCGCCGCGCTACTCGATATATCGAATATGCAAACGCGTGCGCATTAGAACGCGGCACAAGTGAGACTGTTTATTCTCAGAGTAGTCAGATAGGAAACGCCGACCTCATCCAGTTTTTTTTTTTTTTTAAAAACATGAGTAACATGTAAAAGTGTTCGTACAAACCTACTTACAGAAATAAAATCATTTATCATTTAAGTATGAGAAATACTAGCACCCTAATTGCGTAACACACTATCAATCGGAGTCAGTTTCATTTTGACAGTTCAGCAATACTCGTATTCATTGCGTTATTTACGGCGTTGAGAGACAAATTTTTCGAACATATGTAGGAATGGATTAGCAATTTGTTTCAAAATGATTCAGATTCAGATCGATAGTGTGTTACGCAATTAGGGTGCTGTACTAGGAGGCCCCGCTCTTCTAAAAGTAGTACAATAGTATGTAGGAATGTGCTTACATGGGCTTTTACAATTTGGTAACTTATTAACTAATGCAATAAAAAAAAGGTAAACAAACAAAAACAATTAACTTAAAACATGTGTGCGTATGGGTGTGTGTGGGTGTGGGTGGTGTGTGTTATGTGTGTACAGTAATCTGTGAGTTTGAAAATTTTCGACTTTTTCATAAGAAATTTTTTTAAAACTGGTAGGTACAGATTTATGAGGCACGTTATAAATCTTTGAAATTTTAATTCTTACTTACTAAAATGGTTAAGTAATAACAGCCGCACGGGTCGATCCATCAGGTTAAGCTACGCTTGCCGGGCTTGGTCTGTGGATGGGTGACCATCTTTTCATACCGAGATTCCTCCGTGCCTCGGAAAGCACGTTAAGCCGTTGGTCCCGGCTGTCATTCGTGGATCTTTGACAGTCGTTACGGATCGTCAGAACCCCGAAAGTCTGACAACCAGTCTTACCAAGGGGTATCGTATTACCCAATAACTGGGTTGTGGAGGTCAGATAGGCAGTCGCTCCATGTGAAATACTGGTATTCAGCTGCATCCGGTTAGACTGGAAGCCGACCCTAACATAGTTGGGAACAGGCTAGGCAGATTGATTGACTTACTAAAATTTCCTCGAGTGAAATTATTTCGATAAAAATTTTGTCGAGGGTCGTTCGAAGGTAAAGGTACGCTTGCCACAGTCGGTTTGTGGATGGATGACCATCCATTACATATACAGACCCCTACGTGCCTTAGAAAGCAGGTTAAGCGAAGTCAGTTTTGGTCCCGGCTGTCATTTGTAAATCTTATTCAGAAAAGCCCAAAAGTCTGTAACTCCCAGTAACTCATGGGTTGTGGAGGTGAGATAGGTAGTGAGACTGGAAGCCAACCCAACATAGTTGAGAAAAGGCTAGGCAGATTGATTTTGCTCCTCAAGATTACTCCTTTCTCTCGAAAGGGCTCAAAGGACGATTCTAAAGGTGGGGCACCGTCTCTTCCCTTCTGTCATCCCACAAAAGATGTTATAACTCCCTCTCAATTCGTCAGCTCTTTCTTTTTTTTTTGTTTTTGTCTTCCATAAGAACATTGATGTGCACAATAGAAGAAGGAGCGTATGCAGATCTAGGCCAGTTAAAACTAAATTTGCTCGGAATTTCTTTCTACGAGTATGTCTTGGGCTGTTTCCATGCAACAAACGAAATAACCTTTCAACACATATCCTAAGCAAGACAACGTTTAAAAGAACATTGATTACATGGCTACTTTCCTTAGATTACGCCCAAACTGAAGATCTTTTCACCATAATCCTAATTTATTGTTTCGCTAAATAATGCACACAACCTCATACACACACTCCACTTCCACATACTCATACACACACTCTCACTAACACATACACATACATACACCCTACACTCTCATACATAATTTGCATGTTTTCTAGATAAAATATAAATGATAATAAAAAAAAAATGTAATTTCATGCAAAACGTCTTCATTACAATAACTTGTAATACATGAATGGTGATAATGACTTTTTTTTTGCCCGTCATGTAGATTACTACTTACCTACTGTAAAAAATATTGGACACATATTTTTTCTTTTTTAACGTAATCAAAAGATTACGGCGATACATTGAGTTAAAATGTGGCATGACGTCACGTGGTAAATTTTATACGTAGAAGTGACGTAGCGAGCCCCCACTCCCGAATTTTAATGCGTGTTACCTACGTATTTTTTTTTATTATTAGGGTAAAGCAAAAAATACGTGTCTAATATTTTTTTATTATCTGACTGACGGACTAAATAGAATTTCTTTATTTTTACCCAGGCATCATCCTTATTGTTAAGGGGCCTGGTGACCTGACTTATAAGTTTTGTAGAAAACTTAGTTTAGGCACCAGTCTTCCACAAATTAAGTACACAATTGTATCTGTAATAATAATAATATAATAATAATTTATTTAATATAAATATTTCAAAAAGTGTACATTTAGTCAGTTATTAGTAAATTTACAATACAATATATTATGTAGCCTAATAATAAACTAATGCTTAAGTATATGTTTAGTTACAGGTGCAAGTAATGATAGTTTGGAATTAGAATGTTAGGTAGCGACCCACCCGATCTAGGTTTATTCAAACCTGTGTTTCAGGCCATCGCTTTACATTTCAATTACATTGGGACATAATTTGAAGTAAAAGTGATATTTAAAAAATGAAATCAATATTTTAACAACTATGAGAAGAAGCATATTGGTACATTAATACCTAAAACTAGCCTACGTAAATATACAAAAGTAAATACTTACGAGGGAATAAGTTATCCTTATGACAAAATTTCTAGTAGATTTTCAGTGTCTGTGTAATTGAGTATCGATAAGTATTCTGTTAACATCATACTACATTTTTTATAACTTTCCCTATAGAGGTTTAGTACCCTGTTGAGTCTATTATACAAAAAAGGTCCTAAAAATACATAAAATCGATTAGCAAACGCATGTTTAGTTTGAGGCTTTATGCAAACCAAGTCCTTCCTTCTCTTGTCAGACGGTACTGGGTCAAAAGGTAGTGCAGCGTGCTGGTGTAGTATTATGCTTAGAACGAATAATTGCCGCACTGTTAGTACATTACATGCTATGTAGAGCTGGTGCGTAGGAAATCTAAAAGGGCGAGAGGTAGCAACCTTCAGAACTGCTCTTTGCGCGCGCTCTAAAGGCAGTAAAATTGTTTTTGCAGCACCACCCCAAGAAGTTATGCAATAGGTAAGAATGGATTGACACAAAGCTAAATAAACCTGCTTAATTAATTTATGGTCAGCTACATTCCGTAAATTTTTAAAAACATATATTAATTTGCGCACTCTCGTACATAGTAAATCGATATGTTTACGGAAATTTAGATTTGAGTCAATAGTAACACCTAGATATTTCAAATGGTCAGCTTTAGTTAAAGTGGGGCAAGAACATGCACTGTCAGCGTACGTGCTACAATTATGTGCGTAAATGTTTAGATTAGTAAGCGGTATGTTAGTATTTCTCATTGTAAATAAAATGTATTGGGTTTTATCTGCATTTAATGTTAGGAGATTACTATGGAGCCAATCAGAGACGATGTTAAAACCGATCTGAGCATTTTCATAGACCTCAACTCTTGATTTTGCTGAGAACAATAGAGCGGTGTCATCCGCATAAGACATTATGATTCCATTTCGGAGAGCCAGGCTGCACAGTTCATTTATATAGATTAAAAATAACGTTGGGCCTAAAATGCTGCCTTGTGGAATTCCAAAACAACTATTTTTAAGTTCAGAACTTGTATACGAACCTATTTTTACACATTGACGACGATCGCTGAGATAATCAGAAAATAATAGAAGTTGTGCTCCTCTTATCCCAATTGTTTCTAGCTTGCGTAAAAGTAAAGTACAAGAAATAGTGTCGAAGGCCTTGGCAAGGTCTAGAAAAATCCCAATTGTGTGCATACCATTATCCAAGTTGGTAGTAATATAATTAGTTAATTTGTGAACTGCTTGGTTAGTTGATCTTTTGGCCCTAAAACCAAATTGACTATCTGAAAGTAGTCTGTTTTCTTCAAGATATTTTATCAATCTACTGTTAATGATTTTTTCTAAAACCTTTGAGAGGCCTGTTAAAACTGAAATGGGTCTGTAGTTATTCACACAGGCTTTGTCTCCAGACTTGAATACAGGTGTGACCACAGCTTTTTTAAGCAGCTTAGGGAATATTCCTTTAGATAAACATAGTTGAAAAATGTGGGTTAGTGGAGGTGCAAGTAGGTATTTAAACCTTATAAGTATATTATTAGGTATGTCATCCCACCCAGTAGCACAAACAACTTTTAACCCGTTTATAATTCTGAGTACTTCGTCAACGTCGGTATCTAATAAAACAAAAGAATTTATTTTAGAGAATGTCATAGTCGGGTTTTGAGGGGAAAAATTACTAGAATGTAAAGATTTTTCAGCCAAGTTTTTACAAACGTTAGCAAAATAATTGTTTATTTTATTCATTGCTTCGGATGGGTTTATCTCTGTTGATAGTAAATCTAGTGGAGGTTCCGGACTTTTCGATCTAAATGTAGACTATTAACTGTAAACAGTAATTTGTGGTCAGAAAATAAAAAATAATAATTCTATTCTTTGTTAATCCTACAGGGGAGTAGGGAGGCCGAAGCTCGTCGCGATGACAATGAACAAGCGCTCGCATCCAAAATCAACCTGGCAGATACGAACAATAAAGAGGTTAATCTCTCACCCTGATCATGATGATTCTAATCGATACCACGATATCGCACTCATTGAGACCGATACACCGTAAGTATTTATAACCTTCTTAAAAAAATTAACTATAAACTCCTTAAAAAAAGGAGGAGGTTCTCAATTCGTCTGTAAGTATATAGGGTGACATGATTATACTCATGATAACAAACAACTTTTACTAGGGTACCAAACCTGCAATCGCGAAAAAAATCAGCTGATCCCTACATTTTGACAATTTATGCGCAAGTGGCCTAAGAATCGAGCGTTGATCACGAGTTCACGACACTTTTACATTGTTCCAGGATAAAGTTTGATGAGAATGTTCTGCCAGCCTGCCTTCACGTGGAAGAAGACGTTTTTGTTAAGGATGCCGTCATTATAATAGAAAATTACAAGCGAAACGAGACTAACCGTCGAGAACTCGCTGAGAATATCCAAACGGTACAATTATAAACCTAGCTTCTTACTCATTAGAGCTCCTTTTGATTAATCTCGTGTTGGGTAAACTCAATCCATCGTAGACTTTGTCTCTGTCACCTCTGACCTAGAGCAAACCCATCTGAAATAAAAAAAACTTATTTTTGCTGCCAAGTGTTGTATTTCGGTTGTGAGTGGCGCTACAAGCACAAGAGAAAGCAACACAGGCAGCGTCTGACTTGCCATAAAGCACATCATTATTAAAGTAAAAAATCGGCGTTTTCGGAAATTTCAGGAATACAGCGAACAGGAATGCGAGGTTGCTTATGACACATTTAGAACGCTGAAATATGGATATGACCACACAACACAGATGTGCTATGGCAGTAAAAACAACAAGACTGACACATTTTGCACGGTAATTATCCTAGGCATGCATGGACGCAAAAATGAGAGTTATTTGAAGTAGGGTTGATGAGGAAGTGGTTATGAGGAAGAGTATGCGGATGAGGAACTATTAGAAATACGTTTTGAGGAAGTTGATGAGGAGGTGGAAGAGGATGTGCGTGAGGAAGACAGAACCCGTGCTTTCAAATTGAAATTTAAAAAAAAGAAAAAGAAAATGAAAGAAAGATCTAGAAGAGATAGATATAGAGATTTTTCAAAGAAAGATTGCGAATGGGCCCTTCAATATTTAGAAAAAAAAAAAAAACAATTTAATAGTCAAAATTCACTATATTTGTTGTTGGTTGAATTAAATGAAAATTATCTTTGAAGCTGTTTCTCCAGATTCGAGTTGGTTTCGTAATTCGTCGTAAACTAATCCAGTGCCACTGGAAAGGCGCTCACTAGGGACGCTTGATGGAGGGCTGAAAGATACTGGCACACAGCTCCGTAAAGGTCACACTTCAACACTTCCTCATAAATTCTCTCAATGAAAGAGGAAGTGGAAGAGGAAGAGGAATATTTTATGTCTGATTTTGGGGATGTAGAAGAGGATGAGGCATCGCTAAAAAATGAGGAACTTCCGCATTATGAGGATGAGGAAGAGGAATCCTCATCAACCCTAATTTGAAGTTCACAAAAAGAGGCACGTTTATTGTATTAGTTAGTGGCGCCGATTCCCTTGTTCACAAAGTAAATAATAATAATAATAATAATATCCTGGGACATTTTTCACACACGGTCATCTGATCCCAAACTAAGCAGAGCTTGTACTATGGAAACCAGATAACTGATATACTACATACACTACTTTTTTTTTTGTAAATACATACTTATATAGATAATTACACTAAACTAAGTTCAGTGCATCTTTTTCTTTCTATTTCACGAAGAAAATTACAGACGATAAAATTTTAGTTAAGTCCTGTCAAATTAAGATAGTCCATAGACAATTTTAGACGTGATTAATAAATTGGCTACTAAAAATACGTCAATTTACGTCAGGTGCTGACTAATTTGACAGGACAAAACTAATATTTTTTTACGGAACTTTAATTTAGATTACTTTGTGAACAAGGGAATCGGTGCCAGTGTCCATTAATCTAGCTATATGTAAGTGGGCACGCCCTTTATGCCTGGAGGCTTTTATTTAGGTAAATTAATTTTCGGAATTTTCCCTTTACTTGTGCTGTGAGACCTTGCTTATTGCCAAATATCATGACTTAAGGTCAGCGGGAACCCTATGGGATTTGATTCCCTTCTGAAATCGCAAAATATGCGAAAATATACGACATAAACGGTCATATCTTTTGATCGCAATTTTACTTCCAAGTTTGATTTTTTCACAGCTGAAAGAAATCATAGACCCGAGTATTTGATATAAATTTCAACTTAATACCTCAACGCGTTCCTGAGAAAAAGGGTCTTGACAGACAGAAAGACGGGCAACAAAGTGATCTTATAAGGGTTCATTTTTCCTTTTGAGGTACGGAACCCTAAAAACACGCTAATTTACAAAAAAAAAATGTGTGTGTGTGTTTAATTCATAATAGATACCTAATAAGATAATTATGTCAGACATTTTTTAAATTATAATAAAGAGAACGAGATTTTTGCTGTGAGAATCGATATCGATAAAATTTAATTGCATAATAACACTGACTAGTCATGGATACTGACATCTGTCATCCGCTCCATGCTACAGCGCACAGTATAGTATAGAAGTCTTAGTATAAATGTTTCCTCAACCTCGACTGCCTCATTGGTCTAGTGGTCGCAGGCACTACTGCTGCGCATGAGGTCCTGAGTTCGTTTCCCAGGTTGAACAAACTGTTATTGGGTTTTTCCATCAGGAATTTCTCAGTAGCCCTTTTTTTTGTGGATGGGAAATCATCAAATAACTTCTCCCGCTCTGGGTGGAGCGCAAGGGCGTGTCAGACTTTTACTGACTAAAACCCACCCGTGTTCCTTCAGTTGCCTATGCCAGGGCCACGGTATCTTTTTCAAACAACCCGCGACCCCAGCGGCATCGGCCCTATTGGACCCCATCTCTTGCTGACATCTCTTTGAGGCGCGCGTGGAACACAACGCGCCGTCGACCCGGGCCTGGTCCTCACCGGACGGCGAGCTACCCACTACTCACCGTCCTTCTCAGTAGCCCTGAGTCTGCATTTATGCCCGGTTCATGGATTACCATTAATCCCATGTAATATGGGACGAGCCTATAGCTCGTCCCATATTACATGGGATTAAAACATAACTGGAAAAATGTGGGTTTACTATTATTCACAGTGTACATTCCTGCCGAATCCTATGGGGGGAAAGCAGGCGTGATCGTTTATGAATGTTTCTAGGGATGGGCTGGACAACCGTTGATGATTACCACACAATTATCAAGCTGCGTGCACACAGCTATAGGAGCTACTTCAATCTGGTCTGGAAATCGCTGTGGAAAAGGAACACGCAAACCTGTAGGGTACACGAGGATCGCTCCCTACGTGCCCTGGATTGAAAGTATTGTGTGGCCGTGAGTCTTGCAGACATTGATTGGGTAGTAACAGGTGCTGTAGTAAAGTTTGAGAGAGAGAAATAAAATGAATTTCTAGAATTAAATGTGTTTTATTTGAATCTGCACTAATAAATATATTATTATTGAGTTTGAAAGTAGGAGAAAATCTCAGAAACAAAACATCCTGCAGGGTTGATAAAAATTAATAATAATAATAATAAATAAAACGTTTAATTCAGAATCAATTCATAAAGCATAATAGTAATGAAATAGTCAGCAACATATAAAAAATAACAAAACAAAATAATTCAATTAATAGGAAATACAATATAAGTGAAGATATAAAGTAATTATAAAGATTAAATTAAATATTATAATATATAATAAGTAGGATATTATTGGGCATTCTACCCCACCTTCCGTTCCATCGGCTCACTCCGTTCGCCTCGTCACTCTCGGTGGAGTAGAATGCCCAATAATATAAATGAAAAATATTGGTTCGGCGCCTATTCCACCCGATGGAACCGAAGGTGGAGTAGAATGCTCAATGATATAAATGAAAAATATTGGTTCGGCGCCTATTCCACCCGATGGAACGGAAGGTGGAGTATGAATTCCTACATAGTGCAGTAAAATACTGGTTCGGCGCCTATTCCACACCAAAAGTGCGCACCGTGACTTACAGCTTAGTACGGCCGTTATTCCAAGTGCGTACGATGTGGCTATGTAGCCCCCTAGTTATCCTAACGCCCTAGCCTACCATACAAACCACACCAAACGTAGGTTACGTTGGTTTTACGTGAGGGAAGTCTGTTACCAGGAGACCTACGGGAACAGACGGAACTTGGGTAGGAATAGGGGTTTGTGTACGTCGTGCAATGTACACAGGAAATGGTTTTCTCACCGCCGATCCCACAGACTCATAGGATCGATGACGGCTAAAGGTGTCTTGGCCACAGTGAGAGGAACACTTTATTTCTAAAACTCAATATTAACTTACCGCGTTACCGTTATTTTAATTAAGTCATTCAGTCGACACTAGTTTACTTATTAACAAATAAGGGTGCTCGCTACTTGAACTGGTAGCCTAAAATTCAGGACAGATTGTCTCATGTCTCACCACAAAATTAGAGGTAGCTCATAACCTTAATAGGCTACACACTTACTCCGCTTAAGTGACCAGATTGGCTCGAGGATCATCTGAACTTTAAGTTACCCTACATTAAACTAAAATCCAGGACAGATTGTCTCATGTCTCTCCACAAAAGTAAGAAATAGTGCATACCCGGAGGCACCCACACATTCTATTTTCTGTGACCAGATTGGCTCGAGGACATCCAAATTTTAATTTAATTAATTCATACAGCTAACATACCTTGCTCCACTTCACTACTAACTGTTACTAACTAACAATATATCGCTTTGTAATCAACACCAGCAGTTAGCAAGGTACCTTTACACTCGACGATACCCGCGCCGTTCTCAGTTGCGAACCGCCTGACGGCAGCGTCGGAAACCGTGGTCAGTTAGTCAGCCTAATAAAAACAAGTAATAGGTGTATGCTGCGTGTGCAACACGTTTTCACAGTCGTTCTCAAAACAGTACACACGTATTGTCCGGCGTCACCGCACCGTTCCTTATCCTGAACGCTTTCATCAGACAGTTGTAACCACGTAGTGTAAATGGTATTTTATATGTGCAAGGCTGCAATCTTGCAACATGCAGTCAAAGCAGTTTTGAACTTCATTGCATCTTGAGTATGTGTGTGTGTTAAAAGAATTATAATGTTGAATGTAACATGATCGTCGTTCACGTTGTAGTATTTAATTAAATTTAGGTTTATACAGAATTGTCTAGGTACTACACATACCTACTATATCTTACCTAGATTTGTTGTAATCTAGTTTATATAAACTATAATAAAATAATACTTATACCTTCTTATTCTTAATAAATCTTTTCTGAAGTTTAACAACAGCTGATTACTGCATCTTTTTAGTTTAAAAACTGCAATATTTTGAAAACTAGCTGACTTTTTTATTTTACCGGTAGGAGAGTGGGTAGGATTCGTACACTTTTTACTTTAAGCCACATAAAACAAAAACTATCCATTATTTAAAAATAACTTTAATGCTGTCACATACTGCACTTATCAGCCTTTAAGATGAATGATGTGTTGTTTCGATATAAGAAAGCATGGCGATGCTACGACAACTTTACTAAAATGAGAAAAACGTACGAACCTACCCCACACGTGGGGTAGGTTCGTACATAGCGTAGGGAGCTTTCGTACATAGTGGGGTACCTTCGTACAATGAGAGAAATAACCACTATTCAATGTAATATTATCATTTATTGAGATCACAATTAACACAGAACCAGCCTTTTTTTAGGGACAATTATCAATTATTATTTTGTGTACCTCAGTAGGTACTACAAATAACTACTTACTCTTAGTAACAAAAAACGTACGTCAGTACTAAAAATGACTACTTAGTCTTGGTAACAAAAACGTATCATAACTTTTCTCTTATTAATATAATAAGTAGGTACCTAATGAATCAACATAATAAACTCTACCATTACAGCAACAAGCCTTAGTCTTAAGTATTAATTCACGTACTATCCGACAGCATACACAGATAAGTCTTTCTCGAAGCTATAAATGTGGGACGTTCTCGCTGTCAAAGCAGATTTTGATGGTGTCAGTATATGTACCACATCTGTTATATTGACACTCCCCTCATCCTTGGTGGTGGGAAAAACAAAATTCCAGGAACCAGGCTTCTTCCTCATAAATGAAACTATGTATTCAATAGGACTGTATTTTATAAGCACTTGCCCAACATAATATAAAACAGTATTTTTTTTTAGCAAATTTGACTAGCACGAAACATCCTTGGTTAATGTTCATAGACATAACTGGAGTTTCATCTTGAACATCCAATTGCTCGGACGCTTCTTCGATGGGAGAACAAGAACTTTCTCTTAAACTGATATTAGTTTCATCCTCAGAATCAGACTCGTCCTCACTGACAGGCTTGAAAGTTTTCTTTTGCCTCTTTGATTTAGTTGTCCTTACAGTTTTCTTCTGTCTTTTTGGATTGGTGTTGGCGGATACTAAATTGAAAGCTCGCTTCATCTCCTTAGCCTTTTGTTTTATCTCTTGCTCTTGCTTCTTCAACTGTTTTGCTTTCTCTATTTCTTCTAGTATTATTTTCTCCGGAGTATCTGTAGGTATATATTCTCGACTTTCCTAGCTGTTTCCCTTTTCTCGACTTTTTAGACTCAATTCTGTCTACTATAGGGTAAGGCCGGATAACTTCTGGAGTTATTAGTCTTCCAGCAGGTAAAATCGCCGGTGGAGTTGTAGATCTATGTAAGGAAGGTGAAACAGGAACTAAGCTCTCTACGAGATCTTCTTGAGTAAGCTCCGTTTCCGATACATTGGCACCTTGACTCGCTGTTGAAATAGACTGCTCACCTTGTGCGGATTCTGACTGTGGCGGAAAAGAAGCTGATGTAGGGGCCAAGCATTTTGATTCTGTAATAATAATATATTCGGTAAAAAAAATGTTTAATGCTATGCAAGTTAGTGTGGGGAGGATTCGTACAGTACGAATCTACCCCACTGCTAACTGCACGAAGGTACCCCAAACCAAAAATACAACAATTTAATTTAAAATAAAAATACCCGTTATAGTTATCAGAAAACAACTGCGTGCATTTAAGACCTCAATACCATTCCACCAACTAAATTGAATCACTTTTATAACTAGAGTAAAACTAATAACATTTAAACACGTTTCAAAGTGAATCCAAAAATTACTTACGTGGAGCGAAAACATGAACGGGCCTGTTGTGTCGAAGCCGGGAGCCGCACTGCCCCGCCGCCGCCGCTCCGCGCGTAGCCTATGCGTCCGAGTGGGAGTTACGCACACAAACATGAACACGCCAGTGTGCTGTATAGCTTAGATATCACTACTGTACGAATGCTCCCGTTGTACGAATGCACCTCACTCTCCCCTAATGTTTTAATAAGAACATAATCGATACTTTCTCATTTCGAACTACTAATAATTTCAACCTGATGCAGGATTCGAGCATGAGTCTAGAGCCGTATACACTATTCACCAAATTTACAGGACATTTTAAATTTAGACAAACAGGTATTTACATACTTTAATGTATTTTTAAATCAGAAGTAGCAAACATGTATTGGCTTCAACATTGTAGGGTTTGATAAAACGAAGGTATTATATTTCATTTCTCACGATAAAATTGTTGCATAACATGTTGCAGACAATAATTTAGTCTTTTACAGAAATTTCTAAATATCAATGTAGTAGTAGGAAGAACTCTGGGTATTTACCCTAAGTATCCAAATCAAATACCTACATCACCTAAAACAACTTGTTCTTGTACCGACTAGAAAAGTAAAATCATTGATTCTATCCAAGCATGTGTTTAAAACAAAGAATAAAAAAAATCAATCGAATTGAGAACCTCTCCTTTTTGAAGTCAGTAAAAATGCGCCAACAAAGCCAGCTGTATACAAAGCCGGTGGGTCGAACGTTATAAGCGATAAGCGCTTGTTTGTGATAATAGCAGGAGTTATTATGGAGATTGAATATAATAATAGGTACAATAAACATTATTTAAAAATGCAAGTTTAACTGTAACTTACTCATAGACTAACTTGAACGCAAATTCGTTCATCGGAATTTACCTGTATAAAAAGTAATTTAGGAATTGTTTTACCACCTAATTACGTTTAAGTATATTCATTTAAAAAAAATTACATTCCCTATTTCATTTAACAAGGACAAGTGTATTTAGTTTGTAATTGTAAATAATGTGAAAACTAAATAAATAATATATTTATAATTTAAATTATCTTTTATTGACGTTATAAACATACTCCCACTTTAAATTAGCTCTAAAGAAATGTTCTCATTATAGGTTTTAATTATGTTTTCAATATTTTAAAATTAAATTTACAATTAAATTCATTTTATTAGAGCTAATTTTAAGTTTGTTATGTAGGTTACCCAGATTATATTATTAAATAAAACAACCTTATGTACATAATCATTTTTATTAACTGAACATTACAAAATAATTTAAAATAGATTAAATATAGACATATTATTATCAAGATACCATTTTCTAATACACACCGCATTATTTAATGCACAATTCACTTTATGGTTCACACAATTAAAATCAGTTTTATTTTTACAGAACTTTTTTTTTAATGTCGCAAAATTAGGACACCCTTTCTCACCTATATCAATCACTTCACAGTTTGCACATAACTCTTTAATCCACTTAATCTTTTCCAAACCCTTTGTAATAATTTTTTTATTTTCTAAATACGGTACGATGACATGTTGAAACTCTCTGTAGTCTATAAAGCCCTCACTCCAGAAAATTCCACGATTTCTTTCCAACCACCGCACCTGCTTCTTTTCTTCTTGAGTTAAGTAATAAAACGTATGCGGTGGTTTAACCAAGAACGTCTGTGTGTGCTCATTACTTACGATAGCCACTTCTTTGACAATAAAATTATTGTCTAAATATTTAAATCCTTGGAGTTCGACAATGATAATATCCGCGTTCATGATAACTTCTTCACTGTGTTGCTTAATGGCTTGTATTCAACAATGCAATCGTTAAGAATGAGACAGTATGCTGAAGTTTGATCTGGTATTTCTGAATCACTCTCAATTTCTACCCTTACATCCACAACTGGTCCAGTCTTCAGATTATCGATCTGTCTAGAGCAATCGATAACAAACAACGGTGCTAATTCTTTAAATTGTTTCTCGCTTAATAAAGACTCCGAACAACGGTCGTAATACGACTGCTGAAATCTGATGTATTGCTCGTATAATAAAGCAATTCTGTTATTAGCGAAGTTCACATTGAGGCTTTCATACGGGAAATATGTTGAATTAAGGTACACTCGAACATCACGAACATAGCAGTGATCAAACTGCGACATGTCAGAACTTGCATTATTTTTTCTACTTGTTTGTAGTCCGATTATTACATATCGCGGTTTTTCTATTTGAGATGATGTTTTGATAGACCAGGTGTGCTTTGTAGTTCTAGGTAAAGTGGGATATTCGTATAGATCCCAGTTTCTAAATATCATCTGGAGCGGTCGATCTTTTTCCAACAGTTTTAATAAACTTATTTTTTCTTTGTCCGATACTTTCACATGGGGTACGCGCCATATGATTTTATTGATTTGAATGTCTTCCACTATTTCTCCGGTATTCAATTTTACAGCGTTCAAATTAGTGTTGCTTCGTAACAATATTAGTTCATGTCTACTATTACAACTTTTTTAAAATCTTCTGCGAAACCGATGATATTCCGAAGTGGTATAGAGGCAGAAAAACTTCCCCCATTAATATTTTTTATACCATCGATACTCCAACCCCAAGCTCTAGCTACTTTTGATTCATTCTCATTCATTGATATTAACGATTTCATGGTTGTAGTTATACCAGCATTTTTTATTTTATCAATCTCCACTCCGTTTAGTTCGTACCTAATATCTTGGAACAAGAAGAGTAGTCCATTGTTCGTAAAATTAACACTGGTAGCTTTCTCTTTTGAATCTTTTTTGCTAACGATAACGGTTCCTTCCAAATACAGAGTGCTGGCTGATGGTAATATTATGTAAAGATCCTGTTGGTTGATAGGTATGCGTATTTCATCGTTCCTGTTGAAACTTGTTACATAAGGTTTGTACGAATGAAATTCGATTCCTTCTATACTGTTGTCGTAAGTCGGAGTGGATAAAACGTCTAAGATATTCATTTTAACAATCCGATCGCTTTGAGAAATATCTTATTGTCTTTAGTTAATTTTATTTTGCTCTTAGAACGACGTCTTATTTGGTAGGTAGCTTGAGTAGAACTGGTATTTTTAATTTGTTGAGGCATATATTTATTGTAGTCAATCATTTTTTCTTCTAAGATGTAAATACATCTGTACTTCTGCACCACGCAAGTTAATTAAGCGATTGTTTATATCTAGTAGTCGGATATGTATGCAGCTTATGTTGTTTTGATTGATTGGAAAATATATTGCGTTCTTCGGGATTTCTATGATTCTGTAACCAGGTGGTACTTTGAGTGCGAATTCGTGAATTATGTGACTTGGTTCACCGTTTATGTAAGAGCCGCTCACAATGTCACATTCGATCCTTACCACAGTCGTCGGTAAAATGTTGACTGGATGCTGTGACACATGCCATTTATTTGCTTTCAAGACCTGCTTATCAAACCCTAACAGTCCACTGAAAGAGTATTCTTTCTTTAAATTAACGTCTTTTGAACAATATATGGCAGTTTTTAAAGTATTGTTATTGCATTGTAATTTAATTGAGGCATCTTTTATTTCGGATTTTAAATAATCATAAATATCTTGCAATTCATAGGTGCCTTCCGGTATTTCAATAACTTCGTTTGAACCATAATAGAACTTGTTATTACTTTTATCAATATTTGGTATAGAATTAAATGTTGAAAAATGCAATAAAGCACACTCATATTCTCCATTTAGTTGCAACGTATTAGGATAGTACGTAGATAAAATTGATGAGTTTCCAGTTATCGACAAAGTGAGTGACATCTTGCAAATGATTGAAATAAAATAAAATCATTTATTTTATACATTTTTATTCCAAAAAGTCCTCAAATATTTTAAACATAAATGACCACAGTTCACAGTGTTAAATTTTTGATATCTTGTGTAGTTATATGAAACTTTACAATTCTTAAAATATCGTAACAGTTCTAATGGAGGTTTTAAATTTCCATAGCTATCAAAATATTCACAATAGTCATATACTTTTACATAAGCTACCCAATGCGTTCCTTCGTTTTTAGAATCGTCTAAGTTAACAATACCACATTCCATACGTTTCGGCTTCCTTGGCAATTGATCTTTCATATATACTCCTCGGAAATATGGGATGTCTCTTGCGTAGTATTGGATGTCTACATTAGTTAGTGCGCGATTTGGTAGCTTCTTGTTCAGTTTTTTGTTGATTTTATAAACAATCCTTTACCGTTTTTATAAGGTTTTATGTATAAACCCTTACCCACTGCTAAACCCTCCATAGTTCTATTATGTCGTTCCATCTCTCGCAAGTTTTGATGAGCTGATTTATAATCATTCACCGTTTTTGCAATTCCAGCTGCACCACCAGCTAAAGCTCCTAAAGCTGATAAGCCAGCAAAAATTGGAATTAAAGGTAGAACTCCACCAGTCTTCGGTATGGGGATCACTCTCGGTACTCTGATTTGGTGTAATTTGGGGCATAACTTTTTTGCAGCTAAGTAAGCCAAGTTTATTAAAGACTTACTATCCTTGGGTTTTAGCTTTTTTATTTTAGATTTTATTTTTGATACTAAACTTTTAAATGTTTTGGCACCAGAACCAGATTTCAATTTGGCTTTCATGACTTTGCTTACTAACCATGAGCTTAATTTTTCACCTTTTCCTGCATCTTTTGATTTTAGTCTCTGTTTAGCCATGTTCAAAAGCTGTAAGTCGGCTTTGTGACGATTAGGTAAATCTGTATGATTTTCATATGCTATATCGTGGTGCATACAAGCTTCGTTTAGTTTATTTACACCTCGATCGCCTCGCAACAAACGTTTATGAAGTTTAGTTCCTGGTCCGCAATAATTGTATCCAGGCAAATGAGCTTCGAACGGTAGATTATTAATTATACTGTTAACTAGTCCGCCACCTTGCATTACTTAAATTATAATGATACAAATTTCACAAAGTATTTCTTTTATATCTTAATTTATTAATGCGGATTTATCAATCCAACTGTTTTCATCATTATTGAGACCTAACCATTTAACGAATAGTTTCTTTCCTTTCTTTTTAAGTATTTTTTCTACTAAATAAACACCAGGATAGTTAGATTTTTGAAGTTCTTGCTCGTAAAAAGTTCCTAATATATCTTGCTTTCGTTGATCTTCTATGTGGTATGTTACTGGTATAGTTTTATTAATCTTTTTTATCGTAAAGAGTTCAGTTGACCAATTAGGAGTATAACCTTTCTCGAAATTGTGTTTGTATTTACTGATACGAACACAGTCACCTTTTTTGAACTTAGGCTTCCGCTGGATGGATACATGATTACATATGTTTTTAATATTCTCTTTTACGATGGGTTCATTCGATTTATTAACATCATTCGGTTTAATTTTAATAGTACGATGTTTTGTGTTATTATATGTATTAAATAAATCTTCTAAAGGTGTTCCTAACCACTTATAATTTCCAACGAGACTAAAATATTTGTACAAATTATTTTTAACAGTTTTAATTAGTCGCTCTACAATTGAAGCTTTTTTAGTAGAGAAAGATGAGTAATGGTTTATGTTGTACTTCTTCATTAGCGTTTGGAATGTGTTGTTATAAAACTCTGTGCCCATATCAGTTTGTAAATTAACAGGATTTTTATTGCTGCTTAGTAGTATTCGTTCAAAAGCTCGAGTTACTTCAGATTTATTTTTAGATTTTAACGGTTCTGCCCAGGCATACTTTGAGAAGCAGTCAATCACCACTAAAATGAAATTGTAACCTTTGTTATACTTTCTTAGGTTTTGCATGTCCATTAGATCTGCTTGCCACAAATCATCGATCCCTTTGAGAATAACAGAACGTCGAAGGAAGTTTCTTCGTGCCGCTTTGTGTATTTCATTTACTATTTGTTGTTTTGCCATTACTGAGATTTTTAAGTAATTTGTCTATATCTGCTTTGGAGTAAAACTTCTCTTCCAAATGAATCAAAACCTCAGGTTCCTTTACTTTTAAAGTAGTCTGAACAGACTTTTGTGCATCTAATATGATTTGAGCACGCAATGATGCAATCAGCTTATTAAATTGTTTTATCGTATCAGCACACATTCGATCTACATAATCCTTGTTCACAGCATCGTCTGATTCTAATGGAGGTCTAATTCCTCTCAATCTAGAAGACTTTAAATCAACATCTCCACTTTCTGATTTTAACAACGCGTTATCATTGAAATTAATCAGTTCTGACAAACGCATTCTTTTATGAATAAAATGTCCAAATTTATCTATATTCATGTTTAAGGTGTACTTTATGTAAAGGCTGATGATGAACTAAACAATAGTTAATTTTACACCTATTTATTTATAAGTTTACTTTCACGTAATTCTTCAATAATGGATATTATTTCATTATCTAATCCTGTGTTGCCGGCATCTCTAGATGCTATTAATAACTTTAACCTTTCCACCAATTCATTAGGATCATCCCAATACACAAAATCTACGTTATTTTTCCAGATTTTTGTTAATGGTAACTTTGCAGTTTAAAAAGAGGTTTAATAACTTGTAAATATTTTTGTCCCTTATTACTTTTTATTGGTTTACTTGGGTCATTATCACGACGATGTGCATTTGTATCAAGTAACATTTTCTTATAATGTTGCAAGTCATTTTCAGTAACCAAACTTAAATCAATATCTTTCTTAAGCAGTAGTTGATTTAAACCAGGCGTATGTTTGTATACGTTTGTATGACCAGCCACGATGATATAACTATCGTCGATTGTTATATGAGCAGAACCTAACATCAATTTTCCGCGTTCCACTCTGACACCAAATGGAATGTCTGTTAACGCTTCTGAAGACACTGACCAGGATGATGTATCACGACCTTCACTTTTTTCAACTGATTTATACGAAGATTCACTGTTGGTGTCAGACTCCTCTACATCACTACCAATTGCGACTTTTTGCAACGTTTCGTCTCTTATCAGATCTTTAGATTCTTCATCTTCATTACTATACAGCAAAGGAGTTTGCATACTGGCTGTAGCAATTTGGTTGAGAGGCTCTGTTACAGGTTTAAAAACTGTTTCCAAGGCTTGCTTACTCTCATTCTCAACATCTCGCATTTTTCGCACCTTCTTCTTTACAGCTGCTGCAGCATCAACAATTTGTCTCTTTAAAGATTTTTCCATAATTGTTAAATGTATTGTAACCGGTTAAGCTCTGTTTGTAGAGTAATGTAAATTCAACGGTGACGTCTTAATATATACTCGTGCTCTTAATCAAAAATTACAAACGTGTCAAATTTATTTCTATAACATCCTTTATTTTTTGCACAATCTTTATTAATTACAACATAACTGAAGGGCTCACTCCATATTTTTGAACACATTTCACGAAATTCAAGCCATGTCATGTCAGTGTTGACGTGTTCATCATAAACATGTCTCATATTTCTTTCATCTTGTTTAAAAAGTATGATTAGGTTTGCGTTGTCTCTTACCTACTAACTGCTTAGGGATTTTACTATACGTCTGATTTAGATAAAAACAATCGATGAACTTGTGTCTCCCCATAGCAAAATAATCACGCATACCACTTTGATTTTCACAAGCAACATCGTCAAATATAATTACAGAATTCGGTTTTGCGGTCTGAACACTCAGTACTTGCTCATTTTCATGATATTTCTGAAATGAAATGCCTGGTACCCGTTGCAAGACTTTTTCTAAAAAAACGTACTTGGGCTGTTGCAAGGTTTTCGAATAAACATAAACATTTTGAAATCTTAAACCATTCTCGTGTATAAGAAGACCGATTAATAAATTAGTTTTTCCACAATTTGACGGTCCGCAAATGATGCATCGTACCGATTTAGGTAATAATTCTCCATGGCGAAAACCAGTCTCCTGAGACTGAATACAAAGTTTGTTTACATGTAACGATTGCGGTTGTTTTACAAATTTCATGACGACTCCTTGAAACGGTTATAGTCGGCGGTCTCTTTATGTAGTCGGACACACGGGAAACGTCGGAGTCAGACCTAATACACAAGATAAAAAGTACTTAATATTTTATATAACAAAACAAATAACCGTTTAAGGTCTTTTTTTGAGATACAATAATCAATTTATGACAGGATGAGAACAGTTACATCAGCCAGCAGGCAGAAACCAGGTCCGTAGCTAAGTAACAGTCACGATGGATAGATAGAACATGATAATTACAACAGCCGGCAGGCAAAAACCAGGTCCGTAGCTGTGCATTATGACTACAAATTTAAAATTAAGAAGTACTCACTTACATGTTTTAAAGTTGATTTTAAAGTACTGCTAGTACTACTTGTCACTTTGAAGATTCTGGAGCGAATGTAATTTATTGATTGAAATTAATTCGTTTATATTCACAAAAAAATACAATTTCAGCATAAAATAGATCGTTTCAATTTTAAACTCTAAGTACATGTCTTACAGTTGTATAAAAAAAAAATATGTCGTTTATGTCATATTGATCCATATTGATCGCATACCAATTTCGCTAAATTGCAATTTGTTCATGAGAACCGCAAAATAAAGCCGACAAAGTGAACCCGATCCCTGTTATTCTTTATGACTCAATACTAAATTAATATGTATAATTAATTGAATAATTGATGTATGTTTGTTGAGAATTTTTATCATCACAATTACGTTTATGCGAGAGGTGAAACTCGTAGGTAGATCGCGTCGTTGAAAGTAAATTTTGTGAGCATAGTTGACTCAAGAAGTAAGTAGGTAGTTGAAAATAATCGTAACTATTTTGATAATAAACCATTTTGTAATACGCACAAACCAATCCGTGTGGTTGTTAATGTTAAGTTGCAGTTAAACTCGGGACTAATATTATATACACATAAAAATACTACTGTGGAATAAGTTCATTTAAAAATACTCACAAATAAAATTTTAATTCGTATTATTAAATAATCACTCATCACCCACAATTAAAGAATCCAAGAAACTGTATCGTGTGGGAATCGAACACACATGTCTGAGTTATGGTTTTATAGTTGTCTAATTTATCGATAATAACTTTAGTTTAACTTTAGCATAGGTACTATTATAATGCTCCCAAATAATCTTGTTGTGCACAGGGTTCTCTTTTATCTAAGTTAAAATCGCACTCGATCGAAGTGGCTAATGGTTCAACCAATAATACATGTTGTACTTGATAAAAAATATATCATATAAATATTCATATAAATAAGATTATATTATCTTAGTACCTAGAAGAATGAAACACAATAAATTAGAAGCGATTACAAACTTCAAATATAAATACGAAAACAATATTTAGGAAGTTCTATAAAAGACGAATTCAGTGTTTACAACATGATAGTCGATCATGTTACTTAGAATATGGAATGCAATTGATGTGACCGTGGGAAGCGAGCATTGCATTGACACTGAACTTTGCTGATTTGAAAATATACATAAAGCTAATTTACATCTATGTAGCAACCACCGGGTACGGTTACCGTCAACGGAACAGTCTACAGCAGCGGATTCACACACGGTTTGTACGCTTGATTGAATAATATGCAATACGGTTCTGATCCGGTTGTCGTTGTCAAGTGTATCTGCACCTTAGCTTTATGCATGCAAGGCAAGGATCGACTATCCGTGTGAGCACGCTTACCACTTGATTGTTACGTGTTGATGTAAAAGGATGTATCGTCTGTAATGTGTTAAATTAAAATTTAGATGTCCTCGAGCCAATCTGGTCACAGAAAAAATGTGTGTGGGCCTAAAGGTGTGCGCTACTTTACTTTTGTGGAGAGACATGAGACAATCTGTCCTAAATTTTAGTTTAATGTACGCGGTATCCTAAAGTTCAGATGTCCTCGAGCCAATCTGGTCACGAAAACGGGTATGTGTGTTATCCTAAGCGGCAATGCACCATCCTAATAAGTATGTGGAGAGACATGAGACAATCTGTCCTGAATTTTAGGTTACTGGTTCGTTCAGATACAGATCTAATTATGTTAACGGAAAGTATGTGTGTTGTATGTTTAAATCAATGTATAGTAAGTTTTATAGTTGTTTTAAGCTGGTGAGTATAATTAAATGAATCCGAGACGTAAAGGATGTATCGTCTGTAATGTGTTAAATTAAAATTTAGATGTCCTCGAGCCAATCTGGTCACAGAAAAAATGTGTGTGGGCCTAAAGGTGTGCGCTACTTTACTTTTGTGGAGAGACATGAGACAATCTGTCCTAAATTTTAGTTTAATGTATGCGGTATCCTAAAGTTCAGATGTCCTCGAGCCAATCTGGTCACGAAAACGGGTATGTGTGTAATCCTAAGCGGCAATGCACCATTCTTAAGTATGTGGAGAGACATGAGACAATCTGTCCTGAATTTTAGGTTACTGGTTCGTTCAGATACAGACCTAATTATGTTAACGGAAAGTACCTATGTTATATGTTTGAATCAAGGTATAGTAAGTTTTATAGAACAGTTGTTTTAAGCTGGTGAGTATAATTAAATGAAGTTGAGGTCAACCATCAATATTGATATTTATAACTCATTGTCGTTAACTCAAACAAATGTTGCAACCTAGTGGAATAGGCGCCGAACTAGTATTTTACTGCACTATGTAGGAATTCATACTCCACCTTCCGTTTCATCGGGTGGAATAGGCGCCGAACCAGTGGATTTCATTTATATTATTGGGCATTCTACTCCACCGAGAGTGACGAGGCGAACGGAGTGAGCCGATGGAACGGAAGGTGGGGTAGAATGCCCAATAATATTCTACTATAATAATATAATATCTTAGGACATTGTTCACACACGGTCATCTGGTCCCAAACTAAGCAGAGCTTGTACTATGGAAACCAGATAACTGATAAACTACATACACTACTTTTTTTTTCGTAAATACATACTTATATAGATAATTACACCCAGACTCAGAACAAACAGACATGTTCATGCACACAAATGTTTGTCCTGGATGGGAATCGAACCCACGACCAGCGGCATGGCAGGTGGTATCTTAACCAACCACGCCATCTGGCCTGCAATATTCAATGTCAATATTACATATTAATAAGTCAATCAATTAATTAAATCAAATCATACATACAAAAATTACACTAAAACAAAATAAAATTATGTCAACATTGTCCGATGGATATACACATCCACTTATGTTGGATCGGACAGTCTGTGCGGGAAGCTATCATCTTGAGGATGCCATTGCTACTGTCTCTCACTCGTCTTACTAAAGATGCAACCTTTTTCCAAATAATAGCTTGATAGCCATCCGTTCGAGCTTCTGCAAACATTAGCGACGCACTGCAATAGGGAGGCAACCGCATCAGCATCCTAAAGATGTTGTTATATTGAACGCGCAGGACATTGGCAGCCCGACGGGCATGACTTACCCATAGACTGCTCGCGTAAAATGATTGGCAGTATGCCTTAAACAAAGTGATTTTAACTGGAATAGAGCAGCGAGCGAATCTACGGGCAATCATGTTCCTCCGAACCGCCAATGCTCTGCGCCCCCGCTCCAGATCCGCGTTATCTGACAAGTCATCCGTCACAATGTGCCCCAAATACCTAAAATAATACCTAATTTAAATCAGACTTTTTTTTATTTCAATAATAATTCAATCGCTTTTAATTTGGTATTCAGTTTTTAGACATTCAGTCGCCAGAGGAGGCAGTCGCTCGAATAGACCGTGAATCCATGACAATAGTCCGGTCCTACAAACTGGATAAGGTGCTTTCATTAGTAGAGCTCCTCGAACAGTGAATTAGAATCAGTTAGTCTTAAGCCACCAGAAGAGGCAGTCGCTCGAGGAGACAGTGAATCCATGACAATAGTCCGGTTCTACAAACCGAATAAGGTGCTGTCATTAGTAGAGCTCCTCTAACAGTGAACTAGAATCAGTTAGTCTTAAGCCACCAGAGAAGGCAGTCGCTCGAGCAGACAGTGAATCCATGACAATAGTCCAGCAGTGCTATCCTGTACAAATCTCACCGTGAAAACTTAGGTGAAGTGAGCGTGGAGTAAGCTGTCAATAGTGTCAATCCCTGACATCAGGTGGAATAACAGCTCACTTCAAGCTGACTTCACCTAAGTTTTCACGGTGAGATTTTTACAGAATAGACCGGCTGTTCTACAAACCGAATAAGGTTCTATCATTAGTAGAGCTCCTCTAACAGTGAATTTGAATCAGTTAGTCTTAAGCCACCAGAGGAGGCAGTCACTAGAGAGGACAGTGAATCCATAATAGTCCAATCCTACAAACTGGATAAGGTTCTGTCATTAGTAGGGCTCCTCCTCTAACAGTGAATTAGAATCAGTGAGTGAAGTAGTCAGAACAGCTCCACTGAACACCAGAGAACCCCAGAGTAACCTGAAGAACTTGGATAAAACCTTTTATTTAATCACCACCTATATTCACAACAGCCGGTCTATTCTGGAAAAACTAATCTGCCTAGCCTTTTGCCAACTATGTTGGGATCAGCTTTCAGTCTAACCAGACTCTGATAACAGTCCAACTACGCGTAATACTTCAGATAAATCTGGAGGTCTCTAAGAAGTGAACCTCTAGTGGCATGGCTTGAGCCCTGTCTCCGTCTCTACTGTCCTTCTCGGACACTCTGAACTCCTAGCGACAACACACAAGGACAAGGGAGAAGGAAGACTTAAGTCATACGGATTGTCACTACCTCCTTCTCCCTTGTTCCTCTAACGGAGTCACCTAGTCGCGGTCGACGGATGTTGGGGTCATATTTGCTGATCTTGTTACTGCGCGCGTCGTGAGCTGCAGACCTCGTTCCTGCTTTGATGATCATGTTACTGCGCGTGTCACGCGCTGCTGACCTGGTTCCTGTCATCGAAAACTGAAGCATTACTTCTATGTTTGTGTTTCTTACTGATGCCCTGTATTTTCTACTCTATATTTTTTATCATGTGACTAACTAATAGCCCGTTACACACTATGCATATTTTTAGGGTTCCGTACCTCAAAAGGAAAAAAAAGAACCCTTATAGGATCACTCATGTGTTTGTCTGTCTGTGTGTCCGTCTGTCACAGCCAATTATTTGCTCCGAAACTAATAGACTGATTAAGTTGAAATTTGGTACACTTATGTATTTCTGTGACCCAAACACGGACTGAGTAATGTACATAATTTAATGAATTTTGAATATGGGGGGCCAATTCTTTTTTTTAATTTTTTATTTAAGACGGGTTTGCTCTTGACTCTAGTCTAGGTCGGAGGCGACAGAGACAGAGTCGACGATGGAGTGAGCTTACCCAGAAAAAGCCTGTTCACTCTCACTTTGAAAAGATTAGGGTTGTATACGCTGTGCACATTATAAAAGATATTTGGAAAAGCTTAGTGCGAATTGGTGGAATAGCAACCAGGTAGGGTTGGTAACTGGCAGTGCGTCTAGATGTCCGGAATGAGATCGTGGCGTTCTTGAACACACTCACCAAAGTACAATCTGTAGAAGACCGACAAGCCGGCAACCTTGCGGCGATGAGCCAAGCTATGAAGCTTGGCATCCACCAGTTTTACGTCACCCATGAGCTTCTTAGCTCTGAGTTCCACCGAGTCAAGCGCGGCTAGACGGCTAGGCGGGCATCCTGGGGGGCAAATAAGACAATAAAAAAAAAGTTTTGCAAACTGTACCGTGCGATATATCAAATGAAAGGGCTTACTGTGAGGGTCTCAAATATATTTTTTTTTATAATTTTAAAATTAATTATATTAAAGTTATTTAAGAAAATAGACGAAAGTTGAAAATTCTCCCCCTTTATCTCCGAAACTACTGAGCTTAAAATTTTGAAAAAAATACAGGCATTACTTCTATACCTATAGATTACAGGAAAACTTATAAAAATCTATTGTCTTAAAATAACATGGTAAATCTCTCAGTATTGTGCGTACAAACTTACAACTTAAATTTCTAGTTGGAATGTATGGGAGAACATGTTTTTCAACTACAATGTTAAGTTTGTTCTTGGGATAAATGCATCCCAACTACGGAACCCTTCATTGTGCGTGGTCCGACCCGCACTTGACCAGTTTTTTTTTTTTTGTAAACCGTCAAACCATCAACCGTCCATCCTCAGGCACCCACCGTGTAGAGACTGTTGCCTAGCGATCACTATGCATGACATGAGCCGCCCAATCCTATTTTAGCTTGGCAGCCTTTTTGCCACTACTAGCATCCCCATTTTGGAGTGCAGCAGCAGCGTGGTATTTCGTATTCTGTCAGTTCGTTTTATGTATAAAGTACTTTGTGCTTTTACGCCCAGAATGCTGTGTTTAGGTAAGTGATGCTCTCAAGAGAACTAAGATTGTTTTCATTACATTTAAAGGCACTTGTGGTGTGATATTATGTAAACGATATTATAGGTTTTGTTTGTGTGTCTATATCATCACTGATTAATATCGGTGCTAAAATTAACATCTCTGAAGTTTTTCTATCAGGAAAATCATCCTCCAGTTGGTTTTCAATTTCGATCAGGTTATTACTGTTGTACGCCTCCAGTTTTCAACAAAAGCAGAACTAAAAGTCAAAAAACATAAAAAACCTTTAAATTATAAAATGTTCTTTTTATTCCACTACAGCTGTTTTTTTTACCAGTGCGAGACGTTTCCCTTTTCCTTAGCTCGTCTCTTAATATTGTTACACTAAAGTCGCATACTTATTTATCTAGTTTTCGTTTATTATGTGATCGACACAAAGGAAACGTTTAATAATAGCGGCTTGTAGATGCTGAACAGTGCTGACACCTATGACGAGCTTTCAGTTTTAACCCCATTCGACAGTAATAATTTATTGTGCATAAAAGTGCGACTGCTAAAAGATATTAATAATTAATTAGAACTTAGTTTAAATTAATAGTGCGATGGTACACTCGTATACTCTCACCAACCATCAGTCATCCATCACCAACACTGGAGTAATAAAATAATGGCTGAAAGACCAAATATCCGGAATATCCATTTCACATCAATAAAATATTTAAAAAATCATTGTGTCAGTGATTTCTTAGTGTTCTGTGGTGATTTCACTATAGTGACTAGTGAGAGGAAACCGCGTCGGCTTCGGCTACCATCTTTGTTTTAAATTCGCAAATTAACCACAAAAGATACAATTGTTATACGCGAATAAATAATAAGACAGTTTATTTACGCTAGCACAGCGTATAAAACATAATCTATAACAGACTAAAGTGTACAGGGTGGGTGTAACACCAAGCTAACGACTAACCTAACAAATCAAATTCTCTGGTAATTTGTGTTACTCTCCGTCCTCAAAACTGAATATGGTACGAGGAACAGGTCGTGGGGGCCGCGGTATGGGCGTGCGGGGTGGTATGGGGCGGCCCCCTTTCAATAGACCTCGCGTTTTGATGCTACGGCCCCCTTTTGACCTCATACTTGCTGAACCGGCCTTTCCACGATGCAAGCCAGCGCCGGACGATACCGCCCTGACACAGGTACATTTTGCCTTATTGGTAATATTTTACGTTTATATGGGTTCTGAGTACCTACCTGTTGAAGGTAAATAAACTTTGACATGAGAACACTTACTTATTGGATACTTACTTACTTTTTTTGTTGTGAAATCTCAAAATGTGTGTAGACAAGTGTAATTTTTAGACTAACAAAACTTTAAACGTAACAGACTAGCATGTCTTCTCAGTACAGTTTCTACGCAACTCCAACTACATTGATTATGACCACGAAGTGCAAAAATCGATGGCTTACCTTACTGCATTGCCGTCGCCACATGACGCTGGCAGATTAGTTGACATTGGCTCAGTTGCCAAAGGGGAGAAAAAAACTAGATTATCGTTTTGTTGTTAAATGATAAATGATTTTATTTCTGTACGTAGATCTGTACAAACACTTTTACAAATCAATCATGTTTTAAAAAAAAACTAGATGAGGTTGGCGTTTCCTATCTGACTACTCTGAGAAGAAAGGCCGAAACAAACTCAGAGGTCACAGTCTCTTATAAAGTCTGAACATAATCTTGGTCCGTTCATGTGAAGACCATGTTGATTGGTGTCTGAAATGGTATTTTGAGGAAAGAACCACACAGATTAAGAGCATCTGTCCAGTCAGTGCACGCATTTGTCAGTAATCGCGCAGCTCAACTCAGAACTTAATACATAAGGCGCGGCTGACACGCATGCGCGTTTTCGGACGTTCACCATGTGCATACAATTTACATAACTTTCTTCGAGTGCGGCGCGCCGCACCTGTGCGTTCGTTGTGCATCTCTATTGTTTCGAAAACATCGTAAAATAAGGGTCGGTAAGGGTGTCTATACCCAAGATATTTTTTGCACACACCCAAGCGTTTGCCACACACAAATACCAAAATAATTTGTTAATCAAATATATTCTAATGGTACATTTATTCCGATTGGATTACAGAATATCTAGGTTCCCAAATATATATGAAATAAGAACATTGTTGTAAACATGAAGTATGAGAAAAATAAGTTTTCTATAGAAATTTTAAATTCCTCATATCTCGTCTTCAAATCAGTGTCCTTTCAAAATATATGTTTGGGAACCTGTAATGCAATCGTAATAAATACACATTAACTTAAGAATATGTTTGATTTACTAATTATTTTGGTATTTCGTTTGTATGAACTACGCATGCTTCGTGGGCCTCTTAACAGTTTATAATTAGGGTGTGATTTTAAATAGGGTGACTAGTAATTAGTGACCGATACTTAAACACATGATTGTACTCATGAATTCATTCAAAAAAAAATCAGCTGTCCCATACATTCATGTTCACATAACTGGTCAAAATGTAGGGAGCAGCTGATTTTTTTTCGCGATTTCAGGTTTGGTCTCATAGTAAAAGTTGATCACAATGATGTGTACAGTGTGACCTCGTAAGAGATTTCATGTATGAATAGATAGACCTTTTATTGCAGTACATGCTAGGTTAACGTAACATTTGATCAGTTCATTTAGGGATGGATATTATGACACTATCAGATTAATCAGCCTGAGCGCTAGCAGTATAATGTTCCCAATGCTGGGACACAGGCCCCGGTGAGAGGGAGTGGGCTGTACTGTAATCCACCACACCAGCCCGATAATCAATCTGCCTAGCCTTTTTGCAACTATGTTGAGGTCGACTTCCAGTCTAACCAGATGCAGCTGCATACCAGTATTTTACATGGAGCGACTGCCTATCTGACCTCCAGAACCCAGTTACTGTGTAATACGATACTCCTTGGTGAGACTGGTTGTAACACTTCCGGGCACCCGTAACGACTGTCAAAGATCCACGAATGACAGCCGGGACGAACAGCTTAATGTGCCACACCACACCAGCCGGATAGATTAAGTTCTATGTTATTGGGTTTGGTTTCCGCACTTAATCCTTCAAGTGGACCATTGTGCGTGAGCCATAGCGGCCGTCGGGGTTTATTCCAACCAGCCCACCTCCCTCCAGAAGTTAGTCACGGTTTTTGGTCTGTTCAGAACATCGGTGAAAGATCTGGGTGCCCCAAGGGTTTCTATTCTAATCTGGGCAACACCTGTGCACTCGAAGAGCACATGCGGAACGGTTTCCTCAGCCTCCATGCAGGCTCTGCACAGAGGGCTGTCCATTATGCCCATTGCATATATGGGTTAATAAAATATCAAAACAATGAGATCAATACAAAATCATCATCCGCCAACTTCACAACAAATTGATTTATGAATTAAATAATTTATTTACAGGCCCTCCTCAAAAGACATGCGGAGCTGTGCCCGACACCCGCTGAGCAGTCCGCTGTTCTCAGTCTGGTTACAAAACTACAGACGGTGCTTGACAACCTGGTTGTGGCACCCGGTGACTTTGCAGCTGCTGTAAGTATTGCTTTTTTTTTATAAAGCACATAATGCCTGTATTTCTTGCACGGCTAGGCAAAGATGTCACAATTAAAAAGTCTTGTATAAAAGAGGGTGAGCCAGTTGATATTAACTGGGTCCAACTAGAGCCCCTAGGCTACTTTGGTACTGTGAATACCTGTAAACAGATGATACAATATCAGTTAGAAGCTGTACCGATAACCTGGTGAAGTGTGGGGAATGTATAGCGCTTGCGACCCAGACTGACAAGGGTATAGGAGGAAATTATTTTTTATATATTTTTTTTAAATATTATATAGCCTGGAAATATGCTCCATTTCAAAGCATTTATTTATACGATCGGGTGTTTTGTTTGGACAGGAGAACTTTAAATTGAAGTAAGTAGACCACAGAAAAATGTTTTTATCTATAATATGAAATTGACTTTATTTCATAGATAATTTTATGCCATTAATGTTTGAATATGATTCTGCGCGTGTGACCGCCGCGGCTGACACCAACGCCTAGTTTATACTGAAAACTTAACTTTTTTATTGGCTTAATTTACTAAAGGAAACCTAATTTCACGAAATCTGGCCACCTCGTTCGTGTGATTTGAAGCTATTACTTTATTTTCTCTGGGAATACGTAAAGTCGCATGTCTACTCCGATAAACTAGTAAAAATTGAGCGGTTGGATGCCAACATTCGATGCATTATTGCCGAAATACAGCCTGATTTACTGCGAAGAGTACGAGTAACTCGTATGTGAAAATTTGACCTCCTGATTACTTCATGTACGCGTCAGCGGCGACGGCCACATGCTCGATTCATATTCAAACATTAATGCCATTAAATGAATTATCTTCTATCAAATAAAGCCAAGTTCATGGATATTGAAAACTTTTTTCTGTTTTATTTCAATTTAAAGTTTTCTCCTCTAAAACCACTCTAAAAGGAGATTGCCCGTTTTGTAAAGGAAGTTCGGTCCCAGTCGAAAATGCTTGTGCCCTGAAGATTTTTATTTTACCTAATAGTAAAAACATAGCATTTTCATTATCAGAAACATTTTTTCAATTATTCACCCTGGTTCAGGAGATATCATTATTTTTCTGTTTTAAAAATCTAGGTTATAATAATTACAAATTGCCATAAACTATACATCACTATGAGCATGGAATTATGTCTCTATTACTCTATGCATTAAGTAATAGAGACATAATTCCATTACTATAAGCATATTTCCATACTATAAGCAAGTTTAGGCATAAAGTAATAAAGACATAATTCCATTGTACCTTCGATCGAGATCGAAGCATTGTACTGCTATTTAGCAGTATAATAAAAAGTAAATAGGTGCTCATCTATTGTGTAGAATAATAACGTTTAAATATGGCAAAATATGTACAATTAGTTCACAGCTTCAGCACTGGACTAATTTTTTATTAATGATTCATTTAACGTTACTGATACTTATTTTTATTTTAGTAATAGTACATACTTACCAAAGGAAATAAAACAAATAATACTTGAATAAACTCGTTATTCTTCATAAAATATTTCATCCAAAGAATGAGCTGGAGCACTTACATTGTTGAAGCGGCCCCAGCTTAAATACCATAATACTGTCATAGTATGAGCACAACACCCTACTGTACGGTTACCCACTAGACAGTTACAATAGTAAGCAATGATACTTTCTAAAGAATTTGCCCGATTTTCATCTCTACTTATCAATAAATAAGAGTAATACGTTTTGTGGCTCACATGGCGGGACTGAATTCTAGCCCTAATTAAATAATTATTTTGACCCAATATTAAGGGTAAATCCTCTTCCAAAACATTGCTTACTTCAACATTATAAGTACCATTATTTCTTATGTGCTCCCCATAATAGGATCTAGCCTGTTTTAATTGGTAAGATCCCAATGCAAATCTTCTTAAATCATCTAAAGTTAATCTAGGAAAATGGTCTAAATGGGGAGCATTGCTGTCTATGTTTTGGAAAACCGTACGTCTCCTATTGATATTTTCCCTTTGAATAAATTCCCCTAAACAATTGCTTGAATTTAATCTCGCCCGAGCAATTTGTAAATAATCCGCAGCATCAGGTCTGTCTTCTATTGTTGGGTGGAATTTATTCAAAAGAGCACAAGCAATTTTAAAATCATCCATAAGGTGTGTTGATGCTCTGTTAAAATATTCTTGTCGAAAGAGTTTGTAGTCTCTTTTAATGCGACCATTTACAATTTCAACTACCCATCTACACATAGTTACACATCTAGACTTATTTGCTTGATCAGTTGTCAATTGAAATTCATCTTCCAATAATGACTCGGGCATGTAAGTTTTATAACTATAGCTTTCCAACTCGGGGATCACGTCTCTAAATCCTCTATCCAATATAAAGACGTCCCCCTGTCTAAAAAATGAGCGCATTGGACCTCTTTCATTACGAAATAGATCACTCATGATTGTTGAATCATTTTTTGTTGCTTCATATGGTCCAACGCACTCTAAAATATATCCATCACAACATGTAATTAAAAAGGGTTTAACCAAATTAATGTATTTGTGTAGACTATATGTCTGTTTTTGGTATTTGTAGTTACTACTACTCTGAACATAAACATACGTACCATCACATATGACAATGGCAGGTTTAACATCTGAAGCCATGCTACTGTCTCCAAATAGACCTTCAGGAATAGTCCTGTTACGTGAGGCCACATTTTGTATATTAGTATGAGTAAGTCCTAAATGCATTGGTACAAAATGTTCTGTTAAACATTCTCTAACAATCTTCATTTTTTTTTCTAATGTAGAGCGTGGCAGTTGAAAAAGAGTTGCCAGTCTTTGATTGCTGTCCCCTGTCCTAAGCTTAACAAGAAATATGCTCAATGCAAGGCTAGGATTTGTAACCTCATTATTTAAACTAGGAATGCTATTTAATAGTTCATTAAACTGCCCTTCTGTTACTCCCAGCCAATAATGGCGTAAATGTGAATCCATTGCTGCAATATTATTAAAATCTAAAGTCCTTTGAGAAGCTCTTTCCAGCATAGAAAATATATCGTCGACTTGAAAGCCAGTAAAGTCATTTAAAGTGGCAGTTAGTTCATCCCACTGATTACTATGTAAATGGTGATGACAGATTCTAGCATTTAAGGGTATATATATATTGTACTGCAACAACAACAATTCCTTGATAGTCATAGGCACTAAAAGACGTTCATTATTTTCACATCCTACAAATATGCAGTGACGTGAAGCTGCAGCAACACGTTTATACTTTTGTGAGTTAACTTTAGATTGTAGTCTTAGTGCTTGTTGCGGTTGGGGTGTTGGAGCTGGCATTGGAGGTGGTTCAGGTATCCCGCTGTCTTCTAATGAAGGTGAAGATGCATCCATGACACTGTCGGGTCTGTTTCTATTTTGAACCTCCAACCGACGTGTTTCCCGAGTTGCTGCTAACCAGCAAGGAATGCACACTCTTTGTAAATGTGGAGCCTGAAATGGAATAGTCAGTATTAGTGAACATAAGAATAAACACCAAACCCTATCTTTTTATCGTGCAAGCATGTGAATAAAAATACTATCAATTAGAAAGAAACAGTGCAGCAGTTTTTCTTAAACATATTTAGAAAATGTAGAGCACAATTGCAGAGCATGAGGTCTCAGGTTCATTTCCCAGGTTGGGTTGCTGGGTTTTTCCATTAAGAATTCCTGAGTCAGAAGTCTGGCAGTGGGTTTGTGCCCGGTTGATGGCAATACTTGAGACATAAACATAACTGACCTGTGTATGTATGTGTACATTTAGGTATACCTCTGCCTAATTATCATCACGCTTATGATTGGGGATTACAGGTGAAACAATGTGGAATGTTATTGAAAAATATACTGACCAGGTGTGCTAGAGTCCATCTTAAAATCATGCTGCGTTGTGGGCAGTCTAACTCGACTTTATGGGTTCTCCGACTCGCAATCGAGATACCACATCCATAACAAATGTTCAAGTGACCATATGCAGGTGATATATCTTCGTGGGATCCAGTTATATTTGATAACATCCTTTCTTGCAACAGTAAATAACATTCAATACACAGGATATCATCTGATGTTACCTGGAAAAGATTATAAAATCATTACTCTTCCACATTATATCTGCTTAAACTAGTAAATACATAAAATAAACTGTCATGAAGATAACTCAAAATTACATTTGATTACTTAGAGTAAATGAAGCACTGTATAGTCTAACAGTGCTTCTTTTACTCTAATCCAATGTTATTTTGAGTTAGTACAATGCATTTAGGCACTACATTGTCGAGAATAAATACTGTTGTATATGCACACGATAACTTACAGGTGTAGGCATTGTCCAAGTTCGTAGAAGAACTGTCATTTGCTCGTTCAACTCCTCAACTGTATACCGACGTAAATTAGGTGCTAATAAAATCGAACAGTTAATACAGCGTCGGGAAGGCAGACGGTGTGCCCGACTTCTGGCTGGGGTAGACATAGTTCTGACAAAACTGTTTGGGATATCTCACCAAAGATAGCACTTAAGAGTCAAATATCTCACAAAGAACAACACAAATAAGAGTCGGTTATCTCACAAAACATAAAGTACTCGAGGAACTTATTAGCTCAACTCGGTGGTAGCAGAAAAAGCACGTATCGTAAATAATAACTATGAAAATACGGAATTCAAAACTCAACGTATTCAAAGCAATCACGAACGTAAATAATCTCCGAACCTCCGAACAAAATACCGTGACATGCGCAAGTAAATGTTGCCAGATCAATTATTTTTAATCATTCGTAAATCGATTTCAGTTTTTTTTATCGATTAAAACTGTTTAGTTAATACGGCGTTTCCAAAATACGTAAGGCTTGTTTGTCTGTTTGTGTAAATCACTTTTTTAAACATCTAATCAGCAATATAATAAAAATAATCATCGTTCCATCGCTATTACTCGCATAGACTATAAGCAGTGTATATCCACTAGTTTTCGTTATTAAGAATATTTTACATAATTAAACTCATACTTTGCCTACACCTATATTTGTGCATTTCAGATATAATATGCTACAATAATACGAACCTATGAAAAAGACAGGCTTAACACCATTCTAAACTCATCATCGAGAAAACATAATGCTAAAACAGTAGCTTTGAAGTTGTCAAATGCTAAGACCTACATTTAAATGTTGAGACGAAAACTAGTTATAATAATTAAAAATATTATTTTTATTGTTAATTATCGTTTTGTTATGATATCGATTACTCCATTGATTATTATACGTCATCTTCGATAGTTATTTGATTTCTGGCAACTTTTTTTTGTATACTTATCAAACGGATGTCGACGTAATGTTTAACTATTATTTAACTCTAACTTTATTCCCAGGGTGAAAGAAATTGTATAAAAAATAATTTGCACACAAAAAAATAAATAATATTTTTAGGTTATTATTTCAATCAGGCACACGATATCACAAAAGGGACCCGTCCCGTGGCATTGTCCTTTAAGGGTCTGTTTGTAATGTGAAAATAACAGCTTTTTACTAAATGCATATGAATATTTAATATGGTACTTACTTATAAAAAAAAAAACAATTAAAAAAATATTCTATCTGTATGTCGGTGTCTCTTTGTTCCGGCTAATCGCCGAAACGGCTCGACCGATTTTGACAGGACTTTTAGTGGCAGATAGCTGATGTTATAAGGAGTAACTTAGGCTACTTTCATTTTAGATAAATAATTAGGGTTCCGCGCAAAAAAAAAACCCATGAAATTGTGAACAAAAAAAAAAAAATACATAACTGGAACTACCAGTCGGATTTGAAATTTTTTTTTGCATTTCATAGCCCAATTCTTGATAAAGGTTATAGGCTATTTAACATCACGATACGTCCCTTAGGAGCCGAGCAAAAATAAAAAAAGTCAGAAAGAATGCTAAGTGAAATCAGCCCGTCCGCGCTAATTAGCGCGGACGGGCGATGCGATGCGACACGGTGGGTCGGGGAACATTCACGCGGACAACAAATTTCTCGCGGACGAAGTCGCGAGCGGAAGCTAGTTTCAAATAAACCAATTACAGGCACTTATAAATTGTCAAGATGTCAGTCAGAAAAATGAAGCTAGTTAGCCAGTCCATAGGTAGCGTTGTAGGTTCTCTATAGAGTAGAACGGACTGGAAACTCCAAGGGACACCCTTTGAAATCAAGTGTTACATAAAAAATTACAAAAAGAAAAAAAAAAATACAAAACACAAACTAAAAAAAAAACGTTAATTTCGGAAGTCGGTGTTTTTCGATCTGTATTTTAGTTTTTTGCAAATTAAAGGATTTTTTCATTTTGCAGTGTTTATTTTTTAAGTTGGTTGTTTTTTTTTTTCTTTTTTGTAAAAATGTTTTTATTTTTCACTTTATAGTGGGTCAGTCTGTAGTTTATCTAAGTTACAATAGCCTTATGTCAACTGCTCATCACCTTTTTACAAAATATATTTTCCCGATGCTGGGACGTTAATTGTTGAGGAGTTCTGCTAGTAACAACCAGGAGAACTGAAGCTGATGGTGGAGTCACCACCACCACATGCTTTTTGACGAGCATAAATTGCTTAGCAACCATATTAAAGAAATCGAATCACCGCCCGTGAAATACTTAGGTAAAATTGAATAGTTCCGATGACCATCCGTGGTCTTCATCATCAGTTCCACTTCACCAAATGGTGCTTTCCGAGAGCGAATGCATAAAATACCCAAATCACTATAGGGTGTGCCTATAAAATTTGAGGGTCCCCTTCGATTTCAATGGGACCACCTCGAGAGCATACCCTTTCAAACAAAAAAAAAAAAAGAATTTTGCAAATCCGTCTATACTGGGTGTCTTTTTTACCGTCTTGAAAAAAATAGGGTATAATAGGTGAACGGAGTAGAAGCCTATGGCATACCTAGTTTGTTTTTTGAAGAAAAAAAAAATCGAAATTCAAATCATACGCACTTGCGTAGTGCGTATGATTTGAATTTCGATATTTTTAATCTATGAAGTTTTTTTTTTTAAATGTATTGTTATTGTTCTAGTATACTTCAAATGTGTAGTGTTTATTAATAGAGCAATTTCTGTCTAAGCTATTGAAAAAAACAAAAAAAAAAAAAACTAGGTATGCCATAGGCTTCTACTCCGTTCACCTATTGTACCCCATTTTTTTTTCAAGACGGTAAAAAAAATCATCCAGAATATGACGGAGTTATACCCGAACATACATAAAATGAAATAAAATTATAATTTTAATTATAATTATCTTTTAAATCAAAATATTGTTAATTTGCTTGTATTATCAGCACTTGTAACATTTTTAATATTTATAATTCTAATGTTGTGCTGTCCTCTTCAGGATAAGTCTGAGGTACAGCATTTTATCAAACAACTTCTATGTCTTTTCAAATTCAATCAATTATAATATGTTGAATGTTTGAAATCTGTGTATTTTCTCCAATTCTAGATGTGAATGTCAGTTTCTGCTTTGCATGACTTCTGGCGCCCGGTTTTTGAGGTATTCTTTACTCTTGATATTGGTTTGTATTGGGCCAGCAGTGCTACTCTGTACAAATCTCACCGTGAAAACTTAGGTGAGGTGAGCGTGGAGTGAGCCGTCAATACGAGCCTCAATCCCTAGCATCAGGTGAAATGACAGCTCACTTCAAGCTCACTTCACCTACGTTTTCACGGTGCGATTTTTACAGAATAGACCGACAGGTATACTGCTGTTCCCCACGCATAGAGCGTATTCCCCGCGCCGTAGCAATAAACCTGTGTTCTGTAACTTACAGAAGGGTCATCAGTCAATAGACTTTATCGACATTGAAATTATATTTCTCAAGAACCACGTCTCTAAGATCACGCCAGGGGTCACCAATGTTGGAACCTATGAGTGTCGTAGGTGGAGGAGTGTAAATAAAATTCCAGTGTCCAGGATAAAGTCTATTTTCCTGAATATTAAGCACATTTTAGGTACTTTATATAATAAAAAAATAAAAAAAAAACATTGAAGAGACGTGACAGTGAGTGACAGATAATATACGTATAGATTACAGGGAGTATCAGAAAGTTGTGATCTTTAAGGGTATGGTACAGACACGGAATAGAAATAAAAAAAAATCGGCCAAGTGTGTGTCGAACCACGCACAATGAAGGGTTCCGTAGTTGGGATTTCACAAGCACAAAGTTAACATTGTAGTTGAAAAATATGTTCTCCCATGCATTCCAACTGCAAATGTAAGTTTGTACGCACAATATTGAGAGATTTACCATGTTTTTTTTTTTAAGACCATATACTTCTTTTAAGTTTTCCTGTAATCTATAAGTATACAACTATATTCTGTATTTTTTTTTTCAAATTTTAAGCTTAGTAATTTCGGAGATGAGGGGGGAATGGTCAATTTTCGTCTATTTTCATAAATAACTTTAAATCAATTTATTTTAAAATTATCTACTACCTAGCCTTTTCCCAACTTTGTTGGGGTCGGCTTCCAGTCTAACCGGATGTAGCTGAATACCAGTATTTTACGTGGAGCGACTGCCTATCTGACCTCCACAACCCAGTTATTGGGTAATACGATACCCCTTGGTAAGACTGATTGTCAGACCTTTAAAATTATATAAAAATATATTTGAGACCCCCACAGTAAGCTCTTTCATTTGATATGTCACACGGCACAGTTTGCGAAACTTATTGGGTAATACGATACCCCTTGGTAAGACTGATTGTCAGACCTTTAAAATTATATAAAAATATATTTGAGACCCCCACAGTAAGCTCTTTCATTTGATATGTCACACGGCACAGTTTGCGAAACTTCTTTTAAAATTTTCTTATTTGCCCCCCAAAATTGACTCCCGTATTCAAAATTCATTTATTTACGTTATACGTCCGTGTTTGGGTCACAGAAATTCATAAGTGTACCAAATTACAACTTAATCGGTCCATTAGATTCGGAACAAATTGACTGTGACAGACGGACAGACAGACACACGAGTAATCCTATAAGGGTTCCGTTTTTTTTCATTTTGAGGTACGGAACCCTAAAAATTTACGAGTTAAGTTTATTTTATACTCACTCTCATAGTCCAATGGGACGGCAATCCGACACGACCGGAGAGAGCAGAGATTAGGGGCGGGACCAACGGCTTAACGTGTTTTGCGCACGGGGGTATGACACCGCGAACTCCAAGCTCCAGCTTCCTTCCTAACTAAGAAATTCAATCAATCTACCTAGCGTTTTCCCAACTATGTTGGGGTCGGCTTCCAGTCTAACCGGATGTAGCTGAATACCAGTATTTTACATAGAGCGACTATCTGACCGCCACAACCCAGTAACTGGGTAATACGATACCCCTTGATAAAACTGGATGTCAGGCTTTCGGGCTTCTGACGCCACATAACGACTGTCAAATATCCACGAATGACAGTTGGGACCAACGGCTTAACGTGCTTTCCGAAGCACGGAGGGGTATCGGTATTTAAAGACAAGCGTAGCTTAACCGACCCGGGAATCGAATCCAGGACCCCACGCTCAGCGTTTTGACCTTGGGACCAACGTGTATAAAGTATTTTTATCTTACTAAGCGACACGCGCTTTACCAGGTTACAAACACGCTGTGGTGTGTGCAGACGAGTAGCGTCAGCACATAACACACACACACACACACACTTTGATTTCGCCATTGTCTCGGACGGTACCGAGCAGCGGCGAGGTGAGATTTTTTGTAAGAGAGAAGTACTTTACTAACTTAAAAATAAAAGTCTCCTCTTCTTCTTTACCTACTTCATTTAACACCATCTATCGTCAAATAGCAGAACCAAAAAGACTTTATCAATACACATACAAAACTTTTAATGTTTTAGAGAAATAAAGTCAACTATATTAGGGAATATCATTATAAAATTATTATAGGAATATAGAGAATCGAATACAATACTGTTGAACAAATGAAAACTAAATAAAATATGCAATATTCCTCGCATCTCGTTTTCGCTGACGCATTTTTGCTATAGGTATCATCGTAACCAGTACAGCGGCTTGCTCTCGTCCACATCAAGCGGTGCCACATGACCTAAAGTGACGTCATAACGGGATCGCTATTGTATGAATTTTTAATGCCCGATTATGATGTTTTGGCGTCGGGTTATTTCAGAATTTTTATTTATTGTTTTTGTAATTCAAAGCTAATAATAGGCATTTTTATGGTTAATTAAATACCCATAGTATATTTAATTTGACTGTGGCATTTTTCAACAGCGGTAGAGTTGCTGATCCGAATCTCCGTAGGGAAGCCGGTAGGAATCGCGTTATAAGGTGCTTTCGCCACTGGTACCGAGAGCTCCTGTGCTTATTCACAAAAATTTTTTTTTATTCTACATCCACAGCGTGTTTGTACTATCAACGATTTTTGTGCATCATAAAGGCGCTTTTCGTATGCACGGGCCAGTGGCTAACCCCGCCTGCATTGTTTTCGTCCACCAATAGCGCTTCGCAATAACGACAATAAAATACGTGTGTCAACGTATATTAGTTAAAAAAAGGGACATTGTTCTTTTTAGGGTCATCCTTCTTAGGCGACATTCTTCGTTCATTGGTCAAACGAAAACAATGAACTTTAAAAAAAAAGGTTCATCCTTCATTCATTGGTCAAACAAAAAAAAGGCGTTGCAAGCTAAGATTTCAACGTGCATTCGAAAAACTTTTGAAAAGGGTCATGCACAACGACCGCTGACTGGTACACTTGGGAAACACAAGTAAAGCGCGCGTCGCTTCGTAAGTTAAAACGACTATATCGTGAACAAGATCGACTGTGTAAAAACTGCCAATTTAAATCGCCAGACTGACAGCCTCAAAAATTCAAAATTCATTTATTTTGTGAACACAGGGTACAATGATCTTATGTATATAATAGTGTTTGGTCCAACCTATATATATAACCTCGCTATAGATTTTCTTTTTTTTGCTAGCTGTGCGAATCCTTGTCTTTATTCCTATCTGAATCTAACCTCAGAAGCCGGGCATTTATATCTGTTAGCTGTCGTACAGCAAGCGTTATAAAAATATTAATTTTAAATTTTTCTTTGACAGCAATTGGAAGAGGTTCGTCAAGTGGGTTCCTACAAGAAAGGAACTATGATGGCTGGTAAGAATGTGGCCGATATCGTGTGTATTATGAAGACTTTGCCTACTAAGGAGGCTGTAGAAGGGCTGTCTAATAAGGTATGATATCCGTACTTACTAATATTATGCGGCCTACCCAAATGTTCTTTTTTTGGTATTGTTCGTCGAATCGTTGAGCTCCTTAAGTTCCGAGTTGAGCTACACGATTACTGAAAAATGCGTGCACTGACTTGACAGGTCCACTCAGTCTGTGTGGTTCTTTCTTCGAAATACCATTTTAGACGCCAATCTACATGGTATTCACATGATTTGATCAAGCTTCATAGCTTGGCTCATCGCCGCAAGGTTGCCTGTTTGTCGGTCTTCTACAGATTGTACTTCGGTGAGTGTGCTCAAGAACTCCACGACCTCATTCCACCGGCCCCCTTCTACCATCGGACACCTAGACGCACTGCCAGTTACCATCCCTACCTGGTTGATATTCCACCGATTCGCACTAAGCGTTTCCAAATGTCTTTTATAATACGCACAGCAAAAGAGTGGAACTCACTGCCCGCGTCTGTTTCCGAGCGCATACAACCCTAATCTCTTCAAAGTGAGAGTGAACAGGCTTCTTCTGGGTAAGCTCACTCCATCGTCGACTCTGTCTCTGTCGCGTCCGACCTAGACTAGAGTCAAGAGCAAACCCGTCTTAAATAAATAAATAAATAGATTATGTCTGGACTTTATAAGAGACTGTGACCTCTGAGTTTGATTCGGTCTTTCTTCAGACAGGAAACGCCGACCTCTACTAGTTTAAAAAAAAAAAAATTTACGAACGTACTTACAGAAATAAAATCATTTACCATTTATAACAAGAAAATTGAAGCATGGAGGATATTAAAAACATAAAACTGTTTTAAATCTTTGTCATTACTAAATTATTTTAGTATCTAGATTTGAAAGTTTACAAAGCAGATATGATTAAAACCTTTCTCTCCTGTTTAGCCCTACCTATCCATGCATTTAATATGGCCGACATATCTTGGCGAGTCCGAACTTCGCGCAGAAGGCTGCGCAGTAACATTTTTTATGAACCAAATGAGGCGAGTGTGAGTGAGAGAACATGCGCGAAAGTTGAGGAGCCTATGTTCAGACTTGCCAATATATAATACGTCGGCCGTAGTGTACTGGGATGTGGGAATGGGGATTGTCTAAAAATTTTAACCATTACATTTTATTTTAGTTTTTGAAAGTTTAGAGCATTTTGAGAAACTAATTTGAATATTTTGATGATTAGCTCAATAGTTAATTTAAAAAAATATATATATATTTTATATTTTTAAGGTAGGTGACGTCATCAGGGTGCACAAAAATTGTGCCGTTGCCTCACTAGTACAGAATTAAAAATTTAAATCGTTCAACACAACGTCATCCATCTCACATTTGTCAGTGTCAATAGACGTCATACATAATCGAATCTAACCTAACTTTACAAATACAAACTTATTTTTCTAGATTTGGACCGAAACAGTAGCAAATTTTAAACGGAAAGTGGTTTTTGATGATGTAAATCTTCGCAACAATACATTGTATAAACCTTGTAATATTCCACGCCTACATCACGACACCACTTTTCTCGCTAGTCTTCTCTAATACGAACAAAAATTTTGTTTGGACTAGTTGGAACAAAGCACTTCCTGTATTCCATAACTCTTCCAATATATTAAATATTGTAGAGTGTTGAGATAATACGATATTATCCTCTCGAATGTCGGAGACTAAATTGACTTGACTGAAATTGTCAAGCTATATTAGGATTACATTATCATAAAGGTCATTTTAATATTTTCACTTGTCAATTTAGTGTAACTGTCCGACTTAAGACACTTGGAGCATTTTTTCTTATGTCGAACTGTGTAACATAAGACATTCGAGAGGTTATGAGGCAAGTCGCAAGAATAATAATATTGTAAAAATTTTATGCTGAAAATAATGTTTATATTATTTGACAATGACACTTGACAGATAGTAGACAATATTTGTTATTTACTTTTTTTTTATTTTCTGTGGCAACGATACAAAAGTGTACGGCTAAGGCTAACGCAATTTGAAGGGCAAACAAGGTCAATCGTATTTTATCGAAAATATCAATAAAATATGAATATTTTTCTTGATTAATTAGTCCGTAATGATCAATAACGCTATTCCTCGAAATGGTTTTTCAATTACAACATATAAAAAATGTGCCGGTTTGAGGCAAGAAGCAACGGTAACTGCACATTCTCACGTACTTAAGAACCGTCAATTATAAGCTGCTGTTCAATTAATAATATTTATTTTTTTAGGTCAACGAAGAACTCAACAAGTTAATGCGCGCTGAGACGCCCAGCACCTCGGTGACGACAGCGTGCCACGAGCGCGGGTTCACCGTCACGGCGACCACCGCAGCCGTCCGCGTGCTCATCACCACGCTACACCAGAACCTCAGGAAGCTGGAGCCAGAGGTACAGTGCACATCTAAACAAGGACTTTAGTTACAGAGCCGTTGGTCTCGGCTGTCATTCGTGGATCTTTGACAGTCGTTACGGGTCATCAGAAGCCCGAAAGTCTGACAACCAGTCTTACCAAGGGGTATCGTATTACCCAGTAACTGGGTTTAAGTTTTATTACCCAGTAAGTTTGTTCTTGGGATTCATCCGAACTACAGAACCCTTCATTGTGCGTAGCCCGACACGCACTAGGCCGGTTTATTTTTTTTTTTCGTCAAACGTTTACCTCTGTATACTCTGTGACTTAGGGTCGGTTTTGTGAACCGTAGTTAACTCAACGAATGGTTAAACATACTAATTAATGGTTGAATTTTGGCTAAATGTGAAAGGCTAAACATGAATGAGTTATGCCATTAGTTACTATTTTTTAATATGAATGAGGTAACATGAATACATTCATGTTTAGCCTTTCACATTTAGTCAAAATTCAACCATTAGTTACTATGTTTAACCATTGGTTGAGTTACCTACGGATCAAAAAACCGAACTTAGTCACAGAGTATACAGAGGTAAACGTTTGACGAAAAAAAAAACCGGCCTAGTGCGTGTCGGGCTACGCACAATGAAGGGTTCTGTAGTTCGGATGAATCCCAAGAACAAACTTAACATTGTAGTTGATAAACATGTTCTCCCATACATTCCAACTGCAAATGTAAGTTTGTACGCACAATATTGAGAGATATACCATGTCGTTTTAAGTTTCCCTGTAAGTTTTCCTGTAATCTATAGGTTTGAACTATTTTCTGTATTCTTTTCAAAATCAATGGTCAATTTTCGTCTATTTTCTTAAATAACTTTAAAATGGTTTATTTTAAAATTATAAAAAAATACATTTGAGACTCTTCTAGTTAGCCCTTTCATTTGATATGTCACACAGTACAGTTTGCAAAACTTTTTTTTAAATTTTCTTATTTGCCCGCCAAAGTTGATCCCCATATTCAAAATTTATTTATTTACATTACACGTCCGTGTTTGCCAAATTTCAACGTAATCGGTCCATTAGATTCGGAGCAAATTGGCTGTGACAGACGGACAGACAGACAGACACACGAGTGATCCTATAAGGGTTCCGTTTTTCCTTTTGAGGTACGGAATTTGGGATTCCGTACCTCAAAAGGTAAAAACAGAAATTTTGAAAAAAAAAAAATATAGAAAATAGTTCAATACCTATAGATTACAGGAAAACCTATAAGTCGATGGTCTTAAAACAACATGGTAAATCTCTCAATATTATGCGAACAAACTTACATTTTTCCATAGTTAAACGAAAAGGATCCAACCTACATTAGGTGTAATGTGGGTTGGATCCTTTTCGTTTAACTATGGACATTTGTAGTTGGAATGTATGGGAGAACATGTTTTTCAACTACAATGTTAAGTTTGTTCTTGGGATAAATTCATCCCAACTACGGAACCCTTCATTGTGCGTGGTCCGACACGCTCTTGACCGGTTTTTTATTGTTTTAGTTTACTTCAAATGTGTAGTGTTTATTGATAGAGCAATTTATGTCTAAGCTCAATCAAAAATCAATCTGCCTAGCCTTTTCTCAACTAATGTTAGGATCGGCTTCCAGTCTGACCGGATGCAGCTGAATACCAGTATTTTACATGGAGCGACTGCCTATCTGACCTCCAGAACCCAGTTACTGGGTAATACGATAAACACTACTAGATTTAAAAGACACTACATAAACAAATATTCCTCTTCCACTTCCTCATTCATTAAGAGGAATTTATGAGGAAGTGATGAAGTGTGACCTTTACGGAGCTGTGTGCCAGTATCTTTCAGCCCTCCATCAAGCGTCCATAGTGAGCGCCTTTCCAGTGGCGCTGGATTAGTTTACGACGAATTACGAAACCAACTCGAATCTGGAGAAACAGCTTCAAAGATAATTTTCATTTAATTCAACCTCCCTATAGTGAATTTTGACTATTAAAATGTTTTTTTTTTTCTGAATATTAAAGGGCCCATTCGCAATCTTTCTTTAAAAAATCTCTATCTCTATCTCTTCCAGATCTTTCTATCTTTTTCTTTTTTTTAAAATTGCAATTAGAAATCACAGGTTCTATCTTCCTCATCCACATCCTTGAAGGTTGAAGGCATCAACCCACTGCGAATATCCCTTGAACTAAAAAAAAGGAAAAACATTTATGAACTTGAAAACAAATGACTTGAAAGACTAACCGGCGCGGCAGGCGGGACGGGTTTATGCTTGCTTTGGAATTTACTTGCTGCCGATACACACCGTCACGCACACGACGCCCCAAACACGCTCTGTTGGCGTGGATGGTTAAGATACCACCTATTGATGGTTAACATGCCGCAGGTCGTGGGTTCGATTCCCATCCAAGACGAACATTTGTGTGCATGAAGGCTGAGCGCAACGAACGCGCACACCTTGTGAAAGAGGCTACACTCGAGTTCAAAATCAAAAGTCATTTATTCAAACTAGGCTGAGAATCAGCACTTTTTGAACGTCAAAATTACATAAGACAGTCCCCCGGCACGCCCGCCCTTCACCACTTCCTAGTGCTTTAGCTGGGGAGAAGAAGTGGCGCAACAAACTGAAATTGAATTTATACAACACTGCGCAAAATAATTTAGGTATATTACGCAACACAAAACATTAAATTATTTGCTATAAGTAAGCTAGCACACGCCAATATTGGTTGGTTGGGTTGGGGAAAAAGTTTCTTCGCATTTTTTAAGAAAATTCAAAACATTTTTTAATATAGTTTATTTACATTTAACTAAAGTATGTAGGTACCATTTTGTTCGATAACTTTTTGCCATCTTGTAGGTAGGGACATGATCCCATTGCTATAGAAATTTTGGGACTTCTGGTCAAAATACCGCGACAAGTGGTTTTGGCAGTCCTCTCGTGATGTTAACCTGACACTGCCTAAAGAATTCTGAAGAGACCGAAACAGGTGGAAATCTGAAGGTGCAAGGTCAGGACTATACGGCGGATGCATTAACACCTCCCAGCCAAACTCTCTTAAGTTTTGCTGAGTGGCTAAAGATGTGTGAGGTCTAGCGTTATCATGATGAAAAACCACACCCCTTCTGTTGATTAATTCCGGCCGCTTTCTCTCAACTTCTTGCTTTAATCTCATCAGTTGTTCGCAGTAGAGTTCAGAATCGATGGTCCTGCCTGGTGGTAACAGCTCATAATGAATAATGCCCTTCCAATCCCACCACACACACACAGCATCACTTTGTTGCGAGTTAACCCGGGTTTCGCCACAGTCTGTGAAGCCTGACCGGCCTTTGACCACGACCTTTTTCGCACGTTCTTGTCATACGTGATCCACTTTTCATCACCAGTTATCAGCTTCTTCAAAAATGGTTCGGTTTCATTACGTCGTAATAAAGAATCACAAATGAGTACACGGTTCATTAGGTTTCTTTCAGTGAGCTCGTGAGGTACCCAAATGTCGAGCTTTTTTGTGTACCCAGTTTTTTTCTAATGCGCCAAAACTGTTTTGTGGTCAATTTCCAGTTCTTCAGCTACGTCGTAACTACTGATATGCCGATCTTGCTCCACTTTTTCAAAAATGGCATCCATTTTATCCGTAATAGGGCGACCAGAACGACGTGCATCTTTGACATCAAAATTTCCGGATTGATAACGCTTAAACCAAATTTGTGCTACTCTCACAGACACTACACTAGGTCCATAAACATCGCAAATTTTTTTCGCGGCTTGCGTTGCATTTTTACCTTTTTTGTAGTAAAATTTTAAAATGTATCGAATTTCTTCATTAGATTCGCTCATCTTGACGGTACGAAAAACAAATGAAAATCACACAATTTCCTAATTTGAATTTGGAATTATGTTCTTTAAATTTAAACTTTCAATGATACCAAAACGAGCCAGATACAAATAGTATAGCCGAAGAGATTTTATTACAAGTTCATACATACTATAATGCGAAAAGACTTTTTCCCCAACCTAATACAAAAAAAAAAACGAAAGCTATACTCAAGCAGAAATAAAAATACAAAACTAAAGACGTAAGCAGAACTTTACACCTAAATAAAAGCCTCCAGTAATAAAGGATGTGCCCACAAACAAAACCAAGGTCAGCAATGCGACCTGATTGCTCAGGCAAGAATAATATGATCAATTGTCGAGGTCACTAGCTAACCACATATTGCAATACCGCAGTTGAAAAAGAAGCCGGACTATGACAGCTGCCCGGTTTCATTCGTCAAACGGTAGATCCGTATGGGGTCGCTCGACGAGTAGAACCGAAGATACAAGAACGGCGATTCAGCCTCCGTCACTAAAATGTTCCTCCCAGACGCGATAAATGCCTTCAAGGAAACTAGATTTTTCAATAATAATAAAAAAAAAACAGCTGAAGGAATGGTCGTAGAGATTCGGCGCTGTAGTACAAAAATAATTAGGAGGATTTCCCCAACCAGGGTAGCATGCTTTTTTTCCTTGGACGTCGGCACTTTGTGTGTTTTGGGCCCACCTTTGTATGAAACGTGAATGGTCTCCTTTCGAATTGTTCCCTTTACGTCGAGCGGTGAGAGTCATCTCGCTTTTATTCCCTTTACGTCGAGCATACGATTTCTTCCTGGCTTTTATTCCCTTTACGTCGAGTGCCGAAAATACAGTCAGAAATAAAAGTGAAATACGGTTAATGATTTATTCAAAGTAGGTACAAGTTAACACATTTAGTTATTAGAACCTCTATCCAAGTATTAAGATAACATTATGAACAATGAAACAAGCTAATTGAAAATGTATGTGAAATAAATGTGATTTTTTCTAAAATTATTCGCTTTTTATTTTTGTTTTGACAGTACCTTTCCAAACTCGATGTAAAGGGAATAGAAAGCGTAAACATCAGTATCCTTACAGAAGACTCGACGTAAAGGGAACAATTCCTCCTTTCAACTTAATTGGTCCATTAGATTCGGAGCAAATTGGCTGTGACAGACGGACAGACAGACACACGAGTGATCCTATAAGGATTCCGTTTTTTCCTTTTGAGGTACGGAACCCTAAAAATATGTATGTTTAGGTAAAGGTATTCTTCTATAGGCCTATGGCGCCTGAAATAAATGGTCATCATCTGCCTAGCCTTTTTCCAACTATGTTGGGGTCGGCTTCCAGTCTAACCGGATGCAGCTGAATACCAGTATTTTACAAGGAGCGACTGCCTATCTGACGTCCATAATCCAGTTACTGGGTAATACGATACCCCTTAGTAAGACTGGTTGTCAGACTTTCGGGCTTCTGACGACGCGTAACGACTGTCAAAGATCCACGAATGACAGCCGGGACCAACGGCTTAACGTGCGTTCCGAGGCACGGAATAGTTTCGGTATGTAAAGATGGTCACCCATCCATGGACCAACCCCGGCAAGCGTAGATTAACCTGATGGATCGACCCGTGCAGCACCGCCTGAAATAAATGGTATTTTTATTAAATTAATTTGATTGTCATCAGGTACATCTGGAGTACAAGGTCATCAGCAGCCACCTGGCTGCTATCCGTCACAGCCGCTGGTTCGAGGAGAATGCTCATCATTCCTCTATTAAGGTCAGTCAACATGAAGTGTAACATTCATATAGCTGGGTCATAGGCCTCTTCACTGTGAGAAGGAGAGGGCCGTAATCTACTACATGAACGTCGATGGCTGTACGAGTAGGGGAAGAGAAGACCAAAGAAACGATGGATGGACTGTGTGAAAGATGATATGGCCAGAAAGGGAGTGACTACCGAGATGATGACTAATAGAGAAGTATTGAAAAAAGGGACATGTTGCGCCGACCCCAAATAGATTGGGATTAGATTGAATTTGATTGTTAGGATTGTATTTGATTTACCTATTTATAATTTTATTTCATTTTAATTTTTATGTGTGGCAATGGGTGTTATTTACCTGAAAATAAATACATTTATTTATATATAAGGGCAGGAGAATGATGATTGACAATCGATGCCAAAATATACGATGGTGTGTCTGCTTCTAAAATATGTGTGACGTCGTGAGACGATCACTTAGGGTCGATTTTTTCAACGTCAGATTTCCTTTATCCGTGGAATAAAATTGAGGTCTGACACTTTTCTTTTGTTATAGAAACACTGTCAAAAATTCAAGATAATTTCACGTATTAAAAATCAACCGTAAGTCATCGTCGTGAAAATGAAACCAACCTATTATGACACTAAGTTTATACCCACAGGTACTAATCCGCCTCCTCCGCGATATGTGCCAGCGCCACTCGGGACTCGAACCCCTGACCCCGTGGATGATCGACCTGCTAGCCCATCACTGCATTATGAACAACCCCGCTCGACAGGCTCTGCCTATTAATGTGGCTTTCAGGTAATTTCATAATGATCGTAGCCATCATCTGTGATTTCTTTCTTTGGCGTTCTTTCAATCGGGCCGAATAGTTTTGTATAAACAATTATTATGTAAATAGACCTACGACGATATTGTTTCGTGTAACTACGGAGTAATCAACTGGTCAGACTCAGTTTTATCATCATTCAATATCGATGTTACACATCACGTCTGTGAAGTTTCGCTAGTTCATTTTAATAGGTCTATGAAGTTCTCGATTTTTGACACCGGCTAGTGTGAAGATCATTAATTCTATTTAGAATTCCAAATTCAAATTAATTGTATACAGGGTTATTTGTAAAACACCAGCAAACTCTTAAGGGGTCATTGTACTCATCATTATGAACAACTTTTACTATGGGACCAAACCTGAAATCGCGAAAAAAAAAATCAGCTGTTCAGTATAGTGTATGTATAATGTATAGTACCTATGGACGCTTTTACCTTTGGACATTGATTATAATAAAAAAAAAACTGGCAGTACTTACTAAAAATATAATATTGCAACACTGTGGTGGCATTTTTATTATCTAGCAACACCAGTGAGTGGCGTGACGCTATCGGTGTTGTGTGCAGTGTGAGGCCATTTTGGAGATAGTCTGAAATGTCCATAGGTACAATACATGAGCCTACATTTTGACGAATTATGCGAACATAATTGTACTGAACATCTGATTTTTTTTTCGCGATTTCACGTTTGGTCCCATAGTAAAAGTTGTTCATAATGATGAATACAATGACCCCTTAAGAGGTTGCTGGTGTTTTACAAATAACCCTGTATAATATAGCATGACATTTAAAATAAATCAGTTGTTCATTTGTTTTCCCGCCGTTCGATTTTTCTTTGATATCGACGTTTCTGTAACCATGGAAAAATGCAACACAGACAGCAAGCAGTATTAATAACGTGTATGTATGTGTATTGCCCGCTTCCGTTCTGGAAATTTAGACAATGAGCCAGGGGAAAAATTTCAAATCCAACAAGGTGGTGAAACACGCCATTAAAGAATTTTTCGATTCTCGTTCACATGATATCTACAGGGTTATTGGTAAAGCACCAACAGGCAACAACCTCTTAAGGGGTCATTCCCAAATCGCGAAAAAAAATCAGCTTTTCAGTAAATTTGTTCGCATAATTCGTCAAAATGTACTGTACAGCAGCTTTTTTTTTCGCGATTTTAGGTTTGGTCCCATAATAAAAGTTGTTCATAATGATGAGTACAATGACCCCTTAAGAGGTTGTTGGTGTTTTACCAATAACCCTGTATAGCAGAGGCATCAACGAACTTTCATTGAAATGGCAAAAGTGCATCGACAATATTTCTTTTAAAAAAAATTGTTTGATTTTTTCTATGTAAATCGACTATTTGGACTTAACTTTGTAACTGAGAAAATCTGCGTACCCCTTTGAAAGTACAGACGTGATGTTACTTATATTATTTTTTCTAACAGGCGAGCCCTCTCCCTGCTAGCGGGAGGTCTATTCCTCCCCGGCTGTGCGGGTCTAGCTGACCCGTGTGAGGCGGCCCACGCTCGTGCTCACACTGCCTTAGATCTCGCTGCACAAGACTTGGCTGCTGCTACAGCTCAGACGTGAGTATTAATAAAACCTGGTTACTGAATAATTATAACAGTAACTGAAAGAGTAATGACGTTATGCTATCCAGCTTCAAAAAACTTGAGTTCAAAATTACCTAACACTTATTTTTATTTATTTATTATAACTTTATGCACAACTAAAAAAAAAAAAAACAAAGACCGTACAAAGGCGGACTTAATGCCTGAGGAATTTTCTAACAGTCAACCTCAGGGTGATGCAGAGAGAAAACATGATATCCCGATATTTTATGGAAAGGATTTTATTACAAATCTTTTTTACGAAAAAAAAAACAATGGATTTCCAAAAAAAAAAAAAACACTACAAAGTGAAAAATAACTTTAATTTCGGAAGTCGGTCTCTTTGGTTTTTTATTTTCGTTTTTTTGCTATCGAGTTCCGAAATTAAAGCTATTTTTCACTTTGTAGTGTTTTTTTTTTTAATTATTGTGGTATCAACCCCACACAAATTCTAATACTGCAAAATAAATTAGAACGTCATCGACATAGACTATGTGGGAAAAATACGTATTATTGATGCTATCTCAAAAACTATCGAAGTAAAATTATAAATTTTACATGGGACAATCTTCGAGGTATATCCTCCCTAATAATACAAGAATCGCCAAATCTGACTACTCTGTAAAAAATGCGTGGTTATGACCACATTAAAAAAAATGTAGGTATACATACGCATACGCCTTGACTTGAGAACCTATTTTTTCGTCGTTTAAAAATATACTCCATTTATTGACTTATTTATTTATGTCTATTATTGATGGAAACGGGGTACTCTCAGATGTGCAAGTTATTTTATATATACAGGGTTATTGGTAAAACACCAACAACCTCATTGTATTCATCATTATGAACAACTTTTACTATAGCACCAAACCTGAAATCGCGAAAAAAAAAATCAGCTTTTCAGTACATTTTGACGAATTATGCGAACATAAATGCACTGAACAGCTGATTTATTTTCGCGATTTCAGGTTTGGTCCCATAGTTAAAGTTGTTCATAATGATGAGTACAATGACCCCTTAAGAGGATGTTGGTATTTTACTAATAACCCTGTATACAATATAAAATAACTTGCACATCTGGTGATGAAGTAATTTACACAAATTGAGTGTAAATAAATAATCATATTATTTATCCACAGCCTACTGCGCGTCGTAGCCCGCGGCGGGCACCGCTACGTGCTCGGACTGCAGGCCTTCGAAGGCGGCAAGGACATCTCCACTGAGATCACCGTGTGGGACGGCGTGGTGGTGTCTCCACTGGCCCCGGCTTACCAGGAGGCAACGGAAGCTATGGATACTGATGATAAAGGTAATCCAATCAATCTGCCTAGCCTTATCCCAACGACCTATGTCGAGGTCGGCTTCCAGTCTAACCAGGTGCAGCTGAAGCTGACCGCAACAACCTCATGCACGCACACGCTTTTATAGGTAGCACGATAGGATTATTCTGATCTGTCACACTGCTTTGTCCCCATAGAGGGACAGAACGGAAAAAAAAAATGATCTGTCCCCCTGTTAGCAACGAGGGGACAGTTCTAACTTTATTCACTCCTATCTGGGACAGATAAGAGTGAATAAAGTTGCTAACAGGGGGACAGATCAAACGTTTTTTCCGATCTGTCCACACACCGCTTTGATATGATAATTAGTAATAAGATTTATTGTTCTCATGTAAGTGACGATTGTCTTAATGAGAAATAAAGTTCTTTAAACCGAAGGAGACAAAGCAGGGTGACAGATCGGAATAATCCGCACGATACCCCTTGGTAAGACTGGTTGAACTTTTTGGGCTTCTGTTCTGACTACCCGTAACTACTGTCAAAGACCTACGAATGACAGCTGGGACCAACGGCTTATAACTAGCTTCAGCCCGTGACTTGTCTGCGTGAAATTCTGACTTTTGTTCTTTTTTCTCGGTTCCTGAGGGTCTTAACGTGATGTTAAGGGGCAAGCGTCAGGTTAGCCCGCGAAATTCAAATTTTCTTGCAATTTACAAGTCGGTATTATATTGTATGTTGATCAAATTATAATTTGCGGTCGTAACAAGTATCTATTTACATAATTAGATTCATTAAAGTGATCAATACAACTCTTTAAGACCAGGTCATTCATTCTGCCTAGCCTTTTCCCAACTATGTTGGGGTCGGCTTCCAGTCTAACCGGATGCAGCTGAATACCAGTATTTTACATTGAGCGACTGCCTATCTGACCTCTCTTTAAGACCAGGTAATCCCAAAAAATTACTATTTCATGAAATCTTGACATTTTAGAATTATACTAACTTAAGGAGTTGTATTACTGATTCTATTGTATATAATTCTGTAAATACATATTTGTTACGGCCGCGAATCATACTTTATTTAACATACAACTTAATACTGACTTGCAAATTGCAAAAAACGTAAGAAAATTTTAATTTTCCGGGCTACCCTGACGCTTCCTCCTTAAATAGCCTATAGCCTTCCCCAAGAATTGGGCTATCAAATGCAAAAAAAAAATTTTCAAATCCGACTGGGAGTTCCAGAGATTAGTGCGTTCAAACATACAAACAAACTAACTATTGGGCTTTATTATTAGTATATATTATTATATTAATCTTTTTTTTTTCAGATGATGACGGTCAAGATGGAGTTGCGGCTTAGATTTATAATTTAGTATAAGTTTTATATTATAAAAGATCTTCTATAATAAATAAATATGCCGTCATACCAAACTTGTTTTTTTATTTGTTTATTTAAAGACTCGCTCCCTATTAGTCGAGACTTCTACTAAATTGGTGAAATGTAGGTTTGCTTTTTTTTTTAATAGCATTGCTGAGCAAAGGCCTCCCCCAAATCCTTCCATGCATCCTTTTCCAGAGCCACCTCGATCCAACCCTTGTGGTACGCGTCTAGGTCGTCTCGCCACCTCTTCCTGGGCCAGGCTCGGCGGCGCCGTCCATTCTCTGGCACCCACCGAGTGGAGACTTGCACAGCGGTCGCTATGCATGCGGCTGACAAGACCCGCCCAATCCCATTTTAGCTTGGCAGCCTTTTTGCCTACGTCAAAGATCTCTGTTTTGGAGCACAGTGCGGTTGTTTCGTATTCTGTCTGTTCGATTTACGCCCAGAATGCTGCGCTCCATTGCTCTTTGGCAAGGTTTACTATACAAGGTCAAATTAACTTAGCTAGCGAAACTACAGGGACGCGATGTGTATCGATAAATAAAAACGTGAAAAAAGACCTCATTGATTCCAATTCTTAGTAACTATAGGTGGGAGATCGGTCGGAGAAGGCAACGCACAGAACAATGGAAAGCTATGGGGGAGACGGGTCCCCTGCAAAAAAAATCAAAAGTCATTTATTCAAACTAGACAGAATCAGCACTTTTCGAACGTCAAAATTACATAAGACAGTCCCCCAAAACGCCCGCCCTTCACCACTTCCTAGTGCTTTAGCTGAGGAGAAGTGGCGCAACAAACTCTCTAGCAGCACAGCTGTCTGTTCAGTTAAAAAAATGATTGATTGTATACAGCACTGCGCCAAATAATTTAAGTATTACGTAACAAGACATGAGATTAAATTAAATTCATTGCCATAAGTCAGCTAGCACACTCCAATATACCAAAAAAAAGCAAAAAATAAATCGAAAACTATACTCAAGCAGAAATAAACATACAAAACTAAAAACGTAAAAAGAACTTTATAACTAAATAAAAGCCTCCAGGCATAAAGGGCGTGCCCACTTGGCCGCTAGGCATAAAGGGCGTGCAGTGGGACAATATAGGGTCAAATTAAATTAGCTAGCGAAACTCCACAGACGTGATGGGTATTGATATCTAACCACGACAAGTCAAGGGGTCACTCAGTCAGGAAGATGAAGCCAGTTGCTCAGTCCAAAGCGTACTAGGTTCCTATGGAGAGAACGGTACAAGTGGAACGGTGGTGAGTGAAAAAGAACGGACAAGAAACTCCACGGACACTCTTTTCATCATTCTCCTGCCTTTGTCCCAATTTATTTGGGGTCGGCGCTACATGTCTTTTTCTTCCATACTTCTCTATTAGTCGTCATCTCTGTAGTCACTCCCTTTCTGGCCATATCATCTTTCACACAGTCCATCCATCGTTTCTTTGGTCTTCCCTTACTCGTATAGCCCTCCACGTTCATACTCAACACTTTCCTGATGACATTTTCCTTATTCCTCCGCATCAACCGATTTCCACACAACTTTTCAGTCACCGGTGTCACTTTCAGACTTCCTCTTACATACTCATTTCTTATTCTATCCATTCGCGTAATACCACACATCCCTCTTAGCATTCTCATCTCGGCTGACACCCTTTTAAATCAAAATATTGGTTATTATTCATGTTGAAATTATACATTGAACGATACAGAACATTAAAAGAGTCCGTCTTCAAAATATAAAAAAAAAAAAAAACAAAAATTAAATCAAAATAAGAAGACCAGTCTCTACCACAGAACACTGTTATCCTAACGGGTCCCCACAACTCCTACTAGTTTACCTATGAAATGATATTCCTTATACAGGGTTATTAGTGATTGTGCTCATCATTATGAACAACATTTACTATGGGACCAAACCTGAATCCCGAAAAAAAAAACACCTATTCAGTACATTTTGACGAATTATGCTAACATAAATGTACTGAACAGCTGATTTTTGTTCGCGATTTCAGGTTTGGTCCCATAGTAAAAGAAGTCCATAATGATGAGTACAATGACCCCTTAAGAGGTTGTTGGTGTTTTACCAATAACCCTGTATAGTCATGACTGCTGAAGGCATTAGCAAAAAAAAAGCGAGAAGAATTTAAATGTCTACGAAGCTCGATTTACACACAGCCCACAGTGCGGCGCCCGTTCACTTGCATAATATATACCTGACACGCAGTTTTTTTTTTATTGCCATCTCGCAGGGCAGCCTAAGAGGTTGTCGGCAGGCTGCTTAACTGGACTTTCCTGTGAGTGTCAGAATAAATTAAGGCCTCCAGCCAGGGCAAAAAACTTAAAAACTAAGCGACCACGCTATGGGCACCGCCTGTGGGGTACGGAACTATAGACCTCGGCTTAGAGCGTCGCCGGGGGAGGACAAGGGACAGGCTGGTTCTGGACTTCTAGTATAATCATACTAGAGGTCATTTACAAATAAAGCCCTACCATTTTAATTTGTTTTCTACATTTTTGAAGTAAATCTTTCGACCCCTAGTTGGTAGGGCTTAATTTGCTGGAAATGACCCCTAGTAAAACCTACTTTCAAGGAATAGGTCGAAATTACAAGCATTCTGTATACTTATGATCACTCCTGTGAAGTCTGTGCATCTGTCACAGCCAATTTGTTCCAAATCTAATAGACCAAGTTGAAATGTGGTACACGTATGAATTTCTGTAACCCAAACACGGACGTATATAAATTAATTTTGATATGGGGTAAATTTTGGGGGGGGGATAAGAAAAATTAAGAAAAAGGTTTGCAAATTGTTCTATGTGACATGTCAAATGAAAGGGCTTACTGTGAGGAAATAAAATATGTTCTAAGTGGTTGGGTCTGGTTTCCGCACTTAGTCCTTCAAGTGGACCATTGTACGTGAGCCACGGCCGCCGTCGGTGGTTATTCCAAGCACCTCACCTCCCTCCAGAAGTTGATCACGGCTTCTTGTGTGATCAGAACGTCTGTGAAAGATCTGGGTGCCCTGGGGGCTTCTGTTCTAATCTGGGTAATGCCTGTGCGAAGAGCACATGCGCAAAGGTTTCCTCAGCCTCCATGCAAGCTCTGCACAGAGGGCTGTCCGTTATGGCCATTGTGTGAAAGTGTTTGTTTAGTGAGCAGTGTCCTGTGATGGTGCTCTTCAACATCCGCAAGCCATTCTTGTCCACTGATTAACTGGATGTCACCATAGTGACATACAGTCAGAACAAAATGTCGATTATCAACTCAGTTTTCTAAATCAGCAGAAGTAAAATTAAAATCAATCTGCCGAGCCTCTTCCGAATTATGTTGGGGTCGGCTTTCTGTCTAACCGGATGCAGCTGAATACGAGTATTTTACATAGAGTGACTGCCTATCTGACCTCCGCAACCTAGTAACTGGGTAATACGATGTCCCTTGGTAAGACTGGTTGTCAGACTTTTGAGCTTCAGCCGGGAGCAACGGCGTAACGTGCTTTCCGAGGCACGTAGGAGTCTCGGTACGTTAAGATGGTCACCCATCCACGGACCAACCCTGGCAAGCGTAGCTTTACCTGATGGTTCGACCCGTGCGGCTGTTATTACTTAGCCACGAGCTCCTCGAAAAGAATTACGAAACGAAAATAAAATTCTAAAACTACTGTTTGAATATGTTTATCTTTAAAACAAACCCTAAGTATTGCATTCAAGTATACATATTCTTTTCCCATCTCCCAGGATTCTTCTTCATAGCAACTTCCCCGTAATGCTCTCAATCCAAGGTAAATAATGGGAGACCCTGGTGTACATACCAGAACTGCCAACGTAACCGCAAGCTCTTCCATACGAGGTGACGCCGATAATAGTGTATAAACACTTGGATTTCTTTTTTCCTTCGGTCTTAACTTGGAGAGGGCCGCCGCTGTCACCCTGGGGAGAAAAAGGTACTTTAAGGGGCAGTCTCAGGAGATCTTGTTATGGGATTTTGATAAGTTTATTTAAAAAACTTAAAGTAGCAGAATATTTAGTACCTTTTTTTATTAATAAACTTCCAGGATACTTACAAACGTTATACAAAACGAGTTCGAAAAGTTATAAGTACAAATCAAAACGTTTCTTTACACAAAATTTCTCCTAAATTATGTATTGTTTATTATGTAACATTGTAAAAAAAAAAAATTAACGGCTCGCCAGCACACAGATAAACCCTGAGAGGTTTGCGTTGTGTGGCTGAAACTATTAAAAAATATGTATTAGGCTGTGTTTTAGAAATAAATTTTAAAAAAAAGTAGCTACTAAAAAAAGTGAAAAAATCGGATTGAGATTAAACCTCGTTGTTATAAAAATATTGAAAATCACTAAAAACTGCCGTATTGTGATATCTATGGCGTAAACTTCTCGGCAGTCCCCATAACTGCGAATTTTTTTATTGTACTTTTTTTTTAGGTTTTTTTTTATTTATGTTCTACATGGGTGTCATTTTCATGGTAACAAAACAGGTCAAAATTAAAAATAAAGATCGCGTCAACGTAAATTTGCTAAACTTTTATCATTGGTATCACTTTCATGGTTTTCGAGGGAGATGGCAAAGAAAATGGGGCCAAAATCAAAATTAAAAATGGCGCCACCGAAATTTTGCAAATTTTTCGTCATGGGTGACGTTTTCATGGTTTTCGAGATCGCTGATAACAAAACTGAGGTCAAAATCAAAATTTAAGCAGGTGCCACCGAAAATTTGCAAAGTTTTCGTCATGGGTGTCGTTTTCATGGTTTTCAAGGTTGCTAATAACGAAAATGGGGTCAAAATCAAGATCAATTCAGAATTCAAGATGGCGTCACCGAAAATTTGCAAATTTTTCGTCATGGGTGTCATTTTCACGGTTTTCAAGGATGCTGATAGCGAAAATGGAGTCAAAATTAAAATTCAAGATGGCGCCACCGAAAATTTACAAATTCTTCGTCATGGGTGTCGTTTTCACGGTTTTCAAGGATGCTGATATCGAAAATAGGGTCAAAGTTAAAATTTAAGATGGCGCCACCGAAAATTTGTATTTTTTTATTATTTATCATCAACGTTATTTGATCAATGAAATTTGTTGTATATTGTACTGAATGGTATGCTTGTTAGATAATTTCACATTTAAGTTATCCCTCACAAATTTGTTTTTTTTTTTTCATGAATGTAACAGTGTGTTACGTTACAGTCATGTTTATGTTGCGAATGTTACTATACAGCTTTTCCCGCGGCTTGACCCCCGTGGTCTATCCCACAAAAATGGTGCAATTTTCTGGGATAAAAAGTAGCCTACGTCTCTCGCCGGGCCATAAACTACATCTGTGCAAAATTTCACGACAACCCTATAAACATACAATACGCATTTGATAATGGTTGAAGGCTTAGGACCTGCTTCTTGAATAACAATGGGTAGTAAGCTGCCAGAACTATCATTATATTTTCAAAACTAGCTGTGCCACGCGACTTCGTTCGCGTGTAAGTCGTAATAAGATACATAATATACTAAAATAACAGCCACATTTTTTTTTAATAGAACTCCCTCGTCGCGTTGCATCGCCCGCCGCGCTATTTCTTCACAATTTCATGGGTTTTAATTTTTTTGCGCGGAACCCTAATTCTTTTACTAAAATAAAACTAGCCTATATTACTCCTTATAACATCAGCTAAATGCCAATGAACATCCCGTCAAAATCGGTCCAGCCGTTTCGAAGATTAGCCGGGACAAACAGACAGACAGACCGACAGACAGACAAACAAAAATTTCAAAAATTGTTTTTTGTTATAATATACTTTCATATGCATTTAGTAAAAAGCTGTTATTTTAACATGAACAAACAGACACTCCAATTTTATTTATTTGTATGTAGATATAGATTAATTTTGGATAGGTATATATAACAAGAATCGTAGGATTCACCCAAACCGCTTAACCTATTCATAAAAGATTAATACTTAAATGATAAATGGTTTTTATTTCTGTAAAAACACTTTAACAAAAATGGTGCAATAGTCAATAAAGTCTTAGGGCTAATCGATAAGAGCTATCAATAGTCAGATAACTCATAACCAGTGATCGGTTACACGGGCGCTAAGGGCCGGTTTCTTGATCCGTAGTTAACTCAAGCAATGATTAAAACATAGAAACTAAAGGTTGAATTTTGGCTAAATGTGAAAGGCTAAACATATTTCTTTAACATGAATGTATTCATGTTGACTCAGTCATATTAAAAAATAGTAATAATGGCATTTTTGCAAACAGATTTAGCCAAAATTCAACCATTAGTTACTATGTTTAACCTTCGGTTGAGTTAACTACGGATCAGAAAGCCGGTCTTAATATAGGTACCTAAACTTCAATACTATTCCCACGAAAGAATAAGACGGACATGCCCTTTTTTTAGTCTTCTGTTCGTATAAAATACAATAAATTAGTCGATTCGATCAGTAATCTGTTAGATAGATAAATCAATTTCCACTACTTGAGCACATTGTGCACATTATATTTTTTATTGATATTCCATTTGTTTTAAATAAAATAAAGATACTAAATCAAAATTACCACTGCTATAATTTCATTAAGTTTGTTATAGTTGTTTTTTTTTTTGAGATGGCTTTGCTCTTGACTCGAGTCTAGGTCAGAGGTGACAGAGACAAAGTCGACGATGGAGTGAGCTTACCCAGAAGAAGCCTGTTTTTTAAAAAAAATGTTCAATCCCGTGAACCCGGTATTACTTATTTATTCAAAAAGGAATGTCCACCGATTATCCGATCACTGAAAAATAAATGATAAATGATTTTTATTTCTGTAAGTAGGTTTGTACAAACACTTTTACAAGTCAATCATGTTTTTTTTTAAACTAGATGAGGTCGGCGTTTCCTATCTGACTACTCTGAGAAGAAAGGCCAAAACAAACTCAGAGGTCACAGTCTCTTATAAAGTCCAGACATAATCTTGGTCAGTTCATGTGAAGACCATGTGGATTGGTGTCTGAAATGGTATTTTAAGGAAAGAACCACACAGATTGAGAGGACCTGTCCAGTCAGTGCACGCATTTGTCAGTAATAAAAGTAATAAATATTTCAACTTGACAGCTTTTGTATAGAAAATATGTCAAACTGTCATAATATATTTATTCTTCAGTTACTTATCTGAGTATTGAAAAATCAGCCGTAAATATAATAAACAAATTACCATTTTTTTTGGCATATTTTGAATCGTACCTCAAATAATTGCTATTTTGTTTCCTAAAAATATGTGTATATTTATTTGTAGCGCTCGCGGGCCGCTGCAGCTGCATAGCTCGCTCTACTCGCTTGGCTCGCGCAGGTTGTCCACAGTTGTAACCTTACCTAACTCATATTTTGTCTGGGTGCCCTAGTTTATTTATTGCGACCAATTCGGCTCTTGCATGGTTGGTCACTATTCTAACCTTACCATGTTTGGTCGGAGTAGGTATCGCATAGCGTGCATAATTAGAAGGTCAATAAGTTTTTAGAGGATCATTTAAATGTTTTTAACCTTTTTTTTGGAGCCACACCACAGCTAGGTCTTTCGCTGACACAAAGCCCTCAGTAACCTTTACAGGCTTAGAGCGAGGCCCCAAGTGAGTTGCGCTACGTTACGTCACGTCGTCGCAACAGAACAACGTATTGTATGCCACACCTGCGTTGCGTTGACGCTGCGACAACGCAACGCAAGAGGGTATGCACCCCGTCGCAGCTGCGTCTCAGTTCAGCCTTCGCAATGGATAGATACAAACGCTGTCCGTCGTCGCAGCAAAGTTCTGACAACGCAGCGCATCACCCTCCCTCCCACTTCGTCTCTTGTCCGTCGATCCGTAGATACGTCGCGCGGGATGACGCAACGATCTAATGGGGCATGTCATAAAAAATATATGGAAAACGTCGCAGCGACGACGCTGCGACGACGCAACGCACTAATGGGGCCTCGCCGGTATAACTCGTATGTAAATCTTTATTAGTAAAATAAAGATTTACATACGAGTTATACCGGAGTTATAACATTTCGACCGTCCCTATTAACAATGTCGGATATACATTTTTACCAATATTCACTTTTTTACATAAATCGAATTACAATTTTATAAAAATTCTTCACTGTCAAAACAAACTTTTAACTGAGGGCAGTTCAAAGTTTGCCCTAACGATAAAAAAGAATCTTTATGATTTTAACAATGTCAGTTCTGCAAAAAGACCACTGTTCAGTAGGGACTAAACAGTAGTCTCCCTGAAGAAACGACATTGTTAATGGGGACCGTCGATTTTTGGCCCTTTTAAAAGCGTTTTATCTCCGTATATCTCGTGTGTAAATCTCTATTAGTAAGGCTGTTAGTTTTTTGTATGGCACTTTCGTCATTCGCACTTGCTTGGTTTTTTAATTCAACCAAAAGCTATTGTAGACATAATTTATCATTTTCTTTTTGTATATCTTTTTGTATTTCCTCATCCGCTGATCTTACCTCACAAGTATCATTAATCTGCTCTGCATCTCCATAACATGCTTGGCTGGTTTTGTCGTAGCCATTTTTAAGATGTCTATGAACCGGGTAGGCTTCCATACATTCCGCGTCACTAAATTTATAGATATCCACCTGAAATGAATAAGATTTTAGATAAACAAAAAAAAAAGTTTTTTTTTTTTTAAATTATTCTAAGGCTGTTTCGTCAATAGTCAGCTAACTTTTATCTGAAGAATAAATATGACAGTTTGATATAAAATATTTTCTATACAAAAGCTGTCAAACCGCCATTTTTATTTCATTCACAAACAAAAGCTAACTGACGATTGAAAAATTAGCCCTTAGAGGAAAGAAGAAAGTTAAACGCTTCGATATTTAATTTTCAAAATATTAAATAAATCTGCATAACATTAACATCATGCCTATAATCCCCGAAGGGTTAGACAGAGATATACCTATAGTACACCCACATGTCACCAGTTATGTTTAACTGCCATGTAATAGGAGGCGAGTCTATTGCCTTCAACTGGGCACAAATCCAGACTCCGGGTTGCTACTGAGGAGTTCCAGATGGAAACACTCAATAACACTGCCTGACCTGGGAATCGAACACAAGATCTCATTCTCAGCAGTGAGTAGCGCTTGCGATCACTAGACCAACGAGGCAGACAAATAAAGGTGCAATTTTAACCATCGTTAACCTCTTAATGAGTCATTATCAGTGGTCGGAGTAGGTAGAGCTGTTTTCGCTACTTGCGACATGCGGACATAACATGGATATGCCAAATATTTCTCGGAATCCCGGGAAATCTCGGAATTAAAAAACCATTGTTTAAGTAGTTTTTATAGGAGTAGGTAGGTAGAGTTTTACTTAATTAATTCATATTTCACGAAGCTACTTCTAACAACATTCCAGGACATCCTGTGTGTGTATATAAATAAGTATATACGGTTTGGGTGCTCACCTACTACCTGCTCATAACTGTCCACTTACCCATATTAACTCACTTAAATCAATCGACAATTTCAAAATCCCGGGATTTCAGAGGCATATCCATGTTAACATCAATGTTTGCGGTCATTCACCTCAAACAGCTCTACCTACTCCGACCACGGTCATTATGAATAACTTTTACTATTGGATCAAACCTGTAATCGCGAAAAATAATCAGCGGTTCTCTACATTTTGACGAGTTATTTGCAAACATAAATGTAGGCAATAGCTGATTTTTTTTTCGCGATCAGGTTTGATCCCATAGTAAAAGTTGTTCATAATGATGAGTACAATAACCCCTTAAGAGGTTAACGATGATTAAAATTACACACTGTGTAATATTGATACATTATAATGATACAAAATTTATCAAATCCATTAATTAATTATTATTCTAAGCGGAAAGAAGAAAGTTAAACACTTCGATATTTTCCTTAAACTCATTTTTAAATCATTAAAGAAATATCTTCTTTTATCAATCCTTTTATAATCTTTATTGGTTTTTGGACACTCTAATTTATTCAAAATTAAGTTAAAAATATAATATCTTAACCTACAAACAACTAAAATATGGCGTCGAAAAATTCCTCCGCATCGCTGTCTACAGGGGATGTGCCCAAGAGACTGGCGGCATTGCCACGTTGTATGGTAATGCTTAGCCTCTGGTCAAGGTAAAAGCCAGGCCTTGGGTCACGGGATGTGTCTACCAGCCGTTTGGGGATTTTGTTGAACAAATCATGAGCACTCGGACCCCACGATCCGAGGGTTTCAACCCCAAACGGCTCGAAAATATAGTTAGCGATAAGGTTATTATACTTCCGCCGCTTGAGGTTTTCCGCAGCCGCAGCAGCACCGCCAGCACAGTACGCTGTGCCAGGAAGATGGGAAGGCGCAAGAGTATCGGCACACGTTGCGTCCCACACTAACGGTCTATACACCTTCCATGGAAATAAAGACATGCCGTCCGGTCTCTTGCCATCGTCCCGTGCCAAGCCATTGGGTTCTAATACCGCTGGAACGCCGACGGTGACAAGGTCTCGTCGGATGATGTCATTAATGTTCGCGTGCCGCGTTAAGCGACCCACACTTCGGCTACAAGACAGGCCTTGGTGTCCGAGGCTGTTGACAACTTCACCACAGTGACAGCGATGAGCAGAACAAGCAGGAGCTGCTAGTCGCAGGGAAGCAGCGAGGCGGAAAGTAGTATCGTCCAGCAAAGTGCGTATGTTCGACATGTTAGTGCATGGAGCCACAGGCCCAATTCCCACTCCACAGCCAGTAGGCGTGCACGTGTAGCATACGTCTCAAGGAAATTGTTCTGTACTACTCTGCAGAGCGGCTCATCCCACCGTCTCTGGGAAGATGGATTGTCGGATAGGTCTGAATTCGGAAAAGCGAGTTTCCAGGCAGCCATAGCCTCGGTGAAACAAGGCACGTCAAAATTAACCAGCATGGGGGCTAGAATATTGCTGATTAATTGCTCAGTGCCGTGGATTGAAGATATGAAAGCCGGTAAACTAATACTAGAAATTTTGCGGACGCCGAGGCCTCTCATACGACGGAAGAGTAGTTTGAACCCAAGCTCGATCCTCCATGGCCGCATTTAAGATCGATGTTAAAGTATGCCATAATTCTTTCCAACTTGTCTTAAAGGTGAGTGTGCATCCATAAATGGGAAGCACGAAGTATTCATGTTAATTTAGGGCCGAAACAGCAGTTACGGATTATGGTTATGGCCGAATGCATGTTAATTTTGAAGAATCTTTCCGAAAGTTAATTAAAATTATGTATTTTTCCTCAATACGGGAAAGGAATTCTCGAAAATCGGAGACCCAAGTAGAAAAAGAGAGGTTTTTCAATAATTTTGATTTCTGGGGCAATTGCGTTTTTGGGAAGTGTCAAATCTAATAATTGTTTTTTGTGCCATGCTTCGCCAGCCGGAGCCCTCCGCGTCCAGTTTAATAACGTGCTCAGGGCTGTATTGGGGCTGCCTCGCTGCTGCAGCGCCTCAGGTAAGTTCGCTGAGGCGTGCACCGATTGCTTTCACGCGACCATGCGCAAGCGGGGCGAATCCCAGGTGCATAGGGTATGGGGCAGCCCCAATGGCGTCCTGGCGATGATCGCGGACCGGATGGACTGTCCATATCCAGGCACTGTTGTGATAGGCATGTGGCTGTCAGCAGAGCCGGTTAGATATTAAGTCTTTTAGTTTGCTTTTATTTTGATCGTCCTTGTTGTATACTCCACATATGAGTTAAGGTTGCTCGAAATAAATATATTTTATTTTATTTATTTATTCCCTGGTCTTTATACTTACCACTTGCAATATTTCAGCTAATGGCTTCCGATGGCCTATCGCGCCCCATCCCGTTGCTGTGGCCACTTTGGCCATGTTTTTCCCTCTATGTAGACATGCTGGTATAACTTCACGATTGAATCTTATCCTGGAAAAAGGTGCTGGTATTAGCTTTATTCCTTTTTTCAATCTCATAGCCAACCCCAACATAGTTGAGAAAAGACTAGACAAGATGATGATGCTGACTTTTTTCAACATCTATTCAGCCTCTACCTACCTACATACTGGATGATTTCTTTTACCGTCTTGAAAAAAATAGGGTACAATAGGTGAACGGAGTAGAAGCCTATGGCATACCTAGTTTTTTTTTTTTGTTTTTTTCAATAGCTTAGACAGAAATTGCTCTATCAATAAACATTACACATTTGAAGTAAACTAGAACAATAAAAACAGACATTTTGAAAACTTTATAGACCGTTAAAAGATATCGAAATTCAAATCGTAGTGTGTATGATTAGAATTTCGTTTTTATTTTTCATCCACTGTTGACAATAAATTAGTCAAGATCAGAACCCTAATTGGACGTAGTTATGCTATAACGTTCCAATCCACAAGGTGGTCAAAATTGAGTTTTTGAGCCCAAGCTAGGTATTTTGACAAGTATATAATAAAATAATGTTTATTTATTTAGTTGAAGTGATACATACTACTTAGTTGTACTCGCTACCAAAAAAAAGCGTACCACAAAATTAAAAAAACGCGATTTACTCAGTTCGACCTGCGTGTGGATTGGAACGTTATAGCATAACTACGTCCATTGCGTAGCGTACTCGTAACACATTTTCAATCACAATCATTCATAGGTTTCAAAATTTCGTCTGCTTAACAACGCAGAGCTAAGAGACTCATTGGCGACGTAAAACTGGTGGATGCCAAGCTTCATAGCTTGGCTCATCGCCGCAAGATTGCCTGCTTGTCGGTCTTCTACAGATTGTACTTCGGTGAGTGTGCTCAAGAACTCCACGACCTCATTCCACCGGCCCCCTTCTACCATCGGACATCTAGACGCACTTCCAGTTACCATCCCTACCTAATTGCTATTCGACCAATTCGCAATAAGCGTTTCCAAATATCTTTTATGTTGCGCACAGCAAAAGAGTGAAACTCACTACCTGCGTCTGTTTCCGAACGCATACAACCCTAATCTCTTCAAAGTGAGAGTGAACAGGCTTCTTTTGGGTAAGCTCACCATCATCATCATCATCATCATCGTCGACTTTGTCTCTGTCACCTCTGACCTAGACTAGAGTCAAGAGCAAACCCATCACAAATAATAAAAAATATAAAAACAACGTAAATAACGCAATGAACGTCTCTGAACTTTCAATTCAGTCCCTTTCAGTCCCTGTTGCCAAAAATATATATTTATTTTTTCTTATTTGATAAATAGCTTAAACTTCATCTAAAACTATTCCAAATTTCAAGTTGATAGCATTAGTGGTTCTTGAGATATCCTGCTGTGACAGACAGACAGACTGAGTCGCACCATGAGGGTTCCTTTTTACCATTTTGGTACGGAACCCTAAAAAGTAAAAACCGACTTCAAAAACCTAAAATGAATAAAATAACTTATTTAAAAAATCTTAACAGCTTCTGAAGTCGGTGCCAAGCTAAGGTGCATTGAAGAATTGAAGACACCGACATCAGAAGCTGTTAAGTTTATTTATGAAAGTTATTTTATTTCGTTTTAGTTTTTTGATGTCGGTTTTTACTTTTTTAAAACTAAATTTATTTTCCATTTTTAGTTGAATGCCTATACAATTACATAAGCCCAAGACGAGCGAAACGAAGAATCATCAAAATCCGCTTAGAAATGCCAGTAATACAGTACATTTATGCATATAACTTCGTACATAAGAATAATTATCCAAACTATTATATACTAAAACTTTCTAGAGATATGTAGATTATGTTAGTGAAAAAATCACCAAAATTGGTTCATTAGTTTTTGAAAAAATTGCGGACATACAAACATACATACGGGTCAAATACAGAACCTCCTTTTTTTGAAGTCAGTTAAAAAGAAGACACGCTGCGCCAACCCTAAATAAAGTGGGATAAGAGCAGAGTGGGGTTGATGATGGACCAGTTACGTACCTAGCTCCAGTAGCCAGTAATGCGATGTCATGATACTTAGAAGGAGGCTTGTAATTCGGATGGCTGATGATCTTGACTATTTCATATTTCTGCCACAAGGCGGGATGATCCGTCCGCTTTAGTACGCCCAAAGCAGCAAATTTTATTTCTCCGCTATAATACAATAAAAATATTGATTGAAATTATAGGCACAGTCTTGGTACAATACAACCATTTTGTTCATCCAATTAGCATTCGTTTGTATTCGTAAATGCGATGATTGCCGAGGGACATTAAGGGCCGGTTTTTTCATCCGTAGTTAACTCAAACTAATGGTTGAATTTTGTCTAAATGTGAAAGGCTAAACATGAATGTATTAATGTTAGCACATTCATATTAAAACATAATAACTAATGGTAGTAGTATATCAGTTATCTGGTTTCCATAGTACAAGCTCTGCTTAGTTTGGGATCACATGACCGTATGTAAAATGTCCCAGGATATTATTATTATTATTAATGGCATAACACATTCATGTTTAGCCTTTCACATTTAGCCAAAATTCAACCATTAGTTAAGTTTGACAAAAAACCGGCCCTAAGAAAACACTCCTTTTATGGGCAGTCGTAATTATACTGCAGGTAATTTTTTTAAATAGCTACAATTTTTAACGGGCTTTGTAGTTGATAAATTCGTCTGTTTGGAATCAGCTTAAAACATTAGATTCAACTGAATATCTGATACATGGAGCCACTGCCATCTGACCTCCACAATCTAAAAACTGGACAATATCAAAATTATAAGGTAAGATTATTCAGGCTTTTGACTGCCGATGCCGGTACAATTGCACAGGTATTCAACATCCGGGACGGAGAACGATGTAAAGTACTCTCACTAAGGAGTCAGTTCACTGATTCGAGGAAGAGCTTAACTGAAAGTTTATTAAGGTGCTTAACAGAAGCAAGACCACTATACAATATGTAACAAAAACCCTTTAGTTCCTTTTAGGGACGTATACATTTACCTGCAAGCACACCATTAATGAAATTATAATTAAAAATAATTAAGCATTGGCTAGTCTAGAGGTCAACGTCAAATAACTATTTAAATCCAAAAAAAGAATTAAAGTATCTGATTTTACAAGTACATCGGGACGCACGGGCTTTGGGTCGGTAACACGTGCCTACCTACCCCTATCCACCGCCACCAGCCCTGTGAATCACTTACTTAGTCTCCCGCACAGCTTATACTTTCGGACGGATATCGCGTCATCGCTTCACGCAGAATTGCAGAGGTAAGAAATAAGTTTAACATTACAAATATTAATAATTAAATATTTATTTTAATTATTTTAGTTGAACAGTTTTTTTTTTATAAATTACTTGCTTTATTACGTATGCATACTGATTCTTAAAACGTAGGTAGAAGGAACAACAGGGTTTTTGTTACATATTGTATATGTTCCATTGATCGTTGGTCTAGTGTTCGCAAACATGACTGCTGACTCTGCTCAGTGTTGTGATTCCGGGTCGAGAAGTAGCAGCCAGGAATCTGAATTTTTGCCTCGTTTTAGCAATAGTTTCTCCACCGTATCACATGGATTCCATTCATAACTGGCAAAATTTAGACGTACTACTCACCTTTTTCTAACCCTTTGTGAAATAAAGTCGTGATGATTGGTATACTTACAGTGCAGGACTTGATATGCAGTGAGCAGCAGAGAGGATGTACCTATCACTGATGACGGAGCCGCCACACATCCAGTCAGCGTCGTCTGGGTCATCTCCGTAGCCAATGAGAGCCTGTTAACAGAAGCGGCCATTTTGAATTTACTGGTTCAAATTACGAAGAGATGACTACGGGCTACTACTAAGCATTTCATAATGGATAACTGCCCCAGTCGAGGATTGATCCTAAGACCTCAAGCTCAGCAGTCGCGCTAACGAACACAGGATCCACAAGAAAGTCAAAAGAAAAGCGTTATTGGGTTTTATCCACTTGGAAATTGTCAGTAGCGATCCGGATTCTGGATTTCCGCACGGTTCATAATCTGCCTAGCATTTGACCAATCATGGCAGTGTCCAGGCTACATCTGAATACCAGTATTTTACGTGGAGCGACTGCTTATCTAACCCCCACATCTCACGGTGTTACATGATATACGATAAGACAGGTTGACAGACTTCAGGCTTTTGATTACCCATACTGTCAAAGAACTATGAATGACAGCCAGGATCAACGGCTTTACGTGCTTTCCGAGGCACACAGAGGTCTCGGGAAGAAATGGATGGCCATCCATGGACCGACAGCAGCAAACTTCGCTTGATTGGTCGGCCCGTATAGCTACGAGCCCCTTCCGGTGGTGGGTTAATGAGTGAAATAAGTCGCTGGCATGGTGTAAAAATACTCCTTACCAAGCCTTGGGTCTCATAATCCTTCATCCGACTGGTTATGGTGTTATTGAAGGTCAAAATCTCGATGCTATACTAACCATATGAGCGTACTCGTTCCTTTGAGCGTCATAACCTCCAGCTATTACAGTGTCAAGTTTCTTGGGATTGCTGTAACACATGACACTATCGTCCAATTCTGCTAATTCAGTGTACTTGTTACACTTGACTTGTCTGTAGAATTGTTCGAGACAATCTAAAAGGAAAAGGCATAATTGTGTGAAATTACGGTTTACCAGAAGAGCGATGGTGGCGCCACATATCTCTTATTATTATTAAAAGCCTGTATTCTACTGCAGGGAAAAGTCCTCCCTATTCTCTTTCTAACTCTCTCTATCTAAAGCTAGGACCAATTCTTGTTGAAGGAGTCCGGCTCATCCCGCCATCTTCGGGTACTTACCTCCTGTACACGTAAAGTGGGGATTGCTAATTTTTTTTACAGTCAAGTGTCCCAGCCAACCAAATGGTTGCTATTGAATATGTGAAAAAATTCACGTTAAAACATTCAAATTCAAATTAAGTGTATAAACCATGTAAAAATAGACAAAAATAAAAGATAAATGATTTTATTTCTGTAAGTAGGTTTGAACAAACACTTTTACAAGTCAATCATGTTTTTTCTTTTAAACTAGATGAGGTCGGCGTTTACTATCTCACTACTCTGAGAAGAAAGGCCGAAACAAACTCAGAGGTCACAGTCTCTTATAAAGTCCAGACATAATCTTGGTCAGTTCATGTGAAGACCATGTAGATTGATGTCTGAAATGGTCTTTTGAGGAAAGAACCACACAGATTAAGAGGACCTGTCCAGTCAGTGCACGCATTTGTCAGTAATCGCGCAGCTCAACTCAGAACTTAAGGAGCTCAACGATTCGACGAACAATACCAAAGAAAGGACATTTTGGTAGGCCGCATAAATTACTCAAACTGCCAGACCATGATTAAAAATATTATCTAATATAATAAAATCATAACATGTTTAGTAATAATAATAATTTATAAAATGTTTATGCTCGAATAACGCATTGGAGTAGGCGGCGGCATTTTTTACAAACGATGGAAGCAGGATATATAGAACTTACCGTCACTGGCATTTGCGTAGTTACTGATCAAGAATCCGAAGTCATAGTGACTGAAACATGAAAACATTGAAATTCATTTAGTTGGTACAGGCGCCAGCACATCAAGCTACTACAATCTGTCAAATTTCTTTAAGAGGATTGTGAAGCTGTAACTTTTCATACAAAAAGAGATAACGTTTTTCTCCCCGTAAACATATTCTAATTTTCATATTTTTTGAAAATGTTTATTTATTTATTTATTTAAGGACAACAAACAGCAGTGTAATACTAAGTAAACATAGGTTAGAGCTTAATAATAGAGGTAACAAATACACTACTCACAACGTTATCCACATATTACTAAAAAGATCTAGGTACTAGTTGTTAGAATGAACGATATCAAAATAAACAGAATAAAAGTAAACATTACTTAATTAGTAGGGTTCTGATCACTTAATATAGTAATAATTTCTTTTCTAAATATAGCCTTGCTGAGAAACATAATATCAAATGAGCCAAACTGCCTATTATAGGTGTCAACCAATCGACGCAGCGGTGAGCGTACGCCTGAGTTGGTTCTACAAAAAGTAGTAGCAAACAAGTGTCTCGAGCGAACTTCTCGACCATGTACGGTACGAGGGATCAGGTAGCACAAACTGTTCACTAGATCAATACAGTCGACTTTATTACGACATATACTAAATAGGGTCATCATCTCAAGTAGGGTGCGTCTGGATTTTAGAGTAATAAGGTCATATTTTTGCAGTAATAATTGATAAGACATTTTCTTTTTATAGCATCTATAGTGCATTGCACGTAGGAATTTGCGTTGGATCAATTCAATAATGTCAATATACTTTTTATAGTAAGGGTTCCAAATAGGTACTGCGTATTCCAATTGTGGTCGTATTATTGACTTATATAGGTATAAGTAGGTAGAGGGACGGTGGAATTTTCTTGATGCTCTCATTACAAAACCAAACATTTTATATGCCTTGTTGACTATATTGTCTATATGAGCATCAAGGCGAAGCTTTGAGTCCAACTGTACGCCTAGATCACGAAGAGAATTAACTTTGTTCAGTGGAGTGTTTCCGAAAGAATAATTGAAGTTCGTCACGTTTTTCTTCTTTGTAAACGTAATGCTATGGCATTTAGATATACTTAGGTAGATTTTGTTAACATAACAATAGTCTCGGAAACGGTCAAGGTCTTTCTGAAATTCTAAACAGTCGGTTAAATGGCTGATGTTTTTATATATCTTCAAATCGTCTGCATACAGGAGAAACTTAGAATTTTTAATACAGTCTTTAACGTCGTTAATAAATAAAATAAACAAGAGGGGACCTAAAATTGAGCCTTGAGGAACTCCGGAAGTGACCTTAACCATGCGAGACTCATAGCCATTGATAACAACTTTCTGCGTCCTATTGGTGACATATGATACAAACCAACGCAATAAATTTCCTCTAATACCATTGAATGCAATTTTGTCAAGAAGTAGTCTGTGATCAACTTTATCGAAGGCCTTTTGGAAGTCAGTATAGACCACATCAATTTGCTGTCTGCTGTCAATGCCTTCAAATAGATGTTGTAGGAAATGTTGTAGGTATAATGAAAAACTAGGTCCGTACGTTTTTATTATAAAGAAATATTGCATACGATATAGGTTATTAGTATCTAAATATCTATATTTTTGACATAAAAACATCCTCGGGCATTTTTATTTTTTAAAATTAAATTAAATTGAATTACTAAAAACGAAAAGTGAACAGACCTAGATTAAAGTGTACTGAATGTAATGAGACCAAAACTGTCTCATTTCGTAAAGGTTTAGGGGAGTGAAAACGTTATCGCCCGAAACAATATTTATGTAAATAATTGTATGAAATGTAGGTAATTGCCTCCAAGAATCGCGCCGCGTATCGGCACTTCACAATCCTCTTAATAGATTTTCAACTTTATCGCTAAAGCATTAGGTTCAAGGTTGATTGGGAAAATTTGACAGTTTCGGGTAGCTTGATGTGCTGGCATCTGTACATCGTTACAACCCCCCCTCGTTGGTCTAGGAATTTCTCAGCAGCAGCCTGGAGCCTGGATTAGTGCTTGGCTGATGGCAACAGGCTCGCCCCCCATTTCATGGGTCTTGAACATAACTGGCGAAATATCACTCACAAATGTGCCCACATTTCACAAGTTATGTTGAACTGTGAGTATAGAGCCTGCTGAATCCCCGAAGGGTTAGGCTTACCTATGTAAACCTCGGCTTAACCCTTCTAGGATTTTTTTTCAAGATAACTTAGCATATCGAGGGTTCACGGGCTATTTGTATTAAGCGACATTTTTGGAACTTTACAGGAGAGCATTTCAAAGTTTAATTATTCGGCAAAAATAACATTGTAAAAATGGATCAATATTTTTTAGAAGAGTGAAAGAACAATTTCGTCATAGTTATTTTAGTGATATTTATTCTAGAAGTATGTATGTATTTAAGTATTTGTTATATGTTCTGTTAGCTTAGTGAATTGTTTTTTAGATTTTATGTATTTTTATTTTCTCTCTTATTCTTACACACGGTGTCTACATCTCTTTTTATCCTCTGTCCTATCGCAGGTATGCTGGTAGAGATTTCTTTAGAAATAAGCATCACCTTTGTACGTAATTTTCTGTTCCTTTATTCTTGTCTGTTTATTTGTGTGTACATAAATGGTTAAATAAATAAATAAATATTTTTTACGAAAAAGTGGCCTATCGACGGTTAAGAATCAATAGTTTCTATCTCAGTTTATAGGTAGATTATAACTCAATATCGACCAGAATGTCGCTTAATACAATTAACCCGTGAACCCTTTCTGTTAAACAATAGGATCTATTATTGTGATACCTTTGTGAAATCGGTATTTAGTAGGCATATTTTTAAATAATAATAATAATAGCAGGGCAGCATGTGGCGAGCTGTTGGGCAGTAGCGACCCCACGGACCCTATCTCCCGGGAGAAATCTTGTCCTCATCTCTGGCTTACCTTTATTGGCCGGCTGGAGTGAACACTGACGAGAAGCAGAGCTCCCACCTCTTTCTTGCCTTTATTGGCCGGCTTGAGTGGAGATTCGCAAGAGCAAACGTGCTCGGAGGAAGGAAGTATTCCAGTAAGGTGCTGGTAGGGATCTTGACCGTACTTCCGGGATTGTCCTGATAACCGTGGGATACCTCTCTACTCCTCAAGCACCTCAGGAAGTGTTGCCCCCTTGTCACTACGTCACTATGTGCTAGCGGCCGTTTCCGGGGGCCCATTATTGAGTGTGCAAGTCACCCCCTGCCATTTTATCCGTGTATAATATATAACATTGGTCAGGCAGGGGACATAGTTCTTCCATAGTTTAAGTTACCCAATCCACTTTAGCCACCCAAACCCATAGTCCGATATGTTTTGTTTCCACGTACAACAATAGTCCTGCACCAACCGGGAGTTGTCCTTGGGTGCACTTGCATAGTGCATACAGGGATAATCGTCGGTTGGTGCCTCCTTATCATTTAAAATTATTTAAGAGGCCTCTGCGATTTGGCTTCGACTCCTCGTATGCCTTCCAAAGGTCCGGGACCCCAGGGTCCCGAGAAATGTACAAAATAAATAACAATAATAATATCCTAGGACATTGTTCACACACGGTCATCTGATCCCAAACTAGCAGAGCTTGTACTATGGAAACCAGATAAGTGATAAACTACATACACTACTTTTTTTTGTAAATACATACTTATATAGAAACACCCAGACTCAGGACAAACAGACATGTTCATGCACACAAATGTTTGTCCTGGATGGGAATCGAACCCACGACCAGCGGCATGATAGGTGGTATCTTAACCAACCACGCCAGCTGGCCTGTCAAATGAATGGACCTACGAATAATAAAAGACTTATAATTTTATAGTTAAAAAGGCTCACCTTTCATGAACAGCACGGCAGTCGGCACAGCACACTATTGGCTTCAGTATATTGAATGAACAAAACTGAAATCAATAAATTTGGGTTGTGTACAGGGTGTTTGGCGCATGGACCGACACAATTTTTCCAGGGATTTGGGAGGTCATTAGCTAGGTTCTACCCATACACCTTCTGTCCCAAATGTCACGTTGGTTGCATATGTTTTTTTTTAATGAATAAAGTACCCAAAATGTTTCCTTTAATTCGAAATAACTTTTTTGGTTGTGGGTGTAGTGGCACAAAATAAATTTTCTTGTATTCTCCAAAGTCATTTAAATCCAAACACATCTTTGTTTGATACAATTGGTTTCAAGGAAATTACTTACAAGCTTCCAAAGTTTAGATTTCTTGTCCACTAATAATATGTGTTGTTGAAATCTACACTAATAATAAAGCTGAAGAGTTTGTTTGAACGTGCTAATCTCTGGAACTACCAGTCGTATTTGAAAATTTGTTTATGCATTTGATAGCCTAATTATTGAGGTAGGGTATAGGCTATTTAACATCACGCTAGGACCTCTAGGAGCCGAGCAAAAGGAAAACAAAAGAACGCTAAGCGAAAACGAAGTAATTGCGCGCACAGGCGCTGGGTCGGGGGCAGAAATTTCACGCCCATTTCGCTGCTTTGCATGAATACCCGCACAAACCAAAATTTTGAAATTAGTGGTTTATAACACAGCCAAATGCAAAATAGTCCTTATTTCATGGTCAGTAAGACTCACATTCATAACGGCAAAACCGCCGATTATGCCGTGGCTATACTATTTGTATCTGGCTGGTTTTGGTATCATTGAAAGTTTAAATTTTAAAGAACATAATTCCAAATTAAAATTAGGAAAATGTGTGGTTTTTCATCATGATAAACAGAAGGGGTGTGGTTTTTCATCATGATAACGCTAGACCTCACACATTTTTAGCCACTCAGCAAAAATTAAGAGAGTTTGGCTGGGAGGTGTTAATGCATCCGCCGTATAGTCCTGACCTTGCACCTTCAGATTTCCACCTGTTTCGGTCTCTTCAGAATTCTTTAGGCAGTGTCAGGTTAACATCACGAGAGGACTGTTAAAACCACTTGTCGCGGTATTTTGACCAGAAGTCCCAAAATTTCTATAGCAATGGGATCATGTCCCTACCTACAAGATGGCAAAAAGTTATCGAACAAAATGGTACCTACATACTTTAGTTAAATGTAAATAAACTATATTAAAAAATGTTTTGAATTTTCTTAGAAAATGCGAAGAAACTTTTTCCCCAACCTATTATTTTGTATTTGTATTGTAGAACGCGAGTCAGTGACAATAGCATGCTGAAAACTGTGGTGGAGAGTCCTTACTCCCCTTTTCTGAGGCACTGTGTGTGGAGAATGGTCAGAAAGATTATTTCTTGCTTTATCGTTCTCTGCACATCCTGCCTCAGTCACCTACTATTCTTCTATACTGTACTACTAACACTATTGATAAGGTAGTTTACTAATAAAATGGACCATATACACACACACACACACACAGACAGACACACACATATACATACACACATACACACTCATGCACACATGCACGCACATACACATACACACAAGAAATACGTTCATTATTAACCTTATTTAATTTTACTTCCTTATGATTTTTGATAATTGTTTAATTGTGGGTAGATCGACAGGGTCCTCACTTGATTAATAACATAACTTTATGGCCGTCCACTGTCTCTTAAGAAACTAGTTTAAGAGACAGGGTATCAGAAATTGTCATCAGATGTATCGTGTAATTACATCACCATGTTCTACCATAATAATGTAGTTACATAACTTTATATATCTTGATTTGTTACTATTTTTAAGTTTTGTTTTTCTCATCATCTGTACTTTCAAGTTCAATAAACAATTTATTATTATGTTGTCTGAAGTGGATAAATAAATAAAATAAAATTAAACACTATTCTCCTCAAATGTGAAAAAGTAGGACGAAGGTACCTTTGGGAATTTAAAAGCTTTCAAATTAGCCCAGGCGAAGTCACATTTGGTCAGTGTTGTGCAGACGCCTTCAGAGCCGTCTTTCAATATACACGTCGTGCCTGTAAAATTAAAATAAAAAGTTTAATAGGCGCAGTTCGAGTGCGCGCTGTTTGTTTTCGTGAAAACATATTATTGAAATTTTACTACGGTTTCCGATACTGCCGCAGCCTTTGTATTGATTCAACACTAGGCTTAGTAGGCTCATTGCATTTCTTATAAAGTAAGTTTTCACTGATTATAATATTTTTCATTTCTGAGCAGATTTACGGCCGATATGAGACGACATCTGACAATATTTTGCTATTGTAGTGGTATGGAACCACACATGCACACACATGCGCTTAAGTGCCTATAACTTCGCATGTCTGCGAAGTTCAACACACAGTCGTCAGTCGACGTCACGACAACACACAACACTGTCGTTACCTACCGCGTCATTCGCGTCATTTCATAATTGTCATACACAGTCAACAGTCAACAGTCGTCAGTCGACGTCACGACAACACACAACACTGTCGTTACCTACCGCGTCATTCGCGTCATTTCATAATTGTCATACAGTCAGTTATTGTACCGTGTTCATTTTAATATCATTTTATTATCATTTCATCATTTTACTTATGTGTACCACTGAATGAACATTTAATTTCATAGAACCTAAATCACGTCCCAACAAAAGTTCTATACTATTGTCAACTTCATATTAAATTTTAACCCTATTTTGGCCAACATTTCTGTTGTTTCTCTTTAGTTCCTGGTAGTACTTTGTCAACTCTTGACAAGGACACCAGAATAACTGATCTAGCTAAACACGTTATTACGCTAAACGAATTGATATTTCGACACATAGTGAGCATGCATATCTTAGCCTTAAACTATTATTACCTTACCTTAAGTTATTAGCGGTTAAAATCTTACATATTTTTGTCGGTCAGAAATATGGAACTTGCTACCAGTACACCGAGCGAAAAGACGTTTTTACGTCTAAATTTCAGACCGTAAGTAACACCGCGAAAGGATGATTTCCACCAAACGGCTCGCATCGCATCGGATCGGAACAGATTTTACAATCTTTAAACGATATTAAATCATATACACAGTATTTCAAGTCTACAAGTTGTAATTTAAATAACGCACAACCTCTTAAGGGGTCGTTGTACTCATCATTATGAACAACTTTTACTATGGGACCAAACCTGAAATCGCGAAAAAAAATCAGCTGTTCAGTACATTTTGACGAATTATGCAAATATAAATGTACTGAACAGCAGATTTTTTTCGCGATTTCAGGTTTGGCCCAATAGTAAAAGTTGTTAAGAGATTGTGCGTTATTTAAGTTACACCTTGTATATTAACAAGCCGCGCAAAACAGCTTGACCGCGGGCGTCTTCCGTGACACGCGATCGTAGTCATCGTATCCGTATTCGATGCGATACGATCCGTTTGGTGGAAATCATCCTTAAGTCGAAAATTGGTCATGTGATATTTTATACTTCATTGAATAGATTATGTCAGCGCGCATCGTATGATGTAAAAGAAATTTCAAAATTATCCAATCACAGCGCGTTATTCGAATATGGTACCGAGCAAGTGGTTTGTTGTCTCACAACCGCATAATTATGTCGTCAGTCCACCCACAGAGTATATTTATACTGTATATTAGGTTAAACGAGGGACTTATTGAAGGAGGGTAATCAGTATTCGATTCTCGTCTCAAATATGTAAAAATATAACCTTAATTTGTGACGTAATTGTTCAATATAATACATTATTCATGAACACTGAGCGCGCAATAAGTGTACTTGTTGTTGTAAGTAATCACGCGGCAAAAACGTGCCGATCCTGCCAAAAACGAAAAACCCGTGCGCAAACTCCGTCCTTTTCCTTTGTATTGTCTCCGATGCTCCGACAGCACACACTCCCCTCTCGCGCTGACCGCAGTCAATGCGAGTGCGCCGCTATGTCCGCATGTCTAATTGCGCTTCCGCGTATCCCTTAAACAACTCCGCTTACTTCGCCATAAATAGATCCTGTAAACGTGTTGTTAAATAAACAAAAATGACGTCTTATCCATATTCCAGTGAAGAATATTAGGATGGTTCGTGCCTACGCGTTATCTAATGATAGTGTGCGAGGAGCCATTAATTTGTACCGAGAGATGTTTCCCAATCGCTGGCGCATGGGTTGTGAGATTTTTTGTCTCTCCTTAAAACTTATCAAAAACTAGCGCGTTATTGTTACCTATGCGACGTATGGCGGCTATTAAGGCAATCAATAATAAAAATGCAAACAAGGAACGTATCTACGGAACCCTTAACGTGCGAGTTTGAGTCACACTTGGCCGGTTTTATTTAAAAAAGCAGTTACCTCCAAAACCATACATAGGAACAGGATACTTGCCTGGCAGTGCGGCCGTCGCGCGTCGATAGAATGCATTCTTGACACCTGTCAGTTCCATACTAACGAATATGTGTTTTGCAAATTTGATCTAGAAATTGTTTAACTATAGTACATTCGCGTTAAGAATACAGTGAGTCATCATTGTCCGTCGGCCTAGCCCCGCCCCCTAACCAATCAAATCTTTTCAAATTACAAAGTCAAGTTCACAATGACAGTTGAAGACATTGCTTAAATATTTAATCGATGAAATCGATGATGCTAGAAGTAACGGCATTGAAATTATGCGTTTACCTCCGTACCAAACTGAACCCCATTGAGTTGGTGTGGGCCCAAATAAAAAATTATATTGCTGCCAACAATACAACTTTTAAGATGTCTGACGTGAAAAAAATGTTTTATGACGCAATTCGCTTAGTGGACGCTGATCGATGGAAGAAATGCTGAAGAAAATACCATGTGGAATTTAGATGACGTCATGGAACTGGCTGCAGAAAATACTTTTGTTATAAATACTAACGAGGATACTAGTGATAGTGATTAAAATATTATCTTAATGCTTTAATTTTGATTTTAATTTTTTAAGTGTATTTTTATAAATTCATTAAACTTAATATTTTAAAATATAATTTGTTTGAATTTAGCACCACTGTGAATACACCTTTATCTTGCTGTTGCTCTGATGACTCACTGCATTCTTAACGCGAACGAACTATAGCAGGTATCAGGATCGCATTTTCTCGACGGGCCGAACTGTAGTTCTTTATTACTGACACATTTTTTTTTAATATTATGTGACCGGGCCGAGCACCCTGTTTTCACTAAGATGGTAACTTTCCATAAGGTCCAATTTCACAAAACTCTGTTAGACATTAACGAGACATTTAATAACTTCGTAACAGAGCTGGGCGTGCGAAACAGTGTCTAACCCTAAAAGGTGATCAATAAGGTGATCAGTTTGAAAATACAACAGACCAACCCACTCTCTAAAAATATATTAGACTTTTAAAAAACTCCATTTCGTTGTTGCCATAAACAAGATGTTCTTTAAATTGCCGTGTAACAGCTACAAGCATTTACTCATGAAAATACTATTAGAAACATGTTTTACTATAATTATTTGACATAATTGAAAATAGAAACAGTTTTTCTATTGACAGACTGATAATATCAGACAGTATAACTAAAAAAGAGTGATTAGTATGAACATGTTGATGGATAGAGAGAAAAATATCTGGAATGTGTGATGGATAAAATGCGTGACATCAGATATGGAGAATGGGCGAGAAAAACATTTTGTACCAACCTCAAGAAACATAAGAAAAATGCAAGAAGAATGAGAAGACTAGGCGTTACTTAATTTACGCCAATGGAATGGGAAGCGTCCTCCGTTTTGCTGTCAAAACAATATACTGTGATCACCAATCTAGTCGTGAATACGAGTATATAAATTTCTCCTTTGATCGATCATTTTGGTCTTCTGAAACTAGTTTCTGCTGGCTGTCATTCATGGATATTTGACAGTCGTTACGGGTCGTCAGAAACCCGAAAGTCTGACAACCAGTCCTACCAAGGGGTGTCGTGTTACCTAGGAACTGGGTTGTGGAGGTCAGATAGGCAGTCACTCCATGTAAAATACTGGTATTCAGCTTCATCTAGTTAGACTGGAAACCGACCCCAACATAGTGGGAAAAGGCGAGCAGACGAGATGATAAGCTAGTTTCAGATCCCACTCTAATAATTAAATAAATGAAGGGTGCCGGTGAACAAATGAAGGTGAACCCGTTATACTTTTCATACAAACGCTTGTACGTGATTATAGCGTTATTCCATATCTTTCTAAGATTTTTTTGAGCTAATAGGTATTCTGTGCACTATATCTAGGTTTTAATCAAAGCGAAAAATAAAAATTTGGAGAAACAAATTCAGTATAAGCCTCCCAAAATCTGCTTTTTTGCACAATTTTACCTGAACTTTGGCCGTTCATAATGTACTCATAAATTGTAAAAGTAAAGAAAACATATCGATAGAAACCTCGCACATGTAATAAAGATTCTAAATGACAAACATTTATTTCACAAACTTGTAAGGCTTGCTAAAAGCTTATGCTGCTTGTAAGTCAAAGGACGTAGCGCTGGATGAAACAACAAGCTTTTCGACCACGCTCGCGTTGACGATAGACGGGCTGGGAAGGGCGCTCTAAAGAGGCATATCTCACAAAATTGCGTTTCGACAGATAAGTTATATGGAATTTAGCAGTTGTAATTACGTTTATTTTGAGTCTTATATAATTATAAATATCTTGTTTGAAGTACAAAATATTAATTTCTTATGAACTAACGTTTATTCTGATATAAATTTTACGTAATAATATTAATTTCGTAAGGAGAATTTTACTGTTAATACTAGCGTTTTTGTCAAATTGGAAAGAGTTACATACCTTCCACCTTGCTGGAAAAAATATTATGACACCGTAGAAATAAAAACAATATAACAGCTGTTGACTTTAAAATCATTTTTGAGCACACACGTCCATTTAGCGCTACGAACGCGTTTGTAAATGTGGAGTATTTAGAATGGTGACGTTGAGGAGATAAGGTTTTTCACAAATATTATTATGTTAACGTTTCTGTTGTTTGCGTGGTACTATTATTGCCGGACAGTTGGCATTCTGCGGGGCAATCGCGTAATACTCTATCAATCGGAATCGTTTTCATTTTCACAGTTCAACAACATTCATTGCGTTAATTATACAGGACATTTTTTTAAGCAGTGCGCAAATTTTCACAGGTTGTTCTACCCATGAATATGAACAACTTTCACTATGGGCCCAACCCTGAAATGACGAAAAAAAAATCTGGTGTTTCATACATTTTGGTCAAGTGGTATTGAACTTTTATATGAAACAGCAGATTTTTTTTTCGTCATTTCAGGGTTTGTTGTTAAAAAAGTTGTCGATGCTACTACTCGTGAATTAGCGGAAGCACTGCAGTCACTATGCCGTGGAAAACTATCTGCATGAGCTTGGGTATCGAAAAGTTTTGGCTCAGTGGGTACCGCACATGAGCACATCCTTACAGACGCTAGTCGTGCAGTCCGTGTCGCTATCTGTCAATCACTTTTGCTGCGACCCCGACGTAAAGAGTTTTTGTCTGATCTGGTTACTGGAAATGAATCATGGATTCATTACGAGAACGGTATACGTCGTGCTTTTTGGCTGCCTCCAGAAGAAACGCCACCAACTCAACCGAAGCTGAGTCAAAAAACCGCCTAAAAGATCTGCTTCGCTGTTTCTGGGGCGTCCCAGAAACAGCGAAGCAGATCTTTTAAGCGGCAAGGCATGCTATTTTATGAATTATTACACAATGAAACTATAAACGCTGACAAATATTCAACCCAGTTCACCAAACTATCTGCTGATATCAAGAAAAAACGACGAAGACGAGTCTTGGTAAGACTGGCTGTCAGACTTTCGAGCTTCTGACGACCTGTAACGATTGTCAAAGATCCACGAATAATAGCCGGGACCAACGGCTTAACACGAAGGGGTCTTGGTATGTAAAGATGATCGCCCATCCTGGTTATAGATTGCCTTTTTTTAATAAATTGGGGAATGGCAGATAACAAAGAAAAAATAAACAGAGATAGATATTATATTATTATATTACTCCCCGATCTTCATCGCTCCAGTCAATACTTTTATATATAATATATTTATTATAGACAGAGTTCGTTCCTAAAAGGCTGGACTGAATGTTTAATTATCCATTAAATATTTGATAATTAGACCAGCTGAGCCAAGTAACTGACAGCATCAGTCGGTGAGTCAGCTGTACAGCGTTTAACAGTTGAGTAGACTTAGAAGTACTTTAGGGAAAGGGACAAGGGAAAATTAAACAACGATTATAGACTCCTTAATCTAATTTCTCATTGCTTTAAGTCTTCAAGGATGTCGTGGCCTGATCTCCTCAAGGCCACACGGTGCTCTCAATCCAAGGCACATAGTAGGAGACTCTGTTGTACACGCCGAAACCGCCTCCGAACCCGCAGGACTTGCCATGTGCCGTCACGCCTATGACTGTGTGCACGCACGATGATAGCTCTGAATGCACTTGGAGGGGGCCGCCGCTGTCACCCTGAGGAGAGAAAAAATGAGAGACCTGGATGACAATCGCACAGATTAAGGTAGTTATCATCACCTGCCGAGCCTTTTCCTATGTATGTTGAGGATGTAACGTAACAGATGTCCGGGCTATTTGCTACGCTACATGATAAATAGAAAATACAGAGGTTAGTAAGAAACAAGTTAGTATTCAGTCTTCAAGGCCAGGAACCAGGTCTGCAGCGCGAGACATGCGCAGCAGCAGGATGTAGCAGACCAGGGACTGCAGCAGGGCAGGAGAATCCACAGTCACCAGAGAAGGGACGAGGATGAGGCTACAGCGCCTTACTCCAAGGAGAAGTATAGTGATGGCAGCATCCATCACTCCATGTTGGCGGTGGCTTACGTCACGCCGCTAGAGGGACGAGAGGGGCTTTTCTGTCCAAGAATAGACAGTAGACGACGGCGGCATTTTATGCCACGCCGTTAGAGGGCCCCGCGACGTCAAAGATCTCACAAATATGTCCATGATATGGGCTTCAGGAGACCAGGGAGGGAATGTTATCTCTATATGGGTCACTCACGAACTTGGACTGATGACCGGAGTCCTCCGGAAAGAAATACTGCTTGCTGTTACATCATGGTATTTATTGTAGATAGTCTGCTTCAAAGGTGAAAATAGACTGCTTCATAGTTGAAAATAGACTGATTATTAGTATTACTGATTAGAAGTAATGACGGGTCCCTTTATAGGAGCCCGTCTCGTTCAAGAAATACAAATACTAAATATTTTAAAGATACTTCAGATTAGATAATAATAATAATAATAACCTGGGACATTACCTACTCACACACGGTCATCTGATCCCAAATTAAGCAGAGCTTGTACTATGGAAACCAGATAACTGATGATGATGATGTATGTAGTATACATACACTACTTTTTTTTTGTAAATACATACTTATATAGATAATTACACCCAGACTCAGAACAAACAGACATGTTCATGCACACAAATGTTTGTCCTGGATGGGAATCGAACCCACGACCTGCGGCATGATAGGTGGTATCTTAACCAACCACGCCCACTGGCTTGTAATAATATAATTCAATCATGATTCGAAAGACACGTAGCCCCATCTATTACCTTAAAGAACGTCATTGTTGTTTTCCTCGGGAACAGTACTTTTTTATGGGATGAAAGGTACCCTATGTCCTTGTCTGTACACCTGACAACGTATATGCAAAATTTCAGGATGATCGGTTTGCTGGTTTAGGTGTGAAAAGGTAACAAACAAACAAACAAACGTACTTTTGCATTTATAATACTAATTAGGCAACACAATTTCACAAATTACATTGCCCATATAATATTTTTTTTTGAAAGGGAACATAATTAATAATATTTTAACTTGTGGACTCCACACAAGTTCGGGCCTGTCTCGTGGAGTCCTTGAAAGCTTTTGACAGTTAATGTTTCCGTTTTGCAAGTCATATTATGCAAGATTTAATATAAAATGGAAACAACTAAAAATAATACTAACTGATACAGTACAAAGTTAATAAAATACAGTATGGTTAAGTGAGAACAGTTAATAGTAAAAGGTTATTAAAAGTACAAGGGTAGTAAAATTACATAGGAGCAAATGTTCAAAATTGTGCACGCGTTATTTTGGTATGCAGGTGTTTGATTTTTTTTTTTTTTTTTTTTATTTAAGATGGGTTTGCTCTGGACTCTAAACGCCACAAAATAATAGGTCCGTTTTGACATGAGGGTGTCCCTCTTTGTCCCACTATGTTTGTCTCTCTTTGGCATATGAAACGATATGGGCTGTCAAAACGGACCTATTATTTTGTGACGAGTTTAGTCTAGGTCAGAGGTGACAGAGACAAAGTCGACGATGGAGTGAGCTTACCCAGAAGTAGCCTGTTCACTCTCACTTTAAAGAGATTAGGGTTGTATGCGTTCGGAAACACAGACGCAGGTGATGAATGATAATGTGATGAATGTCAGTAAGGGAATGTGAGTGTAGATGAATATGTGTGGGGGTGTAATGTCCATTGCGATATTTATACGTTGTCCATCAGACGAATTTCTTACACATTGGTAGCAATGATTTGTGAATTTTCTTCAATTATAGGGATTGTGATTGTGACAGATGAGTACCACAGGTTGTGTCTCTGGGTCTGGTAAATTTTCTTTATGTTTTCCATAAATTAATGCCCAGTACAGCTATCTGGTATTTGAGTTCATGCTGGGATGTTAGAATGCGTTTTCAGTGAAGTGGTGACGAGCAAAGTAGAGTCAATCGACCAATCACATAGGCGAACGGAGTCGCGATGAGGATTTTAGTCGATGAAATTGTTCGATTTCCACCTCAGTGGAAACGCAGCCTTATAATAACTCGTGACTTTATAATAAAGGCGGAGTAAAGTTATGCAAAATTTAAACTTCGAAAAATTTATGGCAATTACAACAATGGTGGTGGAGGATGTCGAGTATTGTATTGTATATATACATACTGGTAGTACAATCGCCAGCACATCAAGCTTCTACAATCTGTCAAATTACTTTAATAGATTTTCAACTTTATCGCTAAAGCAGTAGGTTCAAAGTTGATTGGGAAAATTTGACAGTTTCGGGTAGCTTGGTGTGCTGGGGTCTGTACTGTTAATTGTCCTTTCTTCTTCTTCGTAGCACTCTTGTCAGAGCGCGCGTGGTCTTCATGTAGTTTCATGTCCAGAGGCCGATGTGATTTGCCTCACGATTTCTCGCCATCTACTTCGATTTTTAGTGTTTCTAATGCACTCATACAAGGGATCTCCCTTTGCCGATTTATTTTGGTCAGTCCATATTATGGGTGAGCGCTCGCGTGGTCTAGTGCCCTCCACTCTCGCATGACAAGGCGCTCTATAGAGTCGACCTCACGCCTCGAGACGTGTCCGAAATATTTGACGAAGCGCGTTTGGACCAGACCGGATAGACGCTTTTTGATGCCGAGTTCTTTACGTATTTTTTTTATTTGAGATGGGTTTGTTCTTGACTCTAGTCTAGGTCGGAGGCGATAGAGACAAAGTCGATGATGGAGTAAGCTTACCCAGAAAAAGCGTGTTTACTCTCACTTTGAAGAGATTAGGGTTGTATGCGTTCGGAAACGCAAACGCATGCAGAGAGTTATAAAAGATATTTGGAAACGCTTAGGCGGATTGGTGGAATAGCAACTAGGTAGGGATGGTAACTGGCAGTGCGTCTAGATTTCCGATGGTAGAAGGGGGCCGGCGGAATGAGGTCGTGGAGTTCTTGAGCACACTCACCGAAATATAATCTGTAGAAGGCCGACAAGCAGGCAACTTTGCGATGATGAGCCAAGCTGTGAAGCTTGGTATCCACAAGTTTTATGTTGTCAATGAGCCTCTTAGCTCTGCGTATACGTAGAGGTGTTGGTTTTTTATTCTCCAGCACCACATTTCCAGAACGTGTATTTTCTTCTTCTACGTAGATATCACGTCTCAGCAGCCTATACTTGTACCTTACTCCCACATTCTAGCTTAATCTGAGCCTAATGAACATCTTTATCTACCTCTTCATAGAATACAGTCGTAATGTTTCATGTTCTTACCTCACAAGTATCGTTAATCAAATCCTTATCTCCGTAGCACATTTGCGTAGTATGGTTATAACCATGCAGGAGCAGTCTGTGTGGTGGGTAGTAGGCAGTACATTCAGATTCGCTGTATGCACTGAGAACCACCTGAAATATCGAGAATATAATATTTTAATATGTGATCAATTTAAAAAAAATAAAAAAATAACATTTAAAAATTAAAAAAATATATGTAGTAGCCCACCAGTATCGGGAACAGGGTCCAAGCTACCGGTGGTTAGGGCTCTAGAGAGAGGAACCTCCTCACCATGCGTGCCGTGTCCAGAAGTACTGCTTCCTGAATTTATTATCAAATACTGCAGGCTTACGCCAGTTCTCTTTCACCAAACAGTCTACTCTTGTCCACCGTGACCACATCTCGATGCATCCCTACGTCAGCTTCTAGGAAATATTCCCTGAGACGGCATATCTCGCGATTTTGGAAGGTCGTAGCGTTTAAAAAGCCTCGACATCCTCACTTTCGCGGGATATACAGTCTCATTACCAATGACCGTGGGTGATGCATTCAGTATGCAGTCAGCAGCGTACGGACCCTTCTATCCATAGCTTCGAGTTTGGTCTGAGTCCATTTGAGTATGCCGAAAGAGTACATCAAAACCCAACCTTTGAAGGCGCACGCCTTGTTTCCGCCTGATAGAAGGCTATTAAAGCTCGTGGCTAAGTAATAACAGCCGCACGGGTCGATCCATCAGGTTAAGGCTACGCTTGCCAGGGTTGGTCCGTAGATGGGTGACCATCTTTACATTCCGAGACTCCTCCGTGCCTCAGAAAGCACGTTAAGCCATTGGTCCCGGCTGTCATACGTGGTTCTTTGACAGTCGTTACGGGTCGTCAGAAGCCCGAAAGTCTGACAACCAGTCTTGCCAAGGGGTATTATATTACCCAATTATTGGTTTGTGGAGGTCAGATAGACAGTCACTCCATGTAAAGTAATGGTATTCAGCTGGAAGCCGACCCCAACATAGTTGGGAAAAGGCTAGGCAGATTGATTTAAAAGACGTTGTTCAGGCGGCCAAAGAAGCGCTCCTTCAACGATTGTTTCATATCAGTAACATTGATGCCCAAAGCTTCCAACATACCCAAATACTAGTAGGTTTTGGTTGAGGAAATGGATCTAAGTTGTATGGCATCCGAAAATTGGGTTCCCACTGATTACATATTCCCCCCTCGCTTTACATGCATGACTGCACATTTGTCCACACCAAACTTGATCCTGATGGCGCTACTGAAGGTTTCTGTTACCACCAGTAGCTCCATCAGTCGCAAATTGTTGGGGGCAAAGAGTTTTTTTTTATTATTTTTTTTTTTATTTGAGATGGGTTTGCTCTTGACTCTAGTCTAGGTCAGCGGTGACAGAGACAAAGTCGACGATGGAGTGAGCTTACCCAAAAGAAGCCTGTTGCCTCTCACTTTGAAAAGATTAGGGTTGTATGCGCTCGGAAACGCAGACGCAGGTAGTGAGTTCCACTCTTTTGCTGTGCGCATTAAAAAATACATTTGGAAACGCTTAGTGCAAACTGGTGGAATAGCAACTAGGTAGGGATGGTAACTGGCAGTGCGTCTAGATGTCCTGTGGTAGGAGGAGGCCGGTGGAATCAATTCGTGGAGTTCTTGGGCACACTTATCGAAGTACAATCTGTAGAAGACCGACAAGCAGGCAACCTTGCAGCGATGAGCCAAGCTTCACGCTTGGCGTCCACCAGTTCTACATCGCCAATGAGCCTCTTAGCTCTGCATTCCACTGAGTCAAGCGCGGCTAGTTGGTACTTAGCTGATCCATCCCAAAGGTGGCTGCAATACTCCATGCAGGATCGGACTTGCGCTTTGTAAAGGGTTAAAAGCTATCCAGGCGTAAAGTATCGCTTCACCCTATTTAGGATGCCCAGCTTTTTGGCCGCTGATTGGGCTGTGTACTCGATGGTGGCATCGAACTTGAGACCAGATGTCAACTCCATGTCTAGGAGCTCAAGCCGATCAGTTACAGGAACAGATGTACTCCGGAAAGTAGGAGTTTAGGCGAAACGACTCCTTTTAGATGTAAAAAGACACGCCTATATTTTGGTGGCTTTAAAAGAGACCAGATTATCATCACCCCACTGGGAGACAAAGCTTAAGGTCAAATCTGTCCGCTCTACCATAGCCTCTCTCAAGGAAGGAACTTCGGCCCCGCTGGTTTTTGCGCTGGACAAGTATCTCTCTGAAACTGTACTGTCATATGCGTTCCCAACAGTACCAGGCCGAAGCAGATCATTGATGTGCAGTAGGAAAAGAGTTGCATAGAGAACAGACTCCTGAGGAACTCCGGCATCAAAAGCCATAAGGTCAGAGGAGCAGCCGTCAACGACTACTGATGTTTCAAGTCATTCCCCCCTCACTCTCTTTTAGGTCCCTATTCGACTTCGGAGGAACTTTCGCATATTGTGTCTGCTAAATATTTAACATCCTTCACAACCCTAAAACACCTTCCTATTTGCGGGAACACTTTTCCTACGGATGGGTCCATTTGATGTGCCTTTCAGGTAGCATCTTTGAAACCTCCTTAAATTTACTTCCCATTTCACCGACTTCTAGTCCTATTCCTTCACTGTGCACGCGGTTCGGTTGTGGAATTCACTTCCACCTGACATTAGGGACTGCCAAACTGTTGCAGTATTTACAAGAAGAGTGAAAGAACACTATTTTTCTATTTCGTCATAGTTGTTAGTTATTTTAGTGATATTATTTCTAGAAGTATATATTTAAGTATTATTTGCTAAGTGAATAGTTTTTTTTTAGATTTCCACAAATGGTGTCTACATCTCTTTTTATCAATTCAACATTTTTTTTTTTAATAGCAGAAATAAGCATCACCTTTGTATGTACTTATTTTTCTGTTCCTTTACTCTTGTCTGTTTATCTGTGCGTAGATAAATGTTTAAATAAATAAATATAATACAATAAATAAATATAAATATAATACTCACAGTTTGTAATGTATCAGCTAAGCTCTGCCGATGTCCAAGGGATCCCCAGCCAGTCGCAAATGCCACGTTACCGTCTGCGTCACCAGTATCCAGGCAAGCTGGCAATATCAAGTGGGTGAATTTTACCCTAGAATAGAATAGAAAATTTGCAAAATCCAAAAGTGAACGACTCACAGACAGAAATATCGGAAAAAAATCTAAGAAAATTCATAGATTTTTAACCGACTTTTTTTATGTATGTACTACATACATAAAAAAAAAACACCGATATCTCCGTCAATTGTAGACCGATTTCGAAAATTTATTTATTTATTTAATACTTTAAGCACACAAAATGTACAGAGGCGGACTTAATGCCATAGGCATTTTCTACCAGTCGACCTTTGGGTGATGCAGAGACAAACAGTGGTAGGTGCAACAGCGAGAGATGAGGAATAGATATATATTTAAATATAAAGATATAGATACATATAAATATAATATATACACCTAACTATATATAAATATAAACACAATAAATAGACATAAATATACTAAAACAAATAAGACAAACCATTGGTAAACATTACCGTTGTGATGATACTACCAGCTTCTTGCGAATGTGCTCGCGAACTTTAACTTTAAAGGATAATCGGTCGGTTAAAGGCTATGCTCTCGCGGTGGTCCCATTGTCACCAAATTTTATTTACGTTACACGTCCGTGTTTGGGTGACAGAAATTCATAAGTGTACCAAATTTCAAAATAATCGGTCCTTTAGATTCGGAGCAAATTGGCTGTGACAAACAGACAGACACATTGGACTGGACGTCTCACGTCACACTGGATGTTCTGTTCTACCGAAAACACCTCCGTCACGCTTTCGAATATTAGGTCACAATTATTTTGTAAAAAGCAGTAATTAAACGCAAAGCAGTAATATAACGGAAGTGTTAAAGATTATTTTAGTGGTTGTACTGTCAAAAGATTTTTAGTGAATAAACATATTATGAAACTGAATATTAAGGAAGAAAAACGATTGTTTTTCGGGGTTGATGAAAAAGAAGAACGACTTACCATCTATCAGTGACTAGCAGTGCAATATCATGGTACTTGGATGGTGGCTTGTAATATCCTTCACGTTGTATATCTGCCATGTCTCGGGGGGGTCCGAGCGTCTGAGTATACCTAGGGCTATGTATTTTACTAGACCTCTGTGAACAATTGAAGGTTTTTTTTAAATATTATTCATAATTTTATTTCAAGAAGATTTCAGTTCTTGGGTTCCTTACTTGTTCTTGAATAGTTCGTTTGTTTACAGAAAAAAAAAAATACAAACAAGAAAATACAAACAGAGTTTTTTCGTGTCTATGTATGTACCTTATGATAAATGATTTCTACTTATGTAAGTAGGTTTGTACAAACACTTTTACACATCAATCATGTTTTTTTTTGTTAAACTAGATGAGGTCGGCGTTTCTTATCTGACTACTCTGAGAAGAAAGGCCGAAACAAAATCAGAGGTCACAGTCTCTTATAAAGTCCAGACATAATCTTGGTCACTTCATGTGAAGATCATGTAGATTGGTGTCTGAAATAGTCTTTTGAGGAAAGAACCACACAGATTGAGAGGACGTGTCCAGTCAGTGCACGCATTTGTCAGTAATCGCGCAGCTCAACTCAGAACTTAAGGAGCTCAACGATTCGACGAACAATACCAAAGAAAGGACATTTGGCCTTCATTTTGACAATAATGTGATATAAAATGAGGAGCTCGTGGCTAAGTAATAACAGCCGCACGGGTTAAGCTACGCTTGCGGGGGTTGGCCTGTGGATGGGTGAACATCTTTTCATACCGAGACTCCTCCGTGCCTCGGAAAGCACGTTAAGCTGTTGGTCCCGGCTGCCATTCGAGGATCTTTGACAGTCGTTACGGGTCGTCAGAAGCCCGAAAGTCTGACAACCAGTCTTACCAAGGGGTATCGTATTACCCAGTAACTGGGTTGTGGAGGTCAAATAGGCAGTCGCTCCATGTAAAATACTAGTATTCATCTGCATCCGGTTAGACTGGAAGCCGACCCGAACATAGTTGGGAAAAGGCTAACCAGATTGATTTTTTGTATACAATGTGATATAAAATAATATTAATAATGGTTGATAGTGTATAAAATTTTGTTGAGTATTCCATATTTATGGTATTTTAATGTTCCTATTACTTTTTAGATAATTGTAATAGTCCAAAATGTATTTAAATTGGAAATGAGTTAGTATATATTTGTAAAATAGACCACACTGTCGCATTGGGTGGATAGTTGTGAAATGCACCTTATTTCAATAAATAAATAAAATAATTAATAAATTAGCTTAGTTGGTTAAGATAGCACCTATCATGCCGCAGGTCGTGGGTTCGATTCCCATCCAGGATAAACATATGTATGCATGAACATGTCTGTTTGTTCTGAGTCTGGGTGTAATTATCTATATAAGTATGTATTTACAAAACAAAAGTAGTGTATGTAGTATATCAGTTATCTGGTTTCCATAGTTACAAGCTCTGCATAGTTTGGAATCAGATGACCGTGTGTGAATAATGTCCCAGGAGTTTGAAAAATTATTGCAATGTTAATATTGTTGAATGGCCGAAACGCCTATTGTGTGTCACACAATTAGGCTACAGTATTCCGCTACACGGATGACGCTTTCTTCAGAAGTCCGTTCCTTCTGCGTGCAGATGTTAGGGCCATGGGAAAATTGTTATGAGGCATATCACAAAATTGCGCTTTGACAGATTTGATATACACGGGGCGACGCATTACATTATATAGCAATTTAGCAGTTGTAATTACGTTTAGTCTTATAATTTGTACCAACTAGCCGCGCTTGACTTGGTGGAACGCAGAGCTAACAGGCACATTGGCGACGTAAAACTGGTGGACGCCAAGCTTCACAGCTTGGCTCATCGCCGCAAGGTTGCTTGCTTGTCGGTCTTCTACAGATTGTACTTCGGAGAGTGTGCCCGAGAACTCCACGACCTCATTCCACCGGCCCTCTTCTACCATCGGACATCTAGACGCACTGCCAGTTACCACCCCTACCTGGTTGCTATTCCACCAATTCGCACTAAGCGCTTCTAAATGTCTTTTATAATGCGCACAGCAAAGGAGTGGAACTCACTACCTGCGTCTGTGTTTCCGAACGCATACAACCCTAATCTCTTCAAAGTGAGAGTGAACAGGCTTCTTCTGGGTAAGCTCACTGCATCGTCGACTTTGTCTCTGTCACCTCTGACCTAGACTAGAGTCAAGAGCAAACCCATCTCAAATAAAATAAAATAAAAAAATTGGCAGTTGTAGTTACGTTTATTCGGAGTCTTATAATTTCTTGTTTAAAGTATGAAATTTTAATTTATTATTCGTTTATTCTGGTATAAATTTTAAGTAATAATATGAATGTAGTATGGAGAAAATTACAGTTAATTCTGGGGGCTTTTATTAGTTTTATGGTTTTTAATGAGATTTTTTTAATAAATATTCTGAGGCTACTATGGACTAAACTGCTATTTAAGAGATATTATTATACATATATTTTCATTTCATTTTCTTATGTAAGTAGATAGTTCAATCCACGAGCTCAAAAAAATGCTGTCGCGCATTTTATGAAAAACTTGCTTCGGAATTTTGGCTTTATATAAATAGATAAGAAACAATTGCGAGAAGCGAGACCGCTATAAGCTATACTAATAACGATTCGAAGTCTCTCAGTTTCTCAGAATAAGAACGCCAACGTTGGCCATTTAACGCAGAAATGTAATAAAATAAATAAAATTATTTTAATATATTTATCTTATAGTTTTATAATACTTACGAGTGATGGGTTGACTTGCAATGAGCAGCTGTGAGGATGTACCTATGGCTGATGAGCGTACCTCCACACAGCCACTCAGCTGCCTGTACGTCATCCCCGTATCCAAGAAGTGCCTGCAAAAAATAGGTATGAGGGCTATAAACACGGGTGTAAAAAGATGCTTGATCTTTTTTTGTACTGGACTATCTGGTAACCATTCAAAAATAATAGTTTTGCTATCAAACAAATAGAAAAGGTGGTGATTTTATGGTTTTATGTGGCAATGTTACAGGTACCCTTCTAGAGAGACATAATTATTCCTAAGCAGATATATAAGGTTGCCTACTTGTCGGTCTTCTACAGATTGTACTTCGGAGAGTGTGCTCAAGGACTCCACGACCTCATTCCGCCAGCCCCCTTCTACCATCGGACATCTAGACGCACTGCCAGTTACCATCCCTACTTAGTTGCTATTCCACCAATCCGCACTAAGCGCTTCCAAATGACTTTTATAATGCGCACAGCAAAAGAGTGGAACTCACTACCTGCGTTTCCGAGCGCATACAACCCTAATCTCTTCAAAGTGAGAGTGAACAGGCTTCTTCTGGGTAAGCTCACTCCATCGTCGACTCTGTCTCTGTCTAACGTTACTAACGTTAAGAGCAAACCCATCTCAAAATAAAAAACAAAAACACAATAGGCGTTTCGGCAATTCAACATTATTAAAATTGCATTAATTAATTTATAGTTGAAATCATGTTTTCCCATACATTCCAACTGCAAATGTAAGTTTGTACGCACAATATTGAGAGATTTACCATGTTAAGACCATAGACTTCTTATAGGTTTTCCTGTAATCTATAGGTATAGAACTATTTTCGTTAGGTTTACGTACATTCTTCTTCCCCTTTATTGAAACTGACCAAATTATTCGCAGCGCTTTAACTTCCATTTTAAATGTGGCCTTGGACGACCGATCGTGGTTGCAAGTCACACTACCTATGCGTTTTGGTGGCCACGGCATCCGAAAAATGACCACGCGTTCCTGTCCTCTGTCCACAGCAGAGAAAAGTTAACCGAGAAAATTTTAGCCCCTGCCTAATCGACTCTGAAGTGCCATGCCTGACCGACGGCGTTCACCACTCCTGGAAAGTGGCTTACCCGGATACAGATCGGCCTGTAAGCCTATCTTCCCAGAGGCAGTGCGATGAGCCCCTCTGCAGGTTGGTACGGAATAATCTTATTAATACGTCCACCAATGTCAAGGCTGTGGGTGAGTGGGAGTCGGGCTTCTGGCTTCAGGCACTACCGTCACCCAACATAGGCACTGTGCTGGGTCACACCTTCCGGCTCGCTGCCTTTCTGCGTCTGGGAACTCCTTGCGTGGTTCCGCATCGCTGCCAATGCGGTGAAGGTGTGAACTGCCTCGGACACCATGGCCTATCCTACAGTAAGAGCATTGCTCCGTCGTGCTCTTGTCACCACCGGGGATGCCAACTGTTTTAGAACCCAATGGCTTGGCATGGGAAGAGACCAGGTGGATTGACCATAATGTCTTGAAAGGCCTACTTACCTAGTAGGCCTTTAGAGTGCTGGGGCGGCTGCTGTGGAAAACCTCGAGCCGCGCAAATTCGCTAATATGTTCGAGCCGTTTGGGGTTGAAACACTAGAAGGCCATAGAGTCCAAGTGCCCTCTTAGTTTTTTGAGACATCGCCAAGCGGTTGGACGGCTGTACTCGTGACCAGACGGCTGGCCTTTTTTGTCCAAAGAATTAGCATTGCCATACAACGTGGCAATGTTGCCAGCCTTTTGGGCACTTTTCCTTTTGACAGCGATGTCGACTTTTTTGATACTCTATGATTATTTTAATAATAATAATAATAAAAATTGATACAACTCTGAGCACCTTCCTAACGACATGTATGGGGCAGTGGAGGACGGTCCTTCGCTATCCAGGATGTCGACAAATTCGGGGGAGCGACGAACCTATTAGGATTAAGCGGGGAATATTCCAGGGCGACAGTCTGAGTCCACTGTGGTTTTGTTTAGCCTTGAACCCTCTTAGCACTCTGCTGGAGGGTACAGGGCTGGGCTGTTCTTTGCGGAGAGGGGGTCAGGTAATATCCCACCTGCTTTATATGGATGATTTGAAACTGTTTGCCACCAACAAATTGCAACTGCTGGAGTCACTAAAAGTAACTAAAACTTTTAGTGATTCCATCAGGATGGAATTTGGTGTTGATAAATGTGCAGTCATGCATGTAAGGCGGGGCGGGATTGTGGAATCTGAGGGACTACAACTCTCAGATTCTATAAACCTGAGATCACTCTCCGCAACTGATACCTACAAATACAATAAAACGGGGCTGACATGAAACAATCGTTGCAGGAGCGCTTCTTCGGTCGCCTGAAAAAGGTACTTAATAGTTCTTTGTCAGGCGGCAACAAGGTGCGCGCCTTTAACGGTTGGGTCATGCCGGTCCTGATGTACTCCTTTGGCATACTAAAGTGGACCCAGACGGAACTAGATGCCCTGGATAGGAGAGTCCGGTCACTGCTGACTGCAAACCGGATGCATCACCCACGTTCGTCTGTCATGAGGCTGTACATCCCGCGGAAGTGTGGGGGTCGAGGTTTTTTAAATGCTAAGACCCTCCACAACCGCGAGGTGTGCAGTCTCAGAGAATATTTTCTCAAGGCTAACGTGGGTATGCACCGAGATGTGGTTGCAGTGGACAAGGGACTCACCCCGTTATCCTTGGCTAAAGAGAACTGGCGCAAACCTGTGGTGCTTAGTACCAACGACCGCAAGGAAGTATGGCAAAGCAAGGAGCTTCACGGACGCTTTTTCCGGGCCCTTCATGGGCCCGACGTAGATTTCTTAGCGTCCGTGGCCTGGCTACGCTTCGGTGACCTCTTTGGGGAAACCGAAGGTTCAGTCTGTGCGATTATGGATGAAGTTATGCTAACGAATAACTACCGGAAGTATATAATGAAAGACGGGACGATCGACATATGTCGGGCATGCCATTGTCCCGGTGAGTCTATCAGACATATTACTTCTGGGTGTTCTCGTTTAGCTAACGGCGAGTATTTGCACAGGCATAACCAAGTGGCCAGGATTATCCATCAGCAACTTGCTCTGAAATACGGCCTTGTGGACTCTGAGGTACCGTATTACAGGTATGTGCCCGACCCAGTTCTCGAGAATGACCATGTCACGTTATACTGGGATCGATCTATTATCACTGACAGGACTATTGTAGCCAATAAGCCTGATATAGTGGTAATAGATCGATCAGTGCGCCGCACAATGATAATCGATGTCACTATCCCGCATGACGAGAACCTCGTGAAGGCTGAGAAGGAGAAACAATTGAAGTATCTCGACTTAGCCCACGAGGTTGTCGCTATGTGGAATGTGGACTCGGCAATCATTGTGCCGATAGTCGTTACAGTCAATGGCCTTATCGCTAAGAGCCTCGACCAACATCTCAAGAGGCTCTCGTTGGGTGGCTGGGTGAAGGGCTTGATTCAGAAGGCAGTCCTCCTTGATACGGCGCGTATTGTGAGGAGGTTCCTGTCTCTGGGGCCCTAACCACCGGTAGCTTGGACCCTGTTCCCCATGCCGGTGGATTTCTATTTTTTATATTTTTAAATGTTTTTTTTTTTTTAATTCTAATATTTAAAAATATAACTTATATGTAAAAAAATTGAATAAAGATAATAATAATAATAAACTTTATTTCATAAAAATAAAGATTTAACGTGTTTATATAAAGACAATTTAATTGAGCTTTGGTAGTAACACAGTGCGATACAAATCTAAGAACTGAAATCTGTACACAATGTGGAAAACCCTGCCTCTCAAACTAGGTAACCTGTATCTTGAGAGACAGTGATTCAGCTTAAAATGTGATTTTATAGGTATAATAGTAGACTGTGTCGATCTACCTGAGCAAATGAAGGAAAATAAAAAAATAAAAAATAAATAAAAATGATAAAAAGCTAATTAAGTATATAGTTAGTATGTACGATGTGCGTGTGCGTGCATGTGTGCATGTATGTGTGTGTGTGTATGTGTGTGTGCGGGTGTGTTGTGTGTGATTGGAGATATGGATGTAGGTAGTTAGGCGACATACTTAAGTAGGGATTCTGTTTGTAGATAGTCCTGTTTCAATAACCATTCCGTCAATTTTGACTTTACTTCATATCTATTTAGATCGACTATGTTTATCTTTTTGTGAATTTGTTTATAGATATATGTACTTAATGTGTAGTATTGGTGTTGAGCGAAGGAGGTTTTGTGAGGCGTACTTAAGGGCAGTTTCTTCCTTTTTTTAGGGTCAGTTGGGGGAACGCTTGCGTGTCTTCTAACAGTAGACTGCAGTACAAAAAGCTGGCGTACTGATAGTACTTTGGAATCAGCGTATAGTTGCGTAGTGGGATAGCGGTAAGGTTTTCGCAACATCACCTTCAGTACGGCTCGCTGCGCTCTTTCAATCCTCAGAAGACTGGTTTTATTAGCGCCTCCCCATACTGCGATGCAATATCCAATGACGGATTGACATAAAGCATAGTACACCATCTTCAGGGTTTCAGGCGCAGCCGAGTTTCTAAGAGATTTGAAAATATGCAAAAGTTTCATAGATCTAGTGGTAATGGCGTCAACCTGTTTGTTCCATCGTAACCCTCCGTCTATTTGGATACCCAGATATTTCACATTATCAGTTCTTGTAAGTGTCGGACATAAGCACTGTGGGGATTGTTTGGAGCAGGTATGCGCTGTTATGGAGAAAGATTTGTCGGGCAAGTTGTTACGCCGGATAGCGAATGGAATGTACGATGTTTTATCGCAGTTTAGGGTAAGTAAGTTTAGGTTGAGCCATTTTATTATACTTGTTATTGCCGCTTCTGCGTAGCGCTTAACGCTATCCCATGTTGGTCCGTAAACTATAACTGCGGTGTCGTCTGCATACGCAATGATCTTGGAGTTGGAGATAGTCATTCTGCACAATTCATTGACATATATTTGGAAGAGGGTGGGGCCTAAAATGCTTCCCTGAGGTACACCGTAAGTGGTTGATACTTCATCACTTATATGCTCTCCAATTTTTACTCGTTGAGTCTGGTTATTGAGATAGTCTTTGAAAATTTCGAGAGTGTTTCCTCGTACCCCTAGGAGTTCCAATTTTGAGATAAGTTTGGGAACAGATACTGTGTCAAATGCTTTAGAAAGGTCTAGGAAGATCCCCAGACTTTTAACTCTACTATCAAGATTCCTAGCAACCAATTGCGTCAGCTCAAGAATCGCGTCCTCAGTTGAGATTCCCGTGCGAAAACCATACTGATTATCCGCTATGAGCTGATGTTTGCTGAGGAATTTTTTTAAACCATTATTCAGGATCCTTTCTAGTATCTTAGAGAGTGCTGATAGGACCGATATGGGTCTGTAATTGTTGACACAGTTTCTGTTCCCTCCCTTATGAATCGGATAGATGATAGCTTTTTTTAGCGCATCAGGAAATATGCCTTTTTGAAGGCAACAGTTAAGGATATACGTCAATGGTAAAAAGGAACCCTTATGGTGTGACTCAGTCTGTCTGTCTGTCACAGTTGGATATCTCAAGAACTCCTAATGCTATCAACTTGAATTTTTCAATAGTTTTAGATGACGTTTGCCCAACTATTTTGCAAATAGAAAGAAATTTTTTTTTTTGCAACAGGGACTGAAAGAGGGTCATAAAATTCGAAGTGAGCACTGTTTGCAAATTCTCAACCATTTTTTTATTTTTAGGCCGCATAGTTTTCGACTTTTGATGAAAAATGTAAAAAAAAATACCGTTCTCCCCTTTTTCCGCAGTTTGCATAGATAAAAATCTGAAATTATTCTGTGTGATAGAAGATTATGTAAAGATTACAGGAAAATTAAAACTATGTATCTAAATAGCACACCTTTTTTATATATGAGAGTATGGAACACTCGGTGCGCGAATCCGACTCGCCCTTGACCGGTTTTATTTATATACTTGTACATGTTGAAAATATATGTTATTTACATTGCCAGACGCTACATCAAAGTCCTAATACTCACCATATGAGGATACTGCCCCCTCACTGCATCCAAACCTCCAGCGACAGTCAGAATGGCCGTCAGGGTATACCCGTAGCAGTGCTGATCATCATCCAGGTATCTCTGCACTCCCCCAAATAGGTTACAGGGGTAGGGCTCGCCCACTATATATTCTAGGCATTCTGTAAGAGAAAAATGAGGATCTTCAGGAATTGAAAAAACTCACATAATTATTATTTTGCGTTTCCATTTAAAGTAATATTAAAAAAGAGGTGCATTTTTTTTTTTGTTTATTTTTACGACATAACCTCTGGAAATACTGATCCGATTATAAAAGTTCTTAGACCTTATTTTTTTTTTATAAATAATGCTAAAAAATGTAGGTCATCATCATCATCTGCCTAGCCTTTCCCCAACTATGTTGGGGTCGGCTTCCAGTCTAACCGGATGCAGCTGAATACCAGTATTTTACATGGAGCGACTGCCTATCTGACCTCCACAACCCAGTTACTGGGTAATACGATACCTCTAGGTACGAGTAAGACTGGTTGTCAGACTTTCGGGCTTCTGACGACCCGTAACGACTGTCAAAGATCCACGAATGACAGCTGGGACCAACGGCTTAACGTGCTTTCCGAGGCACGGAGGAGTCTCAGTATGTAAAGATGGTCACCCATCTACGGCCCAACCGCGGCAAGCGTAGCTTAACCTGATGGATCGACCCGTGCGGCTGTTATTACTTAGCCACGAGCTCCTCGCTAAATAAAAAAAGCTAAAAAATGTAGGTATTGCTACATATTACAAGCCCAAAAAAATACAGTGTATAGTAAAGTGTTTAAAAAACGACTGCCGACTGAGATGCATCTAAAGAAAAAAGTCATAAGAATGAAGACGAAAAACTTTTCGTCTTGAAATCCTAACTAATATTATAAATGCGAAAGTAAGTTTGTTTGTTTGTTTGTTACCTTTTTACGCCTAAACCACTAAACCAATCATCCTGAAATTTTGCATACACGTTGTCAGATGTACAGATACGGACATAGGGTACCTATCATCCCGAAAAAAAGTACTGTTCCCGAGGGAAACAACAATAACGTTCCCATGATAATAGATGGCGCCACGTGTCTTACGAATCATGATTGAATTGTATTATTATAGAAATTTTAGTAGTGTGTTTAGAGTTTTTTTTTTATCTAGAGTGGCGATAAACCGGTTCTTTATCCTTCTAACTATAATATTATAGACAAGCAGAGTACAACTCGAATTGATTGTCAAATTCTAAATTAACGCGAGCGAAGCCGCAGGCAAAAAGCTAGTGCTCAATATTTTGAGCGACAATTATTCATATTTTTGTAAAGAATTATGTAACTTATTGGTGCATTAAAAAAAACTGCAAAATAACTTTCATAATGGCGGACACGAGATTCAACTAATATCAAACGCATCACCATTTTCAACCGTATTTATCTACATTTACTTACCTTACCTTGAAGAGCATATTTCTATGGCTATAGGTATTATTGTCACGGCACAACACTTGTGTTTACCTCCAATACCGACTAATCAAATAGGAAGTTATCTATGTAAAGTACCAATTAGTTGTTATATTCTCCTCCGTTTCTAAAATCGGTTAAAAAACAAATGACGTTAATCGGATTCTTTGAAACCCACGTATGTCAATATGGTACTTACCCAAATAAGAAATACGCGTAAAAATCATCCAAGTACGAGCCGGACGGACTAGCAAACGAAGAGTACCATACCTCTGTACAATACAGGGTTATTGGTAAAACACCAGCAACCTCTTAAGGGGTCATTGTACTGTGTAAAAAATCAGCTGCTCAGTACATTTATGTTCGCATAATTCTTCAAAATGTAGGTACTGAACAGCTGATTTTTTGTGCGATTTCAGATTTGGTCCCATAGTAAAAGTTGTTCATAATGATGAGTACAATGACCCCTTAAAAGGTTGCTGGTGTTGTACCAATAACCCTGTATATAACAATCATTTCATTTTTCAGTTGTTCTGATCAGAGCATTCAGGGCACAAAAAGAGTGTGTGAGGGCAATTAATGGAGCAGAGTCCTTAGACAGTTCTGTACCGTTATTTAAAAAACTGGTCAAGAGCGAGTCGGACTCACGCATGGAGGGTTCCGTACTATCATATTTATATAAAAAAGTGTGTTATTTAGAGACATCGTTTTACATAATATTTACATAAACTTCTATCACACAGAATAATTTCAGATTTTTCTCTATGCAAACTTCGGAGATAAGGTGGGGGGGGGGGGGGGGGGGGTGATATTTTTTTTACATTTTTTATCAAAAGTCGACAACTGTGAGGCCTTAAAAATAAGAAAAAATGTTTGAGAATATGCAAACATGGTAGAGCGGACAGATTTGACCTTAAGGTTTGTCTCCCAATGGGGTGATGATAATCTGGTCTCTTTTAACGCTACCAAAACACAGGCGTGTCTTTTTACCGCTAAAAAGAGTCGTTTCGCCCAAACTCCTACTTTTCGGGGTACATCTGTTCCTGTAACTGATCGACTTGAGCTCCTAGGCATGGAGTTGACATCTGGTCTCAACTTCGGCGCCACCATAGAATACAAGGCCCAAACTGCGGCCAAGAAACTGGGCATCCTAAATAGGGTGAAGCGATACTTTACGCCTGGACAGCTTTCAACCCTTTACAAAGCGCAAGTCCGATCCTGCATGGAGTATTGCAGTCACCTTTGGAATGGATCAGCTAAGTACCAACTAGCCGCGCTTGACTCGGTGGAACGCAGAGCTAAGAGGCTCATTGGCGACGTAAAACTGGTGGATGCCAAGCTTCATAGCTTGGCTCATCGCCACAAGGTTGCCTGCTTGTCGGTCTTCTACAGATTGTACTTCGGAGAGTGTGCCCGAGAACTCCACGACCTCATTCCACCGGCCCCCTTCTACCACGGACATCTAGACGCACTGCCAGTTACCATCCCTACCTGGTTGCTATTCCACCAATTCGCACTAAGCGCTTTCCAAATGTCTTTTATAATGCGCACAGGCACAGCAAAGGAGTGAAACTCACTACCTGCGTCTGTGTTTCCGAACGCATACAACCCTAATCCCTTCAAAGTGAGAGTGAACAGGCTTCTTCTGGGTAAGCTCACTCCATCGTTAACTTTGTCTCTGTCATCTCTGACCTAGACTAGAGTCCAGCACACCCATCACAAATAAAAAAAAAACAGCTCTCTTTCATATGATACCCCAAATTCCATAGTAGCCCCACGTTGAATTTTAAAGACTCCCTTTCAGTCCCTGTTGCAAAATAAATATATCTGTAACTGAGTTGTAGAGGTCAGATAGGCAGTCGCTCCACGTAATTACTTACTGTCATGAGCCTTTTTCCCGGTTTTGAAGTAATGCAGGCCAAATCGATCTACCAGGATGTTTCTGGAACATAAACAATATTCTGGTTAAATCCAAAGCTACAGAACTAGACAGAGGTAGGTACGATCATATTTAACTGATTTAAGTCCTAAGGAGCCTATTACCATGAAAATAGGACAATAAAAGAAAGAAAGAAAAAGTATTTATTGAGACTCGCACAGGAAGATTACAAATTAAGCTTAAACACTTAAAAAAATAAACAAAAGGGAAATAAAAATAATAAAAACAGTCCCGTACGAGGTCAAAAGAGTCTTATCTCAGCATGTTGCTGCAACATCGCAGCGCTGGTAGTATTATAGGGCCCGCTGTGATGTCACAGACATTTACAGAAATAAATAAATAAAATAAAATAATAAACAGATTTGAAATAACATATAAAAATAGAATATTTACTATATTTAAAGTCTGCTGACTGCAATTATTATTATATTTTTTTTTTATTTCATTTAGATGACAGACAGTTCCTTTTGTCACCGCTCGGTTACGGAACCCTATAAATGATGATAACAACTGGAAGAATAAGTGACGCTCAGCTTCGTAAAGAGGGGCCAACCCGTCATACTTTTCATACAAACGCTCGTACGTGTTTATAGCGTTTTAACATATATTTTTAAGAAATTTTTGAACTAGGTATTTTGGTGCATTGTATCTAGGTTTCTATCAAAGCGAAAAATAAAAATTTGGAGAAACAAATTCAGTATAATCCTCCAAAAATCTGCTCTTTGCACAATTTTTACCTGAACTTTGACCGTTCATAATGTACTCATAATTTGTAAAAGTAAAGAAAACATAGCGATAGAAACCTCGCACATGTAATGGAGATTTTCACGTATTTCCTGGAACAAGTTTCATAAAATTTCCGCACACTATTTTTCGTTCAATGTTATCCCGTTCTCATTCGCTTGTTAGTCAACGGGCGTTGCGCTGGATGAAACAACAAGCTCTTCGACCATACTCGCGTTTACGATAGACGGGCCGGGAAGGGCCCTCTTAAGAATAATTTTCAGTCGTTATAAACAAACAGTCTAAAATAAAGAAGTAGGTACCTAAACTGATATAATTTACCTTGTATCATTCACAAGCTCACAATCTGTACAGCAGACGATCGGAATCTGGCCCTTGAAAGAACACATCTGAAATTTTTAATAATAATCAGTCTATAGTTTGACCAAGACCGCTATACCGCGTAGGTATGTGCGCGGCGATACGGGGGCAGTGCAGGCCGCTCATTCATCAACGCTTGCGGCGTCCCACCGCTCATTCGCCAGCGCTGCACCCCGCCTCGCCGCGCATTCATAAGGCGCGGTACAGCGGTCTTGGTCAAACGATAGGAGACACACAATTGTCCTGCTGAAACTCAGGCTCTCTGAGAGAAGGAGTGGGCAGTTGTCCACGCAGGCACAGTGCGGCTTGGTAGATGTTACGTCATGTCTTCGAATTATTGGCTCTATAGTTAATACTCTATATTTCCTCGCGATGTTTTTCATCACCGTTTCGAGAGCAGTGCTAGTGAAATAAATTGATCTAAGTAAAGCACAGACAAGCACATCAAGCTCCTACAATCTGTCAAATTTATTTAATAGATTCTCAACTTTATCGCTAAAGCATTAGGTTCAAGGTTGATTGCGGAAATTTAACAGTTTTGGGTAGAGTGATGTTTTTTTTTTTTTTTTTTTTATTTAAGATGCGTTTGCTCTTGACTCTAGTCTAGGTCGGAGGCGACAGCGACAGAGTCGACGATGGAGTGAGCTTACCCAGAAGAAGCCTTTTGACTCCCTCTCACTTTGAAGAGATTCGGGTTGTATGCGCTCGGAAACACAGACGCAGGTAGTGAGTTCCACTCTTTTGCTGTGCACATTATAAAAGACATTTGGAAACGCTTAGTGCGAATTGGTGGAATAGCAACTAGGTAGGGATGGTAACTGGCAGTGCGTCTAGATGTCCGATAAGACCGATAAGCAGGCAACCTTGCGGCGATGAGCCAAGCTATGAAGCTTGGCATCCACCAGTTTTACGTCGCCAATGAGCCTCTTAGCTCTGCGTTCCACCGAGTCAAGCGCGGCTAGTTGGTACTTAGCTGATCCATCAGCAAAGGTGGCTGCAATATTCCATGCAGGATCGGACTTGCGCTTTGTAAAGAGTTAAAAGCTGTCCAGACGTAAAGTATCGCTTCACCCTATTTAGGATGCCTAGTTTCTTGGCCGCAGTTTGGGCCTTGTACTCAATGATGTGATGGCGTCTGTACATCATCATCATCATCATCAGCAGTCCACAGCTGGACCTAGTCCTCTCCAAATGCACGCCATTCAGCTCGATTCTCGGCAACTATCATCAAGCTGCTACCAGCCACTCTGCGAAGTTCGTCACTCCATTTAGTCTAATGGCGTCTTACGTCTGCCGATCCGAGGTCTCCACTCTAGACAACAGTCATCGGTTCTACGGATAATAAGGCCTTTATGAAGTAAAGTGCATGCCAAGGTTGGGATTGAGTGGCCTTTAACACTGGGCCAATACGGCTGTGATTCGATCCTGTTATAATACTTTAAACTTATCATTTTAAAATTGCTTACTTGTGGGTGTTTATTTCTATTTTTCAAATACTGCACATATTGCATGCATTTGTGTATGTCTACACACTTTCCTATCATGCCCTCCTCGGAAACGCATTCTGATCCTGGAAATTGACAAATAGAGCAATTAGAGCGTTTACGAATTGTATCCAGTGTGTCTTTATAATGTACCTACACATATTGAAATCAGGGAAACTCCTTGATTTTATCGACGGATTATTGTATCGACCTGTGCGGCTTTTTATTACTTAGCCACGAGCTCCTCCAAAATTGAATATATGGATAACTGGTTCGGGTCGGCTTTATTGTTTCTCAAATACTGCCGAATTGAATGTGCTGACCCGAATAATCCCCTCGTGCAATGAGAACGCAATTTATAATAATAATATAATAATATTGTTTATTCATCATAACAGCATTGTACGAGTAGTACATGACAATTTACAGGGTGACAAATTATTGTACTAAAACTACAACAGTAATGGTGGTGAGGTGCTGCATTCCCAGCTAGGTTATAGAATAACCTGTATAAGGGAGTACAGCGCCAGTCCCCATTGGGTATTATAATTAAATTGTACACAGTATGTGGCTTAACACTAGTCTTCTACTACAATTTTATAATTATTGGTGACATAGTATAACAAGAGGAATAATAAAAAGATAAGTAAGTAATTTATGTTGCTGAATGTTGGTTAATAATAAGTTCTTGGCTAAATAATAGCCGCACAGGTCGATTTATCAGGTTAAGCTACGCTTGCCGGGGTTAATCCGTGGATGGGTGACCATATTTACATACCGAGACTCCTCCGTGCCTAAAAAGCACGAAAGCACGTTAAGCCGTTCATCCCGGCTGTCATTCGTCAGAAGCCCGAAAGTCTACTGACAACCAGTTTTACCAAAGGGTATCGTATTACCCAATTACTGGGATGTGGACATCAGATAGGCAATCGCTCCATGTAAAATACTGGTATTCAGCTGCATTGGGTTAGACTGGAAGCCGACCCCAAAATAGTTAGGAAAAGGCTAGTCTGATTGAATATTGACAGACTTTGAGGCTTCTGACGAAAAAAAAACGGGAATAACTGCCTATGAACTCAGTGACAATTCAAAATTTAAGCAAATATACCTAGAAATAAACAAATTGAAACCTCCTCCCAAAATACGCCTAAATTACGAAATAATAATAATAATATAATATCCTGGGACATTGTTCACACACGGTCATCTGGTCCCAAACTAAGCAGAGCTTGTACTATGGAAACCAGATAACTGATATACTACATACACTACTTTTTTTTTTGTAAATACATACTTATATAGATAATTACACCCAGACTCAGAACAAACAGACATGTTCATGCACACAAATGTTTGCCCTGGATGGGAATCGAACCCACGAAATAATAGATTACATTAAACTATATACTTCGATGGAATCTTCTGGAATAGAAAACATGTCAAACAACTACGTACAGTGAACTCAAAGATAAAGCAGTGCATAGAAGACAACAAAGTATTGAGAACAAAGGCTTTGAATCCACCCTAAGAAGATTGGGTTAATAACGATATAATTACGGGAATCAGCCAAAGAAACCATCTATGGGTTTGTACCCATCACCCACAAGAGTGATCAAGAAAATGAATTATTGGAATTGAAATCAAAAGAAAAGTCATTTATTCAAACTAGGCTGAGAATCAGCACTTTTCGAACGTCAAAATTACATAAGACAGTCCCCCAAAACGCCCGCCCTTCACCACTTCCTAGTACTTTAGCTGAGGAGAAGAAGTGGCGCAACAAACTCTTCAGCAGTACAGCTCAGTTAAATTAAAAAATATATATTCTATACAACACTGCGCAAATTACATTTAAGTACATTACGCAACACAAACATTAAATTAAATTTAATTATTTGCTATAAGTCAGCTAGCACACGCCAATATACCAAAAAAAAAGAAGAAAAGAAAAAAAAATATCGAAAATACACAACTAAAAACGTAAGCAGAACTTCATACCTACATTAAAAGCCTCCAGTAATAAAGGGCGTGTCCACTTACATATAGCCGTACATGTAGTCGTAACTCGGAAGTCACAGATGATAAACTAGGACCATCGAAGTAAAATAAACAACGAGTTAAACTACTAATAACAAAACAAAACCAAGGTCAGCAAGAAGACGAATTCAAAAAAATAAAAGAAAGAATTGCTAAGTTAATACAAAATACGAAAAATTCCTACTACTACAAACAATTTACAAAATAATTGTACTAACAACCCCAAAAAAACATGGTCACTTATAAATAATTTAGCTAAAAATAAAATAAAACAAAGTGGTGCTCCTCCAAAGCTTTTAGTTGATGCTAACATAATAGGTTGGGGAAAAAGTTTCTTCGCATTTTTTAAGAAAATTCAAAACATTTTTTAATATAGTTTATTTACTTTTAACTAAAGTATGTAGTTCTGGTCAAAATACCGCGACAAGTGGTTTTGGCAGTCCTCTCGTGATGTTAACCTGACACTGCCTAAAGAATTCTGAAGAGACCGAAACAGGTGGAAATCTGAAGGTGCAAGGTCAGGACTATACGGCGGATGCATTAACACCTCCCAGCCAAACTCTCTTAATTTTTGGTGAGTGGCTAAAGATGTGTGAGGTCTAGCGTTATCATGATGAAAAACCACACCCCTTCTGTTGATTAATTCCGGCCGCTTTCTCTCAACTTCTTGCTTTAATCTCATCAGTTGTTCGCAGTAGAGTTCAGAATCGATGGTCCTGCCTGGTGGTAACAGCTCATAATGAATAATGCCCTTCCAATCCCACCACACACACAGCATCACCTTGTTGCGAGTTAACCCGGGTTTCGCCACAGTCTGTGAAGCCTGACCGGCCTTTGACCACGACCTTTTTCGCACGTTCTTGTCATACGTGATCCACTTTTCATCACCAGTTATCAGCTTCTTCAAAAATGGTTCGGTTTCATTACGTCGTAATAAAGAATCACAAATGAGTACACGGTTCATTAGGTTTCTTTCAGTGAGCTCGTGAGGTACCCAAATTTCGAGCTTTTTTGTGTACCCAGTAATTTTCAAATGCGCCAAAACTGTTTTGTGGTCAATTTCCAGTTCTTCAGCTACGTCGTAACTACTGATATGCCGATCTTGCTCCACTTTTTCAAAAATGGCATCCATTTTATCCGTAATAGCGCGAATGTTTGAATGGTTCCAACATAATTTGCTAACCGTAAACATCTCAAAGACATGTTACATTATCTTTAAAGCTAAAAATAAATAAAAAAATCATTGCATGACACGTTATTTATAGACAACATTCCATTAGAGCAAAAAGCCTATGAAAAGTACCTTGGCCTTAGAATGGAGAATTGTTTAACATGGGACAAGCAAATTGATTAGGTATGTTAAAAATAAAATTTCCTCACTTATTGGATCACTCCGCAATATCAGTCAATGTATATCCAAGAAACTGCGCCTAAACATCTACAATTCACTTGTCAAATCACATTTATTATATCTCATAGAAATCTGGGGTAGCGCCGCCGGTAAAACAAAGCTGCAGGAACTGCAAAGAACACAGAACAGGATCATAAAGACACTGTTTCGCTATCCATACTTGATACAAACGTGCAAAATTTTTGAAGAAACAATACTGATGAATATCAAACAACTCTATATGTATAACACTTGCATCTTGGTTAGAAAACGAATGGATGGAACCATTCACACAAACGTAATAGGGTAATTGCTGTGGTAATTGGCCACGCTTTAGTAACTGGCCACTCATAAAAAAAGAGGTAGAAAGAAGGAGAAGAAGCAAGCTCATGAATGAAAAGGACAAAAAAATATATTTTTCGTCCTTTTCATTCATGAGCTTGCTTTGCTTGCATTACCTTGTTTTTACCTCTTTTTTTTATGAGTGGCCAGTTACTAAAGCGTGGCCAATTACTACAGCAATTACGTTATTTACCAAAAAATCTCAAATATGTAAACGCAATCTTCGTCGACCCAGCTTACTTGTACTGCCAAAGACAATACAAATTATGCTAAAAAAGAAAAATCACCTATAAAGGAGCACAATTTTATAAACATAAAAAATGTAAGCTCTTTCAGTGGTTTTAAATCAAATCTAGCAAATTAAATAAATTGAAACCACTTACAAATAATGTTATTACCTAGCCTGCTAGTTGAGAATGAAACCGTTCAACGTGTAACCCAACCAATTTAAAAACAAAATAATTTTAAGCCTATAATAGTATTGTATCAGTGCCCGTTAAAAGTTTAATAGATTATGTTATCTTAGGAGCTCGTGACTAAGTAATAACAGCCGCACGGGTCGATCCATCAAGTTAAGCTACCCTTGCCGGGGTTTGTCTGTGGATGGGTGACCATATTTTCTTGCCGAGACTCCTCCGTGCCTCGGAAAGCACTTGGTCCTGGCTGTCATTCGCGGATCTTTGACAGTCGTAAAGGGTCGTCAGAAGCTCGAAAGTCTAACAACCAGTCTTACCAAGGGGTATCGTATTGCCCAGTAACTGGGTTGTGGAGGTCAGATAGGCAGTCGCTCCATGTAAAATACTGGTATTCAGCTGTATCCGGTTAGACTGGAAGCCGACCCCAACATAGTTGGGAAAAGGCTAGGCAGATTGATTGATTGAGATTATGTTATCTTATGTTCTCATATAATTGGCTCTTTTGTCTTTTTAGAATAAAATATTTAAACCTAAATGTTTTCTACGAATTTTATGATAAGGCATAAAACATTTTGAGTGAAAGTTCGCTTAACTTGGATCGCTTAGCTTTGTGTGACCATGTTTTGATTTATCGCATTGTTCAATACATTGTTCATATACAATACATGATTTAGTTATGGCAATTTAGAAAATTTTAAAGAAAATAATAATGTGTTTGGTATATTATTATTTATGTATTACATTAATAGCGATAAGGATATATGTTACCTTCTTTATATAAAATATATTAAAAAATGTTTTAAATTTTCTTAAAAAATGCGAAGAAACTTTTTCCCCAACCTATTAATATCCTGGGACATTGTTCACACACGGTTATCTGATCCCTAACTAAGCAGAGCTTGTACTATGGAAACCAGATAACTGATATACTACATACACTACTTTTTTTTGTAAATACATACTTATATAGATAATTACACCCAGACTCAGGACAAACAGACATGTTCATGCACACAAATGTTTGTCCTGGATGGGAATCGAACCCACGACCTGCGAAATGATAGGTGGTATCTTAATCAACCATGCCAACGGGCCTGTCAAAATAAAATAATTGTAAGTAATAAAAGCCGCACGGGTCGATCCACAGGTTAAGCTAGGTTTGCCGCGGTTGGTCCGTGGATTGGTGACCATCTTTACATACTGAGACTCTTCCGTGCCTCGGAAAGCACGTCAAGCCGTTGGTCCCGGCTGTCATTCGTGGATCTTTGAGAGTCGTTACGGGTCGTCAGAAACCAGGGGTATCGTATTACTCAGTTTTATTGGGTTGTGAAGGTCAAATAGGCAGTCGCTCCATGTAAGATACCGATATTCAGCTACATCCGGTTAGACTGGAAGCCAACCCCAACATCATTGGTAAAAGTGCAGGTAGATGATGATACAAATGAACGGACTCTTGGACGAAGTCCACAAGTGTCTGTTCGATTCCAGACTCAGGCATATTTTTTTTCAGTTTTGAGATGGGTTTGCTCTTGACTCTAGTCTAGGTCAGAGGTGACAGAGACAAAGTCGACGATGGAGTGAGCTTACCCAGAAGAAGCCTGTTCACTCTCACTTTGAAGAGATTAGGGTTGTATGCGCTTGGAAACACAGACGCAGGTAGTGAGTTCCACTCTTTTGCTGTGCGCATTATAAAAGACATTTGGAAACGCTTAGTGCAGATTGGTGGAATAGCAACTAGGTAGGGATGGTAACTGGCAGTGCGTCTAGAAGGTAGAAGGGGGCCGGCGGAATGAGGTCGTGGAGATCTGTAGAAGACCGACAAGCAGGCAACCTTGCGGCGATGAGCCAAGTTATGAAGCTTGGCATCTACCAGTTTTACGTCGCCAATAAGTCTCTTAGCTCTGCGTTCCAAATTGATATTAGGAAAATGTCTGTAGCAGAGCAGCCCAGAGTGTGTAAGTGTGCCTACATGGATTTTACTGGAGAAGTGGCCAAATGTCCGATGCTTTTTTCGGAGTGTTTGTCCTTATTACAGTCCGGCCATTGACAGGATGCGTTTCTGACACCTGTCAGTTGGACAATTTCTAGTAGTAATAAGGACCAAATTCGCAAAATATATGTTAGCTAGTTTGAAACTGATAGTGTCAAGGATGCATTCTCCCGACGGCTGGACTGTAGTTCGACAAACAAGTGTGCCGACATGTCATTGGGTAGACAGGTCGTTAGATCGAGAGGTCATAAGTTCGACAGGTCGTTGGGTGTGTTACTTAGATACCTCTGTACTGTCTGCGTACGTACCCTTTGACGTTCACGTAGGTACTTTGATTGAGTGACGATATTATCGTGGACGTCCACGGTAATACGATAACACAAGGAAGTAAAATTTATTGAAATGCATATATTTATGAAGACACTTTTAAATTTCAAGTCACTGGTGCTAATTCTGTTGTACACAAAGTAAACTTAAGTAGTTTAAGCTATTGCTAACTTTTTCTCTCTAATAAAACAAGAAAGAGACGGACGTAAAGTAGAGCTGTAAAATTTAGTTGGGACTAATATTTCCATACAAATTCAGACGACATGTTTTCGGCAAGGCGTTTGACATCTCTAACTTAGTTCGTAGCTATAGCCGTCCTTTTCTCGCGCTGCCTGTTAGTAAAAGATAGCGATTCACTAATTTTAGTTTAGTTATTAAAGAAGAGAATCGGCACCAATTACGCTAAAATTAGTATTCTAGCTAAAAAAGTTTTTGCGCTATACGAATTGGAATTTCGACACATAGTGCAAAATAGAGGGTCGCGCGCATGTGCTTACACTCGCGATGTGACGTCATAGGCAAATGAAATCCTGCTTCAAAATTGCTACAAATAAGACCTATCATTTAAATGCTCAACTATTACTCTAATATTAAAATTCTCGTAGTTATTAGCGGTTGAAATCTTACAAAAGTTTTGGTCGGTCAGAAATTTCGAGCATACCAGCAGTACACCGAGCGAAAAGTCGTTTTCACGTCAAAAACATTCAGGGAAACATTCGTCAATATAAAACACACCACGTACCTTCAGACAACACGTCGTTGTCATGACACAAGATACCACAAAACCCACCGAAACAAAATACTACGATAAATAAATTATAATACATTTTCTTACACCTAGACTAATTCGCGAGACGTCCGATTTTGATCGGTATTGAGCTACACTGAAATTTTAGCGAAACTAATTCTTTACCAAAGAATGGATTTAACGCCTAATCGATCAATAACATCAGTATTCTTAGGTACATAATGAGAGTAGTTATTACGTACTTACTTTTTACAAGCGTTTATTCAACTTGCAATGTTTGTTTCTTTGTTAGTTTGTTTGGATCGAATCTTGCAAGCTGAATTAAAACCACTTCCTCTTATCCAACGGAGTTGATATTTTACATATTGGTTCAGATTCGATGACAATGCATTTCTATGATAAACATGACTATAGCTAGGATTGGCTCCAGACGAAAGAACTCCTCAACGGTCTAGATATAGACACAAAAATTTAGATACGCTTTAGTTGTTATAGTCTGCTCTTAAGTCCACCATAACCTGGCCGCTGCACCAAGGATTGGCTTTAAACGACGGAACTGCTCAACGGTCAACAGTACAGATACGAAATTTTATATACTCTACAGTTAAATCCGCTCTAAAGTCCACTATGACCTGGCTTCTGCTTCCAGGATTGGCTTCAGATGACTCAGAACTCCTTTACGATCAACAGTATATACACGAAATTGTATATATGCTTCAATTATGGTAATTGTATATATTATACCGGTTACATACATTGCCATAATAAAAATAATTAATGACTTAAAAAACACTAACACTGTCGGCTACGATGGCGTATCTACAAAAGTTATTAAATATATTATGTCAAAGAAATAATTGCACCGCCACTAGCGCACATTATTAATAACTGCATTACTGATGGATCATTTCCAAATGACCTAAAAAAAGTTGTTATAAAACCCCTATTTTGTTTTTTTTTTGCACAAAAGTTTTTTAATTTTCACTTTTTTTATTTATCTATGTTCGTTCCAATCAGCGTTACCAGATGAAAAAATTAAATATGTGTTGATGGATTAAAAATACGGTGTTTCAGACTCAAAATACCGTGTAAATTATCGTATAAAAAGCAAACGAAAATACCACCAATATTTGTATTCATAATTACACAAAATCAAAATCAAAAGTCATTTATTCAAACTAGGCTGAGAATCAGCACTTTTCGAATGGCAAAATTACATAAGACAGTCCCCCAAAACGCCCGCCCTTCACCACTTCCTAGTGCTTTAGCTGAGGACAAGAAGTGGCGCAACAAACTCCCCAGCAGCACAGCTGTCTGTTCAGTTAAATAAAAAAATATATATATTCTATACAACACTGTCCAAATTACATGCAAGTACATTACGCAACACAAACATTAAATTAAATTTAATTATTTGCTATAAGTCAGCTAGCACACGCCAATATACTTAAAAAAAAGAAGAAAAAAAATCGAAAAATCGAAAACTATACTCAAGCAGAATCAAAATACAAAACTAAAAACGTAAGCAGAACTTTATACCTATATTAAAAGCCTCCAGTAATAAAGGGCGTGCCCACTTACATATAGCCGTAACTCAAAGTCACAGATGATAAACTAGGACCATCGAAGTAAAATACACATAATTAACCATTTTGTTAATCATTTAATACAAGAACTTATTGATCGTTATTGTATAATTTCAGTAATTTTTGACAACATAAATCGCTGTATGCCTATAAAATGTGAGGTTTTCCCTCGATTTCCATGGGATCCCCTTACGAGATTCTGACTTGGTGAGAAAATACCTTTTCAAACCAAAAACAAAGTTTCAAAATTGGTCTACAATTGACGGAGAAATCGGTTGACATACATAAAAAACAAAGTCGAACATACACCTCTATATCATCTCGTATATCCTCTCAAAATTTTGGAAGTAGGTCAAAAATATGTTAACATCATTGGAGTTACAGAAACTGAGATAATCGCGAATAACCAATTTTTCTGTACCTTTGACCTTGAATAACTTACGACGCAGGCACGAGATTTTATGAGACTGTGGCGAGCGAAACGCTCCACATTTGGTTTCTGTTGGCAACACCAACAGAATGTTCACTGACAAGAGGACTAAGATTTTTCCCGCCAGTAGGCTATGTCATCCCTGAATTTGAGTTACACATTTTCTTTTACTTACCTACGGTACTATAAATAAATGTTCTCCCGTGTTGTGAGTAGTGTGTGTAAATAATTATAACATAAGGAAATAAACTTTATGAAGAACGAGTCGGTGTTTTCATACAGAACCTCCGACCCGTCAAGACTTTGAGACAACTTTTATAACACCAAAATTAAGGTGTATACGAGTTTCCAGCTTATTATCTCTCATTCCGAGATTGACCTCTAATATGACTGGACTAAAATATGAAATGGCGCAACGTCATATGACGGCCTCTAGATTATCATATTTATTTCGACGGAAAGTCTTTGGACTTTAAGAGCAAATTCCTATGGATCATCTACTTTGCGCCGCAACACATTCGATTTTCATAAATTATACCACCGCGTGACCTTAAAAAAATATCGGCGGGACCTCTTCAGACGTTGCTTAACTTTGTATGAGAAAAGGTGCGCCACAGTACAAACATTCACAGATGAGGCCGCTCACGTAATGTGTGTATGTTATGTATTACTAGATATGTGTGGAAGTCACCGGAGGAGTATTGCAGCTACCTTTGAGATGGATCAGCTAAGTACCAACTAGCCGCGCTTGACTCGACAGCTAAGAGGCTCATTGGCAACGTAAAACTGGTGGATGCCAAGCTTCACAGCTTGACTCATCGCCACAAGGTTGCCTGCTTGTCGGTCTTCTACAGATTGTACTTCGGTGAGTGTGCTCAAGAACTCCACGACCTCATTCCACCGGCCCTCTACTACCATCGGACATCTAAACGCACTGCCAGTTACCATCCCTACCTGGTTGCTATTCCACCAATTCGCACTAAGCTCTTCCAAATGTATTTTATAATGCGCACAGCAAAAGAGTGGAACTCACTACCTGTGTCTGTGTTTTCGAGCGCATACAACCCGACTTCCGAAATTAAAGTTATTTGTTAATTTTGAGTTAATTTCTTTTTGTAGTCGATTTTTTTTATGTAACTGTTCTGTTTAGTCTTCTCTATGTTTGGGTCGACTTCCAGTTTAACCAGTATACGTCATGGAGAGATGCCTCTCCGAGCTCCACAACCCTGCAGTTACTGGGTAACACGATGCCCTTTGGTAAGACTGGTTGTCAGACTTTCGGGCTTCTGACTACCTGTAACGACTGTCAAAGATCTCCGAATGACAGACGGGACAAACGGCTAGAAGCGCTTTCTGAGGCATGGAGGGGTCACAGTATGAAATGGATGCTGGTAAACGTATTATAATTTGTCTATTTATAGATTGTGTATTTACATATATAAACATTGCGATTTTAGCAATGACACGTGTCGACGAGCATGACCGTAGAATCTAAAGCTAAAAAAACTCAAACGTTTATGTAATAAAAACTTTTTAGCAAAATATAAAACCGACTTCCAAATCAAAACACTACAAAGTGAAGAATAACTTTAATTTCGGTAGTCGGTGTCTTGGGTTTTGTATTTTCGTTTTTTGCCACCGACTTCCGAAATTAAAGTTATTTTTCACTTTGTAGTGTTTTGATTTGGAAGAGGAGCTCGTGGCTAAGTAATAACAGCCGCACGGGTCGATCCATCAGGTTAAGCTACGCTTGCCGGGGTTGGTCTGTGGATGGGTGACCATCTTTTCATACCGAGACTCCTCCATGCCTCGGAAAGCACGTTAAGCCGCTGTCTTTGACAGTCGTTACGGGTCGTCAGAAGCCTGAAAGTCTGACAACCAGTTTTACGTTTAAATTATACGTTTTCCGATATCGATCTCGACGTTTGGAACGCGATCTATTAGCTTGATGCCAAGCATGGGGCGCTCCATGGCTCTCAGCCTGTACCTACACAGCCTCCTGCGTGATCATCCAGTCCATCACACACATCAGTGGTAACAATTTGCCATTGGCAGCGCATTTATGTCGTAGCAGTAACGGCAGTTTTCACAGTGCAAGTATCTAATGAATCTCATGTACGGTTGACTTTATTAGAACTTGGTATGGTCTGCACAATCTTGTTATATTTGCATTCAAAAGCCGTAAAATAAAAGTCATTGACCTTGTTAAAACTGGTTATTGGAAATTACCAATGTGTTTAAAGCAATAACGCACGGAAATAATAAAATTATTTGAATAGGTGAGGCAAAATAAACACAGTGAATCGAGCCGTAAGATTATAGCTAAGGCACGTGTGTTTTTACTAAGCTTATAATTGTTTACCAAGTGATCAGCTTAGTGATTTTAGGGGTTCCGTACCCGAAGCATGTCAAACGGAACCCTATTACTAACGCTCTCCGCTGTCCGTCCATTTGTCTGTCAGCGGGCTTTATCTCGTGAACCGTAATAGTAAGACAGTTGACATTTTCTCAGATTGTGTATTTCTATTGCCGCTATAACAGCCGATAATAAAAATAGAAAATTAAAAATTAAAGGGGACCCCATACAATAAACTTTTGATTTTGAAATTAGAAATCCTTTGTGTGCAAGTCCGACTCGCACTTGGCCGGTTTTTTAAACAGTGACAGAGTATTGTACTCTTTGCCTGTACATTTAATAAAAATAATGTTCAAGAGAAGAGAACATGTTGTTTTAGCTAGAGTATTTCTCATGAAATCTTTTTAGTACGTATTGTTTTACTGGCAACTCAAAAGACGTTGTCATTGTCAAATGTTATTGTGTCAACTGTCAGAATGACATCAATGACATAAACAAATCGTGAAATCGGATAAAATGACGTGGAGACGAGGTTATAAATTTGTAAAAAAATATATGTTTTAACACATATAGACGCGATAAGATAGTTTAAAATATTAGTAAGTAGCTAAAAAGCACAAAATGATCGAGATCACAGATACGCAGAGTAAGTATTTACATTTTTATGTCATAGTTCGAAGTTTTTCGAATTATACGTTGAATTTCCAACAAAAAACATATTTATTTCAATGAATTCCATTTATGGGACATATTTTTTATTGTTATCTACATATCTACAATGTTCTCTCTGGATTCAAATCGAAATTACAGTAGTAAATTATGAAATATCGTGAAAATCTCCCTTTAAAATGACTCATTGTTTTTCAGAGCCCTATTCAAATTTTACTAGTAACGTCCAATCCATTACCTTCTCTCTCATAGCATCTATGTTCGGACTCTAACAATCATTAGGCCGAGTCTTCACATAACAATGTGCCTGTATTCCCCTAAGGGATAGGCATAGATATAGTAAACCCTTATTTCATCAGTGATGCTATAAGTAGGGTTGCCAAACCTACTATATTATATACAGTATGTTAACCAACAGAGGGCGTTCCCGTTAACCTGCAATAGTATAGCATCCATACATGCTAAAAAAAATATTACCATTCGAAAACAAAATGGTTTTTATTTTTTTTTTAATATTAAAATATTCACTAAAAATGCTAAAAATATTCAAAAAAATATAAAAATATTCACTAAAAATAAAAACTAAATTGCGATGTTTCCGTCCTTCAAGTACGCGTGTACAGAGTGTTTCTTTTACGTATCAATTTAACATTTTTAGTGAATATTTTAATATTAAAAAAAATAAAAACCATTTTGTTTTCGAATGGTAATATTTTTTTTAGCATGTATGGATACTATACTATTGCGGGTTAACGGGAACGCCCTCTGTTGGTTAACATACTGTATACTATATCCTGCTATATTAGAGGCCTAAATACTATATTTCTAAAGATAAAATATGTTAAAAATATGAAACTACTTAGGTGCTATTTTGAGGGTTCTCGGGCTATTTGTATTAAGCAACATCCCGGCCGATATTGTGTTATAATCATATTGAGTTATAATCTACCTGCATTAAAAAGTGAAAAACGTAAAAACTTAAATAGACACTATTAATTCTTAACCGTTGATAGGCCACTTTTTTGTAAAACATATTAATTTCTTTTTAGATTGTTCCTCTTCATGCGTTATGCTCTTCAAATTATGGTTGCAGTTGAGATGAAATGAATAACTCCTTAGTTTCTCCAAAATATGAAATAATTGATTGCAATCAGGGTTAGTGTACTTGGTACAATAGGAACTCAGTTTGATGATGAAGCTATACAGAGCAAGGTCGATTTTAATATTATTTATTTATTTATTTTATTTTAAACATATACACTATCATTACAGGTTTACCTAATACAATAGTGTAGTTACAACTTACAAGGTTAGACTTACATTGCTAAATTATAATAAGAACCACAAAGAGTTATTGTACAAAATGCGGCCCGTGTGAATTCACTCAGTGTACAGTTGAAGCAGTCAATCTGTTGTGACACCATATTGAGTGCACGTAGTGCGCGCGTCAGCGGCCGCATGACCCAAGTGTTTCGACCCCAAACGGCTCAAGACTATAGTTACGCATAAGGTTACAATATTTGCGCCGCTTGAGGGTCTCAGCAGCCGCCGCAGCGGCGGCAGCACAGCACGCCAAGCTTGGAACATGGGACGGAGCAAGGGTGTCGACACAGGTATTAGTATTCCAGAAGAAAACAAGCGGTTTTAACTTTCTGCGAAGAGGCGTTCGGAAGTCTTCGTGAACTGCTCCTATCGGTGCTTCTTCGATGAGATCCCTTGAGGTCCTCTCTTTGGCTGCCGAAGATGAAGTGTAAATTTGTGATGCGTCAGTAGGTACTCCAAAGAGAAGAGCGCCTACAGTTTGGGTAATAGCAACACGCAGGTTGTCAATATCATGCGTGAACAGTTCCTTTTCCAAATAATGAAACTTTGAAATGCTCTCCTGTAAAGTTCCTAAAATGCTTAATACAAATAGCCCGTGAACCCTCGATATATTTTATTTTAATACAAAATGGCGAAATGATATAATATAATATAATATCCTGGGACATTTCACACACAGTCCTCTGATCCCACAGTAAGCAGAGCTTGTACTATGGAAACTAGATAACTGATATACTACATACACTACTTTTTTTTTTGTAAATACATACTATAGATAATTACACCCAGACTCAGAACAAACAGACAAGTTCATGCACACAAATGTTTGTCCTGGATGGGAATCGAACACACAACCTGTGGCATGATAGGCGGTATCTTAACCAACCATACCAGCTGGCCTGTCAATTGAGATGATTGCAATAGGGCCAGCATTAATCTCATAAAAGCTGAATTAATTGTATTTTGTAACCTTAATTTAGAGTGTAAAATGGCGCTAAACTACGCTTGCCGCGGTCCACCCATCTTTACACACCAGGAAGCACATTAAACTGCTGGTCCCGGATGCCAGTCTTGGATCTTTGACAGTCTTTACGGATCGTCAGAAGCCTGAAAGTCTTGGAGTCTACCCATGTGGCAAATTTCATCCAAATCAGTACTTCTTTGCCTGAATACATACTAAAATCTAGATTTCTTGTTCATTTCAGAAATTGGCGTAGGCCTCGCCGGGTTTGGCATGACATTCCTGTTCCTAGGAGTGCTCCTGTTATTCGATAAAGGCCTGTTAGCGATAGGAAATGTAAGTACTTATTTAATTTAATATTGTTGCAAATGAAGGCTTTGTAAAGCTGCTTTGTGTAATTTATGTTGGGTCTAGAGGAGAGGCATTTCTGCAGCAGCGATTTGTCAGTCGATTTGTCAGATGGGATACTCCGCTTTGGTATGAAGCTACAAGTACGCAGCAGGCTCGACTTGTCGGGACAATTCAGTGCGGGCTGCCGCGCACCGGCCGGCTCGCACGGTCAGTTCGATACTCACTCACACGACGCGTCATAAAAGAAAAAGGCATAAGAGTTACGCGATAGAAAGAGAGGCAACTTGTAGGTAATAAGCAGTGATCGGATAATCGGTCGCTTATACAGGGTTATTTGTAAAACACCAGCATCCTCTAAGGGTCAATTCCCACTGAAAGAGCAGCGGTCGGCAGCGGCCGGCAGCGGCTTTAATATTAAGAACCTTATCTACGTGATTAAAAAGTTCATAGTCATTTGAAGGCAATGGAGGGGCAGCGCGGTCCCTCCTTTGCCTTCAAATGACTATGAACTTTCTTAATATTAAAGCCGCTGCCGGCCGCTGCCGACCGCTGCTCTTTCAATGGGAATTGACCCTTAAGGGGTCATTGTACTCATCATTACGAACAACTTTTACTATGGGATCAAACCTGAAATCGCGAAAAAAAATCAGCTGTTCTGTACATTTTGACGAATTATGCGAACATTTAAATGTACTGAACAGCTGATTTTTTTTTCGCGATTTCAGGTTTGGAAGTAATCCCGGGTTCCCGGGATTGAACAATTTTGTAAAAACAACTACCTCTAACAAACTTAATGTAATTATAGCAGTGGTTATTTTGATTTAGTATCTTTATTTTATTTAAAACAAATGGAATATCAATAAAAAATGATAATGTGCACAATGTGGTCAACTAGTGGAAATTGATTTATCTATCTAACAGATTACTGATCGAATCTACTATTTTATTGTATTTTATACGAGCAGAAGGGATTCTGAAAGGCATGTCCGTATTATTCTTTCGGGGGAATAAAAGTGAAGTTTAGGTACAGACGCCAGCAGGTCAACCTACCCGAAACTGTCAGATTTTCACAATCAGCTTTGAACCTAATACGTTAGCAATAAAGTCGAAAATCTATTAAAGAAATCTGACAGATTGTAGTAGCTTGATGTGCTGGCGTCTGTACCTCTGCCTAGCCTTTTCCCAACTATGTTGGGGTCGGCTTCCAGTCCAACCGGATGCAGCTGAATACCAGTATTTTACATAGTGACTGCATTTCTGACCACCTCCTCCTACGATACCCCTTGGTAAGACTGGTTGTCAGACTTACGGGCTTCTGACGACCCGTAACGACTGCCAATGATCCACGAATGATAGCCGGGACCAACGGCTTAACGTGCTTTCTGAGGCACGGAATAGTCTCGGTATGCAAAGATGGTCACCCATCCACGGACCAACCCCGGCAAGCGTAGCTTAACTTGATGGATCGACCCGTGCGGCTGTTATTACTTAGCCATGAACTTCTCGCGGCCGGTTATCCGATCACTGGTAATAAGCGTTGTGCGACCTGAATTGCACTTTATTGTGTCGTAGCAAGAGTTGCTTTTTATTTAAATGATTTTGCGGAGTGTCCCATCTGTATTAATCCGTGGTAGCAATAATAATGATTGCTAGTGTGAGTGTCGCATGATACCGGTATGAAATCCATGGTCACCCATCCACGGACGAATCGCGGCAAGCGTAGCTTTACCTGATCGATCGACCATCGCGGTTGTTATTACTTAGCTACCAGCCCCTACTTACTACAATACATTCTACTAATTATCATTCCAGATTCTCTTCATAAGCGGGCTGGCCTGCGTCATAGGGCTGCAGAGGACGTTTTTCTTCTTCTTCCAGCGCCATAAGATCAAGGCCTCCGTGGCGTTCTTCGGTGGAATCTCCATCGTGTTGCTGGGATGGCCTATGATTGGCATGATTGCGGAGATCTATGGGTTTTTGCTGTTGTTCCGGTGAGTTTGAGCTTTTTAATATTTATTTATAAAAGACAACATATAAAAGACTGGTTAGTAGGTATGCATTAAAATTTTATGACTCGGTATTGAGACATGCACCCTGTAAGGGCACTGTTAACGGTTCATATCAAATGAATAATACATATAATACCAGGGCGGCTGAAAAGTTTTGAGCCTAAGTGCCTTCAAGTGGCATTATTGTCTCACGCTGTATATTACTAATTTGCGAATACCCTCTTTAGTATAAATACAGAGTTTCATCTCATTAGCATCATTACGCTTTTAGTAATTAATCCGTAAGCATTATCATGTCGCAGTCATCCGCGGCCCATCCCTAGGCTCTTAAGAGCGCTGTTGTTGCTCAGATTTGCTATGGGGCTTAAAATACTTAGCGTACCGGGGGGTTGAAGTTTTGAGCATTGTATTGATTCTAAATTTATTACTATTCATTACATTATACTAAACTTAATCAATAATTGATTACATTTTATTTAACCCGGCGAGGATGTGGTGAAAATAGTTACGTGGAGGTTGTGGAGGGTATATTTGACCCTGGAATTGTATTGCATTTTTAAGGGCTAGATTTATATTATTTATCAAACTATTGAATAACATTACATTAGTTGGATATTATTTTATGGATTTTGATTAAAAAAAGAACAAGTTACAGTACAAAATGTTTTATTTTTTTTAATTTTAGCTAAGGCCTAAAAACAATCAACTTTGGCAAAGGCTTTCGTTCCAAACATGAAAAAAACTAAAAATAATTAAAACTTCTCTTAAGAATTACGATAATTTGGTATAAATATATATTTAGAGATCAATCAGTTTCACAAAATAAGTCAGTCTTATAAACTACACAATATTATTATCTGTTAGTGCACTCATATGATCTTCACATTCGCTACCGTCGGACAATAAGTCGTCTTCACTGTCTGGTTGTAACAAAGCATGACGTATGAGCTCATCCTGATGCACCCGGTTATTCATTGCGTCCAAAAATACCTGAAAACACAGTAACAATAAATAAAAAATACTTATGAAATATTGCACAAAAGTGCTACGTCGCGGTTGTGGCAGGGTCATATTTACCCTTTTTGACTTCGCGCACGTGTAGTTCCCGTCGCAGGTGGCGGCCGACTGAGTAGCGGTGTGCGGCGTGCGGGCGGGTCCCTTAGCAACAGCTACTGACACGTTCAAGCTACTACAGCCGCGGAAAAAAAAAAACTACACTCGATTAAAAATTGACAGGGTCATATAGACCCCTCCACATCCTCGCCGGGTTAAAATAAATCATCATTATCAAATCAATACACAGTGCTCTCGCTAATCCACCGCTCGTCTATCGACAACAACTATACTCGTAATCCGCCGTTTTTTGCGAGGAGACTGGTCGGATCATACTCTGTAATTCGCCGTCTACCGTCTCTTTCATGCATATAACCGTATACAGTTCTAAAAGGTGTAAACGACAATTATATCCTAACTTCCTAACTTAATTAACTTGAGTTCGCCTCTAGGCCGTTATTGAGAGTGGACGCGTGTCGCGTGTGCCCATAAATATTTGCAAATATTTATTTTTCTAAATTCTTATTGGCCAAAGTATAGAAGTTAAATTCTCGTTTACTCCTACGGCTATTAAACGGTTAGACTCCACCCCTCGAAAAGGATAGACTGTGTTTGCAGTGTTGCCTCGACAGCAAGTGCTGTGTGATTGGTGTTGGTCGAGCGGGATTTGAACTAGCGGCTCCTTCGCGGCAGTCGCCGCTAACGCCATTCAGCCACACGAACGTAAGCGCAGCGGGCGAATTTACTAATCACTACGAGCTACGAGCGGCGCACTACGTGGCCTTGAGACGAAAGGAGCGCTACGACTGCTACGAGAAACTGACGTCATCGTACCTGCCACTTCGACCGGTGCTACGAGTCGGCTACGATACTCCATCGACTACGCCGCGCGCCGTACTTACGAGCCGCCGCGCCACACAAGTGTTTTAGGCGTCGGTCTTGGACTGCTGTTTGCCGCCGCCGTATAGATAGCCGCATCAAATACACTGATACTGAACTCCACCTTGAATCTCGGATAAGTACCTACTCTATTTTATTATCGTTGTTGATTGTGCTCTAATATGGCAGCTGTTCAACGCACCCCACCTAAAACGCCAAAAACACAAATAAACAATATGATGAATATGAGTCAGAGTCAAACCCAATCTGAACCCGATATCAACACGGCAATAATGATGAGCGACTACGTAAATACAAATCGTAATACGCGGCCTCGACAAGTTAATAATTCGCCTGAAGGCGGGTCAGTTTTAATTTCTGGTGATCAACAAGACAACAGCATAGCTAAAACGCTAACGGAACAGACTGCCCTAATGTCTAAACTGCTATCTGAGGTAGCCCAAATAAAAACACAAAATACCCAGATTCAAGCTACCAACACGGAAATCCGTAAGTCAAATGAAGAGATCGAAAAATCGATGTCTTTCATGAATCTAAAATACGAAGATCTCAGAAAAGAAGTTGAGGACTTAAGAAAAGAAAGACTAGAACAGCAACAATATATAGAAAGCCTGGAACAAAAAATAACAGATCTCCAACACAAATCCCGTTCTTCTGGTGTTGAACTGAGAAATGTACCACAAGAAAATACGGAAACCCATACCAGTCTCATAAAAACAGTATGCAGTTTAGGCAAAGCTGTTGGAGTGCAATTTCCCGAATCCGAGCTGCGCGACATCTATCGTCTGCCAGGGAAGTCTGCCACTTCTGATACCCCACGCCCAATAATTGCAGAATTTTCTAGAGTGCAGACAAAACAGACACTCCTGTCTGCAGTGCGGTCGTTTAACAAGGATAAGGGAAGAGATGAAAAACTTAACACCAGCCTGATTGGATTACCAGGGAAACACCAACCGGTGTATGTTGCTGAACAACTTCCAGCCAGTACCAAGAAGTTATTTTATCAATCCCGTGAATTCGCCAAAAAATACAAATACACATACTGCTGGATATCAAATGGTAACATTTTCCTGCGGAAGCAAGAGGGTGATAAACAGATTTTAATCAGCACCGAAAAACACCTACAAGATCTTGGAAACAAAAATGTGTGACTATGCCTTGAATTCACTGTAAATCGTCTTTATTTTAATTTATTTTACTTTAATTTATTTAGAATAGTTAGATCACTTTTTATTAATATTGTCATCTTCTTATATTATTATCAAAACAACCAGTCACTAACTAACACATCCATACTCTCACAAACACTACACAGTTCAGTAAACCCTAATTACAAACATATTCACATGACTTACACATACCTACATAACAATACTCCACAATATCATAAAATACACATACATGTGCGATGCACTTGCCATTCTAACTTTACGTACAAAATAATACTTGCTTATACAACTGGATCACACTCTGACATTTATTTCCCAATTAAAAATGAATAATTTAATTAATATTAATAACGACCTTGATAAATTTACCGTAGGCAACTCCTTTATATGTAACCCAGAAGACTGTTTAAAATATGTCAATGTTTCTGGTAGCGATATTAAATTACTGCATTTAAATATTCGTAGTATAAATAAAAACTTCGATCAACTTCTAGTACTATTGCGACTAACTAAAATTAACTTTGACATCATAGTTCTCACCGAATGTTGGCTGAGTAAAGCTAACAATTTACCTATATTGGAAGGTTTTCAGTCTCACTCAACTGAAATAAATCTCAACCAAAATGATGGAGTTATAATCTATACTAAACTGGGACTGCAAACTAATGTATGGGAACCCACCTTTAAGGGCGGAACTTGCCTCATGTGTCAAATAGAAAACAAGCTAGCAGTTGTGGCAATCTACCGCTCTCCATCATATAAATCCAACGATGACTTTGATAACTTCAAGACTAGCTTATCTAATGTCCTCAACACCGTATCCGCCTGTCCTAATATAGTATTAGTGGGCGATTTAAACATGGATATAATCAAACGTAATGAGGACAACAAATGTCTTGACTATCTCATCTTAAATGCTTCTCAAGGGTTATTGCCCACTCACGAATTTCCTACTCGCCTTGATAAAAGTCTAGACCACATACTTCTAAAGACCAAACTATTGTCGACCACACTGGTTTTAGAGTCCCATATTACTGACCACAAGCCGATTCTCCTCGACATCACAGACGCAAACCCTGCGCGGAGAACATGTTATCTTTCCACCCGCCTCAACCATGAAGCAATCAAGCTGGAACTGGAAAATACCGACTTTTCAAGTATATACACTGAGGAGAATGCTAATATTTCTATGAACAAATTTATAGGCATCGTAACAATGGTCATATCCAAACACACAATTCAAGCTAAAATCCCTAGACTCAAAAGAACTCTAAAACCCTGGATAACTACTGGTCTCCTAAAATGCATTAGACACCGGGATAAGTTACACATGCAGTCCAAGAAAGCACCAGACAACCGTATACTTAAAATTACTTATAATCGTTACCGGAACTTTTGCAATGACCTACTCCGAAAATTAAAGAGATCATATGAAAGGAGTGAGCTTGAGAAAGCAAGTAATAAACCAAAGTTTTTATGGAAAGCAATAAAGGAAATAACCAATACCACGAAAATGTGTTCAAGCCCCGTAGAGCTACTAAAAATACGCAATGATCCTAAGTCTTCAGTAAATGAGGTCTGCAATTTTTTCAGTAACGTAGGAAAAAAGTTGGCTGACAACATTATATCACAACTCAACACCCCACCACCTCCGACTAACGATCAGTCTCGTCTTGATAGTACAAACCCCTCACCTGCAAACTCGCTTGGGCTCTTGGAAGTAGATGAGGCTGAAACAGAGTCGCTTATACTACAGTTACGCAATGATTGTGCTATTGGGTGGGACGGTATATCGCCTCTTTTATTGAAGAACTGTCGCCACGTACTGACACCGCCACTTACCTTCATATACAACCGCTGTCTACAATCGGGCGTGTTCCCGGATGCTCTTAAAAAGGCGATAGTCCATCCTATACACAAAGGAGGGAACAGAAGCTGTGTCAATAATTATAGGCCTATATCTGTTTTGCCGACACTCTCTAAGATCCTTGAGAGGATCTTAAACAATCGACTCAGGACCTTTTTAGTAAAATACAACATTATAGCAGACAACCAGTATGGCTTCCGAGCTGGTGTTTCAACGGAGGATGCTGTACTGGGATTGACACAAGAGGTGGCTAAAAATCTGGACAAAAAGACAAAATGTCTGGGTATATTTCTGGACCTTTCTAAGGCATTTGACACGGTTTCTGTTCCCATCCTTATCTCAAAATTAGAACACTTAGGTGTACGTGGTGTGGCACTTGAAATATTTAAAAATTATCTCATGAATCGCACCCAGAGAGTTAAAATTGACACCCAACTCAGTGAGGAGGAGGTTGTTACTTTCGGCGTCCCTCAAGGCAGCGTATTGGGACCCACATTATTTCTTATTTACATTAACGACCTTTGCAAAATGAACCTCCCAAATACTAAGATATATACTTACGCTGATGACACCGCGATCTTAGTTCATGGACCTACTTGGGACGTTATCAAATCTTCAGCAGAGTCTGCAGTGGCGGAAATAATGAAATGGCTCAATATTAACCTCCTTACCTTAAACATAAGCAAATCCTGCTATATTCCATTTGCAATTAGGCGAAAGACCGCTCCGTCACGCAGTTTTTCAATTACTGCCCATTCCTGCTACAACCGATCAGCACCTTGCCGTTGTCCAGCACTAACTAGAAGTGACAGCGTAAAGTACCTAGGAGTCCACATAGATGATGAACTTACATGGAAAAACCAACTTGGCGCTGTCACAACTAGAACCTTGCGTCTTATACACATGTTTAAATCCCTCCGCAACTCTGCAAATGCCGATATATTGAAAATGGTGTACTATGCACTTTGCCAATCGGTCATAGGATACTGCATCTCTGTATGGGGTGCTGCATCGAAAGGTGGCCTCCTGAGGGCGGAGAGAGCACAAAGAGCCGTACTAAAAGTAATGACTAGGAAGCCCCAAAGATACCCAACAACTCAACTGTACGCAGACTGTAAGGTTCTTACAGTCCGTCAGCTCTTTGTGCTTCAATCCGTTCTTAGGAAACATAGCAGCATTCCCCCATCAAACCCTAAAAAGCGCACAAACCTCCCTTCAGGCACCCAACATAGGACCACGTTCGCAAGGCATCAGTTTTATGTAATTAGCGCTTACATTTACAAAAAGATTACTAAAAAACTGAATATCTTAGACCTCAACAAACACAACCTAAAATTAAAAGTGACAGAATGGCTACTTACACTGGACTATGCCGAAACGGAGACTTTACTTACCTACATCACCTAATAAGCACACACTCATCTCCTTGCTTCCAAAAACACTCTTATCCTCGGATCCATACACACTCGCACATATCACTCTATCACTCTCTTACACACAATCACCACATCACCTACGTATACACACTCACACACAAACATAAACACACCTATAATCACATTCACTCACCTTCACCATCGCACTCACCTATGCATGCATAATTTAAAAACTAAAGTAACTTATATTTTTCTTTTTCATAACTTATAACTTTTTTCCCTACTTAAGTTAAATCGACACAGTCCACTCATACATTTCAATTGGAAAGCCATTGCGAAGCACTGTCTCTTAAGATACAGGATACCCCTAGTTTAAGAGACAGAGTTTATTCTACAGTGTACAGATTTCTGCAGCGTCCAAATGTTTTATGTAATGTACTCTACAGTGTTTTCAAAATTGTAAACTTAATGTACAATTATCTGTATTTTCGGGAAATAAAGATATTTATTATTATTATTATTATAATATTATAAATGCAAAAGTAAGTTTGTTTGTTTGTTTGTTTGTTACCTATTCACGCCTAAACCACTGAACCGATCATCCTAAAAATTTGCATATACGTTGTCAGGTGTACAGAAACGGACATAGGGTACCTTTCATCTCAAAAAAAGTACTGTTCCCGAGGAAAACAACAATAACATTGTTATGATAATAGATGGCGCCACGTGTCTTTCGAAACATGAAATAAACTTTAGTAGTATGTTAAGAGCTTTTTTTTTAACTACCTATTTTTTGTAAATAGGGTCATGTATTGTACCTATGGACATTTCTGACTATAGTACATTGGCGTTAAGAATGCAGTGAGTCATCATTGTCCGTCGGCCTAGCCCCGCCCCCTAACCAATCAAATCTTTTCAAATTACAAAGTCAAGTTCACAATGACAGTTGAAGGCATCTATGATTGATAAATTTGATGAATTAGACAAATGTGCTATAAGGAGAAAAGTACACTCAATATATTTAATAATCTTTTAAAATATAATTTGTTTGAATTTAACACCACTGTGAATACACCTTTACCTTGCAGTTGCACTGATGACTCACTGCATTCTCAACGCGAACGAACTATAATACATTTTGTGAGTCGTAGAGTGTCGATAGACCGGTTTTTCATCCTAACTATAATATTATAGATGCGAACATAAGTTTGTTTGCTTGATACCTTTCCACGCCCTAAATCGCTATTCTAAATTAACGCGGGCGAAGCTAGCTAGCTTATGTATTCATTTCTGTCAACAGAGGGTTCCTGCCAGCAGCCATAAACTTCTTAAGAATGGTGCCAGTATTAGGATCTCTGCTTAATTTTCCAATCATACGAGGGGTGAGTTTATACTTATATTAATATTCATCATACCAAAATCTGGAGGGGCTTGTGGCTAATAACAGCTGCACGGATCAATCGACCAGGTTAAGCGAGGCTTGCCGCGGTTGGTTTGTGGATGGGTGACGTTAAGCCGTTGATTCCGGCTGTCATTCGTGAATCTTTGACGTGATTACGGGTCGTCAGAAGCCCGAAAGTCGGACGACCAGTCTTACCAAAGCGTATCTTATTACCCAGTAACTGGGTTGTGGAACTCAGATAGGCAGTCGTGCCATGTAAAATACTAGTTGGGAAAAGGTTAGGCAGATGACCAAAATCCAGTCAATAGTGTTAATTTAAGGCGAAAGCTCCAGGGTAGCCCGCGAAATAAAAATTTTCTTACGTTTTTTGCAATTTACAAGTCGGTATTAGATTGTACGTTGATCAAAATATAATTTGCGGCCGTAACAAGTATCTATTTACATAATTAGAATCATTAAAGTCATCAATACAACTCTTTAAGACCAGGTAATCCTAATGAATGACTATTTCATGAAATCTTGACATTTCAGGATTATACTAACTTAGGGAGCTGTATTATTGATTCTAATGATTATAATTCTGTAAATACATATTTGTTACGGCCGCAAATCATACTTTATTTAACATACAATTTAATACTGACTTGCAAATTGCAAAAAACGTAAGAAAATTTTAATTTCGCGGGCTATCTTTTTTTTGTGGATGGGAAATCATCAAATAACTTCTCCCGCTCTGGGTGGAGCGGGAGGGCGTGTCAGACTTCTATTAGAGTAAAACCCACACGTGTTCCTTCAGTTGCCTGTGCCAGGGCCACGGTAACTCTTTCGAACAACCCGCAACCCTGGCGGGCATCGGCCCTAGCGGACCCCTTCAGCTAGTGCTGACATCTCTTTTAGGCGCGCGTGGAACACAACGCGCCGTCGACCGGGCCTGGTCCTTACCGGACAGCGAGCTACCCGTTGCTCGCCATCCGCAAGCCCGCGCCTACGGTGGCCGGGAATCGTCTATCGATTCCCGACGCCCAGGGAGTCTCCTGCGGCGACTAGGGGCGTGAGGGCGCAATGATTGCCTCTCCCTCACGCGTTCAGCCTCCTCGTTCGCGAGCATTACAGCTTCGCAGAAGGAGGTGACGGCTTCCCATGCACTCTCGCTCCGTACCATGGCCTGTACCAGGGCCGGACGCGAGAGATCGCCGCCGCCGATCTCCTCCGCGAGGACGCGGCGGTGCTCTGCCCAAGCCGGGCAGACCTCCACCGTATGCTCCACCGTGTCCTCGGGGCGATCCACACAATGGTAACACCCGGGCGTTTCCTCCCGCCTTATCCGGAACAGGAACCTCCTGAAGCAACCGTGTCCGGTGAGGACCTGCGTCAGGCGGAAGGTGAGGGTGCCATGACGCCTCTCCAACCACTCCTCAAAGAGGGGACTTATCGCCGCAAGCGTGCCCATCGCGGGCTACCCTGACGCTTCCGCCTTAAGACCCAGAAAAACGCCCCAAAAAAAGAATACAATTATTCACTTAGAATGAGAAACACTGGTTGCATACATACTATAAGCGTTCTGGAACGAGTATCGGAACGGTATTTTGGAACAGTCTATTCGTACTTCTTTGGCTTCGATGATATTATTTATTTATTTTAAATTTGTCTTTCCTCAGATCGTGGACAGGATAGCAGGCGACAACGGTCGTAATATGGTATGATACTAGTGCGTACATACTTATATAATGGTACATATAAATATATTTGTAGTGTATAAACTATAAACTGAGTGTAAGTGAAGTGAGTGTTGCTATTGTAAATTATTGTTTTCCATTTTATTTTTGTGTGTGTGTGAGAGGTTTGATTCGGGAGTTCAATTGTGGTTTTAAACCACTTGAAATAAGGTGGAGGGTATGTATTTGAAGCATATTTTTTATTTATTTATTGTATGACGTCTGAGCACCGTAAGGACTGTTTTTGCTTGCAGCGCTCGGCCGCTATAGTAACGCTTACCTACGTTCGTCAACCAGAAGCTTCGCAGCATTAGATTTTTGCTGAGCCTCTTGTTTTATAAATTAAAAAAAAGAGACAAAACAAATCATCAGAAGTATTGTGTTTTTTCAGTGGAAATAAATATTAATGGGACCCTTAGTGTGGGCAAATGTCACGAAATTAGTACTTAAAAAAGATTTTAAGAACATAAAAACTTTTTCTTCCTTGGTCCTTTTTTTTGTTCTAATCCTATTGGTAGAAAAATGATTTTCAGACATCTGAGATCATTGTAACAGAGCCTGAGAAATTTATTTAAAGAAAATATTACTATGTATTTTTATATTTATATTTGTAAACAGATGTCATCGTGTGCACGCGATTTTGTTTTCATGGTGCTCAGACATTCGGTTCCAAGACTGTACTTGCAGTATGTAGATGTAGTCAACTGAATAATTAAGGTGGTTAAGCCACCTTAAGGTTGAATATCGCTTGCACGTCATAAAACGGCAAGATCTAAATGTCTATGCAACAGTTAGATAATTTTAACCTACGTGAAATTTTATTTTACTGGGAGTTTTTGTTTAAAGTGGTAAACAATTACGAGGTTGATTATACACAGATTTTTATCTTAATACTTTCCATTTTTAGGTATATCTGAGGTTTACTAAAATGAATGGTAGGTACTGTTTTTTCCAACATTCCCACTCCCATTCTCAAGAAATCTTCAATCTAGTAATAATAAAAAAAAATCATCGTCGTTCCTCGGAATAAAATAAACATTATGTCGTTTATTAAAGTTATTAAAAGATTTTGGTTAAAAAAAAAACGTACCTACCCTGCATAATTATGTAATATTAAAGCAACGACTCCCGAGAATCGTACCCACACACACTTGGCTGGATTTTACGTCTGTGTAATATATGTGTAAACGAATGAATAGATTTTGATGCGGTTTTATTGTTAAGTAAATTCCCGAATATTGTTCCAATCGATTTTGATGAAAAATCGGCTTAAAAATCCTTTCACGACTGGTCGAAAGCCGATTGTCAATCGGTATTGTATGTGTTAATAGAATTCTAGCTAGTTTCTGAGGTATTCTTAATCACTGTTTATATAAGGTCTATATATCTATTCATACACGAAATCTCTTAATTTATTTTATTGTACTCATCATTATGAACAAACTAGCTGACCCGACGAACGTCGTTCTGTTAAAATTTCAATAATTCATACAAAATTCCGATAGAAAAAGCACTTTCAGTTTTCCCGAATTTTCTAATTTTCCCGGCAACTTTTGAAATATTTTCTTTCATACAAACCTTGTCCTGACAATTACAAATACAACAAAAAAAATAATTATCCATATAGGTGCAACCGTTCTGAAGTGATGCGCGTACATACATTCGACAATTGATTTTTATTTATATAGATTTTACTATGGGACCAAACATGAAATCGCGAAAAAAAATCTGATGTTCCATATTTCCATATTCCATTTCACATAACTCGTCAGCTGATTTTTTTTTCGCGATTTTTGGTTTGGTCCCATAGTATGTTGTTGATAATGAGTACAATGACCCCTTAAGAGATTGCGTGTATGAATAGATAGACCTTATATATTTAAACTCGAAGAAGCTGTTATGGTTGGCTATTATTTCGACTTTGATAACGATGGCGCGTAATTGCGGTCGATGACCCCTTTGGCGAACCTGTCTCCTCTTGGGACTGTTGCGTTCCACATACACCGCACTTGCCATCATTTTTGTTCCACTGTCTTGAGAAGCCTTCGCAGTAGAGTTCATGGTCGTTGTAGTTGTGTGGTGTGTCGAAGCCGAAGCGCCAGGCGGGTGAGGCAGGTTCAATGACTCTGCCATGACCACTCGCGGACTGCCAGCTGTATTGGCGTAATTTCTGAATATTCAGTTAACCTTTAGTTTCTTAGGAAAGTGGTTCGATCATATTATAACGGTCGTCCGTCATGACAATCTGTAATTTTCACCAGTATTTGATATTATGGTGTCAAAAAGTGCTCTGTATTTGGACAGCTGTTATTGTGATCGTTCACCGCTTTCTGAGGAAACCAAAGCTTTATGGAAAAAACGAGCGAGCCTTACAGTAGTCGCATATGATGTGTAACATCTGACATTTCACGACAGCGCGCTCATTGGTCAAATCAACTAGCGCGCGCTTCCTCGGCTTCCTGTTACACACTTCCGTCCCTTCACGAAATCGACGAATCTTTTCACGAATGTACTTCGGTGAGTGTGCTCAGGAACTCCACACCCACCGGCCCCCTTCCACCATCGAACATCTAGACGCACTGCAAGTTACCATCCATACCTAGTTGCTATTCCACTAATTCGCACAAAGCGCTTCCAAACAACCGTCATAATGCGCATGGCAAGAGTTGAACTCACTACCTGTGTCTGCGTTTCCGAACGCATACAACCCGAATCTCTTCAGAGTGATACTCACCTACAAGTTGCCTTATACCTTCTGACTCGTTAGGGTTGTCTTCTTTATCGAACTGATCCTGCGAGCCGGCCGTTGCGCGGTAGCGCCCGCACTGAATTGGCCCGACAAGTCGAGCCCGCCGCGTACTTATAGCTTCATACCTAAACTGCGAAGTGTCCCATCTGTACGAATCTGTGCCAATAGTCACTTATTCGAACTAGGCTGAGAATCAGCACTTTTCGATCGTCAAAATTACATAAGAAAACGCCCGCCCTTCACCACTCCTTTCCACCAAAAATGAATGTCCTAGAATCAAAAATTGATATATCTACCAACTTTTTCTGTACCCGCGTGGTGGATTACGGCCCTCTCCAGACAAGAGGCTGTGTCTCATGCTTCGAATTTATAGCTATTGAGAGTTTACCTAAGAATTTCTCAGAAACTGGTCCTATAATTTGTCCCCTATTGGGCAAAATCGTCTCGAAGTTGTTTTATAAATAAATAAGCGATCCTAATTTACGTTTTTTATTTTAGTTTTTTTATAAATAAATGTTAATTAATTTAATTTAAATTAATTAAGTATAGTTCATGTCTTGTATAAAAATATACTTATTATAGTATTAGTTACTTACCTCCGGTTTTAAAATGCCTGATTAGTAAATCTAATGTCGATTCTCATGTCAGCTGTTGTCATTCCTGATGTATCAGGTGTACCAACCTATCATATTTTGTGCCAATTTCACCAATGAAACTAAACGCGAAATGTCACTGTCATCATTGTTGTGGGATATTGACACTGACAGCTCTTGAACGCGGTTTAGATCAGGGACAGAATTACCCAAAAATTAAGGTACCTTAAAGTTTCGGTATGACGCCATACCGTTAAATAAGGGTTACCGAAAAATTTTGATACCGTTCTTTTTTTCAGTAGCGGAATTTTGAGGTTGGAACTACATACCGGTATATTTCGGTAGCTGTCATTGTCAGTATTCCATAACAATTATGACACTGACAGCCCTTGAACGCGGTTAGATGTGCTCTTCGCGATCAGTTTCATTGGTGAGCTCCACTAGAAAGGTTTTGAGTAACCGGGGTTAATCAACTTATGTATTTTTGTCGACGATAAAATTATCTTGTTTATGTTTTATAATGTGATCAATAGCAGATCAGAGTGGTTGCCTGGCCATACGAAAACAATTGTAGCTATAGTAGTATCAGAAAAATTATTAACTGTCACATACATACTTCAACACCTACTCGACCCAAATGTATATTTTTTTAAATGTGAGATGGGCTTGCTCTTGACTGGTGACAGAGACAAAGTATACGTATGGGACGGCTGATAATTTTTTCGCGATGACGATGTTGGTCCCATTAAGAAAGTTGTTCAGTTTGATGGTCTGTCACACCCTTAAATATCCCCTCAAACGTTTGGCCTCTATTGCGCAACTCCGCGGAGCCGTAAGTGCGCCCGGCCGAAATCGTGTAATTTCTCCGCGTTCGCTAAAACTACGATAGCTCTGAAATTAAAGAGCGCAGCTCGACACACCCTATGTCACTGAAATCGTTATAAAATAAGCTATTTGATTTTCTATAGTTTTGTACAGTTTTATCGTGAAATCTATTGTTGATTCGAAATTGAAAGTAGGGTTAGCTACTTTTTCCCAGTTTTTGGTACAAAAGTCGTCATATTAATAAAATACATGCATTTTTTTCCAAAGTTATTGTTTTATCACTCTGTGTAAGTTAGAGTAGGAAAGGTATACTCTAGACAGGCAATATTTGGCATTTAATCCGACCCGGTCCACGAAATCTCCAGGAGATTCCCACCAGACGCGGGTTTTTTTGACAGAAATCTCCTGGAGATTTATTAGCGGACGGGAGGTTATGACCACACCTGGTACATGCTGTGTGCTCTGTATAGTATAAAAATATTCGATTCGGAACTGCATAAATGATGCTAGTTTTGCATCTTAGCCGGATTTACATTAAGATATTAGTGACATAAAATTATTTTCTTGACATTAATTTCACGTGTAAACTTCTAATTTCATGATGCATGCAATAATTTCATGAAATCTGATTACATTGCAAAGGGAAAGCACATTTTTTTACGACAATATTTTACATTGAAAAATAAAGTTTTGATGCAGACGGGGCCATGATATCGGTGATACTGTAGATTTCACGACACTTGTGTGGATTTCACCAATTGAAACTGAACGCGAACAGCACGTAAACCACGTTTAAGAGCTGTCACTGTCATTATTTTCTTTGGAATATTGACACTGACAGCTCTTGAACTCTGCTTAGATGTGCTCATCGCGTTCAGTTTTATTGGTGAAATCCGCCCTAACTATAATACGAAACAAATTGCACTGTGTAGAAAATAATTTTACCATTCATGCAATTGACGTCGTTGATGTAAATCTCGCGTTATATTAATTGCGAATTTCACCAATGAAACCGAACGCGATCAGCACATCGAAAACGCGAGCTGTCAGTGTCATCATTGTTGCGGAATATTGTCACTGACAGCTTTTGGACGCGTTTAGGTGTGCTTAATGTTCAGTTTTATTGGTCAAAATCGCCCTAAAGCTTGGGTTTCCTAAAGAAAGCGATTCTGTCATATTATAACGGCCGTCAAAAAAATCTGTCTTTTTCACCATTGGTAGCCCGCGAAATTCAAATTTTCTTACGTTTTTTGCAATTAGCAGGTCAGTGTCGGGTTGTATCTTGATCAAAATATGATTTGCGACTGTTACAAATATGTATTTACATAACTATAACCATAAAAATCATCAATACATCTAGAGATTTTATATACAGTATGTTAACCAACAGAGGGCGTTCCCGTTAACCCGCAATAGTATAGCATCCATACATGCTAAAAAAAAATATTACCATTCGAAAACAAAATGGTTTTTATTTTTTTGTAATATTAAAATATTCACTAAAAATGCTAAAAATATTCACTAAAATATTCAAAAAAATATAAAAATATTCACTAAAAATAAAAACTAAATTGCGATGTTTCCGTCCTTCAAGTACGCGTATACAGAGTGTTTCTTTTACGTATCAATTTAACATTTTTAGTGAATATTTTAATATTAAAAAAAAAATAAAAACCATTTTATTTTCGAATGGTAATATTTTTTTTAGCATGTATGGATGCTATACTATTGCGGGTTAACGGGAACGCCCTCTGTTGGTTAACATACTGTATATTTATTTATTTTTTTTGATTGATGATTCTTGAGGTTATAATTATGTAAAATGCCAATCATATTTTGATCAACATACAAGCTGACGCTGTCCTGCAAATTGCAAAAAAACGCAAGAAAATTTTAATTTCGCGAGCTACCTCACGCTCTGTATTTGGACGGCCGTTAATATGTGACTGACTGGTCACCGCTTAGGGAACCAAAGCTTTAGTAGGTCGACAAAAATATTGTAGTCACAACATATGGGATTGTTCTCGCTAGAAATAGCAAACTTTGTAATATACTTTGTGTAATATTATTCCTATGCGAATATCTATCTTCATGACTGCCAAAGGAGGTGGTCGTTAAGGTATTTTAAATTATTTAATAATAATGTTACTATTTTTCTTACCAACTTGTCAAATATAAGTATAAATGTAATAAAAGGCTTTTATTTGCATGTAGAAAACCCTGCACCCGGTTGCTGAACAACTTATCGACACAAAAATTATACTCCGATTGTCTGAATATCAAGATGACAAAAAAGGTCGATCGCAGCTGTCATTTTGGTCTAGCAAATTAAAAATCGGAGTTTAGGCATTTTAATCACAACAGTGTAACATCATCAAATAATTTTTGTCTTGATTGGCCTTTCAGAAACTAGGTTTTGTCAGACCTTTTTACTTATAAGTAGCCATAATAATTTATACGATAATCGAGTTTTTTTTTTAACAAAAAATTGCATCAAAATTGGTTCAAACGTTAATATTATGTATACTTTTATAAATATGCTTAATAAATGTATATAAACATATGATTATTTATATAAAATACTTATTAATTATATATTTTTTTTGTAATATAAATTGTCCCATGCTGGGCGCCATATTATTCGTTAGGTTGGTACTACATGATTCGTTTTTTCCCCAGGACGGACAATCGTGATCCAAATGAATGGGATCGTGTGCTACATTCCTTATAATTATTATTTATAATAAATTCTATTTTTGCATTTAATTAAATAAAGAGTTTGTTTTAAAATCCTCTAAAAATATTTTACCAATTTATACAGGAAGACAATGAGCAGGAAGGCAATTTAGGTAAACAGGGTGAGTTTTTGAACTAGTGCCATTATGACATTATGTTAAGTTTAAAGAAAAATGTTAAATGAGGATCATACTTTCAGGGCATTGGCGTAGCTAGCTAGCTAGCCCTTAAGTTAAAAACCGCAGCACCGCACAACGGAGCGATGTCCGGTGCAGTGCGGTAATCGCCTAAGTAGGGAGTGACGGAATTAATGCGTCAATCAATTTTAATTTAGGCGGGAATATAAATCGGTTTCTATTGGTCGACATTTTGTTCGCTATATATCGGTTTTTGTGAAAACAAACGATGGAACCTTTGAACGTTGTCAACATTCGATTCGACTTATCAAAATATTTTCGAGTGTGACTTTTCTATAAAATTAAAGTTTCTTCGAAACACTAACTAAACGTAGCGGCATCCCCGAGCCGAGCTGTAATCTGTGGGACATCGATAACATAAATGGCGGCGCGGAGTTACCGCAATGTTGCCATCCTAAACATTTTCCACTGGAAACGGGGAGTTTTAATTTGGTATAAGTACAGTTTTTTTGGATACACAGTCGCTGCACGGAATTTTGATCATACAATATTTAAAAGATAACTGTTTGTTATTTTTATTGTAATTAGTAGGAAAAGACATGGAGTTTTTGATTAGTTATTCATTAAATAAATAAACTTGGTAAGAAAATAAGCCTAGATCAGTCCACATTGTATTCCAATGGAAGGTACTCGAATCAAACGTTTTACTATTAGGTATGTATTTTCCACCAATCACCAATACCAACCAACCAACATACACATAATTAATTAATATGGGTATTGTTGAACAATATTCATTCATACACTTAGTTTGCAAAAACGTTTTGACTTTTGACTTCTGTCTGTTTTCCTTTTTTTAAATTTGATGAAAAACTACGTACGTACACCTATTTAAATAGATACAGCTACTAAAATATATTTCTAAGAATACTAACAAAACCCAAAAGAAATCAACAAATCTACGGTCACATTAAATCTTCAAAAATACAGCAAAAAGAAAGGCATTATTTCCATTTCACCTTCTCCTCTAATTGCGAAATACCTAGTCAATACACCTCTGGTAACATAAATTAGAAATAGGGCAACATCGCACATCGCTCGCCAGTACCCGCCCGATCCCGGGCCGAAACACACGCGAGTAACGCGGTAAACGTTGCTATTTTTACCGTAAAAACGCACTAATATTACCGCGGTAAAAAATAAAGAATTAAAATATCTTTACCATGAATAAAATTCGAGGGATAAATATGTGAAATTGGTGTTTTTGTTAGTAATGTTATTTTATTCAACGTGCTAAAATCGGATGCGTCTGAGCGAAAGACATTAGAGACGATTGTAATATTTTTCCGATTTTCTTTTTTTATTCGATTCTCTATTGGTGTTCTTTTTTTAAATTTTAGTAAAAGTGTGATGTTTTGCGAGTGTTTGCCTGTCAATCTGAAAGTAAGTATTTTTTGTCGAAGTTTTTATTTTATTTTATCGTTTATTTACTTATTAACGCGTTTATGGAAATAAACGCCTATGAGGCTGAATGTTTTTTCAGAGCAAGTTTTTTTTTGTTTATTCTTAGCTACATTTGGGATTAACTGTTGCATTTTGTTTAGCTAATATTATTTTTTAAACTAAAAATAGTTGTTTTATTATTTTTATTTTCTTAATACTAATATCTTGTATAAACCTAGACAATATAATCAAAAGGTTAATTATTTACGAAGCTATCAAAGATCCCATGGGAACCACCGAGGGATAAATGTATTTTTTAATATAGGAGGCACTCGAATCCTGACCATAGACAAATCTAGAGAATACAAAAAAATTGGCGCTTAAATTCTTTTGCGTGATTTCAAGACATAATAAAAATAAATAAGCAAATACCTTAAGTAAAGAATAATGAGCTCCACAATTAGTAAGAATAATATTGACTATTCGTACCGATTGTCATAGGTAGAATGTGACAATCGGGTCGGACTACGGGAGTCGGGACCGACGAAGGATTTACTGTTTTGCTAGACACTATGGCGTCACATGTTATTGCAAATAGGTTTTTGCGTAGAAGGCCTTTTACCTACAGTTTGTGTAGGCTTCTAGTACCTATAGTCCTTTCACAGTTCTTTTCCTAACCTTTGGCAGCATCCAACCACTAACAAACTTATGACAGTAAAAATAAATAGAATAGATTTATTTTTCTTACCACAAATTACAGCTTCAAGTTAATAGTATACAGATACAATTGTGTACTTTTAAATACACACACATTAAATATCATTGTTTGATTTTAACCAAGATTATGTCTGGACTTTAAAAGAGACTGTGACCTAGGAAACAAACGCCGTCCTCATATACGTATAGTTTGGGGGTTTATTCTTTACGTGAGGCGTGACTCGTTTATTAATTACGTGAGGCGTTTAAGGGGGGAGGGGCTCGCGCCGAATCTCACCTAATCTCACGTGGGGGTCTCGGCAAATATCATGTAATTTTTTTTCGCATTAAACAGTCTAAAATTGCGAGAAAAGTGCGTAATTATTATTAAAAAAATTAAGCAAATCGTTTATTAAAATAAATCCAACGCAATCAAGTACAGATTAACCTGATTAAAGTATTTACACTGAAAAATGCTCACGTGAGATTAGGGGTGGGGGTAGGGTAGGGAGGGGGGTCGAGCAAAATCTCACCAAGGGGGGTGGGGTCGAAAAATCGCCAAAATCACCTTACGTAGGTAATTAATGTACGCCCCTGTTTTTAAAATATAATTGATGTGTAAAAGTGTTTGTACAAACCTACTTACAGAAATAAAATCTTTTATCATTTTGGTAGTGATGCAAAACCACAGATAACATAACTATGAAAGAAGGACTGCCTACTCACGGTTTTAATAAGGCTGATTCATCTGCCTAGCCTTTTCCCAACTATGTTGGGGTCGGCTTCTAGTCTAACCGGATGCAGCTGAGTACCTGTATTTTAAATGGAGCGACTGTCTATCTTATCTCCACAACCCAGTTACTGGGTAATATGATACCCCTTGGTAAAACTGGTTCCGTAACGACTGTTAAAGGTCCACGAATGACAGCCAGGACCAATGGCTTAACGTGCTTTCCGAGGCACGGAAGGGTCTAGGCGTAACTTAACCTGATCGATTGACCAGTGCGGCTGTTATTACTTAGCCACGAGCCCCTCAATCAACATAAATCAAATCAACATAAACTAAACTCATCATTCTCCTGCCCTTAGCCCAATTTATTTTCGGGTCGGCGCAACTTTTTCTGTTATTTTGTCGTTTTTTAGGGTTTCGTACCTCAAAAGGAAAAACACTGAACCCTTATAGGATCACTCATGTGTCTGTCTGTCTGTCTGTTCGTCTGTCACAGCCAATAGGCTCCGAATCTAATGGACCGATTAAGATGAAATTTGGTACATGTATGTATTTCTGTGACCCAAACACGGACGTGTAATGTAAATTAATGAATTTTGAATATGGGGGTCAATTTTGGGGGGCAAATAAGAAAAAAACTTTTTAGCAAAAAATAAAACCGACTTCCAAAACAAAACACTACAAAGTGAAAAATAACTTTAATTTCGGTAGTCGGTGTCTTGGGTTTTGTATTTTCGTTTTTTGCCACCGACTTCCGAAATTAAAGTTATTTTTCACTTTGTAGTGTTTTGTTTTGGAAGTCGGTTTTATTTTTTGCTAAAAAGTTTTTATTTTTCACTTTTTAGTTGTGGAACCTACCCCACTAATTCGAATACATAATTGAGCACAATAATTGTAGATATAGCCATGTAAATAATAGTGATAGGAAGTTATTAAAACACCATCACATCATCCACATAAAATAAGTGGGAAATATACACATTATTGAAGCTAACTCAAAAACTCCCCAAGCAAAGTTAATAAAATTTATATGGGACCACCTCGGAAGTATACCCTATCAAACAAAAAAACAATTTTCTAAATCGGTCCATCCGTCTTTGAGTAATCGCGTAACAAACATACAAAAAAAAAAAAAAAAACATACAGACGAATTGAGAACCTCCTCCTTTTGGAAGTCGGTTAAAAAAAAATTGCAAACTGTACCGTGCGATATATCAAATGAAAGGGCTTACTGTGAGGGTCTCAAATATATTCTTTTGATAATTTTAAAACTGTTTTAAAGTTATTTAAGAAAATTGACTAAAGTTGACCATCCCCCCCCCCTTATCTCTGAAACTACTGAGCTTAAAATTTTGAATTAAATACAGAAATTAATTCTATAGCTATAGATTATAGGAAAACCTATAAGAATATTGTGCGTACAAACTTACATTTGGACAAACGAAAAGGATCCAACCCACATTACGTGTAATGTGGGTTGGATACTTTTCGTTTAACTATGGACATTTGTAGTTGGAACATGTTTTTCAACTACAGTGTTAAGTTTGTTCTTGGGATAAATTCATCCCAACTACGGAACCCTTCATTGTGCGTGATCCGACACACACTTGACCGGTTCTTTCCATAGGTACTTCTCTATTAGCCGTCATCTCAGTAGAAAAGCCATATATCATCTTTCACACACTCCATCTTTGATTTTTTTGGTCTTCGTCACTTTCACGTGAATAAACTGTTTTTCTTCCTTCTTTCTTCTTATCTACCCACATTCATACTTTCCTCACGACTTTTTCCCCACATCAACATAAACTAAACTAATAATGGTGCCGATTCTTTTGTGCACAAACTAAACTTGATTTCAAATTCAAATTCAAATTTTTTTCAAATTCAAATTCATTTATTTCGTGAACACAGGGTACATACAGAAGATGTTATAATAAATAAGATCCGACCTGTGTCCCGCCAAAAGGCATACAAAATATCTAATTCCATAGTAGGTACAACCACAATAATTATAAATTATGTCAAATATAGATAAAATTATTGATAAATTGTCAAATAAAATAAAGTAAAATAAAGTAAAAAGAGCCAAAATTACAAAATAAAAATAATGTCAAGAATTTCATTAATACACAATAATCAAAATTAACACAATCATTTAGTTTCTTACATAACATAAAAACAGATTCGATTTAGTTAAATGGGAATTAAAATTAAAATTTGTCATTTAAATATTCTTCAACAGAATAATACACCTTGTTATTTAACAATTCGAACAGATTTCTTTTAAATTCATTAATGTTAACACTTGAGATAACTTGTCCTGGTAGCTTATTATATAGTTTTTGAGCCATTGCATAAAAGCTTTTGCTGTGAAATTTTGTTTTTGTTGCTAACACCTGCAACTTCTTTGAGCGCCGTTTACTTTGTAGAAAGTAAACGGCGCTCAAAGAAGTTGCAGGTGTTAGCAACAAAAACAAAATTTCACAGCAAAAGCTTTTATGCAATGGATTTAGGCTATTGCTAACTTTCTCTCTCTAATAAAACAAGAAAAAGACGGACGTAAATTATAGCTGTCATTAGTTGGACTATGTTATGTTATGGGGGGTTGGTTTCCATGCATCACATGCGCAACGGTTTCCTCAGCCAGAGGACCAGAGGAGAGGAGAGTGACCGTTATGCCTATTCTGTGGAAATGTTTAAATCAAAATCAAATCAAAAATCATTTATTTGCCTGAATAAGGTACAAAAGGATGATAAATATGTAAAAAAATGCGCTCTTATTCTGCCTTTAATTTCGGCATGCAAATATAAAATAAGTTAACATTTTATTTAAATTTATTATTGATCATCATCATGCAGTCATTATACAGATAATCCCATTAAAATCTGTATTATTGAATTAAGTAAATGTTAATATAATACCTAATAAAAAAACAATAATCATAAATGTCAATAATAATAATAATGTCAATGATGGGAGAGATTCATCACTCAATAATAATAACAATAAGTTATAATTTAGATAGACCATGCAATTTACAAAACTTACAATTGTTAGGTTCACTTATCTGTATTCGTAAAATCGACTAATATGACATATCGAGTATTTAGGTGGCAACACCACTGGGCACGCCGCAATTGCGGCGATAAGTCCCCTCTTTGAGGAGTGGTTGGAGAGGCGTTGCTTCGGGAGGTTCCTGTTCCGGATAAGGCGGGAGGAAACGCCCGGGTGTTACCACTGTGTGGATCGCCCGGAGGACACGGTGGAGCATACAGTGGAGGTCTGCCCGGCTTGGGCAGAGCACCGCCGCGTCCTCGCGGAGGAGATCGGTGGCGGCGATCTCTCGCGTCCGGCCCTGGTACATGCCATGGTACGGAGCGAGAGTGCATGGGACGCCGTCACCTCCTTCTGCGAAGCTGTCTTGCTCGCGAAGGAGGAGGCTGAACGCGTGAGGGAGAGGCAATCTTTGCGCCCTCACGCCCCTAGTCGCCGCAGGAGACGCCCTGGGCGTCGGGAACCGATAGCCGATTCCCGGCCACCGTAGGCGCGGGCTTGCGGATGGCGAGCAATGGGTAGCTCGCCGTCCGGTAAGGACGGCGCGTTGTGTTCCACGCGCGCCTCAAAGAGATGTCAGCACTAGCTGAAGGGGTCCGCTAGGGCCGATGCCCGCCAGGGTTGCGGGTTGTTCGAAAGAGTTACCGTGGCCCTGGCACAGGCAACTGAAGGAACAAGGGTGGATTTTAGTCAGTAGAAGTCTGACACGCCCTCCCGCTCCACCCAGAGCGGGAGAAGTTATTTGATGATTTCCCATCCACAAAAAAGAAAAAAAAAAAGGTGGCTACACCAAGCGGGGACGGTTGGGGGTTGCGATCGGGCGATCGACTAGTCCATTTGGTTTTGGGAGAAGCTACGGGTCGGAGGAGTAAAATATCTGTGTCGAAGATTATATTAGAGAATTATTTTAAGTAGATTCCTTGTATCTAGAAAAAATAAATGGTTGGTTGAAGTAATTATAGAAAAATATAATATCTACCCAAAGAGTTTTATTACACAATTAATAATCTAAAAACTCATACGCACACTATAAAAACATTTTTCAATAAAAAACCTCGTCAAATTGCTTTTAAATCTAGAAAATGGTAGCGTTTTTATCGAGTATTTTATTATACAATTTTATGCACATAATATAGCTGTTTTTACCTGTAAATTTATTTAGCGAGCAGTGTCCCGTGATGGTTCCAGTCATCAGGCGCAAACCGTTCCTGTCCAGGCGTAGTAAGCGTCTAGTTAGCCGTCTAGCCATCCATCTAAGGATGGCATGGCTTCTAGTTGAACTAATGTTTCCATACAAATTTAGACGCCATGTAAAAAAAGGACACCTGTAAAAACACGGTGAAGCGCAAGGCGTAAACTAGTTTGACATCTCTAAGGCCGGGACTCCACCAAAGCAGAGATGCGTGCGGTGTGCTGTGGCTTTGCGAGAAGAGATGTTTTTCAGCTCGGGTGCGAGGCGTTGAGTGCTCAGTACGCATTCTGACACGAAAGATAGACGATGTCGCTATTATTACAAGAAAAGTATCTTCTTTTACTTGAAGAAGAAGAACATCGCTCACTGCACGCCGCCCACATCTCTCGTCTCCACTGCGCGTCGTCCGCGCACAGCTCACATCCCCGCTTCCATCGCGCCATACAAATATTACACATCTCCGCACAGCGATCTCCACTGAAGCTGAGCGGAGAGGAGATGTGTCAATAACACAATTCTAGTGGTTGTTTAAAAAACATCTCTCCGCTCGTCTCGTCTCCGCTTTAGTGGAGTTCCGGCCTAACTTAGTACGTAGCTATAGCCGTCCTTTTCTCGCGCTGCCTGTTAGTAAAAGATAGCGATTTTCTAATTTTAGTTTAGTTATTGAACAAGAGATCCGGCACCAGTATCAAATCGGGGACTGGTGAAAACAAAAATTGACCCACACTCTGTTAGTTAGGTATATCGGGTGTAAAAAGACACTACGAAGCTGAAAGGCCACATATTCTACCATTTGAATCATTTTTTCCACGATGATATATATATATATATATATTTCATTTACTTTGCTTATATACATAGGTCAATCCACGAGCTCGAAAAAATGCCGTTATGCTTTTTATGAAAAACTTGCTTCGGAATTTTAGCTTTATAAATATCGTAGGATGATATTTGATAATTCGAATTTTCGCGAAAACCCTAGGGATATTGCGAAAATACGAATAATTAGACAATGGTAAAAACATTTTTCAATCTTACTGGAAATGATAGGGTTTTTGCAAAAACACGAATCGCTCTAGTAATATTGCAATACGCAACGTTAGCTATTATGAAATAAGAATGCTGATTGGTCGGTCGGAGCGCCCAAAATGAGACCTCTGATTGGTTGACATTCCAAATGTCAATCATTCACGCACGTTGTTTTGTTTATGTTTATGTTTTTGAGAGCGACTCAGTAGTCTTTTGTTTTAAATGTGGTTAAAAGTGTGGGTGGACTTGAAAAATAGTGGTGGAGGTGTGATCTTTTAGTAAAAAATGACATATACTAACCTCTGTATACAAATAATCCGATCAGCTGATAATACTTCAAAAACTAGGAACCAATCAGAATAAGGTTTGGTCAGTAAGCAAAAATCTAGCCAATCAGAGTTAAGGATATTCAGTGTTACTAGAGTGACTCGTGTTTTTGCTAGAACCCTATCTTTTTCTGGTAAGATTGAGAAATGTTTTCACCATTATCTAATTATCCGTGTTTTCGCAATATCCCTAGGGATTTCGCGAAAAATACGAATGTTCAAATGATCGTACGACATATATATAAACAGATTTTAAAAAAATGCGAAAAGCGAGGCCGTTATGAACTATACTGATTCTTCTTCACCACTATAAATGAAAGTTGTCGAAGTCTTTCAGTTTCTTAAAATAAGAACGCCAAAGTTGGTCATTTAATAAATAAATCGTAATCGCATAAATCACGGTCGAAATGTCTTAAGTCTCTGGCCTCAAGTCCTAGTACAGACGCCAGCACATCAAGCTACTACAATCTGTCAAATTTCTTTCGCTAAAGCATTGGGTTCAAGGTTGATTGGAAAAATTTGACAGTGTCGGATAGCTTGACCTGCCGGTCTATTCTGTAAAAATCCACCGTGAAAACTTAGGTCAAGTGAGCCGTCAAAAGTGTAAAACCCTAGCAACGGGTGGAATGACAGCTCTCTTCAAGCTCACTACACCTAAGTTTTCACGGTGAGAATTTTACAGAATAGATCTGCTGAATAGCACTGCAGCTGGCGTCTATACCTACCTATCTATTTAGCCCTTTATACCAAAAACCTACCTTGTGGCTCAGGTTCAGCTAACTGAAGGAATAGCTGTTTTTTAACGCGGACGAAACTACACGCAAAATAAAAGCTTGGATTTTATAACACAACATAAAACATCCTGCCCGTGTTCCTGTTCAGCAGAGATGTGCCTATAGTACCCTCACACTTCGCCCGTTATATTTGTGCCCCACACCCCACTAGCTTTTGCGTGCGGGTCATGATCTACCTGTTTGCCAAAAAAGGAGATGTTCCAAAATGTATGGACCTTGGGCCAGATACGTGTACACTATACATAAAAATAGGGAAATATATTTAAAACAGTTCTCAACTGTCCAATTACTTTAAAATGGCTTTGTTTGCTGGTAAACCACAATGAAATACACTTGAAATTGCTACACACAACGAAAACCCGTCATAGGGGTAAGCTGTCATTTTGATTGATTAATGACTTTTGACATGTTTAATACTCAAGAAGAGAACTGCAGTGACCGTGAAGTGAAGTGACGCTGTTGTGACAGCCGACAGTCCTCTTTCTATGATCAATGATCGATCTATGGTTTACTGTCATTGTTTTTATGCACAGAGTAACTAAATCGGTGAGACGCCATGTTCAAAGTCGATAAATATCAATTCTCTACCACAACAGAATACATTCAAATGAATTATCTGTATTTTTCCCGAATTCTACAGACTTTTTTTTTTTTTTTTTTGAGGTAGTGTACACAAACCTGGCCCATTTTGCTCACTGTCAATTAACCGCATGTGTTTTTTTTCATCCCAATGCGCGCACTTTTAAGATATTCATGCGCAGATTTTGCGGTAAAGAAACGCACGGGAGTACGGACTAGGTCTTACGTTTGCATATACATATAATATTAGTGTGGATGTAATAGGGGCAAGCCTATTGCCATTAACCTGGCACAAATCCAGACTCCTGGCTGCTGCTGAGAATTTGATAAATTCTGTACAAAACAGCCTTCTCAATCCAACGTCTTTATCTCTAGATAATTAATGGTTGCGGCCTGAAATGTCCCTAGGGTGCAGTTCAGAAGTTTAAGGGTTATTAAAGTGACGTTTAACTTCATGTCTTATTTAAGAAGCCCTTTAAGAGAAGAAGATCCCTTTTCGTCCAGGGAATCACTATCATGATTGGTACTGCAAGACTCCTACGTGACCTGATACAGAATAGATAAATACGAAGCAATCCTGGGTTTTTTGCTATTTATGTACAATTCTTCTTCTTCTTCTAAATTCACTTTGGTGATCGATAACTCATGCGAGTCAAAAGCATTTTTGTGCCAAACTGCATGATGCAAACTTGACTGAAAGTCACCGAAAGGGCAATGGAGAGGCTATGCTTGGAGTTATTCTACGTGATCGAATCAGAAATGAAGAGATCCGCAGGAGAACCAAGGTAACCAACATAGCCCGAAGAATGGTCCAACTTAAGTGGCAGAGGGCAGCGCACAATGCTCGCAGAACAGATGGCCGATGGGGCTGGAAGGTAAAACTTTTCGTGTATTATTAATGTCCTGATTGACTGGTTCATCAATGCAGAGCTTAAACCGCTGGGGCTACAAACTTGAAATTTTGGCAATTGATGCCTTTTACGTTGTAAACATCCACTGAAAATTAATCTGCCTAGCCTTTTCCCAACTATGTTGGGGTTACTTCCAATCTAACCTTGATACAGCTGAGTACCAGTATTTTACATGGAGCCTATCTGACCTCAACAACCCAGTTATTGAGTAATACGGTAAGACTGGTTTCAGACTTTCGGGTTTCTGACGACCCGTAACGACTGTCAAAGATCCAAGAATGAGAACTGGGACCAACGGCTTAACGTGCTTTTCGAGGCACGGAGGAGTCTCGGTATGTAAAGATGGTCATCAATCCACGAACCAACCTCGGCAAGCGTAGCTTAACCTGATGGATCGACCCGTGCGGCTGGTATTACTTAGCCACGAGCTTTAATAGCCTTCTATCAGGCGGAAACAAGGTACGCACTTTCAAGAGTTGGGTTATGATGTACCTACTCTTTCAGCATCCTCAAATGGACTCAGACCAAACTCGAACCTATGGATAGAAGGGTCCGTACGCTACTGACTGCATATCGAATGCATCACCCACGGTCATCGGTAATGAAACTGTATATCTCGCGAAAGTGAGGAGGTCGATCTTCCACAATCGCGAGATATGCCGTCTCAGGGAATATTTCCTAGAAGCTGACTGAGAAGGAAGGATTTACATAAAATACGCAAAGCTTGGCAAAATAGAGTAGAAAGTTGTGCACTATTGCTGATGATTACTGGTAGTAGTCCTAAGGCGGTCCCGAGACGGTCAAAATTGCTGGACCAGCACGTGATTTTATCGTGCTTGTCAAGCAATTTTGACCGTCTAGGGACTCACTTAGGATTTTGCAACCGAATTCGGTCGTGAAGCGAACGTTATCTATGTCGAGACTGCAGTCCCAGGGACGCGCCTGAATGATAGTATATCGCTCTAAAGGTAGGTAGTGTTAAAAATGTATGACTATCTCACCTTGAGAATCTGTGCTTCGAGTCTATACTTTACGAAGAAACCGCTAGAGAAATAATAATTGTTGCCGAAGAAAATAAATTACTTAAAAGTATCTAAAGCCCAATTTCATCACCTACCTAGAGGCATTTTCCCAATGTTGGGTCGGCTTCCAGTCTAACCAGCTGCAGCTGAATACCAGTATTTTACATGGAGCGACTGCCTATCTGACCTCCACAACCACTGGGTATTACGATACGATACCTCTCGGTAAGACTGGTTGTCAGACTTTCCTGCTTCAGACGACCCTTAACGACTTTCAAAGATCCATTAATAACAGCCGGGACCACCGGCTTAACGTGCTTTCCAAGGCACGGAGGAGTCTTGGAATGTAAAGATGGTCACCCATCCAAGGACCAACCGTGGCAAGCTTAGCTTATTACTTAGCCACGGGCCTCTTCTATTGTTATTTCATTCGAGTCTGATCATGAACAAATCTGCGGCACTCTTAATAAATTATATTGAACATGCGTTTCGAAATTAGAGTTCTACGTAACCTCTGATTTTTAATTAGAATTCCGTACCAAAATGGTAAAAAAGAACCCTTATTGTGCGACTCAGTCTGTCTGTCAGTCTGTCACAGCTGGATATCTCAAGAACCACTAATGCTATCAACTTGATATTTGAAATAGTTTTAGATGACGTTTGCTCAACTATTTTGCAAATATGAAAGTAGGTATATATTTTTTGCAACAGGGACTGAAAGGGGGTCTTAAAAATTCGAAGTAAAGCTACTAGGGTATGTGGGGTATCATATGAAAGAGCGCTGTTTGCACATTCTCAAATATATTTTTTTTTAGACCGCATAGTTTTCGACTTTTGACGAAAAATGTAAAAAAAAATACCGCCACCCTTATCTCCGAAGTTTGCATAGAGAATATCTGAAAAAATTCTTTGTGATAGAAGTTTATGTAAAGATTACAGGAAAAAAACTTTTTAGCAAAAAATAAAACCGGCTTCCAAAACAAAACACTACAAAGTGAAAAATAACTTTAATTTCGGTAGTCGGTGTCTTTGGTTTTGTATTTTCGTTTTTTGCCACCGACTTCAGAAATTAAAGTTATTTTTCACTTTGTAGTGTTTTGTTTTGGAAGTCGGTTTTATTTTTTGCTAAAAAGTTTTTATTTTTCACTTTTTTGTTGTAGAACCTACTTCCACACAAATTCGAATACATAATTGAGCACAATAATTGTAGATATAGCCATGTAAATAACAGTGACAGGAAGATATTAAAACATCATCCACAAAAAAAAATTCGAAATATACGCATTATTGAAGCTAACTCAAAAACTCCCCAAGCAAAGATAATAAAATTTATATGGGACCACCTCGGATGTACCTATACCCTTTCAAACAAAAAAATAATTTTCCAAATCGGTCCATCCGTCTTAGAGTAATCGCGTAACAAACATACAAAAAAAAAAATACAGACGAATTGAGAACCTCCTCCTTTTGAAAGTCGGTTAAAAATAAAACGAGGTCTCTAAATAGCACAGGTTTTTTTTAAAATATATGATGGTACGGAACCCTCGGTGCGCGAGTCCGACTCGCTCTTGACCGGTTTTTTTTTGCTAGATTATAATGACATAAGTTATTAATATTAATATTTAGCTTGTATTATCCCATTGCACGGCACAGGCCTCCCTTTTCCCCCTCAACTCGATCCTGAGCCAATATTGACCAATCCCTCTTATAAGCGTCAAGTTCGTCCCGCCATCTACTCCTGGGTTTTCCGCGAAGCCGTTGGATGTTTCCAGGAACCCATGTTGTGGTGGTTTTAGCCCACATTGCATCCGACATGCGGCAACGTGTCCGGCCCAGTCCCATCTGAGCTTGGCTGCTTTTTGGATGATATCTGCGATTTGTGCCTTAGAGCGCAGTATCGTGTTCCGTAGATATCTGGTCGGTAAGTCGAACTCTGAGGATACTACGTTCCATCACTCGCTGGGAAATCTCGAGCTTGGTCCTCTGCCGAACTGTCAATGAACTACACATGTCTATTAATTTGCGGTTAAACAAGGTTTAAACAAAACTAAAATGTCAAAATGACAGAAAAGTTCGATCGCAGCTGTCATTTTGGTCCAGTAAATTAAAAATCAGAGATTAAGGGCCTGTTTCGCCAAATGCCTGTTTCATTAAATTTCTGTTAACTTACTTGGCAGATAGTTTCATACAAATTCTGGGGCCGTATTATGAACTATTAACGCCATCGTGATTCCGTTGCGAAAAAGTGATGGTAGTCATGTATAGCTCCGTTTCTCTCTAGCACTGGAAAAATAATGGCGTTAATTGTTCATAATACGGTCCCTGTTCCATTTTTTAATTTATTCGGTAAGTAGTGGCTATCCGGACATAGTTAAATAAGCCCTAAGCAATTTCAAGTACGTACCAACTTCAAGTACCTATTGCTACTACTGAAACATTTTTTAAAGCGTTAATATTGACGTGAAACGTCATTGCGCTCGGTGTGGGTATTGGTGACAAGTTCAATATTTCTGACCGATAAAACTATGTATGTAAGATTTCAACCGCTATCAACTACGAGACTTTAAATGCTAGAGCAATGGTTGAGCATTCAAAAGATAGGTCATATTTATAACAATTTTGAGACCGGATATAGTTTGCTTATGACGTCACACTGCGAGTGCACGCGCATGCGCGCGACTTTTCACTATAATTGTGTCGAAATATCAATTCGTATAGCGCAGAAAAGTATTTAGCTAGATCAGTTATTCTGATGTCTTTTTCAAGAGTTGACAAAGCACTACCAGGTCCTTAAGAGAAACAACAGAAATATTGGCCCAAATAGGGTTAAAAATTAATATGATGTTGACAACAGCAAAATAATGGCAGATATCGGCCGTAAATCTGCTCAGAACTGATAAATATCATAACCAGTGAAAGTTTACTTTATAAGGAATGCAATGAGCAAATACAATGGCAGTATCGGAAACCGTAGTAAAATTACTCGAACTGCGCCTACAATTATTTATTTTTTCTACAAGGATATTCAACGAGATTGACATAAGCTTTTCGGTAGTTTAATATGCCAACGTCAAATATGTCAATCCCATAGAATTATGACCGTTTTGACATTCATCATTATCCCTGATAGAATGTAGCTTTATTTACAATACTCTATGTAAAACTTTTTACAGTCCTTTCTACTGATTTTGACTTCTATTCCGTAGGATGGCATTATAATCAAAAACGTGACTACAATACCAACTATTGGGTTGGCTAATAAGTAATGAGCGACATACAACTATTTTATTTGTATTTATTTATTAAATGAATAATTGTTAATCATTAATAATATAATCACAGTCGTTTTCTACTACCATTCGCCATCGATCTGGCAAAGAGTGAATGGCGTCCCCATAGAACTTCGTTGGTTTTGAATTGAAGAAGTCATCTATGTATTGTTTCAAGTGTGGTTCATCGTCAAAGCTTTTTGCCCGTAAATTATTACTAAGCGATCGGAACAAGCTGAAATAGTTGGTGCTAATTCCGGCGAATATGGAGGGTGGGGTATTATTTCCCAATTAAGCTCCAATAGTTTTTGCCTGGTACTCTTAGTAATATAATATACGGCCGGGCATTGTCGTGTTGTGGACGTTTGCGATGGATGTCAAGCTTCAGTTTTTCGAGTTGATCACAATATACTGTTGCTGTAATCGTAGTATTAGTAGGAAGGAATTCCCAGCTTATTACTCCATGTATATCCCACCAGACAGAAAGCATTACCTTGCGAGGATGAAGATCACCTTTTGACGTTGGTTTTCCCTGTTCTTTACATCCCAGCCACTGGCGTTTGCGTGTGTGATTAACATAGAGAACCCACTTTTCATCTCCAGTGACAAGATGATCTAACCAATTAAATGTGCGGCGGAAAAATAAAAGTTGTACACAAATCTCAGCTCAGTAGGTCAGCTGATCTTTACTTAATTGATGGGGTACACAAACACTATATTTGTAAGTCTTTCCTTAACCATGTAAATGATTTTCTATGGTGCCATGAAAGCACTCGAGCTGAACAGCCAAATCGCGTGTAGTTCTTCGAGGATCTTCTTCGATTAATAGTTTTAATTTATCGATATCTATTTCCACGGGGCGCCCAGACCTTGGTTGATCGGTTAAGGAAAAATCGTTATTGCGGAACCGTTGGAACCAGCGCTTTGCTGTTGCTTCGGAGACTACATCGTGAGCTATCCTTTGACTTATATTACGTGTAGCTTCTGCAGCAGAATGCCCAGATTGAAACTCATATAATAAACAATGTCGTACGTGGGTTTTAATATCACTCATTTCTTTGTGAACTTTAACGCACTAACAGCCAAACTATCAATAACGCGCATGAGCGCGACTCGCTCTTTATATACCCTCTGCTACAGAACGTTCTCGAACCTTTCCGAAAATTCTAGAAATTATAAACTAAAACGCTCATTACTTATTAGCCAACCCGATATTTAGGTACCTACTGCAGCTGTCATTTGTCATGCCACCAACGGAATAGTCAAGTCAAAATCGGTTGAACAGACTGTAAAAAGTTTTATTTAAATTTCCTCTGGTTTATTACCTTCGCTTTTTCTTTAATCTCTTCAACTACCCTGCCTGACGGCTAAGTACTTGATAAATAATTAATGGCTGGCCTGCAAATGCCACTTGGTACTGCTTCCCACGGTATTATAATATGTCCATGGAATGGAAAAGCAATTGCCAGATGCTCTTTCCCAGAGTTCAATAATGTTTCTTTAAAATAACTTTGATATGGGAAGTTTTCTAGTTTAGGGACTAAGCAAAGTAAATAGGTAGGTATCTACTTAAATTTATTGCAGTTGGAATGTATGGATGGATGGAGTATGTAAGGATCGTAGCAGGTGGCGTTCTGTAGTATCTGCCTACCCCTATCGGAAGGAGTATGTATAAACAGCAACAGTCATAATTAATCAGATTTTATCTGACATATCGCAGGAAAGAGACACACATTTTATCTGACATATCGCAGGAAAAAGACACACATTTTATCTGACATATCGCCGGAAAGAGACATATCGCACCTTCGGTAAGACAAGGCCATAAATGCCAAAATTTCAAAAAGTCGGTTAAATATGCCAAAGTGCTTTAAAAATGCTCTTTTCATCAGGGATCACAAAAGTATAGGGCTTATTTTATGCAAAGATCAATAACTTCAAGGTGGTAAGGTGGTATGAGCAGAATAATACGTATTTGAATATAAAAAAAATCTTAAAATGGCTCTCCTGTAAAATCACAAAAAGTGCAGTTGCGCCCTTGTTTTACCGAAGGTGCGATATTTTATCTGACATATCGCAGGAAAGAGACTCACATTAATTTGACGTTGACAATGAACCTTAGCTAGTGGCTGAGTAACAAAATTTAATTTCGTCGGATAATTAGACCTAGTTTGCAGAAAGCAGCCTTATGGCACTTTTTCCAAAAATTTGTTATAAACACAGCCATACTAATTTCGACGTACAAAATTTTTTGCAAAAACAGCCATGTCGATATCTCTATTTATCACGGAGATATGAGCCGTCAAATGCAGCCTTATCCAAACATCCATAATGCAACCATCGACAGAAAAATGCTTATAAATCTGTTTGTACTTTTCCCGACATGGCAAAATTGGTAAGAGTCGTTTGTTATCGTTTTACCTTACGACGACGACATTTAGACATCTTATTTCTTACTATACAGGGTGTAAGGGACAGCCCTCCACAAACTAACAGGGTGCATTCAGCTCCTTATTTTGAATCATATTCCACTGGAAAATTTCTCAGGAAAATTTTAATTTTGTTTTTCAGTTACTATTCCTTTATTTCAATGTAAAATTACATTATCTGTACGCAGTACTCCATTTATGTTTAAAATAAAACAGCTACAATAAAAAAAAAAAAACAGCAATGGATGTTGAACTACTCTAACGAACGACGCGTGAAATCAGCTGTTCACTTTCTGCGTAGCTACAGCGTTCATCGAACTCACCGCGTACCTATTACCTCTCCCAACCAGTAACTGATGCTCTGATTTGTGCATAAAAACACAAACAAATCAGGTTTATTGGATTCTCATAACGTTCCTGAAATAATTTCATGTACCGGGCATCTTAGTATGATATACTGAATTCACCCCATCAGTCTGCGGAGGGCTGTCCCTTACACCCTGTATAATGATATTAATAATTTGGTACTGTTCAACATTTGAAAAAATAACATTACCGAGTCTAATGTATTTTATTTTTTGTCTACTAGCTTTTGCCCACGGCTTCGCTCGCGTTAGCGTAGAATAGCAGTTTAGGGCGTGAAAAGGTATCAAGTAAACAAACTTACTTTCGCATCTATAATATTACGTATAGTTAGGAGGATGCAAAAGCGGTCTATCGACACTCTACGACTCACGAAATGTATTAGGTACTTAAATAAAAAAAAATAACACACTACTAAGGACTCTATAATAATATAATTCCATCAAGATTCGAAAGACAGGTGGCGCCATCTATTGTCATAAGAACGTTATTGTTATTTTCCTCGGAAACAGTAATTTTTTTCGGGATGAAAGGTACCCTATGTCGTTTCTGTACACCTGACAACGTATATTCAAAATTTCAGGGTGATCGGTTCAGTGGTTTAGGCGTGAAAAGGTAACAAACAAACTTACTTTCGCATTTATAATATTAAATAATAATAGTTAGGACCCATAACCACTTTTAAATAAAACAATTAACCATGGTAGAGCGGACAGATTTGACCTTAAGCTTTGTCTCCCAGTGGGGTGATGATAATCTGGTCTCTCCAAAACACAGGCGTCTTTTTACCGATAAAAAAGTCGTTTCGCCCAAACTCCTACTTCTCGGGGTACATCTGTTCCTGTAACTGATCGACTTGAGCTCCTAGGCATGGAGTTAACATCTGGTCTCAACTTCGGCGCCACCATCGAATACAAGGCCCAAACTGCGGCCAAGAAACTGGGTATCCTAAATAGGGTGAAGCGATACTTTACGCCTGGACAGCTTTTAACCCTTTACAAAGCGCAAGTCCGATTCTGCATGGAGTATTGCAGTCACCTTTGGGATGGATCAGCCAAGTACCAACTAGCCGCGCTTGACTCGGTGGAACGCAGAGCTAAGAGGCTCATTGGCGACGTAAAACTGGTGGATGCCAAGCTTCATAGCTTGGCTCATCGCTGCAAGGTTGCCTGCTTGTCGGTATTCTCTTCGGAGAGTGTGCCCGAGAACTCCACGACCTCATTCCACCGGTCTCCTTCTACCATCGTCATCCCTACCTGGTTGCTATTCCACCAATTCGCACTAAGCGCTTCCAAATGTCTTTTATAATGCGCACAGCAAAAGAGTGGAACTCACTACCTGCGTCTGTGTTTCCGAACGTATACAACCCTAATCTCTTCAAAGTGAGAGTGAACAGGCTTCTTCTGGGTAAGCTCACTCCATCGTCGACTTTGTCTCTGTCACCTCTGACCTAGACTAGAGTCACGAGCAAACCCATCACAAATAAAAAAAAAAAAAAAAAGGGATAGTGAGCAGGCTTCTTCTGGGTAAGCTCACTCCATCTTCGGCTTTGTCTCTGTCACCTCTGACCTAGACTAGAGTCAAGAGCAAACCCATCACAAATAAAAAAAAAATGTAATTATTATTATGTTTTACATATTTCATTCCGTGCAATTATTTTAAATTGCTTGGTCAGCACTTAAATAACTCCACTCAAAAAAACTTTAGTTTCGGAAAACATTGGTATCATCTGAAAATCGTCATTATTGAGTGGAGCGAAGCGTAGCTCGATTCCTCCCGACACGTGTAAATAATATAGAATTATTTGATTTACAAAATGACCTACAGACAATTATGGTCGAAAAATATATGCAGACGGCAAAATGAGATTGGTTGCACAGCACACACTTTTCCGAATAGGTGCGACCCAATCAGTTCGACTATAAGTCCGACTACACAAGCACCAGTCTCCCACAGGTGAAAGTTGTTTTTAGTTCTACTGAATTTAGTATGTATAAATATTGTTATTTTTGAGGTGCTCGTGGCTAAGTAATAACAGCCGCACGGGTCGATCCATCAGATTAAGCTACGCTTGCCGGGGTTGGTCCGTACATGGGTGACCATCTTTACATACCGAGACTCCTCTGTGCCTCGGAAAGCACGTTAAGCCATTGGTACCGGCTGTTATTCGTGGATCTTTGGCAGTCGTTACGGGTCGTCAGAAACCCGAAAGTCTGACAGCCAGTCTTACCTATGGGTATCGTATTACCCAATGACTGGGTTGTGGAGGTCAGATAGGCAGTCGCTCCATGTAAAATTCTGGTATTCAGCTGCATCCGTTTAGACTGGAAGCCGACCCCCAATATAGTGGGGAAAAGGCTAGGCAGAGAAAAATTATTATTTCATTTGTGGTAAGAAATAAATGAGTATTCTATTATATTCTATTCATAAGTAGCAGGACCAATCTGTATGACATATGGACACGGGCCAATAGTTAAAATCGAATGCGCCTGCCAAGCGTGGAGTTTATGGCAATAGCCTCCACTTTTTCGGGAGAAGTCCTTAGTATGGAATGTGACCTCCACCGTTTTCCAGTATGCAAGTCATCCTGACTCGCATATCCTCCACCATGTTCCAGCATATTTTGCTGCCTGTTAGCGATTCCCAAGTGGAACACACCAGATCTCGTAGATTGGTCCGATTACGCACCTCAGTGGGATCCCTATTGAGAATCATTTTGTGCCCAAAGATAAGATTTTCAATGAGATTTAGATTTTAAATTTTTTTTAGATCGGCAAATGAGGGGTTTGTGGCTAAGTAACAGACCATCTTTACATACCAAGACCCCTTCGTGCCTCGGAAAGCACGTTAAGCCATTGGTCCCGGCTGTCATTCATGGATATTTGACAGTCGTTACGGGTCATTAGAAATCCGAAAGTCTGACAAACAGTCTTACCAAGGGGTATCCTATTACCCAGTAATTTGGTTGTGGAGATCAGATAGGCAGTCGCTACATGTAAAATACTGGTATTCAGCTGCATCTGGTTAGACTGGAAACAGACCCCAAAATAGTTGGGAAAAGGCTAGGCAGATGATGTTGATTATCAAATTCTAAGGATCGATAATATAGACCAGAGTTTTACTGCGAGATTATTACAGAATAGAACGGCAGAACTGCTATCTTGTTGTTCACAATTTCACAACAAAACAATGAAGCAAAGTGCGGCGCCAACGTAAGCGGAGCTGCCAAAATAAACTATGATATTTAATGGCTTCCAGTACAGGCTAGTATTGGCATTCCAGTATTAACTACACATTACTGGCTATTATTGGCATAGGTTTGACACGTTGTATCTTTTGATTGGTTAATGAAATAACAAAGCTTGTAGATTTTTTTTAATATTTCCAAAATACATAGAAAAAATTATCAAAATATTTATATAAAACCCGCCAAGTGTGTGTCGGACTACGCACAATGAAGGGTGCCGTAGTTGGGATGAATCCCAAAAACAAACTTAACATTGTAGTTGAAGAACTTGTTATCCCATAAATTCCAACTGCAAATGTAAGTTTGTACTCACAATATTGAGAGATTTACCATGTTGTTATAAGACTATCGACTGCTTATAGGTTTTCCTGTAATCTATAAGTATTGAACTATTTTCTGTATTTTTTTCAAAATTTTAGGCTCAGTACTTTCGGAGATAAGGGGGGAATGGTCAATTTTCGTCAATTTTCTTAAATAACTTTAAAATGATTTATTTTAAAATTATAAAAAAAATATATTTAAGACCCTCACAGTAAGCCCTTTCATTTGATATGTCACACGGTACAGTTTGCAAAACTTTTTTTAAATTTTCTGATTTGCCCCCCAAAGTTGACCCCTATATTCAAAATTCACTTATTTACGTTACACGTCCGTGTTTGGGTCACGGAAATACATATGTGAACCAAATTTCAACTTAATCGGTCCATTTGTTTCGGAGCAAATTGGCTGTGACAGACGGCCAGACAGACACACGAGTGATCCTTTAAGGGTTCCATTTTTTCCTTATGAGGTACGGAACCCTAAAAATAATAAAAGGAAAAAAGTTAGGACAAATTCAAGATATTGATCAGGTAAGGGCAGAGAGAAGAACCTCTAAACCACAGACCACAAAAATAATTATCATCATCTGCCTAGCTTTCTCCCAAATAAGTTGGGGTCGGCTTCCAGTCAAACCGGCTGTAGCTGGAATACAATATTTTACAAGGAACGCCTGGCTATCTGACCTCCACAACCCAATTACTGTGTAACACGATACCCCTTACTGGTTTATTCTTTATTCTGTGCTTTTGAGCTTCTGACTACCCGTAACGACTGTCAAATATTACGAACGATAGCTAGAACAATCGACATATCATGCTTTATGAGACAAAAATGAATGAAATATGAATAAATAAAAATGTTATTTTTTAACATTTTTAACTGCATCAATATTATGCCCAAGGGAATCAAAATCCAAGTTATTGATCAGATCAAGGCTCCAGAGAGAGTAACCTCCTAAATTACACGCCTTGTAAAAAGTAGCGATTTCAGTATCCATTCTGCCTAACGAGAGTTCGAGGCTTTTGGCTATAGGCCATTGACCGTATAGACTTTAGCTTTTAGGCATAAAACTAACACGGCTACACATGTCAACAACCTCAGCCAAGATTTCTATCGGCACAGTCATGGTTCCGGCTGAAACTGATCTGCTGAAAAGTGAAAGAAGGATGTTTCAATTACTTATCGCCACAAGTAAAACTAAAGCGATTGTGTGTTACTATCCTACAAAGAGGTGTCACTTCTGAATAACCAATCATTTACTTTAAGCTACTAATGAAGAGAGGAAATTGAGTTTTAATTGACTAGCATATCAATTAAATATTTTTAATCTGTCATATTTTGACTGACAGTGACAGCGTTCCAAGTTATAATTGACAGAATAATTAGTGATTGATAAATTTTAAGTAATGACTCCGAATACCGAGGTTAGTACAAATAAAACAAAGTTAAATGCTTAATCAGATAATATAGGTGATGTTCGCTGCCACTATGTGTTCAAAATATATTAAGTGGTATTCCCTCGAAGCGCGACATCCGAACGTGCCGTAGTATCTTTCGAATCGTTACTCCCAGCAGGAACGAATACCTCCTATATGTACCTATCGGAAAATGTAAGCCTTTATCTTAACTTCAATTCCTACATTGTGGTGAGAGTCTGCGAGTGAACCGAATCATTTTATCCGTATTACAATAATGACTTAACATCTGAGCCGAATGATGTTAATGTTTACGTCTCAATCATTAGGTTATGACTGGGCTATCTTTGTCTCTTCAATGTAGTTCGATGGCATTAACATTTCCTCCATTAGGCATTCATTGTTTATTTTGAGTTTGAACCGGGTATTGTAGTCAAAACATTAATTTCTGATAATTTTCAGGTATTTTTGAATTTTCAAGGAGTCGGTCAATTAATCAAAAAGTTGAACCTAATAGTAATTGCTCTTTCTAAAGCGTAGTAAGTACCCTATGGAGAAGAACAGGGAAGGAAGACTATAATTTAAAAAAAAAAGTTATTATGGATCCGGCTCGAAGGACCAAAAGGATATTCGTGTTAATTCACCGGACAACTATGTAGGTAGTTTATTTATTGTGCTAATTTCAAAACTCGATGTGCCCCGGCCGTGTATTTGCTAACAGATTGAATTATTATAAGCCATTATCTTCAGTCATTATTTATTACTTACGATTTCTACATGATAATCTTGGTGCATCGGGCATAAATAATTCAACATCTACCACGATATGCTTCTGAATTTATGAGCAATGCATTAAGTGGTTTATGATTCCTTTAAATGTACCTAATGCACCTAAGTTGAAAGTTACTACAAAGTTATTTTTTTCATTGACATACTATTAATAAATTAATGGTCCATTAACCAAGTTTAAATTATTTTTTCTATAAAAAAATCGTTTCCGTTTTATTAGGTACTTACTTTTTACCCCGTCTTCGCCCTCGTGGATATCGGATATTATTCTACGCGAACGTATTACCAGATAAAAATTGTACTTTGTCCTAACCTAGGTTCTAACCTCTTCTATGTGACAAATCCATTCCATTCATCGTCAAGGCGTGAAAAGGTAACAGACAGACAGACAGAGATACTTTCCCTTTTATAATATGAATATCAGTTTATGAATGCTAATCTTCAATACCTATCCTTCCTTTTCACCTATCATTCCTTTCTTTGGTATTGTTCGTCGAATCGTTTAGCTCCTTAAGTTCTGAGTTGAGCTGCGCGATTACTGACAAATGCGTGCACTGACTGGACAGGTCCTCTCAATCTGTGTGGTTCTTTCCTCAAAAGACCATTTCAGACACCAATGTACATGGTCTTCACATGAAGTGACCAAGATTATGTCTAGACTTTATAAGAGACTGTGACCTCTGAGTTTGTTTCGGCCTTTCTTCTCAGAGTAGTCAGATAGGAAACGCCGACCTCATCTAGTTAAAAAAAAAAAAAAAACATGATTGACTTGTAAAAATGTTTGAAAAACTTACAGAAATAAAAATCATTTATCTCATATTAAATTTCACGTGTAACGTACTTATGAAATTGGTCGGTCAACATAAAACCGTATTGCAAAAACACAGTATTCTGATCCAAGATCTGCAAAAACTCAAAAATAAATTCAAGAAAACTATTTCCTAGACTTCGCAACAGGAAAAACATGCTGCTGAACGCTTAAACTCTCGTATGTACGCGTGCCCAAATATTTTACTATCTAAATACTATCGGTGACTTTTTGGCGGGATGCCACGCAACCAAGGAGTTCGCATGTTAATTTAATTTTCATCTGTAAAGAGGTCTAATAGTTTTGGCAGCGCGACGTTTGACGTTTGTGTATTATCTGTGGCGCAGTTTTCGCGGGAAATGAATTGTTGTTTTAATTGTTTCTTTTATGATAATGACATGTATTTAATTGATCCTGAAATAATTCCCCTTTTACGCTTCTAAAAATATTATGGATCACTCTCCGTATCTCTCTCTCTCTCTTTATATAATGTTCCGACTGCTGCGACACAGACCTCCTTTCTTCGAAAGGGAGTAGACTATAATCTACCACGCGGGCCCAGTTGCGACTTGGTAGATGTCATAAGTCTTCGAATTTTTGGTTCTAGGACACGCCGGTTTACTCACGATGTTTTCCTTCACAGTTAAGTACAGCGCCTGTCTGGGTTCGATCCCACGAGTTAAGAGACGTAAGTCGGTGCAAAAAAAAAAGTTATCACTGGGTCGCCCCTTTTTTTGTGGATGGGAAATCATCAAATAACTTCTCCCGCTCTGGGTGGAGCTTAAGGGCGTGTCAGACTTCTACTGACTAAAACCCACCCGTGTTCCTTCAATTGCCTGTGCCAGGGCCACGGTAACTCCAACAACCCGCAAGCCTGGCAGCCCTAGCGGACCCCATCAGTTAGTGCTGAATCTCTTTGAGGCGCGCGTGGAACACAACGCGCTGTCGACCCGGGCCTGGTCCTTACGGGACGGCGAGCGACCCATGGCTCGCCATCCGCAAGCCCGCGCCTACGGTGGCCGGGAATGGCTATCGATTCCCGACGCCCAGGGCGTCTTCTGCGGCGACTAGGGGCATGAGGGCGCAAAGATTGCCTCTCCCTCACCCGTTCAAACTCCTCCTTCGCGAGCATTACTGCTTTGCAGAAGGAGGTGACGGCTTCCCATGCACTCTCGCTCCGTACCACGGCTTGTACCAGGGCTGGACGCGAGAGATCGCCGCCGCCGATCGCCTTCGCCACTGGGCCGCCCCTGCCGTCAAGATTTGTGCCTGATTGATGGCAATATCCTCACCCTCTATTACATGGGACTTTACATAACTGGCGAAATGTGGGTGTACTATAGGTACTCCTCTGTCTAACCCCTCGAGGATTACAGGCGTGATGTTATGTTAGAATAAAATAGAATAGAATATTTTATTTGTGTAAAACATGGTATACAAGGGCGTTAAATACAAATTGAGGCACAAGCATATTTAGCTAGGATAAAACATAGCATGCAAAATTTTAAAGACAAGTTAAGCAACGACAATCGTTTTTTTTTTTTAAAAACATCAATATTTTTTATCTATATAAATTCTTTTAAACTATAAAATCTCCACTCGAGTAACCACTAATGAAATTTAATTTTAAATAATTTTGAATTTAAAGCTTTGAAATGCCTTGGTATTTTATTATAAATGCACACACACATTGCCAAGCAGTTACTATTGTATTTAACCAGTCTAGGCAAATCATTTAACACCAGTTTATATGGATCTCGTCGGTTCTCTTTATCTTGTTATGTTATTTTCAGTGGTTTAAGGCTGTCCGTTGTCTGTCTGTCTGTCTGTAAGTCACAGAAAAGCTTTACTTCTAAAGATATTTATTTTACTACATTGAAAATGCACTTCTTGGATAAGTTTTTCCAGATGTGTACCATTTGTCTATATGCTTTCTGTTTTATTATTTTCTTAAGAATTGCTTAGGGATCATTGCCAAGAAATATACGGGGTCAAATTAAATTAGCTAGTGAAAGTCCGCAGACGTGATAGGTATCAATATGTAAATACGATTAAATAAAGAAGATTTTTTTTTTTATTTTTTTTTTTTTATTTTTAATATAGGAACAACAAACAGCTACATTATGCAATATTACAAACAGAAAAACATAAATCACATAAGTAATAATGTAGCCCACAACGCTGTTCACAGATTACCATACATAAACAAACCTTAAAGTCACTAGGAGGTGAACTGTTTCATGCATGACAGTTACACTTATATTATAAAAACAATAAGAAAAAAAAAATAGTTAAAAATATTAGTATTTTAGAAACAACAGCAAACAATTAAAAACAATTAGTCCAAGGCTTCAAGTTTCTCATACAAAAGGCTACGAAACCTTTTCAAAGAGCATGCAAATATATCTATGTGTGTGTGTGAAATTAATATGATGATATTTTTTTTTTTGATCATCGCCGTTGTCAGAAGCCCGAAAGTCTGACAGCTAGTCTTACCAAAGGGTATCGTTTACCCAGTAACTGGGTTGTGGAGCTCAGTTAGGCAGTCGCTCCTTGTAAAATACTGGTATTCAGACTGTAAATCGACCCCAATATAGTCAGGAAATGACTAGACAGATTGCTTGAACCATAACGGGTCCCCGAAACGATGAATTGCCATCAATTTTTATTGTAGTAATATTGTCAATCGCTTCAATTGCATTTGGTTGACGATCATTTGTACATCAATGTGTATCGATCACGTAAAACCGGCCAAGTGCGAGTCGGACTTGCGCATGAAGGGTTCCATACCATTATCTAAAAACACGACAAAAAAAATCATGTCTGTTGTATGGGAGCCCCCTTGAATATTTATGTTATTCTGTTTTTTAGTATTTGTTGTTATAGCGGCAACAGAAATACATCATCTGTGAAATAGCTATCACGGTACATGAGATACAGCCTAGTGACAGACGGACGGCGTTTTATCATTCGGGTACGGAACCCTAAAAATTGACAATTGCAGTTGATCGCTTCAGGTACCCGTAACGTTAAATAGGTAAGTAACGTTCGTTTTAATTGGTATCTCAAGACATGACGTATTTTTTTTACTACCTTCTCGGATGTAGCTATCAAAATATACATTTTTACATCTTTTTTATATGCGAACGTAATCTTTTAGTGCTTATTTTTGATACATTTTACGATTACAATATCTTTGATGTTATATAACTTTTGTTTATTTATTTTATAATATGTAAACATTCTTGTTTTTGAAGTGCGCCATATAGGCATCCTGTATTAAGAGGATTGTGAAGTGCCGATACGCGGCGCGATTTTTGGAGGCAATTACCTACATTTCATACAATTATTTACATAAATATTGTTTCGGGCGATAACGTTTTTACTCCCCTAAACGTTTATAAAATGAGACAATTTTGGTCTCATTACATTCAGTACACTTTAATCTAGGTCTGTACGTTTTTCGTTTTTAGTAACTCAATTTAATTTAATTAAAAAAAAAAATGCTCGAGGATGTTTTTATGTCAAAATTATAGATATTTAGATGCAAATAACTTATATCTTATGCAATATTTCTTTATAATAAAAACGTACGGACCTAGTTTTTCATTATACCTACAACATTTCCAAAAAATATGAAAATTAGACTATGTTTACGGGGAGTAAAACGTTATCTCTTTTTGTATGAAAATATACAGCTTCACAATCCTCTTAAACTTAAGGCTCCCGCAGACAGGCGCGGCGCAACTCTGGTGAAATCTATGAGGACTTCATTAAAATTGTTCTACCGGAGACGCATAGCGCCTGTCTGCGGAAGCTTTTACATTATAAAGTCTAGGTCTGGACTACCTCGTTGGTCTAGTGGTCGCAAGCGCTCCTGCTGAGCATGACGTCCTGGGTTCGACTCCCAGGTCGGGCTAAGTTTAATTGAGTTTTTCCATTTCCAGTAGCAACCTGGAGTCTGGATCTGGTCTCACCTCCTATTACATGGGACTTGAACATAACTGGCGACATGTGGGTGTACTATAGGTACATCTCTGTCTAACCCTTCGGGGAGTACCGGCGTGATATTATGTCATCATCTGCCTAGCCTTTTCCCAATTATGTTGAGGTTGGCTCTTGGAGGAGCTCGTGGCTAAGTAATAACAGCCGCACGGGTCGATCCATCAGGTTAAGCTACGCTTGCCGGGGTTGGTCTGTGGATGGGTGACCATCTTTTCATACCGAGACTCCTCCGTGCCTCGGAAAGCACGTTAAGCCGTTGGTCCCGGCTGTCATTCGAGGATCTTTGACAGTCGTTATGGGTCGTCAGAAGCCCGAAAGTCTGACAACCAGTCTCACCAAGGGGTATCGTATTACCCAGTAAACTGGGTTGTGGAGGTCAGATAGGCAGTCGCTTCATGTAAAATACTGGTATTCAGCTGCATCCGGTTAGACTGGAAGCCGACCCCAACATACTTGGGAAAAGGCTAGGCAGATTGATTGTTGAGGTTGGCTTCCAGTCTAATCGGATGCAGCTAAATATTCAGCAGCACGGAGGTGTTCGTGGCTAAGTAATAACAGCCGCACGGGTCGATCAATCAGGTTAAGCTATGCTTGCCGCGGTTGGTCCGTGGATAAAGCACGTTAAGCTGTTGGTCCCGGATGTCATTCGTGGATCTTTGACAGTCGTTACGGGTCGTTAGAAGACTGAAAGTCTGTCAACCAGTCTTCCCAAGGGGTATCATGTTACCCAGTAACTGGGTTGTGGAGGTCAGATAGGCAGTCGCTCCATGTTAAAGTACTGGTATTCAGCTGTATTTGGTTAGACTAGAAGCCAACCCCAACATATTAGGGAAAAGCTAGACTTTTATGAATATGAAATGAATGCTGAATATTCGTCATTGCGGCAAAGAGTACGTTACCAAAATGAGGAATATTAAGGCTACAAGTAAGAATATACCATCATCTATCCTGCCTAGCCCGTTCCCGTCTTGGGGTCGGCTTCCAGTCTAACTGGATGCCTCTGAATAGGTACCAGTATTTTACATGGAGCGATCGCCTATCTGACCTCCACAACCCAGTTACTGGGTAATACAAAATCCTTTGGTAAGACTGGTTATCAGATTAGAGCTTCCGACGACCCGTAACGATGTCAAAGATCCACGAATGACAGCCGGGCCCTTCCGAGCCACGTAGAGGTCTTGGCATGTAATGGTCACCCATCCACGGACCAACCGCAGCAAGCGTAGCTTAACCTGATCGATCGACCCGAGCGGCTGTTATTACTTAGCTATGTGCAAAAAAAAGTTATTTAAATTTTATGAATGTCAAGTGGTTGGCTCTGTTTACCATCGTTATTTGACTAGCACTTGTAACTGTCAGATATGAGATTATGTTGGCAACACGTGTGGTATGAAAAATAATGCCGGGTGTAATAAGATGGGCATTTTGTATCATTGCCAATTTCATAGCTAAAAGTTATTTTTTTGAATCATCTGCATCTCATAGTCATCTCATAGCCTTTTCTCAAAGTTGTTGGGGTCGGCTTCCAGTCTAACTGGATACAGCTGAATACCAGTATTTTACATAGAGCGACTGCCTATCTGACCTCCATAACCCAGTTACTGGGTAATACGATACCCCTTGGTAAGACTGGTTGTCAGACTTTCGGGCTTCTGACGACCCGTAACGACTGTCAAAGATCCGTGAATGACAGCCGGGCCCTTCAGGGGCTACGTAGAGGTCTTGGTATGTAACCCCATCCACGGACCAACATATCGTTGCCAATTTCATAGCTAAAAAGTATTTATTGAATCATCTGCCTAGCCTTTCCCCAACGATGTTTGGGTCGGCTTCCAGTCTAACTGGATGCAGCTGAATACCAGTATTTTACATAGAGCGACTGCCTATCTGACCTCCACAACCCAGTTACTGGGTAATACGATACCCCTTGGTAAGATTGGTTGTCAGACTTTCGGGCTTCTGACGACCCGTAACGACTGTCAAAGATCCATGAATGATAGCCGGGATCAACGGCTTAAGGCAATCAGTAAAAAGCTAACTGTACGGTAATAAGAAAGTGACAGAGTCAAATCAAATAAATTAAGCTATCCATCAAAAATATTTTCAGCCAGAGTTTTCAGTTATACGCACATTTTGAATGCAATTTTACAATGAAATTACTTAGGATTATAGAATTACAGAAAAAAAAGTAGAGGTCTTTTCGGAATTAAATTCTATCGAGGAAATTTACCCCAATTGTGTTTTCGTTCAGTCAGAGTATTAATCAAATAGTCAATAAACATATTATCCAAAAATTAAATCCATACTTTCTGTAATAGTGAAATAAATGGTTATGAAAAAGCCCTCAATTTATTTTGGTATCGCCTTAACGTGCTTTCCGAGGCACGGAGGGGTCTTGGTATGTAAAGATGGTCACCCATCCACAGACGAACCCCGGCAAGCGTAGCTTAACCTTTCGATCGACCCGTGCGGCTGTTATTACTTAGCCCCTCGTGTATAATACAGTAATATTAAGCTTAAATATTACCAAATCCAACGAATTATAACGAAATCCAAAAATCGAGATTTCCAAGTCGAAAAAATCGGGCGAGTCGCAATGATGTATTCATAAAATAACAATGCCTTAGCAAATTTTCGTTGATAAGAAAAGCTCCTAAAACATCCAATGTTTTTTATACCGCTATCGTTACCACCTCGACCTTGCCAGCATGAAAAATAAGAATCGGAATACACTCAGAAATAAATGTAGAATGTGCTCGTGACTTATTTATTGCTCTGTGCGATATTATAGGTATGTGTGGAGTGGCCGGTAGGGTTGGCGATCACACAGAAAAGATACTACAGGCATCATCCGCCTATTTCCCGCCTATATTGTTGTTTGTAGTTATTTGCTCTTGTTCGATCACTATTTTGTATACAATGTGTAATTTAAATAACGCACAATCTCTTATGAACAAATTTTATTAAGGGATCTAACCAGAAATCATGAAAAAAATCACGTGTTCCCCTACAGTTTGACGAGTAACCAGGGGGACTGAAAAGGTTTGAGCCTTTGAATGTGACGCATATTTTCCCCAAACTTGTTCTTTGTTTTATCTTGTTATTTTATTTCTTTGCAAAGTTTAGTTAGTTAGTTTATTAGTGTTAGTTTATCGCAAATAAACGTATTTTCTTACTTTTCTTTTCTCTTCTTTCCTAGGGATGGGCCGCGGATGATTGAGACGATGATGTTTACGGATTAATTACTAAAATCATAATGATGCTAATGACATGAAACTCTGTGTTTATACTAAAGAGACAATAATGACACTTGAAGGTACTTAGGTTCCGCTGGGGTCGCGGGTTGTTCGAAAGAGTTACCGTGGCCCTGGCATAGGCAACTGAAGGAACACGGGTGGGTTTTAGTCAGTAAAAGTCTGACACGCCCTTCCGCTCCACCCAGAGCGGGAGAAGTTATTTGATGATTTCCCATCCACAAAAAAAAAAAAGGTACTTAGGTTCAAAACTTTGCGAACATAAAATGTGAGAAACAGCAGATTTTTTTCGCGATTACAGGCTTGATTCCATACTTAAAGTGATTCAAAATGATGAGTACAATGACCTCTTAAGAGGTTGTGTGTTATTTAAATCCCACCTTTTATATTGGGTTGGCACAAAAGTAATGAGACACTCTACAAAACTCTATACATTTCCTTTTTCAAGTTAATTGTTTTCAATAATATTCTAGAATGTTGTAGAACATTCTAGGTACTTGTGATGTGGGGGTATACAAAGCTGCCCTCGCGATCAGTTCAGTCAGTTTGAAGAAAAATAGACTAGCGACAAGTTCGAACACTATACTTATACGAGTACTTGTTAGGCCACAGTGCGCGGGCTGCGGCTGACAATATATATCAACACTGCATTGGGCGCTGGAAGTGAAGAAGCCATGCGACGGTGTTCTGATGGTTTGACCGTTTTATATCAGGAGACAGGAGCCTTGAAAGTCAGCCACTCTCTGAAAGATCACCCGCAGTGAATGATGACGATTTATGCCGCGAACTGCAGTCGAATCCGGATGCTACCACTCGTGAATTAGCGGAAGCACTTAACTGCAGTCACCACGCCGTGGAAAACCATCTGCATGAGCTTGGGTATCGAAAAGTTTTGGCTCGGTGGGTACCGCACATCCTTACAGACCAGTCGTGCAATCCGTGTCGCTATCTGTCAATCACTTTTGCTGCGACCCCGACGTAAAGAGTTTTTGTCTGATCTGGTAACTGCAGATGAATCATGGATTCATTACGAGAACTTTTTAATAAAAATGAAAAATAGCATCTAATTATATTTTTTTTATTTTTCGCCTTCTATATTTTTACATGCAATGGCTTTGAAAATACTATATTTGATAATAAAAAAAAGTTGGCAACCCTAGGTATATATGAGTGACAGAGATGACACTGGTTCGGAATCGGTATCATATTGACAGTTCAACAACATTCATTGCGTTATTTACGCTGTCGAGTAGACAAATTTTTCGAACATATGAAGCAATGGATTAGCAATTTACTTCAAAATGATTCAGATTCCGACTGATTGTGCGTTACGCAATTAGATTGCGGGGGCCTTATACAGGCTGTCGCCAACGAGTGTGGTACAGACCATCAAACTGAACAACTTTTTCCCGCGAACCAACATCGCTATCCATCGTCCCACACAAAACTTCAATACCTACTTGACCAAAGGTATGGGACGACTGATATTTTTCCATGATTACTTTTTCAAAAACTTGGCACTTTCTCAGACACCTCCAATAAACTCCAATAACGCGAGCGAGAGGTCATATCAGACATACTGACGTAACTCTTTCAAACAACCCGCGACCCTGGCAGGCTTTGGCCCTAGCGGACCCCCTCAGCTACTGCTGACATCTATAATAATAATAATAACGAATAACTACCGGAAGTCGAATAACTACCGGAAGTATATAATGAAAGACGGGACGATCGACATATGTCGGGCATGCCATTGTCCCGGTGAGTCTATCAGACATATTACTTCTGGGTGTTCTCGTTTAGCTAACGGCGAGTATTTGCACAGGCATAATCAAGTAGCCAGGATTATCCATCAGCAACTTGCTCTGAAATACGGCCTTGTGGACTCTGAGGTACCGTATTACAGGTATGTGCCCGACCCAATTCTCGAGAATTACCATGTCACGTTATACTGGGATCGATCTATTATCACTGACAGGACTATTGTAGCCAATAAGCCTGATATAGTGGTAATAGATCGATCAGTGCGCCGCACAATGATAATCGATGTCACTATCCCGCATGACGAGAACCTCGTGAAGGCTGAGAAGGAGAAACAATTGAAGTATCTCGACTTAGCCCACGAGGTTGTCGCTATGTGGAATGTGGACTCGGCAATCATTATGCCGATAGTCGTTACGGTCAATGGCCTTATCGCTAAGAGCCTCGACCAACATCTCAAGAGGCTCTCGTTGGGTGGCTGGGTGAAGGGCCTGATTCAGAAGGCAGTCCTCCTTGATACGGCGCGTATTGTGAGGAGGTTCCTGTCTCTGGGGCCCTAACCACCGGTAGCTTGGACCCTGCACCCGCTACCGGCGGATCACTATTTTTTATATTTTTAAATGTTTTTTTTTTATGTTTTTATAAAAATATTTAAAAATGTAATAAAATAAGTTTAAAAAATAAATAAAGGAGATAATAATAATAATGGTGGATAATTTAAAATTATCTAAGGGGCCTCTGCGAGTTGGCTTCGGCTCCTCGTACGCCTTCCAAAGGTCCGGGACCCCACGGTCCCGAGAAATATCAAATAATAATATAATAATAATATCCTGGGACATTGTTCACACACGGTCATCTGATCCCAAACTAAGCAGAGCTTGTAGTATGGAAACCAGATAACTGATATACTACATACACTACTTTTTTTTTTTTGTAAATACATACTTATATAGATAATTACACCCAGACTCAGAACAAACAGACATGTTCATGCACACAAATGTTTGTCCTGGATGGGAATCGAACCCACGACCTGCGACATTATAGGCGGTATCTTAACCAACCACGCCAGCTGGCCTGTCAAAATCTCTTTGAGACCCGGGCCTGGTCCTTACCGGACGGCGAGCTACCCGCAAGCCAGCGCCTGCGGAACGCGTGGAAACCCTAGCTACAAAAACATAAGTGGTTGTGAGTTTATTTATAACGTAATGACTATCTTATCTGCGAATTTTAAGACTTGGAATCAGCACTTTTAGCATAGCGTAATATCTCGCGTGGATCCCCGAAGGGTTATGCAGGGGTGTACCTTTAGTAGGCACACCCACACGTCACCAGTTATGTTGAAGTCCCATGTAAAAGGGGGCGAGCCTATTTTTTAAGGCCGGCTCTAAATGTCCTATAACAGTACCACCCATCAAACTGTATGGAGTTCCCTTGGTAAAAGTGGCCCACTTTAAATACTTAGGTCATTTAGTTACTGCCGGTTTCAGAGACGATACTGACATCGAGAGGGAGCGGAGGGCATTGTCAATTAGAGCTAATATGATAGCCCGCAGGTTTGCACGCTGTTCCAAGTCGGTCAAGCAAACTCTTTTCAGGGCTTACTCTACTTCATTGTACGCGTGCAGCCTGTGGGTGAATCACACCCAAAAAGTATATGAAGCCCTCCGCGTCCAGTATAACAACGCCTTCAGAGTGCTGATAGGGCTGCCGCGACATTGTAGTGCCTCGGGCATGTTTGCCGAAGCTAGAATCGACTGCTTCTATGCAACGAAGCGTAAGCGGAGCGCGTCACTGGTGCGCAGGGTGCGCGGCAGTCCCAACAGTGTAATAATAATAATAATAATAACCCCACCGCTGTATCTCTACGTTGACGTCGTGGTGGGGCTTGCGTGCTCCAAACTTTAGGTCTGTGCCGGTAGAGTTTGCCGGAACGGGTCTAGGATGAGGAGCCAGACCAAGAGAGATACAAAAACCCGCAGGGCAGCATGTGGCGAGCTGATGGGCAGTAGCGACCCCATGGACCCTATCTCCCGGGAGAAATCTTGTCCTCATCTCTGGCTTGCCTTTATTGGCCGGCTTGAGTGGAGATTCGCAAGAGCAAACGTGCTCGGAGGAAGGAAGTATTCCAGTAAGGTGCTGGTAGGGATCTTGACCGTACTTCCGGGATTGTCCTGATAGCCGTGGAATACCTCTCCACTCCTCAAGCACCTCAGGAAGTGTTGCCTCCTTGTCGCTACGTCACTATGTGCTAGCAGCCGTCTCCGGTGGCCCATTATTGAGTGTGCAAGTCACCCCCTGCCATTTTATCCGTGTATAATATATAACATTGGTCAGGCAGGGGACATACTTCTTTCATAGTTCAAGTTACCCAATCCACTTTAGCCACCCAAACCCATAGCCCAATATGTTTTGTTTCCACGTACAACAATAGTCCTGTACCAACCGGGGGTTTTCCTTGGGTGCACTTGCATAGTGCATACAGGGATAATCGTCGGTTGGTGCCTCCTCATCATTTAAAATTATCTAAGGGGACTCTGCGAGTTGGCTTCGGCTCCTCGTACGCCTTCCAAAGGTCCGGGACCCCAGGGTCCCGAAATATATAAGATATAGTAATGATAATAATAGTAATTTATTTTTGGGCTCGGGGCCTGTATTACAGATCTCCAGGCTCACACCCTTAGAATTACAATATTAAATTATATTTATAACAAATAGATGTACTATGTGTGTCTTTGGAGAGTGTAGTGTGTCCGTGAGTACAATAGGTCCCCACACTCAGCGCCACGATGGGCACTGGGTGCGAGCATCCACTTGCCCGAGAGTGTGTGTGTGTCTGTCTGTACGTGCGTGTGTGTCTGTATGTGGTTAAAAAGGCGAAACGCAATCTAAGATTTAAATTGAGTAAATGAACAAAGTGTTTGTCAGTGTGCTGATGATGATAGCGGACAGGCTCGACTGTCCATTTATTAGGCGCTGCAGTGACTTGCACGTCATCTACAGTCATCAGTCACTAATATAAGTGTTTTTTCTTATAGTGCGGTAGTTTTTGTTATGTATTGTATTGTATGTGGTGTGTGTAATGTATTGTATTGTATTTAAATAACGTATAAATGTATGAGTCATGTAACTTGAGTAAATAAATGAATAATATAGTAATAATATTACCATCGACCGGCCACTCGTCTAGAATCCGGGCGGCTACTAAAAAATTCCTAATGAGAAAAGCCAATAACATTTTTTACGACCTAGAAATCGAATTCGGGACCTCATCCTCAGCAGTAGCGCTTGCGACCAACGAGGCCCTTCTGCTATTTAGAAGTCCATACAGCACACTGGAAACTCGCATACCGCGCTCATTGATACTGAGAAGAATTAAGACCGTACTTTCACGGGTGCCCATACTTCATATACTCAATACTCAATACTCAAATCTTTATTAGCATTCCATATGTTACATAACAGGTGGTACAAATTACATAAAGTATAGACACAATATGGACCCGAAGGGCACAGCTTAAAGAGGTTCGGAGAGAAACTTAAGAACTATGTAGTCATTACAAAAATTTTAATAATTATATTTAACATTTGGCAACATTTTTGTGTGCGTGTGTGTACGTCTCAGTGTGTGTGTGGGTGAGTGCGCGCGTTTGGGTGTGTGTGTGTGTTTTTATGAGTGTATGTGTGTGCGTGTATGTATGTGTTGTATGTGTGTGCTTGTCATGCAATTTTTATTTCTTTAGCTATATTTGTATATTTTGTTTTATTTCTTAAACGATTTGTCTTCCATGTATTCTCTTACTGTGTAATAACATTTAGTATAGAGGAATTGTTTTAATTTTTTAATAAATATTGTAGTTTTAGGTTCATCTTTTATGTTCTTTGGAAGATTGTTATAAACTTTGATGGAGCTTACTAAAGGCTTGACAAGACTTGTCAGACTCTCATCAGACTTACCAAGGGGTATCGTGTTTATTCAGTAACTGGATTTTGGAGGTTGGAGCAGCCGCTCCCTGTAAAACGCTCAGCTGCATCAGGTTAGACTGGAAGACAACCTCAACATAGTTGGGATAAGGCTAGACTGACAGACATATAATGAGTCTTTCTTTTCACAATTCTCTTCTCTCTACCTATATACTTGCATTACCTTAGTCCATACCCGCATTAGAGTACAACTAAGTACTAAAACTTTTTTGAGTAGGATGAACGGCGACTAGCAAAAAATGTTTACAAGGTGAGTGGAAACGCCACCGGGAGGGGATGCCCTTGAAGTACATATAGTGACCTTTTTGGTGATGTTTTTCAGAAAGGTCAGGTGCGTAGTACTCTCAACCGGCGTGCGTGTGTGACCAGATGTATGAACGTAAACGAGGCAAAAGGAGTATGTAAGGATCGCAGCAGGTGACGTACTGTAGTTTCTACTGTAGACTACCCCCATGGGAAGAAGGCGTGAGTATATATGTGTATACATAATTATGTATCTGAAACGTTCTCGTTCTAGTCCTGTTTTTTTGTTTTGTTAATACGGGCCTATCGCTCTTTATACTCTTTATACTCCGGGAGCCTTGGCTGCTTAACCGAGCGTTGGCGGGGCCTGATGGGCCTCTTGCCTATTTGAAAAATAAAACTAAGTAGCACAGCTAAGGGCGTCCCATATTGGGACTCGAACCTAGGCTTAGTGCGCTACTGACTACAAGGCAAGTGGAGACTTGTTCGATCGGTATGTTATTATTATTAGGGGTGTTTAACACATTCTCTGCTGAATTCTTTATGCAAACGCTTCTTTATGCTACACCCTTACCGACCCTTATTTTACGATGTTTTCGAAACAATAGAAATGCATAACGAACGCACAGGTGCGGCGCGCCGCACTCGAAGAAAGTTATGTAAATTGTATGGACGCGCATACGCGCCGTCAAGCACCTGGTGAACGTCCGAAAACGCGCATGTGCGTCTGCCGCGCCTAATGTATTAAAGCTACTTGCTCCGCACGGGCGAGCGGGTGCCGAGGGGTCGTTCTAGTCTTAACACTTCAGAGCATTTCTAATCTCGACTTTTCATTCGCATCATCATCATTCTCCTGCCCTTGTCCCAATTTATTTGGGGTCGGCGCAACATGTTTTTTTCTTCCTTATTTCTCTATTAGTCGTTATCTCGGTAGTCACTCCCTTTCTGGCCATATCATCTTTCACACAGTCCATCCATCGTTTCTTTGGTCTTCCCTTACTCGTATAGCCCTCCACGTTCATACTCAACACTTTCCTGACGACATTTTCCTCATTCCTCCGCATCACATGCCCATACCATGACAACCGATTTCCACACGTTCTAGTCTTAACACTTCAGAGCATTTCTAATCTCGACTTTTCATTCGCATGCTTAATACTAAACTGACTGATTATGGTTCAGGTCCAAAATGAGTTAAGCGTACAAAGAAATTGGTTTTAACTAAATATCTTCAAAATATAAATTCTGTATCCATAATCAGTTCATCAATCATTCTAACAATACATTGTTTCATTATTAATATTATGCTTTTTGACTAAGTTATATGCCATTTTGTAAGACAAGCCAGTGACTGCGATTTTTTTAGTTAAGTCAGTCTATTATTAAGCATGCGATATGCAGTTGAAAATTTTATTCAGATAGTACATAGATATAGTCTGATCTTGTTACCTGCTCTACCATACTACTTAATGCCTCTTAGAAGTTTAAAAATGACAAGGTCGTAGTGGGAATAGGGATGATGACTAACAATTTTTTTTTTGTCCGTCATGTAGATTATTAAAATATAATAGACACGTATTTTTTCTTTTTCTACGTAATCAAAAGATTACGGCGATACACTGACTTAAAATGTGGCATGACGTCACGTCTTGGTAGATTTTATACGTAGAAGTGACGTAGCAAGCCCCCACTCCCGAACTTTAATGCGTGTTATCTAAATCATTTTTTTGAGGAGCTTGTGGCTAAGTAATAACAGCCGCACGTGTCGATCCATCAGGTTAAGCCACGCTTGTCCTCGCGCACGTGTGGGAGTGGCGCGAGGAGGCGAAACGCCGGGGCGTAACTCCGCTGCCGCGAGAAATCACGGTACAGCGGACAGAGCTCCGGCGGGATCTCATGGCGGCATGGAGAGTGCGACTGTCGCAGCCCAGCGCTGGGCACGCCACAATTGCGGCGATAAGTCCCCTCTTTGAGGAGTGGTTAGAGAGGCGCCACGGCGTCCTCACCTTCCGCCTGACGCAGGTCCTCACCGGACACGGTTGTTTCGGGAGGTTCCTGTTTCGCATAAGGCGGGAGGAAACGCCCGGGTGTCACCATTGTGTGGATCGCCCAGAGGACACGGTGGAGCATACAGTGGAGGTCTGCCCGGCTTGGGCAGAGCACCGCCGTGTTCTCACGGAGGCGATCGGCGGCGGCGATCTCTCGCGTCCGAGCCTGGTCCAGGCCATGGTGCGGAGCGAGAGTGCATGGGAGGCCGTCACCTCCTTCTGCGAAGCGGTAATGCTCGCAAAGGAGGAGGCGGAACGCGTGAGGGAGAGGCAACCTCACGCCCTCAGTCGCCGCAGGAGACGCCCTGGGCGGCGGGAATCGATAGCCGATTCCCGGCCACCGTAGGCGCGGGCTTGCGGACGGTAAGTAGTGGGTAGCTCGCCGTCCGGTGAGGACCAGGCCCGGGTCGACGGCGCGTTGAGTTCCACGCGCGCCTCAAAGAGATGTCAGCAAGAGATGGGGTCCAATAGGGCCGATGCCGCTGGGGTCGCGGGTAGTTTGAAAAAGATACCGTGGCCCTGGCATAGGCAACTGAAGGAACACGGGTGGGTTTTAGTCAGTAAAAGTCTGACACGCCCTTCCGCTCCACCCAGAGCGGGAGAAGTTATTTGATGATTTCCCATTCACAAAAAAAAAAAAAAAAAAGGTTAAGCCACGCTTGCGGGGCTACGCGGGGTTCGTCCGTAGATGGGTGACCATTTTTACATACCGAGACTCCCCCGAGCCTCGGAAAGCACGTTAAGCCGTTGGTCCCGGCTGTTATTCGTGGATCTTTGACAGTCGTTACCTATAGGTCGTCAGAAGCCCGAAAGTCTGACAATCAGTGTTACCAAGGGGTATCGTATTACCCAATAAGTGGGTTGTGGTGGTCAGATAGGCAGTCGCTCCATGTAAAATACTGGTATTCAGCTGCATCCGGTTAGACTGGAAGCCGACCCCAACATAGTTGGAAAAAGGCTAGGCAGATTGATTATCTAAGTCATTTTTTATTAATATGATAAAGCAAAAAAATACGTGTCTAATATTTTTTTATTATTTGACTGACGGACTAAATAGATTTTTTTTTTACCCAGGCATCATCAATATTGTTATCGATAGTGGTCAATGAAAAGATGGATATGAAAGAGAAGTGATTGAATGATAGACTGACGGTTGAAAGGGGAGAATGGAAATAGAAAACGTGCTGCGCCGACCCTACGTAGCATGGGACAAGAAAGTTGATGATGATGTTGTTAGGAATGATAAAACCGAGGTTAACTTTACTTACATCATGTATAATATTATTTAGACTGGTACTCGTAGAGCGCTTCTGGTGTCTAACCTGGCTAGGCTTTAAACAATGCATGTGCCTTATTTTAGCCGTTGTCTACGCTATCGATTATTGTAGACCTAACTGTATCAGTAGATTACATTTAAAATACATACGGACGTGACTGAACCGGCGTCTGAAATAATCTATATAATAAAGATAATAACATCCTGGGACATTGCACACATGGTCATCTGATCCCAAACTAAGCAGAGCTTGTACTATGGAAACCAGATAATTGATATACTACATACACTACTTTTTTTTTGTAAATACATACTTATATAGATAATTACACCCAGACTCAGGACAAACGGACATGTTCATGCACACAAATGTTTATCCTGGATGGGAATCGAACCCACGACCTGCGGCGTGATAGGCGGTATCTTAAAACGGGAAATTTTCCGTTTTAATGATTACAATAAAACTTAACAATATAAAACTACTGTTTATAATAATAATAACGTATAGTCTTGTGGAGTACAACTTAACGTGCTTATTTTCTGCATTTTCTTTTTAAATTAAAAGAAATAACAAAACAAACGATGAGGGCGCCACTGTGCGCTCGGTAGCCTCTTAACCAACCACGCCAGCTGGCCTGTTGTATATTAGTTACTCTAAAACGCCAACTCTTGTACTTAAATAAAAACCGGTCAAGAGCTAGTCGGACTCGCGCACCGAGGGTTCCGTACATCATATATAAAAAAGTGTGCTATTTAGAGACATCGTTGAATTTTTCTTGTAATCTTTACTTTTATCACACAGAATAATGTCAGATTTTTCTCTGTGTAAACTTGGGAGGTAAGGGGGGATGGAAAATGTTTGAGAATGTACAAACAGCGCTCTTTCATATGATACCCCACATGCCCTAGTAACCCCACTTCGAATTATTAAGAACCCCTTTCAGACCCCTGTTTAAAAAAAGTATATACTTTTTATTTTTTCTTATTTGCAAAATAGTTGGGCAAACGTCATCTAAAAGTATTCCAAAATTCAAAGCATTAGTAGTTCTTGAGGTATGTCAGAGAGAGAGAGCTGTGACAGACATACAGACTGAGTCGCACCATAAGGGTTCCTTTTTACCATTTTGGTACGGAACCCTAAAAATGATCTTTAAGTAAATCTTGAAAAACAATCATGTTTAAAACTTGTGGTAAAATTTAGAGTTTTTTAAAAGGTTGAGATTTTTGAGAGAAATTGCGCCGCTATTGTTTCCTTCTTCCACATGTTCATGATTCATATTATACAGTATCTAAATTTAGAAACGTTTTTACCACCTCCTTTTTGAAGTCGGTTAAAAGTTAGTAATTGTGGAGTAGTAACGTACTTCTCTTTCTCCGAGCTTTCGTTTTTGACATCTCTGATATACACTCTTTTGCAAAAAAAAAAACGGGAACCTAAGGAATTTTACGTTCTAAGGTCGATTTGAGTTAATTAAATGAAATTTAATTGTTTGACGTAGTCTGCATACTTATAATCGTGTAAATTAATACGCGTGAAGTGAATTCTGGCAATTTTTTTTTTCAATTTTCGTTGAATTCTTTAAAACCGATGTACACGGCCATACAATAAGAAGTGGTTGGCAATATTTTTTTTTTTACTTTTTTTAATTAAATAAAGTTACAAAATACGTAAAAACCTAATAACGAGTACCAAAATCACAGCTTGAATCCTTCTGGGCATGCTTTCCACGATGTTTTTAATAATGTTTTAAGGAATACGTTCCCACTCTTCTGCAATGATTCTTTTTAGCTCCCTGATCTTTTGTGGAGCAGGTCGCACTGATCTTACCCGTCTCTTTAGAACATCCCAGACATGCTCAATTGGATTGAGATCAGGACTTCGAGCTGGCCAATCTAAACGACGGATCCCAACTTCTTGCATGTACGCTTCCACGTCGCCAGAACGGTGCGGGCGAGCATTGTCGTCCATAAAAAAACTTTTTAGCAAAAAATAAAACCGACTTCTAAAACAAAACACTACAAAGTGAAAAATAACTTTAATTTCGGAAGTCGGTGTCTTTCGTTTTGTATTTTCGTTTTATGCCACCGACTTCCGAAATTAAAGTTATTTTTCACTTTGTAGTGTTTTGTTTTAGAAGTCGGTTTTATTTTTTGCTAAAAAGTTTTTATTTTTCACTTTTTAGTTGTGGAACCTACCCCACACAAATTCGAATACATAATTGAGCACAATAATTGTAGATATAGCCATGTAAATCACAGTGATAGGAAGTTATTAAAACATCATCACATCATCCATATAAAATAAGTTGGAAATATACGCATTATTGAAGCTAACTCAAAAACTCCCCAAGCAAAGTTAATAAAGTTTATATGGGACCACCTCGGAGGTATACCCTTTCAAACAAAAAAAGAATTTTCCAAATCGGTCCATCCGTGTTTGAGTAATCGCGTAACAAACATACAAAAAAAAAAAAAAACAAAAAAAAAAATACAGACGAATTGAGAACCTCCTCCTTTTGGAAGTCGGTTAAAAATGGAATCTTCCCCAAGTGCAGTCAATGCTTGTTGTGCATATGGAATTAGGACTTCCATTAAGTACCGGTGGGCATTTAATGTTCCATTTTCTATGAAAACTAACTCCGTACGCTCCGTCGAATTAATTGCTGCCCAAAACATAGCGGAGCCTCCGCCATAAGGAGTGATTTCTTCGAAACACACTTCCGCATAGCGTTCCCGTGGAGTTCGCAGCACTCGCCGGCGTCGATCCTCTCCACTCAAAGAAATTCTAGCTTGATTAGAAAACAATACTTTATTCCAGTCCTCCAGAGTCCATGAAGCACAGTTTCGAGCAAACTGAAGTCGAGCAACACGATGCTCACGGAGTAATTTAGGGCCCCAAGCCGGGCGGTAACTCCTGATATTGGCAGCCAAAAGCCTCCTCCTGACCGTCCATAAGCTAACTTCTACTCCTCTTACTTCTTCAAGGCTCTTTTCCAGTTTCACACTTGACGCCTTACGATTCCGCAACGCCTGACTCACCAAAAAGCGGTCATTTCTTGGTTCTGTGCATCGTTTTCTTCCCGAACCGTGTCTTCTTCTGACCGAGAAACATTAAGTTGTTTAATTTGCAGAAAATATCCAAAAAGTTTTAAAATTTTAGTAATCAGCATTTAGCAATTCGCGCCATTAGTAAAGCAATTTTACAATAATCCACCAAGTATCGTCGAGATCGGTTGTAAAATACGACATTTAAAGGAGTGCCAACAAACTTACAGACGAAAGCAAATTTTGCCAGACTTCAAGCAGAACGCTTCGTTCGCTCGGTCAATTAAATAGTTTAAGAGAAAATCGACAATGACAGATAGACAGACACCGGATTGATTCCAGAAGTCTTTGCTAATTTGAGATCAAATACTCGTACTAATAAATTCAAGCTTCTTCAGAAAAAAAAGACTGCCGCGTTGGTGTAGTGATTGCAAGCGCTACTACTGAGTATGAGATCTAGGGTTCGATTCCCAGGTTGGGTTAAGTTTTATTGGCTTTTTCGATCTGGACTTTCTCAGTAGCAGCCCGGAGTCTTGTGGAGTCTTCTGCGAAGGAGTAATGCTCGCGAAGGAGGAGGCGGAACGCGTGAGGGAGAGGCAATCTTTGCGCCCTCACGCCCCTAGTTGCCGCAGGAGACACCCTCGGGAATTGATAGCCGATTCTCAGCCACCGTAGACACGGGCTTGCGGATGGCGAGCAATGGGTAGTTCGCCGTCCGGTTAGGACAAGGCCCGGGTCGACGGCGCGTTGTGTTCCACGCGCGCCTCAAGGAGATGTCAGCACTAGCTGAAGGGGTCTGCTAGGGTCGATGCCTGCCAGGATTGCGGGTTGTTTGAAAGAGTTACCGTGGCCCTGGCACAGGCAACTGTAGGAACACGGGTGGGTTTTAGTCAGTAAAAGTCTGACACACCCTCCCGCTCCGCCCAGAGCGGGAGAAGTTATTTGATGATTTCCCACCCAAAAAAAAAAACGCTGAGCCTAGATTTGAGCCCGGTTGATGGCAATAGTCTCGCCCCCTATTACATGGGATTTAAACATAACTGGCGAAATGTGGGTGTTAGTTTAATATATCTCTGTCTAACTCGGAATATTTTGCAATGTTCTTCAGAAAACTCGCTTACCTACATATCTTGCTCTACCATACTCGTTTATGCCTTTTTAAAGCCAATTTTTCTTCAATATTTTATGTTCGAAAAATCCTTATCTTGATATATGGGCTCATATAAGAAAATTTGTATTTTATACGCGAACTAATAAAATGTATACTTAATATTTTTATGGTCTTATACGAATAGAAGGGTATAGGAGGTGATTTCCGTAACTTAAAAATGTAATAGCTGTATTATAATGTTACGGGATCGATAATCGCCGAGTTACCCACGATATATGTGTACTTATAGGTTTTAACAAGTTTCAATTTTAATATGTTTTGTTTCCACGTACAACAATAGTCCTGTACCAACCGGGGGTTGTCCTTGGGTGCACTTGCATAGTGCATATAGGGATAATCGTCGGTTGGTGCCTCGTCATCATTTAAAATTATCTAAGGGGCCTCTGCGACTTGGCTTGGTTGGGTTGGTTTTTTGCCTTCCAAAGATCCGGGACCCCAGGGGTCCCGAGAAATGTAAGAAAAAAAAACAAAAATAATAATAATAATGCGAAATATGATCCTTGAGAAGCATGTGAGGTGTTACTATATGTGATAACATGGTGTGGTTTAAAGGAAAAGGAAAAGATAGGAAGACAATCTCTTTAAAGTGAGAGTGAACAGGCTTCTTCTGGGTAAGCTCACTCCATCGTCGACTATATAGCTGTCACCTCTGACCTAGACTAGAGTCAAGAGTATTGGGCTAGACACATCTGCTGCATGTCAGACGACCAATGGGTCCCTCTTAATCGCAAGCGACTTCGCGGCAGGCGCAGACGGAGATGGCGGGATGAGCTGGACTCTTTCAAAAAGGTCCTTAGTAACTTAAGACAGAGAGACGTGGAAGAGAGTATCACAGGTTTTTAATTGTTTTTTTTAAATACGCCTTGATACAAGTAAGTTAAGCAAAAAATGGCTGTTAAACTAGAACGCGTATCAATTCTATACGTAAAGTAAAAATACTTTATGAAATAAATTCAAGAAGTAAAGTCTACCCAAAAAAATTAAAAAAAAAAACCAGCCAAGTGCGTGTCAGACTACGCACAATTGAGGGTTCTGTGGTTGAAAAAAATTTATCCCAAAAACAAACATAACTTTTTAGTTGAATACATTGTCATTGTCTCCCATACATTGATACGAGTATACGTCACAGTCAATTCTCCCATTTTTGTAAACCCATTTTTTTATGTGACTTTATTACAAATTAACCATTTTCGGACTTTTTCCTGTACTTGTGCTATGAGACCTTGCTTTTTGGCAAATTTCATGATTCTAGGTCAACGGGAAGTACCCTATATTATATTTTGATTCCCTTGTGAAATAGCAAAATATGCGACATAAACAGTCATATATTTTGATCGCGTTGACTTGCAAGTTTGAGTTTTTGGCAGCTGACGCTCTCCTGTAAAATTGAAGTTTTGAAGATACAACAACTTACGTGGGAGGTATCGAAAGCTTAAATTTATAGCAAAACCTATGGTCTCATAGTCTCGAGTATTTGTTATTTTAGCTGCATTTATTTTTATGTTCATAAAATTTTGTATATGGGTATAAATTTTTTATAAAATCTTGTTTTCCTTTTTTCACTTTGAATGCTTAGATTACTACAAATTAGGCATTTTTTAGTAAAAACACTAAAAGGGATTTATATGTGTCTACGCGTTTCTGAGAAAAAGGGTCTTGACCAGACAGACAGACGGACAACAAAGTGATCCTATAAGGGTTCCTTTTTCCTATTGAGGTGCGGAACCCTAAAAACGATATTACTTTGCAAGTACTTAAGATATTTTCATGATTTTTTTATTGTATTCATCTAAAAAAGCTGAAAGCTGTTCATGAACAGACTATTTTATTATCTACTAGATTTGCCCGCGGCTTGGTCCGCGTGGAAGTCGGAAATTATCCCACGGGAACGTACTACCAGGATAAAAAGTATTATATCCAGGCCATGGTCTACCCATGTGCCAAATTTCATTCAAATCCGTTCAGCCGGTTTAGCGTGAAAGCGTAAAAAACAACAAACAAACAAACTCACTTTCGCTTTTATAATATTATACCTATCAGTTAGGAAAATTATATCTGTATTTTTTTTCAAACATCATCAAAACATCAAATGTCATAACATCAGGTTGAAAAAGAAAAAGCAAAAAGAAAAATATGTTTTTGTCACAGAAACACGTGCATACAAAAATATAATTTACTCGAGTTTTACAATAAGAAAAACAAAACACACAAATCACGAGCACAAAACAAAAGTCGGCAGCTGCTGGCACGCCATGACTGTGACAAGAAGGCTTCCACTCAGCATGATGCTGTGCTATGGGGGGCCCACAGCACAGAGCTGTTTTTAATTGTTAACCTAAAAAGACGTAGGTACGGAAACCAAGTCAGGTTTAATGATGAGGTTGAATGACAGCACACTTCAAGCTTACTTCACCTAAGTTTTCACGGTGAGATTTTTACAGAATAGACCGGCAGGTCACCAGCACTTACCACCACAAAACTTCACGAGGCACTCGGTCGTATGCCTCGACCCCAGAATAGAAAAATAATATTTTAATTAAAACTATTAAAAACTAAAATATGGTATCGAAAAATTCGCTGTCTACTGGCTTTTACCTGGGCCAGAGGCTAAGAATTGCTGCTATACAACGTGGCGATGCCGCCAGTCTCTTGTCTACAAACAGCGATGCGGAGGAATTTTTCGACGCCATATTTTAGTTTTTTAGTAGTTTTAGTTATGTTAGGATATTATATTTTTAACTTAATTATTTATATTTTGAAGATGTATTAACTTACAGAAATAATATAATAATAAATTTATACTAATTAATAGCTGCTGTACTGAACCGCTGTGCTCACCCGCGCGCGGGGAAAACCGTTGAGCGCCCCACCCGCGGTAATCTTGTAAACAAAACCGATTTGCATCGTAGCTTCTTGGAATTTTGTGACCGTTGAATGTTTCTTAGAATGCTAGTGAGTAGGGCTTTATAGTAATGTAGAATTAGAAAGGACTCCTTAATAATGGTGGAACAAGGTCCAAACCAAAAGCAGATTTGCGTGGGATGACTTTAATCCCACGAACCACTACTTAAATAAAAAAATGGGATGAATTTCATCCCATGTGTAATTAGCGGATAACTGTGTCTTAGAATAATTAATATCTTTCCCAATTTGTAGAACCTGTAAAAAAATAATTCGTATCAGCTAGTTAGTCTAGTCTAAAAGCCAATATTTCTCAAGAACCGACTGAAATCTTGATGAAATAGTAAAAACTTGTACCTATTCACAATAAACCGCGAAAGTACTCCCCGTATTGCCTTTCCTGACCTGACTGCCATTACAGAAAACATGAATATAAAATCACCAGCTTTAAGGTCCAACATGGTAGTTACAAACCAAACTCATGTGCCTGGGGCTTAATAAAAAAAGGGTAGCATTTTATGATCGGAAAAACATGTAGTGTTACGAAACATCGTGTATGGGAATCTTTATTGTGTGTTGCCAGTTGAGTTATTAGTTTTTTTTTTTTTGTTGGAGCTGTTACTTGGGGTTTTTGGCGGGATTTTGTGATATATTTCAGACGTGTTTTTTTGGAATGAAGTTCTATATCGCAGCTTGCGGTAGGAATTGATTGGTAGAGTTCGTCACTAACGAAAAAGTGCGTTCATAGGTACTTTAAAATGTTCATACTTCATACACGTTATGCCAACTCCATGCGACTTTCTTCTTTCGAATTCACACTTTCTCTGTCTCTCGATTGAGAGGGAAAGTGAGATTTTGGTCAAATTGAACATCCAAGATGGCGGCTGCGTAAATTTGTTAATTTTTCATCGTGGGAGTCGTTTTCATAGTTTAGGGTGCTAAAGCTGAAAGTGAGGTCAATATGTAAATCCAAGAACGCGGCTGCAAAAATTTTCAAATGTTTTCAAGGGTGCTAAAGCTGATATTGACGTTAAAATGAAAATACAAGATGGCGGCTGCGAAAATTTTGTTTTTGTTTCAAATCATACGTGAGAAGGAACTACGTTTCTGACGGAGGTCCCATGACCGCTCACTTTTTTTAAAATACATTTTGACAGGAAGGACAATTTTTACCTCTGACAGCAGCAATCTAACAGCAGCCTTATAGCAATGAGAATAAAGATCACTCTGATTCGAACAGTGATACAAAATCAGAGGTAAAATAAATATGACTGTAGAATATTTACCTTGGCATCATCATCTGCCTTACCTCTAACAATTTTGGGGACGGCTTCCAGTCTAACATTCGGTTAGACTGGAAGCTGACCCCAACATAGTTGTAGCTGAATACCAGTATTTTACATGGAACGACTGCCTATCTGACCCATAAAAAATCCCAGTTCCTAGGTAAGACGATACCCTTTGGTAAGACTGATAGTGAAAGTTTCGGGCCTCTGAAGACTCGTAACGACCTTGTGTTGACAATAAATAGTTGTTTAATTTTATTTTTGCTACTTGCACAAAAAATAAGAAAGATAAAAATAAGCCTTTTTGGTGATGTTCTTCAGAAAGGTCAGGTGCGTAGTACTTGCAACCGGAGTGCGTGTGTGACCAGATGTATGAACGTAAACGAGGCAAACTGAGTATAATAATAATATATCCTGGGACATTATTCACACACGGTCATCTGATCCCAAACTAAGCAGAGCTTGTACTATGGAAACCAGATAACTGATATACTACATATACTACTTTTTGTTTTGTAAATACATACATATATATACGTAGATAATTACACCCAGACTCAGGACAGACATGTTCATGCACACAAATGTTTGTCCTGGATGGGAATCGAACCCACGACCTGCGACATGATAGGCGGTATCTTAACCAACCACGTCAGCTGACCTGTCTGTGTAAGGATCGTAGCAGGTGACGTTTTGTAGTGTCTGCCAACCCTATGGTAAGAAGGCATGAGTTTATGTATGAAAATAGGTCATACTTTGAAGGGTTTATAATTCTTGACTTCTTTCACCTTAGCCACTGGGTCACCATTTAACGTGCCCCGAAGTGGCTCTAATATAGGCTATTGTACGAAGGTTCAAAAGGCCACGAAGAAGAGCTTTTAAAGTGATCTTTTTTGCAGTAAAGTTGCTAAACGACTTGCTTTAAGACCTTGCAGACTTGAGCGATATTTTCAGGGGCTCTTTTGGTTGAGTTGCGGAGAGAGGTCGTCGAAAAGAGTACTACATAGTTATCGTTTCTTTTCATTTCGATGGAGCAGCCGGATGTATTTATTGGTATTGAAGATTAAATAAGTGGAAGACCAGGTAATCCTAATGGATTACTATTTCATGAAATCTTGACATTTGAGGATTATACTAACTTAAGGAGTTGTATTACTGATTCTATTGTATATAATTCTGTAAATACATATTTGTTACGGCCGCGAATCATACTTTATTTAACATACAACTTAATACTGACTTGCAAATTGTAAAAAACGTAAGAGTATTTGAATTACGCGGGCTACCCTGACGCTTATAGTGATATTTTAGCTGACTAGGTACACTACCGGCGATTGATGACCCCAAAAAACGTCATCATATTATTTTCTCTTTTGTTTTATCATACGTTTATATCCCATCACGCCTGCTGAGTGTCGCTAGCTAATTTAATGTGACCCTCTAGGTATGTCTAGCGAAAGCGGTAAAGCGAACCCAAAATCACTTTCAGAGACCGTTGCCTTAGTATTTAACCATAATTATCATAAAATTTAATATGAAACATTTTCATAGACACACCACACAGCCCATTTGGAACGAGCCACACGAAAAGATAACCGCATGTCACATTTAGTTATGCTAAAACCAGAGAGGTTATTAGGAACAAAATGGCGGCTTCCCGCGCTTTGCCGTCCGCCATTATGCGGCCCCATTTTTGCAAACAAGAACCAACCCAGAGTTTGAGTGCTGTGGGTTGGTTCTTGTTTGCAAAAATGGATCTTGGGTTACACGAAGCTACGATAGCAAGATATTGCCAGTAATCTAGCAAGCTAGTCACTCTGGCGTCGTGCATACAGAACTATTCTCAATTTTAGGCTAGGAAGCTATTGAGACAGATAGTAAACTAGCGTGATAGTTTAAGGCCAGTGCCTGAAATAAAGCAGCAGTTGTTTATTGTAGTTTTGGTAAGTTAGGAATTACAAAATGCATGTTTACTAACAATTTCGGCAGTAAAAACTGAGCAGTAAGGTAAATAAAAACCGGTAAAAACCGAGGGTTCCGTACCATCATATATAAAACAGTGTGCTATTTAGAGACATCGTTTTATTTTTCCTGTAATCTTTACATAAACTTCTATCACACAGAATAATTTCAGATTTTTCTCTATGCGAACTTCGGACATAAGGGGGGGGGACGGTATTTTTTTTTTACATTTTTCATCAAAAGTCGTGAACTATGCAGCCTAAAAAAAATGTTTGAGAATGTGCAAACAGCGTCCTTTCATATGATACCCACATGCCCTACTAGCCTCACTTCGAATTTTAAAACCGCCTTTCAGTCCCTGTTGCAAAAAAAAAAAAATCTTTCTTATTTGCAAAATAGTTGGGCACGCCATCTAAATCTACCAAAATTCAAGTTGATAGCATTAGTAGTTCTTGAGATATCCAACTGTGACAGACAGACTGAGCACCATAAGGGTTCCTTTTTACACTTTTGGTACGGAACGCTAAAAATGAGTCATTACAAATACATATTTAAATAGGTAATTAAATAAACATTTCAGCAGCAAAATTACTGAACGTGTGGGCAGTTAACAAATCGGAATTAGTCGGTAAGAAATCTAACTTGGAAGTAGCGCTCGCTCGGCTCGCGCGCGTTTGGTCGTAGTTCTAATCTAACCTAACACATTTGGTCGGGTGCCTTGGCTTAGTTACTGCGAGCAATGCGGCTTGCGCGTGGTTGTTCACAGTTCCAACCCAACCTATGAACTACCGTACTATGTATCTAACTGCCCATTCCATAATTTTACTGGCCATTCATATACTACACTGTTTAAATAATTTTTGAACCAGAATTAGGTGTAATGTGGATTGAATCCTTTTCGTTTAACTATAGAGAATTGTAGGATGAAATAACCGGTAAATTTTCTTTTTATTACTGTTCATGTTATACTGTATATGTGTGTGAAGTGAGCATGAATAGAGCTGTCATTCCATCTGACGCTAGGGATTGACACTATTGTCTATGTCTGTGAAGTGAGCATGAATAGAGCTGTCATTCCATCTGACGCTAGGGATTGACACTATTGTCTATGTCTGTGAAGCGAGCATGAATAGAGCAGTCATTCCACCTGACGCTAGGGATTGACACTATTGTCTATGTCTGTGAAGTGAGCATGAATAGAGCAGTCATTCCACCTGACGCTAGGGATTGACACTATTGTCTATGTCTGTGAAGTGAGCATGAATAGAGCTGTCATTCCATCTGACGCTAGGGATTGACACTATTGTCTATGTCTGTGAAGTGAGCATGAATAGAGCAGTCATTCCACCTGACGCTAGGGATTGACACTATTGTCTATGTCTGTGAAGTGAGCATGAATAGAGCTGTCATTCCATCTGACGCTAGGGATTGACACTATTGTCTATGTCTGTGAAGTGAGCATGAATAGAGCTGTCATTCCACGTAATGCTAGAGATTGACACTATTGTCTATGTCTGTGAAGTGAGCATGAATAGAGCTGTCATTCCACCTGACGCTACGGATTGACACTATTGTCTATGTCTGTGAAGTGAGCATGAATAGAGCTGTCATTCCACGTAATGCTAGAGATTGACACTATTGTCTATGTCTGTGAAGTGAGCATGAATAGAGCAGTCATTCCATTTGACGCTCGGGATTGACACTATTATCTATGTCTGTGAAGTGAGCATGAATAGAGCAGTCATTCCACCTGACGCTAGGGATTGACACTATTGTCTATGTCTGTGAAGTGAGCATGAATAGAGCAGTCATTCCACCTGACGCTAGGGATTGACACTATTGTCTATGTCTGTGAAGTGAGCATGAATAGAGCTGTCATTCCATCTGACGCTAGGGATTGACACTATTGTCTATGTCTGTAAAGTGAGCATGAATAGAGCAGTCATTCCATTTGACGCTCGGGATTGACACTATTATCTATGTCTGTGAAGTGAGCATGAATAGAGCAGTCATTCCACCTGACGCTAGGGATTGACACTATTGTCTATGTCTGTGAAGTGAGCATGAATAGAGCAGTCATTCCACCTGACGCTAGGGATTGACACTATTGTCTATGTCTGTGAAGTGAGCATGAATAGAGCTGTCATTCCATCTGACGCTAGGGATTGACACTATTATCTATGTCTGTGAAGTGAGCATGAATAGAGCAGTCATTCCACCTGACGCTAGGGATTGACACTATTGTCTATGTCTGTGAAGTGAGCATGAATAGAGCAGTCATTCCACCTGACGCTAGGGATTGACACTATTGTCTATGTCTGTGAAGTGAACATGAATAGAGCAGTCATTCCACCTGACGCTAGGGATTGACACTATTGTCTATGTCTGTGAAGTGAGCATGAATAGAGCAGTCATTCCACCTGACGCTAGGGATTGACACTATTGTCTATGTCTGTGAAGTGAGCATGAATAGAGCAGTCATTCCATTTGACGCTAGGGATTGACACTATTATCTATGTCTGTGAAGTGAGCATGAATAGAGCAGTCATTCCACCTGACGCTAGGGATTGACACTATTGTCTATGTCTGTGAAGTGAGCATGAATAGAGCAGTCATTCCACCTGACGCTAGGGATTGACACTATTGTCTATGTCTGTGAAGTGAGCATGAATAGAGCTGTCATTCCATCTGACGCTAGGGATTGACACTATTGTCTATGTCTGTGAAGTGAGCATGAATAGAGCTGTCATTCCACGTAATGCTAGAGATTGACACTATTGTCTATGTCTGTGAAGTGAGCATGAATAGAGCTGTCATTCCACCTGACGCTACGGATTGACACTATTGTCTATGTCTGTGAAGTGAGCATGAATAGAGCTGTCATTCCACCTGACGCTACGGATTGACACTATTGTCTATGTCTGTGAAGTGAGCATGAATAGAGCTGTCATTCCACCTGACGCTACGGATTGACACTATTGTCTATGTCTGTGAAGTGAGCATGAATAGAGCAGTCATTCCACTTGACGCTAGGGATTGACACTATTGTCTATGTCTGTGAAGTGAGCATGAATAGAGCTGTCATTCCACCTGACGCTAGGGATTGACACTATTGTCTATGTCTGTGTAGTGAGCATGAATAGAGCTGTCATTCCACGTAATGCTAGGGATTGACACTATTGACAGCTCATTACACGCTCACCTTACCTATGTGTTCACGGTGAGATTTGTACAGAATAGCACTGCTGCTCTAGTAATTTACCAACCACAAAAAAATAAAATAACTGCCCGTTAATTTTTTCAACTGATCATAATAACATTCCTAATGTTTAAATAACAGTTGTAAAAATTATTATTCATGGTTTAATAGGATAGGGTTTTTTTTTTTAGTTAGTAGCGCCCCGCACCACTGATTTTACTAACCTAGCTATTGTGCTTCATACAATAGTCTCGTGCATTCCGGGCATAAGGCTTAGAATTCACAGCACTATGATTATCCACCGCGGATGCTAGATTCTGTTAATGTAGGTAACATATTACTTTGTTGGACTTATGGAGTTGTCCCGTTGCAAGCGCTGGTGAAGTTGAATCAACCTTCAGCAATTCTACCGTCAGTGTTATGGGGAATTTTTCGTGGAGACGATCGACGGCGGCGATCTTTCGCGTCCGGCCCTGGTACATGGGAAGCCGTCACCTCCTTCTCCGAAGCAGTAATGCTTGCGAAGGAGGAGGAATTGATAGCCGATTCCCGGCCACCGTAGGCGCGGGCTTGCGGATGGCGAGCAACGGGTAGCTCGCCGTCCGGTAAGGACCAGGCCCGGGTCGACGGCGCGATGTGTTCCACGCGCGCCTCAAAGAGATGTCAGCACTAGCTGAAGGGGTCCGCTAGGGCCGATGCCTGCCAGGGTTGCGGGTTGTTTGAAAGAGTTACAGTGGCCCTGGCACAGGCAACTGAAGGAACACGGGTGGGTTTTAGTTAGTAAAAGTCTGATCCCCCTTCCGCTCCGCCCAGAGCGGGAGAAGTTATTTGATGATATCCCATCCAAAAAAAAAAGGTTATGGGAAATTGATGCGTCCATGTAGCGAGCTTGAAGGAGGGAACCCTGTAATCTGCGATGCTCTTGTGCTGTTGTGTACTGTGAGCATTGGGGCAAGGCTCAATACAGGAGTTTGTCTCAGGAAATCCCGGAACCCGTCACTTAGTGCACTCCAGTCAGCTACCGTGTTTGTTTCGTATGAAACAATACAATTAACCCACGACTTTTTCCAGACCTGAATGAAAAATGGAAGCCTTATAGGATCGTGTGGTATCTGTCTGTCCATCCGTCACAGCCGATATTCTCTGAATGTAATGGGCCGATTAAGTTCAAAGGACATTGCTCGTCGTCCATACATAGCTCGCCTAAGATCCAACAGGAAAGTGTATTTACTTTTTGAGTTTTACATAATGTATATATTCGATTGAACCTAAATTAAAACAACGGACACTTTTGAGAATTCGGAAAAAATGAAATCAATTTCGGATTTTGAGGTTATAATTACGTCAATAAAAACATTCGGTATGTAGCAATAACTTGGCATTTAATTCAGTAGTACCAAATGTCAAATGTTGTCATCTGTCAATTCATCAACTGTCAGTGTCGATATTATTGCTCGTTTCGTTTCAAACAGCGCTTTCAATCGAGTTTTTTGATAAGCCTTATTATGGTTCCGCGACATCATAGCGGACTGTTTGTAACTAAAAATCATTATCGTATATCAAGTGTTGAGAATACTGACGCTTGTCTGTGTCAAACTCTTATTAAGAGTGCTATTACAAAGACTTGGCTGTATGTTCTATAATACCGTTGCCTATTAAAAACCTCAAATAGAACCAAAAAATAATAACACCGAGGATTATGACGGAAGTGAATACTTTTTAAAATCTTTTCGAAATTAAAAAGTGTCCGTTCTATTGAAATATTTGTAATGTATATTATTAAAAGAACTAGTAATTATAGTAAAAGTTTCATGCGTGTTGGTTCATAGGCCATTTTTTTCAATGTGTTTGGTACATACATGAATTTCTGTGACCCAAGCATGAATGTGTAACGTAAATAAATGAATTTTGAACATGGGGTTCATTTGACGCCATTGATGCTCCAGATGACGCCATTGATGTTCAGGCTTACATAACTCCAATTCTCGTGCGATGTGGTTGGTCGGACGCATGGCTCATTTGTCAAACTGTTGCGCAACGCAAGTACAGAAAATAAAACCTCTCTGGAATGACAGACAAACTTTATTGTCTTTGGTTCGAGACGCGTCGAAATGTTGCCACATATTTTATTATTTATGTCTGTACATATTATATATTTTTATTGTTTTTTTAGGTTTATTTAGTTGATTGTGGTTATCTCAGCGTATGTTACTTATTTTAATGGTCTCTGACAGCGATACACACCGCCGGCTTACGCTGAAAACCAGCGCCGTGGATTCGTGCCTTCGTGCACGGGCCGCGGCATTATGCTGAGCGTGTAGCCGTTTCGCGGGGTAGTGACGCACATTTCCAACAACTTTATTGTGTGTACTTATGTTTTTTGTTTTGTGTGGTTTGTTATGTTTTATTATTTTGTGTTTCGCTTTTCTTGTGTAGTTTGTGTGCGACATTCTCACGTGAATAAACTGTTTTTCTTTCTTTCTTTTTTTCATTTAGGGGAAAAACGAGAAAATTAAAAAAATCAGTCTTGCAAACTGTACCGCTTGACATATCAAATAAAAGGGCTAGTTTATGAGGATTTCAAATAAATATATAAGTATATAATTTTAAAATAAATAAGTATAAAGTTATTAAAGAAAAATGACAAACCCTTTTTTATCTCCGAAACTGCTGAGTCTAAAATTTTGAAAAATATACAGACTAGTAATACTTTAGGATTACAGGAAAAATTATAAGGAGTCTATGGTCTTAAAATAAAGTGGTAAATCTCTCAATATGGCGCATACAAACTTACATTTGCGGTTGGAATGTTTGAGGATATGTTTTTTTAACTACAATGTTAAGTTTGTTCTTGGGATAAATCCATCCCAACTACGGAACCTTTGATTGTGCGTGGACATGCACTTAGCCGGTTTTACGAGTATTTCTAACTTGACAAACATTTTATTACCAAAATTATTTACAAGTGTCCCAATTATTGAGAATTTTGTACCACGGGGTAAGTAAAAAAGTGTAGTAATCTTAAAACAGATAACACGACCGTTTAAAACCGTGTGCACGTCGCTTTACCGACAAGTGATTAGTAAAGAAAATGATTTATTACTTGGCGCCCAACGTGGGATCGAGTAACAAAGATGGCGGAATGGCAATCATTACTGTAGGTACACAGATATAGATTGCAGTGTTATGTAACTTTGTGGGGAACATTAATAACAAATGGTGAATGAGAGACTGGAAGGACGTTTTGATATATGTAATTTAGCAAGTTTTTAGATTGGATGCAATATCTGACCAGTAGGCTTAGCATGATGCTACGCGAAAAAAATCAGCTTTTCCATACATTCATGTTTGCATAACTCGTCAACAGCTGATTTTTTTCGCGATTTCAGGTTTGGTCCCACAGTAAAAGTTGTTCATAAGGATGAGTACAATCATGTGTTCTAGTATCGGTCACTAAGTTACCAGTCACCCTATTAAGAATTCTTATGGAGTACCATAAAAGCCCCCACGAGTAGCGGCGATACTTAACTAAGTCCGGTGCTTTGTCTAAACACACTTCACTTTTATTTATTTGTATATTCATTAAAGATTTGTCTAGAATAATTGCAAATTACGTTCACCATTCCGTGGTATCACCAGATTCGGAAAGTCCCTAGTTACCGTTTACTATAGTGTTACGTTTCTTACAAGAGCGCTTGCCTGTAGACTCCTAAAAGAGCGCTGGCTTGTAGACTCAGCAGGCCTAGACAAAGTAACATTCGATTAGCGATGACGCGCGACATAAGCTATCGAAATGTCACGTGATCACAGATCAACGAATTTACACCGTCCAACGATGACTTCCATAGAGAAGCGTCGCTTGCGATTGTAGTAATAGAATCGCTTCGAAGCGAATGCCATTTAACTAGGCCCACAGTTCATAACGCGAGAACTATATTAGAATAGCTAGGAAATAGTTTCCATTTGGGTCAATGCATATTCCGCTCTTCCGTTTTCGAGATAAAGTTGGGTGAAACTTTGGAAGGAAACTCAGACATAGCGGGGGGGAATGGACGGAAAATCACATTGTAAGAATTGGAAACTTGGTAGAAATATCTACTCTTTAAAAGAAAGTTGTGCAATGGGGTACTCCAAGGCTGATGCAGATTTGGGTGGGCCGCACCGCATAGCAAAATAGTAGTTGCAAAAATACGCCTAGCGAGTTGCGCTGCGGCCCTGTGCGGCCCGCCTATAGTGTGCGATTTCATACAAAATGTATGAAAGAGATCTTGGACGATTTTTGCACTGCGTTCTGTTGCGGCGCGGCCCGCTCGAAACCGAAATGGTAAAAAGGAACCCTTATGGTGCGACTCAGTCTATCTGTCTGTCTGTCACAGCTGGATATCTCAAGAACTACTAATGCTATCAACTTGAATTTTGGAATAGTTTTAGATGGCGTTTGCCCAACTATTATGCAAATAAGAAAGAAATATCTTTTCTTTTGCAACAGGGACTGAAAGGGGGTTTTAAAATTTGAAGTGTGGCTAGTAGGGCATGTTGGGTATCATATGAAAGGGCGCTGTTTGCACATTCTCAAACATTTTTTTTAGGCTGCATAGTTCTCGACTTTTGATGAAAAATGTAAAAAAAATACCCCCCCCCCCCCCCCCTTATGTCCGAAGTTTGCATAGAGAAAAATCTGAAATTATTCTGTGTGATAGAGCAACTGCCTATCTGACTTCCACAATGCAGCCTTTGGTAAGACGGTTGTCAGACTGTCGGACTAGAATCAATCTGCCTAGCCTTTTCCCAACTATGTTGGGGTCGGCTTTCAGTCTAACCGGATGCACCTGAATACCAGTATTTTACATGGAGCGACTGCCTATCTGACCTCCACAACCCAGTTACTGGGTAATACGATACCCCTTGATAAGACTGGTTGTCAGACTTTCGGGCTTCTGACGACCCGTAACGACTGCCAAAGATCCACGAATGACAGCCGGGACCAACGGCTTAACGTGCTTTCCGAGGCACGGAGGAGTCTCGGTATGTACCCATCTACGGACCAACCCCGGCAAGCGCAGCTTAACCTGATGGATCGACCCGTGCGGCTGTTATTACTTAGCCACGAGCTCCTCCTGTCGGGCTTTACTATGGCATTCTGTCGGGCTAGAATGCCATAGTAAAATTTATTTTTAATTTAAATAATAATATGTATATCCTGGGACATAATTCACACACGGTCATCTGATCCCAAACTAAGCAGAGCTTGTACTATGGAAACCAGATAACTGATAAACTACATACACTACTCTTTTTTGTAAATACATACTTACCTATATATAATTACACCCAGACTCAGGACAAACAGACATGTTCATGCAATCAACTGCACATACTTCGCAGGCACACATTTCTCCTTAAGGGCCCACCACAAAACTCCACGAGACACTCGGTCGTATGCCTTTTCGAGGTCAACGAATACCATGTGCAAGTTTTAATTTTATTTTGTAATGTTTTTTATATTAGTTAGTTACCTGTATTTATTGCTAAATCCGTAGGGACTATGCTGTGGGCATTGTCTAGTAGACGTAATAAAATTATGTCGAGAAGTTAACATCTGAAGCAAGCTGGAATGCTATTGCAAATCTGATTCCGGAACTGAGAGATATTAAATAGATTAGGCTGACCTTAATTCCGGATCCATACTGCTTTGTTGTGTTATAAGTCATTCCAGTCGTCACGGGGATGAGCAGCAGCATCAACATGATGTGATTAATCAGTCTGTGAAATGTTTTGATTTTTCAGTCAATTTTGAATCGGGAAGAAAATAATAAACGCTCTATGTGTGTGGGGTAGTGTTAGAACATAATTAAATAGATTATACGTATATGTTTATAAGTGACTTTGCAATCTAAGTCAATAGTCTGAAATAATTATGGGATATAATCGGTTACGACCGCAGAAATAACTTGGTTTGTCATAGGTTTTTCTGGAGTCGAGTCGATCCTTACGGGTAATCCATATTGCGTAATCCGGTAACTGGGTTGTGGAGGTCAGATCAGTCGCTCCATGTAAAGTACAGGTACAGCTGCATCCGGTTAGACTGGAAGCCGACCCCAACATAGTTGTGAAAAGTCTAGCCAGATGATGACATTCGCCGGTGCCGTTCGGATTTTAATGGTTCTGTGTAAACGAGCCTTTACAACGACCCCAGTCAAGGTCCATTCTTATTTTGAACGCAACACAAAACTATTAAAAAGTTCAAAACATTGCTATTTAAAAAAAAGAACACATTTTTTCCGGCTTGGCATACAGCCAGAGTTCGCGGGAAATGTAATGGCGCCTCTTCGCAATCGGCGATCAAAGACGATTACCTGAAAAACTAAACTAGACTACTGAACGGATTTCGATACACTTTGCCATGGAGATATATTGCATCCTAGGGAAGGACATAGGCTACCTTTTGGCTCAAAAATAATCATAAAGGGGGTGAAAAGGGGATGAAAGTTTCCAATTGTGAAGAGGCGCCATAACGCTTCTATTAATTATTATTGCTTTCTGTAGGTAGTTGTATTTCATGTCTGACGGCTATTTACATAATACCTTCACGTGCCTTCACGATCGTCGCGTGTTTGGGTCGGTAGGATACAACGTAAGTGATTAATTAGTCGACGATCATTAATTATTTGTATTTATTTAATATTAGTAGGTGGTGTGGTATGTATGGATGAATCATACAAAGTAATTGCGCAGTTTCTATTTTTAACCGACTTTAAAAAGGATAGGTTGTTCTCAATTTGTCTGTATGTTCTTTTTTTTGTATGTTTGTTACGCGATTACTCAAAGACGGATGAACCGATTTGGAAGATTCTCTTTTTGATTGAAAGGTTTCTAGGTGGTCCCATATAAATTTTATTAACTTTGCTTGGGTAGTTTTTGAGTTAGCTTCAATAATGCGTATTTTTCCCATTTAGTTTATGTGGATGATGTTTTAATAACTTCCTTGTACTGTTATTTATATAGCAGGTATTCGAAATTTGTGTGGGCCACAACTAAAAGTGAAAATTAAAAACTTTTTTGCAAAAAATAAAACCGACTTGAAAGTGAAAAATAACATCATTTCGGAAGTCGGTGGCATAAAAACGAAAATACAAAACAAAAGACATGACTACCGAAATTATGTTATTTTTCACTTTGTGGTGTTTTGTTTTGGAAGTCGGTTTTATTTTTTGCTAAAAAGTTTTTTCTAGCTTAAATAAGATAATCGGCCTATAGTATTCCCACAGCTGAGACACAGGCCTCCTCTCTGTGAGAGGGAGTGGGCTGTAATCCACCACGCGAGCCCAGTGCTGGTTGGTAGATGTCACATGTCTTCGAATTTTTGGTTCTAGGACACGCCGGTTTACTCACGATGTTTTCCTTCACCGTTTTGAGACCAGTGATGATGAAATTATTTACACATAGTAAAGTCCCTGCCTGGGTTCGAACTCACAACCTACAACTCGTAAGTCGCAGCCGTTTTCACTGGGCCACCACTGCTCTTCTTCTCTGCACTTGGCTTGAATAATAACTTTGAAAAGTGGATATTTGTGGGAGTCTCCATTTTGGAAGTTCGAAAAAGATCTTTTATTGTTATGCATTTAGGATGTGTCGTATCACAGGGGCTCGTGGTTAAGTGATAACAGCTGCATGGGTCGTGTCAAATCCGTGGTTGGGTGACCAACGTTTTATACCGAGACCCCTCCGTGCCTCGGAAAGCACGTTCAGCTGTTGATCCCGACTGTCATTCTTGGATCTGTGACAGTCGTTACGGGTCGTGAGAAACCTGAAAGTCTAACAATTAGTCTTATATGGTACAATATCTGTGGAGACTGTTTAATATCATGCTGGGACCTATAGGAGCCGAGTAAAAAGAAAAATAGTCAGAAATAACTCTAAGCGAAAAAGGGAAAAACGAAGTAATAACGCGTGCAGGCAATGTGATGCCCGCAGGAAACGCCCTGGGCGTTGGGAATTGAGAGCCGATTCCCGGCCACCGTAGGCGCGGGCTTGCGGTTGGTGAGCAATGGGTAGCTCGCCGTCCGGTAAGGACCAGGCCCGAATCGACAGCGTTTTGTGTTCCACGCGCGCCTCAAAGAGATGTCAGCACTAACTGATGAGGTCCTTTAGGGCCGATGCCTGCCAGGGTCGTGGGTTGTTCGAAAGAGTTACCGTGGCCCTGGCACAGCAACTGAAGGAATACGGGTGGGTTTTAGTCAGTAAATGTCTGACACGCCCTCCCGCTCCGCCCTGAGAGTCCGCAGGAGCTAGTGAGGGAATATACTGGTCGATTTTTTTACCGTCTTGAAAAAAAATAGAGTGAACGGAGTAGAAGCCTATGGCGTACCTAGTTTTTTTTTTTTTGTTTTTTCAATAGCTTAGACAGAAATTGCTCTATCAATAAACACTACACATTTGAAGTAAACTAGAACAATAAAAACAGACATTTTGAAAAACTTTATAAGTAGATCGTTAAAAAATCGTATGATTTTAATTTCGATATTACAATTTTTTATTTTTCAAAAAAAAAAGTATGGTACGCCATAGGATTCTACTCTCGTATTATTGAGAGTTCAGTGATAATTATTGGGTAGTATTTAAACGCAATTCAAAAAAATGACTTTTGTATCCAAAAGTAATCCGAATTCCAATCAAAGTTAATGATTGCACAGCAAAATACTTAACTCAAAATATAAGTAAATAAGCAACAATTTATATTCGTGGCGCACCGCTCTTTATCTTAAAGTAAAGCTTTTTTTATTAATGCATAGCTAATAATGACTAGCGCACATTAAACCTATATATTACCTTTTACCATTCTTGAGAAAAACAAATTATTGTAACTTACCCTTCATGCCTTTCGCTCGCTCTTGCATCCTATGTCGACGGAGCCCCGCTTCGCTGGGCTTCTATTTCTGTGTAAAGGGTTTAAAGTAACCTAACCAAACCTAACCTCAGAGTTAATATTAGTTGCCATGTTATAGCGAAATGTGCTATGAGTGCGAGTATTGTGTATGTACGGTCTGGTTAATTTGCTGTGTAGTCAGTATTTTTGATGTAAAAATTTATTTAAATGATGGAAATAAATCGATTGGTGATTATTTATTTGATGTGCAATTAATAATATCCCTTAATAACCTGACTTTAAGGCAGTGCTTTAAATAAATAAGTATTATTTATTTAAAGCACTGTCTTAAAGTCAGGTCTATCCGTACCACATGACAGTTGTAACAAATCTAGTTCTATTTTAACTAATGCTTGCTATTGGCAGCATGCAACTGCACTAATGTCACGCCGAGAGAGTTTGTCAGCCAAATAGCTAATTATATCATGAATGTGATTAATTTTGATGTAGGATTGGAAAACGAGCTAGATAAGCTGGTTTCAGAAATATTTCCATTAAAGTAATTCTAAGAGCGTTTTCAGATTGTCCGATACGGTATCGGTGCCGGACTCCCGATACGATATCGGGGCAAGTAAAATGTATGAGTTTCTCTATGGACAATCTGTCAAAACGTCATATTTATTCTTCAGTTAAAAGTTATCTAATGATTAAAAAATCGGCCCTTAGTGTTTTTATTTTCTTCTTAAGTAACTTAGCTGGCCTTTCAGGTTCTAGGATTGATAACCTCTATTTAAAATAAAATGTCCACGGATTTTATTGACAACCAATCATCAGAATTAAAAAGCTTGACTTTTTTGTACACAGTTGTAATATTTTCTATTTTTTTTGTTTCAGAACCGAAATCCGGCCCTCTAGCCATCCATTGCCTACCGTTCTTTTTAATCTGTCAACTGTCAAAATTCCCGCCAAAATGACTTGTAAATTGGACCACAGCTAAAAAATACTAGTGAAGTGAAATTAAATTCTGGAAATCAGATAGCATTGGAAATAATAAAAATGATTTCGAGAAAATTATAACTCTTGATCTGGAGTAGGAGATAAATTCAAGATGGCTACTCCGCCTGAGTCTCCGGTTGAGGAGCATGCCTATGAGTTGGAACCCAGTAGGACTCCGAAACCTATTCCTGTGGCTTTGGAAGAACTCTGCCGGCAGACGAAATTCTCGAAACAGGAGATCCGTGTGATGTACAGAGGTTTTAAGACGGTAAGTGTTTTTTTTTTGTCTAGTAGTTACAGGACAACAATATTCATAGGTTCCATCGTTAATCTACGGTTAAACCGAAATATAGCGAATAAAATGTGAGTATCGACCAATAGAAATTTAATACTCATCATTATGAACAACTTTTACTATGGGACCAAACTTCGGAATCGCGAAAAAAGAAAACTGCTGCTCCCTACATTTTAATGAGTTATGCGAACATCAATGTATGGAACAGCTGATTTTTTTTCGCGAATTCGAATTTCTTCCCGTATTAAAAGTTGTTTGTTATCATGAGTACAATCCGGTCACTAATTACCAATCACCCTGTATTTATAAGGTGTATCTATTCATACACGAAATCTCTTAAAGGGTCATGTACTCATCATTACGAACAACTTTTACTATGGGACCAAACCTGATTCTTTTTTCGCGATTTCAGGTTTGGTCCCATAGTAAAAGTGGTTCATAATGATGAGTACAATAACCCCTTAAAAGATTTCGTGTATGAATTCTTCTTATGAACCAATGGTGTATCATCGACATTTGAGAGGTTAAAAATTAATTTCTCTGACTGTACCTACTTATAAAATATAATAATGCTTACAGTCTAACACTTTCCGAGTAACCTCAAAATATTTTATGATCAAACCAAAGTTGTAAACTTAGTAAAAATATTATCAGAACTGCTTTATGTGTATTAAATTGAAGTTAAACACGATATGCAGTTATTTTGTGAAGTATTTTACAAGGACAATGACCTTGTACGTACAGTTCGAAGGTAATTTGTTGATAATAATTAGCCACTAATTTGATTTTTTGGCTTGAATCCAAAACAGGTTTTTTTTGTATTAATCACCGCACCACACATGAACGAATCACTATTTGACTTTGTCTAGCTCTTTACCTAGATTTATGGGTGACCTATGTATGGGTTGGTGGCAATTTATGGGTAACTGGGCATCCTAAATAGGGTGAAGCGATACTTTACGCCTGCTGTCCGCTCCTGCATGGAGTATTGCAGTCACCTTTGGGATGCATCAGCCAAGTACCAACTAGCCGCGCTTGATTCGGTGGAACGCAGAACTAAGAGGCTGAGAGGGATGCCAAGCTTCATAGCTTGGCTCATCGATCGCCGCAAGGTTGCCTGCTTGTCGGTCTTCTACAAATTGTACTTCGGAGAGTGTGCCCGAGAACTCCACGACCTCATTCCACCGTCCCCTTTTTACCATCGGGCATTTAGACGCACTGCCAGTTACCATCCCTACCTGGTTGCTATTCCACCAATTCGCGCTAAGCGCTTCCAAATGTCTTTTATAAAGCGCACAGCAAAGGAGTGGAACTCACTACCTGCGTCAGTGTTTCCGAGCGCATATAATCCTAATCTCTTCAAAGTGAGAGTGAACAGGCTTCTTCTGGGTAAGCTCACTCCATCGTCGACTTTGTCTCTGTCACCTCTGACCTAGACTAGATTCAAGAGCAAACCGATCACAAATAAAAAATGTAATTTCAATTGATGTAGCTGAGTGTACTTACCCTGGTGGGTAGGTGCAGTCAACCTTAAATCAAAAAGAGATCAAAGTATAATATTCCCACTGCTGGGACATCTCTGTGACCCTCTCGCAGAGAGGCCTGTATCCCAGCAGAGAAAAAAAAACTTATGCTTTTTTTTTACATTTCACAACAATTGCGGATTTAGGATACAAATGGCTTGGTTCGATTTTTGTGAATAATGTCAATCTTATTACTTAATTAATATAATTTTATCATTACATCCCAAATCTTCTAAAACAGTAAATGCACCATCAAATAAGGGGTCTAATTTTAGACCCGTTTCATTTTTAGGGTTCCGTACCAAAATGGTAAAAAGGAACCCTTATGGTGCGACTCAGTCTGTCTGTCTGACACAGCTGGATATCTCGAGAATTACTAATGTTATCAACTTGAATTTCGGAATAGTTTTAGATGACGTTTGCCCAACTATTTTGCAAATAAGTAAGAAATAAAAATATATACTTTTTTTTACAACAGAGACTGAAAGGGGCTTTAAAAATTCGAAGTGGGGCTACTAGGGCATGTGGGGTATCGTTTAAGCGTTTCTTCGACTCGGTCACCAACTATCGCAACCCTCTGGTTGTCGAGGCGGCTAGCTATGTCCCCTCCCGTATTAGTAAGGTCCACCGCCCAAGGCTTGCCTTCTCAGATCCCAACGACCCCATAACTCTTATCCAGGACAGCAGTAGGGACCGTAGGAATAAAAACAAATCCACATTCCGACCTCGCCGCCGAGGTCCCTCGCGACGACCCCGTAGTAATCGTCCTCCCCCCCGTCCCTTGCTCGGTAATGAAGTTCCAACTGGTGGCGTAGCTGAGCCAGTAGCTTTAAACTCCTCGTTCAATAATAATCACTCTAATTTGATCCAGCCTGTCCCATCTTGCTGTCCTCCCCCCAGCGACGCCCTAAGCCGAGGTTCGTTCCCCACAGGGGGAGCCCTTAGCATGTATTCGCTTAGTCTGTAAGTTTTATGCCCTGGCTGGAGGCTTTGAGTTCGCTTAAGCAGCCACAGGATTGACCGGTTAAGTAGTCGCGGCCTCTCTAGGTCAACTTCGAGATGCCATTAAAAAAAAAAAGTCAATCGACGGGCAGTAGCCCACCCGTCTGGTCGGAGGATCCTCGCGCCTCTATAGAGGATGAGTGAACTTCACACCCTGTTCCTCATGCCTCTATATAACCTAGAAGGAATTTTGTTTTGACGATGTTTTCCTTCACCGTTTTGAGAGCAGTTATGATGAAATGATTTACACAAGTAAAGTGCTCGCTTGGGGTCGAACCCACGATCTACAACTCTTAAGTCAGGGCTTTTACCACTGAGCCACCACTGCCCTTACAAACCAAAGTAACTTTCTGAAAATCTCATTAAATATCATAGATTTTAAAGTTAATCTCTGACTGAAGTAAAACAACATCATCATCTGCCCTAGCCTTACCCCAACTATGCTGGGGGCGGCTGGCAGCATTGCCATTGTTGCAATGCTGATTCTTTGCCCAAAAAATAGGCCTGCCAGGTTAAGAGTGGTAGATAATGTGGAGACGAGATCAAGAAAAATAAATAGAATAGAGTTACTTAAATATCAAATCAATCTGCCTAGCCTTTTCCCAATTATGTTGGGCTCGGCTTCCAATCTAACCAGATGCAGCTGAATACCAGTATTTTACATGGAGCGACTGCCTATTTGACCTCCACAACCCAGTTACTGGATAATACGATACCCCTTGGTAAGACTGGCTGTCAGTCTTTCGAGCTTCTGACGGCCCGTATCGACCCACCCCGACGACGCATCACATCGTCCGCCGGCGGTGTTACTTCATTTTCGCTTAGCGTTCTTTTTGAATTTTTTTCTTTTTTTGACAGGCCAGTTGGCGTGGTTGGTTAAGATACCACCTATCATGCCGCAGGTCGTGGTTTCGATTCCCATCTAGGACAAACATTTGTGTGCATGAATATGTCTGTTTGTTCTGAGTCTGGGTGTAATTATCTATATAAGTATGTATTTACAAAAAAAAAATAGTATATATAGTATATCAGTTATCTGGTTTCCATAGTAGTTTGGGATCAGATGACCATGTGTGAATAATGTCCCAGGTTATTATTATTATTTTTGCTCGGCTCCTAAGAGTCCTAGCGCGATGTTCAATTGCTTTTAAACATCCTCAAGAATTGGGCTATCAAATACAAAAGTATTTTTTTCAAATCCATCTGGTTCTACATATAAAGTTATAAACAAACTTACCTCTTTGTAATATTAGTATAGATTTGTTTATTTTGAGTGAGCGTGTTAAATGCCATAAATGTTGCCATAGACAAAATCGAACCTTTGAAAACGTTTCTCAAAGTAGGTGGCAAAATATTATTACGACCTCAGTTCTCCTATAAAAGTTATAAAAACTACCTTGAAGCAGCCACAAAACCTCTCGAATTAAATCCAAGATATTTAGTGGGTCATAAAAAAAACACCGCGCCTTTTATTTTGTCTATTGATTGGTAACTGTACCTACTAATATTTTAAATGTGGAATGAGTTTGTCTGATTTTCGCGCCGCTTTCTTACTTATTTTGATAGGCCCTTTGAGAGAAAGCATTTTGACGGAGGCGTGATCGAAATCTTCGCGTTGCTGTGATAGTGTCTTTCTTTGAAACAAAAACTTACTCCCGGCTCATAGCTTTCGGTTCTCTGTAGCACTCGGTTCTTAGTTGAATCTCTGCCTTTAAAATAATTTTAAAACCTTTTTAAGATACTTCTCTAGGTTTTCACTGGTTTTTAGGGTTCCGTACCTCAAAAGGAAAAACGGAACCGAGTGTCTGTCTGTTTGTCTGTCGATCTGGATCGATTAAGTGGAAATTTGGAACACATGAATTTATGTGACCGAAACATGGACGTATAACGTAAATTAATGAATTTTGAGTATGGGGGGTCACTTTTGAGTATGGGGGTCACTTTTGGGGGGCAAATCAGGAAAAAAAAGTGTAGCAAACTGTAATGTGTGACATATCAAATGAAAGGGGTCTAATAGGACCTATTCTTTTTTTATAATTTTAAAATAAATTGTTTGAAAGTTATTTAAGAAAATTGACGAAAAGGACCACTCTCCCCCTAATTTCCGAAACTACTGAACTTAAAATTTTGAAAAAAAAAATACAGGAAATAGTTCTACACTTATAGATAACAGGAAATTTTTTAAGGAGTCTGTGGTCTTAAAATAACATGGTAAATCTCTCAATATTGTGCGCACAAACTTATATTTGCAGTTGGAATGTATGGGAGAATATGTTTTTCATCTACAATGTTAAGTTTGTTCTTGGGATAAAATCATCCCAATTACCGAACTCTTCATTGTGCGTGATCCGACACGCACTTGGTCGGTTTTTAAAAAGTTTCGACCTTCTTAAAATGTTAAAACACATTTTACATTGAAATAAATATACTTAAATATAATTTTCCTTATTTATTAAAAAAGCAATCGATATACTTCGCACTAAAAGCGTCTCGCCAATGTTTAAAAAAAAAACCGCTGATTCATTCTCTCTCGTTCCAACGCAGACAGAGCCAGAGCTTGAAACTAGTTCACAATACAATAAAATAAAGCCAGTACACATCGACATTGGCACGCAATTTTGCGTGTTTAAACACAAATACTATGGCGGGACACGGAAACTTGTGGGGGTACATTGAAAGCTAGGCTATTTTGTAAGTGTTTTTAGTGTATTTTGTTTATAGGTAACTAGCTGTAGCCTGCGACTTCATTTGCGATCCAGGATGAATAGTAGTCTATGTCCTTTTTGAGGTAATGGCCTACCCATGTACCAAACTTTTATCCAAATCCGTTCAGCCGTTTTAGCGTGAAAGCGTAAACAATTTTTTTAATTTATTTAACCATTTATGTACACACAAATAAACAGGACAATAACAATAAAGGAACAGAAAATTACGTACAAAGGTGATGCTTATTTCTAAAGAAATCTCTTCCAGCATACCTGCGATAGGACAGGGGATAAAAAGAGATGTAGACACCGTGTGTAAGAATAAGAGAGAAAATAAAAATACATAAAATCTAAAAAACAATTCACTAAGTTAACAAAACATGTAACAAATACTTAAATACATACATACTTCTAGAATAAATATCACTCAGATTCAAAAAGTTTTCGGATTATTAAAAAAGGCTCTAAAATTATATTTCACGGGACATAAACATAACTTTTGAAATGTATGTGGCGTGAGGTTGTTATTATTTTGTTATTATTATTAAAAGCCTGTGATGTCGCACTGAAGGCCAAAGGCCTCCCTCCTCCACTTCTCTCTGTCTAGAGCTGCTAAGGACCAGTTCTTGTTGAAGGAGTCCAGCTCATTCCGCTATCACCGTCTGGGCCTGCCGCGATGTCACTCGTCATTACGAGGGACCCGTGCAATAACGCGTTCAGGGCGGTGTTGGGGCTGTGCCGCCATGAACATGCCCCGGGCATGTTCACGGAGGCGCGCACCGATTGATTTCACGCGACGATGTGCAAGCGGTGCGCGTCTCTGGTGCGCAGAGTGCAGGGCAGCGCCAACACCGTCCTGGCTATGTTCGCCGACTGACTGAATTGCCCTTATATCCGGCAATGCTGCAGCAGATATATTGTTACCTTGTGAATGTTCGTTTTTGTATGTGTCTGTTATCCTGTCTTTTTTTTTTTGAATGGCATCTCGTAGTTGGCCTAGAGAGGCCGTGACTACTTAACCGGACTATCCTGTGGCTGCCTTAAGCGAACTCAAAGCCTCCAGCCAGGGGCATAAAGCTTACAGACTAAGCGACTACACGTTAAGGGCTCCCCCTGTGGGGAACGAACCTCGGCTTAGGGCGTCGCTGAGGGGAATACAGGAAGATGGGACAGGATGGATCAAATTAGAGTAATTATTATCATCAGGGGAGTTTAAAGCTACTGGCTCATCTACGCCACCAGCTGGCACTGCATTCCCGAGCAAGGGACGGGGGGGAGGACGATTACTTCGGGGTCGTCGCGAGGGACCTCGGCGGCGAGGTCGGAATGTCGATTTGTTTTTGTTCCTACGGTCACTACTGCTGTCCTGGAGAAGAGTTATGGAGTCCTCGGGATCTGAGAAAACAAGCCTTGGGCAGTGGACCTTACTAATACGGGAGGAGACATAGCTAGCCGCCTCGACAACCAGAGGGTTGCGATGGTTGGTGGCTGAGTCGAAGAAACGCTTGGAATTGCTTTTCAAGAACTGGGAGATGGTGGGAATATCGAGGTCTAAATGGGGGATTTCGTTCCGAACGAACCAAGGGGCTCCCGTTGCCTTTCAGAGGAAACGGTTTTGGAGGGCCTGCATCCTATGAATGAGGTGGGATTTTGCGTGCGCAAACACTGAACCCGCATAGGTCATGATGGGGCGAATGCACGCTGTATAAATGCACAATTTGCACCTAAGTGACCATTTGCTACGTGCATTCAGAACGGAGTGGAGTCTACCGAGAGCGAAAGCGGCGCGCGAACGCAACTGCTTTATGTGCTAAGCGAAGGAGAGGTGGTGGTCGAGGGTCACACTCGGCTTGCCGAACATGGTGATCGGTCGGCGGGAGTCGATTGCGACGCGGTCTCAGAAAGAGGACCGCTTGACTCTTATCGGGATTGACCTCGATTCTCCACTTTCTAAACCAGGCGCCGAGATTATCGACTGCTGTTTGGAGAGTGCGAGATACCGGGTACTGGTCCCTGCCCGAGTAGTAAATGGCCGTCTCGTCTGCGAACAGAGCTAACTGCGCCTTTTTACTTTTCGGGATATCGCTGGTAAACAGCGTGAAAATGAGGGGGTTATCCTGTCGGTATCCTGTTATGTATATGTCTGTGTATGAGTCTTGTTACTCGATTTAATCTAATTTTATTTATTTATGTATTGGGTTGTAAGTTTGGCCCATTGGTTGTCTGACATGCAGCAGATGTGTCCAGCCCAATTCAATTTTAGCGTGGCAGCTTTCCAAGTGACATCAGTTATCTTTGTGGTGGAACGCATGGTCGTATTCCTAACCCGGTCAGTTAATTTGATACCTAGAATACTCCGTTCCGTAGCCTCTGGCAAACCTCAAGCGTGGACCTCTGCTGATCAATGTGCTGTCAAATGCCATGTTTAACCGGCAGCAAGTTCATCATGCTCCCTTAGATGTCACTGCTTGTGGTAACGTCGGGGGTCGGGTTGCCTCCTTCCCTCAAATATGGCGAGGGGCGTGATGGCTGAACTCTGCGTTATGCTCGTGAACGGATGCTGCTTGTGGTGACTGGTCATCTTGCTGACCTTGGTTTTGTTTTGTTATTAGTAATTAACTTTGTTTATTTTACTTCGATGGTCCTAGTTTATCATTTGTGACTTCGAGTTTCGGCATTATATACAATCTTCATATATGTAAGTGGGCACATCCTTTATTATTGGAGGCCTTTATTTAGGTGTAAAGTTCTGCTTACGTTTTTGGTTTTTGTATTTTTATTTCGGCTTGAGTATAGTTTTCGTTTTTTTTTTGGTATATTGGCGTGTGCTAGCTTACTTATAGCAAATAATTTAATTTAATGTTTTGTGTTGCGTAATGTACCTAAATTATTATGCGCAGTGTTGTATAGAGTCAATTTTTTTAACTGAACAGACAGCTGTGCTGCTGGGGAGTTTGTTGCGCCACTTCTTCTCCCCAGCAGCCGAGTTTAGTAGATTTGATGGGAAGTATGCAGACGTCAATGAGTCTTCTCTTAAGGGACAAAGGAAGATCACCGTTCATTAGATCTTTCATGGCCCATTTTCGTTGCGTCTTGCAACTTGTTTTTTTCTTGCCTGGAAATAGACTACTTGACCAAGATCTCTATCTTGGTCAAGTAGTTGGTTGGTAGTGAGTATCTCTATACTCATCAATGTATTTAACCTCCCCACCCGACATAGTGATCCTGAGGTGCACGCTGTTCGTCATCAACTTGGTCTTCGACAGATTATGTGAGTATCTAAAACATAATTTTAGATAAATGGCGATTTTTAATCGTGGGAGGTGAATGAAGGCTGTATTCCGTAGGTATCCTTAGATTTTGCATATTCAGCATATAATGTTCCCAAGTTGCTGAAACACGGGCCTCCTCTCTACGAGAGGGAGTTGGCCGTAATCCGCCACGCTGGCCCAGTGCGGGTTGGTTTAGACAAACTGTAATCCCTGCTGCCTACAGGCAAAAGTTAGCGACTTTAAGAACTAACTTTGAACCTAACTCGGATTTAAACTTACTCTCACAATGAGCACTGAGGCCAAAATAAACAATCAGGGAAGGACGAGGGGGGCTGAAAACTTTTGAGCCTAAGTACCTTGTCAGTGTCATTATAAGTGTCATTATTGTCTCGCGCTGTATATTGCTAATTTGCGAATACCCTCTTTAGTATAAATACAGAGTTTCATGTCATTAAACTCGCCACAAAATGACATGAGGGTGTCCCTCTTTGTCCCGCTATGTTTGTCTCTCTTTGTCATATGAAACGATATGGGCTGTCAAAACGGACCTATTATTTTGTGGCGAGTTTAGCATCATTACGCTTTTAGTAATTAATCCGTAAACATCATCATGTATCTCAGCCATCCGCGGCCCATCCCTAGGCTCAATTCTTTCAGCCCCCCATATAACATTCGCAAGGGCTAAATAATAACAGCCGCACGGGTCGATCCATCAGGTTAAGCTACGCTTGCCGAGGTTGGTCTGTGGATGGGTGACCATCTGTTCATACCAAGACTCCTCCGTGCTTCGGAAAGCACGTTAAGCCGTTGGTCTCGGCTGTCATTCGTGGATCTTTGACAGTCGTTACGGGTCGTCAGAAGCCCGAAAGTCTGACAACCAGTCTTACCAAAGGGTATCGTATTACCCAGTAACTGGGTTGTGGAGGTCAGATAGGCAGTCGCTCCATGTAAAATACTGGTATTCAGCTGCATCCGGTTAGACTGGAAGCCGACCCCAACATAGTTGGGAAAAGGCTAGACAGATTGAAGAGTGCTATTATTGCTCAGATTTGCTAGGGCTTATAAAACTTATCGTACCGGGGGCTGAATGGTATAGCATAGCTTTAGCTATAATAACAGCAGAACATTACTTATATCTGTGAACAAGGGGTCACCGTTTCTCTAACTAATCGCACGCAAGCCAATTAAACCTAATGAATACAATGAAAATTATAATAATTAAATTATGATCACAGTTACCAAAGTGAAGCCAGAGACGAGAGTTCATAGCACTATGTATTTACCCGACTGCGGCGAAGCCCAGAAGGAGGGTTATGGGTTTGACCTGTATGTATGTATGTCCGTTTCTTTGTTCCCTCGTAACTCCTAAACGAATGAACGGATTTGGATAAATTATACGTTTTTAGTTTGGTATTTGTAGCGCAAGTGTCACTGGCTACTTTAAAATTAAAAACAAAGTAAAATGGCGGATTTGGGGTAGCATATTGTGGAGTTCGAATTTTTATTCTTCTAATACCATTGAGTGGGATATCAAAATGAAGGGTTTTAAAAGGTGATTACAAAAATATATACAACTTATATGGTTAAAAGTAATTCGAACGGACAAATCGTAAAAAATGTTTTAAATAACCCTCACGACCAAAACTTCTTGCAAAAAGTAAATCATCTGCGAAATCTTTCACATTTTGAAACTAAAAGGTGGAAATAAAAATAAAAGTTATTAAAAAAAAAACTGAAAAACCCAGCTGCGGTAAAAACTGAAAAGTTAAATACAAGCCCATTTTACAGGTTGACTTTGAAAACATGCGACAAAATTTAAGGGGGTGTTCTACCCATCAATATGAACAACTTTTACTATGGGACCAACTAAGAATTCGCAAAAAAAAAATTACCTTCCCATGTAAAAGCACATACCCGATTGGACCATTTTGTATAAAAAGGTCGAAATTTTTTTGCGAATTCCGAGTTGGTCCCATAGTAAAAGTTATTCATATTGATGGGTAGAACACCCCTTAAATTTTGTCGCATGTTTTAAAAATCACCCTGTATATTAAATAAAAGTTGGAAGCAGGCGGACCCCATTCCATCTTTATATTTTCAAACTCAAATGGGTCCCGCCTGCTTCCAGCTTTTATTTAATAATAGGTTGGGGAAAAAGTTTCTTCGCATTTTTTAAGAAAATTCAAAACATTTTTTAATATAGTTTATTTACATTTAACTAAAGTATGTAGGTACCATTTTGTTCGAAACCTTTTTGCCATCTTGTAGGTAGGGACATGATCCCATTGCTATAGAAATTTTGATACTTCTGGTCAAAATACTGCGACAAGTGGTTTTGGCAGTCCTCTCGTGATGTTAACCTGACACTGCCTAAAGAATTCTGAAGAGACCGAAACAGGTGGAAATCTGAAGGTGCAAGGTCAGGACTATACGGCGGATGCATTAACACCTCCCAGCCAAACTCTCTTAATTTTTGCTGAGTGGCTAAAGATGTGTGAGGTCTAGCGTTATCATGATGAAAAACCACACCCCTTCTGTTGATTAATTCCGGCCGCTTTCTCTCAACTTCTTGCTTTAATCTCATCAGTTCTTCGCAGTAGAGTTCAGAATCGATGGTCCTGCCTGGTGGTAACAGCTCATAATGAATAATGCCCTTCCAATCCCACCACACACACAGCATCACCTTGTTGCGAGTTAACCCGGGTTTCGCCACAGTCTGTGAAGCCTGACCGGCCTTTGACCACGACCTTTTTCGCACGTTCTTGTCATACGTGATCCACTTTTCATCACCAGTTATCAGCTTCTTCAAAAATGGTTCGGTTTCATTACGTCGTAATAAAGAATCACAAATGAGTACACGGTTCATTAGGTTTCTTTCAGTGAGCTCGTGAGGTACCCAAATGTCGAGCTTTTTTGTGTACCCACTTTTTTTCAAATGCGCCCAAGCTGTTTTGTGGTCAATTTCCAGTTATTCAGCTACGTCGTAACTACTGATATGCCGATCTTGCTCCACTTGTTCAAAAATGGCATCCATTTTATCCGTAATAGGGCGACCAGAGCGACGTGCATCTTTGACATCAAAATTTCCGGATTGAAAACGTTTAAACCAAATTTGTGCTACTCTCACAGACACTACTCTAGGTCCATAAACATCGCAAATTTTTTTCGCGGCTTGAATTGCATTTTTACCTTTTTTGTAGTAAAATTTTATAATGTATCGAATTTCTTCATTAGATTCACTCATCTTGACGGTACGAAAAACAAATGAAAAACACACATTTTCCTAATTTGAATTTGGAATTATGTTCTTTAAAATTTAAACTTTCAGTGATACCAAAACCAGCCAGATACAAATAGTATAGCCAAAGAGATTTTATTACAAGTTCGTACATACTATAATGCGAAAAGACTTTTTCCCCAACCTAATATAAAATGGGCTTGTTTTTAACTGTTTAGTTTTACCGCAGCCGGGTTTTTCAGTTTTTTTAATTACTTTTTTTTATTTAAGCAACTTTATCTAAAAGCTCGATCAAGTCTCAATCAGTAAATACTTCCAAAATGTACTCGTTATCAACTCGAAGAGAAGTAATTGACGCCTTGCTTCTCTATAACCGCTAAAATGTTGAGGCCGTCTTCTAAAGATGACGGAAAAAAATTTCATCTGTTACGCCATCTTGCGAAGATGACGCAGCTCGCGACGGCTTTATTGATAGTTTTTGTATTCGTATACTGTATCTACGTATACTTGCTTATTAGGGTTCTGTACCAAAATGGTAAGAAGGAACCCTTATGGTGCGACACAGTCTGTCTGTCTGTCCGTCTGTCATAGCTGGATATCTCAAGAAGCACTAATGTATCAACTTGAAATTTGAATTAGTTTTAAATGACGTTTGCCCAACTATTTTGCAAATAAGAAAGAAATGAATAGATATTTTGTTTTGCAACAGGGGCAGAAAGGGGGTTTTAAAAGTTAGAAGTAGGGCTACTAGGGCATGTGGGGTATCATATGAAAGGGCGCTGTTGGCACATTCTCAAACATTTTTCTTTTTTTTTTAGACCGCATAGTTTTCGACTTTTGATAAAAAAAAAATAAAAAAAAAAAACATTGCCCCCTTATCTCCGAAGTTTGCATAGAGAAAAATCTGAAATTATTTTGTGTTATTGAAGTTTATGTAAGTATTACAGGAAAAATAAAACGATGTCTCTAAATAGCACAGATTTTTTTATATACATATATGATGATACGGATCCCTCGGTGCACGAGTCCGACTCGCTCTTGACCGGTTTGTTTAATTTTTTAATGAAAGGAACAGCAAACAGTTTCATTATAAGAGCTTACAACTAATTTAACAATCAATATTAGTAATAATATAACCCACAACGCTGTCCACAGGTAGGCATAAGAGTTTAAAAAGAAAAAGAAGTGAGGAGTTTTAGCAGTAGTACGTGCGTAAGTTAATAATAATAATAATAATAATATCCTGGGACATTTCACACACGGTCATCTGATCCCAAACTAAGCAGAGAAACTACTATGGAAACCAGATAACTGATAAACTACATACTATTTTTTTTTTTTGTAAATACATACTTATATAGATAATTACACCCAGACTCAGGACAAACAGACATGTTCATGCACACAAATGTTTGTCCTGGATGGGAATCGAACCCACGACCAGCGGCATGGCAGGTGGTATCTTAACCAACCACGCCAACTGGCCTGTTACTTTCATGCTGCCTCCATATCAAGCATAGATTATGGTCTGTTCAAAAAGTATGTGACAAATATGTAAACACATAGATCTGAAAACATACTTGTGGCTGCCAATTTGTTGTCACCATGATCATCATCAGCTAATTTATAGCAGTCGACTGCTAGGCATATGCCTCTCCAGCTGCTGGCAGCCACCCTGCTAAGATCCTTGCTCGAACCAAGCCTGAGGACTTCCTACCTTACATTTGCCGATTCGCGGTCTCCACTTAAGAACACCATCTACCCCAACAGTCATCGGTTCTACGGCTAATTTTGCCTGCCCATTGCCTTTTTAGCCTGCCTATTCTGTAAGCTATGTCGACAACTTTGATTCTCTGCCGGATCACTTAGAGAGACTCGAAGCATAGCCCGTTCCATAGCTCGCTGAGTGACTTTGAATTTATGGACCAGCCGTTCCGTGAGTGTCCACGTTTCGGCTCTGTAAGTTATAACAGGTAGGACGCACTGATTACAGACTGTTGTCTTTAGGCTCCTTGTAAGGATTATTTCGATATGTCACCCTGCTTTGTCCCCTTAGAGGGCAAGATCGGAAAAATAATTGATGTGTCCCCCTGTTAGCAACGAGGGGACAGTTCGAACTTTATTCATCTGTCCCAGATAGGAATAAATAAAGTTGCTAACAGGGGGCAGATCAAACTTTTTTCCGATCTTGCGCCCAAAGGGGACAAAGCAGGGTGACAGATCGGAATAATCCCCTTGGAATACGTTCAATAATTATAATTTGAGTGCTTTCATTTTATGATTGGAATACTTTAACATGTTTTTCATTGGATAATTAGGTATACTAAGGACTTGTTTTGTATTGTATTGTATCGGCTGTTTTTTTCGAGGTGAGAACTTTAAATTTAAATAAAACACAGAAAAATGCTTTTAATATCCATGAAATTGGCATTATTTGAAAGATAATTTTATGGCATTAATGTTTGAACATGAATCCAAGCACGTGGCCGCCGCGGCTGACACCAACACATAGTTTACTGAAAAATTAACTTTTTTATTGGCTTAATTTACTAAAGGAAACATTTGACAAACGACTAATTTCACGAACTCTGGCCACCTCGTTCGTGCGATTTTAAACCGTTACTTTATTTTCTCTGGGAATATGTAAAGTCGCATGTCTACTCCGACAAACCACTAACAATTGAGCACTTGGATGCCAACATTCGATGCATTATTATTAGTAATCGATTAATAACTGCGAGGGCCCCGGTACCCTTAACACAAGTTAATTCTTAATTTGGCGACCAGAGTTCAACAAAACTAGCATTTAAATAGTCTTCTGTGTAATGCTTGTGTTTTTATGTGTGTATTTGACTGCAATAAATAAATATTATTATTATTATTATTTAACATTTCTCGGGACCCTGGGGTCCCGGACCTTTGGAAGGCGTACAAGGAGCCGAAGCCAACTCGCAGAGGCCCCTTAAATAATTTTAAATGATAAGGAGGCACCAACCGACGACTATCCCTGTATGCACTATGCAAGTGCACCCAAGGACAACCCCCGGTTGGTGCAGGACTATTGTTGTGTGTGGAAACAAAACATATTGGGCTATGGGTCTGGGTGGCTAAAGTGGATTGGGTTACTTAAGCTATGGAAGAACTATGTCCCCTGCCTGACCAATGTTATATATTATACACGGATAAAATGGCAGGGGGTGACTTGCACACTCAATAATGGGCCCCCGGAAACGGCCGCTAGCACATAGTGACGAAGCGACAAGGGGGCAACACTTCCTGAGATGCTTGAGGAGTGGAGAGGTATTCCACGGCTATCAGGACAATCCCGGAAGTACGGTCAAGATCCCTACCAGCACCTTACTGGAATACTTCCTTCCTCCGAGCACGTTTGCTCTTGCGAATCTCCACTCAAGCCGGCCAATAAAGGCAAGAAAGAGGTGGGAGTTCTGTTCCTCGTCAGTGTTCATTCCAGCCGGCCAATAAAGGCAAGCCAGAGATGAGGACAAGATTTCTCTCGGGAGATAGGGGGTCCGTGGGGTCGCTACTGCCCAACAGCTCGCCACATGCTGCCCTGCGGGTTACTGTATCTCTCTTGGTCTGGCTCCTCATCCTAGACCCGTTCCGGCAAAGTAAACTCTACCGGCACAGACCTAAAGTTTGAAGCGCGCAAGCCCCACCACGACGTCAACGTAGAGATACAGCGGTGGGGTTATTATTATTATTATTGTTGCCGAAATACAGCCTGATTTACTGCGAAGACTGTGTGAAAATATGACCTCCAGATTACGCCATGTACGCGTCAGCCACGGCGGCCATTAAATTATCTGTCAAATGAAGTCAATTTCATGGATATTAAAACATTTTTCTGTGTTTTATTTCAATTTAAAGTTCTCCCCTCTAAAAAATCCATAATTATGATTTTTTTTAATTTTAATGTTTATTTTTTTATTTTGTATGCCGTGACCCTGACAATTTGTATCTTTTTAATCTTCGTTTATTTTAATTGCATTGACGTTTTATTTTTATTTTTATTTTGTGAAATCAAAATTAATCAAAATCAAAAGACATTTTTTCAAACTAGGCTGAGAATCAGCACTTTTCGAACGTCAAAATTACTAAGACAGTCCCCTAAAACGCGCGCGCTTCAAAACTTCCTTTTCAGTTTGGAATCACTTATTTATTTCAATTATATTGGCATTTTATTTTGATCTTATATGTGGCAGTATTGTGAAATTTTATTTTATTTTATGTAGTGTATGTTTCGCCTGAATTAAATGAATTTTATTTTATTAGGTTAATTTTATAAACTCAATTTTCGTTAATGATTTTTCAATTACAATTTAATAATGTTATACGTACAAACAATAATTGTTGGAAAAACTAGTGAGATATACAGTTGAAATCGTATAAATACGATGAATGTATTACTAGTTCCCTTCAGTGAGTGATTGCGTCAGAATTTAACCTAAACAGGGTTTGTTTACACTTTTATAAGATATTTTTGGAATAGACTATACAACGTGTTTTCTTTCATCCGAGACATAAAGGCAGTGTCAGACTGTTTCGGACAAAACGTCGCGCGCTTTTGACGCCACTCTATTCTCTTTGGTATACTAGCTTCGTATAGGGCTTTGCTTGGTGAAAGAATAGTTTTTCTCGGACAAAAAACTAGTGTTATTGCCTGTAACTTCGTCTGTGTAGATTTCGAATATAAGCTCAAAATCAAAATCAAAATCAAAAGTCATTTATTCAAACTAGGCTGAGAATCAGCACTTTTCGAACGTCAAAATTACATAAGACAGTCCCCCAAAACGCCCGCCCTTCACCACTTCCTAGTGCTTTAGCTGAGGAGAAGAAGTGGCGCAACAAACTCCTCAGCAGCACAGCTGTCTGTTCAGTTAAATAAAAAAAAATAAAAATATATATAATATTCTATACAACACTGTGCAAAATACATGCAAGTACATTACGCAACACAAACATTAAATTAAATTTAATTATTTGCTATAGGTCAGCTAGCACACGCCAATATACTTAAAAAAAAGAAGAAAAAAAAAAAATAATAACTCGTTTGATTTTTCTAGTTTTAGTATTAAACTAACTTCTGGACGCGACTTCGCTTGCGTGGAAGTTGTAAGAAACCACAATATACTATTATAACAGCCATAGTTTTACTAAACCTACCTATATACTACGTTTGTGGTTTTAGTCTCAGCAGCCAAAATATAAAGAGAGTCAGGTCTGGTGATTCGGGAGCAAGCGACGTTCAGTTTTCAGTATGAGAAGCGGCTCGTCCTGAGGTCGACATCCGTTGCCTTCAGTAGCAATGTTCCATTGCTTGCGAAGTTTTTCGTTTATTGTAAATTAATAGAATAGAATAGAATAGAATAGGACTTTATTTGCTAAGAATGCAGGTACATACAAATAGGATCGAAAATAACGTAATAAAGAACCGTGTGCATTCTGCCTTGTTGGCATGCAAATACAATACTTATTATACAACTAAGTTGAATAAGGCAAATAAGAAGTTATAATGTATCATTTAGGAAATCCTGAACAGAATAATAACATTTGTCTACAAGTAATTCTGTAAAACATTTTTTAAATTTCATCAATGGCAAGGTTTTCATGTGTTCAGGAATTTTATTAAAGATAACAGGAGCCATACAGATCCTACTTTTTTTAATAAGCTAGTTTTAAATGTGCTTGTGCATAGTAGGTAATAATAATAATAATAATAGCCTGTGTTCATGCATATACTATCTAATGGTAAAATTGACCATTTTCTTGCTGACTGTATTTTTTTTTCAACATTGTGAATGCTAATTTCTAAAAGTTAAGGACAGTCTTCTTGTAGCGACAACGGTAAAGGAACCTGTCCTTATTGACCGGCCAGTTGGCGTGGTTGGTTAAGATACCACCTATCATGCCGCAGGTCGTGGGTTCGATTCCCATCCAGGACAAACATTTGTGTGCATGAACATGTCTGTTTGTCCTGAGTCTGGGTGTAACTATCTATATAAGTATGTATTTACAAAAAAAGTAGTAGTAGTCAGTTATCTGGTTTCCATAGTACAAGCTCTGCTTAGTTTGGGATCAGATGACCGTGTGTGAAAATTTCCCAGGATATTATTATTATATTATTATTGCCTCATATCAAAAATCCACCTGTATAGTGTATATCCCATGATTGACTGCTTAGCTCCACAAAGGTATAGCGTAGTGATAATCATTCATAAATGATAAATGATTTTTATTTCTTTATGTAGGTTTGTACAAACACTTTTACAAGTCAATCATGTTTTTTTTTAACTAGATGAGGTCGGCGTTTCCTATCTGAGAAGAAAGGCCGAAACAAACTCAGACAAATCTGTTACTATCTGCATTAAACTGGATGATCTTTTTTAATCGAAATTTAAATCATACGCACTACGCACCATGCCTAGTGCGTATAATTTGAATTTCGATACTTTTTAACGATCTATAAACCTTTTTTTTTTGTAAAAATTTCTGTTTTCATTGTTCTAGTTTACTTCAAATGTGTAGTGTTTATTTATAGAGCGATTTCTGTCTAAGCTATTGAAAAAACAAAATAAAAACTAGGTACGCCATAGGCTTCTACTCCGTTCACCTATTGTACCCTATTTTTTTCAAGACGGTAAAAAAAACCATCCAGTATATAGGATGACTGGTAATTGGTGACCGATACTTAAACACATGATTGTACTCATGATAACAAACAACTTTTACTATGCGACCAAACCTGAGTTCGCGAAAAAAAAAATCTGCTGTTTGCATAACTCGTCAAAATATAGGGAGCAGCTGATTTTTTTTTCGCGATTTAAGTTTTGGTCCGATAGTAAAAGTTGTTTGTTATCATGAGTACAATCATCTGTTTAAGTATCGGTCACTAATTACCAGTCACCCTATATAAAATCAGACCTTGTGGCTCATCTTCTTACAACATGTAGTAAACTATAGAAGAAATCGAGCATAAAGCAATATTATAATTAAAAAAAAAAAACATTTATTACGGACAACAGTGATCCATATTGTGTTAGTATTATAAAAACCACTTATATTCTAATGTTAGTAGTATTTAAATTAAAAAAAATAGTTGAGTATACTTAACTTAAAATCTCTGTTGTTAGAAATAATTTAGAAAACGTTAGACAGAATAAAAGAAAAAAAAAGAAAACACATATTAAAATAAAAGAGCGTCATTTACAGGTAAGTTTATCGAGGTGAATGTATAACTTGCAGCTTGACTAACTTATCTAGGGCAGGCCCATCCAGTCTATCCGCGAATACTCTAAGAATCCTGCGTAGTAGCGAGGCATCTTTCTTACGAATTATCCCGAAGTAACCGTCTGTGTGCGCATCCACGAACATGCCTCATTATTATTTATACATACTGCTCATCCCCCATAGCAAATAGCGTGATAATTTATTATAGCCTACAAACTGACCAAACAAATAGGGAATATCTTTGCTTTAAAATTTTAACAAAATCTATCCGGTATACATTTCGACAAAAATTCTAAAAACTATATTTTCGGCATAAGTGTCGTTCCCACACCTCGTAGCAATTGCTATTTTCAAAAATATCAATATAAAGTTTTGACTTCGCTACGATTTTATTATTATGATTGTGAGTTGAAATACACAGAGGATATGATTTTATATACGAACGTTCTTTTACACCCTTTATTTCTCTCTAGAGGTTAATTAAAAAAAGAAAACTTTTTAGTTCTTAGTTCTTCATTACTTCTAAGGAAACGTTTAAAATAATATCTCTCCGTTCAAGTCAATGAGTCAATAATTTCGGTTTAATTGCTTTACAGTGGAATACATATTTTTAAATAGGAGGGGCTTGTGGCTAACTAATTACAGCCGCACGGGTCAATCGATCAGTTTAAGCTACGATTGCCGCGGTTGGTCTGTGAATGGGTGACCATCTTTACATACCAAGACCCCTCCGTGCCTCGGAAAGCACGTCAGTCGTGGAACTTTGACAGTCGTTACGAGTCGTCAGAAGCCCGAAAGTCTGACAACCAGTCTTACCAAGGAGTTTCGTATTACACAGTCGCTCCATGTAAAATACTGGTACTCAGCTGCATCCGGTTAAACTGGAAGCCGACCCCAAAACCGTTGGGAAAAAGCTAGAGATGGGTTTGCTCTTGACTCTAGTCTAGGTCAGAAGTGACAGAGACAAAGTCGACGATGGAGTGAGCTTACCCAGAAGAAGCCAGTTCACTCTCACTTTGAAGAGATTAGGGTTGAATGCGCTCGGAAACACAGACGCAGGCAGTGAGTTCCACTCTTTTGCTGTGCGCATTATAAAATACATTTGGAAACGCTTAATGCGATTTGGTGGAATAGCAACGAGGTAGAGATGGTAACTGGCAGTGCGTCTAGATGTCCGATTTTAGAAGGGGGCCGGCGGAATGAGGTCGTGGTGTTCTTGGGCACACTCACCGAAGTACAATCTGTAGAAGACCTACAAGCAGGCAACCTTGCGGCGATGAGCCAAGCTGTGAAGCTTGGAGTCAAGTGCGGCTAGTTGGTACTTAGCTGATCCATCCCAAAAGTGACTACAATACTCCATGCAGGATCGGACTTGCGCTTTATAAAGGGTTAAAAGATGTCAAGGCGTAAGTACCCTATTTAGGATATCCAGATTCTTGGATGCTGTTTGGGCTTTTTACTCGATGGTGGCGCCGAAGTTATACAGTGTTTCAATAATATAATCGTTTGGATAAGTTTAAATATTAGACGATTTCATAACATTTCACCCCGAAGCGGGTCAAACAAGGCTTTAACTTTGTACGCAAACGAAATCTCGGGCGCAAACTAGTTAAGACATAAAAACCTTCTTTGTCCCAAAAAAAAAATAACAACCAACCTTTTATAACAATGCACGCTGAAAATCCCGCCATTTGCATTTTTCCTCAACACATACAAACAGACATTATTGTTATTACATAGTTCGCAAACACTCAAGAAGACTCGTGTATACCGTGCTAATGAATGAGAGCGAGACGGCGTCATACGGTTTATGTTAGCGTGCAAGAGATAGCTAGCTGTGTATTGTGTCTGCTTCAAGCAAAAGGTCAGTGGGGTAGAAAGTCAACGACCGTTCCCGCCAAAAATAGAGAGCTGTCACAGGTCGCCATGTTGTATTAATAGGGCACTTAGAATTTTGATAAAGTTATGTAAGGACTGACTGAGAAGGGTTTGTGGCTAAATAATAATAGGCCGCACGGGTTGGAGATTGGGATCGAAGGTTAAGCTACGCTTGCCGCGGTCGGTTTGTGGATGGGTGACCATCCATTACATATCGAAACCCCTCCGTGTCTCAGAAAGCACGTTAAGCCGTTGGTCCTGGCTGTGTTTCTTAAACTTTGACAGTCGTTATGGGTAGTCAGAAGCCCAAAAGTCTGACAACCAGTCTTACCAAGGGGTATCGTGTTACCCAGTAACTGGGTTGTGGAGGTCAGATAGGCAGTCGCTCCGTGTAAAATACTGGTATTCAGCTGCATGTGGTTATACTGGAAGCAGACCCCAACATAGTTAGGAAACGGCTAGGCAAATTGATTACGTAATAACTGACGACCTAATTGAACGTTCCTATAAGTTACTAACCGTTATTATTTATCCAATATAATATAACATATCAAAACTTCACGCCGGTTTTTTCTAAGGGTTAGGCAGAAGTGTAGGTGGAGGCGTACCAATAATACACCCAGACGTCGCCAGTTATGTTTGAGACCTGATTATTATTATGTTTCTATAAATCTCGTGACCCTGGGGTCCCGGACCTTTGGAAGGCGTACGAGGAGCCGAATCCAACTCGCAGAGGCCCCTTAAATAATTTTAAATGATAAGGAGGCACCAACCGACGATTATCCCTGTATGCATTATGCAAGTGCACCCAAGGACAACCCCCGGTTGGTACAGGACTATTGTTGTACGTGAAAACAAAACATATTGGGCTTTGGGTCTGGGTGGCTAAAGTGGATTGAACTTGAACTATGGAAGAACTATGTCCCCTGCCTAGACCTAATTTATTTTTATTTATTTATTAATTATTATTATTTTTATTTGAATTAAAATGATAACTGATTTTATTTCTGTAAGTAGGTTTGTACAAACACGTTTACAAGTCAATCACGTTTTTTTTTTTAACTAGATTAGGTCGGCGTTTCCTATCTGACTACTCTGAGAAGAAAGTCCGAAAAAAACTCAGTCACAGTCTTTTATAAAGTCCAGACATAATCTTGGTCACTTCATGTGAACACCATGTAGATTGGTGTCTGAAATGGTCTTCTGAGGAATGAACCACACAGATTGAGAGGACCTGTCCAGTCAGTGCACGCATTTGTCAGTAATCGCGCAGTTCAACTCAGAACTTAAGGAGCTCAACAATTCGACGAACAATACCAAAGAAAGGACATTGGGGTAGGCCGCATAAATTACTCAAACTGCCAGACCATGATTAAAAATAACTGAACTAACTTTATTGTCCCACTGTAGGCCTTTGAGCCTCCCTACTCTCTTTCCACCGCTCTCTGTCCAAAGCTGCCAAGGACTAATCTGTATTAAAGGAGTCCAGCTCATCCCGCCATCTCCGTCTGCGCCTGCCGCGATGTCGTTTGCCATTAAGCGGGATCTACTGGGTCGTGGGTTTGACCCATTGATCGTCTGACATGCGGCAGATGTGTCCAGCCCAATTCCATTCAAGCGTGGCAGCTTTCCGAGTAACATCAGTTATTGTAGTGATGGAACGGATTGTTGTATTCTTAACCCGGTCCAACAGTTTGATACCCAGAATACTTCGTTCCAGAGCTCCCTGGCAAACCTCGAGCGTGGACATCTGCTGAATTGCCAAAGACCATGTTTGAGAACCATACGTGAGGATGGGAAAAAAACACATGTCGATTAGTCTTCTCTAGAGGAATAGAGGAAGATCGCCCTTCATTAGATTTTTCATGGCCCAATAGCTTTCTCAGTGCATCCTGCAACTTCTTTGTTTTGTCTTGCCTGGAGAGAGAATATTTGACCAAGATATAGATACTCATCGATATATTTGACAGGCCAGTTGGCGTGGTTGGTTAAGATACCGCCTAGCATGCCGCAGGTCGTGGGTTCGATTCCCATCCAGGACAAACATTTGTGTGCATGAACATGTCTGTTTGTCCTGAGTCTGGGTGTAATTATCTTTATAAGTATGTATTTACAAAAAAAAAAGTAGTGTATGTAGTATATCAGTTATCTGGTTTCCATAGTACAAGCTCTGCTTAGTTTGGGATCAGATGACCGTGTGTGAAATGTCCTAGGATATTATATTATATTATATTATTTTTATCGGCGCAACTACTCATCGTGTTCGTCTATTTAAATAATGAAAATGATAATTTGATTGTTTGAAATTAATTCACATAATAATTATTGATTATTACGATGTAAAATTAACATTACTACTTAAAAATAATTGTAATTTACATAGTTCAATACTTAACCTAAAAATATGCACGTGCGACGATCCCTATAAATACGGCCGCACTGTAAGCGCTAAGATCTAGGTTCGAGTCCCACTATGGGACGCCCTTAGGTGTGCTACTTAAGTTTTAATCTTAATCTCTAACCCGGCGAGAGGCCCTTCTGGCCCCGCCAACGCTCGGTTAAGCAGCCAAGGCTCCCGGAGTCACCTGCGATAGGCCAGTATTAACCTCTCTGGGACGTCGTCACGTTGTCAGTTGACTAAACGAGGCCTTGAAACAAGTTGTGAAGTTTTGTTTTGGAAATCGAAGATGAGTGGTCATCACGAAGACGATATCAGTGACGTCAGCATAGCTGACGTCACACTTTTTGAAAATACTATGGAGTTTCTTCCTCCGTCATATTATATTATATTATTATATTCAACCTCCCCTCGGCCACGGTGTTCCTGCGATGCACGCTGTTCGTCATCAACTTGGTCTTTGACATATTCATGAGGCCTAATTAAGTCCCATATAATAGGGGGTGAGCTTATTGCTGAAAAACTTGGGAATACCAAAATAAATTGGGGGCTTTTTCATAATCATTTATTTCACTATTACAGCATGTATCGATTTAAGTTTTGGACATATGTTTATTGACTACTTGATTTATACTCTGACTGAAGGAAAACACAATTGGGTTAAATTTCCTCGATAGAATTTAATTCCGAAAATACCTCTTCTTTTATATATTTTTCTCTGTAATTCTATAATCTTATTTCATCGCAAAATTGCATTCAAAATTTGCGTATTAGGTAACTGAAAACTCTGGCTGAAAAATATTTTTGATAGATAGCTTAATTTATTTTTAAACAATTTTTATTTGGTTTGGCGCTTTTATTTTGGTTCCAGCGCATTGTTGCGCTCTCTTTTATTCGCATGTGGAAGTAATTGACTCTGTCACTTCCTATTCCCGCCCAGTTCGTCTTTTGTGTCACCTTAAGGGCACTTTTCTAGTTCCTGTAAAGACAACCAGCCGTTATCGGTAACTCAGTTCCTACAATTTACCATCCGTTATTACTAAGTATCCAACAATTATGTACCTACGCAGATTTTTCAGACATTTCAGGACCGACAGACGTGATCCTGTTTTCATTCGGTAGCAGCTTCAACATTGGCTTCAGCTCCTAGGCATGGAGTTGACATCTGGTCTCAACTTCGGCAACACCATCGAGTATAAATCCCAAACTGCGGCCAAGAAGCTGGGCATCTTAAAGTGATACTTTACGGCTGGATAGCTTTTAAACCTTTACAAAGCGCAAGTCCGATCCTGCTTGGAGTATATCAGCCACCTTTAGGATGGCTCAGCTAAATACCAACTTGCCACGCTTGACTCGGTGGAACGCAGAGCTAAGAAGCTCATTGGTGGAGGCCAAGCTTCACAGCTTCCTCATTCCACCGGCCTCCTTCTACCATCGGACATCTAGACGCACTGCCAGTTACCATCCCTACCTAGTTGCTATTCTACCAATTCACACTAAGCGTTTCTAAATGTCATTTATAATGCGCACAGCAAAAGAGTGGAACTCTCTACCTGCGTCTGTGTTTCCGAGCGCATACAACCCTAATCTCTTCAAAGTGAGTGTGAACAGGCTTCTTCTGGGTAAGCTCACTCCATAAATAATATCAACTCCTCAAGAGATTAGGGTTGTATACGTTCGGAATCACAGACGCAGGTAGTGAGTTCCACTCTTTTGCTGTGCGCATTATAAAAGACATTTGGAAGCGCTTAGTGCGAATTGGTGGAATATCAACCAGGTAGGGATGGTAACTGGCAGTGCGTCTAGATGTCCGGTGGTAGAAGGGGGCCGGTGGAATGAGGTCGTGGAGTTCTCGGGCACACTCTGCGAAGTACAATCTGTAGAAGAATAAATAGTATAAAACAAAGTTGATTTCTTGTCTGTCTGTGTGATCGTTTAGTTCTTCTAAACTATTACTATACAGGGTGTAAAAAGACACATCACGAAGTCGCCAACTATGCATACTGTACATCTAAGTAACTTTACACAAAAATTATTGCTGGCAAACGACTTTTATTTTTAGGTATAAAAAAGCTTAGCCGATTCCCGGCCACCGTAGGCGCGGGCTTGCGGACGGTGAGTAGTGGGTAGCTCGCCGTCCGGTGAGGACCAGGCCCGGGTCGACGGCGCGTTGTGTTCCACGCGCGCCTCAAAGAGATGTCAGCAAAAGACCGCGACCCCAGCGGGGGCGCTGGGGTCGCGGGTTGTTTGAAAAAGATACCGTGGCCCTGGCATAGGCAACTGAAGGAACACGGGTGGGTTTAGTCAGTAAAAGTCTGAGACGCCCTTCCGCCCCACCCAGAGCGGGAGAAGTTATTTGATGATTTCCCATCCACAAAAAAAAAAAAAAAAAAAAAAAAGGTATAAAAAAGCTATTTGTTATTGCACGCAATGTATAACGCGAACCTAGGCAAACAGCCCCGCGTTCGCGTACGCGTACTTATGGTAGTGTGCGTTTAGTACGCATTGCATTTTTGGAACTTCGAATGCGTAATTTGTTAAGAAAAATCAAAAATTTAAGGAAAGTTTGTTTGGAAAAAAGTTTAGCAATAACACTTGGAATTCGTTTTCGTAAAAAAAAAAAAATGTGACTTTGACCGTCAATATCTCCAGAACCAGTGGATTCCCAGGTATGGTCTAGTAGAAAAAAATTATCCAATAATAATATAATAATATAATATAATATTCCTGGGACAGTTTCACACACGGTCATCTGGTCCCAAACTAAGCAGAGCTTGTACTATGGAAATCTGATAACTGATATACTACATATACTACTTTTTTTTTTTTGTAAATACATACTTATATAGATAATTACACCCAGACTCAGGACAAACAGACATATTCATGCACACAAATGTTTGTCCTGGATGGGAATCGAACCCACGACCTGCGACATGATAGGTGGTATCTTAACCAACCACGCCAGCTGGTCTGTCAAATAATGGGTAGAATATGTGGTTTTCGGCTTCGGAAAGTGTCTTTTTACACTAGAAATACCCACAAAAGATTTTGATGTGGTTTTCGCCATTATGTATAACATTAATTCCGGAAGGTTTATGTATATAAGACATTTGTACTTATTTAACTTAGTAAGAACATAAAAATCTCGATGTTTTGACATGTCATCGCAGCAGTACATTGCACCCGTAAGAAACAGCGAGTCGCTAGTTTAAAATCCTAACTATAATATTATAAATACGAAAGTAAGTTTGTTTGTTTGTTTGTTACCTTTTCACGCGTAAACCACAGAACCGATCATCATGAAATTTTGCATATACGTTATCTGGAGTACAGAAATGGACATAGGGTACCTTTCATCCCGAAAAAAAGTACTGTTCCCGAGGAAAACAACAATAACATTCTTAATGATAATAGATGGCACCACGTGTCTTTAGCATCATGATTGTATTATATTATCATAGAAACTTTAGTAGTGCGTTAAGAATTTTTTTTTTAAATTTTATTTAAGTACGTACCTAACACATCTTGTGAGTAGAGTTCTAGAGTGTCGATAGACCGGTTTTCATCCTCCTAACTAATATTATACATTCGAAAGTGTGTTTGTTGATTACGCTTTCACGCTTAAAACGGCTGAACGGATTTGGATGTGTTTTGGCACATGGGTAGACTAAGTATAGTATAACATATTTAATACAAAACAAAAAGTGTGTGTGTGTCAGCTCCGACGCACGACTGGAGTGTACTCCTGTTTTTTGTGCCGTTCCGCCTTTCTATTGTTGGACGAAAACAAAGGACCATCATAGGGGCAGGGTTTCTTCAATAAATCAGTTCTATACCAATAGCAACTTTAAGGTGTAAAAGCGTTGTTTTATTGACCCCAGAAAAACGTAACGCTTTTAAGTTAACGCTTGTAATTTTTCACTCCTCATAAAATTTCCATACCGGGGACTTTATATGAAAATCCATTCTTAAGGATCCAAAAAAAAATTAAGGAAATATGAAAAATAATTTTAGTTTCAGAAGACGGTGGCTTTGTTTTCGCTTGGTTTTCACAAAATCGTGTATTTAAATCTATTACTTCGTCAACATAGGTAAAACAGATTCACACTGGGTACCCATGTTTGCAAAGGATTAAATAATTTTATTTGTTTTAAAAGATTACTCAAACAAATATAATGAAACTGGCAAGGATCAAATCAGTCTCACGGACTGCTTTTTTTGATTTGAGATGGGTTTGCTGATGACAAGTCTAGGTCGGAGGCGACAGAGACAAAGTCCAAAATAAAAAAATAAAAAAAATAAAATACTGTTGATTAAAGTATGATTCGCGGCGGTAACAAATATGTATTTATAGAATTATAATTATTAGAATCAGTAATACAGCTCCTTAAGTTAGTCAATCTGCCTAGCCTTTTCCCAACTATGTTGGGGTCGGCTTCCAGTCTAACCGGATGCAGCTGAATACCAGTATTTTACATGGAGCGACTGCCTATCTGGTAATACGATACCCCTTGGTAAGACTGGTTGTCAGACTTTCGGGCTTCTGACGACCCGTAACGACTGTCAAAGATCCTCGAATGACAGCCGGGACCAACGGCTTAACGTGCTTTCCAAAGCACGGAGGAGTCTCGGTATGAAAAGATGGTCACCCATTCACAGACCAACCCCGGCAAGCGTAACTTAACCTGATGGATCGACCCGTGCGGCTGTTATTACATAGCACCTCCACTCCTAAGTTAGATAATCCTATTGAATGACTATTTCATGAAATCTCGTCATTTGAAGATTATACTTACTTCCTTAAGTTAGTATAATCTTCAAATGACGAGATTTCATGAAATAGTTATTCAATAGGATTACCTGGTCTTAAAGAGTTGTATTGATAACTGCAGCCGAAATTTAAACTTAAGAGGATTGTGAAGCTGTAAATTTTCATACAAAAAGAGATAACGTTTTTCTCCCCGTAAACATAATCTAATTTTCATATTTTTTGGAAATGTTGTAGGTATAATGAAAAACTAGGTCCGTATGTTTTTATTATAAAGAAACATTGTATACAATATAAGTTATAAGCATCTAAATATCTACGAGTATATTTTTGACATAAAACATCCACGAGCATTTTTATTTTTTTAAATTAAATTAAATTGAATTACTAAAAACGAAAAACGTACAGTCTTAGATTAAAATATACTGAACGTAATGAGATCTAAATTGTCTCATTTCGTAAAGGTTTAGGGGAGTAAACACGTTATCGCCCGAAACAATATGTATGTAAATAATTGTATGAAATGTAGGTAATTGCCTCCAAAAATCGCGCCGCGTATCGGCACTTCACAATCTTCTTCCAGCGCTGATTTGTGCTGGATTCATTTTCTCCTCTACTGATTTTTATTTCTCTTGACAAAGTATATTCTGTTTGTATGTACGTACGTATATATCGATGTCTCCTAAGTATACTGAGTCAACTGTACTTCTAATAACTTTAAAGGAAGGTGATAAAAAGAGCAAATAGTTATGAATAAATTAATATGAAATTTATTTTATATATTTTATTTTTATTTTTTTATATAGGAACAACAAACAGCTACATTATGCAATGTTACAAACAGAAAAACATAAATCACATAAGTAATAATGTAGCCCACAACGCTGTTCACAGATTACCATACATAAACAAACCTTAAAGTCACTAGGAGGTGAACTGTTTCATGCATGACAGTTACACTTATATTATAAAAACAATAAGAAAAAAAAATAGTTAAAAATATTAGTATTTTAGAAACAACAGCAAACAATTAAGGCAATTAGTCCAAGGCTTCAAGTTTCTCATACAAAAGGCTACGAAACCTTTTCAAAGAGCATGCAAATATATCTATATGTTCGAATATTTCATTGTAAGTTTCTGTCATTCGCCGAACTGGCGATCGTAGACCAGTATTAGATTGGCAGGTGCCTACTGCAAAGAGTTTGCCTGCACGCACCCGCCGTCTATGGATAGTTCTGGGAACTGCATAGCACAATACATTATTTAAATCTATACAATCAAAATTGCCATTAACTATATTATACAATGTCATTGCTTCTAATTGTTTTCGTCTAGAGCTGAGCGTCAGAAGCTTGTATTTACTGAGCAACTGGCTATACTTTAGATAACTTTTGTGACACCTGTAATGCATTGCACGAAGAAATCTACGTTGAACGTTTTCTATCATATCAATGTATTTGTGATAGTACGGGTTCCAGATGGATACGGCATATTCGAGCTGGGAACGTACTAGGGTTATGTACAGGCAGAGGTACGATGAGGTCCGATTAAAATCATGAGTAGATCTCATTATAAATCCATACATCTTATATGCTTTATTTACAATTTGTTCGATATGCAGATCCAAGCAGAGTTTTGAGTCAAGCAATACGCCAAGATCACGAACGGAGTTTACTTTATTCAATAAAACATTACACAATGAGTATGAAAACCTTATAATATTTTTATTTTTGGTAAAATTTAGGTTTAAATTTATTTTATAGTTATTTTCGTGTTTTCTATGCATCACCCTGAGGTTGACTGGTAGAAAATGCCTCAAGCATCAAGTCCGCACTTTGTAGGGATGTTTTTTTTTACTTGTGCATGAAGTGTTATTAAATAAATAATATCTAGGTCAGTGAAAATGTTGAACTGTTAAGTACCTCCGGGCTAATATAAACAAAAGTTAGAGAAGCAATACAAATGAAGAAATAAAACCGGTCCAGAGCGAGTCGGACTCGCGCACCGAGGGTTCCTACTTAGATATATCGTTTTATTTTTCCTGTAATCTGGTTGCGCTTCATAATTTATAGTTATTAAACTTTCTTACCTCACCTTATGGCGATTGAAGGGCATTGATTTAATAGTTCTAATTAAGTGTCATATATCGTTGGTTTGGTGATATCCTATTGGTAGCTGCCGCTGTCAACGCGTTGAAGCTAGTGACATCTGCTGGCTTCGAGAGTCTCGTCTTAACCACGGGATAGTGAGCACGCGTCCATTTTTTTGCATAAGTCGCTAATTAGCTCAGAAGCGCTCCATCTCGCCCTAAACCCTGCATTGAACTTACATGAAGTGTTATCTATATTACCTAGAACTAGACTGTATTGTGATCCGCTGGCCAGCGCGCGTAGTGTACCTAGACTGAGCTGTTCATCCTGCACGCGGCATCCAGCTGCTTCTGCTTGCCTTTCGTCTCATTTGTGTATTTTTTTTTTCTCATTGAAATTAGCACTGCTGAATCAGCAATTATAGCCTAGATTGCTCTAATAATCTAGGTTCACGCGCGTGTGACTTTACTAGGAATTCTCAAATTCTAGAGGTTATACGCACCATAATCTTTCCATAAACTTCTATGATACGGAATAATTTCAGATTTTTCTCTATGCAAACTTCGGAGATAAGGGAGGAAAAGTATTTTTTTACATTTTTCATCAAAAGTCGAAAACTATGCGACCTAAAAAAAGAGAAAAAGTGTTTGATAATGTCCAAGCAGCGCACTTTCATATGATACCCCTCATGCCCTAGTAGCCGCACTTCGAATTTTTAAAAGCCCCTGTTGCAAAATATATACAGGGTTATTGGTAAAACACCAATAACTTCTTACGGGGGTAAGAAAAAAAATCAGCTGTTCAGTACGTTTATGTTCGCAGTACTGAACAGCTAATTTTTTTTTCGCGATTTCAGATTTGGTCACATAGTAAAAGTTGTTCATAATGATGAGCACAATAACTCCTTAAGAGGTGTTTTACCAATAACCCTGTATATATTATTTCTTATTTGCAAAATAGTTGGGTAAACGTCATCTAAAACTGTTCTGAATTTCAAGTTGATAGCATTAGTGGTTCTTGAGATATCCAGCTGTGACAGACATACAGACAGACCGACTGAGGCGCATAAGGGTTCCTTTTTTACCATTTTGGTACGAAACCCTAAAAACGCTTATTAGTAGGGCTTCATAATCTCATTTACAATTAATGAACCAAATTCACACCATTGCAAAACTAGATGAAGAACGACTAAGTAACAACAGCTGCACGGGTCGATCGACTAGGTTAAGCTACGCTTGCCGCGGTTGGTCCATGGATGGGTGACCACCTATACATACCTTTACTTTCCGAGGCCGGCCTCCCTGCCTGCAGTACGTTAAGTTGTTGGTCCCGACTGTCTTTCTTGAGTTTTTGAGAGTCGCTACGGGTCGTCAGAAGCCCGAAGGTCCTACAACCAGTCTTACCAAGCAAGTGTCGTGTTACCCAGGAACTGAGTTGTGGAGGTCAGATAAGCAGTCGGTCCATGTAAAATAATAATAATAAATAATAATAATTCATTTATTTCGGAACCAGTCCATATGCATACATGGTTAATTAAAAAATATTTGATACATAAGGAATTAATTAGTTAAATATTACAATTACACATTACAAGTCGTCAATAAAATAATAATAACCGAGAAATGTCAAAACAAAAAAAATAATAATAATAAATAAGAATAATAATAAAAATAACCATTATAAATTACAATTTTACGATCGTAAAAGATACACAATAAACATATTTCATCTTAGTCTAAATTTTGGTTTGGATCCGGAGTGCTCAACATGAAGCCTGGTCCAAAATACTGGTATTCAGCTGCGTCCAGTTAGACTGGAAGCCGACTCCAACATAGTTGGGAATAGGCTAGGCAGATGATGATATCAAGCGTGATGGTGGAAACTGACCCTAAGTGGCCATACACTGACAGAGTGCAAGAGCAATCATAATCATAAATATGTATTTAACTCAACATCATATTATAGTCACTAGTTATTAAAATGCACAATCTTAAATAGTGAAAGGTGTCTGAGGTCGGCAATCTACAAATAACTTCTCCCGCTCTGGGTGGAGCGGGAGGGCGTGTCAGACTTTTACTGACTAAAACCCACCCGTGTTCCTTCAGTTGCCTGTGCCAGGGCCACGGTAACTCTTTCGGTAAGGCATCGGCCCTAGCGGCCCCATCAGATAGTGCTGAAATCTCTTTGAGGCGCGCGTGGGACACAACGCGCCGTCGACCCGGGCCTGGTCCTTACCGGACGGCGAGCTACCCGTTGCTCGCCATCCGCAAGCTCGCGCCTACTATGGCCGAGAATTGGCTATCAATTCCCGACGCCCAGGGCATATCCTGCGGCAACTAGGGGCGTGATGGAGCAAAGATTGCCTCTCCCTCACGCGTTCTGCCTCCTCCTTCACGAGGAGTTACAGATCACCCAGCTCTTTTAGATAGGACGTGTTAAATTTACAAAACTTTTTAGCAAAAAATAAAACCGACTTCCAAAACAAAACACTACAAAGTGAAAAATAACTTTCATTTCGGTAGTCGGTGTCTTTGGTTTTGTATTTTCGTTTTTTGCCACCGACTTCCGAAATTAAAGTTATTTTTCACTTTGTAGTGTTTTGTTTTGGAAGTCGGTTTTATTTTTTGCTAAAAAGTTTTTAGCAAAAAATAAAACTCAATCACTTTTTAGTTGTGGAACCTACCCCACACAAATTCGAATACATAATTGAGCACAATAATTGTAGATATAGCCATGTAAATAACAGTGATAGGAAGTTATTAAAACATCATCACATCATCCACATAAAATAAGTGCGAAATATACGCATTATTGAAGCTAACTCAAAAACTCCCCAAGCAAAGTTAATAAAATTTATATGGGACCACCTCGGAAGTATACCCCTTGAAACAAAAAAAGAATTTTCCAAATCGGTCCATCCGTCTTTGAGTAATCGCGTAACATACAAAAAAAAAAATATACAGACGAATTGAGAACCTCCTCCTTTTTGAAGTCTGTTGAAAATGGTTACAATCAATGGCACTCATCGCCTTTCTTCTTTTTGAGTTGATGGTACATTATTATATGGCATTCGCATTGGGTGTCATGTCCGTGGGGTCTAAGATCCCCCTTTCGCTAGATTGTGCTTGCCCTGCTGATTTTTCTAAATTGCACAGTTCTTCAGCTCATTCAAGTGAAAACTACAACCAAAACACGCCGAAAAACTCATATTTTTGCAGGAAATAGTGTCATAACACTTAGAATGTCGGCTGCGGACACATGAGCGACGTTGAAAGGCACTCCCGCTGTTTTAAACTCGACTTTACTTGAAATGCTGCCTAAAATAGACACTATACATGTCTGTTTGCTTGTTACATGTTGAGACAATAAGAGGACTTATTTGTAGAATAGTATTTATGAGTGGCGATTCAAAGGAAGGCGTGGATGGCCAAATCCGAAACTATTAGGAATAGCGAAAAGTACTCTCCAAATAAGGACTATCTACCAGGCTAATTAAATAAAATGGATCACATTTTGTATGAAATTGTGTATTAAGTGTATTTGAAATTGTGTATATATATTAACCGTCCCTTATATATATATTTTTTTATTTGTGATGGGTTTGCTCTTGACTCTAGTCTAGGTCACAGGTGACAGAGACAAAGTCGACGATGGAGTGAGCTTACCCAGAAGAAGCCTGTTCACTCTCACTTTGAAGAGATTAGGGTTGTATGCGTTCGGAAACACACACGCAGGTAGTGAGTTCTACTCTTTTGCTGTGCGCATTATAAAAGACATTTGGAAGCGCTTAGTGCGAATTGGTGGAATAGCAACCAGGTAGGGATGGTAACTGGCAGTGCGTCTAGATGTCCGATGGTAGAAGGGGGCCGGTGGAATGAGGTCGTGGAGTTCTCGGGCACACTCTCCGAAGTACAATCTGTAGAAGACCAACAAGCAGGCAACCTTGCGGCGATGAGCCAAGCTATGAAGCTTGACATCCACCAGTTTTACGTCGCCAATGAGCTTCTTAGCTCTGCGTTCCACCGAGTCAAGCGCGGCTAGTTGGTACTTGGCTGATCCATCTCAAAGGATATCGATGTAATGAAGCTGGCAATCAAAGCTAGAGTCGGACCACACACAATGAAGTAGCATTTATGCGCACGCAGTATTCATTTAACCGGCTGCAAAAATAATTTTGTACTTCATATAGTATTTCTCGAAAAAACTAAAGTTGTTTCCAAATCAAATCATTTATTTGCTTGAATATGGGTAGGTACATGAGGTGATACATAATAATAAAGTTCTTTATAAGTACCATATTCTACCGTAATAGGTGTGCAAATATCTATATCTATATAATCTATTGTAATATATAAAACGAATATTAACAGTACAATATTAATTCAAATTTATTAATTATATAATTTTAATTACATTGTTTAATTTAAAATTTAATCAGATACATTTATCATTTAAATAATCATGCACTTTATAATAAAAACATCTTTAATCTATTTTTAAATGATATGAAATTCGGTGCTTCCTTTATATTAGGTTGGGAAAAGTCTTTTCGCATTATAGTATGTATGAACTTGTAATAAAATCTCTTTGGCTATACTATTTGTATCTGGCTGGTTTTGGTATCATTGAAAGTTTAAATTTTAGAGAACATAATTCCAAATTCAAATTAGGAAAATGTGTGATTTTCATTTGTTTTTCGTACCGTCAAGATGAGTGAATCTAATGAAGAAATTCGATACATTTTTAAAATTTTACTACAAAAAAGGTAAAAATGCAACGCAAGCCGCGAAAAAAATTTGCGATGTTTATGGACCTAGTGTAGTGTCTGTGAGAGTAGCACAAATTTGGTTTAAGCGTTTTCAATCCGGAAATTTTGATGTCAAAGATGCACGTCGCTCTGGTCGCCCTATGAACCGTGAAACCTAATGAACCATGTACTCATTTGTGATTCTTTATTACGACGTAATGAAACCGAACCATTTTTGAAGAAGCTGATAACTGGTGATGAAAAGTGGATCACGTATGACAAGAACGTGCGAAAAAGGTCGTGGTCAAAGGCCGGTCAGGCTTCACAGACTGTGGCGAAACCCGGGTTAACTCGCAACAAGGTGATGCTGTGTGTGTGGTGGGATTGGAAGGGCATTATTCATTATGAGCTGTTACCACCAGGCAGGACCATCGATTCTGAACTCTACTGCGAACAACTGATGAGATTAAAGCAAGAAGTTGAGAGAAAGCGGCCGGAATTAATCAACAGAAGGGGTGTGGTTTTTCATCATGATAACGCTAGACCTCACACATCTTTAGCCACTCAGCAAAAATTAAGAGAGTTTGGCTGGGAGGTGTTAATGCATCCGCCGTATAGTCCTGACCTTGCACCTTCAGATTTCCACTTGTTTCGGTCTCTTCAGAATTCTTTAGGCAGTGTCAGGTTAACATCACGAGAGGACTGCCAAAACCACTTGTCGCGGTATTTTGACCAGAAGTCCCAAAATTTCTATAGCAATGGGATCATGTCCCTACCTACAAGATGGCAAAAAGTTATCGAACAAAATGGTACCTACATACTTTAGTTATATGTAAATAAACTATATTAAAAAATGTTTTCAATTTTCTTAAAAAATGCGAAGAAACTTTTTCCCCAACCTATTATTATTAGGTAATTTATTATATATTCTAGGGCCCATACAGAACGCACTCTTATCAGACATAACTGTTCTATGTCGTATTGCTGGAAGTGTACTGGCAAGCCTGGTACTTTTTAATGTTTCATATTTATTTATATTATTCCTTATGTCTAATGCTAGTTCATAAATATACAGTGATGGGAATGTCAATATTTTAACATTTATAAAATGTGGTTTACAAGTATCTGTAAGTTTTAATGCACATATTGCCCGGATACATTTCTTTTGGGCTTTGAAGACTGTTTCTCTCCCAGTGGCATTCCCCCAAAACATTATACCATATCTTAGTGTCGAGCTAACGTAAGCATGGTATAAGCAGATAAAAGTGCACTTTGATTTGCCACTTTACGTAGCATATAGATGGCATATGAATACCGACTTAATTTTGTACATACTTGTTCAATATGTGTCCTCCAAGTCATGTCTGAGTCTATGTGTAGTCCAAGAAATTTTGTAGTGTTTATTTTTTCTATGTTTATTTGTTCATAATTTATACTGAATGTTCTGAATTTTGAATTTTTATTTTTGAAAGTCATTATATATGTTTTAGTTAAGTTTATTTTAAGTTCATTTAAATTTAGCCACTTAATTATAGATGATAGAGTACAGTTAATTTCATGTTCATGTGTCTTAGGGTCTTCAAATACAACTATCGTCAGCATACAGCACCATGGACGATTTGATGGTTTCGGCGGTGGTTACCGAAAGTATTCCATATCATAAAAACAATTGACCTAAATAGCAAAGTCGCTTAGAAACATAATATTTTTTTTTTATTATGGAGTCTAAAAATACGTCACACGCTTAAATGTGCATTTTTTTCGTCCCTCGGTTAAATATATGGGGAGTGCCACCCCTATTTTTTTTTTTTTTGTAAAAATACATATTCTTTCGAAATTTCATCGACATAGTCCTAATAATCTCCGAGTAAAATGTCTGTGTCTTATCCGGACAGACGGATATGGCTAAATTTCGTACCGAAACCCTAAAAGCGCTGGCAGACTAAGCGACCTTTATGTAATATCATTCATGAAATACGCCGCCACATTGTCAAAATCACAACACTCCTTTATGCCAGCACAGTCGGTCAAAAAGTGACACGCTATAGAAGCGCTTCCGTTGCGACGCGGGGCTGTTTTGACGTGCGAGCGAGTACGTGTGGTGTGAGGCATGGGTGGTAGCGATTTTATACAAGATTTTTTTTTTAAGCAGTGCGCAATTTTCATATGGTGTTCTACCCATGAATATGAACAACTTTCACTATGGGATCAACTCTGAAATCACGAAAAAAACATCAGCTGTTTCATATAAAAGTTCAATACCTACTCGACCAAAATGTATTAAACAGCAGATTTTTTTTTCGCGATTTCAGAGTTGGTTCCATAGTGAAAGTTGTTATGAAAATTTGCGCACTGCTTAAAAACTCATCCTGTATAAATATATTTTTTTAATAAGACAGGCACTGGGTATAGTAGTACCCAGTAAGGGTTGTGAAAATAGGCAGTCGTTTCATGTAAAATACTGGTATTCAGATGGGTTTGGTTATACTGGAAGCCGATCCTAACACTAGGTAGGAAAAGGCTAGGCAGATGATTATGGTAAGACGCAATGTTGACTTTAGATGATTGCTGGCTACCACGAGGTCCAGTCATCAACGAAATTCGGACACTTAAATCTGCCTGCTTTTTCCGAACCCCAACTATGTTGGGGTCGGCTTCCAGTCTAATTGCATGCAGCTGAATACCAATATTTTTCTATCAATAATATCAACTGCTGCTTTAAACTATACTAATAACTATTCTTCACCACTCAGTAAGTCGGAGTTGTCCAATGGCCAAAGTTGGCCAATTTACGCAAAAATCAGGGTCAATATGTAATAGGTATATGCCTCTTAATCACTACGTCTTCCCAGTTTCCTGATTTTACTTCCTTTCACCAAAACTTAGTAAAATCAAAATCAAAAGTCATTTATTCAAACTAGGCTGAGAATCAGCACTTTTCGAACGTCAAAATTACATAAGACAGTCCCCCGGCACGCTCGCCCTTCAACACTTCCTAGTGCTTTAGCTGGGGAGAAGAAGTGGCGCAACAAACTCCCCAGCAGCACAGCTGTCGGTTAAAAAATCTTTGTAAAATAAGTACATTCCAAGATACTGAAAACGCCACTCTGGTTTTAAAGTACTTTAGTTTTGTTGAGTACAGGGGACTAACCTGATAACAATCGAACACCATGAAAATTACTATAGTTTGACCATAACCGCTGTACCGCGCCGTATGTATGTGCGCGGCGAGACGGGGGGCAGTGCAGGCCGCTCATTCGTCAACGCTCACGGCGTCTCACCGCTCATTCGCCAGCGCTGCACCCCGCCTCGCCGCGCATTCCTAAGGCGCGGTACAGCGGTCTTGGTCAAACTATACCAGATTTATTGTCGGTATTCCATAGTTAAACAATAATTACATACACTGATTTACGCAAGCATAGCTTCAATTATAGATACCGTGTCCTACGACAATACGTTAAAACATTACGAGACTAGTTAAGGCGAAAGCGTCAAGGTAGCCCGCGAAATTCAAATTTTCTTATGTTTTTTGCAATTTACAAGTCGGTATTAGATTGTAGGTCGATCAAAATATAATTTGCGGCCGTAACAAGTATCTATTTACATAATTAGAATCATCAAAGTGATCAATACAACTCTTTAAGACCAGGTAATCCAAATGAATGACTATTTCATGAATTCTGACATTTCAGGATTGTACTAACTTAAGGAGTTGTATTACTGATTCTAATGATTATAATCCTGTAAATACACGTTTGTTACGGCCGCAAATCAAACTTTATTTAACATACAACTTAATACTGACATGAAAATTGCAAAAAACGTAAGAGAATTTGAATTTCGCGGGCTATTCTGACGCTTCCCCCTTAACAATGATTGTGGATAGGCTAGTCTCATATTAAACGACTCGCTTTGTTAAAAGACTCGAGTTCTTTACTTAAAAGACTCGCGACTAAGCCTTGAACCTCTGAAGCGAAACTGAACGAGTTAAAATGAATTGGTCGGAAAAAGACTTGCCATTACATCAGCTTCCGGCTTCCCGAAAGTTTTAGAACATTCTAACACGCTCTATAGTACTTTTTTCAGTTTCGACTAGCGACAACTACAATATTTATTCGTAATTGTACACTAAGTCATTGATAAAATTATCCCCCTAGCGTCGAGTAGCGTAAGCATCCAATTCATGCCCCAAAGATTCACTCAATAAATGCAGACGCCATCTAGCAGCGAGTGACATAAAGTAGAAGGGTACCTTCTTACATTTCTACACATACATCAAACATTTCTGCCACCGCTCAACACTAGAGGTCGCTACCATGTATATCAGTCACTAATTTGAAAATATTTACCTAAAATATGGCTTTTAACTTGCACCCCACAAGTTAGGGGTACGAATACCATCCCATTGTTATAAGTTTTCCAACAACCTATGTATAAAATCAATAGCTACATGTATACACATAGTAGCTATGACATGTAACAATAGGGAAGTTTTTACATTATAGGGAGACTTGTAAAGTCGGGGAGATTGTTTGTTAAGCAAATTGACTACGAACTGAAATTGTCTGTATGTTCAAATCATAACTGTCCTCTTTTGACTGTTGTATGTACTGGTAAATGGTCGTAGGGTGTCATTTTGCTTAGCAATTAATTTCTTTGAGTGTATTATACCTACTTAAATGACGCATTGTGTGTTATTTATGACGATACTTATGACTGTATTATAACCCCCACTGAGAGTCTTGTGGCTAAGTAATAACAGCCGCACGGGTCAATCGATCAGGTTAAGCTACGCTTGCAGCGGTTGGTCCGTGGGTGGGTGACCATCTTTACATACAAAGAGCCCTCCGTGCCTCAAAAAGCACATTAAGCCGTTAGTCCCGCTTGTCATTTATAAATCTTTGACAGTCGTTACGGGTCGTCAGAAGCCCGAAAGTCTGACAACCAGTTACCAATGGGTATCGTGTTATCCAGTAACTGTGTTGTGGACGTCAGATAGGTATGTAATGTAATCAGTAGTTAAACAAAGGCTTGATATCTTTATTTCTTTGTTGCAGGAGTGTCCTGAAGGAGTAGTGCAAGAAGAGTCTTTTAAAGACATCTACGCGAAGTTCTTTCCTCATGGCAGTAAGTACATATAAAATAATATTATCGATAGGAGTAACAGTTACTTTAAGTGCTCCCCATACAAAATAGAGAACTACAGTATGTTAACCAACAGAGGGCGTTCCCGTTAACCCGCAATAGTATAGCATCCATACATGCTAAAAAAAATATTACCATTCGAAAACAAAATGGTTTTTATTTTTTTTAATATTAAAATATTCACTAAAAATGCTAAAAATATTCACTAAAATATTCAAAAAAATATAAAAATATTCACTAAAAATAAAAACTAAATTGCGATGTTTCCGTCCTTCAAGTACGCGTGTACAGAGTGTTTCTTTTACGTATCAATTTAACATTTTTAGTGAATATTTTAATATTAAAAGAAAAAAAAACCATTTTGTTTTCGAATGGTAATATTTTTTTTAGCATGTATGAATGCTATACTATTGCGGGTTAACGGGAACGCCCTCTGTTGGTTAACATACTGTATATTACAAAAAAAAAAAAAAAAAATAACTGTAATTTCGGAAGTCAGTGTCTTTAGTTTTGTATTTTCGTTTTTTGCAACCGACTTCCGAAAGTAAAGTTATTTTTCACTTTGAAGTGTTTTTTTTTTTAAAGTCGGTTGTTTTTTTTTAAGTTATTATTTTTCACTTTTTAGTTCTGGTATTTACCCCACACTAATTCTAAAACCGCTACCTGCAAAAGAGATTAGAACATCATCCACATAAAAAGTGGGAAAATACGTATTATTGCAGCTAACTCAAAAACTACTTAATCAAAGTTAATCAATTTTATATAGGATCAACTTTAAGATACACCCTTCCGTATGAAATAAGAATTTTTCATATCCGACTACTCTGTAAAAAGTTATACGTGGTCTAACATAATAAAAATACGTGTCGACTTAAGAACCTCGTCCTTTTTTCCTTCTGTTAATAAATTAAATTTCGTATAACTAATGACGTTCCCAGTCTGCGTACAAATATTCAACCAAATCTATCCAATAGTTTAGTCACTATAGCTAGTCAAAGATTTGCAAAACCCATAGTTGGCCCAACACTGCCATTGAGTCTGTTTGAAAAAATCACTTTTCTAATTTTGATATTTCCACAATCCTCTTAGGCATTAGTATTGCCAGTGTTTTCATTTATTGTCGTTTTGTTTTTTCCACATTGTATACGGTACGATCTCTCTGGTTCAGCCCAATCGAAACCAAGAATTGAGAGTGTTTTTTATAATTACTTGATTTAAGATCACATCGAATATCGCTGAAAAAGACAAAACGACAAAGAAGTAAAAAAAAAAAAAAAACTAAAATCGATAATGTTATTCTGTAGTTCACTGTGATCCTCATTCAATGTTTTGCCTCAGTTTGTCATCGTATTACAAACTTTATAGCCAACGCGGTAAGGCATTTCTATAATAAATCATGTAACAACAAACACTGACGAGTTTCGAAAAATAAACATTCTTAGTGCTTTTAAAAAGGGGACTGAGATAGGTGGACTTCCACCTATCTCAGTGAATGAAGCCTCCGCAACGCAATGTGGGCTGAATTAATTTTTAGTGCATGTGTACAACCCACAGGAACAGACGCCAGCACATCAAGCTCTGTCTGTCAAATTTCTTTAATAGATTTTCAACTTTATCGCTAAAGCATTAGATTCAAGGTTGATTGGGAAAATTTGACAGTTTCAGGTAGCTTGACCTGCTGGCGTCTGTACAATAATACTACTTTTATTTAGGCAGGTAATTAAAGTAATCATAATTAAAGTACCATAATGACTTCACATTTTTTTTTTTTTTGTTGCAGACTCCGCTCTCTATGCCCATTATGTGTTCAAAGCCTTTGACGTGAATTGCAGCGGCGCCATCAGCTTCAGAGTGAGTATTATTCCTTCATGCCTTCATTGAATATGTCATTCAGTTTGGCTTTGATGTGAACTGCATCACTGTCAAAAGTACAGTGATCTTTATTTTCATGACAATAAGTTTGTTGTTGGATTGCTGCTACAGTGGCAGACTTGTCAGGCAGGTCTGTCAAAAGCAAAATGGTTGATTGAGATTGAATCGTTACAATAAGTTTGATATTGGATTGCTGTCACTGACGAGTCTATCAGAATCAAAGTGATCTTTAGTTTCATTAGAATACGGTTGATATTGCTGTCACTGACGAGTCTATCAGAATCAAAGTGATCTTTAGTTTCATTAGAATAAGGTTGATATTGGATTGCTGTCACTGACTAGTCTGTCAAAAGTAAAGTGATCTTTAGTTTCGTTAAAATAAGGTTGATGTTGGATTGCTGTCACTGACAATTCTGTCAAAATCAAAGTGATCTTTAACTTTGTTAAAATAAGGTTGATATTGGATTGCTGTCACTGACAAGTCTGTCAGAATCAAAGTGATCTTTAATTTCATTAGAATAGGTTGATATTGGATTGCTGTCACTGACAAGACTGTCAAAATCAAAGTGATCTTTAGTTTCATTAGAATAAGGTTGATATTGGATTGCTGTCACTGACAAGACTGTCAAAATCAAAGTGATCTTTAGTTTCAGTAGAATGAGGTTGATATTGGATTGCTGTCACTGACAAGACTGTCAAAATCAAAGTGATCTTTAGTTTCATTAGAATAAGGTTGATATTGGATTGCTGTCACTGACAAGTCTGTCAGAATCAAAGTGATCTTTAGTTTCATTAGAATAAGGTTGATATTGGATTGCTGTCTGTACGGATTGTAGTAGTTAACTATTTAGTTTCATTAGAATAAGGTTCATAATGGATTGCTGTCTCTACGGGTTGTAGTAGTTAACTCCGTACACTGTTACTGACAAGTCTGTCAAAATCAAAGTGATCTTTAGTTTCGTTAAAATAAGGTTGCTGTTGGATTGCTGTCACTGATAATTCTGTCAAAATCAATGTGATCTTTAATTTTGTTAAAATAAGGTTGATATTGAATTGCTGTCACTGACAAGTCTGTCAAAATCAAAGTGATCTTTAGTTTCGTTAAAATTAGGTTGCTGTTGGATTGCTGTCACTGACAAGTCTGTCAGAATCAAAGTGATCTTTAGTTTCATTAGAATAAGGTTGATATTGGATTGCTGTCTGTACGGATTGTAAGTAGTTAACTATTTAGTTTCATTAGAATAAGGTTCATATTGGATTGCTGTCTCCACGGGTTGTCTACTACAACCCTGTCAAAATCAAAGTGATCTTTAGTTTCATTAGAATAAGGTTGATATTGGATTGCTGTCTCTGACTAGTCTGTCAAAATCAAAGTGATCTTTAATCTTGTTAAAATAAGGTTGATATTGGATTGCTGTCACTGACAAGTCTGTCAAAATCAAAGTGATCTTTAGTTTCGTTAAAATACGGTTGATGTTGGATTGCTGCTGTCAGAGGTAAAATAACTCTAAACAGACTGTAAGTATCAATCATTCATTCATACATTCAGGCTGAATAGGACGCTAATGTTCTCAGGACCTATGACATCATACGACAATGATGATGGAAAATTTAATCATATATTGTGTTGGAATGTATAATAAACTAAGGGAAAGCTTATGTCAATCCTAAAAAAAAGCTTAATTAAGTCGTTGTAGAAATATGAAATACTTAGAAAGCGATTCAAATCAAATCATAATCAAAATGTTTAATTTCATATCAACCTACATGGGCACTTATGTGACGTCAGAAGCTAGGCGCACGGTTCCATTGGGGTTGTTTCCCGGAAGCTTCGCCGCAAGCGAGTGCTCTTAGTTTGTAACATGTCAAAAGTCTTTGATAAATACGTGTGCATTATGTGGACGATTTTTAAGTATTTGCGTATTTTATTTTTTTCTTTGTCATCTGTTTGTGTTGCTTCACAAAGTATTCTACCTGGCATTAGCGGCCCAGTTGAAGGAGTAGTTGTACAACAGGAGTATCGCAACAGGGAAAGAAAGGCAAGCTTGTCGTTATGTATATTATATTTAACATTTTATCGACTTTTAGAATTTATAAAATAAACTTAACTCATTTTTTTGTCTTTTAATGATACTAATGATAAACAAATGTAAAGTTACTTGTTACAAAATGTATGGCTATTTTTAAAAAAAAAACTTTTTTTTCTTTACACGTTGGAAGTTTTTTTAATATTATTAATAAAAAGTCGTCAAATAATAGGTATCGTACCAATCTGTCGACGTAGAAGTGGTCTCGTAATCTGTTTCTTTGAAAAGTTTCCCACATAGCCTCGAAAAAGCACTTGATTTGAAGTTTATTCATTTCAGTGCCTTTTCCCACTTTGTCTTCATGTGGAAATTACTTGGGAATTTGTCAACGCTATTTTGTTGCACCCAAAGGCCAACGACCCATTATATTGATATAAGACACAAAAAAAAATATATTGTTTAATTTCTTTGGAGTTTGACAGTTCGTTTGTAACAAACACTTAGCGCCATCTAAAAGTTTTCTTCCCCATTGGTCGTTTCCTATGGAGAACTGCTCAGTTACTCTTAAAAAAAAATACAATGATTTCAAATGACAGTATTAATAGGTATGGGAGATAGTGTAGGTAAGCCTTCCAACAAGTAACAGGTACTTAACAAAATAGAAAATTGCCAAAAAATCTATAGTCTAATTAGGCCTACAACGTTCTCACATTCACAAAATAGAAAAGAATCTATGTAAAAGATAAGTAAAATAATAAAAATATATTAAAACATGATTGCCATTACAAATACAGTAATAAATCTGAATAAATATCATGTCCACAATAGTAAATAATAAAGAGAGCTTTGAAAATTATAGATTCTTGTTTAGGCCACGGGAGTCAAGAGTGATTTTGACTCTGACGAAGTAGTTTAATAGCACACACGTGTGTATGCTCGTGAACGGGTGCTGCTTGTGGTGACTCGTCGTCTTGCTGACCTTGTTTTTGTTTTTGTTATTAGTAATTAACTCTTTGTTTATTTTACTTCGATGGTCCTACTTTATCATTTGTGACTTCGAGTTACGACTACATACGGCTATATGTAAGTGGGTCAGTTTTTTTTTTTTTGGTTATATTGGCGTGTACGAGTACTAGCTGACTTATGGCAAATAATTAAATTTAATTTAATGTTTTGTGTCACGTTATGTACCTAAATTATTTTGCGTACTTTTGTATAGAATCATTTTTTTTTAACTGAACAGACAGCTGTGCTGCTGGGGAGTTTGTTGCGCCACTTCTTCTTCCCAGCTAAAGCACTAGGAAGTGATGAAGGGCGAGCGTACCGGGGGACAGTCTTTGTAATGTTGACGTTCGAAAAGTGCTGATTCTCAGTATAATTAGTAAATAAAAATCACGGCTGTTACTTTTCTGCCAATAATAAAGCCGCTTGTGTATTACCTAAACTAGCATGCGAAATAGTTATTAAATGTTGCTTAGATACATGTAGTATTGGACCAACTAAAACACTGGTACAAAAAAGAGAAAGAATAAAGAAAATACGTGTGTTTGCGATAAACATGACGCAAAGAAATAAAATAACAAAATAAAATAATAAAAGAACAAGTTTGGGGAAATTTAAACAAGAATATTACCCTAGGTGAGTATGAAATACGTGATTCTATAATACGACTCCTTAAGAGGCCCCCAAAGCATGCGTAGTTCATATAAACGATATACCAAAATAATTTGTTAATCAAACATATTCTAAAGGCAGTGTGCATTTATTCCGATTGGATTACAGAATATCTAAGTTCCCCAATATATATTAAATAAGAACATTGATTTAAACATGAAATATGAGAAAAATAAGTTTTCTATAGAAATTTGGAATTCTTCATATCTCGTCTTCATATTCCTTTCAAAATATATATTTGGGAACCTAAATATTCTGTAATCCAAACGGAATAAATACACACTACCTTAAGCACATGTTTGATTTACAAATTATTTTGGTATTTCGTTTGTATAAACTACGCATGCTCCGGGGGCTTCTTAAGTTAGTATAATCCCCAAATGTCAAAATTTTATAATATAGTCATTCAATAGGATTACCTGGTCTTAAAGAGTTGTATTGATGACTTTAATCAATATACAACCTAATATGGACTAAGAAAAATTTAATTTCGCGAGCTACCGTGGCCCTCTCCCTTAATTCATACATTTGCCAACCGCTCGATTCCTTTACACATTCTATTCCCCTCATAAATTTTATCGAGCAAAAGCAACCGTATATTTTTAACTATACTCAGACAGTTCCAGAGAACTGCAGAGTGTATATATATACATACAAAGAAACGGCGAAGCTGTATGTTTGTGTTATGTTGATGTAACGACAGCGAAGGAATAGCTTGCTCGAACTTTGAACGTAAAAGTAAGGTTAGACGAGGAAAACTGTGGAGTTAGTGAAATGGTGAATAGTTTTATTTTGTGCACTAGACTAGTGAGGGTAATGAATGGAATAATAGTAATAATAATAACCCCACCGCTGTATCTCTACGTTGACATCGTGGTGGGGCTTGCGTGCTCCAAACTTTAGGTCTGTGCCGGTAAAGTTTGCCGGAATGGGTCTAGGATGAGGAGCCAGACCAAGAGAGATACAAAAACCCGCAGGGCAGCATGTGGCGAGCTGTTGGGCAGTAGCGACCCCATGAACCCTATCTCCCGGGAGAAATCTTGTCCTCATCTCTGGCTTGCCTTTATTGGCCGGTTGGAGTGAACACTGACGAGGAGCAGAGCTCCCACCTCTTTCTTGCCTTTATTGGCCGGCTTGAGTGGAGATTCGCAAGAGCAAACGTGCTCGGAGGAAGGAAGTATTCCAGTAAGGTGCTGGTAGGGATCTTGACCGTACTTCCGGGACTGTCCTGATAGCCGTGGAATACCTCTCCACTCCTCAAGCACCTCAGGAAGTGTTGCTTTCTTGTTGCTACGTCACTATGTGCTAGCAGCCGTCTCCGGGGGTCCATTATTGAGTGTGCAAGTCACCCCCTGCCATTTTATCCGTGTATAATATATAACATTGGTCAGGTAGGGGCCATAGTCCTTTCATAGTTCTAGGTAACCAGTCCACTTTAGCCATCCAACACATATTCCAATATCTTTGTTTTCATATCCTGCAATGGTCCTACACTAACCGGGGGTTGTCCTTGGTTGCACTTGCATAGTGCGTACAGGGATAATCGTCGGTTGGTGCTTCATTTCATTAAAAGCGTCTATGAGCCTCTGCAAGTTGGCTTCGACCCCTCATACGCCTACCAAAGGTCCGGGAGCGCAGGGTTCTGAGATTGTTAAGACACTAAAATAATAATTAGCCAAGAGCCTCGACCATGATCTCAAGAGGCTCTCGTTGGGTGGCTGGGTGAAAGGCCTGATTCAGAAGGCGGTCCTCCTTGACATGGCGCGTATTGTGAGGAGGTTCCTGTCTCTGGGGCCCTAACAACCGGTAGCTTGGACCCTGTTCCCCATGCCAGTGGATTTATATTTTTTTGAGTCTCGCTTGTGTCGCGTTCCGATGCGGACGTGTTTGCATAATATTCTGTTTTAATTAGCGCGGCGCAAGCTGTCGCTCGTAATTTACTCGCCATGAGTAATGAACTTGTGGCGAATGAGCTGCTGGCGTTCCTGCAACAGAAGCTGGATGTGATGGACGAGGTGTCTGCTGTCCAGATCTGCGCAACGAACTTCAGCGAGGAAGACATAGCTGCTGCCAAGCTGTTGTTGTTCAGTGCGCTTAACAAGCGCGACCAGATGGTGTCCCGCCGGCGTGACGGGACTAAGAAGAGCCTGCAGGATATAATCACGCTGTTCAAGGAGACCGACCCGGATGACGTGCCGACGTTTGTGGCGAAAGAGTTGCACAAGCTTCCACCCGTCACCTTCGACCACGTCGACGTAACGAGCCTTCTGAAGGACATTGTCTTCCTGAAGGCCCGCCTCGCGGATGTTCTGGCGAAATTAGATGCATCCCAAAACTCTGTCACCGAATTGCGCAAAGAAGTAAGCGAGTTGCGTAACAGTGTGGCCGTAACTAGGTCATCAGCCGATGCATCTAATGTAAACATGTGTCGCGGAGCCGGCCTCGATATTTCGTCGTCAAATTCCGCGTCAGCAGTTTCGTCGCCAGTGCATCCGTCGTTTGCTGAGGTTGCAGAGCGCACCGCCCCCGTGCCCCGCAGCCCTGCGCTCGTCACCGCAGCTCCTCCGCACAGCGCCGTCCGAGTTCATCACCCCGTCCCGCTGCCAGTATCTGCAGCGCTGGCGAAACCCTTACGAAAGGACTTCGCTAGCGTCCCCGTGAGTGCCCCAGGCGCTCCAAGTATGAAGCCTATACCAGAAAAGGCGCCGAATAGGGCTGATGAGGAAGGTTTCGTGACAGTTCAAAGGAGGAAGCGCCGGTCGCGAACCAACAAGAACCGCTGCGGCAAAGCTCCTTCGAAGCCAGAAGTGAGCCTGCGTGCCGCTAAGCCGAACACACCGGTGTACATCTCCCGCCTGCACTACAGCACTAAGGCGGAGGACATCGTGGAGTACGTGCGCCAGAAGACAAGGTACATGCCCAGGGTGCAGTTACTGGAGTCGCGCCGCAACGTCAATTTCAAGGCGTTCGTGGTGCGAGTACCGAACTGTTACCTGCCCGTCGTCATGGAAGAGGACTTCTGGCCGCAGGACGTGGTGTTCCGTCGCTTCCGCGGACAAGTGCCACAGGACAGCTCAAGGACAAGCGAGTGAAGTGAAGCTACTAACATAGTTTTAAGCTATATTTATTAACACACGTTTTGTTTTATACTTTATATATGTTAGTTTGTAAGGTATGTATCTATGGGCCATTGTAGCCTGATAATAAATGTTTTATTATTATTATTATTATTATTATATTTTTAAATGTTTTTTATTTTTGTATTCTAATATTTAAAAATATAATTTATATGTAAAGAATTGAAATAAAGGAAATAATAATATCTTGGGACATTATTCAGACACGGTCATCTGATCCCAAACTAAGCAGAGCTGAATGGAACGAGGAAATGTCATGAGGTACGAGTACTTACGCATAATGCATAAAAGGTGCGTAAAGGTTTCATACGAAGAACAACCTTATATGATACAGGCTGACATACGATCATTCAAACAGGTGTTATTCTACTTTTAAAAGCTACAAAAGCTTTTGTTCAAAGGAAAAGTCATTTGGCTTAGGTAGTGCGTGTTTATCTTAAGGCCTGAATTCCTCCTACGCTGATGTCTGCTGTGAGAAATAAATAATAAAATACCGTAGTGCAGTGACTGTCACACACGCGTGGCATTCAGGTGATCGTCGGTAATAGACTGAGGGCGCTCGTACAATTCTATGCTTGTCAGTCGACTGACGTACGCGCCGCTGACGTCAGCGTCGCAGAGTGGTGCTATATAGATCACAATGTATATTCGTATGCGCGACCGTTCTACGCGACTGACATCGGCGCAGGAGGAATGCAGGTCTAAGGAAATCTGTTATTCGTTCAAATACAAGTAACGTATGGCTTCATTGTCTATCATTTGTAGTATATTATCTTCTCTACGACCCCTGTGAGATTCGATTTCTCACAGCACCCATCTGTGAAATCACAAATTATCAGTAAAAAAAATCTAGAGCGCATTTTTTTTTGGTAGTTGAAATAGATTGCTTAAAAAGAATAAAGTGTTTAAGAAAAGGGTGAGGGTTTTGGTGAGGTGGTGAGGTTATGTCGATATGAATTTTCGCAAAAACACGAACTTTAGATTAGTCCCGTGTTGGGCGCCACTTCATATAATATTTTCTAACTGCCCTCATATATGTAAAAATAATATTTTCTTTTTTCTTAACTCCTTAGTTTCTATGTCCCGTCATTCTCGAATACAACACACGTTCTAATATCCTTGTTTTGATCGTAGATACAGCGTGTTCTCATCCTCTATGTATACAGGATGCTACACTTTATTAGTATACGAGAATTTTGCATGAATAACAAACCTATATGTTACGTTTGTTATCTTAGTTAGTTAGTTTAACCGACTACGTGCGATAAAATGGTAGTCATGTGTTTGGTAACCAAGCCGAAAGTGTCAACGTTTTAGGTGTGGGATTCATTTCCGCACGAAACAAATATGTGTATTGCCACCAAATAATTGTACAATGGCCGAAATCCTATATGGGGCTACGGAACTACGTTCAAAAGACTAATTGGTGATCGCAGTAAGTATGTTTTTATTAGCGGACAGGACACGACTGGCAGTCTCTTTTTTTATTCAGTCAGAGGCGACAGAGACAAAGTCGACGATGGAGTGAGCTTACCCAGAAGAAGCCTGTTCACTCTCACTTTGAAGAGATTAGGGTTGTATGCACTCGGAAACACAGACGCAGGTAGTGAGTTCCACTCCTTTGCTGTACGCATTATAAAAGACATTTGGAAGCGCTTAGTGCGAATTGTTGGAATAGCAACCAGGTAGGGATGGTAACTGGCAGTGCGTCTAGATGATCGATGGTAAAAGGGGGCCGGTGGAATGAGGTCGTGGAGCTCTTAGGCACACTCATCGAAGTACAATCTGTAGAAGACCGACAAGCAGGCAACCTTGCGGCGATGAGCCAAGCTATGAAGCTTGGCATCCACCAGTTTTACATCCACAATGAGCCTTTTAGCTCTGCGTTCCACAGAGTCAAGCGCGGCTAGTTCGTACTTGGCTGATCCATCCCAAAGGTGACTGCAATACTCCATGCAGGATCGGACTTGCGCTTTGTAAAGGGCTAAAAGCTGTCCAGGCGTAAAGTATCGCTTCACCCTATTTAGGATGCCCAGCTTCTTGGCCGCTCTTTGTTGGAATAAATCCACCAGTTATAATGCTCAAGTTTATTTATTGTCTGTGGCAGGGATGGCGAACCTCTATATACATCTAGGCGCCATTTTTCCAACAAAAAAAAAAAATTAATGTGGCCATGACGTGCCAACAAACAATCTCAACTTAGTGATTACTGGAAAAAAACTATACAGGTCTATCTATTTATACACGAAATCTCTAAGAAGTCATTGTACTCAACTTTTATTATGGGACACAAACCTGAAATCGCGAAAAAATCTGCAGTTCCCTATATTTTCACGAGTTATGCGAACATAAATGTAATTCTTTTGAGGGAACAGCTGATTCTTTTTTCGTGATTTCAGGTTTGGTCCCATCGTAAAAGTTGTTCATAATCATGTGTACAAGAGACTTCGTGTATAAATTCACAATAATACCCAGTTTTATATTTATTTAAATGAAGGAACAAATTAGCGCGACTTCTGCTGTTGCCATCGGTTCACCATCCCTGGTCTATGACATATATTATATACGTATTTTTGATATTCTATATACGCTTGTAAAATGTGGTTTCGGTAGCATATTAATATAGATTCAAATTAAATTAGCTAGCGAAACTCCGCAGAGGTATATCGGTCTCGGCCTATTTTTTGGCCAAATAATCAGCATTGCCATACAACAACGTGGCAATGCTGCCAACCTTTTGGGCACTTTTCCTGTTGACAGCGATGCGGACGAGTTTTTTGATGCTCTATGATTATTTCTTCTCCCTTTTTTATATAGTTTTAAATATTATAATTTTATAAGTTATGTCATTATTATCTTGTAGAACTAACTTGATCAATATAACACTCTTAACATGATTTTTTAGATTTTTTTCTCTTAAGCTGCCTACTATCTCGCAGTCTTCAGCTCGACAGCTAGGGATACAGTCAGATGCAGTTCAATTCCGAGTCAGGAAAAGTATTATTGAGTTTTACCATTACAAAATTTTCATCAGCTGCTCGGAATCTGAATACGTAGCCGGTTAATGTCGACCGTCCACTGCAATATACGGTTTCCCACGTCAGCTGCGCGGTTCATTTGTTTGCCAGACACGCAGCCGTTGGTAGCGTGCCGTGGCTCGCAGTGGACGACCCCTCCTACATTGGCATGCAAAACGAATCTAAATACACGTGCGAATATTCCGTGTTCTGTATGCTCGTATTTTCGTAACCAAAATAAATAAACTACCACAAATAAATCCGGGCAATGACTTAACACTCATACGCCACGTCAACTAAAATCATCAATACGCGAACTATTTTAAAAGCAACGACCTCATTCATTCATCTAGTGACAGGGTTAAGGAGATCGTAACACTCACTCACACACACTCACGCACACACATGTGTGTTTGTGTGTGATCGTGTCGTCAGTAGTGCTCCAGGCCGAATTTCGGTCAATGTGGCCAAACTTAGCGGAGACCTAGCTTCGGCGTGGAAGATATTATAGTGCACATCTCTTCCCTCACTCTTATAGTCTTACGGGGTGGTAATCCGACATGACTGGAGAGAGATGCAAGTGCAGGACCAACGGAATAACGTGTTTTCCGAGGCACGGGGGTACCACCGGCCCCCTTGTATCATACCATCGAACATCTAGACACTGCAAGTTACCTGGTTGCTATTCCACCAATTTGCACTAAGCGCTTCCAAACATCCTTCATAATGCGCACATCAAACAAAATCCTAAACCTGTACCCCTTAAGAAAAATGGAGTCAAAAAGAAAATTAAAATCTTGGCTTCTAAAACTAAATTACACAGCTACTGAAAACCTCCTTAATCATCACAAATAAAATTTTATTAACTCAATCGCTTTGAAATCTTAATAAAATATTGATAGTATAATTAAATAATAAAATAAAAACGCGCCCGTTGCCGTTTACCGTAAACAATAGCCTAATTTAATTACTCGTCATCAGTCATAACATAACACAAACACACTCATAACAGCACACCCTCACCAGCACTCACTCTCTCACACATAGTACATACAAACACACTCTCTTGCAAGTCGTGATAGTGGCACATCCATACTTTTGTATTTTAGTACCTTTATATGGATTCCCTATATACAGACATGCCTAAATTGGGAATCCAGTAACTCAATAATTTTTTTACTGCGGACGTTTGAGGTAATATTTCTAGTGAGACGATGGTAACACAGTTTAATTCCTAGCTCAGAACTGGGTTTTCGCTCCGCTATCCACTGTAATATTTCTATCTGTCACTCGTGATGTAGTATTTAAGTTAATATATACTCAAAGTTTTTTTGTTAATAAAGATTATTATTATTATTAGCAAAAGAGTACACTCACTACCTGCGTCTGTGTTCCCGAACGCATAAAAATCCGAATGTCTTCAAAGTGAGAGTGAACAGGCTTCTTCTGGGTAAGCTCACTCTATCGTAGACTTAGTCGCTGTCACCACTGTCTTAGACTACTCGTATAGACAAGAGCTAACCCATCTCAAATAAAAATAATAAAAATCACACCATCAACTTCCAAACTACGGACTGTTCCTGACAAATTCATAACAAAAAACCTAATAACACTTGCGCGACCTGGGAATCGAACCCAGGAGCCCACGCTCAGCAGTTGCACTTGCGACTACGAGACCAACGGAGCAGTTAACCAGTAACAATATCCTATTACGTGTGACTTCCTAACAATTTTTTTAATATTATAAATGCGAAAATAAGTTTGAAAAATTCACGGCAGTAGCAATAGTATAACGAAGATTTTTTAAATTCTTCAAGTCAGCCTCTACAAACTACAAATAAAATAAAAAATATATTTATATATAATATAATATTATAAATGCGAAAGTAAGTTTGTTTGTTTGTTACCTATTCACGCCTAAACCACTGAACCGATCATCCTGAAATTTTGCATATACGTTGTCACGTGTACAGAAACGGACATAGGGTACCTTTCATTCCGAAAAAAGTACTGTTCCCGAGGAAAACAACAATAACGTTCTTATGATAATAGATGGCGCCACGTGTCTTTCGAATCATGTTTGAATTATATTATTGTAGAAACTTTAGTAGTGTTGTTTTTTTTTTTTTTTTTTCAATTTAAGTACCTAATACATTTTGTGAGTGAGACCTAGAGTGTTAATAGACCGGTTTTTCATAATACTATAAAATGTGAGCGTGAGTTTGTTTGTTTGTTACGCTTTCACGCTAAATCCGCTGAACGGATTTGGACGAAAGGACAATGGGACAAAATGTATGGACTCCGTCCCCACCCTTGTAGCACTATAGAGTAAGTTTGATTGAATGAACGAACGAATGAATTGTAGAGAATGAGTGAAGGAATGAACGAAAACGGCTTGAAATAAAATATAAAAGATATTTAATTTTTTATTATTTCCTCATTTTAAATCAATTATTGACTGAAAATTAAATGCTATACTGACTTAAAAAATGAGTCATTATATTCAAAATGAACGGTTTATAAAGTCAATGAATCAAAAATACCTATCGAAATGAACAGTATTATAATTATGATTCATTATTTTTCTGGAGAAAGTTATAAATAAAAATACCTTTAATTATAATTAAAAATCTATATTTTCTATTCTGAATTTTCACTTTCGATTATTATTTCATCCCAGGCACTTGCTGGCCCAACGAAATTCGCTAAGTGCCTCCCGACACCGAAGTACCATATTATACTTACAACATGTGCGCATGCACCAACTGTCCTCATCCCAGTCAGGCAGGAATAATAGTACGCTTGGATGGAGTTTAGGCTCTGCTCGTTTGTATTTATTAATAAATATGTGTAATATATAGTATTTGTTCGGTGTCGGGATAAAATGCGACCTCTTAGTAACATACTGCGTTCCGTTTCTAGCTAATATTCTGACATTCTTGGGCTGGGAGACGACACACTTCAATATTATAGACGCCGCCACGTAAATGTTCACTTACGTAGGAACGTGCTAGTTTTAAGTAGTACGTTCCCAAACTAAATATGATGATGTCCTGCTCTGTAAGTCGAGGGAATTGTATGTTTGCAGACTCGTTCAGGGACACGAATATTGCTCGCTGTCTATTCACATTATGTGCAACAACAAACTGCCCAAGTTATTTACTATATGTTTTCGGTTATGTATTCGTTCAATAAAAGTTGCAGCGTAAGATACTGTCGTTAAATGGCTCTCTGAATGCGTTAAGCAGCGCGCCAGCAATACGAAAATCGGTGAAGAGGTTCGGCAAAGATCTATTAAACATTTGGTTCCGAAATATTTTATAATCGCGTTTAAAACGTGCGTTTATGGCCTCAATCACCCAACGATTTATTGGCTTGCTCGTATGTAAGCTGAGTTGCATTGCGGTCTTTTGTAGGCGGCATGTGTGGCACATAATCGCAGCTTTCAATATCAGGTAGTGAGTCTCTAAATCCTCTGTCCAAAATGAATGTATCATTTTCGTAAAGGACATAATGAATTGGAGAGCTCACATCACCATCATCTGTGTCATTATCTGAGCGTCCGATGCAGAAGCGGCGTAGGGACCAAGAATATCTATAATATATCCATCCGTGCATACTAAAAGAAATGGTTTGAGTAGGTTTCTAAACTTGTGTGAACTGTACGTCATTTTTTGAAACAAAAAATCATGCTCTTCTGTATATATACATAGGTGCCAGGACGGTTTTCCATGTATTCCCGTGTCAAAACACGTCGATTCCGATCATTAACGTGAACGATGCGTCACATGTTCGCGATCTGTAGATCCATTTTTACAAATCCAATCGTAAGCAACACAATATAATTACTTTTATATTAAATATCTTAGATACTATACATTTTACAGATGAGCAGTCATACAATAAAATTAAGAGATTAATAAGGTCTTTCATATACAATAGGTAAGAAAGTGCTACACTACTGGGGACGTTTTGTCCCATGGTCCTTTGGCACATGGGTAGACTATGACCTGGATTAAGAAGTCGCATAGTTTTGTTCCCGGTAGTACGTTCCCGTGGGATAATTTCTGTCAACCACGCGAGCGAAGCTGCGGACAAAAGCTAGTATAATATAACTGGCAAAATGTAAGTGTACTGTAGTCGAAATCTCTTAAGGAGTCATTTTACTCATCATAAAAAAAAAAAATAAATAAATAAAAAAAAAAAAAAAAATAAAAAAAAACATTTTGACGAGTTATGCGAACATAAATGTAGGGAATAGCTGACTATGTTTTCGAGATTTCAGGGTTGGTCTCATAATAAAAGTTGTTCATAATTATGAGTAGACTGAACCCTTTAGATATTTCGTGTATGCATAGATTGACCTTTTATACTTCGCCTACCCCTAGGAAACAGGCTAATCTCGAGAAACAAAGTTAGTAGCTTTTATGTTAGCTTACATTTATAGCTTGAGCTTCAGAAGTTATAGTCCGACGCGGCGATGAGATCAACATAATGTATTTTATAGCTCCACTTGTGGGGCATACACTTTGGTACAGGATTTAAGTACTTAGAACTCATGGGTTGGTTGCGTCAGTGTTCAGATTTGGAATCATATTTTGGGGTAACTCTAGCGAGAGGGAGGAGATTTTTAAAGCCCAGAAACGGTGTATTAGATCTGTCAAACCTAAAAAGCAGAGACCGCTGTCAACCTGTGTTTTGGTCTCTGAGGATACTGACTTTTCCATTTTGTTTGTACATTCTGGAGGTGGAAATTTTTGTAAAAACCAATATAAACTTATTTCCTTCACTGGTCGATATAAGACAACGTAATGGCCCCTTGAGATCACAATACAAGAACTTGCTACGAGTACATACGGGTAATTACAAAACAGCACTGTTGAGGAAAAGTATTTTAACAATGGGTCCTGTCATTTATAATAAAATATGTCATGGTTATAAGGATTATTCTATAAACATTTTTAAATCTAAGGTAACTGCTTTATTTTTAGACAAAAGTGAAAGACTTTCTAAATGATATACATTTATCCAGATTATTATTGTTTTTTTTTATATGTAATGGGTTTGCTCTTAACTCTAGTCTAGGTCAGAGGTGACAGAGATAGAGTCGACGATGGAGTGAGCTTACCCAGAGGAAGCCTGTTCACTCTCACTTTGAAGAGATTAGGTTTGTACGCGTTCGGAAACGCAGAGGCAGGTAGTGAGTTCCACTCCTTTCCTGTGCGCATTATAAAAGACATTTGGAAGCGCTTAGTGCGAATTGGTGGAATATCAACCAGGTAGGGATGGTAACTGGCAGTGCGTCTAGATGTTCGATGGTAGAAGGGGGCCGGTGGAATGAGGTCGTGGAGTTTTTGAGCACACTCTCCGAAGTACTATCTGTAGAAGACTGACATTATAATAAATTGCAAATTTGTCTATGTAAGACTTACGTACCTGACTATAATATTATTAATTGACTTCACTATAATTTCTGTGTTGTTTTGTTGACATTATTTTGTTTGTATGTATTAATATTTTATTGTATGTAATAATTTGCACGCCGTAAGGTAGACTGTAGCCGAACTTATTAATTTATGTACAACATCTGTGCCTACATTCATAGCAAATAAAGCTCTGATTCGGGTACGTATCAAAATCCCGAATTTTAAAATACCGATGGACCAAATCCTGAAAATTGAAACGCCGAATGGTTGTTTGGTCGAAAGTTTAGAATACCGAAAGTTCATTTGCCCGAAAGTTTAAAATCCTGAAGTTTAAAAACCCGAAATTTAATATCCCGGAGTTCAAAATCCCGAACTTGTCACTGTTTCCAAGAAAAACGATTTTTTGTAAACCTAACCTCAAAACACTTAAAAGTTGCCTAAAAAGCGTAGTCGGTGCCCCGCTTGGCGGGGCTCTAGGGTTTACAAAAAAAAAAATAACCACGAAGGGTGTGGCGGAGTCTGTGTTCGCTCGCTTCGCTCGCTCACTAGACGCCGCCACACCCTTCTAACCTAACCTGTCCGTGTCGAGGTGCCCCCTTAGGGCACCCCGACATGGACAGGTTAGGTTAGCCCTGAGCTCGCTTCACTCGCTGACCAAAAGCCAATGACAAAAAAGGTACTTAACATAATTAATACAAAAGTTTAAATGATAGTCATACGTATATCGGTATTTCGTCCATTCGGGATTTCGTCCATTCGGGCATTTGAACATCGGTATTTTGTGTTTCGATATAACGACTATCGGCATTTAAAACTTTCGGTATTTTAAATTTCGGTGTTTTGGACGTCGATATTTCAATCATAGGTATTATGAACTTTCGGGATTTTGATACGTACCCTCTGATTCTGATTCTGAGAATTCAAGAAATTCTAAGCATAATGTTCGAATCTTATCAGTAGGTAATACAAGCAATGTGCCCGATGGGATTGTCATCGGCACAAACAACGATCTTCCACACAAACTTTCTTCCTCTAGGGATGGATTTTCGAAAATCCTTCCTTACTGCTCACTCTCGTTATAACAGGGTGCTCGGAAATTTGAGTTCCTCCAGAGGTCATTTCCAACTAGGAGTCGATTTTTTTTTTTTCAAGTAATACACGTCTAAATTTCAAAATATCCTACTAATATTATAAACTGGGTCACCGAAGATCTTGTAGATAATATGGATGTGAAAAGGGAACTTAGGGCGTTACCTGTTCGCAGACTCACACGTTGCGCTGTACAAGTGAAGGTCATACTATTCAGGTCATTCTGCCAGACCTTCGACACGTGCAGTTTGTGGGCGAGATACACGCAGAGGACATACGACGCCCTGCGTGTAAAGTATATAGAGCGTTCAGGATGTTGATGGGGCTGCCGCGGTACTGTAGCGCAAGTGGCATGTTCGCGGAGGCACACGTGGACGGCTTCCACGCGATCATACGGAAGCGCTGTGCGCGCATGCTTGCGCGCCGGGTGTATCCTGCTGCACAACGTAGCGAATTTGCTACGGCGTAGCAATCCTGCTACAAAGTGTAGTGCATTTGCTACGGCGTAACTATCCTGCTACACAGCGTAGCTGACTTGCTACGTCGTAACAATCTTGCTACAAAGCGTAGTGCATTTGCTACGGGTGTAGCTACCCTGCTACGTAGCGTAGCGGATTTGCTACGGCGTACCAATTCTGCTACAAATCGTAGTGTACTTGCTACGGTGTAGCTTTAATGCTACACATCGTAGAGGACTTGCTACGGCGTAGCTATCCTGCTACACAGCATAGCTATTCCGCTACACAGCGTAGTTAAATTGCTACGACACAGCGTAGAAGTCCTGTTAGCGTAGCGAACTTGCTACGGCGTAGCTATCCTGCTACACAAAGTTGCTGTCTCGCTACTCAGCGTAGCTAACTTGCTACGGCGTAGCTATCCTGCTACACAAAGTTGCTGTTTCGCTACTCAGCGTAGCTAACTTGCTACGGCGCAGCGTAGATATCCTGTTAGCGTAGCGAACTTGCTACGGCGTAGCTATCCTGTTACACAAAGTTGCTGTCTCGCTACTCAGCGTAGCTAACTTGCTACGACACAGCGTAGATGTCCTGTTATCGTAGCGAACTTGCTACGACGCAGCGTAGCTGTCCTATTACCCAGCACAGTGGACTTGCTAGGGCGTAGCTATCCTGCTTAACAGCGTAGCAGGCTACAGCGTAATGGGCTTCAGCGTAGCTGTCCTGCTACTTGATGTAGCTGCCTTGCTACGGCGTAACTATCCTGCTAAGGCGTAGCTCACTTGCCACGATCGCGTGTTTTCAGGGGACCCGACCTCCCTTAGCCATGTTTTAGGAAGTATACATTCCATTTTATTATCAGGAAAACCTTAACGTTGGCTCCAACACTCTCCTTAGTTTTCACGCCCAATAATTACTAAATTAATAATTAATAAAACCGGTCAAGAGAGTGTCAGACACGCGCACCGAGGGTTCCGTACCATCATAAATAAAATAAAAAACTGTGCTATTTAGAGACATCGTTTTATTTTTCCTGTAATCTTTACATAAATTTCTATCACACAGAATAATTTCAGATTTTTCTCTATGCAAACTTCGGAGATAAGGGGGGACGGCATTTTTTTACATTTTCCATCAAAAGTTGTAAATTATTTATTCAATTCAATTCAAAACATTTATTTCAGACTTTTCAGTCCATAGAGTGTTAGTAGTACATCAAAATGACTTAAAGCTATGTTAGTAATTCACAAAAACAAAGACGCCCGTCAGCCTACAATCCAATTCCTCCAAATAGGACTATGGATGTAGTCTGCAATTACATTCAGGTAAGGTAATAATATAAAGTAATTGAAAACTATGCGGCCTAGAAAAAAGAAAAATGTTTGAGAATTTGTTTTATTTGATTAGCGCTCCTTAATATGATACCGCACATGCCCTAGTAGCCCCACTTCGAATTTATTAGAACCCCTTTCTTTCCCTGTTGCAAATATATATATATATATATATAAAACGTCATCTAAAACTATCCCAAAATTCCAGTTGATAGCATTACTAGTTTTTGAGATACCTAGCTGTGACAGACGGACAGACTGAGTCGCACCATGAGGGTTCCTTTTTACCATTTTGGTACGGAACCCTAATATCGAAATGATGTAAGCCTTTTACCATTTCCTATGCAAAGTCCTAAAAATATAGGTCCATAAGTTCCCAATTCACAAATTAACATACAAATATCTGGAACAAGGTGGACTATTGAAGTAAGTTCGGTCTAACATTATTTTTATGTCTGAACTTTTACAAGTCATTGACCGACTTACAGTTAGAAGTTGTTTTGGCAAGTCGGTGCTGTCCATTGGTTAGCTAGGAAAATAAAAATAAATGTGTTTTTTCCTAAACTTTGCGCAGATTTATTAATTTGCTATCCGTTTATTCTATAAGTACAATAACTGCTCTGTCACAACAGGTTCCCCTGTAATTATTGATGTTAGTAGAAAATAAATTAATCGACTCTTGTTCTTCTTCTTCATTTCACATTTCATTCCCCAAGTGCTGAGGATCGCGACCATATAGGACGCGTCTCCAAGCTTTTTTTTTGAGATGACTTGCTCTTTACTCTAGGTCGGAGGTCACAGAAACAATAGAGAGTTCCACTCTTTTGCTGTGCGCATTATAAATGACATTTCGAGACGCTTAGTGCGAATTGGTGGAATAGCAACCAGGTAGGGCTGGTTATCTTGCAGTGCATCTAGATGTCCGATGGTAGAAGGGGGCCGGTGGAATGAGGTCGTGGAGTTCTTGGGCACACTCACCGAAGAACAATGTGTAGAAGACCGACAAGCAGGTGACATTGCGGCAATGAGCCAAGCTGGAAGCTTGGCATCCACCAGATCTACGTCGCCAATGAGCCTCTAAGCTCGGCGTTCCACCGAGTCAAGTGTGGCAAGTTTGTATTTAGCTGATCCATCCCAAAGGTGGTTGCAATACTCCATGCAGGATCGGACTTGCGCTTTGTAAAGAGTTAAAAGCTGTCCAGACGTAAAGAAAGTATCGCTTCACCCTATTTAGGATGCCCAGCTTCTTGGCCGCTGATTGGGCTTTGTACTCGATGGTGGCGTCGAAGTTGAGACCAGATATCAACTCCATTCCTAGGAGCTCAAGCCAATCAGTTACAGGAACAGATGTACCCCGAAAAGTAGGAGTTATGTGGTCGCCAGACTACAGAGTGGAACGCTCGCTAAATGCTGCCACAATCCGTAGATTACGCAAACGCAACTTATTCTTCTATGTCGTCGTTGCGACTTTAAGACCTCTTATGTGTCACTTTTGGCAAAATCACTTTTTTACGCCAGCCGATTCTACATTTTGAAGCTCTATCGAATGCAAAAACTCTCATGTGTATACGACGTTTCAATCGTAATTTGTTTACAAACTTCAAGATCTCCAATGTTCTTGCTAATTAAAACTGATGCGACGGTTTTTATCGATTTTCTCACAAAATTGATTTTTACACATAAGAGGTCTTAAAGTCGCAACGACGATGTTCTGCGTTCTATGTTATTGGGTTTGGTTTCCGCACTTAATCCTTCAAGTGGACCATTGTGCGTGAGCCATAGCGGCCGTCGGGGTTTATTCCAACCAGCCCACCTCCCTCCAGAAGTTGGTCACGGCTTCTGGTCTGTTCAGAACATGCGGAACGGTTTCCTCAGCCTCCATGCAAGCTCTGCACAGAGGGCTGTCCGTTATGCCCATTGTGTAAAAGTGTTTGTTCAGCGAGCATGTGATGGTCCCCGTTATCAGGCGCAGGCCATTCCTATCCAGGCGTAAGAGTCGCCTGGTTAGTTTGCCATCCAGGCTTGGCATAGCCTCCCTGGACTGCCTGCACCCTGGTGCCGCGGACCACCACTCCTCTGCTTTTGTTTGGGTGATCTCTTGCAGCCATCTGCGTAATTGGTTGAAGGGGATGGGTACGATTGGTTCGGGTCCATAGACTGACGCACTGGATGCCCTCCTAGCAAGTTCGTCCGCTGCGTCGTTACCCAAAGACCCACTGTGTCCTTTTATCCATTGCAGTGTCACTGTATTGCGGTTAGATACCGTTGCTCGTTCTAACGCATTGTGACATTCTAGTATTAATCTTGAAGTAATATATTTTTTCTCTAAGGTTTGGAGTACTGAGGCACTGTCGGAGAGTATACGTATATGGGTATCCGTAACTCTCCTGGCCTCTATGGCATACGCCGCTTGAATAATGCCCACACATTCTGCCTGGTAGATAGTGTTGAACATTCCCAGCGGGCTGAATATGTTTATGTTGAGGTCGTGCGAGAAGACTCCGGCACCGGTTCCAGAGTCGGTCTTTGACCCGTCAGTGTAAACCCTCAGCTCGTTCGGGCCCGAGTGGTCACGCTGTTCTTCCGTGAGTATTTCAACTTATTCTTTTATCGCGGTTAAGTCTTATCGCGTGACGATCGCTTTTAAATAGGACGGGGTGCATGCTATCAAGGAACAGAAAGCGTTTTTAGTCTTTTAATAACGTTTTATAGCCAAGAATTTTTTTTTTCACCTCTTGGGATTTGTGTTTTTAGTATGCCAACTTACTTAGAAATATTCTAAGCCTACGAAAGCCTTTATTAGACTTAACTTTAAAACGCCTCCAACCTTTTATGTATATTTAACTATACGTGACATTAAACTAAAGTATGTCCAGCCCTTTGCAATCCTAATTGGAAGTAGTCTTACCCCGTTCCACGCTCAACGCTTACACGCTCAAGCGACACGCGTCTTGTCACAGCGACTGCGGAGAAAACAAATGAAATAACTTGTTTAGAACATTCCACGGTCATCGCTACGTGGCGGAGCTATGGAGGGGAACTGCCTGTCGATTCTGTAAGAATCTCATAAGTGAGCTGTCATTCCATCTGATGCTAGGGATCAGTGGCGAAAGCACCATTTAACACGATACCGCTATTGAAAAATGACACAGTCTATAGTGCCAACAAATATAGTTACACTACGGATATTTAATTCACCGTAACATTCAAACAACAAAAACGCCTGAATTACAACAACAACAAAAAAATTATCTTAAATGACCCGGTGCCAAAACTTCATAATTAGGAACTAAAAATTCATAAAAAAGCGATCCTAGATCACGTCGCACTGCTTGATAAGGGATGAGAGCTGATTAAACTTATTTTTCTGATTAAATAATGTTTTTCTTCAAATGCCAAAGAATTTAACCACGCCCTCCTTCCATTGCCACTCTTCTAGAATTCGTTACAAATCGCAGTGGAGCTCAGATCTTGTACTACGAGTACAAATTGGCAGTTACCGTGTTAAAACCGGCTTCGTTTCGGCTTCTCTCTTAAAAAATGAACCCCTCGCCACTGCTAGGGATTGACACTATTGACAGCTCAATTTAAGCTCACTGCACCTAAGTTTTCACGGTGAGAATTTAACACGCGCTCGTGTCGTTTGACGCAAGTCGTATCGCCCGAGGCCGAGAACGGAGTCTACACATCATAAGTATTCTAAATATTAAGGCCCAGAGACTCCCAAAAAGGGCCAATATGCTAACAGTTCCAGTAGCAGAGAAACACAAAACAAATTAAAGTTGAAATGAAATTATGTCATGCATGAAGTATTGTATTTTATTTTGTGTTCTAGGACTAGTTGGATCCCAACATATTGTAATAGGGATGATGATGTCTGGGTAAAAAAAAGGAAATTCTATTTAGTCCGTCATTCAAATAATAAAAAAATATTAAACACGTATTTTTGGTCCAAAAAAAATCCAAGCAACCCTAAAGACATTTATTACACACATTTATAATAACGTAATGTCTAATAATGTACGCACACAAATTTACTTTATTATTATTATTTTTTGTATAAACTTAACAATCGGAATATGAGTTCTAGGACAATGACTATTATATAGATATTGTATCTGTGTTCCTAGCTAGTTTTAAATACTTTAAATTGTAATCTGTGGAGAACGTAGTTGGGTAGCATAATTTAAAAAAATAATAATAATTAAGATATTATGAGTATTTTTTATTGTGCTACTGTGTGTTTTTCCTTAAATAAATAAATAACATATTAATAAAAAATGACTTAGATAACTCGCATTAAAGTTCGGGAGTGGGGGCTCGCTACGTCACTTCTACGTATAAAATCTACCAAGACGTGATGTCATGCCACATTTTAACTCAATGTATCGCCGTAATCTCTTGATTACTTACGTAAAAAAAGAAAATATTTATTTATTTATTTATTAATCACAGAATCCACAGCTCTTAAAAATACCTTAACACACTTATTTTACTAGTATTACAGCCAATTACGGATACACAATTTAATAACTATACAAAGAAGAAATAGCAACAGAAACTTAGAAAACTAAACAATATTTTAGGACTCGTGTGAGGTGTAAAGAAGTGTGCAAGAGGAGTTGCGTGTGAGTGTGTGTGTGTGTGTGTGTATTGTATTATGCGTTTCAAATGAGAAGACAGTCGACTACCCTCGCAGAGTATGCTACAATCGGACAAAACCGCACAGCTAGCAAGAAAACAAACCAGTTCAAAACCCAAGGGTCAGTTATTTATGTTAACCCTTAATTCCCAAAACAGACCATTCTGTCGCCAACAGCAGTGTCCAGTATTTTTTAATAATCTACATGACGGACAAAAAAATTTTAGTCCTGATCCCTGATCTAACTTTATATAATAATTCTTTAGTTATCAGACAACATGTCTAAGGCTTAATTACAAAAATACTTACAATTCCAGATGTTATTAAACAATTTAACTTATATGCTATAACTAGCCTATAATGTTCCCACAGCTGGGATATACTCTCTGTGAGGAGTGGTCTGTAATCCACCACGCGGGCCCAGTGCGGGTTGGTAGATGTCACATGTCTTCGATTTTTTGGTTCTAGGACATGCCGGTTTGGGCACGCCACAATTGCGGCGATAAGTCCCCTCTTTCAGGAGTGGTTGGAGAGGCGTTACGGCATCCTCACCTTCCGCCTGACGCAGGTCCTCACCGCACATGGTTGCTTCGGGAGGTTCCTGTTCCGGATAACGCGGGAGGAAACGCCCGGGTTTTACCATTGTGTGGATCACCCGGAGGACACGGTGGAGCATACCGTGGAGGTCTGCCCGGCTTGGGCAGAGCACCGCCGCGTCCTCGCGGAGGCGATCGGTGGCGGCGATCTCTCGCGTCCGGCCCTGGTACAGGCCATGGTACGGAGCGAGAGTGCATGGGAAGCCGTCACCTCCTTCTGCGAAGCAGTAATGCTCGCGAAGGTCCTCCTTCGCGAGCATTACTGCTCCTCCTGCCAGTCTCCTGGCTGAACGCGTGAGGGAGAGGCAATCTTTGCGCCCTCACGCCCCTAGTCGCCGCAGGAGACGCCCTGGGCGTCGGGAACCGATAGCCGATTCCCGACCACCGTAGGCGCGGGCTTGCGGATGGCGAGCAACGGGTAGCTCGCCGTCCGGTAAGGACCAAGCCCGGGTCGACGGCGCGTTGTGTTCCACGCGCGCCTCAAAGAGATGTCAGCACTAGCTGAAGGGGTCCGCTAGGGCCGATGCCCGCCAGGGTTGCGGGTTGTTCGAAAGAGTTACCGTGGCCCTGGCACAGGCAACTGAAGGAACACGGGTGGGTTTTAGTCAGTAGAAGTCTGACACGCCCTCCCGCTCCACCCAGAGCGGGAGAAGTTATTTGATGATTTCCCATCCAGAGAAAAAAAAAGGACAAGCCGGTTTCCTCACGATGTTTTCCTTCACCGTTTTGAGAGTAGCGGTGATGAAATAATTTGCACAAAATAAAGCGCGTGTCTGGGTTCGAACCTACGACCTACAATTCGTATGTCGCGACCGTTACCACTGGACCACCACTGCTCTCTCTCTCTCTCTTATATGCTATGCTAGAACTTAAATTATATTAAAATATGGTTTCTCGGCGTTTTAATGGTAAATCAAGCCGTTTATCCGTAAATGGCTTGATTTACCCTTAAATGGATTGGGATTTTATTGCCACGAAGAAAGAAAGATTTATTTAGGAATTCCTTTTATCTACTTAAATTGATAGGTTACGTTATTAGGGTTCAGTACCAAAATGGTAAAAAGTAACCCTTATGACGCGACTCAGTCTGTCTGTCTGTCACAGCTAGTTATCTCAAGAACTGCTAATGTTATCATCTTGAATTTTGGAATAGTTTTAGATGACGTTTGGCCAACTATTTCGCTAATAAGAAAGAAATATAAATACTTTGCAACAGGGAATGAAAGGGGGTCTTAAAATTTGAAGTGGGACTACTAGGGCATGTGGGGTATCATATGAAAGAGCGCTGTTTGCACATTCTCAAACATTTTTCTTTTTTTTTTTTCGATTGCATAGTTTTCGACTTTTGATGAAAACTGTAAATAAATATACCGTTCCCCCCTTATCTCCGAAGTTTGCATAGAAAAAATCTTAAATTATTCTGTGTGATAGAAGTTTATATAAAAATTACAGGAAAAATAAAACGATGTCTGTATATAGCACACTTTTTCATATTATATGACTAGCAGCGCCCCGCGGTTTCAGCCGCGTGAGTCTGGAACCCATAAGAATATCGGGATAAAAAGTATACTATGTGTTAATCCAGGTTATAAACTATCTGTGTGCCAAATTTCATCAATATCCGTTCAGTAGTTTTTGCGTGAAAGAGTAACAAACATCCATCCATCCTCACAAACTTTCGCATTTATATTAGTATAGGAGAAGGATAGTAGGATAGGAAGTAAGAAGTAGGATAAGTAGAAAGCAGGATGGCACGGAACCCTAGGTGCGCGAGTCCGACCCGCTCTTGACTGGTTTTATTTTTAATAAAACGATAAGTAATTTTCGTGATCGAGAGGGCTATGCTTGGAGTTTCCCTACGTTATCGAATCAGAAATAAAGAGATCCGCAGGAGTACCAAGCTAACTAGCATAGCTCTAAGAATAGCTGGCCGAAAAGTTCTGGAGTGGTGACTGCGTATACCGGAAGATGTAGGCCTCCCACAAAGTGGAGCGATGACCTTGTGAAGGCCGCAGGAACCCGCTGGATGCTGGAAGCACAGAACCGGTCGAAGTGGCGGCGCTTGGGGGATGCCTATGTTCAGCTGTGGACGTCTTTCGAAAAAGATTATGATGATGATCACGTAATTTATCACGCAAGCAACAAAATGTTAAGTTCCAACAAACCCCAAAACATAATAATTCACCACAAAAAAAAAACTTAAAATCGTAATCGTAATCGTAATCGTAACTCATCTTGGCTAGTAATAAACTGTTAAGAATCATGCCAGAACTTTCATGGTCTCATAAAATGGTCAACAATGCTGGCAAGATTTCCAAAAGTTCAAAACTGTGATATCGTTTACTACACCATTATTTTTATGGGAAGAATATAATTATTATTTCACGGTGAAGAAAAGATTGGTCGTTGGTCCGACAGTCGTTACGGGTTGACCAAAATCAAGTCATTTATTCAAACTAGGCCGAATGTATATTCTGTACAACACTGCGCAAAATAAAATATCTAAGTACATTACGCCGTTTTAGCCACGCAAGTTGGCAAAAAAGTGGTGATGCGGAGTATGGAATCCTGTTGCGTGATTGGCCGCGTCCATCTGTACCAAAAGGTTTCGTGTTACCCAGTAATCGAGTTAAGGAGGCCAGGGAGGCACTCGATACCCTCCAGTGGGTTCTCGCATTGTCGAGGCGGGGGGCTCAGTAGCCTTTGCTTGGTTACCCACGGTGAAGCATAGAGGAACCCGAGGAAGGGCCGCTCGTCAGGGCTTTTGCCGGTAAGCCGAGAATAAGTAGGTTGCGGTGCCGCTTGGGCGACATCGCAACTGAGGCGGGTCGCGATGTCGTATGGGAGGCATCGCGGCTGAGGGTTGGAGGCCGCGGCGGGAGAGGAGTGCCGTATTGCGGTGCGCCGCTCTCCCTGCCTTCCGCGGCCTCAATGGGGTCGCCACCGTCTGATGGCGGAAGCGGTGGGGCCGCAGTGGAGGAGGAGTGTCGGTATTTCGTTGGCCGCTCTCCCTATCCTCTGCGGCCGAAAAGTGGTAGGAGGTCGGGCCACTGACCTGACTGATCGTAGGGGGATCAAGGGTGCTCAGACACGGGGTCGTCTAGCGCCCATGTGATGGTTTGGTCCCAGGGGTGGTCACGGCGTGCAATGTGTTCTGGTGCGCCGGTGATGGGTGGTGCTCCCCAGAGGAGGGTCCGGTGACGGACAGCTGCGGCGGGTTCGCGGTGAGTGCTAACGCGTGCCCGTGTTCCCGCCACAAGCGGCAGAGGAGGACACCGTGGAGTTTTAGTGGGTTGGAGCCCCACATAACTGCACTATCTCCCCGTGGTAGTGCAGTATGCATGAGCATTTCTCCACGCAAAGAAAAAAAAGGGAGGCACTCGCTCCATGTAGGTAAAACACCGGTACTGCTGTATTAGGTTAGTCTGGAAGCTGACCCCAAAATACTTGGAAAAAAGCAGGCAGATAATGACGACATTGACGATACAAAAAAAAAAACACAATCTCAATGCATTTAATTCAATTAAACCATTTACAGGTACTTTTAGGTTTCCGTACCTCAAAAGGTACCCCTCAACCCTTATACGATCACTCTTGTGTCTGTCTGTCCGTCTGTCACAGCCAATTTGCTCCGAATCTAATGGACCGATAAGTTGAAATTTGGTTCACGTATGAATAATTCTGTGACCCAAACACGGACATGTAACGTAAATAAATGAATTTATAAATTTTAGGGGGGGGGGGCAAAGATGAAAGTTAAAAAACAAGTATTGACATATCAAATGAGAGTCTTAAATATGTTTTTTTATAATTTTAACATAAATTGTTTTAAAGTTAAGTAATAGACTAAAATTGACCATTCCCCTTATCTCCGAAACTACTGAGCCTAAAAGTTTGAAAAATGTACAGAAAATAATTCTATACCTATAGAATACAGGAAAACTTATAAGAAGTCTATAGTCTTAAAATAACATGCTAAATCTCTCAATATTGTGCGTACAAACTCACATTTGTAGTTGGAATGTACGGGAGAGCATGTTTTTCAACTACATTGTTAAGTTTGTTCTTGGAATAAATTCAACTACGGAACCCTTTATTGTGCGTGGTCCGACACGCACTTGGCCGATTTTATTGATTTGTCAAGGAGTCAGAATGATGAAGCTAGTTCCTCATTCCAAAGCGTGGTAGGTTCTTATGGAGGCAAGACAAGTAAGAGCAAGAAATTCCATGGACACTTTTAAATTATATTCTTACAAAAAAATGTAGTTTGAGATTTCTTGAGAACTACGCAATAAATTAGCCAGACTGAATTTCGTCCCACATTACGCGCGAGATTCACCGCAGTTTGTCCAGAGCTGAAGGCAAAAGCTCCAGGATAGCCCGCGAAATTTTAATTTCCTTTCTATTGTTGCAATTTCCAGGTAAGTATCAAAGTACCCAATTTCATGAAATCATGACATTTGAGGTCAATTCTAACTAAGAGAATTGTATTAATATGTAAATTAATTTTATTATATTAATGAGATGTGTTCGCGGATGAATGGAAGAAGATCTTGTCAGTATGTCTGGAGTATTGTGAGAAGAGCGTATGACTGTCAAGTAGTTGTATACTTTTATTATTGTACTTAAATAATGTTTTAATGTCTTAACTAATGTAATTGGCCTTGGCCGTTTTATGTTAAATAAATAAATAAATGTTGAAATAAACTTTATTCTCTCTTTCTATTCTTTGATAATTTTAATTATGTGAGTTCAGTAAATACATAAATCAATAATATTTTGATCAACATACCACCTAACACAGACCTGTGAATTGCAAAAAACGTAAGAAATTTTGAATTTCGCGGACTATTTAGCGCATCCCCTTAATTGAAATAGACAAAGATTTATACAGAGAACACAACGGAAATAAATCAGACAACAGAACACGGTATAGTTGGCAAGATGAGAGTCCTCAAAACGATAGTTCCTGTTTGTAACGTACAACTAAAATTTATGTCCTACCACAAAAGTCTATTCGAACAATAAAAGTTTCCTAGAGTTGCTCAAGTCTTTGGACATAAGCCAGGAATAGGAAATTTAATATAATGATAACAAATCAAATCTATAATAATAAATACCAACGTATTTATTATTATAGATTGAAAGATTATGAAAATTTAGATCAGACCAGATAAGTTTTTTTTTTTTTATAATCTCTCAATCTTTTGATGGTATGGTTGGCGCATTCTCTTAGTGGTTTCTGCTTCATAAGGTCACGAGTCTGGTCGTGTCCTTTTCTCGTGAGCTGGAACTATAATAGAACTACATTGATAGCCGTCTTAATTGGAAGGAGCACATTAACGGGGTGTGTGATAAATTGAGATGTATGTTGGCTAAATTTTCTATTATAAGATGCAAAATTCCATATCAAACTTTGTTAATGCTTTACAGCACTGGTCGAATCTACGATAGCCTATGGTCTGTCGAGCTATGGAAGGACATATTATAAAACTCACCTTGATCAAATCTACACACTTCAACTACGTATGTTAAAAGCAATTGTCCCGCATAACATTAAGAAGAACTACAAAAATGACTACCGTAAATTATTTGGATTCTGTAAAATAATACCTATACATGAAAAAACTAAATTTGCACTATTAAAAGAAAATTTCTTTAATGAGAATCTAAAAAGAATAAAAACTATAAATAATAATGAAATTAGGACTCGTAGCACCATCAATGCTAAGCTATTACTTCCAATATACACGAATTTGCACGGCAAAAGGTCGTTAAAGTATAATAGGTTGGGGAAAAAGTTTCTTCGCATTTTTTAAGAAAATTCAAAACATTTTTTAATATACTTTATTTACATTTAACTAAAGTATGTAGGTACCATTTTGTTCGATAACTTTTTGCCATTTTGTAGGTAGGGACATGATCCCATTGCTATAGAATATTTGGGACTTCTGGTTAAAATACCGCGACAAGTGGTTTTGGCAGTCCTCTCGTGATGTTAACCTGACATTGCCTAAAGAATTCTGAAGAGACCGAAACAGGTGGAAATCTGAAGGTGCAAGGTCAGGACTATACGGTGGATGCATTAACACCTCCCAGCCAAACTCTCTTAATTTTTGCTGAGTGGCTAAAGATGTGTGAGGTCTAGCGTTATCATGATGAAAAACCACACCCCTTCTGTTGATTAATTCCGGCCGCTTTCTCTCAACTTCTTGCTTTAATCTCATCAGTTGTTCGCAGTAGAGTTCAGAATTGATGGTCCTGCCTGGTGGTAACAGCTCATAATGAATAATGCCCTTCCAATCCCACCACACACACAGCATCACCTTGTTGCGAGTTAACCCGGGTTTCGCCACAGTCTGTAAAGCCTGACCGGCCTTTGACCACGACCTTTTTCGCACGTTCTTGTCATACGTGATCCACTTTTCATCACCAGTTATCAGCTTCTTCAACAATGGTTCGGTTTCATTACGTCGTAATAAAGAATCACAAATGAGTACACGGTTCATTAGGTTTCTTTCAGTGAGCTCGTGAGGTACCCAAATGTCGAGCTTTTTTGTGTACCCAGTTTTTTTCAAATGCGCCAAAACTGTTTTGTGGTCAATTTCCAGTTCTTCAGCTACGTCGTAACTACTGATATGCCGATCTTGCTCCACTTTTTCAAAAATGGCATCCATTTTATCCGTAATAGGGCGACCAGAGCGACGTGCATCTTTGACATCAAAATTTCCAGATTGAAAACGCTTAAACCAAATTTGTGCTACTCTCACAGACACTACACTAGGTCCATAAACATCGCAATTTTTTTTCGCGGCTTGCGTTGCATTTTTACCTTTTTTGTAGTAAAATTTTAAAAGGTATCGAATTTCTTCATTAGATTCACTCATCTTGACGGTACGAAAAACAAATGAAAATCACACATTTTCCTAATTTGAATTTGGAATGATGTTCTTTAAAATTTTACCCAAATGTCGAGCTTTTTTGTGTACCCAGTTTTTTTCAAATGCGCCAAAACTGTTTTGTGGTCAATTTCCAGTTCTTCAGCTACGTCGTAACTACTGATATGCCGATCTTGCTCCACTTTTTCAAAAATGGCATCCATTTTATCCGTAATAGGGCGACCAAAGCGACGTGCATCTTTGACATCAAAATTTCCGGATTGAAAACGCTTAAACCAAATTTGTGCTACTCTCACAGACACTACACTAGGTCCTTATAAGCATTTTTACCTTTTTTGTAGTAAAATTTTAAAATGTATCGAATTTCTTCATTAGATTCACTCATCTTGACGGTACGAAAAACAAATGAAAATCACACATTTTCCTAATTTGAATTTGGAATTATGTTCTTTAAAATTTAAACTTTCAATGATACCAAAACCAGCCAGATACAAATAGTATAGCCAAAGAGATTTTATTACAAGTTCATACATACTATAATGCGAAAAGACTTTTTCCCCAACCTAATATAATACCTTACCTTATTAATCAACTACCTATACCATTGAGGGACGAACTAACTCAGAAAAACATAAAAAATAAATTAAAGCAATATTTCTTGCAAAATATAAATACCTAACCCTAATGAGAACCCTTATGAGAAGCAAAAATAACACCTAACTCTAATAGCAAAACAAAAAATTAATTAGGATTAAACTTTTTAGCAAAAAATAAAACCGACTTCTAATACAAAACACTACAAAGTGAAAAATAACTTTAATTTTGGAAGTCGGTGTCTTTGGTTTTGTATTTTCGTTTTTTGCCACCGACTTCCGAAATTAAAGTTATTTTTCACTTTGTAGTGTTTTGTTTTAGAAGTCGGTTTTATTTTTTGCTAAAAAGTTTTTATTTTTCACTTTTTAGTTGTGGAACCTACCCCACACAAATTCGAATACATAATTGAGCACAATAATTGTAGATATAGCCATGTAAATAACAGTGATAGGAAGTTATTAAAACACCATCACAACATCCATATAAAATAAGTGGGAAATATACGCATTATTGAAGCTAACTCAAAAACTCCTCGAGCAAAGTTAATAAAATTTCTATGGGACCACCTCGGAAGTATACCCTTTCAAACAAAGAATTTTCCAAATCGGTCCATCCGTCTTTGAGTAATCGCGTAACAAACATACAAAAAAAAAAACATACAGACGAATTGATAACCTCCTCCTTTTGGAAGTCGGTTAAAAATTAACTATTACTAAAAACATACTACCTTGAGGAACAACCTGTATCTGCTCAAAAACATTCCTCCACCACTTCTGTTTTAAAGCCGGGCGGTCAGATTGGTCACCCGTGTTTGCTCGCTAATGGTATTGGATAACTGTTACTATTTAGCTTACACCCTCTTTGCAATTTTATATGTTAACCAAGTACCTTCTTAATTTGTATAAATTATGTAGTCGATGATTTTGGTGCACGGTAAAACTCTAATGAGTTTATGTTGGCACCAATTTTAATATATGAACTATGGAACGAATAAATAAATAAATAAAATAAATAACTAACTTTTGCCTGCAGCTTCTCCCACGTTGAGGTTGGAAAGTATCCCACTGGAACTACGGCAGAAAGAGCGTCCTTTGTCCTGATTCAGGTCACGGTCTACCGGTGTGCTAAATATCATCGGAATTCCGTTCAGTCGTTGAGGTATCAAAAGGTATCAGACAAACAGAGTTAATTTCATATCTAAACACATACATAATAATAATGAATCTGGTGTTTGTGTAGATTGAAAATATAAAAAGGTGTGGTTAAAATTAAGGTTTTGGTACAGACCATTAAACTGGACCACTTTTTCGATAGGAACAACATTGTAATCACGAAAAAATAATCAGTCGTCCCATACATTTGGGTCGAGTAGTTATTGAAGTTTAGAGGAGCTCGTGGCTAAGTAATAACAGCCGCACTAATCAATCCATCAGATTAAGCTACGCTTGCCGGGGTTGGTCTGTGGATGGGTAACCATCTTTTCATACCGAGACTCCTCCGTGCCTCGGAAAGCACGTTAAGCCGTTGGTCCCGGCTGTCATTCGTGGATCTTTGACAGTCGTTACGGGTTGTCAGAAGTCCGAAAGTCTTACCAAGGGGTATCGTATTACCCAGTAACTGGGTTGTGGAGGTCAGATAGACAGTCGCTTCATATAAAATACTGGTATTCAGCTGCATCCGGTTAGACTGGAAGTCGACCCCAACATAGTTGGGAAAAGGCTAGGCAGATTGATTTTGAGGTATTGAAGTTTTGTATTGGACGACTGATTTTATTTTTTTCACGATTACGATCTTGGTCCTATGGAGAAAGTTGTATAGCTTGATGGTCTGTACCTTTCTGATACATCATGAAAAATAGAGCTAGTCAGTGAAGTCTTCTCGTGCCTCCACGAATTACATTTTTAATGCGTTGTAAAATGGTTTCAATTGGTGATTCTTTGTTACGTAAATGTAATAGCTGACTGGCTAATTACATTTGTTTGACGGCATAAGTTACATTCTTAATAAACATGAAGTTCATGCAGATTCGAGAGAACTGGGTTGTAGAAGTCAGATCAGCTGCATCCAACAATCGTCCAGTCCAACGTAACATAGTTAGGAAAAGGCTTTCTTGAATGGCATCCTTTCTTTTCGCATATTTTTTTGGCATAATAATACTTTACCATAATTGTTTTTGGCATACAATTTATTTATGTTGACATAATTATCTTGTAGTTTAATTTACCTGACCTGAAAAGCCTAACTCTAGACGGTCGACGTCAGGGGCACACCGCAGTTCGGTTTAGTTACGTTCCTTTTTATGCTTTAAATAATTACGCGTAAAAATGTTATACGAAAATATAATTAGGAAAAACAAAAAAATGCCATGTTATATTATGGCTTAAAATTGTATGCAAATGGATAGTGAACCTTCTTGAATATTTATTTTACTTTTTCTTTTTTATGCCGTTTATTGAGTTTCAACACGACAAGTTATGTAATTTAGGTTAAAAAAAAATGTAAACCTATCGTATATTTTCACTGTTTTTATTATATCTGTTAATCTGTGAACAGCGTTGTGAGCTGCAATATTGTCTAAAAGTTTTGTGTATTTATTGTTTCTGTGTTTTATATTGAAGCTGTTAGTTGTTCCTTTTGAATAAAACAAAATAACAATAAAACTTTTCAAATATAAAAAGCTATTGGTCGACGAAACACCAAATGGAAGGATCACTTCCACTTTCCCTAAAAAGGAAACCTCACCCTCATCTACGGAGCGAAAACGTGGTCGTTAACGAAATGTCAAAAGTATTTTTGGAGTCAAAGTCACAGACCGCATTCGGAACAGCATACTTCGTTCCAAAATACAAATCGCAGACGTGGGCAACACAGCCGCCAAAGTAAAGTGGAATTGAGCAGGCCACAACTGCCGTATGTCGCAACAGAATTGAGCAAAAGTAGCCACTGACTGGATTCCGAATAACAGGAATCGGCGACGCGGTAGGCCCAGAAAGAGATGGCGTGACGAACTGGACGCCTATCTAAAGGATTGGCCAGATGTAGCAAGAGACAGGAAACAATGGACGGATGGAAGGGAGGCCTTTGCCCTGCCTATCTTTATTATAATATATAATTCCCCTGTACGTGTGTTTGTCACCGAACTCCTCCTAAACGGTTGGACCGATTTGGATGCAATTCCTAGTTCTAGCGGATCCCATCAGTTAGTGCTGACATCTCTATATGAGGTGCGCGTGGAAGACAATGATCCGTCGATCCAGGCCTGGTCTTTACCGGACAGCGAGCTACCCATTGCTCACCGTCCGCAAGCCCGCGCCTACGGTGGCCTGGAATGGCTCTCAATTCCGGACGCCCAGGGCATCTCCTGCGGTGACTAGGGCCGTGAGGGCGCAAAGATTGCCTCTCCCTCACGCGTTCCGCCTCCTCCTTCGCGAGCATTACTGCTTCGCAGAAGGAGGTGACGGCATCCCATGCACTTTCGCTCCATACCATGGCCTGGACTAGAGCCGGAGGCGAAAGATCGCCGCCGCCTATCGCCTCCGCGAGGACGTGGCGGTGCTCTGCCCAAGCCGGGCAGACCTCCACCGTTTCTTCCAGGCGATTCACACAATGGTACCTCCCGAAGCAACCGTGTTCGGTGAGGACCTGCGTCAGGCGGAAGGTGAGGACGCCGTGGGGCCTCTCCAACCACTCCTTAAAGAGGTGACATATCGCCGCAATTGTGACGTGGCCACCCAGTAGTAGCCTGGAGTCTGGATTAATGCCCGGTCGATGGCAATAGGCTCGCCCATTACATAGGTCTACATGGCGAAAGGTGGGTGTACTATAGATTCACCTCTGTCTGACCCTTCGGGGAATCAAAGCTTCGTGTTATATTTATCATTTACTACCGTCTGTCAAATTAATCAAGTATTCCTGAAATAGGTTTAGGAGTTGAAATTCAAAACTTATTGCATACTATTGTGCAGCTAAATTGGCTGCCAACAGCCGGCGAAGTTTAGCCGGTAAACCAATTCGTAAATTAATGGTTTGCAAGTTTTCTGACTGAAACTTTTCAAATTATCCACTCTCGGTATTTTTGCGACGATGTGCCTTTTGATAGTGTTGCGGTTGAGTCATTGTCTGTTCTTAATAGGTGGTTTTAAAGAGAGCGATTGTTTTAGGTTGCGCATTCACGAGTATTGAACATAAGCTTACCTAACACGTTCCGGGTCATTACGTCAGCTTCGCAGGGCGGGTACAGAAATCCAATGCGATGCGGCACAACGCCTGTCCACAATTGTCTTAGAGCCTCAATGAAAGCCACTACGTCGAAAACCGGGCGCCAGCAATGGAAGTTTCATGAACGTGACGTACTTGTGTCATAGTGCGAGATATCTTAGCCTTGTGCTATCACGGAATAAATAAATGATGATAGATGTCGCATGTCTTCGATTTTTTTGTTCTAGAACATGCCGGCTTCCTCGCAATGTTTTCATTCACCGTTTTGAGAGCAGCGGTGATGAAATAATTTACACAAAGTAAAGCGCCTGTCAGAGTTCGAACCTACGGACTTGCGGGCGGCGAGCAATGGGTAGCTCGCCGTCCGGTAAGGACCAGGCCCGGGTCGACGGCGCGTTGTGTTCCACGCGCGCCTCAATGAGATGTCAGCACTAACTGATGGGGTCCACTAGGGCCGATGCCTGTCAGGGTCACATTTTGTTTGTAAGAATTTACCGAGGACCTGGCACAGTTAAATGAAGGAACACGGGTGGGTTTTAGTCAGTAAACGTGTGACACGCCCTCCCGCTCCACCCAGAGCGGGAGAAGTTATTTGATGATTTCCCATCCACAAAAAAAAAGTGTTATTGCTAAACTTTTTTCCAAACAAACATGACAGGCCAGTTGGCGTGGTTGGTTAAGATACCACCTATCACGCCGCAGGTCGTGGGTTCGATTCCCATCCAGGACAAACATTTGTGTGCATGAACATGTGTGTGTGTCCTGAGTCTGGGTGTAAATTATCTATATAAGTATGTATTTACAAAAAAAAAAAGTAGTATATGTAGTATGTATATCAGTTATCTGGTTTCCATAGTACAAGCTCTGCTTAGTTTGGGACCAGACGACCGTGCGTGAAAAATGTCCTAGGATATTATTACCAAAATTTTCGATTTTTCTTAACAAATTACGCATTTGAAGTTACAAAAGGCAACGAATATCAAACGCACACTACCACAAGTACGCATACGCGTACCTGCAACCTACAACTCGTAAGTCGTGGCAATTACCACTAGGCCATCCAATAACATAAAAAAAACCCTTATGAACTACTAGAAAAAACCTAAAATAGACCTAGATTCCGCTGGCATATACGACAGTCTGTGTAAAGGTAACGTGCTAATAGGTCGTTCGGTCGATTTCCGCTTCGGAACTCTCGCTCGGAACAAAAATAATTGCGGCCTTCGGAAATACAGATGTCTGTGTGTTTCAGGTGTTCTAGCTCTAGACGAACGCGCGTCCTAAACTTAACACAAATACAAACGATTTTTGAATCGATAATACAACTATTGTATAGCATAATCAGCCTAGAACATACCCACAGCTGGAACACAGCTTCCTCTTTCTATGAGAGGGAGTAGGCCGTGATCCACCACGCGGGCCCAGTGCGCATTGGTGGATGTCACTTGTCTTCGTATTTTTGCTTCTAAGACACGCCGGTTCCCTCACGATGTTTTCCTTCACCGTTTTGAGAGCATTGGTGATGAAATATTTTATACAAAGTAAAGAGCCTGCTTGAGTTCGAACTCGGTAAGTTGTGGCCGTTATAGAGCCAGATTCCAGGGCCGTTAGACCTTACATATTTTCTGATTAACAATATGTATGGGATAGTGTTAGTATGTACTTTGAACTTGCGCATACCTGCTAGCCTGGGCCGACGGCCTATTGGACCTAGTTATGCAGAAAGCAGCCATATGCCACTTACACATCTCTGTTATACACTTTCTCAGGATACTCACACACACTGGTAATTTCCATGATCTTTTTGTATTTTTCATTTTTATATTTTGTTTCTCAATTCAACCTTAGTTAAGTACGGCATTGATATGATGGCCCAAATCACAGGCATCAAGCCGCGGGAGGGCCCTGGTGACCTGTAATACAGGTTTTTGTATAAACCTACTTCAGGCACCAGTCTCTCACAATGTTAGCTTATTGTTCGTGCGCTATTGTTAACTATTAGCACTATGTACATACATAACTTGTGTCGAGAAAATAAACGTTTTATATTATTATTATTATTATTATATGGCACTATTTCCAAAAAAAACACAGTCATACTAATTTCGCCATACAAGATTTATTGCAGAAACAGCCATGTCGATATCTCTATTTATCACGGAGATATGAGCCGTCAAATGCAGCCTTGTCCATACATCCATAATGCAACCATCGACAGAAATATGCTTGTAACTCTGTTTGTACTTTTCTCGACATGGCTGCTTTCTGCATAACACGGTCCAATTATCAGGTGCTAAAGTTACGTAAAAATATTACTCACTTTTCTTAAAGTCTGACTTTTATATAATGTTTTACAAATATGTATTTTTTATTTTTTTATTTTATTTTATTTTATTTGAAAGGTACACCAACGACCTATTCACTAGGAATATTGACATAATAATAAATAACATATGTATTAAGTTATGGTGAATTAGTCACTTACAGGCGTACACAGCACTTACATGAAAAATAGCCTCTTAAATATATGTTTTAACAAGATTTTTTACTCGTAGTGAGAATAGAAAAATTAATTAGAAACAAAAAACAAAACAAAATCATAATCGATATTAGAATCAATAATTAAAATCAAAGTTATCATTAGAATTAAAATTAAAGCATTAAGATTAAAGTAAAAAAAAAAGAAAAAACAGTAAAATTCATATTTGATATTCAAAACAGTAGACGCAATAACGAATGCAACAAGAGAACAATCCAAAAAAATTTTCAAAAAATTGTTCAAAAAATTGGCTGGCCGCACATGTGGCAAAAAACTAAATAATAATAATAATAAACAATAGGGACTCAAAAGTAAGTTATGAAGTTATGTTCCGTAACTAATAGTTAAAAGTTTTCTGCGAAATTGGGAAAATGAGTCAGCAAGTATATCAATATTGTTGCTGATATCAATTTTATTATAATTAGCCATTAGTCGACTTAAGGGGGCATTGAGACCAAGGTTGGTTCTAGATAAGGACGGTGCAAAGGTATTTGTTTTACGCAGAGATCTAGTTATGGTACGCCTAGGAACAGTTATATTAATTTCTGATAATAACTCAGGTACATCCACCAGGTTATGGATGATTTTGTAAAACAAGAGCTGATCAGAAGTGCTTCTACGTTGTTCTAGTGGTAACATACTGAAGTGATTAAGCCTTTGGGAATAATTAGCGTCATGAGGGCAACTACGGCTTCTAAAGCGTAAGTACCTGGTGAAAGCCCTCTGAATACGTTCAATCCTGTTAATATGGACACGATATATGGGATTCCAAACTGGAGATGCGTAGTCCAGTATGCTTCTGACAAGGGTGTAGTAAAGCACTTTTAGTGTGGATATGGACCGAAACTCCGAACAAGTTCTCTTCACAAAACCCGACATTTTTGACGCTTTGGCTACAATCGCGTCAATATGATTGACAAAAGTTAGCTTGCTGTCGAGATGGACACCCAAATCACGGATGGTATCAACCTTTTGCAGAGGAACCCCATTCAACGCATAAGATGATGCTCGTACTTCGTGCTCGTATTGTTAATAATTAATAATCAATACCCTCAGACACTTCACTTTGTAATTGTATTTTTTTAATTTGTTTTTTTCTTAACATATCTTGTAATTAATTGTGTAAGCCCAACGGGTAGGCTTTTTGAGCGCTTTTTCTATTTGTAACACCTACTGTACCAAAACACCACACAAATAATTGATTTGATTTGATTTGATTCCCGTCGGCGGTTTTTTCCGCTAGACGCTTTAAAGCTTGCAAAAAAATGACGTCATCTTACTTATGTAAGAGATGATTACTCTTACTCAAGAACAGCTAACTAGTTTAAACGGATCTTGAAGTCGTTACCCCAAGTTCACAAAGTATAAACTGCATTTACGATATCTCAGGGGATAGGTAAATAATATGAAACATCAAGATATACAATCATTCATGTAATATCTTTGTCAACATAAAAATTGAATATCCACACCATACCATCACATCTCATAAGTATTCTCCAAATAATATTAAGTGATTATGTTGAGCTCCTTAAGTTCTGAGTTGAGCTGCGCGATTACTGACAAATGCGTGCACTGACTGGGCAGGCCCTCTCAATCTGTGTGGTTCTTTCCTCAAAAGACCATTTCAGACACCAATCTACGAGTACATGGTCTTCACATGAAGTGACCAAGATTATGTCTGGACTTTATAAGAGAGTGTGACCTCTGAGTTTGTTTCGGCCTTTCTTCTCAGAGTAGTCGGATAGGAAACGCCGACCTCATCTAGTTTAAAAAAAAACATGATTGACTTGTACAAACCTACTTACAGAAATAAAATCATTTATTTATTTATTTATCATAATCATAAGTATTTATCTTCCTCATTTCTAACTGCTTTTGTATGCAGTCAGAAATGAAGAAGATAAATACCTATGTATCCGTAATTATGTCAAAAGTCAAACAAAGAGCAGCGCGCACAGACAACACATACGCCCTGGCTGGCTTTAATTTATTAAGGCACCCACAGGCAAGCCCGGCTAAACACCCGACAACCTCCTAGGTTGACCTGCGAGATGCCAAACCCAAAAAAAGAACGACATCGCGGTAGATCAAGACTAAGATGGAGGGACGAACTTGACTCCTACCGAAAGGACGAGCCCGCAATGGCAGAGGACAGACGTGTGTGGGAAAGGGCGAGGGCAACGAAGGACTTTGCCCAGCAGTGAGACATTGCGGGCTAAATAGATATAAAGAGAGATGCCAAACTTAAACCTTGAAAAATATATGGTTAAACTGATGTTAATACTGGTAGTAGCTTTACTCCGTGTTTATTAAAATGGTATCTAGGTGTGTATTATTTTCTGATATTATCTATTATTCTATTATTTTTAGTGTCCAGTAAATACTTAGGTAGGGATATTAATGAATATCTATAATGAATAGATACTGGTGGTAAGTTCAAATATTACTGACAGGCAGAAATATGTAAGATTTCAACCGCTAATAACTACGAGACTTTTAATGCTAGAGTAATGGTTGATCATTCAAAAGATAGGTTATATTTATAACAATTATAAGGCCGGATATTATTTGCCTTTGACGTCACACTGCGAGTGCACGCGCATGCGCGCGACCCTCTACTTTTCACTATGTGTCGATATATCAATTCGTATATAGCGCAAAAATTTGTTTAGCTAGATCAGTTATTCTGGTGTCTTTATCAATAGTTGACAAAGCATTACCAGGACCTAAAGAGAAACAACAGAAATATTGATCAAAATAGGGTTAAAAATTAATATTTTTTTTATTTTTTTTTATTTGTGATGGGTTTGCTCTTGACTCTAGTCTAGGTCAGAGGTGACAGAGACAAAGTCGACGATGGAGTGAGCTTACCCAGAAGAAGCCTGTTCACTCTCATTTTGAAGAGATTAGGGTTGTATACGTTCGGAAACACAGACGCAGGTAGTGAGTTCCACTCTTTTGCTGTGCGCATTATAAAAGACATTTGGAAGCGCTTAGTACGAATTGGTGGAATAGCAACCAGGTAGGGATGGTAACTGGCAGTGCGTCTAGATGTCCGATGGTAGAAGGGGGCCGGTGGAATGAGGTCGTGGAGTTCTCGGGCACACTCTCCGAAGTTGACAATAGCAAAATACAAACATATGAAGTTGACAATAGCAAAATAATGTCAGATGTCATCTCATATCGGCCGTAAATCTGCTCAGAAATGAAAAAAAAACGCAATCGAAGAAAGCCTGCATCAAAAGAAATGCAATGATTCTAAAAAGTCTAGTGCTAAGCAAATATACAATAGCTATAGCAGTGTCAGAAACTGTAAGAAAACCTGTTGCAAAGAGCAAAAATGTTTAAGATGTCGTCTCATATCGCTCGAAGCTTTAAGAGGATTGTGAAGCGCCGATACGCGGCGCGATTTTTAGAGGCAATTGCCTACATTTCATACAATTATTTACATAAATATTGTTTCGGGCGATAACGTTTTTACTCCCGTAAACCTTTAGGAAATGAGACAATTTTAATCTCATTACATTCAGTACACTTTAATCTAGGTCTGTACTTTTTTCGTTTTTAGTATTTCAATTTAATTTAATTTAAAAAATAAAAATGCTCGAGGATGTTTTTATGTCAAAAATATAGATATTTAGATGCTAATAACTTATATTCTATACAACATTTCTTTATAATAAAAACGTGCGGACCTAGTTTTTCATTATACCAACAACATTTCCAAAAATTATGAAAATTAGACTATGTTTACGGGGAGAAAAACGTTATCTCTTTTTGTATGAAAATTTACAGCTTCACAATCCTCTTAATGATGTATCCTCAGAACATGATGTTGACTTATTTTGTACTAAGATAAGCACAGTAAGGACGCTCTTAGCCGAATATTTTTTTGTGAATGACGCGCCGGTTAGTGGTTCTTCAACTTATATGTAGCAACTTAGATCATAAATACAACTAAGCTATTTACGTGTGTACCTACACCATGAACATTAACTGTTCGACTTTAAGTAATCGATATGTTATACATATATCTGTGGAGGCTTGTTATTAGCAACCTGATTATGTGTTGTTGTTACCTATTTTATTTGTAATTAATCTGTAAGCCTTCTTAAAAGTAATAAAAAAAAATCTGCTCAGAACTGATAAATATCATAATCGGTGAAAGCTTACTTTATAAGGAATGCAATGAGCCTACTGTCGAGCAAAAATTACGATGGCTACGGCAGTATCGGAAACCGTAGTAAAATTTCAATCTGTTTTCATGAAAACAAACGGCGCGGACTCGAATTCCGCCTACTAAATGTTTTTTTCTTTAAAAAAAATATAAGTATACCCACTGCTGAACAAAAATCTATAAAAATATTCTTGTAAAACTATCAATTCACAAATAATACTTTTTCATCCTTTATTGATCCACTATTAGTCAGAAGTCTCCACCATAGATCGAAATAATAATAAAAATAAAAAAACCAGCCAAGAGCGTGTCGGGCCACGCTCAGTGTAGGGTTCCGTAGTTTCCCGTCCGTAAAAATATAATAAAATATGTAAACGAATTTAAAAAAAATGCTTGCATATACGATTATACTGCAAACATAGTCCAGAAATTATTTTGTACAACTTTTTGTCTTTTTTGTACAAAAACTGTTGTTTCCATCAAGTTCAAAATGATTTTCCTAGAAAGTCCTTATAAAGTTCTACTTTTCAGATTTTTTTCATAATTTCTAAACTTATGGTTCAAAAGTTAGAGGAGGGGGGACACATTGTTTTTTACTTTTGGAGCGATTATTTCCGAAATTATTGACATTATCAAAAAATGATGTTAGTAAACCCCTATTCATTTTTAAATACCTTTCCAACAATATATCACACGTTAGGGTTAAAATTAAAAAAAAATCACTTCCCACTTTACATATAGGGGGGCTACCCTAATAAAACATTCTTTTCCAATTTTTATTTTACCACTTTGTCGACGTGATTCAAAATCAAAATCAAAAGTCATTTATTCAAACTAGGCTGAGAATCAGCACTTTTTGAACGTCAAAATTACATAAGACAGTCCCCCAAAACGCCCGCCCTTCACCACTTCCTAGTGCTTTAGCTGGGGAGAAGAAGTGGCGCAACAAACTCCCCAGCAGCACAGCTGTCTGATATACATATTGGTACCAAATTTCAGCTTTCTAGTGCTAACGGTCACAGAGATTAAGCGATGACGGACAGACGGACGGACAGACAGACATGGCGAAACTATAAGGGTTCCTAGTTGACTACGGAACCCTAAAAACGACACCCTGTTCCCTGTACGTTGCTTTCTCCGGCCAATCTCTAATATCCAATTTCAAATAATCCTGCCACGAATGCCACCACTAATCCTATTCAAATCGGTAACGTACCTTTTACTACGCGGCACGCTCACACTTGGCCGTCAGCCAGTCTACTCCTCAACGTACGTATTGCCAACAGGGGCTTTCCTGTCCATCCATCTTGATCATCCTGGCTTACCAGACGCATTCCTACAGATTTATCTACCAATATTTAATAACTGTGAGTAACAAATGCTGCCATAGCGTCTATATTCTATGGTGGATTAAGGTTATAGTTGTAAACAAAGATGGCGTTTGAGCATAGACAATCGATTGAGTATTAGGAAATTCGGATTAGGTAAAAATAGATTTGTTATTATAATATGCGTGGAGCATTCAAAGGATCTGAATAGCGCCTAGCTTGGTTCTGGTGTTTTTGATGACGATAATAATATTTTGGTTCATTTTATAACCGGCTAACGCACGGGTCGATCGAAGGTTAAGCTACTCCTGCCAAGGTTGGTCCGTGGATGGGATCTATAATTTCATACCGAGACCCCGCCGTGCCTCGAAGAGCAGGTTAAGCCGTTGGTCCAGGCGACGAGTATCGGCTTTCATTCGAAGATCTTTGAGTCGTTACGGGTAGTCAGAAGCCCGAATCTGACAACCAGTCTTAGCGTCGTCTTGGCGTCGTGTTGCTCAGTAGCTGGGTTGTGATCGTTGTGGCAGTTGCTCCATTTATAATACTGGTATTGCATCGGGTAGACTGGACGTTGACCCCAACATAGTTGGGTAAAAGCGGCAGCTGATGAATTATTAAGTCCAAAATTTGACGTAAAATTACCTCAATTTCCAGGAACTCCTAGTCACCCTATCCACCCTACTCCGAGGATCGGTCTACGAGCGTCTCCGCTGGGCCTTCCGTCTGTATGACGTGGATGGTGATGGTGCCATCACGCGGCAGGAACTGGCAGAGGTGGTGGTGGCTGTGCATGAGCTGCTGGGCAGGAGGGCGCCGCCGGGGTCACCGGCTGCGAGGTTGGACGATGCTAAGGCCAATGAACAGGTGAGGGTTTTTAACGGGCAGTATTTTGGAGTGGCTCAGAGAGGTCCTAAGTCTTTATGGCGTTCTTTTCTCGTTGAGGCAATAATGTAAAATGACTGACCGACTGTCCTTGAAAGTAGATAAATGGAGATTTGTAAAACTAAAAACCTCATCTGCTGGTCTGTTATCGGCAAAGGTGATGAATTATCATTCGTCACCGTGACGGTCGACAGCGGAGAATGGATGAAGAAAACGTGGTGCGCCGACCCCACGTAGCATGGGACAAGGGGGGAAAGATGATGAGATGTTTTACTTTAACATTTTGGCAATTTGCCCGTTACATTAGCTATCGTAATATAAAATATGACAATAGCTAGCTTATAATATGTCATGTAGTATAGATTAGCTGTACTGAGCTGAGCTGATTAGCTAGTTAGTTAAATTGGGGGGCTTAGGCATATTAGTAGGCCTTCATAAATCATCACTTGTGTAAGCTTTTTTAAGCCCCTTATAAGGCCTTATTAGGTATGAGGAACAGGGTGTAAAGTTCACTCATCCTCCATAGAAAAGGGAGGGTCCTCTGACCAGATGGGTGTCTGGTGGTGGTGTTATGTCAGGACATTGCCAATTCGCGCGGTAAACTCTGCTTGCGCGATGCAGGATTTTTTGCGTAGTTCGCATGTGGCGTTGTAGATGCCGCCACAGCCTCATCAAAATCAAAATTTCGACATTACTTTTATGAAACTCACGATTAATTTTAGAACCCAATTTTGCAGTTAGTAACACCTGAAATCAGACTTCATCAGTCTCCAAAAACGGGACTCCTAAAAACTAAAATAACCCAGTAGACAATCCTTCACCATAACCTCTCAACTTCCAGGTGGACCGCGTCTTCAGGAAGCTGGACCTAAACCAAGATGGTGTCATCACAATCGAAGAGTTCCTGGAATCATGTCTGAAAGATGACGTTATAACCAGGTCACTGCAGATGTTCGACACAGGCCTATGACGGCAGACTGACGCAGCGCATGCGGCATCACCCGTCAGGTATCGGTACTGTGTTTCTTGAAAATAACCTTTGTTTTTTTACTGCTAAAGTGTAATTCAACTTTTTACTGGAGGAGAAATTGGGGAGTAGTTTTTTTTCCGTAGGAGTCCGAAATCACCCTTAATCTTCTCGAATCGGAGGATCCATGAAAATTTATAAAGATCTAATAAAACTTGTTTAGTTAATTTCTATAAAATCATTCGCAGTGTAGGAAGAGCTTTGGAAGAGGAAGGTTTATTCTGTATTAGTTCTATAAATAAAACTCTCCAAATGAATGGAATCCCTGAGGATCACCCGTTTGACCTGCTCTGTAATCCGCCCGACCGAAATTCGGTACTGTCGTGCATCGGTACTGTGTTTCTTGAAAATAACGTGTTTTTTTTTTTTTTGAGAATCATATATTATTTATTACAGTAAGAAACTCTCTCTCAAACAATCTAACACTAAAATAAGTTACAAAAATAATATCCTAACCAACTAAAACTATAAAAAAAAAACTATCTTTGGAAGAGGAGGGTTCATTCGGTATTAAAGTCCTATAAACAAAACTGGATGAATGGAATCCCTGAGGATCCCCCGTTTGATCTACTCTGTAATCCTCCCGGCCGAATTTCGATCACGGTGGCCAATCTCAACAGCGATTATCCAAGTGCGCAGGAGATATTACAGTGCAGAAGTGCGCAAATACTGGTGCACTCCCTCATTCCTCACTCTTATAGTCCAAAGGGACAGCAAACCGACACGAGACACGAGCTGACCTGCGCTATATTGAGAGCAATGTTCTTTGCAGTGGGCTCAGGGGTTGATTTCCTATAAAAACATGATTGTCTTAGTGCACCTCTCTAAGGAACCTTTCCAACCTTACCAATTCGTTAATATCTTCTTTATACCGGTTTATACTAGTCTATGCCCGCGATTTCGTCCGCATCAAATGTCTTGTCCCCCCGACCCACTCCGGCGCATCGCGTCGCATGCCCACACTATTACTTCGTTTTCCCTTAGCGTTCTTTCTGACTTTTTTAGTTTTTTCTCGGCTCCTGAGAGTCCTCGCGTGATGATAAATAACCTATAGCCTTCCTTAAGAATTCGGCTATCAAATGCAAAAAAAAAAAAAAATATCTAATCCGACAAGTGGTTCCAGAGATTTGCGTGTTCAAACATACAAACAAACAAAACAACTGTTCAGCTTCATTATTAGTATAGATTATCTTCTTCTTTTCTATCAAGCCAAGGTCGAACTTGTCTTTATGTGATTTTTTTTTTTACTATGATAACACAAAATCTACCCTCCACAGGACCGTAGTAAAGCGCCGCAGCGTGCGAACGGTGCACATCCGGCGCTGCGCTTGCGCGCGCGACGCGGGCTACATCCGCGCGGCGGCCGCGTGGCTGCGTGGGCGCCGCTACGCGCACTACCTGGCCGCGCTCGACGCGTTCTACAGCCGCGTCGTACGCCCTAGGATTAGAAGCGTGTTGCTGCTGCAATTTTAGCCGCTGTTCCCGTCTGGAAGGTCTTTTAGACTTTCTGGATTTGAATGGTTTTTTGGAAGGATTTCGACTCTGCCCTTTGGCTTATATCGTGCATTTTCCGGTTTTTAAATCCATTGTTTTCTGGTTTTTATGAGGGCTTGTAGTAGACCACTACAAAATAATATTGTTTTACAAAGAAATAAAGAATATTCTTTAATTGGGTATGAGTAACAAAATACATTATAAAACTTTTAAAGAACAAAAATTGGTATTGTTTTAAAAACCGCAAGAACCGTGTCGGTTTTATTTAAAAACCGGTGAAATCAGGTTGGAACATGATGAAATAAAGCTCGGTTGACCGTTAAAAATCAACAGTCATGTCTTCAAACTAGGCTGAGAATCAGCGCTTTTCGAACGTCAAAATGACATAAGACAGTCCCCCGGCACGCCCGCCCTTCACCACTTCCTAGTACTTTAGCTGGGGAGAAGAAGTGGCGCAACAAACTCCCCAGCAGCACAGCTGTCTGTTAATCCTCTCTATACATATATACCACAAAGTTCCTTTATAGGTCTTAGTATCTTATTATTTAGAAACAGTTAAAAACCTTCTAATAACGTAGGTACCTAAGTATTCGGATTCTCAAGAATAAAAAACAGAACCTCTGAATATTAATATATTTAATTAAAATCTATTTAATTTACCTATTAATAATTTTTAATTTCGTTTTGTTTATTTCTTAATAGTATGGTTTTTAAAAACTTAGTAATAATGTTAAATACTGAATATAATTTTAAATACTTGTAGATATTTAAAGTAGTTTTTTTTTTTTAATAACTATTTTCAAGGAGTCGGATCCTCTTGAAAATCAGTATGATTTATTAAATATCCCAAAACTATTAAATTACTATTTACGTATAAGCGTTACGTAGCATCTTTCAAGGATTGATCCTTAGATTTAAAATTTTAAAAAGGAAATAGAGTATCTAGATTTAAAAACCAGTTAGATAACGAACTTTTTGCTATTATTTATATTCCAAGCCTGTTCTTACATTATGTTTTATTTCATTAGAAAAAAAAATTAAAATCATTTACATGGTTGTGTACCTAACTTGTATTTTTTTTTTTACTTAAAAAAATCTAAGCAACAGGGTAAGATGCCGCTCCTAAGGTATAATGACATCTCGAAATAATTTAGACGTGTGTTATACAAAAAATAAAAGAATTTTGGATGTGCTTACCACGATAATGATATTTTTCGAAATCAATCTTATTTATTTCTAAGATTCTTTTGGCTTTTTTGGTCCAATTTATCGATTTTTATAATGATCTTTAACGAGCTTTGGCATCCTTTTGGGCGATCACTTTACAATTTATTATTTTGGTCAATTTTTCTTAGTTTTTTTTTTTTTTTTTTTAAGTGAAAACTTCACGCCCACTTTACGATCATTCTGAACTGGGAACGGTGACTCTGAATCGTGTATACTTCGCTCCACTCGGTCGGTGACTCTGAATCGCATATACTCGGCGCTGAATTGCGTATACTCAGCTCTAGTCGGTTGGCGACGGTGAATCGCATATACTCGACTCCAGTCGGTTGGTGACTCTGAATCGCGTATACTCGACTCCAGTCAGTTGGTGACTCTGAATCGCGTATACTCGGCGCTGAATTGCGTATACTCAGCTCTAGTCGGTTGGCGACGGTGAACCGCATATACTCGACTACAGTCGGTCGGTGACTCTGAATCGCGTATACTCGGCTCCAGTCAGTTGGTGACTCTGAATCGCGTATACTCGACTCCAGTCAGTTGGTGACTCTGAATCGCGTATACTCGGCGCTGAATTGCGTATACTCAGCTCTAGTCGGTTGGCGACGGTGAACCGCATATACTCGACTACAGTCGGTCGGTGACTCTGAATCGCGTATACTCGGCTCCAGTCAGTTGGTGACTCTGAATCGCGTATACTCGGCTCCAGTCAGTTGGTGACACGGAATCGCGTATACTCGGCGCTGAATTGCGTATACTCAGTTCTAGTCGGTTGGCGACGGTGATTCGCGTACACTCGGCTCCAGTTGGAAGTTTTCACTTGTATCTTTTGGTCATAAACAAACACCCTCTTTTTTTCTTTGGAGCATGTATACGTTTCAATTTTGTTGGATAACGCTGTAATAATTAAAATAGTCATTCATAAAAAAATAAAAAAAACTATTGAAATAAACCAAGGAATTGAATAAAAAATATTATTTACGCATAGTACAATTCAAACAGTTTTTCGAACTCCATTTTATGAATGGACATTTTTTTAAATTACGAAACTGTCTTTACAAAAATCCACTCATACGCATTTAGACTGTGTGCACACTGGAAACTAAACAGTTTTATTTTAAAATACACAAAACTTTTTCACCAATATTTTAACAATTTTAACTATGTGACCGTTTAGTTGCGAGTGTGCACGCTATCATTATCATTGTTTTCTTACAGCAATAATCTGTCTAACTGCTTACAGGTAGTCTTGATACAGTCTGTGCACGGCCTTATTCCGGCCTTAAATCAAACCTTTTACCTGGTGTTTTTTAAATCTAAGCATAAACCTTAAAGCAAAATGTTTTTAAAATTGAACTCCAAGCAATTATCTGTCATATCACATACCTACTTAAGTTTTATTTATTTTAGTATTTTTTTTTTGTAAAATTAGTTTGTAAGCTTTGCATTTATTTTTGTAAATTTAGCTGCTTTTTTAAGTAAAAAAAAACTGTTGTGAATTTTGTTAAATTAAAAATTGTAATCTAGTCTTTATTTGTTTAATTGTAGTAATAACTGGAATTGCGTACCAATAAAATGGAAAAAGAAGATTGTTATCAAATATTTCAATAATCACAGAATTTTGTAGTTTTTATTTTAGTAAATTACCGAATACTCGATTAGTCGATTATCCTTAATATTTCTAGTCATTAGTACCTTAGCTAAATAACCATATTGATCTAGAAACAGAACTGGCTTTATTATCCAGTACGAGTAGGTAACAATAATTAAAATCTCGATAATCCACTGGATTCGAAAGATATTAAGGCGAAAGCTCCAAGCAGCCCGCGAAATTCAAATTTTCTTAAGTTTTTTTGCAATTTGCAGGGCAGTATCAGGTTGTAAGTTGATCTGAATATGATTCGCGACCGTAACTAATCTGTATTTATAGAATTATAATCATTAAAATCATCAATAGAACTCTCTAAGTTCATATAATCCTAATGAATAAATATTTCATGAAATCTTAATATTTAGGATAATACCATCTTAAATAGTTGTCGATTCTAATGATTATATTATAGAGGAGCTCGTGGCTAAGTAATAACAGCCGCACGGGTCGATCCATCAGGTTAAGCTACGCTTGCCGGGGTTGGTCTGTGGATGGGTGACCATCTTTACATACCGAGACTCCTCCGTGCCTCGGAAAGCACGTTAAGCCGTTTGTCATTCGAGGATCTTTGACAGTCGTTACGGGTCGTCAGAAGCCCGAAAGTCTGACAACCAGTCTTACCAAGGGGTATCGTATTACCCAGTAACTGGGTTGTGGAGGTCAGATAGGCAGTCGCTCCATGTAAAATCCTGGTATTCAGCTGCATCCGGTTAGACTGGAAGCCGACCCCAACATAGTTGGGAAAAGGCTAGGCAGAATGAAATGATTCTAATGATTATATATTTGTAAATACGCGTACATAAACATGTTACGGTCGTGAAACTTACTTTAATCAACATACATCCTAATACTAATTTGCAAATTGCAAATAAATAAGAAAATTTTAATTTCGCGGGCTTCCTGGAGCTTCCCCTAATAGGAAACGCGGTCACGTGGTCGTTGGCGTTCATTCCATACTAGCATATATTCCTCTGTTATCTCCCTGGTTATTGCTAGACTTTTGGCATAATTAGACTGATTTTAGATGTTTTTTTTTTGGTTTTTGGCGCAGTTTTTTTTTACCTATACCTACTTAAACACATGATGACAAACAACTATTATTATTTAAAAAAATCAGCTGCTCCCTACATTTTGAGTAGTTATGCGACCATGAATGTATGATTTTTTTTCACGAATTCAGGTTTGGTCCCATTGTAAAAGTTGTTTGTTCGGTCACTACCATTACCAGTCACCCTATAATTATCGTAAAACATATTTAGAATAGTATCATTACCAGGAAGAACAGAGGCATATGTTAGCATGTAACGAACGATGCCAAAACCACGTGACCGCGTTTTTTCTTAAAATGTAAACGATTACTCGATTAATCTTACGCCACTAGTCAGTACATCACTATAGAAAAAAAAACTATTCTTAAATTAAAAATAATACAAAATGTAGTCACTAAATTGGAAGCGAATTTTAGTATTTTTATTGTTTTAATTTAACTTTAACTTCAATCGCTCAGTTTAATGCTTAAGATTTTATTTTAGGAACTATGAGCGTTAATCGGGCATCGATTTTTTTATCGATTTTCAAAATTTTGTCAGAAACAAAGACAAAAAAAATGCAAAATTACGGCGCCGTAAGATAAGGTTTTTGTTTTGACAAAAACATATCAACGGTCAACAAAAAAATCGACTCAAAAATAATAAATTACTCGATTAAACAAAAAAGAAATCGACGAAAAATCGATGCCAACGATGCAACCTATATCGTAGACTACATTCTAGGTAAAATGTCTTATGAATCCTAGTACATTATGTACTAAAATTATTGGATTTGACTGATTTCTCCTGAGGTGAGCTAACAGTTCTTGTAGCTGATTTTTTCTTAGACTTTATAGACTTTTGTGACTTCTTTGATGTAAGTAGTTAAGTTACATGATACAGATATAAAAAAAACAGGTAACAGAAAAAATATATAAAGTCGAATGTCGATTTTCTGGTACAGTTGGTTTATAAATAAATTCTATCATAATTAAAAAAATCCTTGACATTAATTAATACATCAAAAAAGTCACATAAAAAGAAATAATACATTTTTAGCGTACTATAGTTTAAATACTAGTAAGTATTATAGTAAAAATAATTTTATTAAATATACTATCAGTGTTGACAATTGTTATAATGTCGGATTCAATGGTCGTCTTTAAATATTTATTGTAAAATTATCAATTTTCGTTTATGGCCTCTATATTAACTGCCTCGTTGATGTTTTGGTCGCCAGCGCTACTGATGAGTTTTCCATCTTGAATGTCTCAGAAGCAGCTCGGAGTCTGGATGTGTGTCCGGTTGATGGCCATAGGCTTGAACATAACTGGCGACATGTGGGTGTACTATAGGCACACCTCTGTCTAACCCTTCGGGGATTACAGGCGTGATGTTTTGTTTATTTAATAATAAACTATCGTCTCCTCAATTCTCCTTTGTTCCGGGCCCGAAATAGTTTCACGGAATAACGTACCTATTTTAAAATGTACGGATCGGCTTTCCTAAGTAAGGCTTGGAAGCTAAATTGACATTCTATTGGGAGAATTTACAACAGCAGCGCTCTGAGCGGTCGTTTCCAGAACTAACGTCAAAGTTTGACATTTTTATGTGCAATAGAAAACAGGAAAAATAAACGAAAATTGACAATTTTCACTTCTCATAACCTTTAGACACGTTATAACTTACTCAGACCGAATTTAAAACAATGAAAAACTCATAATTGATAGAAAAAAAGAATGATTACAAAACAGGAATTGATTTTTAATTTGTACACACACTGCACGCCATGACAGATTTGTAAATTGTTTTTAAAAGCTCTTGAGGAATTTTCAATATTTTAGTAATTAATTATTATTAAGCCTAAGTAATTTATAAGTACCTCGATGTTAACCCTTCTTTCAAACTGAATTTTGTCGCTTAAAATTGACACTTCGTTTCAAGATGGCGGTTAAATAATTTAATAAATTGTTTTTAAACCTAAATATGTGTACAAAATTACCAAACTGCCATTGTTTAAGGCCTATATTTAATCGAACCTCTAATAACCCCCATTTTGCACCCAAAAAAAAATATTATTGACCACTAATATAATGATTGCGCCTCTTTTTGTGAGCCTCAAATAATTCCTACTCGGTGTCTTAAAAATACTAAATGGCCAAGTAAATGCGACCAACTTGGAGCACTCGCCAGCCACTTTGGTTGGTTCACAGTTCTAACCTAACCCGTTTGGTCGGGGTACCCTAGCTTAGTTACTGCGACCAACTGTGAGAAAAGGTCAGAATGTTAAAGAGGCTCAACTATTAAAAAAAGTGGACATCATTGGGAGCCTAAAAAGTTTTTAGAGGATCAGTTAAATATTTCCATTTGTTAAATATCAAACTGTTACCTTACCGACTTTCTGAAAAAGTAACTAATCAACACAAAAATCAGCTAAGAGCCTGTGAAACTCAGGTTAAATGTTTTGATCAGTGATGAAAGAACTCGAGGCTTGCTTTTAAACTTTTATTAGATAAAACTAGCCTCGATTCTGAAGATTCGACTCCAAAAATACGACTTGAGGCTTGTTACTAATGTGAAAGAGCTCGAGTCATCAGAAAAGACTCGAATCTATAAAACGACTCGAGTTCTTTCCTAAGAGGTTCAAGGCTTAGTAGCGAGTCTTTTAAGTAAAGTCGTTTAACAAAGCGAGTCGTTTAATATGAGAATCTATCCACAATAATTGTAACATGTTGTTGATGCGTACTTACGTGCGCGTCTCTCGACGGACGATTCGCACGATTAACAAACTGAGTTGTTTTCAAAAGGGTTCGAACCTTTTCGTTGCGCTTGAGTCGTATAATAACAGGAGTATTTTTAAAACGACAGTCTTAAGATTAAACCTCAAGTCGTGGGTCGAAGTCTCTTAAAAGGGTTTAAGGACTCGATTGAGTTGCAAACCGCCATAACCAAGTCGAGTTTTTTAAAGACTTAAAATCCTCGAGTCCTTTCATTACTGTTTGTGATTTGCCTTATATATCGACAGCCAATCAAATCTCTTGACATGAGTTTGACAGTACGCTAGCTATGTTCTGTGTTGCCTATTAAAAACCAGGTTTTTTAAAAGTGGTGTTTAATAGTTATATTATTTTATAGGGTGTTTGGAAACTGGGTGCAAATATTTAAGGGGGAGATAGTTGAGCATTTTGAGCCATACATGTCTTAGTTATTTTATTTTTGACTGAAAAGGAGATGTTTCAAAATGAGCCAGGTCTGTGTACAATACTTCAAAAAAACGTAGAATTCGGGAAAAATACAGATAATTCATTTAAATGTATAATGTTGTGGTAGGGAATTTATATTTATTAATTATTTTTACCTACTTTCAACATGGCGTCTCACCGATTTAGTTACTCTCTGCATAAAAACAATGACAGTAAACCATAGATCGACCACTGATCATAGAAAGAGGACTGTCAGCTGTCACAACAGTGTCACGTCATCCTCTTTTTGAGTATTAAAGATGTCAAAATACATTAATCAATCAAAATAACAGCTTACCCCCATGACGGGTTTTTGTTGCAATTTCAAGTGTAATTAATTGTGGTTGGTAGGTGGTAGCAAACAAAGACATTTTGGAGTAATTGGACAGTTGAGAACTGTTTTAAATATTTCCCTATTTGTATGTATAGTGTACACGTACCTGGCCCAAGGTCCATACATTTTGGAACATCTCCTTTGCCGTTAAAAATAAGAAAAAACATAATTCGTCTAAGACATTTATGGCTCAAAATAGTGTCATCTATCACTATCACACCCTTAAGGCTTTGCACCCAGCTTCCAAACACCTTATATAACTAAAAATTGTTTTTGCAACGCAGATACATGACGTCTTTTATAAAACTAGAATCTGTATCCATTGTTACATAGTTACCAGTCTCTAAAGATGTTAAAATTAAGTTTGAATAACCTGAAATATTTATAAAACTCGCCAATACCCAAAACAATTGTTAAAAATCAGCAATAAAAAATAATGTGTTGTCAGTAAAATATTCATCATTTCCTGACTACTCATTTATGTTTGCTGATTGGCGCTGATTCTGATTGATAGGTACTGTTGGAAACTAAACTAACATCTACTTCCTATGCAAAATAGGTAATAGCTGACAGAGATAAAGCAAAATACTTATTTGGCAAAAAAAGAATTGGCATTTTTTTTTTTTAATGAAGACATTTGAACAGAATGTGTCGTCGTTACGGGTCATCAGAAGTCTGACAACCAGTCTTACCAAGGGGTATCGTATTACCCAGTAACTAGGTTGTGGAGGTCAGGTAGGCAGTCATATAAAATACTGGTTTTCAAATATAAAAAATATAAAAATAAGACAATGTGTGCCTCATAGCCGCGCCAAATAGGTTCGTGTTCAAAATCAGCGCCAATACTGTCCTGCAATGATATCCTCTTAATACCTATGATATTGACTTATAGATACACTAGAGTATTATATACTTTGTATTTACAATATTAAACCTAATAGACCTATCTGTTTAGAAATATCCTCAGAAACTGTAATTGACATAAATTACTTATAATTTTTTTTATTAATTAATTTAATCTATATAAACAAGGTGTCAGGGACATCAACGCACAACCAGCACTCTAATTGCGTAATACTATCTATCGGAATCTGAATCATTTTCAAGCAAATTGTTAATCCATTACTTCATAATATGTTCGTAAATGTGTGTTCGACAACGCTAATAAAGCAATGAATGAAGTGCCCCGCTGTTACCGTGGATTTCAATACACAATTTAAAAAAAAATTGCTTTCCACACATTTTGACCGCGTAGGTATTGCCCTTTTGTAAGAAACAGCTGTTATTTTTTTTATAACCGATAAAAAATTTCATCGCAGGGGTGTGCAGAATCATGTAAGTACTGAATCCACGGTAACAGGTTGTGCGTCGATGATGCTCCCTGTATTTGTATGTGCTACGAACTAGCATGCATTCATCGCATTTATTTTAAAGGTCTAAATATACAACATTGGAAGCGCAAATGTTTCTAGAAGATTAGTTCTAAATTTTCCTTTATTAGATATCAAACTGTTATCTAACCGGCTTTCTGTAAATTGGATAACATCATGTAAAACTCGGGTTAAAAATATAACGTAATTTAATTTTTCCCCGACTTGTTACCCCGTGTCGGCGTTTCCTTACCGAAAGCCATCGTCGCGCGAATTCGCGATCGTCACGTTTTGTTCGGAAAACCGGAAGGCGCCCTCTGTCGGCGGGACCACACAGACAGGTCCGCCGAACGCGATCATCGCGGCCTTACGCAGAGGTGATAAAATATTAAAAATATTAAAGGCCTGCACGATTCTCGATACTTAGGATACTTCGTCTATACTTAGGAGCTCTTGGCTAAGCACTACCAGCCGCACGGGTCGAACCATCAGATTAAGCTACGCTTGCCGAGGTTGGTCCGTGGAAGGGTGGCCATACTGAGACTCCTCCATGATGCATCGGAAAGCACGTAAAGCCGTTGATTCTGGCTGTAATTCGTGGATCTTTGGCAGTCGTTACGGGTCGTCAGAAGCCCGAATGTCTGACAACCAGTCTTAGGTAGGTAAGGGATATCGTATTACCCATTGAGGTAAGATAGGCAGTCGCTCCATGTAAAATACTGGTATTCAGCTGCAACCGGTTAGACTGGAAGCCGACCCCAACATAGTTGGGAAAAGGCGGGCAGATTGATTGATTTTCGATAAATCACAACTTGCCCAGTCACCTCGCCTAGCACCTTTCTGGCTCCCTAATATTTGTAACAGAGCATACGTAAGGTATTCTCATAATATGGATTACGCCGAAACAAAAGAAGCTGAATTACAGTGAGGCCGTCGAAAAATGCATTACTGACGCCTGTCAGTTGGACAATGGCGCCGGTTCCCTTATTCACAAACTAAATTTAAGTTCAGTGCATCTTTTTCTTTCTATTTCATTAAGAAAAGGACAGAAGATAAATATTTGTTTAGTCCTGTCAAATTAGTCAGCGCCTGACGTAAATTGCCGTATTTTTAATAGGCAATTTTTTAATCACGTCTAAACTTGTCTATGGATTATCTTAATTTGACAAAACTTAACTAATATCAGCTGAGTGACTAAAACCGTTGAGCGCCCCACCCGCGGTAATCTTGTAAACAAAACCGATTTGCATCGTAGCTTCTTGGAATTTTGTGACCGTTGAATGTTTCTTAGAATGCTAGTGAGTAGGGCTTTAGTAATGTAGAATTAGAAAGGACGGATTAATAGTGGTGGAACAAGGTTGAAACCAAAAGCAGATTTGCGTGGGATGACTTTACTCCCACGAACCACTACTTAAATAAAACAAAGGGATGAATTTCATCCCATGTGTAATTAGCGGATATATATTTAATGGTCTGTCCTTTTCTTAATGAAGTAAAAACAAAAGGATGCTGAAATTTAATTTGTGAACAAGGGAATCGGCGCCATACTAGTAACTAATATGGATCAAATTCGCAAAACATATGACAAGTTTGTGGCACTATAATTTATATAATTTACGCTTTTGCATTGCATTTTAATGTAAGTATTTTATTTTAAATCATTGAATCTCAAAAAATCACAAAGAATGTGCACAATATGGATAGAGTTATGGCACTATAGAGAAGACGTGTCTTGACGCTGCGTGAGCGTGCGTGATACATCGCCGCCCGGTCGATGTCCACCGCGCACAGGATGGATGGAAAGCAGCGCATGAAACATCGATGGCATGAAGTACTTTTTTGCTCCGTTGGTATAATTGTGGTATGGCATTCCAGTGCTCCATTTATCCTCAATAAATAAATAAATATTCGTCAGTAGATATGAAACTGACAGATGTCAAGAATGCATTCTCTTGACGGCCGGACTCAATGCTCGTTTGTTTTGTTGAGATTTCAGACTGACTGGAATTCTCAGGTCAAGTCTCCTGGATTTTAGAGGATTGGCTGCCTAAGTTCTAGTTGCCAGCAGATCTTCAGCTATTATAGAAACCAATGATTACTTTGCAAAAGAACTTGGTATCTACTTGTCAAGTACGTAGCACATACAAACCTAGCGTCCTAACCAAAATGATCGTTCGCGCGAATACGGAATCATCGCGTTCATATGATGACGTCTCTTTTTTGTTCGGAAAACCGGAAGGCGCCCTCTATCGGCACGCCCTGTTTTTTTTATAACTTAAATGTTCTGTAAAACAAATCACAAACTGCCGTCTCTTTCTATCACACCTGCCGACCATAATGAGGTAAGGTATCATGTTTTAAAAAGTAATTCATTGAATATGACTGAGAAACTTTTGTGTCACTTTTGTAGATATATATAAACCTAATAATAATATCATTTATTTTTCGCATTAAGTATTGCATAACGTTCAAGCGTGGGTCGAAACTAAAATTTTTATTTAAAATAACCTAATGTCGAACAATTTTTTGTAGACCGTACATTTCTCAAGCATTTTTGTCTGGTCCTTACAATTACTGGCATGGGAAGATTATGTGTATAAATAACATAACATCACTGTATCCAGTAGTTCCCTGAAGGGTCGGGCAGAGGTTTAGAACAAACCCTTACAAGAGAACCATCCAAATTAAAAAGTGAAAAATGTATAGACATAATTAATAAACTGTCCCTTCATAAAATCAATCCAAAAATATAAGACCCATGCTTGTGTCTAACTAATGCCAATTTTAGGCACCCTTTTCATAAAGTTATGATGTAAACTATAAATTTGAAGACATAAACTGTCATGGCTGCCGATTTGGCGCGAAAAATTTTATATCAACTTTCAGCTTGTTTTAATTTAGGCAGCCAAGTTCGTACCTACTATTATCCACTCAAAAGATCAAAATCAGCCGGACGATTCTGTAAAAATATTACCGTCAAAACTTAAGTGAAGTACTGTCAATCCCTAGCTTAATGACAGATTCAAGCTCATTTCACCTAAGATTTTTATAGAATAGACTGGCTGTTACTTTGACTGCTTTAAAATACTTTTACAGTTCAAAAACAGAAGTTTTTCTTTTTACTTAATTCGATCACTCTAAATATCAATCATATATTATGTCTTGTTTAACCTGTCAGACAAAGACAGCAATATTGTTATCTCAGATTAACTAAGAGCTAGTTAATCTGAGATTGTTTTAAAAATATCCTTTCGCGCCAATTTATGCGAAATGACAGAACATCTTCAAATTCAACGTTTTACAATGACAAATAATGTCTATGGTGTATTTATTTAAGGTCAGTGTGTGCCCTTAGGCGTTTAATGAGGAATGTCATTATTGTAAATAATAATATTTTGTCGCTGTGTCAATACGTCCACGTTAAATCTGATAGTAAAAAGTTCTTCATGTTTAAAGTGTGTTTTATTTATTTTATTCTGTACCCCATCCAAACCTTGGAAAGCGTTGCTGATCAATCGATCCGTGCGACTAGAAGAGCCACTGCACCGTATACAGGGTGGTTATTTGAGATATACATGAAAGGCATCTGTCAGTCGGAAGCCACGCTGGTACGACGCGTCTCGGGTCTGCGATGAGTGGGGAAATACTAATACGACGAGACGTTTCGCAACTTGTAAGGCGCCACGTTGGCGCGTCCCAGGTAACCGCGACCAACGTAGAAGATAGTAGGTAACGGGTGCTTTTTTTCAGAGGGGAGAACGTTAAACTAAAATAAAACACAGAAAAATGATTTTAATATCCATGAAATTAGCTTTATTCGATAGATAATTTTATGGCATTAATTTTTGAACGATTCCGGGCGTGTGACAGACGCGGCTGACGTGTACATGACGTAATCTGGAGGACAAATTTTTACACACTCTTAGAGCAGTAAATCCGATTGTATTTCGGCAATAGTGCATCGAATGTTGGCATCCAAGTGCTCAATAGGGATGATGCCTGGGTAAAAAAAAATAAATTCTATTTAGTCTGTCAGTCAGATAATAAAAAAATATTAGATACGTATTTTTTGCTTTATCATATTAATAAAAAATGACTTAGATAACTCGCATTAAAGTTCGGGAGTGGGGGCTTGCTACGTCACTTCTACGTATAAAATCTACCAAGACGTGACGTCATGCCACATTTTAACTCAATGTATCGCCGTAATCTTTTGATTACGTAGAAAAAGAAAAAATACGTGTCCAATATATTTTAATAATCTACATGACGGATAAAAAATCATTTTTTAGTCATCTCCCTATTGTTATTGGTTTATCGCAGTAGACATGCAATTTTAGATATCCGCAGAGAAAATCAAGTAAAGGCTTCAAATCGCACGAACGAGGTGGCCACATTTCGAGAAATTAGTCGTTTGTCAAATGTATCCTTTAGTAATTTAAGCCAATAAAAAGTTAAGCTTTCAGTAAACTAGGCGTTGCACAGTGTGTTTTTTGCCCTAAAAATCGGACATGCCCTTTTTATTTCATTAATAGATGCTGAAAACTGTTTGAAATGCGAGAGTAGAACACCCGGAGGTCAAATATACTTAGAACCAAAGTTAGAGCCATTTTGATATTTTTAGGTATTTTGATAAATCTGAAAATATCTCGTCTCAGGAAAAGTTTCTCTTATTTCTGTTACAATACACAACTAACGGTATATTTTAGGCATTTTTTGACTATACTTACAAGACTTTAACTCCGCAAGGAAACCCAGTATCAGCTTTTTTTTTAATTTAAGATTTTATTTTTTTTATGATAAATCCAAACGAATATGGATTTTATTTTAAACTCATTACATTGACTAAGATACAATTAAACCCCAAAAAAATAATCGTGTCCATATCCAGTAGGATCTCGGAGAAACATGCTTCTAAAGTTCTCATAGAATTTCTATGATTTTAGGGTTGCCTCTCTTGGAAAATAAACTTTGTAGAAATATTTTGAGAAATTCGGATTGCATAGGTAGCGATTACCCTAATTTATTGATTGTTACGCTTTTTGCTATGCTACCTATTTATTATTTACCGACTTCAAAAAAGGAGGAGGTTTTGAATTCGGATGTTTACATTATGTTTTTATGTTCGGGCATAACTCCGTCATTTGTAAACGGATTTGCAAAATTCTTTTTTTGTTTGAAAGAAGTTCACTTTGAAATGGTACCACACAAATTTAGTAAAGATCTGATGAAGAGTTTCGGAGACAGACAACGGAACTCTTCAATAACTTACAGCAAATTGCCCGCGATTCCTTTAATCGTACGACTATGCCTTGTTTACACCCTTCCATAAAATAACATAACGCCTGTACACTGTAAATGTTTAAGCAGATGTAACAATAATACAGTAAAGGGTGTAGGTGCTGTATTATTGTTACATCTGCATTTTATTTAATTTTAGTTGTGAGTGTAAATCAATTATTATGATTGTTGTAAATCGAAGATTACTTTTTTTTCGGTACTAAAAATTAAGAAATAATAAAACTTTTATCAAAAAAGTAAAACCGTCTTCAAAAACCCATAAAATAAACTATTATAGTTTAATTGAGGAAAAACTGCCACCGACTTCCTAAACCGTATCTATTATAAGTTTATTTTATGGGTTTTGAAGGCGGTTTTACTTTTTGTTAAAAGTAAATAATTATTATTTGTATTTTAAGAATTATATTTCTAGATCAATGCAATAGATATTGTCTGAGATACAGAAAGGTGTAAAAAAATAAGTGCAAATATCTGATTCTTGTACAGTATCGGACAACCCAGAAGACTACGAATCATCAAAATCCACATCTTCAGATAACATTTCAAAATTATCTGGGAGGTCATTCTCCATAGTGGTTGTATTTTCCTCAGGATCAGCTTCTTCTTCGTCCGTTGGAACTTCAAAAGGCTCTAACAATATGAGGGCTTGGGGTGGAAGAGGTTGACGCTTAAGCTTATTTAATCTTTTATTAAGCCTTATATTCGATATAAAGGGGTCAGAGGATTCAAGTGCTCGATGGAAAAGGTCTAAAATTGTTTTTTCTCTATCTGATTTTCTTGTGTGGTGCTCGCGGTCGTGCCTCCAAAATTTATTACGTGCTTCCCCAGCTTGCTCAGATAACAATCCTATGGGTAGTGCAGAGTTTTTTATGATAGCTTTGCCGTGCACAAGTATTTTATGTAGAGTTACGGTCATTGGATACCACGAATACTCTTCTACGTATTTTTTGGCCAATAATTTACAAAATTCATCAAATTTATCTGCATTAACAGGTAATCCACTTGATAAAACTACTAGTATGACATGTAAGTCATCCAAAAGCCATTGTTGTAGTCCTAAAATTTCAGCAAATACTGTACGACACTTATTAGACAGGGCCATCCTTGCAGTATTTCCGTCATTAGTCGTACCCGTATTAGGCTTAACCACATCTACGAGCAGCCCTAATTTACTGCGGATTTCGTCCTGAATTTTTTTTTCATTCTCATTGACAAGAACACCTTCCGGGGAACTTTTAGGTACTCTCCATTTCTTTACAATAATTTTATAACCTAAATGTAATAAAAATTCCAAAACACGAATCCAGGCGTGCAACGGACTTATGCCATATCTTAAAAGGTTTTGATCGACAGGTTTTAAATACACAGACTCTAAATTATTAAATTCTTTAGAAGTCGCTTTACAAAAAGGGCACCGAAGTTGAGACATTGTATTAGTAATAATATTTAAGACTTTACCATCTATTATTGTCAAATATAGTTTAAACTCTGTAGATATAGTTTGACCACTTAAAGTTTTAGTATCAAATCTGTCTAATTGGTCAATTTGATTTTGTATTAATAGTTTTTCAGCCATTATTAAATCAGTCGTTTCTTTTTTATATTGAATGTGAATTGGGCGACAATATCTATACGATTGTGGAGTAGGGTTACGCCACAGAACTTGTCCACAAGTTGTTTTGATCTGCAACGGTATAAAAGTAGTTGCAAAAAGGCAACTTTCGTCATGTTCATTTTGGGAAAAGTTCTGTTTATATAGTGATTGGCCTGTACTACCGTCAAACCCCCAAGATGCTTCAAAAATACAATTTAATTTATTGGTATCTTTTCGATTACAGTAGTCAGTGAAAGTTGCGTCATACGATTGAACTAGTCTTTCGAAAGAATGAGAAACTAGGCTGGAAACTGGTATAATAGCTTCTGTATCAGATACATGGACTGGATGTAACGGGTAGCATTGTTTTTTGGCTTGGAGCACTTGGCTGTATAGAGGGAAGGCGTTAAATCCACGAGCTTTTAAATCTTGTTGTAAAAATTTGTATGTCTCTACTGAAAACTGTCTGTCAATATAAATAGCTAGTGTTTCATCTGCTGAATAAGGTGTCGGTTGCGTTCTAATTTTTGAAGCAATTTTTGTCGGTCTTGTTGGAGTCTGTACACATGAATCAAAAATAAATTCTAGGTCTTTGGAAACGCTCTTTTTTAATTTTCTACCTCCTACTTCAACAGTGCTCGCAAAGACTGATATTACTTTATTAGGGGACTCATTTTCTAAATAATCCTGCAAGCGTTTTCGAGCTCTGTGTTTCTGTCTTAAGGAAAGATCATCATATCTACTCATCGGTACAGAACCAGGAATCAATGATGAATCAGTAGAGGGGATGGAAACGGAGACAGGATATGAATCAAGGACGTGACTGGGACCAGGTTCAGGGATAGGATAGTTCGAATTGGGAATTGATTGAGATGGAAGGTCTAAGTCAAGGACATGGAAGGGACTAGGTTCAGAAACAGGACATAAATCAATGCTTGAAATGTAATCTGGGATAGAACTGGGACTAGGTTCAAGAATAGGATCATCATATCTACTCATCGGTACAGAACCGGGAATCAAAGATGAATCAGTAGAGGGGATGGAAGCGGAGACAGGATATGAATCAAGGACGTGACTGGGACCAGGTTCAGAATCAGGACATAAATCAAAGCTTGGAATGTAATCTGGGACAGAACTGGGACTAGGTTCAAGAATAGAATTACTAAGAAGAGGTTCGGCTATCACACAAGACCACTGTTTACAAAAATCTTCGTTTAGCCACTTTTTGTGTTTTCTTATAAAAATATTATAATTATAATTACATTTTTTGTATAATGTTTCACATTTAGATGTAAATTTAATGATTAAATTATGCAAGTCTTTATTGGTTTGGTAAGTTAAGGGTAATGACAGAGCTTCTAAAATAATTGAAATGCGATCGCTTATATCTAAATCAGTGGGTCGGACATTTTTTCCAAGTTTTTTAGCAGCGCCGACAAGTATTTGGTACGCTTTTAATTTGGTAAAATTAGTTGTTAAAGGTTCTCCTTGCGCATTTGCGGATACTCTCGGAGACTGAAGAGCACCGGCTGTGGCGGTATCCACAGCTTCATTTGCCACTCGCTGACCAACAAGAGGGTTGGCGCCCTCTTGCTCTCCTTGCATTAAGTCAGCCGGTCGGAGCCCGGACAGACATCCCTCAACAGGTTGGGTCAACTCCTGTTGAGGCGAAGTGGTACCATGGGTCTTTAACGGCTCCATGGTGCCTCACCCCCGTTCCTCCAGAGATTATTTAACAGTAAAGGGTTTTAGTTGAAACCTAACGAGGGCGGACCCCTTCCCTTTACCAAATAATCTCCTTCATCAGATTAAAATCACTTTTAATGTCAATATTTATATTCCGATATATTAAGAAGAAGGAACCTATGCTTAAATACTTACAATTATTGCAAAATAAAAAGAACGTTCATGGTATTGTTGAATTTCTAAGTCTTTCTTATTCATTTATTTAAAACTTTAATCGGTCAGGCCCCGCGCGCATAATGATTAACACGCGCGCGGTACCTGAGCGGTTAATGTAAATGAATTGCTTAAGGTGGACTTAATTTTATAGGCATAAAAGTAATTTTCTACTAGTCAAACTTTGGATGATGCAGAGAAAAAGTTCAAGTTAATCCCACCCATATTGCACGTAGTACCTACCTATTACAAGAATAGGTTATTTGGTATTGGTTACTACTACCTCAAAAAAAAAAACAATATTTTGAAAAATTACTTCTATTTTAATTAACTTACACTAAAAGCGCAAAACGTTATTATTACGTATGACGATCATCTCTTCACAATTAGGTATTTTTTTAGAAAATATTTTGTCATTTTGGATTTGTGTCAACCCTAGGTCGTCATTTTCAAAATCCGATATCTTCGAGATCCTACTAGATATGGATTAGATATTTTGAATTTAAATGGATAAAGATATAATTAATAACAACATTAGGAAATAAAATCCATATTCGCTAAGATAAAAAAAATAAAAATAAATTACGAAATGAAGCTAAAAAATCCATAACACCCATTTGAATGCAGTTAAAATTACAAGTATTATCTTAAAATAAAGACGAAATGGTGTTTTATAATACTGTACATAAATATATTAGAATTGTTCAATAGTTTTTTTTATATTAATATTTTTGTGGTTTTTCTGGTTTCCATAGAAAAATAATAAAAACGACTTTAACTTTGGTTTTAAATATAATTGAACTCTGGGTGTTCTACTCTCGCATTCCAAACATGTTAGAGCATCTATTATTGGAATAAAAAGGGCATGTCCGATTTTTAGGGTGAAAAACACACTGTGCGTTGGTGTCAGCCGCGGCAGCCACATGGCCGGAATCGTGTTCAAACATTAATGCCATAAAATTATCTATCGAATAAAGCCAATTTCATGGATATTAAAAACATTTTTTCTGTTTTATTTCAATTTAAAGTTCTCCCCTCTAAAAAAAAACATCGGATATAAATAACATAATATTAGCAAATAGCAAAGTGTTACGCACCGCTTCAACGTGGCATACTACAAGCGGCGAGCGGAGCATCTCCACTCCTCCCGCCTCCGCAAGTCGCGCCACCCTGGCTTCCGCGTTGCCGCTTCAGGAAAACATAACTTCACGCCTGTAATCCCCGAAGGGTTAGACAGAGGAGTACCTACAGTACACCCACTTCGCCGGTTATGTCCAAGCCCCGTGTTATTGGTGGCGAGCCTATTGCCAACAACGAGGCACAAATCTAGACTCCGGATTGCTACTGAGAAATTCCCGATGGAAAACCAAGTAACACTTAAATTTGCCCGACTTGGGAATCGATTCCAGGACCTCATGCTCAGCAGTAGCACTTGCCACCACTAGACGAATGAGGCAGTCTACGGAAAAACTTGTGTTAAAAAAATTAAAAACTTTGAGGTGAAACTAGTCGACATTGTTTCCATACAAATTTTGTGGGGATATTACTTCACTGTTTGACATTGTGCATCCAAAGTTAAACATGATATCGTTTTGTCTCATATTAATTTTGTCTGTTCGGAAACAAAATAGTAAAATAAAAAGCCATTAAAAAGTTATGAGCCAACAAAGATTCGTTTTTCTTGCTAATTTTAACGCAACTTTGCGTGTAAATAAAAAACGTGTAAAATTTCCAAAACACCGATAAAGCTCAATTATCGAAAATTTGAATAAACTTTATTTGTAATTGATTTATGCAGTGGTTTTTTCATAAAACACCAAATCCCAAAGGACTTTTCGTAATTTTTTACGCGCTCGTTTTACTATGAATTATCGTCCAATTCGATCAACATGCTCCCCCCGCGCGGGGCGGAGGGAAGACGCTCAGGCGAGCGGCACTGCGGCGCTGGTCAAACGTCGTTTCGGTTCGGAAAGGTGATTGTGTGCGTGCGCACTAGAGTGCGTTTCATCAAATAGTTCCTATGCCGTAATGTTGGCTCCACTGTCTTATGGACCTACTGGACCTATCAGGTCCATGCTTTATCAACGGTAGCGTATCGTGTTCGTTCTACAACAGTAGAGCCAACATTACAGCATAGGAACTATTTGATGAAACGCACTCTAAACGTTGTGCGTGTAGTCTAGCGTTTAACTGCTCATCACTGATACTATCTCTGTCGCACACGATGCCAGGTGAGACAACGTGCTTTTTGGCCGCCCACCAGCAAGTTCGAGCCCGCTACTAGTTTCACCTTTAGACTAGAGTTGCCGCGAATAGGTACTCTACATTCACAGTAGCGAATAGTCGATTTATTCGCCATAATTATTAGACATCAAAAATTATAACTAGGTAGGTACTGCAATGTGTAATAAATACCTAATACACACACACACAGGCCCCCGGCTGTCGAACCATGCGCGTTTTAGTATGTATTCCATTGCTAGATTACTACTACAATGATTTTTCTGCACGATTTCTACGAATACAATGATTTTTAATCGATTGTTATTACAATCCCGACAGATGGCAACCCTTTTCGTTCAAAGAAACACTTATTCGCTATTCGACGAATAATGAAACAATGGCGCTGGTTTTTCCTGTTCAATAATTAAATTAAAATTAAACAATCGCTACCTTTTACTAACAGGCAGCGCGTGAAAATGACGAATAGAGCCATAAACTAGGTTAGAGATGTCAAACTAGTTTACGCCTTGCGCTTCATCGTGTTTTTTGTTGACATGTTTTTACGTGTCATCTGAATTTGTATGGAAATATTAGTGCCAACTAAATTTGACAGCTCTAATTTACGCCCGTCTCTTTCTTGTTTTATTTGAGAGAAAAAGTTAGCAATAGCCTAAATTAAGTTTAGTTTGTGTACAAAACAATCGGCCCCAATGCCGAATATCAACTAATCGCGGCATCTCTACTTTAGACATCGAAATGAATAACTTTTACAATGGGACCAACTTTGAAATCGCGAGAAAAAAATTAGCTATTCCATAGGTACTAAAGTTTAATACCTACTGTTCTAAAGACAACCAGTTGTATCGCACAGCTGTTTTTTTTGCGATTTCAAAGTTGTTCTCATACTAAAAGTTATCAGTTCGATGGTATAAAGCACCTCTTAAAGTTTGTAAAGTAAATTTTTTAACACCTGAACATCATAACTTTTGGGAGTAGGTACCTACCTAATCGCCAACTTCTTTCACAGAATTTCGAAAAAAATGCAACAGGAATTTGGACGTTGTGGGCAGTAAAAGGCTAGTTTCCCCAACTATGTTGTGGTCAGCTTCCAGTCTAACTGTATGCAGCTGAACACTAGTATTTTACATGGAGCGACTATCTGACTTTCACAACCCAGTTACTGGGTAACACAATACCTAGGTACCCATTGGTAAAACTGGTTGTCTTGAGGATAGGTAGTAAAATAAAACAATAAAAAATGTTACTAACCGCATTTATTAAAACCGAAAACAAATACTGTTTATTCTTAAATTAGGTACATCCTTTATTAAAAACATTTAACATTTAAATACACCAATATCGAAGGATTTCGATGCGATTGCGATTTTGCGACAACACAGTTGCCTAGAATAGCGGTGGCCGCCACATAACGACCGTAGTGACAGCTGTCATGGAAGTTATGGCAGCGGGATTTGAACTTACTTTCATAAAGAACGTTTTGGTGACGTCATTCGCCGGTGAATTGCAGACACTATGTAGCGAGCACCGCTCTTCTAGGAATCTGTAGCTTAAGCGTTTTCCATTGTACTTGGCTCAATAAGATTACAATCATCGCTATCATTTCGAAATCTAAAAAAAACTAAACAATACAAAAAGTGTAGTCAACAAATGCCTCAATTTTAATCGCGTGTATGGCAGCGTCCTAATCAAAAGCGATCGTCGCGTCACTTTTTGTTCGCAAAACAGGAAGGCGCCCTCTGTCGGCGCGACGACGCGTTCGGGTTCCCCGAACAAAATGAACGCGATGTTCGCTTGTGTTAGGACAAGGCCATAAAGCTTTGGTTACCCAAGAAAGTGATGAACGGCCTCACAACAACGGCTATGCAAATACAGAGCGTTTTTTGACACCTCAATGTCAAATACAGTACAATCTCGGCAATCCGGTACTTCAGTTCACCGGCACATCCATTAGTCCGGCACAGTATTACCACGGTAATGTTACCTACAGTATTCTATCTTCATACAAACAGTCAGAACGCGAGTCATACCTACACGCCTCGAGTTCGTATTACACTCGATAACCAAACAGTCGCGAATGCGCCGCAGGACGGTGTGATGGCTTTGTAAGCAGTAAGCGTGTGATCTGTGACACAATATTCATTGAAATAAGTACAAGTACTTAATATGGCAAAGAGCAGTTATAGACTATATTGTGCTGTTTTTGGTTGCTTGAATTCGTCAATAACGCATCCAGAGATAAAAAAAATTAAATTGCTTGGAAACTCCGAAAGGAAAGGCTACGTAATTAGTTTCTTTTTTATTATGTAGGTACTTCGCTTTTTCCACCTAGTAAAACACCTGGATTAATAAATAAATAACTAGGTGAAAAAGTGACACACGAGTGACCTACCTACGCTCGCGTTAAAAAAAAACTAGTAGGTCGTTTGCTAAGCTAGGCTATCTACTAATATTTAAGTACTTAGCTACTTACTAAAATAAGGGTGTTTTATTTATTAAATCTACTAATCAAAAAACACAACATGTATTTTTATTGAACACTTCCTATTTCAGTCACAACGAATTTCATTTTTTTAAATAAAAAATATGATATTTACAATCACACAAAAAACCGCATCCAAATTGGTTCACCCGTTTAAGAGCTACGGTGCCACAGACAGACACACAGATATACACACACACAGCGGTCAAACTTATAACAACCCTCTTTTTGCGTCGGGTGTTAAAAAAACTAGAAATAAATTCAAATAATTAGGTTGATGAAATTAAAATACTGAAGGCGTGCAGCCCTATCGCGTGTTGGCGTACCGCGCGGCTGTAGGTACGTAATTAATTCAAGAACAGGGCCGAGTCACAATACTGTTAGATAACATTACCGTGGTATTAGCTCGCATTTTTTGTATTGCTAGGTCAGTTTCCTTGTGGGCGATAACGCGAGTTCGCGCCGAAACCGTAAACACGAGATTGATTTAGATTTATTTTCGCTGATAATTCAGTTTCATACGTTTGAAGTAATAAGAGAAAGTGTAAGACTTTAACCTTGGGTGCAAAGATGGAAATTTTAAAAAGGTTATAGAAAAAGGCAAAAGCAAGAGTAAACTTGCGAAGGAATACTATTTTCGCATATTCCACTAATCAGGCACCCTTGTAGCTAAGACAGCTCCTCTCAACATTGCCACGCGCTAGCGGCAGTGACCAAGGGGTGTGGGGACAGCGGCGAGTCGGCCAGCCGAACGGCCGAGCGCGGAACGACTAGAGATGGGTAGCACACTCTTTTAAAATGAGGATTGTGCGAGGCACACTTATTACAAAGTGTGGTAGCACACTGTGCTACCACGAATGAGGCGAGGCCGCGAGTTGTGTTCTCTGAGTGTGTAAGTGAGTCGCGTGTAACTCGCCGCGCGATCCGCGAGTCGGCGACTCGGGGAGTGTGGAGTATAGTGACGACAACGCGACACGGCACACATACGCGGGAGAGTAGACACATACGCCGACTAACGATGACGAGGGAAGAGAATTGAGAATGTTTACGAGACGTCATACGAACGAAAGAAAAAAAAAAACGGCAATTAAATTTAGACCTTAACTCCTTTGCTTAGAATAGTAGATATTACACGTACAATCGTACAAAATGTTCTGTGTAGCTAATCTGTGGTGTGTGCTAGCACATCAAAAATAAAAAGAGCGAGTGACTCTTTTTATCCAACTGTGGTAGCACATGTGCTGAGTTACCCAACACTAGGAACGACACGCCACACTAGTCAGCTGTTGCACACCACCACGCACGGCTGCGCTTACGCATTATATTAACATTCACCTTTTTTATTGTTTGCATTTAAACCGAGAAACACCGTTGTGATTCAATTTATTTCTTATTTATTATACCAACTTACTTGTCCGTCCGCTCATCTTTAATTTTGCTCCACCAAGACTTATCGTCGCGATCACCAGTTTCTGAATTAGTGCCGGATTAGCGGAATTGTACTGTACTGGAGAAAGTGACAGATTTTCAAGACGACCGAAGTACTTTCCTAGGACTTTACAAAGCTCGTTTTCGTTGCACTTGGTTCAATAAATGTACGCACAAAGCTATCGCTTCGAAGACAGAACTAAATAACACAAAACGAATAAATAAATGCTTCAATACTAATCGTAACTGCGACTTGCGACTAATCGCGTCACATAATCGCGTGTAAGGCCGTGTCCTAATTTGAGCGATCGTCGCAATCATTTGTCCGGAAAACCGGAACGCGCCCTCTGTCGGCGCGACGAAGCGTTCAGTTTCGTCGAACAAAAACAGACATATGATCGCTTATATTAGGACAAGGCCTTCAGCGACTTATCCTCCGATTGGCTACGCTATATCAGAACCTCTATATCACCTATATTTACAATATTATATTTAAGTTGGTACATATATTTTTTTTATGATACTGGGAGGAAAAACGAACGTCATATGGAGGTAATTTTTTTCTCACCCTGTATACATTATAAGTAAATTACTTTTTAGTTGATTACCTTTTTAAAATATCGCGAATCGCCTTAGTTAATAGTTAGTATTTCGCAGATTAGCTAAAGCATGTACAAAGTAGAAAAGTAGATAATTTCAAGTATATTTTCTTAATATTATTTTCATTAAAATTTACTTATTAGTTATGTACTTCCGTACACTCGGCTACATATCAGGCTATGCATTTCCAGTATAAGCTGACCTCTCATTGAACCGAGATCCTATACAATACGAGATCAGGTTATACTGGAAATGCATAGTTTGATATGTAGCCGTGAGTACCAACCACCATTGTTGTGTAAGGACAATTCGCGTATTTTTTTGGAACGAAGTACCTTATCGCGCGTTATACTCTGCGCACTTGACGAATGAGAGCTAGATCGCAAAAACTGTAATGGCTCTTCACGATCGGCGATCATAGACGATTACTTGAAAAACTAAACTAAACCACCGAAGGTATTTCGATAAAATTTGCCATGGAGATAGATGGCATTCTGGGGAAGGACAAAGGCTAGTTTTTGTCTCAAAAATAATCCTAAAAGGGGTTGATAAAGGGCATGAAAGTTTATGATCCTCGATTGTGAAGAGGCGCCATAACATTTTGACCGTCACGACACTTTTGCATACCGTACGTATTTTTTTTTAGGGTTCCGTAATTAATAATAATAATTGATTCTTCAAAAAGTATAAAAACGTTACAAGAAACAATATTTTTCATCTTTTTTAGTGAGGTGAATGTACAGAGTCATTTTAATTTAAGACGAACGACTCCCAAACTGAGACATGCTCGTATCTTGGGTAGTCGGTGGTCAGCCGTTTTAGATGTTGTATATCACCGCCTTATTTTGTGCTATTATTTTACACATAACAATTTTACATAATTAATTAGCGTCTTTACAAAATAATGTGTATGTTTTAAAACAAAGTCAGTAGTCACAAGAACCCTTATAGTTTCGCATCTCTTAGTTTCGTATAGTCAGTCCGTCTGTCCGCAGCATAGCTCAGAGACTCTTAGTACGAGAAAGCTGTAATTTGGTATAAGTATACATATTAATTACGCCCACAAAATGGTAAAATAAATTTTGTAGGGTAGGTACCTCGCATGTAAAGTGGGGATGATATTTTTTCTTCTCGTATATCCCATGGCGTGACGTATCGCTTTTTGTTAGTGTCAAGTGAACAGCTAAATGGTTGTTTTTGGATATGTGAAAAAAGTTCACAACAGTAGTATATACAGGGTTATTGGTAAAACACCAACAACCTCCTAAGGGGTCATTGTATTCATCATTATGAACAACTTTTACTATTGGACCAAACCAAAAATCGCTGAAATAAATCAGCTGTTCTGTACATTTATGTTCGCATAATTCGTAACAGCTGATTGCTTTTTTTCTTGATTTCAGGTTTGGTCCCATAGTAAAAGTTCATCATAATGATGAGTACAATGACCCCTTAAAAGGTTGTTGGTGTTTTACAAATAACCATGTATAACGAAGTTAAAAGGAAAACTATCACAGCTAAGTAGGCTTTACAAGTTAAGTTAACGAGTAATAGTCGACCAACTTACATTTGCAGTTGGAATGTATGGGAGAACATGTTTTTCAACTACAATGTTTAGTTTGTCCTTGGGATAAATTCATCCCAACTACGGAACCCATCATTGTGCGTGGTCCTATACGCACTTTGTCGTTTGTTTTTTTTTTTTCATTTAGTTGCTCTCAAACGTTGTTAATTTATTATGTCTGTTATTTAATACATAATATACAGCGAAAGAAACATCGTTCCAACCGGGTGGTGTCCTGCGATTTCACCCGACTGTTTTGTTTCTAATTCTAGATATTTTGAAACCATATTAAAATAATACTTACTCTTCTAAAATGATTCAGAATTTACAAAAAATATTCTGAATTTGCTTGACATATTTTTTTCTGTTTTAGTCATACAGGGTTATTGGTAAAACACCAATAACCTCTTAAGAGGCCATTGTACTCATCATTATGAACAACTTTTACTATAGAACCAAACCTGAAATCGTGAAAAAAAAATCAGCTGTTCAGTACATTTATGTTCGCATAATTCGTCAAAATGTACTGAACAGCTGATTTTTTTTCGCGATTTCAGGTTTGGTCCCATAGTAAAAGTTGTTCATAATGATGAGTACAATGACCCCTTAAGAGGTTGCTGGTGTTTTACCAATAACCCTGTATAGGGTGACTGGTATTTCGTGGCCGATACTTAAACATATAATTGTACTCATGATAACAAACAACTTTTACTATGAGACCAAAACTAAATTCGCGAAACAAAAATCAGCTGTCCCAGAAGAAACCAGAATGTATGGGACATTCATGTTCGCATAACTCGTCAAAATGTAGGGAGCAGCTGATTTTTTTTCGCGATTTCAGGATTGGTCCCATAGTAAAAGTTGTTTGTTATCATGAGTACAATCATGTGTTCAAGTATCGGTCACTAATTACCAGTCACCGTATAGATAATTTACATACATTTTCATTTTCACTTTCAAAATTACTATTGTCATCAATTTTAACTAGATAGGCGAAAAGAAAAAAAAAGCTTAGTTTAAAGGCGAAGCACCAAATTTTCCCCGCCCGCAAAATTCAAATTTTCTTACGTTTTTTGCAAGTTAGTATTATAGTTTGACCAAGACCGCTATACCGCGCCGTAGGTATGTGCGCGGCGATACGGAGGGCAGTGCAGGCCGCTCATGGCGTCCCACCGCCCATTCGCCAGCGGTGCACCCCGCCTCGCCGCGCACATACCTACGGCGCGGTATAGCGGTCTTGGTCAAACTATAGGTTGTATGTTGAATAAAGTATGATTCGCGAGCGTAACAAATATTTATTTACAGGATTATAATCATTAGAATTAAAGTTAGTATAATCCTCAAATGTCAAGATTTCATGAAATAGTCATTCAATTGGATAGCCTGGTCTTAAAGAGTTGTGTTGATGACTTTGAATTTCGCGGGCTACCATGGCGCTTTCGCTTTAACATTTATTTTAGCGATTTAACTTTAGCCCTTATTTACCCAGAATTTAAGAGTAAAGCTCTGGCCTAACTGAAGTAATCCCCGCTTGGGATGCGGTAAGAAATTCACTAGCGTCGATTGTGTTCACAAACTTGAATGAAGGATTGACCAACGGCCTTCGAGTGGTGAGCTTGCGTGTTCTGTGCTGAACTCTAATAGGACTCGCCCATCAAGGAGCGCTATCCCAAATTAGACGCATTATTAATTTATTATACATAAAACAAAAGGTATTTTAATAAAACACGTATACTAAATGATAAATAATTAAATTATCTTTAAATTGGTGAAGGTTTCATAAAAATACGCTTGATAGTTTTTGCGTGATTCTCAGTTTTCTATCCATGTTAGACATAACTTTACAAATTAATTACACTATGTAATATAAACATATTCTAAAATATTTAAATATTAAGTTATTAATAAAATGCTCTAATTTAACATATATATTTTTCCAAATCATTAACACTACTCGCTTAGACGTGATCTTCAGTATAAAATCATTAAAATTCGGTTATCGCCGCCTTAAAACAATCGACGCGCGCGGTCGTCTTGGGGTTCACCTCGGTGTGGCCTGAGGTTATTAAGTCATTACAGTTTTTTTTTTAATTTTCCCACAGCTGGGGCACAGGCCACCTCTCTGTGAGGAGTGGGCTGTAATCCACCACGCGAGCCCAGTGCGTGTTGGTAGATGTCACATGTCTTCGAATTTTTGGTTCTAGGACATGCCGGTTTCCTCACGATCTTTTCCTTCACTGTTTTGAGAGCAGTAGTGATGAAATAACGTATACAAAGTAATGTGCCTGCTTGGGTTCGAACCCACGACCTACACGTAAGTCAAGGCCATTACCAGTTTTTTTTTTTTTTTTTTAATAGAAAGTAATAATATTTTTATGTTCTACTCTGTAAATTTTTACTCATAGGCATTTGAAAATACAACAGCTAAAAATATTAAAAACTTGTCAAACCTTCATAGCGAAATAATAATGACTAGTTTGTCAGATCTTCAAATTAAAATAATTGCCAATTAAAATTAAAAGAAGAAAAAAATAGGAACTTAAATAATTATGCATTAATACTGTTCAAATTAAGTATATGAAAACAGTCTTCTTGTATTTATGATATAAATTCGTTTACTAACATTTTAAAATAATATTAGACATTGGGTACTATCGGAGAAACGAACATCTGGACACCGAAAGGACTATTCTTGCTTGCAGCGCTCGGCCGCTATAGTTGCTAACAGATGTGGTCATCGTCTGCACGGGTTTTTTTTTCACTGTATATTTCTGTTCGTTTCTCTCAAGATACACTATTGACTATGTACTCCAATTGGTTTAATAATAACGCCCACGTTCGCACGATTTTTAACCGCGCACTGTATTTTCAACTCTCGGCGTTTAGCCGAACGTTGAGAATACAACAGAGCGTTAAAAAGAACACAGTTGGATTTTCGACTCTCAGCGCTAAGCCAAACGTTGAAAATACAGTGCGCTGTAAAAAACGCCCGTGCGTACGTGTGCTAACATTTTTAAAGAGATGGGGGGAAAATGCACACACTGCATTCTAAAAGGTTCTCTCATTTTACATTAAGTTTTTTATTTTTTTATGATTAATACTGGACAGTGTAAGTTCTAATCTAGATAGTGCATATTTTTTGCTTAATTTTTTGACATATTAATTTATTTTTCATTATTACAAAAAAAAAGATATTGTCTAGAGATAAAAATAAAAATAAAACACAAAGCCTCAGTGTCTGTCCTTTAGTGTTGTTTAACTACAGGACCACATATCGGATTTTCATGATTTTGTTTTCAATACCAATAATCGATTATTTCGGGACATCGCCAAGCGGTTGGTCGACTCTTCACCGAATAGAAACTTCATGGTAACAGCTTGTGCGCGATGTTCCTACCACCCATTTTTTTGTGGGTGGAAAATCATCAAATAACTTCTCCCGATCAGGGCGGAGCGAGAGTGCCTGTCAGACTTTTACTGTCGAAAACCCACCCGTGTTTCTTCAGTTGCCTGTGCCAGGGCCACGGAAACTCTTTCAAACAACCCGCAACCCTGGCGGACATCGGCCCTAGCGGACCCCATCAGTCCCTGCAAGAATACTAGCTATCGATTGAAATTAAGGAGGAAGCGTCAGGGTAGCCCGCGAAATTCAAATTTTCAAGTTTTTTTTGCAATTTGCAAGTTAGTATTAAGTTGTATGTTATATAAAGTATGATTTGCGGCCGTAACAAATATGTATTTACAGAATTATATACAATAGAATCAGTAATACAACTCCTTAAGTTAGTATAATCCTGAAATGTCAAGATTTCGTGAAATAGTCATTCATTAGGATTACCTGGTCTTAAAGAGTTGTATCGATCACTTTAACGATTCTAATTATGTAAATAGATACTTGTTACGGCCGCAAATTATAATTTGATCAACGTACAATATAATACCGACTTGTAGTTTGCAAAAAAACGTAAGAAAATTTGAATTTCGCGGGCTACCCTGTCGCTTCCCCCTTAAGTAGGTAACTTATAATAATGAAAAATAAATAGTTTTACAAAACTAATCGACTATAGAATTGGTTAAGGCAACTAATTCCGACTAATTATTTAACTCTTATAAACATCCTAGCTCCTATAAATATAACTATGCGATTTAAACAAATTTATTTAGAAGATTAATAATATAAGTAGTTTATTCATTAAAAAAAAAACACCTATTAGAGGTATAAATTTTTTGACGACTTTTTTTTTTCTTGTAACACCGAGTTGTCATTTGAGTGACTAAAGAAAATATCGATGAACATACCTTACATACATTAAAAAAATAACATACAGACGAATATAGAACCTCCTCCTTTTCTGGAGTCGGTCAAAAACACCGGGTTTGCGAAATGCAAACAAAAAAAAAAAGTTTCAGACTGCCAAACTGCTGCTAGCCGACGGTCGAGTTGGCTTCACTGTTATAAGACACAACGTTTATCTGTACGTGGGCTCATAACTCGTGAACCACTTACTCGATTTACGAGATTATTGTAAGAGGTCAAATTAAATTTGCTAGCTAAACTCCGCAGAAATGATGGCTATCGATATCTAAATAAGACCAAATAAAAATAAACAAATTTTTTATTTTTTATTTTTGCGTACTGAATGTTGACATAAATATTTACTTTGTAAAGCATTATACCTATTATTTTAATTTATTGTGAATGTGAAGACTACGTAGGTCATTGTTTTTTTTTTGTTTGTTTTATTTTTTCTCTCTGTTATTTTTAATCATCGTCTGGCAGTTTGAGTAATCTATGCGGCCTACCCCAATGTCCTTTCTTTGGTATTGTTCGTCGAATCGTTGAGCTCCTTAAGTTCTGAGTTGAGCTGCGCGATTACTGACAAATGCGTGCACTGACTGGACAGGTCCTCTCAATCTGTGTGGTTCTTTCCTCAAAAGATCATTTCAGACACTAATCGCGCTAGCTAATTTTATCTAACCTTGTATATTAAAGGTAGCTGCGAGCATAATGTCATAACATTATCCGTTGATTTATAAATGCCACAGCATTATGCTGAGCTAGGGGCCTTCTTAGCCTCTAACAGGTTACCTTTTTAGTCATTGCCTTTTGTTTTAAATAAATACTTATTTTTATTTATTTTCTATATGCCTTGTATATTCTTATTGTTATAACTCGCGAACCGATACCCGATATACCAACGTAATTTTTGTTAATAGAGTATATTCACTAGCTCAGTTAAAGCGAATATTAGTACCATAGCACTTCGATATACAGGGTCAAATTAAATTAGCTAGCGAAACTCCGCAGACATATAAGTTGTTTTTTTTTTTGGGTCAACAACCGCTGGTAGTGTTGTTACTTGAAGTATGAGTGCCCCATAACGTCTGTGAAGTTTATACAAAAAAAAAAACAGATTTTTTAAACAGATATTTCAACTACACTGAGGAGCTCGTGGCTAAGTAATAAAAGCTGCACGGGTCGAACCATCAGATTAAGCTACGCTTGCCGGGGTTGGTCCGCGGATGGGTGATCATCTTTTCATACTGAGACTCCTCCGTGCTTCGGAAAGCACGTTAAGCCGTTGGTCCCGGCTGTCATTCGTGGATTTTTGACAGTCGTTACGGGTCGTCAGAAATCCGAAAAGTCTGACAACCAGTACCAAGGGGTATCGTATTACCCAGTGACTGGGTTGTGGAGGTCAGATAGGCAGTCGCTCCATGTAAAATACTGGTATTCAGCTGCATCTGATTAGACTGGAAGCCGACCCCAACATAGTTGGGAAAAGGCTCGGCAGATTGATATTTCTACTACACCGCGGTTGACAAACCAAAAAAAAATTTTTTTTTTTTTGCTTTATCATGTTTAGATATCGACAATTCTATACCCATCACGTCTGCGGAGTTTTGCAAGCTAATTTAATTTAATCCTGTATATTTGTTTGTGTATAAAAGTCGCAGCATTATGCTGAGTTAGAGGCCTTCTTGGCCTCGTACAGTATTTTTTTTTTCACTTTTTGTCTATTTCAGAGTCCAAAATAAATATATTTTTTTCTCTATTTCTTCCTGAAGCTAGTTTATATCTATCTATACTTATGTGGTGTCTCGACATCAGCTGTACATCGGCACCGCGAGGTGTTGATGTTATTTCAACAGTTTCTCCTGCTCGTCCGCACGCGCGTATACGTCACCGTTACGCGCCTCGGGGGACGTGTGCGACGCGAAGGAGGAGCGCGTATGCGGGGACGCGGACACGGGGACTGGGTGCGGGGATACCTGGAAGAAAAATAGCCATGATAACTTATTTGTAACGCATGAATTTTTATTATCAACCGACCATCACACTTGAGCAACGAAAACAATCCTTACTGTTAAGGGGGAAGCGTCAGGGTAGCCCGCGAAATTCAAATTTTCTTACGTTTTTTGCAATTTGCAAGTCAGTATTAAGTTGTATATTAAATAAAGTATGATTTGCAGCCGTAACAAATATGTATTTACAGAATCAGTAATACAACTCCTTAAGTTAGGTTAATCCTAAAATGTCAAGATTTCATGAAACAGTCATTTTTTGGGATTACCTGGTCTTAAAGAGTTGTAATGATGCTGATTATGTAAATAGATACTTGTTACGACCGCAAATTATAATTTGATCAACGTACAGACGCCAGCAGGTCAACCTACCCGAAACTGTCAGATTTTCCCAATCAACCTTGAACCTAATGCTTTAGCAATAAAGTCGAAAATCTATTAAAGAAATCTGACAGATTGTAGTAGCTTGATGTGCTGGCGTCTGTACAAACTAATACCGACTTGTAAATTGCAAAAAACCTAAGAAAATTTGAATTTCGCGGGCTACCCTGACGCTTCCCCCTTAAGGAATAAAGGCGATGTCAAAGTTATATTGTTACCAACATCGGTATGTTACCAGCCAAACCAAATTTTAGGGCAAGCCGGTTTATTAAGCTGGGAGACCCCCACCAAATGAGTTAGGTTAAGTTAGAACTGTGTCTGTAGTATAGCAAAAATAAATGACCCTACTTCAACACCATAGTCTTTCTGTTTCTAACACATATATATATATATATGACGGCGGGAGCGTGGGCGTAGCGATAATAGGGTCGTCGTCATCGTTTCTTGGTGCGGGTTCCATGAGGTAAGTGGGTACTCAGGCAAACCAGTAAAACTTAGATTGTAGCACTAAATCACAGTCACGTTTATTCGGTAAGTTACAGTAGTGGCAAGGAACAAAGGCTTGTACGGTGAACGTGACAGTTTCGATCGTATGGTCTGTACTCTGGCGTCAGCCACAGCAAAGTGCTACTGCTTCCGGCAACCAAACATAGCGCCAATGTCACGAGTCAAGCGACGCACCGTGGGTCCAGTGCTGCCACCTGCGTCGGATCGGACGTTGGAACGTTGCTGGCTAGTGACTGACTAGCTGCATCGGCTGACATCACTTCGGCAGGGGAATACAAAGTCTTTAAAAACCCCGAGCTCGATGGAATGACCCTCTTTTTCCACTCGCGCCTCGTCGTAGAAACTACTGATCCCGTCCATTATTGTCAAATACTTAAATTTCAATTTCAATTTCAATTTCTTTATTTCAGACTACATGTGTCCATATAGAGTTAGTAAATACATGTAAATAAACTTAAAAATAAATGTTAGTACATATAAGGAATAGTATATATAAGAAAATTATCTAACGTGGATGTGTATCCACTGCCTCCATAGAGGACTATCTACCCTCTCAGCAATGACCCTCAGGTAGCCGTTGGAACTGTCCCTCACCCTGCGCATCAGCGATGCCGCTCGCTTACGGATTATGGCATGGAAGCCATCCACTTGTGCGTCAGCAAACATCGCTGATGCGCTGCAATATCTAGGCAGTCCCATCAGCAACCGAAAAGCATTATTGTACTGGACCCGCAGGGCGCTGACGGCCCGCTGTGTGTAACTGACCCACAAGCTACAGGTATAGTAGGATTGGCAGTAGGCCCTAAATAACGTCTTTTTTACCTCCCTACTACACCTATAAAACCTGCGGGCCAGCATGTTACACCTAACCGCCAGCCCCCTGCGTTCCCGTTCTACATCCGGATCGTCCACCAGATCCTCATTTACAACATGGCCAAGGTACACAAACTGGCTGACCCTATTTAACGCCACCCCTCCCAGTGTCACGGGCGGTACACACGAAGGCGTCATGCGCCCCGCCCGAAACAAATTAAATTAAATACTTATTGTAATAAATTGATTGGTTGTTAAATTAAAAGAGATCAAAGTGTGTTACCTATTTATTTATTCTTGCTTAAAGTAGAATAATCTTACAAAAGTGAATCTCTCGGTTTTTGATCGACTCTGTCCACGTGTAGGTATGGCGGGAAATTGAAGCGCCACCTCACGGCGTTCACTGTACTAACCGATTAACCAATCAGAATTAAGTTACAGTTTGACCAATATTAGGAAATCAACGGGTAGAGGTAATATTTTGATAATGTTGTCGTCTTGAAATCGCTTGCGACGACATATATATTTTTATATCCGAGCCCGCCTCAGCACTTGACTGAAATCCATACTTTCTCTTAGCGCAGGGTTCCTCAAACTTACGGCCCCACGTACCCTTGTTAAAGTTCCCAGACGATAGCGAACCCCTAAACACCCTCCCCCCACCCTGTAAAGAATATCTAGCTGTAGGTCTTTTTCACTGTTTTTTTTTTTTTTCTGGAAATTGATTGATTTTGAACTGAAGTTTGTTTCTGTTGTATTAATTCGACAGGCCAGTTGGCGTGGTTGGTTAAGATACCACCTATCATGCCGCAGGTCGTGGGTTTGATTCCCATCCAGGACGAACATTTGTGTGCATGAACATGTCTGTTTGTTCTTAGTCTGGGTGTAATTATCTATATAAGTATGTATTTACAAAAAAAAGTAGTGTATGTAGTATATCAAATATCTCGTTTCCATAGTACAAGCTCTGCTTAGTTTGGTATCAGATGACAGTGTGTGAATAATGTCCCAGATTAGATTATTATTATTATTAATTTGATTTTTTATCCTTATAAATATTGAAATTTAAGTGCATTTATAAATATTGAAATTTAAGTGCAACAATTTATAAAAAGTTGTAGCCATAATTAAAGGCTAAAAATAAAATATTAAAAATGTATTAATAATGCTTCGATCGGAATTCGATTGTTTTTATAACTCAACAGATAAATAATAAATTAATTTAGTTTTGGTACCTTCCTTTAAATTTTGAATTTAGTAGTATTAATATCACTACCAACATTAACAATATTTAATTAGATCCGGAAATTAGAGGTGGTCGTTGAATCAATAAACCGTTATTTTTAACGACTTTTGATTCGGCAACGAGTTAACTGTTAATCATCAATGAAAAAACAGATTGAAAATATTAGCTGTTAAGTTGCGTCAACGCACAAGACGCATTAGTTCAATAGTCATTATTTTGTTCAGACCCAAAAAAACCAGTTGAAAATATAAGCTGTTAATTTACGTAAACGGCTCAACGAATTATTTCACTATAATTTTATTCATTTCTGAGAATCAACTAGTATGCGAAACGAATACTACCGAACGATACCGATTGAACATTCAAAACCTGTTAATTAATTAACAGCTTTTTTAACCTGTTAACCATTGATGATTAACAGTTAAATTACATTAACCAAAAAACAGTCAATGACCCATCTCTACCGGAAATACCGGAATTACTTTCCGGGAAAATGCGATTCAGGATAAATAGTAGCCGAAGTCCTTCTCAAGGGCATGGTCTACCCATGTGCCAAATTTTATCCAAATCCGTTCAACCGTTTTAGCGTGAAACAAACCAACACACTTTCGCATTTATAATATTAGTTAGGATAGTTAGGAGGATGAACAACTGGTCTATCGACACTCAAAATGTATTAGTTGCTTAAATAAAAAATTAAAAAAAAAACTCTTAACACACTACTAAAGTTTTATAATAATAAAATTCAATAATGTTACGAAAGACACGTGGCGCCATCTATTATCATACGAACGTTATTGCTGTTTCCCTCGGGAACAGAACTTTTTTTCGGGATGAAAGGTACCCTATGTCCGTATCTGTACACGTGACAACGTATATGCAAAATTTCAGGATGATCGGTTCATTGGTTTAGGCGTGAAAAGGTAACAAACAAACAAACAAACTTACTTTCGCATTTATAATATTAGTTAGGATAATATTTACCTGACGCGACGGAGTCTTATGTTCACCGCTGATGCTTATATCTTCGTCCACTGATTGTAACAACTGCAATAAACAGATTATCTTCATTATTATTATGTAAGAGCTGTTTATAAAAAAAATATACAGATTAAAATTAAATTACCTAGAAAAACGCCGCAGACGTGATGGGTATGGATATACAAGCTGTCCCTTAAATAACACACTACCTTTAAAGAGGTAATTATACTCATCATTATGAACAACTTTGATTATAGGACCAAACCTAAAATCGCGAAAAAAAATCAGCTGCTCCCTACATTTAAGTTCGCATAATTCGTCAAAATGCACAGCTGATTTTATTCGCGAGTTGGTGTAAAGTTGTTCATAATGATGAGTAGGTACAAACAACGATTCCTTAAGAATTTGTGCGTTATTTAAGGGACACCTTGTATAAACAAGACAAACAAAAAAAAAATTTTTTTTTGGGGTCAATGGCCGCTCTGGTAGTCTTGTTACTTTTTTTTTGCGTGGAGAAATGCTCATGCATACTGCACTACCACGGGGAGATTTTGCATTTATGTGGGACTCCAACTAAAACTCCACTCTGCCGCTTGTGGCGGGAACACGGACACGCGTTAGCACTCACCGCGAACCCGCCGCGGTAGTGTTGTTTCTTGAAGTGTGATTTGATAAATTATGTTTTATCGTGTTGAGATATATCGATACCCATCACGTCTGTGAAATTAAAAAAAAAAACTGATTTTAAACTGATAGTGACTACCACCACCAGTACCAGCGGTTGATGACCCCAAAAAATAATATCATCAAAATTAATTTCATTTGAGTTTTTTCATGTTTAGCTATCGATACCCATCACGTCTGCGGAGTTTCACTAGCTAATTTAATTTGACCCTGTATGTTTCGCTAGTTAAACATAGGAACACATTTGTCCATAGTTAAACGAAAAGGATCCAACCCACATTAGGCGTAATATGGGTTGGATCTTTTTCGTTTAACTATGGACATTTATAATCAACTCTTTGCCGTAAACATTTTAGTATTTCAAATTACAACTCACTATTCTATGACCCGCTTACTTCATAAATCACTACATAATTTTAACGACGGACTTGGGATACGCTAAGGTAACCCGCGAAATTCAAACTTACGATAAAATCATCAATCAAACTCAAAAGCCATTTATTCAAACTAGGCTCAGAATAGCACTTTTCGAACGTCAAAATGACATAAGACAGTCCCGCGGCACGCACGCCCTTCACCACAGCTGTCTGTTCAGTTTAAAAATTTGATTCTATACAATACTACGCAATATAATTTAGGTACAGACGCCAGCGCATCAAGCTACCCGAAACTGTCAAATTTTCCCAATCAACCTTGAACCCAATTCTTTAGCGATAAAGTTGAAAATCTATTGAAGAAATTTGACAGATTGTAGTAGCTTGATGTACTGGCATCTGTACATAACGCAACACAAAACATTAAATTAAATGATTTGCCATAAGCACACGCCAATACAACTCTCTAAGTTCATAATACCCTATATATTTAAACGCCTCCACCCACCTACCCTACCCTACCCCTTCCCACCTACCTACCCTATTTTTTTTTTTTATTGAATTCTATTTTCATAAAATCATGACATTTGAGTATGATTATAATTCTATACATATGTAAATACTAGCTTTTACCCGCGGCTTCGCCCGCGCGGTTGTCGGAAATCATCCCACGGGAACACACTACCAGGATCAAGTATCCTATGTCCTAATCCAGATCATAGTCTACCCATGTGCCAAATTTCATCCAAATCCGTTCAGCGGTTTTAGCGTGAAAGCGTAACAAACAAACAAACTCACTTTCGCATTTTATAGTATTATGAAAAACCGGTCTATCGACAATAGACTCTTAGACTCACAAAATATATTAAGTACTTAAATTTAAAAAAAAGAAAAATAAACTTAACACTACTACAGTTTCTATAATAATATAATTCAGTCATGATTCGAAAGACACGTGGCGCCATCTATTATCATAAGAACGTTATTGTTGTTTTACTCGGGAACAGAACTATTTTTCGGGATAAAAGGTACCCTATGTCCGTATCTGTACACCTGACAACGTATATGCAAAATTTCAGGATGATCGGTTCAACGGTTTAGGCGTGAGAAAGTAAAAAACAAACAAACAAACTTACTTTCGCATTTATAACATAAAAGTTAGGATTATGATTTGTTACGGCCGCGAGTCTAGATCAACATGCAACCTGACACTGACCTGTAAATTGCACCCCGGAGGATAGCGCGCGTTAATCACAATGTGATTCGCGGCCGTAACAAATATGTATTTACAGAATTATAATCATTAGAATCAGTAATACAACTCCTTAAGTTAGTATAATCCTCAAATGTCAAGATTTCATGAAATAGTCATTCATTAGGATTACCTGGTCTTAAAGAGTTGTATTGATCACTTTAATGATTATAATTCTGTAAATACAAACTTATTACGGCCGCGAATCATATTTTAATCAACATACAACCTAATACTGACTAGCAAATTGCAAAAAACGTAAGAAAATTTGAATATCGCGGGCTACCCTGACGCTTTCGCCTACGTATTTAAAACATCGCTCTCTGTCTATTAATTGTCTAAAGATGACAGAGATAGAACGATGTTTTAGATATGTTTAGCGGTATATTAATTTAGTGATTATTTGGTGAGCATTTAGTGATTAGGTGTAAGCGGGCCTAAATGTTACTATTACAAACAATATTTACCAGAATTCCATTCTAAACAAAATAAATACCGACTTTATACCACTCTAGCTACAATTTTAAATCAAAGTATAATTTTACCCCAAAAATTACACCAAAAACCTCAATTCTGATTCCTCTCCAGCATCTTAATAATCCTAGAAAGCTGCACCAACATCAGCTGTTCAGTCTCAATTCTCCTCTTTTCCAACTGCAGTCGCTCTTCTCTCCACTCTTTCTCACAATCTAAGTCTCTCTCAAACTCTGTAAACCTCTCATATCTCTCTAAATTTTCTAAATGACGGTCATTCGACTCGATTTCATGCTGAATCGATTTGTAATCGATTTCGTTGGGTTTGTAATCGATTTCATTCGGTTTGTAATCTATTTCCAACAGGGATTCTTCTTGAGTAGGAGGGGAGAGGTCGTGGATTGTAAGGAGAGAGGAATCTGTATGGAATGTGGTTGTTTTCTTTTTTTTGCAGTGGTCTGATTCTAGAAAGTGACGTTTGGTTTGTAAAACTATACGGACAAGTAAATACCGTGTCTATTTACAGCGGGCCGTATCAGAATACCAGCGCTGCGACACTTACTTTTAAATGTTGCAGCAACATGCTGAGATACGAGCCTTTTGACCTCGTACGTACGGGACTGTTTATACCCAGGGCTATTTTTAAATCACTAGCTAAACTTTCACAGGGTGTTCTACCCATGAATATGAACAACTTTCACTATGGGACCAACTCTGAAATCACAAAAAAAAAATCAGCTGTTTCATACAAAAGTTTAATACCTACTCTACCAAAAAGTATGAAACAGCAGATTATTTTTTTTTTTTGTGATTTCAAAGTTGGTCCCATAGTGAAAGTTGTGTTTAGCTAATGATTTAAAACTAGTCCTGTATATATATATTTAAGTGTAATCTGTGATCTTCCTGTGCGAGTCTCAATAAATACTTTTTCTTTGTTTATTTTTCTATTTAAACTGAGGATTTGTTTGGGCACAAAAAAAATATACCTAACAATAGCGACACACCTGTTGAAAATTACGCGACGAAAAAAACTCCACGCCTTCTTCCCATGCGGGTAGGCAGATACTACAGAACGCCACCTGCTACGATCCTTACATACTCCATCACAAAACGCTCGAGTGCTACTCAAGTATCCCATTTACGACTTTTAAGAACACTGCGGGTTATATATACTCAATACTCAAATCTTTATTAGCATTCCATATGTTACATAACAGGTGGTACAAATTACATAAAGTATAGACACAATATGGACCCGAAGGGCACAGCTTAAAGAGGTTCGGAGAGAAACTTAAGAACTATGTAGTCATTACAAAAATTTTAATAATTATATTTAACATTTGGCAACATTTTTGTGTGCGTGTGTGTACGTCTCAGTGTGTGTGTGGGTGAGTGCGCGCGTTTGGGTGTGTGTGTGTGTGTGTTTTTATGAGTGTATGTGCGTGCGTGTATGTATGTGTTGTAATATATTTACGAGGTGTAACTGAAATAACTCAAAACTCGGAAAGGGGTCATTTAACTGTTGTAATTCTTTTCGATAAACAAGAGGCGCTCGTGGCTAACCATCAGGTTAAGCTACGCTTTCCAGTGTTGGTCCATTGATGGGTGACCATCTCTACATACCGAGACTCCTCTGTGCTTCGGAAAGCACGTTAAGCCGTTGGTTCCGGCTGTCATTCGTTGAAGCCTAGGGTATCGTGATACCCAGTAACTGCGTTGGGAAGGTCAGATAGGCAGTCGCTCCATGTAAAATACTGGTATTCAGCTGCATCTGGTTAGACTGGAAGCCGACCCCAACATAATTGGGAAAAGGCTAGACAGATTGATTTTTGTTAAACAAAAATGAACATTAAGTTATTAAAACACTAACCACGAGGTTTAATGTCATCTGCTTTTATACTCGACACATTTTTCTTGAACCAAAAATTATTTTGGACACATTCAGCACAATCATTGGCGTCCACATCATTCGCCGAATGTTTGGACAAACTGTCACAAGTCACTTTACTATACTTTTCGTAGTTCGCCCAACATTTGGCTGAGTCGCAAGCATTGGCGTAAGATTTCGAAGGACCAGTTTTCGTCAAATCGATATGAGATTTGGTTATGACTCCAAGATTGGTTTTTGAGGGGTCAGAATGTGCCCAATATCGGTTCGGTTTGGGCAAATATTTGTCTGAGTTGGCGTCCAATTCGGAGGTTGGATAATTTTGTGGTATTTGCATCAATTCTATGAAGTTTATTCTTGGGGGTAACTGTGAATATTAAAATATTATTTATTACTAAGATTTGGCACTTGCCTCAATCACCAAATGCATTTAACGCTAAACATATTTAAACCATCGTAGGGCCCTGTGGCTATCATAACCAGAGATCAGAATAGGTAGAGCATAAATACCAAAGCTTCGATCAAAGAAGTAACAAGAGTGGATAATACCTCCTATAAAATCCCAGAATGATAAATACGACGATTAAATCTCGGGATTTAAGAAATTGTGAATTATTTATTGTTCTTTGAATACTTTCGTAACAAATTAAATATTAATAATAAAACAATAAATAATTCGCAATTTCTAAATCCCGGGAGTTTGAATACATTCGTAACAAAATAAATATTAATAATAAATAATTCGCAATTTCTTAAATCCAGAGATTTAATCGTCGTTTCTTAAAGCCGTTGGTCCCGGCTGTCATTCGTGGCTCTTTGACAGTGTTACGGGTCGTTAGAAGCCCAAAAGTCAGCAACCAGTCTTACTAAGAGCCAGTTTTTTGATCCGTAGTTAACTAAACCAATGGTTAAACATAGTAACTAATGGTTGAATTTTGGCTAAATGTGAAAGGCTGTGAAACATGAATGAGTTATGCCATTACTTACTATTTTTTAATATGAATGAGTTAACATGAATGCATTCACATTTAGCCAAAATTCAACTATTAGTTACTATGTTTAACCAATGGTATGATATTGTATTACCCAGAATCTGGGTTGTGGAGGTCAGATTCAGCTGCATCCGGTTAGACTGGAAGCCGACCCCAACATAGTTGAAACAAGGCTAGGCAGATGATGTATTTCAACCATCACTATGTCTGTGTCATCTTCAAACGATTGACAGAAATAGAACGATGTTTTAAATTCGTTTGGCATTAAATGCAAAGTGATTTGGGATGAAAGTGAGCCTTTCAACCAATTTAAGAGCGTGCATTCTAAAAGTTGGCATGGACAAATATTTCGCTGTTTTGATTAATTTCTTAATATTACCACAGATTAATACAGATGGGGACACTCCGCAGTTTAGGTATGAAGCTACAAGTACGCGGCGGGCCTATCTCACTGGATTATTCCGATCTGTCACCCTGCGCCACTTCTTTTGCGCCACTTCTTCTCCTCAGCTAAAGCACTAGGAAGTGGTGAAGGGCGGGCGTTTTGGGGGACTGTCTTATGTCATTTTGACGTTTGAAAAGTGCTGATTCTCAGCCTAGTTTGAATAAATGACTTTTGATTTGATTTTGCTTGGAGCTCGTGGCTAAGTAATAACAGCCGCACGGGTCGATCCATCAGGTTAAGCTACGCTTGCCGGGGTTGGTCTGTGGATGGGTGGCCATCATTTCATACCGAGACTCCTCCGTGCCTCGGAAAGCACGTTAAGCCGTTGGTCCCGGCTGTCATTCGAGGATCTTTGACAGACGTTACGGGTCGTCAGAAGCCCGAAAGTCTGACAACCAGTGTTACCAAGGGGTATCGTATTACCCAGTAAACTGGGTTGTGGAGGTCAGATAGGCAGTCGCTTCATGTAAAATACTGGTATTCAGCTGCATCCGGTTAGACTGGAAGCCGACCCCAACATACTTGGGAAAAGGCTAGGCAGATTGATTTGATTTTGCTTGAAAATTGATCTGTCCTCCTGTTAGCAATGAGACGACAGTTCCAACTTTATTCACTCCTATCTGGGACAGATAGGAGTGAATAAAGTTGCTAACAGTGATCAAACTTTTTTCCGATCTGTTCCTCTAAGGGGACAAAGCAGGGTGACAGATCGAAATTATCCATCTCACTGGGCCAATTCAGTAGTACTGCCGCAGTCAGAAAGTATAAGAGTTACGCGTTAGAAAGAGACGCAACTTGTTGGCGAATATAACTGTAGGTAATAAGCGTTGTGCGACCTGAATTGCACTTTATTGTGTCGTAGCAAGAGTCGCTTTTTATTTAAATGATTTTGCGGAGTGTCCCATCAGTATTAATCTGTGATATTACTAAATGAAATGACAGGAATACAAATATAAACAATCGGGAAACTACCGCGACCATGTCAAGTGAATAGATAGATATAGCAAAATTGAACCTTATTATTAGTGGAAGTAGATCCCAAATCGTCTGTGTTCTTAGTAGAAACCGTGCTGGCAGATTTACTAAGCAGCTTTTTAGATATAAGAGAAAATGGAAGGATTGCACTTGACCTGCTTGAGGTACATAAATGCTGGAATAGGATACGAAAGGTTAGGCTAGGAATATAGGAGACTAACTACCAAATTCTAAGAGTCAGATTCCACCATTCGTAAAACTACTCGCAGATGCTCGAGCACTTTTTAAATTTCAGTAAACTGTATCAATATAGACTTAATCGACGCAGAAATCTAATCGTTGAAAGAAATTTTTATAGGTATCTTAGTGATTGTTTTCTATCATATGAAATTAGTTGCATTATATTTTCAACATACTATCTAACTAGCCTATATCCTGAAGAATATCATACAGAATTTTTTAAGCAGGGCGCAAAGGAGATGTTTCAAAATGGGCCAGGTCTGTGTACACTACCTCAAAAAGAAGAGAAAAACCCGTAGAATTCGGGAAAAATACAGATAGTTCATTTAAATGTATACTGCTGTGGTAGGGAATTTATCAATTATTTTTCCCCACTTTCAACATGGCGTCTCACCGATTTAGTTAAAAACAATGTCAGTAAACCATAGATTTTCCATTGACCATAGAAAGAGGACTGTCAGCTGTCACAACAATGTCACTTCAGTCCACTTCTTGAGTATTAAAGATGTCAAACTTCATTAATTAATCAAAATGACAGCTTACCGCCATGTTGGATTTTTGTTGTGTGTTGCAATTTCAAGTGTAATTAATTGTGGTTTACCAGCAAACGAAGCCATTTAAAAGTAATTGGACAGTTGAGAACTGTTTTAAATATATTTCGCTATTTTTATGTATGGTGATGTACCTGGCCCAACTTCCATACATTTTGGAACACCTCCTTTTTACAGGGTGTTCTCCCCATGAATATGAAAAACTTTCACTATGGGACCGAATCTGAAATCACGAAAAAAATCTGCCATTTCCTACATTTTGGTCGAGTATGTAGGACTTTTGCATGAAACAGCATTTTTTTTTCGTGATTTCGGAGTTGATCCCATAGTGAAAGTTGTTCATATTCATGGGTAGAACATCCTGTGAGAATCTGCGTACTGCTTACAAACTTTTCTAGTTATCTGATATTGTTTTCTGCAGTGGGTACTTTTAGGCATTATAAAACTTGCGCGTAGGTCCTGTAGTCCCTTAAGATTTATAAAAAATATGTTACCTTATCAACTTCAGTGTCAAATTGTTCGTTAGTGGCGCCTTTAGATAAAGCACCCTTTTCCATGAGTGTAGCGCGCTTAGCGGCTAGATGTAGCGATCTGAAAATGTAGAGAGAAACGTTATTATTTGGTGTCAATGTATCATAGTTTACGAGGGTCTCGTGGCTAAATAACATCAGCCGCACGGATCGACCTACGCTTGCCGCGGTCAGTTCGTGAATGGATGACAATCCATTACATATCGAGATTCTACCATGCCTCGAAAAGTACGCCGTTGGTCCCGGCTGTCATTCGTACATCTTTGACAGTCGTTACGGGTTGTCAGAAACCCGAAAGTCTGACACCCAGTCTTAGGTAGATAAGGGATATCGTATTACACATTGAGGTAAGATAGGCAGTCGCTCTATGTAAAATACTGGTAATCATCTGCATCCGGTTAGACTGGAAGCCGACCCCAACATAGTTTTATTTTATTTTATTTATTAGGGACAAAAAACAGTTACACGCTACAGATTACAGAGAAATACTAAAACTAAGATTTAACAAACATGTAACCCACACCATTGTCCTCATTTTAACTAAAAATTGAACAGTAGTGCTGATAAAAGCAAAAAAAAAAACAACAAAACAATAGTCGCTATAACAATAACGCTGTGTTGCTAAGATTAGATTAACATAACTTAAATCTTTTCGCCAGTTAAAACATCAACAGCCATTTTCTTAAATAATTGCTTAGATTGAGAGAATATATAGTTGGGAAAACACTAGGCAGATTGATATTGATTTTTAGCGACACTATCTGATGGTACATACGCCAGCACATCAAGCTACCCAAAACTGTCAAATTTTCCCAATCAACCTTGAACCTAATGCTTTAGCGATAAAGTTGAAATCAGATTGTAGTAGCTTCCATCCCATAGTGTTGCTAAAGAAAACACACTGTGTAATTAGTATGCTGTGTATGTAAATAACATCAACAAGTTCTATTCCTGACAAGGAAAACTGAATTTTCATAAATCTAATGATAAAATCCAGAGATTTTCTTTTATGTATCTCTTAATCAGAGATCGTAATAGGTAGAGCATAAATAAACTTCGAGGAAAGAAGTAAACAAGAGTGGATAATACTTCCTATAAAATCTCGGAATGATAAACACGACGATTAAATCTCGGGATTAGGAACTGCGATTTATATATTATTCACTACAAATATTTACTTGTTACGAATGTATTCAAAGTGAAATAAGTAATTAACAATTTCATAATCAATCTGCCTAGCCTTTTCCCAACTATATTGGGGTTGGCTTCAAGTCTAACCGGATGCAGCTGAATACCAGTATTTTACATGGAGCGACTGCCTATCTGACCTCCACAACCCAGTTACTGGGTAATACGATATCCCTTGGTGAGACTGGTTGTCAGACTTTCGGGCTTCTGACGACCCGTAACGACTGTCAAAGATCCACGAATGACAGTCGGGACCAACGGCTTAACGTGCTTTCCGAGGCACGGCGGAGTCTCGGTATGAAAAGATGGTCACCCATCCACAGACCAACCCCGGCAAGCGTAGCTTAACCTGATGGATCGACCCGTGCGGCTGTTATTACTTAGCCACGAGCTCCGTTTACTATTTTATATTTCAATTTTTTAATTAACAATTTCATATTTTCCGGGGAATTCCCGGGATTTAGAAATTGCGAATTATTTATTATTTTATTATAAATATTTATTTTGTTACGAATGAATTACGAAGGTGACAGCCGGAGGACTTAAAAAAACCGAAATTATTTTAATAAGGTTTTTAATAAGGAAAAAAAATTACAATAAAGCTTATGCTATTTCTAAGTCTAGATTCGGACGATGCTAGTACCGAAGTGTCCAAAATTAATTATCTTTAATATTACAATTCTGGCGATTGCTAAACGTGGATGCGGCATCAGCAGATTCGGAAGTAGGTGAGCGTTCAGCGACACGAGGCGTCGATTCGATGATTCAGCAGGTGGCGTGTTGCAGTTTTATGTGGAAACATCCGATTGACGTAAACAGCTAATCATGTCGCTATTCAGCTGATTTGGTGTAGGCAGGGTACGTAACACCTCCCCCCTCAGAACAGCAACTATTTGAGAACTTTTAGCGAAAATGTTGCTGGTGTCTGTTTCCTGGTTGTGGGTGATTCTGCATCTTCGTATTGATGATTTTCAGGGCTTTCATCTGATATCTGTGGTTTTCTAAGCTTTGTGCAAACATTATACCGACGTATAATGAGAGTAACGATCAGTACTGTTGCACCGAATAGTACGACGTATAGTGGGATCGTCGTATGGTAGAGTGAATTTTCCAGGTTTGCGTGGTCTATTTGTACTGGATGCTGCAGTAGGATTTTATCTTCGATTTCATGTAGGCTTTGCAGGTGCAGTGAGTTTAGTTTCAGATGTGGGATGGTTTCTTCAACAATGTTCAGGTTCATAGGTATTTCAATTATTTTCAGCGGTTGTCCTTTTATAAGGTCGTTAGTGTTGATAATAGTGAATCGCTCGGTGCGTAGTAGGCAGCTTTTCGGGATAGTGGCGAGATAACTTCCGTGCAGGGAGATAGATTCATGACGTTCGCATTGTAGCTCTGTCCGGGTCGGTTGTGGAAAGGTAAGTGTGTAGCGTCTGTCGTCCAGTTGTTCCATTGCTGCTTTTGTCAATGTGAGCTTTGTAGGCAGGCATGTTTTTTCCAGAGATTGGTTGTAAATGAGGCCTTGGATGCAATCTAGATGTCTTCTCGTCGGTTGATGGTTGATTCCTTCTTCGCAGAGACGATATGGGCCGAACTTCGGGCATTCAGCCTCTATGTACTTGAAAACTTTCCCATTGGTTGCAATGAAAGGGTAAGGAGGGATATAGGTGTACATTAATTTATTGGGAACTATTGCTAATCTGTATAATTCAAACTTATCAGAGTGGATTATTGGAACTTTAAATATGATAACAATTTTTTTATCTGTGTAATAATATCCAGGTTTTATAACTGTATAGTACTCTCTTAAATCTGCATCCATTAACTGATCCTGTCCGTATATAGATTTCAATCGCTTAATCATATTAGTTAAAGTATCTATGCTTAACATACTATGATGGGTGCTCGATGCACGTATAAAAGCTAAAGTATCTTCAATCCCAATTATCTCTAAAAATAAATCTTCCGTATTATCACTAATTATAGTCAGCAACTGAGCAAACTTTGCGAATCTTATAAGATCATTTTTAGCGGCAGTTTTCTCGTCTAAAAGTAATCCTAAAGTACTATTGATTCTCTCTTGATTGCTAACGATTGTCGAGAGTATGTCGCTATATCGAGCCATCCAGACTTTGTTAAGACTGATATGCTCATTGAACTCCGATATTATTTTATCGTTGTTGCTTTCTAAAAGGTTAATTGCATTATTATACATTTGGGCATCCGTATGGTCTAAGTTTCCGGTAATGCTTTTTATAATGGACCCTAATCCGTCTACGAGACCTCTTTTACTACGACCGGGTTCTAGTGTTTTTAATTGAGAACTAATTTGACTTAATTTATTAGCTAAGTGATTGATTTGAAATTCATACAAGAGAGAGGATTGGTTGTCTAGTTTAGTCTGGAAATAGTCGAGTTGAGACATCACAGAATCAAGTCTATGTTCAATGTCAGTTAAGTCTATGTATTGAAGGAAGGTGTGGTAATGCATAATGAGCCTCGTTTGTCCAAGGTTAAAGGGTAAGAGTCCTGGTCCCTCGTCCAAGCTTTCAAGTTTTATCTCGAGCGCCAGTATTGGTTGAACTATCATCGCCAGCAGTATCCTGTAACAATTTTGATTTCTTAGGGGTGCGTTTGAGTCGAGACTTGGCTACAGGGTCTTTCTTTTTGGAAGTGTATATATGAATTGGAAGGTCAGCTAAAACAGTGTCATGCATGTAACGTGGTGCTAATTTTTGTCGGTTGGCTACTGGGTTAGAAATGAATATTTGTTCCTCCGGTTGGTATTCTATTTCGGGATCTCTGTCCTTATTCCTATTTTGTATGATATTTCTACGGTCGGTAAGCGTAAAGTTATTGATAAGGTCGTATACAGTTTTCATCTGGTCTCGGTGTGTCAAGATATATTGTTGCATTAGGTGTTCAGTCATGTTAACGTCAAGGGGGTCTCTTGGGTCAAAATGTCCTCTAATTATGTCATGTGGTCTACACTTGGTAAAGCTGTGAACTGAGCTATTATATGCTAATAAGGCATAAGGCATGAGGTTGCTCACAGGTTCGTCTTTTTGACGTAATCGTAAAATACGTAAGTGTTCTAATAACGTAGAGTGAAATCGTTCTATAATTCCGTTATCATTAGGGGAGTGTGCTAATGTCCTATGGTGGTTAATTTTATGCAATCTTGTGAATTCGGAGAATAACTGGTTTGTGAATTCTGTGCCGTTATCGGTCACTATTGTTAACGGTAAACCATGATGTGTACAATAATTGAGTACTGCTTGAAGTATGCTTATTGCTGTACCATCTCTCAAATGGTATGCTTGTCCGTACTTTGAGAAAACATCTACCACTGTCAAATACTTTTCATTTTGAGCTGTAAAGAGATCCATGTGTATTAATTCGAACGGTTTAGTTGCTGGGGGTACTACATTAAATTGTGGTCTAATCGGGTTCCTATCATATTTCGTTTGTCCACAAATGATACACTCGTTAATGTATTTAGTTATTTCCTCCTTCATTTTAGGCCAATAATATTTCCGGGAAAGGGCAAGATGACACTCGTTTATTCCTCTATGATTAGTTTTTCCTTCGTGATAGTGTTTTATAATTTCTTGCTGTCTTAAATACTCCTTGACATCTTCTAATTCTGTTTTGGCTAATACTAGGTTAATTGCTGAGCTTTTAAAATTATTCTGGATTATGGGTATAATTGAATACATGCCTAAAGGTGGAGTTATTTTTATAGCGGTTTTAACTTTGGGGTTGACATATTCCTTTATAGCATTTACTACGTCTTGTTCTAAATCTGATTCCGAAACTTGTATAAATGTACGGGTGTGTGTATCAAAAGGTTTAATGGCAGTTGTACGTCGTTTAATATCCCCTACTATAGTAATGCATAACTGTCGGTGGAATTTGTTCAAAGGTTCGTCAGTAATAGGGACTTCTAGAATAGGGTTTTCAGTGCTGGTATGTGCAGTGGCTGTCGTGGAACCTGCTCTCGAGGGTGGTCGCTCTGAAGGGTTGGCTATCATTGAGTCAGTCTCTTCATTGTTAATTTCCACTCGGGATAAAGCGTCGGCATTTGTGTTATATTTTCCTTTTTTGTAAACTATAGTATAGTCGTATTCACTTAGTTTAAGGCGCCATCTAGTCAGTCTTGAGTTAGGTTCCTTAAGGTTCATTATCCACTGTAGTGGCTTGTGGTCGGTGAGTATTTTGAATTTACGACCAAATAAGTAGGGCCTAAAATATTTTGTAGCCCATACTATGGCCAAAAGCTCCTTTTCGATAGTGCTGTAATTGGTTTCACGATCGTTCAAGGTTCTTGAGGCGTAGCAGATGGGTTTATCTGAGCCAATGGTACCTTGTGAGAGTACGGCGCCAATAGCTACGTTAGATGCGTCAGTCGTTAATATAAACTCTCTAGTGAAGTCAGGGTACTGTAAGATTGGGTCGTTTGTGAGTAAAGTCTTACATTTGTTAAAACAGTCAATATAGTCGGAGTCAAAAGTAATTTTGTTAGTCTTTTTAAGGCATTTTGTCATAGGCTTAGTAATGCGGGCAAAGTCCGGGATGAATTTCCTGTAATAGCCTAATAATCCAAGGAACTGCTTTATTTCTTTCGGGGTTTTTGGTAATGGGTATTTTTGTATAGCTGTTATTTTATCAGGATTAGGTTTAACACCTTCTCCACTAATTACATGACCTAAAAACGCTGTTTCTAACTTTAAAAATTCGGACTTATCCATCTGAATCTTAAAGTTAGATTCCTGTAATCTACTAAATACTTTTTCTAAATTAATCATGTGCTCTTGCAAAGACGTACTAAATATGATGACGTCATCAAGATACACTAGGCAGATGTCATTTTGTAAGCCTCTGAGCACATTATCCATCACTCTTTGGAATGTAGATGGAGAGTTCTTTAAACCCATGGGCATGCGTAAAAATTCAAAGTGCCCATGTTCTACGTTAAAGGCTGTCTTCGGAATGTCGTCAGGGTGCATCTCACATTGATAAAATCCAGATGCCAGGTCTAAAGTAGTGAAATACTGGCATTTACCAAGCTTGTCAAGTATGTCATTTATGTTAGGGATCGGGTATTTGTCGTCTATGGTCTTGTCATTTAGTTTACGAAAGTCAACTACGATTCTCCACTTCTGTTTGCCTGATGCGTCTGCCTTCTTAGGAACTACCCAGATAGGTGAGCTCCAAGCTGATTCAGAAGGTCTTATGATACCTTGGTCCAGCATCTTAGTGATTTGATCTCTAACTTCTTGTCGGTGAACAAATGGGTAGCGATAACTTTTCGTATATACGGGAAGTTCGTCGGTCGTTCTGATACGATGTTTAATTTTATTTGTAAAGGTCAAAGGTTCTCCTTCCACATAGAATACGTCAGCAAAACGACTGCATAAAGTCTCTAAATTAGTTTTTTCTTCAATATTTAAATGGTCAGTAAGCAATCGAGATAAAACCTCTTTAATGCGCCTAGGATCTTGTTTAGTACTAATGCACTCATTATTAAATACCTCTGCTTGTAAAGGTCGCTCAAATGTAACGAGTAAGTCATAATCGGTCGGGTTTTCAATTTCTACAATACCTGTACAGTCAGTAACGCGAGTAATGCATTCATGAATAATACAATTATTGTGTGTTTGCTGAGCTATGGAAACGTCACCGTCTGGGCTATAAATAGGAATATTTAATAATTTTGATGAGTTCGCGGGTATGGTTTCCTGATAACTAGACCTTTTACATTGATAGAAACGAATAGGTATGGTTGTAAACTCTGTAATTAGATTATTATTTTTAAGATCAATCTGTGCTCCGTCAAGTAAGTCTAGGCCTATTAGTCCGTCAAAGTAATTATGGAACTTATAAATGAAAAACTTAACATTCGTAGGGTTATTAAATTCAGAAAAGTTCGGAATAGTAATAGAATGGTTGTGCGTACTAGTTACACGAGAATTTGTTACTTCAAAGGGGTCAAAGTTCAAAGGTATGTGCGAAAAGTATTGTTCGACTGCCTCAGGACTAATGAAGGACTGGTTAGCCCCGGTATCTACTAATAACTTAAGTGGTGGATCCGATATCTGAATGTAACGTAATTCCCTTTTAGATTGTATATTTAATTCTATTTTAACCCTGTTTGATCCTTCTCCTTGGGAAAATCCGGTTTAGCACTAGAGGTAGACGACTGTGGTGCTTCTATGCATTTCGCGTTGTCAGTACTCTTTGATTGTGTGTTGTCTTGTACAAACGGATAATAGTCGGACTCGGTCTGATTGAAGTAATACAAGTCGGGATAGTCATAATAACAGGAATAGTCAGGTTGCTCATAGTAATAGTCGGGGTAATCATAAAAGTTTTCAACATCTGTCATTTCGTTAAAATTCATTTCGCGTGTCTTGAAGTAATTATTAGGTGGTGGGTTTCCTGATCTACGCCAATCATGTCCTGGTAACCCTATCGGTTTTGGTACGAAGTGACTAACACCGCTCATTGGTTTCGGACCAGTATATTGCGCTGGGGGATTTGCGTTCGGTAATTTAAATACGTTACTCTGGGGGTGGTAGTTTGGCGGGGGTGCACGAAACATTTGCTGGGTTCGACTAAACATGTTAGGGGCACGATGAGGTACCTGATTATGCTGGAAGGGCGGCCTCCATTGCTGCTGCTGCTGCGGCGGCATAGGCATAGGCATAGGCTTATGCCAGCTCGTGCCTGCATTCGGAAAGCTAAAAGGTTTGGGTGTGGTCATAAGGACCGCTGGGGGCATTCTATGGGTTAAATGCGCTTGCTGTGTCAGATTACGTCGCTCAGTACTTTCGTTGCGTTGCTGTAGGTACATGACATTCAATTCCTGTTGTACAAATTCCAGAGCCTTTTCTATAGTTTCGGGTCTCATGCATCGAATGCGGGACCCTAAAGGTTCTTTTAGACCTCTGACATAGGATTGTAACGTCAGTTTTCTATAAAGGTCGCGTTTTGCTTCGATAGTGGTAGCTATATTTTCATGTAAAGTGACATAGGTCATTATAGTGCTAAAAAGGGTCTGGCATTTGTCATAATATTCCTGCGGAGTGCTACTTCCTTGTGTTAGTAAGGACAAGTCGTTGTAAAGGGCGGTCTCGTCCCTCTGATCGGAAAAGTTGTTAATTAAAGCGTCACGAATCCCTTGCCAATTTTCAGGTATACCATTAGAATTTATAGTTGTAGCTGCAGATCCCGTGATTTTATTTAAAATTCCGTTTATCACACAAAGATTAGTTAACTCGCATCTCGGGTCATTTCTAACGTATTGTATTACGAGCTGATCACATATTTTAATAAAACGAGTTAGAACATTCGGATTGCCATCAAAGTCTGGTACTGCGCGTAAGGCCTTAAAGATGGTATCGGGGTTCAATGCCATTTCGTCACTACTAAATAATATATCTAACCCTAAATTATCTGTATCTATAAACCTATTTAAATCTACTTCCCTGGTCCTATTTATCTGTCTGGAAGAGACAGATTTCCTCCTAGTTTCCCTTGGGTGAAAAATCTTGAATTAATAATTATATAGGTAGGGGTTAAAAGGAAGAGTCGGGAGCAACACTCAAAGAAAGTTTCAAGGACTTACATATACATGGTTTTTCTTGGTGTATCGATGGCTGGATACGTCCTCAGCTGCGTCTTCTTAAGTTCGGATATTCGACGAGGTACTTGGAAATACCGACAGCGACTATCGGAGTCAGCAGATTAACGATTTTTGGAAATCTATACCGCGCCGCGCACTGCCTCGAATATCCTACCGACTGCGCCAATTACGAAGGTGACAGCCGGAGGACTTAAAAAAAAACCGAAATTATTTTAATAAGGTTTTTAATAAGGAAAAAAAATTACAATAAAGCTTATGCTATTTCTAAGTCTAGATTCGGACGATGCTAGTACCGAAGTGTCCAAAATTAATTATCTTTAATATTACAATTCTGGCGATTGCTAAACGTGGATGCGGCATCAGCAGATTCGGAAGTAGGTGAGCGTTCAGCGACACGAGGCGTCGATTCGATGATTCAGCAGGTGGCGTGTTGCAGTTTTATGTGGAAACATCCGATTGACGTAAACAGCTAATCATGTCGCTATTCAGCTGATTTGGTGTAGGCAGGGTACGTAACAAATGTATTCTAAGTACAATAAATAATTCGCAAATTCTTAAATGCCGAGATTTAATCGTCATGTTGAACATTCCGGGATTTTATAGGAGGTATTATCCACTCTTGTTACTTATTTCCTCAAAGTTTATGTAAATAAACTCTACCTATTGAGATCACTGATTATTACGAAGAAAAAGAAGATAAAATATCCACGTACCGTTTAACAGTCAAATAGAAGAGCTCTGTGATGGCTCTCACAGAGTAGTCTGGTACAAATGTGTGACGTAACATGGAGTCCATGTTGATATTCTGTAGAGAACCCATGGCTGATGGTGTTGGGGATTCAGCTGTAAACGAAATATTCAATGATTATTTACTAAGAAAATTATCGGAGTAGATAAGAACTTATTAAAAAAAAAAACCCGGCCAAGTGAGAGTCAGACTCACTCACGTATCTATAAAAACGGCAAAAAAATCACGTTTGTTGTATGGGAGCCGCCTTAAATATTTATTTTATTCTGTTTTTTAGTATTTGTTGTTAACAGAAATACATCATCTGTGAAAATTTCAACTGTATCACGATTCGTGAGATACAGCCTGGTGACAGACGGACAGCGCTGCAGCGGAATCTTAGTAATATAATCTTTGGGTACGGAACCCAAAAAAAATACAATGATAAATATGTCACAAAACTGTATCCACGGGAACACTGCCGACAAACTGTACAGCAGTTTGACAGAAAATATGTGAATTTTTTGTATATAATATTTCTTGAATGAATAAATAAATTAAAAAAAAAACTTAATTCAAACCTTGATTAAACATGATAAAACCAAAAAAATTTAACGATTTTTTTTTTGTGGGATCTTCGACCGCATCTATTGTAGTCTCATTGAAAATATCAGTTTAAAAAATTTGCTTTTTTAGTGTAAACCTCACACATGTGATGGGTATCGATATCTATTAGCACGATAAAAATATAAGAAAACAGTTTCCTTCAAGTCATACTTCAAGTAACAACACTAACAGTGGCCCAAAAAAAAAACATCAAATGTGTTTATTTTTTATTATGCCATCGTGCATCGCGTCTACGGAGTTTATCTAGCCAATTTAAAGTAACCCTGTATTTTTTATTTGTGATTGGTTTGCTCTTGACTCTAGTCTAGGTCAGAGGTGACAGAGACAAAGTCGACGATGGAGTGAGCTTACCCAGAAGAAGCCTGTTCACTCCCACTTTGAAGAGATTAGGGTTGTATGCGCTCGGAAACACAGACGCAGGTAGTGAGTTCCACTCCTTTGCTGTGCGCATTATAAAAGACATTTGGAAGCGCTTAGTGCGAATTGGTGGAATAGCAACCAGGTAGGGATGGTAACTGGCAGTGCGTCTAGATGTCCGATGGTAGAAGGGGGCTGGCGGAATGAGGTCGTGGAGTTCTCGGGCACACTCTCCGAAGTACAATCTGTAGAAGACCGACAAGCAGGCAACCTTGCGGCGATGAGCCAAGCTATGAAGCTTGGCATCCACCAGTTTTACGTCGCCAATGAGCCTCTTAGCTCTGCGTTCCACCGAGTCAATAGTACACCGAATGGCTGCAATACTCCATGTAGGATCGGACTTGCGCTTTATATTTTTATTTTGAATTCTAAAGTTACCTGACGATTGAAAAACCTGCATGAAAATTAAAATACTGGTGTGAAACATACCGACTCCCACGTTCTGCGTGAGCGCCTGCACGCCGAAGTATGTGAAGGGTCCGGCCTCGAACACCAGGTTCTCGCGCCCTACAGTCACCTCCACACGCCCCTCCAGGATCAGCACGAAGTAGTCCACCTAGAACGTGGAAATACTGTAATGATATTGGTATGTTATGAAGTCGTTGGTCCGGCTGTCATTCGTGGATCTTTGACAGTCGTTACGGGTCGTCAGAAGCCCGAAAGTCTGACAACCAGTGTAAGCAAAGCACGGTAGTGTTATAAATCTGATGTATTGATTAACAGGCATGATTCTTGTTAAAGGATGTAGTAACCATTGAATTATGCTTATTTTATGTAAAAAAAAAAACACTAGAAAAACACGCTTTTATAAATGCACGTCAAAACCAAAAATAAATTATGGGATATTATTAATTGCACATCAAATAAATAATCACCAATCAATTTATTTCCATCATTGAAATAAATTTTTACATCAAAAATACTGACTGCACAGCAAATTAACCAGACCATACATACACAATACTCGCACTCATAGCACATTTTGCTATAACATGGCAGCTAATATTAACCCTGAGGTTAGGTTTGGTTACTTTAATCCCTTTACACAGAAATAGGAGCCCAGCGAAGCGGGGCTCCGTCGACATAGGATGCAAGAGCGAGCGAAGGGCATGAAGGGTAAGTTACAATAATTTGTTTTTCTCAAGAATGGTAAAAGGTAATATCTAGGTTTAATGTGCGCTAGTCATTATTAGCTATTCATTAATAAAAAAAAAGCTTTACTTTAAGATAAAGAGCGGTGCGCCACGAATACAAATTGTTGCTTATTTACTTATATTTTGAGTTGAGTATTTTGCTGTGCAATCATTAATTTTGATTGGAATTCGGATTACTTTTGGATACAAAAGTATTTTTTTTTGATTTGCGTTTAAATACGAGTACTACCCATAAATTATGGATCGTTCAAGTTGTCTCTATTTCTGGGCTGAAGTGCTTTTAATTATAATATTTATTTATTTATTTATTGACACACCAACGACTTATTCACTAAATCATTACATTAAATATATTCTATTTTAACAGCTTTGTGGTGAATTCGTCACTTATAGGTGTGCACAGCACTTGTATAATCAATTATAAAAATTAAAATGCAAATATATGATAATATTGATAATAACAAAATAAAAATTTAAAAAATTTACATTGAATTTAAAATGTCAGGTAGTTAAATTAAATTACAGTATATTCGAAAATTTAAAAACCATCAATTAAATTGGAATAGAAAAACAATTATCTATTAAAACTATAAAATAACAAATAAATTAGGACATAAATATTACATTAATTAAATTAAATTAAATTGTACAGTATTAAATACATAGAATGGAGTCACACAAATACACAAATTAACATTTTGTATAAGAGAAATAAACAAACAAATCGATCAAGAACTGAGGACGTATCGTCTGAATTCGTTCAGACTGTTCGAAAATATATCCAAGTCATTAGTACGCGTGCTCAACTTATTGTAGCTAGACAAAAACCAGTATAAAGGAGCTGAACGACCAAGATTAGTTCTAGTTTTAGGTTTTTTTCTTGTAAAACTTGCTGAGAAATGAAGTTAAGCGATGTGACGGAAAGCAGGTTACAGAGATCGGCGCTCTAACTGGAGTTGCAGCACGACTGGTAGGTGGCTCTACATTAAACAGTCTTTGCGAAACTCTTTCCTGTTCCAGCGCCCCACGCTTTTACAATCAAATATTATAATGAAAAGCACATAGTTTACACTTCAGCCCAGAAATAGAGACAACTTGAACGATCCATAATTTATTTTTGGTTTTTACGTGCATTTATAAAAGCCTGTTTTTGTAGTGTTTTTTAAACTATTAATTTATTTTATACTTTTTAGTCTTTGATAACGAGGAGCTCGTGGCTAAGTAATAACAGCCGCACAAGTCGATCCATCACGTTAAGCTACGCTTGCTGGGGTTGGTCCGTAGATGGGTGACCATCTTTACATACTGAGACTCCTCCGTGCCTCGGAAAGCACGTTAAGCCGTTGGTCCCGGATCTTTGGCAGTCGTTACGGGTCGTCAGAAGCCCGAAAGTCTGACAACCAGTCTTACCAAGGGGTATCGTATTACCCAGTAAGTGGGTTGTGGAGGTCAGATAGGCAGTCGCTCCTTGTAAAATACTGGTACTCAGCTGCATCCGGTTAGACTGGATGCCGACCCCAACATAGTTGGGAAAAGGCTAGGCAGATTGATTTTGTCTTTGATAACGAAATATTTTTAACATTTATTTCTCCATCTCCGCCAGTGCGTCTGTATTGCATGGTGGTTTATTACAACCTTGAAACCTGATCATGTTCAAAGTCCATTACGTGACCTTTCTCACAAGTACAAACACGACTATGATATTATATTCCATCATGGAACGTCAGTTCCTGTCTTCCGGCTTCATTATCAGACCTTGAAACCTAATCGTGGTCAAAGTTCATTACAAGACTTTTCTAACAAGTCCAAAAACACAGCTATGATACGAGTTCCATCATGGAGTTCCAGTTCACATCTTCCGGCTCCATCATCAGATCAGTTCGACAGTACCATATTATTGTATTGTCAAATTCAAATTCAAATTCATTTATTGTTTGTCACAGGTGAAATATCAGTTCTTATGATTATTATAAAGGGTCGCTGTAACATACTGCCGTCGTTAGCAAAAAGGGCACAACTAACATTTAAAAAAAGATTGAGTTACATACATATTTAGAATCAGAAAAAAAAGGCTAATCTGCTCAATTTTTTGTAGATTTTTAAAAAAAATGTTAGTTGTGCCCTTTTTTCTTACGACGGCAGCATACCTATAAGGTGTACAATATTTAATGTTTGTTCCATACTTATTTAACATTACAATCATTATTCGTCCTAAGTAAACGTCCATCATTCGTCATGCATTAATATAAGTGTTTATTCACAGTCAGATAAATAAGCAATAGGTACATTGATTTCATACTAATTAAATTATTCATTAATTTCATTAAAATTAAATTACTCAATTATACCGTACAATTTAAATTGTTCATTAGTGTCATTAAATTTAAATTATTGGTCAACCAATAATTTAAATTTAATGACACTAATGAACATGCATGCCTTAATGATTAATTTAATTTGTATGACATCAATGTCATACAAATTAAATTAATCATTAAGGCAGCTTATCTAAAGGTGTAGTCACCTGTATTTTTGTCATTAAAATAGTCATTGATTGAATAGTAGGCTTTACTTATCAAGAATTGCCTTAGTTTTTTTTTAAAACTATGTGAGGTTACACTGCTTTTTATATAATTTGGAAGTTTGTTATATATTTTTACTCCTATCCCAAATATGCTAGATTTAAACTTAACTGTCCTACACTTAATTCCGCTCAATACATTTTTATACCGTGCACTTCTCAATGTGTCATAATTATTTAAATCGCGTTTTATCATTACTGCTGCTTCGTAAATATATAGCGAAGGTAATGTCAAAATGTGTAATCTTGTAAACTCTGTTCTACATGAATCAGTCTGTTTAAGACCACAGATACTTCTAACACACTTTTTTTGTGCCCTAAATGCATATTCTCTATTAGTTGAATTTCCCCAAAAAAGAATACCATATTTTATTGTAGAACCTACGTATGCATGGTAAGCGCTCAGTAATGTTCTCTCGTTAACAACTTTCCTTAGCATGTAGAGGGCATATGAAAACTGGTTTAGTTTTTTACAAACATGATCAACCTGCATTTTGAAGTTTAGTTCAGAGTCAATATGAATACCAAGAAACTTAGTGTTGTTCACTTGTTTTATTTGTTCGCCTTTATAATGTATATGTAGTTTTTGTTCCGAATTAGTATTTTTATTTGTGAATGTCATATAACTTGTTTTTTCAATATTTATTTTTAGATTGTTTACATTCAACCATTTTCTAATATCTTCAAGTGATTTATTAATGTTTATTTCATAATTCTCTTTATCTTGGTTTGTAAAAATAGCTGTACTATCATCTGCAAATAGTACCATTTCCTGTTTTATAATTTTTGGTAGGTCATTTATGTAGATGATAAACAAAAGAGGTCCAAGAATAGTTCCTTGGGGCACTCCATACAGAATAGGTCTAGGATCTGACATATATGTTTGTTCCAACTTTTTATCATTTGTTATTTTTGTTATTTGTGTAACTTGAAGTCTGTTTGATAAATACGACTTAAGAAGATTTAGTGCATTACCTCTTACCCCATATTTTTCTAATTTGTTCAAGAGTATTTGATGATCTACGCGATCAAAGGCTTTTGACATGTCCATAAAAATGGCAGTTATATGTTCCTTGTTATCCAGCCCTGTCATTACAGTCCTTAAAAAGTTAAAAAGAGCGCTACTAGTGGATTTGCCTTTACGAAACCCGAACTGTTCATTTGCAAATATGTCATTAGTTTCAAAGTAGTTATATAAGTTATTATAAATTACTCTTTCAAATATTTTTGCGAAGACTGGTATTAACGCGATTGGTCTGTAAGATTTCATCTCTTCTTTGTCGTCTTTTTTAAATATGGGATTTATAACAGTTAATTTCAGCTTCGAAGGAAACAATCCGTGTTCAAGGCACAGATTTATAATGTGGCTAAGTACTGGAGCAATGAAATGCGATACACTTTTAACTATTTTCGTGTTGATATTATCGTACCCTGTACTATTAGTATTTTTTAGCATTTTTATTATTTGGCCTACATTAAGCGGGTTTGTTGGTTTCATAAAAATTGAATTGGAGTTATTATACGCCAGTGTTTTTAGAGGTACACCACTGTCCCTAAGAGTCGGTTTTACATCGTCAATAAAAAAGTTGTTAAATGACTGAGTATAATGTTGGGAGAGCACTTAGAATGAAACACAAGCTAGTACGAAATGATACTGCGTTTATTAGGGATACACATCGATTATATATTGGTTACATGAGTCACATGACTTAAGAATAATAGATAGGTACATACTTATACACTACATCTCCCTCCTTAAAGAAAATAAAATAAAACAATGGCTTTATTTTATTTTTAATCTAACTAATAAATCAATTCTATTTAATGGACCTTACTTACATTAATTGCAATTGCATTGGTAATACAAGGTTTCAAGTTTCATAACAATAAAGGTTTTTACATACATCATAATTATTTCAATTAATGTGAGGCAATTAGACAAACAATCATTTGATATTAGTTTGGGATATACAATTTCGTACGGTTTTTGTGAACAGTATCGGGTTTACCGTCTTTTAAAATTTGAACATTTGGTGATATGTCTTTCAAAACAATAAATGGACCTAAATAGATATTGGATAACTTATTACCAGTTTCGTTTCGGATTAAAATCAAGTCATCTTTTTTATATGTGATAGGGTTTGTAGATTTATCATACTTTTCCTTTCGCAATAATTTAGTTCTAATTAAATTATCTCGTGCTTCTTTTAAAGACACCTGTAGTCGATACTTTAGTTCTAAAGGGTAACTATCGTGATTATAAAGTGGTTCAATGGTTTTTGTTAGACTACTGGGCAAATTACACTTTTTACCGAAAACTAGTTCAAAAGGTGTATATTTGGTCTCAGTGTGAACCGATGTATTATAACTGAAACTCCAGTAAGGTAGCCAACTACTCCATGATTCAGGATGGTTTTCTGTATGTATTCTTAAATACGCACCTAAATTTTTATGCGAATTTTCGAGTGCACCAATGCTCTCGTGATGGTAGGCTGTGGAATTCAGTTTGTTGACATAAAGTAATTTACATACCTCTTGCATCGTGGCAGACATGAATTCAGCTCCTCTGTCGGTTGCTATTTCTTTTGGTATTCCATAACGCAGTACAAAATTATTCACAAAGGTTTTAGCGATTTCAGTACTGCTTTTAGTTACTAATGGATAAGCCTCTACATATTTGGTTAATTCACACTGAAGCGTCAATATGTATGAATAATTATGCATATCTTTATCTAATGGGCCTACAACATCTAGATACACCTTTTCAAAAGCAGTGTGAGCTGTGCTTGATATTACCATTGGTTCCTTGATACGTACTGAGTGTTTTTGCTTTTGACACTTATCACAACTTTTAATAAATTGAGTAACATCACGCTCTAATCCTGACCAGAAGTAATATTTTTTAATATTATTAACCATTCGTCTGATGCCTGCGTGGCCACTTGTAGGCAACAGATGAAAGTCATTGAGAATAACTCTTCTGTCGTCTTTATCTTGTATTCTTTCAACATCTTTCAAGACACATAACCGGGGTCCGGTCCAACTACTTATTTTCTTTATTGTTTGTACTAATGTATCTACAAAAGTGTCGTTAACATCATTTCTTATAAAATATACTTCATTTATAGTTAACTTTTTACAAAACATTTCCAGCTCTCTCGCAAAAGCGTCTGGCGTCAGTTGCGATCGAGAAGCTGGTTGTATGTAAATTATCATATGTTTTGGTACAAACAAAAATATTTCATTTTCTTCTTTTATCGTGTTTTCTTCTCTTAATTTACGTATAGCTTGATTACTTATAAACCTAAGCTCAATTGACATCTTTGGTTTACTATGGGTTTCCACAATGCTTGGCTGATCAGACCAGTCATCAGTAGAGACTATAGCATCCGAAGTGTCTTGTCTAGAATTTAATTTTCTTGTTTGTGCTCGCGTCATGACATTCATCATGTTTTCATGCATGTCTCGTAAGTCTTTAGATGTTAAGACAACTCGAGACAATGCGTCTGCAGCTGCATTGTCTGAGCCTTTGACGTACTCCACACAAAAATCATATTCCTCTAATGATAGTCTAAATTTTAATAACCTACTGGATGGCTCTTTTATATTAAACAAATATATTAATGGTTTGTGGTCTGTCAAAATTTTAAATTTACGACCATAAAGGTACGGTCTGAAATGTTTCACGGCCCAAACTATCGCAAGCAACTCTTTCTCAATAGTTGGGTAATGTTTTTCCGCTTTGTTTAATGCTCTACTAGCATATGCTACCGGTTTACTATTTTGGTTTGCTAAAACTGCTCCTATCGCTAACCCTGATGCATCGGTTTGTAGTTCAAATATATTATTATTCGTAAAATCCGGGTATTCTAAAACTGGTGGAGAAATTAATTTTTGTTTTAATGTTTCAAATGATTTTTGGCATTTCTCAGACCACTCGAATTGTACGTTTTTCTTTGATAAACTATTTAATGGTTGTGCAATTGCAGCGAAATTCTTTATGAATTTTCTGTAATAATTAGCAAATGCGACAAACCGCTTCACCTCATCCGAATTACATGGTATTGGATAATTGTTTACAATGTCTAATTTTTGTGGGTCAGGTGAAACACCCTCAGACGATATTACATGACCTAAATATAACATCTCTTTTTTCAAAAAATTACATTTAACTGGATTCAATTTAAGATTTGTTTTACGCAGACGTGCAAACACGTCTAGCAAATTTTTTATAGCTGAATTTAAGTTTTTCCCGTAAACAATCAAATCATCTAAATATACTAGACATTTGTCGTACGTTAAACCAGCCATGGCTATGTTCATCATTCTTGAAAACGAATTTGGGCTTGTTTTGAGTCCTATAGGCATTCTGGTCATTTGGTATTGTCCGGAATTGAAAGCTGTATATTTTCGACTTCCTTTATCAAGACTGACGTTATAAAATCCTTTGTATAAATCTAGATGAGTAAAATATATGCATCCTGAGAGGGAATCAAGTATGTCTGTAATATTTGGTAGTGGGAATTTGTCATCTTTAATGCAATTATTTAATTTTCTGTAGTCTATTACTAAACGCCATTTCTTTTCTTCAGAAGCGTCATGTTTTTTGGGTACTAATAACACTGGGCTAGACCATTCACTCCTACAGGGCTCTATTATATTTTGAGCTAACATGTCGTTTATTTGTTTTTGAATCTCTGGTTTTTGAGAGTGAGGCAATCTGTAGGGTTTAACGTATACAGGGTCCGCATTTTCTTTTAGTTTAATTTTATGACTGTATATAGGTGTGGTGGTCAAGGTGTCACCAGGTAAGTAGAAGATATCCGCGTACTTAGCACATACGTTTTGAATGGAAATCTGTTCCTCTGTATTTAAATGTTTTATGTCAAGCTGAGTTAACAAGTACTTTACACGTTCCGCGTTACATTGATTATTATCAAATACACAAATATTATAATCACTCAATCTATGTATAGCCGGTTTAACTTCATTTAATGTTAGTGATTTTTCTGTTGTGTTCAATATTTTTATAGGGATCTTGCCATTGACAGGTGACCCTATACTACTAGCCATAAAGACACCTTCACACAGCTCTGTCGCACAAACCACGCGCTCTTCCTTTACATTTGTTTCTATATAATGAATCGATTCCGTTCTCGAAGGTATGGTAAGCGTTGGTTTTTCTTGGCAACTTAAATTTAAAAGTATCCTATCGTTTAACGGAGTGAATAAAACCATTTGTTTATGTTCCAAATTGATGCTTGATCTGTACTTGTTTAAAAAGTCGTAACCAATTATGCCAGCTGCCTTACATGGCAGGGATTTAAAAACATAAAACTTGTGATTGAAATAATATCCCTGGGTCTCTAACTGTAAATAAACGAATCCAATTGCGTCTACTTTGCCCCCAATACCATTTATCGTAGTACTCCATTTATGTATTGGAATGTTTTGTTCTAGAATTATATGCTGGTCAACGGCTGATATTGATGCTCCAGTGTCGATTAACCATGAATAATCTAATCCATTTATGGATAGCCTAGCAACTAATGAATTATCGTATGAAAGAATGTACTTAATTTTAGGATCGAAAAAACTGTTGAACATTTTCCTCGGCAACAACATTTTCTTCATTCGTAGTCATCACCTGTACGTTTTGGTTTTCCTGGGAGCTCCTATTGTTATGGTAATTATTATTAAACTGACCTCGTAATCCTCGTCCAGAAGAGTCCCCCCGGAAAGGTTCCGCTCTGCCCCGCACGGCGCCGCGCTGGCGAAAGTATCTTCCACCCCCTCGTTGGTTGCTGTCGCGTCGTTGGCTGTTATCGTGATAGTACGTACCTCTTGTGGCTGCGTGGTAACCTCTGTGGTTGCCCCTATAGTTACTGTAATTTTGGCCATTAGACCTCCTCATCGACATAATATTTGATGAAGTGGTTTCTGATGATGAGGTTTCTTCATCTATCGCACCCTGTATGGCATCACTTAGCGAGTCATAATTTCTGGCAGCTATGATGGTGCTCAACCTACGGTTTCGCAAGCCGTCGGCAAAACGCTTGATAGCTAGCTTTTCATTTACGCGTTTCAAAGTATCATAGCTTCCTTCATGTCCTTCGGTTTGCGTAATCGTGAGGTCAACAAATAAACTCGTCAGTTCTTGACCGAAGTCGGATATGTTTTTTTCATTTTGCTGAATGGACTGTAACTTACTAGATGTTGCAGCGAACGATTTTTTAGGTAATAAATGTAGCTTCATAGCCCCTAATAAATCGGAAACATTATTATATTTTTTAGCAAGCCTTAATTTAGCAAACTGTGATAGTCGACTCTTTAGAACAAATTCCATTAACTCTTTTTTCGAAGCCTCCTCTAAGATAGAATCATAATATTCTATACCATCAATTAATTGCTTTGTTACTTGTTCGGTATCATTCATAACTGGTAATAAGTTTATCGCTATTTTTAAATCGAATTTCGTCATAGTGGCAGTGTTATCTGGCTCTTTTTTACACAAATGAGTAATTTCTAAATACAATTTATGCAACTTAGCACAATATTTATCAATATTTTCAATTTCTGATGTACTTTTAAATTTCTTTACCCCTGTTATTTCTTTTAAATAATTATTGTACTGTTCATACAAAATATCTGCCTCAGCTTGCTTTTTGCAGCATATATTTTCTAGCCGCCTGCTTGGGCCTATTTTTATTAAATAGGTTCGTACTTCTAATAATTCATTATACAATTCCTTAAGAAAATCTGCCATTAAAATTACATAGTCACGTACATGTTATTATATATGAATCCGGCATACAAAGAAGTTGAATAATACATACCAATATATACTACTGCGCTGGTACCGTTACTGTCACCGTAATATTTTGCTTAATATAAAGTCTCAAGTTTATTAAACGTATTTGGCTGCTGCTGTATTTACCTATTCACTGTTAATTACGATTACGCACTTTTAAGATAACATGGCTATACACTAAACTGCACTTGCACCACTTGCACTTTTATTGACGCGTTACTCGTCGATATTACACAATCCGTTTACTACACGACGTCTCCCGGCTGCAGCCCTTTTCGCTGACCGCGAAGAATACTGGCGTATCTCTTCAAGACCACGTCGTTAACATGTCTCTCTACCAATTTTCTGTGACATCTCTGATATAGTTTGTAGAGTAAAAAAATGCCTCCAAGTCCCAAGAGCAGCGCAATTATTAAAAGGATTATGTTGGTGGTACTTGCATGGTATAGTAGTTGTTCAGCGTTCGACGAATTTTGGCCACTACCGGCTGCAGATTGAGCGATCACCACCTGTTCCTTCGTGTTACTCTGAGTGGTTCCCATCTTCGACTTTTCCAGCAATCCAACGAACAATTTGCACCAAAGAACACGACAACAGTTCACAATAATATCTCGTATAATTATTCATCTTTGCACATGTGCTCGAGATAGAGTTTATAATTCACTACCCATATAGGGTCATGGTATCGTATTTACGTACGCGCGAGGCTGGCCCGAGTCGGCAGGGTCGCCATATAATGTTGGGAGAGCACTTAGAATGAAACACAAGCTAGTACGAAATGATACTGCGTTTATTAGGGATACACATCGATTATATATTGGTTACATGAGTCACATGACTTAAGAATAATAGATAGGTACATACTTATACACTACATGAGCTATGTCTGTTGGTTTAGTTACTATTCTATCATTTACTATTATTTGGTTTATTTCCTCTTTAGGTGTTAGTCTTGTTACTGTTAATGATTTTCCACATTGCTTTACCTTTATTGGTCGCTGAATGAATGTAGTAATTGTTTTGTGATTTTAGCGTTTTGTTTATTATAGTTCGTAGTCTTTTAGTATATTCTTTAAAGTGTATTTTGTCTTTCGGATTTGACGTTAGCCTATACTTCCATAGCAATTGACGTTTTCTTTTTGAGCATATCCTAATTCCCTTGCTTAGCCATTTTGGCTTTTTAGTAATTGGTATTTTTACTCGTATTATCGGAAAACACAAGTCGTAAAATAATTTAAATAGATCGTAAAAAGTATTGTAAGCTATTTCTGGGTCATTACTTGAGTAACAGTCTGTAAAACTAAGACTCTTAATGCATTTGCTAAATATTTTAGTATTTTCTTCACAATAATCTCGTTTATATTTATACCAGTATTCAATGTTGTAGCTTTTCTTTACGGGGCATTTTAATAATTGAGCTGTATGATCCGACAACGAAAGTTCAAGAACAGTAGATTTGGCTCCTCTTATGTTATGCGCTATGTTGTCAATGCATGTCATGCTACTCAACCTTGTCGGTTGATGAATACTTAATTTTAAGTTATAACTCGCTAATAATTGCTCGAATTGTTGAGATATTTTGTTACTTTTTGCCCTGTCTATGTTGAAGTCACCGCACACTATAATTTTTTTGTTAGAATAACCTATTTTCGTTAGTAATTCTGCAAGTCGAGTAAAGAATAAGTCAATTTGGTCTAGTCTACTTTTAGGTGGTCGATAAACGCATAATATTATAATTCTGTGATCACAAAGTTCTATGCCACTACATTCAAAAATATTATTGACACTAAGGGTTTTGGCTTCTGTTACAATTTTAAATTTAAATTTTGGTTTTAACAATATACATGCTCCCCCATTTCTATTACTGCGTGAAAAATTATCCCCTAATATGAAATTGGGCAGTTTAAGTAGTTTGGTGTCTTCAATAGTCATGTTATGTTCAGTAATGCATATAATGTCAATTGGATTGTTATCATTATTGCCTCCCAATGAGTGTAAATGTGCAGTAAGCTCATCTAATTTAGTCATTAACCCATTAATGTTTTGATGTAGAATGGTTACATGTTTAAACACGAAAAAAACTATTACTGATTGGAGAGTGTTCCCTTTCTAGCTCATTAACTTCTGTCTGAATGCATTTGTCAACAAAGGTAGAAATAATATTGGTATCTTCAATCTTTTTCATAGTATATCTGTCATATTTTTGTTTGTATACCTTGCTTAAGATTTCTTTTAATATTAATTGTGATGTATGTAATGATAAAAAGCGATATTTTGGTACATAAGATGAAAAATTCATGTCCACGTATGTTGTATGTTTGTAGTGAGAACAGATAAATTTAATTACATAATTCAACTTTCTTTCGTTTAAATAATTATTAAATAGAACTTCAGATATCATAACATTCGTATTTCTGGTATTGTTTAAAAAGTTACTAAGACAGAGTTGAGTTTCTTCTGGATTTTTGTCATTTATACCGCCTAAAACAATTACAAAGTCATTTTTATTTAGTTTATTTATTTTAGCTTTTTCCGTTACTAAAATTTCCTTAAGGGGTGCTCCTGGCTTCCAGAAACACTTGACTTGATAATCTGTACCGATGAGTCTTTGCAGATTTTTTTGAATATGACGTCCCTGTTGGTCCGCAATTATGATCACGTTTTTCTTATTTATTTCAAAGCATTCCGTATTATTTTCCACGTTTATTAGTTTATTGTCTTGTATTGTTTGACAATGAATGGCACTTTTACACGAGGAAACGTTCAATCCAGTTTCTGGGGACTGTTTAGGCTCTGATGGATTGATATTTCTTACAGACTTTGATATGCTTTTCTGTTGCGAAATTTCTGCCAATGTATTTGCCTGCTTGACGTTGTGGTGAACTAGACTAGTGCTTGTAGTCGGGTCTAAAATCAAATGATTACCTTTTTCATTTTGAATGTCTTTAGTGGATATTAATTTTCCTTCGTACAGTAATTCATTGCATTTTGTATTCCGCACAGTTGTGACTGATTGCTGCATATTTGTCGTAGGCGTACCTTTCTTGTTTTGGTTAGATTTCCATTTGGGCCCCGAACGAGGAGTCAAATTATTTGTGTTGGTCGCATTTATTTCCTTATAGGCATTTATTATTTTAATATATTTTTGTACGTCTGTTTTAAGTCTGAAGTTTTCAGAATTTAAATTATCTATTTCGTGATGCGCGCTTTGTAAATCAGTGGACATCTGTTTAATTTTCTCCTGTAGATCAATTATCGTTTGGCTGCTATTTAATGAGGTATTTGGCAAACTCATCGTGGTCGCATCAAATAGGGCGGAACCATCTGCACTAATGTCACGCAATGAGCTTGTCCTAAATAATTTTCGGTTGCGGTAGGTTACATTTTCGTCCATATTCATTTTTGTAGTAAAGTTCCCGAATATTTTAAATTTTCTACCAAGTTATAATTTTTTTAAACTATGGTAACACTATCGGCAAGTATTCGGCCCTCTGTCGGCTAGTAGCTGTCCTATTTAGTTCGTCTATTCACTACTAGGGGCGAATTTGGCGCTAGTTGTCATACAATGAAATGGGTCCAAAGTCCATAATCTGATATTTTTGTAATTAACAGTTCTTGTTGCTTTTGTTTTTTTAAGAATTGGTTTAAACCTTATAAAACTTCACTGGTGGGCATTATTTATCAATAACATTGGGCGTCTAAGTGTTACTGTAGTATTATGAACACAAATTTATTGTTTATTAGTCTGTTTAGCACTGACATATAGTAACGTCTTTATGTCTTCGTATATTTTATAGTACTTGTCGTAAGTCGATACAAATAACGTCACGTGAGAATGATAATCCTTACACTCGGACGCACCACTATTTACACTTTTATAATCAGAACTTTAATTATAATATTAATATTAAATACGCAGCTCATGTAAACATTGCTGGGGTTGCCAGGCCACGATCGAATCAAACTGTCATCAGAACTACATACAGCTGCCAATTTTCATGACGCTACGATTCTTGGAAGATGGTTAAATTAGTTACCTTAGATTCCATTACATAGTTAGTTACATACAGCTCGACCTAATAAAAGCGTGTTAAAAAGCCTTATATTCCTTTATTTACTAACTAAAAAGCTAAGTAACTTTGGTCCTTACCTTCATAGGTAAGGACCATTTATGATGAAGTTCATGATTCAGTCACGACTGAAGAAAATATAGGCGCTTTGATACTTTTACGTCTCAGTGCTGCCACCTAGTAAACGTTATTTCAGAAACCTCATTGGGATAAAGGTAAGAGAATGATGACTCACCGGCTTCCCCTGCTGGAACACGTAGGTGCTGGGGTCCTTCTTGGTCTTCCCTTTGAGCTTGATGTGGTGGATCACGTCCTGCTTGAGGAGGCGGCGCAGAACCGTTTCGGATATCGTGTCGGGCCGGAAGGCGTCTACACCTGGGAGTTGAGAAACAAAGAATTTCACAAATGGTAGAAATAAATATAATACTTACTGTAAAATTGTGAATAGTATACATATTAAATAAGGAGCTCGTGGCTAAGTAATAACAGCCGCACGGGTCGATCCATCAGGTTAAGCTACGTTTGCTGGGGTTGGTCCGTCGATAGGTGACCATATTTACATACCGAGACTCCTCCGTGTCTAGGAAAGCACGTTAAGCCATTGGTCCCGGGTTATTTTTGACAGTCGTTACGGGTCGTCAGAAGTCCTAAAGTCAGACAACCAGTCTTACCAACGGCTATCGTCACAGAACAAATGAAAGAGGTTAGAATGGCCTTGTGGGCGGGGCAGGCGCGCCGCAATTGTGAGCAACGCTCATAAAGTCAACCAAAATTTGCTTCATCGGCGAACAATCGCGCTCTTGTTGTGACAGCAAACGAAAGTCCGCGAAAAAAAAAAGAATTATGCCGTCTTGCGCCATTATAACGTGTCGTAAAAGAAGACAGGTGTGTAGTGTAGCCCGAGAAGGGATTTCTTTTAACCGGTAAGTCCAAAAACCTTAAAATACAAGTGATATTTGTAATTATTACAATAGCATTATGAAGTTTGTAGACAAAAACGATACAATCGCAAACTGATGCAAAATTATACATTGCTTGCAATACATGGGTACCATCTTGTACTACGTAAGCAATCGCGCAATGTATTGCGTTCACTGCGAAGTCGCGTGCGCCGAGCCAAAGCTTGAATTCAGTGAAATCCATGCGTATCGATAGTGTTGTACCAAGTTGTAAACAATGTCGATATTAAAAGTATATATGCGTACAAATGATTATTACGAGTATCAGTAATCGCTGATGTATATAAAAGGGAAAATTCGGTACGTGCGTATTATAATTAAAATAGCTTTGTTTATTATCATCAATTATTGTTTATTGTAGGTTATCAATTTAGTTTCTGAGTGGGTTTTTTGTCTCAATTGTTTTTAGATGTTAGTTATAAATGAAAACATACATTTTAAATTTTATTTTTAGATTTGCAACAGATCCAGATACAAGAAAACTGTTATTGTTATATATAAGACTGTGATTGAGGCAACTGGTAGAATTGAATGGATACCTACTAAATTTGTTCTCAAAATTTTGCAGAAAATGATTACACAACAAAAAAGTCAGGGAAAAGATACTTAAAATCAGGACCTACTCCGCACAAAAATATAGTTATGCGCCTTTCAGTAAGTAGTATATAATTTATAGTTCATAAAACTTTATTGGTGGTTTTGCGTAGCGTACCTAATTATTACCTTAAAATGTTGTCACTTAGATCATCTTTTGTGGATATTATTATATAAGGCCGTGTATATACACGGCCTTATATAAACAGTTTATACAGCCGTAAAGCTGAAAATCCATGTTTGAAATCTATACAGGAGAAGTCTTTATTCACTGCGCAAATTTTCACAGGGTGTTCTACTCATGAATATGAACAACGTTATTTATGGCACCAACTCTGAAATCCAAAAAAAATTCAACTGTTTCATACATTTTGGTTGAGTAGGTATTGAACCTTTGTATGGAACAACAGATTTTTTCTTTCGTGATTTCATAGTTGATCCCAGAGTAAAAGTTGTTCATATTCATGGGTAGAATTTGATATATCGCACAGTACAGTTTGCAAATATATATTTTTTATTTTCTTATTTGCCCCCTAAATTGACCCCCCTATTCAAAATTCATTAATTAAATGATAAATGATTTCTGTAAGTAGGTTTGTACAAACACTTTTACAAGTCAATCATGTTTTTTTTTAACTAAATGAGGTCAGCGTTTCCTATCTGACTACTCTGAGAAGAAAGGCCGAAACAAACTCAGAGGACACAGTCTCTTATAAAGTCCAAACATAATCTTGGTCACTTCATGTGAAGACCTTATATATTGGTGTCTGGAATGGTCTTTTGAGGAAAGAACCACACAGATTGATAGGACCTGTCCAGTCTGCGCACGCATTTGTCAGTAATCGCGCAGCTCAACTAAGAACTTAAGGAGCTCAACGATTCGACGAACAATACCAAAGAAAGGACATTTGGGTAGGCCGCATAAATTACTCAAGCTGCCAGACCATGATTAAAAATAATTGAGAGAAAAAATAAAACAAACAAAAAAGCAATTTACATTACACGTCCGTGTTTGGGTCACAGAAATACATACGTGTTCCAAATTTCAACTAAATCGGTCCATTAGATTCGGAGCAAATTGGCTGTGACAGACGGACAGACAGACAGACAAACGAGTGATAAGGGTTCCAATTCTTAAACATTTAGAAGGTTTCAATTTTCAAATATTTCAAAACTTTATCCATCTATTAAAAAAATACATTTTTACATTGTAATTAAAAAATCATTGACGAAAATTGATATTACAGTGTAATTAACCTCAATTCTCAAATGGAAAACATCTTTAAGGTGATTGATTTAAAATACACGTTACGGGTTTAAGTAATTAATTCTTTGAAGGACAAAAACTGGCCAAGTGCGTGTCGGAACACGCACGATGAAGGGTTCCGTAGTTGGGATGAATTTATCCCAAGAACAAACTTATTGTACTTGAAAAACATGTTGCCCCATACATTCCAACTGTAAATGTAAGTTTGTACGCACAATGTTGAGAGATTTACGATGTTATTTTAAGACTATAAGTTTTCCTGTAATATATGTAATATATTCTGTATTTTTTTTTTATTTTCGGCTCAGAAGTTTCGGAGATAATAACCTGGGACATAATTCACACACGGTCATCTGATCCCAAACTAAGCAGAGCTTGTACTATGGAAACCAGATAACTGATATACTACATATAATACTTTTTTGTAAATACATACTTATATAGATAATTACACCCAGACTCAGAACAAACAGACATGTTCCTGCACACAAATGTTTGTCCTGGATGGGAATCGAACCCACGACTTGCGGCACGATAGGTGATATAAGGGGGGCATTGGTCAATTTTCGTCTATTTTCTTAAATAAATTTAAAACTATTTATTTTTAAATTATAAAAAAATAGTATATTTGAAATCCTCACAATAAGCCCTTTCATTTGATATGTCACACGGTACAGTTTGCAAAACTTTTATTTTTTTATTTTCTTATTAATCCCATTTTCAAAATTCCTTTATTTATATTACACGTCCGTGTTTGGGTCACAAAAACTCATACGTGTACCATATTTCAACTTAACAAGTGCAGTGCCAGCCTACAAACGTGTTGCCAAGCGCAGTGCCCGGCGCGTACTAATTCATAGAAACCGAGCGGCGCTACTCCGCATATTAGCGGGGCCGGCACCCCGCGCTCACCCCGCACCCCGCTAATTCGCGGAGCTGGCAGCGAAAGCGTCAATCGGTCCATTAGATTCGGAGCAAATTGGCCGTGACAGACGGACAGACAGACAGACAAACGAGTTATAAGGGTTCCATTTTTTTTTTCATTTTGAGGTATGGAACCCTAAAATTAGTTTTTTTTTTCTTATATCGTAATTTAAACAATAAAACAAAAATTAAAAAAAAAATGATTTTCTCAAATCATGCTTCAACTAACTGTAAGTACTACAAGTGATTTATTTTTTTCTTCATCGTGCTTAGATATCGATGCCTACCACGTCTGCGGAGTTTTGCTAGCTAATTTAATTTGACCTTGTATGTACGCGCTGGTTTTGATGTCATGATATTATGTTTTACTAGCGTCATGTTCAGCGAGCTCTGCCTACTACTTCAGGGAATACCGTGCTCTACAGGGTTATTTGTAAAACACCAGCAACCTTTTAAGGGGTCATTGTACTCATCAAAATGAAAAAAAAAAAAAAATCAGCTGTTCAGTACATTTATGTTCGCATAATTCGTCAAAATGTACTGAACAGCTGATTTTTTTCGCGATTTCAGGTTTGGTCCCCTAGTAAAAGTTGTCCTGGAGGACATGCCGGTTTCCTCACGATGTTTTCCTTCACTGTTTTGAGAGCAGTGGTGATGAAATAAATCGCACTTACTCGAACTCAGGAACTGGAAGGTAGCTAGCGTCAGCTGTGGAGATATATGTATGCGCTGATTCTCGTGTCGTTCTGCGAAGGCGGCGAAATCTTGGAGTTTGTTCGTGGGGCGGTTGCGACGACGCTTGGAGCGATTGTCCACTGGAAAGAAAGTTGATAGTCAGGGTTGTTTACATTCATAACTATCTGTTGCCCGTGACTTCGCCTGCGATCCAGGATGAATAGTAGCCTATGTCCTTCTCCAGGTCACGGTCTACTCATGTACCAAATTGTATCCAAATCTGTTCAGATGTTTTAGCGTGTAAGCGTAATCAACAAAGAAACAAACACACTTTCGCATTTATAATATTAGTTAGGATAGTTATCAGTATGAAAAACCGGTCTATCGACACTCTAGACCCGCAAAATGTATTTGGTACTTAAATAATAAAATAAAATGAAACTCTTAACACACTACTAAAGTTTCTATAATATAATTCGATCACGATTCCAAAGACACGTGGCGCAATCTATTATCATAAGAACGTTAGTATTGTTTTCCTCGGGAAAAGTTCTTTATTTCGGGATGAAAGGTACCCTACGTCCGTTTCTGTTCACCTGACAACGTATATGCAAATTTTCAGGATGATCGGTTCAGTGGTTTAGGCTTGAAAAGGTAACAAACAAACAAACAAAGTTACTTTCGCATTTAAATATTAGTTAGAATTGGACCTAATTATGCAGAAAGCAGCCATATGGCACTTTTTCCAAAACTGAGTTATAAACAGAGCCATACAAATGTCGACATTCAGAATTTTTGCAAAAACAGCCATGTCGATATCTCTATTTATCACGGAGATATGAGCCGTCAAATGCAGCCTTGTCCATACATCCATAATGCAACCATCGACATAAAAATGCTTATAACTCTGTTTGTAATTTTCCCGACATGGCTGCCTTCTGCATAACACGGTCTAATAGGGATGATGACTAAAAAATGTTTTTTTGTCCGTCATGTAGATTATTAAAATATACTGGACACGTATTTTTCTTTTTCTACGTAATCAAAAGATTACGGCGATACATTGAGTTAAAATGTGGCATGACGTCACGTCTTCGTAGATTTTATACGTAGAAGTGACGTAGCAAGCCCCCTCTCCCGAACTTTAATGCGTGTTATCTAAGCCATTTATTATTAATATGATAAAGCAAAAAATACGTGTCTAATATTTTTTTTATTATCTGACTAACGGACTAAATAGAATTTCTTTTTTTTTACCCAGGCATCATCCCTATTATGGAGCTGTGAGAGACTAACTGACGATAAACACTGCGTGTGTGATGTCAGTTTTGACATTAAAAAAGTGATGATTCTCAGCCGAGTTTGAATTACGACTATTGATAATTCGATTTTCGTCAATCCATCAGCTTAAGCTCCACTTGCCCCGGTTGGTCCGTGGATGAGTGGATGATCATCTTTACATACCAAGATCCCCCCGTGCCTCGGAAAGCACATTAAGCCGTTGGTCCCGGCTGTTATTCGTGGAACTTTTACTGTTGTTACGGGTCGTCAGAAGCCCGAAAGTCTGACCAGCTGTTTTACCAAGGGGTAACGTATTATCCAGTTACTGGGTTGTGGAAGCCAGATAGGAGACTGCAAATGTTCCATGTAAAAAACTGGTATTCAGCTGCATCCGGTTAGACTGGAAGCCGACCGCAACATTCTAACAATAAATCTTAGTAACTAACTGGTCTTTGAAACAATGGTCTTTTCACCAGAAGACTAGTAGACAACAGTTAATTTTGACGTAGAAAATATAAGTCTAGCTATCTTAAACCTAAAAATGTTCTTACAGCTTGGGTCTTTGTCGAGAAGACCGTCCAGTAGACCAGCCTACAGCTTAATTCCGACCCGATAATGACACTCGTTTTACCTTAACAAGCTACAAAAATACCGTCTACTCACAGAAGACATCGGTCTCATCCACGATCTCGGCCTGTATCATCTCCTCGATGACGTCTTCCAGTGTGACCAGCCCCATTGTCTCGTAGAAGGGGTCACCTTCACCCTCGTTGTTGATGCGGTGGACGAAGGCCATGTGGCCTTTGTGGCCTGAGGAACAGAATATTAAATTAAACGTTTTAAGAGTCTAAGCGGGAGCCAAGGTAGGTTGTGAGGCATCCTGCCAGGGTCGCGGCTTGTTTATTTATTTATTTATCGTCGACTTTGTCTTTGTCACCTCTGACCTAGACTAGAGTCAAGAGCAAACCAATCACAAATAAAAAAAAGAAAAAAAAAAGTGCTGATGCCTAGTTTGAACAAATGGCTATTGATTGATTAACACTGAGTTGCACAAATTTAACGGAGGCTTTAAATTCATGCCATCTCTTACATTTTGTATCAAAAAGAAAATGACAGCATCAATTTAAAGTCTCTATTAAACTAATGTCGGTTTTGTGCAGATCACCGTTTGTCACCTAATTTTTAACCGACTTCCAAAAGGAGGAGGTTCTCAATTCGTCTGTATTTTTGTTTTTTGTATGTTTGTTACGCGATTACTCAAAGACGGATGGACCGATTTGGAAAATTATTTTTTTGTTTGAAAGGGTATACTTCCGAGGTGGTCCCATAGAAATTTTATTAACTTTGCTTGGGGAGTTTTTGAGTTAGCTTCAATAATACGTATATTTCCCACTTATTTTATATGGATGATGTGATGACGTTTTAATAACTTCCTATCACTGTTATTTACATGGCTATATCTACAATTATTGTGCTCAATTATGTATTCGAATTTGTGTGGGGTAGCTTCCATAACTAAAAAGTGAAAAATAAAAACTTTTTAGCAAAAAATCAAACCGACTTCTAAAACAAAACACTACAAAGTAAAAAATAACTTTAATTTCGGAAGTCGGTGGCAAAAAACGAAAATACAAAACCAAAGACACCGACTTCCGAAATTAAAGTTATTTTTCAGTTTGTAGTGTTTTGTTTTAGAAGTCGGTTTTATTTTTTGTTAAAAAGTTTTTACTTACCCTCTTTAAACTGCTTGAAGATAACATCCAGCGTGACATCTTCGAACACGAAGTTGCAAGGGTTCTGATAATACTGGCAGAGCGTGCGCAGCGGCGTGTTGTCGTCAGGGTCCACGAACGCCAGGTCCTTGATGAAGAGCACCGTCACAATGTTGCCGCGGCCTCCTTCGTAGACTGGGATGCGGGAGTAACCTATTAGAAGAGAGCAAAGGACTTCAGTTCCGGAAAAAACTTTTTGGGTGGATGACTAAAAAATGCTTTTTTGTCCGTCATGTAGATTATTAAAATATATTGGACACGTATTTTTTTTTTCTACGTAATCAAAAGATTACGGCAATACATTGAGTTAAAATGTGGCATGACGTCACGTCTTCGTAGATTTTATACGTAGAAGTGACGTAGCAAGCCCCCACTCCCGAACTTTAATGCGAGTTATCTAAGTCATTTTTTATTAATATCATAAAGCAAAAAATACGTATCTAATATTTTTTTATTATCTGACTGACGGACTAAATAGAATCTCTTTTTTTTACCCAGGCATCATCCCTATTCTCAATGGTCTTGTAAGACTTAAATGTCTCATGTGTCTGTAACACGAAATATAAAAAAAACAAGTGGGAGTGCAGTTATCCGGCGCGTCTCATAATTATGCGGAAAAAATGTAGAATAATAACAAGCTTCGTCAGTTGTAATAAGTCTTAATTTTGTATGAACAACAAATAAGCTTTTCGTGAAAGTTGAATTTTTTTTGTTCATACAAAATTAAGACTTATTACAACTGACGAACGTTGTTATTATTTTACATAATTATGTTTCCGCATAATTGTTCCGGATACCAGCGTGGGCACTTCCACTTGCTTTTTAGGGTTCCGTACCAAAATGGTAAAAAGGAACCCCTTATGGTGTGACTCAGTCTGTCTGTCTGTCACAGCCGGATTTCTCTAGAACTACCAACGCTATCAACTTGAATTTTGGAATAGTTTTAGGTGACGTTTGCCCAACTATTTTGCAAATAAGAAAGAAATAAAAATATTTTTTATTTGCAACGGGGACTAAACGGGGGTCTTAAAAATTCGAAGTGGGGCTATTAGGGCATGTGGAGTATCACATGAAAGAGCGCCGTTTGCACATTCTCTAACATCTTTTTCTTTTTTTTTTTTGGGCCGCATTGTTTTCGACTTTTGATGAAAAACGTAAAAAAAAATATGTTCCCCCTCTTTATCTCCGAAGTTTGCATAGAGAAAAATCTGAAATTGTTCTGTGTGATAGAAATGTACGAGTATGTAAAGATTACAAGAAAAATAAAACGGAACCCGCGGTGCGTGAGTCCGACTCGCTCTTGACCGTTTTTTTTTAAATAATATCCTGGGACTTCTCACACACGGTCATCTGATCTCAAACTAAGCAGAGCTTGTACTATGGAAACCAGATAACTGATATACTACATACACTAATTTTTTTTTTGTATATACATACTTATATAGATAATTACACCCAGACTCAGAACAAACAGCTCATAGCTAAGAGCCGCACGGGTCGATACATCAGGTTAAGCTACGCTTGCCGGGGTTGGTCTGTGGATGGGTGACCATCTTTACATACCGAGACTCCTCCGTGCCTCGGAAAGCACGTTAAGCCGTTGCTCCCGGCTGTCATTCGTGGATCTTTGACAGTCGTTACGGGTCGTCAAAAGCCCGGAAGTCAGACAACCAGTCTTACCAAGGGGTATCGTATTACCAAGTAACTGGGTTGTGAAGGTCAAATAGGCAGTCGCTTCATGTAAAATACTGGTATTCAGCTGCATCCGGTTAGACTGGAAGTCGACCCCAACATAGTTGGGAAAAGGCTAGACAGACTGACTCAGAACAAACAGACATGTTCATGCATACAAATGTTTGTCCTGGATGGGTATCGAACCCACGACCTGCGGCATGATAGGTGGTATGTTAACCTACCACGCCAACTGGTCTGTCTATTATTTATTAATAATTTTCTCATACATCAAATTTGGACACCACAACGTCTGGGGTCAGCTAGTAGATAATACATTTCGAAGTTTTGACATGTCGCTGCTTGGCATGAATACCCGCACAAACCAAAATTACTGGTTTATAACACAGCCAAATGCAAAATAGTCCTTATTTCATGGTCAGTAAGACTCACATTCATAACAGCATGATCGACAGTTTTGCCGTTATGAATGTGAGTCTTACTTCCGTGAAATAAGGACTATTATGCATTTGGCTGTGTTATAAACCAGTAATTACAAAATTTTCGTTTGTGCGGGTATTCATGCAAAGCAGCGATGTCACTCGCGCGCGTAGTACGGGCAGGAGCTAGACCACCACCTTTTAAAGCAGTATTATTTTAATCTTATTTGAGTGTTGGAAAGTGATGGAGCTAGACGTCCTGTATAGCTCCACCTCGTTCTCACACTGAAGTAATATTTAAATAATGCTGCTTCAAGACGTGGTGGTTGGCCCCCGTCGCTATACGGGGTTTAGTTTATGTATGGATGCATTTATACACAAGTGACAAATATATAAGAACTAGCTAGGTGATGACTAGCAGTTAATGAGGACAGTGATGTCTACTTCTCATCAATTATCACTTGACATGTTAAGGCGACGATAACAGACTTTTAATGATTTTAAACTGCAGATAACGTCTTAACGAGTAGTGTTAATGATTTAGAAAAAAATATATGTTAAATTAGAGCATTTTCTTAATGACTATACTGGATGATTTTTTACCGTGTTGAAAAAAAATAGGGTACAATAGGTGAACGGATACATAGTTTTTTTTTTTTTTTTTGTTTTGTTTTTTCAATAGCTTAGACAGAAATCGCTCTATCAATAAACACTACACACTTGAAATAAACTAGAACAATAAAAACAGACATTTTGAAAAACCTTTATAGATCGTTAAAAATATCGAAATTCAAATCATACACATACGATATTACTATTATTTTTTACTCCGTTCACCTATTACACCCTATTATTTTCAAGACGGTAAAAAGAGTCACCCAGTATAATTATGTGAATATTTTAGAATATGTTTATATTACATAGTATAATTAATTTGTTTTAAAACGCGGATAAAAAAAAACTGAGAATCACGCAAAAACTATCAAGCGTATTTTTACGAAACCTTCACCATTTTAAAGATGATTTATTAACTACTATTTATTTATCTTTTAGTATAAGTACGTGTTTTATTAAAATACCTTTTGTTTTATGTATAATAAATGAATAATACGTCTACTTTGGGCTAGCGCTCCTTGATGGGCGAGTCCTTTTACTGGCTGGACGTACGACGCGACGCGTTGTGTGAGCTCAGCAAGCTAACCACTCAAGGTGATTAGCATATATCTGCGCCTTAACTATTCGTGTCATTGTGTTACTTTGTTGCTATACAATGTTCCATGGTATTGCAATTTGTATGTAGTTAGTTTATTTAAAATGTTTTGCAGTTTATAAACGCTTAGTATGCGAAGATTGGCAAATTATTGATTATGCTAGGTCACCGTAAATACAAAAAAACCGGTCAAGGGCGAGTCGGACTCGCGCATATATAAAAAAATGTGCTGTGTTTTATTTTTCCTGTAATCTTTATATAAACATCTATCACACAGAATAATTTCAGATTTTTCTCTATGCAAACTTCGGAGATAAGGGGAAGGGAGACGGTATTTTTTTTTCACATTTTTCATCAAAAGTCGAAAACTATGCGGCCTAAAGAAAAAGAAAAAATATTTGAGAATGTGCAAAAATCGCTTGTTCATATGATACCCCAAATGCCCCAGTAGCCCCACTTCGAATTTTTAAGACGCCCTTTCAGTCCATGTTGTAAAAAAAAAAGAATATTTATTTCTTATTTGCAAAATTGTTGGGCAAACGTCATCTAAAACTATTCCAAAATTCAAGTTGATAACATTAGTAGTTCTTGAGATATCCAGCTGTGACAGACGGACAGACAGACTGAGTCGCACCATAAGGGTTCCTTTTTACTATTTTGGTACGGAACCCTAAAAAATGATTTATTAACAAGTGTACTCGCTTCTGCCCGCGACTTTGTTCGCGTGGAAGTCGATAATATATAGCCCGTGTTACTTGCTGATAATGTAGGTTTTTAGAGGTCAAAGAATTTTTATACCGGATGTTTTATTTTTACCGTCTTGAAAAAGCAGGGTACGACTTGGTAAGACTGGTTGTCAGACTTTCGGGCTTCTGACGGCCCGTAACGACTGTCAAAGATCCACGAATCACAGCCGTGTTCACGGACCTACCCCGGCAAACGTAGCTTAACCTGATGGATCGACCCGTGCAGCTGTTATTACTTAGCCACGAGCTCCTCACAAAACATACTTTAAAATATATCAGACAGTTCTAACTGCGCTTTTCCTCAAGCTGCAATATTTCATGACCGACTAGATCTAAATATGGCATGTTTATATTTACCATAACAGCCCTCCCCTTGGATGACGTCCAGAAATCTACACGCATTATATTATGAAACAAACCACGCGCCCGATAGGATCGCCAAAAATTATAAATTTCCATACAAATTTTCATCCCATGTTTAACCCCGTAAAGGGATGAATTGAGGCCATGAGAGCCAGAGTGGCCTAATTGTCATTTGTTTAATACTTATTTTTTTAAACTGTTTTTCCTTACTAAACAATAACTAGACTATTGTTTTAGTAGTTAGGCCTCTCTGACCCCTTGGGCACGCCACAATTGCGGCGATAAGTCCCCTCTTTGAGGAGTGGTTAGAGAGGCGCCACGGCGTCCTCACCTTCCGCCTGACGCAGGTCCTCACCGGACACAGTTGTTTCGGGAGGTTCCTGTTTCGCATAAGGCGGGAGGAAACGCCCGGGTGTCACCATTGTGTGGATCGCCCAGAGGACACGGTGGAGCATACAGTGGAGGTCTGCCCGGCTTGGGCAGAGCACCGCCGTGTTCTCACGGAGGCGATCGGCGGCGGCGATCTCTCGCGTCCGAGCCTGGTCCAGGCCATGGTGCGGAGCGAGAGTGCATGGGAGGCCGTCACCTCCTTCTGCGAAGCGGTAATGCTCGCGAAGGAGGAGGCGGAACGCGTGAGGGAGAGGCAGCCTCACGCCCTCAGTCGCCGCAGGAGACGCCCTGGGCGGCGGGAATTGATAGCCGATTCCCGGCCACCGTAGGCGCGGGCTTGCGGACGGTGAGTAGTGGGTAGCTCGCCGTCCGGTGAGGACCAGGCCCGGGTCGACGGCGCGTTGTGTTCCACGCGCGCCTCAAAGAGATGTCAGCAAAAGATGGGGTCCAATAGGGCCAATGCCGCTGGGGTCGCGGGTTGTTTGAAAAGATACCGTGGCCCTGGCATAGGCAACTGAAGGAACACGGGTGGGTTTTAGTCAGTAAAAGTCTGACACGCCCTTCCGCTCCACCCAGAGCGGGAGAAGTTATTTGATGATTTCCCATCCACAAAAAAAAAAAAAAAGGCCTCTCTGACCCTTGAGGCCATGAGAGACAGAGTGGCCTAATTGTAATTTATAATATTGTAGTTGGGCCTCTTTGGTTCTCATGGCCTCGATTTTACCTAACTACCAAACATTCTTGCCAAAGGCGTAACTGGATTGTGGAGATCAAGAGGCAGTCGTTCTAAGTAAAATATTTGTATTTAGCTGCATCCGGTTAGGCCTACCACCGTGACCCATGATGTCCCAAACAGTGGCCCATGATGGCTGCTATTCTGCACTCACCGGACTTGATAATCTCGGACATTCTAGCAGAGCTCCAGGGCACAACAGTGGCCCATGATTGCCTACCACCGTGACCCATGACGTCCCAAACAGTGACCCATGATGGCTGCTATTCTGCACTCACCGGACTTGATAATCTCGGACATTCTTGCAGAGCTCCAGGGCACAACAATGGCCCATGATTGCCTACCACCGTGACCCATGACGTCCCAAACAGTGACCCATGATGGCTGCTATTCTGCACTCACCGGACTTGATAATCTCGGACATTCTTGCAGAGCTCCAGGGCACAACAATGGCCCATGATTGCCTACCACCGTGACCCATGACGTCCCAAACAGTGACCCATGATGGCTGCTATTCTGCACTCACCGGACTTGATAATCTCGGACATTCTTGCAGAGCTCCAGGGCACCACAGTGGCCCATGATTGCCTACCACCGTGACCCATGATGTCCCAAACAGTGGCCCATGATGGCTGCTATTCTGCACTCACCAGACTTGATAATCTCGGACATTCTTGCAGAGCTCCAGGGCACCACAGTGGCCCATGATTGCCTACCACCGTGACCCATGATGTCCCAAACAGTGGCCCATGATGGCTGCTATTCTGCACTACCCCAGACTAGATAATCTCGGACATTCTTGCAGAGCTCCAGGGCACCACAGTGGCCCATGATTGCCTACCACCGTGACCCATGATGTCATAAACAGTGGCCCGTGATGGCCTACGAGTACTACCGCGATACCATTCTGCACTCACCAGACTTGATAATCTCGGACATGGTTTCGAAGTCCAGCACAGAGCTGATGGGTAGCATGAACACGTCCTCCAGCTTGGTCATCACGTCCGACACCGTCTTCTTGCGGAGCTCCAGGGCGCCGCTGATTATGTTGACTTCGTCTTTGTCCAGGTCGTTCACGTCTGTTGTTATCTGAGGGGCGCGGAGATGGGTTAGATTGACCAATGCAGGGATCAGTATTTTATGTTAATTTTTAAGCTTCGGTTTCGTCAAAAAACTGTTCCGACCGACATATAACGGCATAGAACACCTGTAATTTTCAACCGTATTTTGACATTAAGGTGTCAAAAACGCAGTTTAAGTGAACGGCCGTCATATGACGGCTCCGCTTTCTTAAGGTGAAAGCGTCAGGGTAGCCCGCGAAATTCAAATTTTCTTACGTTTTTTGCAATTTAGAAGTCGGTATTAGGTTGTATGTTGATTTGAATATGATTCGTGAGCGTAACAAATCTGTATTTATAGAATTATAATAATAATGATTATTATTCCGTAAATATATGATTGTTACGGTCGCGAATTATACAGGGTTATTTGTAAAACACCAACAACCTCTTAAGGGGTCATTGTACTCATCATTATGAACAACTTTTACTATGGGACCAAACCTGAAATCGCGAAAAAAAATTAGCTGTTCAGTACATTTTGACGAATTGGTGTTTTACAAATAACCCCGTAATTGAATCATCATTAAACTTAATACTAACCTACAAATTGCAAAAAACGTAAGAATATTTGAATTTCGCGGGCTACCATAGCGCTTCCCCATTAAGAAGTCAAATCTTTACACAGTATTTTTATAATGCCATGAATACTCAATCGCAACTCAATTTGCTGTCTCTCTCAGGACAGCACACGATTTGTTGATATCCATGGTATGCCACACGGTGCGTTCCGGCGGCAGCGGCTCTAAGAGCGATGCCACACGGGCGTTGCCAATGCAATTTTGACGCAGTGAGTGCCACACGAAAACTGCGATGTCGGAACGCAATGCAGACCCGACGTCGATACTTTGATATTCAAAAAAAATACTGCGCTGTTCTCCGTTGTCGTACCGTCGTCTCACCGCAGCACCCCTCCCCGCTTCGTCTCCCTGGCTCGTCCGATGCGCACGCGTTCCGACGCCGCACGTCGTTTTAACGCACCGTGTGGCTTTTTTTTTTTTTTAAATGGCATCTCGTAGTTGACCTAGAGAGGCCGTGACTACTTAACCGGACTATCCTGTGGCTGCCTTGAGAGAACTCAAAGCCTCCAGCCAGAGGCGATAAAACTTACAGACTAAGCGCACAGACACGCTAAGGGCTCCCCCTGTGGGGAACGGGCCTCGGCTTAGGGCGTCGCTGGGGGGAGGACAGCAAGATGGGACAGGCTGGATCAGATTTGAATGATTATTATTGTCAGGAGAGTTTAAAGCTACTGGCTCAGCTACGCCACCAGCTGGCACTTCATTCCCGAGCAAGGGACGGGGGGGAGAGGACGATTATTACGGGGTCGTAGCACCGTGTGGCATGACACTCCGATTTATATGTCGAACTAAAGAGCGCCCTATACAGCGTCACTTTAAGGTATATTATAGAAATAGTGGCGTTTGAGTATTCATAAGTTATACTAATTTTATAATTATTAACGTGACACATCCACAAATCATCTTTAATCATTTTCAGTTAGTTTATAATAACAAAAGTATAGTATTTTTATCACACGCGCTATACTTATGGTAACTAAGTGTACAACACGCTGTGATTGTGTGCGTGTAGACGAGTAGCGTCAGCACATAACACACACACATGCACGCACACACACGTCCGATTTCGCCATTGTCTCGGACGGTACTGAGAACTCCTGCCACAGATTAACACAGATGGGACACTCCGCAGTTTAGGTATGAAGCTACAAGTACACGGCGGGCCTATCTCACTGGGCCCATTTAGTAGGACTGCCGCGGTTAGAAGGTACAAGAGTTACGCGTTAGAAAGAGAGGCAATATGTAGGTGAATATAACTGTAAGTAATGAGCGTTGTGCGGCCTGAATTGCACTTTATTGTGTCGTAGCAAGAGTCGCTTTTTATTTAAATGATTTTGCGGACTGTACCATCTTTAATCAATGCTCCTTGTACACTTGGTAACTACAAGTAAAACGCGTTTCGCTTCTTGAGATAAAAATACTGTAGTTTTAGGAAATAATGATAGTCTTACTTTAGACTTAAGTTACGCAGCGAAGGCTTTGGTATATGTCATACAAATAATGATAAAACATATTCACATTAATTTAGCAATGTAGATACAACTAACTAGCTATAATTTAGGTTGTGATTCAATGAAAGCTTGTACAGACGCAGCACATCAAGCTACGCGAAACTGTCAAATTTTCCCAACCAACTTTGAACCTAATGCTTTAGCAATAAAGTTGAAAATCTATTAAAGAAATTTGACAGATTGTAGTAGCTTGATGTACAGACGCCAGCACATTAAGCTACTACACCCTGTCAGATTTCTTTAATAGATTTTCGACTTTATTGCTAAGGCATTAGGTTCAAGGTTGATTGGGAAAATCTGACAGTTTCGGGTAGGTTGACCTGCTGGCGTCTGTACATATGCCGTGTTGTAAGTAAGTTGTAACGTGCTTTCCGAGGCACGGAGGAGTCTCGGTATGAAAAGATGGTCACCCATCCACAGACCAACCCCGGCAAGCGTAGCTTAACCTGATTGATTTACCCGTGCGGCTGTTGTTACTTAGCCACGAGCTCCTCATATTTATTCTGCAAGGCATTGGTGCTGATTCAGTTGTGCACAAATTAAACTTAATTAAAGCTATTGCTAACTTTCTCTCTCTAATAAAACAAGAAAGAGACGGACGTAAATTAGAGCTGTCAAATTTAGTTGAACTAATATTTCCATACAAATTCAGACGACACGTAAAAACATGTCGACTAAAAACACAGTGAAGCGCAATGCGTAAACTAGTTTGAAATCTCTAACTTAGTTCATAGCTATAGCCGTCCTTTTCTCGCGCTGCCTGTTAGTAAAATTTAGCGATTCTCTAATTTTAGTTTAGTTATTGAACAAGAGAATCGGCACCAATGACTTATTCTAAATATTTCATTATTTTTGGTATGTATTTTAAATGGCAAATACAATAGATCCTCTTAAAAAATGATTGTCCTTCTAATGATGGACATTTTGTTAAATGTAACCTCTAATAACTTTATGCGCATTTAATGTTGCACACATTTTTTAATAATTGAGCCTCTTTTTAACTTTCTGGCTTTTTCTCACAGTTGGTCGGAGTAACTAAGATGGGGTATACCGAGCAAACGGGTAAGGTTAGGTTGGAATTGTGGCCAACCAACCCAAATGGGTTAAGTTAGAACTGTGACGAACGGCGCTACATCTAAATTTATTGCCATGCCATTTTAAAATACTGGTACTTACTACTTGCATATTCAGAAGGAATTTACTTAAATAAGTTACCTAGGTGTGCCTCAAGGGAGTATTCTTGGTCCGCTCTTATTCATATTTTACGTAACATAAAAGCTCCTAGTCTCACTTATGAACTATATTTATACAGAGTTATTTGGGAAACACCAGCAACCTCTTAAGGAGTCATTGTACTCATCATTGTGAACAACTTTTACTATGGGACCAAACCTGAAATCGCGAAAAAAAAATCAGATGTTCAGTACATTTATGTTCGCATAATTCGTCAAAAAGTACTGAACAGCTGATTTTTTTTTTGTTGCGATTTCAGGTTTGGTCCCATAGTAAAAGTTGTTCATAATAATGAGTACAATGACCCCTTAAGAGGTTGCTGGTGTTTTACAAATAACCCTGTATACGTATTTAATATTAAAATCAATAGTATTTAAATACACTACAGATCACGGTTCATTCTATTGGGGAAACAGTAGTCTTAAAATAACACTCTTAACATCATAACACTCTTTTTTATTGGCAGCCGTGTAAAAACACTCATAATTAGGTAACAATAGCATTTTTGAATTTGACAAATCAACATTATACAGTAATTAGTTATCAATGAATTTGTTAAAATTATATATTTTTAAAATTCACGACGATTCATGGAATATGAGAAGAAATATTGTTAGAATGTCAGAATAAACAGAATCTATAGAAATCGTGAGTGTGTTATGCAATAAGGGAGTTATAGTAATTAAACTACATTCATTTTAGCAGGAGAATCTGCAATAGAGGTCTACGTATCATACTCATTGTTGTCATGCACAGATTTGCATCTCTAAGAAATATCGCTCACATAGTAATATATTGGCATATCTACAAAAAAAATGCGAAATTGAGTTTACGCGGCAAATGTGTTCAAAATTGCGTAATCTAAAATATGTTTTAACGTATCTACTAGTAACCAAACCCATAAAATTAGCAAAAAAAAAAAAACGTAAAATGAACCCATAAATTAATTTCAAACATTTATAAAATCCATGATGATAGATGTGCCAATAAGTGACTAGGTGAGCGATATATAACCTGGAAAAAACTACGCGGTACTTACAAGAGGAACACCTACAATACAGCAATGTATGTAGGGACATTGTTTACACATGTCATTGTATTATAAAAAGGTATTGACTTGACACTGTAGGATGCCTCAAAAAAAACTTTTACTTAAAGGACATGTCCAGTGGGATAGAGGACGATTGCCTAGGTTGTCGAAATCAATGTTCAGCAAAGATTGTTATATTTTTATAACCGCTATATTTTCTAGTTTATCAATTAATAAGTTTTAGTAATCAGGAACTTCCCGAAACTAATCAAAATACGGTGTATACTTCTAGGATTTTAATATGTTTTTTTTTATTATTATAACGCCATCTGTGAGTGAACACAGTTACTAGCTGGTGGTACTCCTGTGTGAGATCAGTAAAAACATTTTATTTGGTTGGTCTGATCAGATTTTGCTGGTTTTTGCAAAAAAAAAAATGTACCATGAATTAAAATGACTTTTTAATACCATAATTCGGTTTATTTCCTCAATATCCATATTTATTTATCTCTCACTATAATGTTCCAACTGATTCGTATGGATGAAGTGAGAATAAGCAGTAAATGGAATGAAGAGTGTTAAAGCTAGGTCCGGAAGGAATACCAGTTCAAGTATGGAAGTTATTACGGGTAGATAGATGGATGGACATGGTTAGCTTTATTCTTTCACAAGTTGTTACTGGAAGAAACCATACCTGACGAATAGTGTCACAGTTCGCTGGTGCCCATCTTTGAAAACAAAGGTGATGTGCTGGAGTGCAAAAACTATAGAGGAATAATGATAATGTCACTTAGTATGAAAGCTTGAGAGAAAATTATTGAAAGGCGACGGGCACAAAACCAATTCGGTTTTATGTCTGGTCTTGCCAGCTGTACAAGAAATACAGAGGTGCGCATAAAAACTTGCAAATGGTATTTGTTGACCTCGAAAAGGCTTACGACCGAGTGCCTCGTCAAGTTTTGTGGCGGGCCTTTAAGGAGAAATATGTGCCTGGGAAATCTGTACAGTGAATTTGGGCGATATACAGTCGATGCAAATCCCAAGTCTGGTCTATAGTGCGCACTACTGGCAACTTCAATGTGGCTGTCGGCTTGCAACAAGGGTCGGCACTCAGCCTCAACCTCTTCCTGGTGATAATGGACGCTCTTATGTCGGAAATCTAGGAAGAGGCTTCGTGGTGTATGCTGTTCGCCGATGACACTGAGCTGGTTGCCAACAGTGGCCTAGAGGTCCAGAGCAGATTGTAGGTGTGGTGGAAAGACTGGAGTGTTGGTGACGTGCGACTTACGCAAGTTACAGGGGAAAATTTACAAGTACGTGATAATGCCTGTCGTACTATATGGATCGAAATACGGGGCCGCGAAGACGGATGAAAAAATATTGCATGCAGCAGAGATGAGAAAGTTGAGATGGATGTGTGGAGTGACGAGAATGGATAAAGTAAGAAATGAGTATATAAGGGTAAGTTTAAAAGTGGCACCAGTGGCAGAAAAATTTAAAGGAAACCCTTTGGCTTGGTATGGGCATGTGATGAAGAGGAATGAAACGTATGTATTAAAATAGTGATGATTATAAATGTTGATAGATGGAGAGGGAGAGGAAAGGGAAATAAAAAATAGGATGAATGGTGTGAGGAATGATATTAGAAGGGATCGAGGGCGTGACGCTTGACAGGGGAGAATGGAAGAAAAAATGTGTTACGCCGACCCCACGTAAGTCCATGTTACGTGGGGTTGACGCAACACTTAAATAAAACTAAATAATTATTGCCGAACGAATTCGTTCTGCAATGCAAGCACAATCGTAAGCAAAGCAGAAAGTAAATTGTTCTCAATGTCAACATAATCCATAAAACACAATATGTATACCTACTTTTATCATCTGGAAGATCCACGCGTAAGTTCATATTGAAAAAAAAAAAACAAATTTTAATAAGTCGTTTTTTATCTTGATTTTTTGGGACATATATTTTAGGGTTGGTTAAATTTATAATACCAAAATGTTAATATATTTTGGAAGTATTTATTGCCCTACGCAAAATACGTCAGAGATGTCATGTCAGAGAAATATCAAAAAATAAAAAAAAAAACATTAAAATGGAAGGTCAAAACATTTCAGCACTTCGTTTTAAACATGGCAAGGCGGAAGCTATTATTAAACTCTTGTGTTTTTTATTTGGTTCCGCAAGTTTAACTAAAAGGATAAATAAATCCTGGATACTAATTTAGCAAAGATTTAAATCGTTAGATTTACCCTCACCGTACTAAGTCGCACGAAAAAGTGTCCATACTGATATGAGTGAGCTCGCACAATAATAATGGCGTTTCCATGACAACCAAGTCAAGTCTCTGCGACATTATGTACGTCGGAGATGTCAAAACGAAACAGAAACTCGACCATCTTTTGACGCGGCAGGATGAATCTACGATTGATATCTTCGTAATTAGGGCCTCCAAGTCAAGAGCAAACCCATGTCAATAAAAAAAAAATAAAAAAATTAAGTCAACCCGCAATCCTGAACATTACCTCTTAACCAGAGGACAGGAACTGGACATGTCCTTTTTAAACCCTGTATAATGAAATTATTGCTTATTTATTTTCATTTTTATTCACAATGTTTTTTTAATCATCATCTTCCTGCCCTTATCCCATGTTACTTGGGGTCGGCGCAACATGTTTTCTTCTTCCATTCTCCCCGTCAACCGTCACACTATCATTCACTCCCTTCTCGTTCATATCATTCTTTACACATTCCATCCATCTTTTCTTCGGCCTTCCTCTCCCTCTCCATCCATCAACATGTATATTCATCACTCTTTGAGTCACATGCGTTTCGTCCCTTCTCATCACATGCCCATACCAAGCCAAACGATTTCCTTTCAACTTTTCTGTCACTGGCGCCACTTTCAAACTTCCTCTTATATACTCATTTCTTACTTTATCCATTCTCGTTACTCCACACATCCATCTCAACATTCTCATCTCCGCTGCATGCAATCTTTTTTCATCCGTCTTCTTCACGGCCCAGCATTCAGACCCATAAAGTACGACAGGCCTTACCACGGACTTATAAATTTTCCCCTTTAACTTGAGGGGCATCCGTGGGTCGCAAGTTACAATGTTTTTTTAATCGACTCCAAAAAAAAGGAGGTTTGCGGTTGGTCGGATACTTTCTTTTTATTCCCCGATTACTCGAAGACACCTGGACCGATATGGAAAATTCTTTTTCTGTTTGAAAGGGTATACTTTCTAGTTGCTCCCATTATCACCAGATCAGGTTCTGATGATGGGATCCTGGAGAAATCGATGGAACTCTTCAAATATTATAGGCACATTTATAGCAATTTGGTTCTTTTTTATAGTAACTCGTGCATTTTCTCTCGGAAAGCACCACTTAGTGATGTGGAACTGATGATGAAGATCACAAATAGCCACCGGAACTACTCAATAATAAGTATTTCGATTTGGTACTTTAATAATGGTTGCTAAGCAATTTATGCTCGTCACAATGCATATGGTAAAGTAGAGCTGATGGTGACTTCACCATAAGCTCCAGTTGTCCTGGTACTTACTCCTCAACAATTAACGTCCCTGCATCGGGAAAAGCAATATTTTGTAAAAAGGTGATGAGCAGTTGACATGAGGCTTATTGTAACTTAGACAAATTACAAACTGACCCACTAAAAAAGTGAAAGACAAAAACTTTTTTCCAAAAAAACAACCGACTTGTAAAAAAAAACACTACAAAGTGAAAATTATCTTTAATCTCGGAAGTTGGTGGCAAAAAACTAAAATACAGACCCAAAGATACCGGCTTCTGAAATTAAAGTTAATTTTCACTTTGTAGTGTTTTTTTTTTGGAAATCCTTTTTTTTTTCGGAAAAAGTTTTTTGAATCATTCAGTTGACTAATACTTGTACTGTACTTGAATACAGGGTGTGTGCTTGCGCAATGCTTCTAGTGAACAAATCAACCATCGCGTTATCACAGCGCTTTTAAAACATTTTAGGAAGGATTTTATTTCTGTGTTAATATAACACATTTGTTTAAAACATTTATAACACATTTGTTTTAAATTAAATACAATATAGAGACGATACGGCAATAAATGAAAACACTGGTAATGCGTAATGCATAGAAGTATTTTGGAACTATCAAATATACAGGGTTATTGGTAAAACACCAACAACCTCTTAAGGAGTCATTATGAACAACTTTTACTATGGGACCAAACCTGAAATCGTGAACAAAAATCAACTGTTCAGTACATTTATGTTCGCATAATTCGTCAAAATATACTGAACAGCTGATTTTTTTTTTGCGATTTCTGGTTTGGTTGTTGGTGTTTTACCAATAACCCTGTATAAATCGAAATTAAAATATCTATCTGCCTAGCCTTTTCCCAACTATGTTGAGATCGGCTTCCAGTCTAACCGGATGCAGCTGAATACCAGTATTTTACATGGAGCGACTGCCTATATGACCTCCACAACCCAGTTATTGGATAATATGATACCCCTTGGTAAGACTGATTGTCAGACTTTCGGGCTTCTGACGACCCGTAACGACTGTCGAAGATCCACGAATGACAGCCGGGACGTGCTTTCCGAGGCACGGAGGAGTCTCGGTATGTAAAGATGGTCACCCATCTACGGACCAACCCCGGCAAGCGTAGCTTAACCTGATGGATCGACCCGTGCGGCTGTTATTATATAGCCACGAGCTTAATATATATCCATCGAAATTAAAATAAAGTCAGGAGTAGGAGGAGTCGCGGGACACCTGATTGGAACGAAGTTACTTTTTTTTTTCTTTTTTTTTATGCTGTATATTACGTAGGTACATTTTTATATTCGCGGAATGGGTAGGTAATTAATAAATGAGGGTACTTTCCTTAGTCGTAACTGGTTAAGTAGCTCATTATTAGTATAAATAGAACGTTTTGTTTTAATCGGGCCATTACTATTTGAATTATTGTCGATCAAACAACTCGGTTGGGAAGAACATTGTGAAAAATGGAGAAAATCGAGCACCGCGCTGTCATAAAGTTCCTTACCAAGCAAGGTAAATCGGTTCAAACCATACTAGAAGAGTCATCCGTTTACGGGGAGTCTTGCCCCGGTAAAACCATGGTTTATAAGTGGCATACCCTTTTAAGCAAGGCAGGGCCTCACTTGAAGATGATCCTCGGCCAGGACGGCCGATCGAGGTGACCACTCCGGAAATAATTCAAAAAGTGGAAAAATTAATACTGGAAGATGCTAGACTAAAGAAGAAACAGCTCGCAGAAATGGTTGGAGTATCCGATACAACCATATTTAAAATTCTTCACGATCATCTCGGCATGACCAAAGTCAGTGCAAGGTGGGTGCCGAGAATGCTCACGCCGCCTCAAAAACAACAGCGCGTAGAGTGTTCTCGCGCGTTTTTGGACCTCTGTAATGAAGACCAGGATGGAGTATTGACTCGAATTGTTACTGGGGATGAAACTTGGGTTCATCATTATGAACCTGAGTCCAAACAAGATTCTATGCAGTGGCACAAAAAAGGTACACCACCACCAAAGAAATTTAAGGTGTCACAGTCGGCGGGAAAAATCATGGCGACAATCTCGTATGTATTAATACAGAACCATCTAGTATGGTCTCAAGTTGCAATTGTCAACTTGAACCTTGGCTCGGTATTCAAAATCAAAAACTTTTGACACTTGAGGAGCTGGCAAACAAATCCAGACTTGTCCACACACTCCATTTTTTTGCGCTCTATGTGCGCACATATCATATCTTCAAAAAAAAATTGTAAAAAACGGTGTTTTCAATCATAAACGGACTCGTCCTTGACTAGTTGGATGAATCGAAATTGTCAAAAAAAATAAAATAAAGGGTTTCTATTGAACTAAAGCCAGATCCGGGCTTAAATTTTAATACACTACTGTTCATTTTCGACCTAATTAACTTTAGTTAATTTTGGTTTTTGAACTCAACTCTAAAAAAAAAAAACAATTACAGGACAAGTCCGGATTTGTTCGCCAGCACCTCACTTGTAACTGACGGCATAACGCTTTTTTCTCGTTACGTCAAAATTTCTTCCAGTTTACTCCTATCACAAGACGCGTTAAAGAAAAGGAACACTTTTCTTTTTTTTTCAAGTGATTTTTTTTCAAAGAAAATGGGCCGACTATGGATTTTACCAACCTTTGACTAGCTAAACTAAACTAAGTATTGGATATGAGGAGCAAAAAAGCAAGACGTGACAAAAAAAAAAAATCTTTTGATTGTATTTTATTCTCTAATGTCAACTGATACACTTGGCATCGCTCATTTCAAGCAAAAACTTTGCTCTCTAGTAAAAAGCTATTAACCTACAAGTATTGTTTTAGTAATAAAAAAGAGAAAAAAAATATTTTTTTTTCTCTTTAATCGATAAACAAATCGAGAAGAGGAGCTCGTGGCTAAGTAATATCAGCCGCACGGGTCGATCCATCAGGTTAAGCTACGCTTGCCGGGGTTGGTCTGTGGATGGGTGACCATATTTTCATACCGAGACTCCTCCGTGCCTCGGAAAGCACGTTAAGCCGTTGGTCCCGGCTGTCATTCGAGGATCTTTGACAGACGTTACGGGTCGTCAGAAGCCCGAAAGTCTGACAACCAGTCTTACCAAGGGGTATCGTGTTACCCAGTAACTGGGTTGTGGAGGTCAGATAGGCAGTCGCTTCATGTAAAATACTGGTATTCAGCTGCATCCGGTTAGACTGGAAGCCGACCCCAACATACTTGGGAAAAGGCTAGGCAGACTGAATCGATAAACAAATCGATAAGTTTTTAGGCTTCTCAGATATTTAGTCATATTTCAGTCACTTAAACGAAGCAAAAGTAGTATGAAAGGATCGTAGCAGGTAGCGGACCGTAGTTTCTGCCTACCCCCATATGTGTATGCATAGTTGAGTGTTTGTAATCAAACTGAGAACGTCAGTATATACGAAGTTTAATTTATTGCCGAAACGTAGATCTACGCGAGACATGATGACTTTTTAATTGTTTTTATAATTACCGATTATTCTGTAATTATAAGAGTGGTTGAACCTCTATTTATTTAGCTGCAACACACTCCCTGTATAAGTAAATTAGTGTTGTGGACAAGTGCATCTACGGAGTGCTGAGGTCTCGGTTCGATTCCCAGGTTGAGCAAAGCGCTAAAAGGTAGTGGATAGCAAAAGGTTTGCTATTGGGAAGATAGGACCGTCTTGAGCAGGCGTGGTGATCAATGCTCGTGCCTTCTCTGTATGAGAAGAGACCTTTGCCATGCAGTGAGACAATAATTGGCTGCTATTATCCAGGGTTATTTTAAATAGCTAAACTCCGCAGACGCGATGGGTATCTAAAAACGAAAAAATAAAAATAAAATGGATTTGACGTTTTTTGGGCGGTCAACGACCGTTAGTTGAAGTATGAGTTGAGAAAATCTGTTTTTTATTTTTTATCGGGTGAAAACTGATTTTTAAAACTGATATTTCAAGTGACTACACTAGCTGCCATTGATGACCCCACAAAAAAAAAAATATATTCTTAGATAGCGTCTGCGGAGTTTCAACTAGCCATTTTAACCGCCGCTGATTTTTCTCTCATGGGTACAAATTTCAGTTTCATTCGATTTTACGGTAAAATCGAACGAAATTCGATAAAAAATATCCTTAGGAAAAAAAAAATAACTTTTTCACGATGCATAATATAATTTAAAAAATATATATATTCGTGCTATCATAAAAATAAACAAAAAAGAAAAGGGTTCACACACCATACCAACTTTTCAAAATACTCAAATCAAGAACTACCTACCACACACATTCACAAAATTTCCTTAGTGTAAATATTACCGAATTTTTCGCACTTTGGTACGGTACATACCTTCCTGACGTTTTTTGTACGGAAAGCAAAAAGAGACAGAGTCTCTCTCACCTTCACGAGCTCCTTGAGTCTCTCTCTGTTGTACACGCTGCCTATCTCCTCGCCTAGGAAGTAGTCTAGGAGCTTGCTTACTGGAAACGCTAGAGGTGCTGTGAGGGCCATTACTGCCTGTGGAAGAAGAGGATTAATGTGCCAATTTTGGCTCAGAAACTTAATCATGGTGGGAAAAAAAAAAATGTATAAAATCCAATTTCTAAATTGGATTTTATACATTTTTTTTTTCAATCATATCTTTAATAGTTGGTTAGGATATTATTTTTGTAACTTTATTTTAGTGTTAGATTGTTTTTAGAGAAATAAACCTTTTTATTATTGAAAAAAAAAATCTAAATCCAAAACATTGCAACATTTGCTACAAAAGAATAAAACGTTTTGTGTTTGAATAACATTTTATATTTCCAAGGATTGCTTGCGCCAAAAATCACTAATAACCCTAAACGAATTTAAAAATTTAGCTCTATTTCTGTCAATAGTTTGAAGATGACAGAGACAACGTTAAAAGTTTTTTTTTTTTTTTCAAAAATAATTGTCACAAATACTTTTCGAACAATCTCCGCACGCACTTTATACTGAAGGGTGACTGGTAATTAGTGACCGATACTTAAACACATGACTGTACTCATGATAGATAACAAACAACTTTTACTATGGAACCCAAACCTAAAATCGCGAAAAAAAATCAGCTGTACATTTATGTTCGCACAGCTCGTCAAAATGAAACAGCTGATTTTTTTATTCGCGATTTCAGGTTTGGTCCCATAGTAAAAGTTGTTTGTTATCATGAGAACAATCACGTGTTTAACAACTTTCACTATGGGACCAAATCTAAAATCACGAAAAAAAAAATAGTTGTTTCATACATTTTGGTCGAGTAGGTATTGAACTTTTGTATGAAACAGCTGATTTTTTTCGTGATTTCAGTTACACACTGCTTAAAAACTTTTCCTGTATATCGTTTTTTTTTCTTCATATTACATTTACGAGGCCACTAGAATAGAGATGCGATCCAGATACACGCACTATTTCTGGAATTACGCAACAGAATGGTTTTAAAACGTTTTATTTTTATGTTCAGTTTTATGTTGAAAGGCTGGTACACTTGGCGATCGCAACAAGTTTTCACTGCCAAGAAAATATCAACTTGAAAACAATTAACAAACTTCAACACGTCGTCTGTCAACCTGCGGCTGCAGTCTCGACATAGATAGCAATCGTTTTACGACCGAAGTCGGTCGCAACGTCTTAAAGGGGTCCCTACTAGCAGGGATGAGACGTATTTACCATACGAGGTTTATAAACCAGTGGGCTTGGCATGACCGCTTGTCTATCTCTACGAAGAGTAGACAACGGCGCTCAATCTTAGTACAAAAAAACTGGGGACAGTGGGCTTAGCATGACCGCTTGTCTATCTCTACGAAGAGTAGACAACGGCGCTCAATCTTAGTACAAAAAAACTGGGGACAGTGGGCTTAGCATGACCGCTTGTCTATCTCTACGAAGAGTAGACAACGGCGCTCAATCTTAGTACAAAAAAGTGGGAACAGTGGGCTTAGCATGACCGATTGTCTATCTCTACGAAGAGTAGACAACGGCGCTCAATCTTAGTACAAAAAAACTGGGGACAGTGGGCTTAGCATGACCGCTTGTCTATCTCTACGAAGAGTAGACAACGGCGCTCAATCTTAGTACAAAAAAAACCGGGGACAGTGGGCTTAGCATGACCGCTTGTCTATCTCTACGAAGAGTAGACAACGGCGCTCAATCTTAGTACAAAAAAACTGGGGACAGTGGGCTTAGCATGACCGCTTGTCTATCTCTACGAAGAGTAGACAACGGCGCTCAATCTTAGTACAAAAAAACTGGGGACAGTGGGCTTGGCATGACCGCTTGTCTATCTCTACGAAGAGTAGACAACGGCGCTCAATCTTAGTACAAAAAAAACTGGGGACAGTGGGCTTAGCATGACCACTTGTCTATCTCTACGAAGAGTAGACAACCTTTTCTATACAAAGTGATAATTCGTTTCTCCGTTTTTGACATCGCACCGTAGAAATCTCGTAGATCTTTGTCTAGGTCCTTTTTTATGTAGACTATTTCGGAAGAAAGTTGTCTAGGGTAGTGAAGACAATTTGATTTTGTAATCACCATGCTAAAGACAGTAGAAAACTTTCTACTCAACGGCCGCAAAGTATATACGGTTATCTACAAAATCATTTCCTTTTTCTCTTCTTTTGCTTATATCTCGAAAACGGTGCGTCCTATTGCAAAAATAATGAAAGTTTTGCCCCCCTTTACAGAACGCGTAAACCCATAAAGCTCTACATGTAGGTAATAATTTTTCATATTTTCCATACAAAAAGTGAAAAATTCCATATAAAACACGTAGAGAATCGCATCGCCTCCGCAGTTGTATTTATATGCGTGACTTAATATTTGTAAAAATTGAGAAATAAACAGAAAAAAAATCCTATGAAGAAACAAAGAATTCTGAGTCGAATTATGTAAAAAAGTGAATTGAGAAATAAACAGAAAAAAAATCCTATGAAAAAAAAAACAAAGAATTCTGAGTCGAATTATGTAAAAAAGTGAATTTCGTAATTGACTCTTTATACTCTGTTGCCGTCGTACTGTCTACACGGTGACGTCATTTTTGTCTACTCTTCCGTCGACGCTTCTCTACGGTTCTCATGCTAATCCGGCTGGGCTTTGCTTCGAAGTACGGGCAGGAAAAACTTGTAAGTACGAAAGTATTTACTATGCAATGCTATCGGACGCAGGCAGACCTGCAAAATACATGCATAGGAAATCGATCCATGTTATTATATAAATAAAGACCACAATCGTATTTGCAAATCAAAAATCTTTGAACTTCAAAGTATTATTTTTCGCTTATGCGATTATGCTCTTTATTTACATGAAAACACGAATCAATTTCCTTTACGCCGTGGCCCCTTCCCCCACACAAAAACAAAACTACCCACATACCTTAGTAATCATAATACTCTTCGCGCCAACCATTAAGCCATGTCTCGAGCAAATCGCCTGAGGCGTGATCTCGCCTAACAGCACAATAGCCAGGGTCGAGAAGATGACGGCAAACAGTCCTGAGGTCAGCTCATCCAGGAGGATGGTGAAGGTGGAGTTGACGGCTACGTTGCCCAGGAGTATGCTGCAGAGGAGATAGTTGCCGTGATCGCGGACCGGCATGATTGCCCGGGCGTATTTGCGTTCTTGTTCTGTGCCTGTGTAATGGAATTGTTTAAGGTGATAATATGTAAAAGGCGAACTGGGCGGGAATGAGAAAAAGACAGAGTCATTTTTAACCGACTTCAAAAGTCTGTATGTTTTTTTTTTTTTTGTATGTTGTTACGCGATTACTCAAAGACGGATGGACCTATTTGGAAAATTCTTTTTTTTGTTTTTTTGTTTGTTTGAAAGGGTATACTTCCGAGGTGGTCCCATATAAATTTTATTAACTTTGCTTGGGGAGTTTTTGAGTTAGCTTCAATAATGCGTATATTTCCCACTTAGTATATGTGGATGATGTGATGATGTTTTAATAACTTCCTATCACTGTTATTTACATGGCTATTTCTACAATTATTGTGCTCAATTATGTATTCGAATTTGTGTGGGGTATGTTTCACAACTAAAAAGTGAAAAATAAAAACTTTTTAGCAAAAAATAAAACCGACTTCCAAAACAAAACACTACAAAGTGAAAAATAACTTTCATTACGGAAGTCGGTGGCAAAAAACGAAAATACAAAACCAAAGACACCGACTAAAGAAATTAAAGTTATTTTTCACTTTGTAGTGTTTTGTTTTGGAAGTCGGTTTTATTTTTTGCTAAAAAGTTTTTTTTTTTTGTGATGGATTTGGAGGCAGAGGTGACAGAGACAAAGTCTACGATGGAGTGAGGAGATTCGGGTTGTATGCGTTCGGGAACACAGACGCAGGTAGTGAGTTCCACTCTTTTGCCAAGCGCATTATGAAGGATGTTTGGAAACGCTTAGTGCGAATTGGTGGAATGGCAACTAGGTATGGATGGTAATTTGCAGTGCGTCTAGATGTTAGTTCCACATGCGAAAAAAGAGAGCGCAACAATGCGCTGGAACTAAAATAAAAGCGCCAAACCAAATAAAAATTGTTTAGCTATCAAAATCTATCAAAAATATTTTCAGCCAAAGTTTTCATTTACCACATACGCACATTTTGAATGCAATTTTGTATTGAAATTACTTAAGATTGTAGAAATACAGAAAAAAAAGTAGAGGTCTTTTCGGAATTAATTTCTATCGAGGAAATTTAACCTAATCGCGTTTTCCTTCAGTCAGAGTATTGAATCAAATAGTCAATAAACATATACTTATTCAAAAATTTAATTAGTTACATGCTGTAATAGTGAAATAAATTGTTACGAAAACATCCCCAATTTATTTTGGTATCGCCAGTTGAATGTCTATAGTTTGTTTCAAAAGTATCTGATGAAAACGTAAACAAATGCATCAGCAAACATACCATTTTTTTCCGTGGAGAAATGCTCACTCATACTGCACTACCACGGGGAGATAGTGCAGTTATGTGGGAATCCAACCCACTAAAACTACACGGTGTCCTGCTCTGTGGATGCCGTTTTGTAGTGCCACTTACGAATTGAGTGGTTTGGTTTATTTGAATACTTAAATCCGAAATTCCAATTTTAATTCAGCTTTAAGATGTTTTTAATTTGACATCATTTTCCTCATTCTCCTGCCCTTATCCCAATTTATTTGTGGTCGGCGCAACATGTCTTTTTCTTCCATACTTCTCTATTAGTCGTCGTCTCGGTAGTCACTCCCTTTCTAGCCATATCATCTTTTACACAGTCCATATATCGTTTCTTTGGTCTTCCCTTACTCGTTTTATAGCCATCCACATTCATACTCAACACTTTCCTGACGACATTTTCCTCATTCCTCCGCATCACATGCCCATACCATGGCAACCGATTTCCATACAACTTTTCAGTCACCGGTGTCACTTTCAGACTTCCTCTTATATATTAATTTCCTATTATTCTATCGATTCGTGTAACACCACACATCCCTCTTAGCATTCTCATTTCAGCTGCATGCAATTGCCTTTCATTAATTATTTTTGTGGCCCAACATTCCGATCAATACAAGACAGCAGGTCTAACCATTGTTTTATAAATCTTCCCCTTAAGTTCAAGGGGAATGCAGGAGTCACAGATTATTCCCGTGACCTGGCGCCATTTGAAACATCCAGTGTTTGTTTTTCATTTGACAATTTACGTAAATTTTGTAACCAATCAATCTTCGTTGATTTTTCAATTAAAGTTTAATAATCTTATTCAAATAATAATTGCTGGAAAAAGTGGCGATATAGATTTGTCTGGGTGTAATTATCTATATAAGTATGTATTTACAAAAAAAAAGTAGTGTATGTAGTATATCAGTTATCTGGTTTCCATAGTACAAGCTCTGCTTAGTTTGGGATCAGACGACCGTGTATGAACAATGTACTAGGATATTATTATTATTATTATAGATTTGAAATCTTCTAAATGTAGTTTGACCAAGACCGCTGTACCGCGCCTTAGGAATACGCGGCGAGGCGGGGTGCAGCGCTGGCGGATAAGCGGTGGGACGCCATGAGCGTTGACGAATGAGCGGCCTGCACTGCCCCCGGTCTCGCTGCACACATTCCTACGGCGCGGTACAGCGGATATGGTCAAACTATAGCTTAGATTAGCATAACAGCATATAACGTTCCCACAGCTGGGACACAGACCTCCTCGCTGTGAGAGAAAGTGGGCCGTAATCCACCATCCAGGAACAGTGCGGGTTGGTAGATGTCACATGTCTTCGAATGTTTGGTTCTAGGATATGCCAGTTTAATCACGATATTTTCCTTCACCGTTTTGAGAGCAGTGATGATGAAATTAATTACGCAAAGTAAAGCGCCTGTCTGGCTTCGAACCCACTACCTAAAACTCGTAAGTCAGGGCTCTTAGTGAGTGATTGCATAAGAATGTAACCTGAACAGGGTTTGTTTACACATTCATCAGATACTTTTGGAACAGAGCATAATTCCATATTTCGCCAGCTATGTTACAGGCAAAAGCAAGATTAAGGTCGTTAAATACACTTGCGTGCAAAAAAATCGATCCACCCCGTTCTCTTCGAATTGAAACAAGATAATTCATCAAGTTTAATTAACAATAACCTAATATATTTTGTACCAAAACCTTCTTGAATGTTACGTTAACTACGTTACTGAAATAAATATCAGACCTGATTAATTAGTTCTTGAGAAAATCGCGAACTTATTTTGAACATAATGATCGATTAAAGGTTCTCTTTTATTTGGAGTCGGTTAAATACAAGTTCAATGATCAATAACGAGCACTAATAAACAAAATAAAGCTTTTGTCAAATTCACTGACAAAATCACGCAGTTTTTTTTTTTCAAACAAAAGTGAGTGATGAGGACATCTAAAGAATCGAGTCGAGCTTATGCTTTTATCAAAGTACAGGGTACTTATGTGTAAATAAACTTCATCTCACTTACTTTCACACAACATATAATAATTAAAATATACATTAACATTTTTGAGATATCGTCTCACAGATAGAGAGCATGAGGTGGACCATTTTTTTGCATGCAAGATACAATTTCAGTCAGATCTCGGTATAAAATGCATGGCCATAACAACAACGGACCGACCTCGGCAATCGTTGCTTTACCTTTAATTAGCCACGAGACCCTCCAAACAAAAAAAAATAGCTTCTAAATTACCTGTATTCGAAATAATCTTCAGCTCCGTCCTATCTAAAGACATCAGACCCAGGTTTAGGCCCGAGAACAATGCGGAGAACGTCAAACAAGTCATGATCAAGAGCATCGTCACCCACAGCGGTAATAGCTTGTTATGTGATGCAAACATCTTGTATACTTCCGTACCTAAAAATGATTAAAAAGTATTACTAAAAAAATATATATTATCAGGCATCAAGACCCATAGGGTGTTAGAAATTACATCAATCAATCAATCTGCCTAGCCTTTTCCCAACTATGTTGGGGTCGGCTTCCAGTCTAACCGGATGCAGCTGAATACCAGTATTTTACATGGAGCGACTGCCTATCTGACCTCCACAACCCAGTTACTGGGTAATACGATACCCTTTGGTAAGACTGGTTGTCAGACTTTAAGAATGATTAAAATTTTTAAATGATTTAAATAAATTTTCCTTTGTAAGACTTTCGGGCTTCTGACGACCCGTAACGACTGTCAAAGATCCTCGAATGACAGCCGGGACCAACGGCTTAACGTGCTTTCCGAGGCACGGAGGAGTCTCGGTATGAAAAGATGGTCACCCATCCATAGACCAACCCCGGCAAGCGTAGCTTACAAAAAGAGATAAAATTACAAATTAGCAATTTTCGGACTTTTTCCTTTACTTGTGTTGTGAGACCTGGCTTCTTGCCAATTTCATGATTCTAGGTCAACTGGAAGTACGCTATATGTTTTGATTCCCTTGTGAAATCGCAAAATATGCGAAAATACGCGGCATAAACGGTCATATCTTTTGATCGCATTGACTTACAAGTTTGATTTTTTCACAGATGAAAAATAGACCCGAGCATTTGATATAAATTTCAACATGATACCTCTACGCGTTCCTGAGAAAAAGATTCTTGACAGACAGACAGACGGATAACAAAGTGATTCTATATTAAGGGTTCCTTTTTCCTTTTGATGTACGGAACCCTAAAAATAATAAAAGAGGTGACTAAAACGAATTTTCTGTATAAAACTTCCGTACCTTGATGAAGATATTTCTCTTCATCTTTAAAAGGATCGTCGACGCCAAGCTTGAGGTTTTTAGCACATATGTATAACTTGGAGTCGGTAATCGGCGCAGGCGCTACTACGTCGAATAGCGCCGTTTTTGGTCGTAACGAGCCTTCTTTTACCTGTGGACAACAAATGAAGTTACTGATCATTTATTTATTTTTATTTTTATATTTATTTTTTTATTTCCCAAAAGCAGTGCTTTACATTTCCTTATTGTAGTCTACCTTTTTTTCCCCCCTTTTAGCTTCGCACGGTTTGTGCATTTAGCCAATGTCAAGTTTAGTAGTCTACCTTAATAGCTAGCTTTACATTCAAAAACAGAAGACGCAAAGGAAGCATTTTGCTTATGGACTCCACACTAAGTCGAGCCTGTCTCGTGGAGTCCATGGGTGATATTACCAAATAGCAAAATGCGCATTACATTAATACCGATGGATTGTTGCACCATTCTCCTGGCCTTTTCCTTATTTATTTGGGGTCGGCGTAACATGTATTTTTTTTTCCATATTTCTTATACGGTATGGAACTGACATATATACAATAAATAAAACTACAAATAATACCAGTCCACAGAAGTATAGCAAAATTAAATATTAAATTGAAAAACGTAAATTAAAAAAGTTAATTTTTCAAACAAATTAATAAATTCAGTAAAAGTAATCATTCAGTTTAGACAAACGAGCTGGCCACCAAAAAAAGAAAAATATTTTTTTCAAATAATAATATAAAAATATTTTATTCCGAGACTGGAAAAAAAACAGACACGGGGCAGCGGAATATATGTACAGACATATCGCCAGCACATCAAGCTACTACAATCTGCCAAATTTCTTTAATAGATTTTCAACTTTATCGCTCAAGCATTAGGTTCAAGGTTGATTGGGAAAAGTTGACAGTTTCGGGTAGCTTGACCTGCTGGCGTCTACATACGTACAGGATGCCCGGAAAATCGACCTATTCCTTGAAAGGGTTATACTAGAGGTAATTTCCAACAAATTAACCCATATATGTCCATAGGGTCGAAAACGACCCAAAAGTACTCCATCACTTGTAATGCATCCTGAGTACGAGCTGTTCTATTAAATTTAATAACAGCGCCATCTTTTAAAATACCAAAGAACTGCTTTGAATTACATCTCGGTTTAATTATTCCTTAATTATAAACATATGTAAAAATTACAAAAATCGGTGTCAAAAAAGCTTCTGGGCATATATGGATTAAGCCCTGCCAACTAGGGGTCGAAAATGAATGGTTTCAGAGTTACGCAGGTTTTTAGACTATTGTTAAAATTTCCAAAAACAAATAATTTAAAAATAACTACTTCTCTCTCGACACTTATTTGTGATTTTACTGGCTGATTATAAATGAGTGACCATTTATAAAAAAAAAAATACATGTCATATATTCTCATAATTTCAGGAATAAAAGGTCTTAAGTGGAAAGAAAACCTTTTTTATTTATACTTGTTTTACTTGAAAAAATATTGAATTCTTCCTTTAATGATAATAATAATAATAACCTGAGACATTATTCACAGACGCCAGCAGGTCAACCTACCCGAAACTGTCAGATTTTCCCAATCAACCTTGAACCTAATGCTTTAGCAATAACGTCGAAAATCTATTAAAGAAATCTGACAGATTGTAGTAGCTCGATGTGCTGGCGTCTGTACTATGGAAACCAGATAACTGATATACTACATACGCTTCTTCTTCATTTGCGTCTTCTGTTTTTGAATGTAAATGTAAAGCTATTAAGGTAGACTACAATAAGGAAATGTAAAGCACTGCTTTTGGGAAATAAACATAGACAATTTATCATTTACTGAGAAGCTCCAGATGGAAAAATCCAGAATCACTTTGCCCGACCAAGGAATCGAACCCACATTGTTTTGATTGTAATGTGCAATTCAGACCCCGCGACAAAAATAGGGCTTTACCAAAAAGAGATTTAGATTTTCCCCTAAACGAAATTCTCGATTTAAACTTACTTAGGTAACTACATCATTTCTAAAACTGAAAGTCCAAGTACTTTTGGGTGCGTCCTAACTACGTTCGTTCAGGGAGCTAATCATCAAATGGACGTATAGTCTCTCTAATAGTAATGGCCGTAATTTGCAAATTGTAGCGTTCCCCAGGTAAGCGGATGACAAACGTGACATTAATTGATTAGGACATAAATGCCTGTTCAATGTCGCTTGCTTTGTTCTAGTACCTACACTACGGTAGAAATATCTTGGCAAGTCAGAACATAGGCACTACGAACTTTCACGCATGTTCTCTCACTCACACTCGCCTCATATATAAATCTTTTTAAAAACCAGGTTTTATTGAACTAAAAGTACTTAGGTACTAAATAAAACTTACGTAAATATAGAGCTTTAATGTTCTCTTAAAACCTTGAGGCGTGAATGTCCTTCTTACACTTAAAGATAAGCCTCAAGCTTCTTAAGAAAATATTAAAGCTCCTGGTTAATCAAAGACTACGAGTAAGTACTTTTTCTTGGTTGTTAGAAATGTCAACGTGACCTTTCGATAAATGTGAAAACAATTAATAATGGCGGGGAAGTTGTTTGCTTTGACATTGTGGTGCTGCCATGTGTAAAAACCAGTCAAGAGCGAGTCGGAAACGCGCACCGAGGGTGCCGTACCATCATATATAAAAAAGTGTGCTATTTAAAGACATCGTTTTATTTTTCCTGTAATCTTTACATAATCTTCTGTCACACAGAATAATTTCAGATTTTTGTCTATGCGAACTTCGGAGATAAGGGGAACGGTATTATTTTTTTTACATTTTTCATCAAAAGTCGGAAACTATGCGGCCTAAAAAAAGAAAAAAATGTTTGAGATTGTGCAAATAGCGCTCTTTCATATGATACCCTACTTGCCCTAGTAGCCCCACCTCGAATTTTTAAGACCCCCTTTCAGTCCCTGTTGCAAAAAAATATATATATTTTTATTTCTTTCTAATTTGCAAAATAGTTGGGCAAACGTCATCTATAACTGTTCTAAAATTCAATTTGATAGCATACAGACAGACTGAGTCGCACCATAAGAGTTCCTTTTTACCATTTTGGTACGGAACCCTAAAAGAGCTCCCCACGATTTTTTGGGGAAATTACAACGTTTGTGTACCTAATGGCAACTCTTTTGACTTTTACTTTAGCTGTTACCCCCGAAGCATGCGTAGTTCATACAAACGAAATACCAAAATAATTTGTAAATCAAACATATTCTAAAGATAGTGTGTATTTATTCCGATTGGAACATATATTTTGAAAGGACACTGATTTGAAGACGAGATATGAGGAATTAAAATTTTCTATACAAAACTTATTTTTCTCATATTTCATGTTTAAATCAATGTTCTTATTTAATATATATTTGGGAACCTAGATATTCTGTAATCCGATCGGAATAAATACACATTACCATTGATTTACAAATTATTTTGGTATTTCATTTGTATGAACTACGCATGCTTCGTGGGCCTCTTAACGAAGAAACACATTTGCCGTAGTATGAGTAAAGTAAAGTTAAATACAATACTTTTACTGATTACTTTAGTTGTTGATGATGAAACTGACTGTAAGTACAGTGCTCACGTTTACGAAACCAGCCTCACGTCACTGTTGACAGCGCTTTGTCTTGGTTTTTTATTCAGTCTGAGGGTTTATGTGACATAAAATAATCTGAATTTGAATTTTCGTAGATTTTTTTTTTTGGGATGGCTTTGCTCTTGACTGTAGTCTAGGTCAGAGGTGACAGAGACAAAGTCGACGATGGAGTGAGCTTACCCAGAAGAAGCATGTTCACTCTCACTTTGAAGAGATTAGGGTTGTATGCGCTCGGAAATGTGATGAAAATTAAAATTAAATTAAATTAAATTCTTTATTTCACCTAAAGCTCTTAACAATATTCAACAAAAGTAACACATAAAAGGCTTAATTACAAGGGTCAGTTATTAAATACTCTGACTCCTAAACTAGGTGTAAGTTCCTGTGACTTAGGAGTCACGTGTGACTTAGGAGTCAAATGCAGATTTCTAGTAGAACAACATTATAATGTTAAAAATGCACTCACCAAGTATTCTCCTTTGAGGAGAAACTTGCAAGGCTGCCCGTACTGCTGAATCTCATGCGTGAAGGCTATCACTGTCCTTGAGGTTATGCCATCGCCGAATAATCTAGAACATCAATCACAAATTATACAGGGTGATTTTTAAAACATGCGACAAAATTTAAGGGAGTGTTCTACCCATCAATATGAACAACTTTTACTATGGGACCAACTCGGAATTCGCAAAAAAATTTCGACCTTTTTATACAAAATGGTCCAATCGGGTATGTGCTTTTACATGGGAAGGTAATTTTTTTTTTTTGCGAATTCTTAGTTGGTCCCATAGTAAAAGTTGTTCATATTGATGGGTAGAACACCCCCTTAAATTTTGTCGCATGTTTTAAAAATCACCCTGTATAATTCTACTTCAGGCATGAACACCACAGTGCTATACATGCAACTTTTGACGCTTGAATGACATTGAGAGCGGGTGGTGTTGGTAAACCTTCGTAAAAATTGTACAGACGCCAGCAGGTCAAGCTACCCGCAACTGTCAAATTTTCCCAATCAACCTTGAACCTAATGCTTTAGCGATAAAGTTGAAAATCTATTAAAGAAATTTGACAGATTGTAGTAACTTAATGTGCTGGCGTCTGTACTTATTAGAAAAGCAAGATGGCAACTTCATCGATTAAAATAAATTGACGTTATTAAATTAACTTCAAATGAAGGTGATGTAAATTAGAATTTCGGGTTTAAGAGCGTTTATTCCGCGCGGACTGGCAACGTCGCATTTCTACAGGTTTTTCGTGATTATTTTAATACAATTAAATCAAATTACTTATTTCTTTTTCAATACACTACTACTATTTATAGAGTCTATAATGTAGAATATTGTCATTTTTTTATGAGTCATCTGCCTAGCCTTTTCCCAACAATGTTGGGGTCGGCTTCCAGTCTAACCGGATGCAGCTGAATACCAGTATTTTACATGGAGCGACTGCCTATCTGACCTCCACAACCCAGTTACTGGGTAATACGATACCCCTTGGTAAGACTGGTTGTCAGACTTTCGGGCTTCTGACGACCCGTAACGACTGTCAAAGATCCTCGAATGACAGCCGGGACCAACGGCTTAACGTGCTTTCCGAGGCACGGAGGAATCTCGGTATGTAAAGATGGTCACCCATCCACAGACCAACCCCGGCAAGCGTAGCTTAACCTGATGGATCGACCCGTGCGGCTGTTATTACTTAGCCACGAGCTACACATTTTTTTTATGAGTAAATACCAAAATAACAAAAAAAAAATAGCATACATATAAGTACTTATAAATACCAACGATTTATAGAGTGTATTAAAAAAAATAGTAATTTGATTTAAATGTATTAAAATAATCACGAAAAACCTGTAGAAATGCGACGTTGCCAGCCCACGCGGAATAAACGCTCTTAAGTATACAGGGTTATTGGTAAAACACCAGCACCTCTTAAAGGGTCATTGTACTCATCATTATGAACAACTTTTACTATAGGACCAAATCTGAAATCGCAAAAAAAAAATCAGCTGTTCAGTACATTTATGTTCGCATAATTCATCAAAATGTACTGAACAGCTGATTTTTTTTCGCGATTTCAGGCTTGGTCCCATAGTAAAAGTTGATCATAATGATGAGTACAATGACCCCTTAAGAGGTTGCTGGTGTTTTACCAATAACCCTGAATAAACAAATAAACAAATCAAAGCACTAAATTTGTAAGTGGCACTACAAATTGCCATTAGGTACGTTTCTCGATTCAATTGTTGACATTTTCATCAATACTTTTGGAACAGACCATAGTTAACAAAACTCAATAACATACGATATGGGTCAAAAAAAATCTTACAAATTCTTACCTCAAAGTAACCCGAGAATCAGCCAACACACTAGGAATACTCTCCTCAATAATCTTAGGCTCTTTATCAGAGTTCTCTATCCTCAAACCCTCAATATTAACGACAAACGTTTCCGCTCTTACGCTGAAAAACTCCTGCTCAGGTTTAGTCACGTCCCGTGGCTTTCTCTCCACAGATTCTAACCCAAAACCTTCGGAAATTGCAGCAAAATTATCGGCAACAGTTCTGGAGGGTTCTAGCTTTCCAGATGTCGTATTTTCTGAGATATCTCTCTTGGATCTTTCAATAGAATTCTCGTTTATAGAATGCTCGGTGTCTTTTTGGACATCAATCGTTTTCGCTTGCTGTATCTCAGTTAAAGGCACATATTTGTCGTTGAATAACACTTCTATCTCTTCTCTTTCTTCTCTTGTTAGTGATGGAGTCTTCTCGAGGTGGTTGACGTCTGTATCGTGGGAGAGGTCTGTCCATTCTGACTTTGTTTGTTGATCTTCCGTTAGAAGAGTCGGTTTTGTGTAGTCTTGGTGTCTGGGGACAAAAGAGAAATTTGTATTAGTGCTTGGAATATGAGCAAGATACGCTTAGGGGTGTTAAACACTTGAATTGGTCGGCACATTCGATTAGGCAGTATTTGTTGAACAACAAAGCCTACCCGAAACATTTCCTATACATATTCAGCTTTCATTCGGCTCGTGCCGACCGGCAAACCTCATTCGACATTACGAGTACCGTCAGCTAATCGGCTCGGCACACTTCTGAGCTAAGCCGAGCGGCTTTTTCTCGAACATATTTTTACATAATGCTAGGGAGCTGCCACGATAGTGTTGAGATCGTGAAAAAAATCAGATGTTCTCTACATTTATGTTCGCATAACTCGTCAAAATGTAGGGAACAGCTGATTTTTTTCGCGACTTCAGGTTTGGTCCCATTGTAAATGTTGTTCATAAAGATGAGCACAACATTATCGTGGCAGGTCCCTAGCCAATCAAAAAGTAGCGTATTATGAAAAACTTTTTAAGGTTGCCCATTTATTCCATGGTAGAGTTAGATATATACAAGATCTCGTTATAACATATTTAACCAATTTAAATGAATACACTGTAATAAGTTTTAAGTGCTACAGTAATAAAACACCTCCAATGGGGAACGTTGCGTGGCTTATTCTAATTTTATTTGTCTACTCAAACGTCATTTAACTCAAAAGTCATTTATTCAAACTAGGCTGAGAATCAGCACTTTTCGAAAGTCAAAATTACATAATACAGTCCCCCGGCACGCCCGCCCTTCACCACTTCCTAGTGCTTTAGCTGGGGAGAAGAAGTGGCGCAACAAACTCCCCAGCAGCACAGCTGTCTGTTCAGTTAAAAAATTTTATTGTATACAGCACTGCGCGAAATAATTTAGGTAGGTATTACGCAACAAAACATGAAATTAATTTAAATTCATTGCCATAAGTCAGCTAGCACAAGGCATTATACCAAAAAGAAATAAAAAATCGAAAACTATACTCAAGCAGAAATAAAAATACAAAACGTTTTTATTTTTTTTGTGATGGGTTTGCTCTTGACTCTAGTCTAGGTCAGAGGTGACAGAGACAAAGTCGACGATGGAGTGAGCTTACCCAGAAGAAGCCTGTTCACTCTCACTTTGAAGAGATTAGGGTTGTATGCGCTCGTAAACACAGACGCAGGTAGTGAGTTCCACTCTTTTGCTATGCGCTTTATAAAAAAACATTTGGAAACGCTTACTGCGAATTGGTGGAATATCAACCAGGTAGGGTTGGTAACTGGCAGTGCGTCTAGATGTCCGATGGTAGAAGGGGGCCGGCGGAATGAGGTCGTGGAGTTCTTGAGCACACTCACCGAAGTACAATCTGAAGACGACCGACAAGCAGGCAACCTTGCGGACTTCTACCAGTGCCAATCAAATCACTTTTATTGAATAAACTTCCACAAACCGAGATAAATGTTAGTCAGAGATCGGCCTTGGCAGACAGACAGCCAACGAACTATACAGTATCACAAGCGACCTGGATATTACGAGTAACAACCTACAGGCGCCTAGACGTCTAGTCTTGAATCTGTGTTGAGATTGGTTTGAATAGTTGGCGCGTTGCCAAATAAATGTTTTAGGCTTAGTTCTCGTATATCGGTAAACAAATGGCGTGTAATTGTCGCAATACAGAGCAATGGCCTCTTCTCATACAAAATGTTGGGGTCGGCTTCTATGTCTAACCGGATGCAGCTGAATAGCAATATTTTACATAGACGACTGCCTATCTGACCTCTACAACCTAGTTACTGGCTAACACGATACACCAGAGACTGGTTGTCAAACTGGCCTCTTCTCACACAGGGAAGGAAAAGGCATTGATTTTTAATGTCATGTCGCTAAATGCCTGATGGCGATTTTAGACTTCTATGTTAGATGGCTACAGGAGCTACGAAACTGAGTTTAAACTTACGGAGCAAAATTACGCCTAAAACCCTATATGCACTTATTTTGACAATGAAGTTTCTTCTGTATTCTGTGTCTTAGTGTAATGGTTTTGATTTATTTTATTTATTAGGTAAATCTTTTCATGAAAAAATCAGGTTACATATTTGACTTTTGTGCCTATCCAGAAATTGTAAATAGTCTTTTCAAGTTTAAGTTGCTTGAAGATATTTTCCCTCAATTTAAGTCAGACTAATCTAGAAAAGGGAAAGTTATCTTTTACCGGCTGATATCTATTTCTACCATATACATCAGTAACTTCCTACGGAAATAAGTAATAGTAATTCGAAACGCTTCCTGCTTCCAACCCCACATTATAATCTGTGTCATTGCTCCGGCAAATCGAATCACACGTACTTTTTTTGTTCGGCGATAAACTTAGTTTATCATAGCCTAAAGTTCGCTGTTTTTCTAGAGGAATGGCGACGTCGTTAATTTTAATAGGTGGTACATAGCCTGGACACTTCTTGCGAACTGCCTTAAAGATCATGAGTTCCGACTTCTTTACATTATCATTATAAAGTAACCCATGGCTGGCAGCGTAGTTCTCACATATTTTAACCAATTTCCTGAGTGCACTAACCGAGGGAGCCCACAGGACCGTATCTTCCGCGTAGCTTATGTTGTTAAAACACAACCCATCAACATAGCAGCCCACATGGGCCCTGCTGAGTTCCTCGATCAATGCATTCATATACAGATTAAAAAGTTTAGGCGAGGATAAGGCCCCTGCCTTACGCCACATTCCCACCTGCATAGTGAAGAGAAATTACTCCCCCACCTTACAATGTTTATTTGGATGCCGTATCAGTATCTAATAACGTTCAGCAATTCGTTTGGGACAACTGTCGCTTTCAGCTTACCTCAAAGGAATTCGTATGAGACCCGGTCGAAAGCCTCGGAAAGATCCAGAAACGCCCCGTAAACTGGTGTACTCCTGCTAGTGTATTGAGTGTGCTTAAGGCAAGCTATTGCACTTTCGGTGGATAAACCAGGCCGAAACCTGAACTGTGCATCTTGCAACCGCAAATGTTTCTCCAGCTCCAGCTGAACGTACCTACACAGCACACTGTCAAACACTTTCGCCACAACAGTTGCCAAAAAGATGGGTCGATAACTCGACCCATCTGATGCGTCTCCAGTTTTGTTTTTAATTACTGGTACGACCACCGTTTTCATCATACTGTCAGGCAGATGAGAGTGCGCGATACACAAGTTAAACAGTAATGCCAGAACCCTAGGTAAGTGGGAACCCGCATGCTGTAAATGCTCGATACTGAGACCATCGTGACCAGGTGATTTCCCTCTTTTCTTTTCTATTCTTAAGAGCTACTCTAATATCTTTAGCTGTGACAAGGGTTGAGACTGGTTCTATTTGGTCCACAGCATGGATCACAGACTGAACTGTTCTTAAAAAAAAAAAAAAAAAAATTGTAACAAATGTGGGTACAATTCATCTATCCTAATCAAAAACACAATGTACAAAGTTTTGAGTAGATATTTTAAAGATAGAGTAAACGACGATGTCTGTGCTAGTATTAACTGTGTGACAGACACCGGCGCCTTCCTCCTACAATCACTTTAATTAACAAGCTATACCGTGACACAATGATTTGCTATTGTAATGTTATAATGTTACAAATAGTTCTGGTACAATTTATATTACGCTCATTTAAGGTTATTTAAAAAGAAAAATTAAATTTAATATACTTAATTGATAGAAAATAATATATTTATTTTAATTTTAAGGCAGGCAAGGAAATACGTGAATGTGTGTGGGTGTGCGTGTGTTTAAACGCTTATTATTTATGATTCCCTGAAGAACAGTCTTTCAGTGTCGTCATAAGTAAGACCCTGAAGGTATTGGTTTACTACGGTCTTACACTTATATTTTGGAAAGGGATATATGTTGCAAGTTTTGTTAATTGCATTATAAAGGTGGCCACTCAAATTCAAGTAGCTACGACTTGCTAAAGCAGTTTTCATTCTAACCGAAGGGCAAACCAGGTCTTCACGTGTTTCCAGGTCTTTAAACAGTTCCGCTACTAAAGGTTCCGTAACTCCATCAGCACTCACAGGGAGGCCCTGGTCCACATTCATTCTACTGGTACATTTCCAGAAACTACGTAAGTCTAAATTGGTGTGATGTGAGGCAAGTCTGCAGTCCATTTTAATTTCCTCTTGGTGATTTAGACACCATTTCAGGCTACTTTTAAAATGATAAATGATTTTTATTTCTGTAAGTAGGTTTGTACAAACACTTTTACAAGTCAATCATGTTTTTTTTTTTTTAAACTAGATGAGGTCGGCGTTTCCTATCTGACTACTCTGAGAAGAAAGGCCGAAACAAACTCAGAGGTTACAGTCTCTTATAAAGTCCAGACATAATCTTGGTCACTTCATGTGAAGACCATGTAGATTAGTGTCTGAAATGGTCTTTTGAGGAAAGAACCACACAGATCGAGAGGACCTGTCCAGTCAGTGCACGCATTTGTCAGTAATCGCGCAGCTCAACTCAGAACTTAAAAACTTTCCGCAATTCCACCATTTCATCGAGAAGACGACCTGACGACGGTCTGTCGTGCCAGTATCACACCGTGAATTTATCCCACGCCCCCCTGTGGGCACTGCCAACGTGTCTATCCCAACCTGCAACACGTTTACGATACCTCGGCTCTTTTGATGTGGGGAACTAGCTGCCAACCTTAAGGAATCTACTACCCCAATGTACAAGTCATCAATCACTGCTTGGTCAGAATCTGTACAAAACTTCCCACTTCAAGAGTCTAATTGCGCTGGGAAATCTATATTGCGCAGGTGAGTACCACACAGACGTGAAAGTGCTCTATTTGAGCGAACGATCTTTCCCCCTTCCTGAGACCATAGGATACTTGAACACACGGATGTACAGATTTTTGCTTTAATATATTAAAAATTTCAATTAACGAGAAGCGTAAAATGGTCGCACCAAACTTTCATTCCTTACTCAACCCCTTTAGGGGAGAATTGTCAAAAATATTTCTTCGTGCTCACTTCGATGTGCTAAATTTCATGCTGCTAGACAAAGCGGTTGAAGCTGTGTATTGTCTATCAGTGAATTTAAGTTTCTTAAGTAGATAGATAGTTACTATAACACGCAAGAGTTAGCGAAATCGTCAAGACAAAGCTTCAAGTAGTAATCCATTAATGGATTTTAAAATAAACTCATTCATTGAATAGCGTGTCAAGTTGATCGCGTGACGTAACGCCACACGATATACCTACGAGTTCAGTCTATTTTTACTGAGTGTGTATACATATTGTAGTAAGTAAACAAACTCTTTGCCAACTAGGCCAGTTGCATAGGAAAGGGCACGCTATATAGGCAAGAATGAGTCGACTTAGATCCCATCATCTGTCTATCTTTTTCCCATATACTTTGGGAATTATCTAGAAGTAAGACGGTCGCGCGATCAGATGACTGCAATATTTAAAATTCTTAGGGTGATTATTGATGTTTCTGATCTGCATAATAAAATCTTCAAACTACATATTAGCCCCAATTACAGTCGTAGCAGAAAACACCGCTTACTGGCTGTTCCACAGAACAGATAAAACCGGCGACACGCGTTCTAATACAAATCAGGAACTATTTTCTTTCTAATCTCTTTTATCTGTTCTGTGGGCTGTTCCATCTTGCCGTATTGTTGCACACTCCAAGTCACCTATTACTCGGACATTAGCCACTATTAACGCTCTCGCTGAGGCTGCAGTCTCGACATATACAAGGTTATTTGTAAAACACCAGCAGCCTCTAGCAGCTTTTACTATGGGACCAAACCTGATATCGCGAAAAAAAAAATCAGCTGTTCAGTACATTTTGACGAATTATGCGAACATAAATGTACTGAACAGCTGATTTTTTTTTTTACGATTTCAGGTTTGGTCAGATAGTTAAAAGTTGTTCATAATGATGAGTACAATGATCCCTTAAGAGGTTGCTGGTGTTTTACAAATAACCTTATATTGTAGGTACTGGTTGACATTTTATCACTCACGCTGTTTTATAGAACTCCTTTTCTTAAATAAAAAACCCGGCCAAGTGCGTGTTGGACTACGCACAATGAAGGGTTCCGTAGTTGGGATGAATCCCAAGAACAAACTTAACATTGTAGTTGAAAAACATGTTCTCCCGTACATACCAACTCCAAATGTAAGTTTGTATGCACAATATTGTTAGATTTACCATGTTGTTTTAAGACCATAGACTTCTTATAAGTTTTCCTGTAATCTATAGGTAACTAATTTCTGTATTTTTGTCATAATTTTAGGCTCAGTACTTTCGGAGATAAGGGGGGATTTACGTCTCATTTTCTTAAATAACTTTAAAATGATTTATTTTAAAATTATAAAAAAAATATATATGTGAGACCCTCACAGTAAGCCCTTTCATTTGATACGCCACAAAAGCTTTTTTTTATATTTTCTTCCTTGGCCCCCAAAATTGACCCCCATATTAAAAATATATTTATTTACTTTACACGTCCGTGTTTGGGTCACAGAAATATATATCGTGTACCAAATTTCAACTTAATCGATCCATTAGATTCGGAGCAAATAGGCTGTGACAGACGGACAGACAGACACACGAGTGATCCTATAAGGGTTCCGTTTTTTCCTTTTGAGGTACGGAACCCTACCTAATAAAAAAGGTTGTTCGTGTTTTTGTTTGAGGCCGCAGTTCGGCTTTAGCTAGAGTGTTAGGCGGTGTAGTTGAAGAAGTGTGCGATTTTATTCGAAGATTGTAACTTTTAAACTTATTATCTGATTATTGCGGTTCCAACGATTATTTCTTATTTGACTACGCGCCCCTGAAGAAACTCAGAACTTCCACATAATTGGAGTCTGAACATCTACAGTACCTACACTTACATTGAAGACTATGGGTAGTATCGATATCTGTGGGTAATATCATCACCTATTCTAGACATTTATTCAAAACTTCATTAAGGCGATATGTAAAAAGCTAACTGAGCGGTAATAAGAAAGTGACAGAGTCAATTTCATCCACATGCGAAAAAAAGAGTGCGCTACAATGCGCTGGAACCAAAATAAAAGCGCAAAACCAAATAAAAAATCGTTTAAAAATAAATTAAGCTATCTATCAATTTCTTTTTCAGTCAGAGTTTTCAATTACCTAATACACACATTTTGAATGCAATTGTGCAATGAAATTACTTAGAATTTTAGAATAACAGAAAAAATATAAAAAAGTACAGGTTTATCGAAATTAAATTCTATCGAAGAAATTTAACCCAATCGTGTGTTTCTTCAGTCAGAGTATTGATCAAATAGACAATAAACATATATCCAAAAATTAAATCCATACATTCTGTAATAATGAAATAAATGGTTACGAAAAAGCGCCTAACTTATTTTGGTATCGCCTTAACAAGTGAGGTAACTCCACGTCAGTCGCGTGATGGAATGCCTTTCCGAACGACTCCTAAAGTGAAATCAGCTGAATTCACCAGTCGAATCGTTTCGTTTATTGTTTTGAATTGTTCCACGCGTGTGATAAAGCCAACCACTTAGTGCTTGGTAGGTCAAATTCTAGAACGACATTATTATTATTATTTCCTACATATCTCGGGACCCCGGGGTCCCGGACCTTTGGAAGGCATACGAGGGGCCGAAGCCAACTCGCAGAGGCCCTTAGATAATTTGCAATGATGAGGAGGCACCAACCGACGATTATCCCTATATGCACTATGCAAGTGCACCCAAGGACAACCCCCGGTTGGTGCAGGACTATTGTTGTGCGTGGAAACAAAACATATTGGGCTATAGGTTTGGGTGGCTAGAGTGGATTAGGTAACTTGAACTATAGAAGAACTATGTCCCCTGCCTGACCAATGTTATATATTATTATTATATAAAAAAAATCAGCTGCTCCCTACATTTATGTTCGCATAACTCGTCAAAATGTAGGGAGTAGCTGATTTTTTTTCGCGATTTCAGGTTTGGTCCCATAGTAAAAGTTGTTTGTTATCATGAGTACAATCATGTGTTTAAGTATCGGTCACTAATTACAAGTCACCCTATATATAGAGGCTGTAATTTTAATCACCGTTATCCTATATTAAGTTTGAGCTATTTTAAGTTTGATTCTGTATGAATGTTAGTATAGTTTGAAGGTTTGAAATACTCAGATGTCTGAGTAAAGAATTTTTAAAGATATCTATCTTTCTCTACTAGCTGTGAGGGGCTGATCCTATTAAAATCTACTGCTGTGTTGCATTGCATGCCAAATTTCATACTTTACACACACACATAAAATATAAAACTAGCAGCGTGCCATGGTTTCACCTGCGTAAGTCTTGAACCCATAGGAATATGGGGATAAAAAGTATCCTATGTGTTAATCCAGGTTATAAACTATCTCAAATCAAATCAAAAGTCATTTATTCAAACTAGGCTGAGAATCAGCACTTTTTGAACGTCAAAATTACATAAGACAGTCCCCCAAAACGCCCGCCCTTCACCACTTCCTAGTGCTTTAGCTGGAGAGAAGAAGTGGCGCAACAAACTCCCCAGCAGCACAGCTGTCTGTTCAGTTAAAAAAAAAAAAAAAATTATTCTATAGAACACTGCGCATAATAATTTAGGTACATTACGCAATACAAAACATTAAATTAAATTATTTGCTATAAGTAACCTAGCACACGCCAATATACCAAAAAAAAAAAAATCGAAAACTATACTCAAGCAGAAACAAAATACAAAACTAAAAACGTAAGCAGAACTTTATACCCAAATAAAAGCCTCCAGTAATAAAGGGCGTGCCCACTTACATATAGCCGTACATGTAGTCGTAACTCAAAGTCACAGATGATAAACTAGGACCATCGAAGTAAAATCAACAACGAGTTAAGTTACTAATAACAAAACAAAACCAAGGTCAGCAAGACGACCTGTCACCACAAGCAGCACCCGTTCACGAGTATAACGCAAAGATCAGCCATTACCTCCCTCGCCATATTTGAGGGAAGGAGACAACCCGACCCCCGACGCTACCGCAAGCAGTGACATCTAAGGGAGCATGTCGAACTTGCTGCCGGTTGCTCGGGCAAGACTATGATCAATTGTCGAGGTCACTAGCTAACCACATATTGCAATACCACTCATAAAAAATAAATAAACATTGAAATGAGTAGATTATGTCAATAATAAATAAAAATAAAATTAAAATAAATTGACCTTGAGAGTCAAACAAAATAAATAATTATATGAACTCATATAACCTGTCAGTAGGTATGCTAATTCTGGAGAAAGAACATAAACATTGTCTTAAGTTAAACACAGCGACCAACTATTCTTATCGTTTAAGTAATCGTTGATAGAATAGTATGCCTTTGAACAATCTGTGTGCCAAATTTCATCAAAATCCGTTCAGTAGTTTTTGCGTGAAATAATAACAAACATCGATGGATGTTTCATCCTCACAAACTTTCGCATTTATAATATTAGTAGGAAGTAGGATAGTACGATTACCCGAGTATTGATATAAATTTATTTTTCTATGATCTCTTTCAAAAAATCAACTTGTAAGTCAACGCGATCAAAAGATACGACCGTTTATGTCGACATTTTTGCATATTTTGCGATTTCATAAGGGAATCAGAACATATTGGGTACCTACCTACTTCCCTTTGACCTAGAATCATAAAATTTGGCAAGAAGCAAGGTTTCGCAACAAGTAAGTAAAGAAAAAAGTCCAAAAATTGTTAATTTGTAGTTTTATCACATATTTTTTTTTGTGATTACAAACTTAATTTTGCAGTTGGAAATTAGACGGTGACGTATATCGATGTATAGGAGAACATGTTTTTCAACTACATTGTGAAGTTTATTCTTAGAATAAACTCATCCCTACTACCAAACCATTCAAACTTCTGGTTAATTCGACAAGGGGTTCCGTTTTTTTTTAATGTTACCCTCATCTTTAACTGTCATGTTTGAAACACAATTTATAAACTTATTTCTAATGTTGAGAGGGGGCTTCTTGACATTCTAACTGTAATTATATGACGACGCTGGAACCAGAGTGATCTAAGTGACATTTTTACCAATAATAAGGGGTTTGTTACACAATGGCATAGAAAAATCATAATTCTTTCAGGGTACACTGATCTAATGCTTCCCAGTACTTTTTCCTTGAGGGAGATCACAACATCTTACTATAGATTGGTGCGATTTGCAAAGTGGAGGCATGCCAGACAGATCTTTTCTGAATTTTCCCAGAAATATACTTTTATGCTCTAGATCACTCTGGTTCCAGCGTCGTCATATATACCCTCATTGTGTTTGTTTACAATCAGCATTTTTAAGGGGAAAGCGGTAGGCCGCGAAATTCAAATTTTCTTACGTTTTTTTGCAATTTGCATATCAGTATCAGGTTTTATGTTGAGCTCGTGGCTAAGTAATAACAGCCGCACGGGTCGATCCATCAGGTTAAGCTACGCTTGCCGGGGTTGGTCTGTGGGTGACCATCTTTACATACCGAGACTCCTCCGTGCCTCGGAAAGCACGTTAAGCCGTTGGTCCCGGCTGTCTTTCGAGGATCTTTGACAGTCGTTACGGGTCGTCAGAAGCCCAAAAGTCTAACAACCAGTCTCACCAAGGGGTATCGTATTATCCAGTAACTGGGTTGTGGAGGTCAGATAGGCAGTCGCTCCATGTAAAATACTGGTATTCAGCTGCATCCGGTTAGACTGGAAGCCGACCCCAACATAGTAGGGAAAAGGCTAGGCAGATTGATTATCAGGTTGTATGTTGATCTGAATATGATTCGCGACCGTAACAAATTTGTATTTATAGAATTATAATCATTCAAATCATCAACACAACTCTCTTAAGTTCATATAATCCTAATGAATGACTATTTCATGAAACCTTGACATTTTTTATACTAACTTAAGGAGTTGTATTACTGATTGTAACGATTATAATTTTGTAAATCACACTTTAATCAACATACAATAAAACCTAATTTACTGACTTGCAAATTGCAAAAAAACATAAGAAAATTTGAATTTCGCGGGCTTCCACAGCATACGAGTAACGCATTCAATGGTGGATAGCACATTTTGTTGTTTTTATTTGCAGAGTTAACATTATTGGAGAGTCAGCATCCTAGCATACAAAATGAGTGATTTGGGAAGGAACTAAAACATAACTGGCCAATTGTATGTGGGTGTAGGTACTATAGGTACGCCTCTGCCTAGGTACTATGATAAATGATAAATGATTTTTATTTCTGTAAGTAGGTTTGTACAAACACTTTTACAAGTCAATCATGTTTTTTTTTAAACTAGATGAGGTCGGCGTTTCCTATCTGACTACTCTGAGAAGAAAGGCCGAAACAAACTCAGAGGTCACAGTCTCTTATAAAGTCCAGACATAATCTTGGTCACTTCATGTGAAGACCATGTAGATTGGTGTCTGAAATGGTCTTTTGAGGAAAGAACCACACAGATCGAGAGGACCTGTCCAGTCAGTGCACGCATTTGTCAGTAATCGCGCAGCTCAACTCAGAACGTAAGGAGCTCAACGATTCGACGAACAATACCAAAGAAAGGACATTGGGGTAGGCCGCATAAATTACTCAAACTGCCAGACGATGATTAAAAATAACTGAGAGAAAAAAATAAAACAAACAAAAAAAGGAATGACCTACATAGTCTTCACATTCACAATAAATTAAAATAATATAATACTATAATATAATACTATTTATTTTTCTATCACATAGACTAGCGCATTATATTCTACAAGATCTGGCGTCACTCACAGGACGGACTAAAACATTCATAAAAATATTTGTCGGCCGGCTGAGCGCTGAAGTGAAAACGTATTTCATGCATTCATACAATTAAAATAGCTTGAAGTAAATTCTTTGTTTTTATTATGAAACACAAAGAATTATTCGAGAATGGCTAGGCTAAGTAGTACTTTCAGTTTCAGCGAAAAAGAATTGTAGGAATATTTGACACCAGTTAGAAAAACAAGTTTTGTGTATTAATAATAAAAAAAAAAATAGCCAAGTGCGTGTCGGACTACGCACAATGAAGGATTCCGTAGTTGGGATGAATTATCCCAAGAACAAACTTAACATTGCAGTTAAAAAAAACATGTTATCCCATATATTCCAACTGCAAATGTATATTTGTACGCACAATATTGAGAGATTTACCATGGTATTTTAGGATCATTGGACAATTTTCTGTATTTTTTTCAAAATTTTAGGCTCAGTAGTTTCGGAGGTAATAGTGGGAACGGTAAATCTTCATCTGTTTTTTTTTTTTTTTAAATAACATTAAAACAATTTATTTTAAAATTATAAAAAATATATATATTTGAGACCCTCACAGTAAGCCCTTTCATTTGATAACTCACACGGTACAGTTTGCAAAACATTATGGTTCTTTTTTTTTTTCAAAAATTGTTACACGTCCGTGTATGGGTCACAGAAATTCATACGTGTACCAAATTTCAACTTAATCGGTCCATTCGATTCGGAGCAAATTGCCTGTGACAGACAGACAGACACACGAGTGATCCTATTATAAGGGTTACGTTTTTTTCCTTTTGTGGTACGGAACCCTAAAAAATAATTTTACAAGCTTTTATTAGTCTGGATATCATCTAGGACCAGAGTCCTTGTCAAGACGAATCAAACGAGCCCAAACTCGATAGGGTTGCGTCGTTTTATTACCGAGTTCCCATGACCACCTTCCGGCTCCCATCATCAGATCAGCTCCATGTCATATCTAATAATATTTATTTATTTATTAAAACTTTATGCACACGAGAAAAAAAAAAACAAATACCGTACAAAGGCGGACTTAATGCCTGAGGCCTTTTCTACCAGCAAACCTCAAGGTGATGCAGAGAAAACATGGCAGGTGCAATATAAAGGATAGATAACACGAAAATAACTATAAGATACAATAATAAATACATCAATATTCATTCGATTTACATATGCATGTAAAATTTCAGATCAATCGGAAACCGGGAAGTGGTTCAAAGGAGATGTTTCAAAATCGGCCAGGTCTGTGTACACTACCTCAAAAAAAAAAAAAAAAAAATCCGTAGAATTCGAGAAAAATAGAGATAATTCATTTAAATGTATACTGTTGTGGTAGTGCATTGATATTTATCAATTATTTTTATCGACTTTCAACATGACGTCTCACCAATTTAGTTACTGTGTGCATAAAAACAATGACAGTAAAACATAGATCGACCACAGATAACAGAAAGAGGACTGTCAGCTGTCACAACAATGTCACTTCAGTCCTCTTCTTGAGTATTAAACATGTCAAACGTCATTAATCAATCAAAATGACAGCTTATCGCCATGACGGGTTTTGCAGTGTGTTGCAATTTCAAGTGTAATTACACAACCCAGTTACTGGGTAATACGATACTCCTTGGTAAGACTGGTTGTCAGACTTTCGGGCTTCTGACGTCCCGTGACGAGTGTCAAAGATCCACGAATGACAGCCGGTACCAACGGCTTAAAGTGCTTTCCGAGGCACGGAGGAGTCTCGGTATGAAAAGATGGTCGCCCATCCATAGACCAACCCCGGCAAGCGTAGCTTAACCTGATGGATCGACCCGTGCGGCTGTTATTACTTAGCCACGAGCTGGGAACGTGACGTCAACAAGAAACGAGATTATTCGGCCATATTAAATGTACTGCCGCTACTTCGGCGCCGTCAGCTGTTTTCTCGTCGACGATGACGTCCCGTTCCCGGTGAGGTGAACAATCAGCGATAAGGTACAGACGCCAGCAGGTCAACCTACCCGAAACTGTCAGATTTTCCCAATCAACTTTGAACCTAATGCTTTAGCAATAAAGTCGAAAATCTATTAAAGAAATCTGACAGATTGTAGGAGCTTGATGTGCTGGCGTCTGTACATACGCCAGCCGGTCAAGCTACCCGAAACTGTCAAATTTTCCCAATCAACCTTGAACCTAATGCTTTAGCAATAAAGTCGAAAATCTATTAAAGAAATCTGACAGATTGTAGTAGCTTGATGTGCTGGCGTCTGTAGATACGCCAGCCGGTCAAGCTACCCGAAACTGTCAGATTTTCCCAATCAACTTTGAACCTAATGCTTTAGCAATAAAGTCGAAAATCTATTAAAGAAATCTGACAGATTGTAGTAGCTTGATGTGCTGGCGACTGTACATTTACGAGGTTGCTGTTACAGAAGTGGAAACAATAAAAACCGGCCAAGTGCGTATCGGACTTCGCACATTTAGGGTTCCGTAACAAATGTAGAATGTAAGCCATACGAAAGACAGAATTATTCATAAGCAGTAAGTGAGTGACCTTAGTAACATTTTTTGTGAGGAATTGAGGTTAGAGGAGAAAAGTTGAAGGTTATAGGAAAAATGAGGGAATTTCAATGAATAAATCTGATTTATCAATATAAGACGAGAATATGTATTTGTTAGTAAAGTGAGGAGCTCGTGGCTATGTAACAACAGCCGCACGGGTCGATCCATCAGGTTAAGCAACGCTTGCCGGGGTTGGTCCGTGGATGGGTGACCATCTTTTCATACCGAGGCTTCTCCGTACCTCGGAAAGCACGTTAAGCCGTTGGTCCCGGCTGTCATTCGAGGATCTTTGACAGTCGTTAAGGGTCGTCAGAAGCCCGAAAGTCTGACAACCAGTCTTACCAAGGGGTGTCGTATTACCCAGTAACTGGGTTGTGGAGGTCAGATAGGCAGTCGCTCCATGTATTCAGCTGCATCCGGTGAAACTGGAAGCTGACCCCTACATAGTTGGAAAACGCTAGGCAGATTGATTTTTGGTATTTGTTAGTAAAAGATACGTAATAATAAACATTATCAAGTTCATAGGTCAATGGGAAGTTAAAAAAATCTTCCGAACAAAAAGCTGACTTTGGTGGCTTCTCATTACTTTGTTTTCCAATATTTTTAAAATAAAAAATACAGTATTTATGTATTCAACGAGCTCTAAACAAAGATACCTCACTCGATGGGGTAAATCAATTATTTTTTCGCACCCCCCCCCCCCCCCCCTTAGCTATATGGGAGCCCCCATAAAACATAAAAAATATTTTTTGACAGTTTGTATGGCTTTGGGTCAACAAGAAGGTTAAGACTGTAGCTTTAACCGTTTGGCTGTAAATCCTGTGTGACAAACGACGGACGGACACATGAGTAACAGCAATAGGGCTCCGTTTGGACCCTTCGGTACGGAACCCTAAAAAGTATATTACTTTTATAATCTTCTTATTTTTTCGATTGACGCAGACCGGAGACCTTCGGAAGCTTTAGTCAATAATCGTAAAATCCAGATTTGATTGCGTATTGAAAACGTTTGTACTTGAAATAGATTCGTACTCAATAATATTTTATTAGAAATCCAAGGAGAAAAATAAATCATTGATTCCCATATTCAAAATTCATTTATGTCCGATACACGTCCGTGTTTGGGTCACAGAAATACATATGTGTACCAAATTTCAACTTAAGGCGATATGTAAAAAGCTAACTGAGCGGTAATAAGAAAGTGACAGAGTCAATTACATCCACATGCAAAAAAAAGAGAGCGCAACAATGCGCTGGAACCAAAATAAAAGTGCCAAACCAAATGTTAATGTAGTGTGGTTTGAGATAAACAACGCAGTGTTGAGCAAAAGGATTTATATTTTAAAAAATGTAAGGTTGGTACACAAAACTTTTAGCTAAGGAAGCGCGCACTGTCCGTGGCGTTAGAAATGGCACTACGTCATCGCAAATCAAAATGGTGGTTCGGGACTCGCCCTTGCACCCGCTCGGACCCCGCGCACTCCCTTTTACAATTGTTATTCTTTGCTTAGGTATTTAGCCTGTTGCGTCGCTAACATGCCCCACCCCAGTGCTGCCTCAGCAGCACTCACCATCAACTGGTATACGTGCGACACGCGTGACCGATCTAGTCAACATTCCTGACTTGGTCTTTACTCGAATCATTCTGACTCGGTCGTCTTTTCCAGGGATCACTTCCTGAATTATTCCTTTGGGCCAAGAGTTGCGGGGACTGTCAGGATCAACTATAATTACGAAGTCACCCACTTGTAAATTTTTATGTTCCTCTTGCCATTTCTTGCGGGGTAGCAGGTCCGGCAGTACTTCCTTGACCCATCTGCGCCAGTACATGGCAGCTAATCTTTGTGCAATTCGCCATTGTTTTCGCAGATAAATGTCAGAATCATCAAATTTTCCGATGTGAGGTAAACCAGACGACGATCCCAGCAAGAAATGATTAGGAGTTAACGCTTCAGGATCATTTGGGTTCACAGATACGTGAGTCAACGGCCGGCTGTTCACCATATTCTCAACTTCTGCCAAAAGAGTATTTAAAGTTTCATCTCTGGGGGCGCGTTCTTTTAAAATTGTTTTCAGGCTGGTCTTCACGCTTCTGATGAGCCTTTCCCACGCCCCACCCCAGTGGGGACTCGCGGGCGGTATGAAAGTCCATTTGGTACCGCGATTTAAGGCCTCATCTTTCAATACTTCTTCGTCTAGATCTCTTATAGCCTTCTTCAGCTCCGTATCCGCTCCTCGGAGATTTGTTCCGTTGTCAGAGTATAGATATTGTGGCCATCCCCGTCTGTCATGCCATAATAAAGGAGTCGGTCGTAAGGTTAGTAACTACTTCCAGATGGATAGCTCGTACTGTCAAGCACGTAAATAAAACGCCGTATCTTTTCTCGTGGCGCCTTTTCACCGTAACTTCCATGGGGCCAAATAAATCCACACCACAATAAGTGAAAGGCCGTTCGTGATGGGCCATTCGAGCACCAGGTAAGTCTCCCATTCTTGGTACTTCTGGTTTGGATTTTCTTATTCTGCAAGTTGAGCATTTAGATGTTACGTGTTTCACTGTAGGTCTAAGTCTGGTGATCCAGTATCTCTGTTTGACTTCATTTACTACTGTTTCTTGATTTCCGTGTGCGTAGTAGTAATGATAATACTTAACAATCAATCTCGCAATGTAACTTCTTCCATCTAATATTATAGGGTTTTTAGTTTCAGGTAGAATGCCAGCAGCAGCATCGATGCGGCCGCCGACGCGCATGACTCCGTGTTCGTCCAGGTAAGGAGACAAGGTAACTATGTTACTTGTTTTTGGTACACATCTGCAGTTTTTTATTTCAGTTAACTCCTGGCTAAACGATTCAGCTTGTGATTTTTTGAGTAATAATATTTCAGCCTTCTTCATAGTGTCGTCGAACTCACAAGTACGCTTTTTGCATTTATTTATAAACTTGAGTACCATAGAAGCTGATCGACGTAAGCGAAGCCAGGAACTAAATCGAGTAGCATCAGGTACGGGTAAGTTATTTTCTTGTGCATCTATTCTTATTAAATTAATACACTCCAATAGCGTGTCTTTCCTATCAACAGATATGACGTCATGCGGCCATTCGTCTTCTTTGCAGCGTAAGAACGTAGGTCCATACATCCATTCATCTTGCAGGACCGGGCAGATGTAACTTTCTCTCGTAGCAATATCAGCTACGTTTAGTGCTGTAGGCACGTATCGCCATTCACCTATCTGCGTCAACTCATCAATTTCGCCTAAACGGTTGGCTACGTATACTTTATAGTCGCGAGCATCGTTTCTTATCCAGTGTAGCACTGTTGTCGAGTCGCTCCAGAATATTCGTTGCTCAGGCTTTATAGTATGTTCTCTAGAAACTGAGTCTGCTAGTCTAGCCGCTAGGACAGCAGCTTGAAGTTCCAAGCGTGGAATAGTTATCGGTTTGTTTCCTACAACCCGACATTTACTCGCTATGAATGCTACGCGTGTATTATTTTTGTCGTCATTCCATCTCCAGTACGCGACGGCGCAGTAAGCTTTGTTAGACGCATCACAAAAAACATGCATTTGTAGGTGTCTATAACTATTCTGAGTAACAATGTTTCGGTCACTGATATTGCAACAGCTGTGCGTTGTAGCACACGTAGCCGATGTCGCGTCTGCTACGCTCGTAGCAATATTCGTAGCACTCATAGCCGTGGCGCTTGAGGTGGACGGCGGGGGAATTTCATTTTTCTTCTCGCTCACTCCTGTGGTAGCAGCCGGATAGTGCCTTGGCAAGCTAACATTTTGTAAAGATTTCAATAAACGAATCCATTTTGACCATTTCTCGAACACTGTATCGGATATATAATCATCCCAACCGATGTTTAATTTCCAAGTTTCTTGTAATATAATTTTTCCATTTATGGTGTACGGTGCTAGAATGCCATATACGTCAAAAATGGACATTATCACACGTAACATTTCTCTCTTGGTAGGCTTTTGGGTCCCATTTATAATACATTCGGGTATCCGCTTGAAAGATACGTCGAATCTCAAAGTATCATCACTTGGATGCCAAATCAATCCAAGCGTGCGTTCGCCTTCATACTGTTGGCCTATTTTGAATTTGACGGCTGCGTCGCCTAGTAAATGTTTAGGTAGGCTTGCGAGTACATGTTTACTATTACTCGTCCAATTCCGCATCTCGAACCCGCCTTTCTGGTGAATGGACATGACGTCATGAATAAGTTGTATCGCAGTCTCTTCGTTAGGTAGGCTTTCTATATAGTCATCCATATAATGACTTTTATATATAGCAGAAGCCGCAGCGGGCATTGATGACTCATACTGCTTTGCGTTTTTGTTTTTTACAAACTGGGCTATAAAGGGCGAGCAATTAGCACCAACAATTAGAGACGTCATCACGTAGGTGTTTATAGGTTCTTCTGGTTCTTCTCTATATAGAAATCGGAAGGCGTCCTGGTCCTCTGGTCGAATCTTTACTCTGAGGAACATGTCTTTAATATCTCCAGACACGGCTACTTGATTTTCTCTAAATCGCAACATAATGCCGAATAACGACATCAGTAGGTCAGGGCCTTTTAATAAGTAATCGTTAAGTGATAGCCCATTTGTTTTAGCTGCCGCGTCAAACACTAAACGCAGTTTCTTTTTGTTGGGATTATCGACCCCAAAGTGAGGCAAGTACCAAGTTCTCGGCGGTGTAACATTTGAGTTGGTACATCTTTTTGCGTAGTCGTTATCAAACAGATGTCGTATGCGTTCTTCATATCTTTTCGCATATTCTTTGCTTCTTTTTAATTTTAGTTCTACTCCTTTCAGTCTACACAGAGCCGTCGGGTACGAGTCCGGCATCACACATTTCTCGTCTCGCCAAGGTAAGCCAACCTGCCATTGACCATTGATTAGTACAGAAGTTCGTTCTAAACATTCTACAGCGCGTAAGTCTTCCGAGTTCTGTCTTGGCCTGCCAGACACGCCCATGGACTCGATTGAGAACGATCTTCGTACCTCCTCCTGGATCTCTCGCAATATACATTCAGTTTCTATGACGTCACTGGTGACAAACAATGAGGAGTGACGTACATTAGAATCAGGTAAGTAAACATTAGGCACCCTTCCATGCAGGCACCATCCCAGGGGAGTCCGGGTGGCACAGGGTTCATCGGGTCTACCCACCCTCATTTCCAAAGGTAAGAGAAGGTGACAATTATCTTGTCCGATTAAGACTTGTGGTTGTAGTTGTGTTTCTGTGTATAAATTATGGCTGACGTCACATAGGTGCTTGTAGTTTTTACTATTTACTGTAGACAAGCTTTGTGGTAGGTTTAATTCTTGAACAATTCGCGCGTCGATTGTAAACATCTTATTATCAACACCACACAAACTCATTTTTGCGCGCTGGGCATTGCACACTAGTTCGGTGTCGTTCCACGCGCCACACACACGAAGACATTCCCGGCGGCCGCGCAGCCCCACTTTCTTCGCCAGCGAAGCGCTAACCAACGACACTGTCGAGCCGTCGTCCAGCAGCGCGGTCGTGCTCACAATTCCGTTCGGTCCGTGAATGTTTATAGGTACAATTTTCAACATTACGGAACAGCTGACATTAATATTTGTTATCGTTTCGGATGGAACTTGAGTATCGGTTTGAACTTCGGGTTGTACTGTTGCTGGCACGGATTCACTATTGTCTGGACGCGGCACATAATGTAACAATCGGTGATGAGATTGTCCACAATTGTTTACGTCACAGCTGGGAGCGGTGCACGTGTCCCTTCGATGATGCGCTAGTAAACACTTATAGCAAATACCGTTACGCTTTACATGCAGCCATCTGTCCTTTCGTAGCGACTTTTTAAACTTTTTACACTCGGGTAATTTGTGACTAGCCGTACGACAATAACGACACATTTCTTCACTTTGTCCGTCTTGCACTAGAACAGTTTGTATATTGTTCACTGTAACACTTTGTTTACGTTTGAAACTGTCCATTTTAGGTTGTAATAAAGTAGCACTACATGTTGATATTTTCACAGCTTCTTCGGTGAGGAAGTCTGACAGCACATCTAGTCTAGGTTTTGGTGATTCGGCAGTGATAAACGGGTAACTATAGTCTGTCCACTTCGCGAGCAGGGTAGTGGGTAGCTTGAATAAGATAATGTTAACTACTTCCATGCCTTGTAGATATTCATGGCGGCCAAGGGCTCGTACAGCTGCGACGTAGTTCTTTATTTTTACAGAAAATGGTACTATTTCTCGATGGTAATCTGTAGACAAGTTGCTCATCTTTTTTATATCTGACACGATGCGAGAAAGGATGACGTCAACGTTTCCGAATTGCAATTTCAATGTGGAAATTACGTCTGCAGATGAAGCACCACTGATAAGCAGGCCGGCTACAGCTTCTTGAGCGGCGCCGCGTAGACATTTACGTAACCGCCATAGGTTTTCTTTATCGGTGAAGTTACATATTTCTGTAGATTCCATATAAGCTTGCTCGAAATGGAGCCACTCTTTTGGGTCACCGCTGAAACTAGGGAGTTCTTTCGGTGCGCTAAGACGACTTATTAGTTTGGTGTTTTGCTGGATGGTGGAAGACGTGATGAGTTCTTTGATTGCGCTCGCAAGCTGTTGAACTGCTCCTTCTGTGTCGGCCGGGTTCGTGTACGACTTGTGTTTATCGCTGTCAATTTGCTGTAGTTCTTGTTGACTACGCTCCATCCACTTTTCAATATCACCCGCGCCGTTATTCTGTTCCGATATTTCTGAAGGTGGACTGTATTCTTCTTCGAGTTCTGCTAGGTCCGCCGCTAATTTTCTATCGATGAGCTCCATTTCAATACGTGCCTTCGCCTGGGCTGCTGCTAGTTCCAGTCTCTTCTTCTGTGTTTGTATCGATTGTGATGATGATGGTTTCTTGGACTTGACTGACTGATGTGAAGGCGGATTTTGTTTTCCGGTTCGTTCCGATTTCACTACACTCGCGGCACAAGAACTTTTTACTTTAAGTTCATCATCGTTCTTTTTTACTGGTGTAGGCGGTGGCGCATCTTGTGCTCCGCTTGCCGATTGTAGCTTTGCCTCCAACTCCTCCTTTTCTCTCTGCTTGCTAGCGGTACTGCGGGTGTTTATCATCTTTCTCCTCGGCGGCGGAGTATTAAACATTCGCGATCGGGCTCGAAGACCACTGTTAATGTAGTGTGGTTTGAGATAAACAACGCAGTGTTGAGCAAAAGGATTTATATTTAAAAAAATGTAAGGTTGGTACACAAAACTTTTAGCTAAGGAAGCGCGCACTGTCCGTGGCGTTAGAAATGGCACTACGTCATCGCAAATCAAAATGGTGGTTCGGGACTCGCCCTTGCACCCGCTCGGACCCCGCGCACTCCCTTTTACAATTGTTATTCTTTGCTTAGGTATTTAGCCTGTTGCGTCGCTAACACCAAATAAAAATAAATTAAGCTATCTATCAAAAATATGTTCAGCCAGAGTTTTCAATTACCTAATACGCACATTTTGAATGCAATTTTGCAATGAAATTACGTAAGATTTTAGAATTACAGAAAAAAAATATAAAAATATAGAGGTGATTTGAGATTTTCGGAATTACATTCTATCGAGGAAATTTCACCCAATCGTGTTTTCCTTTAGTCAGAGTATTAATCAAATAGTCAATAAACATATATTATATCCAAAAATTTAATCCATACATTTTGTAATAGTGAACTAAATGGCAACGAAAAAGCCCCTAATTTATTTTGGTATCGCCTTAATCGGTCTATTAGATTCGGAGCAAATTGGCTGTGCCAGACGGACAAACAGACAGAAACACGAGTGATCCTATAAGGGTTCCATTTTTTCCTTTTGAGGAACGGAACCCTAAGAACTACAAATCTTATCTATAAACTTCTTGCAGATGCAAATAAAAATGTTGACGAAGTTTGTCCTCATTCGTGACATTTTTACAATAAAAGTAAACTGCTCTAGACTACCTACAGAATTTATTTTTAAATTACCTACCTAAAGCTATCAAAAACCACATCTTCGTTTGAGCCATTTCCTTATCCATATCCTAAGGGCCTGTCTTCCCTACCATTATCGTGCCCCCCGGTCTACTCCTTGATATACAATAGTCCCTGTTTAGCGCAACATGAGGAAATAGGGGCTAGTGTGAATGTTTGGGTTAATTCGAGTAATCGAATCTGGACAAACCACGCTGGGGTCAGTGTATTTCATTCATTCATACAGTTTATTTATGTCGACATAATTATCTTGTAGGTTAATTTACCTGACCCGAAAAGCCTAACTCAGACGGTCGACGTTAGAGGCACACCAAAGTTCGGTTTGGTTAGGTTCCTTTTTATTTAAATAATTATGGGTAAGCTGCTATACGTAAAAAATGTTATGCGTAAATATAATAATTAGGATAAACAAAATTATGCCAAGTTATTATTATGGCTAAAAATTTTATGCAAATGGTTTTTACTATTTTTAAATAAATTTCAAGCAGCTCACGATCTTCAACTTACCTACACATGCAAAATTCGACATGTGCATTGCACTCCAGAAATACACAAACAAACACACATGTGCCGTCTGTCACCAGCACGTGCAAACAACACGTGCTGCCTTATAGTCAACACTCTAGCCAATATTGGCGACCTGCCATAAACATACCTGACCTGAGAGATGATGGGAGTATGTCTTAGATAATTAATTACAGTAGGCGCACGGTAATCTGGCACCCGATTTTGTTCCCCTATTGATTTGTTTTGATTGTTGGAACTGCCGGATTATTGGATTTCTATGAGAAATAAAAGATTTATGTATATATAGAAAATAAATTTAGCGGGAGCGAAATTACACGAGCTATACAACCGCTCTGTAATCCGGCGTTCGGTCGTGTAAACTGCCGGATTATAGAGCGGGTCACCTGACTCGCTAACTGCCGGATGTGCCGGAAAGGCGAGCGACGGATTACCGAGCGCCTACAGTAGTTAGTGAATTACATAATGGGTATTGATTGAAGTGATCAAAGCACCTGACCCATCGCCAGCTATTAATTAGAAGCGAATATAGCTAGCAACTAAATAAGAGTTGGCGAGCAGCGAGTGTGCGACGCCGACGAGCGATCACTCGCTGGTATTTCCATATTTATATTCACAGACATGTATTAGATTTCCAAATTTAGCAATCGGATTATTCCGATCTGTCACCCTGCTTTGTACCCTAAGAGGGACAGATCGGAAAAAAATTTGATCTGTCCCCCTGTTAGCAACGAGGGGACAGATCTAACTTTATTCACTCCTATCTGGGCCAGATAGGGGTGAATAAAGTTGCTAACAGGGGGACAGATCAAACTTTTTCTCCGATCGATCACATACTCATACCTACACTCTACACTTAATTTTTTTGTTGATTTTATGATAATTGATTAGATTTTTGTTGATTTATTACGTATAATTCGATATTATTACTTAGTTAATATTTTATTTTATTGATCTCACACTGATGATTTTGTTGTGCAATGTATACTTAAGTGTTTTATTTTGACTTATTATTCTTATTATTTTCACTGATTTTAGTTTAGTTCAATTTAGTTTATATTCACCTGTAGTGCAATAATCATGTAAGTTCTACCAAAGTGTCGCAATTCCGACCCCCAAGATACAGGCATATGTCTAGTTTGGGGGTCACCGTCCAATCTTCTTGTACAGCCTGATTATTAATAAATAAATTTGAATTTGATCTGTGTGACAGATCGGAATAATCCTAACAATCCATCTCATTGCGTATACTATATCTATATATACTATATTATTACCGCCTGACGTCACTAACGGTAACGAGTCCATTAAATTATAGTTTACAATCAACATTATTAATACTAGCTAGAGGAAACAGGCAAAGTCAAATGTGTATAAGGATTGATTGGTGAAAGATTTTCGTGTTTATAAAATCGACATAGAGGTTTTTCTCTCAATAGTGACTTAGTGTACGACACGAGTGCAAAAGCGTCCAGCGGGGTCTTTCAGCGTTGCGTGCAAGCGGCGAAGAGCATTGTCGAGCGTGCACTCAGGCCGTACACTTATGCTAAAATAACATACTTTTTTTTTATTTTTTTATTTGTGATGGGTTTGCTCTTGACTCTAGTCTAGGTCAGAGGTGACAGAGACAAAGTCGACGATGGAGTGAGCTTACCCAGAAGAAGCCTGTTCACTCTCACTTTGAAGAGATTATGGTTGTATACGTTCGGAAACACAGACGCAGGTATAGTGAGTTCCACTCTTTTGCTGTGCGCATTATAAAAGACATTTGGAAGCGCTTAGTGCGAATTGGTGGAATAGCAACCAGGTAGGGATGGTAACTGGCAGTGCGTCTAGATGTCCGGTGGTAGAAGGGGGCCGGTGGAATGAGGTCGTGGAGTTCTCGGGCACACTCTCCGAAGTACAATCTGTAGAAGACCGACAAGCAGGCAACCTTGCGGCGATGAGCCAAGCTATGAAGCTTGGCATCCACCAGTTTTACGTCGCCAATGAGCCTCTTAGCTCTGCGTTCCACCGAGTCAAGCGCGGCTAGTTGGTACTTAGCTGATCCATCCCAAAGGTGACTGCAATACTCCATGCAGGATCGGACTTGCGCTTTGTAAAGGGTTAAAAGCTGTCCAGGCGTAAAGTATCGCTTCACCCTATTTAGGATGCCCAGTTTCTTGGCCGCAGTTTGGGCTTTACTTAGTTAGACCTTGATTCATACAAAACTTGAAAATGAAAAAAAAATGTCTGCCTAGCTTTTTCCCAACTATGTTGGGGTCGGCTTCCAGTTTAACCGGATGCAGCCCAATACCAGTATTTTACATAGAGCGACTGCCTATCTGACCTCCACAACCCAGTTACTGGGTAATACGATACTCCTTTGTCAGACTTTCAGGCTTCTGACGACCTGTAACGACTGTCAAAGATCTACGAATGACAGCCGAGACCAACGGCCTAACGTGCTTTCCGAAGCACGGAGGAGTTTCGGTATGGAAAGATCCCCCACGGACCAACCCCGTCAAGCGTAGCTTAACCTGATGGATCGACCAGTGCGCCTTTTATTATTTAGGTATATACAAACTAATGTATTGGTCTATATTAAACGTCTAAAAACTGTTTCAAACTCAACGTATAACGTATGCGCATGTACCACAAGCGTGAGTCTCTCACAAAGTGTTCTGCCCGCTAAGCAAGCACTGCTGAGAGTACTCTTCTCGTTAGATCTTGTCGCTGCAGCAAACGAGCGGGCGGCACGACCTGATTAGTCAGCGATCAACTATCCTAACTTATTTTTTTAATATTATAAATGCGAAAGTAAGTTTGTTTGTTTGTTTGTTACCTTTTCATGCCTAAACCACTGAACCGATCATCCTGAAATTTTGAATATACGTTGTCATGTGTACAGAAACGGACATAGGGTACCTTTCATCCCGAAAACAAGTACTGTTCCCGAGGAAAACAACAATAACGTTCTTATGATAGTAGATGGCGCCACGTGTCTTTCGAATCATGATTGAATTTTATTATAGTTTAGTAGTGTTAAGTTTTTATTGTTTTAATTTAAGTACCTAATACATTTTGTGAGTATAGACTTGAGAATGTCGATAGACCGGTTTTTCATAATACTAATGCGAAAGTGAGTTTGTTTATTTGTTACGCTTTCACGCTACATGGGTAGACTATGACCTGGATCAGGACATAGGATACTTTTGATTCCAGTAGTGCGTTTCCGTGGGATCATTTCCGACAACCACGCGGCGAAGCCGCGGGCATCATCATCATTCTCCTGCCCTTGTCCCAATTTATTTGGGGTCGGCGCAACATGTCTTTTTCTTCCATACTTCTCTATTAGTCGTCATCTCGGTAGTCACTCCCTTTCTGGCCATATCATCTTTCACACAGTCCACCCATCGTTTCTTTGGTCTTCCCTTACTCGTATAGCCCTCCACGTTCATACTAAACACTTTCCTGACGACATTTTCCTCATTCCTCCGCATCACATGCCCATACCATGACAACCGATTTCCACACAACTTTTCAGACACCGGTGTCACTTTCAGACTTCCTCTTACGTACTCATTTCTTATTCTATCCATTCGCGTAATACCACACATCCCTCTTAGCATTCTCATCTTGGCTGCATGCAAGACAGCAGGTCTAACCATTGTTTTATAAATCTACCCCTTGAGTTTAAGGGGAATGCGGGAGTCGCAGATTGTTTCCGTGACCTGCCGCCATTTCATCCATCCAGTGTTAATTCTGTGCTTAACAGTCCGGTCTACTTCGCCATCGCTTTGCACAAGTGAACCAAGATACCGGAAGTCGGAGCAGACCGGGAGAAGCGCGCCATCAAGCGCTATGGCTCCAGCACTGGAGAGACCGCCGAAATCGCAGAACATATACTCGGTCTTGGTTCTGCTGATTTTCAAGCCGACATTCTCCAGTTTCCGTTGCCATTTCTCCAATCTGCTCTGGATCTCAGGTCCATCTTCACCGACAAGACCGATGTCGTCGGCAAATAGCATGCACCAGGGTGCCTCTTCCTGTATGTCCGCTGTCAGAGCGTCCATAATTAACAGGAAGATGTAAGGACTTAAAGCTGACCCCTGGTGCAAGCCTACCGCCACACTGAACTCGTCGGTGTTGCCAGCAGCCGACCGGACGTAGGTACAAGATTGACTGTACATAGCACGAATTAACTCTACATACTTCTCGGGCAAACCTTTCTCTTTCAAGGCCCACAAGACATCCCGAGGTACCCTATCATACGCTTTTTCCAGATCAATGAACACCATGTGCAAGTTATTGTGTGCACGTCTGTACTTCTCGCACAATTGGCGGAGTGCAAAAGTGGCGTCCACTGTTCCTCGACCTGGCATAAACCCAAACTGGTTTGGGGTAATCTCACTCTCCACTCGCAATCTTTTCTCTATTGTTTTCTCCCATACCTTCATACTATGGGACATAAGCTTTATCCCTCGACAGTTGTTGCAGTCCTGCACGTCACCTTTATTCTTGAAGATGGGCACTAGCGAACTATTGCACCATTCTTGTGGGATCGCTTCTTCATGCAACAACTTATTGAAGAATAAAGTCAGCCACATACATCCATCTTCTTTTAAACACTTCCATACTTCTACTGGTATGTCATCTGGGCCCATGGCCTTTCCATTTTTCATACTTTGAACTGCCTTTCTTACTTCATCCATGCTAATTTCCCTCACCAAACCCATATTTGTTTGTACCTCTTTGAGCACACCATTCCATTTATTCTCTTCGTTCATTAGCTTTTCAAAATAAAACATCCATCGTTCTTTTATCTCGTCATCTTGGGACAGAACCTTACCGGCTTCATCTTTCATACACTTAATATGAATTATATCTCTCGTTCTCCTTTCTCTTGCTTTTGTAATCCGGTATAGCTCCTTCTGGCCTCTTGGGCTGTCCAGTGAGTCATACAACTTCTCCTGCGCCTTAGCCCTGGAAACTGCTACCACCTTTTTTGCCTTCCTCTTCCATTCTTTATAAATTCTCTTCTTATCTTCTTTCAGACTATCATTCCTGTTTTCTACACTCTGCCATTCTTTAAATGCAACTTTCTTTTCTTTAAGCATCTTTTGCACTTCTTCATTCCACCACCATGTATCCTTTTCTATCATGCCTTTCCCTTTCGATTCTCCAAACACGTCTTTTGCTACTCTTCTTATACAATCCGCCATCTCTTTCCAAATTTCATTCACAGTTTTTCCTTCCATATCCTTCATTTCGATCATTTTGTCTACCACTTGACTCTTAAACATACTTGCACATTCCTCTTTTTCTATCATACGCCACCTGGTTTTTGGTGGAGGCCGTTCTTTGTACTTACTGGACGAGACACTGACTTTTACTTCCATTATTCTGTGTCTGTGTTGTGTGACTAAGCCTTCGCCTGGCAGCACTTTACAATCCGCGGGCAAAAGCTAGTTAATTATATCAACTAAAAACCGGTCAAGAGCGAGTCGGACTCAAGCACGAAGGGTTCCGTACCATTTCCTGTAAAAACGGCAAAAAAAAGTTAAATAAAATTAAGTAGAATTTTATTATGTTGTTTAGTTGTTGTTATAGCGGCAACAGAAATACATCATCTGTGAAAATTTCAACTGTCTACCTATCACGATTCATGAGATATGGCCTTTTTTTTTGGGGGGGGATGGGAAATCGTCAAATAACTTCTCCCGTTCTGGGTGGAGCGGGAGGGCGTGTCAGACTTCTACTGACTAAACCCCACCCGTGTTCCTTCAGTTGCCTGTGCCAGGGCCACGGTAACTCTTTCGAACAACCCGCAACCCTGGCGGGCATCGGCCCTAGCGGATCCCTTCAGCTAGTGCTGACATCTCTTTGAGGCGCGCGTGGAACACAACGCGCCGTCGACCCGGGCCTGGTCCTTACCGGACGGCGAGCTACCCATTGCTCGCCATACGCAAGCCCGCGCCTACGGTGGCCGGGAATCGGCTATCGATTCCCGACGCCCAAGGCGTCTCCTGCGGCGACTAAGGGCGTGAGGGCGCAAAGATTGCCTCTTCCTCACGCGTTCAGCCTCCTCCTTCACGAGCATTACTGCTTCGCAGAAGGAGGTGACGGCTTCCCATGCACTCTCGCTCCGTACCATGGCCTGTACCAGGGCCGGACGCGAGAGATCGCCGCCGCCGCGAGGACGCGGCGGTGCTCTGCCCAAGACCAGGCAGACCTCCACCGTATGCTCCACCGTGTCCTCCGGGCGATCCACACAATGATAACACCCGGGCGTTTCCTCCCGCCTTATCCGGAACAGGAACCTCCCGAAGCAACCGTGAGCATTTCGGTGAGGACCTGCGTCAGGCAAAAGGTGAGGATGCCGTGAGGCCTAAGAGGGGACTTATCGCCGCAATTGTGGCGTGCCCAATGAGATACGGCCTGGTGACAGATGGACAGACAGACGGACAGTGGAGTCTTAGTAATAGGGTCCCGTTTTACCTTTTGGGTACGGAACCCTAAAAAATAATAAAATATTAAATCGATTGTTGTATGTTGATACAACCTGATACTGACCTACAAATTGCAAAAAAACGTAAGAAAATTTGAATTTCGCGGGCTATTTAGAGCTTTATGCTGCGACCCACACGTTCGTGCTAGGCCCACAGACACCGATACAACCCTCCGTCTTCGTATCACAAAGGATTTCACAAAAAATACAGTGATATCCACAATACTAGGAACAAACACAAAGTTGTACAGACGCCAGCAGGTCAAGCTACCCGAAACTGTCAAATTTTCACAATCAACCTTGAACCTTATGCCTTAGCGATAAAGTTGAAAAGCTAATAAAGATATTTGTCAGATTGTAGTAGCTTGATGTGCTGACATCTGTACCTCCAACAAGGCTCAAGAAAATAGGTGGCTCATTCAGGTGTCAATTTAATTAAATTTCATTTATTTCGGACAACTTTGATCCATATTGTGTTAGTATTACAAAGACTTATATTCTAGTGTTAGTAGTAGGTACAGATACAAAATAAGTAATTTTAAAAATAAAATAATGCACACTCCATGCAGAGGACGACTAGACAAGAAAATCTAGTTTCCTACCCAATCAACCTCCGCATAAAATGCCTAATATTTGGAGTATAGCTCTCCGCCACCGCTCTCAGGATATAGTTGCGACTACCCCGTACTCTGCTAAGCAGCGACGCGGTTTTTTTGCGTATTATGGCTTGAAAGCCATCAAAGTATACGCTTTTATAATAAACCTCAAAGCCACGTTCAAGATCTAAGCCTTATTAAATTCAAATCATTCATTAAACGGAAGTGTCAGAAAGTTTTTTATACCGTTAAAGATTATATTGAGGACAAATTATATTGACCCTATCTTTTAAGATGCAGGCTAGTCCTAGTTTAAAAGATAGTCTACTATTGCATAATAATCCAAATATTATTTCAAACTATATTTTCAGTGCAAAGCTTAGCTATGTTTTGTGAAATAAATAATTATTATTATTATTATTATTAAAAAGGCTTGGGATTGAACTGCTCCAAATTTTCTTTTTTCTCTTTTTATTTTTGCATACTGAATGTTGACATGAATATACTTTGTAAAGTATTATATTATTTTAATTTATTGTGAATGTGAAGACTATGTAGGTCATTGCTTTTTTTGTTTGTTTTATTTTTTCTCTCAGTTATTTTTAATCATGGTCTGGCAGTTTGAGTAATTTATGCGGCCTACTCCAATGTCCTTTCTTTGGTACTGTTCGTCTAATCGTTGAGCTCCTTAAGTTCTGAGTTGAGCTGCGCGATTACTGGCAAATGCGTGCACTGACTGGACAGGTCCTCTCAATCTGTGTGGTTCTTTCCTCAAAAGACCATTTCAGACACCAATCTACATGGTCTTCACATGAAGTGACCAAGATTATGTCTGGACTTTATAAGAGACTGTGACCTCTGAGTTTGTTTCGGCCTTTCTTCTCAGAGTAGTCAGATAGGAAACGCCGACCTCATCTAGTTTAAAAAAAAAAACATGATTGACTTGTAAAAGTGTTTGTACAAACCTACTTACAGAAATAAAAATTATTTATCAAATAATTATTTGTAAAATAAAGAGGAATTTCATAGTCTAAGGATACAAGTACATAGGTACATGTATGTGTTACTAACAGCTGCAAAATCTCAGTATTTTATTTACAAGAAGAGACTGACAGTGATCGAATGTTTATTTATTTTAACTCCTGGCTTGTATCTGTGGAATATTCCCGCTGGTTGGCTAGTTTACTCATCCTGATACCATTACCGGGAGCCCTTTTTCATATCTAGGGGTGCGGGGCACAACGAAAAAGTTCGAACCCTTTTATGCCGCATTTAGACATTCGTGCGAATCGCGAGGCGAATAACGAACACGGTTATGTAAACAGTGCGTTCGCTATTCGCCTCGTGCTTCGCCTTGCGATTTGCGCGTTCGCGTAAGAGCGGTTTTTCAACGCGAATCAAAGGGCACGAATGGCGGACACGAACTTACTGTTTACACATTCGACTGCATTCGGTTGATTCAGTTGACAGCTAGCGCCCGACCCAACAGGACGTGTCTCCCTATTTAATTGTAGACAAAATGGAATGGAGTGAAGTGCGAATTTTAGAATTCCTAGAACTGTATCAAAAGGAAGAGCTCATTTGGAACCCAAAACTGCCTAACTAATCCTGACGAATGCTCTCCTGTCCGCAGTATGGTTGACTCATTTAATAGAATCTTTGAAAATATTGACATCTTCAATTGTACAATGAGTAGATTCAAAAGCCTCATCCGATCCTCTTGATTAAATAAAACCCATATGTATACCCTTTCTGAAAAACATCTAACTTACTACTCATATTTTATATTATAACGTAATCCTTGACTATTTATTTATTTATTTATTGGTCTACCAACGATTGTTTACACCAGTAATGGACATAAAAAACAAGCAAAAACAAATAAACAATAGTGTACAATCACTTATAGGTAAACTCAGCATGCAAAACGAAAGTTGTACGTACGATAGAGAAAAAAATTAAAAGAAAACTACCCTAATTGATATCAAACCACTAGTACCCAAATTGTTATATGTAATTTAAATCCTGAAACAGAGAACAAAGAAGAAAAATAATTTAAAAAAAAAACACTATTAAAGCAACTACGAGTACCATACAACTAACTACCTCACGTACTGCCACTAAAACTCCTTAGCTCCTAACGCTTACACTTGTTTTCCTTTTAAACTCTTATGTCTACCTGTGGACAGCGTTGTGAGTTATGTTATTACTAATGTTTATTGTTAAATTTGTTGTAAGCTCTTATAATGTAATTGTTTGCTGTTCCTTTTATTAAGAAATAAAATAAAAAACATTGCAATCATAAAAATAGACCAAAGTTAAACGATGCATGGAACCGTATATCATCTAGTATGGGATTGCCAGTCAGGAACATAAAATTAAAGAAGAATTTATTAATGACCTGTGTTCGTACACATCTTCTTTTTACTTTTTTACGCAGGATATCTAAATAATTGTATGAACTCAATAGATGTAGCGCGCATGCCGCCATTATTTTCACGTCCTCCATGTTCGTGTGCGAATGTCAAAAAAATTCTCCCCGCGCATGTGTGAACAGCAGTTCGCGCATTCGTATACGAATGTTTCGTCGAATGTTCGTCGTGTGACGAGGCGAATGGCGAACACGATTGTGTAAATTAAAGTGATCAATACAACTCTTTAAGACCAGGGTAATCCTAATGAATGACTATTTCATGAAATTTGACATTTGAGGATTATACTAATTTAAGGAGTTATATTCCTGATTCTAATTATTATAACTCTGTAAATACATATTTGTTACGGCCTCAAATCATACTTTATTTAACATACAATTTAATACTGACTTGCATATTGCAAAAAACGTAAGAAAATTTGAATTTCGCGGGCTACTCTGACGCTTCCCCCTTAACAATGATTGTGGATAGGCTAGTCTCATATTAAACGACTCGCTTTATTAAAAGACTCGAGTTCTTTACTTAAAAGACTCGCGACTAAGCCTTGAACCTCTTAGTAATGAACTCGAGTCGTTTTATTGATTCGAGTCTTTTCTGATGACTCAAGCTCCTTCACATAAGTAACAAGCCTCAAGTGGTATTTTTGGAGTCGAGTCTTCAAAATCGAGGCTAGTCTTAACTACCTACTCAAAAAGGTTTTTAAAAGCTTCGAGTCCTTTCATCACTGGTTATGTCTATATATCGCCAGTAAGGAAAATATTATTGTATGACCATAATGTTAGTAAAATATTGTTTAGTAAATCAAGAAATTTATAGACATTTTTTTTTCCCCGGGTTACGATAAACATAGAGAACCACATTTTGTGAATTGATAATGATATCATCATTTTCCTGCTCTTGTTCCAATTTATTCGGGGTCCGCGCAACATGTCTTTTTCTTCCATACTTCTTTATTAGTCGTCATCTCGGTAGTCACTCCCTTTCTGGCCATATCTTTCACACAGTCCATCCATCGTTTCTCTGATCTTCCCTTACTCGTATAGCCATCCACATTCATACTCAAACTTTCCTGACGATATTTTCCTCATTCCTCCGCATCATATGCCCATACCATAACAACCGATTTCCACACCACTTTTCAGTCACCGGTGTCACTTTCAGACTTCCTCTTACATACTCATTTCTTATTCTATCCATTCGCGTAACACCACACATCCCTCTTAGTATTCTCATCTCAGCTGCATGCAATTGCCTTTCATTCATTCTTTTTGTGGCCCAACATTCTGATTCATACAAGACAGCAGGTTTATAAATCACCATTGTCACATAATCACCATTGTTTTATAAATCTTCCCCTTGGGAGTCGCCCGTGACCTGCCGCCACTTCATCCATACAGTGTTAATTCTGTGCTTTAACAGTCCGATCTACTTCGCCATCGCTTTGCACAAGTGAACCATATTAGTGATACGGAGCAGACCGGGAGAAGCGCGCCATCAAGCGCTATGGCTCCAGAACTGGAGAGACCGCCGAAATCGCAGAACATATAGGTACTCGGTTTTGGTTTTGCTGATTTTCAAGCCGACATTCTCCAGTTTCGTTGCCATTTCTCCAATCTGCTCTGGATCTCAGGACCATTTTCACCGACAAGAACGATGTCGTCGGCAAGTAGCATGCACCAGGGTGCCCCTTCCTGTATGTCTGCCGTCAGAGCATCCATAATCAACTGGAAGATGTAAGGACTTAAAGCCGACCCCTGGTGCAAGCCTACCGCCACACTGAACTCGTCGGTGTTGCCAGCAGCCGACCGGACGTAGGTACAAGATTGACTGTACATAGCACGAATTAACTCTACATACTTCCCAGGCAAACCTTTCTCTTTCAAGGCCCACCACAAAACATCCCGAGGTACCCTATCATACGCTTTCTCCAGATCAGTGCAAGTTCTTGTGTGCACGTCTGTACTTCTCTTACAATTGGCGGAGTGCAAATTGGCGTCCACTGTTCCTCGACCGATATCGTGAATTGATAATGATAATCAGCCAATTACCATCCACAGGCGATGGTTCAAGTATCTTATAGGTAAGGGTAGATTTATAATAAACAATAACTCTCTCATTTTGCGTCCTGTTAGCGAATTATTCGCTTTAGTTAGTGATTGCGTAAGAATTTAACTCAGGTTAAAGATCTACATTTTTTGTAGATCTTTACTTTTGGAACAGACCATACGTGAAACGTGTGCGTGCCTTTGTATGGAGCTGACCTTCTGTACAGACGCCAGCACATCAAGCTACTACAATCTGTCAGATTTCTTTAATAGATTTTCAACTTTATTCTTAAAGCACTAGGTTCAAGGTTGATTGGGAATATTTGACAGTTTCGGGTAGCTTGACGTGCTGGCGTCTGTACATATCTCAAAATCAATCAAGCTGCGTAGCCTTTTCCCAACTATGTTTTTAATCGGCTTCCAGTCTAACCGGATGCAGCTGAATACCAGTATTTTAGATGGAGCGACTGCCTAAAAAATGGCCACCCATTCACGGACCAATCCCAGCAAGCGTAACTTAACCTGATGGATCGACCCGTGCGGCTGTAATAACTTAGCCACGAACTCCTTCTGTACCTATCCATTCCGTGATAATACTTTGCCACTAAAACTAAAATATCTAGGCCACATTTATGCGTAGTTCAAGGGTCATGGGGGTGGAGGTTGGCGTAGTTCACCACCCTATATCCACCCCGTAATGCTGTCGTAAAAACTATGTTAATGGGTTGATGTATGCTGCCAAATATAATAATGTCGACGGAGCTGTTCGCCTTGGAAGTTTGCGATGATATGATATCATCTTTGAGAAAAAAAAAATGTGTTCCTTGGTGGCAAACTTGAGCCTGTTCAATTCTGTCGCAAAATCCTGCGTGTGCTCATTATTGGGGTCCTATAGTTCGTTTTTTAATCCCAGATACTAATTTGACATTTCAAATGTTCCATGTGCCTTTTTTTTCATTTCATACTTTGACATTTGCACCTGTCAAATTAGTCTCTGAGATTAAAAAACAGACCGTAGTGGACGGTCAAAATTGCTTGACAAGCATGTGATTTTTCCGTGTTTGTCATGTAATTTTGACCGTCTAAGGACTCCACTAGGACTTTGCGACCGAATTCGGTCGTAAAGCGATCGCTATCTATGTCGAGACTGCAGCTCCAGGGGCTCGTGGCTAAACGATAACAGCCGCACGGGTCGACCGATGGCTAAGCTACGCTTGCCGCGAGCGGTCCGCGGATGGGTGATATATCGAGACCTCTCCGTGCCTCGGAAAGCACATTAAACCGTTGATCGCGGCTGTCATTCGTGGATTTTGACAGCCGTTACGGGTCGTTAGAAGCCCAAAAAGTACCAGGCCTAGTAAGCGTCTAGTCAGCCGTCCATCTAAGGATGGCATGGCATCCTTGGACTGCCTGGAGCCCGGTTCAAGGTCCACCAACTATCTGCTTGTGCGTGGGTCAAATCCCGTCGCCATCTAAGTAGTTGATTGAAGGGTATGGGCACGATAGGTTCGAGACCACAGACTGACGCGCCGGGTGCTCGCCTTGCCGGTTCTTCAGCTGCGTCGTTACCTAGTGATCCGCTGTGTCGTTTTATCCATTGCAATGTGATTGTGTTGCGATTAGATACCGCAACATGTTCCAGTGCATTGTGACATTCTAGTGTTAGCTCGAGGTAAAATATTTTTTCCGTAAGGATTGGAAAACCGAGGCACTGTCAGAGCGTATGCGTCCACGCATGCGAGCCTCCATTACTTTTCTGGCTTCTATGACGTGAACCGCTAGTATAATGCCCACACATTCCGCCTGGTAGACGGTGATGAACATTCCCAACGAGCTGGATATATTTATGTTAAGGTCGTGTGAGAACACTCCCGACTCCGGTTACGGAGTTGGTTTTTGACCCATCAGTGTACACTCTCATCTCCTTTGAGCCTGAGTAGTCACACTGTTCTTCTGTGAGTATTATATTACTTATAGTGCTTTTGAAAGAAGTGTAATTTCGGGGTTTTGTCGCAGGGTGATGCCAGAATTGGTTGTCGTTTGATCACATCTTCCTTTATGCGCGTGTGCTTAACTCAGGGGCCGTATTATGAACTATTAACGCCATAGTTTTTCCAGTGCTAGAAAGAGACGGAGACATGACCTATAGCACCATCCCTTTTTCGAAACGGAATCCTGATGGCGTTAATATTTCATAATACAGCCCCTGGAGTCCTTGTTCAATGTTCCTGATAAATTGAGCCTGCATTGAGCAGATTCCCAGTTTTTTATCCGCGCTAAACATTACAAATTAATTGGACCTAGTTATGCAGAAAGCAGCCATATGGCACTTTTTCCAAAAATGAGTTAAAAACACAGCCATACTAACAAGATTATGAAGATACAAGATTTTTTTGCAAAAACAGCCATATCGATATCTCTATTTATCACGCAGATATGAGCCGTCAAATGCAGCCATCTCCATACATCCATGATGCAACCATCAACAGAATTTCTTACAAATTGTTCTGCTAGTCGCGTCGCGCCTGTCTGCTGTCTGTACTTATCACTGCAGAACTGAACGATATTATATGTTGGATATCTTATCACGTTGAAGCATTGGCTACCATGGCCAGTGTGTAGCTTCCTTTTCACTAGGAACAGATAAAAACTTTTGTTTTATTCTTCCACATGTTGATAAGCACTCAGTTAGCAGCTGTTTAAATAACAAATAAAACCGGTCATATATACACAGTCTGGCCATAAATACAGCTACAATTAAAAATAAGAAAGATATTACATTTGAATTTGGAATCTGTCATTTTTATAGGATTGTTCATTGAGTTTTATAATTTTGGCGCCAATGCATTGTACAATATTTTGCGATATTAAAATGGAGTGGGGTGATAAAGAGAACCGAATCGCTGTGATTGCATTACACAAAGTTGGTATGGAGCCAAATGCAATTTTTAAAACTCTCCATACGCTTGGTATTAGTCAAATTTTTGTGTACCGGGCTATTAATAGGTACAATGACACCCTCTGTTTGTGACAGAAAAAGATCTGGCCGTCCACGTAGTGTTCGTACAAAAAAGGTGGTCAAAGCAGTAGGTAAGGGAAGTAATTCGAAGAAATCCTGTCCGAAAGCAAAAGATTTTATCTCGGGAGATGAAGATAGCACCCAGAACCATGTCGCGTATTTTAAAAGATGACTTAGGACTTGCAGCCTATAAGAGACGCACTGGTCATTTTTAACTAATAATTTAAAAAAGAATAGGGTGGTAAAATCGAAACAACTACTGAAGCGGTACGCAAAGGCAGGTCACAGAAAAATTTTGTTTACGGATGAGAAAATCTTTACAATTGAGCAACATTTTAACTAACAAAATGACCGTATTTATGCTCAAAGCTCTAAGGAAGCTTCCCAATTAGTCGACAGAGTGCAACGTAGGCATTATCCGACTTCAGTGATAGTTTGGTGGGGTGTTAGCTATCAAGGAGTGACTGAGCCATATTTTTGTGATGTTTTATCAAAACATCGGCACAAGTGTATCAAGATACCATTCTTGAGAAGGTAGTTAAGCCCCTTAACAACACCATGTTCAATAACCAAGTATGGTCCTTCCAACAAGACTCGGCGCCGGGTCATAAAGCTCGGTCCACGCAGTCTTGGTTGGAAGTGAACGTTTCAGACTTCATCAGAGCTGAAGACTGGCCGTCGTCTAGTCCCGATCTTAATCCGCTGGATTATTATTTATGGTTAGTTTTAGAGAGTACGGCTTGCTCTAAACGCCATGATAATTTGGAGTCCCTAAAACAATCCTTGGCAATTGGCAGTAATAATTTTCCCATAGAAAGAGTGCTTGCTTCTATTGATAACTGGCCTCAACGTTTAAAGGACTGTATAGCAGCCAATGGAGACCACTTCGAATAAGCTTTTTATATTTTAAATTGTTTTAATTTATGTATTAAACTAAAACTACAACTTTTACTATGGGACCAAACCTGAAATCACGAAAAAAAAATCAGTTGTTCAGTACATTTTGACGGATTATGCTGTTTTTTCGCGATTTCAGGGTTCGTCCCATAGTAAAAGTTGTTCATAATGATGAGTGCAATGACCCCCTAAGAGGTTGTTGGTGTTTTACCAATAACCCTGTATAAACAAACGATAGGTACATGATAAACGCTTCAAATTATAGAGAGTAGGGAAGCCGGGACTTCAAATTATTACATGTTGACCGGCAAGATACTATTCCGTCAACTTCAAATTACCGAGGGGACCAATTAACATTGATTTTATTCAATTTATCGAGTATTTTTCAAGGGACCAGAAAAAATTTCAAACTATCGAGAGACTCAAATTATCTATTGTCAAATTATCGAGAGTCGAATGTATACCTAAACCTTCCTCATCAACCAGTCACTCCGTCCATTGGTAGAAAATTGGTGGTTTGTGAACAAGGGTATCGGCGCCAATAGTCGCTTTACGTGTATGTTTGCCCGACTGCTTGGTTATTCTAAACTACTAAATAGATTTTAATGTAGTTTTCACCATCATTTAGAGTATTTACTTCAGAAGGTTTATGTGTAAACAGGATGACTTTGAAAACATGCGACAAAAAAGGGGTGTTCTAGCCATCAATATGAATACTGACTGTAAAGGTCAATTTATTTTTATTTTATTTTTATTTATCATTGACATAATCTACTCATTACAATGTATTTTTATGAGTAGTATTGCAATATGTGGTTAGCTAGTGACCTCAACAATTGATCATATTATTCTTGCCTGAGCCACCGGCAGCAAGTTCGTCATGCTCCATTAGATATCACTGCTTGCGGTAGCGTCGGGGGTCGGGTTGCCTCCTTCCCTCAAATATGGCGAGGGGGTAATGGCTGATCTTTGCGTTATGCTCGTGAACGGGTGCTGCTTGTGGTGACTGGTCGTCCTGCTGACCTTGGTTTTGTCTTGTTATTAGTAATTTAACTCGTTGTTTATTTTACTTCGATGGTCCTAGTTTATCATTTGTGACTTAGAGTTACGACTACCACATGTACGGCTATATGTAAGTGGGCACGCACTTTATTACTGGAGGCTTTTATTTAGGTATAAAGTTCTGCTTACGTTTTTAGTTTTGTATTTTGTTTCTGCTTGAGTATAGTTTTCGATTTTTTTTGCTATATTGGCGTGTGCTAGCTTACTTATAGCAAATAATTTAATTTAATGTTTTGTGTTGCGTAATGTACCTAAATTATTATGCGCAGTGTTATATAGAATCATTTTTTTAAACTGAACAGACAGCTGTGCTGCTGGGGAGTTTGTTGCGCCACTTCTCCTCAGCTAAAGCACTAGGAAGTGGTGAAGGGCGGGCGTTTTGGAGGACTGTCTTATGTAATTTTGACGTTCGAAAAGTGCTGATTCTCAGCCTAGTTTGAATAAATGACTTTTGATTTGATTTGATTTGAAAATAACTTTTAGTATGGGACCTAATCTGATTCGCAAAAAAAATTTCGACCTTATATTATTATGATATTTACATACTAATATAGTTTTAAGTGTGTGTGTTTGTGTTTGTGGTTTTTGTGTGTGTGTGTGTGTGTGTGTGTGTGTGTGTGTGTGTGTGCGTGTGTGTGTGTACTAACAGAGGGACTATAAATGTTGTCTGAAAATAAGTTATTTGATAGTACTATACAAAATGGTTCAATTGGGTATGTACAGACGCCAGCAGGTCAGGCTACCCGAAACTGTCAAATTTTCCCAATCAACCTTGAACCTAATGCTTTAGCGATAAAGTTGAAAATCTATTAAATAAATTTTGACAGATTTTAGAAGCTTGATGTAAAAAGCTACGCTTGTCGCGGTCGGTTCGTGGATAGGTGACCATCCATTACATATCGAGACCTCTCCGTACCTCGGAAAGCACGTTAAATCATTGGTACCGGCAGTGATTCGTAAATTCATTTGTGTATCTTTGACAGTCATTACGGATCGTCAGAAGCCCGAAAGTCTAACAACCAGTCTTACCAAGGGGTATCATATTACCCAGTAACTGGGTTGTGGAGGTCAGATAGGCAGTCGCCCTGAGTAAAATACAGGTATTCAGCTGCTTCCGGTTAAACTGGAAGTTAACCCCAACATAGTTCGGAAAAAGGCTAAGTAGATGATGGAGTTTAAAGAACAAATGAAAAATTACAACACGTTTCAGATCATGTACTGAATCCATGGTAACAGGTTCAAAGTCCCTGCCAACCTGTATATGTATACTATAAGACTATTTGTAACTTAAATAACACACAACCTCTGTACTCATCATTATGAACAACTTTTACTATGGGACCAAACCTGAAATCGGGAAAAAAAAATCTGCTGTTACATTTATGTTAGCTCATCTTGTCACAATGTAGGGAACGGCAGATTTTTTTTTTTCACAATTTCAGGTTTGGTCCCATAGTCAAAAGTTGTTCATAATGATGAGTACAATGACCCCTTAAGAGAATAACGGTGATTAAAATTACACCCTGGTTTAACACGATTTGTTCATGTGTTTCGGTTACTCTCTTTGTCATCGATTTTCGTACAGCAAAAACTACTGTTTGTTGACAAATTCGTCACATAGACTCTGTGTGACCACCGTGTGGAAAAAGGATATTTCTACAGAAATATTGCAATTGAGGAAAAAATATTGTCTTTTTTAAAATACGAAATTCGCTGTGCTAAGGAAAATAAATTATAATAAATCCGTACAAGGCGTGAATAAGTTGATAAGTCGACTTGCAAGTAATTTTTAATTGTATAAAAATGGCATGGAATGCCTAATTTATATGGTAAATAAAAATGAGTAAGTCGATAAGTTCATAATTCTCAGCAAACTGCACTTGTGTATGTTAATATGAATTAGATTCCAGATGCCATTTTTATACAATTCAAATTTTTTTTGCAAGTCGACTTATCAACTTATTCACGCCTTGTACGGAAATAATAATACACAAAATAACTTTGCAGTGTTAAAAGTGTGGATTACAATTTGCTCTATTGAAATATAGATGCCAATATTAAATTAATAAATAAATAACATTTTGTTTTTTTAGTAAAATTATGATAGATAAGTCTTTGTTCCTTACAACAGCATAATAAAATAACAGCTTTTTAAAAAAATGGCCAAGACCAGACCAAATACATAGGCAAGATATTGAAAGGTTTCTAGTAAAACTTAAAATTGTAAGGAATGTCAGATTAAGTATGATTATCTCCCCTTATTTGTTATATGCTTACTTGGACACATTTCTTTGATTATTTTTAAGTCTGTTAGTTCCTATATGATCTAAATACTATTAAATATAAATATAATTTATTATTATTTTAAACATTTTAAAGTTAAAGTTGTTTGACCTAAAATACCATGAAGAAATCATATAATTGCAGCTTTGTTAGGTTTACTTAGTTAACACTTAATTTTATTAAGTTATAACATAGAAAGCCATAAACAATGAAAGCCTAGGTGTACAGTTTCTTTAGTCATTTTTTATCATGTTAAAATCAACGCCAAAAATCACTAATACAGTTTTAAAGCCATCGATATTTATTTCATGATGATAGAAAAAATAACTCACGAATTCTCGAGTTTCACATCCAAGTAGTGTTCAGCGCCCTGGTGCACCCACTTTCCACCAAACGGACTGTTATTCACATTACTTTTGTAAACACAAAAATATACTTTCGACTCCATAACAGGCAACATAATTTCAATTTTAGTCAACCACTGCGTAGTTGAAAGCTCTTTCAACTCGTAATTAGGGAAAATGACGTCACATTCACCACCCTCTGAACCTTCCACTGGGGTTAATCTCCACGAATAATGCCCGAGAAACTCGCCACCCCTAATATTTAGTAAATATTTACAATTTACATTATCACACTTTTTGCTGTCCAGTTTTAACGATATTATCCGTGGTGCAGAGGCATTATATTCATTGGCGCTCACACAAAATATTAAATACATTAATAAACCACAAGTCCGCACCACTTTCAGCATTTTAGCCATTTTCGCGAGGTCCAAAATCGTAAAGAAAAAAATACGAGACAGCGTCCAACGCTATAGCGACATGTTTCCGTTTGACAGTTCGGCGGGCAATTGTTGCCGGAACTGCAGTAATTTGAGAAAAGTGTTGTCACATCCTGTTTATATTTTATTATTGATTTATGAACAAACATGGTATATCTAATGAAATTTGGAAACAATTTAATATTTAAATTAACTAAACCCACATGGTTAATTTTGATAATTGTTTTTTCTGAGATTGTTTTGTTTCGTTTCATAATAAGTTTCCGAACGTTTCTGTCAAATTTATACAAGGTTCAAGGTTGGCTAGTTGGATTCGGATACACCCAAGTTCTTTGGATTATACACGTATACATGTCGAGAAAACTTTTAATGATAACTTTTAAAATTCTATTAATAGCGTCACTGTTAAATGTTTATATTAGCACGGACATACGTAGATTATGTGAATAACAAGCGAGTGAGTCACAGACCGCTGGCAACTTTTTAAACGTACTATTGTGTGTGTGGACTTGGATATTATTTATACCCAGCTGGTGTATATACTGGCTTTCATTCGTCTCCCGTACGTACCCAGTTCAATATCATGTTGCTGATTGAAAAAGTGAAATTATGAAAGTAGTATCCGAACTAAATTAAGAACTCACCACACACTCACTCCAAGTGTAGAAAAAAAAGTGATATTTCAGTGAGTATAATGAGTGTCATCTGATAAAATCGGTGACAATGTATCTCTTCGATTTCAATATCAAACTCAGCATCACACCTATCCCCGAAGGGTTGGCCAGAGATGTATCTATAGAACACCCATATTTCGTTAGTTGTGTCATTGTGTCATCACATCACATATTCCTTGCAATAAATGATTTTATTTATAACCAGCAAATTAAATAAGTCGCAGAAAGTAGAATATAGTTTTTACCCGAATATTTAACCGGGAAGTTAGATGAGAATGGCTTTATAAGTGAGATGGCAATGAGTGAGTTTGACAACTCAAAATACCGATAGTAGAACCACGATCGGTCAGCGACCATTTGGCAAGACAACTAAAAGTCAAAAACGAGTGTGTTGGCCCTATTTTTAGTGAAACAAAAATCAAACCAACGTAATTTCAATATTATAATGAGATCACCGTTTAAATATTCATTTAACTAGTTCAATTAAGTGTCTGAGGGCACACATCTGTTGATCTTTGTTACATCATGAATAAAAATTTATCGAGGAAAGAGAATTGATTTTCGGTAGCGTAAAAATTAATGGAAATTGATATAATGGAGGTGAGAGGGGCTGGAGATGGGGCTGCAGCGGTGGAATACATACGCCCTCCTTCGCAACGATGCTCCTGGGCCGAGGTTCGGCAGGCTGTTCACGATTTACGAAAGGAACTATCATGCCTATCAACTATGGTTCCGATTGCTATAAGTTTTCGTAAATTAGGCAATGGAAAGACGAGGATATATTTTTTGAGGAACCCACAGAATGGATGGGAAATCACACTGCTGTACACTGATGTGTCACCAACACAGCAGCCAAACAACTCCAGGCAAGTTTCATTTTTGTCATCTCTTAACCATGGATGTTTTATATTACCTTGATTGAAAAAAATAGGCTGTATGGGTTGATTCTTGGGAAAAAATGACTAAAAACAACTCTGTGAGATATTTGTTGTCTTTGTTCTCTAAACTCTATAATATTCCTTTGTTTCATGAGTGTTTGTATTGTAGTTTAGTTATTTATTTACACAAATAATTAAGTAACTCAGTTGAACACAGTGTACTGTTAGAATCCCAGGCTATGTAACATTTCATTCCATTTTCTAGAACTCTCAAATGTTTTTGTTATGCATATTTTCCTTCTATTTAATGTCATCCTCTTACCAACGAATAATTAACTTTTTTTTCTTTTTTTGTGAATAGATTGTTTATTAATTTATTTAACACAACACTTCTATCATTAAAGGATATCCCAAAGCCATAGGGTGGTACTTAGCTTATATTTACTTATTTTACAAATTGTAACACAAATGATAAGCAGTTTTTTTGCAAATTCATTCAATGAACAGGAAAAATAATAATAATAATCATTGTTAACCATCGTTTACTTTAAAAACACTCATATTGTTTGCAGAAAATGCAAAGTCAGGCAATAGGCCATTCTTTGTTGTACATAGTAACATAAGTTTCAAAAAGGGAATCTAACTTTTTTTTCCTTTTGACTTCGCATGGTTTGTGTATTTAGCCAATGTCAAGGTAATAACTTATTGATTGTTACCAAGGCAATAGGTTCTTTTTATATAAAAACTAGCTGACCCAATAGACATTGTCCTGTCCTAATTTCAATTGTTCATACAAAAATCCCATAGAAAAAGGGACATTCAGTTTCCCTCGAATTTGAATATTTTCTGTGTAAGTTTTCCAATTTTTCTTTCCACGTAAACCTAATTCGGACTACTACAAACATTTTAAAACAAAAAATATAAATATCAGTCCCGCCTTTCTCAAGTGATGATTTAAGTAGCTTTTCCTTAGTTTACACAAAATAAATTGCTGAACACATGTATAAATATTTGACAACCAATGTATATGTCAATCCTTTTTCATTACTGGCAATATTCTACATATTTAAAATCTGAAATACACTGAATATTGTGGATATAACTTGTCGATTCGGAACCTTTATTTAAATATGTGCTTTAATTTGAGGGGAGAGTGTACCGTATCATCGGGATAAACTAAACTTTGACAGTTACGAAACCCATGAACATTTTGTACTGGATTTTTTGTCGTCAATTTTGCAATGTTTTTAAAAGTTATTCTGCCATTCGGGACGGAGACAAATACAACAAATCAAAAACCATGAAAATCGGTCCAGCCGTTCTCGAATTATAAGTTTTCGAACAAACCTGACTTTGTTTTATATATATAGATAATATAGGCTTTATTCCATAGTGTCACAACTTACAGTAACATAAAGCTAGCCAAGGTTTTATGTAAAAAGTTTACATATTATAACTATAAATAGTTTTGTATACTATTTATAACTAACACTAACTTCATTTATGAATGCACTTGACAAATCTTAAATAAAATATACAACCAATCGAGCGACTGCCTATCTGACAATACAATATACAATATACAGTGTAACACTAAAATATAATATGTAAATAATAGCTGTATGTTTGAGACTCCTCAGTATCCAAATACGATTTCGGAAGATCGCCAATCGGTTGTTTGACTCTTTACATGTCCAGATGGACCAATTTTTTGTTAATGGAATTTTTTGGAAATGTTATAGGTAAATGAAAAACTAGGTTCATAAGTTTTATATTATAAACAAATATTGCATACAATATAAGTTATTGGCATCTAAATATCTATATTTTTGACTTAAAAACTTCCTCAAGCGTTTTTATTTTTATTTAAGTACCGACTTTCAAACAAAGGAGTAGGTTATCAATTTGTCGCGTATATACTGGATGACTTTTTTACTGTCTTGAAAAAAATAGGGTATAATAGATGAACGGAGTAGAAGTCTATGGCATACCTACCTAGATTTTTTTTTTTTAAATAATAACATGCACATGATTTGAATTTCGATATTTTTTAATAATCTATAAAGTTTTTTCAAAATTTCTGTTTTTATTGTTCTAGTTTACTTCAAATGTGTAGTGTTTATTGATAGAGCAATTTCTGTCTAAGCTATTGAAAACACAAAAAAAAAAAAATAGGTATGCCATAGGTTCACCTATTGTACCCTATTTTTTTCAAGACGGTAATAAAAATCATTCAGTATATATGATTTTCTATTTCAAAATCTTATTTGAATTTCAGAAAAAAAATATTTTTTATCTAAATATTAGGTTGGGGAAAAAGTCTTTTCGCATTATAGTATGTATGAACTTGTAATAACATCTCTTTGGCAGATACTATTTGTATCTGGCTGGTTTTGGTATCATTGAAAGTTTAAATTTTAAAGAACATAATTCCAAATTCAAATTAGGAAAATGTGTGATTTTCATTTGTTTTTCGTTGAATCTAATGAAGAAATTCGATACATTTTAAAATTTTACTACAAAAAAGGTAAAAATGCAACGCAAGCCGCGAAAAAAATTTGCGATGTTTATGGACCTAGTGTAGTGTCTGTGAGAGTAGCACAAATTTGGTTTAAGCGTTTTCAATCCGGAAATTTTGATGTCAAAGATGCACGTCGCTCTGGTCGCCCTATTACGGATAAAATGGATGCCATTTTTGAAAAAGTGGAGCAAGATCGGCATATCAGTAGTTACGACGTAGCTGAAGAACTGGAAATTGACCACAAAACAGTTTTGGCGCATTTGAAAAAAACTGGGTACACAAAAAAGCTCGACATTTGGGTACCTCACGAGCTCACTGAAAGAAACCTAATGAACCGTGTACTCATTTGTGATTCTTTATTACGACGTAATGAAACCGAACCATTTTTGAAGAAGCTGATAACTGGTGATGAAAAGTGGATCACGTATGACAAGAACGTGCGAAAAAGGTCGTGGTCAAAGGCCGGTCAGGCTTCACAGACTGTGGTGAAACCCGGGTTAACTCGCAACAAGGTGATGCTGTGTGTGTAGTGGGATTGGAAGGGCATTATTGATTATGAGCTGTTACCACCAGGCAGGACCATCGATTCTGAACTCTACTGCGAACAACTGATGAGATTAAAGCAAGAAGTTGAGAGAAAGCGGCCGGAATTAATCAACAGAAGGGGTGTGGTTTTTCATCATGATAACGCTAGACCTCACACATCTTTAGCCACTCAGCAAAAATTAAGAGAGTTTGGCTGGGAGGTGTTAATGCATCCGCCGTATAGTCCTGACCTTGCACCTTCAGATTTCCACCTGTTTCAGTCTCTTCAGAATTCTTTAGGCAGTGTCAGGTTAACATCACGAGAGGACTGCCAAAATACAAGATGGCAAAAAGTTATCGAACAAAATGGTACCTACATACTTTAGTTAAATGTAAATAAACTACATTAAAAAATGTTTTGAATTTTCTTAAAAAATGCGAAGAAACTTTTTCCCCAACCTATTATATAAATCGGTTTGACATATTATTTTCTAAGTATAAGCTGTCAAACCTTCTTATTCATTCGTCAGATGAAAGTTATTATGATGATTAAAAAATATGAATAACTATGACAGAAACAAGTTGGGAGGATTGAAGCTGTATTCCATCCATTTAGTATTGTCTAATGTCAATCTATCTATCTACACTATTATTATAAAGCTGAAAAGTCTGTTTGTTTGTTTGATTGAACGCGCTAATCTCAGGAACTGCTGGTTCGAATTGAAAAATTATTTTAGTGTTGGATAGCCTATTTATCGAGGAAGGCTATAGGCTATATAACATCACGCTACAACCAATAGGAGCGGAGTATCAATGAAAAATGTTGCAAAAACGGCGAAAATTTATTCCTTTTGAGAGCTTCCGTTGCGTGCGCTGCGTAAACGGTTAAAGTTACGCAACAATCATGGATGACGGAATTGTTCGTCTTAAAAAGTTCTAAAAAAAAAGTCCGCGATAGTGTATGTCTATCTTTTAAGGTTGGCACACTATAACTTTTTCTTTTTTTATCAAATTTGTTTGAACAAGCTAATCTCTGGAACTACCAGTTGGATTTGAATAAATCTATCTGCATTTGATAGCCCAATTCTTGAGGAAGGCTATAAGCTATTTAACATCACTCTAGGACCTTTAGGAACCGATCAAAAAGTAAAAAAAGTCAGAAAGAATGCTAAGCGATAACGAAGTAACAGCACGGACAGCAGATGCTATGCGACGGGATGGGTCGGGGGTCAAGAAATTTCACGCGGACGAAGTCACAGGCAGAAGCCAGTCTACTTATAAATCTATCTTAGACATTACAGACATTGGTAAAGGTGAGGAAACATCATCTGCCTAGCCTTTCCCCAACGATGTTGGGGTTGGCTTCCAGTCTAACCGGGTGCAGCTGAATACCAGTTTTTACATGGAGTGACTGCCTATCTGACCTCCACAACCCAGATACTGGGCTTGGTAAGACTGGTTGTCAGACTTTCGGGCTTCTGACGACACGTAACGACTGTCAATGACCCACGAATGACAGCCGGGGTTAACGTGCTTTCCGAGGCATGGAGGGGTCTCCGTATACAAAGACGGTCACCCATCCACGGGCCCACCGTGGCAAGCATAGCAAACATGAAAACGTCATGAGGAAACCTGGGTTCATCCTAACTAATATTATAAATGCGAAAGTAAGTTTGTTTGTTACCTTTTCACGCCTAAACCACTGAACTGATCATCCTGAAATTTTGCATATACGTTGTCACTTGTATAGAAACGGACATAGGTTACCTTTCACCCCGAAAAAAAGTGCTGTTCCCGAGGAAAACAACAATAACGTTCCTATGATAATAGATGGCGCCACGTGTCTTTCGAATCATGATTGAATTATATTATTATAGAAGCTTTAGTAGTGTGTTAAGAGTTTTTTTTTTTTTAAATTTAGTCTTAGAGTGTCGATAGACATGGTTTTCATCCTCCTAACTAATATTATAATTGCGAGTGTGTTTGTTTGTTTGTTGATTACGCTTTCACGCTAAAACGGCTGAGCGGATTTGGATGAAATATGGCACATGGGTAGACCATGATCTGGAGAAGGACATAGGCTACAATTCATTCTGGATCGCAGACGAAGTCGCGGGAAACATCTAGTAATTAATATAAGTCTAAACTCGCCAATTTGCCTAGAGCAAGCATGTTGATTACTCTTTCGTAGCTGGTAATTACAGAAACAATAACACTCGTTTTTTTGCGCAGTCGTGTAAAAAGCCATTGTCTCACGTCTCAAGTTCCAAATAATCAAACATTTATCGGAATGTTCACAAAAACATTAACTTTCTCTGTTATTTGTTATCTAGTCTTATCTCAAAGGCATTTCAGTTAATTAGTTATTCTAGTGTTGTACAGAATAGTACAGAAGGTTGAGTCCATACAACTAACTACTCACAAGTAATGCACCTGGCATCTTATTATTATTATTATTTTTGAGATGGGTTTGCTCTTGACTTTAGTCTAAGTCAGAGGTGACAGAGACGAAAGTCTACGATGGAGTGAGCTTACCCAGAAGAAGCCTGTTCACTCTCACTTTGAAGAGATTAGGGTTGTATGCGTTCGGGAACATAGACGCAGGTAGTGAGTTCCACTCTTTTGCCGTGCGTGAAGGATGTTTGGAAGCGCTTAGTTCGAATTGGTGGAATGGTAACTAGATATGGATGGTAACCCGCAGTGCGTCTAGATGTTCGATGGTAGAAGGGGGCCGGTGGAATGAAGTTGTGGAGTTCCTGAGCATACTCACCGAAGTACAGTCTATAGAAAACCGAGAAGCAGGCAATCATGCATTAAAAAAAAAATCAATCTGCCTAGCCTTTTCCCAACTATGTTGGCGTCGGCTTCCAGTCTAACCGGATGCAGCTGAATACCAATATTTTACATGGAGCGACTGCCTATCTGACCTCCAGAACCCAGATACTGGGTAATACGATACCCCTTGGTAAGACTGGTTATCAGAATTTCGGGCTTCTGACGACCCGTAACGACTGTCAAAGATTCACGAATGACAGCAGGGACCAACGGTTTAACGTGCTTTCCGAGGCACGGAGTAGTCTCGGTATGAAAAGATGGTCACTCATCCACAGACTGACCCCGGCAAGCGTAACTTAACCTGATGGATCGACCCGTGCGGCTGTTATTATTTAGCCATGAGCTACTAAAAAAATGCTAAGTAAAAACGATGTTAGTAATAGCGCGGGCAGTCGATGCGATGCGATGCGATGCGGTGGATCGAGGGACAAGAAATTTGACGCGGGCGAAGTCGCAGGCAGAAGCAAGACCGACGAATATTATAAATGCGAAAGTTTGGATGGATGGATGGGTGGATGTTTGTTACTCAATCACGCCAGAACGTTAATACATTAGGCGCGGCAGACGCACATGCGCGTTTTCGGACGTTCACCAGGTGCTTGACGGCGCGTATGCGCGTCCATACAATTTACATAACTTTCTTCGAGTGCGGCGCGCCGCACTTGTGCGTTCGTTGTGCATCTCTATTGTTTCGAAAACATCGTAAAATAAGGGTAAAGAATTAAGCAGATAATGTGTTAAATATTGTACATTGGTAGGAAACCCTTCGCGTGGGAGTTCCACTGGCATTGGGCCGGTTATCGCTTGTTGTAACCAAGCCGGCCTTCTGTATTTTTCTGTGAGGTGATGATAGACCAGTGTTTGTAAACAAATTGATTACAAATGTTGAGTCAGACTGAGAGATTATGTGAAGTGTATGACACTATGAGGTTATTATTAAATTTGATGTACAGACGCCAGCATATCAAGCTACTACAATCTGTCAGATTTCTTTAATAGATTTTCGACTTTATTGCTAAGGCATTAGGTTCAAGGTTGATTGGGAAAATCTGACAGTTTCGGGTAGGTTGACCTGCTGGCGTCTGTACCTAAGTAATAGTATGCACTTGCTATGTAAATAATAATAGTTCTTTATTATCATCATTGTTTTGTCTATATTTTGACTTACTACTACTTTCTCTTGGGACAATCTTTCTAGATATAAGAAAGAAAGAAAATAATAAGTTTATTTGTCATACAAAAAACCGGTCAAGTGCGTGTCGGACCACGCACAATGAAGGGTTCCGTAGTTGGGATGAATTTATCCCAAGAACAAACTTAACATTGTAGTTGAAAAACATGTTCTTCCATACATTCCTACTGCAAGTTTGTACAGACGCCAGCACATCAAGCTACTACAATCTGTCAGATTTCTTTAATAGATTTTCGACTTTATTGCTAAAGCATTAGGTTCAAGGTTGATTGGGAAAATCTGACAGTTTCGGGTAGGTTGACCTGCTGGCGTCTGTACATGCAGTATTGAGAGATTTACCATGTTATTAGACATCTTATAGGTTTTCCTGTAATCTATAAGTATAGAACTATTTTCTTTATTTTTTCAATATTTTATGCTCAGTAGCTTCAGAGGTAAGCGGGGAATGGTCAATTTTCGGCTATTTTCTTAAATAACTTTAAAACAATTTATTTTAAAATTATAAAAAAAAAAAAATAATATTTGAGACCCTTACAGTAAGCCCATTCATTTGATATGTCATACGGTACAGTTCGCTTTAAAAAACTTTTTCTTTTCTTTTTTCCCCCCAAAATAACCCCCATATTCAAAATTCATTTATTTACGTTACACGTCTGTGTTTGGGTTACAGAAATTCATTCCTCAGACTATCATTCATAGTCACACGGGTCACACCTCACACCACACATGCTTCGCAAGGAACGTATTTCCACAGCATTTATTCAACTTTCATGCTTGTTTTGCCACACGCAACATTAACTTCCATACATAAGCGTCCTGCACATCATTGTGAACAGCCTGTCGAGCCTTTTTTAACCGACTTCAAATAGGAGGAGCTTCTCCAAGCGTAGGCACCAGCGCGCTATTGTCGTAATATCTTTTTTTTTTAATGTTGTTCCTTTATTTCATTTACATAAAGTTTACATTTTTAAATATTTTTGTAAAAAAAACATTAAAAAATATTTTTTAAAAATATTAGCCCATCGTCGGCATCAAGAAATGGTTCCAAACTGCTGGTAACGCCTTAATCCTTAATATCGATAGTTAAGTACATATAAGGTGTATCTATTCATACACGAAATCTCTAAAGGGGTCATTGTACCCATCCTTCAGTCAGCAAAAAAAAATCAGCTGTTCAGTACATTTTGACGAATTATGCGAACATAAATGTACCGAACAGCTGATTTTTTTTTGCGATTTTAGGTTTGGTCCCATAGTAAAAGTTGTTCGTAATGATCAGTACAATGACCCATTAAGAGATTTCGTGTATGAATAGATACACCTTATATATAAATCTACACATTTGATTACTCAGCCCAAATACCAACAAACCAACAACGTTAGGAGATTCCACAACAGATAAAATTCAAAGTTTCCGAATCATTGACTGAGTATCTCAACGAAAGTATTTGTTGCAAAATACAAGCATCAAAACATTCTTACCAACTATCTAAATCATCATCACCTGTTGGTGGAATGTTCCACGAGATGTTGTCCTCTCCTTTATCTGAAGCCGCTAAAACGCCGTTTATGTTATTCAGTCGTAAACCATAATTAGTAAATAGATGTATTTAGTTTAAGTTAGGTTACGATGGAATTGACATGTACTTTATGTATAAAAATTCCTTAACCCGGCGTCATGGGGGTTGGGTCTGTGAGACCCGTCACATTTTATATCGCTTCTAGATCGGTACTATGCGTGCGACGTTGCCGTTCTTCTCAATAGCTGGAGCTGTTGAGTTGTTATATGCATCGCAGGTAACACGTTAGTCGTGCGACAGCCGCAGAGGGAGTTACACGTGCACAAAATTGAATGAGGTATGTGAGACCCATCCCCGCAGTTAGTGTAACAATTTCGCGACATTTTGTATAGATGTAATTTTATTTATTATCCTTTTATTTTTTTATTTTTTTTTTGTCGTTTACTATTAAAGTTGCTGATATATAGTTCAATTTATTTTATTTGTGTTTTTTGTAGGTACTTAGTAAAAAATGGATCGAGAAGAGGCAGAACAACAGCGTATTCTTTCGATTTTACAAGAGTCTGACTATGATTCTGCGTTGTCAGACCAGGAGATGTGTGATGAAGAAGATCACTTGAGTGAGCGTAGTAAAATAGTTCTCAAAAGGTACCAAGTGTGTCCAGCCAAGAAAGACCGTAATTCAAATTACACCTGCGAGAGTTGCAACAAACATATTTGTTTAGAACATATTGTACCTTTCTGTGCTGACTGACCAAACATAATGATTCAGAGTGATTAATTGTTTTTTTCTTCTACTGATAATTTAGTTTCCTACAAAAAAGTGCCATTAAAACATTAAGGCTGATTGTTAATTAATAATAGAATTACATTTAAGTAGAAGAGAAAGATTTTGTTGATATTTGTCGTGATTTTTTAAAGCTCTAATAAATATGATTAAAACATAACATAATACGATATTTGTGTATCATTTATTTACATAAATACCTAAAAAACTAAACACGAATAAAATATTAACTATTATTTATAAAATATTGGATAATTTGTTATCTAAAGAACGGGTCTGTGAGACCCACCCCAACGTCCGTGTAACACTTTTCCACCCCCATGACCCCGGGTTAAATAAATAGAAAAAAAAAAAAAAAACTATCTAAACAACTTACCAGCGCGCGCGCTCATTGGTCAAATCAAATAGCGCGCGCTTTCCTGGCTTCCTGTTACACACTTCCGTCCCTAATCACTTCCACATATTGCAGGAAAGCGAGAAGAAAAATGTTACACATCAAAAACAAAATTCTTTGTTACAGGCTAGACTGGAAACCTTTAATAGAGTCGAACGTCGCCTTAGGCGTTACTTCAGGCAAATGGTCGCGAGAGGAACAGTTACTGTGGGAGAGGCAGCGCGTGGCCGCCTGGGGCATAGCCTCGTACGAGCTACACCAGAGCACCGGCCGCATCATGTTCCCGTGCGCCTCCTCGCTGTTCGTGGCCGACGAGGGGCTCAGTCAGGTGAGACGGACATAATAATAATAATAATAATATTTATTGCATAATCAAGTGACAGCCATACAAGAATTACAATTAAAATCTACAATCTTTGATATTAATTAGATGAGATCGGTATTAGGTACATCTTATGGGCACTTTATAACAAAGTCAACATATAGGTATGAGATGTATTGTAGCCCTCGGCTATCATTAGACTGATTAGCCCTAACCTCTCGTACTAGTAAAAACTGTATCACGAGCGGTTAGTGTTCCTCGTCCTCAGAACAGCACAATACTTACAAGTCCTCACTCGAGGTGTGAATAGTGCGATGTACAAACATTTACATAGATTTTAGCAGGACTTACAAGCAGCTCTTCATAGCAATCAATCAATCTGCCTAGCCTTTTCCCAATTATGTTGGGGTCGGCTTCCAGTCTAACCGGATGCAGCTGAATACCAGTATTTCACATGGAGCGACTGCCTATCTGACCTCCACAACCCAGTTACTGGGTAATACGATACCCCTTGGTAAGACTGGTTGTCAGAATTTCGGGCTTCTGACGACCCGTAACGACTGTCAAAGATCCACGAATGACAGCCGGGACCAACGGCTTAACGTGCTTTCCGAGGCACGGAGTAGTCTTGGTATGAAAAGATGGTCACCCATCCACAGACCAACCCCGGAAAGCGTAGCTTAACCTGATGGATCGACCTGTGCAGCTCTTCTTATTTAGCCACGAGCCTATCAAAAATAGTATAGGATGGCCAATATCTGGTTGGCGCTAATGACAACTTTTATGTGCTTAAATACTTAATTTGGGTAAGTTACTGAGTGTCATTTGTGAAACTGACTTTTGTCTTTGACTTTGTTTATCTACCACAGTAAGCCACTTTTTTGACTGATGAGAGATTAAGATCGGGACTAGACGACGGCCAGTCTTCAGCTCTGATGAAGTCCGAAACGTTCACTTCCAACCAAGACTGCGTGGACCGAGCTTTATGACCCGGCGCCGAGTCTTGTTGGAAGGACCATACTTGGGTATTGAACATGGTATTGTTAAGGGGCTTAACTACCTTCTCAAGAATGGTATCTTGATACACTTGTGCCGATGTTTTGATACCTTTTTCACAAAAATATGGCTCAGTCACTCCTTCATAGCTAACACCCCACCAAACCATCACTGAAGTCGGATAATGCCCACGTTGCACTCTGTCGACTAATTGGGAAGCTTCCTTAGAGCTTTGAGCATAAATACGGTCATTTTGTTTGTTAAAATGTTGCTCAATTGTAAAGATTTTCTCATCCGTAAACAAACATTTTCTGTGACCTCCCTTTGCGTACCGCTTCAGTAGTTGGTCGATTTTACCACCCTATTCTTTTTAAAATTATCAGTTAAAAAATGATGAGTGCGTCTCTTATAGGCTGCAAGTCCTAAGTCATCTTTTAAAATACGCGACATGGTTCTGGGTGCTACGAGTATCTTCATCTCCCGAGATAAAATCTTTTGCTTTCGGACAGAATTTCTTCGAATTCTTTCCCTTGCTGCTTTGACCACCTTTTTCGTACGAACACTACGTGGACGGCCAGATCTTTTTCTGTCACAAACAGAGGAGGTCTCATTGTTATAACTGGCAGAGAGCGTTCATCTTACAGAAACGAACCATAAGGACAATAGTCAGAATTGCACAACCTGTATCCTGCAGAGATTACTTTAGAAAATTGGGAATATTAACAGTACCTAGCATATATATATTGGTCCTCTTAAGTCATTTTGCTAAGTATTTACATGAGTTTGAATCACAAGAGGAACGTGAGATTAGAGAAAGCACGCGAAGAAAAATTATTAAGCAACAAATAGCACCAAAACTAAATATAGTAGAGCATTGCTCGAAGTACCAAGCTGTAGAGATATTTAATAAGTTGCCTTCTGAGCTAAAGATCCTGATTTATAACACCTACTTGTTTAAAACAAAATTAAAAGCCTTTTTATTAGAAAAATGTCTTTATAATATTTCGGAACTAATGTCGAACAACAATAAATGATTTACATTCGAAATCTGTTTGACATTATACGAGTATTTTAAACCTGTTTGACATTATATTTTTAAACCTATGTGACATTATATTTTAAACCTGTTTTGACATTATACTTTTAAACCTGGGTGACATTATATTTTAAACCTGTTTGACATAACATTTTAAATCTGTGTTGACATTAAAAAACTTTTTTTAATCTGTTTTGACAATATACTTAAAACTGTGACATTCTATTATAACTATTTAGCACTATAAAAATAAAAAAATAAAATAAAAATAAGTTTATTGCACCTTAATATAAATATACATAGTTTACAATAAAAATAGGCCGTAAGGTAAGTAAAGTAACATAATATTATAGTTTCAGCCAATACCTAAGCTAAGATAACTTAATATCTTGTAATTATAGGTATCAGCGCCCACCCTCGATTATCATTATTGAATAGCCAATGTTGTTGTGCCTAGCATGTAGAATGAAGGACTGTTTAGGTGCAAAACTAAAATTAATATAAACAAGGAAAAGAAAAATTAAATAAAAAACAAAAAAAAACTGGTAAACGAAGTGTGTTGGTATGTGTAGGGTTCGTGTGAGCGTGCGCAAATTTGGGTGTACGTGTGAGGGTGTGTGTACTTGTGAGTGAAGGTGTGTGTGTGTGTGTTAGTGAGGGAGTAAAGGTGTGTGTGTGTATGTGTGTGTGTGTTTGTATGTATGTGTGTGTAGGGTGTGTGTGTGTGTATATGTGTGACAGAGGGAAACTTAGGACATTGAATTTTAAACAAGTACAATAACGCACTATAATTAAATGAATTTAGTTTATTCTTTTTATATTATCATTCATTTATACCAGATATTTTAATCTTAAATAAATAAACGATTTTAATATTTTTATTATACAAAGAAATTATACAATTACTCTAAGCAGTTTTTCAGTTTCATCGTAGGTTAGGGATAGAAGCCAAGTAGTCACATTTTGTTTGCACTCTCTTTTTGTCATGGAGAAAATTTTCAACTGTTTATTTGCAATGTTGAATAGTCTTGGGCCCAGGAACATGTTGAATTTTTGGGCAAAAGATGTTCTACAGGGTACTGATTTTAAAAGATCGAAACGTCTTCTCCTAGTAATTTCTTTATCAGTCAGGGCACTTAACTTGACACTGGAATGCTGTCTCATGATTAAGGCAAGTACAAAGAGTTTACGAACCGATAGTACCTCACATTCCCTGTACAGCTCAGTGGTAGAAAAATACCTAGGCTTAAAGTAACTTACTTTTAATAAGGCTCTTTGAGCTCTTTCAGCAATTAAATTATGCGTTTTAGCAGCACCACCCCAACATGCAATACAATAGGTTATAACCGCTTGACACAGGGAATAATAAACCATTTTCATAATATTAGCATTGGCTGATTTTCTTATTTGTTTAAATACATATATAAGTTTTCTTATTCTATTTGACAGATTAATTAATTGATTTTTAAAATTAAGATTTTTATCAAATATCAGTCCTAAATATTTAATAGATTCCACGGCAGATAGGGATGGACAAGAACAATTAATAGATTCACCATCACAGGTGTGACAGGTTAAACGATGTATCGTATGTATTGGTTCACCAGTGTTGCGAATATAGAATGGGATGTATTTGGTTTTCTCGGTATTAAGAGAAAGGTAATTTTGAGCAAGCCATTTTGTTACCATGTTAAAACCATGTTGAGCTTTTTGGAAGGTTTCACTCCAAGTATCACCATGGAATGTCAGGGTAGTATCATCTGCATACGCAATTATTTTGCAGTTTTCAATATTAAGTATTGTTAGATCATTGATATAAACTAGGAACAACGTTGGGCCTAGGATACTACCCTGTGGTACTCCATGGGAGACAGGTAAACCATCACTTGTATAATTGCCAATTTTTACCCTTTGTGTTCTTCCAGATAGATAATTAGATAGTAATTTGAGTTGATTTCCACGGATACCGAGATGATATAGCTTATTAATTAGGGTGGGAATAGAAACCGTGTCAAAAGCCTTCGCCAAATCGAGAAATATAGTGAGGCACTATACTTAAATATTACTTAAAATGTCAATTAATAATGTATAGTTCATTATATGTATGAGTAAGTTGCATGTATTATTCAACATAATGTAAATTGTTTTATGAATAAATGAAATGAATGAATGAAATGAAATGTACCTATTAATAGCCCGGTACACAAACATTTGACTAATACCAAGCGTATAGAGAGTTTTAAAAATTGCATTTGGCTCCATACCAACTTTGTGTAATGCAATCACAGCGATTCGGTTCTCTTTATCACCCCACTCCATTTTAATATCGCAAAATATTGTACAATGTATTGGCGCCAAAATTAGAAAACTCAATGAACAATCGTATAAAAATGACAGATTCCAAATTCAAATGTAATATCTTTCTTATTTTTAATTGTAACAGTATTTATGGCCAGACTAAGTACATATTTGTTACGGCCGCGAATCATACTTAATACTGACTTGTAAATTGCAAAAAACGTAAGAAAATTTGAATTTCGCGGGCTACCCTGACGCTTCCCGCTTAAAAAAAAGTAAAAACCTACTTCAAAACCAAAAACGAATAAAACAACTTTCGTAAAAAAAAACTTAACAGCTTCTGAAGTCGTCGTCTTCAATTCTTCAATGCACCTTAGCTTGGCACCGACTTCAGAAGCTGTTCAGTTTTTTTTTGATGAAAGTTGTTTTATTCGTTTTAGGTTTTGCAGTCGGTTTTTACTTTTTTTTAAGTAATTACTTGTCTCTTTGTGAAAAGAAGAATCATCAAAATCCGCTTAGAATTGCCGGAAATACAGTAGATTTATACATATAACTTCGTACATGAGAATAATTACCTAATGTATTATATACTAAAACCTTCCTGAAAGTATATAGATCACGTTAGTGAAAGAATCATCAAAATTGGTTCATTAGTTTTTGAGAAAACCGCATATTCGGTTCAAATACAAAACTTCCTTTTTTGAAGTCGGTTAGAAAAAAACTAGCAAAAAGTATTTTGGTACTCTTGAAATACATATTTACTAACCAAAATAATTCTCCTTACTTCTAGTCGCCCCCCCTAGTGCCCCGCTCGCTGAGCACGGGCGGCGGGGCCCCGCTGACGCCGGCCATGTGCCCACGGGCCCCCGAGCTGGTGGCGCACGCCGCGCGTGGCGACATCTGGCTCGCGGGCGGCCAGTTACGAAGACCTACACGTCTGACGTACGCTTGCAAGGGACATGAGCCTGATCGGTGAGTTTTATTTAAAAATTCTAGTCTGTTTTTTACACCCGTATTTAAAAACAAGCAATTAATTGCTGCTAAGTAATTTCTTAGTGAAGTCATTACTTGAGGATAGAATTCTGCATTATAAAATCTAATTCTATAGTCGAGTAATGTACGTTACTTACTTGAGTAAATGCTGAGTAAGAATCAACGTTCCATTGCAAAATCAAACGCAAAATGGTCGACTTCTTCAATTCTTAAGTAAAGAAAATGGTGACTATTACTTGGCTAAGAATTCTAACCTTTGACAGTTCTAATTTCAAGCAAATTAAACTATAGAATAAAAATCGTTACTTGAGTAATTACTTTTACTTGTTTATAATACAGGTGTTACACCCGTGTAGAATTGAGAACTCAACTATTTTATTTTGTAATGGAACGTTGATTTTTACTCATGTAAGTAACGTAATTACCTACTCGATTATAGAATAAGATTTTCTAAAGTAATGACTTCACTAAGAAGTTACTTAGCAGCAAGTACCAATACCAAGGAGCAATTTACCAGCTAGGTGCTAGAGTTTCTCTGAGAGATTTTTCTAAACATATTGGTATTTTCATGGTGGCATCACAATTTATCTTCGCCAACATCTTATATATTAGACAAAATACATTTATACACTAAAAACAGTGATATCCACAATGTTAACACCAGAAATAAGGACAAATTACGTGCTCCGTTTCACCGGCTTCATAAGATTCATAACTCATTTGTTGGGCTTGGTATATCCTTTTATAACAAGTTACCCTCTTCTAGATTATTAGATTTGCTAACCCTCTTCTAGATTTGCCCTTCAATGCGTTTAAAGCTAAAGTAAAATCTAACCTTTGTTCGAAGGCATACTATTCTATCAACTACTACTTAAACGATAAGAATAGTTGGTTGCTGTGTTTAACTCAAGACAATGTTTATGTTCTTTCTCCAGAATTAGCTTATCTTCTGACAGGTTATATGAGTTCATATAATTATTTATTTTCTTTGACTGTAAAAGTCAATTTATTTTAATTTTATTTTTATTTATCATTGACATAATCTACTCATTACAATGTTTTTTTATGAGTGGTATTGCAATATGTGGTTAGCTAGTGACCTAGACAATTGATCATATTATTCTGGCCTGAGCAACCGGCAGCAAGTTCGTCATGCTCCCTTAGATGTCACTGCTTGCGGTAGCGTCGGGGGTCGGGTTGTCTCCTTCCCTCAAATATGGCGAGGTGGGTGATGGCTGATCTTTGCGTTATGCTCGTGAACGGGTGCTGCTTGTGGTGACTGGTCGTCTTGCTGACCTTGGTTTTGTTTTTTTATTAGTAATTAACTTTGTTTAACTTTGTCATCTATGGTCCTAGTTCATCATTTGTGACTTCGAGTTTCAGCTTCATATACAATCTTCATATATGTAAGTGGGCACATCCTTTATTACTGGAGGCCCTTATTTAGGAATAAAGTTATTTCTGCTTGAGTATAGTTTTCGATTTTTTTTTTTTGGCCTGGCTTTTTCCCAACTATGTTAGGGTCGATCTCCAGTGTAACCGGGCGCAGCTGAATACCAGTAATTTACATGGAGCGACTGCCTATTTCACCTCCGTTAGACTGGAAGCCAACCAACATAGTTGGGAAAAGGCTAGGCAGATGATGAGTGAAGAAAGTACGCGCTGAGTTCAAGCAGAAGCATGGAACCAACTACCTAACAGAGAGGCTCTTGGCTATGAGACCATTGGTTGTTACAAACCACAACTAACACAAAAGTTCGCTAAGTCTAGTAAGCGTTTCATACGAATATAAACCTTGTTGTTTTGCCAATAATGTTCATATTTGTATTCTATAAAAATAATGCTCAAAAACAAGGCAGATGTGAGTGGAAACGCCGGGAGGAGCCGCGCAAGGAGGACATATGGGTACCTTATGGGTGATGTTATTCAGAAAGGTCAGGTGCGTAGTACTCGCGACCGGCGTGCGTGTGTGACCAGATGTATGAACGTAAACTGTTTAAATTGTTTAAAAAATACAGTGATATCCACAATATAAATACTAGGAACAAACACAAATTTGTTGTACCTCCAACAAGGCTCAAGAAAATAGGTGGGTCATTCAGGTGTCAATGTATACGCTTTTATAATAAACTTCCAAGCCACGTTCAAGATCTGAGTCTTAATAAATTCAAATCATTCATTAAACGCAAGTTGTGTCAGAAAGCTTTTTATACCGTTAAAGATTATATTGAGGACAAAAAGGCTTGGGATTGAACTGCTCCAATTTTATTTTATATTATTTTTATTTTTGCATACTGAATGTTGACATTAATATTTACTTTGTAAGTATTATATTATTTTACTTTATTGTGAATGTGAAGACTATGTAGGTCATTGCTTTTTTTTTTTTGTTTGTTTTATTTTTTCTCTCAGTTATTTTTAATCATGGTCTGGCAGTTTGAGTAATCTATGCGGCCTACCCCAATGTCCTTTCTTTGGTATTGTTCGTCGAATCGTTGAGCTCCTTAAGTTCTGAGTTGAGCTGCGCGATTACTGACAAATGCGTGCACTGACTGGACAGGTCCTCTCAATCTGTGTGGTTCTTTCCTCAAAAGACCATTTCAGACACCAATCTACATGGTCTTCACATGAAGTGACCAAGATTATGTCTGGACTTTATAAGAGACTGTGACCTCTGAGTTTGTTTCGGCCTTTCTTCTCAGAGTAGTCAGATAGGAAACGCCGACCTCATCTAGTTTAAAAAAAAATATTGACTTGTAAAAGTGTTTGTACAAACCTACTTACAGAAATAAAAAATCATTTATCATTTATCATAAACGAGGCGAAAGGAGTATGTAAGGATCGTAGCAGGTGGCGTTCTGTAGTTTCTGACTACCCCTATGGGAAGACGGCGTTAGTTTGTGTATGTTTGTATTGCTCAAAATCAATGATATTTGTCTTCGCAGGTTAGCAGACGACCCTCGCCAAGCTGGCGTGCCCTGCTACGTGACGCAGGAGGAATTCTCTAGGTACACCGGATTCTGGTGGCAACCACAAGCTGACGGTGAGTTTACACCCAATTTTATAAACTCAGCGGTCTGCCCAATGTGTTTAAATCTCAATATAAATAAAAATGAGTAAAATAAAAACACCACACTGCGCTCCAAAACAGGGATCCTTGACGTAGGCAAAAAGACTCCCAAGCTAAAATGAGATTGAGCGGGTCATGGTGGGTGTCTGAGGATGGATGGCGCCGCCGTCCATCCTCAGGCCGGCCTAGGAAGAGGTGGCGAGACGACCTAGACGCGTACTGCAAAGGTTGGATCGAGGTGGCCGTGGAAAAGGATGCATGGAAGGATTTGGGGATGCCTTTGCTCAGTGTAGGCTAACATTAAAAAAAAACTGATATTCATCACCATTCTCCTGCCCTTATCCCAATTTATTTAGGGTCGGCGCAACATGTCTTTTTCTTCCATACTTCTCTATTAGTCGTCATCTCGGTAGTCACTCCCTTTCTGGCCATATCATCTTTCACACAGTCCATCCATCGTTTCTTTGGTCTTCCCTTACTCGTATAGCCCTCCACGTTCATACTCAACACTTTCCTGACGACATTTTCCTCATTCCTCCGCATCACAACCGATTTCCACACAACTTTTCAGTCACCCGGTGTCACTTTCAGACTTCCTCTTATATACTCATTTCTTATTCTATCCATTGATTATTTACCGCGACGAGATTTCATCGCGCACTGGATTTTCAACGCACTGCTTAGCGCTGACAGTTGAAATTGCTACAGTGTGCGTCTAAGAGGTAGTTTGTCTTGGGGAAAGTTTTGATTATGGATGGCTGTAAGAGAAGGGAAAGACCAAAGAACCAATGGATGGACTGTGTGAAAGATGATATGTCACAGAAATTCATATATGTACCAAATTTCAACTAAATCAGTCCATTAGATTCGGATCAAATTAGCTGTGACAGATGGACAGACAGACACCCGAGTGATCCTATAAGGGTTCCGTTTTTTCCTTTTGAGGTACGGAACCCTAAAAATCAGCAATGGGTGTTGAAAAACTTGACGCGTGAAATCAGCTGCTCACTTTCTGCCTAGCTACAGAGTTCATCGAACTCACCGCATACCTATTACCTAGCCCTCCCAACCAGTAACTGATGCTCCGATTTGTGCACAAAAACACAAACAAATCAGGATATACTGAATTCACCCCATCAGTCTGCGGAGGGCGGTCCCTTACACTTTGTATAGTGCTAGGACTTCCCTGGACAAGCTCCTTCACAAAGAGCTTTTACTATAAGTAATCATTAATGTTTCATTTTGTTACAGATGACGTATTCAGGATAGTATACGAAGAGGTTGACGAGAGCGAAGTGAAGATCTACAGCTTCCCTTCCTCTCAGAGCAGCAGCGGCGAAGTTGAGGAGTTCAGGTTAGTAGAACGAAGTTCTTAAACGCGGCTTGCGTTACGTGTTGACTTGAGTAGGGCTTGTGGCTAAGTAATAACAGCTGCACGGGTCGATCGGTCCGGTTAAGCTAGCTACGCTTGCCGAGGTTGGTCCGTGGATGGATCTTTATATACCAAGTCCTCTCCGTGCTTTGAAAAGCATGTTAAGCCGTTGGTTCCGGCTGTCATTCGTGGATCTTTGACAGTCGTTACGGGTCGTCAGAAGCCCGAAAGTTGGACAACCAGTCTTACCAAGGGTATCGTAGTATTGTATCAGCGACCCCAACATAGTTGGGAAAATGCTAGGCAATTGACTGGTAGAAAAAGCGTTATGCCCGAAAAAGTCAGTTTCAAGGTCTCAAGTTTCAAGTGTCAAAAGTTTTTGCTCTTGCTTTTAGCTACGTGTACGTGTATAGCTTCTAATACTTATACTAGATGGCTCTGTATTAATACATAATATACTACGTGACCAAAACAATTAGGCGCATAACAGCTAGCTTCAGGTTTGGTCCCATAGTAAAAGTTGTTCATAATGGTGAGTACAATGACCCCGAAAGAGATTTCGTGTAGAATAGATAGACCTTATATAAGATTGTGCATTGTTTAGTTGATGTCAATACACATAATATATCCCTCTTTTCTAGATTTCCTCGCGCCGGCACTCCGAATGCGAAGTCCTCCCTGAAGATGGTGACGTTCAGGCTACAGAAGGCGGCTCCCATCACCGTGCTCGATTACTACCAGGAGGGTGCGGCTGAACATTGTAATTATTCATTATTAAAATATTTTATTTTGGCTAAGTACAGATACCATACAACTTGGAGTAGATTATATAAAGCCAAAAATCCGAAGCAAGTTTTTCATCAAATGCGCGACCGCATTTTTTCGAGCTCGTGGATTGACTGTGTGTTACTGTACATAAGCAAATGAGATGAAAAGTATATAATAATAATATCCTGGGACATTATTCACACACGGTCATCTGATCCCAAACTAAGCAGAGCTTGTACTATGGAAACCAGATAACTGATATACTACATACACTACTTTTCTTTTTGTAAATACATACTTATATAGATAATTACACCCAGACTCAGAACAAACAGACATGTTCATGCACACAAATGTTTGTCCTGGATGGGAATCGAACCCACGACCTGCGACATGATAGGCGGTATCTTAACCAACCACGCCAGCTGGCCTATCAATATAATAATCATCGATATAATATGTATATAATCTCTTAAATAGTAGTTTAGTTCATAGCAGCCTCGGAATTTTGAAATATTTATGGAATAGCTATAAAAAATACCATTCAGAACTATGAAACTACTAAAAACGCTCAGAATTAACTGTAAATTTCTCCTTAGAACATTAATATTACTACGTAAAATTTATACCAGAATAAATGGCAGTTCATAAGAAATTAAAATTTCATAATTTAAACAAAAATAAATAAATCGTAAGACTCAAAATAAACGTAATTACAACTGGCTTATTGCTACATAATGTGATGCGTCGCCATGCTTCAATATCGGTTGTAAAAAGACACTTTTCGAAGCCGAAAGCCTATATTCTACCCATTATTTGCATCATTTTTTTAGGGTTCCGTACCCAAATGGTAAAAGGGGACCGTATTACTAAGACTCCGCTGTCCGTCTGTCACCAGGCACAGATGATGTATTTCTGTTGCCGCTATAACAACAAATACTAAAAAACAGAATAAAATAAATATTTAAGGGGGCTCCCATACAACAAACGTGTTTTTTTTTTGCCGTTTTTATAGATAATCGTACGGAACCCTTCGTGCGCGAGACCGACTACCACTTAGCCGGTTTTTTTTTCCACTAGGCCATACTTGGGAATTCACTGGTTCTGGAGATATTGAAGGCCAAAGTCGCAATAGGGATGATGACTAAAAAATGTTTTTTTGTCCGTCATGTAGATTATTAAAATATATTGGACACGTATTTTTTCTTTTTCTTCGTAATCAAAAGATTACGGCGATACATTGAGTTAAAATGTGGCATGACGTCACGTCTTGGTAGATTTTATACGTAGAAGTGACGTAGCAAGCCCCCACTCCCGAACTTTAATGCGAGTTATCTAAGTCATTTTTTATTAATATGATAAAGCAAAAAATACGTGTCTAATATTTTTTTATTATCTGACTGACGGACTAAATAGAATTTCTTTTTTTTTACCCAGGCATCATCCCTATTTTGATTACTTTTTTTACGAAAATGAATTCCAAGTGTTATTACTAAACTTTTTCCAAACAAACATTACCTAAATTTTCGATTTTTCTTTACAAATTACGCATTTGAAGTTACAAAAGCACACAACCTAGGCTCGCGTTACGTTGCACGCAAATAAAAAATAGCTGTTTTTTTTATACCTAAAAATAAAAGGGATTAAATATAATGATCACCATAAAATACTTTGATACCCTAAGCTTTTTGCACTTCAAATTGTATTCAAACACCAAATGTAGTAAATGATCACCAAATCTTAACGAGCGAATTATTGCGTTAGGTTAGGTTTTTTTTTTTATATTTGTTTGATTTGCTTTTAAGAGGATTGTGAAGCTGTAAATTTTCATACAAAAAGAGATAACGTTTTTCTCCCCGTAAACATAGTCTAATTTTCATAATTTTTGGAAATGTTGTAGGTATAATGAAAAACTAGGTCCGTACGTTTTTATTATAAAGCAATATTGTGTACAATATAAGTTATTAGCATCTAAATATCTATATTTTTGACATAAAAACATCCTCGAGCATTTTTATTTTTTTAAATTAAATTTAATTTAATTACTAAAAACGAAAAACGTACAGACCTAGATTAAAGTGTAGTGAATGTAATGAGATTAAAATTGTCTCATTTTGTAATGGTTTAGGGGAGTAAAAACGTTATTGCCCGAAACAATATTTATGTAAATAATTGTATGAAATGTAGGCAATTGCCTCTAAAAATCGCGCCGCGTATCGGCACTTCACAATCCTTTTAATGTTCTTTCTAGGTTAGGTTAGGTTAGGTTAATAATGATTAGTTTGTAGTCTAGGATAGCAAGATGTTAAACATTTTGTTTATAATTTCACAATAAAATGGAGTTTTAACTTTGGTGATCATTTACTATTTTTGGCAGTATTTTACTTTATTTGGTGGTAAGTTAAACATAAGCCAAAATAAAAGTCGATTCCCAGCTATAATATTTACGCAAAGCTATTTAGTTAGACGTACAGTATGCGTACTTGATGGCTTTGTGTTGTCTTTTAACACCCTGTATAACGCAATTTTGTGATAGACCTCTTAATACCCTCCTCCTTTTCTTATTGTGGCTATCAGCTGGTGAATCAACAAATGGCTGTATGGAGGTAACAGACATCCGGTGGTACGAGCTGCGCCAGCCGCTGAAGGACAGCTTCCCGTGGTTCGAGTACCTCGCGAGGGTCGGTTGGACGCCGGACGGACAGTAGTGAGTATACCAGCATCAGAAACAAAGAAAATATATTAATTTGCACTAAACATGACTCATGATAAGAGGCAGGGGGCCGCCTACAACGCAGGCACAGTCCGGGTTGGTAGATGTCACATGTCTTCGAATTTTCAACCGACTTCAAAAAGGAGGACTTTAAAAAAAAAACTTCAGTTAAAAAAAAGCACGTTTCTTGTTTGGAGTCCCTTTAATATTTAACCGACTTCCAAAGGAGGTTCTCAATTCGTCTGTATGGTTTTTTTTTTTTTGTATGTTTGTTACGCGATTACTCAAAGACGGATGGACCGATTTGGAAAATTCTTTTTTTGTTTGAAAGGGTATACTTCCGAGGTGGTACCATATAAATTTTATTAACTTTGCTTTGGTAGAGTTGGCTTCAATAATGCGTATATATCCCACATATTTTATGTGGATGATGTAATGATGTTTTAATAACTTCCTATCACTGTTATTTACATGGCTATATCTACAATTATTGTGCTCAATTATGTATTCGAATTTGTGTGGGGTAGGTTCCACAACTAAAAAGTGCAAAATAAAAACTGTTTAGCAAAAAATAAAACCGACTTCCAAAACAAAACACTACAAAGTGAAAAATAACTTTAATTTCGGAAGTCGGTGGCAAAAAAACGAAAATACAAAACCAAAGACATCGATTTCCGAAATTAAAGTTATTTTTCACTTTGTAGTGTTTTGTTTTGGAAGTCGGTTTTATTTTTTGCTAAAAAGTTTTTTGGTTCTGGGACTTGCCGGTTTCCTCACGATGTTTTCCTTCACCGTTTTGCTTCCCTCTTATAGAGAGGAGGTATGTGTCCCTGTAGAGGGAACATTATAATATATGGATGATTATGACTCGATAAAAAAAAACCGGCCGAGTGCGGGTCGGACCATGCACGATAATAATAATAATAATAATATCTTGGGACATTTCACACACGGTCATCTAATCCCAAACTAAGCAGAGCTTGTACTATGGAAACCAGATAACTGATATACTACATATACTTTTTTTTTTTTTGTAAATACATACTTATATACTTAGATAATTACACCCAGACTTATATAGATAATTACAGACAGACATGTTCATGCACACAAATGTTTGTCCTGGATGGGAATCGAACCCACGACCAGCGACATGATAGGCGGTATCTTAACCAACCACGCCAGCTGGCCTGTCACGATGAAGCGTTCCGTAGTTGGGATGGAATTTATCTCAAGAACGAACTTAAGTTTGTTTTGTTGAAAAATGTTCTCCCATTCTCCAACTGCAAATGTAAGTTTGTAATCGCAATAAAAAAAAAAATTATTTGACAAAAGTACAAATTAACGATTTTCGAATTTTTCTTCTTTACTAGTGTTGTGAGATCTTGCTTCTTGCCAATGTTTATGATTCTAGGTCAACGGGAAGTATCTTAAAGGTTTCGATTTATTTGCGAGTACCAAAATATGTCGCATTAATGGTTGTATATTTTTATTGCGTTGACTTAGAAGCTTGGTTTTTTAGAGCTTATTTCAACTGGAGACCACGCGTTCCTGAGAAAAATTCTCTTGACAGACAGACAGACGGACAACGAATCCTATAAAGGGTACCGTTTTTTCCTTTTGAGGTACGGAACCCTAAAAACAAAAAAAACAAAAACAAAAAAACAAAAACAAAAACAAGATGTAGTAAAGTATGCGTCACATGCACTAAAAGCACGACATATCTAAGCGTGAAAAATAACAAATTTTTAAGACTATTTAAAGTCTGTGTTAGACAAAGATTGAAAGCGTGGGACTTCATGTCTACTGATTTTATTTATTTTTCTCAAATGGTTTTAATCTATAGAGGGGCTCGTGGCTAAGTAATAACAGCCGCACGGATCGATCAATCAGGTTAAGTTACACTTGCCGCGGTCGCTCCGTGGATTGGTGACCATCTTTATATACCGAGATCCCTCCTTGCCTCGGAAAACACGTTAAGCCGTTGGTCCCGGCTGTCATTCGTGTATCTTTTTTTGTTTGAAAATTCTGACAATCAGTCTTACCAAGGAGTATTGTATTACCCAGTAACTGGGTTGTGGAGTTCAGATAGGCAGTCGCTCCATGTAAAATACTGGTATTCAGCTGCACCCGGTTAGACTGAAAGGCGACCACACCATAGTTGCGAAAAAGCTCAGCAGATGTGTGGTGATATTTCTGTAACATCTTTAAAATTTTGATAATAGTCAAATACCTTATTAATTTATCACCAACATAATATTAGGTTGGGGAAAAAGTCTTTTCGCATTATAGTATGTATGAACTTGTAATAAAATCTCTTTGGCTATACTATTTGTATCTGGCTGGTTTTGGTATCATTGAAAGTTTAAATTTTAAAAAACATAATTCCAAATTCAAATTAGGAAAATGTGTGATTTTCATTTGTTTTTCGTACCGTCAAGATGAGTGAATCTAATGAAGAAATTCGATACATTTTAAAATTTTACTACAAAAAAAGTAAAAATGCAACGCAAGCCGCGAAAAAAATTTGCGATGTTTATGGACCTAGTGTAGTGTCTGTGAGAGTAGCACAAATTTGGTTTAAGCGTTTTCAATCCGGAAATTTTGATGTCAAAGATGCACGTCGCTCTGGTCGCCCTATTACGGATAAAATGGATGCCATTTTTGAAAAAGTGGAGCAAGATCGGCATATCAGTAGTTACGACGTAGCTGAAGAACTGGAAATTGACCACAAAATAGTTTTGGCGCATTTGAAAAAAAACTGGGTACACAAAAAAGCTCGACATCTGGGTACCTCACGAGCTCACTGAAAGAAACCTAATGAACCGTGTACTCATTTGTGATTCTTTATTACGACGTAATGAAACCGAACCATTTTTGAAGAAGCTGATAACTGGTGATGAAAAGTGGATCACGTATGACAAGAACGTGCGAAAAAGGTCGTGATCAAAGGCCGGTCAGGCTTCACAGACTGTGTCAAAACCCGGGTTGACTCGCAACAAGGTGATGCTGTGTATGTGGTGGGATTGGAAGGGCATTATTCATTATGAGCTGTTACCACCAGGCAGGACCATCGATTCTGAACTCTACCACGAACAACTGATGAGATTAAAGCAAGAAGTTGAGAGAAAGCGGCCGGAATTAATCAACAGAAGGGGTGTGGTTTTTCATCATGATAACGCTAGACCTCACACATCTTTAGCCACTCAGCAAAAATTAAGAGAGTTTGGCTGGGAGGTGTTAATGCATCCGCCGTATAGTCCTGACCTTGCAGCTTCAGATTTCCACCTGTTTCAGTCTCTTCAGAATTCTTTAGGCAGTGTCAGGTTAACATCACGAGAGGACTACCAAAACCACTTGTCGCGGTATTTTGACCAGAAGTCCCAAAATTTCTATAGCAATGGGATCATGTCCCTACCTACAAGATGGCAAAAAGTTATCGAACAAATTGGTACCTACATACTTTAGTTAAATGTAAATAAACTATATTAAAAAATGATTTGAATTTTCTTAAAAAATGCAAAGAAACTTTTTCCCCAACCTATTATATTGTATTAGCATAGCAGTGACATAAAAAAAGTCAAAAACGCAGTTTAACCGCCTAAAGATTCACCGCGGAAGCTGGACTAGATGCAACCTGGCGGCGACGTCGTAAAAGGAGCCCATCCATAATTATATAACCCGTCTCTCCACTATTCCAATGCTTGCTATAGGGTGCATACTCGGTAGGCTCTTTATCCCCTCCATATCCTAAGGGACCTACCATTATCGCGCCCCCCGGTCGACGCCTTGATATGCAATGGTCTCAGTTGCACCATGTAACATGAGGCAACAGGGGCTAGTGTGAATCTTTGGGTTCATTCGAATAATCGAGTCTGGTCAAACCACGCTGGGGTCGGTGCATTTCATTCATTCAACTTATACTATATTTTGTTTGTCCTCAGCGTATGGGTACAACTATTGGACCGCAAACAGCAACGTTTAGAGCTGGTGCTAATCCCGCTGACACAGTTCACAACACCTTCGTATTATGAACAAGCGGACGCCGGCATTTGTGCCGGGGTCGATCACAACGCGTCTAGGAGTGAACAGGTAACAGCCAACTATAGAACGCCACCTGCTACGATCCTTACATACTCCGTTTGCTTCGTTTACGTTCATACGATATGATGCTATATACATGACATAGAGCGAGAACGTAGGGCGTTGTCTGTAAGGGCGAATATGATGGCCCGCAGGTTTGCTAGTTGTACCACTGAAGTGAAAGCAACATTGTTCAGAGCATACTGTATAGTCATGTATTGTATGGATGCTTTTACCTTTGGACATTGATTATAATAAAAAAAACTGGCAATACTAAAAATATAATATTGCAACACTGTGGTGGCATTTTTATATTCTAGCAACACCAGTGAGTGGCGTGACGCTATCGGTGTTGTGTACAGTGTGAGGCCATTTTGGAGATAGTCTGAAATGTCCATAGGTACAATACATGACCCTACATCTTTCTAAATGATAAGTCTGTGGGTCTCATACACGCGCGGACGGTACAATGCCTTGCGAATAATGCATTCAGGGTGCTGATGGGGCTGCCCCGCTTCTGCGGCGCGTCAGGTATGTTCGACGAGTCGCAAGTAGACGGTTTTTATTCTACTAGGCGAAAGCGATGCATATCCCTGGTGCGCAGGGTTCGGGCTAGCTCTAGCGGCATCCTGAACCATTGCTGTACAGTTCACATACTGAGCAATCGAAGTCTGTAATCTTGTTTGTTTATTTACTTTACTTTTTAATTGTATCTGCTTTTGTTTTATTTTATTTGTTTTTTATTTGAGATGGGTTTGCTCTTGACTGTAGTCTAGGTCAGAGGTGACAGAGATAAAGTCGACGATGGAATGAGCTTACTCAGAAGAAGCCTGTTCACTCTAAAGAGATTAGGGTTGTATGCGCTCGGGAAGTCAGACGCAGATAGTGAGTTTCAGTCTTTTGCCGTGCGCATTATGAAGGATGTTTGGAAGCGCTTAGTGCGATTTGGTGGAATGGCAACTAGGTATGGTTGGTAACTGGCAGTGCGTCTAGATGTTCGATGGTAGAAGGGGGCCGGTGGAATGAGGTCGTGGAGTTCTTGAGCCCACTAACCGAAGTACAGTCCATAGAAGACCGACAAGCAGGCAACCTTGCGGCGATGAGCCAAGCTGTGAAGCTTGACATCCACCAGTTTTACGTCGCCAATGAGCCTCTTAGCTCTGCGTTCTACTCAGTCAAGCGCAGCAAGTTGGTATTTATTTGAACTATCCCAAAGGTGGCTGCAATATTCCATGCAGGATCTGAAAAGTAGGAGTTTGGTCGACACGACTCCTTTTAGCGGTGAAAAGACACGCCTGTGCTTTGGTGGCGTAAAAAGAGACCAGATTATCATCACCCCACTGGGAGACAAGGCTTAAGGTCAAATCTGTCCGCTCTACCATGTCCTCTCTCAAAGAACGAACTTCATCGCCGCTGGTTTTCGCACTGAACAAGTATCTCTCCGAAACAGTACTGTCATCCGCGTACCCAACAATACCATGTATACGATCCTTTGTTGGTCGAAATAAACGTTTATTATTAAATATTATTATTATACATCGGGTCACACACGCACGCCGGTTGCGAGTACTACGCACCTGACCTCCCTGTTGAACATCACCAATAAGGTCACCACAAAAGAACCTTGGTGCTTTGTACATCTGCATTTTATAGTCCCCATCTGCCTAGCCTTTTCCCTTCTATATTGGGGCCGGCTTCTAACCGGAGTCTAACCGGATGTAGCTGAATACCACTATTTTACATGGAGCGACTGCCTATCTGACCCCCACAACCCAGTAACTGGGTAATACGAGTACGATACTCCTTGGTAAGACTGGTTGTTAGACTTTCGGTGTTCTGACGACCCGTAACGACTGTCAAAGATCTACGAATGACAGCCGGGACCAACGGCTTAACGTGCTTTTCGAAGCACGGAGGAGTCTTGGTATGTAAATATAGTCACCCATTCACGGACCAACCTCGGCAATTGTAGCTCAACCTGATCAATTGACCCGTGCGGCTACTATTACTTAGCCACGACCCCACAACGTCAGCTAGAATATTCTAAACTATAAACCATAATTTCTTTCCTTACAGCCAATCCAAGACATACAAATTCTAGTCTCAGAAACAGCGCCAGACGCGTGGATCAACGTGCACGATATACTGTACTTCTTACCCTCTAGCGGTACAGAGATGAACTTCATCTGGGCGAGCGAGGAGAGCGGCCATCTGCATTTATATCTAGTTACTTGTGCGCTCATACAGAAGAGCAACGCGCAGAATCGATGTGAGTATGAAAAAAAGTTTTGGTAGAAAATGGTAGAAATACTAAAGTGATGGTAGAAATACTAAGTGATGGTAGAATGTGGTCGATGAATAAGTAAGTTGTTATTTGGTTGTAAATTACTGTATTTTTGAGAAACTACAGTGCAGCCGAAATATCTTGGCAAATGGTGACATAAGGCGAGTGTGAGTGAGAGAACATGCGCGAAAGTTCGTAGTGCCTATGTTCAGACTTGCCGAGATATTTCGTGTACCGTCTATTAGAAATAAAAAAATCAGGTGTCAATTTAGTCGAGTTATATGAACATAATTTATGGAGCAAATGATTTTTTTTTTTTTTTGCTATCTCAGGGCCATTCCTGAAATAGCGAAAAAATCTGTCGCTCCATGAATTGAACAACTTTTACTAAGGGACCAATTTCATAGTAAAAGTTAATATTAGCCATATTATTGATGACTACAATGACCCCTTAAAAGGTTTTCAGCTATTTCAATTACATTTACACTCTTATTATCAAGAGGAAAGATTTTTTTTGTTTGTTTGTTTGTACTGAATAAGCTACCAAACTACTGGACTGATTTTAACCATTTTTTCATCAATAGAAAGCTAAATTATCAGGAAGTAACATAGGCTATAATTTATTTTTAAAAAATTAGAGATCCTTCAGAGAATTGCAATATTGCAATAATGAGAAAAACATTAAATTAAAAAAAACAAAATAGCAAAATTTTGTCTATAAAAGCTCAGACGCGTCGGAAAGAAATACCTCTGTAACCTTACAAAGAGTACTAGGATTGCATTAATTCCAGAGAGTAGGTATATCAATTCAAGACACGACACTTGCACAATTTCTGAGTAGTAACCTAACAAAAAGTACTAGGATTGCATGAATTCCAGAGAGTAGGTATATCAATTCAAGACACGGCACTTGCACAATTTCTGAGCAGTAACCTAACAAAAAGTACTAGGATTGCATGAATTCCAGAGAGTAGGCATATCAATTCAAGACACGACACTTGCACAATTTCTGAGCAGTAACCTTACAAAAAGTACTAGGCTAGCATGAATTAACGATAATATTTGAATCATTATTATTATGGTTCTAATAGGATTTAGATGAAATTTGGTACACAGTTTATACCATGGATTAACACGCGCTTTTTATCCCGATAGTACGTTACCACGCGAACGAAGCCGCTGGCAAAAGCTAGTCTTGTTTATGCTTCGGGTAAAAAAATGGTAGAAAGAGGTCTATGACCTAGTAGTAATTTGATTGAAATTACTGTTTATGAAGAAAGTAATAGAAATTCAATATTTACTTTTTTATGTTACCGCAACGGCGAAGCGCCATGGTAGACCGCGAAATTTACATTTTGTTACGTTTTTTGCAATTTGCAAGTCAGTATTAGGTTGTATGTTGATTAAAGTATGATTCGTGGTAACAAGTATGTATTTACAGAATTGTAATCATTAGAATCAGTAATACAACTCCTTAAGTTAGTATAATCCTCAGATGTCAAGAATTCATGAAATTAATAGTCATTCAATAGGATTACCTAGTCTTAATGAGCTGTATTGATGACTTTAATGATTATAATTCTGTAAATACATACTTGTTACGACTGCGAATCATATTTTGATCAACATACAACGTAATACTGACTCGTAAATTGCAAAAAACGTAAGAAAATTTTAATTTCGCGGGCTACCCTGACGCTATCGCCTTAACAACTTTTAAAATTAAATTCTCCAATTTGTCCACAGCCGTAATAGAAATGATAACAGAAGACGAAAGCAACGCCGTAGGACCCAACATTATTAGTAAAGAGCCTATCACAGCGGGCGAGTGGGAAGTCATGGCGAGAAAGATATGGGTGAGTGTACTGTGAAAATCATGGCAAAAATAAGATATAATACATGTAGTCTCCGAAGGGTTAGACAGAGCTGTACCTATAGTACACCCACATTTCGCCAGGTATGTTCAAGTCCCATGTAATAAGGGACGAGCCTATTGCCATCGACCGGGCACAATCCCAGACTCCGGCAGGCTTATTACATATCTTGCAGAAGCCTAGCGATAGCAAAATTTGCGCAATAATTGCTTTTCAAACGCTTGGCAATCGCAAATCAGTATGACGTATCGCTGATACATAATACCGATGTTTTTATTATTTTTTATTCAATTCAATTCAATTATTGCATCAAATAAGCCAGATCTCGCATTTCCAATAATATTACTTACATACATACCTTCGTATCGAATTGATAACTCCTTTTTTTGAAGTCGTTAAAAATTCCACTATTATTTACTATGTTTAACCATTGAGTTAAATACGGATCAAAAAACCGGCCCTAAGTAAAAGATAATTTAAACAAAAAAAATGTTTATAAGCTTTCATAGGTCTTTAGTTTTTTGCGTGGGCCGCCTGTACGTATATTTTACCATGCCATTATTTCGATTCGTAGGCAGTTATGTTACCTACTAGCGCGCGCGTTGTGAAGACTCGAAAACGTCATTGTGTTTAGTCCGCGTCAAGCAAAGGCGTAATAATAATACAACACGACCCTCTGTTTTGGTTCCAAGTAAGTAGATCCTATTCAAGCAGCTAGGTACCTGTTACTAGGTACCCAGTACCCTATTTGTTATCTCATAGTATCTTATTCTACACCACGACGAACATACGCACACTAGCTCACGTACGCACTGCAGCACGAAACATTACAAGTAAGAGCAGACAAAAAGCTATTTATCTCTTTCGCACGATTCTCGCTGTCGTTGCTCATAACGCGCTCAAGGTCAATGTGTAGTAGCTTGATGTGCTGGCCACTGTACATGAAGTTCTTATATAACATATTTAGTAACACACATTTGGCCAATATTTAGCATGCAATAGTACAGGTTTTTACATACTTAACAATTAAATATATCTGTGCTTTAATGTATAAAATTTACAGGGACACTTTTGAAAGAACTCATCTAATGAATAAAAGATTCTTGTAACAACCACTTCCGCAACGCACAATTAATTGAAGGGTAGTTGAGTAATTGACCTAGGCAAAGCATTGTAAATTAGGGGAGCCATCTAAACGCAGCTCCGCCGAAAAAGTTCTAGCTTTGGAACGGGCATTTCAAAATCTAAATGTGTAATTTTCCTTTTATTTGTGTTATCTTTCCGTTCAAATAGTTCGTAAATATAAATGCATGGGACAGTCAATAGATTGTGCGATTTGAATATAGGCCTGCATGAGTCAGACCACTGCATTTTGAATATTGCACGAATACACTTTTTTTGGGCGATGAAAATCTTCGCCATTTCGGAAGAGTTTCCCCACACAACTATACCGTATCGTATTACTGAACAGACGTATGCGTGATACACCATTATGGCGGTACGCAAAGATGTAACATTTTTGATTCTTTTTAAAGCAAATACGAATTGATTGACTTTTTTTTTAAATTCGATGTGTGTACGGTGAACCCGCACATTTCATAACATTAAGTAGGTTAAGCTACATCAGCGTTTGCATACGCGCGATCATTTAGTGAACTGGCTAAGTAAAATAAATCAGTGATTTTACCACACTCAACACGGGCGGTTTATTTCTTTATCCCCGGGTTTCCATCATCACAAGTGTACAGAACAATCATCGTACGCTTGAACAAAGTGTATAGACTATCGTCGTACATTTTTTTTTTTTGGTCCTTCGAGCCGGATGAGGACGAAAAAAAAAAATGATGTAACATTTTTGATTCTTTTTAAAGCAAATACGAATTGATTGACTTTTTTTTTAAAAATTGGATGTGATTTTTCCAAGTAAAATGCTCATCAAGTGTTACACCCAGGAGCTTTGCATTACGTACCTGTTCTATATTATTATTGTTAAGTGTAACATTAAGGCGTACAGGTTTACTTTTAAATGTTTTGCAATGAAGCACATTAGTTTTGGAAATATTGATTTTTAATTTATTCATATCTAACCATTTTATAATATCATTTAATGTTTGTTTAATTTCAATGTCAAACTTTTGTTACATTTAATAATAATAGTGGTGTCATCGGCGTACAATACACACTGATGTTTTATTGATTGATTTTATTTGTGATGGGTTTGCTCTTGACTCTAGTCTAGGTCAGAGGTGACAGAGACAAAGTCGACGATGGAGTGAGCTTACCCAAAAGAAGCCTGTTCACTCTCACTTTGAAGAGATTAGGGTTGTATGCGCTCGGAAACACGGACGCAGGTAGTGGTCGAGTGATTTGCGATTGAAAAGCAATTATTGCGCAAATTTTGCTATCGCTAGGCTTTTGCAAGATACGGGTACAGGCTGCTACTGAGAAATTCCTGATGAAAAAAACCAATAACATTCACTCAGAATGTTAATAAAATACACGAGAGAAACTAAAATGCACTTGTGTTAAAAATAATCAAAACAAATGTCAAATAAAAAGATGTCCACCTAAAAAAATATTCCTAAAAGTGTAACCAATAAATCGGATGTCAAAAGTCACGTATGCTTCTATAATTATTATTAGCTTAGCTGCTATTATGAAATTTTTATCTATTAGTTATATCTTGGTAAGTAATAGTTATCTATTATTTTATTACGCTGACTATGAGTTGTGTGTATATCTTTCAGGCGGGTATCACACCTCTGCCGCGAAACCGCATGATATTCCGCTACTGGAACCGCAATTCGAGTAGCGGAACATAATAATAATATCCTAGGACATTATTCACACACGGTCATCTGATCCCAAACAAAGCAGAGCTTGTACTATGGAAACCAGATAACTGATATATTACATACATTACTTTTTTTTTTGTAAATATATACTTATATAGATAACTACACCCAGACTCAACAAACAGACATGTTCATGCACACAAATGTTTGTCCTGGATGGGAATAGAACCCACGACCAGCGGTATGATGTAGTATCTTAAACAACCACGCCAACTGGCCTGTCATACATCATGCAAGTCAGTTGAATTCAACTACTACGGTTTCGCGGCGGAGGTGTGATACCCGCCTCAGTAAATATTGCAATCGTACACGATTAAACAGCAGATTTTTTTCGATATTTTAGCATTTCAGAGAATTGCTAAGTGCATCAGTCTCGCAAAAACTCGAAAATGGCTCGACCGATTTTTTTTTTTTTTTCGCCTCAATACTTAACCCACCACGGGTTAGGAAAAATTTAAATTAGGAAACACCTAAAGGAACAGCCGAAACATTGAAAGGAGATGTTCCAAAATGTATGGACGTTGGGCCAGGTACATGTACATTGTACATAAAAATAGGGAAATACATTTAAAACAGTTCTCAACTGTTAATTACACTTGAAGTTGCAACACGCAACAAAAACCCGTCATGGGGGTAAGCTATCATTTTGACTGATTAATGACGTTTGACATGTTTTATACTCAAGAAGAGGACTGAAGTGACACTGTTGTGACAGCTGACAGTCCACTTTCTATGATCAATGGTCGATCTATGGTTTACTGTCATAGTTTTTATGCACAGAGTAACTAAATCGTTGGGACGCCATGTTGAAAGTCGATAAAAATAATTGATAAATATCAATTCCCTACCACATCAGTATAGATTTAAATGAATCATCTGTATTTTTCCCGAATTCTACGAAATATTCCCTTTTTTTTGAGGTAGTGTACACAGACCTGGCCCATTTTGAAACATCTCCTTTGTCTCACGTGGTACGAAGTTCACTGGATCATAAATAATTATCATTCATCTAGTAAATAATAAATAAATATAAGTTGCCATGACATTTGGCTACAGGTTACCTGTTAGTAACAGCCCACAGAAACATGAATAAAGTTACTTATTTCCATTTTACCCGCAGGTAGACACAACACGTCAGCTTGTGTACTTCGTAGGGCTCCGCGAGACGCCACTGGAGCGCCACCTGTACGTTGCACCGCTGTCGCCGCCCAGACCTCATGCCGTGCAGCTGTTGACCACGGTTGGACATTCTTGTGCTGTTGATATTGATGAGGTAAGTCTAAAACGCCTGTAGATTATCTATCACCTGAACAGACTAACCGGATGCAGCTGAATACCAGTATTTTACATGGAGCGACTGCCTAGCTGAACTCCACAACCCAGCTACTGGGTAATACGATACTTCTTGGTAAGACTGGTTATCAGACTTTCGGGCTTCTGACGACCCGTAACGACGTCAATGATCCACGAATCTATACATATGTGTGACTTTTTTTACCGTCTTGAAAAAGATAAGGTATATACGTAATATATACTTATATTTAAAAAAAAATCATAATAATAATATCGAAATTCGCACCCTGCGTAGTGCGTATGATTTGAATTTCAGTGTGTTTTTTTAACGATCTCCAAAGTCTTTTCAAAATTTCTGTTTTTATTGTTCTACTTTACTTCGAACGTGTAGTGTTTATTGATAGAGCGATTTCTGTCTAAGCTATTGAAAAAACAAAAAAAAAACTAGGTATGCCATAGGCTTCTACTCCGTTCACCTATTGTACAGACGCCAGCACATCAAGCTATTACAATCTGTCAGATTTCTTTAATAGATTTTCGACTTTATTGCTAAAGCATTAGGTTCAAGGTTGATTGGGAAAATCTGACAGTTTCGGGTAGGTTGACCTGCTGGCGTCTCTGTACCCTATTTTTTTTCAAGACGGTAAAAAAAATCATCCAGTATTATAAATTAAAGCCGCTTTTCCTGGCGGTCTCTGTCACCGCGTTGTTCTTCTAAACTACGCAACGGATTTCGATGCGGTTTTCATAATTATTTAGAGAATTTACTCAGGAAGGTGTATGTGTAATCAGTCTGTAACGTCCCCTCTGCTGAGAGACAGGCCTCCTCTCTGTGAGAGGAGTGGGCCGTAATCCACCACGCGGGCCCAGCCAGTGCGCGGCTGCCCCATTTCAAAACCTAGTAGGAACTTAAAACTAAATTTTACAGGAGAGGTAAATAGGGTCAGCCTTTGCAGCAAGATTATGCAATAAAACAGTTTTTTGTAAAAAAGTGTCCCTTACTAGGTTATGAAATGGGGCAGCCGTGTGGGTTGGTACATGTTTGTGGAAACCTACTTACTTTTCCCCCGGTGCTTCGGAAAGCACGTTAAGCCGTTGGTCCCGGCTGTCATTCTTGGATCTTTGACAGTCGTTACGGGACGTCAGAAGCACGAAAGTCTGACAACCAGTCTTACCCAGTAACAGGGTTGTGAATAGGCAGTCGCTCCATGTAAAATAATGGTATTCAGCGGCATCCGGTTAGAATGGAAGCCGACCCCAACATAGTTGGGAAAAGGCTAGGCTGGATGATGATGATATTAGGCACCCGTCCCACCGCCGAGAATAGAGCTAGCAACTGAAAACAAGTTGGCGAGCAACGAGCAGCGAGTGCGCGCAGCTACGTGCGGTTACTCGCTGGCATGGCATGTACTATCAACGATTTTTGTGCATCACCCCCATAAAGGCGCTTTTCGTATGCACGGGCCAGTGGCTAACCCCGCCTGCATTGTTTTCGTCCACCAATAGCGCTTCGCAATAACGTCAGTAAAATACGTGGGTCAACGACAGACTGATATATTAGTTAAAAAAAGGGACATTGTTCATTTTAGGGACATCTTTCTTAGGCGACATTCTTCGTTCATTGTTCAAACAAAAACATTGAACTTCATCCTTCATTCATTGGTCAAACAAAAAAAAAAAAGCGTTGCTAGCTAAGATTTCAACGTGCATTCGAAAAACTTTTGAAAAGGGTCATGCACAACGACCGCTAACTGTACCAAGCGTGAGTCTCAACGAGTGTTCTGCCCGCCAATAGAGCGTCGCTAAGCGAGTACTCTTACTACTTTTACTTATTCGGGACCTACTTGTACAATCTTTTGTACATGTCTTGAGCGAAAAAATCCTTGTGAGCTAGGCACTTCCTCATCAGGCGTTGGGACAGGCGCCTAAGGTTGTCTGCCAGAAATAGCTGATTGCGATAAGACCGCCATTGTATCACACTTTTTGTATTTTGTTTTTATATGCTTTGCAATAAAGATTATTCTGTTGATCAATTTTGTCCCCAGGACTGCACAATGGCAGTAATAACGTCATCGAACATAAGCAGCGTGCCTGTGACGAGGGTGTACAGGATCATCACATCACCGCCTCGGTTATTAGTACAGGGGACTATCACCGATAGACCACCTTCAGGTAAGTGGTAATCACCACATCAGTATGGTACAGTAGTTGCTTTGTCGGACTGTTGAGATTTGGAGTATTTTAGAGCTTGAAATAAGTTGTTCTTTAGCAAAAACTACCATTTGGTAGAAAATCGTAGAAAATTATTTTTGGTAGAATACCTTAGGAAGTTGTTATTTTATAGCAGTGTGACTTGATTGGGTGAAAATTGTAATTTATTAAGAAACTACCATTTGGTAGTGTTATAGTTTTCGTTGTAAGTTGCTTAAGAAGGCGCATGTTTAAAGTTTTACCGAGTAGTTAGATTAAAGGCTGAGAATCAGAACTCGAATATCTTTGACAGAATCTCTGGAGGTTCGAAGCTTCAACGGTTCTTGGGACAGCCGGTCTGGTGACGGAGACGACACGGATAGTGAAACGGGGTCCTTAGTTCGAGGTACGTTACATAGTGTGTCTGCACCAACCATGGTAGATTTGTAGTTGACATTGTAGAATTTGTAGAAATTTCATGTTTAGGGGATCTAATTGAATGCAATTTTGCTCTCTCCGCCATCTTGGACTGAAACCGCCAAAAAATAGAATACACAATAAATAATTCGACTCCTCGCGCAAAGTACTGCTACTTATTAAAGAGCTCATCCTGAGAAGGACATAGTGAGGCTTCTATTGTTCCCACAGCTGGGATACAAGCCTCCTCTCTGTGAGGAGTGGGTCGAAATCCACCACGCGGGCCCAGTGCGGGTTGGTAGATGTCACATGTCTTCGAATTTTTGTTTCTAGGACATGCCGGTTTCCTCACGATGTTTTCCTTCACTGTTTTAAGAGCAGTGGTGATGAAAATATTTAAACAAAGTAAAGTGCCTGCCTGGATTCGAACTCACGACCTACAATTCGTAAATCGAGGCCGTTACCACTGCTCATTGCATGTGTGTGAATTTTTTCATTCCAGCATAACTTCTAAACGCCTGGGTCAACTTTATAAGCCATATTTCCAACCAAACTGTCCCCCGGCTGCTAAAATTTCTGCGGTATATTATTTCCGTCCAACATACGCTGCTTTGCATGAATGGGTAAATTAGTCCTTATTTCATGGTCAGTAAGACTCACATTCATAACGGCTAAGCCGCCAGTATAGTCGGTTTTGCCGTTATGAATGTGAGTCTTACAGACCATGAAATAAGGACTAATTTGCATTTGGCTGTGTTATAAACAACTAATTTCAAAATTTTGGTTTGTGCTGGTATTCATGCAAAGCAGCGTATGTTTTTTTTTTTACTGTTTTAGTTATTATTTTTGGGCACATGTTAAGCTACGCTTGCCGGGGTTGGTCTGGACGGGTGACCATCTTTAGATACCGAGACTCCTCTGTGCCTCGGAAAGCACGTTCAGCCGTTGGTCCCGGCTGTTGTCATTCGTGGATCTTTTACAGTCGTTACGGGTCGTCAGAAGCCCGAATTGGGTTGTGGAGGCCAGATAGGCAGTCGCTCCATGTAAAATACTGGTATTCAGCTGTATCTGGTTAAACTGGAAGCCGACCACAACATAGTTGGGAAGAGTCTAGGCAGATTGATTGTGTTTTATCATTCTGTAATTATTTTGTTTTTTCTATTCAAAAATCGTCCATATTTACATCGCGTCTACGTCACGCGTTTGTGCCTCTGACTCAAAGTCAAATAATTTATTTCAAATAGTCACATAAAAGCCACTTTTGAATGTCAAAATCTGGTTCTAAGGGTAACATAATAGGCTCTTGAAATATCAACTCCTTTCCAGAACGTTCACTCAGCATATCAGACATCCCTCCTCCCCAAATATACGAGACGCGTCTCTCTTGCGGGGCGACGGCCTACTGCACGCTGTGGCGCTGCGGGCGACCGGGGCGGAGCCCTACCGTGCTGCATGTGTACGGGGGGCCTGAAGTGCAGACCGTTACTAATAGTTATAAGGTATGTTTGACAAACGCTTATTATTCAGTTCTTAGAACCCATGAATATAAACAACTTATGAACCTAGGTCTAAAACACAAAATTGAAAAACTTGCCCAATAAAAATGTATGTAACAAATACTTTTCACTGTTTTAGGAATAAAACCAACTACGCAATAGTGAAAATGCGTCTGTAGTAAAAAATATTAGCATTCATAAGTAATTCCCCCTCTCCCCCTTTAACACATTATCTGCTTAATTCTTAGCGAAATGTATGCAAACGCTTCTTTATGCTACACTAATCCTGTGTGGCAAACGCTCGGGTGCGTGCAAAAAATATCTTGCGTGTAGACACCCTTACCGACCCTTATTTTACGATGTTTTCGAAACAATAGAGATGCACAACGAACGCACAGGTGCGGCGCGCCGCACTCGAAGAAAGTTATGTAAATTGTATGGACGCGCATACGCGCCGTCAAGCACCTGGTGAACGTCCGAAAACGCGCATGTGCGTCTGCCGAGCCTAATGTATTAAAAGGTTCCCGATGAATTCTATAGTCAAACTGTATAATAGAGATGGTGCCTGAGTAAATAAAAAGAAGAAAAAAAAATTAGACACGTATTTTTTTCTTTGTAATTTTTTTAGAGTAGCGAGACCACAATTCAGTATAAAATCTAGCAAGTCGTGACGTCATGCCATATTGCCATATACTTAATGTATCGCCGTAATTTTTTATTTGAGATGGGTTTGCTCTTGACTCTAGTCTAGGCCGGAGGCGACAGAGACAAAGTTGACGATGGAGTGAGCTTACCCAGAAGAAGTCTACATAGCCTTGATTACATAAAAAAAGAAAAACTACGTTTCCAATATTTGTTAATAATCTAAACGACGGACAGAAAAAAATTGTTAGTCATCATCCCTATTAATTCTGTTTTCAAAAGTTATAGTAACCTCTATGATTTCTTTAAATATTGTGCTCACTGTGGTTCAACCAAAATTATAGTATTTTCACGACTTGTTACATGTAACTTACAAGGGTTATAGTCGGCATTTTATTTTTCTTTATTATTCTAAAACTTCTCGTGGCTAAGTAATAACAGCCGCACGGGTCGATCCAACAGGTTAAGCTACGCTTGCCGGGGTTGGTCTGTGGATGGGTGACCATCTTTTCATACCGAGACGCCTCCGTGCCTCGGAAAGCACGTTAAGCCGTTGGTCCCGGCTGTCATTCGTGGATCTTTGACAGTCTTACCAAGAGATATCGTATTACCCAGTAACTGGGTTGTGGAACTCAGATAGGCAGTCGCTCCATGTGAAATACTGGTATTCAGCTGCATCCGGTTAGACTGGAAGCCGATCCCAACATAGTTGGGAAAAGGCTAGGTAGATTGATTTTATTCTAAAACTTGTTGATAATATTAGTGCTTATTCGCAGGGTATCCGTCAACTCCGCATGCATATGCTAGCGGCGCGAGGTTTCAACGTGGTAGCGGTGGACTCTCGAGGTTCTAAACATAGAGGCCGCGCGTGGGAGGCAGCCATCAAAGGCAAACTGGGACAGATTGAGTTGGATGACCAGGTAACAAACGTTTTTACTAGGCATTATTTAATTTATTAATTTTATAATATTATTGTTCTATTGCGGGACAAAGGCCTCACTATTCTCTTTCTTTTTTTCTCATGAACCTAATCTTGTGTAGAAATTCTTCTGGATAGCGCTTTCACACTAACTTAAGGCGAAAACGCCAGGGTAGCCCGCTAAATTAAAATTTTCTTACGTTTTTGTTAGTATTAGGTTGTATGTTGATCAAAATATGATTCGCGGCCGTAATAAGTATGTATTTACAAAATTATAATCATTAAAGTCATCAATACAACTCTTTTGGTACATCCTATTGACTACTTCATGAAATCTTGGCATTTGGGGAGGAGCTCGTGGCTAAGTAATAACAGCCGCACGGGTCGATCCATCTTTGACAGACGTTACGGGTCGTCAGAAGCCCGCAAGTCTGACAACCAGTCTTACCAAGGGGTATCGTATTACCCAGCAAACTGGGTTGTGGAGGTCAGATAGGCAGTCGCTTCATTTAAAATACTGGTATTCAGCTGCATCTGGTTAGACTGGAAGCCGACCCCAACATACTTAGGAAAAGGCTAGGCAGATTGAGTACCTTATGGAGTTGTATTACTGATTCTAATGATTATAATTCTGTAAATACATATTTGTTACGGCCGCGAATTATTCTTTAATCAACATATGAAAATTATGATTTCGCGAGCTACCATGGCGCTTCCCCCTTAATAAACTTATGCCACTGCTGGGAAATTGCTAGTCCGACAAGGCAGCGGACTATTTATTAAAATAAATTAACATTTTTATTCAACAGGTTGAAGTATTACAGTGGCTGGCTAAAGAGACCGGCTGTATAGACATGGAGAGAGTCGCCATACACGGATGGAGTTACGGTGAGTTATTTATTTATTTATATATAGGTACTCCAACGACTCATTCACTAATAACATATTAAATAAAATAACTTATTGTACTTATATCTATTAGTATGGTGAATTTGTCACTTAAAGAAGTACACAGCTTAAACATAAATAGAAAATACATGCAAAATTATAACAATTATCTTAAAGTGATTTAAAATAAACAAACTTTTTGTGTGTTACATTGAGAGATAATTAAGAGCTACACATAACATAGGAATTATACTAGGAGTTATACTTAATTTATAAGAAAAAGAAAGAAAGCAAAATATTTATTCTGCACAAACAAAACGCACATTACACACATGCAAAAGAACTTAGAATAAAACTAAAGCAAAAAGACTCGTATTCAAGCAGTGTTTGATGTCAGGGTCAGCCAGGGACTAAAGACAAACTCAGAGTAATAGTGTTCTGTGTACAAACTACATTTCCTCTGTGGTGCGCTCTATGTAGTCTCTGGTTATTTGATTTTGATTTGACACGAATAGCTCGTGGCTAAGTAATAACAGCCGCACGGGTCGATCCTTCAGGTTAAGCAACGCTAGCCGGGGTTGGTCCGTGGGTGGGGTGACTTTACATACCGAGACTTCTCCGTGCCTTGGAAAGCACGTCAAGCTGTTAGTCCCGGCTGACATTCATGGATTTTTTAAAGTCATTACGGGTCCAGGTCAGATAGGCAGTTGCTCTATGTAAAATGCTGGTATTCAGCTGCATCCGATTAGACTGGAAGCCGACCCCAACATAGTTGGGAAAAGGCCAGGCAGCTTGATTGATATCACTATTTTTGATTGCCTTTTATTACCAGTGATTTCATTTTCAGCACCTTATTATTTAAGCTTTTTTTACAACTATTTCAGCCCCAAAACCTATAAGAGTGACTTTGAGATGACGAATAATTTGTTGTTGACAACCTCAAAATGATAGAATTGACACATATAGGGTGACTGGTAATTAGTGACGGATACTTAAACACATGATTGTACTCATGATAACAAACAACTTTTAGTATGGGACCAAACCTGAAATCGCGAAAAAAAAAATCAGATGCTCCCTACATTTTGACGAGTTATGCGAACATAAATGTAGGGAGCAGCTGATTTTTTACACGCTGTGAATGTGTGCGTAAGCGCAGGAGCATTCGGTACCGTCCGCTTCCGAGACAATGGCTAAGTTGGACGTGGGTTATGTGCTGACGCTACTCGTCTTCACGCACACATTCGCAGCGTCTTTGTACACTTGGCAATCACATGTAAAGCGCGTGTCGCTTGGTGAGATAAAAAAATACTATACCTATTTTAAGCCGCCATTTTTGATGATCGTGTTGACACTGCCCTCTGTTGTCTTCAGGCGGCTACCTGTCTCTACTGGCGCTAGCAACTCGCCCAGCAGTATTCCGAGCCTGCATAGCGGGTGCCCCAGTGACGTGCTGGCGGCTCTACGACACGGCCTACACCGAGCGCTACATGGGTGCCCCGGCGCGTGCGCCGCACGCCTACACGCGCGCCAGCGTGCTCGCACACGCGCCTTTCTTCCCTGACCAGTAGGTTACACATACACACATACGCAATAGAACCGATATTATGCAATAAATTGAAACTACAATTAATACTAGTTCACAGAAGTATAGCAAAATTATATATTAAATTGAAAATCGTGAATTAAAAAGGTAATTTTTCAAACAAATTAATAAATTCAGTAAAAGTAATCATTCTGTTTAGACAAAAGAGCTTGCCACCTGCGGTGCACCATAGTGCCCAGTCCATTGTTCGACAGGCCAGCTGGCGTGGTTGGTTAAGATACCGCCTATCATGTCGCAGGTCGTGGGTTCGATTCCCATCCAGGACAAACATTTGTGTGCATGAACATGTCTGTTTGTTCTGAGTCTGGGTGTAATTATTTATATAAGTATGTATTTACAAAAAAAAAAAGTAGTATATGTAGTATATCAGTTATCTGGTTTCCATAGTACAAGCTCTGCTTAGTTTGGGATCAGATGACCGTGTGTGAAAATGTCCCAGGATATTATTATTATTATTATTTCCTTTATTTTTTATTATATACATATGATTTACATTTTTAAATATTTTTATAAAAACTTAAAATAAATAAAAACATTTAAAAATATAAAAAATAGTAGCCCACCGGTATCGGGAACAGGGTCCAAGCTACCGGTGGTCAGGGCTCCTGAGAGAGGAACCTCCTGACAATACGTGCCGTGTCCAGAAGTACCGCTTTCTGGATCAAGCCCTTGATCCAGCTGCCTAACGAGAGCCTCCTCAGGTGTTGGTCGAGACTTATTATTATTATTATTATGTTTTTTGGTTTGCACACATATTCAAGGATTCAAGTTCATTGACTCATTGACCCAGTGATAAAATTTGCTCAAAATTAAAACTTTTTTTTTTTACCTAATTACTGGACCGATTTCGGTGGAGCTTCGTGGCTAAGTATTAACAGCCGCACGGGTCGATCCACGGTCGTCTGTGGATGGGTGACCATCTTTACTCCTCCGTGCCTCGGAAAGCACGTTAAGCCGTTGGTCCCGGCTGTCATTCGTGGATCTTTGACAGTCGTTACGGGTCGTCAGAAGTCCGAAAATCTGACAACCAGTCTTACTAAGGGATATCGTATTAGCCAGTAACTGGGTTGTGGAAGTCAGATAGGCAGTCGCTCCTTGTAAAATACTGGTATTCAGCTGCATCCGGTTAGACTGTAAGCCGACCTCAACATAATTGGGAAAAGGCTAGGCAGATTGATACTGGACCGATTTCGTTTTTTTTTTTATATATCGTCCGCAAAGGCGATAACAAGTCGCTGCTTTGCATGAACACCCGCACAAAACAAAACACAGCCAAATGCAAAATAGTCCTTATTTCACGGTCAGTAAGACTCACATTCATAACGGCATAGTCGGCAGTTTGTGCGCGTATTCATGCAAAGCAGCGAAGTATGTGGTTTAATTTATTGCATATATGGAAGTTCCATACCGTATACAATTGCGCCAGACTCCGAGCATAAGAATTCCCTAATGAAAAACAAAGCTGGCAAGCCCACACTCTGTCTTATGACCAAAGTTCGGATAGTACGATGCATATTTACCTAAAGTTGAGGTGTTGGCTATTATGGAATGCACTTTTGTATCGCAAAAATTCCGCGATTTCGGGATTGATAAATTTAGTACATTTGACTTTAGAATCGAATGTTAGCTAATGAGTTAAGCAGGTTGCCAAACTGAATATTTGCATCCGGGGTTAAAAATTAGTTTCAAGTAAACAAGCACACGAATAGTTATGTGATCCCGGTGTCCCGGTATTTTTTAAATAAATTTTAAATTACATAATATTTAAGATATCGTTTCCATATCATGTACCCGATTAGTTGTGCTTTCCCGGATTTTCTGGAATCCCGGAATTTTTATTACTCGTAAGAAAACAAAAAGAGGATACCGAGCGCGCAGCGGCGCGCTCATCGTTTGTTTCGTTATTTCTTTTATTTTAGAATGAAAATGCAGAAAATAAGCACGTGAGTTGTGCTCCACAAGACTATATATCATTATTATTACAAACAGTAGTCATATATTTTCATTTTTTATTATAATCGTTGAAACGGAGCTTAGTGGCCACTATTTTATGTTTCCCGTAATCCCGGAATTTATTTATTACTTACTATAAATATTAATTTGTTACATGTAAAATACTTACATGAATTTTAATAATAATAGATTATATTTAATAATAATAATAATAATAATAATTTATTTATTTGCATAAAACATGGTATAAAAAGGTGTTAAATACTATATAGCGCAAACATGTTTAGCTAGGTTATGACAAAGCATGCAAATTTTCAAAGGTAAGCAAGCAGATAAGGAGACATCAACAACTACGGGTAAAATTAAGGGTATTAATAAATTGTTTTCGCATGCAAAAATTATAATAAGTAATGTTCAACACAATGTGAATTGTTCTGAATAAATGAAACGATGAATGATGATGACTTCTTCTCCTCGAAGTTTAGGTATTTATGCTCTACCTATTCCGATCTCTGTATGTTTCGCGTCAAATAACTTTGCCGCTCGTGAAGTTCGCGTAATTGACTGCGCAGTAGTCAATATCTATATACAGGGTTATTGGTAAAACACCAACAACCTCTTAAGGGGTCATTGTACTCATCATTATGAACAACTTTTACTATGGTACCAAACCTGAAATCGCGAAAAAAGTCGAACTGTTCAGTACATTTATGTTCGCATAATTCGTCGAAATGTACTCAACAGATGATTTTTTTTTCGCGATTTCAGGTTTGATCCCATAGTAAAAGTGTTCATGATTGTGAGTGCAATGACCCCTGTGTACTAAAACAGCAGCGCACTATTCCATGCGCATCGGAAAGCCTGGTTTCAGAGCGGTAAAGTTATTTGACGTGAACTATACATGATTCTAATCTTAAATGACGAATTAATTTAGAATTACAATTATTATTATTGGCATTAAATAATTTTGACATTTTAATTCCTCATTTAGGTCTGACTCAATTTATTTCTAATTAGATAATATGCACGATTTCCAATATTTTAGTACGTGGATTTCGGGTATAACGACAATGAAGGGACTACTCAGAATATCACTTTGTAACTGAACCATAAAAGCTCCGAAACTTACACGCTTCCCTACCTACTTAGTTGGTATCTATAAACAAAAGGTAAAGGTCTCCACACTTGCTGACCATCTGTGTGCAATGGATGTAAACAAAAGATAAGAAATGTTTGTGTAAGAAAAAAATCTTTGTGTCTTTGGCGGCCGACTCCGGTCGCAATATCTGCATGGGATTTCTAGGAATTTGTTACAAATGATTCATTAAAAATAGTCGCTACACTCGAACTCGGCGTTACATCCAAAGTCGCTATAGCCACATGAATTTTGTACTAAAGTATGCTTTAAATTCAAGGGACTTAGATTTAACGTCGCTATAGGTAAATGGTCGCTACAACCAAGGTCGTAATAAATGAAATCCACTGTAATTTAATTTAATTTTTAATTTGTAATCTTCAGCTAGATCTGCACACTATACTCGTATGTGTACACCTCCTGGTATAACATAGCGCTCTGTTCATCTAACATAAGATCTGTATTTCTTTACCTATGTTAACAAATAAATAAATAAATTCTAAATTCTAAATTCAAATCCTGCAGGGAAGGCAGACTATTGATCATCCACGGGCTGGCTGATGAGAACGTGCACTTCTGTCACACGGCCGCTCTGACGGCTGAGCTCGTGCGGCTCGGGAAACCGCATCGTGTACAGGTAAGATAATTTAATAAATATTTAATTTATTTTTAATATTAGCTGTCACCCGCGTGGATGTCAATACTTCCTTTCAATCGGATTTTGTTCACAATAGGGATGATGCCTGGGTAAAAAAAAAAGAAATTCTATTTAGTCCGTCAGCCAGATAATAAAAAAATATTAGACACGTATTTTTTGCTTTATCATATCAATAAAAAATGACTTAGATAACACGCATTAAAGTTCGGGAGTGGGGGCTCGCTACGTCACTTCTACGTATAAAATCTACGAAGACGTGACGTCATGCCACATTTTAACTCAATGTATCGCCGTAATCTTTTGATTACGTAGAAAAAGAAAAAATACGTGTCCAATATATTTTAATAATCTACATGACGGACAAAAAAAACATTTTTTAGTCATCATCCCTATTGAATGGGTTTTAATTTTTGGCACGTTACCCTAATTCTTTTTCTAAAATAAAAGTAGCCTAAGTTACTCCTTATTACATCTGTCAGTGAAAGTCCCGTCAAAATTGGTCCAGCTGTTTTGAATTTTATGGGTTTTATTTTTTTAGCGTGGAACCCTAATTCATTTTCTGAAATAAAATACCCTAAGTTACTCCTTATTACATCAGCTATCTGTCAGTAAAAGTCCCGTCAAAATTGGTCCAGCCGTTTCGGAGATTAGCCGGAACAAACAGACAGACAGACAGACAGAAATTTCAAAAATTGCGTTTTCTTTATAAGTACCGTATATATTTTATGCATTTAGTAAAAAGCTGTTATTTTGACATTACAAACAGACACTTCAGACAGACATTTTAGGGCCTACCCTCTTTTTAATTTTCATCAATGACCTATGCCAGTTAAACCTTACTAATGGCAACATTATTACATTTGCGGACGACACGGCTCTTCTTTTCTATGGAGACACTTGGGAGGAAGTATACCACTTTGCTCAGATGGGTTTCTCGCAAGTTATGACCTGGCTAAACAACAACCTACTCTCACTTAATACAGCAAAGACTAAATACATAACATTTACACTAACAAACACTCGCTACACTCAAAACCCCTTATTAAATATCACAGCCCACTCATGCAACAGCAGGTCTTCCTACTCGTGCTCATGCCCTAAACTCGAAAAAGTGGACTCTTTAAAATACCTCGGTGTCACGATTGATAAAAACCTAAACTTTAATTCCCACATCGATCTGTTGTCCAAGAGAGTTAGGAAGCTAATCTTCATTTTTAAAAACCTACGACGGGTTGCAGATGCGAAAGTTCTTAAATCAGTATACTTTGCACTTTGTCAATCTGTACTAAACTATTGCATTTCTGTTTGGGGTGGTGCCTCTAAATCGTATATGATTAAAATCGAGAGAGCACAAAGAGCAGTGCTCAAGGTGGCCTATTCTTTACCGTTTTTCCACCCTACCTCTGAACTCTACGATAAGTGCAAGGTCCTTACTGTTCGACAACTGTTGCGTAAACATTCTTCTTTGATCTACAACCCATCCTTGTACGCTCATAAACGCATTAAAACAAATGTATGTTCCACTCAACTTTGTAAAAGTAGTCTTTCGCACCGCAATTTTTGTTTCCTCAGCAGTTATTTATACAATAAAATAAATTCTATTTTAAAAATTTACTCTTTCACTAAAGCAAAGTGCAAGCTAGTTCTCACCACGTATTTACTGAACCTTGATTACGATAGCACCGAAAGCCTCCTAATTGTTGTAGGTTAAATGTGTTTTCAGCCTGTCCCTCACACCACACCACGACACGACACCATACAATACCATACCACACCATACCACTACAGAATACCACACCACACCACACTACAGCACAACACACCAGACTACATCACATCACACCTCACCACACCACACTATACTACACTACACTATATCACACCACATCACACCACACCATTCCACAACACACTACACTGGTACCACAATCTTCAATCATGTCTTTTAAATGTTGTATCTTTTTATTCCTTTATTTTTTGTTTACTTTGTTCTTCTATCGAAGGTTAAAATAATTTGTTAATATTATCTAAGACCACATACTTAAACACTGTTTTTTGGGGGGGGGGGCCTGGTAATCTGTGTGACAGGGTTTCCTAGTGCAGATACCAGTCTCCCACAAAGGATTAAGCGGATCTTATATTCTGCATATTTTATTTTATTTTTTTAAGATACCTTTGTGGAAGAGAAATAAAATGTTTATTATTATTATTATTATTACTTCAATTTTATTTATTTGTTTTGATAAAACGTCCGTCGACTAAATAAATTACTTAAGGCGGAAGCGTCAGGTTAGCCCGCGAAATTCAAATTTTCTTACGTTTTTTGCAATTTGCAAGTCAGTATTAAGTTGTATGTTAAATAAAGTATGATTTGCGGCCTTAACAAGTATGTATTTACAGAATTATATACAATAGAATCAGTAATACAACTCCTTAATTTAGTATAATCCTAAAATGTCATTCATTAGGATTACCTGCTCTGAAAGAGTTGTATTGATCACTAATTATTATAATACTGTAAATACGTACTTGTTACGGTCGCAAATTACATTTTGATCAACGTACAACTTAGTACTGACTTGTAAATTGCAAAAAAGTTAAGAAAATTTCAATTTCTCGGGCTACCCTGACGCTTTCGCCTTAATTAAAGGAGAAGCTTCAGGTAGCCCGCGAAATAGAGTTTACTTACGTTATTTGCAATTTGCAAGTCAGTATTAGGTTGTATGTTCATTAATGTACAGACGCCAGCACATCAAGCTACTACAATCTGCCAAATATACTTTAATAGATTTTCAACTTTATCTCTAAAGCATTAGGTTCAAGGTTGATTGGGAAAATTTGACAGTTTCGGGTAGCTTGACCTGCTGGCGCCTGTACGTTTCGCGACCGTAACAAATTAGATTTCCCGTCGGAAATCAGACCAAACCACGGCAAATCTAACTTAGAGAGATGTATTGATAATTCTTATGGTTATAATTATGTACATGCATATTTGTTACTAACTTATAGTCGCGAATCATATTTTGATCAAGATACAACCTGACACTGACCTGCTAATTGCAAAAAACAAGAAAATTTGAATTTCGCATACTATCACTGCGGTTCCACCTTAAGGCGAAAGCTCCAGGTAGCCCGCGAAATTCAAATTTTCTTACGTTTTTTTGCAGGTCAGTATCAGGTTGTATGTTGATCTGAATGTGATTCGCAATCGTAACATATCTGCATTTATAGAATTGTAATCATTAAAATCATCAATACAAACGCTAAGTTCATATAATCCTAATGAATGACTATTTCATGAAATCTTGACATTTATAATTCTGTAAATACATATTTGTTACGGCCGCAAATCATACTTTTATCAACATACAACCTAATACTGACTTGTAAATGGCAATTTTCGTAAGAAAATTTGAATTTCGCGGGCCACCACTGCTGATCGACCTTAACTGTCAATTTCGTTATGCCCAGGTATACCCCGGCGAGAGACACTCGCTTCGCGCGATGCATGCGGCGAAGCACTACGAAGCGACGCTCCTACACTTCTTACACGAAAACCTGTAACAAAGCGTACGCGCACGGTACATGCAGTACACACATATTTGTATGGCGTTTGTATACAGAAGAAAATTGAGGAAAAGTTGCCACGCAGTCGTCACGCAGTGGCCCCGCAGTCGTCACGCAGTTGCCGATGATAGTCATATAAACCCTCCCTAATTAGATCGGCCGATAGGTTGTCACGCGGTCGCCCCGCAGTTGCCACGCAATCGTTACGCAGGCGTCACGCAGTGGCAAAAAAAGGAAGTATTATAACTACCCCAACTTTATCAGCTGTTAACTGTTTCAAAGCTGGGCAAGGGCCTTCCTCTTCTCTTACAGAGAATGTTTCTTTATGCAAAATTATTTAATTTCTATTGTAAAGTAACAGACATCGTCTCACAATTATAAAAAAAAAAAATCAATGCACTTGTAAAGCTCCGGCCGAAGTGAGGTGAATCACGCGCAGGATGCGGGGTGAAATTCGCTCGCACCAATTGTGTGAAGTAACTTGTTTGATGATGTTCAAACTGATGCGAATAGTTGCCTGACTTTAGCTGGTTTACACAGTGCGAGCTGCTGACTAGACAGTAGACTCGCACTGTGTACTCGCATGCCAGTAGCTCGGCTTGCCTCGGCTGTTTTCATTATGGGAGTAGCTGCCTTCTCTTGCGAGTTGTGTGGTTGGAAATAGTATACAGGACCCTCTTGCGATAGACTGGCGAGCTACTGCCGACAGCGTCCTAAGGCTCTGGTCCCATCGCCAACGATGAGCGAGAAGCGAGTAGAGCTAGAAACTAGAAACGAGTTAGTGAGCAGCGAGTGAACGACGGCGACAAGCGATTACTCGCTGGTATGCGTATGTACCAAGCGTGAGTCTCTCAGCGAGTGTTCTGCCCGCCAAGCGAGCGTCGCTGAGCGAGTACACTCTTTAATAGCTCTTGTCGCTGCGACAAACGAGTACTGGCGCGCGGTGTGAACAGTCGGCGATCAACTATGATTATATGCATTTCTTTTGTTTACACGGAATGTATATCTATTATACGTTTCTTGAGCGAGAAAATAGCCGATAGTTAGTCGCTTCCTCGCCGGCGGTGAGACAACTGCCTTACGATGCGAGTGATGGTCCCCCATCAGTCGCATGGCGAGCGAGGCGAGCAGGCGAGTGAAAGCAAAAAATGTTGATGATGAAGTTACTCGGCTGCGGCTCGCACTTGCGAGTAACTCGTATGATACGTCCACACAGTGCGAGTTGCTGCACTGCAGCTACTCGGTAGACCGACTCGCACGCTAGCTCACGCTGTGTAAACTAGCCATTAATTAAAACAACCGCGATTTTCCCCAATGTGGCCAGAATGTAATACAACGCAAGGTTGCAACGCGCTTTATCAACGTTTTGTACGAATGTTGCGCACCTGTCGCCCAACAGTTGCTGTTTAGTTGCCAGATCAATGCAAACTTATTGTTATTAACTAGCTTTTGCTCGCGACTTCACTCGCGTTGTTCTCATCCTTTATTTATGCCTGCCGTTCTACACGTGCGGGTGACATGTCAAAACATCGAAGTTTATATTTTATATGTGAGTTAATTCGGGCTCGTGACTAAGTAACAGCCACACGGGTCGATCTATCAGATTAGGATATGCTTGCCGCGGTTGTTCCGTGGATGGGTGACCATCTTTACACACCGAGACCCCTCCGTGCCTCGGAAAGCACATTCAGCCGTTGGTCCCGGTTGTCATTTGTAGGTCTTTGACAGTCGTTAGAAACCTGAAAGTCTGACAACCAGTCTTACCAACGGGTATCGGATTACCCAGTAGCTGGGTTGTGGAGGTCAGATAGGCAGTCGCTCCATGTAAAATACTGGTATTCAGATGCATCCGGTTAGACTGGAAGCCGACCCCAAATTAGTTGGGAAAAGGCTAGGCAGATAATGACACAAACACCTTCCGGATAAGTTCACTAAATGATAGTGAAAACCATATTAAAATCCATTGTGTAGTTTAGAATAACTAAGTAATCACACATACAGAGACGAAAAGCGACCTTTTGTTTCTTTCTCTAGATTTATTTATTTATTTATTTATTCACTTCAAACATACAAATATCCTTACAGGCTAGACCCAATGCGATATTGTAGCATACTTAAAAAAAATAAAAATACATAGTTCCGCTAATTAACCATAACAAATTCTATAGGTAGCTCGTCTTGTAAATTCACCCAAAGAGCAACAGAATATATCAATGTCACCAGCAATGAGATTGAGAGTGCGGAGCGCTCTGGTGAGCGGCGCCTCTCGCAGTAAGTTAGTACGCGCGCGCGGTTCCGCCAGCAGCCGCGGCTGACGACGACGTCCCACATACCCGTCCGGCGCGACTAGCTCCATCCTTCGCAATATATCCGCATTGTGTATCTTCCCTCTAATTATCTTAAAGATATAAATCACTAGTGTGAGTTGCCTCCTGACCCTTAGTTCATTATATCCGACCATACCCAAGACAAATAGAGTTGGATACATCAATGGGTAAAATGGATATACCCCGTATTCCCTCATATATTTGTACCTCAAAAATTTATTTTGAACTCGCTCCAACATGAGACTATACTTAGCTTCATGTGGAGCCCAGATAACTGCATTACATTCAAGTTGGCTTCTTACTAGAGCATTATATAATGCCGTTATGGCTTTAATATTTGTGAAGCCTTTAACCATTCTAAGCACAAATCCTAAGTTTCTGTATGCTTTTTTGCAAACCCTCACTATATGTTCACGAAACGTGAGCCCAGTTGTAAACTGAACTCCTAAGTCCCTCACTTCCGTGGCCCTATTCATCGGCACTCCGTCCACCCTGTAAGTATATGTGATGGGTGTGTGCACGCGCGAGAAACTTAAAGTCACACACTTAGATGTATTAAACTGTAGGAGATTACCCTTGCTCCAAGCCACCACTCTGTCTATATCCCTCTGCAGTCTTTCACAGTCATACACGTTTGTGATAGGAAGATAAAGCTTGAGGTCGTCGGCGAACAGTAAACACTTAGCATCTTGCAGAACGTTTGGTAGGTCGTTAATCATTATGAGAAACTCTAGTGGCCCTAGATTAGTTCCTTGGCTTACCCCAGATCTAGTATAATATGCGTTCGATTGAAGTCCTGCAAAATCAACATACTGTTGCCGGCTACTCATGTAACTGGCAAAAAACTTAAGTAAATGCGGGGTAAAACCGACCCCCGCTAGCTTTTTCAGTAAGACGTCATTATCGACCAAATCAAACGCTTTTTTAAAGTCGAAATATGCCGCATCTGTTTGCCCCCCACCGTCTACTACCGGCACCACATCCGACATGTAGCAAAGTAAATTACTGGTAGTATTTCTAGTCGGCCGGAATCCATGCTGTGCGTCTGTGAATTGCGAGTTAACTTGCTGGAAAATGCTCCTATGAATAACAGACTCCAACATTTTAGCCATTGTTGACAATACTGCAACCGGTCTGTATTCTTCAACTTTAGTTCCCGAACCTCCCTTCGGTACCGGTATGACCCGGGTAATCTTCCACATCTCGGGAAACACAGCAGATTGAAGGCAAAGATTGTAGATGTGCAAGAGTGGTGTCGCTAAACCTATTCGACAATCCCTAAAAATGTACGGCGGAATACCATCAGGCCCTGACGATTTTTTCGGCTTAAGTTTCTTTAGGGCGCGTACAACGTCTTCCAGCTCCAATATGTCAAGATGAACCCGCCCCGCTCCGTTCTGACTGCCCGCTTCCACTATGGCCGCATCCACATCCAATCTAGGTGTTTCTACATTGTATACTGAGTAAAAATATTCAGCGAATTCTTGCGCCGCTTGTGCACATGTCAAGGGATGTCCGTTTTTTAAAATCCTTTGGCTACTAGCTTTACCTCTTTTAGAACTAACATAAGCCCAAAAAGACTTAGGGTCACTCAACATTTGGTTTTGTGTACGTTGCTGATATTGTTCCAGTGCTACTAAAATCTTCTCTTTTACTAGGGTTCTACACTGAGCAAACGCTTCGTAATCATGCCCCAAACCACTACTTTTATATTTTTTTATGAAGAGCAGCTTTGAGTTTTATGTCGCGAATTATCTCACCCGTATACCACTCGGGATAAATGTATCTCGAGCGTACACGACTTCGCTTTTTCTTGGGAACACAGTCATCTATAATTGAATAAATCTTTTCATAAAAATACGTTAAACTCATATCTAAATCTAAGTTATATAAAGGAGACCAGTCGACAGCTGCGATCTTTGAATATAGAAGAAAAAAATCGGCTTTATTAAAATTCCAACTAACATGTTGTTTGCGCGCGTCCGATGTTGATGTACTCATATCTGGCTCTAAGTGGGTACTTGCACGCAAACACGGGCTTACGGATACTTCCAGCGGCGGGTGATAAGCGTCCACCGGCACGAGCGGCGCAGCCGCCGCGCGTACACTCACACACTCCTCCTCCTCAAATGTACTTAACACTAAGTCTAAACATCGATCATTGCAATTACTTATTCTGTTGCTCTGGGTAAACCCACAATATGTCAGAAGAAACTCATAATATGAATTAATGCTAGTAGTACACGAATACAAATTAAAATCACCTATTACTACCACTTCCCTATAAGTATTACAATATTGTTCAATGATTCTAAATAATAACCCATATTCGTTCTCACTACTATTTGGTGGGATGTAAACAACACATATAAAAAACAAAAACCTATTACATAAATAAACAGTGGCACCTACTAATTCAAAAACATGGTCATCAAAGTTTAAACCGCTCGGTACAGGTACTCGTCGTAGCTCAATTCGCGGTGTGGCCACGAGACACGCGCCGCCTTGTTTTCTTCCGTCCGCTCGGTCACATCGCATTATAGTGAACCCAGGAGGAATAAATTCCCTATCACAAATTGATTCGTTTAGGCCAGTTTCCGTGATAGCAAATAAATCCGAGTTATGACTAGATATTTCTACATAAAACTCTTCTAATTTCGTGCGCAGACCTCTTACGTTCTGATAATATATTTCTATATTAGATTTATTCCGGTGTTTTTGGTTTTTGAAATGGTCTTCGAAACCAAACCCATTCACAAAACTGCACATTTATTGGCCAATTCTCCGGTTGACATAAAATGTCATATTTACTCTCTGGTATACCAATCATAAAGGATGCGTAATCCCTCTCCGTTTTATGTTTTATTTGTTCTACTTTAACAGGTGTTTCTGATCCACATATGTTTCTTACGTATTTTTCTAAGTTTTCTTCCTTAGCCTCTTTTTGTAGACGCCATACATGAAGATATTTATTTTTAGATATCGATACCCATCACGTGTGTGACGTTTCGCTTTAGCTTGACCGATACCGCTATACCGCTAGGGACGGGACGCCGTGAGTGTGGACGAATGAGTGGCCTGCTCTGCCCGCGTCTCGCCGCGCGTATACCTAAGGCGCGGTACCACAGATTAATACAGATGGGACACTCCGCAGTTTAGGTATGAAGCTACAAGTACGCGGCGGGCCTATCTCACTGGGCCAATTCAGTAGGACCGCCGCGGTCAGAAGATATAAGAGTTACGCGTTAGAAAGAGAGGCATCTTGTAGGTAATAAGCGTTGTGCGTCCTGAATTGCACTTTATTGTGTCGTAGCAAGAGTCGCTTTTTATTTAAATGATTTTGCGCAGTGTCTCATTGGTTTAATCTGTGGCGGTACAGCGGTATCGGTCAAACCAGATCTAATTAAATTTGACTTTTGTGTAGATCGAAACTCGGGCGAAATCGCGTGCAAAGCTAGTGACCTGTTAATTATAAAAATGCCTTATTTTTAAAGAAGTTATGATGAATTATTTTCATTATTAGTATTCCTGTTAACCCCTCCTAGATATGCTGGGAGTGGGTTCACGTCAACAGTGCATCGGTTAGGAATTGAACTTGCGATCGTCAGCTCGATGTCTTAACCGTTGAGCTATTGTTGCTTTTATTCTTTAATTTATCAACCCGTTTTAAGAAATCATTTGAGTTTTTTTTTTAAGTGTCGGACCATCTTTTGCACGCTATATTGAATTCTATTTTAGTTTTGAGTTTTTGCCCTCGGGCTTATGTTAGGAATGAAATTTAAATATATATAATATTATAAATGCGAAAGTGAGTTTGTTTGTTTGTTATGCATTCACACTTGACAGACCAGGACCTGGATTATGACATAGGATATTTTTTGTCCCGTGGGATAATTTCCGACCACACGCGGGCGAAGCCGCGAGCAAAAATGAAAACTATTGAAATATAAATATGTTTCAAATTCAATTATTTTCTTTATATAATTATATCAAACGATGGTTATACGACACTTAGAAGAAACTCTCAAATTATATCATTTATTAATAGCTACCTAAGGACTTATTTTTCAATCGTCAGTTAACTTTCGTCTAAAGAATGGCATGTGTTTATGTATGTATAAAAGTTATAGTCCTTTACCTCTGATTTTGCATCGCTATCATTCTCAGAACGATCTTTTTACGACTTTGATTTAGATGGAGTCTGTCGTGTTTGTAAAAATCTTGCAAGTTAAATTTGACCCACTTCTCGGTTTCTGATTGAGCTAAAATTTTACATGCATTTGTAAATCGGATGACAATGCAATATTATTATGACATGGAGCTGATCTGATGATGGAGCCGGAAGGTGGCGATGGAAACTCAGTAATAAAAACGACGCAACCATATCGAGTTTGGGCTCGTTTGATTCGTCTTGACAAGGACTCTTATAAACTCTTGTTTAAAAAAAATACACTTTGTCTCGTTACAATAAGGATGATGTTGGGTCACTGCCACTGACAAGTCTGTTAAAATTATAATGATCTTTATTTCCCTTACAATAAGGTTGCATGTTGGGTTGGGTTTGTCAGAGGTAACATAACTATCAAAGAACTGTATCTGACTATTGAAAAATCAATCCTAAGTTCACTTAAATATGCCACCGATCCGAATCCAAACCGCGCCATACGTAGCCTTCCCCATAAAAAATAAAATAAATGTATATTAAACTAGCTCATACAATTATATTAATCTGTGTACATTCTCGTAAACAACTGAACCGTTGTCGAAGGACGTTTTGCGGATGGACAGGCGAATTTGTGTGAGTGAGGCAAACTTTAGAAAAAGATAAATAGAATAAGTATTTTCTAGAACTCTTTGTCTATACCTAGACTTTTAATTAGCTGCAATAAGAGGGTACCGAGCGCGCGGTGGCGCCCTCATCGTTTGTTTGGTTATTTCTTTTGAAAATAGTGGCCACTATTTTCCGTTTTAAGGATTACAATAAAACTTAACAATATAAAACTATTATAGTAATAATAATAATAATAACGTATTGTATTATTTAGCACAACTTACGTGCTTATTTTCTGCATTTTCATTCTAAAATAAAAGAAATAACCAAACAAACGATGAGGGTTCCACTGCGCGCTCGGTAACCTATTAAAAAATGGTTGCCTTATCCATCGAAATGACAGTAAGCAGTGTCGTTTTACTGTAGCTAATTAAAAGTCCGACCTTAGGATATTTTGATAGTAAACTTGCTCCTGAGATAGGGTACATTATATAGGGTGACTGGTAATTAGTGACAGATACTTAAACACATGATTGGACTCATGATAACAAACAACTTTTACTATGAGACCAAACCGGAAATCGCAAAAAAAAAAAATGTTCGCATAACTCGTCAAAATGTAGGGAGTAGCAGATTTTTTTTTCGTGATTTCAGTTTTGGTCTCATAGTGAAAGTTTGTTTGTTATCATGAGTACAATCATGTGTTTAAATATCGGTCACCTAAAAATACTGCAATCACCAATAGATTTGACAAGCGTGGAGATCGTTAAGATAAAAACTTCACGCCTGTAATTGTTGCAGAAGGGTTAGACAAAGGGGTACGTAGAGTACAGTCGCCGTCAGATATCGTAGCAGACAAGGTGACCAAATACTTCTGAACAATTTAAAATGTCAATAAGTTCCATACACTACAAGTTACCATTAATATCTGAACATTCATTAATATCTGAGCAGATCTTGTCAATAATTTCTATACACACAACTAACCAAAAATATCTGAACACTTACAACGTCAAGTATTTTATTCCCTATTCATCGTATTTATACAACAGATAGTTACCTACTGTTTGTTTTTGGTTCATCGTTTAAATTACGCAGTAACGAATTAGATAAGCTCAGTGTTTGTCTGCGTAGATACACTTAACGTTGTAAGTGTTCAGATATTTTTGGTTAGTTGTGTGTATAGAAATTATTGACAAACATTTGCTCAGATATTAATGGTAACTTGTAGTGTATGGAACTTATTGACATTTTAAATTGTTCAGAAGTATTGGGTCACCTTGTCTGCTATAATATATCTGTCGGCGTCTGTACACTCACATTTCTCCAGTTCTGTTTAAGTCCCATGTAATTTTGGGCGCCAACCCGCGATTACGACCCACTCCCTCTCACGGAGAGGAGGCCTGTGTCCGAGCAGTGAGAATATTATAGGCTGGTTATAACTTGGGGCGAGCCTATTGCTATCAACCGGGCAGAAATCCAGACTCCGGGATGCTCCTGAGAAATTCCAGATGGAAAAAACCAAATTACAATTTGATGGTTAGTTCCCTTATTAACCTTTGGTATGCGGAAGCACTGATCAGTTACACGACCCACTGTCCTGCACTGTCCCGTTGTCTGCTTAAGCACTGATCAGTGCTAAAGTCACTTTCGACACTTACACGCTTATATTATTAAATAATAATAATAACCTGGGACATTATTCACACACGGTCATCTGATCCCAAACTAAGCAGAGCTTGTACTATGGAAACCAGATAACTGATATACTACATAATACTACTTTTTTTTTGTAAATACATACTTATATAGATAATTACACCCAGACTCGGAACAAACAGACATGTTCATGCACACAAATGTTTGTCCTGGATGGGAATCGAACCCACGACGTGCGGCATGATAGGTGGTATCTTAACCAACCACGCCAACGGGCCTGTCTGTAAATGCTTTCTATTAGGGTATAAATCAACTAAAAAAAAAATCCAGATATGCCTATGAAACATTTTTTTTAAGGATTCAATATATTCTGAACACTACTTACTGCGCTTTTTATTTTGTCGCAGACGACGGGTACAGTTTCGCGACCCCGTTCCCGCATACCAAAGGTTAAATTTATTTTCTTTCATTCCTTATCTGATCATAACAGCAGTCTTTGAAAAAAATGCACGAACTTACCAGTAGAAAATAGTGCATTCAGTATTTCCTACGTGACTACCTCTGAGAAGAAAATGGACGACGCTTGGGTAAATACAAAAATATTTAGTGCGTATAGTGGGATAATAAAAAAAAATTATAGACACGTATTTTTTGCTTTATCACAATTAATAATACTTCGATAAAACGCATTAAAGTTGGGGAGTGGGGCTTACTACGTCACAACTACGAAAAATCTAGCAAGGCGTGACGTCATTCCACGTTTAAACTCAATGTATCGCCGTAATCTTTTGATTATGTAAAAAAAAGAAAAATACGTGTTTAATATTTTCAATTCTTTTTTATTTTGTCATTATTCCTAATGTCGATATAAACTGAAGCTTTAAGGTCTCTGTTAAAAATCTCACATTGATATTAAATTATCAAACATAATCTGAGACAGAAATTCACTGAGCGACTTGCATTTTGAAGGAGAGAATCCTAAATAAAAATAGTCTTGGCTAATCTATAGGTGATTGCAATACAAGATCAAATCAAATTAGCTAGCATAACTCCACAGACTTGATGATGATCGTTACCCATCACGTCTGTAATTTAATTTGATCCTGTACATTTGCTACAGTATCTTGATGAAGAAAAAACTAAATCTCTAAAGTTTGTCCCTCTCACACTTTGGCTGTAAGGATCGCTTCATCCTCGTTTAGCATAGAGAAGATAGCAGGAGCATAGCATTAATTATATTAGATAGTACTGTGTTAGCAAATGTATTACAAAATGTAAATATTTTTTAACATTAATAAAAATATATGTTTTTAAAAATCCATATCTTGTGTTTGTTTTCCACCCTTTTTAAATGATGTAGGTACTTTTGGCGAAGCGTAGCACAGCGCGTTGTCTCTACTAAATAAATATCGACCTTGCGTTAGTTGATATAAAGCTGAAAATAATAAACTTCCATTTTGCCGACAGCATGAGATAGGTGCGCGTCTCAAGTTATTTATTTTCAACTCTGTTTTAAGGAGTGCAATGTTGATATTTGTTCGGCAGTGGTCATAACACGGTCCTTGTCTTTTTCTACTTACATTATGCACCTTGAAAGTGACGAAGACAGCATGAGACAAGCTAGCCGCATACGTGCCGTTTCGTGATTAGGAATTCAGATTCGGAATTCCGTGAGACTAGTGTGACTTTTTTTGTATTAGGAATTTATACTGCCAGTAAGTAGAGAAACGCGTTCGTGAAATGTTTAATATGGGCGACGACGAATTCATTGACGAATTATTGCACTTTTATTGGCGCTAAACAAAAAGAAGAGGAAACGTCTCTATTAGGTAATACAAAATAGAGAAGTCTTAGGACGACTGGTAGATGTGAAAATATTTAACCGTAGTCATGTATTGTACCTATGGACGCTTTTACCTTTGGACATTGATTATAATAAAAAGAACTGGCAGCACTAAAAATATAATATTGCAACACTGTGGTGGCACTTTTATTTTCTAGCAACACCAGTGAGTGGCGTGCCGCTATCGGTGTTGTGTGCAGTGTGAGGCCATTTTGGAGATAGTCTGAAATGTCCATAGGTACAATACATGAGCCTACCAGGTCCATGGGTAATTTTATTTACCCGTGGTTCCATGACGTTAGGGATTGTTCCCTAGACTTCTGAATATGTCGATAGAAGTAGTTTCTTTATTAATTTGTTCTCTTTTTGTGTGTAGTACGTTCAGTTACGAGCGCGTGGCGACGCGTCGCCACGCTAACAGCCGGTTTGACCCGCCCCATTAGATGTTTAAAATCAAAAGAGTCAATTTAATCTGAAAAGAGCAAATTTACGAGCACACCCAGAAGAATTCTTCACTGAGTCGTCGGGCAATAAATCATTGTTATTAGTCTGTCTCGCTCGCACTTATGGAGTGCCATAATCAAAATCTGCCTAGCTTTTTCCCAACTATGTTGGGGTCGGCTTCTAGTTGAATACCATTATTTTGCAGTGCGCCCGTGAACTTCTGAGATCTTCTATCTACCTACAAACATATTTTACAGGAGGAACATAAAACTAATTTATTAATTTTTCGTGGAGAATTTTGGTAAACCAAAAAGTAGTTGGTTAGTATTTATGTCTTTTATGAAATCATAATTAAATGCAGTTAGTATTGTGTTCTTTTTATTTTAATCGTAATTAGGAGTTTATAGTAGGAGGCATTATTAAAAAGTTTTGCGCAAAAATACTAGTTAGGAGGCAATGATATTATAAGTAAAAAGACGTAGATACGTTACCTACCCAACATTCGATGTTCAAAAACGGCACAACGTCGAACTATTAGATGACACGTGGAAATAGGACGGCATGTCGTAATTATTGGGGGCGAAAAAGAGACAAGACGACGAAAATGTGGCCAATTAGCCACATTTTGACGTACCACTTTCGGAGCGTGTATAACCTATCTACGACTTTTTACTTATAATATCATTGGTTAGGAGGTATCAGAAGTTCACAGGCGATTGGCTATCGACCTCCACAACCCAGTAACTGCGTAATACGATGCCCCTTAGTAAGACTGGCCAGACTTCATGGAGTGTCATAATGGTGTTCGCGATAATAGCGAGGGTTGCACGTGACTTGGGAATGAAACCCTGGGGCTTCTCTGAGCAAAATATCAATAGCACTACATTAGTAGAATGACAAACTAGTAAGGGACTGCCTCGCAGCATGAGGTCCTGGGTTCGATCCCCGGGTCGGGCAGTGATACTGAGTTTTTCCATCAGGAATTTCTCAGTGTCAGCCCGAAGTCTGGATTTGAGCCCGGGTGATGGCAATTGGCTCGCCCTCTATTACATGGGACTTCTATGGGTGCACCTCTGCCTAATCCGTTGGGAAAACAAGGCGTGATATTATGTATGTTAGTAAAAGGTAGTTAAAATCAAACTTATTTATTTTAAAAATACAAAAGTAAATGACTGATACATAATTATTATATTAAGTATGTAGGTAAGTATTTGAGCATTCTAAGTATTATTTTTATTTAAATGTCTGACATATCTCGGGACCTATGTGGTCCCGCAACTTGGAAGGCGTACGAGGGCCCAAAGCCAACTCGCAGAGGCGCCTTAGACAATTATTATTTAAATAAAAGTGTAGCATGGTAACATTTTTTCCTTATTTACTACTAATTATAAATAACTAGTATTTTATTTGCCTTATCGCAAAAAGTGTATAAATTAAATGGGTTGTTTTCTAACTTACTTTTGTTACCTACTTTAAAATCTTGTCATAGAGTGCCGGTGTCCTTTTCTCTGGATAAAAAATATATTATTATAATACCTACTAGCAGACCCAACCGACGGACGTCCTGTCCAAATTTGATGTATGTACGATCGACAAAAGCTACGCCTTTCCAATTTTGAAACAGTGTTGCTTGCAAGCTGCAACTTTACTTATGACAAAGTAAAACAAAAGACCATGAAGGCAGGGTTTTTTCAATGAATCAGTGTACACAAAAATCAACTTTAAGGTTTAAAGGCGACCGTTTTGTCGGTAGTACGTATGAGTAAATTAATATTCTTCATATTTATTGTTTTCCTGTATTTTTCCGATGTTTTAATAGTTATTCGGCTATTCGGGACGGAGACAAATACAACATATCAAAACCCATGAAAATCGGTACAGCCGTCCTCGAGTTATTTGGGACAAACCCCACTTTATAGAATAGATGAGAACAGGAATTGTCTGCGAGAATGTCAGCTGGAATTTATCACCCAATACATAGGTATCTATAATGTGATTGACCCTAATTGCGTAACATATTATCAATTGGACTCTGTTTCATTTTGACAGTTCAACAACATTCATTGCGTTATTCACGGTGTTGAGCAGACAACATTTTCGAACATACGAAGCAATAGATTAGCAATTTGCTTCAAAATGATTCAGATATAGAGTGCAGGTCATCACAGAGCAATGAATCGCTGAGTCCAGCCTCATCTGCCGGCGTTTCCATGCTTTGTGCAGGCCATTAATGCAGTACGAGTACATGCTAGAAGATTTCTTGGAAAATAATTATACTATTAGGTACTAGCTTTTTAGAAATTATTCCACGGGAACGTATACAGTATACCGGGATAAAAAGTATCCTATGTCCTAATTCTGCACCCTAATTGCGTAACACACTGTCAATCGGAATCGGTTTCATTTTGACAGTTCAAAAACATCCATCTCGATAATTACGGTATTGAGAAGACACAATCATGTTTCGCATAAATGAAGCAATAGATTTGCAAAATGCTTCAGATTCCGATCGATAGTATATGTAACGCAATCAGGGTGCAGGTCATGGTCTACCCGTGTGCCAAATTTTATCCAAATCGGTCTAGCCGTTATAGCGTGAAAGCGTAACAAACAAACACACTTTCGCATTTATAATATTAAGTTAGGATTTTTAAGAATGCCAATAGATTGATAATTTTGATTTGTCATATTTTTGACCAGCAATTTTGTTATGTCAAAATCGTCATAAATTAGTTTGATGCGCTAGAGTCGCGCGTTGACGCGGCGACGTCAGCGTGGCGTCTGCGCACCGTTGTTCATCATCAAAAATCAAATTTTTGCGTCGTAATTTTTTTCTAGAAACTATTAAAAATGTCCAATTCACAAACCGTCTAAACAAACAACCTCAATTCACCTTCCAATAGAAATCTCATCAAAAAATATAGGTATTTCATACTATCAATCTCCCAAACTTTAATATCTACTAGTGGCTCAAAATAATTTATTTCGAGATCCTGTACGATGTCGCTTCTAGTCCCCAATCCGCCAACTTTTCGTCGACCCAGTGTCTAAAGAGTGGGACATTTGTGTAGACAGCTGGCACATCCGGCTGCCCACAGCCTATGCCCCCGGCTACCAGGCCGGTCAGTTTGTACCTGTTGTTACCAATGGGACACGCTAGAGGGGCGCCACCGTCGCCCTGAAAAGGAAAGGAGACTTTTAAGTAGAGAATTAATAATATGTTGAAGGGTTTTGGCAGGATCTTCCTAAAAGATATAAAGAATAAGAGACAAGACATAAAAATGCTGTTTTTTCTGTAAATGTCGTACCTACCTACCACCATCTCTCGTGACTGCACGAACTATAATGTAATAATATAATCAATCTCGTCGTAAAAAGCTATTCAATAAGATTCACGTGGCAAGCTTGAACACATCCAATCGAGCTGACACAACCGACGCCAGCGAAATTCATCCATGAATCACAGGAAAGTCTTAATGCAGCACATAATAGGCCCTCTATTAGGTGGTGTATTATGAGCTTTCAACCCCGAAACCTTTTATAGCATCTCCGAAAATGACATACCTGACAGGTATCCTTGCCAGCGTCACCACCAGCGCAAACGAGGCTGTTATGCAGCTGAAAGTTGTAACCCAGCCTGGTCCTCTTCAGCAAGGTGTTGCAGCGGCTGTAGGGCACTATGTCTTGCTCCACCTTCTTCAGGATCACGGCGTAACGGTTTAATAGACCTGGAAAAGAAAAGGTATTCCTTAGATAGTTAGATTGGAGCTAGGGATCGGTTTATGGCTCTTCAATATCTATCGATCGAGCTCTGCTCGGGTGAAAATAGAGAAAACGAGATTTCTCAGATATGAGACCTAGCTAGAGCCGAATATATCGAAGGGTTCACGGGCTATTTATATTAAGCGACATGTTTGGAACTTTACAGGAGAGCATTTCAAAAATCATTATTCGGAAAAAAAGAACATTGTATAAAAGTATCAATATTTTTTAAGAAAAATTGGCCTATCGACGGGTAAGAATCAATAGTGTCTATCTCCGTTTTTCAGTTTTTAATGCAGGTATTATAACTCAATATCGGCTAGAATGTCGCTTAATACAAATAGCCCGTGAGCCCTCGACATAGTTTTATGCTACAAGTGCGGAAAGTAAATCATTTCCGACGAGTGTATAAGTCGACACGAGGCGGAAACATTTTACGATGCAAAGTTTTATAATGCACTGTGCGAGGAGATGAAAAAGTAATTGCTACAAGGTCTGGGAACGGATTACTCATACAATACGTGGCTTACTCATATACAATAATACTCCACACATATCATATATGCATTCAGCGTGCGGCGTGTGCTAAGTTAATATAGCCATGACGCACACCAAACCCCATACACAGTTAACTCCACAAGCGCATAAACTCACGCGTTGAATGCGCGGCGCGGGCTCGCCATTCTAACACTGACATGAGCGGTGTAACACAACACAATGCAACCCACACACACATAATGGCCCCTGAGTCTGGGTGACCGCCTCGACCTCGACGGGGGTCTACACCCTCAGCAGGGAGCGCCTTAAGTCGCCACCCCTGCCGCCGGTCAGCTCCCGCTGGTGTTCGCCTGGGGAACCAGAGGACATACCCGGCGGAGAAAGACCGCCGGGATGGGGTGAAGAAAGCGGTACTTTGGAACAGTGCCGTGGCGTTCCTGCTGAATACCAATGTATCTATCTACACACAATTAGGCTAGTTGGGCTACCATCGCACTTGCCGCAGGTCAGGCCGGGTGGCCCCTCAATGAACGTGCCTGTTTTGACGGGCACCGCATAAAACCGCTAGGCTTTAACGGTCATGCCGGTAGCCTGCATACCCACTGGTATGTTTTGTAAGACAGAACCAATGCTGGCATTGGTTCTGTGATGCTGAGGAGCTTGTGGCTAAGTAATAACAGCCGCACGGGTCGATCCATTAGGTTAAGCTATGCTTGCCGAGGTTGGTCTGTGGATGGGCGACCATCTTTTCATACCGAGACTCCTCCTTGCCTCGGAAAGCACGTTAAGCCGTTGGTCCCGGCTGTCATTCGTGGATCTTTTACAGTCGTTGCGGGTAGTCAGAAACTAGAGTCTGACAACCAGTCTTACCAAGGGGTATCGTATTACCCAGTAACTGGGTTGTGGAGGTCAGATAGGCAGTCGCTCCATGTAAAATACTGGTATTACAGCTGCATCCGGTTAGATTGGAAGCCGACCCCAACATAGTTGGGAAAAGGCTAGGCAGATTGATTGAGAACCAATACTGCATCCGTGAATTACATCCTACTTGGAATAGTTACATGGGACTCCGCCATGAAGTCGGAACTTATAGATAAGACTTATTGTAATTTTTAGGGTTCCGTACCGAAATGGTAAAAAGGAACCCTTATGGTGCTTCTCAGTCTGTCTGTCTGTCTGTCACAGCTGGATATCTTAAAAACTACTAATGCTATCAACTTGAATTTTGGAATAGGTTTAGATGACGTTTGCCCAACTATTTTGCAAATAAGAAAGAAATAAAAAAACAGATTTTTTTTGCAACAGGGTCTGAAAGGGGGTCTTAAAAAATTGAAGTGGGGCTACTAGGGCATGTCATATGAAAGAGCGCCGTTTGCACATTCTCAAACATTTTTCTTTTTTTTAGACCGCATAGTTTTCGACTTTTGATGAAAAACGTAAAAAAAATACCGTTCCCCCCTTATCTCCGAAGTTTGCATAGAAAAAAATCTAAAATTAATCTATGTGATAGAAGTTTATGTAAAGATTACAGGAAACATAAAACGATGTCTCTAAATAGCACACTTTTTTAATATATGATGGTACGGAACCCTCGGTGCGCGAGTCCGACTCGCTCTTGACTGGTTTTTTATTTGGTTTAGAGGACTCTAGTAAGGCGGGGTCCTTCGTCACTGCTGGGAAAAGGTTGCGTGAATTAGTTAGGACCAAATGACATAGCTCGGTTTCTATAATATAAACAAAAACGAATCGGTTTGCTCACCAATGGTTGCATTTTGTATTGCCAAACTGGGAATATAAAATAGTGATAGCTACTTCCATATGGGAGGGTATACTATGCCAAGCTATGAGGTCTTTGCTTCATTATTGGTAAAGATACAGGCCTTAATTTTAACCAATAACGGTCCGTAAATTATAGCAATCGGCAATTAGGTGTCATTGTACGTTAGAAGGAATAAATCGGACTTGAGGTTACGTGTCGGTCTTGTCGGGTCGGTCGGCCGCTTTCCCAAGTAAAAATGGAACATTCTTTCAATCAACCCCAAGTTAACCCCCACGAAGTCGAGGGTAAATCACACTCAATTTGTATGTTGTAAGGTACGTTTTATGATCCATTTGTTAACATTTTCACCAGATTCGTTTCGAACAGACCATAGTCCTTGCATAAGTTTTAAGTAAGTAAGTATTTATTTATTTCTCAGTATATGGTACATTGAGATCTTACATTAAACATTGTTTCACATGCTACCATAGCTGGTGTAGAAATATTAAATAATAAGCTAGGCATGCAAATAAGCCCGCCAGGGTTGCGGGTTGTTCGAAAGAGTTACCGTGGCCCTGGCACAGGCAACTGAAGGAACACGGGTGGGTTTTAGTCAGTAGAAGTCTGACACGCCCTCCCGCTCCGCCCAGAGCGGGAGAAGTTATTTGATGATTTCCCATCCACAAAAAAAGGCATGGAAATAAGAATTAGGTACATTATAAGAATATTATAATGACAGGCCAGTTGGCGTGGTTGGTTAAGATACCACCTATCATGCCACAGGTCGTGGGTTCGATTCCCATCCAGGACAAACATTTGTGTGCATGAACATGTCTGTTTGTCCTGAGTCTGGGTGTAATTATCTATATAAGTATGTATTTACAAAAAAAAAGTAGTATATGTAGTATATCAGTTATCTGGTTTCCATAGTACAAGCTCTGCTTAGTTTGGGATCAGATGACCGTGTGTGAAAATGTCCCAGGATATTATCTATAGTTATGAAATTATAATTTTAATGACAGATTAATAGACTTGGTGAATTCATCAAAAATGCATTATTTATAATGTCAAAATATTACTAGTTAATTCAAAAATCTAAATCATAATGTCAAATTAAATATTACAATGACCAAGAATTCGTATTAATTTTTTTATTTGTGATGGGTTTGCTCTTGACTCTAGTCTAGGTCAGAGGTGACAGAGACAGTCGACTATGGAGTGAGCTTACCCAGAAGAAGCCTGTTTACTCTCACTTTGAAAAGATTAGGGTTGTATGCGTTCGGAAACACAGACGCAGGTAGTGAGTTCCACTCCTTTGCTGTGCGCATTATAAAAGACATTTGGAAGCGCTTAGTTCGAATTGGTGGAATAGCAACCAGGTGGGGATGGTAACTGACAGTGCGTCTATATGTCCGATGGTAGAAGGAGGCCGGTGGAACGAGGTCGTGGAGTTCTCGGGCACACTCTCCGAAGTACAATCTGTAGAAGACCGACAAGCAGGCAACCTTGCGGCGATGAGCCAAGCTATGAAGCTTGGCATCCACCAGTTTTACGTCGCCAATGAGCCTCTTAGCTCTGCGTTTCACCGAGTCAAGCGTGGCTAGTTGGTACTTGGCTTATCCATCCCAAAGGTTACTGCAATACTCCATGCAGGATCGGACTTCCGCTTTGTAAAGGGTTAAAAGCTGTCCAGGCGTAAAGTATCGCTTCATCCTATTTAGGATGCCTATTTAGGATGATGGAATAATGTCAAAATACTAATGTTATTATTAAGATCATAATTACAATATGAAAAATTATGATGTAAGAATTCATTGATTCATTTTGAAGTTCTCCTAGGACACCAGTGTAAACACGGGCTAGGTACAGCTAGCAATCTATAACTCTGCAGACTGCTTACCGAATTTGGTCTTCCCCCATCCGTTGGCGACACAGTTCTTGCTGCTGTCGAACACCTCGTCTTGTTCCGGCATGCAGATGACATTTATGTGCTCAGTAATGGTCAGTGGTTTGTCAAGTAGCAGGAGTGCTATGTCGTTCATCAAGGTATTCGGCGAGAAAGCTGAAAGGAGAAGGGTGAGGTAAAATATTTAATAAGCGCGCTATAGTATCCCCAAACGCGTAGACAGAGGTGAACAGTCGGAAAATATTAACGAATAATTGTTGTCTGCTAGTCTGGATTTATGTTCCGGATTGGTGCAAAAACGACTGAACGGATTTGGATGAAATTTGGCACACAGATAGTTTATAACCTGGACTAATACATAGGGTACTTTTAATCCCGGTAGTGTGTGTGTGTTTCTGTGGCATATTTTCCTACACCCACGCGAGCGATGCCGCGGGCAATACCTAGTGAAATAATAAGGGGCGAGCCTTTCTATTAAAACCGGGTTCAAATCTTGACTATTATATACTGTGTGATTATTTTTCACGTCTTGAAAAAAATAGGGCATAATAGGTGAACGGAGTAGAAGCCTATGGCATACTTCGTTTTTTTTTTTTTTTTAAAAAAAACTATTTTTTATTGAAATTTCGATGTTTTATAACGATCTATAAAGTTGTTTTTCAAAATTTCTGGTTTTATTGTTCTAGTTTACTTCAAATGTAGTGTTTATTGATAGAACAATTTAGGTGTAAGCTATTGAAAAAACAAAAAAAAAACTAGGCATGCCATAGACTTCTACTCCATTCTCCTATTGTACCCAATTTTTTTCAAGACGGTAAAAAAAATCATCCAGTATGTCCATATATTTCAGTTTGAAGGGTTTCAGAGCCAGCGATTCCGGTTGTCTGCTGAAGATCTATGTCAGTCGTCACGGGTAGTCAGAAGCCCGAAAGTCTGACCACCAGTCTTACTAAGGGGTATCGTATTACCCAGTAACTTGGGAGTGGTCGTCATCCGGTTAGATTGGAAGACGACCCCAATATAGTTAGGAACAGGCTAAGCAGATGATAACTTACTTTCATGAATCACGATGGTCTGCACAATTCTCTCTACGAACGGGAATATCTCTTTATCTGTCTGTGTGTCCCATTCACCCGCTCTGGTCCTCAAGTCACCAGGGCCATACCTGAAAAAATTATATTTAAAAGAGTTTCCATGGAGTTTCTTGCCTTTTTTCTCTCCATAGGAACCCACTACGCTTTGGAATGGGCAATTAGCTTCATCTACCTGTCTGGCCGACTCCTTGACCATTAAAAAGTGTCCGTAAAATTTAACCTTTTACCAACTATGTTGGGGTCGGCTTCCAGTCTAACCGGATGACGTCCACACCCAAGTTACTGGTTAATACGATACCCCTTAGTAAGACTGGTGGTCAGACTTTCGGGCTTCTGACGACCCGTGACGACTGACATAGATCTAGTATGTCCAGAGCTTTATATTTGTATGTAGTATATCAGTTATCTGGTTTCCATAGTACAAGCTCTGCTTAGTTTGGGATCAGATGACCGTGTGTGAATAATGTCCCCGGTTATTATTATTATTTATTTACCAATATATAACTGGCGACATGTGGGCGTACAGCACACACTTACGGCCTTCGAGGAACAAAATCTAGCTGTACTTACTTCTGAGCGATATGTGCTCCTGTCATCACGACCTGAGGATGGATGAGCACGCCGACGCCCGCGTATGAGAAGTTGTGGTTGTCCAGCAGAGCGACCACCCAGGGGAACTCGCCGAATTGCGACTCTGCACCCTGAGAAGAATAAAAGAATTCTGAGGCTGTTGCAAAGCCGACTGTAACATATAGTATTTTAAGGTGTTTTAAACACAAAGTCCTTCACTCGTTTCTTTGGCTTCATCTCGAGTCATCCTATATGTATACGTATATAAAAGTACTCTGTGCGCGAGACAGTGGTGAGTGTTTGTCACTTGTGAAAGTGATCTTGAATGAAAAGCGACCAATCAGCGACAAGACAAAACACTAGCGCCATCTACGCGGAACTAATTTGATAGTTTTCTTCCATGATGAAGTGAGCTGTCGTTTCACTTGATGCTATGGAATTGACACAATTGTGACAGTTAACTTCAAGCTCACTTTATCGTGTTCACGATGAGATTATTACTAAACAAATTCGCCAGCCTCGATACTCACAAAGAACATAAAACTTATACTCACAGTTCCACCAGTAATAGTGACTCCCAAACCCTGAGGGTTGCGATAGCCGCAGCCCTTGACCTTGGCGGGATCTGGCTGAGGCTGTAGTTTCAGTGGCTTCGGCTCCTCCGTGGGATCCTTGGGAATCACACAGCACACTTCCACACTCTCCAGGCATTTGCGGTCGATGGTATTATCATCTTCTCCGAAACTGCGAAGAAATATTTAGCATGTTAAGAGGGCGCATGCTGAAAGATGGCAACTTCGTAAGTAATCTGTCATTGCTTATTTGTACAAGTTTTTATTATTATTTAGGTTCACCCGGCTCGATGTCTGTCTGTAATCGAATCTTGCAAGTTAAATTTGACCCACTTCCCGGTTTCCGATTGAGCTGAAATTTGACATACATATGGAAATCTGTTGACAATGCAATATTATAATGACATAAAGCTGATCTGATGATGAAACCATGGGGTCATGGGAGCTCAGTAATAAAAAGACGCATCCCTATCGAGTTTGGGCACGTTTGATTTGTCGTGACAAGGCCTCTGGTCCTAGATAAGATCAATAAAAGCTTGTTTAAAAAATAAATACACTTCTTGTTTTATCTTACACTTGTTTTTACATTAGCACCTAAGGCTCGACCTATGTAGGTAATCTGTTTCTAGTTTTTTTTTAATAATTTAATACTGTACGGTGTTTTTTTTCTGAACTGAATGAAGTATTTTTTTTTATTTTATACTTTGTACCTATATTGTAGTACAGGTATTTTATTCCAGGTAGATCGTCTTCACATATACTTATATTATTATAATATTAATGTAACAAAATATTTTAAAACGTTTTAAAAGAGTCCTTTTTTATTTGTGATGGGTTTGCTCTTGACTCTAGTCTAGGTCAGAGGTGACAGAGACAAAGTCGACGATGGAGTGAGCTTACCCAGAAAAAGCCTGTTCACTCACACTTTGAAGAGATTAGGGTTGTATGCGCTCGGAAACACAGACACAGATAGTGAGTTCCACTCTTTTGTTGTGCGCATTATAAAAGACATTTGGAAGCGCTTAGTGCAAATTGGTGGAATAGCAACCAGGTAGGGATGGTAACTGGCAGTACGTCTAGATGTCCGATGGTAGAAGGGAGACGGTGGAATGAGGTCGTGGAGTTCTCGAGCACACTCTCCGAAGATTTATTTATGAATTGCAATATTATCGCTGAATTAGGTGTTGTCAGTTCTAAATGCTTTTTTTACACCTGAAACTAAAATATTCAGTGTTACTATATTAATTATTACATTTCATATAAAGTAATATATAATAATAAAGAGAACAGATATGATTTTTCTTGTTATGCTTCTTGGCTAAATGGCTGAACCTGACATAGGTATGCTTCTTTTTGTCAACATAACATGCGGGTATTATTAGTCTGGATATCATCTAGGACGAGAGTCCTTGTCAAGGCCAATCAAACGAGCCCAAGCTCGCAAGGGTTGCGTTATTGTATTACTGAGTTCCCATGGCCACCCTCCGGCTTCATCATCAGATCAGCTCCATGTCATAATAATATTGTATTGTCACTCGAGGTGAATGTCCGTACCTGACATCTAAAGTGGCCACGTCTTTGGCATCACAGAAATAAAAAGGCAGACACTGACAGCTCTGGCCTTCTTTGTCAACGAACGTATATGTCCTTTCTGTGGGTTTTACAGTAATCTGGAAAAGTTTTAAGTTACTTATCAATATTTGACGTACAACGCTATGAGGTCTTGGAGAGATTGTCACATAGAGTACACTCTACAAGGCTATATTAAATTACCTATTCATACCAAAACAAACAAGAATAGAAGAGATATTCAATCTTGGTCAGATCATGTGAGAACCAAGCAGTTCCTGAGATGGCCTTTTCAGGAAAGAGCCACGCAAATTTGAGTGGATCTGCCAAATCAGTGCAAGCATTTGTCAGTAAGTAAATCCATGTCAGTTTAGGTTGGAAATTCAACTGTTCAAGAAAGCAAAAATTGTATCGTCAAAAGATGCAATATAGACGTAAAAATAAGGTTTTCGAATGTTTTGTGTCATGGCGAGCACTGACACCCAAAGCCTGATATCAGGGTCAGGCTTAGGGTCTGCAGATCTGATGAAAAATCTCTTGTCATCCGTAGTGACAGTCAGACAGAAATACTTTACATTTGAACGAATTTTTTATATATGTGTACTTATGTTGGTTATTGGTGTCTCGTTAGAGCAGGGATTCCCGAAGTGGTCGATATCGACCCCTTGGGGACAATATCAGTTTCCCAGGGTTCAATATAAACGAAAACTAATTTTGGGGGTCGACGAGGCCTAAAGATCGACCCCTATTAATTAACACAACTTCTTATTTGAAACTTTCAAGATAATATAAGTCCGTATTTATTTATGTAAAATGGAACCACACAGCAAACACACACTTTTGAGATATCAAAGGGTTTACAAAAACATGTGCAGCACTGTTAAATGAAGTAAAATTACTATTTCTTTTATTTAAATATGTTGATAAATTACTAAATTTAGTATTTGTATATAATTTTTTGTTGATTACTGGTAAACTTTCAAAATAATTAAGAAATCGTGCATGTGGTTCCTTTAAACATTAAGTAATTAATAGAGTGGTTCCATTTTGCATAAATACGGACATTATTAAGTTGTGTTATGTATACCAACTTGTTATAAGAATGACTAATATTGTAGTAGGAAGTATCATTGTTTAAAAAAAACTCAAAATGATGACAAATTTACTCACTTAACAAACCGCAGTTTTAAAATTGGTAAGTATTTTGTATCAATAGAAAAAAAAACTAAAGAGAGGATTATTAAAGTATTAAGGCTATATGATTAAATGATTAAATGATTTTTTATTTCTGTAAGTAGGTTTGTACAAACACTTTTACAAGTCAATGTTTTTTTTTTAACTAGATGAGGTCGGCGTTTCCTAACTGACTACTCTGAGAAGAAAGGCCGAAACAAACTCAGAGGTCACAGTCTCTTATAAAGTCCAGACATAATCTTGGTCACTTCATGTGAAGACCATGTAGATTGGTGTCTGAAATGGTCTTTTGAGGAAAGAACCACACAGATTGAGAGGACCTGTCCAGTCAGTGCACGCATTTGTCAGTAATCGCGCAGCTCAACTCAGAACTTAAGGAGCTCAACGATTTGACGAACAATACCAAAGAAAGGACATTGGGGTAGGCCGCATAGATTACTCAAACTGCCAGACCATGATTAAAAATAAGAGAAAAAATAAAACAAAAAAAAAAACAATGACCTACATAGTCTTCACATTCACAATAAATAAAAATAATATAATACTTACAAAGTAAATATTCATGTCAACATTCAGTATGCAAAAATAAAAATAATATAAAATTTGGAGCAGTTCAATCCCAAGCCTTTTTGTCCTCAATATAATCTTTAACGGTATAAAAAGCTTTCTGACACAACTTGCGTTTAATGAATTATTTGAATTTATTAAGGCTCAGATCTTGAACGTGGCTTGGAAGTTTATTATAAAAGCGTATACATTGACACCTGAATGACCCACCTATTTTCTTGAGCCTTGTTGGAGGTACAACAAATTTATGTTTGTTCCTAGTATTTATATTGTGGATATCACTGTATTTTTTAAACAATTTAATGTTTTTATGGGCATATAAAAGATTTTCAAAAATGTACTGAGACGGCAAAGTCATTATATTAATCTCCTTAAATTTCTCTCTGAGAGATTGTCTCGGACTTAATTTATAAATGCATCGAACAGCTCTTTTCTGCAAAACAAAGATAGTCTCAATGTCGGCTGCATTTCCCCACAACAGAATACCGTACGACATTACACTATGAAAATAGCTAAAGTACACTAAACGGGCTGTCTCTATGTTGGTTAAATTACGAATTCTCCTAACAGCGTATGCTGCGGAGCTTAGCTTTTTTGACAATTTATCTATATGTGGGCCCCACTGAAGCTTAGCATCCAAAGTTAAGCCCAAGAATACTGTGCTATCTTCGGGATTCAACTCTTCGCCCTTTATCAACACGTTAGTTTTCACCTGCCTAACGTGAGGTAGCGTAAACTTAATGCATTTGGTTTTTTTTTTCATTAAGCAGTAAATTATTAAGACTGAACCAGTGAACTACTTTTGAGATCGCTCTGTTTACATCGTCAGTAACCAGCTTTAAACAAAAGTGAAGTATCATCCGCAAACAAAACTATATCATGATTATCCTTTATGAGGTAGGGCAAATCGTTAATATAAATAATAAACAAGAAAGGACCAAGAATCGAGCCCTGTGGGACCCCCATTGTTACTATAGATCCGATATAAGGGGCTGAGGTATCAGTTCATTTTGGAAAAGCGGTCTCTTGCCCAAAATAGTTTGGGAATCCCTGCCTTAGAGCATAAGTTCGCGTTAAAAGTTTCCTCCGTGCATTTGCATCCACAGAAAAGACGGCGCATATGTGATAGGAAGCTGTCACTTCTATGCGCCGTCTTTCCTGTTGACTAGGCTGACGAATCAGTAAAAGACTGTTAGACTTATTTTCTGATAAATACTTACTTCTTCAAGCGGCTGGGACGGTCCAAATATACGGATGATGACTGATGGGTCGACGGTTGTCTGAGCGCCGGCCAGTGCCAGGAATCCGGCTATCACGAGAACGTGCATCTTTCCTGGAAATGGTGGAGAGGAAATTATTATAAAGTTAATCTGCAGCCACAATTCAGTTTCCAAAAATGAAAAATAACACAATGTGTATTTGGAAAGATAACAAATTTTAGATAAGGTTAAAAAAGAAACGTTATGATTTTTGCAATAGTTCATTTCATTCTGCCTAGCCTTTTCCGAACTATGTTGGGGTCGGCTTCCAGTCTAACCGGATGCAGCTGAATACCAGTATTTTACATGGAGCGACTGCCTATCTGACCTCCACAACCCAGTTACTGGGTAATACGATACCCCTTGGTAAGACTGGTTGTCAGACTTTCGGGCTTCTGACGACCCGTAACGACTGTCAAAGATCCTCGAATGACAGCCGGGACCAACGGCTTAACGTGCTTTCCGAGGCACGGAGGAGTCTCGGTATATAAAGATGGTCACCCATCCACAGACCAACCCCGGCAAGCGTAGCTTAACCTGATGGATCGTCTCGTGCGGCTGTTATTACTTAGCCACGAGCTCCTGATTTTTGCAATAGTACAAATCAATAACTCGTTACTTAGACAGGGTATGTCAGAGCCAATACTATAATACTTTTAAATAAGGTATGATTTTGTGTAATGATTAGTTTTGCTATAATAAACTTTTTAATGTATTAGGAGATACTTGTTTAATTGATATCTTCCCTACAGCTTATACCTACCTAATAAATTTACTTAGGCATGTTTAGGAGTTGTCTAATATAATAAACCGATAACTTCTTGGGTTTATCCACAGATATCTGAAACTACCAATTACCGTGCTTACATCATACGTACATCGAAATAGTCTGTCTTACTGTTCGCTAACCGGTAGCTATCGGGAAACATACAGAGCTTCCAGTCTAACCGGATGCGGCTGAATACCAGTATTTTACATGGAGCGACTGCCTACCTGACCTCCATAACCCAGTTACTGGGTAACACGATACCCCTTGGTAAGACTGGTTGTCAGACTTTCGAGCTTCTCACTAATATGGACTGTCAAATATCTGCGAATAACAGCCGTTCATGTTATGTGATTATTGTAATTTGATGCTCAACACTGAACTTTGATAAACTGAAGTTACTATTCAAGTTACAAAATCACCATTCGAAGCCAGTTTGTATTTTATAAATAAGATTTTATTGAATTAATAACTTTAAAAACCTGTTTCCAGGTATTTGAATAATAGCTGTGTGAGCTATGACTTTTGGCACAGATCTAAATGACAACACAATAAAATTATCCTACCAGAAAATCCTATTAATTAATTATCTTATAATTATTTTATAGGATGTCGAAAAGAGAGAAGGTTCAAAATAAGAGCCTTTGTGCCTAGGCAAACTGACAAACTCAAAAGAAGCTTTCTGATTTACGAAATGTATGGATTTTTATGACAAGTCAAAGTGTAGCTATCTCAAATTCAGCACTACAAAATCTTTTTTTTTTTTGTACAGATTTTGCGTGGGTACCTAAATACTAAGTACTAAATCGATCCATCCATCGGCTAGTTTTTGAGTTCTAAGGTGGTTCTAATATATAGCTAAGTATATGTAAGTGCCTTTTATGCCAGAAGGCTTTTATTTAGGTAGGTATAAAGTTCTGTTTACATTTTTATTTCTGTTTGAGTATAGTTAGTTTTCGATGTTTTTGTTGATTTATCGTCGTGTGCTAGCTGACTTATGGCAAATAATTTATTTTAATGAAATGTTTTGTGTTGCGTAATGTAAATTATTTAGTGTAGGTACTATTGAATAGAATCAAATTTTCTAACTGAACAGACAGCTGTGCTGCTAGACAGTTTGTTGCGCCACTTCTTCTCCCCAGCTAAAGCACTAGGAAGTGGTGAAGGGCGGACGTGCCGGGGGACTGTCTTATGTCATTTTGACGTTCGAAAAGTGCTGATTCTCAGCCTAGTTTGAATAAATGACTTTGATTTCGACTTTAATTTTGCTCCTCACTCACATTTGAATTGAGGACTTCCTGTAACTTTTTATGGGTTTTACTACAGATTCCAAAGTCAGGCCTAAATGGCTAATTTACTTCTGAATGTTGACTGTACCTGCGTTTTCTTATGAGACATGGCTCCTCAATTCTTATATCTAGACTTTTTAATTTCCATGTAGATTAGACCAACGGTGATTATGTCGTGTATATTATCTAGTTTTTGACCTACCGTAATAATAATTCACTGTTAAGCGCATCAAATAGGTAAAATAACTGACCACAAACATGATTACAAATATAATATATGCGTATAGCTTAAAACTATATCAAAACAAGTTAATTACCGAAAGAGTTTAACAAACATAATAATAAAAAAAAAGGTCACTCGTACGTACCTTAGTATTAAAAATCACAGCACTACTAAAACACACTTTGGAGCATCAAAATCTAAAGGTCATTTAGTATATTAGGTAGCCACCATACAAGTTGGCAAAAAAGTGGGGATACGCAGCACGGAATCCTGTTGCGTGATTGGTCGCGTCAGCGTGGCGAAGACTGTAATATTGGTTGTTTTTAACAAAAATAATAACTTTAATGATATCTGGTTGTCATAATGACTTCTTTAAGGCTACTGACATGATGTGCTCACTGCGACTGAATATGAAATAAACTAGACACACTGCGAAAAACTCGTTTGGCGGAAAAGAACATTATTTTGCAGTGAATTATTATTATTATTTGACACTTCTCGGGAACCTGGGGTCCCGGACCTTTGGAAGGCGTACGAGGAGCCGAAGCCAACTCGCAGAGGCCCCTTAGATAAATTTAAATGATGAGGAGGCACCAACCGACGATTATCCCTGTATGCACTATGCAAGTGCACCCAAGGACAACCCCCGGTTGGTACAGGACTATTGTTGTACGTGGAAACAAAACATATTGGGCTATGGGTCTGGGTGGCTAAAGTAGATTGGGTTCTTAACTTGAACTATGGAAGAACTATGTCCCCTGTTATATATTATACACGGATAAAATGGCAGGAGGTGACTTGCACACTCAATAATGGGCTCCCGGAAACGGAACACTTCCTGAGGTGCTTGAGGAGTGGAGAGGTATTCCACGGCTATCAGAACAATCCCGGAAATACGGTCAAGATCCCTACCAGCACCTTACTGGAATACTTCCTTCCTCCGAGCACGTTTGCTCTTGCGAATCTCCACTCAAGCCGGCCAATAAAGGCAAGAAAGAGGTGGGAGCTCTGTTCCTCGTCAGTGTTTACTCCAGCCGGCCAATAAAGGCAAGCCAGAGATGAGGATAAGATTTCTCCCGGGAGATAGGGTCCATGGGGTCGCTACTGCCCAACAGCTCGCCACATGCTGAAAAGGGAATTATTTATTTATTTATAAAGGTACACCAACAGCTTCTGTATACAAAATATTAATTAACAGTAGGTATAATAACAGTTTTGGGCTTATACAGTTGCCAATGACAGGTGAACCAACATTCTCAAATACAGTGATAACCTAAGCTAAACAAGAAATGTATAAAAATTAAGTGGTAATAAACTATAGAAACAGAAATATAAAATGACGCAAGTTATGTTACAGGAGTTGCTAGAAATACCGACATACTAACACAATGAGTCTTTAGCTTGTGTGGGTTGCGTGCTTAGGGACCTTAGAATTTGGGTTCTAAAGATATTTATGGAGTCATAATATATGTCAACATTTGGAGTGGATTTTATAATATAAGAGTTCATCTGTCGGTTGAGTCTATTGAGAGGTGAGTTTACTCCTATATTTGTGTTGGATGCTTTAGTGTGGAATAAATGGGTAATGGGATATCTGGGTAAGTTATAGGGGACTTTTAGACCAATTTGTTCAGTTAATTTATCGCAGTCCAATTTATTGTAAACCAATTTGAAAAAGAACATCAGATCTTGTACCAGTCGATGGTCGCGCAGAGTAATCATTTTGAAACATTGAGTACGTTGTTCGTATGGACACCGGGGAGATATATCACCGAAGGCATATGCTAGGTGTGTAGTGAAGGCCCTTTGGATGCTTTCTACTCTTTGTGAGGGTACTGCATAGTGCGGGTTGGGAATTATTATTATTATTAATTATTATTCAAATTATTTATTTGCTTAAAACATAATGTTTCTAGGCCTTACAATTAAACATGAGTAAAAACATGTTTAGCTATTGGAACTATAGCATGCAAAATCGAGCCATACAATGATTTCAAAAGGATAAAGTAATTATAAGTCATTAGAGTCATAGCTTAAATCGAGTCATAATTTATTTTTGAAGAATATTTTAAGGGAGTAGAAGTTGTGGGCTTTCAGCCATTCCACCAGTTTATTCTTAAACAGTCTATTATTTAAGTTTTTAAGTTCTCTAGGTATCTTATTATAAATTCTTACACACATAGTTAGACAACTTTTGCTGTATTCGGACAATCTGGGAGTGTCGTAAAAAAACTAGTCTATTTTGGTCTATGCGACTTCTAGAGCTTACGTCAGACACTTTTACAAAATATTCTTTATATTTCCATACAAAAATACATATTTCATATATATAGAGAGATGGTAGCGGTAATATACCAAGTTTTTTTAATATAGGCTCGCAGGACTCATCAGGCACTAGCTCATAAATTGCTCTGATGCATTATTTTTGCGCAACAAACGCTCTATTTCGTTCAGTACTATTTCCCCACATTATAAGCCCGTACGAGTATCTTAGAATCGATTCTACGTACGCGTGGTAGCATGTTATGACTGTTTTTATGTTAGTTTTATTTTTAATATAATTATATTAACTCCAGCACACCAAAGAGAACAATATTTTTTTTCCGTGGAGAAATGCTCATGCATACTGCACTACCACGGGGAGATAGTGCAGTTATGTGGGACTCCAACTCACTAAAACTCCACGATGTCCTCCTCTGCCGCTTGTGGCGTCACCGGACCCTCCTCTGGGGAGCACCCCCAACACCGGCGCACAAGAACACATTGCGCGCCGTGATCACCCCATGGACCAAACCAGGGCGCTAGACGACCCGGTGTCTAGGCACCCTTGGTCAGGTCAGTGGCCCGGCCGCCTACCACTTTTCGGCCGCAGAGGATAGGGAGAGCGGCCAACGCAATACCGACACTTCTCCCCTGCGGCCCCACCGCGTCCGTCATCAGACGGTGGCGACCCCGTCAAGGCCGCGGAAGGTAGGGAGAGCGGTGCACCGCAATAAGGACACTCCTCTCCCGCCGCGGCTTCTAACCCTCAGCCGCGATGCCTCCCATACGACATCGCGGCTCGCCTCAGTTGTGATGTCGCCCAAGCGGCACCGCAACCTACCTGTTGGCCGCTACGTCGTCGACTTCCTGGGAAAAGCCCTGACGAGCGGCTCCTCTTCGGGTTCCTCTTCGCTTCACCGTGGGTGACCACGCCACGGCTACTGAGCCCCCCGCCTCGACAAAGGACATCAATTTCTAACACGACAGCTGTTCTTCCTGGATACTTTTGCAACTGTATGGTGAGCAGAGCAGACGTGGGGTCTGCTGGCTGTTGTACACCTGTAATGTTGAGCGTGCTTTAATTAAGTACACAGACACGGTACCAAGACGGGAGGTGAAGCGACCGGCATTTTTTTTTTTTCATTTGAGATGGGTTTGCTCTTGACTGTAGTCTAGGTCAGAGGTGTCAGAGACAAAGTCGACGACGGAGTGAGCTTACCCAGAAGAAGTCTGTTCACTCTCACTTTGAAGAGATTAGGGTTGTATGCGCTCGGAAACACAGACGCAGGTAGTGAGTTCCACTCTTTTGCTGTCGCAGTATAAAAGATATTTGGAAACGCTTAGTGCGAATTGGTGGAATAGCAACTAGGTAGAGATGGTAACTGGCAGTGCGTCTAGATGTCCGATGGTAGACGGGGCCGGTGGAATCAGGTCGTAGAGTTCTTGGGCATCTTCTTTAAATGAATTACTATCTACTTCTAAACCGTTTGACGTTGAAATTGATATACTTTTACTTACAGTAATAAAAATGCTTTGTTACTTATGTAATTTTTATTACATGAATCGTTCAAAATGCTCTTTATTCCTACTATTTATTACTGGCAGTGCATTACTTTACTAAATTATAATCACGTACCTCACGTACGGTGCTTAGTACTGAGGTTGGATCGGAGATAGGGATACAATTTAAAAGAACTACTCGGACGAAAATAAAAAGAAAGGAGAAAAAGGGGAACAAAAGGGTTACTCAGACTATAAAATTTATATCTATAGAGGTCATGACGGGCTCAGTATCGAGCATCTGCTTTCTTCTTACAATGCTTTAGGTATAGCTTTTGTATGAGCCATAGTTACTTGCCCAGTGAGATGATGCGGACTGGTACAGTAGTAGTGCCCATTGTAACAAATAAGACTGGCGACCTCGCGGACCGCAACAACTACAAGCCCATCTCACTAGCTACTGTAATATCAAAAGTGTTTGACAGTATGCTTAAGAGGATTGTAAAGCTGTAAATTTTCATACAAAAATAGATAACGTTTTTCTCCCCGTAAACATAGTCTAATTTTCATAATTTTTGGAAATGTTGGGGGTATAATAAAAAACTAGGTCCGTGCGTTTTTATTATAAAGAAATATTCCATACGATATAAGTAATTAGCATCTAAATATCTATATTTTTGACATAAAAAACTTCCTCGAGCATTTTTAATTTTTTTAATAAAATTAAATTGAATTACTAAAAAAATACGTACAGACTGAATGTAATGAGACTAAAATTGTCTCATTTCGTAAAGGTCTAGGTGGGTGAAAACGTTATCGCCCGAAACAATATTCATGTAAATAATTGTATGAAATGTAAGTAATTGCCTCCAAGAATCGCGCCGCGTATCGGCACTTCACAATCCTCTTCAGGTTCAGGTTTCGACGTGGCTTATCAACAGAAAGTGCAGTGTTGTGTCTTAAGCATACTGTCACTTACTGTACGCAGCGTAGGACGCCGATTTATGCCAGCTTCCTCGACTTATCCAAAGCTTTTGATCGGGTTGCTTATGACGTACTATGGAGAAAAATGGAGAAGGATAAGTTGCTAACGGAACTGATAAACCTATTTAAATATTGGTATGGCAACCAGATCCATAATGTACGATAGACTGGAACTTGTTCCAGGCCATACAGGTTGGAATGTGGGGTGAGGCAGGGAGGGTTGAGTTCACCCACGCTTTTCAACTGATATGTAAACGAGCTATTTCGCGAGCTCAGCAGCACTAGAGTGGGCTGCTATATAGATGGTATCTGTGTAAATAGTATTAGTTATGCAGACGATATGGTGGTGGATCTGAGTGCGGCCTCATCGGTATATTGTTATAGTACCGATGAGGCCATAGGCCAACCTACTCACTAAAAAATAGCTCTTTTAGTAAGTTTTTAAGTTATGATCGTATTTCTCAGTATTCCCTTTAGAGGAAGTATAATTATTACTACTATTGTAATCAGGAGATCATAAGAAACAAATCAACATGCATTTCATTAATAGATGCCACAATTTTTGGTGGGCCTATTCGCCGAACAAAAAAATCACTTTGATAGTAAAATTATTTTTAAATATGGTAGTGAAATGTTTTCGATAATAGCTATTGTTAATAACGAGATATTCGGCAAATAAATATGGAGATGACGGATTTTATTCAAGCCGTTTTGTATTTATGGGGTTTATCGATATTTATAGACAGATCTACAGGAAATTAGGTGCTTTCACAAAGATTAATCGAAACAATCGAGAAAAATTGATTTGATTTGAATAGACCCTTTCTGATAATGATAGCAACAATCATGCACTTATTTGTAGGATTTTGATACAAACCATCGACTTCAAAATATTTTTTCAGTAGGAATTACCGGTTTTTGAAGCGGCTTTTTGGTATTTGGATGTGTATTTCAAATTTGAGAACCGAAAAACGAATTAAAACTAAAAAAACTACAACTTTATGGAGGATATAAATGGTAGGTATATGAATACTGACTTAGTTTTGTACATACTTGTTCAATATATACGTCTTCTCCATGTCACGTCTGATTTTATTTAGTTGTAGTCCAAGAAATTTTGTACTGTTTATTTTTTCTATGTTTATTTGTTCTTAACTTACATAGAGCTTGCCAAAATCTATGGAATGTAAATTTATTCTGAAAAAAAAAAAGAATAATTAAAAATTTCGTATTTCAATCAGTCAGCACGTCGCCCGCTACTTCGTTCGGTTGGATTAACTTGGATTTCATACTTTATTTTCTTTTGTAGTTTAGAAAATCTCAAAATAACAAACTTTATAATTTACTTAGTTAAGTATCCGTGTAAAGATTCAAGTTAATTCAACTCAACAAATAAGATTTTTCATACAAACAATATTTCCCCTTTCCACCCCCTAAAAGGTCGAATTTTCAAAAATCCGTTCAGAGCGGATGCCTACGTCTCTAATTAACTACTCTAATTAACTATATGTGTGCCACAGCCCAATCCGTTCAGTGGTTTGAGCTAAGTGTTGATAGATCAGTACCAGTCAGTCACGGTTTCCATAGTATCATAAATAGATAACTTAAATCGAGCCCAACGCCTGCTCGTTTAGGATGAGCAAATTAATGTTGCGTACTAATTAGTCGTAATTAGGTATAGGAGTTATCTGTATTTGTTTGTAGTTTCTTTTTCTTCCATCTTTGTTCGTCATCGAAGCAATACAAGTAAGTAAGTACCTACCTATATTTGGAGTTTCTTTGAAGAGTCCCCTAAAATTTCCGAACACACATCACCACACTTGTGTCTCCCCAAAGGGTGGGAGCAGATGTTCAGTACGCACCTACAAGTAGGTATTTTCGCCAGTAATGTATAACTTTTAAAGTCCCATTCCTCCCATAATAGACTAAAGACGATGTCTTGATGTGAACTTGTAGGATCCAAGGTTAGAATAACTTTCATGACTGTTTATTTTTTTATAAAATTAAGACTGCTAAGTAAATTGAATCTAATTTATAAAAAACCTGCATCCAATTGAAATAATTCATTTTAATCAGCAAATCTAATTGAGGAGTGACGGAACAAAAACCGTTATTGACCAAGTAAGTATGACATTTTTTGTGTAAGATTTCAACCGTTAAAAACTACGAGACTTTTTATGCTAGAGTAATGGTTGAGCATTCAACAGATAGGTCATATTTATAACAATTTTGAGGCAGGATATAATTTGTCTATGACGTCACACTGCGAGTGAACACGCATGCGCGCGACCCTCTGCTTTTCACTTTTTTAGTGAATCATTTTTTTTTTTGTTGCGCCACTTGCACTAGGAAGTGGAGAGGGGCGGGCGTTTTGGGAGACTATCTTATGTAATTTTGACGTTAGAAAAGTGCTGATTCTCAGCCTAGTTTGAATTAATGACTTTTTATTTTAGATTTTTGATTATGTGTCGAAATATCTATTCGTATAGCGCAAAAACGTGTTTATCTAGATCAGTTATTCTAGTGCCGTTGTCAAGAGTTAATAAAGCATCACCAGAGCCTAAAGAGAATATTGGCTAAAATAGGGTTAAAAATTAATATGAATTTGACCAATGATATTATAAGTAAAAAGTCGTAGATAGGTTATACACGCTCCACAAGTGGTACGTCAAAATGTGGCTAATTAGCCTCATTTTCGTCGTCTTGTCTCTTTTTCGCTCCCGATAATTACGACATGCCGTCCTATTTCCACGTGTCATCTAATAGTTCGACGTTGTGTCGTTTTTGAACATCGAATGTTGGGTAGGTAACGTATCTACGTCTTTTTACTTATAATATCATTGAATTTGACAATAGCAAATTAATTTCAGATGTCGTCATCGGCCGTAAGTCTACTCAGAAATGAAAAAAAAAACCAATCGAAGAAAGCTTGCATCAAAAGGAATGCAAAGAACCTAAAAAGTGTACTGCCAAACAAATACCTACAATAGCTACGGTAGGGTCAGACACCGTAAGAAAATCTGCAGCAAGTAGCAAAAAAGTTTAATATATCCTCTCATATTGACCGTAAATCTGCTCAAAACTGAAAATTATCATAATCAATGAAAGCTATTGCGGCTTGAGAAAATTGGTTGCTCAATGTCAGGCGTATGCTAAAGTTCACGGCTTGGCATACAATACCAAGAAGTCGGAGGTCATGGTCTTTGACGCTGGGGGTAAAAGTCCTGATGCAGTACCGCCTGTACTACTTTATGATACACCTTTACAGAGAGTGTACAGGTTCAAGTATCTGGGTCATATGATGGCACCCAGCCTCAAAGACGATGATGACATTGAACGGGAGCGGAGGGCGTTGTCGGTTAGAGCGAACATGCTGGCTCGCAGTTTTGCACGATGCTCACTTCCTGTTAAAATCACGATCTTTCGAGGCTACTGTACTGCTTTTTACACGTGCAGCCTGTGTAGCTAGATATACGCAAAGATCGTACGACGCTCTCCGCGTTCAATATAACAATGCGTTTAGGATGCTGGTGGGGCTGCCCCGTTTCTGTAGTGCGTCAGGGATGTTCGCAGATGCGCATGTAGATAGCTTTTACGCAACAATGCGTAAAAGGTGGGCTTCCCTGGTGCACAGGGTGTGGGGCGGCTCCAACAGTGTTTTAAGCATGGTTGCGAGTCGCCTGGACTGTATATACGTGGGTCACTGTTGTGCCGTCTCTCATGGGATGTAGCAGCGGTGACCACCCGTTATTTTATGAATTGTAGTCCTCGTTTTTGTTTTGTGTCGCTGCTCACTAACATAGTCGTAAGTTTTACTAACAATCTTGTTGAGACTTGGTTACTTTAATAAAGAAAAAATCTATTCTATTCTATAAAAGGAATGCAATTAGCCTACTGAGTCTAGTGTCGAGCAAATACAAAGTCTATGACAGTATGGGAAACCATAGTGAAACTTCAATCTGTTTTCACGAAAACAAACGCCACGGACTCGAACTGCGCTTACCATTTATTTTTTAGTTTTAATTCTTTTATGGTTCTTAAATTTGAAATACACATCCAAATACCAACAAGCCGCTTCATGATTATTGCTGTCATTCCCAGGTAGGGTCTATTCAAATCAAATCGATTTTTCACGTCATGCCTAAAGTCATGTCGTCGCCAATCTTTCGATATAAATCCAGGCTGACTTGAACTAAAAAATCGCTTGAACAAAACCGTCATCTCCACATTTCTTTGCCTAATATCTCGTTATTAACAATAGCTATTTTCAGTTGTCAGCACTAACTGATGGGGTCCGCTAGGGCCGATGCCCGCCAGGGTTGCGGGTTGTTTGAAAGACTTACCGTGGCCCTGGCACAGGCAACTGAACGAACACGGGTGGGTTTTAATATGTATATCCTGGCTCCGCCCTGAGCGGGTGAAGTTATTTGATGATTTTCTATCTACAAAAAAAGGCTGACTTGAAATACAAAACGGCTTGAACAAAAACCGTCATCTCCATATTTCTTTTCCTAATATTTCGTTATTAATAATAGCTATTTTCGAAAACATTTCACTACCATATTTAAAAATATAATTTTGCTATCAAGGTGATAGTGCTTTTCTGTTCAGCGAATAGGCCCACCAAAAATTGTGTCATCTATAATGAAATGCATGTTGATTTGTTTCTCATGATCTCCTGATTATAATAGTTGTAACAAAAAATAAAACCGACTTCCAAAACAAAACACTAAAGTGAAAAATAACTTTAATTTCGGAAGTCGGTGTCTTTGGTTTTGTATTTTCGTTTTTTGCCACCGACTTCCGAAATTAAAGTTATTTTTCACTTTTAAGTGATTCACATGTGCTTACGCCTTCTTAGTGTACCGGCGTGATGTTATGTTACGAACTGGTGGAAACAATAGACAGACATGAGATTTCAGCAATCCCGGGACATTTACTATCATTTATTGAGGAATTCCGTTACCTATCTCCGAAGTTCTTCATCAGATCTTCACCAAATTGAAATATGAGCACTTCGAGAATACTCTTCCAAAAACTACCCAAATCGCTTCAAGTGTGCCTATAAAATTTGAAGAGTTCCCTCTATTTCTCAAGGATCCCATCATCAGATTTATTATCATGGGACCACCTGGAAAGTATACCCTTTCAACAAAACAAAAAAAATTCAAATCGGTCCAGCCATCTTCGAGTAATCGGGGAACATAGGTACATAAAAAAAGGTTCTGACGAATTGAGAACCTCCTCCTTTTTGAAGTCGGTTAAAAATTATACTTCCTTTAATACTGAGAAATACGATCATAACCTAAAAAAATCACTGAAAGAGCTATTGTTTAGTGAGTAGGTTGGCCAATGGCATCATCGATGTTATAATTTAGTAAAATAGTGCACTGTTCAGTAATAAGTAGGAGTAAAGGGCGTTTTGAACGATTCGTGAAACCAAAAATTACAAAGCATTATTATTACTGTAACTATATTTTTTTTTTTGAGGTATATTCAATTCCGGTCTAAAACTTATTCTCCCACTTATCTCCTACGCTGTAAAAGATTCCATCTACTTCCTCTTTCTAAACGTAGAAGAATTGCAGACTTAGCGTTTTTAATTAGAATTGCTAATGGTTCTACCGGGCTTCCCGAATTGCTGAACAAAATCGGACTGCGGGTTCCTTCTGCTTTTCTGCGCAATCCTTACCTACTGCATACTCCTGTGTTACGAACGAATTACAGACAAAATTCATACTTAATCAGAGCGAGTCATACGTATAATGCGGTCTGCCGCCGGGGCGTCGACATCGAATTTTTCAATACTAGCATTTCAAAATTAAAAAGGACTCTTTGTGATTTCTTTTTTGATCACGTAAACTAATTTATTTCAATTTACGCTGTTTTAAACACATGTTTACTTATATATGGTTTTTATTTAAAACAATGTCTACCTTATCAAATATATTTTTTTATATTATTCTATATGTGAAAACTTTTAATTGGCTTTAATTTTGTTATTCTTAATCGTGCAAAAATGTTTAGCTGTAAGTTTTCCAAAAAGTGTAAAATAAAATAAAATAAATAAATATCAATTTCAACGTCAGACGACTTAGAAGTGGATAGTATATATTTCATCTAAAAAAGATGCAGGTCACTCCATCTCTCAACTTGATACCATATCGGTTTTTCAATAACGCGTCTGCCCTCCTCTAGCTATGCAGTCCTGAAGCCTAGAATGAAAGCTCTCGATCAAATGCCTCACGTTCAGCTGGAATCTCTTCCCAGGCAATTTTCAAAACGTCAATCAGTAACTGCTGGATGCAGACCTCTTACTCACTCTCTCCAACCCTTCGCTCCAATTGATCCCACATGTGCTCGATTGGATTCAATTCTGGACTGTTTGCTGGCCACGGTAAAACTTGAATGTGAGAGTCTTCCAGCACAGACTGGATCGCTTAAGCTGTGTGTGCACGGGCGTTGTCCTGCATAAAGACAAAACCAGGACTCATTTGCTGTGCAGTTGTGGAACCCTCATTTAAAATAGCGAGCTCAGTCTTGTTTGCCGTGGAAGCTAATCCCACCCCAAATCATTAGGTTGGGACCACAGACACAGTAAACTTCATGTCGCGTCGTCTCCACACTCTAATGTGCCGATCATCATTAAAAAAATACTTTACACTGTATTATGCCCCAGTCCAAGTATTGAGAAGGAACTTGAACGACTGGCACGTTGAGCCCTGGACAAAGGAATTTGAACAACTCGTCGTTTCGAGTACCCAATTTCAACCGTAGGCGATTTTGTAACTTTCAAGCCATCACTGTGCGGTCTCGACGGGCACTTAGCTGGATGTACCGATCCTCGTGAACAGTTGTAATGCAAACTTTACCCGTACCTGGTCTTCTTGCAACACTGCCGGTCTCTTGGAAGCGATTCCAAGCATTTTGGATAGATCTTCCAGAAAAACTCAGTTGCAAACCCACAGACCGCTGCGCGTTTCCTTCTTGGACCATTTTAACGGCTTCGATTGCTGTAATTGTGTCCATATGTCTTCGTATTTGTGGCATATTAACGCAATATGTTGTTTTAACAAGATAGGTAACTAAAAAAAACTATGATAATTTTCAAAATACCAAGCCGCTAATCGAAACTAAACTCACTCCATCGTAGACTTTGCCTCTGTCACTTCTGACCTAGACCATGTAAAAAGTACTCTGTGACCTAGACAATAAAAAAAACCTAAAGAAAAATCGAAACCAGATTACGAGAATATTTAAAATTCAATTATTTTTTAAATTACGGCCAGCATTTGATCTCGAGCATAACGTCAAAGAGGTTAGATATCGTTCGTTCGTAACATCAATATTTTGCTACTTAGCAATTAGTTAATGTTATTTAAATTACACTCAAATGTAAAAATAACAAGTGACCCTCATTTTGTTTTGAGTGGTATATAGGTATTAATCTTACTTATCGGAAGTTGAGGTTACGAGACCAACGAGATTGCATGACCCATTTCTCTTCATGGAATCACTATAATAACTTGTAATGATATTTATTTAATAGTAGTTTAGTATCCATTCCCTAATATTATAAATGCGAAAGTGAGTTGTTTGTTTGTTACACTTTCACGCTAAAACCGTTGAAATTTGGTACATGGTTGGACCATGACCTGTACCTTAAGAGCACCAGAAATCATGCGTAGTTCATAGAAACGAAATACCAAAATAATTTGTAAATCAATCATATTCTTAAGGTAGTGTGTATTTATTCCGATTGGATTACAGAATATCTAGGTTCCCAAATATATATTTTCAAAGGACCAGTGATTTGAAGATGAGATATGAGGAATTTAAAATTTCTATAGAAAACATATTTTTCTCATATTTCCTGTTTAATCATTCATTCCGTAATCCAATCGGAATAAATACACACTACCTTTAGAATATGTTTGATTTACAAATTATTTTGGTATTTCATTTGTATGAACTACGCTTGCTTCGGGGGCGTCTTAATTGCGTAACATATTATCATTCGGACTCTGTTTCATTTTGACAGTTCAACAAAATTCATTGCGCTATTTACGGTATTGAGCTGACAAAATTTTCGAACATATGAAGCAATAGATTAGCAATTTGCTTCAAAATGTTTCAGATTCCGATCGATAATGTGTTACACAATTAGGGTGCTGGATTTAGGACATAGGATACTCTCTATTCCGGTAGCGCATTCCCGTAGGATAATTTCCGACCTCCACGCGTGCCAAGCCACGGGTAAAAGCTAGTTTTCCATAATAATAACATAAAATAACGCCGCTATTTCGCAAAAGGGACTGGCAGAGCTACTATAATGAGAACTATGAGCGTGGAGTCAGCTCTTGGCAATAGGCTCACCTCCTATTACATGGGACTTGAACATAACTGGCGAAATGTGGGTGTCCTATAGGTACAGCTCTGTCTAACCCCTCGGGGATTACAGGCGTGATGATGTTATGTGTTGTGTTGTGCATCTTCATCTGTGATTTCTCAGAAAAGTAATGAGATGGTTGTTGGACTTTAACTAAACAGGTTTTCTTTTTTGTGATGGGTTTGCCCTTGACTCTAGTCTAGGTCAGAGGTGACAGAGACAAAGTCTACGATGGAGTGAGCTTACCCAGAAAGAAGCCTGTACACTCTAATTTTGAAGAGATTGGGTTGTATGCGTTCGGGAACACAGACGCAGGTAGTGAGTTCCACTCTTTTGCTGTGCGCATTATGAATGCTATGGATGGTAACTGGCAGTGCGTCTAGACGCCTCCTACCATCGAACATCAAGATGGTTGATGGTAGAAGGGGCTAGTGGAGTTCTTGAGTACACTCTCCGAAGTACAATCTGTAGAAGACCGACAAGCAGGCAACCTTGCGGCGATGAGCCAAGCTATGAAGCTTGGCATCCACCAGTTTTACGTCGCCAATGAGCTCTGCGTTCCACCGAGTCAAGCGCAGCAGTTTTATATAAATTCTTTATTTCACCTAAAGCTCTTAACAATATACAACAAAAGTAACACATAAAAGGCTTATTTACAAGGGTCACTTATTAAATACTCTGACTCCTAAACTAGGTGTAAGTTCCTGTGACTTAGGAGTCAGTGATTCTCCGTAGCAACTTAGAGCCATTTTCAGTAATTTGGAATAGTTTTAACAATTAATGGTAGAAAACAGAATTATTATTTATATAAAGATAAAAATAAAATAATAAAATAAAAAAGAGAAATGATACATGGTTATGCGTGTATGATGAAGCGTGTGTGTAGTTTGTAAGTGTAACTGTAGGTGAACGTGTAGTGCATATGTAGGGTTTGTGTGTGTGTGTGTGTGTGTGTGTGTGTGTGTGTGTGTGTGTGTGTGTGTAGGTGTAGTGTGTGGGTGTGCACGTACAGATTTATAATTAGGTATCACTGTAAATTACCCAGTAGTAGATCCTCCGTACTATCATAATTTAATGTTTGGAGATAATCTTTAAGTAAGGTTTTACAACGAAATGTTGAGTAAGAATAAATGACAATATAGGTCTAATGACGCCACTTTAACCGACTGGGAATCGAATCCAGAACAACGCACCGCCTAAAACACTGGGTCAGGAAGCATGCATGCAATTTTGCACAAGACTTCAACATACCATAGTGTACTTACAAAGATCAAAGACAGCGACATTTGTAGCAGCGAGCGGTTCTCAAACTTATTTGGCAACGCAACGGTACCTACCTCTTTGGAAAACGAAATATTTGACGGAGCCCTAAAATAATCAAAGACTGCGTTTTATGGATTACTCCACTTTGTCCCACCACCAGTGGGATAAAGTTGATTTTTTTATTTTTATTTGAGATGGGTTTGCTCTTGACTCTAGTCTAGGTCAGAGGTGACAGAGACAAAGTCGACGATGGAGTGAGCTTACCCAGAAGAAGCCTGTTCACTCTCACTTTGAAGAGATTAGGATTGTATACGTTCGGAAACACAGACGCAGGTAGTGAGTTCCACTCTTTTGCTGTGCGCATTATAAAAGACATTTGGAAGTGCTTAGTGCGAATTGGTGGAATAGCAACCAGGTAGGGATGCGTCTAGATGTCCGATGGTAGAAGGGGGCCGGTGGAATGAGGTCGTGGAGTTCTCGGGCACACTCTCCGAAGTACAAGTACGGATTTGTTCAGTTTTATCGTCTACTGTGTTTCAGTAATTGATTGTGGTGGGGCAAATAAATAACACTCGCATAAAGTCTGAGATCACTTTTTCCCACTAGGGCTGGCACCGTTGGATTTGAATAAAATAAAATGGCGAAAATTAAAACAGTTTAAAAAAAAAATAGAAACTATTCGTACTAGATTATGATGATTCTGACTGCTAAAATACCATATAAAGCAATGAAGTCCATTGCTGGATAAAATCCGCGGTGAGTATGGCTGCACTAAAGAACTCAAATTCAAATTTTCTTACATTTTTTTTTGCAATTTGCAAGTATTTTAAATAAAGTATGATTCGCGTCCGTAACTAATATGTATTTACAGAATTATATACAATAGAATCCGATACAACTCATTAAGTTAGTATAATCCTCAAATGTCAAGATTTCATGAAATAGTCATTCATTAGGATTACCGTCTTAAAGAGTTGTATTGATCACTTTAATGATTATAATTATGTAAATACATACTTGTTACGGTCGCGAATCATATTTTGATCAAAGTAAAACCTAATAGGTACTGACTTGTAAATTGCAAAAAAAAAAGTAAGAAAATTTGAATTTCGCGGGCTACTCTGACGCTTTCGCCTTAAAAGTTTTTATGGGAATTTGTCATTGTTGCTGATAGGGAATGCTCATTGGCCACAGCTTGTCATGTTCTATCAATATACCAGACTATGTTTGTCTTAATCAACAAATAGTGACATTGAAAAAGTCACATTAGTTCAATAAACTGTATGTTTTGATAGCGGTCATCACTAGGCACTTACTTGTTTAGGATTCCGTACCCAAAAGGCTGCCAACGGAAAACAATTACTAAGGCTCCGATGTCCGTCCGTCTGTCACTGGATTTTGAACCGTAATCAGTGTGTGTGCATGTATGTACCTACTATGGCCGCTAATAAAAATAAAATTAAGTTAAAAAAACTTTTTAGCAAAAAATAAAACCGACTTCCAAAACAAAACACTACAAAGTGAAAAATAACTTTAATTTCGGTAGTCGGTGTCTTGGGTTTTGTATTTTCGTTTTTTGTTTTGGAAGTCGGTTTTATTTTTTGCTACAAAGTTTTTATTTTTCACTTTTTAGTTGTGGAACCTACCCCACACAAATTCGAATACATAATTGAGCACAATAATTGTAGATATAGCCATGTAAATAACAGTGATAGGAATTTATTAAAACACCATCACATCATCCACATAAAATAAGTGGGAAATATACGCATTATTGAAGCTAACTCAAAAACTCCCAAAGCAAAGTTAATAAAATTTATATGGGACCACCTCGGAAGTATACCCTATCAAACAAAAAAAGAATTTTCTAAATCGGTCCATCCGTCTTTGAGTAATCGCGTAACAAACATACAAAAAAAAAAAAAAACATACAGACGAATTGAGAACCTCCTCCTTTTGGAAGGCGGTTAAAAATTAAAGGGACTCCAAACAAGAAACGTGTTTTTTTTTAACTGAAGTTTTTTTTTTAAAATCAAGTGTTAATTTTACGTTGGAAAGGTTCCCCTTTGCGTACGTGTCCAACTCGCACTTGACCGGTTTTTTTATAGCCTTTTTTTAATACAAAACAAAACAATAAAAATAAAATAAACTTCGAACATTCATGAATGTCTTTTAACAAGGTTAGACCTTACAACTGTGGGAGGTATGAATGTGGACGAAGCAAGAGGAACCAGGATCAAGACTCGGTAACTCACTGTAGTGTCTGCCTACCCCCATCCCAATAGCCTTTCCCAATTGTGTTAGGTCGTCTTCCAGTCTTAACCGGATGCAGCTGAATACCAGTATTTTACATGGAGCGACTGCCTATCTGACCTCCACAACCCAGTAACTGGGTAGTACGACACCTCTTAGTAAGACTATCGGTCTTCTGACTACCCGTACCAACCAACTGTCAAAGATTTCCAAATGACAGCCGAGGCATGGAGGAGTCTCAGTATGAAATGGATGGTCACCCATCCACGGACCGACCTCAGCAAGCGTCGCTTAACCTTGAAGGTCGACCGTGTGGCTGTTATTACTTAGCCACGAGCCCCCGAATTTCTGCTTACATACCTACACAAACATACACAAACTCACGCCTTCCCATGCGGGTAGGTAGTAGAAACTACAGAACGCCACCTGCTACGATCCTTACATACTCCTTTTGCTTTCTGCCTACCCCCATGTCAGAAGCTCGTGCGTCTATATTTGCTATAAAATCACAGATCAATTCAACACAAGGTAATCATAAGGAAAACCGTACTTCGACCAGTTTGTATATTTATTTTGTATCGTGAGGCAATTCGAGGACACGCTTAGCTTACGCTACTCCAGTCACGTAACCAAGCCGGATATGGTCAACAAAAATAACTGTACAGCAGTTCACAGGTCATCCACCGCGTCCTCGTGGAGGCGATCGGCGGTTACGATCTCTCGCGTTTGGCGAGTGCATGAGAAGCAGTCACCTCCTTCTGCAAAGCAGTGATGCTCGCGAAGGAGGCGAAGCGCGTGAGGGAGAGGCAATCTTTGCGCCCTCACGCCTCTTGTCACCGCAGGAGATGCCCTGGACATCGGGAATTGAGAGCCGATTCCCGGCCGTAGTAGGCGCGGGCTCGCCGTCCAGTAAGGACCAGGCCCGGGTCGACGACGCGTTGTGCTCCACGCGCGCCTCAAAGAGATGTCAGCACTAACTCATGGGGTCCACTAGAGCCGATGCCTGCCAGGGTTGCGGGTTGTTTGAAAGAGTTACCGTGGCCCCGGCAAAGGCAACTGAAGGAACTCGGGTGGGTTTTAGTCAGTAAAAGTCTGACACGCCCTCCGTACAGAGCGGGAGAAGTATTTGATAGTATCCCACCCAAAAAAAAAGGCCGTACGTCACTGGTAACAAAACCACCGAATCCTTGTCGGCCGGAGTAAAGACAATCTGCACAGATGGTGGGGTTCATGGACAGCTCAGATCTCAACTATGCGGCAACCCCACAGACCAGCCCACCTTCCATCCTGCGCCGAATGCCCTGTCACCTGTGCACTTGATGATCTTATGACTGCGTCAGTGAGCGACGTTTCCAAGGCACGAAGAGCTTGTGGCTAAGTAATAACAGCCGCACGGGTCGATCCATCAGATTAGATCGAGATAGCATCCGGTTAGACCGGAAGCCTACCCCAACATAGTTGAGAAAAGGCTAGGCAGATTGAGTGAGCAACGTTTACGCAGCTGAATTTTAGGCCAAACATCGTGATCGGGCGCCGTCAGCAGGGACTGCTCATCTCTTAATGACTTATTTTAATTTAGTTGTTTTTCGTTTTTATCTTTTTACTATGGACTTTTATCTTTTTTTATCTTTTTACTACTTGAGGAGCTCGTGGCTAAGTAATAAAAGCCGCACGGGTCGATCCTTCAGGTTAAGCTACGCTTGTCGGGGTTGGTCCGTGGATGGATGATCATCTAAACATACCGAAACTCCGCCGTGTCTCGGAAAGCACGTTAAGCCGTTGGTCCCGGCTGTTACTCGTGGATCTTTGACACCGTTACGGGTCGTCAGAAGCCCGAAAGTCTGACAACCAGCCTTACCAAGGGGTATCGTATTACCCAGTAACTGGATTGTGGAGGTCAGATAGGCAGTCGCTCCATGTAAAATACTGCTATACAGCTGTGTGTGTGACCCCAACATAGTTGGGAAAAGGCTAGGCAAATTGAATCTTTTTAGTGCGGACGCTTTTGACGTCGACGTCTTTCTACTTTATTCTCACATGTATATTGTTAACATGAATGATGGAACCAATATATTGTAATAATATTTTGATGTAAAAGAATGTGCGTGTAGTTTTCTGTCCGTTCTTCTCCATAGGAATCTACTACGCTTTGCAAGCTTACGCTTGAAGATCTTCGGCATTTCGAAGCGGATTTTGATGATTCTTCTTTTCGTTCGTTTTGGGTTTATGTACGTACGAGTATATGCATACAGTTCAACTAAAAATGGAAAATATAAATTTACTTTAAAAAGTAAAAACCTACTTCAATAACCTGAAACGAAAAACTTAACAGCTTCTGGAGTCGGTGTCTTCAATTCTTCAATGTCAATGCACCTTAGCTTGGCACCGACTTCAGAAGATTTTTTATGAAAGTTATTTTATTCGCTTTAGGTTTTTGAAGTCGGTTTTACTTTTATAAAGTAAATTTTTACATTAATTTTATTATTGTATTTATTGTTCATTAAGTTAACAAAACTTCGACGCTTTTGCAGATTATTTTATCCATATAGACCGGTGCATAATAGTCTGCAGGTCAGTGGTGACATTGTGACCGTGAAATGGCCTAGTGTAGAACGGAGATTCAATAGAATGAGAAAGAAGCCAGCTTATAATGGTTTTGTTACCACTGACGCGTGGTGTACCGTATCTACGAGTGTGTCCCCTATGTTCACTTATTAGGGCCTGTTTACCTCTAACAATTTCAGCCCTCCCATGACCTTTTGATTGCCTTTTCACGTAAAGTCACATTCATATTTTATAGTTTCCATATCAGGGAATATGTTAATAACCCAATAAGCCTCACAGTTCCCACAACCTTGCAGAATAACAAGTTTTCCTTCACGTGACGTAACCTCAGTGTGTCTAGTTTATTTCTTATTCCATCGCAGCGAGCACATCATGCCAGTCGCCTTAAAGATGTCGTTATGACAACCAGACATCGCTAGAGTTATTATTTTTATTAAAAACAATCAATATTATCAAATGACCTTTAAGTTTTTACACTCCAGTGTGTTTTAGTTGTTTTTTGTTATAGTGCTGTGATTTTATTTTTTTTAAGTAAGGTATGTACGTGTGACCTTTTTTAATGATATTTTTTTTTTATTTTGTTTGTTGTGCTCGGTAGGTAATTTACTTGTTTTGATGCGGTTTTTAGCTATTATAATTATGTTATTTTATTTGTATAGATTATTGCTGTTTAAAATAATAACTTGTAATCATGTTTGTGGTCAGTGCGGAGTTTATAATTGTTACCTATTTGATGCGCTAAACAGAGAGTTACTTATTATTAAACGGTGGGTCAAAAACTAGATAATATCGTGTCGTGTTAAGGGGTCATGGCCAATGTATGAACACATTATGATGATTATCAATTTGATCACTGTTGGTCTTGGCTTTGTAATTAATAAATTATAGTGTCCGTATGAACTGAGGAGCCATGTCTCTTTATAAACGCGGGTTCTGCCAATGGTGCCGATTCCCTTGTTCGTAAACTAAACTAAATTTAAGTTCAGTGCATCTTTTTCTTTCTATTTCATTAATAAAAGGACAGATGCAAAATATTAGTTTAATCCTGTCAAATTAAGATACTCCATAGACAAGTTTAGACGTGATTAAAAAATTGGCTACTAAAAATACGTCAATTTACGTCAGGCGCTGACTAATTTGACAGGACTAAATTAATAAAAAAATGAACTGAACTTAAATTTAGTTTAGTTAGTGAACAAGAGATTTGGCACTAATATGTAGGTATTTAGAAGAGGCCCAATTTTGGAATTTGTAGTAGAACTCAATTCAAAAGTTTGAATTGAGGAGTCACCTTAGAACTCAAAAACTAGCCGATATGGATGGATTGATTTAGTACTAGGTATTTAGGTAATAACAGACGCACGGGTCGATTAATCAGTTTAAGCTACGCTTGCCGGGGTTGGTCTGTGGATGGGTGACCATCTTTTGATACCGAGACTCATCCGGGCCTCGGAAAGCACGTTAAGCCGTTGGTCCCGGCTGTCATTCGTTGATCTTTGACAGTCGTTAGTCTGACAACCAGTCTTACCAAGGGGTATCGTATTACCTAATAACTGGGTTGTGGAGGTCAGATAGGCAGTTGCTTCATGTAAAATATTGATATTCAGCTGCATCTGTTTAGACTGGAAGCCGACCCCAACATAGTTGGGAAAAGGCTAGGTAGATTGATTGACATGTGCATATTCTGTACTTACAAAAAAAAAAATGATTTTGTACTGCTGAATGTCAGATGCTTTGATTTGTCATAAAAATCAATACTTACCAACTTTTATTTTATAAGCAAAAAACGTCTTTTGAATTTGTCTGCGTAATTTTGATTTTTTCCCTTTTTTTGTAGGAAAGATAATTTTTTAACCGACTTCAAAAATGGAGGAGGTAAATAATAATAATAATAATACAACCTATCCTAGGTTGTATTATTTTTTTATTTATATTGAGATGATGAGAAGGGAGTGAATGTTTTTTATTTTTTATTTCTTTCGCCTGTATTAAAAAAAAGGCAGGCATCGATCTATAGACCATTCAGCCTGGGAGTGAATGATAGCGTGACAGTAGACAGGAGAGAATGGAAGAAAAGATAAGTATTAGTAGGCGCAGTTCGAGTTCGTGCTGTTTGTTTTCGTGAAAACATTATTGAAATTTTACTATGGTTTCCGATACTGCTGTAGCCATTGTATTTGCTCGACACTAGACTTAGTACGCTCATTGCATTCCTTATAAAGTAACTTTTCACTGATTATAATATTTTTCAGTTCTGAGTAGATTTAAGGCCGATATGAAAGGACATCCCAAACGTTTTGCTATTTGCAACAGGTTTTCTTACAGTTTCTGATCCTGCCGTAGCTCAACACTAGACTTTTAGGCTCATTACATTCCTTTTGATGCAAGCTTTCTTCGATAGGGATTTTTTTCATTTCTGAACAGATTTACGGCCGATATTAGACGACATCTTGCATTCTTTTGCTGTTGTCAACTTAAAGCTAGTGTGAATTAAGTTGATTTTAGTATGACTATTATATATTATTGAAAAAGTCGTAAAAAATTGAAGTTAGTATAAACTGAACCTTTTATGTAGGTTTTACAGTTGTTTTTATAGAAACACTTATTTGTTTACATGCTTGGAAATAAATCACGAAAGCAGTACGTATTATGTTACCATCCGATAGGTAGGTATCTTGTAATTTCCCATCTCGTGTGCGTTTTTACCATGACGCGCACGCGTCTCGGTTTTCAGATCCAACTATAGGTACGTGATTTGAGTCAGGCCGATTTATCTTGGCAGGTCCGAATATAGGCACTAAGAAGTTTCGCGCATGTTCTCTCACACGCACTCGCCTCATGTCACCATTTGGTTCCTAAAAAATCTTACTGCGCAGCCTTCTGCGCTAAGTTCGGACCTGCCAAGATAAATCGGCCGTACTGTACTTTCACTATTATAACCTCTGACAGACAATGGTTAGACCGGCTGTCTTGTATGGATCAGAATGTTGGGCCACAAAAGGGATGAATGAAAGTCAATTGTATGCAGCTGAGATGAGAATGCTAAGAGAGACGTGTGGTGTTACACGAATGGATAGAGTAAGAAATGAGTACATAAGAGGAAGTTTGAAAGTGACACCGGTGACTGAAAAGTTGTGCGGAAATCGGTTGTCATGATATGGGCATGTGATGCGGAGGAATGAGGAAAATGACGTCAGGAAAGTTTTGAGTATGAATGTGGATGGCTATACGAGCAGGGTTAGACCAAAGAAACGATGGATGGACTGTGTGAAAGATGATATGGCCAGAAAGGGGGTGACTACCGAAATGACGACTAATATGGAAAAAAGTGGACGGCCAAGTGCGTGTCGGACTACGCACAATGAAGGGTTCCATTGTTGGGATGAATCCCTAGAACAAACTTAACATTGTAGTTGAATAACATGTTCTCCCATACATTCCAACTGCAAATGTAAGTTTGTACGCACAATATTGAGAGATTTAGCATGTTGTTTTAAGACCATCGACTTCTTATAGGTTTTCCTGTAATCTATAGGTATTGAACTATTTTCTGTATTTTCTTTTCAAAATTTTAGGATCAGTACCTTTACTTTACATAGTTTTCGAACATAATATGAAGCCATGGATTAGCAATTTGCTTCAAAATGATTCAGATTCCGATCGATAGTGTGTTACGCATTTAAGATGCAGGACTATTCTTTACTGAATATCGAAAGATCAGAGATCATCAATCAGTTTTTGCCAAATTAGGTACTGGCGCCAATTTTTTTTGTTCACAAACTAAACTATATTTAAGTTCATTAAGAAAAGGACAGAAGGTAAATATTAGTTTAGTCCTGTCAAATTAAGATAGTCCTTATATGTACAAGTTTAGACGTGATTAAAAAATTGACTACTAAAAAGATGTAAATTTACGTCACGCGCTGACTAATTTGACAGGACTAAAGTAATATTTATCTTCTGTCTTTTTCTTAATAATAATAATCATCATCAGCAAAGGTAGAATCTGCTATACGCAACAACCCTCGAGCCTTCTGGAGCTATATAAAATCAAAAAAGGAAAACAACTCCTACCCTTCCGTGCTGCGGTTTAGGGACCTGTCCTCTAGCAATGGTGAAGAAATTTGCAATTTCTTTGGCGAGTATTTTCTGTCAAACTTTCGTGAATACACCAGCTCTGAGAATAATGCACAATACCATTGTACCAATGAGCGGACTGATTACAGTACCTACGATATTGCTGCTATAGAGGTTTGTGAAGACGAGGTTATGAAACTGTTACAGCATTTGGATTTAAATAAATCTGCTGGTCCAGATAAGCTCCCACCGGTTTTCATAGTTAACAGTGCTACAAGCCTCTCGGTTCCTCTTACAATCCTATTCAGACGGTCTCTTAATACCGGGGTTATGCCTGTTATATGGAAGTCGGCTTATATAACTCCTATTCACAAAAAGGGACCGAGAAACTGCGTTGAAAACTACAGACCGATATCCAAATTATGCGTGTTTGCTAAAATATTAGAAAAAATTGTATACAGGCAAGTTTACTCTGCTCTCAGACTCAGTTTTACCGACAACCAGCATGGTTTCTTGGGTGGTCGTTCAACAACCACAAACCTCGTCCTCTGTAGTGACTTCCTGTCTGAGGCTATGTCAAATCGGTCCCAAATCGACGTCATTTATACAGACTATGCCAAATGTTTCGATAGAATTGATCATGTCGTTCTCATGCGGAAACTTCTATCAATGGGTATTAGGGGTAATCTCTTCCGTTGGTTTAAGTCGTATGTAGAGGATAGGTGTCAGACTGTTGTGCTGAATGGGTATTCATCAAGATCAATGCGTATCCCATCAGGAGTTCCTCAAGGATCTTTATTAGGGCCGCTCTTATTCAATTTATTCGTCAACGATATTGATTCCTGCTTCCTTCACTCTAAAATACTTTTATATGCGGATGACATGAAAATTATGTCAAAGATATCCTCCTTATCAGATGCCATATCACTGCAGGAGGATCTAGATAGGTTCCAGTACTACTGCAACACTAATAAGCTCCATTTAAACGTCTCCAAATGTTACGTGTGCTCCTTCACTCGGAAGCCCGTACCTATCACATTTGACTATAAACTTTTAGACAGATCCCTAGCTAGGGTTAACACAGTAAAAGACTTGGGAGTAGTATTTGATTCTAAACTTTTATTTGATCAACACGTAGATAAAATCATTAATAAAGCATCAAAATCACTAGGGTTTATTTTGAGAGTCTCATCTGAGTTCAGGAGCATCAAAACCATTAAAATTCTCTACTGTACTTTTGTTCGCAGTCATCTCGAGTATGCCTCTCAAGTTTGGAATCCCAATTACAACATATACATCAATCGTTTGGAAGGCATACAAAGAAAATTTTTGAGGTATATTCAATTCCGGTCTAAAACTTATTCTCCCACTTATCTCCTACGCTGTAAAAGATTCCATCTACTTCCTCTTTCTGAACGTAGAAGAATTGCAGACTTAGCGTTTTTAATTAGAATTGCTAATGGTTCTACCGGGCTTCCCGAATTGCTGAACAAAATCGGACTGCGGGTTCCTTCTGCTTTTCTGCGCAATCCTTACCTATTGCATACTCCTGTGGTACGAACGAATTACAGACAAAATTCATACTTAATTAGAGCGAGTCATACGTATAATGCGGTCTGCCGCCGGGGCGTCGACATCGATGTTTTCAATACTAGCATCTCAAAATTAAAAAGGACTCTTTGTGATTTCTTTTTTGATCACGTAAACTAATTTATTTCAATTTACGCTGTTTTAAACACATGTTTACTTATATATGGTTTTTACTTAAAACATTGTCTACCTTCTCAATTTTTTATCTTTATAAGCTCTTTTCTATATGTGAAAACTTTTAATTGGCCTTAATTTTGTTATTCTCAATCGTGCAAAAATGTTTAGCTGTAAGTTTTCCAAAAAGTGTAAAATAAAATAAATAAATTTTATTCAAGTAACAAGAGTCATACTGTTAGTAAACATTAACACAGAAACACTGTGACGTCACTGCTGCAAGGTGACAGGCGCAGCCGATACCTTGCAGCAGTGATTCACAAACGCACAATCTAGCCTGCTTTCTACCACAGACAGGATGCTGTTGGTGCTGCCCTAAACCCTAACCAGGGATGAGCTCCGCTTCCGCATCACTGCATAGAAGCAGTCAACGTGAGAAAATCTTAATGAAATAGAATGAAAAAGATGCACTGAACTTAAATTCAAATTCAAGTTCAAAATATTTATTTACCAGAAACTACATTGTTTAACAAGGGAATATCTTAAAGCCTAAAAGTTATTGTATTCTGCCTGCAAGCAAGTGTGCACATTACTCATTCGTGTCATTCATTTTCACATCGTACTCAAAACACAAAATAAAAAAAATAAAAACAGACCAAACCATAATAGCCTTAATGTATTTCAGTACTTTAAATTTTCCGATTCTAAAAATTAACAAAAATAAAAAAAAATATTCAATACAATTTTAAATGTCATTAAAATTAAAAGGACGTCAATCAAATATTATGTCAATAGCTAAAATATAATAATTTACGTTAAAAGATTATAAAAATTGACAAAAATTAAAAAAAAAAAACAAATGATAATAATAATAAAAACAACCCCACCGCTGTATCTCTACGTTGACGTCGTGGTGGGGCTTGCGCGCTCCGAACTTTAGGTCTGTGCCGGTAGAGTTTACTTTGACGGAACGGGTCTAGGAAGAGGAGCCAGACCAAGAGAGATACAGAAACCCGCAGGGCACCATGTGACGAGCTGTTGGGCAGTAGCGATCCTACGGACCCTATTTCCCGGAAGAAATCTTGTCCCCATCTCTGGCTTGCCTTTATTGGCCGGCTGGAGTGAACACTGACGAGGAACAGAGCTCCCACCTCTTTCTTGCCTTTATTGGCCGGCTTGAGTGGAGATTCGTAAGAGCAAACGTGCTCGGAGGAAGGAAGTATTCTAATAAGGTGCTGGTAGGGATCTTGACCGTACTTCCGGGATTGTCCTGATGGCCGTGGGATACCTCTCCACTCCTCAAGCACCTCAGGAAGTGTTGCCCCCTTGTCGCTACGTCACTATGTGCTAGCTACCGTTTTTAGGGGCCCATTATTGAGTGTGCAAGTCACCCCCTGCCATTTTATCCGTGTATAATATATAACATTGGTCAGTCAGAGGACATAGTTCTTCCATAGTTAAAGTTAAATATATAATATGTTTTGTTTCCACGTTCTGCAATAGTCCTGCACCAACTGAGGGTTGTTCTTTGGTGCACTTACATAGCGCATATAGATAATCTTCGGTTGGTGCCTCCTCATCATTTAAAATTATCTAAGGGGCCTCTGCGAGTTGGCTTCGGCCCCTCGTATTGTAGGTCCTGGACCCTAGGGTCCCGAGATATGTAAGAAAAAATAAAAACAATAAAAAATAAATTAAAATGTCAACAGTAACAATCTATAATGTCATTAAAAAAATTTAAATGTCAATTACTGCAATTAAAACTGTCAATAAATAAAAATAAAAAAAAAAACAATTATTATTTAATGAAAATTAAGTTTCGTTTGTGAACAAGGGAATCGCCACCATATTGTCGGTTACGTAGGTACTGCCTGGTTGATCAAGTGGTCGCAAGCACTACGGCCTCCTGCTGAGCATGACACGAGCTCCTGGGTTCGATTTCCGATTCCGGAAAAATGTTATACAGCCTTGGCCAAAAGTATTGAGCACCCATGATATCTTTCAGTTTTATGCGGAGTATCAAATAGAAATAAAACAAAACGTTTTATATGGGTTTATTTTACTATTTATTAATAGAAAATTAATATTTTGTGGGTCCACCCTTTGCCTTAATTACGGCAGAAATTCTTTTTGGTAAAGAGTTAACAAGTTTTTTACAGTCGTCAACAGTAATCGAGTTCCATTCTAGGCGCAGGCAGCGTTTTAAATCTTCTTTGTTGTTAATTTTGTGGCGCCTAACCCTGCGCTTTAATAAACCCCATAAATGTTCTATGGGGTTCAGATCTGGAGACTGAGCTGGCCAGTCAAGCAGTTCCGTGTTATTTTCCCGAAACCATCTCATAGTGCGTGCAGATTTGTGGCATGGCGCGTTATCCTGCTGGAATTTGACACCATCCATATTCGTGTCGCCAAAAAGTTTCGTGAATGAAGGCAGTAATGCAGTTTCTAGTACATTTATGTACTTAGTAGAGTCCATGCGACCCTCACACACGAACAATTCGCCAACTCCAGAATCGGTCATGCAACCCCAGACCATTATGCTGCCTCCACCGTGTTTAACGGTGGGGATCACACACTCTGGCTTAAATTCTTCGCCCACACGGCGACGCACAAAGGTCACACCAGGTGTACCAAAAATCTGCAATAAAGAGAAAAATATTGAGTTCCGTAAAACTAAAATAAATTCAATTATGCGTTTGGTTTTTAAAACATTTTATAAAATTGTATCAGGGCATTAAATTGACTTACTCACCTCAAAGTTTGATTCGTCTGACCAAACAACATTTGACCAATCTTCAGCGGTGAAAGTTCGGTGTTTTAAAGCCCATTTCAATCGAGCTTTTTTGTTGTTATCGGAGAGCCATGGCTTCTTCCTAGCTTTACAGCCTTTCAGACCAGCTTCTTGAAGTCTTCTGCGAGTAGTTCGAGCAGAAATTGGCTTCTTAATTTGTTCCGACAACTCAGCAGAGAGCTCTGAAGATGTTTTTTTCCTATTTCTTAACGACTCTCTCAGTAACTGACGATCTTGACGGTCTGTGGTGATGCGTTTGCGCCCGGTTCTCGGTCTATTTTCATGTGATCCGGTAGTAGAGAATCGCTGAATAGCATATTGCACGGATCGGCGCGAACATTTCACAGTTTTAGAAATCTCTACTTGTGATTTCCCTTGCTCATACAGAAGCTGTATCTGCACACGTTTTTCTAAAGAAAGTTCGTTTTGTTTTGGCATATTGCAACGATAACACTTAAAACTTCTGAAATAAAATACAAAAGGCGCACTAGATCACTGGATGTGTTCACAACGAGCGATGGTAGCGAACTGATAAATAAATACAAAAATTGTAAAAAACACATTTTATTGCACCCAGGTGTTTTATTGCTAGCTGTGCGGCGTGGGTCATTGTTTAAACCTTTGTAAATGGCCGACAAAAAAATTCTTCAACAATAGATTTGGTTTACTCCCATACTTTCCGTGAACGAGCGAAATTTGTAAGGTGCTCAATACTTTTGGCCAAGGCTGTAGGTTGTTTCCATCTGGAATTTCTCGGAGTCCCGGAGTCTGGATTTGTGCCCGGTTGATGGCAATAGGCTTATTCTCTATTACATCATCATCTGCTTAGCCTTTTCCCAACTATGTCCAGGTCGGCTTCGGGACTACCAGTATTTTACATGGAGCGACTGCCTATCTAATCTCCACAACCCAGTTACTGGGTAATACGATACCCCTTGGTAAGACTGGTTGTCAGACTTTCGGGCTTCTAACGACCCGTAGGTAACGACTGTCAAAGATCTACGATTGACAGCCGGGACCAACGGCTTAACGTGCTTGCGTGTATGCAAAGATGGTCACCCATCCATGGATCAAATCCTATTACATGGAATTTAAACATAACTGGCGAAAAAGTGGGTGTTGGTACTATAAAATACACTATTTATACAGCTCTGCCTAACGAAAGATTATTGTAATTTAATGTCTAACACTGAACTTCGATAAAATAGAGATACTAGTTATTACTTACAAAATCCAGTTCTTGTTATTTATATAACTTTAATGACTCAAAAAACCAGTTTCCGTAGTTCGTATAATACCTATGTGAGCTATGACTTGTTCTCGGATTATATCACGTTTTATCCAATAATTAACAATGGCTGCTGTAAAAAAAAACTTCAATTCCGTGTAGAGGGGAAAAACAGATTGAAATGACTTATAAAAAAATGAAAAAAGAAACGAAATCGTTTATTTGCGTAGAATGTGATGGGAGAGGTTACCTACATATAAAATTCAATGCAAAGACACATTCTGCCATGCAGTGATGGCATGCAAATATTTAATAGATTTGAGTCAGTTAAATAGTAACATATTTTACGTAATATCTAAGAATAACATTTTTTTGGGTATTAAGGACGCGGTCTCAAAACTGATAGGTAACGAATCGCATCTGCGCGCTGACACGGCTCAAACACACACACATACGCAAGGTTAACTGCGGGATTAATGAGTAACTAAACTGATTTTGATATTTAGCAAGTTAGATTACTTTTCATGTTTTTATTTGGACCTACGTAAATATCCAGACAGTGACAAAATAAAATAACCCTTAATACCACACGTGAAGATTCATGCGTAACAGCAAAATATGTGAAAAATTAGACGGTTCGTTTTTTATTTTTTTTCTGAGATTATTTGTAACATTTTTGTGAATATTTTGCCCATAATTTTGAAAATATTATATCTGCTTACTTAGGGTATTTTTTAAGAAACAAATTTATTTACATAATAGCAGAAAAGTGATCCCGAACTAAGCCTTATATCGTCAATTTTGTGTGAAGAGGTAACGGAAAATCGTTTTTACGATATCAAATACCAACATTTCAAACCAAGAAATGGCCATTATTTGGAGAAAAAGAAGTAATGTACTTATTGCAATTGTTAGTTTTGTTTGATTTAGTTTCATTTCATTGCAAACTCTACCGAAAAATAGCATATTTTTGTCGGATTTGGAAACGCGACCTTAAATTCGAGTTGTAGCGTTCAAAATTCTATGAACGAAAAGAACACTTTATTCAAGTCATACCAGTTTGAATTAAAATTTTAAACACACATTAGGTACATGTTTAAATAGTAAGGTGAGTAGCTAGCGACAAGGTAACTAACTTACCAAAGATAACTTAATTTGGTCCTACTTTGCTCCAATATTTGCTCCAAATGTTGAAAATTATGATTATTTTTAGAAAATCAACTATACAATTTACTTAATGTATTATTTTATGGATATATAGCTTATTTGTCAAGTATTTATATAGGGAAATAGATATTATGAAGTTATATTATGAATTTATTTTTGACAAATAGGTAATACTGAGCAAAATTACCCATGGTGTTGGGTATCTTTGCTCCTAGATATAGTTTCTATGTAATCTCCATTGTTAAAGCTGTTGGAGCAAATTAATGCTTTCCTAATTCAAACTCTGCTCCAGTTATAATATGTTTTGCTATTTTGGATGATATAAATTGGTGAGATATGGGTAAAAACGAAAAAATGGATAAAAACGGATGCGTTCATAATTTAATTAATTGTTGCAAAATTTTTAACGTAAAATAGGCGAACACATTTTACAGAACAGGAGCATAATTACACGTAGAGGAACAAAGTAGGACCAAATTACCAGTAACTTAAAAGTTCATATGTGTATATTTGGCAAAAAATTAGCGGTCACTGAAGTGGGCGTGTCGTAAAAGGCACTTTCTGCTAATAGCAGCATAGATCTTACTAAGTTGAAGAGGGGCTCGTGGCTAAGTAATAACAGCCGTATGGTTCGATCGACAATTTACTGGTATTCTGCTGCATCCTTGGCGTCAGATGGCAACCGGCCATAATACAAATAAAGTCAAATCATCATACCAATCATGAGGCAAAACCCATGGATGACAAGGTACATAAGGACATGAAGGATATGGGCTTTACGGAAGAAGACGCACAAGACCGAAATAAATGGCGTCGCATGTTTGGGAAAGTCGACCCCACGTACCGAGAATAGGCGAGGCTAGAGAAAATGTGTGTGTGTGTGTGTGATGTGTGTGTACTAATAATAAACAATTAGTCGCTAATTAGTCAACATCATTAGGTTAGAAGTAGCTGGTATCTAACGATCAATCTAGTTATTTATAAAGTCATTTCGTATCATAAATCATACATAATCATCATTTTAACATCATAATTATGCAAACCCACAAAAATATGCTCCTTGTTCGACCTTATCCCAATTTATTTAGGGTCGGCGCAACATGTCCCTTTTTTCCATAATTCTCTATTAGTCGTCATCTCGGTAGTCACTCTCTTTCTAGCCATATATCATCTTTCACTCAGTCCATTCATCGTTTCTTTGGTCTTCTCCTACTCGTATAGCCATCGACATTCATACTCAAAACTTTCCTGACGACATTTTCCTCATTCCTCCGCATCACAAGCCAATACCATGACAACCGATTTCCGCACAACTTTTCAGTCACCGATGCAACGTTCAGAATTCATTCCAGACCTACAGAAATATAGGTAATATAAGGCTTTGTATGATGTCTTTCAGTAGAGTCATTAAGGCGATACCAAAATAAGTTGGGGACTTTTTCGTAACCATTTATTTCACTATTACAGAATGTATGGATTTAATTTTTGGATATATGTTTATTGACTATTTGATTAATACTCTGACTGAAGGAAAACACGATTGGGTTAAATTTCCTCGACAGAATTTAATTCCGAAAATACCTCTACTTTTTTATATTTTTTTCTGTAATTTTAAAAATCCTAAGTAATTTCATTGCAAAATTGCATTCAAAATGTGCGTATTAGGTAATTGAAAACTCTGGCTGAACATATTTTTGATAGATAGCTTATTTTATTTTTAAACAATTTTTATTTGGTTTGGCGCGTTTATTTTGGTTCCAGCGCATTGTTGCGCTCTCTTTTTTTTGCATGTGGATGTAATTAACACTGTCACTTTCTTATTACCCCTCAGTTAGCTTTTTACGTATCGCCTTAAAACTCACACACACACATACATAAACTCACGCCATCTTCCCATGCGGGTAGGTAGAAAAAAACTACAGAACGCCACCTGCTACGATCCTTATATACTCCTTTTGCTTCGTTTACGGTCATAAAAATATTAAACAAGAGAAACAAAACTTGTACCAAATAAATAATGTAATCAACGAAGATAATAAATATTATTAAGCCTTTGTCACCACAGAAGTGACATCATTTCAACATCTGCCTAACCTTTTCCCAACTATGTTGGGGTCGGCTTCCAGTCTAACCGGATGCAGCTGAATACCAGTATTTTACATGGAGCGACTGCCTACCTGACCTCCACAGCTACTGGATAATACGATACCCCTTGGTAAGACTGGTTGTCAGACTTTCGGGCTTCGGACGATCCGTAACGACTGTCAAAGATCCACTAATGACAGCCGGGATCAATGGCGAGGCACGGACATTCGTCGATCTTTCGCATTTATAATATTAGTTAGGACTAGGATACTGTAGCATTGTAGCTCGTGGCTAAGTAATAATAGCCACACGAGTCGATCGATCAGCCTGTCTATTCTGTAAAAATCTCACCGTGAAAATTTAGGTGAAGTGAGCTGTCATTCCACCTGAAGTTAGGGATTGACACTACTGACAGGTCACTCCACGCTCACTTCACCTATGTTTTCACGGTGAGATTTGTACAGAATAGCACTGCAGGTTAAGCTACGCTTGCTGGGGTTGGTCCGTGAATGGGTGACCATCCTTACATACCAAGACCTGTCCGTGCCTCGCCATTGATCCCGGCTGTCATTAGTGGATCTTTGACAGTCGTTACGGATCGTCCGAAGCCCGAAAGTCTGACAACCAGTCTTACCAAGGGGTATCGTATTACCCAGTAACTGGGTTGTGGAGGTCAGATAGGCAGTCGCTCCATGTAAAATACTGGTATTCAGCTGCATCCGGTTAGACTGGAAGCCGACCCCAACATAGTTGGGAAAAGGCTAGGCAGAGATTGAGGTTATAATTATGTACTAACGTTAGTACATTACCTCAATGTTGATAACCTACTTTTTTTGAAGTCGGTTATTTGTTATTTGTATGTTCTTCGCTTATATCCACTGCACAACGACCGACGACAAAATTGAGTGTTCCCCCCCCCCCCCCCCACATTGTCTCCGAAACTACAGACCCCAAATTAAAATAAAATACATAAAATTGTTCTTATTTATTTATTTATTATTAGCCTTTATTATCCCATTGCAGGTCAAAGGCCTCCCTATTCTCTTTCCACCTCTCTCTATCGACATGCAGCTGCCAAGGACCAACCTTTATTAAAGGAGTCCAGCTCATCCCGCCATCTCCGTCTGGGCCTGCCTTCATCTGCACCTATAAGTATAGATTACAGGAAAACCTATATGAAGTCTCTGGTCTTAAAATAACATGGTAAAGCCCACAATATTGTGAGTACAAACTTACATTTGCAGTTGGAATGTATGGGAGAACATGTTTTTCAACTGCAATGATAAGTTTGTTCTTGCGACAAATTCCTCCTAACTACAGAACCCTTCATTGTGCGTAGTCCGTCCGACACGCACTTCGCCGGTTTTTTTTTTGTGTTGAAATTCGCTGCGCTGTGGCCTGTGGCCTGATGCGGAAGTAATGTGTACCATTCTTTACGGAACCTTCTAAAATTACCCTAACTAAGTAGAATCCTTGTTTCCATTATTAATGTTATTTCCAATTCAAATTTTAACTTAATGTTCGTGTAGGTATTTATTTATTTATTTTAGTACATGGAGGACTTACAGCTAATAAAAATAAACACAAAAAGGAAACCACAGACAGGCGAAAGCCAATTAGAAGTCCTTACGTATAGACTTATAATAATAATTTATGGTGTGAGCACAAAAATACATCGCCTAAATTGAAGTAAGACACTTAAAATACTTAATTTGCAATTATTTGACTAATATAATAGAGAAAATAATAAAAAAAGTCGCATGGGTCGATACATCAGGTTAAGCTATGTTTGCCGGGGTTAGTCTGTGGATGGGTGACCATCTTTACATACCGAGACTCCTCCGTGCCTCGGAAAGCACGTTAAGCCGTTGGTCCCGGCTGTCATTCGTCGATCTTTGACAGTCGTTACGGGTCGTCAGAAGTCTTACCAAGGGGTATCGTATTACCCAGTAACTGGGTTGTGAAGGTCAGATAGGCAGTCGCTCCATGTAAAATACTGGTATTCAGCTGCATCCGGTTAGACTGGAAGCCTACCCCAACATAGTTGGGAAAAGGCTAGGCAGATTGAATAGAGAAAATAATAAAATAACAAAATCAAATAATATAACCTACCGCTACTTGAAAAATTTTAGGCTTAAACACCTTCTGGCCGAATTCACACTAATTGTGAATGGATCAAAATCATATTCCTTGCTTCCATTCCATATATCATTGAAATTTTTGCTTTCACGCACAATGTAGCTGTTCTGTCTATAATTCGAAGATGTAAGTATGAGGTACACGTATGGGTGGATTAAAACGAAGTGCTTTACTTGGCACCTTGGTATGTTAATGAAGTTGGTTTTGGAATGAATGACGCTCTAGGTATTGCAAAAATCATAAAGTTTTTTTTAAAACTTATGTGAAGTTGAAATTATTTTTCCAAATACACACGGTATTTGTTTACATTTTTGGAACTTAATTACGGATGCAGAATAACTTTACAACAATTTCCTCTCCACCATTTCCAGGAAAGATGCACGTTCTCGTGATAGCCGGATTCCTGGCACTGGCCGGCGCTCAGACAACCGTCGACCCATCAGTCCTCATCAGTATATTTGGAACGCCCCCCACGCCGAGGCAGCCGCTTGAAGAAGTAAGTTTCAATCAGAAAATAAATGTAACATTTCTTTACTGATTTGTCAGCCTAGTCCACAGAAAAGATGGCGCATTCAAGTGACAAGAAGCACGGGTGAAAATGTTTACGTAATCGTCATGCGATAAAGATAACCAACAATAACCAATAAAGTATAGTTCGCGTCACGTAAGTTTGCCGGGTTGATTTCAACATCGACCCGCCCTAGTTGGAGAGCCTTTTATAAGAATCATTCTTTTAAGCAAATGCCATGTATTTATTTATGTCAAAGTACCAATCACAACAGTTGACATGACTTGACAGCAGATCTGCAGATCAGAGACCATCAGGCTTCGGATGTCAGTGCTCGACTTGACGCAAAATATCCGAAAACCTTATTTTGATGTATAATGCATCTTTTGCCTATACAACTTTTGCAATCATGAATGTCCTTATAGGGTGTATTCATGATGCCAGCACTTCTCGATGCCGACAAGCACTGGTTGTCAACGCTGGTCGGCGGTGGCAATTTTTATAATTTTTGCCAAATCAGCGCAAATCGTCGCCAGCGCTTGTGGCTTCTTCTGGGTAAGCTCACTCCATCGTAGACTTTGCCTCTGTCACCTCTGACTTAGACTATAGTCAAGAGCAAACCCATCTAAAATAAAAAATAAATTCAAAAAAACTGATTTGACAGTTCCACTCAAGTCTGCGTTTTTGTTTCCTCAAAAGACCATCTTATAAACTGCATGGTTCTCACACGATCTGACCAAGATTATGTCTGGACTTAAACCAAAAAGATATTGTGACCTCTGAGTTGGCTTCGGTGTTCTTCTCAGAGTAGTTAGGAAACACTGACCTCACCAATTTTTTTTTTGACGTTTAGGGCCACGTCCTGATCAAAAGCGATCCTCACGCTCGTTTTTACGAATCTGACATACTCGCGCGATCAATCAAGTCGCGTATGTAAGTCATTATTCTAGTAAACGATCGTATAATCGCATAGCCACAGAAATAAATAAATATCAATTATCATTTACAAGGCCAAAAACCACAATCGCGATTTTTTTTAAATCATGATCATCAGCGTCCCTAACTACTTTACATTTGATCAGGTGAACCCCGGTATAGACGAGAACTTGCTGGACACCATTTTTGGACCGAAATCAATGACTCCGAAACCGATCGAGGAAGTGAGTTCAAGGGAGTACCTTTAAAAACCTACAATCAGGCCCTGTCGATTCCTTTGCCACTATTTTCCCGCATCACCCATTAAATGCTTCCCGTCTTTTCCTATCTTCTTTAAGCTTTGGTGAAATTGAGGTGAATTCTGCGAGACATGTGGGACGACATTCGTTCGCGCCGATTCATCGCGTCATCTAACTTATACGCTGGACTGCCTAATCAGTGAAACAATCGACGTGCAAAGTCGCGTCTCGCGCTAGATTTGCCTCAGTGTAGCCAGACCTTGATAGCTTCCTGTCTTTTCCTATCACCCATCAAGCTCAGCGCGGCTCCTGGTTCGATCTTTTACAGCCTGTCTTGCTGACAGAAAAAAACATCGTGAGAAAACCAGCATGTCCTAGAACCAAAAATTCGGAGACATGTGACATATACCAACCTACACTGGGCACGCGTGGTATATTACAGCCCACTCCCTCTCACAGAGGAGGTCTGTGTACCATCAGAGGAAATATTATAGGCTGATTATGTTTGCTGACAGACAATCAAGTCGATCAATAAAAAATCCAACGATACGTCATATTTTTTGTTAAAATCGGTTTAATAGTTTAAACTGTACAGGGTGACAAACTGAGCACTTGATGGGCCAGCGGTAACGGCCCCAACTTACGAGTTATCGTAGGTTCGAACCCAGACAGGCGCTTTACTTTGTGTAAATTATGTCATCACTACGCCATTTGCGTCATGTGTCAGTGCATTTGATAACCCGTTTCTCAATCTAGAAATTCTGTTCAGAAGGAAGTTAGTGTACCCCCACTTTATGGTTAAAATAGGTAGAAACTGACCCAAAACCGAATCCGAGCACCCCGACTCCACGTAGTCTTTTGGAAATTATATATTGGTCCTAGAGTAGAGTGAGTATATAAAAATCAGGAGGCGCGGAGGGAAAGCAGCCCCCGTCCGCTGTAACGAAGCATAGGCACCCGTGCGAGCCGTAGCGGCTGAGCCGAAGCTGCGGAGGTGAGCTTGGGTCCTATATGCCTATGTCCTATAGCCTATCCTGTTACGTAAGGGCGAAGGGGCTGCACGTCCCGCAGCGCCGGAGACATCGCAGAAGTGTTTTGAGGTTAGGTTACAATAATTGTTTTTCTCAAGAATGGTGCGTTACCTTTTCATGGGAGTGGTACCATGGGGGAGGCCCCTCTCCTACCCACACCCACTCACAACTTCTTCTCCTGCCAAACGATACTAAACTTTAACCGATTACGGCCCACTCTCTCTCACTGAGAGGAGGCTTGTCTCCACAGTGATTATATGCTGATTCTGAGGTGACGAACTTACAGACATACTTACATACGCAGATGTAGTATCGCTATCAAGATTTCAAGAATCATGGCTAATAACTAAGGTAGGCACCTATATTGTTATTTTTATCTTTATCTAGATGACACCTTATGTATTTTAAGCATATGGCGTCGCATAATGAACAATAACGTGATTTTTTTCCTAATTAAGAATATCAGTTCAATCTGTCTAGCCTTTTCCCAACTACTTTGGGGTCGGCTTCCAGTCTAGCTGGATGCAGCTGAATACCAGTATTATACATGGAGTGACTGCCTATCTGACCTCCACAACCCAGTTACTGGATAATACGATACCCCTTGGTAAGACTGGTTGTCAGACTCTAGTTTCTGACTACCCGCAACGACTGTAAAAGATCCACGAATGTCGCCGGGACCAAGGCACGGAGGGGTTTTGGTATGTAAACATGGTCACCTATCCACGGACCAACCGCTGCAAGCGTAGCTTAACCTGGTCGATCTACCCGTGTGCCTATTATTACTTAGCTATGAGCCCCAGCTGATTTTATTTCGTAACATATGCACATGTACTTGCTGGCTGGTCCATATTCACACCACGGCATCCCTTAAAAAGATCGTGCCTATACGAGAGCAGAAATGATAACCATATACAATAAATCAGGTTCCTCGACACACAAGAAACGTGAGAAACGATGGTCTTCCAACAACCAAACCCTCACTCCTCTTGACTGAAGTCTATGGCACTCAACCAACACCTCACTCTGCTAGACAACGGCGCGAAGAAGCGAATTCAAAGCGAGATCCTCAAGGCACTAGGAACGTGAAAGTTGATGGTGTCCCTACAATCAAACCTTCAGTCCTTGCTGAAGTCTTTGGCACTCCAGCAACAGCTAACTCTTCAAGACAACGGCATGAAGACTCGAGAAATCCTCAAGGCACTAGAAACGTGAAGGTTGATGGTGTCCCTACTATCAAACCTTCAGTCCTTGCTGAAGTCTTTGGCACTCCAGCAACAGCTAACTCTTCAAGACAACGGCATGAAGACGCGAGAAATCCTCAAGGTACTAGAAACGTGAAGGTTGATGGTTTCCCTACAATCAAACCTTCAGTCCTTGCTGAAGTCTTTGGCACTCCACCAACAGCTAACTCTTCAAGACAACGGCATGAAGACGCGAGAAATCCTCAAGACACTAGAAACGTGAAGGTTGATGGTGTCCCGACAATCAAACCTTCACTTCTGACGGAAGGACCAACATCTAAATCTTCGACACAGCCACACAAAGACGCAAATTTAAAGGAGGATCCTCAAGGCACAAGACACGAGAACATTGAAGCCTTACCTACAATTGCACCATCAGTCCTAATTGATGTCTTTGGGACGGCATCGACTTATAATGCTTCAAAAGGGCGATATGAACACGTGAGTTCGAAGGGTTTCAGTCAGCATTCAATTTGGGAAGAATCACACATTTTATAGCATGGAAAAGTTGGGTTCATAAAATGATATTTGAAATCGGGTTCAATATTCGTGGGTTGTCATTTCAAAGGGTTCTGCATCGACTTAGCGATGTTACATTTGTAACCCCGCGTTTACACGAACGTATAAAACTACTGTTTCCGTTCATCGTTTACACCTAAAACAAGTGGTATTTGACTATTTCTATACAATACCATTGTAGAAAATTTGTCAAAAATATCAAAACTGTGAAAAAAGTATTTAACTGGACATGTCTGAATTTCTGAAACAACGTCAATACAATTAATAATATACATGGTATAAGCATATGTCGTAGCCGCCTAGCCTTTGGAAGTAGTGCTCGCCGGCCGCTGCCGTGGCTCCGCTCGCTTTGCACGCTCGGTTCGCGCGCGGTAGATCACAGTTCTAACCTAACCTATAAAGGAATATCATTCAGGGCGCTAGTTGAACGACCGTCGTTTAGTTAAAAGTCTAGGCGGTAAACTAAACGGCTACGTAAACCAGTCGGCTGCGACATATAGGTACACGACATGTTTTTTACAGTTCTTTTAGAAGCCTTGTAAAAACAGGTAGGTATCACAACTTTGGGGTCACGGGCGCTCAGAGTGGGGACTCTGTCCGTCCACTGAGTGACCCCAGGAAAGACGGCGCACAGTGCTCACGTGCTACTTTGCACATTTGCACAATTAGGTTTCGAGGAGACCCAGTCTCCCCAGAGATGTGCCCTAACAGGCATTGCGCAGAGGGGTTCCGGATCGGTCTTTTGAAAGGTACCGCCCCTCCATGCCCGTACTCCATGCATGCTCCGGCCCCTTCCATGTGTAGATGGTGACCACCGGGGTTATTTTATTAAGGTAAAAATCCCACACACCCCGGTCTTTTCCCTTTGGGGAAACCCCGGGCGTCTTGAAAAAAAAATGGTATTACGAGTACAATTTGTTTATGGGTGTAAACGCGTGGCGAAGTAATAATTAGAAAGTAATTACCACTTTTAAACAACCTATTCTGTGGAAATCACACCGTGAAAATTTAGGTGAAGTGAGCTGTCTTTCCACCGGTGACCGGATGCTAGTGATTGACACTTTTGACAGCTCACTTCAAGCTCAATTCACCTAAGTTTTGACGGTGAGCATGCTACATACGTAACTACGGGGTCGTATCTAAACAAGGTTAAAAAAAAAAACAATAAAGAAATTAATTTGATGATGTCTTTTTTGATTTGTGTAAACTTCACAGCCGTGACGTATAGATGTCTAAACACATTATAAAACAGATTTTATCAACTCACACTAAGTGGGAAGTGCAAAGGTAAACCGCGAAATTTAATTCTTTTTACGTTTATTGCAATTTGCAAGTCAGTATTATGTTGTATGTTGATTAAAATATGGAGGACATATAAAATTGTCGAAACATTTTGCATGAGGTGAAAATACATAATGCATGACTCGATATGGAAATATAAGTGTAGTTGACCTCGTAATTGGTTTATAATTGGTTTATCATTAGGCTAGACCAATTACGAGGAAGGTTGAATGTCATAAAACGACACAGTTTATTTTGATGTTTCATTTTACTGGGAATTTTTGTCAAAACCTATGGACCTTGAAAAATATACCTACTTTCTACGAATTTAATGAATAACTTGGAAATTCTGAGGAATTTCTGATGACCATTTAGATTTAAAATTCTGATCTGAGATCATCTTCGTTGAAATAATTATAAATGCGATATTAATCCTCTCTGTGTACGTAGTTTGTTTTCACATTTAAACTCATAGTACCTAACCGTACGAAGTTCGCGCGAAAAAGTGGCCATACTGAGAATAGTGAGCTCACATATGCCGAATGCAACGAAAGGTACCATTTTCAGTATGAGAGAGCGAGAAAACATTACTCAAATGTGGAAAATGGTCGACAAAACGACAACGTGACCATTAGACATGGTTTGGCGAATCTAACGATTTCAATATTTGGCTATACTACGGGAGAGCTTTTGTTCAGGAAGAGAGTTAGCTTTCTGTTATACAAAATGACACCTAGTAAAGCGATAGGTATCCTGTTTTCCAATAAAAACATTTTAGATAGCTAACAACATAAATCTGTAATGATAGACGTAAAATCCTACTGATATATGCGAAAGTTTGGATGTTTGTTACTCAATCACGCCAGAACGACTAAACGTATCTGGATGAAATTTGGCACAGAAATAGACTATAGTCTGGAATAGCACATAGGATACTTTTAATCCCGGAAAAATATACGGTTCCCGTGGGATAATTTCCACATCCACACGGGCGAAATCGCTGGATAAAGTAAAGTGTAGTGTATAAATAAAAGTAATTATTTTTGTAAATCCTCCACTTACATTCTAGGTTCTATGTGCCGTGCTTCAGGAGCACGACGCTGCACACGATATCCACAAGTCTGTGGTAGTCTGTGGAATGGTTATTGCCTTCGCCAATCATTTATACATAAAACATCCAATGAAGGCTTTTATTGAACTCAAAACATTTATCTACCTACCATATTCTTTGTGCCTATACACAATGCAAGGTGATACCTTTTGTGGACCTCTTTTCATCGTATGACGCCATTCATGGCAAGATTAATGCATGGCCGTGTCATCCAAAGACAGATTTGGGCTTTTGTGGTTTAAAAACATTTACCATGGATTTATCACGCAGTACCTTATATGGAACGAATTTATATGGATTCGCGAATCATACTTAAACGTACTCATGATATCATAAGCAGTTTTTGGCTTTTTTCGTTCTTCATGGATGAGTGGCCTCCTGCTATTCTGTAAAAATGTCATCCTGAAAACTGAAGTGAAGTGGGCTGTCAATGTTTGCTCTGCTAATTATCGCTGAGTGATATGACTGTCCCTACTACCCTCTCGAATGTCGGAGACTAAATTTACTTGACTGAAATTGTCAAGCTGTATTAGGATTACATTATCATAAAGGTCATTTTAATATTTTCATTTGTCAATTTAGTGTAACTGTCCGACTTAACACACTTGGAGCATTTTTTCTTATGTCGAACTGTGTAACATAAGACATTCGAGAGGCTACTACATAAGACAATGCTGTAACAGACATGTATAGCCAAGCCACGTAATCTGATTGAAATTGAGCTTATTTATCTATCTGTGACCAAATATACAGTATGTTAACCAACAGAGGGCGTTCCCGTTAACCCGCAATAGTATAGCATCCATACATGCTAAAAAAAATATTACCATTCGAAAACAAAATGGTTTTTATTTTTTTTTAGGTAAATAAAAAAAACATAAATTCATGTACCTACCTATCTAAGCCACGTTTCAATAACATTAAAATTAAAATACATAGTATTAGACAGTTAGGCTAGGATTTAAATGATAATGACGTCATTAAACGTTAGCAAGTAAATTTTTTACTTTATGCAGTTGCACGGGAACGCCCTCTGTTGGTTAACATACTGTATATATCTGTCAAAATTTAAATTTCGATTTTTCGGTTATTCCTTTGAGTTATTCCTAATTTTCTTTTTCCTAAACCATCCCGTAATGAGACGAACAAAACAAAAAAATATTCAAATCGGTCGTGCCATTTTCGAGATTTTCGAGACTAAATTGATTTATATAATAATTTAGGGTAACAGGTTGTTGATACTTAAACACTTGATTGTACTCATGATAACAAACAACTTTTACTATGGGACCAAAACTGAATTCGTGAAAAGAAAAATCTGCTGTTCCATACATTCATGTTGGCATAACTCGTCAAAATGTAGGGAGCAGCTGATCGTTTTTGTGACGTGTTTGTATTCATGACAACAAACAACTTTTAATAAAAGACCAAACCTGAAATCGGGAAATAATCAGCTGTTCCCTATATTATGTTCGCGTAACTCGTCAAATGTAGGAAACAGCTGATTTTTTTTTTCGCGATTTCAGGTTTGGTCCCATAGTAAAAGTTCTTTGTTATCATGAGTACAATCACGCGTTTTAGTATCGGCCACCAATTACCAGTCACCTTAAATATTGTGTATAGAATAGATTGACTTGTTTGTTTGTATTGCATTGTTTCTAAATGAAATTTTAATTTTTAATTTAATTTAAATTTTGTTACCCTTATAATTTTATTCTATTCTCATCTATTCTGTTGCCATTGCTTATGGGTTTTGCCTGAATTAAAAAAAATGTGCTAATCCCTAGCATCAGTGGGATGACACTGACAGCTCACTCCACGCAATTTTTTCACTGATGGAATGACAGCTCACTTCACCTAAGTTTTCACGATAAGATTTTTACATAATTGATCGGCTGATCCATTCTCTGGAAATGAACTTCCGTCAACCATAGTTGTACATGCCCATGGGAATTAATAATAATATACTGGGTGACTTTTTTTACCGTCTTGAAAAAAAACTAGGGTATAATAGGTGAACGGAGCAAAAGCCTATGTCATACCTAGTTAAAAAAAAATCTAAATTCAAACTATATTTTTTAATGATCTATAAAGTTTTTTCGAAATTTCTGTTTTTATTGTTCTAGTTTACTTCAAATGTGTAGTGTTTATTGATAGAGCAATTTCAGTCCAAGCTATAGAAAAAAAAATAGGCATTCCATAGGCTTCTACTCCGTTCAACTATTCTGCCGTCGTAATAAAAAAGGGCACAACTAACATTTAAAAAAAATGAGTTACATACATATTTAGAATCAGAAAAAAAAAGGCTAATCTGCTCAATTTTTTGTCGATTTTTTTTTTAAATGTTAGTTGTGCCCTTTTTTCTTACGACGACAGTATTGTACCCCATTTTTTTCAAGACGGTAAAAAAAATCATCCAGTATAAGGTCTATGTATTCGAAACTAACGTAAACAAGTCGGTACAGAAATAAACATTATTATTATTATTATTTATTATTATACACGAAATCTCTTAGGGGGTCATTGTACTCATCATTATGAACGTTATCTACATTTATGTTTGCACAACTTGCCAAAATGTATGGCACATCTGATTATTTTTTCCTGATTTCACGTTTGGTTAAATAATAATATGTAATAATATTCCACAACTATCACACAACGCCGTCTAGCCTCAAGCTAAGCAGAGCTTGTGTTATGAGTACTAGACAACTGATAAACATACTTATATATTTCTAAATACATACATATATAGATAAATTACACCCAGACACAGAACAAATGATCATGCTCATCACACAAACATTTGTCCTGGGTGGGAATCGAACCCACGACCTCCGGCATAGCAGTCAGGGCCACTAACCACTAGACCAACAGGCCAGTCAAAATGACGCACTAAGAGATTTTGTGTCAGCTGTTCAGTACATTTTGACGAATTATGCCAACATAAATGTACTGAACAGCTGATTTTTTTTTCGCGATTTCAGGTTTGGTCCCAAAGTGAAAGTTGTTCATATTCATGGGTAGAACACCCTGTGAAAGTTTAGTTAATGATTTAAAAATAGCTCTGTATAAGTCTGTGGCTTCATGAATCATCTCACAAATCTACAGTGCGCGGCCGTTGATATGGACAGGGTATTTTGGAAAAACTTTGGCTTCATACAGGATGTCCCAGAAATCGACCGACATGCTATAGGTAGTGGTAGCTTTGGTCAAGCCCTCCCAAAGTAACAAAACATATTAACCATAAATTTTTATATACGTAGTTTTTGAGTTATACTAGATTGTCAAAAAAAATTAAAAGAACCGCCATGGGTCATTCTTTTGACGCTCATGTGTAAATACAATCTTTTTATTGTCATAATAACTTTTTCCATCAAAATATTATGAAACAGTTAATCTATCCGTAACTACCATTGATTCTCCATAAAAACTTACAAATTCAACATAAATTCACTATTATTTGATTTCTTTCCTCAAATATTTTTTTTAAAATAAATTTTAAGCAGTGGTGACGAAAAAAATATGTAAGTATAAGATTTTGCGGAACATAATGTTTTGTTATTTTGGGAGGGCTTGACCAAAGCTATCACCACCTTCAGTATGTTACAAATTAAATTAGCTAGCGAAATTCCGCAGACGAGATAGGTAAACTAAAATGATTTGAAGTTTTTTTTTTTTGTAGAGGTCAACGACCGCTGTTAATGTTGTTACTTGATGTATGAGTTCAAAAAAAACCGTTTTCTTATATTCTATCGTGTTAAGATATCGATACCCATCACGCCTGTAAAGTTAACACACAAAAAAAAAAACAGATTTTTTAAACTGATATTTATTTCAAATGACTACAATAACTGCTGTCGACGGAATTGAATCGCAAAAAAAAACATCATTTTTTCATATTTAAATATCGATACCTATCGTGTCTGCGGAGTTTAGCTAGCTAATTTCATTGAACTCCGCAGACGTGATCGGTATCGTTCTAAACCTAATAAAACAAAAAAAAAATGTGTAAATTTCACGAACGTGATGGATATCGTTTTCTAGTCACAAAAAAAAGATACCCGTCAAGGCTATAGAGCTTCGCTAGCTAATTTAATCTAGCCTTGTAGTGCGTCGTCACCTATGTGACAGTCTCTTCGAAGACCTCGACGCGTCATATATTAACGCCTGGGTACTGTACCTCAACGTCAAATAATGATAACTTTTAAAAACTTTTCCAGATCACCGTAAAGCCTACAGAAGCGACATCTACGTTCGTTGACAAAAAAGGCCAGAGCTGTCAGTGCGTGCCTTACTATCTCTGTGATGCCAACAACGTGGGCGTAGATGTCAATAACGCTAGTGTCACTGGATTTGGCACTTTAGATATCAGGTAAGGACATAATCATTTTTTTTTAACCGACTTCTAAAAAGCAGGTTCTGTATTCTACCCATATACGACGTATGCCTACGATTTTCTGATTTCTGATCATAATGATGAGTACAATGACCGCTTAAGAAGTTGTTGATGTTTTACCAATAAAGGTCAAAGTCATTACAAGGCACTTTTGAATGTTATCAACTGTCTACCTATAAAGGCGGTTTTACACTGGCGAGGCGAGGCGTGGATGGGATGAGCGAGAATTGAAATTTGTATGGCAAAATTTCTACCCACGCCCTGCCAATCTTCAAATACAGCCCGCTGACAAACGGATGAATGGACAGCGGCGTGTAGACTTGATAATAGGGTACCGTTTAACACCCTTTGCATACGTAAATTTTACGATCATCATTCTCCTGCCCTTGTCCCAATTTATTTGGGGTCGGCGCAACATGTCTTTTTCTTCCATACTTCTCTATTAGTCGTCATCTCGGTAGTCACTCCCTTTCTGGCCATATCATCTTTCACACAGTCCATCCATCGTTTCTTTGGTCTTCCCTTACTCGTATAGCCCTCCACGTTCATACTCAACACTTTCCTGACGACATTTTCCTCATTCCTCCGCATCACATGCCCATACCATGACAACCGATTTCCACACAACTTTTCAGTCACCGGTGTCACTTTCAGACTTCCTCTTACATACTCATTTCTTATTCTATCTATTCGTGTAATACCACACATCCCTCTTAGCATTCTCATCTCGGCTGCATGCAATTGCCTTTTTATGGCCCAACATTCTGATCCATACAAGACAGCAGGTCTAACCATTGTTTTATAAATCTTCCCCTTGAGTTTAAGGGGAATGCGGGAGTCGCAGATTGTTCCCGTGACCTGCCGCCATTTCATCCATTTAGTGTTAATTCTGTGCTTAACAGTCCGGTCTACTTCGCCATCGCTTTGCACAAGTGAACCAAGTACGATGTTGCCATCTTTCAGCATGCACCCTCATGTCATGGTAAATTATTCTGCCCAGATTCGGAGATGACGAGGATAATACCATCGACCGCCAGTGCCAGGAGAGTGTGGAGGTGTGCTGTGTCATCCCCAAGGATCCCTCGGAGGTGCCGAAGCCACCGAAACCACAGCCTCAGCCTGATCCCACCAAGGTCAAGGGCTGCGGCTACCGCAACCCTCAGGGTTTGGGAGTCACTATTACTGGCGGATCTGTAAGTATAAGTTTTATGTTCTTTGTGAGGATCGAGGCTGGCGAATCTATTCTGTAATATCTCACCGTGAAAACTTAGGTAAAGTGAGTTTGAAGTATCAATAGTGACAATCCCATAGTATCAAGTGGAACATAATGACAGCTCACTTCACTTAAGTTATCACGGTGACATTTTTACAGATTAGATCGGCTGCAATGGAGAAGAAAACTGTCAAATTAGTTCCGTGTAGATGGCGCTAGGTGTTTGTTACTTTCATTCAGCTGCCAATGAAGTTCCTTGTTAAAAACTTTGCTGTCTAATGGCGCTAGTGTTTTGTCTGGTCGCTGATCGTCACTTTTCATTCTAAATCACTGACAAGTTACAAATACTCAGCGCTCTCTCGCGGAGAAGCCAAAGAAAGCCATATATGTGGTTAGGAAGGAGTGACCACTGAGCTGACGACGAAAAGAGAAGTAAATATGGAAGAAGAATGCTGCACCGACTCCAAATAAATTATTGGTATAAGGGCAAGAAAACGATGATGTGAGGATCGAGACTTGCCATTGCAGAGGCACATATATTATATGTTCAGCAGCGGATGATAATATTGTTTTTTTTTATTCGATTTCTTGTTTGTGTTTATCTTACGGCGAAAGCGCCAGAGTAGCCTACGAAATTCAAACGTTTCTTACGTTTTTTTGGAATTTGCAGGTCAGTAGCATGTTGTAAAATGATCTGAATAAGATTCGCGACCGTAACATATCTGTATTTTTGGAATTATAATCATTAAAATAATCAATACAACTCCAATTTCATTTAATGACATATTTAATGAAATCTTGACATTTAAGGATTAATTATACTAACTTAAGGAGCTGTATTACTGATTCTAATGATTATAATTCTGTAAATACATGTTTGTTACGGCCGCGAATCATACTTTAATCAACATACGCCCAGACACTGACCTGCTAATTGCAAATCCCCGATTTAAGGATATTTAAGGGTTTTATTTTTTTCCTGATTTTAGGGGGAAGCGCTAAGGTAGCCCGCCAAATTCAAATTTTCTTACGATTTTTACAATTTGCAGCTCAGTGTGTGGGTGTATGCTGATTAAAGTATGATTCGTGGCCGTAACAAATATGTATTTACAGAATTATAATCATTAGAATCAGTAATACAACTCCATAAGTTAGTATAATCCTCAAACGTCAAGATTTCATGAAATAGTCATTCATAAGGATAATATGTATTGTTGATTTGAATGATTATAATTCTATAATTACAAAGTTGTTACGGTCGCGAATCATATTCAGATCAATATACAACATGGAAATTTATACTGACATGCAAATTGCAAAAAACGTAACAAAATTTGAATTTCGCGGGCTACCTGGAGCTTTCTCCTTAAGCTAAAAAACTTTTACAAACATGGAATCAAAATAAGAACATAATCTGCGATGTCTCTGTCAGTGTCTGGTAGTTCAGATTCATACACAACGGTGGCCACTAATAATTAATTTAGTAATTAGAAAAGAAAAAAACGCAACTAGCGTTGGCTCAAAAACAGCGAAGGCAAAGTCCAGCTCTGTTTTCACGGCTAATAAGTAATAGGGATGATGACTAAAAAATGTGTTTTTGTCCGTCATGTAGATTATGAAAATATATTGGACACGTATTTTTTCTTTTTCTACGTAATCAAAAGATTACGGCGATACATTGAGTTAAAATGTGGCATGACGTCACGTCTTCGTAGATTTTATACGTAGAAGTGACGTAGCGAGCCCCCACTCCCGAACTTTAGTGCGAGTTATCTAAGTCATTTTATATTAATATGATAAAGCAAAAAATACGTATCTAATATTTTTTTATTATCTGACTGACGGACTAAATAGAATTCCTTTTTTTTTTACCCAGGCATCATCCCTATTGTAAAAGTCATACTACAAAAAGCCATCTTAAAATACTATATGATACAGTCGGTTTTGCAACAGCCTCAGAATTCCTTTATTCTTCTCAGGGTGCAGAGTCGCAATTCGGCGAGTTCCCCTGGGTGGTCGCTCTGCTGGACAACCACAACTTCTCATACGCGGGCGTCGGTGTGCTCATCCATCCTCAGGTCGTGATGACAGGAGCACATATCGCTCAGAAGTAAGTACAGCTAGATTTTGTTCCTCGACGGTCGTAAGTGTGTGGTGTACGCCCACATTTCACCCGTTATATTTTGGTAAATATAAGCTCTGGCTATACTGAGGTGAACACTGCGCGTGAAACGGGACGCGACTGCGTGCGTCTATACGTAGTTTTTATGAATAAGGACGAATTCCACTACCTAACTACATGACGTACTCTAAAAGTGTAACACATCTTATAGCATGTTTATTCAAGAATATTATGCAGAAATCAGATAGTGAAAATTCCTTTATTTGTGAACATGGCGGCCGAGGAAGTGACCACGGGTGGCAATTTTTTATAAAAAAAAAAAATTGCGCATGCCCTCGATGGGCCGGGATTTGGCTTTTTTTTATATTATAGCGTTTGGGGTCCTTCACCCGCAGGTACAGGGTTATCCAATAACTACGCCACAGCCTGTATATGAAAGTAATAAAAAAAATGTTTTCTATTTTTTATAAAATAATAGATTTTTTTTTATTACTTTCATATACAGGGTTATTTGTAAAACACCAGCAACCTCTTAAGGGGTCATTGTACTCATCATTATGAGCAACTTTTACTATGGGACCAAACCTGAAATCGCGAACAAAAAATCAGCTGTTCAGTAGGTATGTACAGTAATAATAATTATAATAATTCGTCAAAATGTACTGAACACCAGATTTTTTTTTCGCGATTTCAGGTTTGCTCCCATAGTAAAAGTTGTTCATAATGATGAGTACAATGACCCCTTAAGAGGTTGCTGGTGTTTTACCAATAACCCTGTATATGACTGTTTTTGTTATTTTTTTTAGCTCTAGAAAAAAAATATAGAATTTGTTTATAACAAATTGTTAAGTTAACAAACAATGAAAATATTAATGAAAAAAAATTTTTTTTCTTAATCTATTAAGAAATGTCAATTATGATTTTTAAAGAGAAAATAATTCCTTCACTTTTTTTTAACTAATTATTATTCCTTAACTAATTATTTAAACAATCGAAATATGAAAAAAAAAACGATTATTTTGCCAAGACATTAAAATGGTATTTTTTTATATTAAACTTGCCTTTTTGTTTATAAACAATTTCTTAAAAAATGATGATTTTTTCCAATGTCAAGTAATGCCATTGTTAGATACGAAACCAGCAATAATTTAACTTTTGTTGATAAAAAAAAAATAACAACAGTTATTGGAGTTTTCCTTTTTTGTTAACTTAAAAAAAAAAAAAATCTTATAAACAAAATAATAAACTCTAATAAACTTTTATCGTGTGATCTTTTTAAGCATGTATATAAGAAGAGCTCCACGAAGCCAAAAAATTTTAGGTTTATTATTTAATCTTTTTTTTTTCAGGTACGGCCCTGGGGGCTTGAAGATCAGAGCGGGTGAATGGGACACACAGACACTCAAAGAGATATTCCCGTTCGAAGAGAGGATTGTGCAGACGACTGTTATTCATGAAAGTAAGATGTCATCCAGCCTTACCCCAACTATATTGGGGTCGTCTTCCAAGGAGCTCGTGGCTAAGTAATAACAGCCGCACGGCTCGATCCATCAGTTTAAGCTACGCTTGCCGGGGCTGGTCCGTGGATGGGTGACCATCTTTACATACCGAGATTCCTCCTCCTCCTATAAGCCTTTTTCTACCGAGTCAAGTGCAGCAAGCTGGTATTTTGCTGAGCCATCCCATAAGTGGCTGCAATACTCCATACAGGAACGGACCTGTGCTTTGTACAGACTTAAAAGCTATCCAGATGTGAAGTATTGCCTCACCTTGTTTGGAATAGCCAACTTCTTGGCTGCAGTCTGTGCTTTTGACTCGATGGCTGAGCCGAAGTTGAGACCAGACGTCAACTTCATGCTCAAAAGCTCTAGGCGGTCGGTAACGGGTACAAATGCACCTCAGAAAGTAGTAGATAACTGAAACTGGTTCCTTTTGGCAGTGAAAAGACACGCCTGTGTTTTCAGAGCATTGAATTTGACCAGATTGTCGTCGCCCCATTAGGAAACGAGATTTAAGGTCAAATTCATTCGCTCCTCCATGGCCACTCTAAGAGTAGCTGTTTCCTCTCTGCTGGCTCTTGCACTGGACAGGTATATTTCTGAGACTCTGCTGTCATTTGCGCATCATGCTGTAGCAGATCATTGATGTGCAGTAGAAATAGAGTCGCAGAAAGAACAGACCCCTGAGGAACACCGGCATCTATAGCTATATGATCCGATGAGCAGCCATACCACTCTGATCGATCGATCAGATTGATATGGCTGCTCAGGAAGTTTCCAGTTGCAAAAGCCAAGAGGGATGCCGAATGCGGGAAGTTTACCCAACAGACTAGCATGCCAGACCCTGTCAAAGGCCTTTGAGATATCAAGCGAAACAGCAAGGGCTTCGCCGTGTATCTCAATGGCCTCTCCCCAGCTATGCGTAACATACCGCTCCCTTCTCTTTTCAGATTTTTTGCCGAAAAGCTTGAAGAACGACATAGCACTCCTGCTACTTGATAAACCACTGACCATTACTGAGCACATCAATGTCATATGCATGCCGGAACAAGACGAGGTGTTTGACAGCAGCAAGAACTGTGTCGCCAACGGATGGGGGAAGACCAATTTCGGTAAGTAGACTGGAGAATTATAGATTGCTAGCTGTTGCCCGTGGATTCACTTAGTTTTTGACAATAATGACACAAGATAGACACGACACACACGAAACACACTTACACGAAAACCCACCTCCCTATTTATTATTCCCTTTGAAAGCGACGTTGTATGTTTATGGCTCATCTTCGTTCTGCCAAAAAAAAAAAAAAAAACAAATTACAGATTCTCGTACTATTCCAAAATCAAATGAATAAAACATCCAGTGGGATGTTTTAATAATTTGATTTTGGAATAGTTGGAGATCGAAACGGTAGCTAGTGAGCTACCGTTTGGATACATAACAAAAAATAATGCTTCCTACATGTGACATTGATAAATTGAAGAGCTATCCATCCAAAGACCACTAGCTATCAAAGGAATATCTTCGTTCTCTTCCCAGGTCTATCAAACCGTTACGCCGTGATCTTGAAGAAGGTGGAGCAAGATATGGTGCCCTACACCCGCTGCAACACCTTGCTGAAGAGGACCAGGCTGGGACACAACTTCCAGCTGCATAACAGCTTCGTTTGCGCTGGTGGTGAAGCTGGCAAGGATACCTGTCAGGTAAGATGTATGGAGTGCTTTTAACCATGCCGAGGTTGAATTAAGTTCTCTTAGTAGAAGAACTCTTTATGCTAAGCTTCGGAGCTCGTCCGGGATGGGAAGAACTATATCCATACCTATTTCTACCACCAGGGACTGCAGTCTCAACATAGATAACGATCGATTTATGACCGAATTCGGTCGCAATATCCTAATGGAGTACCCAGACGGTCAAAATTGCTTGATAAGTACGAAATCACGAAATAATCACATTGGCATGTCGCCTGACGTGTGACGCGAACTCATAAGATATCCCCGTACCAACAATCGTTCAACGCGCCTAAACAAGTTTTCACTTCAAAAATGACAGCGCAACACGTCACATAAGCATGTCGCGTGACGCGAACTCATAAGATTTTCCTCTAGGTACCAAAAATAGCTCAACGTGCCTAAAGAAGTTTTGCCGACTACAAATACAACGACAAACAACACAAATCAAAGATGACAGAGCAAGCCTGTGTCACTCATCTTTTCCAAGCTTTTTTTGATAATCTGGCGACTGTGCTCTAACAAACGTTTCCTCTCTATTTCAGGGCGATGGTGGCGCCCCTCTAGTGTGTCCTATCGGCAACAACAGGTACAAACTGACCGGCCTGGTAGCCTGGGGCATTGGCTGTGGACAGCAGGACGTCCCAGCTGTCTACACAAATGTCCCACTCTTCAGACACTGGGTCGACGAAAAACTGGCTGACTGGGGGCTCGAAGCGACATCGTACAGAATCTCGAAATAAATATATATGAGTATTAAAAGTTCGGCAGATTGATAGTATGAAATTATTAAATATTTTTTTTTACGAGATTTCTATTGGTAGGTGAATTGATGTTGTTTGTTGAGACGGGTTGTGAATTTGACATTTTCAATAGTTTCTAGAAAAAAAAAACTCAAAAATTTGATTTTAGAAGTAGGTATACCTAAGCCGAATGAATAACGCTGCGCAGACGCCACGCTAACCTCGCGTCGCGTCAACGCGACTCTAGCGCATAAAACTATAACGATTTTGACCGAATAAAATTGTTCAAAGTTAGGACAAATTAAATTATCATTGTATTGACATCATTACAAATAATAGTATAAGGCGAAGGCTCCAGGTTGCCCGCGAAATTCAATTTTTTTACCTAAGTTGCAAATTGCAGGGCAGTATCAGGCTGTATGTTGATCTGAATATGATTCGCGACCGTAACAAATATATCTATAGAAATATAATCATTAAAATCATCAGTACAACTCTTAAGTTCATAAAACCCACATCATCATCATCATCTAATAAATGACTATTTCATGAAATTTTTACATTTAGGATTATACTGACTTAAGGAGGAAGCGTCAGCGTTCTTACGTTTTTTGCAATTTACAAGTCGGTATTATATTGTACGTTGATCAAATTATAATTTGCGGTCGTAACAAGTATCTATTTACATAATTAGAATCATTAAAGTGATAAATACAACTCTTTAAGACCAGGTAATCCCAAAAAATGACTATTTCATGAAATCTTGACATTTTAGGATTATACTAACTTAAGGAGTTGTATTACTGATTCTATTGTGTATAATTCTGTAAGAACATATTTGTTACGGCCGCAAATTATACTTTACTTAACATAAGTACAACTTAATACTGACTTGCAAATTGCAAAAAACGTAAGAAAATTTGAATTTTGCGGGCTACCCTGACGCTTCCTCCTTAAGGAGTTGTACTACTGATTCTAATGAGTAGGTATATTTCTGTAAATACACATATGTTACGGTCGCGAATCATACTTTAATCAATATACATCCTAATACTAACTTGCAAATTGCATGAAACGTAAGAAAATTTGAATTTCGCGGGCTACCTGGAGCTTCCCTCTTAATTATTTTACGAGACATATTCTGCTACATACGTACTTCACTAATGACCAGAGCACGCAGACGACGATGCGGTCGAAGCCGAGCGCGGCGATTCCTTCCTCTGCAGCTCTGTGATGGATCCTTGATCACATACTTAAGATAAATTTCAGCTGACATTCTGGCAGATAATTCCCATTCTCAAGCTATAATGTCTATATGAAGAAAAGGAAACCGGCACTTTACGACAAGATTTTAAAATATCATCGACAAAAGCCAGGCCTTTCCAATTTTGTAACAATTTTGCTTGCAAATGTTTGGTGCCGCCGTTCCGACTTTCTATTGTTTTACGAGAACAAAATACCATAGGGGCAGGGTTTCTTCAATGAATCAGTGTATACAAAAAGCAACTTTAAGGTGTAAAGGTGTTCGTTTTGTTGATAGTACCTACGGATTATTCCGATCTGTCACCCTGCTTTGTCCCCTTAGAGAGGGACAGATCGGAAAAAAAATGATCTGTCCCCCTGTTAGCAACGAGCGGACAGTTCGAACTTTATTCACTCCTATCTGGGACAGATAGGAGTGAAAAGAGTTGTTGACAGGAGGACAGATCAAACTTTTATCCCATCTGTCCCCCTAGGGGGACAAAACAGGGTGACAGATCTGAATAATCCGTACCTACTTACCGAAGTTACAAATCAATAATTAAGAAAAATTATTTACAATTAAGAAAACAACCCACTCAATTGATTCAAAACGTTTTGAGATTGAATCTACTTATAAGGCAAATAAAAGATTAGTTATCTGTAATAAGTAATAATAAGTAATAAGTAATAAATAAGCAAAAAAGTTACCATGTTACACTTTTATTTAAATAAAAATAATACTTTAAATGCTCAAATATTTACTTAATAAACAATTATGTATCAGTCATTTACTTTTGTATTTTGAAAATAAATAAGATTCTTTTTTATAATTTTGTTTTTTTTTTTTTTGAGACGGGGAGGCTGAGGGCGCGATTGACAAGATTGGCAGACTGAGTTAGTTTAACGTTTGTCTACCTCCCCCGTCTCACCGCTCACATACCTCAGGCGGTGACTAACACTAGTGCGCACACTATAGCGAAATGTAGGTGTTCAATAGGTACAGCTGTGCCTAACCCTTCGGGAAATACACGCGTGGTGTTATGTCATGTTATATTCTTACCATCACTGCCTTCTTCATTGGGGAAAATAAGCGTGGTGGTTCATTATACAAGACAATTTTTTTTTTATCACAATCCAAATTTGTACAGGTTGTTTTACCGATGAATATGAACCACTTTCACAGTTTCACTATGGAACTAACTCGGAAATCATAAATAAAAATCAGCTGTTTCATACAAAAGTTCAATCACTCGACCAAAATGTGTGAACCAGCTGATTTTTTTTTTTCGTGATTTCAGAGTTGGTTCCATAGTGAAAGTTGTTCATATTCATTGGTAGAACACGCTGTGAAAAAGCTAATTCCTGAAATTGGTGTCTGTTTTTTTCTCGCAGCTTTCGACCAAATCTTGTTATTTTCTCGCAGCTTTCGACCAAATCTTGTTTTTTTCTCGCAGCTTTCGACCAAATCTTGTTTTTTTCTCGCAGCTTTCGAACAAATCTTGTTTTTCTAGTACAGAATAGTATAACAAACTAAACTTATTTGTCATGCATGTCTCTAAACTCAGTCCGGAATGAGATATCTAAGAGTTAGAAGTTTGTATGTATTTATTAGGTTTGTAGGCAATTTTCGACTCCTAACCCACGGGAGGGAGTGTACCGAATATTCAAATATCCAAAAACATTTAACGGCTATCTATTTTGTGGCAACTTAACACTAACCTTGCACTTAGGGAGTCGAAAATTGAATACAAACTTCTAACTCTTATATCTCATTTCGGACTGTGTTTAAAGATATGCATGTCAAATAGGTTTCGTTTTTTTACACTATTCTGTACTAGAAAAACAAGATATGACTGATGGCCGCCAGAAAAAATAAAAAGACACCACCTTCCATACTAAAATGGGCGTTGTCCTTTGGGTAGTGATACAAAAATTGCCCTGTATATGTTAGGAATAAGTTGATACTTAGTATAATTACGATACGATACGGTTTTCACAAGCAAACAAATATCAACCTTGTAAAATTGACATAAAGTTATAATTTAAAAAAAATATGTTAATAAATAAACTTACATTACTCATTAAATAATTACAAGGTAAGGTTATTTATTTTCGACTTTATTTTAGGAAGAGCGTTGTTATTTGTTTGGCAGGGAATACCAAGCTGCGCTGTTGTTCGCCCGGTCTGCGCCGGCGCTAAGCTCGTGCTTGCTGTAGAGATGCGCTAAGGTAGCCCGCGAAAATCAAATTTCCTCATGTTTTTTTTGCAGTTTGCAAGTAAGGGTGTGTATAATATAACTTTCTAAGTTACGGTCGCGAATCAAATGTCGATCAACATACAACCTGGGGGCCGATTCTACTAACAAAATTGTTCAAAAATCGCAATTGAATCGCAACTGAACCACGACTTTTGAGCGTTTTCTCATTCCACTAATGTAACAACGATCCAACTGCGGTTACGTTTCAGTTCAGTCACCGATCGATCGAAACAATCTCAAAAGCTATTCTGCTAACAAAACCGAACATGAGCGTGACGTTTAGTCGCATCATTATCTTTTCATAATTGAAACGTTTCGTTTCACAGATTTCGCAAGCTGGGGCCGAAAACGAAACGTTCTTCTGAGTTTTTATTATTTATAAAGTTGAAATGTTACAAAAAAATATACAGGCTAAAAGTATAAGTATGGTCTAGATATGTTTTTGTATTAAAAATACTTTTAGTAGCACTTATTCATATTTAGTAATATATTAGATTCAACTTTTTTTTTCTGTGGTATTTTTAAAACATACTATTTGGAATGTTGGTCACACAGGTTACCCGCTGTTACGTTCCCGTTACGATTCGGTTTAAGTTTAGTTTCCATTTTGCTTATAGAATAGTAGAATGACTTTTTTGATAACTATCGAACGGCGATCGAAACTGAACTGTTGTTGAAACACAATTGAACGAGTAACGTTGCAAATTAGTAGAATCGGCCCTCTGGTACTGACGTGCAAATTAGTGTATGTTTAAGTTCATGCTGGTGGTCCGTTGTCTAAAATGAATAACTTAAGTTTTGCTCCAATTTATTTTCAAATTATTGGCGTCTAATCAGTTTACCGCCTGTTTTGAACTATGTCACTCTCATACGCTTCTACACTTTTACAAGGTATTGTAATAGTGCTGTCATCCGCAGTGTTATCGGTTGTTCAATACACTGCGGTAGGTCATTTATGTACAATATAAATATAAAGGGACCTAATACACTCCCTTGCGGTACTCCAATTAATACTTTACGCTCTTTCGGGAAAAGGCTTTCAGATTGTCCGTTAATTATCACTTTCGCCTTAAATAAAACACAATAGGTAGTAATAATAATTATAAAATTTATTTAATTTTAACTGTAGCTAACGCTGCACTGCAGTTGGCTTTTTCTAATTCAGCATGCAGTTGTTTCAGTCGAGCTCTCGCCAAAGTTAGGTTTGCGTTTGTAGCTCGCATACTTTCCTGAAAAAAAAAAACATTATTCAGTGTACCGAATATAAAAATATCAATTTACACAGCTGCCAAGGGGCTCGTGGCTAATACGCTTGCCGCGGTCGGTACATAGATGGGTGACCATCGATTACATAACGAGACCCCTTCGTGCCTGTATTACATTGCGGTGTAACATGGAGCGGGTGACAGATAGAGGTGGTCGTTGAATCAATAAACCGTTTTTTTAACGACTTTTCATTCGTCAACGAGGTAACTGTTAATCATCAATGAAAAAACAGGTTGAAAATATTAGCTGTTAATTTACATCAACGCACAGGACGCATTACTTCAATAGTCAATATTTTACTCAGTTCTAAAAAAACCAGTTGAAACTATAAACTGTTAATTTACGTCAACGGCTCAACTAATTATTTCACTATAATTTTATTCATTTCTGAGAATCGACTAGTATGCGAAACGAATATGTACTTCCGAACGATACCGATTGAACATTCAAAACCTGTTAATAAATTATTTAACAGCTTTTTTAAACTGTTAACCATTAATTACTTTAACCAAAAAACCGTCAATGACCCATCCCTAGTGATAGATGTCAGTATCGCATGACTAGGTCAGTGACTTTATGCAATTGAATTGTATCGATATCGATTCTTTTAGCAAAAATCTAGCTCTCTTTATTATTATTTTAAAATATGTATTTAGTACAAAACATAATATATATATTAGTACAAAATATTCACTAAAAATGTTAAATTGATACGTAAAAGAAACACTGTACACGCGTACTTGAAGGACGGAAACATCGCAATTTAGTTTTTATTTTTAGTGAATATTTTTATATTTTTTGAATATTTTAGTGAATATTTTAATATTAAAAAAAAATAAAAACCATTTTGTTTTCGAATGGTAATATTTTTTTTAGCATGTATGGATGCTATACTATTGCGGGTTAACGGGAACGCCCTCTGTTGGTTAACATACTGTATAAAAAAAAAAAAAAAGTATTACGCGAATGGATAGAATAATAAATGAGTATGTAAGAGGAAGTCTGAAAGTGACACCGGTGGCATGTGATGCGGAGGAATGAGGAAAATGTCGTCAGGAAAGTGTTGAGTATGAACGTAGAGGGCTATACGAGTAAGGAAAGACCAAAGAAACGATGGATGGACTGTGTGAAAGATGATATGGCCAGAAAGGGAGTGACTACCGAGATGACGACTAATAGAGAAGTATGGAAGAAAAAGACACGTTGCGCCGACCCTAAATAGAATACAAGGGCAGGAGAATGATGATGATGATATAAAAAAAAACGAGCGAGCCTTACAGTAGTCGCCTATGATGTGTAATATCCGACATCTCACCTTGGTAATAAAAAATATCAACATTATAAGACAGTAGCAACCTCTTGGAAAATGGGTTGGTACCATCTGACGGATTGTGACGGCCAACTCTAGCACTGAGCTCTCATTGGTCTCTGTTACACACTTCCGTCCCTTTTCACGAAATCACTCCCACAGATTGCAGGAAAGCGAGAGGAAATATGTTTGTTCCCACTGCGACACAGGCCTCCTCTCTGTGACGCGCAGGCGCTTTACTTTGTGTAAATTATTTCCTCAGCACTGCTCTCAAAGCGATGAAGAAAACATATGAGTTCATATAATTATTTATTTTCTTTGACTCTCAAGGTCAATTTATTTTAATGTTATTTTTATTTATTATTGACATAATCTACTCATTTCAATGTTTATTTTTTTATGAGTGGTATTGCAATATGTGGTTAGCTAGTGACCTCGACAATTGATCATAGTTTTTCTTGCCCGTGCAACCGGCAGCAAGTTCGTCATGCTCACTTAGATGTCACTGCTTGCGGTAGCGTCGGGGGTCGGGTTGTCTCCTTCCCTCAAATATGGCGAGGGGGGTAATGGCTGATCTTTGCGTTATACTCGTGAACGGGTGCTGCTTGTGGTGACAGGTCGTCTTGCTGACCTTGGTTTTGTTTTGTTATTAGTAACTTATCTCGTTATTGATTTTACTGACTTTGAGTTACGACTACATGTACGGCTATATGTAAGTGGGCACGCCCTTTATTACTGGAGGCTTTTATTTAGGTATAAAGTTCTGCTTACGTTTTTAGTTTTGTATTTTGTTTCTGCTTGTGTATAGTTTTCGTTTTTTTTTTTTTTGTTTGTGTATATTGGCGTGTGTTCGCTTACTTATAGCAAATAATTTAATTTAATGTTTTGTGTTGCGTAATGTACCTAAATTATTATGCGCAGTGTTATATAGAATCATTTTTTTAACTGAACAGACAGCTGTGCTGCTGGGGAGTTTGTTGCGCCACTTCTTCTCCCCAGCTAAAGCACTAGGAAGTGGTGAAGGGCCGGGGGACTGTCTTATATAATTTTGACGTTCAAAAAGTGCTGATTCTCAGCCTAGTTTGAATAAATGACTTTTGATTTTGATTGATTTTGATAGTGAGGAAACCGGCATTTCTTAGAAACAAACATTCAAAGACATGTGACATCTACCAACCCGCACTGGACCCGCGCGTGGTGGATTACAGCCCACTCCCTCTCACAGAGAGGAGGCTGTATCCCAGCTGTGGATATAGATGGCGTTACTTACTTGTACACTGAGTAATGTTTTGTCAGCACTAGTTAGCTTCTCCACTGATATCTCAGTTGTGTGTTTGATTAACCCCTCTAGGGTCGCTCGGAATGACACATTACATTCCCCTGAAAAAATAGCAAAATAAGTATATAGACTATAGACAGGCGCGGATCTAGGTTTTCGCTAAAGGGAGGCAAATGTTTCTCTCTATGAGGACGGGGCGAGCATTTCTGGTGAAAGCCCATTTAAAAAAAAAAAACCTTCCGCACCTATTTTCTGTAAACTCAACAATGTGCCCCCTTTTCGTAGCAAATCCGCATATCGTCGTTGCGACTTTAAGACCTCTTATGTGTCACTTTTGGCAAAATCACTTTTTTACGACAGCCGATTCTACATTTTGAAGCTCTATCGAATGCAATGAATGCACTCTCATGTGTATACGACGTTTCAATCGTAATTTGTTTACAAACTTCAAGATCTCCAATCTCCTTGCTAATTAAAACTGATAGACGGTTTTAAAGTCGCAACGACGATATGCTGTTTTTCAACTCTCGAAAGAAAGGCTTCAGGCTTTTCTGTCAGCGTACCATGGACTGATTGCCTCTGTTTTGCAGTGTGGCATAATTTTCTGGAGGCAGTCCACTGATAGGGAGTTGGTATACAACTGATAGCTGTGTTCCTTATTTTATATCTTTCAATATTGTAACTTTCCTTGTATATATACAGGGTTATTGGTAAAACACTAGCAATCTCTTAAGGGATTATGAACAACTTTTACTATGGGACCAAACCTGAAAACGCAAAAAAAAAATCAGCTGTTCAGTACATTTATGTTTGTATAATTCGTCAAAATGTACTGAACAGCTGATTTTTTATCATTAGAACTTAAAACGGGATATTTACCATGTATATTAATTGATTTGAGTTTCCGATATTTCGGCACTGTTGCAAGTGCCATGATCACGGATAGACATTAATATACATGGTAAATATCCCGTTTTAAGTTCTAATGATAATGTCAGTGACCATGTCGGTTTAAAAAGCTGATTTTTTTTTTGCGATTTCAGATTTGGTCCCATAGTAAAAGTTGTTCGTAATGATGAGTACAATGACCCCTAAAGAGGTTGCTGGTGTTTTACCAATAACCCTGTATAATGGTAACTGCTTTGTTTGCGAAATGTAACCCTCATCTATTTAAAAAAAAAAAACTATCAGAGGTCAGGAAAAATCCAATATGGACCCAATACATTAGTCAATTTTGTCACGTGAAATGTAAAACCGCACTAATGAAAAAAACTGTTTTTGGTTTTGCCCCACTCATATACGTAAATGCTGCCCCCCATGTCATAATTACAGTACGTCGTCTGACTTACTGTAATTATAAGGGTGCGTCCACATCTGGCGAATGTGCCGCGAATGTGCAGTTTGCGAGCCGTTTGCGAGCTGCCCGCGAGCTGCGCGCGTGTAGTCATGGCAATGGTTTGGTGCGCCTCTTTAGCGCAACTCATGCAAGGCTCGTAAAAGGCGTGCGCGCGGCGCGCGATCTGCGCGCACTCTATTCTCGCACTTACAGTTCCGTTTACTGGTTCAGTACTTTCGAAGATGTCGGACGACACTAATGCTTTTAATATAATTGCTGCATCATTAGCTATTACATTACTGATACCACTCCATGACAACACGTACTTAGCCTCCAGTAATCAGAAACGAACTGAACGGGTATGTTATCTTTGTTTTGCGGAAGGAAGACGCGAGCCGCTAGCGCGCCGCCCGCGCGCTTATCGCGTACGGCGCTTAGGTCGCGCGCGAACTGCGCGCGGGCGGCGCAGGAGCGGCGCACGAACAAAAATGCACGCGCGCACCTCGCGGGCAGCTCGCAAACGGCTCGCGAGCTGCACATTCGCGGCACATTCGCCAGATGTGGACGCACCCTAACATGAGGGGCAGAATAGAGTACCTAATATTATAAAAAATATGACGACATTAAAATTTAAAAGGGCGCTAAAAGAACTTTTAATTATCAAATCAAATCATTTATTCGCATAGGCACGGTATTGTACAATAAAGTTGTTATAAAAAAATATAGTGAGCAGGGTACATTCTGCCTGAGTTTTGGCATGCAAAATTTAACAAATAATGTCATTGTCACTAAGCACATGATCTCTTGTATGGATCAGAATGTTGGGCCATAAAAATAATGAATGAAAGGTAATTGCATGCAGCCGAGATGAGAATGCTAAGAGGGATGTGTGGTATTACGCGAATGGATAGAATAAGAAATGAGTATGTAAGAGGAAGTCTGAAAGTGACACCGGTGACTGAAAAGTTGTGTGGAAATCGGTTGTCATGGTATGGGCATGTGATGCGGAGGAATGAGGAAATCGTGGAGGGCTATACGAGTAAGGGAAGACCAAAGAAACGATGGATGGACTGTGTGAAAGATGATATGGCCAGAAAGAGATTGACTACCGAGATGACTACTAATAGAGAAGTATGGAAGAAAAAGATATGTTGCGCCGACCCCAAATAAATTGGGACAAGGGCAGGAGAATGATGATGTCACTAAGCACATGAGTAAAATTATCAAATAGTGAAAAAAATAAAATAAATTACTTTAACAAGTCCACAATGGTGTATCAAATAATGTCAATAATATTAAATTGTTGACATATCACTCATAGGGTCATTCAAAAAATCACTTATGGAATAATAACATTTCTGTATCAAAAAAGCCTTGAGTTTATTTTTAAATTGTTAAAGGGTGTCATTTTTTATGCTATCCGGTAGTTTATGAAAACTTATTACATGATTGACGATTATCTTATGCAATTTTACCATGGCCTCAGCGTACAGCTGAAATTAATTAATAGGTAGGTACTTACATAATTTCTGATGTAGCAATGAGTTGTAAATGTTAGCATGTGCTGGTGTGGATGTGGACGAAGGTCTCAGTATGCTGTTCAGAGGTCCATCCGGCTCTGTGAGAGTTGATGGTAAGGTCAGCTTGGTCTCTGAAATATTAATGAGAGTATCTAATTGCTTAATCGCATTTTTAGGAGGGCACAGACTATAAAGGCTAGGAATTAGGGTTATCAAAATAGTTCAGAATACTTTTAGGTACAATGTTATGACATGCTGTCTACCCAAAGACTATACTCTAATATTCTGCTAGTTGCTGTACTATAACAGTCAGAAGTGGACTAGCAATCTCACAAAACTATGGCATAGCAATATTAGTTGTACTTATGACCTTCTTCTATAAGAACGTTTGACAATACTATACATTTGCAACTTTGGCAGCCCGTATAGCGCAGGCGATAATGGTCATTGTGGTGTAAGTGGACTTCTAGACGTTGACTGTACCTTCTAACTTTCTTTGTAGTACCAGCTAGGGTTGCCACGGAACCGATTCCCGATTTCACGGCTCAAATAATGCGCCCCGCAATACTGGCACCGCACCGTAAGGAAAAAGGACGTAGGTATCTACAGAAATATTGAAACGGAGTAAAACAATATTTTGTCCTGTTTAAAGTACAATATACAAAGGCAGATGCGTCTTTTAATAGTAAGTATTATTATCTAGGTTTTCGTAAAGTTTACGCCAATATAAAAATACTAGTAGATGCGTTTTTGTTTGCTGATTCCGAATATGTACATAACTCTATTTCGAAAAAAATGTCAGATACGTCTTTTCTCGGTGTAATTATCTATAATAATAATAATAATTTATTTCATAAAAAGTGGTACAGTCTGTTACAAAGTGGGTTGCCAACTTCGGAATAGTTTACATCTGAGATGAGTAGGTAACAATACAAATTTACGATCTGATGTCCTAGCTAGGTTACTAAGTAGCCTGTGTTAAGGACAAACAGCCCTCATTTCCCGAAAATAGGACAAAAGTATTGCTTAAACTGTTACGTAATTATTAACAAAATTTAAACAAATTAAATAAAAAATAATAATAATAATAAAAAGACAAGTACAAGAATGTGTGGTGCGCGCGCGTGTGTGTGAATGTGTGTGTGTGTGAATGTGTGCACGTGCGTGTCTGTGTGAGTTGTGAGTGTGTGTGTGTATTATGAGTTACTTCATTGTTGTAAGAAGGGATTCGGTATCATCATAATTTTTGGTAGAAAGAAATTCAGTAATCAGCTTTTTGCATGCTAGCTTACAACATGTTTGCAGTGGAATGATTGCGTTTATTCTATTATATAAAAATGGTCCTTGATAAAAAAAGAATCTTTTTGTAAATGTAAAGTATGGATGAGGTACAGTACATACCCTGTTTCTTCTTCTGGGTATGGTCGGCCGACGTGCTATTGAAGTGTTTATTTACAAAAAAGAAATAGTGTATGTAGTATATCAGTTACCTGGTTTCCATAGTACAAGCTCTGCTTAGTTTGGGATCAGATGACCGTGTGTGAATAATGTCCCAGGATATTTTTTGTTTCTCCTTATGACGGCAGAATACATGTCTGCAGGACTCAAATTTTCCCGATTTATAGTGAACCTGACCCAGGGACAGAAATCCCATTCAAATGAAGTACACGCACCGGTGTCTAGCGAGTAACGAGTTCTTGGTTTTCTGGATAATCCAGAAAAATATTTCAGAACGCCATCATGATTTAAAAATAGAGCAAAGAATGACTAACAAATTTTTAGGATTTATTTGCGCAAGAATAAGAGTCCATCAAAATAATTTTGATCAGAGCCTACCTAATTAGGTAATTATTTGACTTGGACCATCATTTTGATTTTTGGAAGACAATAATTTGGCAATAATGCTTTTGTAAATACATTTATTTACAAGGGATATCCTTGTAAGTTAATTAAATGACTTTTCCAAAGCATTCACATCTATGTGTTGCGAAAAATTATTACTCACCAAACTCAAGAAATTTTAAATAAAAGGGTTAAAAATATATTACAATTAGATGTAGTTTAGCAAAAAGGGCTCAACCCACAAAAAGTAATTTTTGAGTTATCGAGGTTTTAAGATTAGGGGAGCGTGGGTCACAGTGGATCCATTTTCTTTCAATGACTTGTAACTTTACTTTTTTTACCTCAAATTTTCTATCATGTTGACTGAGTCCTAGAAAATATATTTAAATTTGAACCTGTATTACAAAAACAGACCTAAAAGCACTCAGTATTTTTTTTTATTATTTTTATTTTAAGTGATAAATTATCCACTGTGCCCCATAACAGGGGCACAGTGGATACTGATTTGGGTTACACTGGATCCTGTGAGTCACACTGGATAATAATTAATTTATATTCATTAAAAAACGTGTATTTAAATTAAGTGGTTTATTTTTAATCATTAAACATGCGTTTAATTGTAAACATAACATAAATCTTTATTTGAGGTAATTTAGACGTGGACTTTGTATTTGGAAAGTACCTATAATACTTTAAACTTAGGTACTAGTTTCACAATATGAAAAAATCAAACGATCAATAAATAGAACACATCTGCTGTCCTTCAACTTATAAGGTTGACATAACTAAACCTCTTACAAACAATAAAAAACAATTACAATCATAATATTCTTAATCCTCCGATCCTATAGATATAGACTAATTGAAATAAAGTCAACAAGCAAAACGAAACAGTTTTTAAACCTCTTAATATTTATAGTTTTCAGTCTCAATTTTAATCAGTTAAGTAAATCTAAATAAATAGCGTATGGAAATATATTTTATGCAAAGCTGCCCGCATCTCCTCTTCAGCGTGCTGACCAATATTGGTCTTTCTTTTCCTGTTTCGTGGCATTATCCCTGAAAACAAAATAATTTTACGATAAATACCTATTTTGACTTGGGGTACAGTGGATACAAGATCCACTGTACCCCAATTCAAAACGATCCACTGTGCCCCAGTTGGAGAAGTCTTAATTAAAAAATCCTACCAAATTATATATTTGTCAAATAAACATATTAGAGTAACAAAAATTCTCTACAGTAACTTTAGATCATATCACATTATCAACACTTGTAAAATTCTAATATACGGAAAGGCAAAACGTTTTACAAAAACACGTAAAATAAAAGTTTGTGGCTTACTTGTCGACGGATGCTCCGTACCGCGAGCGTCCACTCCGATACTAAGATGGCGACTAGCTCGGTTGCGGGGGGAGTGTAAGAACGGCAACGTCGCGAACGCGTACGCGTCTGTTTGCTTTAAATACACACCTACAATGATTTATCCACTGTGACCCAGGATCCACTGTGACCCACGCTCCCCTAGATGTGTATTGAATATTGTCTCATACGGGCAAATACAGGGTTATTGGTAAAACACCAGCAACCTCTTAAGGGGTCATTGTACTCATCATTATGAACAACTTTTACTATGGGACCAAACCTGAAATCGCGAAAAAAAATCAGCTGTTCAGTACATTTTGACGAATTATGCGAACTTGAATGTACTGAACAGCTGATTTTTTTTTTCGCGATTTCATGTACCTATGGTCCCATAGTAAAAGACCCCTTAAGAGATTGTTGGTGTTTTACCAATAGAACTTCTTTGGTATATACAGGGTTTTTTGTAAAACACCAGCAACCTCTTAAGGAGCATTGTACTCATCATTATGAACAACTTTTACTATGGGACCAAACCTGAAATCGCGAAAAAAAATCAGCTGTTCAGTACATTTTGACGAATTATGCGAACATAAATGTACTGATGAGCTGATTTTTTTTCGCGATTTTAGGTTAAGTCCCATAGTAAAAGTTGTTCATAATTATGAGTACAATGACCCCTTAAGAGGTTTCTGGTGTTTTACAAATAACCCTGTATACTAATATTTTTAGGAGGCAAATATAGTACTTTGTAGTATCATAATATCTTTGTAGTATCACAGATATTTTTTGCTGAGTGAAAGAACCAACAGTTAGGACTTCTTTGGTATATATAGGTAACTCATTTTTGACCATAGTGTTGACTGAGTACTTTCTGCTAAACTATGTCCAATTGTTTTTCTCTCGTTTCTGTATAATTGTAGGTCTCGCTTTTTTGGCCATGTTCTGCATATTAATTACTAGTTTTCCACATATACGTGAATAAGAGTTGGTTGGTTGGTTAGCGTCATATAAGTTTGTCGCTGAAGTAGGCTACAAATGACTGCGCAGTAGTCAATATTTATACTAAAACAGCAGCATGACATGCCATGTGCATCGGAAAGCCTGGTTTGCCACTCTGAAAGAGCAGCAAACTTACGTGACACAGACTATACCAACCTCTAGACAACTATATTAGCGACAAGCCTTAGATTATATAAAAAAAAAAAAACAAAAATAAGTGAATATCAAAAAAATATTTACCTTCATCAGATTCAGGTGCTTCTCCAGCTACCACAAATGATTTAGTATTTATGGAAACATCGAGATCCTGAAAATGAAAATATGGTTTCAGTAGGACCGTGTTATTCAGAAGGTAGCCTTCTTGGGAAAAGTACAAACAGAGTTATACTTAAAGATTTTTCTGTCGATAGTTGCATCATGGATGCATGAATATTTGACAGGTCATATCTCCATGTTAAATAGAGATATCAACATGGCTGTTTTTGCACCAAATCTTGTTTGTCTAAATTAGTAAGGCTGTGTTTATAACTAATTTTTGGAAAAAGTGTCATATGGCTGCTTTCTGCATAACTAGGTCCAGTATTAAGTATTTCGGGGTTATATTCTAGTATGACCTATGTTTCAGAACAAAGCCTTTGTAAAGATTAGAAAATTAAGAAAAGAAAAATCTCAAATTCATAATAACAAACCAAACTTATAAAGCATTGATACAAACCGGAGATCTCCCAATTTCTATCTCAGAATCTGATTCAGAAGCTTCACCATCTACTACATGAGCATTTTTAGACATTTTTTAATAAGAATTTTATTTCTTATACGAAATCATACGAAATCACAAGTTTACAATGTTTACGTATTTTGACAGCAGTAATTTTTTTTTCTAATTATTTTAAGTAGGTCAAACTACTACAATATTTTGAGCATAAACGAACGGCTAGAAAGAGATCACTATATCCAGTGTCTCAAGCTATGGAAAAGAAGGTATATTAAAGTTACATTTAAAATTCTTATAATCCGTGCTAAAGATTTGCGTTCTGTTATCTCGTAAACTTGCACATCTCGTTTTGTTATCGCATAATATCACACCATTTTCTCAAAGAGGTAGGCAGAATCGTCGTGCTCTGTAGTTTGTGCTGAAGATGTGTTTCTAAGAAATAGTTTTGTTACCTAAAACTATTTTTGGGTTGATATTAAGAGCCAGTATACAATTTTCTTGATGAAAATGTCACTCGGTAGGTCAATAATTAGGTTTAACATATTTTCCATATAACTATTTTAAAGAACTTATTTTCAATATAGGTAGTAGGTAAGTCGGTAATGGCAAAACCACCAAAATAGTGTAAAAATAAAATACTTATATTTATGATGTAAGATTGTCCTTCACCCATCTGTTTACCGGATGAAAATTATTTTTTTATGAAATCCGACTAATCCTACCATAACTTAACTAACATTATAAATGCGAAAGTAAGTTTGTTCGTTTGTTACCTTTCACGCCTAAGCCACTGAACCGATCATCCTAAAATTTTGCAAATACCTACAGAAATGGGCATAAGGTACCTAGGTAGGTAGGTACCTTTCATCCCGAAAAAAGTACTGTTCCCGAGGAAAACAACAATAACGTTCTTATGATAATAGATGGCGCCAATGTCTTTCGAATCATGATTTAATTATATTATTAGAGAAACTTTAGTATTTAATTTTTTTTATTTAAGTAAGTACCTAACATATTTTGTGAGTCTAGACCTACAGTGTCGATAGACCGATTTTTCATAATACTATAAAATGCGAAAGTGAGTTTGTTTATTTGTTACGATTTCACGTAAAAACAGCTGAACGGATTTGGATGAAATTTGGCACATGGGTAGACTATGACCTGGATTAGGACATAGGATACTTTTGATACCAGTAGTGCGTTTCCGTGGGATATTTTCCGACAACTCGCTAGTAATAATATATATTATTATAAACGACAAAGTTTGTGACAATGGATAGATCGATGGATGGATGTTTGTTACTCTTTCACGCAAAAACTACTGAACAGATTTTGATGAAATTTGGCAGTTTACATCCTGAATTAACACATAGAGTACATTTTATTTCGATATTCTTACGGACAGGACTAAATTAATATTTATCGTCTGTCCTTTTCTTAATGAACAAGGGAATCGGCGCCATTATTTTTAATTTGTGAGTTACAAATAACATAACACCCGATGCTACAGAATATAAGTATTAATTTCGTCGCTTTGGAGGGCAATAGAGCTAAGCCACAATTTTCGCATAATTCAATAACGTGTTGAGAAAGAGTCATAGTTTATAGTAGTCAATAAATCTAACAGATATCATGACTGTGAGCAAGTTTGTTTCAAATTTGCCTATAAACTTTATTGTCATTTCAATAAGAGTCAAATATTCTAAGATAATTAAACGTCTATAACTCATAAGTGTAGTTCTGTGGCTTGGCTGTATTGCCCTCCAAGGCGACGATTTGCTGGGTAAAGCTACGGTTACCTAGAAAAACGGTGGCTGTCACAATGACATAACCTCTGCAATTTACAGTCGTATGACATCACTGAAATTTTTTTTATGAAACAAGTGGTATGTTTTCCAGAGAGCATTTTTTGATACCGTAAAGTCAAAGCTCACTGCCATAATTTTCATGACATCCGCCACTGCGGCTGTTACGTGGCTTAACAGGATACCCAAGAGGTATCATGATTTGTTGATTGCCCACAGACTGCAACGGAAAAATCAACCCAGACACACTGACTTTTCCATACCTACAAAATTAGCGTGCATACCTTAGAGTACCTATATACTGGGTTATTTGTAAAACACCAGCAACCTCTTAAGGGGTCATTGTACTCATCATTATGTCAAAAAATCAACTGTTCAGTACATTTATGTTCGCATAATTCGTCAAAATGTATTGAACAACTGATTTTTTTTCGCGATTTCAGGTTTGGTCCCATAGTAAAAGTTGTTCATAATGATTAGTACAATGACCCCTTAAGAGGTTTCTGGTGTTTTACAAATAACCCTGTATATTATACACAAAAATTAGAGTTGTTACTGTAACTGCGAGTGCAAGAGAGAGAGCAAGCAACCATTTGATGTGGCATATCTACCAATCATCTCCCAGAAAACTCGGCATTCAACATGGCGACCATGATTTTGACGTCACGCAAAAGTGTTGTCTGACAAACATAGATGTCTCTCTTTTCATATGCAGCTCTTGATTAATTGAAACGAAACAAAACGTTTTTTGATATGATAGATATTTGTTCCTATAGTAAAATATGCCATCTCCGTAGTTTTCTATCTCAATGCCCAGACATTACAAAAAATAACCTAAACGTCTCACTGACTCGTAACAAGTCGGAAAAACCTGTTTTCGTAATAATTATATATAATATTTTTAGTAAGAAGTTAGTCATATGTCGTCTGTCGACATACAAACATGTACAGATTATATTTAAATATTATTTAAATAATAATACATAGTTGAACATGTTTTTTGATTGTGTATTGTTTTTATTTATTGGTGTTTTCAGTGTTTGTGTGCAGTGTGCGTTCGACCGGTATGAAGGTTTGTTATATTTATTTAAATTTAGTTTTTTCATCGAATTTATGTTTACATAAAAGTAACTAACTAAGTACTTAAAAATAGCGGCCAAATGTGTGAACCACGCACAATGAAGGGTTCCGTAGTTGAAAAGAATTTATCCCAAAAACAAACTTAACATTGTAGTTGCAAAACATGTTCTGCCATTCATTGATTTACGTCACGGGCAATTCTCCAACTGTAAATATAAGTTTGTAATTCCAAACAAAAAACCTTTTTTTATGTGATAAAATTACAAATTTCATGATTCTAGGTCAACGGAAAGTACATACCTTAAAAGTTTTCATTTACTAGTGAGCACCAGAATATGTCGCATAAATGACTGTACTTTTTTACTGCGTTGACTTCGAAGCTTGATTTTTTTAGAGCTCCAAGGAACAATAGACCTACGTATTAGATATTAATTTCAACTCGATACCTCCACGCGTTCCTGAGAAAAAGGGACTTGACAGACTGACAGACAAAGACTGACAACGACGTGATCCAATAAGGGTTCTGTTTTTTTCCTTTTGAGGTACGGAACCCTAAAAACATCAGGGAGTAAAACTTCACAGACGTGATGGGTACCTACTATCTACACTACGATCTTTATGACCCAAAATCAGCTGTAGATGTTTTTGTTTATTGTTATTTTATACCTCAGAGGGGCTCGTGGCTAAGTAATAACAGCTGCACGGGTCGACCCATCAGGTTAATCTACGCTTGCCGGGGTTGGTCCGTGGATGGGTGACCATCTTTACATACCGAGACTCCCGTGCCTCAGAAAGCACGTTAAGGCGTTGGTCCCGGCTGTTATTCGTGGATCTTTGACAGTCGTCGGAAGCCCGAAAGTCTGACAACCAAGGAGTATCGTATCACCCAGTAACTGGGTTGTGGAGGTCAGATAGGCAGTCGCTTCATGTAAAATACTGGTATTCAGCTGCATCCGGTTAGACTGGAGGCCGACTCCAACATCGTTGACACCTGTAATTGAAGGAACACACGTAAAAGAACCTTTTTATTATTGTAATTTATATTGTATATGAGTATCCTTTGTTGGACATCCCAAATAAATAAATAAAATCAAATAGTTGGGAAAAGGCTAGGCAGAGTGATATTGGCGCCGATTCGCTTGTTCACAAACTAAACTTAATTTAAGTTCAGTGCATATTTTTCTTTCTATTTCATTAACACGTTAACTGCCATGTTAGGCACCGGTGCTTGACAGACATAGCACCTGTTAAGGCCATGTTAGTCCCGGGTGACTGACGCCACAGTATATAATTTAGATGATCTCAGGGAGCTGTCCGGCGGTAAATTGGCGGCCGGCGGACGGTGCCTGACAAAATACCTGACATGGCCCAATAGCTATGTTTTGTTTCGTTTGGGCCTCGTCAGGCACATATGCCAGACATTTTATTTTTTTGCTTTATTTTACATTATAATCACCGGAAACAAATTAAAATAGTCATATAATGTGATTTACTTGAATATACAACCAAAAAACAAAAATAAAAAAAAACGTCATCAAAATTTTACTATGGCAGTTAACGTGTTAAGAAGAGGACAGATAATAAATATTAGTTTAGTCCTGTCAAATTAAGATACTCCATAGACAAGTTTAGACGTGATTAAAAAAATGTCTACTAAAAATACATCAATTTACGCCAGGCGCTGACTAATTTGACAGGACTAAACTAATATTTATCTTCTGTCCTTTTCTTAATGAAATAGTATGAAAAAGATGCACTGTACTTAAAATTAGTTTTGTTTGTGAATAAGGGAACCGGCGCCATTGTCGTTTTATATCACAAAGGTGGGCCGATGACCTTGTGAAGGCCGCAGGGATCCGCTGGATGCGGGAAGCACAGAACCGGTCCAAGTGGCAGTGCTTGGAGGCGGCCTACGTCTTTCGGCTGAAACGATGCTATGATAATTTGTTTGATATCCATCACATCTATGACGTTTCTATAGCTAATTTGACCTTGTGTAAAAGCTAAAATCGGGAACAAGTCCAAGCTATACCTACTAGTTGAGTCAAGTCCTGCTGTTCGATGGGAGCCTTTTTGGTCGACGAATCTCGGAGCTCTTTTATTATTTTTGGTCGACGAATCTCGGAGCTCTTTTATTATTTTTGGTCGACGAATCTCGGAGCTCTTTTATTATTTTTGGTCAACGAATCTCGTAGTTCTATTATTATTATAATAATAATAATAGAACTACGAGATTCGTCGACCAATAATTGGTCAACGAATCTCGTAGCTCTATTATTATTTTTGGTCGACAAATCTCGTTACTCTTTTATTATTTTTGGTCGATTAATCTCGTAGCTCTATTATTATTTTTGGTCGACGAATCTCGTAGCTCTATTATTATTTTTGATCGACGAAGGTCGTAGCTCTTTTATTATTTTTGGGCGACGAATCTCGTAGCTCTATTATTATTTATGGTCGACGAATCTCGTAGCTCTATTATTATTATTGGTCGACGAATCTCGTAGCTCTATTATTATTTATGGTCGACGAATCTCGTAGCTCTATTATTATTATTGGTCGACGAATCTCGTAGCTCTATTATTATTATTGGTCGACGAAGCTCGTAGCTCCATTATTATTTTTGGTCGACGAATCTCGTAGCTCTATTATTATTATTATTGGTCGACGAATCTCGTAGCTCTATTATTATTATTGGTTGACGAATCTCGTAGCTCTATTATTATTTATGGTCGACGAATCTCGTAGCTCTATTATTATTATTGGTCGACGAATCTCGTAGCTCTATTATTATTATTGGTCGACGAATCTCGTAGCTCCATTATTATTTTTGGTCGACGAATCTCGTAGCTCTATTATTATTATTGGTCGACGAATCTCGTAGCTCTATTATTATTATTGGTCGACGAATCTCGTAGCTCCATTATTATTTTTGGTCGACGAATCTCGTAGCTCTATTATTATTATTGGTCGACGAATCTCGTAGCTCTATTATTATTATTGGTTGACGAATCTCGTAGCTCTATTATTATTTATGGTCGACGAATCTCGTAGCTCTATTATTATTATTGGTCGACGAATCTCGTAGCTCTATTATTATTATTGGTCGACGAATCTCGTAGCTCCATTATTATTTTTGGTCGACGAATCTCGTAGCTCTATTATTATTATTGGTCGACGAATCTCGTAGCTCTATTATTATTATTGGTCGACGAATCTCGTAGCTCTATTATGTATTAGACACTTGACCGTAACGGACATGTATAATATAATGTTGGGCCACAAAAAGAATTAATGAAAGGCAATTGAATGCAGCTGAGATGAGAATGCTAAGAGGGATGTGTGGCGTTACACGAATGGATAGAGTAAGAAATGAGTATGTAAGAGAAAGTCTGAAAGTGACACCGGTGACTGAAAAGTTATGTGGAAATCGGCTGTCATGGTATGGGAATGTGATGCGGAGGAATGAGGAAAATGTCGTCAGGGAAGTTTTGAGTATGAATGTGGAGGGCTATACGAGTAAGGGAAGACCAAAGAAACGATGGATGGACTGTGTGAAAGATGATATGGCCAGAAAGGGAGTGACTACCGAGATGACGACTAATAGAGAAGTATGGAAGAAAAAGATATGTTGAGCCGATCCCAAATAAATTGGAACAAGGGTAGGAGAATGATGATGAGGACATTAACGACCATCGATACCCACAAGATTGGTGTCTATAACCAACGAAGTAAGGAACTCGTGTGTAAACATGCATCTTGATTGGCCCAACGGATTAGGCTGCGCGTTTACCTAATCTATCTTAAAACTTAGATTTCTGTCGTGCTACGGACCGACGGTAAATTATAAAACCGGCCAAGTGCATGTCGGGCACGCACAATGAAGGGTTCCGTATTTGGGATGAATTTATTCTAAAAACAAACTTAACAGTGTAGTTGAATAAGTCATTTTTCAATGGAATTTGTACAACATTTTTACTTTTCCAAGTACATTTTATAAGTTAGTCGACCAGAGCTGTGATAGTTTTCCTTTTAACTTCGTTATATATACTACTGCCATGAATATTTTTACATATCCAAAAGCAACCATTTAGCTGGCTGGGACACTTGACTCTAACAAAAAATTTGCAATTTAAAGCTTAAATTTCCGCAAACTGATCTCTGAATCAAAAAATGGTTTTCACAGACCCTTAAAAGCTCCCCACTTTACGTGTAGGACAGCACCTTAAAAAAAATTGTTCTGAATAAAATAAAAAATGTAAACAATCGAATAGTTTTTTTTTATGTTTTATATATAGATATTGAACTGCAAAATTATTTAGAAAAAATAATTTTGTCGAGATGCCAACCATCACGCTGTTGACATTCCTCTAAACTCGAACGAAGTTTGGAGACAACGCGTTGTTACATTGCTCGCGAGATTGCCGCCATTTCTGATTTGATAATGTGCAGCAATTGCGTCAGATTCGTCGGTGTTTTCTCGTATACCTTACTTTTCAGGTATCCCCATAGAAAATAGTCAAGAAGACTAAGATCAAGACTCCTGGAGAGGCCAGTTAAAGGTGCAATCTTTACGAGATCACTTTGTTCTGGAATAATTCGTTTATCGCAGCTATCGATAAGTCAGTAGCTTGGCAAGTGGCTCGGTCTTACTGGAACCATGTTCTTGAGTTGCATCCATGAAACTCTTACAACTCTTCGCCTAAATAGTCTCTTAGCATTTTGCAGTAACTTTCACTATTCACAGTGAAGTGCTCAACCGCGTTGATCTTCGAGGAAGTAAGGACCGACCGATGATGCCTTTACTTGACATTGCAGCCCAGACTTATAATCTTTGGGCTATGAAGTGATAGCCGATGTTTCTGTTTTGGATTCTCCTCTGTCCAGTAACGCTTGTAACGCAATTCTGCTTGTTGATGTGCCCGTTCAAATGAAAGTTGGCTTCGTCGCTTAACCTATCGGTGATAGGCCCACACGCAAAAAGCACGACGCATTCCCGAGTACGACTGCATTGCTACTGAATCTCCATGAAATAGTGCGCGACGTTATCCACAGCCTGCGCCTGCGCACCGCCCCGTTACAACGTCAACACAAAAACAAAACCCCGCTACTCTTTTTGGACACCCTGTAGCTTTCTAGTAGTAAGAATATCTGAGCTAAGCTACGGACGGACAGACGGACATGGCAAACTATATTGTTGACTACGGAACCCTAAAAACGATAGACATCCAGAAAGTTACATTTATGTTATAGTTAAGTCTGAATTAATATTTTCAGGAGAAATATGTCAGAAGGGGGAAACTGTTGGCAAGTGTGTCCACATTTACAAATGTCTGTCATCAATCCTAGATCTAAAGGAGAAGAACAACCCGCCGGTAAAGTACCTTTCTTTATTTAATTTTAAGGTGAAAGCGTCAGGGTAGCTCGCGGAATTAAAATTTTCTTACGTTTTTTGCAATTTACAAGTTAGTATTAGGTTGTACGTTGATTGAAATGTAATTCGCGACCGTAACTAGTATGTATTTACATAATTATAATCATTAAAAAGATCAATACAACTCTTTAAGACCAGTTAATCCTAATGAATGACTATTTCTTGAAATCTTAACATTTGACGATTATACTCTTACTAACTTAAGGAGTTGTATTACTGATTCTAATGATTATAATTCTGTAAATACATATTTGTTATGGCCGCGAATCATACTTTATTTATTTCCTGCAGCAAGAGCGCTGGTCGGATGGCACGGCACGCTAGCATTAACGACATCATCCGTCGGGCTCTTGTCACCGCCGGGGTGCCAGCAGTTTTAGAACACAATGGCTTGGCACGCGACGATGGGAAGAGGCCAGACGGAATGACCATAATGCCTTGGAAGTTGGGTAGGCCTTTGGTGTGGGATGCAACCTGTGTCGACACCCTCGCGACATCCCATCTTCTTAGCACGGCGGGTTGTGCTGGGGCGGCTGCTGCAGGAGCAGAAAACCTCAAACGGCGCAAATATAGCAACCTTATTGGGAGCTATATGTTTGAGCCGTTTGGGGTTGAAACTCTAGGGCCTTGGGGTCCGAGTGCTCATCGAGTATTTCGGGACATCGCTAAGCGGTTGGTCGACTCTTCACGGGACCAGAGGGCTGGCCTATTTTTAGCCCAAAGAATCAGCATTGCTATCCAACGTGGCAATGCAATGCTGCCAGCCTTTTGGGCACTTTTACCATTGACAGCGATGCGGACGAATTTTTTGATGCCCTATGAGCTTGTCACCTTTTTATTTTTATGATTTTTATATACTTGTACATAATATACATATATATCTTTTAGTTTTAGCTTGTACATATAATCTTTATTTAAAATACAACTTAATACTGATTTGCAAATTGCAAAAAACGATGGTCCTAGTTTATCATCTGTGACTTCGAGTTACGACTACATGTACGGCTATATGTAAGTGGGCACGCCCTTTATTACTGGAGGCTTTTATTTAGGTATAAAGTTCTGCTTACGTTTTTAGTTTTGTATTTTGTTTCTGCTTGAGTATAGTTTTCGATTTTTTTTCTGTTTTGGTATATTGGCGTGTGCTAGCTTACTTATAATGCAAATAATTTAATTTAATGTTTTGTGTTGCGTAATGTACCTAAATTATTATGCGCAGTGTTATATAGAATCTTTTTTTTTTTTTAACTGAACAGACAGCTGTGCTGCTGGGGAGTTTGTTGCGCCACTTCTTCTCCCCAGCTAAAGCACTAGGAAGTGGTGAAGGGCGGGCGTGCCGGGGGACTGTCTTATGTCATTTTGACGTTCGAAAAGTGCTGATTCTCAGCCTAGTTTGAATTTGATTTTGATTTATGATTTCGTAAGAAAATTTGAATTTCGCGGGCTACCCTGCCGCTTCTGGAGTGAGCAGAGGTGACTTACAAGTTGTAGGTCGTGGTACTTTCAGTAAATAATTTCATCACCATTGCTCTCAAAACGGCAGAGGGTTCGCCTTCGACATCTTCAAACCGGCAAGTCGTAGAACCAAAAATTCGAAGACATGTGACATCTAGCAACCAGTACTGCTCGCGTGGTGGATTACGGCCCAGTCCTCACAGAGAGGTCTGTGTCCTGGCAGTGAGGACATTACAGGCTGATTATATATAAGTTTGCTGCCAGTTTGGCAACATACTTTAAAACATTAGTTATAATTCAATTTCATAGTCAAAAAACCGGTCAAGTGCGTGTCGGACCACGCATAATGAAGGGTTCCATAGTTGGGATGAATTTATCCCAAGAACAAATTTAACTTTGTAGTTGAAAAACATGTACTCCCATACATTCCAACTACAAATGTCCATAGTTAAACGAAAAGGATCCAACCCACATTACACCTAATGTGGGTTGGATCCTTTTCGTTTAACTATGGACGTAAGTTTTGTACGCACAATATTGACAGATTTACCATGTTGTTTTAAGACCATAGACTTCTTATAGGTTTTCCTGTAATTTATAGCTATAGAATTATTTTCTCTATTTTTTTCAAAATTGTAAGGTCAGTAGTTTCGGAAATAAAGGGGGACTGGTAAATTTTCGTCTATTTTTTTAAATAATTTTAAAACGGTTTATTTTAAAATTATAAAAAAAATATATTGAGACCCCCACAGTAAGCCCTTTCATTAGATATATTGCACGGTACAGTTTGCAAATATATTTTTTTAATTTTCTCATTTGCCCCCCAAAATTGTCCCCCATATTCAAAATTCATTAATTTACATTACACGTCCATGTTTGGGTCACAGAAATACATATCGCACACATAGATCAAAAGTAGCACAACTCAAAATAGGTACCCCTTTTTTCAGGCACAGCAAAAAACGTTTTACTCGTTTTCTATTTGATCAATTTAAAATATTTTTGTATGATGTTGTAATTCATTAATGGAGATTGGTACCCATGTGTCTTTGGAGTCAATCAGTCAATGTAGTTTTCGACGCAGAGTCCGATAATCGCAATAACTCGATTTTGGATTATTTTGAGTTGTGCTACACTTTATCTAGGTGTGCGATATGTACACCAAATTTCAACTTAATCGGTCCATTAGATTCGGAGCAAATTGGCTGTGACAGACGGACAGACACACGAGTGATCCTATAAGGGTTCCGTTTTTCCCTTTTGAGGAGGTTATCCATTAATTACGGGATACCCTGAATAGCATGTTGCCGATCAAATCAGATTTTAGTAAATGTTGAATTTTACTAGGTGGAAGAAAGCTACTTTTCTCTTTTTCGTCTTTCGTCCGTTTCTAAAAAATATTTCTCCTTCATTATCTACGACTGCATTCTGAAATAAATAAAAATCTGGATTTATTATTATCTCATCTTCATCATCTGTCTGTCTTTTTCCGACTATGTTGGGGTCAGCTTCCAGTCTAACCGGATGCAGCTGAATAGGTACCAGTATTTTCCATGGAGCGACTGCCTACCTGACCACAATCTAGTTACCACCGGCTGATTGTCAGACTTTCGGGCTTCTCACGACCCGTAACGACTGTCAAACAAGTCGGTATGTAATGGATGGTCACCTAGCCACGGGATGACCTCGGCAAGCGTTGAAGCCTTGAAGATTGACCCGTGGGTGCAACATCAGGTTACACATCAGCTATAAAATAACAGGTTTGGTGTTATCTTTCCCTGAGCAACCAAGCGAGTTATCCTTGTCTCTCGTAAAGCTGCGTTTTCACTGCCTTCCCAAGCGAGCCTGTTCAGAGCAAATGTTTGCTGTTCGGCCGATGTTCGCTCAAAACAGAAAACATCTGTTTTCACTGTACCCTGCCAAGCGAGCATTTGTTCAGAGCAAATGTTTGCTGTTCGGCCGATGTTCGCTCAAAACAGAAAACATCTGTTTTCACTGTACCCTGCCAAGCGAGCATTTGTTCAGAGCAAATGTTTGCTGTTCGGCCGATGTTCGCTCAAAACAGAAAACATCTGTTTTCACTGTACCCTGCCAAGCGAGCATTTGTTCAGAGCAAATGTTTGCTGTTTTGAACAAACAGAAAACATTTGTTTTCACTACAACGAGAAAATGAACGCTCGTTCGCCGTAACGTCTTTTTCCGTGAAAGAATGGGCGAGCGAACGTGTTTGATGATCGCTCGCTCATTCTTTCAGTGAAAACTACATCACGGCGAGCGAGCATTCGTTTTCAACTGTTTTCATTTACCGCGCGAACAAACGATTGCTCGCTCAGAGCTGTTCAGAACACTAAGTAAAAACGCAGCTTAAATTAATACATTTCGATCTTATGATCACCTCATGCAGTACCTAGACGAATCTTGTTTGGGAACTTGTTTTTACAATAATGAGAAAAACCCACAGTGCGCGGTGAGTGAGCTGCGTACGCCTGAATAAATTACTTATTTAATAATTATTATTATTCAATGTAACTGCTGTTTGTCCTTAACCGCTGCAACCTTCAAACATCCATGAATATATTATTATTATAATGATATCTGGTATAATCCAAACCCAAGTTATGAGGGTTCAAAACAAAACGACTTCAAGAAAAGGTAGGTACTGCCTTTGCGCTTCGCTTGGCTCTTCTTGGCGGGGGCACTACGGTGCTCCTAGATTTTGATGGAGGCTCCTTCAAACAGCCTCGACATGCGACGCGAATCGCGCGCGACACAGGCACGGCTCTCGCAGCTCGTCGCGCGAAACGCGGACAGAGGAGAGACTAGTGTAGAAAATACAGCTTTGACCAACAGTGGGAATTATGCAAAGGGTTAGGTTTTGATAAGACAGGGAGGTTTAAAAGTACACATAACACGCCGTTCTCGAATTGGGAAGATAGAGGTTACGCACCTCTATCTTCCCCATTCGAGAACGGCGTGTGCTTTTTTTTTTGTGGATGGGAAATCATCAAATAACTTCTCCCGCTCTGGGTGGAGCGGGAGGGCGTGTCAGACTTCTACTGACTAAAACCCACCCGTGTTCCTTCAGTTGCCTGTGCCAGGGCCACGGTAACTCTTTCGAACAACCCGCAACCCTAGCGGGCAGCGGCCCTAGCGGACCCCTTCAGCTAGTGCTGACATCTCTTTGAGGCGCGCGTGGAACACAACGCGCCGTCGACCCGGGAGGACCAGGTCCTTACCAGACGGCGAGCTACCCATTGCTCGCATCCGCAAACCCGTGCCTACGGTGGTCGGGAATCGGCTATCGATTCCCGACGCCCAGGGCGTCTCCTGCGGCGACTAGGGGCGTGAGGGCGCAAAGATAGAGGTGCGTACTTACATCCACACTTCGCCAGTTATGATAGAAATCCATGCAATAGTAGGAGAGCTACTGGTGTGGATTCTATTGTGCACAAACTAAATTTAGGCCACTGGTTGCCATAGTGGTCCAGGTGGACCCCCAGGGGTCCACGGGAGACTCGACGGGGGTCTACGTTGGCGTGACAAAACGCGTTTTTTGCCGAGTTTTGGGAGAATAATGAAGGAAATATGCTGCAGGGGGTCTGGAATCAGCTAAATTTTGAAAGTGGTCTAGGTATGTGAAAAAAGTCTGGGAACTATTTTTAATAGATTTAGACTATTGCTAACTTTTTCTCCGTTATAAAACAAGAAAGAGACGGACGTAAATCAGAGGTGTAAAATTTACTTAAAGTAATATTTCCATACAAAAGACGACACTAAAAACATGTCGACTAAAATCATGGTGAAGTGTAAGGCGTAAACTAGTTTGACATCTCTAACTTAGTTCATAGCTATAGCCGTCCTTTTCTCGCTCTGCCTGTTAGTAAAAGATAGCGATTCTCTAATTTTAGTTTAGTTATTAAACAACAGAATCAGCACCAATATAAAAAAAATAATAATAAAGGAGATAATAATATCCTGGGACATTTCACACACGGTCATCTCTGATCCCAAACTAAGCAGAGCTTGTACTATGGAAACCAGATAACTGATATATACGAACAACATGATAGGCGGTATCTTAACCAACCACGCCATCTGGCCTGTCAAATATAAGTATTGCCATTACAATAATCATATCCTATAACGGTCCCATAGCTGGGATACAGCCTCCTCTCTGTGAGAGGGAGAGGGCTGTAGTCAACTACGAGGGCCCAGTGCGGGTTGGTAGATGTCACAGGTCATCGATTTTTTTGTGAACATGCCGGTTTCCTCACGATGATTTTCTTCACCGTTTTAAGAGCAGTGGTGATGAAATAATTTACACAAAGTAAAGTGTCTTTCTGGGTTCGAATCCACGAGCTACAACTCTTAAGTCGCGACCGTTGCCACTGGGTCACCACAGCTTTCCGTCACATTGACATTACCTGCCTGCAAATCAAGACCTTCAAGATTGATACTAAGAATACCCTAATGGAAAAAAGTATTGCCCGACACGAGAATCGAACACAAGACCCGCATCCTAATTGCGGAATCTGAATCATTTTGTAGCATATTGCTAATCCATTGAGTCATATGTTCGAAAAAGTTGTGTGCTCGACAATGTACGAGTAAATAACGCAATGAATGTTGTTAGACTGTCAATAAAACTTAAAAAAAAAAGTAAAAACCGACTTCAAAACCTAAAACGAATAAAATAACTTTCATAAAAATACGACGGCGGTGTTGGTACCGTCTTCAGAAGGAAGTCGGTGCCAAGCTCAGGTGTATTGAAGAATTGAAGACCGACTGACCGACCGACTTCAAAAGTTTTTGACGTGAAGAAGTCTTTTTGCTCGGTGTACTGGTGGTAAATTCAATATTTCTGACGACAAAAACATGTAAGATTTCAACCGCTAATAACTACGAGACTTTAAATGTTAGAGTAATGGTTGAGCATTCATAAGATAGGTCATATTTAGAACAATTTTAAGTCCGGAAATAATTTGCCTGTGGCGTCACACTGCGAGTGCACGCGCATGCGTGCAACCTTTAATTTTTCACTATGTGTCAAAATATCAATTCGCACAGCGCAAAAACGTGTTTAGCTAGATCAGTTATTCTAGTGTTTGTCAATAGTTGATAAAGTACTACCATCGGGGCTCGATTTGTCGAAATTTGTCTACGATTCTGACGTTATTATAATGCCTAACATGACCGTTAGGCTGGAGTAAACTTGAAAAAGCACTTTGACACTTCTTTATCTCGTAGTTATTAAAAACAAATCATCGCCGAAGGACCCCCGAAATGGAGCTTGCGACCTAAGACCAACAAAGCAATTGGTTAGCGATGATTATGACGTAAAACTAATGTTTATAACTTCTTATTTTTTTCAGATATGTTCATTCCAAAAACACGAGCCTGTTATTTGTTGCGTCGACTGTGAATTGGTTAATGACACAAGGTAAGTACTTATTTAGTTTTGTTTTTGTGAAATGGTATCTCGCAAGTCAACCTAGGAGGTTGTCGGCTACTTGACCGGACTTTTCTGTGGTTGCCTCAATAAATGAAGGCTTTTTTTTCTCTTTTATTTGTTTAGGGGTTTTTCTAGACAGATATGCCAACCCCATCGTGTCTTTTAACATTATAATAACATTTAAACACTTATAATTAAGACATAAAATGAGGAGCTCGTGGCTAAGTAATAACAGCCGCACGGGTCGATCCATCAGGTTAAGCTATGCTTGCCGGAGTTGGTCTGTGGATGGGTGACCATCTTTACATACCGAGACTCCTCCATGCATCGGAAAGCACGTTAAGCAGTTGGTCCCGGCTGTCATTCGTGGATCTTTGATAGCCGTTACGGGTCGTCAGAAGCCCGAAAGTCTGACAACCAGTCTTACCAAGGGGTATCGTATTACCCAGTAACTGGGTTGTGGAGGTCAGATAGGCAGTCGCTCCATGTAAAATACTGGTATTCAGCTGCATCCGGTTAGATTAGTTGGGAAAAGGCTAGGCAGATTGAATTAAGACATAAAATATAGTATACACGTAAACAATATATGAAACACCTTGAGATAAACATAGATGTCACAGCTGGAGGACTGTTAGTCATTCTGACGTTGGTTGAGATAAAACTGATTGAATTGATCCTACGCTAAGCTTGTTTAAGTCGAATGCTCTCAAAAAAGACTCTCGCGTCCGTTTCGGACACAATCCATCAGCAAATGCTGCACGTCCTCAATCTGATCACACTCGCCATTCGGCGAATCTGCTTTTTTCATGAGAAATGCAAACTTCGCTGATGAATAGTGTCCAGAGCGAAGTCTTAAAATTAATTTTATATAATTCCTACTTAGTTGATCGACATCGAACCAAGGCACTCGAGGAGGCTCGCCTTGTATGGTCCTATACCATATACTAAAGTAAGGCTAAGCGATTAGCCAGTGCACGCTAAGGGCACCATGTGGGGTACAAACCTAGGCTTAGGGGGTCACTGGGGAGGGCAAGAAGGGACAGGCTGGATCGGATTAAGGGGACTACAGGACGTAAACGCAACTAAACGCAAGTTTTATAATGCCTAAAAGTATATGATCTAAAGTTCGCGAATAATAACTTTGCCGCTCTGAAGTTCGCGCAAATGACTGCGCAGTAGTCAATATCTATACCAAAACAGCATCGCGCCATGCCATGCGCATCGGAAACCATCAGTCGGAATCGGTTTCATTTTAACAGTTCAACAACATTCATTGCGTTTTTTACGTTGGTGACCAGACAAAATTTTCGAACATATGAAGCAATGGATTAGCATATAGCATTAGATATACTTACTGCAGTAAACAAAATCAGAAAAATATATTATGATACTAGCTGTTCCCCGCGACTTCGTCTGCGATCCAGGGTGAATAGTAGCCTATGTCCTACTCCAGAGCATGGTCTACCCATGTGCCAAAATTCATCCAGATCCGTTCAGCCGTTTCCGCAAAAAGTTTCTATAATAATATAATTCAATCATGATTCCAAAGACACGTGGCGCCATCTATATTAATAAGAAAGTTATTGTTGTTTTCCTCGGGAACAGTACTATCTTCGGGATAAAAGGTCCAAAATGACAACGTATATGCAAAATTTCAGGCTGATCGGTTCAGTGGTTTAGGTGTGAAAAGGTAACAAACAAACAAACTTACTTTCGCATTTATAATATTAGTTAGGATTCTTCAGCGAGGCCGTCTTAAACTGTGCTGGGGCCCATGGGCACACAAGAATTTGGGGCCCTTTTGGAAAGTAAAGAATGCGAATTATACTAACATTTTTCTACTGTGATCTATTTATTATGGGTAATCAAATATGAAGGGAAAGCACTTTAAATCCTTAAGATAGATTATTTTACTTATAGGAAACATTCCTTTATTTTTAAAAAGGAACAAAACTGCACACAGATTTCTCGACAAGCTTACCTAAACCGGGAATCGAACCAGCTAAAAATTAAAAAAAATAAACACTTGCTATTTTATTTCTGTAGTCAATGTTAAAGATAACATTTCTCCAAGAAACATTGGGTCTGACACTCGTTTGTCGTACAAGATATTCATGAAATCTAATATCTAGTAGGTACACAAGGGCTTTAATCAATATTACCTAGACTGGAACTGTTCACTTCAACACGTTATAATTTTCTTATAACTCTAACATCCAAAGACATTCTATGAAGTAAGCTTGCTAATTTATCTCTTACATCCGTATTTATAAAGTGATTAAGAGGATTGTGAAGTGCCGATACGCGGCGCGATTTTTGGAGGCAATTACCTACATTTCATACAATTATTTACATAAATATTGTTTCGGGCGATAACGTTTTTACTCCCCTAAACCTTTACGAAATGAGACAATTTTGGTTTCATTATATTCAGTACACTTTAATCTAGGTCTGTACGTTTTTCGTTTTTAGTAATTCAATTTTATTTAATTTAAAAAAATAAAAGTGCTCGAGGATGTTTCTATGTCAAAAATATAGATATTTAGATGCTAATAACTTATATCGTATGCAATATTTCTTTATAATAAAAACGTACGGACCTAGTTTTTCATTATACCTAAAACATTTCCAAAAATTATGAAAATTAGACTATGTTTACGGGGAGAAAAACGTTATCTCTTTTTGTATGAAAATTTACAGCTTCACAATCTTCTTAATTACTTCAGTAATAATAATTACTCAAGTAACGATTTTTATTCTATAGTTTAGTATTTGCTTGAAGTTAGAACTGTCAAAGGTTAGAATTCTTACTTAATAATAGTCTTACTAAGTAATAGTCACCATTTTCTTTACTTAAGAATTGAAAACTCGAACATTTTGCGTTTGATTTTGCAATGGAACGTTGATTCTTACTGAAGCTTTTACTCAAGTAATGACTTCACTTAGAAATTACTTAGCAGCAAGTAATTGCTTGTTTATAAAAACGGGTGTAATTGTTGAAGAATTAGATAAGAAAATCGTTTATTTGGTATTCTATGTACATCTCCTTCTTAGACGAGGAGTTCTGACGAATATCCAGGGCTTACCTTAATGAAAATATCAATGTCTGGATAGGGAAATTACTTGGGGTCGCATTTAAAGCTACAGACTCAGCGGCGCGGGCAGCTCATGCAAGGGTCGGTGCGATAAGTACTTACTTACCTTCTTTTTCATAATTATCGTTAAACAGGGTAGTCACCAGCCTGAAAGTGTGACAACCAGTATTATCAAAGGGTATCATAGTTATACCCAGTAACTGGGATGTGGAGGTCATAAACAGTCGCTTCATGTAAAATAGTGATATTCAGCTGCATCCATTTTGTCTTTAGCCTTTACAAAGCGCAAGTCCGATCCTGCATGGAGTATTGCAGTCACCTTTGGGATGGATCAGCCAAGTATCAACTAACCGCGCTTGACTCGGTGGAACGCAGAGCTAAGAGGCTCATTGGCGACGTAAAACTGGTGGATGCCAAGCTTCATATATTATGCTTGGCTCATCGCCGCCGCAAGGTTGGCTGCTTGTCGGTCTTCTACAGATTGTACTTCGGAGAGTGTGCCCGAGACCTCCACGACCTCATTCCACCGGCCCCCTTCTACCATCGGATATCTAGACGCACTGCCAGTTACCATCCCTACCTGGTTGCTATACCACCAATTCGCACTAAGCGCTTCCAAATGTCTTTTATAATGCGCACAGCAAAGGAGTGGAACTCACTACCTGCGTCTGTGTTTCCGAGCGCATACAACCCTAATCTCTTGAAAGTGAGAGTGAACAGGCTTCTTCTGGGTAAGCTCACTCCGTCGTCGACTTTGTCTCTGTCACCTCTGACCTAGACTGGAGTCAAGAGCAAACCCATCACAAATTTTAAAAAAATCCTTGGTTGGTCTGGAAGCTGACCGCATTATAAACTGAAACAGGCAATCCGATGATAATTAATCAAAGTTTTTATTTATTTCAGAAATGCAGTCGTAGACAATGAAGGTGCAATATTCTTTAGAAGCGGACTAAAGGCCAGGGATAGTAAGTAGAATGTCTTATCGATACTATCATAATATATAAACGGTTATTGGTAGAATGTCGGCCATCTATTAAGGGGATGTAGAATGGGCACGCCACAACTGCGGCGATAGGAAGAGGTTTGTAAGTCGACGCGTATACTTATAAGTCCCCTCTTTGAGGAGTGGTTGGAGAGGCGCCACGGCGTCCTCACCTTTCGCTTGATGCAGGTCTTTAGCGGACACGGTTGCTTCGGGAGGTTCCTGTTCCGGATAAGGCGGGAGGAAACGCCCGGGTGTTACAATTGTGTGGATTGCCCGGAGGACACGGTGGAGCATACGGTGGAGGTCTGTCAGAAATGCATGGGAAGCCGTCACTTCCATTTGCGAAGCAGTAATGCTTGCGAAGGAGGAGGCGGAACGCGTGGCGGAGAGGCAATCTTCGCGCCCTCACGCCCCTAGTCGCCGCAGGAGACGCCCTGAACGTCACAAATTGAGAGCCGATTCCCGGCCGCCGTAGGCGCGGGACGGCGAGCACCCTAATTGCGTAACACACTATCAATCGGAACATGAATCATTTTGAAGCAAATTGCTAATCTATTGCTTCATATGTTCGAAAAATTCGTCTGCTAAATACCGTAAATAACGCAATGAATGTTGTTGAACTGTCAAAATGAAACAGAGTCCGATTGATAATGTGTTACGCAATTGCCTCGCTGATATGTTATTTGGCATCTAGTTTGCAACAGCAGGAGTTGCACTAATTTGTTTTTAGGGTTCCGTACCAAAACGGTAAAAAGGAACCCTTATGGTGCGACTCAGTCTGTCTGTCTGTCTGTCAGTTAAGTCTTAATTATGTATACAAATTCAACTTAACGAAAAGTTTATTTGTTGTTCATACAAAATTATGACTTATTAAACAGAATAAGGCCTGGATGGCAAACTGACCAGGCGACTCTTACGCCTGGCTAGGAACGGCCTGCGCCTGATGACGGGGACCATCACAGGACACTGCTCGCTGAACAAACACTTTTACACAATGGGCATAACGGACAGCCCTCTGTGCAGAGCTTGCATGGAGGCTGAGGAAACCGTTCCGCATGTGCTCTTCGAGTGCACAGGCGTTGCCCAGATTAGAACAGAAACCCTCGGGACACCCAAATCTTTAACAGATGTTCTGAACAGACCAGAAGCCGTGACCAACTTCTGGAGGGAGGTGGGCTGGTTGGAATAAACCCCGACGGCCGCTATGGCTCACGCACAATGGTCCACTTGAAGGATTAAGTGCGGAAACCAAACCCAATAACATAGAACATAACATAGAACATGACTTATTAAAATTGACGAAAGTTGTTATTATTTTACATTTTTTTCCTCATAATTGTGACACACGCGTGATAGCTGCGTGGGCACTTCCACTTGTTTTTTCTATTCCGTGATTTCGCCTATGATCTTGAATCACTGTCAAAATGACAGTGATCTTTATTGGGGTTCCGTGCCAAAATGGTAAAAAGGAACCCTTATGGTGCGACTCAGTTTGTCAGTCTGTCACAGCTAGATATCTCAAGAACTATCAATATACAATGCTATCAACATGAATTTTGGAATAGTTTAGTTTTAGATAAAATTCGAAGTGGGGCTACTAGGGCATGTGGGGTAACATATAAAAGAGCAATGTTTGCACATTCTCAAACATTTTCAAAAAAAAAAAACGTTCCCCCTTATCTCCGAAGTTTGCATAGAGAAAAATCTCAAATTATTCTGTGTGATAGAAGTTTATGTAAAGATTACAGAAAAATAAAACGATGTCTCTAAATAGCACAGTTTTTTTTATGTGTACGGAACCCTCGGTGCGCGAGTCCGACTCGCTCTTGACCGGTTTTATTCATTTAAATAATGTGGTGATGTTGATTTATATAATAGTGAAGGTATATTCCTGTTAGCAAATAAAGTATTATTGTGAAAGTATTTTTTTCCAGTAGTCACTCAAGTGATGACTATTCGTTGGCACGTCATCATTGGCTATGATGACATTAAATATTTTTATGGAAAAAATTACACATACGAGTACCTATAGAGGTTCACCATCCCTGGAATGGTTAACAATGGACATCTTTCGGCTGAAATGATGCTAAATAATAAATGTTAAATGATTTTATTTCTGTACGTAGGTTTGTACAAACACTTTTACACGTCAATCATGTTTTTTTAAAAACTAGATGAGGTCGGCGTTTCCTATCTGACTACTCTGAGAAGAAAGGACGAAACAAACTCAGAGGTCACAGTCTCTTATAAAGTCCAGATATAATCTTGGTCAGTTCATGTGAAGACCATGTAGATTGGTGTCTGAAATGGTCTTTTGAGGAAAGAACCACACAGATTGAGAGGACCTGTCCAGTCAGTGCACGCATTTGTCAGTAATCGCGCAGCTCAACTCAGAACTTACGGAGCTCAACGATTCGACGAACAATACCAAAGAAAGGACATTGGGGTAGGCCGCATAAATTACTCAAACTGCCAGACCATGATTAAAAATAACTGAGAGAAAAAATAAAACAAACAAAAAAGCAATGACCTACATACTCTTCACATTCACAATAATTAAAATAATATAATACTTTACAAAGTAAATATTCATGTCAACACACAGTGTTTTTTTCACCCTAAAAATCGGATATGCCCTTTTTATTCCAATAATAGACGCTGAAAACTGTTCAAATATACTTAGAACCAAAGTTAGAGCCATTTTGATTTTTTTTAGGTATAAATCTCAAAATATCTCGTCTCAGGAAAAGTTTTTAATATTTCTGTTACAATATACAATTAACGGTGTATTTTAGGCATTTTTTGATTATATTTACAAGACTTTAACTCCGAAAGGGACCCAGTATCAGGTTTTTTTTTTTAATTTAAAGTTTTATTTTTTCTAATGATAAAATCTAAACGAATATGGATTTTATTTCTAGCTCATTACATTAACTAAGATACAATAAAACCTCAAAAAAATAACCGTGTCCATATCTAGTAGGATCTCGGAGACACATGCTTCTAAAGTTCTCATAGAATTTCTATGGTTTTAGGTTGCCTCTCTTAGATGTAGGTAATTGAAAATAAACTTTGTAGAAATATTTTTAGAAATTCGGATTGCATAGCGGCTACTCTAATTTATTGATTGTTACGTTTTCTGCTATGGAACTACCTATTTATTATTTACCGACCGAGATTTTTCAAAAAATCTCAAAATTCTCAATTCGGATGTTTATTTTTTTCTTTTTGTGTTCTCTCTATTATTGAAATAAAAAGTGTATGTCCGATTTTTATGGTGAAATAAACACTGCACCAATAAAAAAGAGAAAAAAGAAAATTTGGAGCAGCTCAATCCCAATCCTTTTTGTCCTCTTTTTTGTAATCTTTAACGGATGATAATATCATATTTGCATATTTCAGAATGTATCGAGCACTTGACTTACTTACCATACCCATGCCAGAGTAATGGTCTGGAGCGTGTATGGGACAAGCAGAGACAATGCCATTCGTTTGAGGCCACATTCCATGCCGTTGTGGTTGGAGGACAAGATGCCTTGAGGTCCCAATATCCGCATATGGTAAGCAATGACTTAAGTTAAGCAAGCACGTACCAGTAGATCTCTTCTGTGTGGGGTTACCATTTCGAAAGTTGAAAAGTCCTTACAAAAATCGAGACATTTGCAAAAAGCGGGAAATTTTCAAAAAGTGGCACATTTACAAAAAGTGGGACATTTGCAAATCATAAATCATTTATTTGTTCATTACATTTTGGGTAGTTAAATAAGGTCTTAAATAAAATGTGTTTCACCAAAATCTACCAATTGAGGCATATGAACAGAACACAGCACAGTCCACTAGTAAACTTAAAATTAATTATTTGTCAAATTCATTACATTAATTATCATAAATCATTTAATTGGATTAAGATACTATAATATACAAAAGCTAATTGAAAAAACAAATACAAAATAAAATATAATAAAAGTTAGTATATAAAATCATGTCAAACTGTCTTCAAGAAATGCTTCAATACTATAGTAACACTTGCTGGCCAAGAGGTTACTCATTTTAGTTTTAAATAATGTTTTAGGGCAGGTCTTGTATTCATCCGGGACTTCATTATAAATTTTTGGTGCCAAACTTAAGAAACTTTTACCAATTAGACCCGTTTTTGACTTGTTAACACACAATTTAGTATTATTATTGTATCGCCTATTACGCTTCACTACATCTGAGAGGCGCTGAAAGTAAGTAGGATTGCTGTGAACAAATAAGGCCACCTCAAGGATATATATGGAAGGAAGTGTCAGGATTTTGTGTCTGATAAAATAAGGTCTGCAGCTGTCTATGTTTTTGAGACCAAACATGGCACGAATACAGCGCTTCTGTGCTTTAAATGCCATATTTTTGTTGGTGGAGTTTCCCCAAAAGATGATCCCACATCTTAATACCGAAGCTACTATGCCATGGTAGGCGGTAATCGCAGTATCAATACTGGAAATAGGTACTATTTTAAGTAGAGCATAAGCTGAACTATTAATTTTTTTGCATAGTTCTTCAATGTGTGCTTTCCAGTTAAGCTGCTTATCAATGGTTAGTCCTAAAAATTTTGCGGTGTCTAACTCGTGTATGGACTTATTATTATAACTAACGTTAAGGTTATGTGACCGTGGTCTCTGGCTAAAGTGCATAATTACGGTTTTCGTCAAGTTTATTTTAAGGTTATTGTTATCTAACCACTGAACAATTGACGCTAAGCATTCATTTATATCGTCTTGATACTGCTCCTTTGATCTACATTGAATCAAAACAGTACTGTCATCTGCAAAAAGGGACATCGGATGGTTTACATATTTTGGCAGATCGTTTATGTAGATTATAAATAAAAGTGGACCCAAGACGCTACCTTGAGGTACACCAAATGTGATAGAACGCGGTTTGGATCGATATGTGATCTCCTGTTTAGTGTTTATATTTATTTTTGAAATGCTAGTAACCTGTAATCTATCAGAAAGATACGATTTTATTAAATTTAGCACATTACCTCTTATGCCATATGTTTCTAATTTACTGAATAGTATGCAATGGTCAACGTAATCAAAAGCCTGCGTCATATCACAGTAAATTGTACATACAGGTGTTCTGTTATCAACGTTATTAAGGATATTTTTGTATAAATCATATATAGCTAAATTAGTATTTTTACTTTGCCTAAATCCTTTTTGTTCATCACATAATAACTTGCAGTGTTCCAGGTAGCCATATATTTTATGATGAATATATTTTTCAAAAATTTTTGAAAATATTGGTACTAATTCTATTGGTCTGTAACACTCCATAAGTTCTTTTTTATCTTTTTTAAACAAAGGTTTTACAATAGATATTTTTAAATTATCTGGAAATACGCCATTGCTAATACATAAATTTAAAATATAACTAAGGTGTCCACAAATGTATTGATTAACTTTTTTAACTATTTTAGTCGATATGTCATCAGATCCTACGCTATTTGTATTCTTAAGCCCAGATATAATTTTATGAATGTCATTTGGTACACTTGGTGTTAAAAAGATTGAGTCAGTTGTTCCTAAATTTTTTTCCAATACATTATTGCCGCGACACAATATGGGTTGAATTTTATCAATGAAATAATTATTGAAGGCATTCGCAATATCTTTCGGATCTGTAATTATATTATTATTGACTTTTATTCTACTTATGCTGTCCCGAGGAATGTTAAATCTTCGATTATTTATTACATTCCATGTACTTTTACATTTATTATTTGATGTCTTAATTTTGTAATTATTTTGAGCGCGCTGTGTGGGTTTAATAATTTTTTTTAATGTTTTTGAGTAATTACGGTATATAATTTTGTTTTGGCTTGACGGATTCAGTCTCAAATTCCATAGTAATTGCCTTTTTTTTGCACTGCATTTCTTCAGTCCACGCGATATCCATTTGGTTTTCCTAAAAACACGTAATAGGTTGGGGATAAAGTTTCTTCGCATTTTTTAAGAAAATTCAAAACTTTTTTTAATATAGTTTATTTACATTTAACTAAAGTATGTAGGTACCATTTTGTTCGATAACTTTTTGCCATCTTGTAGGTAGGGACATGATCCCATTGCTATAGAAATTTTGGGACTTCTGGTCAAAATACCGCGACAAGTGGTTTTGGCAGTCCTCTGGTGATGTTAACCTGACACTGCCTAAGGAATTCTGAAGAGACCGAAACAGGTGGAAATCTGAAGGTGGTCAGGACTATACGGCGGATGCATTAACACCTCCCAGCCAAACTCTCTTAATTTTTGCTGAGTGGCTAAAGATGTGTGAGGTCTAGCGTTATCATGATGAAAAACCACACCCCTTCTGTTGATTAATTCCGGCCGCTTTCTCTCAACTTCTTGCTTTAATCTCATCAGTTGTTCGCAGTAGAGTTCAGAATCGATGGTCCTGCCTGGTGGTAACAGCTCATAATGAATAATGCCCTTCCAATCCCACCACACACACAGCATCACCTTGTTGCGAGTTAACCCGAGTTTCGCCACAGTCTGTGAAGCCTGACCGGCCTTTGACCACGACCTTTTTCGCACGTTCTTGTCATACGTGATCCACTTTTAATCACCAGTTATCAGCTTCTTCAAAAATGGTTCGGTTTCATTACGTCGTAATAAAGAATCACAAATGAGTTCATTAGGTTTCTTTCAGTGAGCTCGTGAGGTACCCAAATGTCGAGCTTTTTTGTGTACCCAGTTTTTTTCAAATGCGCCAAAACTGTTTTGTGGTCAATTTCCAGTTCTTCAGCTACGTCGTAACTACTGATATGTCGATCTTGCTCCACTTTTTCAAAAATGGCATCCGTTTTTTCCGTAATAGGGCGACCAGAGCGACGTGCAACTTTGACATCAAAATTTCCGGATTGAAAACGCTTAAACCAAATTTGTGCTACTCTCACAGACACTACACTAGGTCCATAAACATCGCAAATTTTTTTCGCGGCTTGCGTTATCTACAAAACAGTTATACGCATCATTTGCATCTGTAATAGAATACATGTCAGAAAAAGAATAGTTCATGAGGCATTCTTTAAATTTTATAATATTTTCAGTACTGAAATCGCGGACTTGTTTGCGATACATTTTGATAAAGCGGGACATTTGCAAAAAGCGGGACGTTTGCAAAAAGCTGGATATTTGCATAAAGCGGGATATTTGCAAAAAGCGGGATACTTGCATAAAGCGGGATATTTGCAAAAAGCGGGACGTTTGCAAAAATCAGGACGACTGCAAAAGCAGGACGTTTGCAAAAAGCGGGATATTTGCATAAAGCGGGACATTTGCAACAATTGTGATATTTGCATAAAGCGGGACATTTGCAACAAGCGGGACATTTTCAAAAAGCCGGATATTTGCAAAAAGCGGGACGTTGTCGACACCCGGTTAGAACGAAGTTCCTTTCGCTGTATATTATGTACAGAGTCATTTAAGTAAAAGTTTTAGCTTACTATAAACTTATACCAGATGACTGAATGCTGATGGCAGAACTAGGTGGCTGAAACTGACTTTTTCGTTATATGACGATTTCTACCAGTGTATTCCTACCGCAAGCCGCTTTTAAGAACTTCGTTCCAAAAGTGCAGACATTTTACAAGTCGATGTCAATGGAAACACAACTGGGATGACTCTGGTTTTACAGATATCCCAGTTGGTAGACCATCAGCATATTTCTCCCCATCATTTGTGACTGGGCAAGTGGCTGGGGCTTGTGGCTAAGTAATAACAGCCGCACGGGTCGATCGATCAGGGTAAGGTCCTTGGATGGGTGACCATCTTTACATACCAAGACCCCTCCGTGCCTCGGAAAGCACGTTAAGCCGTTGGTCTCGGCTGTCATTTGTGGATCTTTGACAGTCGTTACGGGTCTGAAAGTCTGGCAACCAGTCTTACCAAGGGGTATCGTATTACCCAGTAACTGCATTGTGGAGGTCAGATAATACTGTTATTCTGCTGCATCCGGTTAGACTGGAAGCCGACCTCAACGTAGTTGGAAACAACTAGGCAGATGATGATTTGTGACCGGGCAACTGGGCACCTGCTCATTTCTGGATCAAGCAACTCATTTCTAAAAGGCGCAGGCGCACTGTGACGCTTTGCCTTTCTTTCTAATCATTCCTATCTATCTACTATCATATTTTCTCGCTGATCTCATTCTCGCAAGCGCGAGTGCTGAGCTTGGGGTCTTGGGTTCGATTGCCAGGTCGGGTAAAATGTTTTTGCGATTTTCCATAAGGTATCTCTCAGTATTAGCCAGGAGTTTGGAAGTTCGCGGTGTGATACCCTCGTGCTTCGGAAACAGTATTAATATCTCGCCATGCCATGACCGAAATTCGGTCTGGAGGATACTAAAGTTCATGTCAAATAACTTTGCCGCTCTGAAACCAGGCTTTCCGATGCGCATGGCATGGCGCGCTGCTGTTTTACTATAGATATTGACTACTGCGCAGTCTTCAGCGCGGCAAAGTTATTTGACGCGAACTATACTTTCATATTGCCATGAATGCTATGATGGTCGATCCTTACGGAGTCTAGTTTGCCATATACCTCTATTCTGGTCAATTACTGGTTTTAAAACTCTCTGCAAACTTTATACAGTAGACATTATTCTGACAGGCCCATTGGCGTGGTTGGTTAAGATACCACCTATCATGCCGCAGGACGTGGGTTCGATTCCCATCCAGGACAAACATTTGTGGGCATGAACATGTCTGTTTGTTCTGAGTCTGGGTGTAATTATCTATATAAGTATGTATTTACAAAAAAAAAAGTAGTGTATGTAGTATATCAGTTATCTGGTTTCCATAGTACAAGCTCTGCTTAGTTTGGGACCAGATGACCGTGTGTGAAAATGTCCCAGGATATTATTATTATACTTATTTTTTTCCATATTTCTCGGGACCCTGGGGTCCCGGACCTTTGGAAGGCGTACGAGGAGCTGAAGCCAACTCGCAGAGGCCCCTTACAAAATTTTAAATGATGAGGAGGCACCAACCGACGATTATCCCTATATGCGCTATGCAAATGCACCCAAGGACAACCCCCGGTTGGTGCAGGACTATTGCTGTACGTGAAAACAAAACATATTGGGCTATGGGTTTGGGTTGCTAAAGTGCATTGGGTTACTTAAACTATGGAATAACTATGTCCCCTGCCTGACCAATGTTATACAATTATACACGGATAAAATGGCAGGAGGTGACTTGCACCCTCAATAATGGGCCCCCGGAAACGGCCGCTAGCACATAGTGACGTAGCGACAAGGGGGCAACACTTCCTGAGGTGCTTGAGGAGTGGAGAGGTATTCCACGGCTATCAGGACAATCCCGGAAGTACGGTCAAGATCCCTACCAGCACCTTACTGGAATACTTCCCTCCTCCGAGCACGTTTGCTCTTGTGAATCTCCACTCAAGCCGGCCAATAAAGGCAAGAATGAGGTGGGAGCTCTGTTCCTCGTCAGTGTTCACTCCAGCCGGCCAATTAAGGCAAGCCAGAGATGAGGACAAGATTTATTATTATTATTATTTTACATTCCAGGCGTTGCTTGGTTACGGCAATGACGAGGATTCAGCTCAGTGGCTGTGTGGAGGATCACTGATCAGTGAGAGGTTCGTGCTTACTGCCGCGCACTGCATATCGGAGACTGCTTTGTAAGTACCGAATGAGGTTTATTTTACCTGAAAAGAGACCATATAAGACCAATGGTGCCGATTCCTTTGTTCACAAACTAAACTTAATTTAAGGGACAGATGATAAATATTAGTTTAGTCCTGTCAAATTAAGATAAACCATAGACAAGTTTAGACTTGATTAAAAAAATGTCTACCTACTAAAAATACGTCAATTTACGTCAGGCGCTGACTAATTTGACAGGACTAAACTGATATTTATCGTATGTCCTTTTCTTAATGAAATAGAAAGAAAAAGATGTACTGAACTTAAATTTAGTTTAGTTTGTGAACAAGGGAATCGACGCCAGTGGCCTTGAGTGGTGAGCTTGCGTGTTCTGTGTTGAGCTCACGCAACGCGTCGTACGTCCAGCCAATAATAGGACTCGCCCATCAAGGAGCGCTGTCCTAAATTAGACGCCTTATTAATTTATTACTATTTAACAAAATGTAATACACGTACCTATACTAAAAGATAAATAAATAAATTATCTAACAAATTATCTTTAAAATGGGCGAAGGTTTCATAAAAATACGCTTGATAGTTTTTGCGTGATTCTCAGTTTTTTATCCGCGTTAGACGTAACTTTACAAATTAATTACACTATGTAATATAAACATAATCTAAAATATTTACATATCAAGTTATTAAGAAAATGCTCCATTTCACCGGCTTCATAAGGTTCATAACTCATTTGTTGGGCTTGGTATAACTTTTTATAACAAGCTACCCTCTTCTTTGCTAGATTTGCCCTTTAATGCGTTCAAAGCTAAAGTAAAGTCTAACCTTTGTTCAAAGGCATACTATTCTATCAACGATTACTTAAACGATAAGAATAGTTGGTCGCTGTGTTTAACTTAAGACAATGTTTATGTTCTTTCTCCAGAATTAGCATACCTACTGACAGGTTATATGAGTTCATATAATTATTTATTTTCTTTGACTCTCAATGTCAATTAATTTTAATTTTATTTTAATTTATTATTGACATAATCTACTCATTTCAATGTTCATTTTTTTATGAGTGGTATTGCAATATGTGGTTAGCTAGTGACCTCGACAATTGATCATAGTTTTTCTTGCCCGAGCAACCGGCAGCAAGTTCGTCATGCTCCCTTAGATGTCACTGCTTGCGGTAGCGTCGGGGGTCGGGTTGTCTCCTTCCCTCAAATATGGCGAGGGGGGTAATGGCTGATCTTTGCGTTATACTCGTGAACGGGTGCTGCTTGTGGTGACAGGTCGTCTTGCTGACCTTGGTTTTGTTTTGTTATTAGTAACTTAACTCGTTGTTGATTTTACTTCGATGGTCCTAGTTTATCCCTATCTGTGACTTTGAGTTACGACTACATGTACGGCTATATGTAAGTGGGCACGCCCTTTATTACTGGAGGCTTTTATTTAGGTATAAAGTTCTGCTTACGTTTTTAGTTTTGTATTTTGTTTCTGCTTGAGTATAGTTTTCGTTTTTTTTTTTTGTATATTGGCGTGTGCTGGCTTACTTATAGCAAATAATTTAATTTAATGTTTTGTGTTGCGTAATGTACCTAAATTATTATGCGCAGTGTTATATAGAATCATTTTTTTAACTGAACAGACAGCTGTGCTGCTGGGGAGTTTGTTGCGCCACTTCTTTCCCCAGCTAAAGCACTAGGAAGTGGTGAAGGGCGGGCGTTTTTGGGGGACTGTCTTATGTAATTTTGACGTTCAAAAAGTGCTGATTCTCAGCCTAGTTTGAATAAATGACTTTTGATTTGATTTGATTTGATTGATTGAATGCTGTAATTTAACAAATATTTTTTCCAAATCATTAATACTACTCGTTTAGACGTGATCTTCAGTTTAAAATCATTAAAAGTTTCTTATCGTCGCCTTAATAAGCTGGCATTGGAGATACGAGGTCGTGGGTCCAAATCCGGGCCAGTACCGATGTGACTTTTTCAATTCATATTGGTGTTTATTGTTAGTGAGGTAGGGCTGCTCCATAGTCGAAGCTGAGTTATTTGGCTATTGGTTTACCAACAGTACCTCAATCAATCTGCCTAGCCTTTTCCCAACTATGTTGGGGTCGGCTTCCAGTTTAACCACTACCACGGTTTTGTGGGGCGTAGATATTAAGATATTTTGTATCAGTGAACTTATAAATAAATAAATAATAAATAATAATAAACCGGATGCAGCTGAACTGAGTATTTTACATGGAGCGACTGCCTATCTGACCTCCACAACCCAGTTACTGGGAAATACGATACCCCTTGGTAAGACTGGTTGTCAGACTTTCTGACGACCCGTAACGACTGTCAAAGATCCACGAATGACAGCCGGGACCAACGGCTTATCGTGCTTTCCGAGGCACGGAGAAATCTCGGTATGAAAAGATGGTCACCCATCCACAGACCAACCCCGGCAAGCGTAGCTTAACCTGATGGATCGACCCGTGCGGCTGTTATTACTTAGCCACGAGCTCCTCGTTTACCAACAGTACCTCACTAACAGTAAACTCTAAACTCGATCCCGCAATCACTGTCCATTCCAAGATTTCCTAGAATTGTATTTTTAAATTTATTTTTTCTATCATGTATTTTCTGATATACTTACTATTTAACTTCTAAAAAAAAAATCATATCGTAGGTACTTCAGTTTAAGTTGGACTTTACTGACTTCGGTGAAGGAACCTCTTTCATCTGTTCTGTGAAACGTCGTGAGGAAACCAGCGAGGCAAATGCGTAACACATTATCAATCGGACTCTGTTTCATTTTGACAGTTCAACAACATTCATTGCGTTATTTTCGGTGTTGAACAGACAAAATTTTCGAACATATCGTCGTTGCAACTTTAAGACCTCTTATGTGTAAAAATCAGTTTTGTGAGAAAATCGATAAAAACCGTCTATCAGTTTTAATTAGCAAGGACATTGGAGATCTTGAAGTTTGTAAACAAATTACGATTGAAACATCGTATACACATGAGAGTTTTTGCATTCGATAGAGCTTCAAAATGTAGAATCGGCTGGCGTAAAAAAGTGATTTTGCCAAAAGTGACACATAAGAGGTCTTAAAGTCGCAACGACGATATGAAGCATTTGGGATGGTTCAGTTAGGGTCAAGCCACATCTGTCAGCACGGAATCGCATTTTTTCATCCTCTATCGTTTTCTATCCGTCAGGATTGTCATTTGCTAGAGCGAGAAAGATAGAGTGCGCGCGGCGGAAACGTCGATGCGTTCGCATTCCGCCGCGCGCACTCTATCTTTCTCGCTCTAGCAAATGCCGATCCTGAGCGATAGAAAAGGATAGAGCATGAAAAAATGCGATTCCGTGCTGACAGATGTGGCTTGACCCTTAAGCACCAACTTGCTGCGCTTGACTCTAAGAGGCTCATTGCCGACGTAAAGCTGGTGGATGCCAAGCTTCACAGCTTGGCTCATCGCCGCAAGGTTGCCTACTTTGTCGGTCTTCTATTGACTGTACTTCGGTGAGTGTGCTCAGGAACTCCACTACCTCATTCCACCGGCCTTCTTCTACCATCGGAACTTCTAGACGCACTGCAAGTTACCAATCCACCAATTCGCACTAAGCGCTTCCAAACATCCTTCATAATACGCACAGCAAAAGAGTGGAACTCACTACTTGCGTTTGTGTTTCCGAGCGCATACAACCCTAATCTCTTCAAAGTGAGAGTGAACAGGCTTCTTCTGGGTAAGCTCACTCCATCGTAGACTTCGTCTCTGTCACCTCTGACCTAGACTAAAGTCAAGAGCAAACCCATCTCAAATAAAAAAAATAAAACAGCAATGGATTAGCAATTTGCTTCAAAATGATTCAGATTCTGATTGATAGTGTGTTACGCAATTAGGCTGCGGGAGTTATAGTCAATGTAAGTCTGAAATCTCCAACCCGTCTTGAACAAGCGTGGTGGTCAATGCTGGTGCCTCCTCTGTATACGAAGAAACGTATGTCGTGCAGTTGGATAGTAATATGAAGGCTGGCCAAAATATAGGAGATTTAATCAAATCGAACTAAGTATGTGCAAGGTAACAATCTTCCTTTACTTTTATACAGGGTTATTGGTAAAACACCAACAACCTCTTAAGGGGTTATTGTACTCATCATTATGAACAACTTTTACTATGGGAGCAAACCTGAAATCGCGAAAACAAAATCAGCTGTTCAGTACATTTTGACGAATTATGCGAACATAAATGTACTGAACAGCTGATTTTTTTTTCGCGATTTCAGGTTTGGTCCCATAGTAAAAGTTGTTCATAATGATGAGTTCAATAACCCCTTTTAAGAGTTTGTTGGTGTTTCACCAATAACCCTGTATAGATTTATGTTACTCGTAGCAGAGCTTGAATACACGAGCACCAGTATTCATCTTCTCAAGTTCTTCCAAATGATATGGCACCTTGTTTACTATCATCGTGGTCTTGATGTAGTTTCTTGTCCTGTGGCTGATGTGATTCACCTCACGATTTCTCGCCATCTACTTCTATCTATCTCTCTCTCTCTCTCTCTTATTCGCATTCAATACATTAACGCATTCAGGGTGCTGATGGGGTTGCCCCAATCACGGATGTTTGCTGAAGCTCGCGTTGACTGCTTCTACGCTGTGATGCGGAAGCGGTGCGCATCTCTGGTTAGTAAGATGCCGGGCAGCACCAACAGCATCCTGTCTATGATAGCAAGCAGGCTAGATTGTGCGTTTGTGAACCACTGCTGCAAGGTATCGGCTGGGCCTGACACCTTGCAGCAGTGACGTCACAAAGTGTTTCTGTGTTAACACTATGACTCTTGTTACTTGAATAAAATGATTATTATTACCTATTATAAACTTCCTGGAAGTCTACTTGTGACAATGACACAGCATTTGCAATGGAACGCCATGTCTTGCAGCAAATTGGGTCTTAGCTGAATCTAAGGGAACCTGGAAGCAGAAGTTTGTCTAAATTCTGACTAAGTTCGTTTGGATCTATTGATTTAAATGATCACGTTTCTTTCACAGAGGACCAGTTCGCTTTGTTGCCTTGGGCATCCTCAAGCGGTCCGACCCAGGCGAGCTCTGGCACATTCGCAATGTAAAGAGGGTCATCGCACATCCGGAGTACAAACCGCCATCCAAATACCATGATATTGCTTTATTGGAGACTACAAAACCGTAAGCATTTTACTTGACACAAAGATATTTCGTATAAGTATAAAAGGTGTAAAAAAAATTAAATAACGCACATTCCTTCCCGGTCCGTCTATTATCAACGCGAGCATAGTCGAAAAGCTTGTTGTTTCGTCCAGCGCAAGTGAGAACGCGATAACATTGAACCAAAAATGGTGTGCGGTAATTTCATAAGAACTTGATCCAGGAAATACGGTGTTTTTGAGTAAGCTTTACATGTTTTTGAAAAAAATGTTTGTTATTTAGAATCTCCATTACATGTGCGAGGTTTCCATGTCGATGTTTTCTTTGTTTTCTTTAATTTATGAGTACATTATGAACGGCCAAAGTTTTGGTAATATTTGTGCAAAAAAGCAGATTTTTGGAGGCTTATATTGAATTTTTTTCTCGAAATTTTAATTTTTTGCTTTCATAGAAACTTACATATAGTGCACAAGAAACCTATTAGATCAAACATTTCAAAGAAAGATGTGTTACGACGCCACAATTACGTACGAGCGTTTGTATGAAAAGTAAGGCAGGTTGGCCGCTCTTAAGGAGTCATATTCATCATTATACTCGTATCCCATATTATAACTATGAGACCAAAACTGAAACCGCGTAAAAAATCAGCTGTACCTATCCTACACTTATGTTGGCATAACTTGTCAAAATGTAGAGAAAAGCTGATTTTTATTGCGATTTCAGGTTTGGTCCCATAGTAAAAGTTGTTCACAATGATGAGTACAATGATCCCTTAACAGATTGTGCGTTATTTAAGTTACAACTTATAAATAAGCGGCAGCTGCGTTGGAGCAGTACTGGAGTGCAGCCCAGCAGCACCATAATTACGTAACACACGATCAATTGGAATCGGTTTCATTTTGACAGTTCAACAACATTCATTGCGTTATTTAAACTTTAATCTTTATTATGATACACACAAGATTCCTGATACACAAGAGCAGAAGTACAATATAATAACATAAAAATAATGTAGCATCAATGTACGTTAGGTATTGTGGCAGCTATACGTGCTATGTGAGGTACTTATAAATAAAAGACGTGTCCTACATAGTGAACGGCTTAAGATGAACTATCTTTTTATTGAGTAACATACATCGCCTTATATATTGTTCTCCGCGCATGCGCGAGCGCGTGGGCGGCGCTTCGAGAAAACGCGGAGTAGCTGGTCTTCCCTCTAGAACATTCAGCGGCGCGCGGCATTCGCGCGGTGTCCTTCGAGAAGCTGTGGCGACACGGGTCGTTGTTCTAGAAACAGTCTCGCTGGTCGCGCCGGACACGCTCCGCGGCGGCGCGCCAGCGCGCGCGCACCAACGTGCGGCGGTAGTCGGATGTGAGACGCGCTGTATGTAGTTATGTCGCTACAATAACATGCAATAACTACATAAATATATACAGATCCTGTAACCCTGTCTCCTAAACTAGGTATTCCTGTATCTTAGGAGGCAGTGCTAGGCCATACAGGGCGGTTAGTCATGTAGGTAGAGCAGCAGCCAGGGTGTTTAGCGCGAGAGTGGTTGAGTCATACATTTGTGTGCCGGTGTGTAAATGTGTTTGAGTGTGTGTGTGAGTGAGTGAGCTTAACTATGTGTTAGTGTATGGGTGGAAAGTGTGGGAGGCGGTTACGTTGTAAAGAAGACAAATTTTTCGAACATATGAAGCAATGGATTAGCAATTTACTTCAAAATGATTCAGATTCCGATTGATAGTTGGTTACGCAATTAGGGTGCCGGTCCTAGTCACTTTGTTAAGGTCGTCGGTGCACATTGACGGACGACCGATGGCGAAGATCCAGGGTAGCGCAAGTTAGGAGAGACCGAGCTATTTCCAGCAGTGGGCTGTAATAGGCAGAGTTGATGGAAGTGTGCTATTCAGGGACCTAAAGTGTTGTACCTACTCTTGTGACAGACAGACTCCACGGTTAAACGTTTCGGTAAACAGACTGGAAAAGGAGTGCCATTCCTTAGCCACTTCTGGGCAGGAGGAGTCACACTCAGAGACAAGGTGCGCAACGTACATATCAAGCTATCGGGTAACTGTCAAATTTTCCCATTCAACCTTGAACCTAATGCTTTTTTTTATTTGAGATGGGTTCGCTCTTGACTCTACTCTAGGTCAGAGGTGACAGAGACAAAGTCGACGATAGAGTAAGCTTACCCAGAAAAAGCCTGTTCACTCACACTTTGAAGAGATTAGGGTTGTATGTGCTCGGAAACATAGACGCAGGTAGTGAGTTCCACTCTTTTGTTGTGCGCATTATAAAAGACATTTGGAAACGCTCAGTGCGAATTGGTGGAATAGTAACCAGGTAGGGATGGTAAGTGGCAGTGCGTCTTGATGTCCGATGGTAGAAGGGGGCCGGTGGAATCAGGTCGTGAAGTTCTTGGGCATACTCACCGAAGTACAATCTGTAGAAGACCGACAAGCAGGCAACCTTGCGGCGATGAGCCTAGCTGTGAAGCTTGGCATCCACCAGTTTTACGTCGCCAATGAGCCTCTTAGCTCTGCATTCCAACGAGTCAAGCGCGGATAGTTGGTACTTAGCTGATACATCCCAAAGGTGACTGCAATACTTCACGCAGGATTGGACTTCCGCTTTGTAAAGGGTTAAAAGCTCTCCAGGCGTAAAGTATCGCTTCACTCTATTTAGGATGCCCAGCTTCTTGGCCACTATTTGGGCTTTGTACTCGATGGTGGCGCCAAAGTTGAGACCATATGTCAACGCCATGCCTAAGAGCTCAAGCCAATCTTTTACAACAATAGATGTACCCCGAAAAGTAGGAGTTTGGGCGAAACGACTCCTTTTAGCGGTAAAAAGACACGCCTGTGTTGTGGTGGCGTTAAAAGAGACCAGAATATCTTCACCCCATTGGGAGACAAAGGTTAAGGTCAAATCTGTCCACTCTACCATGGCTTCTCTGAAGGAACGAACTTCGGCCCCGCTGGTTTCTACACTGGAAAAGTATCTCTCTGAAACTGTACTGTCATCTGCGTACCCAACAATACCAGGCTGAAGCAGGTCATTGATGTGCAGCAGGAATAGAGTTGCAGAGAAAACAGACCCCTGCCATAAGGTCAGAGGAGCAGCCGTCAACGACTACTCTGATCGACCGTTCACTAAGGAAATCTGATATCCAGCTACAAAAATCAGCTGGGATGCTATAAGCAGAAAGCTTGTTGAGCAGAGCAGCGTTCTAGAACCTGTCAAAGGCCTTCGAGATGTCAAGCGATACAGCAAGTGCTTCGCCGTGTTTCTGCTTTAGCGATTAAGTTGAGAATCTATTAAAGAAATTTGACAGATTGTAGTAGCTTGATGTGCTGGCGTCTGTACATATTAGAGGGAGCTTCAAGGTTGCAGAAATAGCGGATAAAGTTAAACGAGGCCAGACTGATATGGTATGGTCATGTACTTCGATGAACAGCTGACCATGTCGTGAAAAAGTAAGAAGAGGGGAAGTTGAAGACTTCAAACCACATGGATGAGGTCCAAAAGGTCATGCTGCACAAGACTGAAATAAATGGCGTCGCATGGTTGGAAAGCCTACATCGCGTAATGAGAAAACGCGGGCCCACGAAGATTCCTTAGCCACTTTATTTTGCATGTTTTATTAATCCCCCGGAAGCATGCCAATGATTTCAATATCTTACAGTTTATTAACCTAAGTTCTAAAACTATAGTAGGGTAGTCCCCAATCTGTTTCGCCAGAGGCGCGAGTCGTTGCGCAGAATGCTAAAGTTGGAAAAATACCACGCGCAGATGGCGCAAGACGGCGGTCGCGCTCACTTCAGCCCGGCCAAAAAGATTGGGGATTACTGTAGGTATAGTTGGCGTCAAATAACTTTGCCGCTCTGAAACCAGGCTTTCTGATGCGCATGGCATGGCGCGCTATTGTTTTAATATACGTAGATATTGACTACTGCGCAGTCATTCGCGCAAAGTTATTTGACGCGAACTATACTTAGATAATTCTTTGTTCCAGAGTGATATTCAGTAAGGACGTATTCCCAGCATGTCTGGATTACTCCGGTGAAAACTGGCAAGTATTGTTCGCGACCGGCTGGGGCAAGCTAGGCAAGAACCGGCCGCTCGCTGATAGCCTTCAAGTGGTAAGAAGGCAATATTTAACCTGTCGTCAAAACCGCAGAATAGATAACTTCGTATTGAAGTGAAAATAGCTGGCTGTACACACCACTCGCTCAATCCCGAGTGAAAGAGCGCGCGTTTTAAGGTATCGTATGATGTAATAGGCCTCAAAGTTGTAGGATAGCTGAATTTTTATCGCGTTCTTACCGTAGGTATGACTTGATCTGGCACAGGCAACTGAAGGAATACGGGTGGGTTTTAGTCAGTAAAAGTCTGACGGAAGGGAACTGGCAAAGTGCGTATCTGACAACGCACAATGAAGGGTTCCGTAGTTGGTGTGAATTTATCCCAAGAACAAACTTAACATTGTAGTTGTAAAACATGTTCTCCCATACATTCCAACTACAAATGTCCATAGTTAAACGAAAAGGATCCAACCATTTCAACTTTAAATGTCCATAGTTAAACGAAAAGGATCCAACCATTTGTAAATGTAAGTTTGTACGCACAATATTGAGAGATTTACCATGTTATTTTAATACCATAGACTTTTTATAAGTTTTCCTGTAATCTATAGGTATAGAACTATTTTCTGTATTTTTTTCAAAATTTTTGGCTCAGTAGTTTCGGAGATAAGAAGGAAAATTTAAATTTTCGTCTATTTTCTTAAATAACTTAAAAACAATTTATTTTAAAATTATAAAAAGTACCTATATATAATTGAGACAGTACACACACACAGTACAAGTATTATTGGTTTCCATAGTACAAGCTCTGCTTAGTTTGGGATCAGATGACCGTGTGTGAAATGTCCCAGGTTATTATTATTATTATTATTATAGTACAGTTTGAAAAACATTTTTTTTTAATTTTCTTATTTGCCTCCCAAAATGGGGGGTCCATTTTCAAAATTCATTTATTTACGTTACATGTTCGTGTTTGGGTCACAGAAATTCATACCAAATCTCAACCTAATCTGTCCATTAGACTCGGAGCAAATTGGGTGTGACAGACGGACAAACAGACACACGAGTGATCCTATAAGGGTTCCGTTTTTTCCTGTTGAGGTACGGAACCCTAAAAAAGGTATGACTCGACCGCCGACGTAATATCACTGGCACCCTTAACATTTAATCTGCAGTCAAGCAGCATTGCTGCTTACGTACGGACGGAAGTCATCATAATCAGATAAAAGAAGACGTCATAATGTTCCCTTTGCTAGGACTCCGGCCTCCTCTCAGTTAGAGGGAGTACGCCGTAATCCACCACGCGGGCTCAGTGCGGTTGGTAGAAGTATGTCTTCGAATTGTAGGTTCTAGGACACGCCCGCCGGTTTCCTCACGATGTTTTCCGTCACCGTTTTAAGAGCAGCGGTGATGAAATAAATTACACAAAGTAAAGCGTCTGCCTGGGGTCGAACCTATGACCCTCGTAAGTCGCGGCCATTACCACTGAGAACAGTGATGGCTCTCGGACGGAAGTATTGGCTCCTAATATCATAGAATATAACTATCCTATGTAATATCTCGAATTTATATTCGAGATACAGGCGGATGGGGCACATATTATTATACAGGGCTATTTTTAAATCATTAACTAAACTTTAACAGGGTGTTCTACCCATGAATATGAACAACTTTCACTATGGGACCAAACCTGAAATCGCGAAAAAAAAATCAGCTGTTCAGTACATTTTGACGAATTATGCGAACATAAATGTACTGAGCAGCTGATTTTTTTTTCGCGATTTCAGGTTTGGTCCCATAGTGAAAGTTGTTCATATTCATGGGTAGAACACCCTGTGAAAATTTAGTTAATGATTTAAAAATAGCCCTGTCTATCTTGGTCGGTCTGTAGCTGGTAAATTGTCTGCAGTATCCTAAGAACGTCTTGTTTCCATTTTCAGGTGAGTCTACAAAAGTTCTCGAACGAAGAGTGTCTGAAGCACTTCCCTCCTCACCGGCTTCTGGAAGCGGGGTACAATGCTAACATGCAGATGTGCTTCGGAGATGAAAGTCAGCCCAAGGACACCTGTGAGGTAAAAATATATTGTTTACAAGCTGTGCGCCCGATTTGATTTCCCATCGATAAAATGATTAACTTCCACACAAACTATATCTACCCCCTATTTAGGTGATAATTTTCGAGGGGCTCGTGGCCAAGTAATAACAGCCGCACGGGTCGATCGACCGCTTGCCGCGGTTGGTTCATGGATGGGTGACCATCTTTACATACCGTGACACCTTCGTGCTTTGAAAAACAACCGGAAGCAGCTACCAGTATTTTACATGGAGCAGTCGATTTAACTTCCACAAATCCACAACCCAGTTACTGGATAACACGATACCCCTTGGCTTTAAGACTGGTTGTCAGACTTGTGACTACCCGTACCGACCAAGATCCTATGAATGACAGCCGGGCCGGACGTGCTTTAAGTCGACCGTCCTTTACTAAGTAGGATGTGCGGATATACCACGGTTGATTTTATTGTATAATCTATGGTTCATTTATTTCGTGCGTGGCATGGATGCGGGTTACAGTGGACGATCCCGCTTTTATAAAAAGCGAAGATCAGTCATTCCTGTGCTTAGCAAGCCGTGGGCTGCTGTGGAGCGGCGTCTAAGCTTGTGAGTGGCTATAAGAATATAATAGGTATAGCGCTACAAGCTTATATTGGCGCGTGGGCAAAATTGGAACTAACGCCGCCGAGCCCGCCATCTTGCCGCCATTCAAAAATGTCATTTCAAAAATGTTTACCAACAGTGCTGCTGTCAACGTCAATAGAGCGCCAACAGATCCTTGTTGCAGTACTAAGTGTAACCACAGATTACTAATATGTACTTACCAAGCTGTGTAACTTTTATTTTCCGCAGGGCGACAGCGGCGGCCCACTACAAGGGACGTCAGAGATCTCCGATTGCCTGCACACTATAAAGGGCGTGACGTCATTCGGCAGGGCGTGTGGTTACGCCGGAGACGCTGGCATGTACACCCGAGTGTACCACTATGTGCCCTGGATTGAGAGCGTCGTGTGGCCGGGGTTGTCTTGAGAAATAAACTTTATAAGAAGTTGACAATTTGTTTCATTACACAACTAGGACTTCCAGTGACGTCGTCCTCGATTTTACGTCATAAAGGGAACGTCTGTGCAAAATGCCAGCTTTAAAGGTCCAAAGGTTCGGGCTGGGCGTTGATGAGTTAGGACTTTTCGTTATAAATGTAAGTATTGATACGTAGGATATAGCTTGTGGCTAAGTAATAACAGCCGCAAGGGGCGAGCGATCAGGTTAACACATTATCTGCTTAATTCTTTATGCAAACGCTTCTTTATGCTACACCCTTACCGACCCTTATTTTACGATGTTTTCGAAACAATAGAGATGCACAACGAATGCACAGGTGCGGCGCGCCGCACTCGAAGAAAGTTATGTAAATTGTATGATGGACGCGCATACGCGCCGTCAAGCACCTGGTGAACGTCCGAAAACGCGCATGTGCGTCTGCCGCGCCTAATGTATTAACACATTCGGTGCGGCAGACACACATGCGCGTTTTCATAACTTTCTTCGAGTGCGGCGCGGCGCACATGTGTGTTCGTTGTGCATCTCTATTGTTTCGAAAACATCGTAAAAAAAAGGGTCGGTAAGGGTGTAGCATAAAGAAGCGTTTGCATAAAGAATTCAGCAGAGAATGTGTTAAGCTACACTTGCCGCGCATGGTCCGTGGGATTGGTGACCATGTTTACATACCAAGACCCCTCCTTGCCTCGGGAAGCACGTTAAGCCGTTGGTCCCGGCTGTCATTCGTGGATCTTTGACAGACGTTACGGGTCGTCAAGAAGCCCGAAAGTTTGAAAACCAGTCTTATCAAAGGGGTAGGTTTACTACCCAGTTTATTACCCAGTAACAGAGTTGTGGAGGTCGAATAGGCAGTCGCTTTAATACTGGTATTCATTATTCAGCTGCATCCAGTTAGACTGGAAGCCGACCACAACATAGTTGGGAAAAGGCTAGGCAGATGGACGCTAGATACTTTTTGGTCAATTTTAAGCCAAAATAAAACAATTTAATTTTCACACTCAAATTCAATTTATTTGGAAATACATCTGTATTTATTGCTAGGTACATTAAAACAAACATTAGTTATATTTGAAGTTTAATCAACGGGGAAGAACACTGCCAAATTAGTTCCGCGTAGATGGCGCTGTTTGTTACATTCATTCAACTGCCAAAGAAAATCCTTGCTGAAAATTTTGCCGCGAGATGGCGCTAAGTATTTTTTGTTGTCACCGATTGGTCGCTCTGTCTTACAAGATGACTCTGACAAGTGACAAACACACAGCGCTCTCTCGCCACGAAGCTTCCGGTGAACAACCCCATTGTCTTTGATTAAATATTGAATAACAACACACAATCTTACGAGTTTACATGGTGTTTGACAACCGATTTCTTGAAAGAGGCTTTCAGGCACCGGGTTTAATAAATTATATGAATTTATTTAACTACTGATATATGATTAATAATTTATTTACAAAGTTATAAATAAACTATCTATAATATAAGGCCAAGATCTATAAATGTTACTTAGCACGTACTTAGGCCGTTTGTCCACCGCCACGTCAACGAGTACGAGATGACGGCGACGAAATATACATTTACTATGGCCATGTGTCCAGCGCACAACGTCAACGGGACGTCACGTTAGGTTCGAATAATCACGATCAGTCTGAAACAGTGTTAGGGGAGAATAATGCCTGTAGCTTATACAAAACTAAGCATGTAGCTTGCATGCCGTGTGCCATAACAGCTTCTGATTCGTCACAATGGCATGCCAGCTACTTGCATAGATTTGTACAAGCTATAGGTATGTGTATCCCCGCCCTTAGGCTTAGCGTTACCTATTTCTGTCAATGTGGTACAACTATCAAGATAGAGTCGGGGACACGTCTTAACCACAGCACTAGCTAAACATTTTTAGATCTCGGTCTAAAAGTACTAAACTAACGTCTTTAGCATTCTACAGCGACAGCAATAAGTAATAAGGATACCCTAGCGAACAGCGCAACTCTATCTAAAAAGTTTTTGATGATTTCAAATCAAATCAAAATATTTTATTTAAAATAAACCTACATAGGCACTTATGAAACGTCAGAAGCTAGGTGCACGGTCCCAATTGGTCGTTTCCTATGGAAAAGAGCCGGCAAGAAACCCCACGGTTATTCGTTTGATTAAAAATAAATTGGCTTTTACAATGTTTTCAAATTGCAGTGTTAATACGTATTGGAGGACAGTGTAGCATTTTATTTAGTACCAGGTAGTTAACAATATAGAAAATTGTCTACAAATCTAGTCTATTAAGCCTACGACGTTCGAACATGCACAAAATATAAAAGAATCTAATTACAATGTATGTACAGCTAAAGCACTAGGAAGTGGTGAAGGGCGGGCGTTTTAGGGGACTGTCTTACGTAATTTTGACGTTCAAAAAGTGCTGATTCTCAGCCTAGTTTGAATAAATGACTTTTGATTTTGATTAAAGCTATTATATGAATAATTTATAGGATAAGAGATATATGATACACTAATACGGGTGTATTACATTTGGGTCAATGTGAGAGGCGTCATCATTTATAAACATACTACTCAGATATTCGCTTTTCGCTAGCGGTTTCGCTATCACTGAGGGCGTTCAGGCGGGTATCACACCGTCGCGAAACTGCATGATATTCCGCTATTCGAGTAGCGGAACGTCATGCGAGTCAGTTGAATTGAACTATTGCGGTTTCATCGCTATGGTTTCGCGGCGGAAGTGTGATACCAGCCTCAGTTCGATCTAAGAATTCTTTATACAGTATTGACTTGAATCCTTGCCATATATGCCAATCCTGCCTGCCCATAATTAGAATTAGTTATCTAAAATTCTTTAAAAATCTTTGTATATTGGAGAATACATTATAGAATTAAATAAGCTCTTAGATTAGAGAGCATGATCAAAAGTAGTATGGTATTGTATATTGTGTGCATATATCAAGTAAAATTGTGTAACGTAACATCATCTAAACAGTGGTATAATTACCATTTTCTAGTACAGTCAGCTTCAAAAAGATTACAAGAATTAATTTATTTGTCTATTTACAATCTTTATTCCATAATACTGCTGTCATAAGGAAAAAGACGTTTGTATCATATATTTCGAAATAGAGTTATTTACATATTCGGAATCAGCAAAAAAAGACGCATCTACCAGTATTTTTAAATTGGCGTAGGCTTAATAAAAACCTAATAAATCTTACTATTAAAAGATGCATCTGCTTTTGTATTTTAAAAAGGACAATTTTTTTTTTCTTTTTTCAATTTTCTGTACAAACGTCCTTTTTCCTTACGGCGCCGGCGGTAGAATAGTATAACAATGTGTAGCCACAAACCATACTTGCTCGCTGCTACACCAGGGTGAACCCTAATTCTTTTTCTAAAATAAAATCTCCTTATATGTATTTAGATAAAATATTTTTTATTTTTTAAATTACATTCTTGCCCCATTCATAAAATCCTAACATTACAGCTAAGAAACGTCCTTGTCTTTTTCAAAACAATGAAACGATACGGAAATAGTCAGCAATTTGTTAGATTTTATGAATAAGAGATTTATTCGTGTAGAATTTCTTGATTGTACAATTGCTTGTTTTCAGATTATACCTTTTTATAACATTTTGTTTGCTTATTTATAATAATTACACAAGGTGTTAATTTTATCTGGCAACTCCACTCAAATCTACGACTCCACAGAACAGAATAACTTTCTATGGAAAACCATTGTTTTTTTTTTTTTTAATTATAATCTTTGCTCACAGTTTTAGGACTTTACTGTGGGTTTCTTTGAAAAACACGTTTTTTGGAACGAAGTTCTTGCGGTAGGAGTTGACTGGTAGAAATCGTCACGTAAGGAAAAAGCGTTGTTTCCTTCCATCCGACTTTCTCTGTATCTCTCGTTCTATTATATAGGGTCAAATTAAATTAGCTAGCTATACTCCGCAGACGTGATGAGTGTCGATATCTAAATAAATAGAAAAGCAAAAAATAAATAAACTTGACGATTTTTTTTCACTAGCTAATTTAATTTGAACCTGTATAGTGTGCGAGTATCGCGTAAGGAACTTCGGTTTTTTAGTAGAACTGGCTCATACGCCAAAATCAACGACACAATTCTCACCTTGTATTAAAATTCATAGTATAAAAGGCGTGATTCAAACAACTTAAAAAACTTCTAGACATCATTATACGCATTGGATTAACGTTGAAGATGCGAAAAAAAAATCAGCTGTTCTCTACATTCTGTTGAATTACGATCTTGTAAAGTTTTGAGCCTAAGTACTTTTAGGTGTCATTATTGTCTCGCGCTGCATATTACCAATTTGCGAATACCCTCTTTAGTATAAACACAGAGTTTCATGTCATTAGCATCATTACGATTTTAGTAATTAATCCGTAAACTTCATCATGTCTCAGTCATCCGTGGCCCATCCCTAGGCTCTAAACTTTTCTGAAAAGCTGGAAAATTTTCAGCCTATCTGGCTGCGATTACTAAAAGCATAATGATGCTAATGACATGAAACTCTGTATTTGTACTAATGAGGGTATTCGCAAATTAGTAATATACAGCGCGAGACAAAACTTTTCAGCCTCCCTGGTATAGTGGCAGTTTATGGTGGTCCCTGGTTGGTCCCCCTGGGTATGGAGCAGATGATTTTTTTTTCACGATATTTGTGTTGGTCCTTTAATAAAAGTTGTTCATATTGATGAGTAGAATGAAGTCTCCAGACGTTTTCAGTTGTTTCAATAATACCTTGGATGTTGCACGTCAAGCCGTTGGGCCCGGCTGTCATTCGTAGATGTTTGACTGTCGTTATGGATCGTCAGAAGTCCAAAAGTCTGACAACCGGTCTTACCAAGGGGTATCATGTTACCCATTGAGGAGGTCAGATAGGCAGTCGCTCCATGTAATACTGGTATTCAGCTGCATCCGGTTAGACTGGAAGCCGACCCCAACATAGTTGGGAAAAGGCTAATCAGATTGATTGATTGTGTGTTTTTGTTTATAGTATCATAAGTATGCTTGGTTGTATGTTTGTTTGCTTATGTGTGTGTGTGTGACAGGCGCGTGCGCCGCCGGGAGGGGGGCGCGCTATGGAGGAGTCATGCTGCCGCCATACTCAGGGGATGCTCCGCGACCTGCGGGATAGGTATTAAAAAGTTCAGTAAGTACTTTTAAGGTAGGTTCCTAAGTAAAAATCGACGTTGCAATGGACGAAAAGGGTTTAGATGTGGTTTCTTTTTTTTTCTCTCATCTAAGCTGTACACAAGCGCACTGCAGGAGGTTTTCAACAAGTTGCCTGCTTCGTGGCAGTCACGAGGCGTACACGTTAGCGGCCACCAGCTAACAAACTTTGCTTAGCTGATGATATTGTGTTGTTCTCCACATTACCTTCTGAACTTGAAGAAATGCTCTAAGATCTGAGCACAGCAAGTCTTGAGGTTGGACTTTCAATGAACAGATCCAAGATCCAGGTCATGACCAACAGCACGGAACGTAGGGTCGAGGTAGACGGGCGTGTATTGCAATATGTCGATGAGTATATATACTTGGGCCAGATAGTGTCTTTCAAAAATAGACAAGACAAGGAAGTCGAAAGACGAGTCGAAAATGCTTGGAAGACCTACTGGGCCCTTAAAGAACACATGAAAGGTAGTCTTCCAATAACACTGAAGAGAAAACTCATCGACATGTGCATGTTACCCGTTCTAACATACGGTGCACAAAGTTGGTCCCTTACAACAAAACAACGAAAGTCCAAACTCAAGATTTGCCAACGGGCAATGGAGCGCAGCATAATAGGTGACAAGCGTACAGATCGCGTTAGAAACACCATCCTGCGCTCCTTAACTCAAGTAGCGGATGTTGGAGAAAAAACAGCCATGCTGAAGTGGGAGTGGGGCTGGCCACGTCGCACGAATGCACCTGGAGATGGGAAAAGATCACCACGCACTGGACGCCTCAGGGAGGACATCGCCGTCGAGATAGACCGCGGCGAAGGTGGTGTGACGATCTGATCATGTTTGCAGGGTCAACATGGCCAGCGATCGCACAAGACAGAAATGTTTGGAAGAGAAAAGAGGAGGCTGACTTACCAAAAGAGAAAAAGGAAATGTAATACTGACTGATTTATACAGTCTCGGAGATGCAAAAGTGACTCTCTGTGTCACTAAGGTAACTTTTGGAGACTAAAGATGTCATTAAGTTGACTCTCGGTAAAACGAGGGCGGGTTTTTGTGACTAACGCCGATGACACTATACATCCTTGAATTCAGAATCTTATATACACCCCAACAACGCGCACCGGCCGATAACTGTCGATGCAAGCCTACACTCTGGGTTCGCAACAGTGAACGCAAATGTAATTAATTCATACTTACCATTTAATTTGTCATCTAGCTGAGGTTGATCTCTGAGTCGCCGAGTATTTTATTTTATTTTGTTATAAAATCTATATTTTTAACACAAACTCACACAATCACACAAAAACATCATTGTTACATAATCCCATCATACAACAAAATTATATAATGTGCTGCGCCATGTTATATAATTATCCAACAAAACAAACAACAACAGCTAAAATATTTCTGACAGCTGCGCCGCTGTGCGCGCACGGCACAGATAATGCATCCGTCCGCAGCGCCGGCGTCGGAGTCGGTGGGTGCTAGCGCTGACGGAACGCAATGTACTCAACTTCAATACCTATTATATTTACATAAACTTTGAAAATATTCAATAATCTTATTTATCTCATTTTAATTGGCATTTATACTTCCACTGCATGATGCACCGGTCGACGTCATTACGTCAACGCCGGCTGTCGCTGAAAACCAGCGCTGAGGCTCTGTCTCGTATGGGGTCGCGGCATTATGCTGAGCGACGGCCGTTTTGCGTGAATGTGACGCATATTTTCCCCAAACTTGTTCTTTAATTGTTTTATTTTGTTATTTTATTTCTTTGCGCCATGTTTATCGCAAATAAACATATTTTCTTTATTTTTTCTTTCAAATATTTTCGTTCACTCGTTCGCATTGGTCGTCAATCCAAAACCATAAAGGGAACTGTGACTCTATGATCTATAGCGGTTAACTGACAGGCAGATATCCGCCGGCGGACTGCAAATATGTAGTTGTATTGACGTACCTCGGCCTCTGCCGCGGCCTCTGCCCCTGCCCCTCCCGCGGCCGCGTCACCTTCTTCCATCGCCCAGACCCACCATGTCTGTAACATTAAAAAAAAAAAACAATCAATTAACCCCCAATCAATACTCTTTCGTAGCTACGTCTATAACAAGGCTAATCAAATTTCAAATATACAGGATATTTTTTTAAGCAGTGCTCAAATTTTCACAGGGCGTTCTACTCATGAATATGAACAACTTTCACTATGAGACAAACCCTTAAATCACGAAAAAAAATCAGCTGTTTTATATAAAAGTTCAATACCTACTCGACCAAAATGTATGAAACAGCAGTGCTTAAAAAATTGCCGTGTATACCCTATGTGCAGATCAAAATGTAAAAGAACTATTAGTAAATGTCTACTTGAATTGGATTATGCAGAGTCTGAAAATATACTAAATATTCTAAAATAACTTCGTTTACTTAAAATAATCACCTACTCAATTTAATCATAGATTGCGTTTCTCCTTGTTACACACGCACTCTCGGGCAAGTGGGAGCTCGCACCCAGTGCCCTACGTGGGCGCTGAGTGTGGGGACCCATTGCACTCACGGACACACTACACTCTCCAAAGACACACATAACACAGCTCCTGAATATTAATACTCTTCCTCTCAGTACTTGTAGCTACTACAATGTTGTAGTACGTATGTAATTTTAAGGGTGTGAGCCTGGAGGTCTGTCATACAGGCCCCGACCGAGCCCAGTATAGACTCCAGCTCTCAAAAAGGTTTGATTCTGCCTGTAACTTAGATACTAAGTACCAAAACTGTACCTTTTTGAGAGAAAATTAACGTATTTACAAGGGTTTGATCTACCCTCGCACCATATCCACGGAGAGTACTATAACTACTTACCTACTGTTGAAAATAAGCTAAATATTTTACAAGAAATTTTTCTGAACTCTGAACTTAAGGGAAAGGGGCTCGTGACTGGCTAAGTAATAACAGCCGCACGGATCGATCAGGTTAAGCTACGCTTGCCGGGGTCGGAAAGCACTTGAATAAGCCGTTGGTCCCAGCCGTCATTCGTGGATCTTTGACAGTCGTTACGGGTTGTCGAAAGGATAGACAGATAGGCGGTCGCTCCATGTGAAATACGGTATTCAGCTGCTTTCGGTTAGACTGGAAGTCAACCCCAACATTAGTTGGAAAAAGGTTAGGGAGATGATGAATTATCTGAACATAGCTATTTTCGACATAATTATAGGATGTACATATACAGGGTTATTTGTAAAACACCAACAACCTCTTAAGGGGTCATTGTACTCATCATTATGAACAACGTTTACTATGGGACCAAACCCGAAATCGCGAAAAAAAAATCAGCTGTTCAGTACATTTTGACTGTACACCTGATTTTTTTCGCATTTCGCTGGGGTTCACGAGAAGGGATCCTGATCCTGTACGGACTGCCATTGAAATACTGTTGTTCCTATGTGAGACGGGGGAGGGCGCGATTAACAAGATTGGCAGACTGAGTAAGCTTCACCTTTGTCTACCTCCCCCGTGTCACCGCTCACATACCTCAGGCGCTGACTATCACTAGCGCGCACACTATTGTGCTGTGACATTCTGGCACATGTTACTTTCGACTGTGAGTACCGTTGAAGTCGACGGGCCTTCTCTACAAGATCATCATTACGATAAATCGAGAAAACTACGCCAGGTGGCAGCACTGACATAGTTGAGTAAAGTCTAGGCACACTGTTATCTTACCTATATTCGTAGCGGTCTTCTCAAGGTAGGCGAGGGGTCCCTGCAGGGGCGTGCCGGCGTACGCGCCTCGCCCGCCCGCCAGGAACATGCCCTGCGCCAGGCTGTTCTGCATCTGGCAGGAGTTGGAGGTGCTTAATGCAGTGATCTGATGAAGTATTGTACCCTTATTGTACAGACGCCAGCACATCAGGCTACTACAATCTGTCAAATTTCTTTAATAGATTTTCAACTTTATCGCTAGAGCATTAGGTTCAAGCTTGATTGGGAAAATTTGACTGTTTCGGGTAGCTTCACCTGCTGGCGTCTGTATATTGCGATCTATTCTGTAAACATCTCACCGTGAATGTAGTACGTTTGAAGTGAGTTGTCAGCCTAGTAGTGTCAACTACTGACAGCGCACTTTAAGCGCATTTCGCCTAAGTTTTAACGGTGAGATTATTAGAGAATAGATCGGCCGTTGTTAGCTTGGTCACTAGATGTCGCCACTCAGTCGGATGGAATGCTTAAGTGTTGGTTTCTCCATGAAAATCGTGTCATTTTCACCAGTATTTGATATTAAGTTAAACCCCGCCCCCCAAATATTTAAATCGTTAGATTTGCCCTCGCCGTACTTAGTCTCAAGATAAAGTGTCTATACTGAGAAGAGTGAGCTCACACATTAAACAGCGTTTCCATGATAATCAAGTGAAGTCACTGCGTCATTGCGTATCAGAGGTGTCAACACGAAACAGAAACGAGACCTATCTTTTGACGCGGTAAGTAGTGCGAATCTATAGGTAACGATTTAAATCTTTGCCGCTGTCATCATTTTCATGACAGCCGTCAACTACGGCCGTTAAATGCGACGAACTATATACGAAACCGTAGCTTTAGTGATCGTCACCGTTTTATACAATTCTCTTCAGAAAATATGGGACTAGTCCAGTATCCGTGTGACTTCGAGGACTACGCTATAAAAGTTACAAGTGACAACCAATTATAGATTTTTAATTTTCTTTGTTCTTGACTATAGTCTAGGTCAGAGGTGACAGAGACAGAGTCGACGATGGAGTGCGCTTACCCAGAAGAAGCCTGTTCACTCTCACTTTGAAGAGATTAGGGTTGTATGCGTTCGAGAACACAGACGCAGGTAGTGAGTTCCACTCTTTTGCCGAGCGCATTATGATGTTTGGAAGCGCATAGTGCGCATTGGTGGAATAGCAACTGGGTAAGGCATAGACTAGGTATGGCAATTTCCTGCTTTATAAGGTATTCTAAGATATTTCTTGACTGCCGATAATTACGTGAGACATTGAGCGGGGTAGGGGTCCGAGCCGAATGTCACCCATTCTGACGTGGACGATACAAACAGTGTAAAATTGTGGGAAAACTGGGGAAATTGGGTAATTATTATAAAAACTGGCCAAGTGCGTGTCGGACCACGCACAATGAAGGGTTGTTCCGTAGTTGGGATGAATTTATTCCAACTACAAATGTGAGTTTGTACGCACAATATTGAGAGATTTACCATGTTGTTTTAAGATCTATCCGTCTGTCACAGCCAATTTGCTCCGAATCTAATGGACCGATTAAGTTGAAATTTGATGATACACATATGAATTTCCGTGACCCAAACACGGATGTATTTCGTAAATAAATGAATTTTGAATACGGGGTCTCTTTTGGGGGAAATTAGAAAATAAAATTAAAAAAAGTTTCGCAAACTGTACCGTGGTACATTTCAGATGAAAGGTCTTACTGCGTCTCATATACTTAATTATATTCTTTTATAATTTTAAAATAAATTGTTTTGAAATTATTTAAGAAAATAGACGAAAATTGACCATTGCCCCGATCTCCCAGCTTAAAATTAAAAAAAAAAATACAGAAAATATTTCTATACGTATAGACTACAGCAAAATGTATAAGAATTGTATGGTCTTAAAATAACACGGTTAATCTCTCAATATTGGGTGTACAAACTTACATTTGCAGTTGGATTAATGTATGGGAGAACAATATGTTTTTTTTATTAATTAGCAAAACTTCACGCAGACATGATGGACCATGCCTGTGAAGTTTCGCTAAATAATTAAAAATTGCTCTACCAGTTTACCAGCGATAATACAGGGCTTCCAAATAGCAATTCTAGTTAAGTAAATAATTAAAAATAAAATGTTATGTGCTAAAGCCAATACAAAAAATAATAAAATCAAAAAACTACATACCTTGCAAATGCTGCCATGTAAAAAAAATCTAAAGCAGTGTGGAAAGGTAAAAAAATAAATAAAACAAAAAATAATAAGAAAATCAAAATTATATTTTTGAAAATTAAAATTAAGTTGCAATCTATCTAATAAACAAAAGAAAATGTTTTTTTAATGACCTAATGCTTAATATTACTTTTGTGTCGTAAAAATACTTCAAATGAAATACTTACTTAATGTTTAAAGGATTACCTACTTAGAATTTATGATCGGTTCCCGAGGTAAGTGTTCTTTCTTAAGAGGAGTTTTTCAATTCGATACCGCTGTTATCAATAGTTGTATCGATTTGATATACTTATTGACACATTGATTTCACAAAAAACGTAAGAAAATTTGCATTTTGCGGTCTTCCTTAATGCATTCGCTGAAGAAGTTCGCTTTAATATAATAAATAACTTTGTCAAATTAGAAGTCATTAAGGCGAAAGCGTTAAATTAAAATTTTCTTAGGTTTTTTCAATTTACAAGTGGGTGTTAGATTGTACGTTGATCAAAATATAATTTGCGGCCGTAACAAGTATCTATTTAAATAATTAGAATCATTAAAGTGATCAATGCAACCCTTTGAAACCAGGTAATCCTAATAAATGACTATTTCATGAAATCTTGACATTTCAGGATTATACTAACTTAAGGAGTTGTATTACTGATTCTATTGTATATAATTCTGTAAAAACAAATTTGTTGCGGCCGCAAATCATACTTTATTTAACATACAACTTAATACTGACTTGCAAATTGCAAAAAACCTAAGAAAATTTAAATTTCGCGGGCTACCCTGACGCTTCCCCTTAATAGTTAGACCTATTAAAACACTTATTAGCTAATAGGCTAGATTGTAATGTGAATAAAATATCACCGACTGTGATAATTTACCCTTTCATAAATTAAATTGTGTCTCATAGCATATTAAACAAAAAAAAAAAAAAGACTATGTTACCTCAGAAACCGGGCCATACTAATTCAAAAAACAAAAAAAGACAACTTTCCAGAAGTTGTCTAAACACCAATTGACACTATTCATCATCAGACCTCGTTATCTTCAGGACATAAATAACTCATAGACTAATTAAACAGAAGTGTCAATCAAACAAAAACAGACTTCCCGATATGTACTAGTTTTTACCTACATGTTCGTTGCCTACATAATGAAAATAATGAACCAATTCCCATGTTGTTTTATTAATAAGTACATAAGTGTACCTACTTATAATAACTAGTCGGACATGTCTTCCAATGAGCTGTCGCCACTGTAGGAATCCTTTTGTGGTCTTCTGACTATATGATAGTGTACATATGACATTTCGTAGTGTTCCAATTCAAAACAGACAACTGTCACATGTTTCTGAGTATGTCAAAAATGTGAATAAAGTTTTTATTTTTTATGTTCATAAAGCACGTCTCAGGGAGTGTATAATGCCGCAGGAGACGCCCTGGGCGGCGGGAATCGATAGCCGATTTCCAGCCACCGTAGGCGCGGGCTTGCGGACGGTGAGTAGTGGGTAGCTCGCCGTCCGGTGAGGACCAGGCCCGGGTCGACGGCGCGTTGTGTTCCACGCGCGCCTCAAAGAGATGTCAGCAAAAGATGGGGTCCAATAGGGCCGATGCCGCTGGGGTCGCGGGTTGTTTGAAAAGGATACCGTGGCCCTGGCATAGGCAACTGAAGGAACACGGGTGGGTTTTAGTCAGTAAAAGTCTGACACGCCCTTCCGCTCCACCCAGAGCGGGAGAAGTTATTTGATGATTTCCCATCCACAAAAAAAAAAAAAAAGGGAGTGTATAATATGATAGGCACTAAACTTGAAAATAGCTGTACGTGTCACGTATTCTTTGTTTTACCCCGACGATAACGAGGTCTGTTCATCATATTGAATACCACCCTTAAAATGTTACAGGACGACTTTTCGGAATCAGCAGGCGTCTAAGAAAATCACCATGTTCCATATAAAACTTCAATACTTTGTCTCCTGTAACGTAATGTTACTACCGACGTGGCACGGTCGCGGGGTACGCGGGCGGGTGCGGGGGACGCGGTACCTGCTGTTGCTGTAACGCTGCCTGTTGCTGCAACGCGGCTTGTTGCGCGGCTGCGGCTGCTGCCATTTGTTGGGCCTGTGAAAGGTAGTTGAGTGAGAATATACCTTACTTGAATGTGTGTGGGACACTCGGCAAAATCATTTATATAAAAAGCGACTCTTGCTACGATACAATAAAGTGCAATTCAGGTCGCACAACGCTTATTACCTACAGTTATATTCACCTATAAGTTGCCTCTCTTTCTAACGCGTAACTCTTACACCTTCTGACAGCGGCAGTCCTACTGAATTGGCCCAGTGAGATAGGCCCGCCGCGTACTTGTGGCTTCATACCTAAACTGCGGAGTGTCCCATCTGTATTAATCTGTGGCAGTAGCTCGTGGCTAAGTAATAACAGCCGCACGGGTCGATCCATCAGGTTAAGCTACGCTTGCCGGGGTTGATCTGTGGATGGGTGACCATCTTTTCATACCGAGACTCCTCCGTGCCTCGGAAAGCACGTTAAGCCGTTGGTCCCGGCTGTCTTTCGTGGATCTTTGACAGTCGTTACGGGTCGTCAGAAAGTCTGACAACCAGTCTTACCCAGTAACTGGGTTGTGGAGGTCAGATAAGCAGTCGCTCCATGTAAAATACTGGTATTCAGCTGCATCCGGTTAGACTGGAAGCCGACCCCAACATAGTTGGGAAAAGGCTAGGCAGATTGATTGAGTGGGCGGGGCACATTGCTCGCAGAACAGATGGCCGATGGGGGCCGAAAACTTCTGGAGTGACGGCCGCGTATCGGAAGACGTTAGAAGGCCTACCGACCTTGTGAAGGCCGCAGGAATCCCCTGTCGAAGTGTCGATATAAGAACGAAGTTTTTTAGATTTCTTTAGGGCAGGCCGATGTCCAGCAGTGGACGTCTTTTGGGCTGAAGTGAGGATGATGATGAGGTATCACAAAAAACTTTTTCCAAAAAAAAAAAAACACTACAAAGTGAAAAATAACTTTAATTTCGGAAGTCGGTGTTTTTGGTTTCGTATTTTCGTTTTTGCCACCGACTTCCGAAATTAAAGTTATTTTTCACTTTGTAGTGTTTTTTTGAAAGACGGTTGTTTTTCACTTTTTAGTTGTGGTACCCCCTACCCCACACAAATTTGAAAAAAAAATTGCAAATAAATTAGATCATCATCCACAAAAAAATTGGAAAAATACGTTTTATTGAAGCTAACTCAAAAACTACCCAAGCAAAGTTAATATATTTTACAAGGGACCAACTTCAAGGAATACCCTCCCGAATAAAATACAAATAATTCAAATCGGACTACTCTATAAAAAGTTATGCGTGGTCATACATAACTTCCTCCTTTTTTTCTCTTCGTTTAAAAAAATATATATATCGCCAGTTCACCATCAAACGTGAGAACGTGCCATATTTATAGAGTTCATACATGCTTACAAGTTGTTTCTGCATCGAGTTAAAATATTATTACTATCGTAGTAAACAGGCAGTGCAAGCGTTTCCGAGTCAAAACATTGTAGCTATATTTAACCGACTTCCAAAAGGAGGAGGTTCTCAATTCGTGTGTGTTTTTTTTTTTTCTTTTTTTTTTTTGTATGTTTGTTACGCGATTACTCAAAGACGGATGGACCGATTTAGAAAATTCTTTTTTTGTTTGATAGGGTATACTTCCGAGGTGGTCCCATATAAATTTTATTAACTTTGCTTGGGGAGTTTTTGAATTATCTTCAATAATGCATATATTTCCCACTTATTTTATGTGGATGATGTGATGGTGTTTTAATAACTTCCTATCACTGTTATTTACATGGCTATATCTACAATTATTGTGCTCAATTATGTATTCGAATTAGCGTCGGGTAGGTTCCACAACTAAAAAGTGAAAAATAAAAACTTTTTAGCAAAAAATAAAACCGACTTCCAAAACAAAACACTACAAAGTGAAAAATAACTTTAATTTAGGAAGTCGGTGGCAAAAAACGAAAATACAAAACCCAAGACACCGACTTCCGAAATTAAAGTTATTTATCACTTTGTAGTGTTTTGTTTTGGAAGTCGGTTTTATTTTTTGCTAAAAAGTTTTTATTTGACGATTGACCAACGGTTTCTGAGAACCAAAGATTTACTGGATAATTAGCAACGCAGAGATTACGAGAGCCACAGAACTTAATAATACATGTGGTCAGTGAGGACATCGAGAATACAACACTGTTGTTGTACTAGGATCTTTTGGCGCGCAGTCAAAATCGAAGCTAACGTTGTTGCGCGCAACAGTGTTGTATTCTCAATGTCTTCTCTGACCACATGTATGGCTCTCTCTATTTAAAAAGCACTAAATTATTCATCACCGGACGTCTAAAATCCCTTTTTTTTTATTTGTGATGGGTTTGCTCCTCAGACCAATAAAAAAGTATAGACGGAACATTGCGCTCTAATAGTCAGGAACGTAATATGAAGACGGCCGCTCGGTAGTCTGCCGCGAGTGAGTGAGAGCGCATGACGTAGTTTTCGTAAAATAAAAATAGCGAAATAATGCCGTCCTGTGTCATAAACTGCTGTTTTCAAAATAAGTCTTCTGGGATTACTTTTCACAAGTAAGTAACCGATTATCTGCATAATGTTAACGAAATCGCAAAAATATTTATATATATTTTATTGGAACAAAAACAGATTTAAAATTTTTAGTGTTCGTTAACAGCTACATTAGTTTTAAAAACTGTGTTGCAGCCATTAGCGCCCACCTCCGAGAGGGGAGACGTTGGCGTTCCAACATTTATTATAAATAAACAAAATTATTTCTTGACTCTAGTCTAGGTCAGAGGTGACAGAGACAAAGTCGACGATGGAGTGAGCTTACCCAGAAGAAACCAGGGGGCCGATTCTACTAATTTGCAACGTTACACGTTCAATTGTGTTTCAACAACAGTTCAGTTTCGATCGCCGTTCGATAGTTACCAAAAAAGTCATTCTACTATTCTATAAGCAAAATGGAAACTAAACTTAAACCGAACCGTAACGGGAACGTATCAGCGGGTAACCTGTGTGACCAACATTCCAAATATATTTTTTTTTTAATATTTTTATTCATGACCATAATTCCAAATAGTATGTTTTAAAAATACCACAGAAAAAAAAAGTTGAATCTAATAATATTACCTACTAAATACGAATAAGTGCTACTAAAAGTATTTTTAATACAAAATCATATCCAGACCATACTTATACCTTTAGCCTGTATATTTTTTTGTAACATTTCAACTTTATAAATAATAAAAACTCAGAAGAACGTTTCGTTTTCGGCCCCGGCTTGCGAAATATGTGAAACGAAACGTTTCAATTATGTCAAAAAGATAATGATGCGACTTAACGTCACGCTCATGTTCGGTTTTGTTAGGAGAATAGCTTTTGAGATTGTTTCGATCGATCGGTGACTGAACTGAAACGTAACCGCAGTTGGATTGTTGTTACGTTAATGGAATGCGAAAACGCTCAAAAGCCGTGGTTCAGCTGCGATTCAATTGCAACTTTTGAACAATTTTGTTAGTAGAATCGGCCCCCTGTTCACTCTCACTTTGAAGAGATTAGGGTTGTATGCGTTTGGAAACAGACGCAGGTAGTGAGTCCCTTGCAACATACCTGTACACTCTGTTGCACGACATGTTGCGGCGCAGGCGCCTGTGGCACGGCCTGAGGCGCCTGAGTGTTCTGTTGTTGACACTTATTGTACACAGTGTGGCCCTGGGCAGAAATGTTCTAGAGTCAAAAAATAAAACGTATAAAAATATAGACTTAGCCTAACCCTTTTGTTTCCACCTGTACCCGAGGATGCAGCAAGCGGTTATTGCCATACGTCATTGGTAACAACATAAACTAGTACTTCTAAGCTGGCTTCTTATGCCTGGTTTTCATCAACCCTAAGTGACTCTTAAATGAATGCCTAAATAAAAGTGCACTGTTGGATTTTCAACGCTAGGCGCAGCACCGAGTGTTGAAAATCCAAATGTGCAATAACGTGAGGTTATAAATGTATTTAAATGTTTGTATCAAAGTCAGAACGCTCTGCGCGTGCATTATAATAATGCGCCGAGAATATTGTTAGGGCTGCCTCGGTTTTGCAATGCCTCGGGCATGATTGCGGAAACGCGAATAGATGACTTTCAAGCCATCATGCGCAAACGGTGTGCATTGATGTTGCAGCGATTCAGGGGTAGCCCTAACAGTATTTTAGCTACACTGGCGAACAAGGTTGATGGACCATTTATCAGGGCCCCAAGTCTGCTATTTTTTATTAATTCGTCATTCAAACACGATCCCATTGTCATTTTGCTAAAAGTTCGTAATCTGCTAAATTCATAATGGTCGATCATTGGTAGGTCAGTGGTCTCGTAATAGAATCGTGGTACTGATCAAAGGAACTGTCAAAATTTTAGCAGATTACCGCATACGTTAGTCTTTCATTTGTCATTATAGAATAGAATAGAATAGAATAAACTTTATTTCGAGCCAACTCATATAAGGTTAGTAACATTGTTTTTAACATTATGTAAGAGATTACCATTTTAAGCCATTTCTTTCAATGGAGTGTCAGTGGTTGACCATTGGAAAGTCATAATGACGCGTAGATAGAGAATGAACTATAGATTGGTTACTAAAATAACAATAATAAGTCAGAGCGGGACACATTTATTAAACCAGTAGTAAGAGTAAGCAAGACAGATATAGGGTTTTTCTATCCCTTTTTGCGACTCACCTTTTTTGTTTGGAGCCAGTTTAGTTTGACTCCCAACAAACAACAGCTGTCAACTGTCAGTGCCATCGTGATAAAAATTCTTTGGAAAACTGTGTTTTCGACGCTTTCTTTTTATTTGTGTGAATGTGTAATTGCAGAACATAATTTAAATTACTTTTAATATGGGGCGCTGTAGTGTATTTATGTTGTACAAATCGACCAGAACAAAAAAATGCAGACATAACCTTTCATCGGTAAGTGAGTTAGTTTTTCTAATAAAATAGTAGTATTTACGATTTAAAACGTTTATAGAATTTGTCATTCATTATATTAACACGTAATTATCAGAAGTAATGAAAAATTAAACGTGGTTTAAACTGTTTTATTTCATTGGTTTTGTACTAATATTCTTGTACTGTTTGAGGGATACCAGTTTAAGGGATACCAGTGCTCGGCAAGTTTACCCATAAATCCAAATTCCTATCATATTTTTATTAAAATAACGCTGTTTCTTTTTTACCAGTTTCCCAAAAAAACCAAGAATATGAAATCTGTGGATTCTTCTTACTGGACGAAAAAAATGGCAGCCAAACCAAAGTGCTCGGATATGTTCCAAACATTTTGAATCTTCTTGCTTTCGCAAGACAAAAACAATTTGACTTACTTGAACCCGGATTCAATTCCAACACTTTTTATTCCTGTAAGTAACATATACATAATTATAATAATATGTACATGGTGCTTGCCCGCCTTCATCTCATCACAAAAAGGGCCTAAACTGGGATTGGCTTTTTAAAATTTTAAATGGTTCGATTAATATCATATGGAAATCCCGTAGGATATCAACCTACTGAACCATTTAAAATTGGCGCGTTTAAAAATGGGTTTAACACGTTTCATTGTCTGCTATGGGATTTACAAGAAATTAATTCAATCGTTTTTTCTGCTATGTTAAATTATATAGAACCGGCAAATGAGGACTTTTTAAAAAGGTTTCTTTGTAAAGATATCTGTGAACGAAAATATTCTCCGGAGATACGAAAATTCGCCTTAACTTTAAATTTTATAAGTCCTAGGGCCTATAATTATGTTCGGGAACAATTTAATACTTGTCTTCCTCATCCACGGACACTAACGCGCTGGTATCAGTGTGTAGAGGGTAATCCGGGGTTTAGCAGAGAGTCTATAGAAGCTGTCAAACTTCTCAATAAAGGCCATAGTGAGAAAAAGCAACTAAATTGCTTTGTGCGTTGAGCTTTGACGAAATGGCTATCAGAAAGTTTATAGATTTTGATGGAAAAGATTAAGTTGGATTTGTCATTTATGGCAACAATTTAGACAATGACCAATTAGCGAAAGAAGCCTTAGTTTTTATGATGACGTGTGTAAATGGATCATGGAAGATACCACTCGGCTATTTTTTAATTGATGGCATTTCCGCTGAACAAAAAGCTGCCGTAGTAAATATTGCTATTGAAATGGTTTCTCGTGAATGTGGAGTGGATATCATATCCATAACATTTGACGGGTGTAATTTAAATATAAACGAAATAAATCCTTATTTTAGTCTTGGGGATAAAAAAATTGTTATATTTCCGGACCCATCCCACATGCTAAAGTTAGTAAGAAATACGTTGGCACAAAAAAGTGAAATTACTGACGGGCAAGGTAGAATAATATCTTGGGAGTACATTGAACGTTTACAAGAATTACAGGAAAATGAAGGATTGCACCTGGGCAACAAATTAAAAAGAGCTCATGTCAATTTTAATAAACAAATAATGAAAGTAAAATTGGCAGCCCAAGTTTTTAGTGGGTCGGTAGCTGATGCTATAGAATTTTGTAAAAATGAATTAGATCTTGTTAGCTTTCGAAATTCTGATGCAACGATTGATTTCATTCGGAAAATAAATAATTTATTTGATATTTTGAATACACGTAATATGAATATACCTACAAAAAACCCTTATTTAATGGAAATTTTTCCAGACATAATTGTTTTTTACTAAACGTGTTTAAATATTTAACGTAACTGAAAATAAATGAAAGAAAAATATCCTAGATACTAATAGGAAAACTGGATTTTTGGGTTTTCTAACATGTATAAAAAGTGTTTTGTATTTGTATGAGAACTATGTTAGAAGTAACTCTCTTACCTTTCTCTGTACTTACAAATTCAGTCAGGATCATCTGGAATATTTTTTCACTGCTATACGAGCTAAGGGCGGTTTTAATAACAACCCCACGGCGAGGCAGTTTACATCTGCCTTCAAAAGAATGCTAGTACATGGGGAGCTTAAACATATTACGACAGGGAATTGTATTGCTTTACAGGAAATAAATATTTTAATCTATACTAAACCTGAAGTGGCAATCAATAAAACAGTCGATCGGAATATATTAATTCAGGATTCCGATGATAACTTTGGGGAATACCACAGCGGAGAAACAGATTTAATAAAAATTATGAAGGATGGCAGATCCAAGTAGACTCACTGAGTTTTCTAAACAAGTCGTGATCTATGTTGGCGGTTTTGTGGTCCAAAAACTTGAAAAAGATTTAAAATGCCAAGAATGTTTGTCTGCCTTAATTTCAGAAGAAAAGTACACGAGCTTACAATTAAAAAAAGATAAGGGGGGCTTGCACTATCCCAGCAAAGATGTTGTAACAATTTGCGAAATATGTGAAAAAATATTCCGTCAAAACAAAAGCTTTAGCGAGAATAACATTTTTCACAATATTTTGCAAAAATGTCTGAAGGTTTGCTTCTCCGTCAGATTATTTTGTCAAATTGCCCAACATTTCCAAAATCAATCTTTCCCGGATTGCCATTTTCCACTTCTAATTAAAGCAATCTGCATGAAATACTTGAAAGTTAGAATGCATTTCGCAACAAACAAAATGTGTGAAGAGGATGTCAAGGTCCGAAATTTTTGTACCAAATTATTTTTATTTAAGGGTCAGTAACTATGTATTTTGAACAAACGTTTTTTCTTTCAACTGTCTTATTTTATTTTTACCCAATTGCGTCAAAGCATAAAAGGCATTTTTTTTTACATATAAAAACAAGAAACAACAACATAAAAAACAAGATCTGTATGATCTTGTTTTTTATGATCATGGGTAAAAGGTCGACTACCCATAAATATGGGTAAAATTATTCATTTGGCAACCTCCATTTAGACTATAGCCATCTCATGTCGGTGCACGCTGATAGCGAATCTATAGTTCATTCTCTATCTACGTAATGACGCCATTATATTAGTAGATTACAAAACTTGTCAAAATCAACAATTATGAAATCAATGACAGACCATTCTGACACTATTGTAATAGCAGACTTGAGGCCCTGGCTTTTGGGCTGGCAGACATGTGCATGCACGTGTTCATGCAGCCAATTAATACAATAATAGATATTGTATTTTTTAATTATTGGGGTTACTAACATATGCTAAGTTCGTACTACACTACTCGTATATGGATACTTTTGTCTAAAGTCAAATTTTTGAATTTGAATAATATTTAGAGATTCATGTCACCTAGGGTTGGTGAAAACGGGCATTATTTCATTGTAACTCCGTACTACAGTCCAGCCGTTGAGAGAATGCGTTCCTGACACCTGTCAGTTGCGATCGACATTTGATTGTCATTTTGACATTTCAGTCATATTATGTTATGTCATTCTAATCTAGCAAATAAAAAACATCAGAGAATAGTTGTAATAAGGATCAAATTCGCAAAACACATATTCGTTAGTATAAAACTGGAGCTCGTGGCTAAGTAATAACTGCCGCACGGGTCGATCCATCAGGTTAAGCTACGCTTGCCGGGGTTGGTTTGTGGTGGGACCATCTTTACATACCGAGACTCCTCCGTGCCTCGGAAAGCACGTTAAGCCGTTGGTCCCGGCTGTCATTCGTGGATCTTTGACAGTTGTTACGGGTCGTCAGAAGCCCGAAAGTCTGACAACCAGTCTTACCAAGGGGTATCGTATTACCCAGTAACTAGATTGTGGAGGTCAGATAGGCAGTCGCTCCATGTAAAATACTGGTATTCAGCTGCATCCAGTTAGACTGGAAGCCGACCCCAACATAGTTGGGAAAACGCTAGGCAGATTGATTGTCAGATGTCAAGAACGCATTCTCTCGACGGCCGGATGTAAGGGCCTATACACACGATACGTTGCGGCGCCGCACCGCAAAGATTTCTTTCCCTTTTTCGGCCACACAAACAACTGAGCGGTGGTGCTCGGGCGTCGCAACTCGTACACCGTTCTCCGCCTCGTCTCGCGGGTTGCAAGACTTGCAAGTATGTGTGGTTGCGACGCTGGAACAAGTCTTGTGGCAATAAAATTGTATGTAGTAAGCCCGCAGCGACACTGTTCGAGCACCGCGCCGCCGCCGCAACTCATCGCGTGCTTAGGCTCTAAGCTAGGCCAGCTCAAGGTCAGTATTACATTACCAATGACGTGTGCTCGACTATGTGTCATGATTTTAGACACAGATTTTTAGTTAGTAGTGATGACGGTACCCACCAGAACTACATGATTTTATGTTAGAAAGCATAGACAGACTCTGGGGAGTAAATAAGTGTTAGACAAATGAACGTAGAGTTTAATTTTACGATTGATAAATTAATGACCTTCACAGCGGCTCACGGGTAAGCTACGCATATGTACAGACGCCAGCAGGTCAACCTACCCGAAACTGTCAGATTTTCCGAATCAACCTTGAACCTAATGCTTTAGCAATAAAGTCGAAAATCTATTAAAGAAATCTGACAGATTGTAGTAGCTTGATGTGCTGGCGTCTGTATCTAATTAACTTCGCTTTGTATGACAATATATAGGGTGACTGGTAATTAATAATGACCGATACTTAAACACACGATTGCACTCATGATAACAAACAACTTTGACTACGGGAGCAAACCTGAATTCGCGAAAAAAAATCGGCTGATCCCTACATTTTGACGAGTTATGAATAGGTATGTGAACATAAATGTAGGTTACAGCAGATTTTTTTTCACGATTTCAGGTTTGGTCCCATAGTAAAAGTTGTTCATAATGATGAGTATAATGACCCCTTAAGAGGTTGTGCGTTTTTAAGTTACACTTTGTTTAATAATCGAATAATCAACTTTCGTTTTTTTTTATTGTAGGTAGTATAGTAAGTATTAAGAGGATTGTGAAGCGCCGATAAGCGGCGCGATTTTTAGAGGCAATTGCCTACATTTCATACAATTATTTACATAAATATTGTTTCGGGCGATAACGTTTTTACTCCCCTAAACCTTTACGAAATGAGACAATTTTAATCTCATTACATTCAGTACACTTTAATCTAGGTCTGTACGTTTTTCGTTTTTAGTATTTCAATTTAATTTAATTAAAAAAAATAAAAATGCTCGAGGATGTTTTTATGTCAAAAATATAGATATTTAGATGCTAATAACTTATATTGTATACAATATTTCTTTAAAATAAAAACGTACGGACCTAGTTTTTCATTATACCTACAACATTTCCAAAAAAATATGAAAATTAGACTATGTTTACGGGGAGAAAAACGTTATCTCTTTTTGTATGAAAATTTACAGCTTCACAATCCTCTTAAAAATAGCATCTATCATGAATCAATCACCATAAATAAAATTACAAAATGTCCGTGCGTGTTTAAGAGGATTGTGAATCTGTAAATTTTCATACAAAAATCCATACGTTTTTCCCCGTAAACATACGTCTTCATTTTCGTAATTTTTGGGAATGTTGTAGGTATAATGAAAAGCTAGGTTAGTAAGTTATTATTATAAAGAAATATTGCATACGATATAAGTTATTAGCATCTAAATATCTATATTTTTGTCTTAAAAAAGAAAAACATACAGACCTAGATTAAGGTGTACTGAATCTAATGTGACCAAAATTGTCTCATTTCGTAAAGGGGTGTGAAAACGTTATCGCCCGAAACAATATTTCGAAAAGGATATTATGTAGGTAATTGCCTCCAAGACTCGCGCTGCATAACGGCACTTCACAATCCTCTTAAATCTCATGTCAACTCATACGATTGGTTTGTTATTAAAGACTCCCTCAGAATAAGTTTCCACCAGAGTCTCGTCGCGTCTGTCTGCGGGGGCTTTTATATATTAACCTAATCAACCATAGCCGGTCTATTCTCTAGGTAGGTACCTAAGAATCTCACCGTGAAAACTTGGTGAACTTGGAGCTGTCATTCCTCGTGATACCACAGATTAATACAGATGAGACACTCGGCAAAATCATTGAAATAAAAAGCGACTCTTGCTACGGCACAATAAAGTGCAATTCAGGTCGCACAACGCTTCTTACCTACAGTTATATTCACCTACAAGTTGCCTCTCTTTCTAACGCGTAACTCTTATACCTTCAGACCGCGGCAGTCCTACTGAATTGGCCCAGTAAGATAGGCCCGCCGCGTACTTGTAGCTTCATACCGAAACTGCGGAGTGTCCCATCTGTATTAATCTGTGTTGGTACTAGGGTTTGACACTATTGATGGCTCACTTCACTAAAGTGTTCACAATAAGATACAAAGACAGGTCAGGATAGCACTGCAGCTTCCATGAGATTTGACAGCAGATGAGCCGACTTACAGAGATTCCCGTCACCCAGAATATTCCAGTATCCAGCTAGACTGACCTGTAAATCTGCTAGCAAGTTCTGCCACTGGCTGATCTTGTCGTAATGTCTTCTTAGCAATTCTTCTTTTCTCTGTAGTTCACATTTTAGCTCATTGTTGTCTTCTTTTACTAGTAATTCTGGCCTCATCGCTGATAGAAGGAACCTAGATGAGCGAGAAAATAGAATGAAAAACAATACCCGCCTTAAGAGTTCCACCGCAGTCGAGTAAAAAGGAAAGATTCACAAACCGCACTTTGCTAAATATGCGTCGCAGACTTAGTAGTCAAGGAACGCTTGCTAACATTCGCTTAGCTCGGGTATTTTTTCCGCGGCGATTTTTTTTTTTTCGCACACTGGATTTTCAACGCTCTGCTTAGAGCCGAGAGTTGAAAGTCCAACGCGCTGTATGCACACTGTTGGATTCTCAACGCTCGGCTCAACACCGAGACTTGAAAATCCAGTGCGCGTTAAAATCCTGCCGCGATATTTTTACGTTCGTGTGTACGTGGGCTTATACGAATGTGAACATTTTACGCGTTTAAATAAAATTCGTATCGTACGTATGGAACTAATGGAACTCATAGCCCACGTTCGCACGGATGTAAAAAAACACGCTTAGACGCATAGCATGACCACAATTGAAACGGGTTTTATTGACGGAAGAATAGACAAAATGACAGATTGTAGAAATATTTCTACGCATTCTACGAGTCTAAACATGGCATTGAGTCATTTTGTCTATTCTTCCGTCGACAAAACCCGTTTCTATGGTAGTCATGCTACGCGTGCTGATATTAACAATACGTATTGTTTCCACAATTGCTACAAACCTCTTCTGTAAGAAGAAAGCCTCCATCTGTCTGGCCAGGTCGATGAATCGTTCCACCTCCACCTTCACTTCTTCCTTCTCGACGCACGGAGACGCTTCTTGCTTCGTTAGCACGTTCAGACATGCCTGTAAAGGTTTTGGATGATGATTTGACCAACAACACTGATCACAGCCCCAGGTATAACTAATGCCTGGCTATACGATGGCAGTTACTGGACCCATTGTCTCGGAATTTCGGGGGTAAATAATAGATGATATAACAACAAAATCTCTAATATTAACAACATATAACAACGGAACCTTTAATTTTATTTAATATAGCGATTAGTTAATATAATGAACGATTGATATAATTTTAAAATAACTATTTTTTATAAGCATAACATACCTACATTAAATATAAAATCGTTTGACATACCACTCAAAAGATATAAAACTTATTTGTGTAACCTAAGTAAATATTAAACATAACTAGTAAATGATCACCACCTGCGCTAAGATAGGTCGACGAAGCCCCGCTTGGCGGGGCTCCTATTTCTGGGTGGTTTAAAAAAATAACCACGAAGGCTAAGGCGGGAGCTCAGCTCCGCTTCGCTCCCGCCTTAGCCTTCTAACCTAAACTATCCGAGTCGGGGTACTCTGAGTCGGGGTGTTAACCTTAATGACGTTTTTTTTATATATATATACAGTATGTTAACCAACAGAGGGCGTTCCCGTTAACCCGCAATAGTATAGCATCCATACATGCTAAAAAAAATATTACCATTCGAAAACAAAATGGTTTTTATTTTTTTTAATATTAAAATATTCACTAAAAATGTTAAATTGATACGTAAAAGAAACACTCTGTACACGCGTACTTGAAGGACGGAAACATCGCAATTTAGTTTTTATTTTTAGTGAATATTTTTATATTTTTTTGAATATTTTTAGCATTTTTAGTGAATATTTTAATATAAAAAAAAAATAAAAACCATTTTGTTTTCGAATGGTAATATTTTTTTTAGCATGTATGGATGCTATACTATTGCGGGTTAACGGGAACGCCCTCTGTTGGTTAACATACTGTATATTAAACGTTAGACCTAATGATTTTCGATTACATAAACGTTATATCAAACAACGTTATACTAATTAAGTTTTAGAATAAATAAATGTTATATGTACAGATATTATATCAACAGTTGGTATATATCTCACGTTGATTATATCTTATGAACGATAATAAAATGAAATTAGACCAAATGAGTTTATACGTTATGAGACGCCCCCGAATTTCGGACCCACTCAATGGGTTCATGCAGACGAAATCGGCAGTACGTCAGGCGGAGGAAGCTACTGGGCCCGAAAATAGACGGGTAGGTTAGTCAATTGGACCGACTTGAGGGCCTGAAGTTGGCTCTGGACTGGCTTACTGTACTGACACATTACTGGGCTCGTATAAACTGCAGTCTTGCAAAATTCAGTCGCGACAAATTATTTGCGCAACTTTGTATTTTTTTTTTAAACAAAGTAATGAAATAAACGAACTATTATTATTGCACATAAATAAACTAAACGTAGTGTACGTCACCGTCAGATATATTGTAGCAGACAAGGTGACCAATACTTCTGAACAATTTAACCTTTTCGCCGCCGACGTACACAAAACGCAATGCCTCGCCGAGCGCCAAGCTATAAATGTATAACTAAATATACAGTAAACAGTAGTGATGGGGATATCGTCATATCGATGAATAAGATTTGTACGCGTAAAGTTAAGATTTAAAGTTGATTTTACGAATATAAATAAAAAGTGATTAAATATTTCCAGATTTGTTTTATTTCACAGTATCCTTAATAAGAAAAAACAGTATAATTTATGAGTATCAAAGAAACTAATACATAACTCAATTAGAACTATAAGGAATGGGGTACATCTCTATTTGTTTCATGATCTCATTCTTTAACTTCATATCAAGTTATTGGCACTGAGGGCACGTTGAATTCGATTCTGATCAGGGATGGGGTCTATGGTCTTTCTTTCTTCTATTTTTGTTTATTCCTGTGTTTTTTTAATATCTACAATATAACGTTCCGTTTCATCCATTTAGATGATTTTTATACGAATTGCAATTAGGTTTCCTTTATTTTCTTTGAAAAGAATTTCTAAAAAAGTTAAAATTACAGTGCTTTCATACACTGTATTTACCATAATAGTATATAGAGTACAAAAACAGTACCTAAATCTACTGTAATTACAGTGCATCTGGAGATACTGGGTTCACCGAACATTTTACATACTTATTGAATTCCTACTCTTTAAACATTATTATTATCATCCAGTTAGACATACCTCAGAATTATCTTCTGGTTCAATATTCTCCACAAAATACTCCGAGTCCGATTCCACACCTTGCAAAATTTTCAGAAGTTCGTCCGAATCAAGTTCTTCACTCATTTTTCTATTTGCAAGTGAAACAAACAAAGATGCGTGCGCGCGAATCCGATTTTGTGCTGCACTATGCCAAAGTGACCTTGACAGCCGCACGCCTATGACGTCACTGACCAACTTCTATAGTAGTTCGTGGCACTCGGTGGCGCACAGGGGCATAGACGACCAATTGTTTTGTAGAGATGGGAAAATAACTATCGACAAGAATTAGTAACAACTTTATAATTACGTATCGGCATCTACCTGAAGGTCGAAATTCATCTACTATCCTTTGTAATGAAGTAGATAACTAAGTTCATATTTTATTGACCTCAAAATGTTTTCGATATTCGTAACTTTCTGTATTTATAAATATTTCAATGGTGAAATCAACCTTTCACGGCACATCACTGGCCAACTTGATATGAAGTGATTGGCGTTCTGAGGAAAGTAACAAAATTCGGAGTTTCTGTTTTTGCCGATTTTAGGACAAACTAGGGCTTATTTTGTGTAGAAAAATAAAAAACAGGGTAGTAGACAGTGCTATCTTAAATAATAAAATGAAACAAAGCTTTTAATCACAGTAAATTTATTTTAATAAGATAGTTAAAATGAACAACTTCTATAGAAGTTGTGGCGCTGGTGGCACGAAAATCCCGAACTTCTATAGAAGTGCTTGGCGGTGAAAAGGTTAAAATGTCAATAAGTTCCATACACTTCAAGTTACCATTAATATCTGAACATTCATTACTTCATTAATATCCGAGCAGATGCTTGTCAATAATTTCTATACACAAAACTAACCAAAAATATCTGAACGCTTGCAACGTAATCAGTGAAGCATGCTCAAAACTACAGCTCGCTCTGTGAACTAGATCTAGTTTTAAGAAGTGTCTCAAAAAACCGGCCAAGTGCGTGTCGGACCACGCACAATGAAGGGTTCCGTAGTTGGGATGAATTTATACCAAGAACAAACTTAACAATGTAGTTGAAAAACATGTTCTCCCATACATTCCAACTGCAGATGTAAATTTGTACGCAACATATTGAGCGATTTACCATGTAGCAAGACCATAGACTTCTTATAGGTTTTCCTGTAATCTATAGGTATAGAAGTATTTTCTGTTTTTTTTTTTTTTTTAATTTTAATTTCAGTCGTTTCGGATATAAAAGGGGAACTGGTCAATTTTTGGCTATTTTCTTAAATAACTTTAGAACATTTTTTTTTTTAATTATATATGTGAGACCCTCACAGTAAGCCCTTTCATTTGATATATCGCACACTACAGTTTGCAAAACTTTTTTTTTCTTATTTGCCCCCATATTCTAAATTCATTCTTTACACGTCCGTGTTTGGGTCACAGAAATACATATGTGTACCAAATTTCAACTTAATCGGTCCATTAGATTCGGAGCAAATTGGCTGTGACAGACGGACAGACAGACACATGAGAGATCCTATAAGGCTTCCGTTTTTTTCATTTTAAGGTACGGAATCCTAAAAATTAATAATAATTACTTATTTATCCATGTGCAAGAATATTTCCGTTATTCTTGCGGTTCCGGAGATATATCGCCGTTGTCAAACCAAAATCTGCCATGTGCAAACATTATGCTTTTAAAATATTGAAAAAACAGTTCTGTAAAATTTTATATGGTTTAAAAAAAAAAAAAAACTATATCAAAAGAAACCCATAGATATTACAGTCGATCATAGGCACTTAGCAGTTTTCTTTTTTATACTGTCTATAGGGCAGTGAACTATAAAAGCCTAGATCTCAAAAAAGTGCACATAGCAGATTTTGGTTACAACGACGATATTCATTTTTTTTTTTGCAAAAAAAATATAAGTTGCCAATTTGCCTTCCAGACTGTATACTATAATATATACAGGATGCTCGGAAATTAGATCAATTTCTTGAAAGGGATTTTTAATTTTTTTTCTATTTTTTTTTTCAAGTAAAACACGTCTATATTTCAAAAAATTATAAAATAAGGAAGTTTTCTTTCCACTCAAGACCGTTTATTTCTGAAGTTATAGGAATTTGGGCAAATATTTTTTTAATATAAATTATCACCCATCTATCATCAGTCAGAAAAATAAGAAATACTTACGTGTCGAGAAAGTACTTAGTTATTATTAAATTATTCGTTTTTGGTGAGCAGTCTGAAAATTTTAACAATAGTCTAAAAACCATTCGTTTTCGACCCCTAGTTGGCGGGCTTAATTTGTTGGAAATTACCTCTGATATAACCCCTTTCAAGGAATTGGTCGAATCTCCCGAGTATCCTGTATAAGCATGGTGTTGTCTATTAAAAGCCAGATCAAGCAAAAACCGACACTTTAACCTTTTCACCGCCAAGCACTTCTATAGTTCTATAGAAGTTCGGGATTTTCGTGCCACCAGCGCCACAACTTCTATAGAAGTTGTCCATTTTAATTATCTTATTAAAATAAATTTACTGTGATTAAAAGCTTTGTTTCATTTTATTATTTAAGATAGCACTGTCTACTACCCTGTTTTTTATTTTTCTACACAAAATAAGCCCTAGTTTGTCCTAAAATCGGCAAAAACAGAAACTCCGAATTTTGTTACTTTCCTCAGAACGCCAATCACTTCATATCAAGTTGGCCAGTGATGTGCCGTGAAAGGTTGATTTCACCATTGAAATATTTATAAATACAGAAAGTTACGAATATCGAAAACATTTTGAGGTCAATAAAATATGAACTTAGTTATCTACTTCATTACAAAGGATAGTATATGAATTTCGACCTTCAGGTAGATGCCGATACGTAATTATAAAGTTGTTACTAATTCTTGTCGATAGTTATTTTCCCATCTCTACAAAACAATTGGTCGTCTATGCCCCTGTGCGCCACCGAGTGCCACGAACTACTATAGAAGTTGGTCAGTGACGTCATAGGCGTGCGGCTGTCAAGGTCACTTTGGCATAGTGCAGCACAAAATCGGATTCGCGCGCACGCATCTTTCTTTCTTTCACTTGCAAATAGAAAAATGAGTGAAGAACTTGATTCGGACGAACTTCTGAAAGTTTTGCAAGGTGTGGAATCGGACTCGGAGTATTTTGTGGAGAATATTGAAATTTTTTTTTTTTTTTTTTTTATTTGCTCGAACATGTGTATACATACAGAATTAAAATAATACATGCATGCAAGATCTTAAAATGAAAGTGGCTTACGACATGTCTGCCATTTCTCATGGCGTGCAAATTTCTAGGTACAGTTATTATTATTGACTCAATGATTTTTAACTTTTACACTTATACATTTGATATCAGTCACGGTTAAACAAATTTCTTATATTCAGTCATTCACATTATCCAATTATATTATTAAAATTACAGATTACAATTATCAAATTAATAAACAATTACAGGCATTCATTTATTTATAATATAGGCATATTTAAGTACTCTACTACTACATGACCATAATTACTACAACGTTAGTTATATTTATTTATTTATAATAATCACCATGAGTCGTTTAAAAATTCGGCAATACTATAATATGCTTTTTGTGCCAAAAACAATTTCATTGTTTGTTTAAATTTAAGTATAGTTTGCTCTTTCCAACTTTTTGGCAATTTGTTGTATATAATTGGTGCCATGCATAAAACACTTTTGCGCATAAGTGCAGTTTTTGATGTATGCAGACATAGTATGCTATCATCACGTCTATTTCTTGGAAATTTGTCTGCCATACGAGGAAACAAGTGTGGATTTGTTTTTACGAACATTGCTATTTCTAATATATAAAGTGAAGGTAATGTTAATATATGATATTTAGTGAAATAATTTTTACAGCTATCGGTAGTTTTGAGATTAAACATAGACCTTACGCAGCACTTTTGTCTTTTAAAGATGATATCCCTATCGGTTGAGTTCCCCCAGAAGATAACACCATATCTAATGACAGATTCAACTAAACCATAGTAGGCCGTTAATAGCGCTTCTGTATTTAGAGTACGTGATAATTTACATAACGCATATGCACCACAACTTAATCTTTTGGCTAGAGCCTCAATATGTGCTTTCCAATTTAAGTTTCTGTCGATTGTTACGCCTAAAAATTTTGTACTATTAGCTGTCTGTATTTTATTATTATTATATTCGATGTCAAGAGTAGAGAATAATGTTGATCGTTGGCTAAAGTGCATAATCAAAGTTTTATTTATATTAATTTTTAAATTATTATTATTCAGCCACGTTACCGCTTCAACTAATGTATTTTTTATGTCCGTTTCATATGTACCAGAACTTGAACCAGAAGTTGAACCAGAAGATAATTCTGATTCAATATTCAACATTCAAAATTCTGCCACTTAGATACCTACGGTAAAAAACGTTGACTGAAGTTATTAAAAAAAACACAGGAATAAACAAAAATAGAAGAAAGAAAGACCATAGACCCCATCCCTGATCAGAATCGAATTCAACGTGCCCTCAGTGCCAATAACTTGATATGAAGTTAAAGAATCGAGATCATGAAACAAATAGAGCTGTACCCCATTCCTTATAGTTCTAATTGAGTTATGTATTAGTTTGTTTGATACTCATAAATTATACTGTTTTTTCTTATTAAGGATACTGTGAAATAAAACAAATCTGGAAATATTTAATCAGTTTTTATTTATATTCGTAAAATCAAGTTTAAATCTTAACTTTACGCGTACAAATCTTATTCATCGATATGACGATATCCCCATCACTACTGTTTACTGTATATTTAGTTATACATTTATAGCTTGGCGCTCGGCGAGGCATTGCGTTTTGTGTACGTTGGCGGCGAAAAGGTTAAAACTGAAATCCCCGTCTTCTTTCACTCACTTTTCAATTGAGCCCTTTTTCGATCCACAGTGCGGCAGTGTGAACGGTAGAATGCTAATACAGGGTGTTCGGTGCATGGATCGACACAATTTTTTGGGAGATTGGGGGTCATTTGCTAGGTTTCACCAAAAGACCCCATGTCCTAAGTGTGACAGTAATTGATTGTCTTTATTTTCTTTGAATTACCCGAAATCTCGCCTTATAGAACAAAACTACTTGTATTATAGTCTGCAATGTATTTATATTTTAAATTATTATATTATTTTAATTTATTGTGAATGTGAAGACTATGTTGCTTTTTTGTTTGTTTTATTTTTCTCTCAGTTATTTTTAATCATGGTCTGGCAGTTTGAGTAATTAATGCGGCCTATCACAATGTCCTTTCTTTGGTATTGTTCATCGAATCGTTGAGCTCCTTAAGTTCTAAGTTTTGCTGCGCGATTACTGACAAATGCGTGCACTGACTGGACAGGTCCTCTCAATCTGTGTGGTTCTTTCCTCAAAAGACCATTTCAGACACCAATCTACATGGTCTTCACATGAAGTGACCAAGATTATGTCTGGACTTTATAAGAGACTGTGACCTCCGAGTTTGTTTCGGCCTTTCTTCTCAGAATAGTCAGATAGGAAACGCCGACCTTATCTAGTTTAAAAAAAAAAAAACATGATTGACTTGTAAAAGTGTTTGTACAAACCTACTTACAGAAATAAAAATCATTTATCAAATTAATTATTATATGATCTAAAAATGATTTGTAGAAAGTACATACCTATGTGCTTCCAAAATCTTAAAAATGTTTAAATTCATTTTTTCAATTCATTATGTAGTCAAAACACTAGTTAAAGTCGGTTAGGGAGTGTTTTAAGAAAATACTTATTACGGTAATTATATTTTTATTTATTTATTTAGAATAAGAATATATTGCAGACTATAATAAAAGTTGATTGTTATATTACAACCATAAACAAAAAATATAACCATTCAAAGGCAAGATTTTAGGTAATTCGAAGAAACGAAACTAAAAAAACCATATCTCAATCACACTTAGAAACAGGTCTTTGTCCCCAAAATATGTATCGGTCCATGCGCCGAACATAGTATACGTTTTCTCATTTTATTGATATGGAATTATAATTTCCATATTATAGGTAAGTAGATAAGATACTATTTATAAATGTCATGTATTTAGGAAAAAGTGTATCTTCTTTTTAGCGTTTAGGAGTGAATTTAGTTGTAAAAGTCGGCCCAATTTGTTAACCTGCCAAATAAAGCTGACTATATCTGTGTTTTCATAATTTTCCTAAAATGTGTGAAGATAAACTTATTAGTTAAGCTTTTAAAATATCAAGGAAACTTATTAGAACCAACAGCATTTTCAGAATTGATTGCTAAAGCAATAAATATACCTATTAGTCGGTTTTTTCTTCGTCTTTTAAACTATGAGAAAATGGACTTGGCAGGTTAACAAATTAGGCCGACGATTTAGCTTAGTGTTTCATCAATGCAAATATTTCTAATTCTAATAGTTTTCTCATTTTTCGTTAAATGTAGGAACCAAGGACCTTGTGTTCGCTCGCAACAGAGGCGACTCGAGGCGTAGACGTCGTTTGATTTAGGTTCAAAAATAAAATCCAGAATACTCATCATTATTTTAATTGAAAGAATTTCATTTTTAAAACAGTATTTTAATTAATTATACGCTATCAAATAAATCTACAGTGAACAGCTAACTCGTCATTACTTGTTTAAATGTCTAATCTTATGATGTTTCGCTCTGTAACACATCTGTAGGTACTAAGTTTCATATTGCAAAGTTTACCTACATTACTATAATAAATATCTATACATTTTTCGGCTTCAATAGAAGTTATTTCTGTTTATTCTTTTACTTTACTTAGATCAATAAGCGTACGTAGAATTAAGTACCTATCCGTAGATAAGCATTTCGTGTCAAAAACTTACATTATACAGCAATGATATTATAAGTAAAAAGACGTAGATAGGTTATACACGCTCCGCAAGAGGCTCGTCAAAATGTGGCTAATTAGCCACATTTTCGTAGTCTTGTCTCTTTTTCGCTCCCGATAATTACGTACTTCCACGTGCCATCTAATTGTTCGACATTGTGTCGTTTTTGAACATCGAATGTTGGGTAGGTAACCTATCTAAGTCTTTTTACTTATAACATCATTGTTATACAGGGTTAAATTAAATTAGTTGCTAGCTAATTTAATTTGCCAATGGTGCCGATTCTGTTGTTAGCCTATTGCAAACTCCTCTCTAATAAAACAAGAAAGAGACGCACGTTTATTACAGCTGTCAAATTTTATTAAACTAATATTTCCATACAAATTTAAGACGACACGTAAAAACACGTCGACTAAAACACGGTGAAGCGCAAGGCGTAAACTAGTTTGAAATCTCTTAGTTCATATAGCCGTCCCTTTCTTGCACTGCCTGTTAGTAAAAGATAGCGATTCTCTAATTTTAGGTTAGTTATTGAACAAGAGAATCGGCACCATTGCACATGAATAGTACCCTCCTAAACATCTTCTCACAGTGAGAGAAACATCAAAAAATTGTGGATTCCCATCAAGTAATCACGAGTCCAAATATGCTTTAATATCTATGACTATCATTTATACAATATATCTCACGTTTTCTGATACACTGGTGTTTTGTAAGCTCATGTTTTGCAGTTAGCAAGGAATTTTCCCGCAATAATTGTAACATAGCGGCGGAGGGTAAAACGCAATTGAAATGTCAACAGAACTCAACCTCTGCCTAGCCTTATCCCAACTATGTTAGGGTCGGCTTCCAGTCTAACCAGATGCAGCTGAATACCAGTATTTTACATGGAGCGACTGCCTATCTGACCCAGTTACTGAATAATTAGTAAGACTGGTTGTCAGACTTTCGGGCTTCTGACTACCCGTAACGACTGTCAAAGATCAACAGAACCAAACCTGACAAATTGATCAAAGATGTTTGTTAAAAACTGAGCTGATCATCGAAATAACCACCCGGGATAAGAGTGTAGGTGAATGTAATAATTATAAATATTAATTTGTTATAGTAAGTTTTAGGTCTTCCCAAATTTCAGATGTCCGATATATCCTGCCAACACGGTATTCTCACTCAAAACCCGATTTTTATTAAGTATCATTTAGTTTATACCCATCGCACTGTTTCTTAAGAGGATTGTGAAGCTGTTCATACAAAAAGCGATAACGTTTTTCTCCCCGTAAACATAGTCTAATTTTCATTTTTTGGAAATGTTGTAGGTATAATGAAAAACTAGGTCCGTATGGTTTTATTATAAAAAAAAAAAAAACGTTGCATACGATATAAGTTATTAGCATTTAAATTCCTCGAGCGTTTTTGTTATTATTTTTTTATTTTTAAGTGCCGATAAGCGGCGCGATTTTTGGAGGCAATTACCTACATTTCATACAATTATTTACATAAATATTGTTTCGGGCGATAACGTTTTTACTCCCCTAAACATTTATAAAATGAGACAATTTTGGTCTCATTACATTCAGTACACTTTAATCTAGGTCTGTACGTTTTTCGTTTTTAGTAATTCAATTTAATTTAATTTAAAAAAATAAAAATGCTCGAGGATGTTTTTATGTCAAAAATATAGATATTTAGATGCAAATAACTTAATACTAGTATGCAATATTTCTTTATAATAAAGACGTATGGACCTAGTTTTTCATTATACCTATAACATTTCCAAAAATTATGAAAATTAGACTATGTTTACGGGGAGAAAAACGTTATCTCTTTTTGTATGAAAATTTACAGCTTCACAATCCTCTTAATTAATTCGCTAAATATCTACAATACCTTGAGTTCACAAAATCTCCTGTGTGTGCACAGATTATAATTATTTTAAAATTAACGGCTTCACGTTTCTAGCGCAAATCTAATACTATTGAAAACAGCCAATCAGGATTTAGTAATTATTCCTATGAATCAGTGGGATAAAATATTGCATACGAAGACCTTCTACTTTGCGAAGTAAATCGTCAGAATCTCAGATTAGGTCATTATTGTAATAACTAAATCAAACAAGATTTGCGCTAGACAAAAATAATAAATTCAATATTTCTGGGACAAACCACACTGACAAAAATTTACTTCTTTTTAAGCATAATAATTCAGGTAACGTCCAAACTTCTGGACTTTTCTTCGTAGTACTTCCGATTTTGAAAACAGTAATAGATTTAAAATCAAAATATTTATTTAAGCCATTTATTTTACTTTAAGAGTCCATAAAGTATTTCATTTTTACAAGCTTTTATTTAGATTCACCAGTCCCAATGTCTAGGTATCTGTTCGTAATGGAATTTTGCAAGTTAAAGGGGTTTGAACCTTTTAGGCCTCGTCTCGGTTCGCCATTTTGATTATTTTTCAAAATGGCTTCGCACGATAATACCTATATATATATATATATATATGGATAGGGGGCATAAAGATAAACAAAAAATGTCTGTGATATAATGTCCTAAACTGTCACATTACCGAAATAATTAAAGTTAAAAATGGCCATGATGAGCGCAAATATTATCGTTTCATTCATATCTCGGTAACGGGTAATGTGACAGTTGGGACATTATATAATAGACATTGTTTGTCTATATGTCCCCTATCTACATAAACAGGTATTATCGTGCGACGCCATTTTGAAAAATAATCAAAATGGCGAACCGGGGCGAGGCCTAAAAGATTCAAACCCCTTTGACCCACTTCCCGGTTTTCGATTAAGCTAAAATTTTACATGCTTCCGATTTACGGATGACAATGCAATATTATTATGACATAGGGCTGATCTGATGATGGAGCCGGAAGGTAGCTATGTAAACTCAAGAGGGAACGGTCCGAGAGGTGCATCGAGTTATGGGCTCCCACTTTGCGTGCTTATAGTAAGTATATTCTCATGCTGGTGGGGGAACAAAATAAGTTTATAAGATATTTATATAAGCGTTATTACGGAGTCGTATCTCTTTTACCCATTAATGTATCCAACCTTATTTGTTTTAGGTATGGTAGGATACAATGAGCTAAGGGTTAGGAGGGATCTTGCACTCGCCTCTTATATTTTTAAGTTACTAAGAGGGAAGGTGCTAATGCAGTTATTTTGGAGAAGGTGAGTCTGTGCGTTCCGGACAGATACGTGGCGACGACGGCAGCCGCCAGTCACCCTCATAGCGAGAGAGGGAGACGAACTTATTTTGTTGTTCTCCGAGTGAAATCGCAAGGAATGCATTATTTATAATTAGTTATAAGTAATACGGGTTGGTATCCGCAACACGTCAAAGCGCGTATTTTGCGTAATAATTTGTTATAGATGTTAGTTTTTATTAAGTTAGGATAAGTGCATTTACCGCATTGGATTATTCTGTACGGGTAAATCTAAGTAGATAAATAAATACATAAAATGTTGTGGGGAAATCGCCAGTCAAAGATGGGAGGACGCTTATAAAGGGGCGTAAAATTTATTTTTTTAATTTCTTGCAATTGTTTCATGGCAAGTTATAAATTTTAACGAAATTAAAAAAAAAACGGCTTCGACGGGACTCGAACCAGAGCCGTCTGGACGGAAGTCTGATTCTCATGCCGCTAGGCTACTAGTCTCATCGCGTTGACGCATAAACTTTTCGGTACATAAGCGTCCTCCAATCTTTGACTGGCAATTTCTCGAACACGAAGCAGAGTTGGCACCTACAATTTTGGGGTTTGGTTCCTACCCACACTACACGCGAAGTGGGAGCCCCATAACTCGATGCCCCTCTCGGACCGTCCTCTCGTCAGTAATAAAACGTTTGATTCGTCTTGACAAGGACTGTGGTCCTAGATTATATCCAGATTAATAAAAGCTCTATTTAAAATTAAAATTAAAAAAAAATACAATTATTTCGTACCTGTATGTTGTATAAATAAGGAGTTTAGCTTTGCGCAATTTATAAAAACAAAAAAACCAATCAAATCGTAATTCTGAATGGATCAAGTGTTAAAAAAAAAACTTATTTATTTAATTACTCAAACTAAATTTTAAAAAACAGACATAGCGCTGCGAACAATTCAAGCATGCGCATAACTACATCTCGCTCTGTGCATACACGCTCACATATACACCAAACTACAATTAAACTACGCGTGATTACGTACGCACACAAATTTTCACGAAATCCGAAACATGCTGCCTCACGTCATTGTTGACAACGCTATGTCTTGATTTTTTATTTAGTCTCGAGGTTAATTACGTCTAATATAAAGCTGTAATGAGCAAGTTACATGTCAAATTATATTATTTAACAGATAAGGAGATAAATAAGGGGATATTATTAATTGCACATCAAATAAACCATGACGTATCAATTTATTTCCATCATTTATATACTTTTTTACATAAAAAAAATACTGACTGCACAGCAAATTAACCACAGCGTACATACATAATACTCAGACTCATAGCAAAATGACATGGTGACTAATATTAACTCCCGAGGTTAGGTTGGTTAGGTTACTTTAAACCCTTTACACATAAATAGGAGCTCCGTTCTAGGATGCAAGAGCGACCAAAGGGCACGAAGGGTAAGTTAAAATAATTTGTTTTCTCAAGAATGATAAAAGGTAAGGTAATAAGGTTTAACACATTCACTGCTGGATTATTTGGCGAACTTGCTCCAAGTGCTGCTTTATGATACACTAAACCCTGTGCGGCAAACACTCATGCGCGCCCAAAAAATACTTCGTGTGGTGCTATGAGCGCGCAGGCGCGATTGAAGAAACTCTACTCAGTACGGCTGGGCACATATGTGCGCCGTTACAAACTTATCCCAAGTGCGGCGAGACGCCTAGGTGTGTTTGAAAAATTTCCCATTTTTTATGAGTCATAAAACAATTACGCCAAGAACAATAGAGATGCACAAAAAACCCACAGGTGCGGCGCGCCGCATTCGGAAGGAAGTACATAAATTGTATGGACACGCATATGCACCGGTAGCACATGGTGAACGTTCGAAAATCGCACATGCGTGTCTGCCGCACAGAACGTGTTAATGTGCGCTAGTCATTATTAGCGCATTAATAAAAAAGCTTTATTGCGGTGCGCCACGAATATAAATTGTTTCTTATTTAGTTATATTTTGAGTTGAGTATTTTGCTGTGCAATCAGTAATTTTGATTGGAATTCGGATTATTTTTGGATACAAATTTTGATTTTGATTTGCGTTTAAATACTACCCATAAATAAGTGCCGACATCTTGAATTCAGGGAAAATTTCAACGATTTCGCACAACCTTTTTACACCCCCAGACTATTTCTATCTAGCCCAATCTATTGCTAATACTTTGCGTGGCGTTTTTCTGATACATATGGAAATATTTTTAGAAATAAAATTGAAAATCTTTACGCGTTTGACATATAACCCGCTTGACTATGCCTAGAGGCCTACAAACGTTCCAGTTTTACACCCAATTGCAGGAAACGATTCTAACTCAACTTCGCTCAGACCTAGGACTACGAATTTTTGCTGCAAAACTTTGAATATTAATCGTAATATCATCACCAGTGTTCTCAAAACGGTGTTGAAAAACATCACCGATGTCAGTAATATCCAAGACAGACTTCATACTATACATTATAGGGTGACTAGTAATTAGTGACCGATACTTGAAACACTTGGTTGTACTCATGATAACGGTTTATTCCCGGTCGTCCCCACCCCGTCGTCCACACTGGGGACGACTGGGAATAAAAGGTTTTAAGGTGCGTACAGATGGCACGGTGGTACGAAACTTTTTTGTCCCAGTCGTGCCCAGTGGGGACGACCGGGAATAAACCATGATAACTAACAACTTGGACGGACAGCTGATTTTTTTTCGCGAATTCAGGTTTGTTTCCATATTAAAAGTTGTTTGTTATCATGAGTACAATCATGTGTTTAAGTATCGGTCACCAATTTATCAGTCACCCTATACAGAGAGAGAAAAAAAAATCAGCCGTTCAGTACATTTATGTTAGCGTAATTCGTCAAAATGTACTGAACAGCTGATTTTTCTTTTGCGATTTCAGATTTGGTTCCATAGTAAAAGTTGTTCATAATGATGAGTACAATGACCCCTTAAGAGGTTGCTGATGTTTTCCCAATAACCTTGTATAAAATAGCGAATGAAAAACCGCGCGATTACTTTTCGCAGTTGTAAGGGAACCTAGGCCTAAGGTGTCGAGAAATTATCGCATATTGCTGGCATAATCAAGTGTAAATTGAACGTGTGTAAGTACGAAAACCTAAAAGTACTTTACAAACTTAAAAACTCATAGATGATCTTAAAATGAACCGCTTTAATCAGTCGTCGTAAATGGCTAATTATAGAATTTACAATATTACGGTGTTCTTCACTCAACAACGTGTTTTTTTTTCTTCATATACCATAACTCTAGGGTATTAATGAGAGCATCATTTTGAACAACTTTTACTATGGGACCCAAATTCAAATCGCGAAAAAACAATTGCAGTTCCCTACATTTTGCGAACATAAATGTATGGGACAACTGATTTTTTTTTCGCGATTTCAGGTATGGTCCCATAGTAAAAGTTGTTCAAAATGATGGTCGCATTAATACCCTAGAGTTATGGTATATAAAAAAAACATGTTGTATATTGAATTTTACTGTACGATAAATAAATTATTCTAATACAACATCGGGAGCTCTACTTATGATAATACATATTTACAAGGAATAATATCTTCCAGTTACTCGGCTAGAGATTTGAAAGTTATTAAAAAAAATCTTTTCAAAATTACGCATCATACTTAATCATCACCTGGCCTAGTTTTTTCCAAACTATGCTGGAGTCGGCTGATCGGCTCCTAATTTAACAGGATGCAGCTGATTACTACAATTTTACATGGAGCGACTGCCTATCTGATTTCCACAATCCAGTTACTGGGTAACACAATACCCCTTGGTAAGACTGGATGTCAGACTTTCGGGCTTCAGATTAAGGAGTTCTTCTTGACACATATTAAAGCATTATTCTAAATTATTTTGTTTATCAAAAGTAGAACTTACGACATGAAATAGTGTAGTCTCAACTATGCAGTGTTTCGAAATCTAATACATTATTGCTGCCTTTAAATATTTATTATTTAGTTATCTATCTATATTCTCCTATTATCTTGCAACTTAACACAGTAGATGAGAACCGAAAGTTCGACATTGTACTAATATTAATTAGGATTGATTGCAATAATTATGCTCAAATACAAACATACCCTCACGCCTTCTTCCCATAGGGATAGGTAGAAATTACAGAATGATGCAATATTGTTAACATTTAAATGTACGAACGGCGTACATACTCAAAAAACTTACAAGATTCAATATGAACACTTCATAAAATTGTCCGATGTTATAAAGCTTATAATAACATTTACGAAAACTAAAGAAATTACATTAAATAAATTGCTGGGATATCCAAATGCCTTAGCAGTGAATACTGTTATAAGTACTAGTAATAATTCTGTAGTGCAACTCGAAAAAAACTAGACTTCAAAACATTGCACGAATGAGACAAAATCGTGGACATTGCCTATGACCTAATTTAAAAAAAAAAATACTGCTCATTTCTGAGAACCATACTGCCATGGAGATTGATAAGGACTCCTATAGTAATTATTTGACATTTGAGGGTACATAGGAGGCATTGGAGCATTGTGCATTGGCGGTTGGTGGTAATACTCTGGCCTCCACTGACTTCTATCCATGGGGGTTTGGAGCCTTTCAGCCCCAGAAAAGGTTCTATAATCTAGAGGCGAGTTGAGGAATATAGAATCATTATACTGTCCAACAGGCATTGACCAGTCGTCCCGATGCTGTGGCATTGGTAGCGGTTCGAGACTTTCAACAACCACTTTATCACTCGGTGGAGACACTTTCGGCGTCGGTTTCCGAGGGGTCGGCGTGGGTTTCCGTGGCGTCGCAGGCAGCCTCTGCGCCTGAGGCGAGGGCACATTTTTGTGATTTGTCATGAACTTGTGAAATTCGCCTTCAAATGCACTAGGGTTCTTATTTATTGGTGGCATCACTCTCGGTACCCTTAAACTGGGGTCTAAAAGTATTGCAGAGTACGTTTTTGGTGGTCTTGGCGGGCTAGGTTTGTGCTCAATTTTCGGTGATAACATCGACGTTGATGTCGATGTTAACGGTGTTGATATAGGTATGTTGGAGAGAAGGTAAGTAGGCTTGGTTATCGTCGTGGGTCGGTAAGACTGGGGAGGCTTCGCCATTATAGGTTCTACAGGCGAACTGTACTCATATATAGTCTTCTTAGGTGTCCTAGGCTTTCGCGGCTTCTTCTCCTTAGCAGGAGCATCAGGGTTTTTAGGTTTAGGCTCCCTCTTTTTTCTTTCTTTTTTAGGTTTGTCAACTTTCTCGCCTTCCGCTTTTGCAGATTTTCGTTTTTTCGTTTCTTTTTTGGTGGCGGGAGGTACGACTCCAGTTGCGGGAGGTACGAGTGTAGTTGCGGGAGGTACGAGTGTAGTTGCGGGAGGTACGAGTGTAGTTGCGGGAGCCACGAGTGTAGTTGCGGCTGACGTTGGCTGGGCTTGAATTATTGTCGTGTGAGTAAGACTACCTGGTGTTGTGGTTAGAGGATCGTCGATAAATGGCGCTAGTTTGAAGATTGGTATCTCTTCCTCAAGATGAGGTGGAGACTCCCAATTAGAGACTAGAGCTGACATGGTTTTAAGTTCTTCTTCTGAAAGTTTCTTTGACTTGACTTTCTGGATTTTAAGTTCTTCTTCCGAAAGTTTATTTGCCTTGACTTTCTTATTTCTCTTCTGTACTGGTGCCTTTTTCTTCTCTCCTGCTTCCTTATCTTTCTCTATTCCTTTATATTCTTCTCCTTCTTTAGGATTGGTATTTTCTTCTTTGACTTCCTTCTTCACTTTTACTTCTTTCTTTATGCTGTCCTTACGCTTTTTTCGTGTTTTAGAGTTCTTCTTGTTCTTTGGTGCCCCATAGTCTGAATCTTTGTCAGAATCTATGTATCCTACATCTGGGAGCTGTGCTTCTGATGGGTCCATTTCATCTCCTTTCAGCCAAATATCTTCAAGCGCATCAAGCTGTGTCTCATCTGGTTGTAAAGGTAGATTTGGTCTTTTCATTGAAGTCATCATGTCTAGATCCCCTTCAGCCATTGTCATCTCATCATCATCCATGACGTCATGACCAAGAATGGAGACGGCAATAGCACCTTCAGATATGCTTTTACTAGCCATTGCTCGCTTTAAATGTAAAGGATGCCGCTTCTTCTTTTTAAGCCCTTCAACTTCTGCTTCTATAAAAATTTCTGGTAGCTCTGTATTGTTTTTATTGCATAGAATATCTTGGCCTGACGGATGAGGAGCAGGTACCATCTTTTCTGGTTGTTCCGGATGACAACCTATATCCTGTCCCTTCAACCATAGGTCATAGCGGTCAGGTTGGAACCGTTTCACAAAAGTATCCATTGATATCTTTACCATATCATTACTGCAGGTACATTGAGTAGCTCGCTTGCCATATTCAACCCATCGAGGAGCAGCAAAGTTTGTAGATTCTGCACAATTAAATCCATGATTGAAACCAGCATGATAACCATATGGGAACGTAATCATAATCTCACCAGACTCTTGTGTGATCTTATTTACAGGAACTGAATATTGTTTGAGGATTTGAGGGGAAATTAACGTCATCTTGTGTCTGAGGAATGCTTGGCAAGTTTTAGCTGAAGTCGGGAAGAAACCAGAAGCTATTCGTTCAAATCTTTTACCATGTTCCGGTGGGATTGAGTACCATGTTTTAGGGTCACCGAAATGGAGATAGTTGATAGAGTACAAGTCCATGTCTTCTGTGTGCCAAGCAAATGTTGTCTTCCACATACCGAAGTACAGGTAAGCAGTGTTAACTCCATCAATTTCAATGCCATAGTCAGAATTTACAAAGTCAAGGATTGTGCCAAGGCTGTTAATGTTCCATTCTTTTACATCAGGGTCTGTTATGCTTCCATTGACATCAGCTCCGTAAATAGGGGCTACGTAAGTAACATTTTTCCAGTATTTTCTTTCAAGATCGTCGAAACCCGTGTGTCGTGGAGTGCAGTATTTAGCAGAGTTAGCCATCACAGCGAACTGCTTGACGGTCATAGCTTTCTTTTGAATATTTATTTGTTGAAACAAACCTTGCTTGCCAGTCACTACCTGGCATATAGGCGAAGGAATCGTCACGTTAAGCTGCTCCAGGTCGTATCCAGACTTTCGAGGAACCCATTCTGGAGGAGGAATCACTTTCGCAAGGCCAGCCTTGTGAGCCCCCTTCGATTCCATGTATTGTATGTATTTGTTGAAATCCTTGAATTCCTCCCATGTAGGGCGGAATACCTGTATCGACATTCCGTTCGAAGACATACTAGCTTCCTCCCCAGCTACAGACATGGTCTTTTCAAGATCACAAACACCAAAAATCAATCAACAGTTTCATCACACTTCAGTCATTATTACAGCATCGTTCACAAATTGTACACGTTTTTATTGATGAATTACGCGACACAACATAATATTTTAGAGTTCTCACTCCACTAATTTAATTAATAAACGCGATAAACCTTTCGTAATTATGTGAAAACATTATCAGTAAAATGGCCGACTTGATCGAGATGCGCTTGCAACAAAAACCCTTCACGAAAGTCGCTGGTAAGTATAAGCTTCATAAGCAAATATGGGTCACGTACACCCGAAAGTTCTTGTACATTTCCTTAGGAGAGATTTTATTCACCATATGAAGCTTCTATTAACTAGCAACACCGGGCCACGATTAGTTTAGATTTGTTAAGTTGGTAGAACCACATCGTAGTTTGACATTTGTGAATAAACCTATTTGTAGAGGTTATGAATGAAATGAAATTTTCCTGAAATTACGAATTTGTAATGAGAAAATTGGACTCACCTGAAAAGATTCTTCAAATTCTTCCACTAGATTACCACTACCGTTTGATGGTGCCGCCATTTTTGCGTCACATTTAATTCGGCCAATTCGGTGCTGTTTGTTTATGTGCCTCTGTTCAGTGACAGAAGTGAAGCTTATTTTGTAGGTAGATGTATGATTCACTCACATCACTACCACATTCACATCTTTACTGCCTTCTCACTCGCACTTTGATGAGTGGAATTTTCCCATCTCTTTTTAGGGATCAATAAATAGGGCTGGTGCGGAAATTAGGCTGTTCTTTGCCGTGATGATGATCCTGGAAATGAAGTCAATCAAAAAGTAAAACTTTTCAGAAAGACGGATTTCGTCCAATGTAGTTATTATGTATCAAACGGACAAAAATGCCCTCAAAAACGAAATTACAACTTTAACTTTCTAAAACCAAATCAAAGTAAGCATTAACAATGTAATGGTCAAGAAAAGGACCTTGTATGCAAATAGTAAAACAAGGAAGGGACTGGAATAAGACTGTGTTCTGTGGGAGCAAAGAGTATTGTGGGAGTAAGAGACAGAGAAGGAGTCCTATTAGATCCTAATCCTAATATGGATGAATGAATAGGGCTACGCACGCAGAGCTACCAACTTAGAGAACTAAAATGATTCTGCAGCCGGCTGTCGTCGCCGCGTCGCGTCACGTCGGTCGTGCTCGAGCGCATGCCAATATTTACATCACGTGGTAATGTTTGTAAACTTTGAAGCATGGCCATGACATACCTATTATAACATTTCTATGAAAAAACTTCCCTAGGGGTTATGTACTTATGATTGCTATGATACGGCCTAGCATTTCATATTTACATGTCTTACGTATCGGTACAAATATGATGAAATTTTCTTGTTATGATTATTTTTACTGCTAATAATATCAGGACCTTAGGTAACTAAGTAAGTAGGTATGTTATCATTAGGTATGCATTCATGAATATCTAAATAACGGAGAAGTATGGTGAAAAATAGAGGAGTCCTATAACCAACAGTGGGTGATTAAGGGCTGAAATGATGATGATGATGACGCAAAATTACATGAATACCTACCTACCCAAAAACTAATAAAATATACTGGATGATTTTTACCGTCTTGAAAAAATAGGGTAGGTAGGTAATTGTATCTATTGAGGTGAACGGAGTAGAAGCCTATGGCATATCTAGTTTTTTTTTTTAATTTTTTCAATAGCTTCGACAGGAAGTTCTCTATCAATAAACACTATACATTTGAAGTAAACTAGAACAATAAAAACAGAAATTAAAAAAAACTTTATAGATCGTCAAAAATTATCGAAATTCAAATCATACGCACTACGCAGGGTACGTAGTGCGTATGATTTGAATATAGATTAAACTAGGTAAGTATGCCATAGACTTCTACTCCGTTCACCAATAGGTATACCCTATTTTTTTCAAGACGTAAAAAAGTCATCCAGTATATTTATTATATGTATATTGTGGGTGGTTGAATTTTACAAATTTAGATTACTTATAACTAGCTTCTGCCCGCGATTTCGTCCGCATGAAATATCTACACCCCATCGCGTCGCATCGCTTGCCCGCGGTATTACTTGGTTTTCGCTTAACATTCTTTCTGACATTTTATCGTTTTGCTTGGCTCTTATGGGTTGTAGTATGATATTAAATATCACACCTATAGCATTCCTTAAGAATTGGGCTATCAAATGCAAAAAGAGTTTTCAAATCCGACTGGTAGTCCAGAGATTAGCGTGTTCAAACAAACAATCTCTTCAGATTTATTATTAGTACGCCTGGACAACAAAAATGTAATTTTTAGTATTTATTTCTGTACAAGTGATTTGTAATCTATAGAAATAAATTAATTCAAACCGTATTATTAGTATAGGTTATTATACTCACTATAGATATATATAGATTTCGTAAAAAACCTAATTTAATAAAAAAACTTTTTTTTGGGGGCCAAAAAGCCGGACATGTTATGTGTCCGAAGTCCGGACCGAACGGACGATAACTTTACCGCCAATCATTGCCCGCAATGTTTGGTTTAAATCATTTATTCCCAAAAAGACAATAAAGCCACTTACATGATAATACAAAATAACATTTAGTTTAATTATCTAATTAACCATGTTTAGATCATTTATCCAGAAATGCCCGCCCGCATTCTTTGACATTCCGCGACCTTCACTAGGTCGTGTTTCTTCCACCGCTGCCGACCGGCCGTTTAAAGTCCAACGCTCAATAGGTACTTTTTTTTTCCTTAAACTTAGACTAAATGTGTATCTATTTATTTATGACGCAGCCGTGGGGCTTATAACAGTAACTTTACCTAAGCCTACGTAAATATTACCTACCTACAAACAGGAATGAAAATTTAAAAAATAAAATCGGCCAAGTGCATGCAACCACGCACAATGAAGGGTTCCTTACTATTTCGTAGTTGAAAAGAATTTATCCCAAAAACAAACCTAACACTGTAGTTGAAATCCACACATCCACACAATCCACACATCGATATACATATATATATATCGATGTGTGGGATATATTATATATATCATCATCTTCCTGCCCTTATCCCATGTTACTTGGGGTCGGCGCAACACGTTTTCTTTTATTTATATATATATATATATATGTCATGGTCAATTTTCCAATTGCAAATGTAAGTTTGTAATCGCAAATAAATATTTTTTTATAAAACAATACAATAATCGGATTTTTTAGCTGTGAGACCTAGCTTCTTGCCAAACATGATTCTAGGTCAACGGGAAGTAGCTTAAAAGTTTTGATTTATTTGCGAGTATCGCAATATGTCGCATAAATGGCTGTATTTTTGTATTGCGTTGAGATAAAAAGCTCCAAGGGACCTACATATTCGATATTAATTTTAACTTGATACTTCCACGCGTGCCTGAGAAAAAGCATCTGACAGACAGACGGACAGCGAAATGATCCTTTAAGGGTTCCGGTTTTACCTTATAGGAAAAGGAACCCTAAAAATACGAATACAAGCGAGTTTGATTCCTGCTTCACCGAATATTGGCACAGACACCAAAAGTGATAATTTTTTGAGATGCTGACAAGCTGACAACCTGACAACCATTTACGAGCGACGTAGGTAGGTATTGTTTTTGCGGTCATCAACCCGGGTCAACAATAATACATGTCGCCGACATATTGATATTGTATGTTTTATTAAGTAAGTAATAAGGAATTACTTCTAGAAATTAGAAGATGAAAAAAAACTTTATCATAAATCACAAAGTATTAAATTGAATATGATTATTTATGTGTAAGCGTTGTATTATTTTGAAGGCTCATAAAAACAAGCTCAAATTCATTATACATTTTAGCAAGTATTCGCTAAACGACCAAGCAGCTCGCTATGAATCGGCTGTTTGTGTTGTTGAGTTGTTAATAACTTTTAGATAATTAGACTGCGTCAGTTTACATCATAGCCTCCTGCCTGTGCTCCTGCGTAGACATGCGATATTATTTTGTAAAAAAATATAAATACCAACTTTCAGGAATTAATTTCCTTAAGCTCTACTCTGGAAACTCATTTTTATCACGTAATGTTGTCGTGAGATCATCGCTCGTGAAAATGATAAAAAACCTGATACTCAGACTTGACACTTGAATCTTCTGTCGTTTTTTTATCTATGTCAAAAATGGCGATGGCGACGGCGGCATAACCTCGCATATTTTGTTTTGTCGTGTTATCTTTTATAATTTTGCGAGATAAAACATTACAAAGTGATTAAACTACAGAAAATTGTGTGTGCAGTAACTAAATCGAGATGGCTGATGCGGCTGCGAGACAGTTGCAATATGAATACAAAGCCGTAAGTAAAATCTTGTCGTACGCATTATTTTGGTTAAGTTATTGCTTGTTATTGTGAAATTTTATCACGTTTCTTTTCCAAAACCAAGCTTAACTGCCAATCAACTCAACACAACCCTCATTACAGTGGTTTTCCCCCATACTATGAAGATAATTTGACTTTTGAAGGTTGCTAATACATTTTGCGTGACTATTTTTCGTAGAACTCGAATTTGGTGTTACAAGCTGATGTGAGGCTCATAGAGCGTCGTGGTCGTGATGAGGCGACTGGTGAGGTGTTGTCCTTGTCGGGGAAACTCCTCGGGACTCGCATGGGCGACAGGGCACAGCGCACCAAGCCTGATAAAACTGAGGAGAGGAAAGTCAAGTAAGTCTTCAAAATTGGTTTTAGTTTTATCTTAAACACATATACATAGGCCATTTGTAGCAACTCTTACGTATCGTAGTGGCAATTTAGAGGTCCCAATCTCATGTGTAAAGACAGCTAATAAAAATAGTCCTCCAGACCGAATTTCGGGCATGGCGATCAATCTCAGCGGAGAACAGCCTTCGGCGCACAATGTTTTATAGTGCACATGTGTGCATGCAGATTCAGGTGCACTCTTCCTTCACTCTCATAGTCCGATGGGACGGCAGTCCGACACGACGGGAGAGAGATCAGGCACAGGTCCAACGGGTTAACCTGCTTTCCGAGGCACAGAGGTATCACACCGCCAACTTCCAAACTTTGGCCTGTTACTAAGAAATTCCTAATGGAAAATCCAATAGCACTTGCCCATTCCGGGCCAGTTGGTGTGATTGGTTAAGATACCACCTATCATGCCGCAGGTCGTGGGTTTGATTCCCATCCAGGACAAACATTTGTATGCATAAACATGTCTGTTTGTCCTGAGTCTGGGTGTAATTATCTATATAAGTATGTATTTACAAAAAAAAAAAGTAGTGTATGTAGTATATCAGTTATCTGGTTTCCATAGTACAAGCTCTGCTTAGTTTGGGACCAGATGACCGTGTGTGAAAAATGTCCCAGATTATTATTGTTATTATTCCGGGAATCAAACCCAGGACCTGACGCTCAGAAGTCACATTTGTGACCATAAGGCCAATAGGGCAGTCCATTACAGATAGCTACACATTGTCATACCCTAGTAATAGCAAAAATAATGATATAATATAATATAATAATATAAAACGTTTATTTTCTCGACACAAGTTATGTACATAGTGCTAATAGTTAACAATAGCGCACGAACAATAAGCTAACATTGTGAGAGACTGGTGCCTGAAGTAGGTTTATATAAAAACCTGTATTACAGGTCACCAGGCCCAGGTCCCGCGACTTGATGCCTGTGATTTGGGCCATCATATCAATGCCGTACTTAACTAAGGTTGAATTGAGAAACAAAATATAAAAATGAAAAATACAAAAAGATAATGGAAATTACCAGTGTGTGTGAGTATCCTGAGAAAGTGTATAACAGAGATGTGTAAGTGTTTGTGGTAGGTTGGTTGAATGAGTGTGGTGCGGGTATGCTGTCAAAACATTATGAAATACTGCAGCAGCTTCTTCTAGTGAAAACTGTTGATGTCAAATTCATTCACATCACTGTTAGGCAAAGACAGCACAGAGGCATTTTAATCTCCACTCTATGTTAAATCCACATAATTCTACTTTCTAGGCGACAGAAAAGAGATGAAGCATCCTACGAGCTCTCCAAATCAAAGACATCCCGTGTAGCCTGGGCTGATGACACACCAGGCGTTCTATACCGACCGCGAGCACAGCACACAAGACACGCTTATGAGATGCTTCTAACATTCATGCAGAGTGCTCTCGGAGACCAGCCCAGGGATATCTTGTGTGGAGCTTGTGACGAAGTGCTGGTTGTCTTAAAGAATGATAAGTTAAAAGATTTGGATAAGAAGAAGGAGATTGAAATGCTGTTGGGACCTGTTGCAGATGAGAGATTTGCGCTGCTTGTTAATTTGGGTAAGTTTGTAATATCCTTAGATTTGATTGATTTGGAATACTCCTTAGCAAGAATTAGGTTACTGGATACTCCCTGCTGCTGCGGGCTGCTTATCTACATGTGATAGGTAGTAGCATACTTCTGTCTTTTAAAATATGGGTACAGTATGGTTGGTTTATCTTGGCAAGTCCGAACCTCTCACGCAGAAGACTAGTCTTCGTAACATTTTTTAGAAACCAAATGGTGACATGAGGTGACTGTGAGTGAGAGAACATGCGCGAAACTTCTTAGCGCCTATGTTCAGACCTGCCAAGATAAATCGGCCTTAGTGTATCTTACAGAGAAATATGCGAATATGTTGTATGAACTCAAACTCCAATCCGCATCTATAAAAAAAAGGAGAAAAATAAAAACTTTTTAGCAAAAAATAAAACCGACTTCTAAAACAAAACACTACAAAGTGAAAAATAACTTTAATTTCGGAAGTCGGTGTCTTTCGTTTTGTCTTTTCGTTTTTTGCCACCGACTTCCGAAATTAAAGTTATTTTTCACTTTGTAGTGTTTTGTTTTAGAAGTCGGTTTTATTTTTTGCTAAAAAGTTTTTATTTTTCACTTTTTAGTTGTGGGACCTACCCCACACAAATTCGAATACATAATTGAGCACAATAATTGTAGATATAGCTATGTAAATAACAGTGATAGGAAGTTATTAAAACATCATCACATCATCCATATAAAATAAGTGGGAAATATACGCATTATTGAAGCTAACTCAAAAACTCCCCAAGCAAAGTTAATAAAATTTATATGGGACCATCTCGGAGCTATACCCTTTCAAACAAAAAAAGAATTTTCCAAATCGGTCCATCCGTCTTTGAGTAATCGCGTAACAAACATACAAAAAAAAAAAACAAAAAAAAATACAGACGAATTGAGAACCTCCTCCTTTTGGAAGTCGGTTAAAAAGAGGCGTTTTTTAATTGTCAAGGGGTTGGTCAGTTAGAAAGATGAAGCTAGCCCCTTCTAGCTATTCTTAGCTATGCCCATTTTAAAGCGAGTAGGTACCTATGGAGAAGAATGTGCAAGAAACTTCACGGACACTTTTATAAATCAGAACTATGGTTAGAAAATATTCATTACATCATTCATGTTGAAATTATACATGTGAGAATGATGCAGAATATTCAAAGCCTCGAACCTAAAAAAAATGAAAAATAAAATAAGCCGTGGCAGCTAAGAGATGACCAGTCCGTACTGATGGCCATTCACGAACATGACACATGGATCAGCACCACTCAGCTCAACCATTTTGAAGGTTAGCTCCTTCAAAATGGTGGCCCCAAACAACCCAATATTACCTATTCTGTTTATCATGCATGTTTATAATGGGAATTTCCTACTTGATTGTTCATTGTAGTGATTATTGAGTTTGAAGTATGTATGTGGCTTCGAGTTACGACTACATGTACGGCTATATGTAAGTGGGCACGCCCTTTATTACTGGAGGCTTTTATTTAGGTATAAAGTTCTGCTTACGTTTTTAGTTTTTTATTTTGTTTCTGCTTGAGTATAGTTATCGTTTTTTTTTTGTTGGTATAATTGGCGTGTGCTAGCTTACTTATAGCAAATAATTTAGTTTAATGTTTTGTGTTGCGTAATGTACCTAAATTATTATGTGCAGTGTTATATAGATTATTTTTTTTTTTAACTGAACATACAGCTGTGCTGATGGGGAGTTTGTTGCGCCACTTCTTCTCCCCAGCTAAAGCACTAGGAAGTGGTGAAGGGCGGGCGTTTTGGGGGACTGTCTTATGTAATTTTGACGTTCAAAAAGTGCTGATTCTCAGCCTAGTTTGAATAAATAAATGACTTTTGATTTTGATTGATTTCGATTTTATAGCTTGATTTGAAAATTCTATCATCCTAATCTATCAACCTCTTCACTGTCAAACTTGGTGATTATGACCAAGGGGCATTGTGTCCCTTAAAGTTTTATAGTATATACTTAAAGGGTGATGTGCGGCCTTAACAAGTATGTGTTTACAAATTTATAATCATTAGAATCAGTAATATAACTCCTAATTTAGTAATATTATAATCCTCAAAAGACAAGCTTTCATGAAATAGTCATTCATTAGGATTACCTGGTCTTAAAGAGTTGTATTGATCACTTTAATGATTCTAATTATGTAAATAGATACTTGTTACGACCGCAAATTATATTTTGATCAACGTACAATCTAATACTGACTTGTAAATTGCAAAAAACGTAAGAAAATTTGAATTTCGCGGGCTACTTTGACGCTTGCGCCTTAAATACATCAGAGGGGCTTGTGGCTAAGTAATAACAGCCTCAAAGGTCGATCGATCAGGTTAAGCTACGATTGCCGCGTTTGTTCCGTGGATTCGTGGCCATGTTTACATTCCAAGACCCCTCCACGCCTCAGAAAGCATTTTTAAGCCGTTGGTCCTGGCTGTCATTCCTGGATCTTTGACAGTCAATATGGGTTTGTCAGGAACCCGCAAGTCTGACAACTAGTCTTACCAAGAGGTATTGTGTTGCCCTTGCCCAGTAGTAACTGGGTTGTGGAGGTCAGATACACAGTTGCTCCTTGTAAAATATTCAGCTAATTCCGGTTAGACTGGAATCAAACCCAACACAGTTAGGAAAAGGCTATGCAGAGGGCAGAAGAAGACTTACCAACAAGTCTCATGTTCTTAATGAATTATTTTTTACAGGCAAGAAAATAACAGACTTCAACATCAGCTCAGCGGCAGAAGGCAACACTGAGATCGATGAGACTTACGGCATTAATGTGCAGTTCGAAGAGTCCTCGGAGGAAGATGATGAGGATGCTTACGGAGAGGTGAGGAAGTTGTTTATTTTCTAAGACTACTTTGTATGACTTCCCTTCTATTTCGTTGTAAGCGGATTCTACTGTACTTGCTTAGTTTCACAGATAAAGGCATGTGTATTATCGCCCTTAGGTATCCCGACTATACCATTTTAATGGTGATTTGGGTGGTTTGGGTCGAAGTCTTTTATTGCTTAATCTAATCAAATGATCTCTCTCATCTTCCTCTAGGTCCGTGAAGAAGAAAAAGAAGATGGCGAAGGTTCAGGAAATGAGAAGGAAAAGGACAGTAGTGCTGATGAGGACAGCGATGGAGAGGGCAAAAGAAATGCTATACATACCAATGTGAGTAGTTAAATTATAATTTAAAACTAGCTCTATAAAGTTGGATACATATTATTTTAAAAATGTCTTTGACATATCTCGGGGCCCGGACCTTTGGAAGGCGTACGAGCGGCAGAAGCTAACTCGCAGAGGCCCATTAATGATGAGGAAGCACTAGCCGACAACCCTGTATGCACTATGCAAGTCCACCCAAGGACAACCCCCGGTTGGTAAAGTACAATAGTCCTTCGAAGTCTCCTTGAGGTTGCGGGTTCAAATCCAGGCAACCTATATTAATATTATTTATTAGTTCACCTATTGATTACTTACATTTTTCAATAAAGGATCTTTTCATTTAACATTTTAAAAATTTGGGCCCGTGTGAGCGAGAGAGGTGACCCAGGTGGTACGAGAACTAAAACACAGTAATTTGATAATTGTGGGCTGTATTACAAGATTCTACAGTCAACTAGATTTGAAATGGCGAGATCCTGCCGGTGCGCACGCGCTGCTCGAGCGCCCCCCTCCGCGAAGGGCAATTATCAACTTATACTAATCCTGCCATCTCCCAACAGCTAACGGAAGAACAGTCCCAAAAGCGTCGCGACGCCACCCTCCACCCCATGGACATCGATGCCTACTGGCTCCAACGTCGCCTCTCCCGACACTTCCCCGACGCCATGCTGTCCCAGGCGAAGTCAGTTGAAGTCCTGACTGCGCTCGGAGACGCAGCAGACGACCGGGACCTGGAGAACAGACTGGTGCTGCTGCTGGGTTATGACTGCTTCGAGTTTGTGAAGCTGCTCAACAAGTACCGCTACACCGGTGAGTGGCTAGGTTAAGTAACACGCGGCCAGCTCTGGAACTGGATGGGTGGGCGCGTACAGACGACCGGGACCTGGAGAACAGACTGGTGCTGCAACTGGGATATGTCTGACTGATTCTGCTGCTCCGAAACGGGGGAGGGGGTCGGAAAATCGCGTCACATAATTAATGAAAGCTTCCAAAATTGACTATTCCCGCCCTATCTCCGTAACTACCGAGCCTAAAATTTTCAAGAAAATACAGAATTTTTTTCTATACTTATAATAGATTACAGTAAAATTCATAAGAAGTCTATGGTCTTAAAATGACATTGTAAATCTCTCAATATTGTGCATACAAACTTACATTTGCAGTTGGAATGTACGGGAGAACATGTTTTTCAACTATTATTATGTTTATATACTTTATATATTTCTTTATCTTCCACAGTACTATACTGCACCAAACTGGCCTCATCTCAGTCTGAAAGCGAGCGAGCCACCATCAGAGAGGAGATGTCTAAACAACCACATTTACAGAAGATTCTAGCACAGCTGGAGACCGGCAAGGGCGACGATGAGGTATGTGCAGCTTTTGATATTAATAGAAGATCTTCAAGAGGACACAAAAAAAAAAAAATAGGTACCTGACCTGATGTTAACGAGTCTATACTGCCTCAAATGGCTTAGCATGATCCTCCGTTATGTCGAAAATACTGCAGCATTCATTTTGAAATGAATATATGGTAAAGTTGAGGATTAATGGTAAGTACTATGTTTGACGAAAACACGATTCCATAAAAATTCTCGATAGAAAAAAAATCCAAAGTTACCTCCAAACCGAACAATAAACCGCTGGTATTTAAAAAAATACTTCAAATTAGATCATGAAACTTTGTATACTAACTGAAGTATTTATAAAGCAGGTCTTATGTTTTTTATTTTTTTTTAATTACCATTATTTTTACCGTAAAAAGAAATTACCAAAACTATCGACGTCTTGAAGTTTGTTCCCTGCAGCCCGACCCCTCCGCTCAGTCTCGCTTCGGCTTTCGAACGGGAGAGCTGTGTCGCTTGCGCTCAGAACACACTGATAAAGAGTGAGGTGGCGCGGGGATGTGGGGGCGAAATTAGAATTTGAGCTGAGGTTGTATAGGCTCTTAACGTGGATCCGCAAAGGTAGCCCGCGAAATTCAAATTTTCATATGTCGCTGCTTTGCATGAATACCCGCACCACCCAAAATTTTGAGATTAGTGGTTTATAACACAGCCCAATGCAAAATAGTCCTTATTTCATGGTCAGTAAGACTCACATTCATAACGGCATAATCGGCGCTTTTGCCGTTATGAATGTGAGTCTTACTGACCATGAAATAAGGACTATTTTGCATTGGGCTGTGTTATAAACCATGAATTTCAAACGGCATAATCGGCGGTTTTGCCGTTATGAATGTGAGTCTTACTAACCATGAAATAAGGACTATTTTGCATTGGGCTGTGTTATAAACAACTAATTTCAAAATTTTGGGTTGTGCGGAGTATTCATGCAAAGCAGCGATGTTTTGTGCAGTTTACAGGTCATTGTCAGGTTGTTTCTTGAACAAACAATAATAATGATCTAAATACTTTAATTGTTACTCATAAACTGGCGTTTTTTTTTTTTACCATTGCTCATTAAAACCCCCCTATTTTCCTCTACCAGACCGCCCAACAATCATCGGAAGCCCCTCGCAAGCGTCACAAGACAGAGACAGAGGCCACTTCCGGCACAGGCCAGGTGACCGGCAACCGGAAGGTGCTTCAACTGGAGGAGTTGATGTTCGCGGCCGGGGCTCACTTTATGGCGAACAAGCGTTGTCAATTGCCGCCTGGGTCTTTCAGGAAGCAGAGGAAAGGTAGGAAGGTTTTTGAGAAGGAAATATATAGATAATAATAATAATAACCACCGGTAGCTTGCACCCTGCTCCCTATGCCGGTGGATTTCTATTTTTTATATTTTTAAATGTTTTTAAATATTTAAAAATATAACTTATTGTGAAGAAGTCAAATAATAATAATAATAAGTAAACGTGCTCGGAGGAAGGAAGTATTCCAGTAAGGTGCTGGTAGGGATCTTGACCGTACTTCCGGGATTGTCCTGATAGCCGTGGAATACCTCTCCACTCCTCAAGCATCTCAGGAAGTGTTGCCCCCTTGTCGCTACGTCACTATGTGCTAGCGGCCATTGGGTGTGCAAGTCACCCCCTGCCATTTTATCCGTGTATAATATATAACATTGGTCAGGCAGGGGACATAGTTCTTACATAGTTCAAGTTACCCAATACGCTTTAGCCACCCAGACCCATAGCCCAATATGTTTTGTTTCCACGTACAACAATAGTCCTGCACCAACCGGGGGTTGTCCTTGGGTGCACTTGCATAGTGCATACAGGGATAATCGTCGGTTGGTGCCTCCTCATCATTTAAAATTATCTAATGGGCCTCTGCGAGTTGGCTTCGGCCCCTCGTACGCCTTCCAAAGGTCCGGGACCCTAGGGTCCCGAAATTTATAATAATAACCTGGGACATCATTAGAAACATTTATGGAAACATAATACATATGTAATAAAATAAATTATTATTATTATATATAGAAACACTACATATTCTTGCTTTTATGAACCTTACATACACTTGGCGAGGCGCAGCGTAGCGCGGTTTTCCCTGCCAAACAAATATCGACCTTGTACTGGTTGAAATAAAGTTGAGAATAAATACACTTTCATTGGCTCGAGAGCGCATCTAAGCGGAAAGAAGTGCGCGTCTCATGTTATTTATTCTCAACTTTATTTTAAGGCCCGCAATGTTGATATTTGTTTTGCAGTGACAAACGCGCTGCGCTGCGCCTCGCCAAGTGTGCGCCGGCCCTAAGACGCCTATCACAAAATTGCGTTTTGGCTAAATGAAGCACGGCGACGCATCACATCATGTAGCAATTTCGCAATTGTAATTACGTTTGATTCTCATATTTTTTTTTACTTGTTTAGCTTTAAAGTATGAAATTTTAATTTCGTATGAACTAACATTCATTCTAGTCTAAATAATAATTACTATTAATATTAATGTATAGTTAATTCTGAGCGTTTTAGTAGTTTTATGGTTTTTAATGTTTTTTTTAGACATTCCATACATTTTTCAAAATTCTGAGGCCGCTATATACTAAACCACTATTTAAGAGATATTATTATACAGGGTGTTTGGTAGATGGGTGCAAAGCCTGAAGGGGGTGATATCTTAGACCATTTAGAACTTATTAAGCTAAACTTGTCTTAGACGAAGTCTGTTCCTTGTATTTTTTTTTTTTAAACTGATGTTTTTTCTGACAGATTGTAGTAACTTGATTTGCTGGCGTCTGTACATCCTAATTCCAAGAGCTAATGAGATATCTGCGTAAATAGTACCTCAAAAGAAAGGGCAATAACCAAGCATGTTTTTGAAATGGTTTGAACGACTGAGGCTATTTTTATTTTTTTATTGTGCCGTAAACAAAACATGTTCTTGATTTTTAAAAGTTTCTTAAACTTGAATATGGCGTAGAATGTTTCTCTGATAACACAGATGCTTGGGGATTATTTTGTTTGAGTAATCATACATTACATAAATAAAAAATAATAACATAACAGCTTTTACTGGACACTATTAACAATTAATTGAAAAAAATGGGTATTATTGTTAAAAACCTCGAGACTTAAAAAAAAAATACAAGGAACAGACTTCGTCTAAGACAAGTTTAGCTTAATAAGTTCTAAATGGTCTAAGATATCACCCCCTTCAGGCTTTGCACCCATCTACCAAACACCCTTATATTTATCTTTTATATAGTAATATCCACGAGCTCGAAAAAATGCAGTCGCGCTTTAATAGATAAGATAAATATAAATACTAACACACAGACACACACACACTCACACACACACACACACACACACACACACACACACACACACAGAAACACATGTATGTCCAGTCTACATTAGTTTTATTTTTCTTATATTTTCGTATTCATTTTTTCTTTATACTTAATGCACCTTCATCACATCCTTTTCTTAATTAATCTAATTTAATATGTTCATATTTAAGTATTGGGGGACCTGGTGACCCGTAACACAGGTATTTTATGGCTGGTCTCTCACAAATGTTAACCCAATTTTTTAGATTAAGCACTTCCTGTCCACAACAACATTTGTGTGAGAAAACAAATAAATATAAAATTCTAAAACACACAAATTCTCTCCATCGCCAGGGTACGAAGAAGTCCACGTCCCAGCATTAAAACCAAAGCCATTCGACGAAGGAGAAACCCTGATGCCTGTAGAGAAGCTGCCCAAGTATGTGCAGCCTGCCTTCGAAGGGTTCAAGACACTGAACAGGATACAGGTAAAACTCTTTTCTCGTAATCCCAAGAACTTAAGAGCGTTCATCCCACGCGAGATGGCATCATCGCCTTTTTAGAGGTTTTTCGTGATTATTTTATTAACACGTTAACTGCCATGTCAGGCACCGGTGCTTGACAGACATAGCACCTGTTAAGGCCATGTCAGTCCCGGGTGACTGACGCCACAGTATATAATTTAGATACAAATAATATATAATTTATAATTAATTAATATAATATATAATTTACAAAATACCTGACATGGCCCAATAGCTATGTTTTGTTTCGTTTGGGCCTCGTCAGGCACATATGCCAGACATTTTATTTTTTTTGCTTTATTTTACATTATAATCACCGGAAACAAATTAAAATAGTCATATAATGTGATTTACTTGAATATACAACCAAAAAACAAAAATAAAAAAAAACGTCATCAAAATTTTACTATGGCAGTTAACGTGTTAAAGTTAAATCAAAGTAATATTGTTAAGTCAGTACTTGCGAAGGTATTTGACAGCATGCTTGGTGCTCAGTTAAACAATACAATAACTTTGCACGATAACCAGTTTGGATTCAGGCCCAAACTGTCCACAGATAGTGCTATACTGAGTTTAAAGCATGAGCACGCCTGTTTAGGCCTGCTTCCTCGATCTGTCCAGAGCGTTTGACCTGGTTTCGTATAAAGTGCTGTGGAGGAAGTTACTCGATATGCAAGTTGCGCCTGAAGTTGTTAAAATCTTCCAGCACTGGTACGGGAACCAGGTCAATAATGTTAAATGGTCGGGAGCTCTGTCGGACTCGTACAGGTTGGAGTGCGGGGTGAGGCAGGGAGGAGTGAGCTCACCAGCGCTCTTCAATATGTATATCGATGGACTTGTTGCCGAGCCCAGCAGCCGCCATGTTGGATGCCACGTTGATGATGTTTGCTTCAACAACATCAGCTACGCTGATGATATGGTGCTGCTGAGCGCGTCAATAGGGGGACTCTGAGAGCTAATAAGCATTTGCGAAACGTATGCTCATACACATGGCCTAAAATATAACATGAATAAAAACTTTTTAGCAAAAAATAAAACCGACTTCTAAAACAAAACACTACAAAGTGAAAAATAACTTTAATTTCGGAAGTCGGTGTCTTTCGTTTTGTATTTTCGTTTTTTGCCACCGACTTCCGAAATTAAAGTTATTTTTCACTTTGTAGTGTTTTGTTTTAGAAGTCGGTTTTATTTTTTGCTAAAAAGTTTTTATTTTTCACTTTTTAGCTGTGGTACCCCACACAAATTCGAATACATAATTGAGTACAATAATTGTAGATATAGCCATGTAAATAACAGTGATAGGAAGTTATTAAAACATCATCACATCATCCATATAAAATAAGTGGGAAATATACGCATTATTGAAGCTAACTCAAAAACTCCCCAAGCAAAGTTAATAAAATTTATATGGGACCACCTCGGAGGTATACCCTTTCAAACAAAAAAAGAATTTCCCAAATCAGTCCATCCGTCTTTGAGTAATCGCGTAACAAACATACAAAAAAAAAAAAAAAAATACAGACGAATTGAGAACCTCCTCCTTTTGGAAGTCGGTAAAAAGAGCGAGCTTATGGTTTTCAATGCTGGTTCTAAATGTCCGGCGGAGGTTCCATCAGTAAGGCTATGTGGGGTGCCCTTGGAGCGGGTACACACTTTTAAGTATCTGGGCCATATTGTGACGTCCGACCTAAAGGACGACGCTGATTCTTCCCTACCATTATCGCATCCCCGGTCTACTTGATATGCAATGGCCTCTGTTGCACCATGTGTCATGAGGTTTCAGGGGATAGTGGGAATCTTTGGGTTCATTCGAGTAATCGAGTCCGGTCAAACCACGCTGGGGTCGGTGCATTTCATTCATTCATTTTTAAACTTACTTTTTTTTTTTAACATAGTTCCAAGTTTATAATTAATACCAAATACGTAAGTGTACGGTCCCTTTGAGCACTAAAAAATCAAGCTTCTAATCTAACGCAATAAAAAATACGGCCATTTATGCGACGTATTTTATAATTGCAAATAAACCAAACACCAGTACTTCCCGTTGACACAGCACAAGTCCGAAAATCCTGCGTCTCTGTTCCCGAACGGTTTTTTTTTTCTGACAATGTCTTACTAATTCCCTGTTTATTCACAGTCACGCATATCGAAAGCAGCGCTAGAAACGGACGAGAACCTCCTGGTGTGCGCCCCGACGGGAGCCGGCAAGACCAACGTGGCGCTGCTGACCATCCTGCGGGAGGTCGGCAAGCACGTCAACGATGACGGAACCGTCAACGTGCACGACTTTAAGATGATCTACGTGGCGCCCATGAGGTCGCTCGTGCAGGAGATGGTGAGTGCTTTGGCGGCGTACCATACGTCCTAGAACTGAAAAAAACTAATATTACAGCTATTTTTAAGGGCCTTCGGAGTGAAATACACGTACTTCTTAGCGCGTCGATGGCAAAAATAACTTGAAAAAATAAAAAATATATATACAGGGTTATTGGTAAAACACCAACAACCTCTTAAGGGGTCATTGTACTCATCATTATGAACAACTTTTAATATGGGACCAAACCTGAAAACGCGAAAAAAAAAATCTGCTGTTCAGTACATTTATTAACCGGGTAATTAAATACCTCTTGGTAACACTGGTTGTCAGACTTTCGGCCTTCCGACGACCCGTAACTACTATCAAATGGGTTAACGTGCTTTCTGAGACATGGAGGTGTCTCGGTACGTAACGATGGTCACCCATCCATGGACCAACCGCGGCAAGCGCAGCTTAACCTGATGTATCGAACCGTGTGTTCACAAACAAATATACAACGTGTAACGGAAAGGGTATATACATACCAAAGGCAATCATCATTATGAACAACTTTTACTATGGGACCAAACGTGAAACGCGAAAAAAAAAATATCAGCTCTCCAGTACATTTTGACGAATTATGCGAACATAAATATACTGAACAGCTGATTTTTTTTTCGCGATTTCAGGTTTGGTCCCATAGTAAAAGTTGTTCATAATGATGAGTACAATGACTGCCTTTAAAGATAAAGATAAAGATATATTTATTGCGTAACTGTGTACATTAAGTTCGTATTTATACACATTACATTTTTAGTTTCAACAGTCTACCCAAGTCGGATATGCAATAGTTTTGATGGAAGTTAGGCATTCACATAAATATTAGTTTTTGTCAAAAAACTCATGCAGATTATAAAATAAATTGTCAATCAAAAATTTTTTCAATTTATTTTTAAACATATTTCCATTTAATTGCTTAATGGCTGGCGGCAACTGGTTGTACACACGAATAGCAGTAACATAGGTACTTTTGTAATACATCATATTATTGATAACTGGTAAATTAATGTCATATTTATATTGTTTCCGAATGGTATGTATATGTCGTAGGATGATTTGATAATTCGGATTTTCGCGAAAACCCTAGGGATATTGCGACAACACGGATAATTAGACAATGGTGAAACCATTTCTCAATCTTACTGGAAAAAGATAGGATTTTTGCAAAAACACGAGTCGCTCTAGCCATTGCGAAACGAAACGTTAGCTTTTATGAAATAAGAACGCTGATTGGCCGGTCGGAGCGGCCAAAACAAGACTTCCTCTGATTGGTTGACTTTTTAAATGCCAATCATTCATTCACGTTATTTTGTTTGTGTTTTTGAGAGCAACCCAGCAGTATTTTGTTTTAATTTTGGTTGGACTTGAAAAATAATGCGAATAGTTCTACAGAGGTGTAAAAAGTAAAGTTCCTATAATTATTTCTGACCCTTCATAACTTTATGATAAAATAATACAAAGCAATACTAGGAACCAATCAGAATAAGATTTGATCAGTAAGCAAAAATCTAGCCAATCAGAGCTAAGGATATTCAAGGTTACTAGAGCAACTCGTGTTTTTGCAAAAACCCTATCTTTTTCCAGTAAGATTGAGAAATGTTTTCACCATTGTCTAATTATCCGTGATTTCGCAATATCCCTAGGGTTTTCGCAAAATTTCGAATTATCAGATCATCCTACGACATATATACCCTTTCCGTTACACGTTGTATATTCGTTGTTGCCATTGACTCACCATTTCCTGTACCTCCACAGGTGGGCAACTTCAGCAAGCGCCTAGCACCCTACAACATGAAAGTCTCCGAGTTAACAGGAGACCATCAGTTGACGAGGGAACAGATCGAAGCCACGCAGCTTATAGTGTGCACTCCGGAGAAGTGGGATATTATTACTAGGAAAGGTAAGATAATATGACAGGCCAGTTGGCGTGGTTGGTTAAGATACTACCTGCCATGCTGCTGGTCGTGGGTTCGATTCCCATCCAGGACAAACATTTGTGTGCATGAACATGTCTGTTTGTCCTGAGTCTGGGTGTAATTATCTATATAAGTATGTATTTACAAAAAAAAAAAAAAGTAGTATATGTAGTATATCAGTTATCTGGTTTCCATAGTACAAGCTCTGCTTAGTTTGGGATCAGATGACCGTGTGTGAACAATGTCCTAGGATATTATTATTATTATTATAATATCACTATAGAATACGCTCACATTTCACCAGTGAGTTTCAAATAATAGGGGCCCAGACTGCTGTCACCTCGGTACAAATCCAGACTGTTACTGAGGAATTCCTGGAAGACCCAATTACACTACGCCCGTCCTGGGAATTCAACTCAGGGCCTCATGCGCATTAGTAGCGCTTGTGATGATTAGACCAACGAGGCGGAACTGGCTGGTAAAACATTATATTATATATACAGGGTCAAATTAAATTAGCTAGTGAAACTCTCAAACATTTACTCACAAATTTGTAATATATAAAATATACTAAATAATAACGTTAACGTCAAAATATTTGTGTAACTTCGATTGCAAATTGGCTCCAGAATGTAACTCAAAAATATATTTTTTTAATTCATTAAGTATTTAAAAAAAATATTAGTTCTTTTTCATTTCCTTAAAGTTTAAATAATCAGACATGTGTCCTTTTCTAAATCGCACGTTCAATTAATGTCATTAAATAAACAGCTTTTCAAAAAACATCAAATCATAACTCATTTATTCAAACTAGGCTGAGAATCGGCACTTTTCGAACGTCAAAATTACGTAAGACAGTCCCCCGGCACGCCCGCCCTTCACCACTTCGATTTTATACAATACTGCGCAAAATAATTAAGGTACAGACGCCAGCACATCAAGCTACCCGAAACTGTCAATGTTCCCAATCAAACTTCATGCTTTAGCGATATAGTTGAAAATCTATTAAAGAAATTTGACAGATGGTAATAGCTTGATGCTAGCGTCTGTACATTACGCAACACAAAACAGTACATTAAATTAAATTATTTGCCCTTTGTCAGCTAACACACGCCAATATATCAACAAAAAAACATTGAAAACTATACTCAAGCAGAAATAAAAATAAAAACTTTAACCTAAAAAATAAGAACTTTATACCTAAATAAAAGCCTCCAGGCATAAAGGGCGTGCCCACTTACATAATATATAAGTGGCCGTAACTCGAAGTGACAAATGATAAACTGGACCGTGTTATGCAGAAAGCAGTCATGTAGGGAAAAGTACAAACAGAGTTATAAGCATTTTTTCGTCGATGGTTGCATTATGGATGTATGGACAAGGCTGAATTTGACAGCTCATATCTCCGTGATAAATAGAGATATCGACATGGTTGTTTTTGCAAAAAATCTGGTATGTATAAATTAGTACGGCCGTGTTTATAACTCATTTTTGGAAAAAGTGCCATATGGCTGCTTTCTGCATAACTAAGTCCAACTAGGACCATCGAAGTAGAATAAACGAGTTAAATTATTAATAACAAAACAAAACCAAGGTCAGCAAGACGACCAGTCACCACAAGCAGCACCCGTTCACGAGCATAACGCAAAGATCAGCCATCACCCCCCTCGCCATATTACTTCATATATCAATAGATAAATATAAAAATACTTTCTTAATTAGACACAGCTGTGTCATACCTGCAAAATCTTGTCTTCTAATCCCCTTTTTGCCATTTCCTAGGTGGCGAGCGCTCCTTCACCAACTTAGTCCGCCTGATCATCATAGACGAGGTCCACCTTCTCCACGACGAGAGAGGACCAGTCCTGGAAGCTCTCGTCGCCAGGACTCTGAGGACTGTGGAGCAGACACAGGAAGAGGTAATTTCTATGACATAAGTTCTTTTTTTTTAATGGGTTAGCTCTTGACTCTAGTCTAGGTCAGAGGTGACAGAGACAAAGTCGACGATGGAGTGAGCTTACCCAGAAGAAGCCTGTTCACTCTCACTTTGAAGAGATTAGGGCTGTATGCGCTCGGAAACACAGACGCAGGTAGTGAGTTCCACTCCTTTGCTGTGCGCATTATAAAATACATTTGGAAGCTCTTAGTGCGAATTGGTGGAATAGCAACGAGGTAGGGATGGTAACTGGCAGTGCGTCTAGATGTCCTAAGTCATTTTCATCTGCAAGTAACGCCACCATATTTGATCCAGCCTGTCCCATCTAGCTGTCCTCCCCAGCGACGCCCTAAGCCGAGGTCCGCACCCCATAGCGTGCAGCCGCATAGTTTATGTTTTATGCCCTGGCAAGCACAGGATTGACCGGTTCAGTAGTCACGGCCTCTCTAGGCCAACTAAGAGATGCCATTAAAAAAAAAAAAAAAAAAAAAAAACGCTACAACGACCGGTCTTGCGGTTCCTGCATTTAATTGCAAGGAATTATAAAATGGCATTCGGACGACTTGACATATTATAAATTTAATTTAGATGCGTCGTTGATTTTCGTTCCAGAAACCGACTGTTAGACAAGGACGGTCTCAAATTCAAAGTATTTATTAGTGTGATTTTTGGTGATACAGAAGGTCTTATAGTTAGGTTATGGTAACTCAAAAATCTACCCATTATTAGAGGTGCGCCGAATGTTCGGCCGAATATTCGTATTCGGTACATTCGGCATATTTTTTCATGTTCTTATTCGGCCGAATATTCGGTTGATTTGCCGAATAATTACCGAATATTTAAATTATTGTTAATATTAAAAAAAAAATATTTTATTATACTGTAAGGTTAACTAATTACTAAATAAGTGTGGTTTATTCCGAAAGTTGTACATAGTTTTTTGTAAATGAAAGAAACACTACTTTTTGTACCAATTATTTTTTGACAAAACAAAAAAGACTAACTTACAATCAATTTAAATAAAATTTTAGTGAAATAAACTTCTGATTTTTTTTACCAGTGATAAATTAAACTAAATTAAATTTCTATGAAATTAACAATTTTAAGAACACTGCTTTGGGTAAAAATATTTTTCAGAGAAAACAAAATCTTTTAGAATATAATATAATAACTAAGTACTACCAGAATTGAACCAAATGATTCAGCCGAATATTCGTATTCGGTTGAACCTACATTCGTCGCATCTCTAATATACAGGGTTATTTGTAAAACACCAGCAACCTCTTAAGGGGTCATTGTACTCATCATTTTGAGCAACTTTTACTATGGGACCAAACCTGAAATCGCGAAAAAAATATCAGCTGTTCAGTACATTTTGACGACATAAATGTACTGAACAGCTGATTGTACTGTTCCTCCTTTCCACGCTACTTCTCATGCCACTCGACGAGTGTGTGGCAAGCGCATAGTGTTCAGTTATATATCAGTTGTATAATGTTTATTACAGGTCCGATTAGTTGGTCTCTCCGCCACGCTACCGAACTACACGGACGTGGCTGCCTTCCTAAGAGTCAAACCAGAACATGGACTGTTCTACTTCGATAACTCATTCAGGTAAGTTTTCATTGATATATAGATAAATTGTCAAAAAAGCTAAGCTCCGCAGCATACGCTGTTAGGAAAATTCGTAATTTAACTAACATAGAGACAGCCCGTTTAGTGTACTTTAGCTATTTTCATAGTGTAATGTCGTACGGTATTCTGTTGTGGGGAAATGCAGCCGACATTCAGACTATCTTTGTTTTGCAGAAAAGAGCTGTTCGATGCATTTATAAATTAAGTCCCGAGACAATCTCTCAGAGACATTTAAGGAGATTAATATAATGACTTTGCCTTCTCAGTACATTTTTGTCATTCAGGTGTCAATGCGTATACGCTTTTATAATAAACTTCGAAGCCACGTTCAAGATCTGAGCCTTAATAAATTCAAATCATTCATTAAACGCAAGTTGTGTCAGAAAGCTCTTTATACCGTTAAAGATTATATTGAGGACAAAAAGGCTTGGGATTGAACTGCTCCAAATTTTATTTTATTTTTTTTATTTTTGCATACTGAATGTTGACATGACTGTTTACTTTGTAAAGTATTATATTATTTTAATTTATTGTGAATGTGAAGACTATGTAGGCCTTGGGGTCCGAGTGCTCATCGAGTATTTCGGGACATCGCCAAGCGGTTGGTCGACTCATCACGTGACCAGAGGGCTGGCCTATTTTTAGCCCAAAGAATCAGCATTGCTATCCAACGTGGCAATGCTGCCAGCCTTTTGGGCACTTTTACCATTGACAGCGATGCGGACGAATTTTTTGATGCCCTATGAGCTTGTCACCTTTTTATTTTTATGATTTTTATATACTTGTACATAATATACATATATATCTTTTAGTTTTAGCTTGTACATATAATCTAGTTTCTGTTTGAAATAATTACATATTAAAGATATGTAGGTCATTGCTTTTTTTGTTTGTTTTATTTTTTCTCTCAGTTATTTTTAATCATGGTCTGGCAGTTTGAGTAATTTATGCGGCCTACCCCAATGTCCTTTCTTTGGGATTGTTCGTCGAATCGTTGAGCTCGTTAAGTTCTGAGTTGAGCTGCGCGATTACTGACAAATGCGTGCACTGACTGGACAGGTCCTCTCATTCTGCGTGGTTCTTTCCTCAAAAGACCATTTCAGACACCAATCTACATGGTCTTCACATGAAGTGACCAAGATTATGTCTGGACTTTATAAGAGACTGTGACCTCCGAGTTTGTTTCGGCCTTTCTTCTCAGAGTAGTCAGATAGGAAACGCCGACCTCATGTAGTTTAAAAAAAAAAAACATGATTGACTTGTAAAAGTGTTTGTACAAACCTACTTACAGAAATATAAATCATTTATCATTATAACTTAAAATACACTACGGCCGAAATATCTTGGCGAGTCTGAACATAGGCACTAGGAAGTTTCGCGCATGTCCTCTCACTCACACTCGCCTCATGTCACCATTTGGTTCCTAAAAAAAATATTTATTATTTGTCCAACTTACATCTATCATTACATTGCGATAGTAAGATGTAACTTATTACAAACAATGCATTCTTTGTGAACTCACTCAGAGAACAATAGAATAGGTCCGAGTCACGGTTGAGTTGAGTACACGCGTCAGTGGCGCCTCACTTAAAAGATTGTTCCAAGCGCAACTCCGCCATCAGTCGTGGCTGTCGTCGTCGCCACACGTACCTGTTGGGTACACATAAACCTATGTCCGCATTATGTACCTTCCCTCTAAGTACTTTAAATATGTACTATAACAGTCAGAAGTCGACTAGCAATCTCACAAAACTATGGCATAGCAATATAAGTTGTACTTATGACCTTCTTCTATAAGAACGTTGGAACATCACTCACGCCGCAGCCCGTATAGCGCAGGCGATAATTGTCATTGCGGTGTAAGTGGACTTCTAGACGTTGACTGTACGATGTGAGTGCGAGATCCCTCCTAACCCTCAGTTCGTTGTGTCCATCCATGCCCAAAATAAATAAAATATTACTGCGCAGACGTCTGCGCGAAGTTCGGTTTACGCCAAGACAAAATCAGTCTAATAGAAAAGAGAGAAAAATGTTGTTGTTTATTTTTTTTTTTAATAAGATAGAAACAGGTATATATAGTAAATTAAAATATTTCAAATATCAACGTATAACAGAAGGACACCCTAGCATACTTACTCTCACAAAACATCAGACATACACGCATAATTCTACTCCATTCATCGGCAAACTGATCACATTCGGGATTGATGATTAGGAGGGCGTTTAGCATCCTTAAAGTACGACATACATAAAATATATTTGCGTGGATATGACTAGCAATACTCGTGGCTAAGTAGCTGCACGTGTTAAGCGATCAGGTTAAGCTACGCTTGCCGCGGATGGTCTGTGGATGTGTGACCATCTTTACATACCGAGACTCATCAGTGCCTTGGAAAGCACGTCACTATATTTGGATATTACATCATAAAAATAATATTAGGTACTACATTTAATATTAATTTAACCTATTAATCAGACGTAAATTTTCAACATTTAGTATAAAAAAACTATAAAAAATATTTTAAATGGCTGCCCTGTAAAGTTTAACATGTATCAGATCCGTCACTGTTCTACGATTATGACGATATATCATCTGCCTAGCCCTTTCTTAGTTCCATATGTTGGGGTCAGCTTCCAGTCTGACGGGATGCAGCTGAATACCAGTATTTTACATGGAGCGACAGCCTATCTGACCTCCACAACTCGGTTACCCACACGATATAGTACGCGTCAAACTTAATGGCGGCTCTGAAGTGCGCTACTAGCTGCGCAGTACCCCACCCCTCACCCCCGCTGACACATGAACTTGTTACTGCGAGTGACTCGCCTCGTGTGTTGAGCCGCCATAAATTTTACATCGGACTGTACCCCTTGGTAAGACTAATTGTCAGACTTTCGGGCTTCTGACCCGTAACGACTGTCAAAGATCCACAAATGACAGCCGGGACCAACGGCTTAACGTGCTTTCCGAGGCACGGAGGAGTCTCGGTATGTAAAGACGGTTACCTATCTACAGACCAAACCCGGCAAACGTAGCTTAACCTGATGGATCGATCCGTGCGGCTGTTATTACTTAGCCACGAGCTCCTCAATTCCTTCACAACTAACCTTTAATATTTATGTTTTACCAGGCCCGTAGCCCTAGAGCAGCAATACATTGGTGTGACCGAGAAGAAAGCGCTGAAAAGATTCCAAGTTATGAACGATATCGTCTACGAGAAGACCATGGAACATGCTGGAAGGAATCAGGTAATATAGCATTATAGTTAACTAAAATTGGACCGTATATCGTTAAAGGGTAATTCTATATACCGTACGGGACTCGTTTTGCAGAAGGCAGCCATGTCGAGAAAAGTACAAACAGAGTTATAATAATAATAATCAGGTCCCCACCCCACGGAAGGACAGATAGTTTACATTGGTTTACATCAATGTATGGTAATACAATCCAAGGAGATTCAAGACTAAATTTTATGGGTAGAAGTAAAAACGAAGCTATAAACAAGAAATCAGAAAGAAGTGAATCAGAGCAATAATATATAAAAGCATTTTTCTGTCGATGGTTGCATCATGGATGTATGGACAAGGCTGCATTTGACGGCTCATATCTCCGTGATAAATAGAGATACCGACATGGCTGTTTTTGCAAAAACATCTTGTATGTCGAAATTAGTAGGATTGTGTTTATAACTCATTTCTGGAAAAAGTGCCATATGGCTGCTTTCTGCATAACTAGGTCCAATTAATCTACACTAAGCTCATACACTGAGTTATTACTTGTTAAAATTTTAACCCGTGAGAAGGCGCGCTATGAGCAATGTACTCACACAAAAATTGAAAGCAAAAATTTTTGGTGATACGGACGCTCTAACGTCTCAAGCGCCTAAGTATCTTCCTAACTATTCATCCCCTCCCCCGTGTGACGCAACTCTCGTCACTGTCAGTTCTGTTGACTTATAAGTCCATTATAAGTCAATAAGTACTATAAAAGTAGAAATGCCTGCCTGCCTAGCCTATGCTGGGGTCGGCTTCCAGTCTAACCGGATGCAGCTGAATACCAGTATTTTAAATGGAGCGACTGCCTATCTGACCTCCACAACCCAGTTATTGGGTAACACGATACCCCTTGGTAAGACTGGTTGTCAGACTTTTGGGCTTCTGACGACCTGTAACGACTGTCAAAGATCCACGAATGACAGCCGGGACCAACGGCTTAACGTGCTTTCCGAGGCACGGAGGAGTCTCGGTATGTAAAGATGGTCACCCATCTATGGACCAACCGCGGCAACCTGATGGATCGACCCGTGCGGCTGTTATTACTTAGCCACGAGCTCCTCTCATATAAAAGTAGAAATTAGTGTGAGTTATTCGCCTCTCTGTGTAAAAAACTGAGGAGCGCCTTCTCTCGGATTAAGAAAATCGTATACATACTTTTACAATATTTGTAATTATGTGAGTACCATGTATCTATAGTTTGACCAAGACCGCTATACCGCGCCGTAGGTATGTGCGCGCCGAGACGGGGGCAGTGCAGGCCGCTCATTCGTCAACGCTCACGGCGTCCCACCGCTCATTCGCCAGCGCTGCACCCCGCCTCGCCGCGCATTCCTAAGGCGCGGTACAACGGTCTTGGTCAAACTATATCACAATTATCTGTCATTGCTTCCGATTTGTTTACCTATAGTTAATTATCTAAATCAGTGGAGTACAGGGACATCACATTTAGAAATAGGCCTTGCTAGATAATTCATGTAGCTTTCTGTGGTTAGAAAAAATATTATTAACATACTTATATGTTCTTTTAATTTGTGTGCTAGCTGACTTATGGCAAATAATTTATATTTATTTACAATTTTGTGTTCCGTAATGTACCTACATTATTTTGCGCAGTATTGTATAGAATCATTATTTTTTAGGGTTCCGTACCTCAAAAGGAAAAAAAGGAACCCTTATAGCATCACTCATGTGTCTTGTCTGTCTGTCCGTCCGTCTGTCTGTCACAGCCAATTTGCTCCGAATCTAATGGACCGATTAAGTTGAAATTGAAATTTTATACGTATGTATTTCTGTGACCCAAACATGGACGTGTAATGTAAATTAATGAATTTTGAATATGGGTCAATTTTGGGGGGCAAATAAGAAAATTAAAAAAAAATAATTGTAAACTGTACCGTGCAATATATCAAATGCTAGGGCTTACTGTGAGGGTCTCAAATATATTTTTTTTTATAATTTTAAAATAAACTGTTTTAAAGTTATTTAAGAAAATAGACGAAAATTGATAATTCCGCCCCTTTATCTCCGAAACTACTCAGCATAAAATATTGAAAAAAAAATTCTTATTCAAAATACGTCTTTAAACAACATGGTAAATCTCTCAATCTTGTGCATACAAACTTACATTTGTCCATAGTTAAACGAAAAGGATCCAACCTCCATGAGGTGTAATGTGGGTTGGATCCTTTTCGTTAAACTACGGACATTTGTAGTTGGAATGTATGGGAGAACATGTTCTTCAACTACAATGTTAAGTTTGTTCTTGGGATAAATTCATCCCAACTACGGAACCCTTCATTGTGCGTGGTCCGACACGCACTTGACCGGTTTTTTAACTAAAGCTAAACCTTCAGGAAGTGGTGAAGGGCGTGCGTGCCGGTTAACTGTCTTATATAATTTTGACGTTCGTAAAGTGCTGATTCGCAGCCTAATTTGAATAAATGACTTTTGATTTTGACTTCTAGATCCTGGTATTCGTTCATTCACGCAAAGAGACCGGCAAGACTGCGCGGGCGATCCGTGATATGTGTTTAGAAAAGGACACGCTTGGGCAGTTTCTAAGGTAAGAAAGACAGATCTTCTCTTGTATCGGCATGCTGGATGCTATTTAAATACGCCCCAAAATGTCTCTATATTCTGGATGGTTGTTCCGTGTTTATATGTGTATGTGAGAGTGTGGAAAAGCGTACCGACGACGATACGGAAGAATTTTCTACTGTGGCGACATCTACATCGCCACATGCGAACTACGCATCACACTGACGTCACGCAAAATCCTGCATCGCGCAAGCAGAGTTTACCGCGCGACTGGCATATACAGGTGAATTTTTCAGGTGGATGGCCACATCCGAAACTATGAGGAATAGCGAAAAGTACTAAAAGGAGTCTAGGGCTTGATTTTGATGAAAACTAAAACTGCATCGTTGGATTTTTGAAAAAATCAATATTTCTAGCCAGGAATCGAACCCGTTGATTTTGGAAAAAAAAATACACCATTTGATAGAGTCGCTAATAAGGATCGAATTCTGGGAAGTAATGACATACGGCAAACTAAAGGAAAGAGCTCATTTTTAACAAAATACTTTTTTGTTTTTCTTATGCTTTTCCAAATGTCTTTTTTAATGCGCACAGCAAAGGAGTGGAACTCACTACCTGCGTCTGTGTTTCCGAACGCATACAACCCTAATCTGTTCAAAGTGAGAGTGAACAGGCTTCTTCTGGGTAAGCTCACTCCATCGTCGACTCTGTCTCTGTCGCGTCCAACCTAGAATAGAGTCAAGAGCAAACCCATCTTAAATAATAATAATAATAATAAAAAAAATTGTCTACCTATTAAACCGTGATATCGATTATTCAAAAATCCAATAATGCAGTTATAGTTTTCACCAAAATCAAGCCCGAGACTCCTTTCGAGTACTTTTCGCTATTCCTCATAGTTTCGGATTTGGCCATCCACGCGCACTTGAAAAATTCACCCTGTATACAACGCCCCGACATCAATCGTCGGGTAGTAAACCCACCAAGCACAACACCCGTCTGGTCAGAGTATCCTTCCTTTCTATCCAGGATAAGTGATCTTTTCACCCTGCGGGCTTAGCATGACCACTTCTATCTCTGCGCGAAGATTAGACACATTCTCTTTCTATACAAAGTGACATTTCGTTGCTCCATCGCACCGTAGAAATCTTCTACAATTTGTCATTTTGTCTTTCGTTTGTAACGATCTTTGTCTAGGTTTTTTTTTTATGTTCACTATTTCAGAAGAAAATCTAGTATCCCCTCAAAATCACACTGACAACTGATAATTGTCTATGATAGTGAAGACAATTTGATTTTGTAACCGCCATGCTAAAGTCTTTCTACTTGACGGCCGCAAAGTATATACGGTTATCTACAAAATATGTTTTTTTCTCTTCTTTTGTTTATATCTCGAAAACGCTGTGTCCTACCGCAAAAATAAAGAAAATTTTGCCCCTTCTATGAAACACATAACCCCTGTAACTAACTCTACATGTATTTAATAATGAAAATAAAATAAAAAAGTGAAAAATTACACATAAAACATGTTGAGAATCGCATCTTCTCAGGCGCTACGGTCTCGCCTCCGTTCAGTGGCGTGCACTCCATACATGCAAATAAGCACTGCATACCCTGTTGTGCCATACATACATACTCATCTAATTGTAAATGATAAATAACTATGGATGCATAGATGCACAGGATGGATGGAAAGCAGCACATGAAGTAATTTTTTGCTCTGTTGGTGTAATTGCTGTATGGCGTTCCAGTGAGAGGATAAATAAGTAAATAAATAAATAAATAAATAACTATAGTTCAAAAAAAAAATAATCTTACGTATTCGCCATTCACACGAACCCACATTAGCTTCCAGTGTTTACAGCTCGATTTACGCGCCATCTATCGCAAGCGCAGTGAGTGAGTGAGCAAAAGCATTATTACGCCGTGCTTATTTTTCATACAATGCATGATTTCGAATGTCGTGTAGTACACAGCAAAAGTGTGTCTGTGTGCGTGAAAACGTGTGCGCGTGTTCGAGTTTTGGAAGCACAGCTTCTTTTGCAAACCGTCCAAATTGCGAAGCCGTAAAAGAACCGCCTAATTGTTAATTGCAGAGGGTTGACATTTTTTAGTCGGATTGGCCCATAGATTCATTCGTATTAGTTCGGAACGTAATTGCAAAGTTTTTTCGCCATGTTGTTTATGTTATTCTCGGCGCAAGTGATTGACTGTCTAAGTGATTATTTAGTAAGTTTATTGTAAACAATGGAAAATTATACCTGTGAGTCCTGTGCTGGCGAAGTGTGTTTAAATTAATTAAAATCTGCCGCGTTTTCGACGTTATCTTTTGAGGAAAAATTTAAATTGATTGCAAAGGGAAGGTGTGTGGGTTGGATTTAACTAAAAAAAAAGTAATGCTTTTACTTGTTACTTTCATGAAAAGTTTTATGATAATTATCACTGGCTAACAGGTTGTGTATGAACTCACAAACATATTGTACTGTTTCCCTTGCATTTTCTTTACAAACCAAGATAAAAAGAATGTTTGAACCTATAACGGATATTCAGATCTAATAACACGATTCTTCAGAAAAACATCTGAAATCCTGCTTGAAGTTCCAAACGTTTGGTAAAGGTAGAATAGATACTAGTTTGATTGAATAGCCAGTTTAAGTTAGATATTGAAAGGCACAACGCGAAAGTTGAGAGAAATAGAAATATTTTCAAACGGTTAATTGATGTAGTTTGTTTTCTTGGTAAACAAGAATTAGAATTCCGTGGTCATGACAAATCCAGGTTATGTTTTAATAAAGGCAATTTTCTAGAAATTGTAGATTTGTTAGCTAAATATGATGGAAATTTGGAAACCCACTTACAATCAACATCGGGTAGCTCATTCACGAGGTTATCGAATAGGACCCAAAATGATTTAATTTCTAGTATTGCGTCGGTAATTAAATCAAAATTCAGTAGCACTTCGACCGAACGATCATTTTCTAGTCTAAAACGAATTCATCCATATTTACGAAACACAGGGCCAAAACAGACTCACAGATTTGTCTATAATTGCAATTGGAAAAGAACTTTTAGTAAAACGATGTAGCAGTTTTTATGACGACGTTTTGCAAAACTATCTGAAAAAAAGATAGGCGCGTCGATTTGATTTATAAACATTAACTTGTAGAAAGTAATCAGTTAACATTAAAGTAGTAATTTATTTTGATTTTAAATTCATTTGCGCGAAGAAAACAAAATAAACATCTCACGGCCTTTTTAAATGCCACTTTGCATATCATATAAGTGTCACTTATTTATATATTATTAGTGGTCGCAAACAAACATCATGCGAAGCCAAAGGCTCCTGTGGTAAAACTCAGGTAGGGTAGGTAGTCCTAGTCGTTGGGCCACCGACAGCAACAAGCTGAAAATGGTAAGTTTTTTTTTAGCTGTGCTGCTGTGCATACCTTGTCTGAAATCTCTGTGCACGCCACTGCCTCCGTTGTATTTATATGCGTGACTATTTTCAAATAATGTATTTTGTATGGCGATCAAAGTTTATAATAAACTACCAGATTGTTTTAAAACACTTAACTTTAGGACATTTAAATGGAAATTATTCAATTATCTCTTAGGTAAATGCTACTACTCGACTAATGATATTATGAATGAAAAGTTAACGTAAATATTAGGAAATAATTATATTCTCTTCTATCTCTTTGACTTTTAATATCTTTGGAGGATATTATGGTCCCAATTAAAAGTCCCAAGAATCGCAAATAGAATTATTGTTTAAAAAGAATGTTACATGGGCGGTGGTTACGATGCAAGTGAACGATGACAGTACAATTTAAAAAAGGAACAAGATACGCCTACTTGATTATTAAAATTGACCGTAGGACGCATCGTGTAAAATTGCTATCACTTTTAATAAAGGCGTTAAAGCCTGAACATGACTTAATTTAATCTTTTTGACATCTCCACAATTTATATTTAATTTTGACTAATTTGCAATTTGAATTTTATACTTATTTATTTAATTCAATGTTATATCTGCTTATTACACTAACCACAACACTGATAATGTATTTGTACGCCGGAAACGGCAGAATATTATGAACTTTTAAAATTATTTAACAACTCTGTAACAGTATTCTTGCAAATAAATGGACTATTACTATTAATATTTAATTTTGTAAAAATTGAGAATTAAATACAAAAAAAATCCAATGAAAAAACCAAGAATTCTGAGTCGAATTATGTAAAAAATGAATTTCGTAAAAGTGCAATTGACTCTTTCTACTTTGTTGCCGTCGTACTGTCTACACGGTGACGTCATTTTTGTCTACTCTTCCGTCGACAAGACGCTTCTCTACGGTCCTCGTGCTAAGCCTGCTGTTCCTCGTAGCTCTATACTACCATGAAGCAACATGAACTATTGTCCTTGTTTCACAGGGAAGGCTCGGCAAGTATGGAGGTACTCCGGACGGAAGCGGAACAGGTCAAGAACCCGGAACTCCGCGAACTGTTGCCGTACGGGTTCGCGATACATCACGCTGGAATGAGCAGGGTGGACAGGACGCTCGTCGAGGACCTGTTCGCTGATAGACATATACAGGTAAGCTAAAATATGACCACAAAGAGGCCATGTTATAGAGGAGCTCGTGGCTAAGTAATAACAGCCGCACGGGTCGATCGATCAGGTTAAGCTACGCTTGCCGCGGTTGGTCTGTGGATGGGTGACCATCTTTTCATACCGAGACTCCTCCGTGCCTCGGAAAGCACGTTAAGCCGTTGCTCCCGGCTGTCAGTCGTGGATCTTTGACAGTCGTTACGGGTCGTCAGAAGCCCGTAAGTCTGACAACCAGCCTTACCAAGGCAGTCGCTCCATGTAAAATACTGGTATTCAGCTGCATCCGGTTAGACTGGAAGCCGACCCCAGCATAGTTGGGAAAAGGCTAGGCAGATTGAAATAGGCCATGTTATGACCACAATGTCACTGAAATGTGACCATAACGTGACGAATCTGTGAGTACTACCTTTTATCTACAATGACCACATATTGACGATGTATTGGCTGTTAGCTAAAAACCCGGAACTGCGCGAAGTATTGCCGTATATCACGCATACATCACATGAGTTCGATACAAAAGTGTTATCCATATTAGCCAACACCTGAACGTAAGTAATTAAAAGTTCGATTCTATAATCAGAACTCAAAATTTGTCCATCCTGGAATTCTGGGATTTTTATTTCTATACAAAAGTATCATACAATACATATTAGCCAACACCTGAACGTAAGTAAATATCGTTCGATTCTGTAAATCAGAACTGTAAATTGGTCGAGCCCGGAATTCTGGGATATTTTCGATACAAAAGCCCGTTCCATATTAGCCAACATCTCAACTTTAGGTATATATAATAAACCACCCTCCCTAAAATATATAATAAACTACCCTCAACTATACGCAGTTTAAGTAATGTAAATCTTTTCAAAAAGAAACTTCAATCTTTACTTATTGATAAGGCTTATTATTCAGTTAAGGAGTACTTTGAAGATAAAATGTAACGCAATCATTGTTAATAATTAATTAACTAATAGGAATCCTACATTTAATTGTCGTTGAAATAATTGTAATCTACCCAGCATAATTCTTAATTTAATCTAATTAATTTTACTCCTATAATTTGACCTTTTAATTTAATATCATGATGACTATTTGTAATGGACTTGACTATCAATGTCTAATTTATATTTTTAAAAGGTTATGATCTAATTGTCTACATATTATGACACTATATTATAATTTGCATGCAACATCTTTGTAAACCCATATTATGCGAATAAACTGATTGATTGATTGATATGCCTTCGATTATCCGATCTCTACTGATAAGAGACTATTGTAAAATTTGATGATAAAAATCAATATCATCGTTCTTTTATTGAGCAAATAAAAAGTTTGAGGGCTTATGAGTAATAATAATTTAATCCAATCCAGCCTATCCCTCGCTGTTCTCCCGCAGCGACACCCTAAGCCTAGGTCCGTACCCCATAGAGGTCGATGTGCCGAGTAGGCGCTTAGTTTTTAAGTTGTATGCCCTGGCTGGAGGCCCTAATTATATTGAGGCACCCACAGGAATGTCCGATTAAGCAGCCGACAGTTCTGTTGACCTGCGAGATACCATTCCAAACAAAAAAAAAGTAATAATAATACGTTTTTTGTAATTCTTGACGCTCAAAAACAGCGGAATCTCACTGCAATGGAGTGGTTTACCGAAAGCTGCGCCGCGAGAGAGCGCTGTGTGTTTGACACTTGTCAAAGACATCTTGAAGACAAAGCAACTGATCAGCGACAAGAAAAAAACACTTAGCGCCATCTCGCGGCAAAGTTTTCAGCAAGGAACTACATTGGCAGCTGAATGAAAGTAACACACACTTAGCGCCATCTACGCGGAACTAATTTGGCAATTTCTACCCAATTCAAATAAACGTTTTCAACGACTGACTAATTCCCTTTCTTTCCACAGGTCCTAGTCTCCACCGCAACTCTAGCCTGGGGTGTCAACCTTCCCGCGCACACGGTAATAGTGAAGGGCACGCAGGTGTACTCGCCAGAGAAGGGGCGCTGGAGCGAGCTGGGCGCGCTTGACGTGCTGCAGATGCTGGGCAGAGCTGGCCGGCCGCAGTACGACACCAAGGGCGAGGGTGAGAAACCAATTTAAAAAAATCGGAGAATTTTGTTGGTCCATGATGGCCCATAGTGGCCTATCGTGGCCCATGCTGGACCATAGCAAGTTGGACGATAGTGGTCCACGCTATTACAGCCATTTGATACTGTAAAGGCGGAGACTGACTTGCAACGTTTGTTTGTAATGTATCGAGTTTTTGTAACGCGTAAAGCTGTGTCCAGACATAATATTCATGAATGATAAATGATTTTATTTCTGTACGTAGGTTTGTACAATCACATTTACACGTCAGTCATGTTTTTTAAAAACTAGATGAGGTCGGCGTTTCCTATCTGACTACTCTGAGAAGAAAGGCCGAAACAAACTCAGAGGTCACAGTCTCTTATAAAGTCCAGACATAATCTTGGTCACTTCATGTGAAGACCATGTAGATTGGTGTATGAAATGGTCTTTTGAGGAAAGAACCACACAGATCGAGAGGACCTGTCCAGTCAGTGCACGCATTTGTCAGTAATCGCGCAGCTCAACCCAGAACTTAAGGAGTTCAACGATTCGACGAACAATACCAAAGAAAGGACATTGGGGTATTCCGCATAAATTACTCAAACTGCCAGACGATGATTAAAAATAACTGAGAGAAAAAATAAAACAAACAAAACAGCAATGACCTACATAGTCTTCACATTCACAATAATTAAAATAATATAATACTTTACAAAGTAAATATTCATGTCAACATTGTGAATAGTGTGGACGGCATACAAAGACAACGCGAATACTTGTATGTGTTCGACTGTGAGAGCCTTTGTGTTCGCGCTAAAAACCGACAGCCGATGGATCTGCGCGAGCATTATAAATAATTCGAGGGTTCACGGGCTATTTGTATTAAGCGACATGTTTGGAACTTTACAGGAGAGCATTTCAAAGTTTCATTATTCGGAAAAAAGAACATTGTAAAAAAGTATCAATATCTTTTACGAAAAAGTGGCCTATCGACGGTTAATAATCAATAGTGTCTATCTCAGTTTTTTACGTTTTTCACTTTTTAATGCAGTTAAATATGATAATAATTCAATATCGGCCAGAATGTCGCTTAATACATTAGGCGCGGCAGACGCACATGCGCGTTTTCGGACGTTCACCAGGTGCTTGACGGCGCGTATGCGCGTCCATACAATTTACATAACTTTCTTCGAGTGCGGCGCGCCGCACCTGTGCGTTCGTTGTGCATCTGTATTGTTTCGAAAACATCGTAAAATAAGGGTCGGTAAGGGTGTAGCATAAAGAAACGTTTGCATAAAGAATTAAGCAGATAATGTGTTAATACAAATAGCCCGGGAAACCTGGACATGTAATGCACGCAGTCTCGTCCACACGCAGAATTTTTTAGTCAGTGCTACGAGTCGACCCGCTCGATGCAAACATTGTGAGCGCATGTTTCTTCTTTGGTACAAACTGGACATCCAACAATTTGTTTTTATTTCTTCTTCTTCCAATAACAATTACTAAATAAAATGAATGAAGCACATGCAACGTCTAAGTCCGCCATTCTGAATAAAAAAGTAGTAAGGTAGTAGTAAGCGAGCGTTCGTCGCGTCTTGTGTATCGCCGTTTTGTAAGCTCACCTCGAATGATACATTACAAAAAAATGTTGCAAGTCAGTCTCCGTCTTTAAGCACACATTAACAATATTTCTTGAAAAATCAACAACCAATATCAGAAAGCCAATTCTCAACAAAAGTTGCAATTTCGTCTCGGCTGCATGGAGTATTGCAGTCACCTTTGGGATGGATCAGCTAAGTACCAACTGGCCGCGCTTGACTCGGTGGAACGCAGAGCTAAGAGGCGCATTGGCGACGTAAAACTGGTGGATGCCAAGCTTCATAGCTTGGCTCATCGCCGCAAGGTTGCCTGCTTGTCGGTCTTCTACAGATTGTACTTCGGAGAGTGTGCCCGAGAACTCCACGACCTCATTCCACCGGCCCCCTTCTACCATCGAACATCTAGACGCACTGCCAGTTACCATCCCTACCTGGTTGCTATTCCACCAATTCGCACTAAGCGCTTCCAAATGTCTTTTATAATGCGCACAGCAAAAGAGTGGAACTCACTACCTGCGTCTGTGTTTCCGAACGTATACAACCCTAATCTCTTCAAAGTGAGAGTGAACAGGCATCTTCTGGGTAAGCTCACTCCATCGTCGACTTTGTCTCTGTCACCTCCGACCTAGACTAGAGTCAAGAGTAAACCCATAACAAATAAAAAAAAAAAAAAAATATCAAAACTTTTCAAAATTATAGGTAAACTAGAGGTATTTTTAACAGAAGAGAATTATAAATGACTAGCTTTTGCCAGCGGCTTCGCCCGCGCGGAAATCGGAATTTAACCCACGGAACGTTAAATAATCCATGTTATAAACTATGTGTGTGCAAAATTTTAGAATGGTTTGTTAAAACGCTATAATCACGTACGAGCGTTTGTATGAAAAGTATGACGGGTTGGTCGCTCTTAAGAGGATTGTGAAGTGCCGATACGCGGCGCGATTTTTAGAGGCAATTGCCTACATTTCATACAATTATTTACATAAATATTGTTTCGGGCGATAACGTTTTTACTCCCCTAAACCTTTACGAAATGAGACATTTTTAATCTCATTACATTCAGTACACTTTAATCTAGGTCTGTACGTTTTTCGTTTTTAGTAATTCAATTTAATTTAATTTAAAAAAATAAAAATACTTGAGGATGTTTTTATGTCAAAAATATGGATATTTAGATGCTAATAACTTATATTGTATACAATATTTCTTTATAATAAAAACGTACGGACCTAGTTTTTCATCATACCTACAACATTTCCAAAAATTATGAAAATTAGATTATGTTTACGGGGAGAAAAACGTTATCTCTTTTTGTATGAAAATTTACAGCTTCACAATCCTCTTAATACATTCTTTTAAAGTACAACGACTAACTCCATTTTTTGTCCACAGGCATCCTCATAACCAATCACTCGGAGCTACAATACTACCTTTCCCTCTTAAATCAACAATTACCTATAGAGTCGCAGTTAGTCAGCAAATTAGCAGACATGTTAAATGCAGAAATAGTACTTGGATCAGTGCAGAGCGTCAGAGATGCAGTCACTTGGCTAGGTGAGTTATCTTCATTGTTGCTTTTTGGACTCCCCAAAACGTTCCCATAGTGGCTCATGTTGGCCCACTGAAGACCATGTTGGATCATAGACTCCACGACCTCATTTCACCCTCATTCCTTATATAGTTGCTATGCCACCAATTCGCACTAAGCGCTTCCAAATGCCTTTTATAAAGCGCACAGCAAAAGAGTGGAACTCACTACCTGCGTCTGTGTTTCCGAGCGCATACAACCCTAATCTATAATAATAATAATAATATCCTAAGACATTGTTCACACGAGGTCATCTGATCCCAAACTAAGCAGAGCTTGTACTATGGAAACCAGATAACTGATAAACTACATACACTACTTTTTTTTTTTGTAAATACATACTTATATAGATAATTACACCCAGACTCAGGACAAACAGACATGTTCATGCACACAAATGTTTGTCCTGGATGAGAATCGAACCCACGATCAGCGGCATGATAGGTGGTATCTTAACCAACCACGCCATCTGGCCTGTCAAAGTAAGAGTGAACAGGCTTCTTCTGGGTAAGCTCACTCCATCGTCGACTTTGTCTCTGTCACCTCTGACCTAGACTAAAGACAAGAGCAAATCCTTTCTCAAATAAAAATAAAAAAAGAGGCCCACTAATGTCGTCCATGCTGAAACTAAATCAATTAAATAAATAGGGTCTCAAGTTGAACTTTCAGCCAGAGGGTTAAAGCCAATCAATCTGCTATTCTATATTCTGCAATTCTAGTCTAGCCAGATGCAGCTGAATAGCAATATTTTACATGGAGCGACTGCCTATCTGACCTCCATAACTAAGACTAAGACCTTGGTAAGACTGGTTGCCAGACTTTCGTGCTTCTGAGGACCCACTGACTTAACAAACCTATGGACTTGCCATACCCACAAAACTAGCGTGCATTCCTACAAAAATCGGGCACTCAACATGGCCGCCTTTCGTAGGTTTGTAACTGCGAGTGCAAGAGAGAGAGCAAGCAACCGTTTGACAGCACATCTACCACAGAACTCAGCACTCAACATGGCGACCGGTCACGCATAGACACGATTTTGACGTCACACAAGAGTGTTGTCAAATTTAGTCCTTGACAAACATTTAGATGTCTCTCTTTTCATACGCAGCTCTTGATTTGTTAAAACGAAACAAAACGCTTTTGACATGTCTGTGTAGATATGACAGATATAACTATTCTTCCTATAGTTGAATATTCCATGTCCATTTTTTCTGTCTCAATGTCCCGTAACGACTGTCAAAGATCCACGAATGACAGCCGGGACTCAGGGCTTAACGTGCTTTCCGAGGCACGGAGGAGTCTCGGTATGTAAAGATGGTCAACAACCGCGGCAAGCGTAGCTTTACCTGAATATTCTGTGTTTGTACAAATAAATTAAATGAGGAGCTCTTGGCTAAGTAATAACAGCCGCACGGGTCGATCCATCAGGTTAAGCTATGCTTGCCGGGGTTGGTCCGTGGATGGGTGACCATCTTTTCATACCGACACTCCCCCGTGCCTCGGAAAGCACGTTAAGACGCTACCGAGTGCACAGTGGCGCCCTCATCGTTTGTTTGGTTATTTCTTTTATTTTAGAGTGAAAATGCGGATAATAAGCACGTTAAGCTGTACTCCACAAGACTATACGTTATTATTATTATAAACAGTAGTTTTATATTGTTAAGTTTTATTGTAATCATTAAAACGGGATATGGTGGCCACTTTTTTCCGTTTTAATGATTACAATAAAACTTAACAATATAAAACTACTGTTTATAATAATAATAACGTATAGTCTTGTGGAGCACAACTTAACGTGCTTATTTTCTGCATTTTCTTTTTAAATTAAAAGAAATAACAAAACAAACGATGAGGGCGCCACTGTGCGCTCGGTAGCCTCTTAAGCCGTTGGTCCCGGCTATCATTCGAGGATCTCTGACAGTCGTTACGGGTCGTCAGAAGCCCGGAAGTCTGACAACCAATCTTACCAAGGGGTATTGTATTACCCAGTAACTGGGTTGTGGAGGTCAGATAGGCAGTCGCTCCATGTAAAATACTGATATTCAGCTGCATCCGGTTAGACTGGAAGCCGACCCCAACATAGTTGGGAAAAGGCTAGGCAGAATGAAAAAATGTACAAATAAATTAAATATTTATCTTTTGCCCTCAGGCTACACATATCTATACATTAGGATGCTTCGTCAGCCCGCTTTGTACGGAATTACACAAGAGAAGTTCGCAGAAGATTCACTATTAGAACTGCACAGAGCTGATTTGGTGCATACGGCGGCCAGTTTACTAGACAAGTAAGTTTCAGTGCGAGGATAAATATTGGGTTGGCTAATAAGTAATAAGCGACATACAACTATTTTATTTGTATTTATTTATTAAATGAATAATTGTTAATCATTAATAATATATTCACCGTCGTTTTCTACTACCATTCGCCATCGATCTGGCAAAGAGTGAATGGCGTCCGCATAGAACTTCGTTGGTTTTGAATTGAAGAAGTCATCTGTGTATCGTTTCAAGTGTGGTTCATCGTCAAAGCTTTTTTCCCGTAAATTATTACTAAGTGATTGGAACAAGCTGAAATCAGTTGGTGCTAAGTCCGGCGAATATGGAGGGTGGGGTATTATTTCCCAATTAAGCTCCAATAGTTTTAGCCTGGTACTCTTAGCAATATGCGTCCGGGCACTGTCGTGCAGGAAAAATATTTTGTCGTGTTGTGGACGTTTGCGATGGATGTCAAGTTTCAGTTTTTCAAGTTGATCACAATAGACTGTTGATGTAATCGTAGTATTAGTAGGAAGGAATTCCCAGCTTATTACTCCATGTATATCCCACCAGACAGAAAGCATTACTTTGCGAGGATGAAGATCACCTTTTGACGTTGGTTTTCCCTGTTCTTTACATCCCAGCCACTGGCGCTTGCGTGTGTGATTAACATAGAGAACCCACTTTTCATCTCCAGTGACAAGATGATCTAACCAATTAAATGTGCGGCGGAAAGATAAAAGTTGTACACAAATCTCAGCTTGGTAGGTCAGCTGATCTTTACTTAATTGATGGGGTACCCAAACACTATATTTGTAAGTCTTTCCCAAACCATGTAAATGATTTTCTATGGTGCCATGAGAGCACTCGAGCTGAAGAGCCAAATCGCGTGTAGTTCTACGAGGATCTTCTTCGATTAATAATTTTAATTTATCGATATCTATTTCCACGGGGCGCCCAGACCTTGGTTGATCGGTTAAGAGGATTGTGAAGCTGTAAATTTTCATACAAAAAGAGATAACGTTTTTCTCCCCGTACACATAATCTAATTTTTATAATTTTTGGAAATATTGTTGGTATGATGAAAAGGTATAATGAAAAACTGGGTCCGTTCGTTTTTATTATAAAGAAATATTGTATACAATATAAGTTATTAGCACCTAAATATCTATATTTTTGACATAAAAACATCCTCGCGCATTTTTATTTTTTTAAATTAAATTAAATTGAATTACTAAAAACGAAAAACGTACAGACCTAGATTAAAGTATACTGAATGTAATTAGATCAAAGTTGTCTCATTTCGTAAAGGTTTAGGGGAATAAAAACGTTATCGCCCGAAACAATATTCATGTAAATAATTGTATGAAATGTAGGTAATTGTCTCCAAAAATCGCGCCGCGTATCGGCACTTCACAATCCTCTTAAGGAAAAATCGTTATTGTGGAACCGTTGGGACCAGCGCTTTGCTGTTGCTTCGGAGACTATCCTTTGACATATTCCGTGTAGCTTCTGCAGCAGAATGCCCAGATTGAAACTCATATAATAAACAATGTCGTACGTGGGTTTTAATGTCACTCATTTCTTTGTGAACTTTAACGCACTAACAGCCAAACTATCAATAACGCGCATGAGCGCGACTCGCTCTTTATATACCCTCTGCTACAGAACGTTCTCGAACCTTTCCGAAAATTCTAGAAATTATAAACTAAAACGCTCATTACTTATTAGCCAACCCGATAAATAAATAAATAATACACTCATTTTGAGTGTAGTTTTTTTCTTAAAGTCTTCACGAATGAATACTAGTCAAACGTGCCTCATTTTTAACCGACTTCAAAACGGCTCCTCCGTTTCCGTTCCGCCCCGTTCTCAATTCGACTGTCTTTTTTTTTTATATGTTTGTTACGCGATTACTCAAAGACGGGTGGACCGATTTGGAAAATTATTTTTTTGTTTGAAAGTGTGGTCCCATATGAATTTTATAAACTTTGCTTCGGTAGTTTTTGAGTTAGCTTCAATAATGCGCATTTTTCCAACTTAGTTTATGCGGATGATGTTTTAATAACTTCCTATCTCTGTTATTTACATAGCAGGTAGTGGTATTCGAATTTGTGTGGGGTAATAGGTACCACAACTAAAAAGTGAAAAATAAAAACTTTTTAGCAAAAAATAAAACCGACTTCCAAAACAAGTTTTTTGTAGTGTTTTGTTTTGGAAGTCGGTTTTATTTTTGCAGTGGTGACCTAGTGGTATAGATCGTGGGTTCAAACCCCGACAGGCTCATTATTTTGTGTAATTTATTTAATAACGCGGGGTGCGGGCGCTGAAACCGAATTCCTGTCATGCGCCTAATTGTTTTGGTCAAGTAGTACTGTTTGGTTATAATAGGTTGGGGAAAAAGTTTCTTCGCATTTTTTAAGAAAATTCAAAACATTTTTTAATATAGTTTATTTAAATTTAACTAAAGTATGTAGGTACCATTTTGTTCGATAACTTTTTGCCATCTTGTAGGTAGGGACATGATCGCATTGCTATAGAAATTTTGGGACTTCTGGTCAAAATACCGCGACAAGTGGTTTTGGCAGTCCTCTCGTGATGTGGTTAACATCATGCCTAAAGAATTCTGAAGAGACCGAAACAGGTGGAAATCTGAAGGTGAAAGGTCAGGACTATACGGCGGATGCATTAACACCTCCCAGCCAAACTCTCTTAATTTTTGCTGAGTGGCTAAAGATGTGTGAGGTCTAGCGTTATCATGATGAAAAACCACACCCCTTCTGTTGATTAATTCCGGCCGCTTTCTCTCAACTTCTTGCTTTAATCTCATCAGTTGTTCGCAGTAGAATTCAGAATCGATGGTCCTGTCCCGTCGTAATAAAGAATCACAAATGAGTACACGGTTCATTAGGTTTCTTTCAGTGAGCTCGTGAGGTACCCAAATGTCGAGTTTTTTTGTGTACCCAGTTTTTTTCAAATGCGCCAAAACTGTTTTGTGGTCAATTTCCAGTTCTTCAGCTACGTCGTAACTACTGATATGCCGATCTTGGTCCACTTTTTTAAAAATGGCATCCATTTTATCCGTAATAGGGCGACTAGAGCGACGTGCATCTTTGACATCAAAATTTCCGGATTGAAAACGCTTAAACCAAATTTGTGCTACTCTCACAGACACTACACTAGGTCCATAAACATCGCAAATTTTTTTCGCGGCTTGCGTTGCATTTTTACCTTTTTTGTAGTAAAATTTTAAAATGTATCGAATTTCTTCATTAGATTCACTCATCTTGACGGTACGAAAAACAAATGAAAATCACACATTTTCCTAATTTGAATTTGGAATTATGTTCTTTAAAATTTAAACTTTCAATGATACCAAAACCAGCCAGATACAAATAGTATAGCCAAAGAGATTTTATTACAAGTTCATACATACTATAATGCGAAAAGACTTTTTCCCTAACCTAATATTACCTATTCTGAAGTATCGGCTCCCTGCTTACACATTGCACGCACGTAACGTCCGCCCCGGCTCCCAGCCATGAGCAAAGTGGATGAGGGTGGGGGATGTGCCCCACTCCCCGCCCCACCACAGTGAGCGGCGTGTACGCATGAGACGACAGAATCATCATTATTAAAGCTTTTATTTACTTTAACCTGTCCCGGTGTCTTCTGTAAACGAATCATGCAAATTTTTGACGCACTTCTCGATTTCCGATTGAGCTGAAATTAGTTCGGATGACTATGCAATGTTATTATGACATAGAGCTGATTTGATGATGGAGTCGGAAGGTAGCCATATCAATCTGCCTAGCCTTTTCCCAACTGTGTTGGGGTCGGCTTCCAGTCTAACCGCATGCAGTTGAATACCAGTATTTTACGTGGAGCGACTGCCTATCTGACCTCCACAACCCAGTTATTGGGTAATACGATACCCCTTGGTAAGACTGGTTGTCAGACTTTCGGGCTTCTGACGACCCGTAACGACTGTCAAAGATCCACGAATGATAGCCGGGACCAACGGCTTAGGGTGCTTATCGAGGCAAGGAGGAGTCTCGGTATGTAAAGATGGTCACCCATCCACGGACCAACCCCGGCAAGCGTAGCTTAACCTGATGGATCGACCCGTGCGGCGGTTATTAGCCACAAGCTTTTGCTTAGGAAGGTAGCCATATGGGAACTGTAATAAAACGACGCAACCCTATCGAGTTGGGGCTCGTTTAATTCGTCTTGACAAGGACTCTGGTCCTAGATGATATTCAGACTAATAAAAGCTTGTTTTTTAATATTATTAATACATTTGTTATTTACATACACTCCAGTCACCTTAATGAATCAATAACTCTCATTCCAGGGCCGGCCTAATAAGATACGAGCGTAAATCCGGCCACTTCCAGCCGACCGAGCTCGGCCGCATAGCGTCACATTTCTACTGCTCATACGAGACGATGCAGTGCTACTCTCAGCTTCTGAAGCCGACTTTAGGCGAAATCGAGCTGTTCCGAGTGTTCTCGCTGTCAGCAGAGTTCAAGCATATTGCTGTTAGAGAGGAAGAAAAGCTTGAGTTGTGCAAGCTTATGGAGAGGGTGAGTACTCTTAAAATTGGTCGTGGCCCATGCTGGCTCATAGTGGCCCGTACTGGCCCAAAGTGGCCCCATGATAACGCACGCACTGATCCATGTCTGCCCACATCAGTCACTTGTAAGTAGCCCTCCCATTTCAACTGCTTATACGAGACGATGCAGTGCTACTCAGCTTCTCAAGCTGACTTTAGCCGAAATCGCGCTGTACCGAGTGTTCGACTGTCCGCCTAGTTCAAGCACATTGCGGTTAGAGAAGAGGAGAAACTTGGCTGGTTCAAGCTTATGAAGAGGGCCGAGGGTAAGCAAAATATTTTAAAGATGGCCCGTGGTGGCCCAAGGTGAACCATGATGGCCCATGCTGCCACATAATGGCCCATGATGGACCATAGTGGCACATGCTAGGTTACAGTGACGCTAACTCATGTTTATTAAAAAGTGAATAATTATGACAACGAAGTGACGCATGGCGGCAATAATTATTATTGTTTCATTTGGATTCATTAAGGGTCTTTTTATAGTACATTATCACAAAGATCAATTTCTTCAATATTATAGAATAAGTTTAGAATTATAGATTTATTGATTACAGAAACACTCGCATACAAAAAAATAAGTTAACTGGAATAATTAAGAAAAGTACCAATACTAACCTTCACCCCATCTTCACAGGTACCGATCCCTATAAAAGAGAGTATAGAGGAACCGTCAGCTAAAATCAACGTGTTATTACAAGCGTACATATCTCAGTTGAAGTTGGAAGGGTTCGCGTTGATGGCGGATATGGTGTATGTCACGCAATCTGCTTGTCGGCTTCTGAGGGCCATCTTCGAAATTGTGCTGCATAGAGGTAAGAAAAATTGCCTTTTAATTGTACAGATATAGTGGCCAATGATGGACCATAGTGGCCTATGCTGGTCCATAGTGGCTCATTCTGGTTCACAGTGGACCATGCTGGGGCATAGCGCCCCAGTATAATATCAACGTACATTATATTAGCTCAGTTGTACTTGGAAGGGTTCGCGTTGATGGTGGATATGGTGATTATCACGCAATCCGCTTGTAGGTAACCCAACAACAGGTATATTTTTTAACTGAACAGATAGCTGTGCTGCTGGACAGTTTGTTGCGCCACTTCTTCTCCCCAGCTAAAGCACTAGGAAGTGGTGAAGGGCGGGCGTGCCGGGGGACTGTCTTATGTAATTTTGACGTTCGAAAATTGCTGATTCTCAGTCTAGTTTCAATAAATGACTTTTGATTTTGATTAACATTCACAAGTGCAGTTTGCCGAGAATTATGAACCTGTCGACTTACTCATTTTTATTCACCATATAAATTAGACATTCCAGATGCCATTTTTATACAATTAAAAAAACTTTTTAGCAAAAAATTAAACCGACTTCCAAAACAAAACACTACAAAGTGAAAAATAACTTTAATTTCGGAAGTCGGTGTCTTGGGTTTTGTATTTTTGTTTTTTGCCACCGACTTCCGAAATTAAAGTTATTTTTCACTTTGTAGTGTTTTGTTTTGGAAGTCGGTTTTATTTTTTGCTAAAAAGTTTTTATTTTTCACTTTTTAGTTGTGGAACCTACCCCACACAAATTCGAATACATAATTGAGCACAATAATTGTAGATATAGCCATGTAAATAACAGTGATAGGAAGTTATTAAAACACCATCACATCATCCACATAAAATACGTGGGAAATATACGCATTATTGAAGCTAACTCAAAAACTCCCCAAGCAAAGTTAATAAAATTTATATGGGACCACCTCGGAAGTATACCCTATCAAACAAAAAAAGAATTTTCTAAATCGGTCCATCCGTCTTTGAGTAATCGCGTAACAAACATACAAAAAAAAAAAAAAAACATACAGACGAATTGAGAACCTCCTCCTTTTGGAAGTCGGTTAAAAATTACTTGCAAGTCGACTTATCAACTTATTCACGCCTTGTACGGAATTAATATTTTTCATTATTTTGTTCGCAGGTTGGGCTCAGTTAGTGGACAAAACGTTGGCTTTGTGCAAAATGGTGGACAGAAGAATGTGGCAGTCCATGTCTCCACTCAGACAGTTCAGAAAAATGCCGGAAGAAGTAAGTACTTACTTTCTTTTAATTGTCTTCTTAGAACCTCACCCTAATTGGTGTGTTGATTATTATTTTTTTGATTATTGATTTTGTTTGGAAAAGGGAGACGGAGGCCTTGCCAGTTTCTTGTTGTTTTAATTAACTTTTTATATTGTCAAATTAAGGCCCATCCTCACACAACAGTTCCGCACCGTATAGTTCCATGACGTGCTATTCGCAAATGTCAGTGCCGACACCGACGCGTGATTTGATTTTTAATACACTTGGAGGTACTCCACGTGTATTAACACATTAACTGCTGTATTATTTGCGAATTTGTTCCAAATGCTGCTTTATGATACAAACTTGTCCCAAGTGCGGCGAGACGCTTATGTGTGTTTGAAAATTTTCGAGTTTTATGAGTCATAAAACAATTACGCCAATAACAATAGAGATGCAAAAAAACCCACAGGTGCGGCGCGCCGCACTCGAAGGAAGTTATATAAATTGTATGGACGCGCATAAGCGCCCGCCAGCACATGGTGAACGTTCGAAAATCGCGCATGCGCGTTGGCCACACATAACGTGTTATACTATCGTAGTTTCACGTGCTTGTTTAAAAAAAAAAATGCCTCGATATTCAATTAGCAGCGATTGCTTTAATAATAATAATAATATCCTGGGACATTGTTCACACACGGTCATCTGATCCCAAACTAAGCAAAGCTTGTACTATGGAAACCAGATAACTGATATACTACATATACTTTTTTTTTTGTTTGTAAATACATACTTATATAGATAATTACACCCAGACTCGGGACAAACAGACATGTTCATGCACACAAATGTTTGTCCTGGATGGGAATCGAACCCACGACCTGCGACATGATAGGTGGTATCTTAACCAACCACGCCAACTGGTCTGTCTGGCCTGTTTAATCGTACTAATATTATAAATGAGGATGGACGGATGTTTGTTACTGTTTCGCGCAAAAACTACTGAAATATTCATGAAATTTGTCACACAGATAGTTTATAAACTGGATTAACACATAGGATGCTTTTTACCCGGTATTCTTACGGGTTCGAGACCTACACGGATGAAACCGCGGGGAGTCGCTAGTATTAGACAAAGACGAAGAAATTTAAGTGAGAAAAAGGTAATGGGATCATAACGTGTGGAGGAAAAGATTCTCTGGGCTCCCAATATTGTTCCATCCATTAATCTGCCTAGCCTTTTCCCAACTATGTTGGGGTTGGCTTCCAGTCTAACCGGATGCAGCTAAATACCAGTATTTTACATGGAGCGACTGCCTATCTGACCTCCACAACCCAGTTACTGGGTAATACGATACCCCTTGGTAAGACTGTTTGTCAGCAGACTTTCGGGCTTCTGACGACCCTTAACGACTGTCAAAGATCCACGAATGACAGCCGGAATCAACGGCTTAACGTGCTTGCCAAGGCACGGAGGAGTCTCGGTATGAAAAGATGGTCACCCATCCACAGACCAACCGCGGCAAGCGTAGCTTATTCTGATGGATCGACCCGTGCGGCTGTTATTACTTAGCCACGAGCTCCTATATTGTTCCATCCATATGGCTTTAAAATTATACTTTCTATGCGAAAGATCATAAATTGAAGGATGTATGCGACCGTGTCAGGCAAGATATTGTCCGCTAGGAATTCAAACGCGTCGGAACGTCGCTGACGTCATCGAACGTCACTGACACTGACGAGTTCGAATGGTGTCTTACGAAATGTATGAAACAATATTAATTTTCACTGATACTGTACGGAACTGTTGGTCACGTGTCGGCACTGTCATCTGCGGTTAAGCCTTTAACATCTTTTTATAACGTAATTTTTAATTAATCACATTTTATTTTGATCAGGTAATTAAAAAGCTAGAAAAGAAGAACTTCCCCTGGGAGAAACTGTATGAACTCGGCCCCAACGAGATTGGTGAATTAGTCCGAGCTCCCAAACTCGGCAAGATGATACACAAATACGTGCACCAGTTCCCTAAGTTGGAACTGGCTACTCATATTCAGCCCATCACGAGGTCTACGTTAAGGGTTGAGCTGACAATCACTCCTGATTTCCATTGGGATGAGAAGGTAAGAAAAAAAAAATGTTACAAAAAACATACATACAGGATGTAACAGTGGCAACATTTTATGGGGTCATTGTACTCATTATCATGAACAACTTTTACTATGGACTTGTGTTACACGAATGTCGCCCGTTTTTCGTTATTGACATGTCACATGTCAAATTTCACGGGCGACATTCGTGTAACACAACCAAGTTACGATGTAAGCTAGTGGATCAACAATCCTGGTTCGTGATTGTACTTTTTACAAATCAAGCCGTCATTGTAGGGCATTGAACCTTGTTCTTCGTTTTTCATGACCTCTAATAAATGTTATTATTTGTATCTTTCTTTAGTTATAGTGTGCGCGCAAGTGCTAGTCACCGCCTGAGGTATGTGAGCGGTGCGACGGGGGAGGTAGACAAAGACCAAGCTAACTCAGTCTGCCAGTCTTGTCAATCGGGTCACCCGTCTCACCGCTCACATACTTCAGTCGGTGACAAGCACTTGCGCGCACACTACATAGTCGGTCCTTAAGTATTGTCACAAGTATAATTATCTATATAAATAAAAATAAATAAATTGCCGAATGTATGTACGCGCATCACTTCAGAAAGGTTGTGCACCTATTTAGCTAATTATTTTTTGTTGTGTTTATAATTGTCAGGACAAGGTTTGTATGAAAGAAAATATTTGAAAAGTTGCCGGGAACATTGGAAAATTCGGGAAAACTGAAAGTGTATTTTCTATAGGAATTTTGTTTGAAATATTGAAATTTTGACAGGTCAGGTCAGCTAGTAAGTAGGTCATAAAATTAAAAATACACGATACTTTCAAAAAAATTTATTTTTTTATTTTAAGATAATATTGAAATAAATTTTTTTTTCGTGTATTTTTCCGATGTTTTAATAATTATTCTGCTATTCGGGACGGAGACAAATGCAACAAATCAAAAACCATGAAAATAGGTCCAGCCGTTCTCGAGCTATGTGTTCGAACAAACACGACTTTGTTTTTTATATGTATATAGATGTTCACCACCATTCGCCACGCAGGCCTTTAGTTTCCGCGGCTAGTCATCAATCGCAGCACGAACCATATTCATATCTATTTCGGCCACTGCTATTCTCAGTGAAGACTACAGACTCCAAATTTTTATGAGCCTTAGCGCAGACTTTCTCCTCCAACACCTGCCATATCAAGCGCGCGTTGAGATGTCCACTTTTTTTCTGGGAGCTCGTAGACCCAGGTCTTGAGTACCTTTGTACTTAAGCCCACTTGTAAAGCCAGCAATTTCTGTTTGCGGACGGGATTTCTTGCAAGACGCGCCTTGATTGCTTTGATGATTGCTAGAGTCCTAACAGAACGTGATCTACCTGATCTCTTCTTGTCATCCCCACTTGTAAAGCCAGCAATTTCTGTTTGCGGACGGGATTTCTTGCAAGACGCGCCTTGATTGCTTTGATGACTGCTAGAGTCCTAACAGAACGTGGTCTACCTGATCTCTTCTTGTCATCCCCACTTGTAAAGCCAGCAATTTCTGTTTGCGGACGGGATTTCTTGCAAGACGCGCTTTGATTGCTTTGATGACTGCTAGAGTCCTAACAGAACGTGGTCTACCTGATCTCTTCTTGTCATCCCCACTTGTAAAGCCAGCAATTTCTGTTTGCGGACGGGATTTCTTGCAAGACGCGCTTTGATTGCTTTGATGACTGCTAGAGTCCTAACAGAACGTGGTCTACCTGATCTCTTCTTGTCATCCCCACTTGTAAAGCCAGCAATTTCTGTTTGCGGACGGGATTTCTTGCAAGACGCGCCTTGATTGCTTTGATGACTGCTAGAGTCCTAACAGAACGTGGTCTACCTGATCTCTTCTTGTCATCCCCACTTGTAAAGCCAGCAATTTCTGTTTGCGGACGGGATTTCTTGCAAGACGCGCCTTGATTGCTTTGATGACTGCTAGAGTCCTAACAGAACGTGGTCTACCTGATCTCTTCTTGTCATCCACACTTGTAAAGCCCGCAATTTCTGTTTGCGGACGGGATTTCTTGCAAGACGCGCCTTGATTGCTTTGATGACTGCTAGAGTCCTAACAGAACGTGGTCTACCTGATCTCTTCTTGTCATCCCCACTTGTAAAGCCAGCAATTTCTGTTTGCGGACGGGATTTCTTGCAAGACGCGCCTTGATTGCTTTGATGACTGCTAGAGTCCTAACAGAACGTGGTCTACCTGATCTCTTCTTGTCATCCACACTTGAGTGTTCATTGCACCTTTTAATAGGACGATACACAAACCTATTCATGATTTTCAGTTTTTCAAGAAGCTTGAATATTGTGTTTGGCGAGTGGCCACAACGGTGTAATGCAATTACTGTTACTGGGTCTTCTTTGAGCATCCACTCCATCATAAAATATTAATATTAATAAAATGGTTTTACGTTTATTGATCGTGAAACAATTGAGGAGCTCGTGGCTAAGTAATAACAGCCGCACGGGTCGATCCATCAGGTTTAGCTACGCTTACCGGGGTTCGTCTGTGGATGGGTGACCATATTTTCATACCGAGACACCCCCGTGCCTCGGAAAGCACGTTAAGCCGTTGGTCCCGGCTGTCATTCGTGGATCTTTGACAGTCGTTACGGGTCGTCAGAAGCCCGAAAGTCTGACAACCAGTCTTACCAAGGGGTATCGTATTACCCAGTAACTGGGTTGTGGAGGTGAGATAGGTAGTCGCTCCATGTAAAATACTGGTATTCAGCTGCATCCGGTTAGACTGGATGCCGACCCCAACATAGTTGGGAAAAGGCTAGGCAGATTGATTGATCGTGAAACAATTGAAAATCGTATGCTATTGTTTCTTTTTTCCTGAGTTCTAAATTCAAAATTATGTGCCAGTGACAATACATAATGACCGACTGTATATAGTCTATCTGTTCATCATTTACTTCTCCGTAAAAAGCAATTGCTTCTAATTTTTCTAACCACCCCATCTTCCAGATCCACGGCCAATCGGAAGCGTTCTGGATCCTGGTGGAGGACGTGGACGGCGAGGTGGTGCTGCACCACGAGTACTTCCTCCTGAAGGAGAAGTACTGCAAGGACGAGCACCACGTCAAGCTGTTCGTGCCCGTGTTCGAGCCGCTGCCTCCGCAGTACTTCCTCACCGTCGTCTCTGACAGGTGAGTTCACACAGGATCTCTTCTTCTTGAAGGTTGGGGTTGGCTTCCAGTCTAATCGGGTGCAGCTGAATACCAGTACTTTACATGGAGTGACTGCCTATCTCTGATCTCCACAATGAGACTGGACAGGATCTCTTCTTTCAAGCTGTTTATTATTTAAGGGGAAAGCGCTAAGGTAGTCCGCGAAATTAGAATTTTCTAACGTTTTCTGTAATTTGCAAGTCAGTATCAGGTTGTATGTTGATCAAAATATGATTCGCGACCGTATGATAACCGGCACGAGTCGTGAGTATAGATGGGCAGTAGTGGGGGAAGCTCGCGCATGTACACTTTCGGCCAAATTTATTCAGTGCAGTAAAATATTAGTGGTATAGTTTGACCAGCTCGTGGCTAAGTAATAACAGCCGCACGGTTCGATCCATCAGGTTAAGCTACGCTTGCCGGGGTTGGCCCGTAGATGGGTGACCATCTTTACATACTGAAACGCCTCCGTGCCTCGGAAAGAAAGTTAAGCCGTTGGTCCCGGCTGTCATTTGTGGATCTTTGGCAGTTGTTACGGGTCGTCAGAAGCCGGAAAGTCTGACAACCAGTCTTACCAACGGGTATCGTATTACCCAATAACTGGGTTGTGGAGGTCAGATGGCAGTCGCTCCATGTAAAATACTGGTATTCAGCTGCATCCAGTTAGACTGGAAGCCGACCCCAACATAGTTGGGAAAAGGCTAGGCAGATTGTTTGATTGAGTTTGACCATAACCGCTGTACCGCGCCGTAGGTATGTGCGCGGCGAGACGGGGGGCAGTGCAGGCCGCTTATTCGTCAACGCTCACGGCGTCCCACCGTTCATTCGCCAGCGCTGCACCCCGCCTCGCTGCGCATTCCTAAAGCGCGGTACAGCGGTCTTGGTTAAACTATACTTGAAATTTTACTTTGGTTGTAGGGCTTCGGGACTATAATATAATAATCTCAATAAAACAATATAATTTTATTATAAGTTGTTTTTCTCTGTTTATTTATGTTTTTACAACGTTTGTAATAATTTACAGCATTTTTGGTCGTAGGCAAAAAATCGTCTCAATCCGGTGGACACTTAACAAATACGAAATAACAAAAATAAACTATTTTAAAATTCAAAACGTAAGTCATTGCACGAAAGTGTACAGTAGCCGAATGACACGCGACAGTCCAATAGACGACGAGCATCGAGTGACGAACCAATCGCGTGCAGTTCGGCGCCCCCCGGCTTCTTCATTACGCCAAAGAGACCAAAAAAATAACTCATGCGCAGGTGTCAGTTTGTGCTCACGACTCATGCCGATTACTGTAACAAGTATGTGTTTATTAAAAGGATAATAAAAATAATAATATCCTGGGACATTGTTCACACACGGTCATCTGATCCCAAACTAAGCAGAGCTTGTACTATGGAAACCAGATAACTGATATACTACATATACTATTTTTTTTTTTTGTAAATACATACTTATATAGATAATTACACCCAGACTCAGGACAAGCAGACATGTTCATGCACACAAATGTTTGTCCTGGATGGGAATCGAACCCACGACCTGCGACATGATAGGCGGTATCTTAACCAACGACGCCAGCTGGCCTGTCAAGAATATCCCTTTGGTTGGTAAGAGTGTTTGTCAGACTTTCGGGCTTCTGCCAAAGCTCCAAGAAAGACAGCTGGGACCGCTTAACGTGCTTTCCGAGGTCCCGGTATGTAATGATTACATGACGTCGCTGGACTGACTAGAAATAAACTAACTATAAACCTTTCTTCCAGATGGATAGCAGCAGAGACCCAGCTGCCAGTCTCATTCCGCCACCTCATTCTACCAGAGAAGAACCTTCCCCCCACAGAACTGTTGGACTTACAGCCGCTCCCCATATCGGCACTCAGGAACCCTAAGTACGAGGAGCTGTATAATGAGACGTTCCCGCAGTTTAATCCAGTGCAGACTCAGGTATGTTTTGTTTTAAAGTTCTATGCAAGGCTCGGAAACCGGTTAAAATTCTTAACCGGTAACGGTCATTGAAACTCAAACCGAAATCGATTTAGGTTAAAGGTTGTACTTTACCGGTTTTTACCGGTTTATGCGGAAAACCGGTTAATCATGAATTTTGGCTTTGATAGTGAAAGTTAACCGGTTAAAACCAAGTTTGATAGGATTTCTAGGGTAATGTTAAAACCGTTAACCGTGTGTCCGGTTAAAACCGTTTGTGCTTATATAACCGGTAACCTTTATCATTTGGGTTACATAAAAACAGTTCACTTGTTTAACCGGTAAATAAAAGAACGATATATTAACACATTATCTGCTTAATTCTTTATGCAAACGCTTCTTTATGCTACACCCTGACCGACCCTTATTTTACGATGTTTTCGAAACAATAGAGATGCACAACGAACGCACAGGTGCGGCGCGCCGCACTCGAAGAAAGTTATGTAAATTGTATGGACGCGCATACGCGCCGTCAAGCACCTGGTGAACATCCGAAAACGCGCATGTGCGTCTGCCGCGCCTAATTAACCGCTCTTTTTAAAAACCGGTTCCGAGCCCTGGTTCTATGTTCCTAACTTCCTATGTTATTGGGTTTGGTTTCCGCACTTAGTCCTTCAAGTGGACCATTGTGCGTGAGCCATGGCGGCCGTCGGTGGTTATTCCAACCAGCCCACCTCCCTCCGGAAGATGAGCATGACTGTTGGTCTGTTCAGAACATCTGTGGAAGATATGGGTGCTCCGAGGGTTTCTGTTCTGATCTGGGTAACGCCTGTGGTGCATTCAGAGCACATGCGCGACGGTTTCCTCAGCTTCCATGCAAGCTCTGCACAGAGAGCCGTCCGTTATGCCCATTGTGTGAAGAAAGTGTTTGTTCACCCCGTCGCCAGGCGCTTTAAAAAGCGGTTTTAAGTTCTTTTTGGTTTTTAAATTCCACTTAGAATGTTATTTGTAGATAGATATGTTTTTAAGTTTAAGCTCTGATTTGAAATAGAAGTTAAAAAAGCAGCATTTCTACAAACAGAAGTGTGCATGAATAACTTGAATACAATCTGATTTCAAGAAATGTATGTAAAATCGATTACTTGATTCCTGTTTTAGTTTATATGTGTGTGAAACTCGGACTAAATAAAAAACCAAGAGATGGCGTTGTAAACAGTGACGTGAGGAGGCCGGTTTCGTAAACATGTGTGCACTTAATGAGGTGTGGCTTGGTGTAAATGTGTGCGTGTGCGCGTGTATTCAAAGAGGGGGCTGTAGTTTTGCATGCTTCACTGTATTGCTCGCAACGCTAAGTATGTGTTTTTATTTAGTCTGAGGCGTAAAAGTGAATGTTTTTAGGGTTTCGTACCTCAAAAGGAAAAATACAGAACCCTGATTGGATCACTCGTGTGTCTGTCTGTCTGTCCGTCTGTCACAGCCAATTTGCTCCGAATCTAATGGACTGATTAAGATGAAATTTGGTAAGCATATGAATTTCTGGGACCCAAACACGGACGTGTAACGTAAATAAATTAATTTTGAATATGGGGGTCACTTTTGGGGGGCAAATAAGAAAACTAAAAAAAAAGTTTTGCAAACTGTACTGTGTGACATATCAAATGAAAGGGCTTACTGTAAAGGTCTAAAATATTATTATATATTTTTATCATTTTAAAATAAATTGTCTGAAAGTCATTTAAGAAAATAGACGAAAATTGAGCATTCCCTCCCTTATCTCCAAAAATACTGAGCCTAAAGTTTTGAAAAAAAAAAAAAAAATACAGAAAATAGTTCTATACCTATAGATTACAGGAAAACTTATAAGGTGTACATGGCCTTAAAATAACATGGTAAATCTCTCAATATTATACGTACAAACTTACATTTGGTTGGAATATAGTTATGTAAGCACATGTTTTCCGACTACAATGTTAAGTTTGTTCTTGGAATAAATATGATACGGAACCCTTCATTGTGCGTGGTCCAACACGCACTTGGCCCGTTTATTTTTTTAATTTTTTCGAAATGCTTGTTTAGATCGTCGCGACTAGTTTCGGACTCGATTAAACCCATTCTTTCCAAACATACTTCGTCTGGATCATTTTGTAATATTAAACAGTTTTTTTAAATTCCTCATTTTGCTGTCCCAGGTCTTCAACGCAGTGTACAACTCGGACGACAATGTATTCGTCGGCGCGCCCTCTGGTTCGGGCAAGTCCGTGATAGCCGAACTGGCACTCCTGCGCATGCTGAGCACTAACCAAGGAGGTCGTGCTGTGTACTTACTGCCGAAGGACGCGCTCGCTGACATTGTGTTCGCTGATTGCTACCACAAGTTTGGTACGCGGTTCAATTTGAAGGTGAGTCGATTTTATTTTTATATGTGGGCCATCATGGCCCGAATATAAAAAAATAAAAATAAAATAAAATCTTTTTATTTCAGGCATATTTGGCCCATACATATTGTTAGTAGAACGACTTAAAACAATATTAGTATTTAAAATTAAGATTTTAATTTAAGTATTTGCCGCCCTTTAGGGCCTCGGGCACTCGCAATTGTGCTTGAACCCAGTGCCCCAGAAGGGGCTCCCACGCGTCCGGAACATCAGCGACGCGACACGGCGCCGCAGTACAGTATGAAAGCCGTCTATGTGCGCGTGCGCAAACATCGCAGACGTAGCGTATACAGTAGCGTGGGAGCCCCACCAGAACCCTGAACGCGTTGTTATATTATATTCGGAGAGCGTTGATGACCCGTTGCGTGTAGTCGACCCACAGATTGCAGGTGTAGAGAGTTTGGCAGAATGCTTTAAAGAGTGCAATCTTTACCTCTAAACTACACCTTGCAAATATACGTGCCACCATGTTACCATTGTCCACATCATCTTTTAAATCCTCGGTAACCACATGGCCGAGGTATTTAAACTCTCTCACTCTTCGAAGAGCGACAGCGTTAAGCATCACAGGTGCCACATCCCCCAGTTTACGACCCCTGGCTTGAAATACCATGAGCTCGCTTTTCTGTACATTGTACAGGAGACCATGGACCCTCGCATACTCCTCACACACGCCTGTCAGCTTTCTGAGCGCGGCAATTGATGGGCTGAGCAACACCATATCGTCTGCGTAACTAATACTTTTGATACAGTGACTATCGAAATGCCCATTATAGGCCAACATTATTCACCATGGACCATTACGACTCTGTATGGGTCAACGTGCCCTTCATGGTCCAACTGGTATTCTCTATGAGCCATAATTGGTGACTGTGGGTCATCATGGTCCACTATATGCCAGTATGGTCCATCATGGTACAATTACTTCAATTTAATATCATTTGTAGGTAATAGGGATGATGACTAAAAAATGTTTTTTTGTCCGTCATGTAGATTATTAAAATATATTGGACACGTATTTTTTTCTTTTTCTACGTAATCAAAAGATTACGGCGATACATTGAGTTAAAATGTGGCATGACGTCACGTCTTGGTAGATTTTATACGTAGAAGTGACGTAGCGAGCCCCCACTCCCGAACTTAAACGCGAGTTATCTAAGTCATTTTTTATTAATATGATAAAGCAAAAAATACGTATCTAATATTTTTTTATTATCTGACTGACGGACTAAATAGAATTTCTTTTTTTTTACCCAGGCATCATCCCTATTAATTAATATATGTAACAATTTAGAACTAATGCAAAGTAAATAATTGATGTGTTTTGATTTATTAGCGGAAGTCCTACCCCAATAAACACTAATCCGAAATCCCTGTCCGAATCACTGTCTCTTACAATACAGGTCTTTCTAGTGTAAGAGGCAGGGTTTACATTGTCTGTACTTGGTTTTTATATCCTCTAGAGTTAAGCTCCTCAGTTATGTTTTTGGTTTTTCTTTTCTTTTCTTGTATCTATGTATTATTGTTGGTAAATAGCTAGACCTAAGGCAAGAACTAACTATGGCCAAAAAATGGTAACTTTTGAAGGAGCACAACTCTATAATAAATTACCGTCCTGTATAAGAAATCTACACTCTTTCAATGCATTCAAAACTCAACTTAGCCAGCACATAATTGCGGATCGATCACTTCTGGGGAAATGAATGGAAAATTTAACTTCTGGAAAATTGGATGGGTAACTATTAACCAACCTGTAATAATACTGGTGACGAACTTTTTGTAATCTGTGTAAGTTTTAGTGTTTTAGTATTGTTCTCAAGTAAGTGACATATGTCTTTATTGGGAATAAAGTTTCTTTAAACCGAAACCGAAATAAACATTATTATTATTTTTTTTTGTTTTTTTTTTCCAGGTGGTACAACTAACAGGCGAGACTGCCACCGACCACAAGTTGCTGAACAAAGGACAGATCATCATTACCACTGCTGATAAATGGGACATATTGTCTAGAAGGTGAGTTAATATCATTTACTTACACGAGTTAGTTTCTCGGCGTAAGGCGACTAACAAAATGTATTTACAAGGCAGATGTGAGTGGAAACGCCGGGAGCAACCGCCCTAGGAAGACATATAGTGACCTTATTGGTGATGTTCTTCAGAGGAGCTCGTGGCTATGTAATAACAGTCGCACGGGTCGATCCATCAGGTTAAGCTACGCTTGCCGGGGTTGGTCTGTGGATGGGTGGTACCATCTTTTCATCCAAGTCTCCTCCGTGCCTCGGAAAGCACGTTAAGCCGTTGGTCCCGGCTGTCATTCGAGGATCTTTGACAGTCGTTACGGGTCGTCAGAAGCCCGAAAGTCTGACAATCAGCCTTACCAAGGGGTATCGTATTACCCAATAACTGGGTTGTGGAGGTCAGATAGGCACTCGCTCCATGTAGAATACTGGTATTTAGCTACATCTGGTTAGACTGGAAGCCGACCCCAGCATAGTTGGGAAAAGGCTAAGCAGATTGATTGGTGATTTTCTTTAGAAAGGTCAGGTGCGTAGTACTCGCAACCGGCGTGCGTGTGTGACCAGATGTATGAACGTAAACGAGGCAAAAGGAGTATGTAGGGATCGGAGCAGGTGACGTTCTGTAGATTCTGCCTACCCCCATGTGAGTTTATGTATGATTATCGAAAGAAGATATCGCATATTTATCGCAAGTTGAGTTGTGAAATCACTATTCGATAAAATCGCATGAGAAGTCTCGTAGGGATTAATCCTGGGCGAATTTTAGCTTTTCACACGAGTGCCATAATTACCTACGAGGCTCATGGACATTCTTGACCCTTGGCGGCCGAAAAATTTAGTGGAAATAAAAAAACAAAATGAATAGCTTCATGTTTCTGACTGACCGACTTCTTAATAATTCATAGTGTCTGCAAATGGTTTAAGGGGGAAGCGCTGAGGTAGCTCACGAAATTCAAATATTCTTACGTTTCTTGCAATTTCCAGGTCAGTGGCAGGTTGTATGTTGATTTAAATATGATTCGTGACCGTAACAAATATGTATTTACATAATTATATCATTTGAATCAGTAATACCACTCCTCAAATTAGAATTGCTCTCAAATGTAATAATGATTTTTTTTAATGAAATAGTCATTCAATAGGGTAACTTGCTTTTAAAGAGTTGTATTGATAACTTTAATGATTCTTATAATTATGTAAATACATACCTACTTGTTAAGGCGGCGAATCATAATTATTTTGATCAACATACAACCCAATACACTACGGTCGATTTATCTTGGCAGCTCCGAACTAGGAAGTTTCGCACATGTTCTCTCACTCACACTCGCCTCATATCACCATTTGGTTCCTAAAAAATGTTACTGCGCAGCCTTTTGCGGGAAGTTCGGACCTGTCAAGATAAATCGGCCGTACTTTACATAGGTACCTGTAAATTACAAAAAAAAAAAAAAAAACGTAAGAAAATTTGAATTTCACGGGCTACCCTGACGCTTTCGCCTTAATTGAAATAAATGCTATGAATTTGAAAATGAAATAAAAACGGAGAATGGAGACGATTACTGACTTGAGGAATGGTGATGATTGACTCGATACTGACTTGAGGAATGGTGACGATTGACTCGATACTGACTTGAGGAATGGTGACGATTGACTCGATACTGACTTGAGGAATGGTGACGATTGACTCGATACTGACTTGAGGAATGGTGACGATTAAATCGATACTGACTTGAGGAATAGTGACGATTGACTCGATACTGACTTGAGGAATGGTGATGATTGACTCGATACTGACTTGAGGAATGGTGACGATTGACTCGATACTGACTTGAGGAATGGTGACGATTGACTCGATACTGACTTGAGGAATGGTGACGATTGACTCGATACTGACTTGAGGAATGGTGACGATTAACTAGATACTGACTTGAGGAATGGTGACGATTAACTCGATACTGACTTGAGGAATGGTGACGATAAACTCGATACTGACTTGATAAACTTTGTTTCTCAGATGGAAAGTCCGTAAGAGCGTGCAAAGCGTATCTCTATTCATTGTGGATGCTCTACAACTGCTGGGCGGCGAAGAAGGACCGGTGCTTGAGGTCGTCTGCTCCAGAATGAGATATATTTCCTCACAGATCGGTGAGTTTATTGCATGTAATACAAACTTTTTATTAGCAACGGCTACATGCGAATTACAAATCGGATTGACCTTTTCAAAACATTGTGAACCAGTGACATTTTATCAGTGAAATTAGGTTTTTACAAACGTTGCGTTACTGCTGTAAAGGTTTCATACAATGGGCAACCTTATATTTTAAATTTTATTTCTGGCGTTAAGTAACCTTTTAACCTTTTACAAAGCGCAAGTCCGATCCTGCATGGAGTATTGCAGTCACCTTTGGGATGGCTTAGTTAAATACCAACTTGCTGCGCTTGATTCGGTGGAACGCAGGCAATACTGGTGGATGCCAAGCTTCACAGCTTGGCTCATCGCCGCAAGGTTGCTTGTCGGTCTTCTATAGACTGTACTTCGGTGAGTGTGCTCAAGAACTCCACGACCTCATTCCGCCGGCCCCCTTCTACCATCGAACATCTAGACGCACTGCAAGTTACCACCCGTATCTAGCTATTCCACCAATTCACACTAAGCGTTTCCAAATATCATTTATAATGCGCACAGCAAAAGAGTGGAACTCACTACCTGCGTCTGTGTTTCCGAGCGCATACAACCCTAATCTCTTCAAAGTGAGAGTGAACAGGCTTCTTCTGGGTAAGCTCACTCCATCGTCGACTCTGTCTCTGTCGCCTCCGACCTAGACTAGAGTAGAGCAAACGCATCTCAAATAAAAAAATGTTCTTACAGGCTTAGGTGGAATTAGCCTGAGTGCTCGAATGTCATGCTATGAATAAAAATCTTATTTGAAGATAGACTACGTCAATCCAATTCAACACACATTATTGGAAAGCAGGTGTTCTAGCGGTGGTACTTAGACATGTTTTATCGAAATCGGTTCAGCCATTTCAATGTTATCCGCTCTTTTCTAATTGATGAATGGATGTGAGCATCTTCCACAAGTCTGATTGAGTCGCAATTTGGTATTCTGTTACTTCAATGATATTAGAATAACATAGCAACCTTGAACTGAACCTGATTCTGCATTGCCTGGAATTTGCAGGATACCTAACTCCCTCACCAACTTACAGCAGAGATATCGTGTTTGGGCTTATTGAAATGGTCTCAATGAATAGGTTATAGATAGACGGTAATGATGGAGTAGCAGAAAAAAATGAGGGTAAATTGGCATCGGGGGTTTTTTAAATTTTTAATTTAACTTTTAACGAGTTGTGCTTGTCAAGCAATTATTACCGTTTATGGCCGGTTTTTTGATCCGTGGCTAACTCAACCAATGGTTAAACATAGTAACTAATGGTTGAATTTTGGCTAAATGTGAAAGGGTAAACATGAATGAGTTATGCCATTAGTTCCTATTTGTAATATGAATGAGCTAACATGGATACATTCATGTTTAGCTTTTCAAATTTAGCCAAAATTCAACCATTAGTTACTATGTTTAACCATTGGTTGAGTTAACTACGGATCAAAAAACCGGCCCTTAGAACGAAGCTTCATGTGCTTGACAAGCAAACTACGTGCTTGATAATGTTTGATGAAAAATTATAATTTTGCTATGCTTGTCAAGCATGCTTGGTCGTTTAGATGCATGCTTGTCAAGCAACACATTCAGTGTGCTACGGAACGTCATTGCGAGTGCATGCGACACGAGCGGAGATAGTCATAGTCATCGTCTTGTTCGTTTCTTTTTGTTTTCTTGCACAAAGCAATTGTGAAAGCAAGAAACGTCATATCTGCATTTAGAGACTTTCTATATTTTTGTATACAGAAGGTTTCTGCTTTAGCGCAAGTCTGGGTATATATGTGGCGACTAAAATGAAAACGAATGCGGATGCTTGACGTTGCGTCAAGCCTCGTCAAGCGTGCTTGTCAAGCACATAATATGCTTGTCAAGCAATTTTGACCGTCAGGGTCCTTAAACGGTATAATTAAGCCTTTGTGACAGTTTATTTCTTAAATTTCCGCATCGTCGACTTTGTCTCTGTCACCTCCGACCTAGACTAGAGTCAGGCGCAAAACCATCTCAAATAAAAAAATAAAAATTCTGTGTGCATGTCTACAGCCAACTGTACTTTGTATTATGACTGGCAAGCGACCAGCGACCACGGAATTGATTTCCGGACAAGAATCACGCGCATACGAATTTTATTTATTTATTTATTCGTTCCATAGTTCACACACATTAAAATTGGTGCCAACATAAACTCATTAGAGTTTTACCGTGCACCAAAATCATCGACTACATAATTTATACAAATAAGAAGGTACTTGGTTAACACATTGACTGCCATGTAGGGCACCGGTGACCGGCGGCGGTCTTGTATTAACGCGCCCCGTAGGACACCGGTGACCTCACGGTAAACCTGTTTTCAGAGTTGATTTACGCGCCGTAGGACGCGTTTTCTATAGATTTCTTATTAGTAAGTGACCGGAATGGCGCTCAGGAGTAATACTTTCGCATGGTTTCTATGTAACGTAAAAATATTTTGAATTATTGAAGATAAACCTTCAATAACGTTAAAAATCCCAGAACATAACATTTTTTAAAATCCAAACGTATTTATAAATGTTATGGGAAGAATAATAAAACGAGTAAGTAAGTAGTAAAATTAAACTCTTTTTTTTAAACCGTTCCGTGATAGCGCGTGGAAGCGACTGAGGTGCGCGGGGGTGCACGGAGAGATGACCGCACGGCGCCTTGGTAACAGAAATCAACATAATTACTTCTGTGCGCCAAGTAGGGTAGCGGTGACCTCGTGAAGTTTTTTTTATTTTTCTACGGAACCCTGCCTCCGATTGACCCCAAAATTTAATACTAGGTATATCTAAACCCATAACATCAATTGGCACTAATTTTGTTTTTTTTTTTTTGTGATTTTTGTCATTATTACTCTGGCAGTTAATGTGTACAACTAAAATTGCAATGAGGGTGTAAGCTAAATAGTAACAGTTATCCAATACCATTAGCGAGCGAACACGGGTGACCAATCTGACCGCCCGTCTTTAAAACAAATGTGGTGGAGGAATGTTTTTGAACAGATACAGGTTGTTCCTCAAGGTAGTATGTTTTTAGTAATAGTTAATTTTTCCTAATTAATTTTTTGTTTTGATATTAGAGTTAGGTGTTATTTTTGCTTCTCATAATATATTATTAGGTATTTATATTTTGCACGAAATATTGCTTTAATTTGTTTTTTTTTTTTATGTTTTTCTGAGTTAGTTCATCCCTCAATGGTATAGGTAGTTGATTAATAAGGTAAGGTATTATATACTTTAACGACCTTTTGCCGTGCAAATTCGTGTATTTTGGAAGTAATAGCTTAGCATTGATGGTGCTACGAGTCCTAATTTCATTATTATTTATAGTTTTTATTCTTTTTAGATTCTCATTAAAGAAATTTTCTTTTAATAGTGCAGATTTAGTTTTTTCATGTATAGCTATTTTACAGAATTCAAATAATTTACGGTAGTCATTTTTGTAGTTCTTCTTAATGTTATGCGGGACAATTGCTTTTAACATACGCAGTTGAAGTGTGTAGATTTGATCAAGGTGAGTCTTATAATATGTCCTTCCATAGCTCGACAGACCATAGGCTATCGTAGATTCGACCAGTGCTGTAAAGCATTAACAAAGTTTGATATGGAATTTTGCATCTTATAATAGAAAATTTAGCCAACATACATCTCAATTTATCACACACCCCGTTAATGTGCTCCTTCCCATTAAGACGGCTATCAATGGTAAGCCCTAAGTACTTTTGGCTATCTACGAGGTCTATGGAGTCACAGCTGCAAAACTTGGCTACTTTGTTAGGGTAATTGTTATGAAAACACTCATGACTGTGAGGTGTTAATTTAGTCAAGGAGGAGCTTCTATTTTGACTGGAACATTAATTTGGTCTTACTAGCGTTTAATACAAGACCAGCGTCGTGAGACCATTTGGTTAACCAATCAAAGTCCTCTTGTAGTTGTCTTTGGGCATCACTAACACTCCGTCCAGCAGCTACAAGGCAATTTCACATTCGCATGGAACACTTACTTTACTTACCAAAGTAAAGTCAAATGTCCTCAGACTCGAATATTTTCTAGTTTCATGTTTATCAATATTTTTTTTCGTATAAGTAGTATAGTGTGCGCGCAAGTGCTAGTCACCACTTGAGGCATGTGAGCGGTGAGACGGGGGAGGTAGACAAACGTCAAGCTAACTCAGTCTGCCAGTCTTGTCAATGACGCCCCTCCCCTATCTCACCGCTCGCATACTTCAGATGGTGACTAGCAGTTGTGCGCACACTAAAGCATTTTTATTTTTCTCCTTTTGAAGTCAGTTTTAATAACATAACTTTCTTTGTTGTACAGGTCGTCAAATCCGTATCGTAGCACTCTCGCTGCCGCTGGCGGACGCGCGCGATGTATCGCAGTGGCTCGGCTGCAACGCCAACTGCTCCTTCAACTTCCATCCTAGCGTCCGACCGCTGCCTCTACAGCTGCACATACAGGTATTATTGTTGGCGACGACAAAAAAAAACCTAAGTAATTGTATCTGATTAAAACACTGTGATTGTTTGATTTAATAAATAAAGTGAAATAGATATTATATTTATTTATAAAGGTACACCAACAGCTTCTGTATACAAAATATTAATTAACAGCAGGTATAATAACAGTTTTGGGCTTATACAGTTGCCAATGACAGGGGAACCAACATTCTCAAATACAGTGATAACCGAAGCTAAACAAGAAATGTATAAAAATTAAGTGGTAATAAACTATAGAAACAGAAATATAATAATGACACAAGTTATGTTACAGGAGTTGCTAGAAATACCGACATACTAACACAATGAGTCTTTAGCTTGTGTGGGTTGCGTGCTTGGGGACCTTAGAATTTGGGTTTTAACAGGTTCTGTGCGGCCGACACGTATGTGCGATTTTCGAACGTTCACCAAGTGCTACCGTCGCATATGCGTGTCCATACAATTTATGTACTTCCTTCGAATGCGGCGCGCCGCACCTGTGGGTTTTTTGTGCATCTCTATTGTTCTTGGCGTAATTGTTTTATGACTCATAAAAAATGGGAAAATTTTCAAACACACCTACGCGTCTGCCGCACTTGGGATAAGTTTGTAACGGCGCACATATGTGCCCAGCCGCACTGGGTAGAGTTTCTTCAATCGCGCCTGCGCGCTCATAGCACCACACGAAGTATTTTTTGGGCGCGCATGAGTGTTTGCCGCACAGGGTTTAGTGTATCATAAAGCAGCACTTGGAGCAAGTTCGCCAAATAATTCAGCAGTGAATGTGTTAAAGATATTTATGGAGTCATGTTATATGTCAACATTTGGAGTGGAGTAGTTATAAGTATAAACAACTAGCTAGCGCGGCTTCGCCCGCGCTGTTGTCAGAAATTATCCCACGGGAACGCACTACCGGGATCAAAAGCATAGTATGTCCTAATCCAGGTCATAGTTCTATAATAATATAATTCAATCAAGATTCGAAAGCCACGTGGCGCCATCTATTATCATAAGAACGTTATTGTTGTTTTTCTCGGGAACATTATTTTTTTTCGGAATGAAAGTTACCCTATGTCCGTTTCTGTACACCTGACAACGTATATGCAAAATTTCAGGATGATCGGTTCAGTGGTTTAGGTGTAAAAAAGTAACAAACAAACAAACAAACTTACTTTCGCATTTATAATATTAGTTAGGATTCGTGCTATAAGTACTGTAATGATGTTAAAATAGCACTAAGGTTTTGCCCAGATTACACATCTAAAAATAACACGGATTTTTAACAGCGGTAGTTTACACTCCCGAAGAAATTACTCAAGAGTTTTTCCCAGCCGACATTCTTATTAGCGCTACTCTGCCAGCCACTTGTAGACTGTGTTTTGGCGTATAAATACAGGGTGAAAGGGACAGCCCTCCGCAGACTGATGGGGTGAATTCAGTATATCATACTAAGATGCCCGGTACATGAAATTATTTCAGGAACGTTATGAGAATCCAATAAACCTGATTTGTTTGTGTTTTTATGCATAAATCGGAGCATCAGTTACTGGTTGGGAGGGGTAGGTAATAGGTATGCGGTGAGTTCGGTGAACTCTGTAGCTATGCAGAAAGTGAACAGCTGATTTCACGCGTCGTTCGTTAGAGTAGTTCAACATCAGTTGCTGTTTTTTTTATTTTTATTGTAGCTGTTTTATTTACATAAATGAAGTACTGCGTACAGATAATGTAATTTTACATTGAAATAAAGGAATAGTAACTGAAAAAAAAAATTAAAAAAATAAAATTTTCCTGAGAAATTTTCCAGTGGAATATGATTCAAAATAAGGAGCTGAATGCACCCTGTTAGTTTGTGGAGGGCTGTCCCTTGTATACACCAAAACACAGGAGAGGTTTATGTCCAGCAATGGTTGTTCTATTTTATCTCACCTACTATGTTCTTTCGCAGGGCTTCAACATCTCCCACGCGGCCTCCCGCTTAGCCGCCATGACGAAACCTATATACAACTCGGTAATCCGTTACGCCGGTAACAAGCCATGCGCCGTGTTCGTGCCCTCGCGCCGTCACTCGCGCCTCCTGGCTGCAGACCTACTGGCCCTGGCTGCTGCGCACTCCTCCCCGACGAGGTTCTTGAGGGCCAGGCCTGATATGCTGGCACCGTTCCTCAAGAGAGTGCATGATAAGGTAAGATTTGTATTACAGCCATCATGAGCCATTGTTGGCCAGCATGGACCATGCCGTGTTTCTAGGATAGGCCACAGTCGACCATCCTGATCCATTGTTGGCCAGCATGGGTCATTGTCGGCCATCATGGGCCATTGTGTATATCGCTCGAACATTGTTGGTCAATTTGGGTCAATATGTTTGGTAACAACGCTTGCGCCGTCTTTGTGCCCTCACGTTGTCACTCGCGCCTCTTGGCTGTAGATCTACTGGGTCTGGCAGCTGCGCAATCCTCGCCGACGATGTTTCTGAGGGCCAGGCCTGATGCATCCCTACCAATTCGAACTAAGCGCTTCCAAATGGCTTTTATAATGCGCACAACAAAAGAGTGGAACTCACTACCTGCGTCTGTGTTTCCGAGCGCATACAACCCTAATCTCTTCGAAGTGAGAGTGAACAGGCTTCTTCTGGGTAAGCTCACTTCATCGTCGACTTTGTCTCTGTCACCTCCGACCTAGACTAGAGTCAAGAGCAAACCCTTCACAACCAAAAAAAAAAAAATGTGGCTTTCGGCTTCGTAAAGTGTCTTTTCACTCGATGTAGTGCTCATCTCATTTTATCTCTTTCAGATGTTAAAAGAAACCCTAGCCGCAGGCGTAGCATACCTACACGAGGGTGTAGAGCCAGGCGACAGGCGTCTGGTGCAGCAGCTGGTGGAGTCGGGCGCGGTGCAGCTGTGCGTGGTGGCGGCCGAGCTGGCCTGGGCACTCGCCGCGCACGTGCATACCGTCATCATCGCTGATACACATGTGTGAGTTGATAAGAACTGAGAAATTAGTTCTAATGTAGGATGCACTATTTCCCCCCCCCCCCCCCCCCCCCCCTCCGCCGTGAATTTCCGCATTGTCGAGGCGGTGGGCGGTGGGCTTGGTCACCTACGGTGAAGCGAAGAGGAATCCGAGGATGGGCCGCTTGGGACGACATCGCAACTGAGGCGAGCCGCGATGTCGTATGGGAGGCATTGCGGCTGAGGGTTTGAGGCCGCGGCGGAGGAGTGCCGGTATTGCGGTGCGCCGCTCTCCCTACCTTCCGCGGCCATGACGGGGTCGCCATTGTCTGATGACGGACGTGGTGGGGCCGCAGGGGAGGAGGAGTGTCGGTATTTCATTGGCCGCTCTCCCTATCCTCTGACCTGACCGGCCGCAGGGGGACCAAGGGTGCTTAGACACGGGGTCGTCTAGCGCCCATGTGCTGGTTTGGTCCATAGGTGGTCACGGCGTGCAATGTGTTCTTGTACGCCGATGATGGGGGGTGCTCCCAAGAAGAGGGTCCGGTGACGGACAGCCGTGGCGGGTTCGCGCTGACTGCTAACGCGTGCCCGTGTTCCCGCCACAAGCGACAGAGGAGGACACCGTGGAGTTTTAGTGGGTTGGAGTCCCACATAACTGCACTATCTCCCCGTGGTAGTGCAGTATGCATGAGCATTTCTCCACGCAAAGAAAAAAAAGGATGTACTATCTAAAGGATGTACTCTTAGCAAGCGTTACTATAGCGGCCGAGCGCTGCAAGCAAGAGTAGTCCTTACAGTTTATAGATGTTCGTTTCTTCGATAGTACATGTAACCATCATCATCATCATCGGCCTAGCCTATTCCCAACTGAATACCAGTATTTTACATGGAGCGACTGCCTATCTGACCTCCGCAACTCGGTTACCCACACGATATAGTACGCGTCAAATTTAATGGCGGCTCTGAAGTGCGCTACCAGCTGCGCAGTACCCCACCCCTCACCCCCGCTGACACATGAACTTGTTACTGCGAGCGTCTCGCCTCGTGTAAGACTGATTGTCAGACTTTCGGGCTTCTGACGACCCGTAACGACTGTCTAAGATCCACGAATGACTATGCCCATGTCTTAACGTGCTTTCCCAGGCACGGAGGGGTCTCAGTATGTCAAGATGGTCACCCATCCACGGTCCGACCGCGGCAAGCGTAGCTTAACCTGATCGATCGACCTGTGTGGAACAGGCTAAAAAAAGGGAAAAATTCAAGACTTGAGATTTGTAAGGTTATGCAGTGCTTGACGGGCTGGAAAAAAAAAAGATCAAAACCCAAATGCCTGTTTAAAAACCGCGCTTGTCGAGTTCAATGTGTGGATCCGTGGTTATTGTTGGTCAAGTGCAACTCAAAAATGTAAAATAAGTATCAATAAATGATAAATGATTTTTATTTCTGTAAGTAGGTTTGTACAAACACTTTTACAAGTCAATATTTTTTTTTTTTTTAAACTAGATGAGGTCGGCGTTTGTGTTTTTCGCAGTCATCCTTTAATGTGTGACCGAAAACGAAATGAGTGCTTTTAGAAATAAAAAGTTTTTGTTCAAGCAAACTCGTCTTTTAAGTTAAACACATCGGTACTACATCCATAGTAATTTAATCAATTTAAATTAATATTTTCACACAGCTACAACGGCAAACTCCACGCCTACGAACAGTACCCAATCACAACGGTCCTACAAATGGTCGGCCGCGCTTGCAGGCCCTTAGAAGATGAACACGCAGTTGCAGTACTGATGTGTGTGGCGCATCACAAGACGTTCTTTACCAAGCTGCTGAATGATTGTCTGCCGCTAGAGGTATTTTTTTTTAATGATCGACCATTATCCTCCTGCATGGGCCACTGTTGGCCAGCATTGATCAAATTTAGTGTTTTTTTGACCAGCGTAGATCCACTCGGTATTTCTAGGACAGACCACTGTCAATTATGGGCCATTGTTGGCTAGCATAAACCCCTTTGTTTCTAGGATAGGCCATAGTTGACCAATATCGAATTTTGCTGACCAGCATGAACATGATTTTTCTAGGACGGGCCATTGTCGACCATCATGGCCCACTTTTGGCCAGCATCAACCCACTGTCTTGCTAGGTCAGACCTTTTCTTCTCATATTTATGATTAAAAAAAAATCTGTTTTCTCTTGCAGAGCCACCTCGACCATAGACTACACGACCATATGAACGCTGAAATCGTTACCAAAACCATAGAGAACAAACAAGATGCCGTAGACTACCTCACTTGGACGTTCCTATATCGACGACTGACACAGAACCCGAATTATTATAATTTGCAGGGAGTCACACACAGGTAACACATTCCAATGTTTGTGGGCAGAAACTTATGACGAAAGCGCCAGGGTAGCCCCTTTATCGAGAAAACATTATGCCATTGATATACAAGTGAACACAGCTACTGAATTTGACTAATTTTGTTAGGAAGCTGTCAGGATTTGACTACTTTTGAACAATCCAACTAAACGATTCAAATAGGGTTGTCACTGGTTCTATGTTTTAGGGAAAGTACTTAAATAATAAATAAAACAGATAGATACGAGTGAAAACATAGCACAACCCTACCTTTGGTAAACAAACAAAATGTTCAAGAAATTACTGACCGCAGGTCCAAATAGTCGCGGAGAAAAGAAGAATCTTCTTCTTTTCTCCGCGACTATTTGGTCCTGCGACAGATTTTCTCTTCTTGGCCTGATGGCTAGGCACTTCCTCAACACTTTTCTCCATTTTATTCACGTATCTATTCGGTTTTCTAATAGAATATCACTAATTAACACGACACAAAAAAGAAACGTTAGGTGCCCACGCGTAGCCTCAATGTATGGAAACTGCAAGATGGCGGTTGGGGTTTGGAGCGACGTGATTGGCTCATGCGGATTTGACTATGTTTGAAAGTAAGCTGGTCTGGAATAGGCTAATTTTGAAAGTAACGTTAGTTTTATTTCTTATTTTTAAGGGCTTTAGGCTGGATTTGGCTAGTTATGAATGTTATAAGACAATGAAGAATTCTGTAAAGAAAAATGTTGTGTTCTTACTTTAAAATCGATGGATTTGGATTTGACCACTTTTGAAAATTACCTCCTGAATTATGCCGAATGTACCGAAGACGAATATTCGGCCGAACATTCGGCGCATCTCTAGTAAATATAACTCCATTGAGGTATATGAAGAATAGTTATACAAATATCTGTCATATCGACACACATATGTCAAATAGCGTTTTGTTTCTTTTTAACTAATCAAGAGCTGCGTATGAAAAGAGAGACGTCTAAGTGTTGGTCAAGGACTAAATTTGACAACACTCTTGTGTGACGTCAAAATCATGTCTGCATGAGTGGTCGCCATGTTGAGTGCTGAGTTTTGTGGTAGATGATTGGTAGATGTGCTGTCAAACGGCTGCTTGCTCTCTCTCTTGCACTCGCAGTTACAAACCTACGAAAGGCGGCCACGTTGAGTGCCTGATTTTTGTAGGTATGCCAAGTCCTTAAGTTTACATGTCAGTGATATACTCGTATCTATCCCGATCTCTGCTAATAAGATTCTTTTCTATCCACAGACATTTATCAGACCACCTCTCAGAGCTCGTAGAAACAACGCTTACAGACTTGGAACAATCAAAGTGCATCGCAATAGAAGACGACATGGACGTGCAGCCTCTCAATCTCGGCATGATCGCGTCTTACTACTACATCAATTATACCACTATAGGTAAGATTATAAAGGTTCCATGCTTTTGCGCGCGGCTTCGGTCGCTAATTAACCCACGGGAACGTACTACCGGGATAAAAAGTATCCTATGTCCTAATCCAGGTCATGGTCAAACCCATGTGCCAAATTTTATCCAAATCCGTTCAGCCGTTTTAGCGTGAAAGCTTAACAAACAAACAAACTCACTTTCACATTTATAATACTAGCTCTTGGCAGCGACCTCGCTCGCGTTGATGTCGGAAATAATTTCCACGGGAAAGTACTACCAGGATAAAAAAAGTAACCTAATAGGTTGGAGAAAAAGTTTCTTCACATTTTTTAAGAAAATTCAAAACATTTTTTAATATAGTTTATTTACATTTAACTAAAGTATGTAGGTACCATTTTGTTCGATAACTTTTTGCCAATTTGTAGGTAGGGACATGATCCCATTGCTATAGAAATTTTGGGACTTCTGGTCAAAATACCGCGACAAGTGGTTTTGGCAGTCCTCTCGTGATGTTAACCTGACACTGCCTAAATAATTCTGAAGAGACCGAAACAGGTGGAAATCTGAAGGTGCAAGGTCAGGACTATACGGCGGATGCATTAACACCTCCCAGCCAAACTCTCTTAATTTTTGCTGAGAGGCTAAAGATGTGTGAGGTCTAGCGTTATCATGATGAAAAACCACACCCCTTCTGTTGATTAATTCCGGCCGCTTTCTCTCAACTTCTTGCTTTAATCTCATCAGTTGTTCGCAGTAGAGTTCAGAATCGATGGTCCTGCCTGGTGGTAACAGCTCATAATGAATAATGCCCTTCCAATCCCACCAAACACACACAGCATCACCTTGTTGCGAGTTAACCCGGGTTTCGCCACAGTCTGTGAAGCCTGACCGGCCTTTGACCACGACCTTTTTCGCACGTTCTTGTCATACGTGATCCACGTTTCATCACCAGTTATCAGCTTCTTCAAAAATGGTTCGGTTTCATTACGTCGTAATAAAGAATCACAAATGAGTACACGGTTCATTAGGTTTCTTTCAGTGAGCTCGTGAGGTACCCAAATGTCGAGCTTTTTTGTGTACCCAGTTTTTTTCAAATGCGCCAAAACTGTTTTGTGGTCAATTTCCAGTTCTTCAGCTACGTCGTAACTACTGATATGCCGATCTTGCTCCACTTTTTCAAAAATGGCATCCATTTTATCCGTAATAGGGCGACCAGAGCGACGTGCATCTTTGACATCAAAATTTCCGGATTGAAAACGCTTAAACCAAATTTGTGATACTGAGAGTATCACAAGACACTACACTAGGTCCATAAACATCGCAATTTTTTTTCGCGGCTTGCGTTGCATTGCTACCTTTTTTGTGGTAAAATTTTAAAATGTATCGAATTTCTTCATTAGATTCACTCATCTTGACGATACGAAAAACAAATGTCAATCACACATTTTCCTAATTTGAATTTAGAATTATGTTCTTTAAAATTGAAACCTTCAATGATACCAAAACCAGCCAGATACAAATAGTATAGCCAAAGAGATTTTATTACAAGTTCATACATACTATAATGCGAAAAGACTTTTTCCCCAACCTAATATGTGCTATTCCAGACTATAATCTATATCTGTGCCAAATTTAATCCAAATCCGTTCAGCCGTTCTTTCGAGATTGAGTAACAAACATCCATCCATCCAAACTTTCGCATTTATAATAACGGGTGTCTCAAAAGTACGTAAAGGATTTAAATTTCGCTCTATTTTCGAAGTATTTAAGATGGCGAGTCGAAATTTGACATACGTCATCTTGACACATATAAAATTAATCATGGAGCGTTTCACAATTATTAGGGCCTTTTTTTTAATTATGAGGGGCAACTGTCAATGGCGAACGCTATCGTGCCATGATTTCATCTTTTTTATGGAGCAGGCTGGACGACATCGCCATAAACAACATCTGGTTTCAACAAGATGGCGCTACGCCACACAGCGACTCTAACAATCGCTTTGCTGCATGAGATGTTTCCGAATCGCGTAATTTCACGAAGAGGTGATGTCAATTGGCCACCGAGATCTTGCGATCTGACGCCACTGGATTTCTTTTGGGGCTACGTCAAAGATAAGGTTTACGCCATCGATCCACAAAACATAGACGACTTGAAACACAGTATTCGTCGAGTTATTGGTGAAATTAGCAGCGAAATGTGCGAAAGTAACATTTAAAATTTCGGCAAATGAATCGGCATTTGTAAAAATGCCCGTGGCGGCCATTCAGCGGATATTCTATTTAAGGGGGAAGCGTCAGGGTAGCCCGCGAAATTCAAATTTTCTTACGTTTTTTGCAATTTACAAGTCGGTATTAGATTGTATGTTGATTAAAATATAATTTGCGGCCGTAAGAAGTATCTATTTACATAATTAGAATTATTAAAGTGATCAATACAACTCTTTAAGACCAGGTAATCCTAATGAATGACTATTTTATGAATATTGACATTTCAGGATTATACTAACTTAAGGAGTTTTATTACTGATTCTAATGTATGTAATTCTGTAAAAACATATTTGTTACGGCCGCAAATCATACTTTATTTAACATACAACTTAATACTGACATTCAAATTGCAAAAAAACGTAAGAAAATTTGAATTTCGCAAGCTACCCTGACGCTTCCTCCTTAAATAAAATTGTACTACAAATCTTTTCTTTAAAATAAAAAAAAAGCTACGAAGAAATTCCAATCCATTCGCGTTTTATTGAAAAAGACACCCTGTATTAGTAGGATTAGTTAGGATGAGGAACAGGGTGTAAAGTTCACTCATCCTCCATAGAAAATGGGGGATCCTCCGACCAGACGGGTGTTGTGTGTGGTGGGCTATACTGTCTCATTAATCTAACGCGAGATTTGGAAAGGCTCCAAAGAAAGAAGTCTGGCGCCATGAGATCGGGCGATTTGGCTGACCAGTTCAGATCGCCAGAATGCGATCACACGGCCCGGAAATTGGTGTTTCAAAACCTCCGTCGTTCCCTGAGTTGTGTGTATTGCTCCATTGTATCGTCAAATAGTTCTCTATGATCTGTCTACAAAATGTCAAATCGCAATGACATTATGACGCCATTTGCAAAAATGATGGTGCATTCACATGATGACATTACTTTTGCTCCAATTTGTAAAATATCTTCAGATCTTGAAATGTAATAATTTTGAGCAACACGACATACATGACATTTTGGTTGTATTTTTTTTACAGAGCTGTTCAGTCTCTCCCTGACAAATAAGACAAAGATCCGCGGTTTGTTAGAGATCATATCCTCGGCTGCGGAGTACTCGGAGCTTTGCATCAGGCACCGCGAGGAGAACATTATCAAGGCTCTGGCTGCCAAGTAAGTTATTTATATCGACATACTTCAGGTATCACGTATCTTTTTAACCGACGAATAAAAAAGGAGACGGTTCTCAATAGGGATGATGCCTGGGTAAAAAAAAAGAAATTCTATTTAGTCCGTCAGTCAGATAATAAAAAAATATTAGATACGTATTTTTTGTTTTATCATATTAATAAAAAATGACTTAGATAACTCGCATTAAAGTTCGGGAGTGGGGGCTTGCTACGTCACTTCTACGTATAAAATCTACCCAGGCGTGACGTCATGCCACGTTTTAACTCAATGTATCGCCGTAATCTTTTGATTACGTAGAAAAAGAAAAAATACGTGTCCAATATATTTTAATAATCTACATGACGGACAAAAAATCATTTTTTAGTCATCATCCCTATTCGACACGTATATATATTTTTTTTATGTATGATCACGCATAACTTTTTGTAGAGTAGTCCGATTTGAAAGATTTTTGTTTTATTCGGGAGGGGTATACGTCGAAGTTGGTCCCTTGTAAAATTTATTAACTGTGCGTGGGTAGTTTTTGAGTTAGCTTCAATAATACGTATTTTTCCCACTTAATTTATGTGGTGGTATTTGAATTTGTGTGGGGTTAGGTATCACCACCTAAAGTAAAAACTGTTAAAAAATTAAAAAAAATAAACATCCTACTTCCAAAAAGGTAACTGAAAATCGAAAAATAAAAACTTTTTTTTTACAAAAAATTAAACCTACGAAAAAAACAAATAACCTTTTAGTCAAACTAAACCCCTAAATTAATTTGTGTTACATATTTTGAGGTGGCGCCAAACAAACATTCAACGAAGATCTATCAAGCTATTATACCATTTTATACGATTTACGTAATTAATTTGCCTGTTTGTTTTGCCCTAATACTGACTTTCAAATGGCAAAAAACGTAAGAAAATTTGAATTTCGCGGACTATCCTGACGCTTCCCCCTTATGCGTTGCATAAATTATACTATATTTGTAGTTTTACCCCGTTCATACATCTGGTCATACACGCACGCCGGTTGCGAGTACTACGCACCTGACCTTTCTGAAAAAACATCACCAATAAGGTCACTATTGTGTCTTCCTAGGGCGTCCCCTCGCGGGCGGCGTCTCCACTCACATCTGCCGTGTAAATACCTATACCTTCTGTTAGTCTTTCATTCATCCTCTCAACATGACTAAACCATCTAAGCATACTCTTTTCAATTTTTGTCACTACATCTTTTAAACCGTGCCGTTGCCTTATCACATCATTCCTCTGCCTATCATTCATAGTCGTATTTTGATGTTGAACCTTATCTGTGTCTCCACAGAGTACCACACAAACCAACAGCGCCGTCTGGCGGCAACGTGAAGTACAACGACCCGCACGTGAAAGCGCACGTGCTGCTGCAGGCGCATCTCTCTAGGATGCAGCTACCGGCTGAGTTACAAGCTGACACTGCCCTAGTGCTGGCTAAGGTAAGAACAGGAAAAAAATATCACAGATACAATGAAATATTTTTATTTATGTATTTTTATTATATTTTTATTTGTTTGTTTTATAATTTTTATGAATTTAAATATGATTGCGATTTAACATTTAATTTATTTTACAATTTGATTTTATGTACTACCTACAGCTATTTAATTAAATTCATCATAAGTCATTCTCCTGCTCTTGTCCCAATTTTTTGCGGTCGGAGCAATTCTTCCATACTTCTCTATTAGTCGGTAGTCACTCCCTTTCTAGCCATATCATCTTTCACACAGTCCATACATCGTTTCTTTGGTCTTCCCCCACTCGTATAGCCATCCACATTCATACTCCAACAAATACTACCAATAATACAACCTCTTAAGGGGTCATTGTACTCAACATTATGAACAATTTTTACTATGGGACCAAACCTGAAATCGCGAAAAAAATCAGCTGTTCACTACATTTATGTTCGCATAATTCGTCAAAATGTAAAAAAGTTGTTCATAATGATGAGTACAATGACCCCTTATGCGTTATTAAGTTACACCATGTATAGGGTGGCTGGTAATTAGTGAGCAATACTTAAACACGTGATAGTACTCATGGTAACAAACAACTTTTACTATGGGACCAAACCTGAAATCGCGAAAAAAGTAAGTTGTTCCCACGAGTTATGCGAACATAAATGTAGGCAACAGCTGATTTTTTTTCGCGATTTCAGGTTTGGTCCCATAGTAATAATTGTTCATAATGTTGAGTACAATGACCCCTTAAGAGGTTGTGCCTTATTTAAGTTACACCTTGTATATAAAAGAGTATTCTGTGGGAGTTGCATAATGAAATTCAGTACAACAATATAACACTCGTTTGGATGATATTGTGGTTACTATGACACTGGTTGTTTTAATGTTGGTAATAAGCTAACTGTTTCAGAAACTTTTATACAGGATTTATAGCGTGGGTGTAGATAAAGTATGATTCCGATCGTAACAAGTATGTGTTTACAGATTTGTAATCATTAGAATCAGTAATACAACTCCTAAAGTGAGTATAATCATCAAATGTCAAGATTTCATGAAATAGTCATTCATTAGGATTGCCTGGTCTTAAAGAGTTGCATCGATTACTTTAACCCGACATTACTACTCATGTTGCGACGTACAAAGAAACTACTCATACGGCTGCGAGGCGCATCATATTGACTAATGATTTTATTCAAAACCTATAAGCATGATTGATATATTTTGACTGTTTATATAATTGTGTACTTATATTACTAAAAAGAGAAAACCATAATTTTAAATAATATTTATTATAAAATCTTTAATCAAATAAATCTTAGGAACAAATTTTAGGAACTTAGGCAATTAATACATTAGGCGCGGCAGACGCACATGCGCGTTTTCGGACGTTCACCAGGTGCTTGACGGCGCGTATGCGCGTCCATACAATTTACATAACTTTCTTCGAGTGCGGCTCGCCGCACCTGTGCGTTCGTTGTGCATCTCTATTGTTTCGAAAACATCGTAAAATAAGGGTCGGTAAGGGTGTAGCATAAAGAAGCGTTTGCATAAATAATCAAGCAGATAATGTGTTAAACAATCTTCTCACTAAAAATAATAAAAAAAAAACAATTTAAAGTATACACTTCTCTTAAAAAATAGTTAATTAAAGTAATTAACTAAAAAAAAAAAAACTAACAAAGTAACGAAACAAAAAATATTTTAGAAGAATTTTATTAATAGCGCAAAACTTACATACGAGTACAAGCTACTCATATGTCTTTGGAGCGCCAGGGTAGTAATATAAAAAAAAATAGCACATTTACCGTAACGCAACCACCGTCCTGCGACACGTGCTGGCGTTGATTGAGATGTCCTTGAACGTGAACGCCATACGCGCGAACTATAAAAAAAGAGAGCAATATATAAAAAACGCGGGCGCCTCTGCGACGTAGAGTAGTAATCTAGGGTTAATGATTATAATTCGTAAATACATACTTGTTACGGTCGCGAATCATATTCTGATCAACATACAACCTAATACCAACTTGCAAATTTCATAAAACGTAAGAAAATTTTTAATTTCGCGGGCTACCCTGGAGCTTCCGCCTTATCTCCCACGTAATAAGGGCTACAACTAGACAGCGCTTTTATGTCCGCTAATAGTTTTAACAATTAAAATTTGTTTCCCCACAGGCAATCCGTCTCATCTGTGCGTGCGTGGACGTGGTCTCCAGCAGCGGCTGGCTGTCTCCAGCTGTGGCTGCCATGGAGCTGGCGCAGATGGTGACGCAGGCCATGTGGGCCAAGGACTCGTATCTACGCCAGCTGCCGCACTTCACCGCTGATCTGGTGCAGCGCTGCGCAGAGAAGGTAGCGACATTATGGCCATGTTGTTACCAGCATGGATCAGCATTAGGCCATTGTTGGCCAGCATGGACCTCTCAGTGTTTTTAGGACGGGCCTATTGTCGACCAATATGGGCCATTATGTTCAGTGATTAACAGATTTGAGGAGCTCGTGGCTAAGTAATAACAGCCGCACGGGTCGATCCATCAGATTAAGCTACGCTTGCCGCGGTTGGTCTGTGGATGGGTGACCATCTTTTCATACCGAGACTCCTCCGTGTCTCGGAAAGCACGTTAAGCCGTTGGTTCCGGCTGGCATTCGTGGATCTGACAGTCGTTACGGGTCATCAGAAGCCCGAAAGTCTGACAAGCAGTCTTACCAAGGGGTATCGTATTACCCAGTAAGTGGGTTGTGGAGGTCAGATAGGCAGTCGCTCCATATGAAATACTGGTATTCAGCTGCATCCGGTTAGACTGGAAGCCGACCCCAACATAGTTGGGAAAAGGCTAGGCAGATTGATGTTCAGTGATTAACGATTGTTGGCAAGCATGGACCCTTCGATGTTTCTAGGATGGGTATTGTCGAGTATCATGGACTTGATAATAGTAGATTGTGAAAAAATTATGCCTGTTTTCACTAAAATTATGCCGACCAGGTTAAGCTACTCTTGCCGGGGTTGGTCCGTAGGTGGGTGTCCATCGTTACTTACCCAGACTCCTCCGTGCCTCGAAAATTATGTTAAGCCGTTGGTCTCGGCTGTCATTCGTGGTCTGTCTGTCAGTCTTACCAAGGGGTATCGTATTACCCAGTAACTGGATAGTGGAAGTCAAATAGGCAGTCGCCCCAAGTAAAATACTGGTATTCGGCTGCATCCGGTTAGACTGGAAGCTGACCCCAACATTGTTGGGAACAGGTTAGCTAGGCTGATTGATTTTTTTTGACTTCATCATTACATCGTTAGCAGTCTTGTTCCACCCAGTGCTGAGACAGGCCTCCTCCCCTTTGTGCCATGCTTCCCTGGTCCGTGCGACCCTCATCCAGGTCTTCCCCGCGATCCTCTTTAGGACACCCACCCACCTGGCTAACGGTCTGCCAACGCTCCTTCTACCGTTTGACTGTATTTCGTAGCAATAAGGACGATTTTCGTAGCTCTCGTGTTACTATTGTGGTGTGCAGTTGGCTGTACATTTGCAACAAATACTAATGAACGATGTATTTTCTCCGCAGGGCGTCGAGACAGTATTTGACGTGATGGAGCTAGAAGACAACGCTCGCGCCAAGCTGTTACAACTGTCCCCGACAGAGATGGCGGACGTGGCGCGCTTCTGTAACAGATATCCGAACGTCGAGCTCACTTATGAGGTAAGTCTTACCTGATAACTAGAACTACATATTAAAACCATGTTTGCGTGCAAAAAAATAGGCCATTTACTGCTCTCTATTTGAGAGACTATATCTCTAAAATATTAATAAGTATTTTATATGTATTGTGGGGCGTAAAGCTTCCGTCCCTCGGAAAGCACGTTAAGCCGTTGGTCCAGGCTGTCATGACAATCGTTAGAAGCCCGAAAGTCTGACAGTTTTACCAAGAGGGTAACGTATTACTCCATAAGTGGGTTGTGGAGGTCAGATAGGCAGTCGCTCCATGTAAAATACTGGTATTCAGGTGCATCCAGTAAGACTGGAAGCTGACCCCAACATAGTTGGGAAAAGGCTAGGCAGTTGATGATACTGTGGGGCGTAAGACACATGCCTTACACTTTTATAAAGCAACTAGTGTCTGCCCGTGCCTTCGTCCGCGTGAAATTTCTTGTCCTCCGACCCATCGCATCGACGTCCGCGCTGATACTTCGTATTCCCTTAGAGTTTTTATTTTTTATTTTTTCTCGGCTCCTAAGAGTCTTAGCGTGATGTCAAATAGACTATAGCCTTTGTCAGAGTTGGGCTATCAAATGCAAAAAGAAATTTTCAAATAAGACTGGTAGGTTCAGAGATTAAAAAAAAAAACTTCAGGTTTATTATTAATATAGATATTCTTCTAAACTCACGCCTTCTTCCCATGGCGGTAGGCAGAAACTCCAGAACGTCACCTGCTACGATCCTTACATACTCCTTCTGCCTCGTTTACGTTTAAAAGGCTTGGGATTGAACTGCTCCAAATTTTATTTTATATTATTTTTATTTTTGCATACTGAATGTTGACATGAATATTTACTTTGTAAGTATTATATTATTTTACTTTATTGTGAATGTGAAGACTATGTAGGTCATTGCTTTTTTTTTTGTTTGTTTTATTTTTTCTCTCAGTTATTTTTAATCATGGTCTGGCAGTTTGAGTAATCTATGCGGCCTACCCCAATGTCCTTTTTTTGGTATTGTTCGTCGAATCGTTGAGCTCCTTAAGTTCTGAGTTGAGCTGCGCGATTACTGACAAATGCGTGCACTGACTGGACAGGTCCTCTCAATCTGTGTGGTTCTTTCCTCAAAAGACCATTTCAGACACCAATCTACATGGTCTTCACATGAAGTGACCAAGATTATGTCTGGACTTTATAAGAGACTGTGACCTCTGAGTTTGTTTCGGCCTTTCTTCTCAGAGTAGTCAGATAGGAAACGCCGACCTCATCTAGTTTAAAAAAAAAAATATTGACTTGTAAAAGTGTTTGTACAAACCTACTTACAGAAATAAAAATCATTTGACTCCTAAGTCACAGGTATTCCTAGTTTAGGAGTCAGGGTTTAAATTTTTGTGCGCCTTAATTATTAAGAACTTTAGCTAGATATTAAGCATAATTGTAAGGACTTGCATCAATAAAGTATTATTATTATTATTATTATTATTATTATTTATCATTTATCATTTACGTTCATACATCTGGTCACACACGCGCGCCGGTTGCGAGTACTACGCACCTGACCGTTTTGAAGAACATCACCAATAAGGTCATTATGTGTCCTAGGGTTTTTAGAACTTTTATTTACCCATTTAAAAATTGTCCAGGTAAAGAACGAGCGCCATCTCCGAGCCGGCAAGCCGATAGTAGTCGAAGTGGCGTTGGAGCGAGAAGACGATATCGTCGGACCGGTCATCGCGCCGTTCTTCCCGCAGGTGAGATTTATACGAGATTTGTTCTCGCAGTTGCATACTGTTATACTTTATAATAGATTGGCGGTTGTCCGCGGCTTTGCCTGCGTGTGAAATTTCAAAAAATCCTTCATTAGTGGATGGTTACAATGTAAAAGGCATCATCTGCACAAATTTCAAGTTTGTAGCCCCAGCGAGCGGTTTAGGCTCTGGGTTGATGAATCAGTCAGTCAGTCAGAACATACATATATAAGTTATTATAACCTCTTAAGGGGTCATTGTACTCGTCATTCTGAACAACTTTAACTATGGCACCAGATATGAAATCGCGAAAAAAAGTCAGATGTTCCCTACATTTATGTTCGCATAATTCGTCAAAATGTAGGGAACAGCTGATTTTTTTTTGCGATTTCAGTTTTGGTATCTTTGTAACCACTTAAGAGGTTGTGTGTTATTTAATACATTAGGCGCGGCAGACGCACATGCGCGTTTTCGGACGTTCACCAGGTGATTGACGGCGCGTATGCGCGTCCATACAATTTACATAACTTTCTTCGAGTGCAGCGCGCCGCACCTGTGCGTTCGTTGTGCATCTCTATTGTTTCGAAAACATCGTAAAATAAGGGTCGGTAAGGGTGTAGCATAAAGAGTGCTAGCTTACTTATAGCAAATAATTTAATTTAATGTTTTGTATTGCGTAATGTACCTAAATTATTATGCGCAGTGTTATATAGAATCATTTTTTTTTTTTAACTGAACAAACAGCTGTGCTGCTGGGGAGTTTGTTGCGCCACTTCTTCTCCTCAGCTAAAGCACTAGGAAGTGGTGAAGGGCGGGCGTTTTGGGGGACTGTCTTATGTAATTTTGACGTTCAAAAAGTGCTGATTCTCAGCCTAGTTTGAATAAATGACTTTTGATTTTGATTTTGAAAGAAGCGTTTGCATAAAGAATTAAGCAGATAATGTGTTAAGTTACAACTGAGGAGCTTCTGTTTAAAAGGCCGTAGGTATTTAATTTTCTAACTTCTAATTTTGTTTTTTTTGAACCCATTACAAAATAATCAATCGTATGAGCCTAAGAACTAGTTCAAAAGGCGCGTTTTTCCCATAAAATAAAATCCAAAAATTTGGATTCCAATCAAAACGGATGTATTTCGCATCAATGTGTTCTCTTTGATTTTTAAACAGAACAGGCATATTTCTTCTACAAAAAAAAAAAAAAAATTGTTTATTTATTGTTATGTTCAAAAGGTCATTTTTTTCCATACTTCGTAACTTTTATACAAATTGATTAATTCGATTTTGTGAAGTTTGTTTATGGTAGAAATACGACCTCTTCAACAGATGCTCCTCAATTTGTATATTGGTGTCGATTCTCTTGTTCAGTAACTAAACTAAAAATTAGAAAATCGAACAGGCAGCGCGAGAAAAGGACGGCTATAGCTATGAACTAAGCTATGTCAAACTAGTTTACGCTTTGCGCTTCACCGTGTTTTTAGTCGACATGTTTGTACGTGTCGTCTGAATTTTTGTATGGAAAAATTAGTTCAATTAAATTTGACAGCTGTAATTTAACACATTAACTGCTGAATTATTTGGCGAATTTTCTCCAAGTGCTGCTTTATGATACACTAAACCCTGTGCGGCAAACGCACATGCGCGCCCAAAAAATACTTCGTGTGGTGCTATGAGCGCGCATGCGCGGTTGAAGAAACACTACCCAGTGCGGCTGGGCGCATATGTGCGGCGTTACAAACTCGTCCCAAGTGCGGCGAGACGCTTATGTGTGTTTGAAAATTTTCCAGTTTTATGAGTCATAAAACAATTACCTACGCCAAGAACAATAGAGATGCACAAAAAACCCACAGGTGCGGCGCGCCGCATTCGAAGGAAGTTATATAAATTGTATGGACGCGCATAAGCGCCGCCAGCACATGGTGAACGTTCGAAAATCGCGCATGCGCGTTGGCCGCACAGAACGTGTTAAGTCGTGTCTCTTTCTTGTTTTATTAGAGAGAAGAAGTTAGCAATTGCCTAAATTGAGTTTAGTTTGTACACAATAGAATTGACACCATTATAGATATTCAGCAAAAGATAAGGATGAGAAAGCGCTATCACCCCGCTTTTACAACCAAGTTGTATACTTGTTTTCTTTCAACAAAACCTCGAAAATGTATAACAACTGTTCACTAGTGGCTTATACAGGGTTATTGGTAAAACACCAACAACCTCTTAAGGGGTCATTGTACTCAGAAATCGCGAAAAATATCAGCTGTTCAGTACATTTATGTTCGCATAATTCGTCAAAATATACTGAACAGCTGATTTTTTTTCGCGATTTCAGGTTTGGTCCCATAGTAAAAGCTGTTCATAATGATGAGTACAATGACCCCTTAAGAGATTGTTGGTGTTTTACCAATAACCAAATATAAAACAAATATGTAGTATCGATATTTACTATTTTGTTCAAGTTTTCCCCCAAATTTAACTGTTGGTGTAGCAAAAAGGTGCGCTCAAACTTTAGGGTTGGTGTAGCAGAAAGGTGCGCTCAAACTTTAGGGTTGGTGTAGCAGGAAGGTGCGCTCAAACTTTAGGGTTGGTGTAGCAGAAAGGTGCGCTCAAACTTTAGGGTTGGTGTAGCAGAAAGGTGCGCTCAAACTTTAGGGTTGGTGTAGCAGGAAGGTGCGCTCAAACTTTAGGGTTGGTGTAGCAGGAAGGTGCGCTCAAACTTTAGGGTTGGTGTAGCAGGAAGGTGCGCTCAAACTTTAGGGTTGGTGTAGCAGAAAGGTGCGCTCAAACTTTAGGGTTGGTGTAGCAGGAAGGTGCGCTCAAACTTTAGGGTTGGTGTAGCAGGAAGGTGCGCTCAAACTTTAGGGTTGGTGTAGCAGAAAGGTGCGCTCAAACTTTAGGGTTGGTGTAGCAGGAAGGTGCGCTCAAACTTTAGAGTTGGTGTAGCAGGAAGGTGCGCTCAAACTTTAGGGTTGGTGTAGCAGGAAGGTGCGCTCAAACTTTAGGGTTGGTGTAGCAGGAAGGTGCGCTCAAACTTTAGGGTTGGTGTGTCAGAAAGGTGCGCTCAAACTTTAGGGTTGGTGTGTCAGAAAGGTGCGCTCAAACTTTAGGGTTGGTGTAGCAGAAAGGTGCGCTCAAACTTTAGGGTTGGTGTGTCAGAAAGGTGCGCTCAAACTTTAGGGTTGGTGTGTCAGAAAGGTGCGCTCAAACTTTAGGGTTGGTGTAGCAGAAAGGTGCGCTCAAACTTTAGGGTTGGTGTAGCAGACAGGTGCGCTCAAACTTTAGGGTTGGTGTAGCAGAAAGGTGCGCTCAAACTTTAGGGTTGGTGTGTCAGAAAGGTGCGCTCAAACTTTAGGGTTGGTGTAGCAGAAAGGTGCGCTCAAACTTTAGGGTTGGTGTGTCAGAAAGGTGCGCTCAAACTTTAGGGTTGGTGTAGCAGAAAGGTGCGCTCAAACTTTAGGGTTGGTGTAGCAGAAAGGTGCGCTCAAACTTTAGGGTTGGTGTGTCAGAAAGGTGCGCTCAAACTTTAGGGTTGGTGTAGCAGAAAGGTGCGCTCAAACTTTAGGGTTGGTGTGTCAGAAAGGTGCGCTCAAACTTTAGGGTTGGTGTGTCAGAAAGGTGCGCTCAAACTTTAGGGTTGGTGTGTCAGAAAGGTGCGCTCAAACTTTAGGGTTGGTGTAGCAGAAAGGTGCGCTCAAACTTTAGGGTTGGTGTGTCAGAAAGGTGCGCTCAAACTTTAGGGTTGGTGTAGCAGAAAGGTGCGCTCAAACTTTAGGGTTGGTGTAGCAGAAAGGTGCGCTCAAACTTTAGGGTTGGTGTGTCAGAAAGGTGCGCTCAAACTTTAGGGTTGGTGTAGCAGAAAGGTGCGCTCAAACTTTAGGGTTGGTGTGTCAGAAAGGTGCGCTCAAACTTTAGGGTTGGTGTAGCAGAAAGGTGCGCTCAAACTATAGGGTTGGTGTAGCAGAAAGGTGCGCTCAAACTTTAGGGTTGGTGTAGCAGAAAGGTGCGCTCAAACTTTAGGGTTGGTGTAGCAGAAAGGTGCGCTCAAACTTTAGGGTTGGTGTAGCAGAAAGGTGCGCTCAAACTTTAGGGTTGGTGTGTCAGAAAGGTGCGCTCAAACTTTAGGGTTGGTGTAGCAGAAAGGTGCGCTCAAACTTTAGGGTTAGTGTAGCAGACAGGTGCGCTCAAATTTAAGGGTTGGTGTAGCAGAAAGGTGCGCTCAAACTTTAGGGTTGGTGTAGCAGAAAGGTGCGCTCAAACTTTAGGGTTAGTGTAGCAGACAGGTGCGCTCAAATTTAAGGGTTGGTGTAGCAGAAAGGTGCGCTCAAACTTTAGGGTTGGTGTAGCAGAAAGGTGCGCTCAAACTTTAGGGTTAGTGTAGCAGACAGGTGCGCTCAAATTTAAGGGTTGGTGTACCAGAAAGGTGCGCTCAAATTTAAGGGTTCGTGTACCAGAAACGTGTGCTCAAATTTACAGACCATCAAACTGAATAACTTTCTACATGGGACCAACATCGTATTCGTGAAACTCTTCACAACTTTAGATATAAACCCTAAACGAAAACAGTGACACAGCATTTTTTATACCATAGTGTAAACGCGGGGTTAAAGTTAAGGGTTTGATAAAAGCTATAATTTTATTGTTATTTCAAAAATCATTTTTTTGTATTTCAGAAACGCGAAGAAGGCTGGTGGGTGGTGATCGGTGATCCGAAGAGCAATACTTTGCTTTCTATCAAGAGGGTGTCACTCGCTCGCAGTGCTAAGGTAAGATTCAACTAAGTTCATCTGGACTTAAAACTCCATAAAATCACGCCTGGTTTACCCAAAGGGGGTTTAGTTATGTAACCGTAACATAAGTCCGGGGCGAGCATATTGCCAACCGGGTACAAATCTGCTTCTGAGAAATTCCAGATGGAAAATCCCAATAATACTGCCGTCATAAGGAAAAAAAGACGTATCTGACATTTTTTTTCGAAATAGAGTTTAGTATTTACATATTCGGAATCAGCAAAAAAAGACGCATCTACCAGTATTTTTAAATTGACGTAAACTTAACGAAAACATAATTATTCTTTCTATTAATACATTAGGCGCGGCAGACGCACATGCGCGTTTTCGGACGTTCACCAGGTGCTTGACGGCGCGTATGCGCGTCCATACAATTTACATAACTTTCTTCGAGTGCGGCGCGCCGCACCTGTGCGTTCGTTGTGCATCTCGTATTGTTTCGAAAAATAAGGGAGATCTTTTTATATTTTTTCTTCGTGGGAAAAAAAAAATCATTAAATCACTTCTTCGGCTCTTCGGAGGGCGTGTCAGACTTCTACTGACTAAAACCCACCCGTGTTCCTTCAGTTACCTGTGCCAGGGCCACGGTAACTCTTTCGAACAACCCACAACCCTGGCGGGATGACCACTAGACCTGGACTTGTAATTAATATAAGTCTGAAATCTCCAACCCGTCTTGAGAGAGTGTGGTTATCAATGATCGTGCCTTCTCTGTATGAGATGAGACCTTTGTCCTGCAGGGGGACAGTAATACTGCCGCCGTAAGGAAAAAGGACGTACGAGTATCTACAGAAATACTAAAACGGAGAAAAAAATATTTTGTCCTGTTTAAAATACAGAAGTTTCACACAACGACAATATCCCGACAGATGGATCGGACGCCATGGATAAAAATTTTATAGCCCCCTCGTTCCCCAGACCTGAATCCAGTAGATTTTTTTTTTTACTGGGGATGCATAAAAGAAAAAGTCTACTCAAAACCAGTACAAAATCTATTAGAATTGCGCCAAAAAATTGATGCAGCATCAGAAGAAATAAATGCGAGTAGATTTGCACGACCGGTGAAGTGGTTATTTCTGAGGTGATGCAGAGCTTGTATTCGTGCAGGAGGGAAACAATTTGAGCATCCAGTTTAGTTTTAAGTGGATATTAAAGTGTTACGTAAAATTGTTTTATTTTGATTAAGTTTTCCACGAGGCTCCTTCGCAAAAAATACGAAATAGCACTTTTATTGGCAAGAAGTGTGGCAAGTGTTGTACCATTTTAAAATCTAGACTAAGTGATCCATCTCTTGAAATAACTTGCCAAGGGTATTGTGGTACATTTTTTTTTTCAACATGCAGTGTCAAAGTTAACTAACAATAATTTTGTAAACCATAACTCGTCAAAACTTAATTTATTTTACTTAGTTAACAATGTGTATTACTTTTATTTGTGTTTGCGATTAATAGCACTGTTATTTGAGATTACATTATTTAAAAAGTACTTAAAAATGCGACAAAGGGTCTCAAATTTTCAACTTTTTCGAAAAGTGTCTATTATCGCTTGACTAAGTGACATGGATTTTTTTTCTTATTTTTTTTCGTAACTGGTATACCTTGGCCTCTCGCCCGGTACCAGGTTATCGTTGAGTTTCGGGACACCCTGTATATTTGGGAACCTAGATATTCTATAGGGTGTTTGGTAGATGGGTGCAAAGTCTGAAGGGGGTGATATCTTAGACCATTTAAAACTTATTAAGCTAAACTTGTTTTAGACGAAGTCTGTTCCTTGTATTTTTTTTTAAACTCTGAGGTTTTTAACAATAATACCCATTTTTTTCAATGAATTGTTAATAGTGTCCAGTAAAAGCTGTTATGTTATTATTTTTTATTTATGTAATGTATGATTACTCAAACAAAATAATCCCCAAGCATCTGTGTTATCAGAGAAACATTCTACGCCATATTCAAGTTTAAGAAACTTTTAAAAATCAAGAACATGTTTTGTTTACGGCACAATAAAAAAATAAAAAAAATAGCCTCAGTCGTTCAAACCATTTTAAAAACATGCTTGGTTATTGCCCTTTCTTTTGAGGTACTATTTACGCAGATATCTCATTAGCTCTTGGAATTAGGATGTACAGACGCCAGCACATCAAGTTACTACAATCTGTCAGAAAAAAATCAGAGTTTAAAAAAAAAAATACGAGGAACAGACTTCGTCTAAGACAAGTTTAGCTTAATAAGTTCTAAATGGTCTAAGATATCACCCCCTTCAGGCTTTGCACCCATCTACCAAACACCCTGTATAATCCAATCGGAATAAATACACACTACCTTAAGAATATGTTTGATTTACAAATTATTTTGGTATTTCGTTTGTATGAACTACGCATGCTCCGGGGGCGTCTTAATAGTGAGAATTATTAAGTTTTCGTTAAGTTTATGCCAATATAAAATACTGATAGGAGGCGTCTTTTTTTGCTGATCCCGAATAAGACAATCAATCTGCCTAGTCTTTTCCCAACTTTTCCCAACGTTTAGTGTACTTTAGCTATTTTCATAGTGTAAAATCGTACGGTATTCTGTTGTGGGAAAATGCAGCCGACATTCAGACTATCTTTGTTTTGCAGAAAAGAGCTGTTCGATGCATTTATAAATTAAGTCCGAGACAATCTCTCAGAGAGAAATTTAAGGAGATTAATATAATGACTTTGCCTTCTCAGTACATTTTTGAAAATCTTTTATATGCTCATAAAAACATTAAATTGTTTTAAAATACAGTGATATCCACAATATAAATACTAGGAACAAACACAAATTTGTTGTACCTCCAACAAGGCTCAAGAAAATAGGTCGCTCATTCAGGTGTCAATGTATACGCTTTTATAATAAACTTCCAAGCCACGTTCAAGATCTGAGCCTTAATAAATTCAAATCATTCATTAAACGCAAGTTGTGTCAGAAAGCTTATTATACCGTTAAAGATTATATTGAGGACAAAAAGGCTTGGGATTGAACTGCTCCAAATTTTATTTTTGCATACTGAATGTTGACATGACTATTTACTTTGTACAGTATTATATTATTTTAATTTATTGTGAATGTGAAGACTATGTAGGTCATTGCTTTTTTTGTTTGTTTTATTTTTTCTCTCATTTATTTTTAATCATCGTCTGGCAGTTTGAGTAATTTATGCGGCCTACCCCAATGTCCTTTCTTTGGTATTGTTCGTCGAATCGTTGAGCTCCTTAAGTTCTGGGTTGAGCTGCGCGATTACTGACAAATGCGTGCACTGACTGGACAGGTCCTCTCAATCTGTGTGGTTCTTTCCGCAAAAGACCATTTCAGACACCAATCTACATGGTCTTCACATGAAGCGACCAAGATTATGTCTGGACTTTATAAGAGACTGTGACCTCTGAGTTTGTTTCGGCCTTTCTTCTCAGAGTAGTCAGATAGGAAACGCCGACCTCATCTAGTTAAAAAAAAAAAAAAGACATGAATGACTTGTAAAAGTGTTTGTACAAACCTACTTACAGAAATAAAAATCATTTATCATTATCATTTATGATAGGGTCGGCTTCTAGTCTAACCGGATGCAGCTGAATACCAGTATTTTACATGGAGCGACTGCCTATCTAACTTCCACAACCCAGTTACTAGGTAATACTATACCCCTTGGTAAGATTGGTTGTCCGACTTGCGGGCTTCTGACGACCCGTAACGACTGTCAAAGATCCACGAATGACAGCCGGGACCAACAGCTTAACGTGCTTTCCGAGGCACGAAGGAGTCTCAGTCATCCACAGACCAACCCCGGCAAGCGTAGGTTATGCTGATGAATCGATCCCTGTGACTGTTATTACTTAGGAATAAGTAAATAACTCTTATTTCGAAAAAAATGTCAGATACGTCTTGTTTCCTTGTGACGACAGAATAGGCTCGTGATATTATTTATTGCATATGGCATGTAATGTTCTCCTAGCTGGTGGCTAAGTAACTACAGTCGATTGATCAGGTTAAGTTACGCTTGCCGAGGTTGGTCCGTGGATGGGTGACCATCTTTACATATTAAGACTCCTCCGGAAAGCGCGTTAAGTCTCGGAAAGCGCGTTAAGCCGTTGGTCCCAGTTGTCATTCGTGGATCTTTAACAGTCGTTACGGGTCGTCCGAAAGTCTGACAACCAGTCTTACCAAGGGGTATCGTATTACCCAGTAAATGGGTTGTGAAGGTCTGATATGCAGTCGCTCCATGTAAAATACTGGTATTCAGCTGCATCCGATTAGACTGGATGCTAGGCAGATTGTGTAGGTAAAAATCACCTAAGATTGTGTAGGTAAAAATGACCTTTGTATAAGTTACCACTGATTCGTTTGTCAGTACGAGCAAGATATAAGTTTCTAATCTCTTTCCCCAGGTTCGGTTAGACTTCGTGTGCGGCAGTTCCGGTCGCCACACCTACACTCTGTACTTCATGTCGGACGCCTACCTAGGAGCTGACCAGGAGTACAAATTCACCGCTGAAGTCGCCGAAGCCGCCTCCGACTCCAGCGACTCGGAGTAGACTGCGATGTCCAAGACTTAGGCCGTGATCTATAAACGTTAATTACCACGTACTTTGGCTAAGCATTATTATTGTCGCTTAGTCTGGGGCTATCGTGATACCCGGTATCCGGGTTCTGGTGCTCAGATAAGCAGTCGCTCCATGGAAGATACTGGTATTCAGCGAACCAGTTAGACTGGAGAACGACCCCAACATAGCCACTCAAATGACAGGGGCGACACGGCTGTCAGGAACGTTGAATGCGCACGCGCAAGTTTATTATTAATCAATCGATCAAACAATCATTAATAATAATCGTTTATTTTTAATAATTTTTAGAAGCGTTTATAGAGTTAGCGAGGCTGCTCTAGTCGTCCAGACATTCAACCGGAAAAGTTTTGGGCGGCCATAGTCGCCGGACATTTGTATGAATAGTTGGGAAAAGGGTAGACTATGATAACAGTCGCTCACCTGTCAAAATACAACTCGTGCAAGGTTGAGACGGGGACATGTCTTAGCCAAAGTAACGCTTATAGATCTCGACTCGTAGAGTTTATCGGTAGAATATTCACACGTCACTCAATTTAAAGCCACTGTGAAGTCTCGTGCTGTCTCTTTCACTTTAAGGTGTTTTGTAGCGATAGGAATACTATTAAGCATGTCTTAAAGTAAGTGACGTTTGAGTATTCGGTGGTCAGATTTGTGACTGGGAGTAGCAATAAGATTTTAAAGAGAATAAATATAATTTGAATTTATTGTTTTGGTTTTATTTTTAGGAAACGCATGTGAGTATGAGAGTGATGAATATAAAGGTTGATGGGTGGAGAGGGAGAGGAAGACCAAAGAAAAGATGGATGTATTGTGTGAGGAATGATAATATGATAGCGTCGACCCCACGTAGAATGGGACGGCGTAGTTTTGGTTGAACAAATATATATTTCAGAGCTCGGAACCGGTTTTTAAATAGAGCTGTTAATTCCGATTAAATACCGGTTAATATATCGTTCCTTTATTTACCGGTTAAACAAGTGAACTGTTTTTATGTAACCCAAATGATAAAGGTTACCGCAATAAGCAAAAAGCACAAACGCACAATAAGCACAAACGGTGTTGACACCCAAGTTAACCGGTTAATTCCGTTGTGCTGAGAAGTCACGTATATTGTTCATCATCGTGTCACGTATGTTGTACATCAGCATGTCACGTACTGTCCAGGGTTAAGTTAAGGTAAATATACTGTTCTCCGTAGGCTTAGTGTTAGCACGTAGTCACGTACTATCTATGTATATTTAAACCACCTATTAAAGGAGAGAGGGCAGTTGAGGACTGTAGTTGAGGACAGTTGAGTCTCAGTTCACAATTGACTCTCAAAGTAATACCTACACGTCATGTTGTTTACCCCAATAAGCAAAAAGCACAAACGCACAATAAGCACAAACGGTGTTGACACCCAAGTTAACCGGTTAATTCCGTTGTGCTGAGAAGTCACGTATATTGTTCATCATCGTGTCACGTATGTTGTACATCAGCATGTCACGTACTGTCCAGGGTTAAGTTAAGGTAAATATACTGTTCTCCGTAGGCTTAGTGTTAGCACGTAGTCACGTACTATCTATGTATATTTAAACCACCTATTAAAGGAGAGAGGGCAGTTGAGGACTGTAGTTGAGGACAGTTGAGTCTCAGTTCACAATTGACTCTCAAAGTAATACCTACACGTCATGTTGTTTACTTAACCCCTCCTCATCCCCACATCGCACCGTAATTCGTACCTAAATTGTTTTCGTCAATTTTTTAACATTTCCAACAAGTTATAGTGACATTACCCCAGAAACCCTATCAAACTTGTTTTTAACCGGTTAACTTTCACTATCAAAACCAAAATTCATGAAAAACCGGTTTTCGCATAATCCGGTAAAGTGCAACCTTTAACCTAAATCTATTTCGGTTTGGGTTTCAATGACCGTTACCTGTTAAGAATTTTAACCGGTTTCCGAGCCTTGATATATCTACATAATTATAAGCATAAAAATATTAATACATCTCTCTAAGTCAGATTTGTTCTCTCTAAGTTTAATTTCGGAAAACATGACATTTTGGAACATATCTAACTTGGAGAGATGTATTGATGATTCTTATGGCTATAATTATGTAAATACATATTTGTTATAGTCGTGAATCAACCAAAACATCATCTTCCCGCCCTTGTCCTATCCTACGTGGGGTCGCCGCACTACCTTTTCTTCCATTCTCTCCTGTCAACGGTCACGCTATCATTCACTCCCTTCTCTTTCATATCATTCCTCACAAAATCCTCCATCTTTTCTAAATACATCCTGACTGCCAAAATAGAGAACAAACATGAAATGTATAGAATGAGGTTGTTTCGCCGCAAGAGAGCGCTGTGAGTTTGTTACATGTCAAATGTCTTTGATAAAAAAAGAATAAATAAAAAAATAAAATTAGTTTAATTCGAGTAACAAGACTCATATACAAACAATTACATAACGTCGTTGCGACTTTAAGACCTCTTATGTGTCACTTTTGGCAAAATCACTTTTTTACGCCAGCCGATTCTACATTTTGAAGCTCTATCGAATGCAAAAACTCTCATGTGTATACGACGTTTCAATCGTAATTTGTTTACAAACTTCAAGATCTCCAATGTTCTTGCTAATTAAAACTGATACGACGGTTTTTATCGATTTTCTCACAAAATTGATTTTTACACATAAGAGGTCTTAAAGTCGCAACGACGATATAGCAGAATATACTGACAGGATAACAAGCACAGACAAAAAACGAACACTCACAAGGTGTCACAATATGTCTGCTGCAGCATTGCCGTATGTAAGGGCAATTCAGTCTGTTAGTGATCATCGCCAGGACGGTGTTGACGCTGCCCCGCACTCTGCGCACCAGAGACGCGCACCGCTTGCGCATCGTCGCGTGAAAGCAATCGGTGCGCGCCTCCGCGAACATGCCCGAGGCGCTGCAGTGGCGGGGCAGCCCCAACACCGCCCTGAACGCGTTATTGAACTGGACGCGGAGGACGCTATATGCCGCACGAGTATACTTTGCCCACAGGCTGCACGTGTAGAGGGATGTACAATAAGCTCTAAAGATCGTTATTTTTACCTCCTTCGAACAACGCACAAACCTACGCGCTATCATATTACCTCTGACTGACAACGCCCTCCGTTCCCGCTCAATGTCCGCATCGTCTTTTAGGTCAGCTTTAACAATGTGACCTAAGTATTTAAATTGTTCCACTTTTTCAAGCGGCTCATAATGTATACACACAGGGGGTACACTATCCATACTTCTTTGACTAACCCCAAACACCATGAGTTTACTCTTCCCTGCATTATATTTCAACCCATAAGTATGCATTGTGTGGACGATTTTTAAGTATTTGCGTGTTTTTTTAGGGTTCCGTAGTCAACTAGGAACCCTTATAGTTTCGCCATGTCTGTCTGTCCGTCCGTCTGTCCGTCCTCGCTTAATCTCTGTGACCGTTAGCACTAGAAAGCTGAAATTTGGTACCAATATGTATATCAATCACGCCGACAAAGTGATAAAATAAAAATTGGAAAAAAAAACGTTTTATTAGGGTAGCCCCCCTATATGTAAAGTGGGAAGTGATTTTTTTTTAAACTTCAACCCTAACGTGTGATATATGGTTGGAAAGGTATTTAAAAATGAATAGGGGTTTACTAAAATCATTTTTTGATAATGTCAATAATTTCGGAAATAATCGCTCCAAAAGTAAAAAACAATGTGTCCCCCCCTCTAACTTTTGAACCATAAGTTTAGAAAATATGAAAAAAATCTGAAAAGTAGAACTTTATAAGGACTTTCTAGGAAAATCATTTTGAACTTGATGGAAACAACAGTTTTTGTACAAAAAAGACAAAAAGTTGTACTTACAAAATAGTTTCTGGACTAAGTTTGTAATATAATCGTATATGCAAGCATTTTTTTTAACTTCGTTTACATATTTTATTATCCTGAACGTATCGTTTTTCAAACAAAAAAAGAATTATTAAAATCGGTTCTCGCAATCCAAAATTACCACCGAAAACTTCTGGCACGTCTATGTATTAATTAGTAACCCAATTCCCCGAGAGATGGCGCTGTAGGTATTGTGATGTACGGGAAACTACGGAACCCTACACTGAGCGTGGCCCGACACGCTCTTGGCCGGTTTTTTTTCGTCTATTTGTGTTGCTTCACAATGTATTCCACCTGGCGTATCGCTCAGTTGAAGGAGAAGTCGTAGCAACAAGGGAAGAAAGCCAAGTTGGTCGTTAAGCTAATATATTTAACATTTTATCGATTAATTAAACGTTAATTACCACGTACTTTGGCTGGTTTTATAAGTTAAGTATAAAATAAACTTAACTCATTATTATTTTCTTTCTTTTTAATGATAATAAATGATAAGATGTAAAGTTACCTACTTGTTACAAAATGTATTGTTATTTGAAAAGAAACCATTTATTCTTCACAGGTTGAAGCTTTTTATTATTATTAATATTTAACTATTTAATTATTACCTTACTCTCAGTTACTCAGCAAGTACAACCTCCTGCCTCTTAGCTTACGAAGAAAATACCTTGAAGCCATAATTTTATATAAAATTGTTAGAAATAAATTTAATTGTATAAATCTAAATAATATGATTTGTTATGCTGTACCAAGAACCTTTCACAGGCGACAGGTACGAGCAGGTACTCTTTTTGCGGTGAACTCTTGCCGAACTAATTCTGGCGAACGCTCTCCTGTCCGCCGTATGGTTGACTCATTTAATAGAACCTTTGAAAATATTGACATCTTCAATTGTACATACAATGAGTAGATTCAAAAGCCTCATCCGATCCACTTTATTAAATAAAACCCCTGTGTGTACCCTATCTGAAAAACATCTAACTTACTAAGCTCATATCTTAATATTATAATGTAATCCTTGACTATTAAAGCAACCACGATACAACTAACTACCGCACGTAAAACTCCTTAGCTCCTAGCGATTACACTTGTTTTCCTTTTAAACTCTTATGTCTACCTGTGGACAGCGTTGTGGGTTATATTATTACTAATGTTTATTGTTAAACTAGTTGTAAGCTCTTATAATGTAACTGTTTGCTGTTCCTTTTATTAAAAAATAAAAATTAATAAAAAGTCATCATTGTCAGTGGTCTCGCAGTCTGTTTCTTTGAATTTCCCACATAGCCTCGAAAAATCACTTGATTTGAAGTTTATTCATTTCAGTGACTTTCCCCACTTTCTCTTCATGTGGAAATTACTTGGGAATTTGTCAACGCCTATTTGTTTGCATCCAAAGGCTACACAACGACCCATTATATTGAAATACGTAAAAAAACAGATAAATCTTTGGAGTTTGACAGCTCTTTTGTAACAAACACTTAGCGCACTTACAATAGACAGGCAGCGCCGCCATTACATTAAAAAATATCTGTCAGTCTATACAGGGTGTCCAGTAAATAGCACGACATACTGCAGGGGGTGATAGCTTGGGTCACTACCTATCAATACAACACAATATATGTTCAGCAAAATCTTACGGATTTACAGTTTTACAAAATTTTCCGAAATATCGAAAAATCTCTACCTTGAAACAGATTTTTAAGCATCTCGTAATGAAAAAATCCTTTTCTAGAACTTTTTTTTACATCAAATTATTCGTGAATAGGTTACTATACTCATTATAAGTTTTTTTTTGATCAAAAACAAGAAAGTTTTGAAGAAATAGTTTTTTTTTGTTAAAATTTTCACAGAACGATTTTCTTTTCGCATAACTATAACCTACAGTGGTGAAAAAAATCCGTAAGATTTTGCTGAACATATATTGTGTTGTATTGATAGGTAGTGACCCTAGCTATCACCCCCTGCAGTATGTCGTGCTATTTACTGGACACCCTGTATACATAACTAGTATTCTATAGCACACACCGAGGCATTGAACACACGACAAAATTTACCTATGCATGCGGCGAAATCGTGAACTTACATTCCTAGGTACTGAATTTAACGCCTTCCCTTGACTACTAGCGCTACCATTACACCCACAATAATCTTTGTCGTGTCCTGTATTGATCGTAAATGGTGACCTGCGCAATGCAGTTAGCTTTTTCTAGACTAGCACTTCTTTACCTAGCCGGGTCAGTCTACCGCCCGCCCTCGACCGAGTGCGTCTGACGGCGTGCGGTGAACTGGGTGCTTGCTACAGCTGGTCGTTGGTCCTTCAAGCCACCATCGGGGCTCCAGGATTTTACAGCCCGAAGTCCAGGTGAGTGTTTCTTCAGCTTGTAAATTTTCAACCGTTTTGAACTTTGAGATAGTCTAATTACGTAACGTTTGAGGAGAAAGGTGCGGCTGCAATTTTATTCTTTACCTAATTAAGGATCCGATGGATGCGAGAAGCACAGGCCTCTCTTTTCTTGTGCCAATCCCCTACGCTCCTGTGCCAGCCTCATCCAGGTATTATGCTCCTGTAGGTCTTTAAAGTATAAAGAGTGCCCTTTTATTATTTTTTGGCAATGCTGCCAGCCTTTCGGGCACTTTTCATATTGACAGCGATGCGGACTATTTTGATGCCCTGTCATTATTTCCCATTCTTTTTTATGTACTTGTACATATTATTATTTTAAGAATGTTAGCTTTTAAATTAATTAAAAGTTGTGTCATTTTGTTTTAGATACTTAGTACGTAGTCTGTGCTAGTGGGTGAACTTCCAGCCGGGTTGGCATGATAGTGTGCCCCGTGTCATGTTGACCTGATCGAGACTCCGCCCATTAGTTCAAAAGGTAGGTAAGCGTTTGTCTATTGATTTTTGGAAACTGGCATGTGGCGCCATTTTGATTGCAACTTAAAAATCAAAATGGCGACGCGCATGCACATTAGTCACCCGTCGCTATATGGTTTTTTTGCAAAGGTGAGGAAGGACAGGAGGGCAGAGAAATGGCCTTTTGTCTAATTCGTGGCACTAGACAAAGTGCATGGCTGCAATGTGAAACATTTTAGTGATTCGTTTTGGGAAACGTCTTGAGAGAACCTTCCAATTGTCATCAAAAATGGCGGCCAAACAAAGGCGCTTATGTGAATGTGCAAGTGAGAGGGTCGTCACTTTGACTTCATTTCTTTGATGGCGTGGGTTATAACATCATTTTGTGTATTTCGAGGTGAATTATATCAGAGTAAAATCTTTATACCTATTAGTAAACAAGCATGTTACATGCTCTTTGAACAAGCCTTCAGCACACGCGATTGCAGTTAGTTGGTACAATAATAATATAATATAATAATAATATCGTTTATTTATAAAAATGGTGCAGATTTACAATAACATAACTTAAAAATTATAGAGGGCACAGTTGCACAATAATCAAACAGAAACAAAAAAAAAAAAATCTTAGGGCCGACTTTTCAATCGTCAGATAACTTTTATTTCAGGAATATGTTTGACGTTTTGACAGATTTTGTATAGAATTTTTTTTCTAATTTGAAAATGGAGCCATACTGCCGCCATATTGAATTAGAAAAAATTATAGCCAGTTACTCGGGATTTAAAAGTTATGGTGGAATAAAGAAACTCACAAACATACATGAACCCTGAAAACATAACCTTTATTTTTTAGGCAGTCGTATGATAAAAATATGACAAACCGCTATGGATTGATGCAAACTGCCATAATGATTACTCTGATTAAAGCTATCTGACGACATTTACTGAGGTATTCACATTTTTTAAACATAATGTTTTTTACTTTACAGGTGTCAGATAGACGAGAACCATCTACTCGTCTCTCATTGCAGCTGATGTAGCTTTGCGTCAGTTTGCATTCGGGCCCAAATCAACCTCAACCTTGCTGCATCAATGCTGCACTAACTTGGACTTCCAACCATATAGCTTCACTTGAGATTAATTTGCTATGGGGTAGGTACAAGAGGCTCTACCATCAATTGCCAAGCCAAAGTAAACCTCATCAGCCCGCGGTACACCCTGCCGAACCACCGACGACGAGACGAGAGTTACCAAGCCCTGAAGGCGGCTGATTTTTGCAGTCGAACTAAAACTCAAGAACTGCAGCTTCACGACCAACCAGGTCGTACTCACGAGCAACTGAGCAGACACTGTGGTGTTAGTGGCTCAACCAACACCAAAAGAGCCAAAGGCAACCTCACCTGCCCGCGGTACACCCTGCTAGATAACTGACGAGGCTCTGTCAAGACACATTGAACTGCGTGAAAAGTGTGTGTGGATAACCCAGATACACGTTTTGAGTTCATCCACAGTGTGTCCTTAGAATAAGTTAGTTGATAACTTCGATTATTTTCTGTAAATAAATAATAACCTCCTCTACTACTATTATATATGACGGCGGCGTCGTCGTGCGCCATTTCTCTAAGCTGTAAACAACACGTGCACCGAACACGCCATCAACAAGTACGTCACTCGACCACTCCTACCACCCCCACTATTCGACTTGTTTTGATAGAAGTATTTTTAAGAGCGCGCAGCGGGGAAACAAGTCAGTCTTGGCTCTGGCGTGGGACGGTGCACAAGTTGTACTTAGCTGATCCTTAACTCTAGAGGATTCGAATTAATTATCACTTCAATTACCAAATTGTTATCGTATGATTTATGATCAATTAATGATGATTATTTGTAATTATAAAATAAGATAGTGCAAATGGTAATTGCAAAAATTGGTGACTTAGCTATAAGAATTGTTAATTATTATAATAATAAAAGGAATAGTTCAATCTATCATCAGCCTGCCTACATATATATATATAAAAAAATATAACCTCATGCTTTGTTTTATTTTAAACAATCCAGACACAGTCCTACAATCATAACTAATCCTATTAATATTGATGAAATTTGGCTCTTGGGTAGATCATGGTGTGGGTTAGGATATTGGATATTTTTATCCTGGTAAACGCAGACAAAGTCGCAGCCAAAAGCTAGTAACCCTGCCAGGGTCGCGGGTTGTTTGAAAGAGTTACCGTGGCCCTGGCACAGGCAACTGAAGGAACACGGGTGGGTTTTAGTCAGTAAAAGTCTGATGCGCCCTACCGCTCCGCCCAGAGGGGGAGAAGTTATTTTATGATTTCCCACCCAAAAAAAAAGAAAGTAGTACCTAACCAATATACATAACACCATCACTTACCTTGTCGGTGGATCCCCTTTTCAATGGAGAAACTTCCCATTTTGCTCCTCCACCTCCAAAATGTAACCAATAATTAAATATATAAAATTATATTATTATGTATTAAAGGTTATGACAGCTAGGCCTATCCGATATCCTACTAAACAGTTATACGCCGACTGTGAGCTACTGACAGTTAGAGAACTCTATGTCCTGCATGCAGTGTTGCGTAAGCACTCGTCTAAATACGATGAATTCATCTCTAATAGACGTCAAGTAACTAACATTCTTCGTTCTAACAAACACAACACCGCATTTGCGCGTAGACATTATAATATCACATCCATTCATTTATACAATGTAACTCATAAAATGCTTCAAATCTTCCAACTCACAAAAACTAAAGTCAAGTCTTCTATGACTAAATGGCTGATGAGCTTAAATTATGAAGAAATTGAGAAACTTCTTAAGCCACCTTAAGCCTTCAATACAAACATACACTTTCCAAATCATAGACCCTCACGCATACATTTAAACTAAACGCCTTACATCACACACCCGGGGACTTGCCGAATACAGGACATAATACTCATTAACTACATCATACACAAGCACACGTTACACCCATTCATAACACCACATAACACCAATCTCGCTTAACATCCACCACACTGATTCATAACAAGACAATACTACACTTTACTCGTAGTTCATAATTATACCTTCTTTTTCCTATTTTTGTTAATTTTTCTTTTGTTAATTTTTTTATTTTTTTTTTTTTTATTTGTGATGGGTTTGCTCTTGACTCTAGTCTAGGTCAGAGGTGACAGAGGACAAAGTCGACGATGGAGTGAGCTTACCCAGAAGAAGCCTGTTCACTCTCACTTTGAAGAGATTAGGGTTGTATACGTTCGGAAACACAGACGCAGGTAGTGAGTTCCACTCTTTTGCTGTGCGCATTATAAAAGACATTTGGAAGCGCTTAGTGCGAATTGGTGGAATAGCAACCAGGTAGGGATGGTAACTGGCAGTGCGTCTAGATGTGCGGTGGTAGAAGGGGGCCGGTGGAATGAGGTCGTGGAGTTCTCGGGCACACTCTCCGAAGTACAATCTGTAGAAGACCGACAAGCAGGCAACCTTGCGGCGATGAGCCAAGCAATGAAGCTTGGCATCCACCAGTTTTACGTCGCCAATGAGCCTCTTAGCTCTGCGTTCCACCGAGTCAAGCGCGGCTAGTTGGTACTTAGCTGATCCATCCCAAAGGTGACTGCAATACTCCATGCAGGATCGGACTTGCGCTTTGTAAAGGGTTAAAAGCTGTCCAGGCGTAAAGTATCGCTTCACCCTATTTAGGATGCCCAGTTTCTTGGCCGCAGTTTGGGCCTTGTACTCGATGGTGGCGCCGAAGTTGAGACCAGATGTCAACTCCATGCCTAGGAGCTCAAGTCGATCAGTTACAGGAACAGATGTACCTCGAAAAGTAGGAGTTAGGGCGAAACGACTCTTTTTAGCGGTAAAAAGACACGCCTGCGTTTTGGTGGCGTTAAAAGAGACCAGATTATCATCACCCCACTGGGAGACAAAGCTTAAGGTCAAATCTGTCCGCTCTACCATGGCCTCTCTCAAGGAACGAACTTCGGCCCCGCTGGTTTTTGCGCTGGACAAGTATCTCTCTGAAACTGTACTGTCATCTGCGTACCCAACAATACCAGGCCGAAGCAGGTCATTGATGTGCAGCAGGAAAAGAGTTGCAGAGAGAACAGACCCCTGAGGAACTCCGGCATCAATAGCCATAAGGTCAGAAGAGCAGCCATCAACAACTACTCTAATCGACCGTTCACTAAGGAAATCTGATATCCAGCTACAAAAATCAGCTGGGATGCCATAAGCAGGAAGCTTGCTGAGCAGAGCAGCGTGCCAGACCCTGTCAAAGGCCTTCGAGATGTCAAGCGATACAGCCAGTGCTTCGCCGTGTTTCTCGATGGCTTCGCCAAAGCAGTGCGTGACATACACAAGAAGATCGCCAGTTGACCGTCCCCGGCGAAAGCCATATTGACGGTCACTGAGAAGATCATTGTCTTCAAGGTAGTTCAGCAACTTATTGTTCAGTACCCTTTCCAAAACTTTGCACAGAATGGAGGTAATGGCGATCGGACGGTAATGGGCAGGGTCTGCACGGTCGCCTTTTTTGGGCACTGGTTGTACATTTGCAAGCTTCCAGGATTTCGGCACCGTTCTTTTTTCAAGAGAGAGGCGGAACAAACATGTCAATACAGGAGACAGTTCAGGCGCACACTGCCTCAACACTCTCGCTGGAATGCCGTCAGGCCCGCTGGCCTTGTTCACGTCTAGACTGCACAATACTCTTCGGACCTCTTTAATGTGTAGCTGCGATCTCCGGCATCGAGGAGTCACAATGAGGTACAGTAGGTGGTTGCTTTGAGCCAGCGTCCAGACGTGAATTGCTTGCGAAGAGAGATGCAAATAAATTTGCCTTCTCAGTTGCAGAGTGAGCCAGCGACCCATCAGGTTTCATCATAGGAGGTAAAGTGGGACGACAGAAATTCGTTTCAACCGCTTTAGACAGGGACCAGAACTGTTTACTACCCGGAGGGTGCGAAGCCAGCCTGGCCCCGATATGTCCGACATGGTCAAAACGTGCCCTACGCAAAACCCGCTTGCAGAACTTGGCGGCAGAATTAAAGGCTCTCTTCTTCGCGCGAACCCTGCGCGCTCTAACTTTGCGGTCGCGGGCCTTGACCCAGGCTTGGTAGGCAGTCTCTTTTCGGGCCTCAGCGTGGGCACATTCTGCATTATACCAAGGCCGGGATTTGTGACCGAGCGGGATGTCGGAGAATGGAATAAAATATTCCATCCCCTGCCGAATCACGTCCGCAACCGCGTCAGCACAGCGCGAGGGGTCACCCGAGGAAAAGCACACTTGCCGCCATGGATAAGACGCAAAAAAGTGCCGCATCTCATCCCAGTCTGCTGACCCGTATCGCCATACTCGCCTCGTGCCTCTAGGGCTCTCATCTGGAGGAGAGCAGGTTGATATGGATTTCACCAGACAGTGGTCAGACGTTCCCAGCGGGGCTGAGACCGATACTGAATGACTGTCCGGATCAGATGCCAGCAGAAGGTCCAAGCAATTGGGTGTATGGCCGTCAACATCCGGTACCCGCGTTGCCACATTCACCATCTGGGTTAGATCTAGCGTTAAAGCAAAATTGCGCGCCTCCAACCCAGCATGGTCAGTTTTCTGGTATGGGAACAACCATTCTTATGATGGGCGTTGAAGTCCCCCAGAAAAATGAGCTTCGCCGTTGGGTACCGTTGCTGGGCTACGTCAGTCGACTCCACGAGGAAATTAAAGAGCGCTGTTGTCTCCTGGTCACCGCTATGCGATCGGTAGATGCCGATGTAGAGAGATTTCTCCACGCCAGTATCCACAAGTAGCCATATGGCAGAGAAACCCGATTTCTCAAAGCAACGGAGACGACGACAACAAATGTCATCGCGGACGTACACACAGACCCCAGCTTGCTTCTTGAACTTGTGTTCAAGAGAGTACCCCGGGTAGTTGAGGTACGCCACGTCCGACGGGGTTGTTATCTTCGTCTCCGTTAGGAAAAACAGGTGCGGCTTCTCGGTCTCAAGGTGGTGGTGAACCGAATCGAGATTGGAGTGCAACCCCCTGATATTAGTGAGGTGCACTTTTAGTGGGAGGAAGTGCAGCCGTTGTTTTACCCTATTTTTCTTCGCTTTGTGTGTCATATGAGTGAAGTTGTTGGGGGAAAAAGTCGACTTGTCGAGGCGCCGCTCAGTGATCCAAGTGGAACACTAGAGCCAACCAAACCTACGGGGAACTCATCTGGAGACTGCGGGGACGCCCGAACCCCCCCGGATATGGCCACTGGGTCCTCCCATCCAGTCGCCGGCTGGCACGGTGGAGCATACCGGGATTTTTCGCGAGTTGGCGGGGCAGCCTTTGGCACGTGGCTGGCGTGCTACTTGGGCCCCCTACTGACTGCGGTCGGCCAACGGCTGGCACCGTGCTTCGGATCCCGCTACCCTCCAAAATGAGTTACCCGGCTAGCTGACTCAGAGACCACAACCGGTGCCAAACAGCGCAACTGACAATCTCCTTCTCCCCCAAAGGCACTGGCACTCCCACACAACGACGGAACACAGCAAGCTGCTTGGCGCCAGACTCCGGTGGGATGGTGGTCGCGAGCCAGGCGGCCCCTTGCGGAGCCTACCACCGCTAAGCTTGCTGCATGCATCCCTTCGTTGCATTGTACCTACTCAATTTATGCTTATTGAGTGAGAGAGCGCCTTGACTTCCATAATACAAGTGTTACTTAGTTTGGAAGTCAAGAGTTCCTTTTCTTGTACAGACGCCAGCACATCAAGCTACTACAATCTGTCAGATTTCTTTAATAGATTTTCGACTTTATTGCTAAAGCATTAGGTTCAAGGTTGATTGGGAAAATCTGACAGTTTCAGGTAGGTTGACCTGCTGGCGTCTGTACATTAATAATATTTAATAAACTTTTTTTTTTTTTAATTTTTTTTTTTTACCTACTTAATACATTGATCGTTGCCTAGGGGGGAGAAAATCATCGGTTGCCTCGTTGGTCTAGTGATAGTGCAACAAACGCTACTGCTGAGCATGTGATCCTGGGTTCGATTCCCAGGTCGGGCAGGTCGGGTTATTAGGTTTTTCCATTTGGATTTTCTCAGTAGCAGGCCGGACTCTGGATTTGTCCCCGTTTGATGACCCCTGAGAAGAAGTGGCGAAATAAACTCTTGTGTGCCGAAAAAAGTCTCTTGAGGATTTTTAGCTCTTACCTGGTTGTTGAGAATGAGTCTTCGATGGGCTCGTGGCTAATTGATAACAGCCGCACGGGTCGATCGAAGGTTAAGCTACGCTTGTCGCGGTCGGTTTGTGGATGGGTGAATCGAGACCCTCGGAAAGCACGTTAAGCTGTTGGTCCCGGCTGACATTTGGATCTTTGACAATAGTTAGAAGCCCAAAAGTCTGACAATCAGTCTCGTATTACCCATTAACTGGGTTGTAGAGGTCAGTAAAGTACTGGTATTCAGCTGCATCCGGTTAGTCTTGCAGCTGACTCCAACATAGTTGGGAAAAAGGTTAGGTGGATTGTTGAGAGTGAATCTTCGGTACATTCTTTTATTTAGTGGTATGAATACTAGCTGCATCGTACAGTCACTAACCGGGATTGTTGAGCTACTAGCTTATCATCTTAAATTGGTTGTGTTACACGAATGCCGCCCGTTTATTGTTATTGAAATGTCACATGTCAAATTTCACGGGCGGCATTCGTGTAACACAACCAAGTTAAGATGATATCCCAACAATCCCGGTTCGTGACTGTAGATCTCACATCGAGACCTGCGCAGTGCAGTTAGTCTTTTTCTATTTATTTATTTATTTTATTTTACAGAAGGCTTACATACTAACAAACCAATGACATAAATAATGTAATATTAACAAATAGCTATTTACAAGTCTCCACATACGAGTATAGTTTAAAAAAAAGTCGATAAAAAAGAAAGTACAGTCACGAACCGGGCTTGTTGAGCCACTTGCTTGTCATCTTAACTTGGTTGTGTTACACGAATGCCACCCGTTTTTAGGGTTCCGTAGTTAACTAGGAACCCTTATAGTTTCGCTATGTCTGTTTGTCCGTCCGTCTGTCCGTCCTCGCTTAATCTCTGTGACCGTTAGCACTAGAAAGCCGAAATTTGGTATCAATATGTATATCAATTACGCCGACAAAGTGGTAAAATAAAAATTGGAAAAAAATGTTTTATTAAGGTAGCCCCCCTATATGTAAAGTGGGAAGTGATTTTTTTTTAATTTCAACCCTAACATGTGATATATTGTTGGAAAGGTATTTAAAAATGAATAGGGGTTTACTAAAATCATTTTTTGATAATGTCAATAATTTCGGAAATAATCGCTCCAAAAGTAAAAAACAATGTGTCCCCCCACTCTAACTTTTGTACCATAAGTTTAGAAAATATACAAAAAAATCTGAAAAGTAGAACTTTATAAGGACTTTCTAGGAAAATCATTTTGAACTTGATGGAAACAACAGTTTTTGTACAAAAAAGACAAAAAGTTGTACAAAATAATTTCTGGACTAAGTTTGCAGTATAATCGTATATGCCAGCATTTTTTTTAACTTCGTTTACATATTTTATTATATTTTTACGGACGGGAAACTACGGAACCCTACACTGAGCGTGGCCCGACACGCTCTTGGCCGGTTTTTTGTTACTAAAATGTCACATGTCAAATTTTACCGGCGGCATTCGTGTAACACAACCAAAGATGATATGCTAGTGGCTCAACAATCCCGGTTCGTGACTGTACGTACAAGTTAATATAATTAGTTGTTTAGTAAAGAGAGAAGCAGACAAGTTAACTATCCTTAGACTAGACTAGACTAGTTCCTTTGTGCAATGCCGCAGTGCGCCACCCGCCGCCTTCCGTGCAGGACGAGACGTTGATTCTTCGAGCTCTTCGAGTGTCAGCTCTCCGGGAGCGAGCCCTATCGCATCCCTGATGGTTAAAGCCGTTAAGATGATGGATTTTTTTTATTCTTTCCTTTTCTAAGCTCAAAAGACTGGTAATAAGGGCGCAGCTACAAATTTCAGTACATATTTGAAGATAGAAATAAGTAACTCGTGAAAAGTTTATACATTGACTGTACTAATTATTCCATCATAATTTTCAGATTGTGATGGATGAGTATCTTCACCCATTCATCTCCGAAGACCGCCATGACATCAGTGCTCCCATTACAGCCCGACGAAGTTAGGCGTTCGAGCTGCCGCCGGGACACCGTTCCTGGCAGCACTGCATTTCCCGGAGTTAAAAATGAAGGTACGTATGTGGTTCAGTTTTATTTCTTTCAAACAGTTGCAGATTAATGTCGATTGTAATTAAGTAACTTAAAAGGTTGTGGCTACAAAAAAGCTCCATGTAGCCCCCGAAATTAATAATAATAATAATAACCTGGGACATTTCACACACGGTCATCTGATCCCAAACTAAGCAGAGCTTGTACTATGGAAACCAGATAACTGATATACTACATATACTACTTTTTTTTTTTGTAAATACATACTTATATAGATAATTACACCCAGACACAGGACAAACAGACATGTTCATGCACACAAATGTTTGTCCTGGATGGGAATCGCACCCACGACCTGCGACATGATAGGTGGTATCTTAACCAACCACGCCAGCTGGCCTGTCATTAATTAACATTTTATTACGTTTTTTACCTATGCTGTCTCTAGACCCCAATTAAAAATACCTAAGCTAGCATAGGAATCTGTTTTTTATTTATTTATAAAACCTCATCACCTGTATACTTATACATCCCTAAAAAAACTTAAAGCATTTATTTCTTATAAACAAATTAAAGGCACTTTTGTCAAAGGGTCTGTCAGTCCGGAATATGAAGTTAGTTGCCGATTCCAAAGCAAAAACTTTTGTTTTTGGACGCTAGATGGCATTATTATCTAGTTTTTATTATAATAAGAGCAGTACATGAACCTGTTGCATAATCAGGGGTATTAAAATACGAGTGTGTGTTTAAAAAAACTTTTTAGCAAAAAATAAAACCGACTTCCAAAACAAAACACTACAAAGTGAAAAATAACTTTAATTTCGGAAGTCGGTGTCTTTGGTTTTGTATTTTCGTTTTTTGCCACCGACTTCCGAAATTAAAGTTATCTTTCACTTTGTAGTGTTTTGTTTTAGAAGTCGGTTTTATTTTTTGCTAAAAAGTTTTTATTTTTCACTTTTTAGTTGTGGAACCTACCCCACACAAATTCGAATACATAATTGAGCACAATAATTGTAGATATAGCCATGTAAATAACAGTGATAGGAAGTTATTAAAACACCATCACATCATCCAAATAAAATAAGTGGGAAATATACGCATTATTGAAGCTAACTCAAAAACTCCTCGAGCAAAGTTAATAAAATTTATATGGGACCACCTCGGAAGTATACCCTTTCAAACAAAAAAAGAATTTTCCAAATCGATCCATCTGTCTTTGAGTAATCGCGTAACAAACATACAAAAAAAAAAAAAAAACATACAGACGAATTGAGAACCTCCTCCTTTTGGAAGTCGGTTAAAAACCATGTAAAATAGTTTCACACGTGGGTTTTAAGTTTTAACACCTAGTTATGTGCACTCATGCAATAGTTACCTATTTAAATGAAAAACCAAAGTTAGCAAAAGTAAACAAACGCAATAATGGCTCCGAAACCGTGCATGTGCCCTAGCGCATTTCCCATACCTATACCTACAATGATAAAAATTTAGGGTGAAACTCTTTTATCAATCTTTTTTCAATGGGGAGGGAAAACAATGGATAATAAATCATTTGCCGACTCCCGTGTAACAGAGAACTTCAATTAATCTAATTGACAGACCAGCTGGCGTGGTTGGTTAAGATATCACGCCGCAGGTCGTGGGTTCGATTCCCATCCAGGACAAATCTTTCTGAAAGTCTACTATTGGGTCAGATCTATTAAGAGTGCTGGCACGCGCGGGCTGACAACGTCGCATTTCTATAGGTTGTTTGTGATTATTTTAATACATTCAAATCAAATAACATTTTTTTTTTAATAGACTATCTAATTCGTTGGTATTTATAAGTATGCATGCTATTTATTGACAGTTATTTTGTTATTTACTCATAAAAAATAACATGTCAATTTTTATGAGTAAATACCAAAATAACTATAAATAAATAGCATACATACTTACCAACAATCTAAGTAGTCTATTAAGAAAATATTAATTTGTTTTATTTTTTATTTTATTTATTTTACACAGCTAAACAGATAGGTACAGTAAGTAGTAGTTTAAACAAAATATGGCCAATTACAAGTTTCCACATGTAGTAAAAATTTGATTTAATTGTATTAAAATAATCACGAAAAACCTGCAGAAATGCGACGTTGCCAGCTCGCGCAGGATAAGCGCTCTTAAATAACATATCATCTCGCCAATTTCCCCGTAGGGTGGGCAGAGGTTTACCTAAAGAAGGTAGATACAGGAATTGTGCCGCAATTAGGGCCGGCAACGGAAATAGGTAGGTATATACATAGTATGCAATTTAAACGCAGTGCCAAAATACACTGTCCGTAAGGATTTTACTCAACATTTTATCAGAAACTTTTTCTCACTTTTCAGGTCTCCAAAGAAGGATGAATAGGTAGTATAATGATAGGTATATTATATTATTATATATTATTATCTCCTTTATTTATTTTTTAAACTTATTTTATTACATTTTTAAATATTTTCATAAAAAAGATAAAAAAAAAACATTTAAAAATATAAAAAAAATAGTGATCCGCCGGTAGCGGGAGCAGGGTCCAAGCTACCGGTGGTTAGGGCCCCAGAGACAGGAACCTCCTCACAATACGCGTCGTATCAAGGAGGACTGCCTTCTGAATCAGGCCCTTCACCCAGCCACCCAACGAGAGCCTCTTGAGATGTTGGTCGAGGCTCTTAGCAATAAGGCCATTGACCGTAACGACTATCGGCACAATGATTGCCGAGTCCACATTCCACATAGCGACAACGTCGTGGGCTAAGTCGAGATACTTCAATTGTTTCTCCTTCTCAGCCTTCACGAGGTTCTCGTCATGCGGGATAGTGACATCGATTATCATCGTGCATATTATTATTATTATTATTATATATTATATTATATCACCTATATTATAAATATAGGTGACTGGTAATTAGTGACCGATACTTAATCACGTGATTGTGCTCATGTTAACAAACAAGTTTTACTGCAACAAACCTGAATTCACGAAAAAAAAAATCAGCTGTCCCCATACATTCATGTTCTTATAACTCGTCAAAATGTAGGGAGCAGCTGATTTTTTTTTACGCGATTTCAGGTTTGGTCCCATAGTAAAAGTTGTTTGTTATCATGAGTAGAATCATGAGTTTGAGTATCGGACACTAATTACCCGTCACCCTATACAGGGTTATTGGTAAAATACTAGCAACCTCTTAAGGGGTCATTGTACTCATCATTATAAACAACTTTTACTATGGGACCATATCTGAAATCACAGAAAAAAAATCAGCTGTTCAGTACATTTTTGACGAATTACCTACGTAAACATAAATGTACTGAACAGCTGATTTTTTTTCGCGATTTCTGGTTTGGTCCCATAGTAAAAGTTGTTCACAATGACCCCTTAAGAGGTTGTTGGTGTTTTACCAATAACTCTGTATATTATAACACACATTTCAGCCATGCCGCTTGAGCGTACACCGATGGTATTAAAATAATTAGATTAGGTATTTCTTATTTACGCCAAAGGGAACAAAATACGGCGGTGCTATTCGCACGTTTTTAGTGAAAATCAATAAAAAAAAAAAAAAATAATAATAATAATAGTTTTATTTCAGGCAAAATACCCATATATGTATACATTATATAATACCCATATATGTATACATGGTTTATCCTCAATCCAACTTTTTCACTAACGTGAAACTCAAGAGCTAGCCAGACGTTATTCGTGGCTAATACTTTAAGTTTTCTATATAAACTTATCCAAAACTCATAACATACTTTCCTAGTGCTGACCGGTGAGATTTAGATTTTAAAAGCGACCATAAAATGTATTAAAATATTATTTTGCTGATCAATTACGTTCTCTACTTGTAGCAATACAAAACCTTTTTTAGTAGGTATTGTCATTTATCTAATTTATAATACCTCCCACGAAGCATGCGTAGTTCATACAAACGAAATACCAAAATAATTTGTAAATCAAACATATTCTTAAGGTAGTGTGTATTTATTCCGATTGGATTACGGAATATCTAGGTTCCCAAACATATATTTTGAAAGGACACTGATTTTCAAATCAGTGTGAAGACGAGATATGAGGAATTTAAAATTTCTATAGAAAACTTATTTTTCTCATATTTCCTGTTTAAATCAATGTTCTTATTTAATATATATATTTGGGAATCAAAATATTCTGTAATCCAATCGGAATAAATACAAAATACATTTAGAATATGTTTGATGTACTTACAAATTATTTTGGTATTTCGTTTGTATGAACTCCGCACGCTCCGGAGGCGTCTTAGGTATCACTTACATACCTATAATCGAAAAATAAATAGTTTACTTTTATAAAACCATTTTATGATTGGTTTTAACATTATTTTATTGTAGCAACACAAAACATTTTTCAAGTCATGCAACTCAATGGATTTTCAATATTGCAACATTCTATACTGCATTGCAGATACATCAGAAGACAAAGGAAGATCGGGACCTGCGCACTGCAGTTTCGAACTTTCTAGAATGTCTTCCTTTGTAATAACATTACAGAAGGCCCATGTCTCTCAGATTGCGAAAACAGGCTTCATCATCATCATCATTATTTTGGCCTGGAATCACCGTATATACAGGGTTATTGGTAAAACACCAACAACCTCTTAAGGGGTCATTGTACTCATCATTATGAACAACTTTTACTATGGGACCAAACCTGAAATCGCGAAAAAAAATCAGCTGTTCGGTACATTTATGTTCACATAATTCGTTAAAATGTACTGAACAGTAGATATTTTTTTAATTCTGATTGATTTTATAGAACTCCCTTTTATTCTGCCATATTTTTTTTGGGGTAGGAAATTATGAAATAACTTCTCCCGCTCTGGGCAGAGCGGGAGGGAGTGTTAGACTTCTACTGAGTAAAACCCACCTGTATCCCTTCATTTGCCTGTGCCAGAGCCATGGTAACTCAACCCACAACCCTGGCAGGCATCGGCGCTAGCGGACCGCATCAGTTAGTGCTGACATCTATTAGAGGCGCGCGTGGAACACAACGCGCCATTGACTCGGGCCTGGTCCTTACCACATGTTTGATAAATAAAGCAAAACTATCCTGAGGACAGCGGAACGGAAACCACGACGTATGTACTATACTATAAAATATACAGCTTTTAACCCTTTACAAAGCGCAAGCCCGATCGTGCATGGAGTATTGCAGTCACCTTTGGGATGGATCAGCCAAGTACCAACTAGCCGCGCTTGACTCGGTGGAACGCAGAGCTAAGAGACTCATTGGCGACGTAAAACTGGTGGATGCCAAGCTTCATAGCTTGGCTCAATGCCGCAAGGTTGCCTGCTTGTCGGTCTTCTACAGATTGTACTTCTGAGAGTGTACCCGAGAACTCCACGACCTCATTCATTCTTCTACCATCGGACATCTAGACGCACTGCCAGTTACCATCCCTACCTGGTTGCTATTCCACCGATTACACACTAAGCGCTTCCAAATGTCTTTTATAATGCGCACAGCAAAGGAGTGGAACTCGCTACCTGCGTCTGTGTTTCCAAACGCATACAACTCTAATCTTTTCAAAGTGAGAGTGAACTGGCTTCTTCTGGGTAAGTTCACTCCAACGTCGACTTTGTCTCTGTCACCTCTGATCTAGACTAAAGTCAAGAGCAAACCCATAACAAATAAAAAAAATACAATATATACGTAGCATACAAAACCATGAGAAGAACGAAAACCACATTGTGGCATTCTCTGATGTGTATCGGTTGGCTTGCGGGGTGAGGCAGGGGGGATTGAGCTCACCTCAACTGTTTAATCTGCATATGAATCGGCTGATCGTTGAGCTCATCAACACTAACATCGGTTGTATATATAGATGGAGTGTGTGTAAATAATATTAGTTATGCTGACGATATGGTGTTGCTGAGCCCATCGATCGGTGGCTTGAGGTGACTGTTGTCAATCTGTGAGGCTTACGCGGTAGCTCAGGGTCTCAAGTATAACACCAAAAAGAGCGAAATAATGTTTTTTAAAGCAGGTTACCCAACTATACCAGAGATATTATGTAAAAAATAGAACTCAGAAGGTTGTGATCAATGGATTCGCCTCAGATGTGATCGGCGTGACATCTGGTGTTCCGCAGGGGTCGATACTTGGTCCATTACTTTTTATCCTGTTCATAAATGACATAAACAGATGTTTTAAAAATTGCGGTTTCCTCCTTTATGCTGACGATCTTAAAGTATTTCGTAAAATAAGAACTGTTGAGGATTGTGTTAAATTACAAGAAGACCTTGATCGATTCTCTGCTTATTGTCTGACCAATAAATTACATCTAAGTTTATCCAAATGTAAGTATATTTCTTTCACCAAAAAAATGAATACCGTTCAATTCACCTACTCTCTCTGTAACACTCCCCTGGAAAAAGTTTCCCTAATTAAAGATTTAGGTGTACTCTTTGACTCAAAGTTACACTTTGATGTACACGTTGATCACATCACAGCCAAGGGTTTTCAACTGTATGGCATAGGTATGCGAAGGTATATTTGGTTTAACAATGTATCGTACATTGTTTGTGGGAGTGCACCACATTTACCCTCCAGGGCGGAGTTATCTGTGAATCTCCACCTGAGCAGATTTTCTTTCATACGACATACTTTGAATCTGATTAAAGGCCCCGCAGGCTCAACTAATGGAAATGGTTCTACGGATACGGATACTTATACATATATCGCGGAGTCGCGTTATGCTTGTCTGCGAGGGAGTGCGTCTTCGGTATAATTTTGTTGAGTGTATATCTCTCATCAAGTATTGATCGTGACCTGCGCGGTGTAGTACTAGACTTCATTTGTGCAACGCTGCAGTGCGCCACCCGCCGTCAGCCGTGCGTGGTTGGAACTTTACGATATGAGTGTAGATAAACTTATTTTTAGTGCAAGAATGTATAAGCTACGATCGTATTGTATTGCTTTATAATTTGGCAACACTGTAGATTGAATTGGGGTGGTGCAACGTTGTGCATAAAACGCACATCAGAGTATCGATCGTGACCTGCGCAGTGCAGCTAAATATCTAGACCAGACTTCATTTGTGCAACGCTGCAGTGCGCCACCCGCCGTCAGCCGTGCGAGCTACTACCTGATGGTTACAAGACTGGTAGTTGCTCGAAGGACCGGTTTTGGGCAGCTACAGTGCCGAGACGTTCAAAGTTGTTTAATCAAAATATCGTAACTGTCAAATTCCGTCACATTTGGAAAGAGCTTATTGACTTGATAAGTGCCAAGGGCGTATTACCCAGTAACTGGGTTGTGGAGGTCAGATAGGCAGGCGTTCCATGTAAAATATGAACCGACTCCAACATAGTTGGGAAAAGGCTAAGCACATAGATTTTTATTGACTTGGTAAGTGCATCGTTTGAGAATTTAGTGTCTTTGATACTTAGTAATATAAAGGTTTTTTTTTTTGTGAAAACAGTGCGTCAAAGGGAATTGTCATGGTACAGGCACGTGATGCGGAGGAATGAGCAAAATGTCGTGAGGAAAGTTTTGAGAATGAATGTGGATGGCTATAAGAGTAGGGGAAGATTAAAGAAACGATGGATGGACTGTGAGCAAGATGATGGTAAGAAAGGGAATGACTACCGAGATGACGACTAATAAAAGAGTATGGAAGAAAAAGACATGTGGCGCTGAACACAAATACATTGGGATAAGGAAAGGGCAAAGACGAGAGCGTCAAAGGAAGACAAATGAAAGGGTGTGTGCTTATGAAGTTGTGTGCTGTCAGTGACATCGATGTAATCTAAAGATTAACACTCTCCAAATGTCACCATTTGGTTTCTAAAAAATGATATTACGCAGCCTCCTACGCAACGTTCGGACCGGCCATGGTTTTGGCCGTATTATACACGTTGCGATTTAATTGCCTGTTTGGGTGTCGGCGGTGTGTTGGCATGAAGAAACGCCATCTTAAAAATAAATGATATTCAGTTTTAGACCAATCTACATAGATTAGTGTCTGAAATGGTCTTTTGATGAAAGAACCACACAGATTGAGTGGACCTGTCCAGTCAGTGCACGCATTTGTCAGTAACCGCGCAGCTCAACTCAGAACTTAAGGAGTTCAACGGTTCGACGAACAATACCAAAGAAAGGATAGGCCGCATAAATTACTCAAACTCTGACATGAACAACATGTGCTTCTTTCCTCAAAATACCTTTTCACACATCAATCTACATAGTCTTTGCTTGATCTAACCAAGATTATGTCTGGAATTTAAAAGAGACTGACTTCCGAGTTTGTTTCGGCCTTTCTTCTCAGAGTAGTCAGATAGGAAACGCCGACCACATCTAGTTTTTGAAAACATGATTGACGTGTAAGAGTGTTTGTACAAATCTACTTATAGAAGTAATATCATTTTATCATTTATCTATAAAACTGATAATCATTTATTTAAAAATAAATGTTGGCGTTCAAGCAAACAACTCCAGAGGGCATAGAGTCCTAGACAATAGTAGCAAACACTTTCAAAACCTTTTCTGTAGCTTATGTAATATTCAACTGCATTACACATTACATATTTTTTTTATTACATTTTTTACATTACATTTTTAGCTTTCCACCATATTTTCATGTTATTTATACATTTTTAACATAAAGTTGTTTAACTTTTCAGGTCCCTGTGTGACGAATAGCGTCACCGATGGGGTGTAAGTGGCTCTACCAACACTTGAAGAGCTAAAGTCAACCTCACCTGCACGCGGTACACCCTGCTGAATCACCGACGAGGCTCTGGCCAACCCCTGGTTTCCTCTTCTAAGATGAGGAAATCAGGGGGAAATTAGTTTAGTTTACCTTACGATAATTGTATTAATGCGGTTACAATAAGTGTAGAAATAAATAGATAAGCCTTGAATTAAGTGCGGGAATTAGTTATAAATCAGTAAGTGTTTCGCATGCAATAATAATAATAATAATAAAATATGCTTCGTTTTATTTTGAAAATCCCTACACAGTCTTTATTAAAGTTTAGCTTTTGTATTAAAAAAATATCCTATGTCCTAAACCAGGTCATGGTATATCTATGTGCCTAGTGTCATCCAAATCCGTTCAGCCGTTTTTGCGTGATTGAATAAAGGTGGTTTTACACAGGCGAGGCGAGGCGTGAATGGGATGGGCGAGAATTGAAATTTGTATCGCAAAATTTCTATCCCATCTCATTATTGACCATCTTTGGTGTAAAAGGTCTAGGTGCGTGAGGATGTGCGAGGCGAAAATTTAAATTAGAGTATTTATTTACTTTGTAAAACGAAATAAATCTCCCACTGGCCATCGATGACCTGACCCATGCTGACCCGCGATGTCACGCGATGGCTCGCGCTAGCACGCGCTGGCTCGCTCTGACTATCGCGAGACATCGCTGTATACTCTCCAGCTCCCAACAGGCGCACGAGACACGGCTGGCCGGGCGGCGCGTGATAGCGTGAGGTAGCGATGGCCGGCGCGTTACATCGCGAGCCGGCGCGGGGCAGCGCTTGCCATAGCGAAACGGCGCGATATAGCGATGGAGATCTTTCGGTGTAAAAAGGTAAGCGTGATTTCAATTCTCGCCCATCCCATTCATCCATGCCTCGCCTCGCCGGTGTAAAACCACCTTTACAAATATCTAAATATACAAACTGTCGCTGTAGGGAAGGCAATGAATATCTTTAGGTTGAGATGATGATAACTGATAAATGAAGAATGGTGTCTTAACAAATTAATAGCGAGTGGAGGTGATGTGGCTTTGACACCAAAATTGGCGACACCTGTATGTATAGGGTGATTGGTGACCGATACTTAAACACATGATTGTACTCATGATAACAAACAACTTTTACTAAGGGACCAAGCCTGAAATCGCGAAAAAAAAATATACGCTGTTGAAACATTTTGACGAGTTAAGCGAACATTAATGTATGGGACAGCTAATTTTTTTTTTCGCGATTTCTTGTTTGGTCCCATAGTAAAAGTTGTTTCTTATCATGAGTACAATCATGTGTTAAAGTGTCGGTCACTAAATTACCAGTCTATACAACATGTCCCGGAATTAACGCATACCTCCAATCAATCTGCCTAGCCTTTTCCCAACTATGTTGGGGTCGGCTTCCAGTCTAACCGGATGCAGCTGAATACCAGTATTTCACATGGAGCGACTGCCTATCTGACCTCCACAACCCAGTTACTGGGTAAAACGATACCCTTGGTAAAACTGGTTGTCAGACTTTCGGGCTTCTGACGACCCGTAACGACTGTCAAAGATCCACGAATGACAGCCGGGACCAACGGCTTAACGTGCTTTACGAGGCACGGAGGAATCTCGGTATGAAAAGATGGTCACCCATCCACAGACCAACCCCGGCAAGCGTAGCTTAACCTGATCGACCCGTGCGGCTGTTATTACTTAGCCACGAGCTCCTCATAATTAACGCATACCTCCAAACACCCCAATTAGAATATTTTGTTAAAATCGTAGTACATACATTGTTTTATGTTAGAGAAATAAAAACTCATTTTATGGAATCATTGTGGGTAAGCCACATGTGTATATGGTTTATTTTTTTTTAATAATGTAAGATTCGTTCATTTTCACACAGAGGCAGTACTTTCTTTAATTTTAAGTTGTATTGCCAAACGAGAAAAAGAAAATGTTGGTGGCACACATACTGCCACCACCAGTAAAAGGGTTAAAGCATGGTTTTTAGGGTTCCATAGGTCCGAATGAAAAAACGGAACGCTTACAGGGTCACTCGTGTTATATATATATTTTTTTAGTGCGTATTTAATTCTTCGTTTAAATTATTTGTATTGTCATTAATGTATTTAATATAGTTATATATTTAAATTATTATGTTATATGTATATAGGTACTTATTTTGACTAACTTTATTGTTTTTTTAGGATGTCAGCAATTGTGGCGACATTTTCAGTTTATATTTGTAACTTTTTTTCGTGGAAGTGGGTGGGTGTGCGTTGCGCCTGCGGTCGACCGTGTCGGTCTCTCTCACTCTAGTTCATCACGTCAACATTCCCTATGATTCCTTGGAGCTCGCGCGCGGACTGTATTTAGCTATTTTCAACTGCTGGAAATATTCAGACTGAAAAAACTGGCAACTATTATGTTTTTTAAATAAAAAAATACCTATAGTTAATTTTAATGATTAAAATTTACCTATGTAAATACCTATTTATATTTCTTAGCGTGTTTAATTATATTTCACCGTCTTTCGCGGCGGACAAGTTCCACAGGACAGCACAAAGTCAAGCTAGTGCAAAGTGAAGTGCTACTAACATAGTCTTAAGCCTTATTTATTAACACAACATTTTGTTTATAAAAATATGTATGTTTAGGTTAAGGTATTTTTCTATGGGCCTATGTCGCCTGAAATAAATGGTATTATTATTTATTATTATTTGACTAATAATTGCGTGCAGCTATAGTAGAATCTGGTATTCGTATTCGCCAAATAGTATGTACTACCTACAATCGGTATTCGTATTCGTAAAAGTAGTATTCGTTGCATCACTACGAATGACAGCCGGGATCAACGGTGCTTTTCGAAGCACGGAGGGGTCTTAGTATGTAAATATGGTATTGATCATATTATTCTTGCCTGAGCAACCGGCAGCAAGTTCGTCATGCTCCCTTAGATGTCACTACTTGCGGTAGCGTCGGCGGTCGGGATGCCTCCTTCCCTCAAATATGGCGAGGGGGACGATGGCTGAAGTCTGCGTTATGCTCGTAAACGGGTGCTGCTTGTGGTGACTGCTCATCTTGCTGTCCTTGGTTTTGTTTTGTTATTTGTTTATTTTACTTCGATGGTTCTAGTTTATCATTTGTGACTTCGAGTGTCGGCTTCATATACAATCTTCATATATGTAAGTGCGCACATCCTTTATTACTGGAGGCCTTTATTTAGGTATAAAGTTCTGCTTACGTTTTTAGTTTTGTATTTTTATTTCTGCTTGAGTATAGTTTTCGATTTTTTTTTTTGGTATATTGGCGTGTGCCAATAATAAATATAGCATAAAGCAAATAATTAAATTTTATGTTTTGTGCTGCGTAATGTAGGTACCTAATTTATTATGCGCAGTGATTTTTTTAACTGAACAGACAGCTGTGCTGCTGGGGAGTTTGTTGCGCCACTTCTTCTCCTCAGCTAAAGCACTAGGAAGTGGTGAAGGGCGGGCGTGCCGGGGGACTGTCTTATGTAATTTTGACGTTCAAAATGTGCTGATTCTCAGCCTAGTTTGAATAAATGACTTTTGATTTTGGTCACCCATCCACAAACCAACCGCGGTAAGCGTAGCTTAACCTGATTGATCGACCTATGTCGATCGGTTTTTCACTAAACAAAACCACGTGGCTGCATAGTGCATGATTTAAGATAGTGTCGTCCATTATAGGGGGACCCATAGAGGGTGTATAATTATAGATCTGCGTCGTCATTCTATGCTTCTATTGGACTATACGTACGACCTCGGTTGTAGTAAAGAAAACCGATTACCATGAAAAGCAGCGAAGGCCATTATATTAACCAATGGGTGCTATAGTCGCCGCGTCGTCGGGCCATAAATCATTGTTATTAGTCTGTCTCGCTCGCACTTATGGAGCTGATGGGGCAGGCAGAAAACTATCGATAAGACGCAAGGCGTTGCACATTTACCTTGTTGTACTGTAAGGATACTAAGAGTATTAAGATAGTAAGTTCTTACACGCCAATTGGTTGTTAGACAACAAACTTAAGCAAACATTTGCTAGAAATGTAGATATCGACTATTATCTAAACGGTGAGGGGGTTGCAGCGCTTTTCGTCACGGAGGGGTAATACGTCGGCAGCATCCCTGTCCGGAGACAAAAAAAAAGAGGGAGACCAGAATAGGTGAAGGTGCTCTAAAAAACTTCGCGCTGTCGGCGGCTTACGGGTTGTCCTCTCAGATCCCGACGACCCCATAACTCTTCTCCAGGAGAGCAGTAGGGACCGTAGGAACAAACACAAATCGACATTCCGACCTCGCCGCCGAGGTCCCTCGCGACGACCCCGTAATAATCGTCCTCCCCCCCCCCCCCTCCCTTGCTCGGGTATGAAGTGCCCGCTGGTGGCGTAGCTGAGCCAGTAGCTTTAAACTCCCCTGACAATAATAATCATTCAAATTTGATCAAGCCTGTCCCATCTCCGCTCAGTAGCTATGTATGAAATTGTAATAGATTAATAACTGCGAGGGCCCTGGTACCCTTAACACAAGTTAAATCTTAACTTGGGTACCAGAGTTCAACAAAACTAGCATTTAAATAGTCTTCTGTGTAATGCTTGTGTTTTTATGTGTCTATTTGACTGCAATAAATAAATATTATTATTATTATCTTGCTGTCCTCCCCCCAGCGACGCCCTAAGCCGAGGCCCGTTCCCCACAGGGGGAGCCCTTAGCGTGTAGTCGCTTAGTCTGTAAGTTTATGCCCCTGGCTGGAGGCTTTGAGTTCACTTAAGGCAGCCACAGGATAGTCCGGTTAAGTAGTCACGGCCTCTCTAGGCCAACTACGAGATGCCATTCAAAAAAAAAAGGCGGCTTACGGCAGAGGCCTCTCCGTGCTAGAGTGGACACGGTCGAGAGCGGCGGCGTCCTGCGTTACACCGCTAGAGGGCTCTCAGAAGCCCTTCTTCCTCCCGTTGGCAAATCTTGAGTTTGGACTTTTGTTGTTCAGTAAGGGACCAATTTTGTGCACTGTAGCTGCAACTAGATGCACATGTCGATGAGTTGTCTTTTCAGTGTTATTGGAAGACTACCTTTCATGTATAAAATAAACAAACTAATATATATTTATGATAAAAAAGTTTATGAATGTAAAGAAAAGTTAAAGACATGGCTTCACAGTTTAAATTATAATGGCACAGAGTTACTTTTACAACGTGCGACTTAATAATAAATATTATTGGTGATTTTATTCGCTTATTTAACCACTTATGTAGACTCAAAAGCTCCCTCACTCTCTCTAACACACACACACATACCCCCCCCTCCCCGCCCCACACACGCACACTCCAACACGCACACACACACACTCGTAGAAAAGTGATTGTTCAACTACAGGCATTTTTTATGCCTAAATGGAGACTCCTCGGTATGCAGTGTATGCCAAATGAGATATATGAATAAACTTATTTTATTTTATTTTATTTTTATACACTTTAAAGATTTAAACCTTTCATGTGCTCTTTATGGGCTCAGTAGGTTTTCCAAACATTTTCGACTTCCTTGTCTTGTCTATTTTTGAAAGAAACAATCTGGTATAATGGCATATCATCGACATATTGCAATACTTACCGTCTACCTCGACCCTATGTTTTGTGCTGTTGGTCATACTTATTAGCAGTTCAAATCTTACAAGTTTTTGTCGGTCAGAAATATTGAAGGATTATTCCAGATGTCCACCACTGGTTTGGCCCCCACTGGGGGAAAGCGTCACAACTTTCTGAATTATTTCCTCTGATGGAGAGCGACACGGATTTTTAAACATTCCCTATGGCCACCGCTGGGGGATAACGGCACAACTTTTGATCCAATTCCCACTGGCCATCAATTTAAATAAAGCCTCTTGGTCACTGTGGCCGATAAAGCGGAAGGTCTCAACCACTGGACCAACAAGCACTATCCGCTACAACCAAATCCATCAGTTTATTAGGCTATCCTTTACTGGTCTCTAGATAAAATCATTTAATAATAATTAAATAATTTATTTGACAGAAAATACATTCTAAATAGTTAGTAATTACAAAAACTTCTTAAAACCTAATGTTAGTACAATTAAATATTATGAGGGGGAGGATTATGGAAAACAATAATAGTACAAATTATTTTATGGAAAACAAGACAATACTATCATAACCAATTAATTATTTGCCGAAGCTACATTATTCATTAAGTTATCAATTAAACTAATCCGCATACAAAGTATACATATTTTAAATAAAATTGATAAAACATCCCAACACCTAGCAACCTAAGAACAAATTAAATATTTCGTTTCAGATTCCAGTAAGGTGCTGGTAGGGATCTAGACCGTACGCCCGGTATTGTGCTGATAGCCGTGAGTCACCTCTCCACTCCTCAAGCACCTCAGGAAGTGTTGCCGCGTGTTGCGGCCGTTTCCGGGGGCCCATTATTGAGTGCGCAAGTCACCCCCTGCCATTTTATCCGTGTATAATATATAACATTGGTCAGGCAGGGGACATAGTTCTTCGACAGGCCAGTTAGCGTGGTTGGTTAAGATACCACCTATCATGTCGCAGGTCGTGGGTTCGATTCCCATCCAGGACAAACATTTGTGTGCATGAACATGTCTGTTTGTTCCGAGTCTGGGTGTAATTATCTATATAAGTTTGTATTTACAAAAAAAAAGTAGTATATGTAGTATATCAGTTATCTGGTTTCCATAGTACAAGCTCTGCTTAGTTTGGGACCAGATGACCATGTGTGAAAATGTCCCAAGATATTATATTATATTATTATTATTTTTATATTATTATAGTTCAAGTTACCCAATCCACTTTAGCCACCCAGACCCATAGCCCAATATGTTTTGTTTCCACGCACAACAATAGTCCTGCACCAACCGGGGGTTGTCCTTGGGTGCACTTGCATAGTGCATACAGGGATAATCGGCGGTTGGTGCCTCCTTATCATTTAAAATTATTTAAGGGGCCTCTGCGAGTTGGCTTCGGCTCCTCGTACGCTTTCCAAAGGTCCGGGACCCCAGGGTCCCGAGAAATGTAGAAAATAAATAACAAATAATATTATATAAAGTTTATTGATTGATAAACAAGGGTTACATTATAGGTATGATGTACACTGGATCCCGCACTAGGATGCCCTGTGTCGCAAAACCAGTCTCTTTCGACAGATAATATGAATAATAGAGATAACAAATGCAACGGTTTCAGCATCATTAATTAACTTAGGACTAAAAGGTAACCAAATGTGTGTGTGTGTGCGTGTGATGAGTGTAAGTATGTTTATGTTATGAATAAAAATGTATATTTTTTTTGCAACAGGGATTGAAAGGGGGTCTTAAGAACTCGAAGTGGAGCTACTAGGGCATGTCGGGTATCATATGAAAGAGCGCTGTTTAGACGTTCTCAAACATTTTTCTTTTTTTTTAGGCCGCATAGTTTTCGACTTTTGATGAAAAATGTAAAAAAGTACCGTCCCCCCCCCCCCCCTTATCTTCGAAGTATGCATAGAGAAAAACCTGTAATTATTATGAGTGATAGAAGTTTATGTAAAGATTACAGGAAAAATAAAACGATGTCTCTAAATAGCCGTTTTTTTACATATGATGGTACGGAACCCTCGGTGCGCGAGTCCGACTCGCTCTTGACCGGTTTTATTTATTTGTGTATTAAAAAACTGATAAAATAACTCAAATAAAAAAAAAACTTAACAGCTTCTGAAGTCGGTCTCTTCAATTCTTCAACGCCAGCTTGGCATCGACTTCAGAGGCTGTTAAGTTTTTAAGAAAGTTATTTTATTCGTTTTAGGTTTCCGAAGTCTGATTTTACTTTTTTTAAAGTAAATTAATTTTTCCGTTTTCAGTTGAATATACAGTTACGTAGGTAAGTCCAAGACGAACGAAAAGCAGAATCGTGAAAATCCCCTCAGAAATGATAAAGATACATATAACTTCGTACATAAGCATAATTACCTAATGTATTATACACTTAAACCTTTCTGTAAGTATACAGATCACGTTAGTGAAAGAATCATCAAAATTGGTTCATTAGTTTTTGAGATAATCGCGGACATACAAACATACATGCATACGGGTCAAATACAGAACCTCCTTTTTTGAAGTCGGTTAAAAATGTAGCAAGATTTATCAATGTAAATCTAGAGTATAACAACAAAAAATTAATTTAACAACATTTACAAGTTTTTTCAAATAACTTTGCAACACATAATATTTTAGCGTGCCACCCACATTCAGATTTATTAAACCTCTATAGCCATACTTGCTATATCTCACAACAAAGCAACGAAGTATTGATCGTGAATTCGTGACATGCGCAGTAAAAATTATCTAGACTAGACTAGACTTTCTTTGTGCTTTCAGTGTGCCTCCCGTAGTCTGCCGTGCGTGACGAGTTCGTCCTTCGAGCCGGGTAGCAGACCCAGAAGAAATACTTTCTGGGTCTGTTAACAAAAATTAAGGTTAGTATCTAGAGGTGTTTCAGTTTATTCTCCTCGTAAAAGTAATGGATTTAAAGAAATTAGATTAGGCAATGATCCAACATAAGCTTGGCTTGGCTTGTGGACGTCAGATTAAGCGGTCGCTCCATGTAAATTACTGGATTCTGCTGCATCCGATTAGACTGGAAACCGACCCCAACATAGTTGGGAAAAGGGTAGTGCAGATGATAATGATGGTCCGACATAAGCTTGAGGGGAAGTGCGGGGGGTAAAGGACGCCATTTTGTGCCCTCATTGGTTATAGAATCGAGTAGGGCGTTAGATTTAAGGTTGAATCTATTAACACAAAAGGGGAGTGAAGACAATGTTAGCAATTACTAATAAATTATTTGACGCCGCCCCTACAATACAAACAGTACAATACGAGCTTTCTAAAATATCATTGTTATAACGTTTCAGGTCTTTGCAGTGTCTCCCACTCGTCTGTCACGACACCACATTGAGTGTTCGCCGCACCTGCCCGTGGTAGACCCTGTTGATTTATTTTGCGCATGCTGCGTGCTGTGCTTGACGACTTTGGTCCTTCGAGACGCCACCTCCTCGCCGTCAAGTAATGTGAAGGTTAGATATTAAGTTTTACTTATGACATGTGACTTTTTCAATTCAGATGTACTTTCTGAGTGTATCTTGGACATTACTAGCATTGGTGAAGGTTAAACATGTCTGAAATCACCAACCCGTATTGAGCGACCCTTCTCTGTATGAGAAAAGACCTTTGTCCTGCAGTGGAACAATAATAGACTTATGTATCTGCTGGTATACTTTAACTGCAGACTGATGTTAAGACGCCCCCGGAGCATGCGCAGTTCATACAAACGAAATACCAAAATAATTTGTAAATCAAACATATTCTAAAGGTAGTGTGTATTTATTCCGATTGGATTACATAATATCTAAGTTCCCAAATACATATTAAATAAGAACATTGATTTAAACATGAAATATGAGAAAAATAAGTTTTCTATAGAAATTTTAAATTCCTCATATCTCGTCTTCAAATCAGTGTCCTTTCAAAATATGTATTTGGGAACCTAGATATTCTGTAATCCAATCGGAATAAATACACACTACCTTAAGAATATGTTTGATTTATAAATTATTTTGGTAGTTCGTTTGTAAGAACAACGCAAGCCTCTTAAAAAAAATCAAAACGGACAGTTGTCCTAAAATTGAAACTGACAAATAACGTTACATTCCTGAACAGTGTATAAATAGTAGATACTCATCCTTGACCCAAGGACTGGCTTTTATCTTGGCCAGAAGCTAAGCATTGCCATACAACGTGGCAATGCCGCCAGTCTTTTAGGTACATAACTAGTCGACAGCGATGCGAAGACATATCTTCGCGGGCAACCCAGAGTGTTTAATGCATTTGTGTTATGATAATACTACAAAGTATCTTATTATTCGTTTATATTTTTCAGATCTCTGGTGGACGAGCCTGGCACTCACTCGCGTCTGCAAATGGCTTTGTCTTCAGCGCACGGCCCTTTATCTGCTGTTGTGAGATGGTCCTTCACACCAGGCTCATCACTTCTGCAATCAAGTACCACACATACCACATAGCCCAGTATTACAAGGTCAGTGACAGAGTGAGAGAGTGACAAGATCACGTCCGTTGTCAATGAAGGTCAGGACATTTCTTTCCAGTTACATATATAATCGTTTTTTAAATGTCGCGATATTCGATCACGTAACTTTTGGATCGAAAAAGCTGGAAGGCAAGTGAAAGTTGCAGGCTAATTCAGTAGCAGTAACTTTTGAGAAGTGTTTGGCTACAGTCTGTCTAACCTTTTCCCAATTATGATATGTTGGGGTCAGCTTTCAGTCTAGTATTTTAAATGGAGCGACTGCCTATCTGACCTCCACAACCTAGTAACTAGGTAATACAATATCCTTTGATATATTTGTTTGTCAGACTTTCGGGCTTCTGACGACCCGTAACGACTGTCAAAGATGCAAGTATGAAAGCCAGGACCAATTGCTAAACGTGCTTTCCGAGGCACGGAGGAGTCTAGGTATGTAACTCATCCACGGACCAACCCAAGCGTAGCTTAACCTGATGGTGCGACCCATACGGCTGTTATTACTAAGCCACGAGCTCCTTTGGCTACAAGGTGTTTTATTTGAGTGATCCGATTTTGTGACAGGAAAATCCGCAGACCGTATATCTATGTATATCGCGACGTTTATACAGCGTTATTAATCAGGAAACGAAAATCTTTATTGCGTTTTGCATGAGGCAAATATAAGTATCACCACCTCCATGGATATCCTCATTATTGTTTTTAATAAAATAAAAAAATATATTTTTCAGATCCCTGTCGCCGATGGGGTGTAAGTGGTTCTACCAACACCTTCGGAGCCAAAGTCAACCTCACCTGCACGCGGTACACCCTGCTGAATCACCGACGAGGCTCTGACGAATCCCTGGTCTCCTCCACTTGAGGGTAGAGGAGATCAGGTTTGCAGTGTTACGTATACATTACGGTCACTTTTAAAAATATATATATCTCGTGTATTTGTGTGTCAGTGTCAGTAGCAATTGTAAGGTTAGATAAGTTTTTATTTTTATAGAAATAAGGTATAATTCTAACATCATTTTTTTAATACTAGTGATAAGGTAAATATAAGTTAGGTTAGGTAACTGGTTTTTTATTAATCCTCATCATCCCTTTTAGTCTTTTCCCAACTATGTTGGGGTCGAGGTCCAGTTCAAGCAGATCTATCTGAATAGCAGTATTATACAGCGACTCCCTATCTGACCACGACAACTCTACTAGGTAATGTGATACTCCTTGGTAAGACTGGTTGTCAGACATTCGGGCTTCTGACTACCCATCAAAAATAGATTTCATCAACTCACACTTCAAGTAACAACAATAAAAATCATCAAATCGTTTTTTTGTCGTGTTTAAATATCGATACCCATCACGTCTGCGGAGTTTCGCTAGCTAATTTAATTTGACCCTGTATAGATACCTACCTAATTATCGTAGTCCTAAAAGGCGACTGAGGATGATTCATTGCAGACGGTTGATATGAACACGGAACATGAGTCTAATAACCAATTATTGGTCTGCGACATACACAGGCCACAACGAAACATCAATAAAAAAAAACATTGTCATCTAACTACGTTTTCTACATTTTGGAGCTATGACACTGTACCTCAGGCCCACAGACATATAAAGAATAGCAGACCAAACATTCGCCAAAAATTGCGTAGCCATTACGCACACATAGAGAATGTTGTCAATACAGGGCCGAACTAGGGCCGATTCTCCTGTTAACAAACTAGACTAAATTAAAGTTCAGTGCATCTTTTTCTTTCTATTTCATTAAGAAAAAAGGACAGACGATAAATATTAGTTTAGTCCTGTCAAGTTAAGATACTCCTTATACAAGTTTAGACGTGATTAAAAAAATGGCTACTAAAAATACGTCAATTTACGTCAGGCGCTGACTAATTTTACAGGACTAAACTAATATTTATCTTCTGTCCTTTTATTAATGAAATAGAAAGAAAAAGATGTACTGAACTTAAATTTAGTTTAGTTTGTGAACGAGAGAATCGGCGGAATTGGTTATTAGACTCATATCTAACGATAATGAAACAACCGATATACTTACCGAAAATCCGCGAAAATCGATATTCTCGGGTTATATGAAGTGTAGATTAGGTACTTATCAATAAAGTCTTAACGAATAGAACCATCTATTCCCGTGGTTATTGTAAAAGGCGACTAAGGGAGTATTGTGACAGAACGATGAAACATGCAGTCCACTCTCTTTTGACGACCGGCTTGACGGTATATATTTTACATACAATAAAAATTTCGTCTTTGTTGCCAAATCCGTCCCTGACTATTTAATGTTGCTTATCAATATGGCGGCGCAGGATAAACATCGCGAGTCAAATATTGTCTCTGTATGAGTCAGTGTGACAACAGGTGACAGAACGAGATGCCATTTACGACTTGTCGCTTAGCAAAAAAAGGATAAAGAATCATGTCCATCTTTATAAATATAACTATGGATTAATGTTTGGTCTGCTACTCTTTATATGTCTGTGCTCAGGCCACATTGGGCGGCAGTGCTCTCACAAGAGTGGAGCAGTTTAAGTACCTGGGCCACTGGGTCACCGAGGCTCTCGCAGATGATGTGGATGTTGAGAGGGCACGCAGGCCATTGTCAGTCAGAGCTAATATGCTCGCCTGTAGGTTTGCACGCTGTACTGCACAGCTTACTGTCAGTCTTTTTATAGGTGCAGCCTATGGGTGAAGCATACGCAGAGGACTTACAATGCCCTGCGTGTCCAGTACAATTTTTTTTTTAAGTAAGTAAGTAATATATTTCAAAACTTAGTCAAAATTTATTTCAAAACTTAAGGCTTAGTCTAGATACAATTTATACTTCATTATTACTATACTTTTAACACAAAATTGGAATAAAAATGAACAAAAATAAAATAAAAAACGGCAAATACATAATAAACAAAAAGAAATGTTTTTTTTTGTTTATTATGTATTTGCCTAAATAAAAAAATAAATTAAATATAATTCATTCAGGATGTTGACGGGGTTGCCACGCTTTTGTAGCGCATCAGGTATGTTTGCGTACGCTCAAGTGGACGGCTTTCAAGCGATACATCGCAAAAGAACAGCGTCTCTGATGCGTCGCATACGGGGCAGCCCCACCAGCTTCCTGCAGCTTATTGCAGGGAGAATGGACATGGAGTGCTCCCTAATGGAGCATTGGACCGAATTGCATATACGTAAAGTGCGGCCCTGATCCAATGTTTCCTGTTGTGTTGTTGTATTTTTCTTTTTTTTTTGTTGTTTCTATTATTATTTTTCTTTTTAAATTGTGATCATTACGTGGTCTGAAATAAAGATTATTATTTTCTTTTTTAACATTTCTCGCGACCTTGCGGTCCCGGACCTTTGGAAGGCGTACGAGGAGCCGAAGCCAACTCGCAGAGGCCCCTTAGATAATTTCAAATGATGAGGAGGCACCAACGACGATTATCCCTGTATGCACTATGCAAGTGCACCCAAGGACAACCCCCGGTTGGTGCAGGACTATTGTTGTACGTGGAAACAAAACATATTGGGCTAAAGTGGATTGGGTAACTTGAACTATGGAAGAACTATGTCCTCTGCCTGAAAATGGCATTATTATTATTATTCTTCTTTTTTTATACTTTTACGTATCTCGGCGTGGCGCCGGCTTAATGGGGTAGTACGGGCCGAAGCCAAGTGCTACCCCTGGAAATTGGCGAGAATAGGATGAGATGATTGTGTGTTCGAGATTTGTGATGGTGAGTGTATCTGTCCATGAGACTGTGTTCGTGCGATGGTTGCTGCACTCGTGTGTGAGGTGACAATTGATGTTTCGTTGTCATTTTGCAGAAATTTTCTGACAATCCTGCAGGTATTCAAGATTGCAGCTTTCTGAAGAGTCTGATATGTGATATGGTGGTAAATCGAGTATTTTTAAAGACTGGTGGAGCTGTTTAGGTATAACACCTGTTGTTGACAATACTATAGGAACTATGGTGACATTGCTAAGCCGCCACATTCGGCTGATTTCTATTTTCAGGTATTATTATTATTATTTGACGTTTCTTCTGGAGCAATAATAGTCATAATGATGGCTTTATGTAACCGAATTCGGGTACTACGACTGCATTCGATGACCTTCTCAAGATGGTTGTGAACTTAAATGTGCTGCTCTTGAGCATGAGACCTTCAGCTTTATCGGCCACAGTGACCAAGAGGCTTTATTTAAATTGATGGCCAGTGGGAATTGGATCAAAAGTTGTGCCGTTATCCCCCAGCGGTGGCCATAGGGAATGTTTAAAAATTCGTGTCGCTCTCCATCAGAGTCGGTGAATGGAAATAATTCAGAAAGTTGTGACGCTGTCCACCAATTGGTAGCAACGAGAATAATTTTTATAAGTTGTTTCGCTGTCCCCTCGTGGGGGCCAAACAAGTGGTGGACATCGGGAATAATCCATATTGAAATTACCACCAGTATACCGAGCGAAAAGACGTTTGCACGTCAACAATAGTTTACTATACCTAAATAAGACGTAAATACATATTATAGGTAAATTACAAAATACGTAAATTGCAAAAAACGTAAGAAAATTTGAATTTTGCGGGCTACCCTGACGCTTCCTCCTTAAGAGGGTAGATACCCTCTTAAGGAGGAAGCGTCAGGGTAGCCCGCAAAATTCAAATTTTCTTACGTTTTTTGCAATTTGCAAGTCAGTATTAAGTTGTATGTTAAATAAAGTATGATTTGCGGCCGTAACAAATATGTTTTTACAGAATTATATACAATAGAGTCAGTAGTACAACTCCTTAAGTTAGTATAATCCTAAAATGTCAAGATTTCATGAAATAATCATTTTTAGGATTACCTGGTCTTAAAGAGTTGTATTGATCACTTTAATGATTCTAATTATGTAAATAGATACTTGTTACGACAGCAAATTACAATTTACATAATACAATTTATATAATACCGACTTGTAAATTGCAAAAAAACGTAAGACAATTTGAATTTCGCGGGCTACCCTGATGCTTCCCCCTTAACGTAAAGTTCTGATTATGAAGTAATTTTTTGATCTCTCTGGCAGGGACCGGCCGGATACTCGTTGAAAGGGTTTTTGAAAGGGTTTTTTTTAAACGCTTCAAAAAAAAAACCCTATGATACATGTTACACTTTCGAACGGGTGTAGTTAACCCGTTACGAACGGGTTACCCTTTCAACACCCTGTAACACTGTAACAGGGTAAGCCATACCAACTCAAGACATTGTAATATGCACTGTTTACAATCGATATTAGTTTGAAAATTGTATAACCACGACCGCACGTGACATCGTACCGCGCCCGGCGGTCCGCCAATCTTGCGTGTACCGACTTGCCGAGCGACTTGTAAACATGGAAAAATAACTATTGTCTATATGATCTTATAGTTCAATTTTGCTCGTCACACATGCTAAACATTGTAATAATATTTATTTTTTCGTGTCTATACTTGTTTATTTTCATCATTCGTCATTTGATTCGGAACTCGGACGGAACTACTCAAGGCTCAAGCCACTACTAGCAACTACTAGCTCAAGTTTATTAGGTAATCCAGGGTAACACGAAAAAAAGCTTTCGAGAAGGTAACCTCTTCAAAGGCTTAAGTCATTGAAGGGGTTAACCCCTTCACGTGGTTACCTTAATAACGGGGTTAACCATTTCGCTGGGTTTCGAGGATGTAACTCGAACAAAAGGTAACACGTAACACTGCGATATGAGTTACCCCATGTACGGGTTACCCTGTCCAAAGGCTTAACTCTTAAACGGGGTTGTCCGGTCCCTGCTCTCTGGACGCGAGCGGAACGCGGGGAACGAGGTAGCATCGTTCCGAGCGCGCGATTGGTTGGTCTGTAGACCCTTGCCTCTCGCGTCGCGTCCACGTTCCATTCGCTTCGGAGCACACTTGCGTGCACTAAAATTGTAACATTTGTTTTTATTGAGCTTTTGTCACAAGCTCTTGTTATTGTTTTGTTTGAATTTTTAAATTTAGATAATGCCACAAACAAATATCATTTTACGTAGACATGCCAGAAAAATGGTTTATGTTGTGTACTGTTACATAGAAAAAGAAGCGAAAATTGACAAAAGAGACTCCTCGGACAGTGGGAGTGACGAGAGTAATATAGAGGATGGGGAGCCAACTCCTACCACCAGCTCAAGTACTGCTAACTTTTACAAAGCGATAGTGACGACGACGGCATATGTTTGTTAACGATATTACAATATTTTGTTTTTATTATAAATTTCTTAACCTATAATTACTGTATATATATTTTATTTTATTACTCCTAATACACTTTACGAATTTCTCTCCTTTTTTTTTAACTTTCTTCTAAACCGTTATGCTTAAAAAAATATGGCAATAGCCACAGTATAATGACAAGCAATAAAATTGACCATTTTTTTGTTACACTAAGTGTAGCATGCGTGAACTTGCCCCCACTACGCCAACACCTTGCCAACTTACGTACCTCGGGCTGTAACTTAATTATTGCCTTTATGCATGTACAAAGAGCAACAGTCTTAATTATACCGATTTTATCTGACATATCGCAGGAAAGAGACTCACATTAATTTGACGCTGACAATCCGCGACCCCCACCCGTCGGGCTCAGCCGTTCGCGTAGCTAAAGTTGTTGATACGAACGCCATCTATCGAGCAACCGATGCGCTTGCTACTGCGCTCGACGATGAGGTCATTTACACACAGGTTGAAGAACTTGGGAGATGGCAGTCCACCCTGTAACACCCCGCTCTCCAACCTGTACGCTTCAGAGAGTGTAATAAGCCTACCTCACAAAGTTGGTTTGGTTCCCATACCAATATTTCATTATGTTGAGCACAGCCACCGGTACACCCCTGCTCCTCAACTTTCTCCAAAGCACATCGTACGACACGAGATCAAAAGCCTTGGAGAGGTCAAGGAAACAGGTATACCAGCTCCTACAGTCAGTATAGTACTGGGCAGTATGCTTGAGACTTACGATTGCGCTTTCAGTAGATAGCCCAAGCTGAAATCCGAACTGAGCGTCATGTAGTTTTATATACTTTTACAAGCTTTCATGTACTTTAATAAACTTTTTAGTTTCACCTGCTCCGGTGTCTGTTTGTCTGTCTGTAAGTTGCAAGTTCATCTTGCAAGTTAAATTTGACCCACTTCCCGATTTCCGATTGAGCTGAAATTTTACTTGCAGATATAAATTGGATGACAATGGTGGCCATGGGAACTAAGTAATAAAACGACGTAAACCCATCGAGCTTGGGCTCGTTTGATTCTTCTTGGCAAGGACTCTGGTCCTAGATGTTATACAGACTAATAAAAGCTTGTTAAAAAAATACACTTGTTTATCATGTCATCAATGGTGTTTTGACGTCGGCTCTGTGCTGGGAGTTTCTCGGCTAAACTTGGATACACTTGAAAGAGCAGCACATTTAAGTTCACAACCATCTTGAGAAGGTCATCGAATGCAGTTGTAGTACCCGAATTCGGTTACATAAAGCCATCATTATGACTCTTATTGCTCCAGAAGAAACGTCAAATAATAATAATGCCATTTTATCCGTGTATAATATATAACAATGGTCAGGCATGGGCACATAGTTCTTCAATAGTTCAAGTTACCCAATCCACTTTAGCCACCCAGACCCATAGCCCATTATGTTTTGTTTCCACGTACAACAATAGTCCTGCACCAACCGGGGATTGTCCTTGGGTGCAATTGCATAGTGCAGATAGGGCTAATCGTCGGTTGGTGCCTCCTCATCATTTAAATTTATCTAAGGGGCCTCTACGAGTTTCGGTTTCGGCTCTTCGTACGCCTTCCAAAGGTCCGGGACCCCAGGCTCCCGAGAAAAGTAAAAAAAAAATATTTATTTCAGACCACGTCATGATACATACACAATTTAAAACGAAAAATAATAATAGAAACAACATAACAAAAAAAAAAAAATCAACAATGCCGCACTTTACGTACACGCAGTGCGGTCCAATGCTTCATTAAGGAGCACTCCATGTCCATTCTCCCTGCAATAAGCTGCAGGAAGCTGTTGGGGCTGCCCCGTATGCGACGCATCAGAGACGCTGTTCTTTTGCGATGTATCGCTTGAAAGCCGTCCACTTGAGCGTACGCAAACATACCTGATGCCCTACAAAAGCGTGGCAACCCCATCAACATCCTGAATGAATTATTGTACTGGACTCGCAGGGCATTGTAAGTCCTCTGTGTATGCTTCACCCATAGGCTGCACGTATAAAAAGACAGCAAGCTTTGAATAAAGTTACTTTTACCTGTGCAGTACAGCATGCAAACCTACAGGCCAGCATATTAGCTCTGACTGACAATGCCTTGCGTTCCCTCTCAACATCTACATCATCAGCGAGAGCCTCGGTGACCCAGTGGCCCAGGTACTTAAACTACTCCACTCTTTTGAGAGCACTGCCGCCCTATGTGACCTGAGGTACAGTGTCATAGCTCCAAAATGTAGAAAACGTAGTTAGATGACAATTTTCTTTTGAAAATGATGTTTCGTTGTGGCCTGTGTATGTCGCAGACAAATAATTAGTTATTAAACACGTGTTCCGTGTTCATATCAACTGTCTGCAATGAATAATTCTCAGTCGCATTTTAGGACTACGAGAATTAGTGCTAAATTAGGTAGGTCAAATTGAATTAGCTAGCGAAACTCCGCAGACGTGATGGGTATCGATATCAAAACACGACAAAATAAAAAGATTTGATAATTATTTTTGGGTCAATTACCGCTGGTAGAGTTGTTACTTGAAGTGTGAGTTGATGAAATGTATTTTTGATGGGTAGTCAGAAGCCCCGAATGTCTGACAACCAGTCTTACCAAGGAGTATCATATTACCTAGTAGAGTTGTCGTGGTCAGATAGAGAGTCGCTGTATAATACTGCTATTCAGATAGATCTGCTTGAACTGGACGTCGACCCCAACATAGTTGGGAAAAGGCTAAAAGGGATGATGAGGATTAATAAATAAAACCAGTTACCTAACCTAACTTATATTTAACTTATCACTAGTGTTAAAAAAATTATGCTAGAATTATACCTTATTTCTATAAGTATAAAAACTTATCTAACCTTACAATACCTACTAACAATGACACACAAATACACGAGCTATATTTCTAAGAGTAACCCCAAAATATATGCAAACCTGATCTCCTCAACCTTCAAGTGGAGGAGACCAGGGATTCGTCAGAGCCTCGTCGGTGATTCAGCAGGGTGTACCGCGTGCAGGTGAGGTTGACTTTGGCTCCGAAGGTGTTGGTAGAACCACTTACACCCCATCGGCGACAGGGATCTGAAAATATATTTTTTTATTTTATTAAAAACACAGTAATGAGGATATCCATGGAGGTGGTGATACTTATATTTGCCTCATGCAAAACGCAATAAAGATTTTCGTTTCCTGATTAATGACGCTGTATAAACGTCGCGATATACATAGATATACGGTCTGCGGATTTTCCTGTCACTAAATCGGATCACTCAAATAAAACACCTTGTAGCCAAAGGAGCTCGTGGCTTAGTAATAACAGCCGTATGGGTCGCACCATCAGGTTAAGCTACGCTTGGGTTGGTCCGTGGATGAGTTACATACCGAGACTCCTCCGTGCCTCGGAAAGCACGTTAAGCAATTGGTCCTGGCTTTCATACTTGCATCTTTGACAGTCGTTACGGGTCGTCAGAAGCCCGAAAGTCTGACAACCAATCTTATCAAAGGATATTGTTTTACCTAGTTACTGGGATGTGGAGGTCAGATAGGCAGTCGCTCCATTTAAAATACTAGACTGAAAGCTGACCCCAACATATCATAATTCGAAAAAGGTTAGGCAGACTGTATCCAAACACTTCTCAAAAGTTACTGCTACTGAATTAGCCTGCAACAATCACTTGCCTTCCAGCTTTTTCCATCCAAAAGTTACGTGATCGAATATCGCGACATTTAAAAAACGATTATATATGTAACTGGAAAGAAATGTCCTGACCTTCATTGACAACGGACGTGATCTTGTCACTCTCTCACTCTGTCACTGACCTTGTAATACTGGGCTATGTGGTATGTGTGGTACTTGATTGCAGAAGTGATGAGCCTGGTGTGAAGGACCAACTCACATCAGCAGATAAAGGGCGGTGCGTTAAAGATAAAGTCATTTGCAGACGCGAGCGAGTGCGAAGCTCGTCCACCAGATATCTGAAAAATATAAACGAATATTAAGATTCTTTGTAGTATTATCATAACACAAATAAATTAAACCCAGAGTGGGTTGCCCGCGAAGATATGTCTTCGCATCGCTGTCGACTAGTTATGTACCTAAAAGACTGGCGGCATTGCCACGTTGTATGGCAATGCTTAGCTTCTGGCCAAGGTAAAAGCCAGCCGTTGGGTCAAGGACGAATATCTACTATTTATACACTGTTCAGGAACGTAACGTTATTTGTCAGTTTCAATTTTAGGACAACTGTCCGTTTTGATTTTTTTTAAGAGGCTTGCGTTGTTCTTACAAACGAACTACCAAAATAATTTATAAATCAAACATATTCTTAAGGTAGTGTGTATTTATTCCGATCTAGGTTCCCATATATATATATATATATATTTTAAAAGGACACTGATTTGAAGACGAGATATGAAGAATTTAAAATTTTCATAGAAAACTAATTTTTTTCATATTTCATGTTTAAATCAATGTTCTTATTTAATATGTATTTGGGAACTTAGAGATTCTGTAATCCAATCGGAATAAATACACACTACCTATAGAATATGTTTGATTTACAAATTATTTTGGTATTTCGTTTGTATGAACTGCGCATGCTCCGCGGGCGTCTTAACAGCAGTCTGCAGTTAAAGTATACCAGCAGATACATAATGATACAAGTCTATTATGTAAGTTGTTCCACTGCAGGGCTAAGCCTCTTCTCATACAGAGAAGGCACGAGCATTGATCACCACGCTCGCTCAAGACGGGTTGGTGATTTCAGACATGTTTTTCTTTCACCAATGCTAGTAATTTCCAAGATACACTCAGAAAGTACATCTGGATTGAAAAAGTCACAGGTCATAAGTAAAACTTAATATCTAACCTTCACATTACTTGACGGCGAGAAGGTGGCGTCTCGAAGGACCAAAGTCGTCAAGCACAGCACGCAGCACACGCAAAATAAATCAACAGGGTATACCACGGGCAGGTGCGGCGAACACTCAATGGGGTGTCGTGACAGACGAGTGGGAGACACTGCAAAGATCTGAAACGTTATAACAATGATATTTTAGAAAGCTCGTATTGTACTGTTTGTATTGTAGGGGCGGCGTCAAATAGTTTATTAATAATTACTAACATTGTCTTCACTCCCCTTTTGTGTTAATAGATTCAACCTTAAATCTAACGCCCTACTCGTTTCTATAACCAATGAGGGCACAAAATGGCGTCCTTTACCCCCCGCACTTCCCCTCAAGCTTATGTCGGACCATCATTATCATCTGCCCTACCCTTTTCCCAACTATGTTGGGGTCGGTTTCCAGTCTAATCGGATGCAGCTGAATCCAGTAATTTACATGGAGCGACCGCTTAATCTGACGTCCACAAGTCAAGCCAAGCTTATGTTGGATCATTGCCTAATCTAATTTCTTTAAATCCATTACTTTTAAGAGGAGAAAATCTGAAAGATCTCTAGATACTAACCTTAAGTTTTGTTAACAGACCCAGAAAGTATTTCTACTGGGTCTGCTACCCGGCTCGAAGGACGAACTCGTCACGCACGGCAGACTACGGGCGGCACACTGAAAGCATAAAGAAAGTCTAGTCTAGTCTAGATAATTTTTACTGCGCAGGTCACGAATTCACGATCAATACTTCGTTGCTTCGTTGTGAGAAATATCAAGTATGGCTATAGAGGTTTTATAAATCTGAATGTTGGTGGCACGCTAAAATATTATGTGTTGCCAATTTATTTGTAAAAGCGATTAAACTGGTAAGGTTGTTAAATTAAATTTTTGTTGTTATACTCTAGGTTTAAAATGATAAATCATGCTACATTTTTAACTGACTTCATAAAAGGAGGTTTTGTATTCGACCCGTATGTAGGTATGTTTGTAATTTTCTCAAAAACTAATCAACCAATTTCGATGATTCTTTCACGAACGTGATCTGTATACTTTCAGGAAGGTTTAAGTGTATAATATTATACATTAGGTATTCGTATTCTTATGTACGAAGTTATATGTATCTCTAGCATTTCTGAGGGGATAATTGGATAATTCTGCTTTTCGTTCGTCTTGGACTTACCTACGTAACTGTATATTCAGCTGAAAACGGAAAAATTAATTTACTTAAAAAAAAAAAAAACAGACTTCGGAAACCTAAAACGAATAAAATAACTTTCTTAAAAACTTAACAGCCTCTGAAGTCGGTGCCAAGCTGGCGTTGAAGAATTGAAAACACCGACTTCAGCAGCTACTAACTACACTAATACCAGTATTTTACATGGAGCGACTGCCTATCTGACCTCTACAACCCAGTTACTGGGTAATACAATACCCCTTGGTAAGACTGGTTGTCAGACTTTCGGGCTTCTGACGACCTGTAACAACTGTCAAAGATCCTCGAATGACAGCCGGGACCAACGGCTTAACATGCTTTCCGAGGCACGGAGTAGTCTCGGTATGAAAAGATGGTCACCCATCCACAGACCAACCCTGGCAAGCGTAGCTTAACCTGATGGATCGACCCGTGCGGCTGTTATTATTTAGCCACGAGCTCCTCTCTAAATCAAAATCAAAAGTCATTTATTCAAACTAGGCTGAGAATCAGCACTTTTTAAACGTCAAAATGACATAAGACAGTCCCCCGGCACGCCCGCCCTTCACCACTTCCTAGTGCTTTAGCTGGGGAGAAGAAGTGGCGCAACAAACTCCCCAGCAGCACAGCTGTCTGTTCAGTTAAAAAACATGATTTTGACAGGCCAGGTGACGTGGTTGGTTAAGATACCACCTATCATGTCGCAGGTCGTGGGTTCGATTCCCATCCAGGACAAACATTTGTGTGCATGAACATGTCTGTTTGTCCTGAGTCTGGGTGTAATTATCTACGTATATAAGTATGTATTTACAAAAAAAGTAGTGTATGTAGTAATCATGTAGTATGTAGTATCAGTTATCTGGTTTTCAAAGTACCTACAAGCTCTGCTTAGTTTGGGATCAGATGACCGTGTGTGAATAATGTCCCAGGATATTATATTATATATTAAAATGCAATACAGCACTGCGCAAAATAATTTAAGTATTACGCAACAAAACATGAGAATAAATTAATTCATCGCCATAAGTCAGCTAGCACACGCCAATATACCAAAAAGAGAAAAAAAAATCAAAAACTATACTCAAGCAGAAATAAAAATACAAAAATAAAAACGTAAATAGAACTTTATAACTAAAAAAAAGCCTCCAGGCATAAAGGGTGTGCCCCCTTACATTTAGCCATATATGTAGCAGTAACTCGAAGTCATAAATAATAAACTAGGACCATCGAAGTAAAATAATAAAATAAGAGTTAATTACTAATAACAATAACAAAACCAAGGTCAGCAAGACGACCAGTCACCACAAGCAGCACCCATTCACGAGCATAACGCAAAGATCAGCCATTACCCCCCTCGCCATATTTGAGGGAAGGAGGCAACCCGACCCCCGACGCTACCGCAAGCAGTGACATCTCAGGGAGCATCAGGCAAGAATAATATGATCAATTCGCATGCTTAATAATAGACTGACCTAACTAAAACAATTGCAATCACTGACTTGTCATACAAAATAATAATAATAATAATAAAGTTTTATTTATTGTTTAAAGACTAGATACATGGCGAAATTCAAAATGGCATATAACTTAGTCAAAAAGCATAATAATAATGAAACTATGTATTGTAGGAATGATTGATGAACTGATTATGGATACAGAAATTATATTTTGAAGAAATTTAGTTAAAACGAATTTCTTTGTACGCTTAACTCATTTTGGAGCTGAACCGTAATCGGTCAGTTTATTATTAAACATGCGAATTGTTGAGGTCGCTAGCTAACCACATATTGCAATACCACTCATAAAAGACATTGAGTAGATTATGTCAATGATAAATAAAAATAAAAATAAAATAAATTGACTTACATGCAAATAAATAATTATATGAACTCATATAACCTGTCAGTAAGTAAGCTAATTCTGGAGAAAGAACATAAACATTGTTTTGAGATAATCACAGCGACCAACTATTCTTATCGTTTAAGTAGTCGTTGATGGAATAGTATGCCTTCGAACAAAGGTTAGATTTTACTTTAGCTTTAAACGCATTGAAGGTAAATCTAGCAAAGAAGAGGGTAGCTTGTTATAAAAGGATATACCAAGCCCAACAAATGAGTTATGAACCTTATGAAGCCGGTGAAATGGAGCACCTAATTTGTCCTTATTTCTGGTGTTATCATTGTGAATATCACTATTTTTGGTGTATAAATGTTTATTTGGCGTAATATACAGGGTTATTGGTAAAACACTAGCAACATCTTAAGGGGTCATTGTACTCATCATTATGAACAACTTTTACTATGGAAACAAACATGAAATCGCGAAAAAAATCAGTTTATATTCGCATAATTCGTCAAAATGTACTGAAAAGCTGATTTTTTTTCGCGATTTCAGGTTTGGTCCCATAGTAAAAGTTGTTCATAATGATGAGTACAATGACCCCTTAAGAGGTTGCTGGTGTTTTACCAATAACCCTGCATAAGATGTTGGTAAAGATGAATTGTGATGCCACCGTGAGAATACCATATGTTTAACAAAATCTCTCAGGGAAACTGGCACACCTAGCTGGTAAACTGCTCGAACAGCTCGTTCTTGAAGAACGAATATTATTATATTTTGAATGTCAGCGGCTTTGCCCCAGAGCAGAATACCGTAGGACATAACGCTATGAAAATAACTAAATTAAACTAACCGAGCTGTATCAACGTCAGTGTATTGTCTTACTTTCCTGACGGCGTAGACGGCTGAACTGCAGAGTTTACAGTTTTAAGCACCTCTTTATTTAGTTTAAGTAATTAAATGCATTTCAAACCGTGGTTAGTGGGAATGCCATGAAATAAAACATCTTTGACTTTTAAAACGTATTATTATTATGATATAACACTTAATTTTAATACAATCACCAAAAACTTACCATAATTAACCAACAATGTCTTAAAATTAATTGGTATATAATTACTCAACCAATAGATTCTCGTAAAGAATGTGTTGCAACCTCAACCTAAGAAGTTTTGTGATTTTTATTTCCATTTTGGAAATGCGCAATGGTAGCCCGTTTTCTTGCAATTAGCAGGTCAGTGTCCGGTTATATCATGATCAATATATGATTCGCGACAATAACAAATATGTATTTATATAATAGGGATGATGACTAAAAAATGTTTTTTTGTCCGTCATGTAGATTATCAAAATATATTGGACACGTATTTTTTCTTTTTGTACGTAATCAAAAGATTACGGCGATACATTGAGTTAAAATGTGGCATGACGTCACGTCTTCGTAGATTTTATACGTAGAAGTGACGTAGCAAGCCCCCACTCCCGAACTTTAATGCGAGTTATCTAAGTCATTTTTTATTAATATGATAAAGCAAAAAATACGTATCTAATATTTTTTTATTATCTGACTGACGGACTAAATAGAATTTCTTTTTTTTACCCAGGCATCATCCCTATTATAACTATAAGAATAATCAAAACATCTCTCAAAAGTTAGATTTGTTCTTTAGACCTTAGAATCGTGACCTTTTAAGGTCACGATTTCGGAAATCATGACATTTTTGTATTTCGCGGGCTACCTTTGCGCGTTCACCTTAACGCGGCTTGCGGTAGGAGTTGACTGGTAGAAATCGTCACGTAAGGAAAAAGTGTTAGGCCCCTCCATGCGACTTTCTTTCTCTATCTCTGTCTCTTTCTATTATATACGAGTGTGTGTGTGTGTGTGTGCGAGCAAGTTTTTGTTTTTGCTTTTATTCACAGTCAAGTAAAATCCCATTAAAAACATAAGAAGTACAAAAATGCCAAGACTCGCAACGCAGTTTTTGTGCCGTAAAAAGTTGTGAAATCGAATGTTAACCAAGTCGGTTAATTCAGCACCTACCTATCTATGGGAGCAGCTATCCAACAATTTTGTCATAAACTGATACCTTGTTAGTTAGCTAACAACATTTTATAGTAACCATATCAATATTACATTTCCTGTTTTCTTTAATAAGTAGAGTGACCTGGCAATTGCACACGGCAATATACTCTATATCGGCCGTGAACTTTCGATACCTCCTAACTAGTATTTTTGCACAAAACTTTTTTATAACGCCAACTCCTAATTACGATTAAAATAAAAACAACACAATACTAACTGCATTTAATTATGATTTCATAAAAGACATAAAAACTAACCAACTACTTTTTTATTTACCAAAATTCTCCACGAAAAATTAATAAATTAGTTTTATGTTCCTCCTGTAAAATTTGTTGTAGGTAGATAGAAGATCTCAGAAGTTCACGGACGATATAACTTTATAATAAAGTAGATATGATTTTTTTTCTGGAATTTCAAAAGTTTTTTGGCTCTGGGGAACATTTTCCATTTTGTGGGTTGCTGCGTAGATATATTCTTTCTTTTCATTCACTCGAGTGAAGCTTCTAATATCAACTTTTGCCACCAACCTAGATTTTGTATGAAACAGCACTAATACTAAAAAAATCAACAACTATTCTTCACACATTCTTCTCAGTTGTCATCTTCATCAAGTACCCTTTTTTGCAAGTCTTTTCTGTCAAGCTTCTCAGAAGCGCCTCTTGGCAGACGTTCGATGAAACGGACGCCACCGGCTAGACGCATTCTGAAGGTTACCTGGAAGAACAATATTTAATATCAAGCCAATAATTCATACAACCCTAATCTCTTCAAAGTGAGAGTGAACAGGCTTCTTCTGGGTAAGCTTACTCCATCGTCGACTTTGTCTCTGTCGCCTCCAACCTAGACTAGAGTCAAGAGCAAACCCATCTTAAATAAATAAAAAAAAGAATACGGGTGCTGAGGGGTGTATAATAAAAGAGGGCGAGCCTTTTGGCATCATCATCTGCCTAGCCTTTTCCCAATTATGTTGGGGTCGGCTTCCAGTCTAACTGGATGCAGCTGAATACCAGTATTTTACATGGAGCGACTGCCTACCTGATCTCCACAACTTTGTTACTTGGTAATACCACCTTACCGTTGGTAAGACTCGTAGTCATACTTTCGGGCATTTGACGACCCGTAACGACTGTCAAAGATCCACGACTGACAGCCGGGACTTAACCTTAGCCTTTTGCCATCAACCGAGCTCAACTCCAGACACCGGACTGCTATGGCGAATTTTAGCTCGTACACACAAATTGTCTGCCCAAAAGCTTCATAAGCACAGCAACGGTGTAAGTGTTGGCATTCGTAAGCACGCCATCAGGCTGATGCACCGTTACTTTTCCCAACAGTAAGACTAAAACAGACTAAATATATTTAATCAGACTTACCCTGCTATCCACATGCTGGACCAGTTCCTCTTCAGTAGCACTGCACCCTGGCTGAAGAACAATGAAAGCCACAGGAACTTCGCCGTGCTTCGGGTGAGGTTTACCCACTACTCCTGCTTCGCGGACTGCCGGGTGTTGTTGAAGCAGTTCTTCGAATTCTGCTGGTGCTATCTGTAAACGTGTAGATGGCTTATTACGTTGCTTCTTCAAAAGTGATTTCTAGCGAGAACAGAATTCCTTGTTTCCAATTCGACTTATTCTATACTATTAAATGAGCAATATTTGTAATAGAGTTCTCGAAAACGGCTCTAAAAACTGCGATGAAAGTTGCAATATTAAAATCGATATAGCTAGGTCTCATTTCTGGAAAAGAAAAATCTTTTTTACCCGAGCAGAGCTTGGGCGAGAAGATACTTTAAATATATTTGTGATCCCGTTTTCGAAAGGGGTGCAATAAGGGGGTTAACGAGGGCGAAAAATACAACTAGGCCTCACATCTCTGGGGAAATTCGTTTTCTCTATATTTTCACCTAAGCAGAGCTCGGTCGACAAAATAATATGAGCTTCAATTAAGTTGATTTCAAAATATACTTACTAGTACTTACTAATGAAAAAGTCGTACATTTAAATATTGTGGTGGTTCACATGATAGAAAACTAAATTGCAAACGCGGTATAAAATAATACTGGCACTTTAGTGTACTCTAGTGCCAACAAGAACTTAACAAGAATAGTTCATGTTAGCAGTCACCAAGGAGGTTGTAGGCGAAGCACAGTAATGCGAGTCCTATTTTATATAGGATATAAGTAATAGCAGCATTCTGGGCGTAAAAAAACTGACAGAATACGGAACACCATAGTGCGCTCCAAAACAGGTATCCTGTACGAAGGCAAAAAGGTTACCAAGCTAAAATGGGATTGGGCGTGTCATGTCAGCCGCATGAATAGCGACCGCTAAGTGGCCGGCCCAAGAAGAGGTGGCGAGACGACCTAGACGCGTACCGCAAGGGCTGGATCGAGGTGACCCTGGAACAGGATGCTTCAAAGGACTTGGGGGAGGCCTTTGTCAGCAGTAGAACAATGTAGGCCAACATAAAAAAAATAGTAATAGTTATATTAGATGAATGTGTATAGCTTTATGTGTAATTTAATAATAAAAGTAACTTAATAAGAATAAAAATAATTTATTGGTCCATTGTTACAAAATAATGTCCGACAGTTATATGTCTTGAAAATTGTACTGAAACAGCATAAAATCATAAGTCAGACCCCGGAATACTCAAACGTCGCGTTTTTATGTGCGCTTCACATACTTATATAGATATATAAGTATGTATTTACAAAAAAAAGTAGTGTATGTAGTATATCAGCTATCTGGTTTCCATAGTACAAGCTCTGCTTAGTTTGGGATCAGATGACCGTGTGTGAAATGTCCCAGGTTATTATTATTATTATTTTTTTACATTTCTCGGGACCCTGGGGTCCCGGACCTTTGGAAGGCGTACGAGGAGCCGAAGCCAACTCGCAGAGGCCCCTTCAATAATTTTAAATGATAAGGAGGCACCAACCGACGATTATCCCTGTATGCACTATGCAAGTGCACCCAAGAACAACCCCCGGTTGGTGCAGGACTATTGTTGTGCGTGGAAACAAAACATATTGGGCTATGGGTCTGGGTGGCTAAAGTGGATTGGGTTACATGAACTATGGAAGAACTATGTCCCCTGCCTGACCAATGTTATATATTATACACGGTTAAAATGGCAGGGGGTGACTTGCACACTTAATAATAGGCCCCTGGAAACGGCCGCTAGCACATAGTGACGTAGCGACAAGGGGGCAACACTTCCTGAGATGCTTGAGGAGTGGAGAGGTATTCCACGGCTATCAGGACAATCCCGGAAGTACGGTCAAGATCCCTACCAGCACCTTACTGGAATACTTCCATCCTCGGAGCACGTTAGCTCTTGCAAATCTCCACTCAAGCCGGCTAATAAAGGCAAGAAGGAGGTGGGAGCTCTGTTCCTTGTCAGTGTTCACTCCAGCCGGCCAATAAAGGCAAGCCAGAGATGAGGACAAGCTTTCTCTCGGGAGATAGGGTCCGTGGGGTCGCTACTGCCCAACAGCTCGGCACATGCTGCCCTGCGGGTTTCTGTATCTCTCTTGGTCTGACTCCTCATCCTAGACCCGTTCCGACAAAGTAAACTCTACTGGCACAGACCTAAAGTTTGGAGCGCGCAAGCCCCACCACGACGTCAACGTAGAGATACAGCGGTGGGGTTATTATTATTATTATTATAAGTCCTACAGATATAGTTTGTGAGTGGTGGATTGTGATCATTGCGACATGTGTGGAATTTGAGTGTCAATTGGCGAGGAGGACTGGAAGCTGTAGTTTTGAAGAAAGTGATGAGCGTAGTTTTTTTTACGTTAAGTACGTATGTAGTGTAAGTAAATTTCTACTAAGGGTCTCTGAGACTGTAAGCAGACTATTTTCGGCAAGATGATACACCTGTTCCCAAGTTGTGTGTTGTGTCATCCACAGAGTAGCATTAGTTATTTCAGCGTTTTAAAGCGGTGCATTAAGGACGTCGTTCATATAGAAGGCCAAAAGAGTCGGACCGAGAGTACTACCTTTAGGAATTCCAAAGTTAATTGGCAAACCACCAGAGTAGTAACCTACTTTTACTAGTTGCCGGCAATTTGTTCCACACAGCTTCGAAACCGATCTAGCGTGTTTCCCCGTGTTCCTATGCCCTCTAGTTAGGACAGGAGTAGATCTATCGATATCATGTCAAACACCTTGGCTAGGTCAAGGAAAACTGCCATGACGTGTTTGCCATTTTCAATACAAGAACCTATGGAGTCGGCCAATAATATAGCGGTGTTCTCAGTCGACTTGCATTTTCTAAGCCAATCTGTTTTTCAGATATTAGATTGTAATCTTTTAAAAAAAATTACTAGTTGCTTATTTATTTAGGCAGGCCAGATGGCGTGGTTGGTTAAGATACCACCTGCCATGCCGCTGGTCATGGGTTCGATTCCCATCCAGGACAAACATTTGTGTGCATGAACATGTCTGTTTGTTCTGAGTCTGGGTGTAATTATCTATATAAGTATGTATTTACGAAAAAAAAGTAGTGTATGTAGTTTATCAGTTTCTGGTTTCCATAGTACAAGCTCTGCTTAGTTTGGGATCAGATGACCGTGTGTGAACAATGTCCTAAGATATTATTATTATTATTTACAACTTTTTCGAGAACTTTTGATAGAATGCACAAGAATGCGATAGGACGGTAGTTCTCCAGTAATTCTTTAAGACCACTTTAATGAATGGGTCGGACATTGGCAACCTTCCAGAAGTCTGGGAAGATACCATTTTCCAAAAAGTTAAAAATGCGAGTGAGTAGTTTTAACAGTGTTGTTTTGACTAGTAAAATTAGTCTAACTTCATCCAGTCCGCTGGCGCTATTAATTTTAAGTTGATCAATAATAAAATAATAAAATAAAAAAAAATAATAAAAATGTTTATTTCTGTACCAACTCGTTTACATTAGTTTCGATTGGAGTCTCCTTTTAAGCATGATGACGCCTGTGTTAGGAGACTCCGCACTTCCATACCTTTGGCTGTTTGTACATACATCTTACAATTTAAATTTTTATGGCTAGACTAATAAACAGAATGAATAAATTAATATAGGTGTGTTGGGTGTGCGAAGTGTGTGATGTGCGTGGGGTGTGTAAGGTGTATCGAGTGTGTGTGGTGTGTGATGTGTGTGGGATGTGTGAGGTGTGTGGGGTGTGAGAAGTGTGTGGGTGGTGTGGATGTATGTATGAGGGAGGATGCATGTAGGTTTGGTGGTGCCAGTACAACTAATTTCCACTTATTGTACCAATAATTCAATGTCTGTATACGTGCGCGACTTTAACCATTCTATGAGTATTTTCTTAGCTGTATGTGGATGTTCAGTGTATATATATATGTCTTTATTTATTTTATTATATAGCCGTGCTGATTGCTTATCATATTGCATAGCAGCAAATTTGGTATTAGATTGTGGAACTTGCGCAATAATATCATTTCTTCTTTTTAATATTATGTTTTTTATCATACGTAAGTGTTTTATGTTTTTTTAAGATCGTGGCACAGATATATAATTTCCTAACAGATAGCAGGCCACAGATCTCATAAAGTTTTACAGTAGAGAATCTCCGTTTCTTAAAATACATCGTTTTTATCAGACCTCTTTGCGCTCGTTCTACGTCTATAAATTTTGATTTCGCTGCCCCACCCCATACCGGTATACAGTAGACTATCACAGATTGTGCAAGGGCTGTGTAGATTTCATTTAGAAGATTTCTCTTAGCGCCCACTTTTGTAGCTACACTTGCAGGAACAACGTATCTCAATGATTTAAATATCCATCCCAATTTTCGTATTCTATCAGCAACGTGTTCGAGGTGGGAGTACCAACTTAAATGTTGGTCAATTATAACACCTAAATATTTTGTTTGTGTTACTTTATTAATTATAGGACATGAACAGTCATAATTCATGTCACGTTTACAAGAATGTATTTTGATATTTAAATCTTGATCTGGTTGTGAGCGGTTTCTAATTGTGAAACATATATAGTTGGTTTTGGCTGCGTTTAACGTAAGGAGATTTTCATTGAGCCAATTCGCGATTTGAGCCATACCCATTTCAGCTTTGAGCTTTACTTCGGACCAGTTATTCCCATATAAGACAATGACGGTATCATCGGCGTAAGAGAAGATTTTTGCGTTATCTACTTTTAAGTTACATAGGTCATTAATGTACACTAAGAAAAGCGTTGGACCCAATACGCTACCTTGAGGTACGCCGAATGATACCTCCACGTCATCACTGATATATTTCCCTATCTTAACCCTCTGTTTCCTATTCGATAAATAATCTTTAAAAATCATAAGAGGAGTTCCCCGTATTCCAATTCTTTCTAGCTTGGACACAAGGGTTGGAACAGAAACGGTGTCAAAGGCTTTTTTCAGATCAAGGAACACAGCCAGACACTTTTTACCTGAATCGACATAATCTGTTACCAGTGAGCCGAGTGCCGTAACTGCATCCTCAGTTGATATTCCCTGTCTAAAACCAAACTGTGTAGATGACAATATGTTAATTTTTTTTAGGTAATTTAAGAGTCTTATATTAATTATTTTTTCTACAATCTTGGATAGACCTGGTAAGACAGAGATAGGTCTGTAGTTATTGACGTCGCTGCTGTTCCCTCCCTTGTGGACCGGTGTAATAATGGATTGCTTAAGTAGTGTCGGAAAGATACCTTTTACAAAACAGAGATTTACCAAATGAGTAATAATAGGAACAAGTTCTTTGCCAATATATTTTAGGAATTTAGTTGGAACATTATCCCACCCTGGAGCACTGTCGGATTTCAAACTCATCAGAACACTTTCTACTTCCATGGGGTCAGTATCCAAGAGCACAAAAGAATTCATTTGTGTGGATGGAATGTTAGATTGGCCAGAAGTTATATTAATCGGAATTTGCTGAGCTAATTCCTTTCCTATATTAGCAAAAAAGTTATTAACAGAGTTCACTGATGCAGCTGGAGAGGGCAAGAGGTTCAATAATTCAGTGCTTTTATTTTTAGGCTTATTGGAGTAGGTAATTGATTTTATATTTTTCCATAATAATTTAGTGTTTGTAATTGATTTAGCAAGTGATTCTCTTTCGTATTTTCTTTTCAATTTTTTTATGAGATTATTGCAGTAATTTCTGTACCGACTGTAGGTTATTTTTAAAATGTCGTTAAACGGATCTGATCGACAGTTTTTTTGTAATTTATTGCGATTTTTAATACATTTTAATAATCCTGGGGTGATCCACGGCTTAATTATACGTTTGCTGCTAGCGATAGTTTTTGTGGTAGTGTTATATTTAAGAGAATCAGTCAGTTTTTGTATGAGTTTATCTGTTAGCACATTCGGGTCGTCACAAAAAAGCAAGTCTGCAAGATTTTTTTCCTGTAAATATTTTAGTGCCTTTTCAAAGTTTATGGTTGTGATAATTTTACTAGAGGATTCCTTAATTTTTATTTTGGAAAGTGATAAAAATGTAGTACAGTGATCGGTAATTGTTGTTTTTAAAACAGCAATCGAAGCAGATGTCTTTTTTTTATGTATTCTTAACATGAAGTGGTCTAAGCAGTTCCGTTCTCTAGTCGGTAATGTATGACCCGGTAAAATACCATGCGCCGACAACATGTTAAGATAGTTCACGCGGTTTTTTTTATCATGAGACATTTCGACATCTTTCGCTCTAATGTTGATATTTATATCTCCCGCTATTATTATATTTCTGTGTGCAGGTAACGTATCTAAGTGCTGACTCAGTGAATCCAAAAAACTATCAAGGTTGGTGTTGCATGGAGACCGATATATACACAGAAGAGTATTATCTAGTATGTCTAATTGCAGACAGGTCGCCTGGTCTAGCTTGATTTCTTGAATTTTTGATTTTAACGTTTTTTTAACGAAAACAACTACTCCATCGTTTTGATTCATCTGCCGTGTTGATTCAAAAGATTGATAATTGCTTAGTTGAGGTATAAGCTTGTTCTTATTTAATCTACATTCTGTTAATATTATCACATCTGTTTCGAATTTAAAAGTAGACAACATAACAACGAAATCATCAAAGTTGCAGTATATACTTCTTATATTCTGAGATATAATAGTAAAATCCGTTTTTTTGACGTATATATGGTCAGAAAGATTTGAAGAATCACATTCAACTGTCCTCGAAATTTCAATGTTGTCTATGTCATTGATGGTTTGCAATGTGTTACTCATAATTGACACCAAATATTATTGAGGTCATCACCAGGCAGTAATAAATACCACATTGACATATGTTTATAATAAAGGTAAACCATGAGAGAAAGTAACGAGTAAGTAATATTTCTAAAGGTCTAAGTAATTTTATGAAAGAATGATTTCGAATTTCGATTCGATATTTTATTATTTTTATTTATTATTATTATTTATTTACTTCGAACACATGATTCATATTGTTGTTAGTACCACTTATAAAACTACGTTAGTAACATTCTAAACAAAACAAAACTAAAATGAAATATAAAAACATTAATTCATATACCTATAACTATAACTATGCCCCCTTCCCGCTGCACCCGACCCGCAGCTGTGCACACGGGTCCAGTACCCCAGGAACGGGCAATCTGGCTTATTCGATATCACCTTCAGTATGCTGTTGGTGCTCGCTCGAATCCTGCGCATCAGGGATGCGGTTCTTTTTCGCATAATAGCATGAAAGCCATCTGCCTCTGCTTCCGCAAACATCCCCGATGCGCTACAAAACCGCGGGAGCCCCAACAGCACCCTAAAGGCGTTATTGTACTGAACGCGAAGAACGTTGTAGGCCCTCAGCGTATGTCTAACCCACAGGCTGCACGTGTAGAAAGACTGGCAAAACGCCTTGAACAGAGTAAGTTTCACTTCTCTCGTACATCGTGCAAACCTACGGGCCAGCATATTACATCGGACCGACAACGCTCTTCGCTCCCTTTCAATATCACTGTCATCATTCAGGTCCTCATTTACTATGTGGCCAAGGTACTTAAAATGCGACACTCTATTTAGCGGTACACCATACAGAAATACCGGAGGAACTGTATTAGGCTTCTTAGTACCAACCCTAAACACCACAAGCTCCCTCTTCCGTACATTGTACAACAAACCATGAGACGTGGCGTATTTCTCACATATCTCCAGCATCCGTCTGAGTCCATCAATCGAGGGACTCAGCAGCACCGTATCATCTGCATAACTTATACTATTAATAACCTTACCATCAATAGAGCATCCGATACCAGTGCTGCTGAGCTCCTCGATCAAGTTATTGACGTATAGATTAAAGAGCGCCGGGGAAGTCAAACCACCCTGTCTCACCCCACACTCCAATCCATACGCCCCAGAAAAAGAACCCGCCCATCTGACCTGGTTGACTTGATGATCATACCAGTAGTCTAAGAGCTTAATAAGCTCATTAGGAAGACCTTGCTCACGCAATTTCGACCATAGGATATTATAGTCAACCAGGTCAAACGCCTTGGAGAGATCCAAGAAAGCAGCATACACAGGTGTGTTTCTATCAGTATAGTACCTGACCGTGTGCTTGAGCGCCAGTATAGCAGTTTCCGTGGACAGCCCAGCTCTAAAACCGAATTGTGCATCATGTAGATTGAGCTGCCTGGTTACTCTGTGCTCAAGCACACCGTCAAGAACCTTTGCTGTTACCGTGGCCAGCGATATCGGCCTGTAATTATCTTTGTCTGAGACATCGCCGGTGTTGTTCTTGACTATGGGCACAACTATCGTCCTCATCAGATCAGCCGGTAGATACGAGTGCCTCACACAAAGATTATACAGCATAGATAGGACTCTTGGGAGATGCGGACCAGCATACTGGAAATGTTCTATGCTGAGGCCATCGTGACCCGGAGATTTGCCCCTGGTCATCGACTGTATGATATTCCGTATCTCTTTTGATGAGATATTAATCGGATCACCAGACAATCTACTCTCAGCGACACAACCCCGTTCCTCCAACTGAAGCCGCGAGGTTACTCCAAAATGCCTTCTAAACATGTTCGCAATCTCCTCAGGTTCAGTCATGCCATTAACGCTCACCGGAACCGCAGGTTTAGGGCTCAACCTTTGTGTGGATTTCCAAAATTTTTGAAAATGCTTGCTCCTATGTTCTGTTGCCAAAATGTTCATCTTAATTTGTTCCTCATTATCCTGACAAAACTTTAACTTTTGTTTAAAAACTTTTCTCGTCTCTCTCATTTCCACAAACACCTGCCCCGTGTGAGGTTTTCCATACCACACCCAGTTAAGAAAGGCCCTTCTCGCGTTCCCGTGAGCGTCCCTGACATACCTGTTCCACCCAATCACTGTACGCCGACCCCTCCCATCTCTTGACACACTAGAGCTGCCCTCTGCCGCTTCCCCAAGCGACGTCACAATATCACTGTACAATGCATCAATTATTTTACTATGTTCCTTGTTATGGCAAAAATGATCACAACAGTTCCTGAGTTCAGATGGGAAATCAACATTTTTGAGTTTCTCCATACATAACCTATAGTAACAGTCTATTTGTGCCGCATCTCTTTCACCCCATATAGCCCTATCAACTATCTTACTTCCTAGTCTAGCTGAAGCAATCGTTGGCCTAACCATTCCAATGTTAACTTGAATGGCAAGTGGAGAGTGGTCAGACCAGTAAACATCATGGTAAACTTCACAATTATCTATTGTTTTCCACGCTGCCTCAGACACCAAGCAATGGTCTAGCCAACGTCTGCTCCCGCAGACATCACTTACAAAGGTATAAGTGCCAGAGTCTATTAGTCCATTTGTATGTGTTATGTGAAAATTAGGTGCATGCTTGATAAATTGTTTTTGTGTTATGGTGTAGATATACGTATATAACTTATGTTTTGTTTGTTTGTGTGATTTTGTAATATATAAATGTGTGTATAGTTCGTAAAGACTGAATGTGAGTGAGTGTATAGTGAGCTTAGTGTGGTTGTGTAGGTAAGTATTACAAAAACTTTTTAAAAATATAGAAAAAATATTAAAGTACCTTATTTCTACGCAGATAATACTATGGTAGAATGGCAAGAGATGACGCATGATACAAAAATACTCTCTAGATAGTCATGTTTTCACTATAAGGTGATGAATTTGATCTTCACTTCTTATAATTATTTTTGGCGCTTGATCATCCTTTTTTATATAGACTTTGCCATATGCAGTCCAGCAATATTTATACTCTCCAGTTTTTATTAGATCTCTGGCGAGGAAGTACAGACGAGATCCCTTAGCTGTTAGATGCTCAGACAGAAAAATAGGGTTGTCTTCTTGTGTCTTAAAACCGAGATGTTTGCAACATAGTTTGGACTTTTGTTTTTTATTGAATGACTTTCCCTGTTTTAGAATCTCATTTTTTATAAGAGTGGATCCAGTTTCTATAACAATGGGAGTATTTTGGATGTCATTTTTTCCCCGCACTCTATAAATGTCCTTTATGTCGGATTTGGTTAGGGAACAGTCTATACTTTTGGAAAGATTCAAAACTAAGCCAATAAGTTCTTCTTTAGTTTCTCCAGCTAATTTTGGCACATTTTTTATCACAAAGTTGGGCTTACGACTTCCTGTTTCCATTTCTTCTATTTTATTCTCCAAAACCATAATATATTTCTTGTCTTCTTTCGACTGTTTTTCTAACAGAGATATTTTGTTTTCCAAGTCTTGCTTTTGTGATGTAAGGTGTGTGATCGTGTTTTCTATGTTTAGATTAGTTTGTTGTATTTCTTTTAAAGTTGAGGTGACCTCTTGTGTCTGCTGAGTCAACATAAAAGCCAACATTTCCTTCATTTCTTTTTTAAAGTTATTCAACTGTTTAGCAATAAATAAATCCTCGCGGCTGCTCTTAGACCTCAGGGTCACATAATTAGGTGGCGTTCGATTTTCGTCCGTTTCCATTCTGTCAATCTCTGACTCTGAGGAAGATTTATTCCCCAGCGAGCTCATCTTGTTACTTGCAATTTCGTGTAATAAAGATGCAATACAAGTCCGTACGATAACAAAAATATACTATTATCTAATGCGCAAGCAGCGTAGCCGATCCCTGTGAGGTGTCGCGTAGCAGATAAGCATTGACCGTCGTAGCACTGTAGCAGTGTAGCACTCTACGTCGTCGATTCGTAGCTGCGTGCGTGACGATGAATAACTATTCGTAGGCAGGAGACTAATTTCACGCGATGACGCACACGTTGACTTGGCGCAGCGGCTACGAACTAGATGCGACGCTCGCTGCGGCCCGGGTTCAAATCTCACCAGTCGCTTGCAAAATTTTTCAAAGCTTCGAAGTGAAGGTTTATCCAGCCTTTAGCAGTGTCTTCGATGGTGCGCTCATCAACAGTGCAGATTGCGAGAGAGAGATTTCCGACACAATCCAATATGGCCACTGCACTTAATGGACGCTCCCGCAAGATAGACAAGGAGGGCCCGAGTTTAGATGTGGAGACGATCGGTTTAAAGAAATAATAAAATAAAATTTAAATTCAAGAAACAGTCACACTACTAAAAACACGTCCGATCCGAACCGCCGCCAGAGGGAAGAGGAATATAATAAGTTTTTCTATTTCGTTCTCATCCAGTGGGTGGAAGAAAAAAGAGTGTGGTGGAGTTTCACGTCGTTAACATTTGCTCGCAAATGCTTGGGTCTCGGACAGTCGCTTCAGTATGAGACCAAAAAGATTTTTGCCTAGGGAAGTCAAATTAGCATTACAAATATTTAAAAGAATCAACAGGGACGCACAGGTTAGATAATAATTGGGAAGAATCACTTTTTTCAGTATTTGATAGTGTTCCAGAGCTTTTTTGGGTTGTCTTGGTTTTTGATTATGAGTTTACTATTATAATCGGTTTTCAGTGTATGTAGGAAGTCGTTACAGAAATGTTTGTACCTAGTGTACACGAGGCGTCGCCTTTTGTCATTTAGATAGGATCCAAAGTCTAGGTGAAAATTATCACGCCGAATTATTAACCTCATGTATCTCATGATGCTTAGCGTTATCCAGGGGTTTATATTGTATTGACTTCGACTGACGGTGATTCTGCGTGGGTTTTAAGCGATTCATTTGGAAATACAGTAGAGTCTCACTTATCCGGCACTATTAAAACCTAGGGGTGCCGGATTATTGGGATGTTCGGATTATTGGATTGTACAGATTATACATTCATAATTATGTAAATAAAATAAAGCATTTTATAAAAAGAAAGAAGAAGAGGGGTGAGGGACGCGTGAGCGGAGGGTGCTGAATTATTCAACGTACCGGATTACTGAAGTGCCGGATTAGTGAGACTACTGTAATTACTGAGGTAACGAAGGAGTTAGTGCAATTAGTAGTTAAGACCAATAGGTTTGTAACTTGACTATTGACTAAATAACCACGTCTATATGTAATAAGGGATAAGTATAGGTCACTTTAACTTGTATTATTGTAAAATCATATATATTCGTATAAATCAATTGCCGTGCGCGAAAACTCGAAAATGGCTAGACCGATTTGAATATTTTTTTTAGTTGTTTTGTTCACGTCATTACTGGGTTGGTTTAGAAAAAAGAAAATTAGGAAAACCCAAAGGAACAGCCGAAAATCTAAATTGAAATTTTGAAAGGACAACGTCTGACGGGTTATCTAGTAAATATATAAAAAAAGGCGCCGCTGCACAGCAGCGTGTTCCTAGCTTCTCTTTCAAGAATGAAAATGTAGGCGGGATCATTCACTGCAACCCACAGCCATGGTGCGCACGTAACAAATAACGTTGTCCACCACACCATTTGAATGTGCTCGCGTGGTGGATTACAGTGACGGTCCACTCCAGAGAAGAGGCCTCGGTCGCTGCAGTGGGAACATTGTCTGATTGTGTATGTTACTATACTTACAGATATATTATTAAACTTGATCAGCTCCTTGATTCTGTTCACGATGTAGAAGTACCCGTCCTCGTCATAGTAACCAACGTCTCCAGTCTTCAGGAAGCCTTCGTCATCCTTGCAGTCTGGGTTCACGTTGTTTAAATATGCTGGAAATTATAATTATATTGTATAAAACTTAGCATAATCGTCGGTCCTCATGTTCAGTAGTCACAACGACTTCGCAAAGTCTTTTTTAAACCTCAACATTCATATTTTGTCCCGGTATTCTGAATGTATAAAATCTCTTATCCGTAGTTAGAGTCAATCTGCCTAGCCTTTTTCCAACTATGTTTGGGACGGCTTCCAGTCTAATCGGATGCAGCTGAATACCAGTATTTTACATAGAGCGACTGCCTATCTGACCTCCACAACCCAGTTACTGGGTAATACAATACCCTGACTTTCGGGCTTCTGACGATCCGTAACGACTGTCAAAAAATTCACGAAAGACAGCCGGGATCAACGGCTTAACGTGCTTTCCGAGGCACGGAGGAGTCTCGGTACATAAAGATGGTCACCCATCCACAAACCCACCGTAGCAAGCGTAGCTTAACCAGATCGACCGACCCGTGCGGCTTTATTATTTAGCCACGATTAGGTGTGATTGAAATAAAATGGCAAGTTTTACCCTGCAACAAAGGGCTGAAATATTATTTCTCCATGAAGATGTCTTGAATATTAGCGTAATAATATCACAAGAATTCACAAGATTCTCGGTTCACCGTCAGATGTTGGATTCGACGCCATGGCAAAGGGCAAATAACTGATCATCTGAGATCGGAATAGGTATAATGTAAATACCTAAACTTCGAGGAAAGAAGTAACCAGAGTGGATAATACCTCCTATAAAATCCTAGATGAGGATTGTGAAGTGCCGATACGCGGCGCGATTTTTGGAGGCAATTACCTACATTTCATACAATTATTTACATAAATATTGTTTCGGGCGATAACGTTTTTACTCCCCTAAACCTTTACGAAATGAGACAATTTTAGTCTCATTACATTCAGTACACTTTAATAGGTCTGTATGTTTTTCGTTTTTAGTAATTCAATTTAATTTAATTAAAAAAAATAAAAATGCTCGAGGATGTTTTTATGTCAAAAATATAGATATTTAGATGCTAATAACATAGCCTCCCGTCCGCTAATAAATCTCCAGGAGATTTCTGTCAAAAAAACGCGCGTCTGGTGGGAATCTCCTGGAGATTTCGTGGACCGGGTCGGATTAAATGCCAAATATTGCCTGTCTAGAGTCTAAATTACACGATTTCGGCCGGGCGCACTGACAGCTCCGCGGAGTTGCGCAATACAGGCCAAACGTTTGAGGGGTTATATTATATGCAATATTTCTTTATAATAAAAACGTACGGACCTAGCTTTTTATTATACCTACAACATTTCCAAAAAATATGAAAATTAAACTATGTTTACGGGGAGAAAAACGTTATCTCTTTTTGTATGAAAATTTACAGCTTCACAATCCTCTTAAGAAATTGCGAATTATTTATTGTACTTTGAATACATTCTTGTAAATAAAACCATAGTGACGTAATCGACGTTACTATGGTTTCGGAGCCATTATTGTGTTTGTTTACTTTTTGCTAACTTTGGTTTTTTTTTATATAAATAGGTAACTACCTATTGCTTGAGTGTAGATAAGGTAGTGTATGAAACTGCATATAACTAGGTATTAAAGCACTCGTGTATATAAATTATTATTTTAATATTTCTCGGGACCCTGGGGTCCCGGACCTTTGGAAGGCGTACGAGGAACCGAAGCCAACTCGCAGAGGCCCCTTAGATAATTTTAAATGATGAGGAGGCACCAACCGACGATTATCCCTGTATGCACTATGCAAGTGCACCCAAGGACAACCCCCGGTTGGTACAGCACTATTGTTGTACGTGGAAACAAAACATATTGGTCTATGGGTTTGGGTGGCTAAAGTGGATTGGGTAACTTGAACTATGGAAGAACTATGTCCCCTGCCTGACCAATGTTATATATTAAACACGGATAAAATGGCAGGGGGTGACTTGCACACTCAATAATGGGCCCCCGGAAACGGCCGCTAGCACATAGTGACGTAGCGACAAGGGGCAACACTTCCTGAGGTGCTTGAGGAGTGGAGAGGCTATCAGGACAATCCCGTCTGTACGGTCAAAATCCCTACCAGCACCTTACTGGAATACTTCTCAAGCCGGCCAATAAAGGCAAGAAAGAGGTGGGAGCTCTGTTCCTCGTCAGTGTTCACTCCAGCCGGCTAATAAAGGCAAGCCAGAGATGAGGACAAGTAAATTATTCTTATTATTATACAATTTGATTTCAACACTATTGAAAACACACTAGTGTTTTAATACCCCTCATTATGTAACAGTTTCATAAACTACTATTATGTAGTGCCCAGAACAGTTATACGACGAGATGCACGCGTTTGCCCGCTTTTTGTCACGACGACACCTTGTTGTACATACCAACGCGGCTGAACGAGTGCCTCGAACGAGGCTAGCAGAAATTTACAACACCCATTTTGTGAATTTGGATATATTCGCTTTAGATCGCCACAAATTTACGAAATATTTAGTGAATAGTCTGCATTTGCGTGATGTGATAGTGTCTTTTCGTTTTGTTTGTTTTCGTAATAATTATAATTATCAAGTACCAACAATTAAAATTTGTTTTAGTGTAAGACAACTACATCCTCTTTTTAGGGTTCCGTAGTTCTGACAAGGAACGTATCGTTTCGTCATGTCTGTCTGTGTGTCCGAGGGTTTGCTAAGAGACCGTTAGTACTAGAAAGCTGTTATTTTGTAGGAGTGTATATATCATTTACGCAAAGTAGTAAAATAAAATTATGGATAAATATTTTTTTCGTCGTCTACCCCATCATGTGGAGCATCGTTGAATAGGTCTTCTAAAATGACTTGGGCGTTGCTAAATTATTTTTCGATTTAATGCTCCATTTACGAAATATTAAACTTTAAATTGCAAATTTTTGTTCCAGTAGGGGTCCCCCCCCCTCCCCCGTCGTCTAAAGCTAAACGGCGGCCTTGAAAAATCTGGCAAAATTCACAATGATAGTGCATTTCATGAACTTAAGGAAAATTATAGCAGCTAAGGTAACTTTACTAGTTTAGCAGTAATAGTCGTTGAACTTGGGTGTTGGCTAATTTTGTACCAAATACAAGATCCTTAGCATTAATCCTTTAAAGTGACTAAGATGAAGTAGTTGTTTGTTTATAACGGGTAAAAACTTGCATTGAAAAATAAAATATGAAATAAAAAAAAAAACTAAATAAACCATAATAAATTATCATAAGTTTCACAATACTGCCGCTAGATGGCGCTGTACCAACGGGTTACGTTTTCATTCGAGTGAGTCACGAACGAACTTTGTTTAATTTTCGAATTACAATTTTGTGAATTGAAATAATAACTTGGCAGCAATCGTACTCTTATTTCACATAAAAACACATTTTTTTTTTGTGATTATGAATAATTGACCGTGACGTATAGCAATGTATGAGAAGAGAACATGATTTTCTACTACAATGTTAAGTTTGTTTTAGTAATGCTTTATACAGACTTAAAATTTATTATTTTATTTTGTTTTATTTGGAAAAACAAAACGATATTACACCTTAAAACTTTTGAAAATAGAATTGAGATTTGCCCAGTCACTACTGTAAACTGTTATATAAATAGAACTAAACCACTGAGAAGAGGTACTGATAAGCTAATACTGACCTTCAAGAAGCCACATCATTGTGCTTCAACACAAACTATAAGCCGTTGGATTAAAACAACTTTACATGAGTCTGGAATTGATGTAAATACTTTCACAGCACACAGCACCAGACATGTTTCTACATCTGCTGCTAAAAGATCTGGGATCAGTATAGATCAAATACAAAGGACAGCTGGGTGGTCTCAGAACTCAGCCACCTTTGCTAGACATTATAACAGACCGGTCATTCAAGAACCAACTGTGTTCAGTGATATAATATGTAACACAGTTAATAATATAATTTGATTTTGTTGATCTCATAAATTGATTATTTTTTAAATTGTTACTTACTGAATTAATATGGTTATACTTACAAAAACTCTGTGTTTTTTAATAAATACCTTACTATTTTTACAACTAAGTATTTATTAACCCATAAACAACCCTGACTGACTTCAAACATCTACTCGTTAATATGTCTCGGAGAAGGAGTAAGTATAATTATGTGTTTAAACGAACTTACCTTAAGTGAAGTTCTATCATAATTATACGAAGCTCCTTCTCCGAGACAGGTCTCCCAACCCATCCCTAAATTTTCCCAAAATAGGGTTGTTTAAAATAACTAGCTTTAAACGAAAAGACAGTAAAGTGTTGCCGCATGAGAGAACTGTTTTTATTTTTTTTTTTTTAGCTTTGAAATAATTGTGACGGCGCAGGTTCAAACCCACGCTACTACAAATAACACTTATCAGTAAGGTATATAAAACAAAATCAATGTAAACCACAACACTTTCCCCATATTAACAAAGAGACTTGCTATGATGAGGACTCATCATATAAACTAGTTATTTACCACATGACGTATCTAAGTTGTTCAGAATATTAATAACTTTACTTCGATAAGCATTTTTGTTTAGCATAAATATAACAATATATATAAAATGTTTATTGTACACGTGAAACGCTGAAGGGGGGACGTTCACCTGTGTTGGTTCGGTATGATGCCTGATCAAACACTCGGTAATCACGCACTCCACGACGATGAATTGATCTAGGAACTACAAGATTAATGTTATTACTAATAATAATAATAATAATAATAATAAAATTTATTTCAGAATTGCTTCCATAAATTGTTAGTAACAATGTTCTTAGCCTATGTTAGTAATAATACAATAACAATACACAAAACAATGAAAATATTTCAGGCACTTGCTATTGCGTGTAGGCCTATACAGTGCGCTATTAGTACGGAGTCCCATCGGCCTGCGCACGCGGCCAGGATGGCGTTGGGGCTGCCGCGCACCCGCACCATTAAAGACGCACTTCGCTTGCGTATCACGGCGTGAAAGCCGTCCACGCGCGCCTCTGCGAACATACCACTGGCGCTACAGTACCGCGGCAGCCCCATCAGCACCCTGAACGCATTATTGTATTGCACACGCAGAGCGTTGTATGTCCTCTGCGTGTATTTGGTCCACAAACTGCATGTGTAAAAGGTCTGGCAGAAAGCTCTAAACAGTGTGACCTTCACTTGTTCAGTACACCGTGCGAATCTGCGAGCCAACATGTTACAGCGAACAGACAACGCTCTGCGTTCCCTCTCCACATCCAAATCATCTTTAAGGTCCTCGGTGACCCAGTGGCCCAGATACTTGAAGTGAGTGACTTGGTTCAATGGTGTACCATAGAGTGAGACGGGAGATACCACTGTGACCTCTTTTTTAGGTGCTTTAAATACCATAATCTCACTTTTTTTTACATTGTATCTGAGCCCATGGGCCTCCGCATACTCTTCACATATACTGAGTAGCTTACGCAACGCACCGATTGAGGGGCTGAGCAAGACCATGTCATCCGCGTAGCTTATATTATTTACGCAAATTCCATCTATGTGACACCCGATGCCGGTGCCGCTCAGCTCACCAATCAGGCGGTCCATGTATAAGTTGAATAACTTCGGAGAGGTCAACCCCCCCTGCCGAACCCCACACTCTAACTTATATTCCTCCGACTTACTAGCCGCCCACCTAACAGCATTATTCTGATTATTGTACCAGTACTTAAATATAGATATAATTGCAGGGGGTAAACTAGTGTCTTGATACATTTTTGTCCACAGCAGGTCGTACGAGACCAGGTCGAATGCCCTGGACAGGTCCAAGAAACATGCGTATACTGGCGTTTTACGAGCGGTGTAATATTGCACAGTCTGCTTGAGGCACAAAATCGCACTTTCAGTGGATAGACCAGTTCGAAAACCGAACTGGCCATCGTGCAGTTTTACATGTTTTGTTAAATGGCCGTCAAGCAAACTGTCCAATACCTTCGCTATAACCGTTGCTAAGGATATAGGCCTGTAGTTAGACCCGTCCGAGACATTTCCGGTCTTGTTTTTTACAATGGGGACAACAATGGTATACATGAGATCGTCAGGCAGGTAGGAGTGGTTAATGCACAGATTAAACAGTAGAGCCAGAACTCTAGGCAAGTGCACCCCAGCATGCCGCAGGTGCTCAATGCTGAGGCCATCATCACCTGGAGATTTTCCTCTTTTCATAGATTTAATAACAACATCAATGTCCTTTGCAGTGTACTTTACATTAATATCTCCAGGTATAGCCCCAGCATCAGGCACTAAGGTCTATACAATTTAGCTTATTGTGATAAAGGTCGTGCAGTGTCATTACTTGCAGAAGCATCCGTCTCTTCTTGAGTGAGAGTAAATTCTAAAATAAAGCTAGAAGGTCTTCGTAAGGTAAGCGTGGAAGTTGGCATCTACGAGTAAATGGCGTAGTTCGTAAGAATTTTCGTTGTACTTTTTCAGTGACTATTTTGTATTTACGGATCCCATATCAGACAGGCATATTCAAGCTGAGTCGCCTAAAGTCGGTAGCCGTTCTGATAACAAAGTCGTAGATTTTAAATGCTTTGGTTATGATGTTTTCTATATGTATAAAGTAAAATATAATTATAATATTTACGTATAACAGTAACTTATACCTACCTAGACCATTAATAGAAGTAACAAAATTATATCCTAACTTAACTAAAACTATTCACAAACTAAAATATGGCGTCGAGAAATTCATCCGCATTGCTGTCGACTGGTGGTGTACCCAAGAGACTTGCGGCATTGCCACATTGTATGGCAATGTTTTCGGATAAATTCTATTCAACTACGGAACCCTTGATTACGTGTGGTCCGACAGGCACTTGGCCGGTTTTCCTCTTCCTGCCTTCATCTTTGTGCTTTTGTAACTTAATTGTTGTATTCACTGTACCTTTATTATAGGTAATCGGTGGAAGCGAGGCTAAGTAATAACGGCTGTTATTACTTAGCCTCGCTCAGGTTAAGTCAAAGTCAAATATTTATTTGCATACTAAGTGTACATTTTGGTGTTGTTTTCAAATGCAGGTACTTACAACTTAGCGGCCTTTTCCAGGCATCGCAAACTTGAGGGCTAACTAGCAAACATTTAAACTATAACGACACAATGAAATTCATAATTACCTTCTATCATTAAGTAGGATTAAATCTAATTATTTAGGTCATAACATTTTGGCGCATGCACATTCTTATAATTACTTAACTCTAATTGTGTATAATGTCTGTGTGCGAGGCTATGTGTGTCTGTATTATTTAGGTAATCATTCAAGTATGTCTGGTATTTAGGTATTTGTTTAATTAATTATTCGCTATTCAATTATTTAAGTATGTCTGTATTATTTCATTATTTAGCTATTCAATTATTTCGTTATTCAATTGTTATTATTTTTAATTTTTAAATTATGTAAGTAATTATTTCTGGTTCAAAAATTCTTCAGTTGAGTAGTAGCAGTTTTCCAAAAGAAATGTTTTCAATTTATTGTTGAACGGAGTGAGTCTGGTTTCATTTTTTATCTCCTGAGGCAGCTTGTTATATATTCTTATTGCCATGTGTTGTGGGCTCTGATGTAGTATTTTAAGTCTTGATGGTGGTTGGTATAAGTTATGTTTGTGTCGGGTGTTATAAGTGTGTATGTCCTTTACTTTAGTGAATGTGTGTATGTTTTTGAATACGTAGAGACATATATCGTGTATATATATACATGGAAGCGTGAGTAATTTATATTTAAGGAAATAGGGTTTACAGCTTTGTCTATTGTTTATTTGGGCTATGATTCTAACACATTTCTTTTGTAAAATAAATAGCTTTTGTATGTTTACGCTATTTCCCCACAACATAATACCATAGCTTAGCCACGAATAGGCATAAGCGTAGTATGCTGATAGTGCGGTTTTTGTGTTCGTGCTATGTTTTAGTTGGAATAGTGCGTACGTGAATTTTGATAATTTAGTTGCTAGTTCTTCTATGTGACATTTCCAATTTAGGTGTGTATCTATATTTATGCCTAGTAATTTAAAAGTATCTACCGTTTCTATAGGTGCATTTTGAAATGTGATATCCATTTGGATGGGACATTTTTTATATGACCTAAACTGCATAATTTTTGTTTTATTTAAGTTGATTTCTAGGTTGTGGTCTTGGAGCCAATGTGTTACTATTTTTAAAGTGTCGTCCACGATGTGTTGGGGATTTTCAGAATTTTCGCACTTTATAAGTAGTGATATGTCGTCTGCAAATAGTACGGGTAGAATCTGGTTTGTGTTTAGGGATTTTGGAAGGTCATTTATGTATATTAAGAATAATATGCATCCTACCACACTTCCCTGGGGGATTGAGCAGGTTAGGGGTCTCGGTCTAGATCTTATTGTTTCTACATGATGGTTGGTGGTATTGTAATAGTCTATTTGTACTAATTGTTTTCGGTTTTGTAGGTAAGATTTGAACCACTGGTAGGCAGGTCCTCGTATTCCCGAGCCATATAGTTTTGTCAGAAGGATATCGTAGGAAACTTTATCATAGGCTTTCGTCATGTCTAATAGTACTCCTAAAGCTAGTTTTTTATCGTTGATGTGCTGTAGGGCCATTTTAGTGTAGTTATAGACTGCAGTTGTAGTGGATCTTGATTTTCTAAAACCGTTTTGTGAATCGTCTAGTATATTATATTTTTCTAGGAAATTGTATAACCGATTGCACATCGCCTTCTCAAAAACTTTGGAAAAGGTTGGTAGAAGGGCTATGGGTCTGTAGTTGTTTGGGGTGGTAGTGTCATCTTTTTTGTGAATGGGTTTAACTAGTGACGTTTTGAGTGAATCTGGGAATTGGCCATCTTCAAAGCTCTGGTTAATCAAGAGTGTAAGTGGTTTTGAGAGTTCTTCTACGCATTGTTTTAGTAGGATGGGTGGGATATCGTCCATTCCACAGCTATGTTTATTTTTCATAATTTTTATTATTCCAATGATCTCTTTTTGATTTACTGGGCGTAGATACATAGAGTAAGTGGGGGGATTTACTACTGGCCGTCCAAGTTTGTTTGTCGGTGTATCTGCTCGAGTTTCGCCCACTGTTGCAAAGTATTCGTTGAATGTATTGCTAATGGTTACTGGGCATTTTGTTACGTTATCATTTATGTTTAGTTCTATATTTTTACGTTGTTTAGGCTTGATTCTGCCTGTTTTTGTGTTTATGATTTTCCACATTGTTTTCGTTTTGTTATCGGATTTCTGCATTTGTCGTATAAATTCTCGTTTTTTTGATACTTTTACACTGCGTTTTAATATTTGGTCAAACAAATGGTAATATTTTCCTATTATTGCATTGTTATTTGTTTCGTTTAATAATATTTTTAGCGATCTTTTATGTTTACATGAATTTCTTAGACCAGTTGTCAGCCATCCTTTAACAGGTGTGTTCTTGATTTTTATATTTTGTATAGGTATGTGTTTATTTAATGATTCTTTAATTAGTGAAATAAATGCATCGTAATTTTTATTTATATTATTATTGGGCTTTATTATAGTTTCCCATTTAATATCCTTTAGTGATTTTTTAAAGTTGGATATTTTGCTATCTGTAAATACTCTTTTTTTTGTACGCCATAATTTATTATCTGTGACTAGGGTTTCTGATTGGGGTAGTTTTATATTTATTGATTTGTGATCGGAGAGACCGTAGTCGTGTACATATGTTTTATTTATCATTTTTCTGTTGTTTGTGAATATAAGATCAATACAGGTTGATGTCGATTTTGTTACACGTGTAGGTTTTAGGACTAATTGGCATAGGTTATGTGAATGCATAAAGTTCAACAATTCGCGGCACCGGGCGCTTTTTGAAATTATATTTATATTGAAGTCGCCTCCTATAATTATATGTTTACTTTTAGTTTTCAATTTATTTAAGATTTTTTCCATTTGTTCATAGAAAGTATGTATATGACGATCTGCTCTATATAATCCTATAACTATACAATTTAACCTAGGTATTTCTATTGCACTTAGCTCAATTACAAATTCCTTAGAGTATTTAACAATATCTTTCCTCTCAATATATTCCAAATTATTTTTAACTAGCAAACAAACTCCTCCTCCTTCGCGAGTAGTACGACAGAAAGAAGACGCTATTTTGTATCCAGGTAGGTGTAGCGAGTCACAATAGTGATAGGTTTTCCATACTTCTGATAATGATAGAATTGTAATATTGGAATCTGATAATAATTGTTCAAGCATGCTTATTTTATTCCCTATACTTTGGATATTTTGAAATGTTATGGTAACGTCAGTTTCGAAATGTTCCATTACGATTTTGATTCCGGTTTTCGCTTGTTTGTATCTGACTATTTGACCTCTGGGTCATCGCTACGTTTGCTGTATGCGATATGTCCCCGTGTGCTGTGTGTTCGCTTCCATGTGCTATGTAGCTGGCATTTTGGCCTGGTGTTTTGTCGGTTACAGGTTCTATGCAATCATCGCATTCCTTTCCGTTTATATATAGCTTGTTGTTTTTTATAATGGCTCTCTGGCCGTTTTTCCTGGCTATATGTAGTCTATTTCTGAGCTCATTTCGAAGATGTAGTGTTTCCCTGTCCATGAAGATTCCAACTGACAATCCTGTATTTTGGAATGCACTTCCATTTTCTATTATATATTTTGTCATTCTTTTATTTATTAGGTCAATAGCTAACGGTCTTTTATCTCCACGTTTACCGATGCGCTTTATTTCCTGTATGTACGGGTCTATATCTATGTTCATTATTTCGTAAAAAGCTCTTGAAACACGGTCGCAGAGGTCGTTCTCAGTTTCACGGTATTCTTCGTGTAGTCCATAAATAACTATTTTGTTACTGTTTTCCAATGTGTGTAATTGTTGTTCGATATTTCCAATTTTTTCGTTTAGTGAGCTGATCTTTTCTTTAAGTATGTTTTGTTCTGATGATAAGGTATTTGTACTTTGTGTTAGATCATTTTGAAGCTTCCTAATTGCATTGCTGAACTCATTTTGGATGGTGTTTTTGACATCTTGTATAATAGAAGTCTTCATGATTTCCAGTTTAGTATCTAGTAATTGGCTGAACTTATCTAACGATATAGAATCGTTTTTCGCATTTGTGTTGTTGTTATTGTTATAAGGGCTAATTGCTTGGTTAAGTAGTGTGTCTCCCACTATGTCATCAGGCGTTAGGTCGATGTCGCTTGTATCAGGCGTGAGCACATTTCTGTTTGTTTTTTTCCTTAGGGTTACATTCATACTTTCGGGGGTAATTCGTCCTATTTCTGAAGGGTTTTGTCTGATTGGGGTATTGGTATTGTTTCGCTTTGGCATCTTGCATAAACAAGCTTGACATTTCCATTCGTTTAAACTTTGAGTAGTCATATTGTTGAATTGACTTTTAGTAATATTTGTACATTCTAGGTCATAGGACTTCATACATAGATGGCATTTAAGACTTCCTTCTTCCAGAATGTCCTGGTTGCAGCCTGCACATCTCTCCATTTTAGATGCGTAACTGTAGTCTGTTGCTGTTAGTTGTAGTGTTGTAATAATTAGGAGGCTGGTAGTGACCTCTAGTTATTAATTCATGTACTATTATCGTTTGTTTGTATGGATCGAAGTGTCAAGTCAATGTGACTCTTTGGTTAATACGCTTAAGAGATAGTTCTTACCCTTTTTCACAGATGGCGCTATTTTAAGCGTGTATCCGTGGAAGATAGGTGGCGCTATTCTACGTTAGGGCTTGTATGGTAGATGATTAAGCAAATTTGAAACTAATAACGGTTGATTCACTTTGTTCTTATTTTTACATTTTGCACTTTTTGTTCATTTTGTTGTCACAGTTGTCATAGTTATCACATTAGTCAAGCATATAGATCTTCACTTTGCAAAATTTTGTTTGGTTTTTCGGTTAGATAAGTTTATAATGTCCATCACAGTAAGTTTTCGTTAAAAACACTTTAGCACAAGGTTTTTAGATTATGTCTTTTCCCACTATTACAGTTTGCTTATATCTTTAAAGCGTACTATGTTTCACTTTCATTTAATCACTATAGACATTTAAAATTTTATTTATTCACGAGCAGTAAGCAGATCCGTGTTTACACAGTCAGCGCCCTACCCTCGTCCCATTTTAGTCCCATAGTAAAAGTTGTTCATAATGATGACTACAATGACCCCTTAAGAGGTTGTTGGTGTTTTACCAATAACCCTGTATACAATTACAATTACATAAGCCGAACGAACGAAAAGAAGAATCATCAAAATCCGCTTAGAAATGCCGGAGATACGCCATTTATGTTACATATAACTTCGTATGAGAGCTCGTGGCTAAGTAATAACAGCCGCACGGGTCGATCCATCAGGTTAAGCTACGCTTTCCGAGGCTGGTCTGTGGATGGGTGACCATCTTTACATACCGACACTCCTCCGTGCCTCGGAAAGCACGTTAAGCCGTTGGTCCCGGCTGTCATTCGTGGATCTTTGACAGTCGTTACGGGTCGTCAGAAGCCCGAAAGTCTGACAACCATCAGTCTTACCAAGGGGTATCGTATTACCCAGTAACTGGGTTGTGGAGGTCAGATAGGCAGTCGCTCCATGTAAAATCCTGGTATTCTGCTGCATCCGGTTAGACTGGAAGCCGACTCCAACATAGTTGGGAAAAGGCTAGGCAGATTGATTGAATCGGTGGAAACGTCGTGGATTGTACATTTTGTAATCTTAGATGTAATATACAGGGTTATTGGTAAAACACCAGCAACCTCTTAAGGGGTCATTGTACTCATCATTATGAACAACTTTTACTATGAGACCAAACCTGTAATAGCGAAAAAAAAATCAGCTGTTCAGTACATTTTGACATGAACCCTTAAGAGGTTCTTGATGTTTTATTAACAAAATATAAATAAATAAATAGCAGAGTTAATAAAACAGTGGAAAAAGACCCTCTTGCCATAGTAGAGAAGTTTAATTTGCCCCCGAAAGATTAATATGTTAGAAAAGAAATACGGATACCTTTCATAACACAGGGACCGTTGATGCAGATCTCCCCTCGTTGGTTAGCACCCAAAGCTTCCCTGGTGTTCAAGTCAACCACCTGGATCGAAAACTTGCATTAAAAACTTTGGGTTGGCATTAGTAATTCAGATCACGAATTTGGTGTTTTTTTTTTTTATATATGGCATCTCGTAGTTGACCTAGAGAGGTCGAGACTACTTAACCGGACTATCCTGTGGCTGCCTTAAGAAAACTCAAAGCCTCCAGCTAGGGGCATAAAACTTACAGACTAAGCGACTACACGCTAAGGGCTCCCCCTGTGGGGAACGGGCCTCGGCTTAGGGCGTCGCTGGGGGAGGACAGCAAGATGGGACAGGCTGGATCAGATTAAATTTGGTGTTGTTAAAGGTTGTCTTTTATAGGGGTTGGTTGCCCTTTTCAAACGACCCCCCTCACCCCACGGGCCCACGTAGTTTTTTTATGTGTTTGCAGTTATTTGCAATGCAACGTCAATTTGTATTCACATGTGGATTTTCAATTTTCTTTTTTTTTTTGACCACCCAGAACCGGCTTCGGGCGCTTTGTTAGGTTTTGAGATCACGTAGAACTATCTTGGAGCACCTTAAACAAGGTTAGATGGGTTGATTTGGTGAACATAACCTCAAAATTAAAAATGTGAAAAATACTTATTTCCGCGCTTGAGGAAGGGAGGGGCGTACCCCCGTCCCCCGCCTCCTTACCCCAAAACCTATAAATAAGGATCCGAATTTCAAATGCAACCCCCCCCCCGTCCCTTGCTCGGGTATGATGTGCCAGCTGGTGGCGTAGCTGAGCCTGTAGCTTTAAACTCCCCTGATAATAATAATTCAAATCTGATCCAGCCTGTCCCATCTTGCTGTCCTCCCCCCAGCGACGCCCTAAGCCGAGGCCCGTTCCCCACAGGGGGAGCCCTTAGCGTGTAGTCGCTTAGTCTGTAAGTTTTTTGCCCCTGGCTGGAGGCTTTGAGTTTTTCTTAAGGCAGCCACAGGATAGTCCGGTTAAGTAGTCTCGACCTCTCTAGGTCAACTACGAGATACCATTCAAAAAAAAAAAAAAAAACAAATGCAACCCAAAAACTTTGAAGGGTTATAGATCACTGGTACTGAAATGAATTGATAACTCCGGGCCCTATTTCATATTATATCTGATAATACGACATATTTGACAAAAAATGAAAACGTTGTGACGATAGGTGCTGTATGATAAAGCAGAAAATGCAATGATGTTATATGAAAATGTATGAAATAAACTTGAAAATTATCGGATTGTCACCTATCGCCTCGCCTGTCAAAGTAATTAAGGGTACTACAGGACTTAAAGTGCGGTCACTGTCGGACTGCATAGAAAAGAAAGAGAAGCGCGATGACACAACGCTGGTAATGTATTGCAAAATATGAAGCAATTTACAAAAAATATAAATTATAATTTACAAAAATATTTACAAAAAAAATCTATTGATTGGACTAAAAAATTACAAAACGAGTTCTAACTTTAGTCCAAGCCCAAACCGTTGAACTCGTTATTGTAATATGAACTTTATTTAGAAGAGCATGGTAAAGTTCTTAATACAAAATTGACAACTTAGACTCGGGTTTGACTTCAGTTTTTGTAACTAGAATATTAACTTTGTCGGAATAGTGTTCGAAATTATAAAATAGCTGAGTCTATAGATAAACCTTGTTTTGTAATAAAGCCGTATTATTTTAATATGTTGCTTATAGAATAATCTGACAAAAAATCTGAATGATTACGTGTATATTAGTATAGTTCTTAATCGTTTAAAGAAAGTTTTAGAGGCATATTCGAGATTTTTTTCTATCGTATCAAAAATTTTGTATTATCTTTTCAACAAACTATCTAACTAGCATATATCCTGAAAAATATCATATATTTTTCTGATTTTATTTACTGCAGTAGATCATATACCTAATATTAGGCATTATATAAAAATTGTGTTTAGTTGTGTTTAGGTCTTGTAGTCCCCTTAAATAGGCTCTTTAAGCATTAGTTAAAGAGATTTCTTCACCTACAATCACCTTAAGTAATTAACTAAAGCAGAGTTAGACAAGTTCGCATCCTCAAATTCTCAAATCAGAAAACGGGTATAAGAGAAGTAAATAAACACGTACTTTAATCACAAATCCGTAGCCAGGCTGACCAGAGCTACCAGGTCTATATCCCTTGGGACTGGCCTGCTCGTAGCAGACCCCACCGCATTCAGACATTCCGTATATCTGGAGGACTGACACCAAGGTCGGTATCCTGGAGGAATAAAGAAGATTCATAGAAAGGTCAATTCCCGTTTGACATTTCAAAACGTTTGAAAGGAGATGTTTCAGAATGGGCCAGGTCTATGTACACTACCTCAAAAAAGAGAGAAAATCCATAGAATTCGGGAAAAATACAGATAATTAATTTAAATATATGCTATTATGGTAGGGAATTAATATTTATCAATTATTTTTATCGACTCTCAACATTGCGTCTCACCGATTTAGTTACTCTGTGCATAAAAACAATGACAGTAAACCCATAGATCAACCATTGACCATAGAAAGAGGACTGTCAGCTGTCACAACAGTGTCACTTCAGTCCTCTTCTTGAGTATTAAACATGTCAAACGTCATTAATCAATCAAAATGACAGCTTACCGCCATGACGGGTTTTAGTTGTGTGTTGCAATTTCAACTGTTATTAATTGTGGTTTACCAGCAAACAAAGTCATTTTAAAGTAATTGGACAGTTGAGAACTGTTTTAAATATACTTCCCTATTTTATGTATAGTGTACACGTACCTGGCCCAAGGCACATACATTTTGGTACAGACGCCAGCAGGTCAACCTACCCGAAACTGTCAGATTTGCCCAATCAACTTTGAACCTAATGCCTTACTAATAAAGTCGAAAATCTATTAAAGAAATCTGACAGATTGTAGTAGCTTGATGTGCTGGCGTCTGTACATCTCCTTTCGTCATCTCATCTCAGTGATTTTAATGCCAAAAACTTGTCAAAAATGTAGGAGAATTGGAGGTATATGTGACAGATTGATATTATAATGCGAACGTTCATAAAAGTACAGAAACTGCCCCCTTGGATGAAGACATCCCAATCAAAAATTATTTCTTACGGGAAATTATGAGTGCCGCAACACCTTTTCTTTAACACCTGCCACCTAACGTCTTTTCTTGTATGTAGGCAATGAGTTAATAGAACAGCTTATATTTATTGATTCATCATCTTAGAATATCATTTCCCTCCCCAGTAGCACAGCTGTCTGTTCAGTTAGAAGAACTTGGTTCTCTAAAGGTAATTAACATTAACACGTTCCCTGTGCGTGCACCACATGTGGGTCACTGTGAGGTCACTCTGACACGTGCGTGCACCACATTTGGGTCACGACTCCATACAAATTTGAAGCCTTTTTATAGTTTACACGTGTGATTTATTTTAATTTTTTTGCATACACGTGTGAACAATAAACTATAAAAAAAGTTTGCTCAAAAACCGGGCAACATTTTTATAGGGTTGTCAGGAAATAAAAGCCTAAAGTTACTAAAAATAAATGAATGTTTTTTTTGTAATATAGGATAGAAACAAACAAACAAATGTTTTGTATTAAAAAAAAAATAATAAAGATTAATGACAAATAATAAACAAAGAAAGTACAAAAAATAAACAAAGAAAGTAAGAGGTGATGAAAACAAAAAAGAAAAACCAAATGCGCACGAGCCGGATTTGTGAAAGTATTTGCATGTAAAACAGCTGTTTGACAGTGAGTTTGACAATTAGATTTAGTTGTTCACAGTTGTAATGAATGCGTTCAGTAAAAAATAATTTGTTTTTACTCTTATACCGTGTGTTGTACACATATGCGGCAATAAATGTATAGTTCGTACGTGGGTGCACCACATGTGGGTCAATGAATCTATAGCTAGTACGTGAGTGTACCACATGTGGGTCACAAGTTTTTTTTAAATTTTAAACAATTAGAGGGTTTATATTTATATAATTTATTCAAAATTATCATTACATAAGCCTCTCTTTACATATTTCCACAAAACGTGTTTGCACGTGAGGGGCTCCTCTCACATTTAGTAGCTGCACTGTTAACGTGTTAAATTAAATTAAATTAATTCCCCCAACTTGTTATTTTCGGGGTTGTGTTCTTCAAATTCAAATTCATTTATTGTTTGTCACAGGTGAAATATCAGTTCTTATGATTATTATAAAGGGTCGCTGTAACATACCTATAAGGTGTACAATATTTAATGTTTGTTCCATACTTATTTAACATTACAATCATTATTCGTCCTAAGTAAACGTCCATCATTCGTGTTTATTCACAGTCAGATAAATTTGCGTCATTTTTTGACGCAAATTATTTTCTTTCTTTATTTATTTTCATAAATTATTTGCCATTTGTCAGCTAGCAAAAGTCAGTGCAGAATGTCTTCTTCCATACTTCTATATTTGTCGTCATCTCAATAGTCACCCTCTTTCTAGCCATATCATTTTTCACACAGTCCATCCATTGTTTCTTTGATCTTCTCCTACTCTAACTCATAGCAATTCATATTCATACTAAAAACTTTCCTCATGACGTAATTATTCCTCATTCCTCATGTCTATAGCAGAGTAATCGATTCCACACAACTCATTAGTCACCGGTGCCACTTTCAGACTTTCTCTTATACTCATTTCTTATTTTATCCCTACGCTTAACACCACACATCCCTCTTTACTGAGCATTCTCATCTCAGCTGCATGCAATTGCTTTTCATTAATCACTTTCAGCAGCTAACATTGACACCTTATGTGATGAATCTTACCTCTGGTTAATAGCCTTTACAGCCTCCTCCCGGATGTATGTACTCGAGGACAAGATATACTGCACCGTGCTGACGTCATAGTTATCCAAAATGGACGACTTAATCAGCTCCATAACCATTGTTGGTGCAAGTTGCAGAAGTTTTATCTGGCAAGAAACGAAGAGATTTATTTGAAGAGAGATTTATTTCTAATTAATTTGAAGAGCTTATGCCAGAATCAAATCTTTTATTTTAATTATGGTCTTGAATGAATGATGAAGAGGAGCTAATGCAGCATGGGTAAGTAATATCAGTCGAACGGTCAGGTTAAGCTACGCTTGCTAGGGTTAGTCCATCGATGGTTGACCATCTGTTCATCCCGAGACTCCTCCATGCCTCGAAAAGCACGTTAAGCCATTGGTCCCGGCTGTCATTCTTGGATCTTCGACAACAGTCGGTTCTGGTCGTCAGAAGCCCGAAAGTCTGACAACCAGTCTTACCAAAGGATATCGTATTACCCACTTACTGGGTTGTGAGGGTCAGTTAGGCAGTCAGGCTAGAAGCCGACGACAATATATTTGGCACTGGCTACGCAGACTTTTTTAATTTTTTATTTGTGATGGGTTTGCTCTTGACTCTAGTCTAGGTCAGAGGTGACAGAGACAAAGTCGACGATGGACTGAGCTTACCCAGAAGAAGCCTGTTCACTCTCACTTTGAAGAGATTAGGGTTGTATGCGCTCGGAAACACAGACGCAGGTAGTGAGATCCACTCCTTTGCTGTGCGCATTATAAAATACATTTCGAAGCGCTTAGTGCGAATCGGTGGAATAACAACCAGGTACGGATGGTAACTGGCAGAGCGTCTAGATGTCCGATGATAGAAGAGGGCCGATGAGGTCGTGGAGTTCTCGGACACACTATCCGAAGTACAGTCTGTAGAAGACCGACAAGCAGGCAACCTTGCGGCGATGAGTCAAGCTATGAAGCTTGGCATCCACCAGTTTTACGTCGCCAATTACTCCATGCAGGATCGGATTTGCGCTTTGTAAAGGGTTAAAAGCTGTCCAGGCGTAAAGTATCGCTTCACCCTATTTAGGATGCCCAGTTTCTTGGCCGCAGTTTGGGCTTTGTACTCGATGGTGGCGCCGAAGTTGAGACCAGATGTCAACTCCATGCCTAGGAGGTCAAGTCGATCAGTTACAGGAACAGATGTACCCGAAAAGTAGGAGTTTGGGCGAAACGACTCTTTTTAGCAGTAAAAAGGCACGCCTGAGTTTTGGTGGCGTTGAAAGAGACCAGATTGCCATCACCCCACTGGGAGACAAAGCTTAAAGTCAAATTTGTCCGCTCTACCATGGCCTCTCTCAAGGAACGAACTTCGGCCCCGCTGGTTTTTGCGCTAGACAAGTATCTCTCTGAAACTGTACTGTCATCTGCATACTCAATAATACCAGTCCGAAGCAGGTCATTGATGTGCAGCAGGAAAAGAGTTGCAGAGAGAACAGACCCCTGAGGAACTCCAGCATCAATAGCCATAAGGTCAGAAGAGCAGCCGTCAACAACTACTTTGATCGACCGTTCACTAAGGAAATCACTGTTTGTGGTCATAATAAAATAAAAGACTAAATAACACTTTTGAATGTATAAATGAATGTATATGTTATTACCAAATATACATCTTGAATGCACGAATCTAATATAAAATATCGTTCTATTCCTGTCAATCATTTGAAGATGATAAAGACGGAATGATTTGTAAATACTTTTGGCGTGTGTGGTCAAGTAGGCCATAGACTCAGGTTTACAATCAGTAGGTATATGTATTGAGAACTTTAACATTTATCTGAATGAAAATCGAAATTGTAAATGGCTCGATGGTATAACTGAGGAAAAATAAAATAATAAAAATAGGGGGGAAATATTGTTTTATAACAAGGCCGATTGTATCGATAACAGAACAATCTGCGACTCCCGCATTCCCCTTAAACTCAAGGGGAAGATTTATGAAACAATTGTTAGACCTGCTGTCTTGTATGGATCAGAATGTTGGGCCACAACACCGAATGATTGAAAGGCATGTAGCTGAGATGAGAATGCTAAGAGGGATGTGTGGTGTTACGCGAATGGATAGAATAAGAAATGAGTATGTAAGAAGAAGTCTGAAAGTGACACCGGTGACTGAAAAGTTGTGCGGAAATCGGTTGTCATGGTATGGGCATGTGATGCGGAGGAATGAGGAAAATGTCGTCAAGAAAGTTTTGAGTATGACTGTGGATGGCTATACGAGTAAGGGAAGACCAAAGAAACGATGGATGGACTGTGTAAAAGATATGGCCAGGAAGGGAGTGACTACCGAGATGACAAGTAATAGAGAAGTATGGAAGAAAAAGACAGGAAAGAAATTGGGACAGAAATTGGGTAGGAGCATAAAGATGATGATGTATCGAATCCAATAGTCGCCTGACATTCGACAGATATGGCCAGTTTTATTACTTGAAACAACGACAAAATAATGATTCCTGTACCTTATATTTCTGAACAGCCTCCAACATTGCCTTCTCCCCGCCACTGGGATTGTACACTATTGTAGCACCCACTCTCAGACACCCGAGTACATGCAACAGTCCGTATGTATAGTAAAATTCGCTTGAGTTGTAAATACTGTCGCCTGTGTACCTGAAACTATAAATTGAATATTTTTGAAAAAAAGTAATAGTTACGAGGTTTGGGAACGATTCTATGCAATTTTTTTTTGTATTTTAGTTTAAATGTATGTTCCAGCATCACGCAAATACCATATGCATACATTTTCCCTGTAAGTCTGGTCAGTCTATAGGCTATAAATTATTACGCTATTTGCTATGGGCGATGAGCAATATTGCTTTATGCTCGTATTATTCTATAGTTTACCGCAAAAACACGAGCCAAAAGGAAGACTGTTACAGATAGTTACAAATTTAACCTTTCATATGATTGTCATCACGCTATACTTTTATGGAGATAGGATAACATCATGACATTATCAGGGTGGATTTTTGAGATGGGGCAATAAGGGCGACTAATTTGTAAACCTAAGTTCGATTCCCAATATATTTAGTTCTTCTCTTTCACATTTTGTAACACTATACATATATAATCGTATCGTATCGTATTGTAGAACGTACATAGAAAAACAATAAGTTTAAGTCTGTTGTGTTATCTAAGTTTATAGTATAAACAAATATATATGGTTCACGGGATTCATCAACATCCACCTAGAATGTTGAGGAATCCCGTGTGTGCTGTTCGACTGGAATGTTCTGTAAGAATGCAACAGTCAGTGTGTATGTGCTTGCGGAATTTTCAACATCTGCGTTCCTGATATTGAAAATTCCGCAAGCAGTAGGAAGATTTTACTGAAGCCTGCGGGTGTCGACCTCAGGACGAGCTGCTTCTCACACGAGCAACTGTACGTCACTAGCTCCCGCGTCGCCAGTTCTGACTCTATATTATTTGACTCTGTATATTTTTGGCAGCTGAGACCAAAACTACGAACGCAGTATGGAGGGACTTTTTATAAAAATATGGCTGTTATTTAAGTATATTGTGGTCTCTTACGACTTGCACGCGAACGAAGTCGCGGGCAGAAGCTAGTATTTTTTAAATAAAGATCTTACATTCGTTCATTCATTCACTCACTGGCAGACGATGTACAGACGCCAGCACATCAAGCTACTACAATCTGTCAAACTTCTTTAATAGATTTTCGACTTTATCGCTATAGAATTAGGTTCAAGGTTGATTGGGAAAATTTGACAGTTTCGGGTAGCTTGATGTGCTGGCGTCTGTACAGCCTAATCCGCTGAGTTCGAAGTGGGTACCGAAGGTGAACCCTGCGGAAGGACTTTTGAAAATTCATTAAAGTTTAATAATGGATGAAAGTTTGAATGGAACTTCGTCATTTTTGTCGTTAGGAAATCCTATCTGGCATACGGCTTCTAAGATTCATAATTCTGTTTTTAAATAGTTATGTGAGAAGATTGTTTTGATATGTTACTAGCTTTTGCACTCGGTAGCTCCGATTTAAAAGAAATTAAAGTATCCTATGTCCTAACCCATGTCGTGGTCTACTTGTGTGATAAATTTCCGTTCAGCCACGATACGTGAAAACTGACAGACAGGCAGAGTTACTTTCGTATATAATATTAGTATGGAAGTATGGATGGATGATACTCACTCTTCCGTAATAATATTCTGCGAATCCAACAGCACACTCAAATGGGTAACAGGAACTCCTTTCGGTAATCCAGTGGTTCCAGATGAGTAAAGTATAAAGGCCACGTCTTCCCATCCATTGACAGGAACTGCTTCAAAGTTTTCCAACATCGTAGTCTCTTTCAGGAAATCTTTGAACAGGACAGCACCGTCTCTTGTCTCGTTCCCGTATAGAATGTAATGTTGGATGCTCCCGGCTTCGTCAAAGGTCGCTTTGTAAGTTTCGTAAGCGGAGAGAGAACAGAACATGATTTTTGGACGAGCTATCTTGATACGATGGAGCAGAGGGGCTGAGGAGGAAAAATAGAGTGATTAGAGCTTCAGCTATTCCTGAGAACCTGGATAATAACACCATATGCTACAATACTAAAATACCTATTCCTTTTGCTTCGTTTACGATCATAAAAAATTCAGAAGTCAAAATTCATTAATTCAAATTAGGCACTCTCGGCACTAAACTCAAAAGTTATACAATAATCCCCAAAAAGCCATCATCATCTGCCTAGCCAGTCGTTACGGGTAGTCAGAAGCTCGGAAGTCGGACAACCAGTCTTACTAAGGGTAACTGGATAGTGGAGGTCAGACAAGCAGTTATTTCATGTAAAATACTAATATTCAGCAAAATCCGTTTAGTTTGGGAGCCGACCCTCCACATAGTTGAGAAAAGGTGAAGACAGATGGTGATTTTGTTACAAAGTCACGTTTGTCTATCTCCCTGAAAAAAAAAGTCAAAAGCGTGCACTTCCCTGGCTTCGTGTTACCCACTTCCGACCTCTTTCACGAACTAACTCCCACAGATTGCAGGAAAGCAAGAGGAAAGATGTTACACATCACCCCTTCCTGACCTATTGGACTTTTTTGTTTTTATAAGGGACTTTATAACATGTAGCTAAGTGTTGAAAGTTGCCTGGATAGCAGTTCAGATCACACCCTTCTGTTAGACACTAAAAGCACCACAATAATAGCAAGACAACTCAAAGAAAAGCTCCACAACAAGAAAACTGATTGGGTTAGATTCAGACAATACATCGAGACAAATGTGAACCTAAAATTACCATTAAAACAAAATTACATTGATGAAGCTGCTACGAAGCTAAAAACGAATACTCGTTTTGGAACACCGTAAGCATAGCAAAAATGCTTCACAAACTGCTAAGCATCCTTTAAAGCTAGGAAATAATACATGGACAAGAAAAGACGACGAACGTGTCGAGATATTTCTTTGGATATTTCATGGCCGATTTATTCACTCTCAACTCCGGGCGATAAAGAGATTCAAAACTATTTGGAGACAGATCTACATTCTACGACTGAGTTTACAATTAACGTACTGGGGGCCGATTCTACTAATTTGCAACGTTACACGTTCAATTGTGTTTCAACAACAGTTCAGTTTCGATCGCCGTTCGATAGTTACCAAAAAAGTCATTCTACTATTCTATAAGCAAAATGGAAACTAAACTTAAACCGAATCGTAACGGGAACGTAACAGCGGGTAACCTGTGTGACCAACATTCCAAATAGTATGTTTTAATAATACCACAGAAAAAAAAAGTTGACTCTAATAATATTACTAAATACGAATAAGTGCTACTAAAAGTATTTTTAATACAAAAACATATCTAGACCATACTTATACTTTTAGCCTGTATATTTTTTTGTAACATTTCAACTTTATAAATAATAAAAACTCAGAAGAACGTTTCGTTTTCAGCCCTAGCTTGCGAAATCTTTGAAACGAAACGTTTCAATTATGTCAAAAAGATAATGATGCGACTAAACGTTACGCTCATGTTCGGTTTTGTTAGCAGAATAGCTTTTGAGATTGTTTCGATCGATCGGTAACTGAACTGAAATGTAACCGCAGTTGGATCGTTGTTACATTAGTGGAATGCGAAAACGCTCAAAAGCCGTGATTCAGCTGCCATTCAATTGCAATTTTTTAACAATTTTGTAAGTAGAATCGGTCCCCTGATCACCTGTCGGGATTTGGAGAGTGATAAAAGGACTCCAACTAAATTAGCATTAGCACCTGCATACTGCCTTATAACTGCCGAAATCCTAAGTCAACTGCTAGGGAAAGCTATCGTCTTCATAACACAGCTCTTTATTGGAATTTTGAGGACTGGATATTTCCGAGAATATGGAAAGTGGCAGAAATTATCATGATCCCGAACCCATGAAAACCACCGCACCTTGTCGTCATACAGGCTAATAAACCTACTGCCTGTTATATCTGCACTATTTGAGAAAGTCACTGCACGTACGCTTAATGAAATACTTAAAGAAGGCAACATCCTCCCGCAACATCAGTTCGTATACAGAATAGGTCACTCAACCGTGGAGCAGGTGCATAGATTGATGAATAATATACGAGAGAGATTGGAACGAAAGGAGAACTGTTCGGCTGTATTCCTGGATGTACAGCAAGCATTCGACAAGGTCTGGTACAAGGGCTTGTTATTTAAGATAAAAAAAAAACAACTGCCACATAACCTGTATGTACTATTGAAGTCTTACTTAGAAGACAGATTATTCTGGGTAAAAATTAATGACTCGTACTCGAAATTCTACAACATAAAGGCTGGGGTACCCCAGGGCTCTGTATTAGGTCCATCTCTCTACCTTATATACACAGAAAACTTAACAAAGTCAGAAGGTGTTCTCTCTGCCAATTTCACAACAAAAACCCTCATATGGCTTTACTAATGCTACAAAATCACCTCGACAAAGTCTATAAGTGGATAAATCAACGCATGTGACATTTACTCCCAGAAAAGATGACTCCGACCTGTTAAACTCGGAGATGACATACTTTACTACACGGGATACCAGCTAAGTACCTCGGTGTACATCTTAACAGGAAACAAACGTGGAGATACCACATAGAAGCGCATGAAGCATCGATGGCATAAAGTAGTTTTTTGCTCCGTTGGTGTAATTGCTGTATGGCATTCTAGTGGGAGGATAAATAAATTAATAGAGAAAAAACGACTAGCTTAACATTCGAAAACTGAACTGGGTCTTAGTAAGAACATCACACGTATCACTGGAAAACCAAGTATTCATCTACAAAGCAGTATTAAAGCCGGTCTGGACATACGAAATCGAGCTGTGCGAGGAACTCAAACGTGGAAATTCTCCAGCAATTTCAAAATAAAGCTCTCGTAATAATATCAAATTTAATGCTCCTTAGTTTATGAAGACCTCAGAATTACTAAAGCATCTACAAATCAGAACTGTAAACGAGGAAATAGATCACAGGTTAGATTCTTACAAACATCAAATAACGGTACATACCTTAGCCATAGCCCTAACTAAGTGTATCAATAACCATGAAAAGACTTAAACGCCACCAAATATGGGACTTCACTGAATAAAGCTTAAACAATTTTGAGAGCTCGATTCTTCGCTGGAAGATTGGACCTAAGGAGTATATCCGCATAAAATATCTGCTAAAGTTTTACAACCAAGATAAATCAGGGAAAAAATCACTGTGAGTGTGTAATTCAAATTCCTACTACCTACCTACCTGCGAATAGTGCTGATTTCGGTCTGAAATCACGGAGATACGCTATCCCACGTGTTAATATAATATTCCTGGCAATTGAAAACATACTTGCTGCTGTTGAAATTGGCTACTCTTAACCGAAAATAAATATTGATTAAAAACCACTTACAGCGTCCATACGTTGGATCCGTCGGAGAAAAAGTAGCGCCTGCACACATTATCCCCATCACAGTAGGAAGGTACTCAAAAATCTTCTCACTGCAAATACAGACTACCTCTCCCTTTTCAATCCCCATACGTGTAAGCGAGAGAGCGACATCAGCTGTCATTTGAGCTAACTCTCCATAGGACATTTGTTCTTCCGTGTCAGCGTTTACCTGAAAAAAAAAAACGTCATTGCTGGGACAAAGGCTTTCTCTCTGCGAGAAGGAGCCATGGGTCGTAATCCACCACGCGAGCCCAGTGCGGGTTGGTGGATGTCACATGTCTTCGAATTTTTGGTTGTAGGACATGCCGGTTTCCTCACGATATTTTCCTTCATCATAGTGAGAGCAGCGGTGGTGAAATAAATAGCACTAAGTAAAGTGCCTGCCGGGGTTCGAAGCCTCAACCTATAACTCGTGCGTTGGGGCCTTTACGACTGGGCCATAGGGTCGCCCAAAGTCGCCCCAGGGTGCTGTTTGGGCTGCCGCGCCACTGCAGCGCTTCAGCTATGTTTGCGATGAAAAGCGTTGATGGTTTTCAGGCCATTATGCGGAAGCGTAGTGCGTCTCTTATGAAGCGCATGCGGGCCAGCTCGAACAGCCTTCTGAGCGTGTTTGTGGGCCGCTGGGACTCGCTGATGTGGCGGCACTGGATGCGACTACACACTGTGGGTGGTCGCGTCCAGGGCTTGGCTTAAACTGGCACTCCTGGGCGGTGCCACTTTGTGATTTTTATTTTTTATCTCTTTCTGTGGTTTTTTGTATGTACTAACAATAGCTATGTAAGTTTTTTTGTGTTACTAACATTGTATGGACTACGTCTGAAATAAATGTCTTATTATTATTTTTTGATATTTCTCGGGACCCTGGGGTCCCGGACCTTTGGAAGGCGTACGAGGAGCCGAAGCCAACTCGCAGAGGCCCCTTAGATAATTTTAAATGATGAGGAGGCACCAACCGACGATTATCCCTGTATGCACTATGCAAGTGCACCCAAGGACAACCCCCGGTTGGTACAGGACTATTTTTGTACGTGGAAACAAAACATATTGGGCTATGGGTTTGGGTGGCTAAAGTGGATTGGGTAACGTGAACTATGGAAGAACTATGTCCCCTGCCTGACCAATGTTATAATATATACACGGATAAAATGGCAGGGGGTGACTTGCACACTCAATAATGGGCCCCCGGAGACGGCCGCTAGCACATAGTGACGTAGCGACAAGGGGGCAACACTTCCTGAGTTGCTTGAGGAGTGGAGAGGTATTCCACGGCTATCAGGACAATCCCGGAAGTACGGTCAAGATCCCTACCAGCACCTTACTGGAATACTTCCTTCCTCCGAGCACGTTTGCTCTTGCGAATCTCCACTCAAGCCGGCCAATAAAGGCAAGAAAGAGGTGGGAGCTCTGTTCCTCGTCAGTGTTCACTCCAGCCGGCCAATAAAGGCAAGCCAGAGATGAGGACAAGATTTCTCCCGGGAGATAGGGTCCATGGGGTCGCTACTGCCCATCAGCTCGCCACATGCTGCCCTGCGGGTTTTTGTATCTCTCTTGGTCTGGCTCCTCATCCTAGACCCGTTCCGGCAAACTCTACCGGCACAGACCTAAAGTTTGGAGCACGCAAGCCCCACCACGACGTCAACGTAGAGATACAGCGGTGGGGTTACTTTTACGTTTTTCATCAAAAGTCGAAAACTTTGCGGCCTAATAAAAAAAATGTTTGAGAATGTGCAAACAGCGTTCTTTCATATGATACCCCACATGTCTTAGTAGCTCCACTTCGAACAACATTTTCCCATTTTCAGTCCCTGTTGTAATATATATATATATATATATCGATGCCTAACAGCCAAAAAGGGATAAGCGACATTTTTTTGCGAAATCGATTTGTATATATGGTTAGATTCGTCTTTTTTTTCTGCGTCTGTATCAATATACATACAAGTCGATTTCGCAAAAAAATGTCGCTTATCTCTTTTTGGCTGTTAGGCATCGATATATACTTTTATTTCTTTCTTATTTGCAAAATAATTGGGCAAACGTCTTCTAAAATTATTCCAATATTCAAGTTGATAGCATTAGTAGTTCTTGAGATATCCAGCTGTGACAGACAGACAGACAGTCACACCATAAGGGTTCCTTTTTACCATTTTGGTATGGAACCCTAAAAACCGATTACGGTTTCAATATTTATTTTATAAATATGTGAGCATCATTTGTATCTATCAACATAATTAATTTGTGACGTGTGGTGAAACGTGGATTCTTCACGATAATCGCAAGCGAACAACGCAATGGCTGACTCCAGGTCAAACGCCGCAACAATGTCCTAAAGTGAAACTTACCCATGGAAAATGATGGGAACTGTTTGGTGGTCACTTCATGATGTAATTTATTACAGCTTCCTCAGATCCAGTCAAGCAATAACAGTAGATATCTGCTGTACAGAACTACAAACAATGATGGCGAAACTCGCAGCGAGACAGCCCGACTCGTCAACCTATCTTCACCACTATTTCTGCATGATAACGCATGACCTCACACTGCTCGAGAAACCGTTTTGAGACTACAGGATCCACAGTTAGAAACCATCCATCATCCTCCGTATTCGCCAGACCTGGCCCCAACCGACTACCATTTTTTCCGCGATTTAGAATTTTTTTTTACATGTTAAAAATTTTCTTTCCAAGAAGCAATACAAAATGCCTTCACACAGTTTGTTGAGTCCAGGTCCCCAGAGTTCTACCGCAAAGGCATAAATGACCTTCCCATGAGATGGCAGAAATGTATAGACTATGAGGGTAAGTACTTTGATTAAATAAATACCTATAATTATTTTACCTTAGAATAAAAACTTTTTAGCAAAAACTAAAACCGACTTCCAAAACAAAACACTACAAAGTGAAAAATAACTTTAATTTCGGAAGTCGGTGTCTTGGGATTTGTATTTTCGTTTTTTGCCACCGACTTCCGAAATTAAAGTTATTTTTCACTTTGTAGTATTTTGTTTTGGAAGTCGGTTTTATTTTTTGCTAAAAAGTTTTTATTTTTCACTTTTTAGTTGTGGAACCTACCCCACACTAATTCGAATACATAATTGAGCACAATAATTGTAGATATAGCCATGTAAATAACAGTGATAGGAAGTTATTAAAACACCATCACATCATCCACATAAAATAAGTGGGAAATATACGCATTATTGAAGCTAACTCAAAAACTCCCCCAGCAAAGTTAATAAAATTTATATGGGACCACCTCGGTAGTATACCCTATCAAACAAAAAAAGATTTTTTTAAATCGGTCCATCCGTCGTTGAGCAATCGCGTAACAAACATACAAAAAAAAAAACATACAGACGAATTGAGAACCTCCTCCTTTTGGAAGTCGGTTAAAAAAAAAATATTTGAATTTTTTAGTACAAAACGGCAATTTTATATTTGAACCACTAACTTTATACCTATTGAGTACATACAGTAAGTTTTATTCTAAGCACATCGTCTTCACATATAATTAATGTTTAAAAAATATAAAACATTTTAAAAGAGTAACTATGGAGTCTCTTGCCCCGTCTTCTCCATACGAAACTACTTTTTGGGAGTAGCGCCTAGAATCAATTCATTTTCTTGTAAACCTACTTACTTGAAATAAATTACGTAGGTATATATAACTTTCACTTTTATCATTCGTCATTGACGACTTGATCAATTGCATTTTTCACGACATCATTCGGATACGCGTCGATATCTCGGGGCTATCGACCGATTGATGTTGATGCAATCGTGGCCGTCATTAAAAAAAAATATTTGCATTCTCAAGGTGAACCAGAATTTGAACCTGAAGAATTTGCATTAATGTTTTAGCGAGTTCCGTACTTCAAAAGAAAAAAACGGAACCCTTATAGGATCACTTCGTTGTCCGTCTGTCTGTCTGTCAGGCTGTCAAGGCCCTTTTTCTTATCAAGTTGAAATTAATATCAAATACGTAGGTCTATCCTTAGAGCTCTAAAAAAATCAAGCTTCTAAGTCAACGCAATAAAAAAAAAAAAAAAACATTTATGCGACATATCTTGATACTAGCAAGTAAATCAAAAAGACCTAAAATCATGAAATTGTGCAAGAAGCAAGGTCTCACAGCACAAGTAAAGGAAAAAGTCCAAAATCGTTATTTTGTAATTTTATCACACAACATTTTTTTTTTTTTAACAATGATCATGTTTTTCAAATTCAATGTTTAGTTAGTTTTTCGGATAATTTGTTTTTAACTACGGAACCTTCATTGTGCGTAGTCCGACACGCGCTTAGACGGTTTAGCTTTTGCTAGCGGCTTTCTTCGCGTGGATGCCAGAAATTATCCCACGGGAACATACCGAAAAAGTCTGCCAAACATCCAAATCCGTTCCGCAGTTCAGACGTGGAAATGTAATAGACAAAGTTACTTTTGCTTTTTAATACTAGTAAGTAAAGTAATAATTAAGTACATTGCACCCTACATTTTGACGAGTTATGCGAACATGAATGTATGGGACAGCTGATTTTTATTTTTCTCGAATTCAGCTTTGCTCCCATAGTTTGTTTGTTATCATGAGTACAATCATGTGTTTAAGTATCGGTCACTAATTACCAGTCACCCTATACAGGGTTATTGGTAAAACACCAACAACCTCTTGAGGAGTCATTGTACTCATCATTATGAACAACTTTTACTATGGGACCAAACCTGAAATCGCGAAAAAAAATCAGCTGTTCAGTACATTTATGTTCACATAATTCGTCAAAATGTACTGTAGAGCTGATTTTTTTTCGCGATTTCAAGTTTGGTCCCATAGTAAAAGTTGTTCATAATGATAAGTACAATGACCCCTTAAGAACCTCTTAAGTCGTTGGTGTTTTACCAATAACCCTGTATACAACGTCCCGACATCAATCATAGGGCATGAGCCCACTAGCCAACAGCCGCGAAGGATCCTCCCTTTTTTATGGGGGATGAGTGAACTTTCAACTTGTTCCTCATCTACATACTCGTATATAAAAGAAAAGCGTGACTGACTGATTGACTCACTGATCTATCAACACACAGCTCAAACCACTAAACGGATTGGGCTGATTTGGCACACAGTTATTATGACGTAGGTGTGCGCTAAGAAGGGATTTTTGGAAATTCAACCTTAAAGGGGATGTAATAGGGGATGAAAGTTTGTATGGAAAAAATCGCGTCGGAAAGAAATACCTCTGTAACCTAACAAAAAGTACTAGGATTGCATGAATTCAAGTTAGTAGGTATATCAATTCAAGACACGACAAATTGAGCACAATTTCTGAGCAGTAACCTAACAAAAAGTACTAGGATTGCATGAATTCAAGATAGTAGGTATATCAATTCAAGACACGACAAATTGAGCACAATTTCTGAGCAGTAACCTAACAAAAAGTACTAGGATTGCATGAATTCAAGATAGTAGGTATATCAATTCAAGACACGACAAATAGTGCACAAAATCTGAGCAGTAACCTAACAAAAAGTACTAGGATTGCATGAATTCAAGATAGTAGGTATATCGATTCAATACACGACAAATAGTGCACAATATCTGAGCAGTAACCTAACAAAAAGTACTAGGATTGCATGAATTCAAGTTAGTAGGTATATCAATTCAAGACACGACAAATTGAGCACAATTTCTGAGCAGTAACCTAACAAAAAGTACTAGGATTGCATGAATTCAAGATAGTAGGTATATCAATTCAAGACACGACAAGTTGTGCACAATTTCTGAGCAGTAACCTAACAAAAAGTACTAGGATTGCATGAATTCAAGATAGTAGGTATATCGATTCAATACACGACAAATAGTGCACAATATCTGAGCAGTAACCTAACAAAAAGTACTAGGATTGCATGAATTCAAGTTAGTAGGTATATCAATTCAAGACACGACAAATTGAGCACAATTTCTGAGCAGTAACCTAACAAAAAGTACTAGGATTGCATGAATTCAAGATAGTAGGTATATCAATTCAAGACGACAAGTTGTGCACAATTTCTGAGCAGTAACCTAACAAAAAGTACTAGGATTGCATGAATTAAAGTTAGTAGGTATATCAATTCAAGACATGACAAATTGAGCACAATTTCTGAGCAGTAACCTAACAAAAAGTACTAGGATTGCATGAATTCAAGATAGTAGGTATATCAATTCAAGACACGACAAATTGAGCACAATTTCTGAGCAGTAACCTAACAAAAAGTACTAGGATTGCATGAATTCAAGATAGTAGGTATATCAATTCAAGACACGACAAATAGTGCACAATATCTGAGCAGTAACCTAACAAAAAGTACAAGGATTGCATGAATTCAAGATAGTAGGTATATTGATTCAAGACACGACAAATAGTGCACAATATCTGAGCAGTAACCTAACAAAAAGTACTAGGATTGCATGAATTCAAGATAGTAGGTATATCGATTCAAGACACGACAAGGTGTGCACAATTTCTGAGCAGTAACCTAACAAAAAGTACTAGGCTTGCATGAATTAACGATAATATTTGAATAATTAATATAATATTATGCTTCTAATAGGATTTAGATGAAATTTAAGTTTATAACATGGATTAACACTTATAATGCTTTTTATCCCGGTAGTACGTTTCCGTGGGTTAATTTCCAACTTCCACCCGGGCGAAGCCGCTGGTAAAATAAAGATAGGAGAATATAAAGTTGGAATCCCCGTAATGATATAAAGAAATTTTGACCCTCCAAGCCTGTGTAATGGCACAAGAGTGCCAATCTTACCCAGGTGTCACGAAGGGTAACCAAATAACTTTCCTGCTACATTCTGGAGCATCAGATCACATCATTGACAGGGAAGACCTTTTCAGTACCTACACAAATTTAAGGGATCCTTTAAAAATTTCAGTTGCTAAATACGGCGCTTTTATTTCATCCACCAAAAAAGGCACATTGCAAGTCATCAGTAACTCTGGCATTCATGGTACGTTGAAGGACGTTTTATTTTGCCGTGATGTACCCTACAACCTCCTATCGATAACGAGGATGCAACAGGCCGGTATGACAAACACCTTCGATCAACAAGGGACCAATATACATAAGTAAGGACGGTAAAATCCTAAAGCAAGGCATGGCTGTGAACATTTTAATTTCTACTGATTTTGTTGTGAAGATTAATCGATCTGTTTCTCAAATATGCAAGAGTCATGATAATAATTACGATTTGTGGCAACGGTTAGGTCATATAAGTAAGCAAAGATTTATTGACTTGAAAAATAACTCGATGGTTGATGACGTAAGCTTAATTAAAACAGTATCACCTGATAACAAATTGTGTGAAGCTTGCATAAACGGGAAACACACGATTGCCATTTAATTCCTCTAAAGATAAAATTTACATTAAACGACCGTTATTTGTTGTGCATACTGATGTGCGTGGACCCGTCACTCCTTCAACAATCGATAATAAATGTTATTTTGTTTTGTTTGTTGATCAATTTACTCACTACTGTGTGGCATACTTGATACAATATAAATCAGATGTTTTCTCAGTTTTTAAAGATTTCACAGCAAAAAGTGAGGCGAAATTTAATATAAAATTGCTTAATTTGTATTGTGACAATGAAGGGAATACCTGTCCAATGAAATGAAAGAATACTGTGTTTCTAAAGAAATTTCATATCACTTTACTATTCCTAGAACACCACAACAAAATGGCGTTTCAGAGCGTATGGTTAGGACAATAACAGAAAAAGGCCGTGCTATAATTAACGGTGCTAAATTACCCAAGTGTTTTTGGGGTGAGGGAGTGTTAACTGCAGTACAATTAATAAATATTACACCTACCCGCGCTTTGAAACAAACTCAAACGCCATTCGAATTATGGCACGATAAAAAACCAGTAATTAAATATCTAAAGGTTTTCGGTTCTACCGTATATGTGCATAATAAAACCACTAAAATCAAATTTGATGAAAAGTCCTGGAAAGGTATTCTGGTAGGGTATGTACAGTCACAGAATGAAAAGGTTCGTCACCTTAGAGTCGGTTTTCGCTTGCACTAGTACTGCTAGAATCAATTATGCCAACATACCAGTGCAAGAAACAGTGCTGCTAACATTTAAATAAATATGACGTTTGCTATCGAATAAGGTTTTGCTTGTTTTTTCTATCCCATCAATGCAATGTTACAAAATGCAACAATAAAATGACAATTATAAAATAAGAAGCAAAAGTTAGTGAAAACTACGAATAAGTTTAATGACATTTATTTTTAACCATTAGCTTCAATCACACTTTGTAACCTATTTCTCATGGAACCCACTAGACAAGAGCATAGATCCGTGACTCTAGTGCCTTCCCAAATAATTCGGCAGTGGTTTTCTAAAGTCTCTTTGGTCCTTTCATTTCTATTTTCCCATCGCTGTACCATTAAACCCCATATGTTTTCTATCGGGTTTAAATCTTGCCGGCCAGGGTATCACCACTATATCGCTATGCCGGTTGAACCATTCATTCACAATACGAGCAGTGTGTGCGAGTATTGTCCTGGACATATCTGACCTCAGGTACCTCATCAGCTGGATACACGGTACGGACACTTGGTAGCATAGCATACTGTCTTCCAAAACAGGCAGACAGTGTGTTGCGTTTGCTCTTGAAGGAAGAAGAACGAGCTCGCCTACTCCATCCGCTGACATCCACCCCCATATATTGGCCGAGATTCGTCCAGAATTGAAATTGGGCACTACATGGTCTTCCGTATATCTCGTACTATTATATCTCCACAAATTAAGCCGCCCATGTTGGCTCGACTTAAAACATTTTTCGTCGGTAAATATAGTGGTACTCCAATCGAACTTCAAATAAGTCTGTGCAAATCTTAAGCGTGCTTCCTGAGTTTTTACGTGTCGTCTATACGAGTAATGTAATCCCATTGAGTGTAATGCGTTTCTTATCACTCTTGGACAAACACCATGTATTTAGGCGAAATGGTTCGTTGACACAAAGCCGTCATCTTCATATGGCTTTCTCATGTCTGATTTTTGTGCGGCGTTAAGAATAGGACGATGACCAGAATGATTGTGATGATGATCGACTAGTGCACCTTCTTCGCCATGTCTCCTTATCCAGAATCTCACACAGATAGTGTGAGATTCTGGATAATATTTCGACGACGTGATATCTCGGAGTTCTTGTAGCCAACTTCATATTCGGCAATAATTGCTGCTCTTTCTTCAACACTTAAAGGTCTTGGCATTATAAAATAGTTATTTAGAAGAAATTATGATATTTTGCAATGATGACATTGACCGATTGACAATAGTTTTAACAGAAATAATAATGGCAGGTTGAACCAACAATAAGGTTTTAGTTTATCAAACATAATAATCTTGTTGACAAGATAAATAGTCAAACAACTTTGGTCTGAATCATTTTGAACTTTACTAACGAACAGTTAAAAATTGTTTTCTCTAACTCGAGTCTATTCTGTAACATAGTTTCAAAAGGTAATATGTGCTCGCGATACGTTGAACGAATCAATTTGAAAATTGACGAACCTTTTCATTCCGTGACTGTACCTAATGTCTATAAAGTATGGAACATAAAATAGCGAAAAATATGAAACGGTTAGGGATGTCAAAGTAGATGAAGGGAGCTTTCTGCAGTCGAGGGATGAGCTACAATTTAAAGGATATGAATGCGAATATTTCCATAACAAAACTGATAATATTGACGTGACGTCAAAATCAGTGCCAATTAATTCTCAAAGTTTTGACAGTCCTAAATCTGATACTTCCAAAACTGATGGAGTTAAATCCAATGATTCAAAATTGGATGGTTCAAAATCAGTGGAATTAAAATCAGATAGTTCAATATTGAAAGTCCTAAATCTGATACTTCTAAAATTGATGGAACTAAATCCAATGATTAAAAATTTGATAGTTCAAAATTAGTGGAGTTAAAATCAGATAGTTCAATATTGACAGTCTTAAATCTGTTACTTCCAAATCTGATGGAACTAAATCCAATGATTCAAAATTGGATGGTTCAAAATCAGTGGAATTAAAATCAGATAGTTCAATATTGACAATACTAAATCTGATACTTCCAAAACTGATGGAACTAAATCCAATGATTCAAAATTGGATGGTTCAAAATCAGTGGAATTAAAATTAGATAGTTCAATATTGACAGTACTAAATCTGATACTTCCAAAACTGATGGAACTAAATCCAATGATTCAAAATGATTTTAATTCCACTGATTTTGAACCATCCAGGTTCAAAATCAGTGGAATTAAAATCAGATAGTTCAGTACTACACGATTACAAATCAGATAATTCAAAATCTGATGAATTGGTTCGTTGTAGTAAAATTCGCAAGTTAAATAACTCTAATAACATACTAAAGCCCAATGTTGATAATAAACAAAGTTCTAATAAAACTTGTTGCACAGATAAAAATATCGATAATTCTTGTCAGTTAAGAAGGAGTGATAGGTTCAAAAGTCGTCCTCCTGTATCATATAGAGAAATGGCTGATGTTTTATTATGTGCTGAATCAATCAATTGCAATATACCTACTTCATTTCATGAAATTAAAATCGGGGTGGTCACCCATCTACGGACCAGCCGCGGCAGGCGTAGCTTGGCCTGATGGATCGACCCGTGCGGCTGTTATTACTTAGCCACGAGCTCCTCGATACTTGGACATTAGTGCCTAAACCTAATTATAAAAATATAGTTGATTGCAAATAGTGTTAAAAGCGATGGCCCAAAAAAAACCCAGGCCCGGCGCAAAAGTTTTGTATCTCAGATTTTAGAGAATACTTAAAAATAATATTTAAAACTATCACTATCCCTCTAAAGGGTGGCTAACATTCTTTTCTCTTTTGCTCGAAATGTTTTGTAGGCGTTCTTATTAAAAACTCATTTACCGACCAAAATATTTATTATGCTATTATATAGTTCGTTAATTGTTTACAAACAAGCATACTGATACAAAACCTATAATAAGCATAGGTACAGGTTATTATTATAATCTAACTCTTTAGTCATAGTATAGTATGTACATAACGTAAAGTCTTAACCGATGAAGCGTCGGTAACTTGAGACGTACAGAATCCGCGCGGTATTTAATTTTCGTAACGTCATTTTTTTCGTCATTTTTTACTTTTTTTTCAAGTTTGTTTTCTTTTCAGCCACCAATTATTATTACAGTCGCATGTCGTCAGGGTATATAATATATGTTCTGTGTCGCAGTCATTCGCTAACGTTTGATGTATACTTTGCTGTGTATTACAATTTCATCTAATTGATTTTGATCTATTTTTATCAATTTAATACTTATATTACTTTCTTTATGTATGCCTACCCCTGTGGTTTTGAGATAATCTTGAATGCAAAGTTTTGGAAAGGGTACTGAACAATAAGTTGCTGAACTACCTTGAAGACAATGATCTCCTCAGTGACCGTCAATATGGCTTTCGCCGGGGATGGTCAACTGGCGATCTTCTTGTGTATGTCACGCACTGCTGTGGCGAAGCCATCGAGAAACACGGCGAAGCACTGGCTGTATCGCTTGACATCTCGAAGGCCTTTGACAGGGTCTGGCACGCTGCTCTGCTCAGCAAGCTTCCTGCTTATGGCATCCCAGCTGATTTTTGTAGCTGGATATCAGATTTCCTTAGTGAATGGTCGATTAAAGTAGTTGTTGATGGCTGCTCTTCTGACCTTATGGCTATTGATGCCGGAGTTCCTCAGGGGTCTGTTCTCTCTGCAACTCTTTTCCTGCTGCACATCAATGACCTGCTTCGGCCTGGTATTGTTGGGTACGCAGATGACAGTACAGTTTCAGAGAGATACTTGTCCAGAGCAAAAACCAGCGGGGCCGAAGTTCGTTCCTTGAGAGAGGCCATGGTAGAGCGGACAGATTTGACCTTAAGCTTTGTCTCCCAGTGGGGTGATGATAATCTGGTCTCTTTTAACGCCACCAAAACGCAGGCGTGTCTTTTTACCGCTAAAAAGAGTCGTTTCGCCCAAACTCCTACTTTTCGGGGTACATCTGTTCCTGTAACTGATCGACTTGAGCTCCTAGGCATGAAGTTGACATCTGGTCTCAACTTCGGCGCCACCATCGAGTACAAGGCCCAAACTGCGGCCAAGAAACTGGGCATCCTAAATAGGGTGAAGGGATACTTTACGCCTGGACAGCTTTTAACCCTTTACAAAGGGCAAGTCCGATCCTGCATGGAGTATTGCAGTCACCTTTGGGATGGATCAGCTAAGTACGAACTAGCCGCGCTTGACTCGGTGGAACGCAGAGCTAAGAGGCTCATTGGCGACGTAAAACTGGTGGATGCCAAGCTTCATAGCTTGGCTCATCGCCGCAAGGTTGCCTGCTTGTCGGTCTTCTACAGATTGTACTTCGGAGAGTGTGCCCGAGAACTCCACGACCTCATTCCACCGGCCCCCTTCTACCACCGGACATCTAGACGCACTGCCAGTTACCATCCCTACCTGGTTGCTATTCCACCAATTCGCACTAAGCGCTTCCAAATGTCTTTTATAATGCGCACAGCAAAAGAGTGGAACTCACTACCTGCGTCTGTGTTTCCGAACGTATACAACCCTAATCTCTTCAAAGTGAGAGTGAACAGGCTTCTTCTGGGTAAGCTCACTCCATCGTCGACTTTGTCTCTGTCACCTCTGACCTAGACTAGAGTCAAGAGCAAACCCACCACAAATAAAAAAAAAAAAAGAATGCGATTGTGATTACACAATAATTGCAAATAATTATACATATTTTGGTCCACACAAATGATATTTTAATAGGAACGCTTACAAAACTTCTCGACCAAAAAAAATAATGTTAGCCACCCGATACAGGGATAGTGATATTATGGAATATTATTTTTAAATATCCTCTAAAATCTGGAACACAAAACTTTTGCGCCAGGCCTGGGTATTTTTTGTATGGGGCTTGGGCCAGCTCCTTTAATATTGTCAGTCCAATTGCTAATACTCGTAATGAAGACAATAATGGTTGTATTAATATAGCAAATAACCCGACTAGTCACGAAAGGTCGAAACACATTGACATCAAGTACCACTTTTCTAGAGAGCAAGTTGAAAACAATGTAATAAAATTGTGTTATATACCCACATGTAAACAAATAGTGGATGTGCTGACAAAACCGCTTCCAGTTTAACCAGCATAGAGATTTATTTATTTATTTAAATGCCTTAAAACTATCCTTACAGGTCGTAACCTAATGCGATAGCCAAGTCACACACACAAGATGAACACAAGATGAACCGACGACCTTAATGACCAAGTGGATATTGAGAGGGAACGTAGGGCGCTGGCGGTCCGATGTAACATGTTGGCTCGTAGATTCGCACGCTGTAGCAGGGCAGTCAAAATAACGCTTTTTAAAGCTTATTGCCAAGTGTTTTACACGTGCAGTTTGTGGACCAACTATACTCAGCGGGCTATCAGCGCCCTACGGGTCCAATATAATAACGGGTTCAGGATGTTGATGGGGCTGCCCCGTTTCTGCAGTGCATCAGGTATGTTTGCACAAGCACACGTCGATGGCTTCCACGCCATCGTCAGACAGAAATCTGCCTCTTTGCTCTGCAGAGTGCGGGGGAGCTCCAACTCCATCCTGAAGACCATAGCGGGAAGGTGCGAGTCTCCCTTATTAGGTGACGTTGTTTGAAGATATATTTCGAACAACAGACTTGTTTCCAAATAGATAATAAGTTTACTAACATAGTTTTAAGTTATCTTTGTTACTTTTTTTGTTTTTATGTAAACAATGGTTTTTTTTTATTGTTGTGTTAATTGTCAATTGCATTAATTTACTTATTGATTTTGATGAAATGGTCTGATTAGGTTTTCCTGGTTTTCTTAATCCTAGCAACAAATGTTGGACCATATAGTGTTATTTTGCCAGGAATCACTTGGAAGGCTTTTGTGTTCTGATTATTTAGGTTACTTTATGTATATTGTAACAAATTAGCTTATGTTTTATTTATGGTTAATAATTAATTTTTGAGGGGGCGTGTTGGTATTTAGTCGATTTAAATATGCAAAAATTAATCGATTCTTACTTTTGAATATTAGCAACACTGTCACTATAATATATGATTTAATAAAACCAACAACTGCTGTCAGTTCGTTCCTTTTTCTCTATTCGCTGTGCTAGGAGACAGACATAAAGCCTTCCCTGTGTAACGTTAAATAAAATATAAAATACGTTATTTAAATTCAAAGTGTTGATAAAGGGCGAAGAGTTGAATCCTGAAGATAGCACAGTATTCTTGGGCTTAACTTTGGATGCTAAGCTTCAGTGGGGCCCACATATAGATAAATTGTCAAAAAAGCTAAGCTCCGCAGCATACGCTGTTAGGAAAATTCGTAATTTAACCAACATAGAGACAGCCCGTTTAGTGTACTTTAGCTATTTTCATAGTATAATGTCGTACAGTATTCTTGTTCGGGTCAATCACCGAACAGTAATAACCAGTGTGTCAGCGTAATTACGACACCGCTGCACCGCGCTCTATGCCTTGAATATTTTATGTATTATTTAAGTAAAAACAGTCAGTACGCTTAAGCATAGCATATCGGGCGCGACTCAATCTCATCCCATTCACCTCATTAGTTTTAATCGTTATCCCATTTGTATTGCTGAAATATATTAATCTTATTATAAACTTTAATAGTTTATCTTAAACTCACCCCAACCCCGAACATTGGTCCTTCGAGCCGGATATGCTATGCTTAAGCGTACTGACTGTTTTTCAAAAAGATCAAAAAGATCTCAATCTTAACGACATCGTTATTATAAAGGACGACAACCTTCCACCTGGAAAATGGAGTCTAGGTCGCGTAGTAGCGCTGCATCCTGGAAGTGACGGACACGTAAGGGTCGTCACACTTAAAACCAAAAACGGGCTCTTAAAACGCCCAGTTGTAAAACTGTCCTTACTCCCAACAAATAAAACTGATCAAGATCCAAATGCCCCAAAAGTTGATAATAAAATGCCAGCGGCGAAGAAAAGACGTCCTATCTCATTCTCAGCTATAGTTTTATCTTTGACATTATTTTTGCTGTCACTATTAAACACCGCTCAAGCATCCTACAACTTCACCCTGCTGACAAACAATAGTGTCTACTTCGATAAAATATCTAATATGCATTTAATTAGAGATGATTGGCATTTAATAGTCTATTATGACACAAATCCTTATCAACAAGGAACGGCGGCACTACTAAAGTATATCAAGTATCTTGAAACCTTATGCTCTACGATTAGAACACAAACACCTTGCGACGGCGTCATGTTACAACTCGAGCACGAGTTCGAAGAAATTAAACATTATAATAATATTGTCATGATGAATGATTCGTTTATGACTAATAAGAAACGCCGGCGAAGCGGTTTGCTAGACGGAGTAGGCTACATTGCAAATAGTTTATTCGGAGTGTTGGACCAACGATTTGCAGAAAAATATGAGAAGGATATTGACCTTTTAAAGCAAAATGAAAACCATTTATACAACCTCTGGAAAAACCAAACGTCGGTCGTAGAAGCTGAATTTAACCTCATGAAAAGGATGGAGAATACTATAAACAAACACCACAAAATTATAAATCAAAAGCTCAATTATCTCGAAGATTCTTATAAAAATCTCGTTCGACAAGTGCAAAACATAACTATCATCACAGACTTCATAACCTCGGCTTTCACTGCCAACAACTTGTTGTATACCCTTCGACGAATTCAGGACTCAATTTTAGATACAGTAACTGATATTTATAGTGGAAAACTAGATTTTCATCTGATATCTCCAAAGCAACTCAGATCAGAGCTAAGCATAATATCAGGACAAATATCTGGAGACTTGGTAGTTCCTGTCGACAACTTTAATCTTAAAGATCTTTACAGCTTGCTCAAAGTAAGAGCCAAATACTCTGGTAAATACCTAATTATAGAAATAAAAATACCCCTGATTGAAAGGGATCTTTACGAGGTATTTAATCTTATCCCGGTTCCACGCATTGTAAAAGATAATATGATGATGAAGATCGAAACTATCTCTGAATTAGCCGCCATCAACATGAGAAAGGATTCGTATTTAACTATCACAGACACGGATCTGCAGTCATGCGTATTACAAAATCCTGTGACTATTCTGTGTCATATCAGAAGGCCTATTCACCACATGAGAGATGATCATAGCCTTTGTGAGACGATCCCAGGCACAAGAACATGTAAAACTAAAACTACCTCGTGCAAGAATGACTGTAGAGAGTTAACATCAGAAAACAAATATTATTATTTATGCTGCAATGAATGTAACGTCAAACTTCTGTGTGAAAATCAAGTTCAAGCAGTTAGGTTATCAGGTGCTGGTCTGTTGCGTGTTGGGGAAGGCTGTTTACTAAAAACAGAAGATTTTATGGTGTATTCGAACAAAAGATTGTCTAGTACAATTAGCACGATGACAAAAATAATCTCACCGGAAATATCACCAATCAATCACATAATAAATATCACTATGCCAGAAATCTCATATGAGTTTTATCCCAATAACTCAGACAACCTCAGACAATTTGAAGCTATTAAGAAAAGTCTTGAGATCATGAAGCAGAGTGAACTTTTGAGCACCAATATCTCCTACCACGACGTCCATCAGTATACTGCTATATATCTCATCATATTGGGAATCTTATTATTGGTGGCAGCGTACTGTTTTAAACGTTGGCGGCAATGGCAACGTAAAAGAAATCGTACAACAGAGCGGACAACAGCTCCTGCAGTGACTGCGTTGGCGTCTCCACACCCTGCTACAGAAAGTGTTGTGATTGAGTGTAGTGAAATTAGGGAAAAAGGGCAATCTAGTAGTAAATCAGTGAAAAGTGATCCTAAGCGACTAGCTCTATCTAGTGAGTGCTTACAAAAAAAGGAAGATAGAGGTTCTTCACCGATCTTTCGCGTGTTTTCTCTTCCTGATTTATACTGTAGTGATTCTGTTTAAATTGCAATGTTACTTTCATCTTCTAACATAACTAACCCTACATAACTATTTTAGTATTATATGAACATTGTCTTCTTCACCTTGTTAATATTAATTTCATTATCCATTTAACTATACCTACATACTAACCTCATCTTTTTCTCCCTCGGGAGCATGTTCGGGTCAATCACCGAACAGTAATAACCAGTGTGTCAGCGTAATTACGACACCGCTGCACCGCGCTCTATGCCTTGAATATTTTATGTATTATTTAAGTAAAAACAGTCAGTACGCTTAAGCATAGCATATCGGGCGCGACTCAATCTCATCCCATTCACCTCATTAGTTTTAATCGTTATCCCATTTGTATTGCTGAAATATATTAATCTTATTATAAACTTTAATAGTTTATCTTAAACTCACCCCAACCCCGAACAATTCTGTTGTGGGGAAATGCAGCCGACATTCAGACTATCTTTGTTTTGCAGAAAAGAGCTGTTCGATGCATTTATAAATTAAGTCCGAGACAATCTCTCAGAGAGAAATTTAAGGAGATTAATATAATGACTTTGACTTCTCAGTACATTTTTGAAAATCTTTTATATGCCCATAAAAACATATGTTTAAAAAATACAGTGATATCCACAATATAAATACTAGGAACAAACACAAATTTGTTGTACCTCCAACAAGGCTCAAGAAAATAGGTGGGTCATTCAGGTGTCAATGTATACGCTTTTATAATAAACTTCCAAGCCACGTTCAAGATCTGAGCCTTAATAAATTCAAATGATTCATTAAACGCAAGTTGTGTCAGAAAGCTTTTTATACCGTTAAAGATTATATTGAGGACAAAAAGGCTTGGGATTGAACTGCTCCAAATTTTATTTTATATTATTTTTATTTTTGCATACTGAATGTTGACATGAATATTTACTTTGTAAGTATTATATTATTTTACTTTATTGTGAATGTGAAGACTACGTAGGTCATTGCTTTTTTTGTTTGTTTTTTTTTCTTCTCTCAGTTATTTTTAATCATGGTCTGGCAGTTTGAGTAATTTATGCGGCCTACCCCAATGTCCTTTCTTTGGTATTGTTCGTCGAATCGTTGAGCTCCTTAAGTTCTGAGTTGAGCTGCGCGATTACTGACAAATGCGTGCACTGACTGGACAGGTCCTCTCAATCTGTGTGGTTCTTTCCTCAAAAGACCATTTCAGACACCAATCTACATGGTCTTCACATGAAGTGACCAAGATTATGTCTGGACTTTATATGAGACTGTGACCTCTGAGTTTGTTTTGGCCTTTCTTCTCAGAGTAGTCAGATAGGAAACGCCGACCTCATCTAGTATAAAAAAAAAATATTGACTTGTAAAAGTGTTTGTACAAACCTACTTACAGAAATAAAAATCATTTATCATTTATTTATCATTTCTAGAGTCTCTGTTTTTGATTCACGCCCGTAACCTGATTTCCTATATCATTCATCGTTTGGATTGTCCAGCGTAGAGCCCCATTGAGCACATCTGGGACCTCCTAAAAGTCGAGTACGATCTGTCCAACCATTTCCACAAAACATCAGGGAGCTTAAACGTGTGATCTCGGCTGAGTGGGAACACATTCCACAGGACACCATCAAAAGCCTGTTGGAAAGCATGCCAAGACGATTACATGCCGTAATCGCTGCAAGAGGACGACATACTCGTTATTAATTTTTATTTTTCAATATCTTTTTTTATTAAAATACCATGAAAATCGTATTTTTAATTTCATTATACCCATAGAAATGTCGATTTTAATACGACTCTCTGTTTACATTGACTAAAACATCGATTCCAGTATTTAAGTGTTAAAAACTATATTCTCATTGATAATAAGAAATTTCCAGTCATTTGTGCTAAATGACATACTAAAAATTTTAATATTATCCATAGAAAAGCCAATGACTTTACGGTGCCCGTGTTTTTTTGCAAAGGAGTGTATAAGTTAATTTGGTGATATTTTTTTTTGGATCATCAACCGCAGTGTTGTTAAAACATGAGTTTAAAAAGTCTATTTTCTTTTGTGTGGCCTTTACAGATGTGATGGGTGTCGATATCTAAACATTATATACAAAAAAAAGAACTGATTTCTCAGCTCATATTTCAAGGATCAAAGATTTCAGTGGTCGTTGACCCAAAAAAATAATCATCAAATATTTTATTTTGCTGTGTTTAGATATCGATACCCGTTATGTCTGCGGAGTTTCGGTAGCTAATTTAATTTGACCCTGTATACTAGGGCTGATTTTTCAATAGTCAGATAACTTTTATCCGAAGAATAAATATGACAATTTGACTTATTTTCTATACAGAACTGCCTTATTTATTCCATAAATAAAACTTATCTAACCGCTGTGCTGAACCGCTGTGCTAACCTGCGCGCGGGGAAAACCGTTGAGCGCCCCACCCGCGGACGCCCGCGGTAATCTTGTAAACAAAACCGATTTGCATCGTAGCTTCTTGGAATTTTGTGACCATTGAATGTTTCTTAAAATGCTAGTGAGTAGGGCTTTATAGTAATCGTTTCGTTTGAAAGTATGACTTGTTTTCATTTGGTTGTAAAAAATAACAAAACAATTTTTAGTTACACTTTCACAGAAATGACTCTAGCAAAAAAAAAAAACAAGCGATGACCTATACGTTTTATGGTTTAAAATGCATGGTGTGTTTATTCTTAGCACGAAACATAAATAAAACCACTTACCTTAATACAATTTTCATTAATTACAAGCATTCCAATTTGAACAAAAACCTTTTGTTTACAAAAAGATTTGCAACTACAGACTAAAAATTCCATAATTCCATAGATGATTGACTAGTCGCATAGAGGGTTGGCGTACCTCAAATTCCTCGGAAATAGATAGTGCATCAAACTAAATGTATGGAATTAGAAAGGACTCCGTAATAGTGGTGGAACAAGGTTCAAACCAAAAGCAGATTTGCGTGGGATGACTTTACTCACACGAACCACTACTTAAATAAAAAAAATGGGATGAATTTCATCCCATGTGTAATTAGCGGCTAATGATTGAACAATAGGCACTTAGTAAATGATGACTTACCAAAGCTGTTAAATCCTTATTCTTGACCATGTTATCGTACACTTCTTTGCCAAAGTTGAGGTGAGCAGGAACCCTCCCGTGCTCATTCCCATATCTGTAAAGACTGTTTTTGAGCATTGTTGTTGGTGTTGGCGATACGAGTCTTTGATTTCAAACTGTTCGTATTGATCTGCGAAAAAAGAAAAGTGTTTTTATCCATGTGGTTATAGAATAAACTCAAACTAAAAGCAAATAAATAATTTAAAATATTTAATTTAATAATATACATGAATTCATAATTAATTAATTAATTATATAATGTTTTATTTTTTATTATAATAATTTAATTAAGAACTATTAAGAGGCCTATCACAAAGTTGCGATTTGACAGATTAGGTATATTGAAGAACGGCGAAGCATCAATGTAGCAATTTGCCAGTTGTAATTCCGTTTATTTTGAGTCTTATAATTATTTTTTTATTTGTTTATAGTATGAAATTTCAATTTTTAGGGTTCCGTACCTCAAAAGGAAAAACGGTACCCTTATTGGATCACTCGTGTGTCTGTCTGTCTGTCTGTCACAGCCAATTTGCTCCGAATCTAATGGACCGATTAAGTTGAAATTTGGTAATCGTATGAATTTATTATTAAATTATTCATCCCAACTACGCAACCCTTCATTGTGCTTGGCCCGATAAGCACTTAGCTGGTTTTCTTATGAACTAAAGTTTATTCTGGTATACTCATATTTTACGTACCTAATAATATTAATATAGTAGGCCGAAATTTACAGTTAATTCTAAGCATTTTTATTAGTTTTATGGTTTTAAATAGGACTGGTCGTCTTGCTGTCCTTGATTTTGTTTTGTTATTAGTAATTAACTTCGATGGTCCTAGTTTATCATTTGTGACTTTGAGTTTCAGCTTCATATACAATCTTCATATATGTAAGTGGGCACATCCTTTATTACTGGAGGCCTTTATTTAGGTATAAAGTTCTGCTTACGTTTTTAGTTTTGTATTTTTATTTCTGCTTGAGTATATGAGCTTACTTATAGCAAATAATTTAATTTAATGTCTTTCTAATTATTATGCGCAGTGTTGTAGGTATAGATTCAATTTTTTTAACTGAACAGACAGCTGTGCTGCTGCGGAGTTCGTTGCGCCACTTCTTCTCCTCAGCTAAAGCACTAGGAAGTGGTGAAGGGCGCGCGTGCCGGGGGACTGTCTTATCTAATTTTGACGTTCAAAAAGTGCTGATTCTCAGCCTAGTTTGAATAAATGACTTTTAATTTTGATTTTTTGATTTTTTTTACAAATATTTCAAAATTCTGAGGCTGCTATGGACTACACTACTATTTATGAGATTTTATCATATATTTTTCATTTCATTTTCTTATGTAAATACCTCAATCCACGAGCTCATAAAATGCAGTCGCGCATTTTATGAAAAATTTGCTTCGGAATTTTAAAAAGATAAGAAAAAAATTTGAAAAGCGAAGCCGAAGTGAACTATACTAATAACTATTCTCCACCACTCGATAAGTAAAAGTTGTCGAAGTCTTTCAGTTTCTCACAATAAGAACGCCAAAGTTGGCCATTTAGCGCAAAAATCCCGATCGAAATGTAATAGGGCCCTTAACGGTCAAGGAGTCGATCCGTCAGAAACACTAAGCTTTATAGAAGGGTTTGTCCTAATGATAAACAATCATGAAATATAAATGTAAAATACAACAATTATTTCTGGCATGTATTTTATCCCACCTCAAATAATTTCAATTTTGCTTTCCTAAAAATATTACCGAACACTCTATTAAAGTACTCAAAAAAGCCTTTATTTAAGAAAAAACTTTATAAGAAACCGGCCACAAACAATTGTTAATTTTGGTTGAATCAAATAATAATTGTTCGAAATTAAAAAAAAATAAAAAAATAAATAACCCTAAAAGAAAAAGTTTTTTTTTTTTAATAATTGCGCCTCTACGAAACAGTTAAATATTTTCCATCTTTAAGTTCATTTTTAAATGAGAGAAAAAGATTATAATTATGCCAAAATAATTATTTGTAGATCATTAACAAAAAGATGACACTACCTTTTTATCTGTATCACGAACACTAGTTTTATGAAAAGTAAAAGTATTCACAGAAATAAATTAAAAAAAAAAAAAAAAACAATTAGGTACTTTTCAAATAAAAATAAAAAGATGTTTTTGAATAAACTGAACACGTCTCTCTCTTACAAACATCTGAGTGCTAATAAATATTTGTATATATAGAATACATTTTATTATTCAAATAAAATGTATTCTAAAGGTACTCTAAAGGTGAAGTCACATAAAAATTATGGTGAAGAAGTGCCACTTTGAATGAGTTTCATTATCTGCTTAGCCTTTTCAACCGACGAAAAAAGGAGGAGGTTCTCAAGCCGACGCGTATATGTATATATATATATATATATATATATATATATATATTTATGTGAATCATTTAATGCAGCGGGTCGGACTGCCTGTTAGCGTGGCGACGCGACGCCACACTAGCAGCGTCGCCACGCGCTCATAACTCTGCGACTCTCTTGCAGAGTTAAGGAATTATTTTGGTAATTCCATAATGATTTCTTTATTATGCCATATTTATTTCCTTTAATAAACCAACCTTTTATGCATATTTGCAATGTAAAACTGTTTCGATGTTCATATCTGCCAGGCGTCCCGCGACGCCGACGCAACGGTCAATTTTTTTTTTTTTTTAATGTATGACCACGCATAACTTTTTACAGAGTAGACGATTTTTACGGTTCTTGTTTTATTCGGGAGGGTCTCCTTGAAATTGGTCCCGTGTATTTATTAACTCTGATTGGGTAATTTTTGAGTTAGCTTCAATCATTTTTAATAACGCCATTTATAAACAAATCAAGGGACAATTAAGTGATTGCCACATGGGTTTCGGCCTGGACGTTCCACGTTGACTAATTATATAGAATTTGTGGATTATATAAGTACTAGAGTTAAGTCTGGCTGTCAAGTAGACACAGCATACTTTGACTTTAAGAAACCCTTCGACCTTGTGGATAATGATGTGCTTTTAAATAAATTTGCTGTACTAGGATTCTCAACTTCTCTCTTAAAATTTATGGCCCACTACTTGAGGGATCATAAACAGTTTGTTAAGGTAGAAGGGTATAAGTCGATAGATTATTATACTCGATCAGGGGTTAGTCAAGGTAGTACAATATGTCCTACGCAATGTTTGATAGTAATCAATGATTTACCTACTGTTGTCTCTAACGCTAAATGCTTTATGTTTGCTGATGATTTAAAGCTGTACCTTTTTGTAACCAAGGCTTAAGATTGTGCAGAGTTACACATGATATTGACGCTGTGGTTGATTGGAGTATAAGAAACAAATTATCATTTAATAATTCTAAGTATAAAACTATAACTTTTACTCGGTCCCGTAATCCAATTACAAATAAATATAATCTCGCTAGTGCACCAATAGAACGTGTTGTCTCAATCAGGGATTTGGGAGTAATAATGGATAGCAAATTAAATTTTCATGACCATATTCTTCAAGCTTGTAAAGACAGACGCTCATAAATGTCTTGGTCTCATTATTAGAATATCATCACAGTTCAAGAACACTCAAGGTATAAAACAAATATACAATGCCTATCTCCGTAGTAAATTGGAATATAATGCAATAGTTTAGAGTCCTCAAGAGTCATTGTATACTATTATGTTGGAGAAAATTCAACGTAAATTATGTAGATACCTATACCTACTTCAATATGGATACTACTCTTTTCTCTATCCTTCTATGTTTGTGTCAGGAATAGATACACTCCAACTCAGGCGGGAATCCACACTTATAATTAGTTATTATCTAATACTATCGAATAAGGAAGATAGCCCTGTTGTACGTGAAACAATACATTTATATGTTCCCGATCAATATATATGAGGCGTTGGAAGAGGACAGCATAGACTCCTGAGCTACCCGCCTATGTGGTGCTTTCTTCGAGCTGACAACAGCTCCACTGATAGAACAATTAAACTTATTAATGAGTTCCTTAAAAGTATTCCAGATGCAGATATGTTTTTTGACTCGCAAAGTACAGACGCCAGCTACTACAATCAAGCTACTACAATCTATCAAATTTCTTTAATAGATTTTCAACTTTATCGCTAAAGCATTAGGTTCATGGTTGATTGGGAAAATTTGACAGTTCCGGGTAGCTTGACCTGCTGGCGTCTGTAGATGCGTTGAATTTTGCCAAGTAGGTGATTTAGCTTTTAACCTTTTAAGCGCTTGGCTAAATATCAGTTGCCGTGCCCCTAGCGCGCGGCTAAAAATCGACAAAATAATACCTACAATAAATAAGGAGGGGTAACCATTGTATCGATAAAAAAAAGTCAAAAAGTTTTTTATGTTTTTATTTTAAATCAGCAATCTATTACACATTGCGGTTTTAATTTAGGCAGGCCAGAAAATTGATCCCAATTGTCTGACGGAACAATTTTGTCATCATATATGGTAGACAGCATGGTAACAGCTTTTTTGTCTTGAATTTTAACGCTAAAAGAGGAGGGGATGAAAATGCTTCTATTTCTCCACGCTTAAGTTTTTTGAATTTTGGCATATGTTTCCTATTACTTTTGACGGTACCGCATGCATAAATGCCTCTTTCTTTTAAATAAAGAAAAAGTCGCGGACTAGAATACCAATTGTCGACATATAGCTCTCGATTACTATGATAATAACCTTGTATGAGTTCAGTGACTACTGATCCTGTAATACCTAAATTTGGTACCTGCTCTATTTGTGTTTGTGAACCACAGTAAACAATGAAATCAATTATAAACCCTGATTCGACATCACACAAAACAAAAAGTTTTATTCCAAATCTGTTTCGCTGGCAAATATTGTTTGATTACCAGACGACCTTTGAAAGGCACAATGCTTTCATCAATGCATAGTTTGCCTCCGGGGACCAATGTGTGTTGAAATTTTTGTCGTGCGTTGTCAATCATCATTTGAATTTTATATAATCTTGATAAATTACTTACATCCACGTGCACTTCAGAAAATGAAAGCATTGCCAGTATTGAGCAATATCTATCTCTATACATAATACTGTTAAATATGGGACTATTTAAAAGGGGGTCTACAGACCAATGTTCTTCAATAGTGATCCTTTTACTCATTGTAAAGAGCATCGTAAGGGCTAAAAAGATATAAATGTCATAAACAGTCACATCTTGCCACCTTTGCAAACGAGCGTACACCCTCAGATCCGTTTGCCTGACATAGAACTGGTGATATTCGTTAGTAAAATAACATATATTTTCTACTAAATCATTGCCACAAAAATGTTCAATAATATCCAGGTCCGAGGAGTCGCTGCTCAAAGGTACTGAAGGTGATACCCCTGAAATAAATTCGTAAATTTTTTCTATATCAGGTACAGGTATGTCTGACGTCCAATTAATGCCTTCATTGTCCTCATATTCCTGAAATGACAAATTAAAATTTATTACGTAGGTATATTCTTTTTTATATTCATTCGGTCAAAATTACATTTCGAAACAAATGGTAGGTAGGTAGGTAGGTATATAACTTTAAAAAAAGGACGAAACAAGAAAATAATTTAAATAGAAATCCAGAAATGCTTAGGTATTATTTTTAACTTTATTTTTTATTTAATACTTTTCCGCTTCCCAATCGGGCATATACACTAGCCGTGCACATAATATTTTGACTTAAACAATATGACATCCTACTAATCGCTGAATGGCAACGCCGAAGCACAGTAAGAGACAACGCCATACGGAACTCCGTTCGTTAAAAAGAGACAAACGCGAGTGCGAGTCCCTGGCCGACTTGGTAGGTACTGTCACAGTACCTTATTAATGGTAAGGACAACATACAACACGGTTCCGAACAATCAATAAGATATGTAGATAAGTAGGTAATATAATAACAGAATTATATCACAATATTTAAAATACTATTTCGATTCATCAAGGAGTTACCTAAACCCAGCGGAAGTCTTATTTATACCTACTGAATAATGTGCAACGAACATAAGAAGAAATTGAAATAGGTACTTACCTCGTCATCACTTCTAAATTCTTCTGTAGATTCGAATAATAATTCCTCTTCGTCGTCACCTTCTAATATTCTTATTAATTCCTCAGAAGTCGTCATTATTGAAATGTGACCATTTTATCGACAATGCACAAATACCCACGAACAACATTAATGGAACTTTCCATTCGTTTGATCCGGTTGTGACGTAAGCAGCAGTCGTATTAATGCGACAGCCGCGCTAGACTAACTAGAGAAATATGTTGCAAGCATATGCGTCTAGGGATGGGAACTAACGTCAAATGTTGGCATTATACAAAGATCCTGAGGGATATTTTTCTTTAGAATAATAAGGAAAAGAATTAATAGCACAAGGCAATATGTTAAATTTAACTTTATTTCGTATGACACCGTTTATTTTATGCTCAATCATGCATTATACCTGATTATTTAACTGTTTGTTATTTCGTTTTTAAAATGCGTATTGCATTGTATCCCATCCCTATGGTCATATTTATGCGACGCGCGCGATAGACACCGAAGAAAAGTCCAAGCTGCCAATTACTTATTTTTGTTTAAGTTTTTTCAATGCTTAGAGCTATGAAACATAATTTTAAGTAATTGTTGTAAATAATAGCTCTATTTAATAATAGTTTCAGTTGTACCACGCAGTTAATTGGACTAAAATAGAACGAAAAAATCATGCATGTTCTCTGTCGCAGAAATACGACACGAGCGGTAGAGACACGGAAATATGTGTCGCAATATGCGACACAAGCGGTTAAAAGGTTAACAACTGCTCAAAACAAGTGCAGTGTAGTTCAGAACATAGCATTCATTCACAAAGTAATTTCAAATATTCTTAAGCAGTTATATTAAAATTACGCTATTTTTGTAATTAATAATTGCGTTGTTAAAATTGAAACAATAGAAATAATGTAATCAAAACTGTTTAATCACAGCAATAGGTACAATTACGAACTCCGTCTTGAAAACAATTATTAAAATTACTAAGTAACAAAGAGTTTTGGTCTTTTAAACTTACAATAACGAAAAATCTATCGAATCAACGATGTCATTCGATTTAAAAATATAAAAAAAAGAGTTAAGGCGAAGTTGTAGTACTTTTTGTAACTAGGAATTTGTACTAACAAGTAAGCGTCCCAAATGACAAGGATTTAAACATTAGTTTTATTCTTCCTTCCTGTATGCGGCGTACCTTCCGGTACCTTCGTCTTCTTCATCTGTTTCATTTAATGTATCAAGTATACCATTGATAGAAGGGAGCTGACGATACTCTTCATGAAAGGTCTTTGGGATAGTTCCATTGTTACAAAGCCTCATAAGGTAGTTAGTATTTTGCTACTGTTACCCGTATTTCGGCGTTATACAAAGACTTTATAATGTAGTTTTTGTATCCTGATGTATCACTCACAAAATTCTCATCTGTACTTTTCTCAGTATTCTATTTGAATATATTTTGGGACGTAACCGACAAACTTGATAAAATCTCGGCTAAAAAAAAATGGCTAGCAACATAAACACCGAAAGATCACGGGATATACTACCAAGCCGGAAACACAGACGCAGGTAGTGAGTTCCACTTCTTTGCTGTGCGCATTATGAAAGTCATTTGGAAGCGCTTAGTGCGAATCGGTGGAATAGCAACTAGGTAGAAATGGTAACTGGCAGTGCGTCTAGATGCCCGATGGTACAAGGGGGCCGGTGGAATGAGGTCGTAGAGTCTTTTTTACAAAAAAAGTCGCTCCATATAAAATACTGGTATTCAGGTTAGACTGGAACCTGACTCCAATATATATAATTTAAAAAAAACCACCGACTTCCAAAACAAAAAAAAAACACTCGGTTGTCGGTTGTTTTTTTCCAAAACAGCAGTACATACAAAGAATAATAGTGAATAAGAATATTTAGATACTTACTTCTATATTTACTTAATTTATACATAATTATAATCTTGCAAACTAAATAGCAAATTATTAAAAAAAAAACAAGATTCCCACAGCTTCATTATCAATTTAATAAATCAAGCAATTAGCAAACAAAAAATTAAGTTCACACGATATTAGGGAAATATAAGTGTACTTACATAATCATGACATTGACGGTCTGATGGCTCTCGAACAAAGAAGGGACTGTTTTTTAATTTATTTGTAAATGGCATCTCACAGGTTAGGACAAGTAGGTAAGGTTATGTTAGGTCAAGGAGGTTGTCGGTTGCGACTTTGCTATGGGGGCTTAAATAAATCCAGGGCATAAAACTTATAAACTAAGCGATTACACGTTAACAAGGCAAGACAAGGGGAATGATGATAAAAGAAACAATAAAACGAATACTTCATTAAACGCGTTAGTAACACTATATTTAGATTTTGATCAATAAATTAATTTTAAATATTCATTAAAGATGTTTGGCTGAACGTATATTTTGCTCGTGCCTTTTTGCGATACGACGCGACTTGGCAATGTTGTTTAAAATAATCGATCCGTGTACGTAATACGTAGATCTGCTAAAATGTATTTATTTATATATTTGATTAATTAAGACGGTTTAAAACCAATTATAAAAACCAAAGACACAGTTTGTATATACACAATATACACATGCACATAAAAGAGAAAAGATGATCACAAGACTCATCGAGTTCAGGTAAAAACTTTTTAACAAAAAAAAAAAAAAAAACCTTACTTCAGGAAATTTCTCCAGGGCTGGCTCGTTCGTTGGTCAAAGAATTAGCATTGCCATTCAACGTAGCAATGCTGCCAGTCTTCTGGGCACGTTTCCTGACGACAGCGATGCAGACGAGTACTTTGACGCCTAAAATTCCTAGTTTTTGTATTTATTTGTGTATATAGTTAGTTAGGTAGTAATATTATATAAACAGTTATTTTATTACGTACACAATAATAATACTAATAAAAAAAACACTACAAAGTGAAAAATAACTTTAATTTCGATAGTCGGTGTCTTTGGTTTCGTATTTTCGTTTTTGCCACAAACTTCCGAAATTTTTTGCTAAAAAGTTTTTAAATTTCACTTTTTAGTTGTGGTACTTACCCCACACAAATTCGAATACTTGCTATGTAAATAACAGTGATAGGAAGTTATTAAAACATCATCCACATAAACGAAAATACAAAACCAAAGACACCGACTTCCGAAATTAAAGTTATTTTTCACTTTGTAGTGTTTTGTTTTAGAAGTCGGTTTTATTTTTTGCTAAAAAGTTTTTATTTTTCACTTTTTAGTTGTGGAACCTACCCCACACAAATTCGAATACATAATTGAGCACAATAATTGTAGATATAACCATGTAAATAACAGTGATAGGAAGTTATCAAAACATCATCACATCATCCATATAAAATAAGTGGGAAAAATACGCATTATTGAAGCTAACTCAAAAACTACCCAAATAAAATTTATATGGGACCACCTAGGAAGACCCTTTCAAACAATAAAAGAACTTTCCAAATCGGTTCATCGGTTCAGTAATTGCGTAACATACAAAAAAAAAAAAAATACAGTCGAATTGAAAATCTCCTCCTTTTTGAAATCGGTTAAAAAGTTAACTACACTTTCATAAATTCCTCTCATAGTAGGCTTTTTTGACATGTCAATAAAATCTTCGCCGTAAACAGATCGTTTGTTGGAATAGAGTCCAAGAGGTCATTAAGTACCTACGGCCAGAGTACGTGGTACTGGGGACTTAGCACGCGCAACGGTGCGACATGGAGGCACAGCAAACAGCCTGTGCTATCTGCCGCGGCAGTAATTGTCTGGGACAAAGAAGCGAGCCAGCACAGCATGCAGATCAGGCGCGTCAATAGTGCCACGGAGCGTCTTACAGGCTATGGTGAGTTGGTCTTTTGCTCGCTTTACCTCTAACCACTTATAACCGAGGCGTCCCAATAGACATTTAGTCGGATAGAGGTAAGGATAATAGCCATCTTTATGCTTATAGAAATACATAGGGAACGTTTTTTGTACCTTTCAAATCAAATCAAATCAAATCAAATCATTTATTTCTTTGCAAATATGGGTATAGTACATAGATGTTTTTATAGTAAAGTTCTCCATATTTTACCGTCACATGGGCATGCAAAGGTTTACAATTCTAAATAAAAAATCAAAAATAAGTGGCACGTCATTGGAATTACAACATAATATAAAGAATTAAAATAAAAATTAAAAATTAAAAAATGTCAGCGTGGTCAACAGCAATAGGAAATAAAATAATATTTGAAACTGAGAGGATCACAGTAATTATGTCAATCAGTTTAATAGTATGTCAATCAATTAGTGAATCGTCATTAAGATAATCGTCAATCGTGTAATAAGTTTTCATAATTAAAAGTTCTTTTAGCGCCCTTTGAAATTTGAATATCGTCATATTTTTTATAATATCAGGTACTCTGTTATATATGAGTGGGGCAAAACCAAAAAAGCTTTTTTTCGTTAGTGCGGTTTTACATTTTACTTGACATAATTGATTAATGTATTGAGTCCGTATTGGATTTTTCCTGACCTCTGATAGTTTTTTAAATAGATGAAGGTTACATTTCACAAACAAAGCCGTTTCCATTATATATAAACAAGGAAAAGTTAAAATTTTTAAAGATTTAAAATAGGGAACACAGCTATCAGTTGTCTTAATACCGCACATTGACCTGATGCATCGCTTCTGAAGTCTAAATACCAACTCCTTGTCAGTGGACTGCCCCCAGAAAATAATGCCATACCGCAAAACAGAGGCAACCAGTCCATGGTACGCTGTCAGAACAGCCTGACTGTTAACTTTCTTTGAGAGTTGAAAAAGAGCATATGCGGATTTGCTAAGTTTCTTACATAGTTCTTCGACATGGGGTTTCCATGTAAGTTGGCTATCAATTATAATGCCTAAGAACTTAGCCTTATTAGTTTGTTCAATATCACAGCCCTCGTATGAAATTCTAAAATTTGGGTTTTCACGGCGTTGATAAAAGTGCATGACTTTTGTTTTGCTGAGGTTTATAACCAAATTATTATTATCTAACCAATGTATAATGTCACTTAAGCAAGTATTAATGTCATTTTTATAATTATTTGAATTAGTATATTTTATTATAGCTGTACTGTCATCTGCAAAAAGAACCATTTTGTTGGTTGTTGCTTTCGGGAGATCATTTATATATATCAAAAAAAGTGGAGGACCCAATACACTACCTTGTGGGACGCCATATTTTACATAATCTTGGTTTTGATATACAGTATGTTAACCAACAGAGGGCGTTCCCGTTAACCCGCAATAGTATAGCATCCATACATGCTAAAAAAATATTACCATTCGAAAACAAAATGGTTTTTATTTTTTTAATATTAAAATATTCACTAAAAATGTTAAATTGATACGTAAAAGAAACACTCTGTACACGCGTACTTGAAGGACGGAAACATCGCAATTTAGTTTTTATTTTTAGTGAATTTTTGAATATTTTAGTGAATATTTTTAGCATTTTTAGTGAATATTTTAATATTAAAAAAAATAAAAACCATTTTGTTTTCGAATGGTAATATTTTTTTAGCATGTATGGATGCTATACTATTGCGGGTTAACGGGAACGCCCTCTGTTGGTTAACATACTGTATATATGGTTTCTAATTTAGTTTTAGGACATATCCTAGAAATTTCCGTACATTGAAGCCTATTACTTAGGTATGATTTTATTAACTTTAATATGTTCCCTCTTATACCGTAACTATTTAATTTTTGCAACAAAATCTTATGGTCTACATAGTCAAAAGCCTTAGTCATGTCAGTGTAAATTGCACAGATTGGATTACTTTTGTCGACAGACGGCATGATGTTATCTAGTAAGTCTAGTAGTGCCATATTTATCGTAGTGCTCTTACGGAAACCCTTTTGTTCTGTGCAAAATAATTTATACTTTTCTAAATAGGCGTATAAAGTGTTATAGATTACTTTCTCGAAAATTTTGGAAATAATTGGAATTTTTGCAATAGGTCTGTAGTTCTTGAAATCTGTTTTATCATCTTTTTTATACAGGGGTTTTATTATTACTTTTTTGAGCTTGTTTGGGAAAATGCCATCAACTATGCACAAGTTAATTATATGAGCTAACAAAGGTGCTACTAGTTCTTTGGTAAACTTCAATACCTTTGTAGATATTCCATCGTATCGAACAGTATTTGTGTTTTTAAGGCTGCTAATTATTTGTATTATATCGTCAGTTGTTACAGGTTGCATGAACAGTGAATTTGAGGTTTGATTGTTTATATTTATATTATTTAATGTGATGTCAGCTTTAACATTATTCTCAATTGTGTCAATGTAGTAATCGTTAAATTCGTTAGCAATGTCCGCGGGATCTGTAAATGTCAAATTATCTCTTTTTACACACATTATAGGCTCCAATGGCAGACAAAATTTAGACTTATTTATAATCTGCCAGGTAGCTTTTGATTTGTTTTGAGCGGTATTTATGAAATGATTATTTTGTGCTTTTTGTGTTAAGTTGATAATTTTCCTATAGAGTTTGGTGTAGTTTTTAAGGACTAATTTATTTTTTGAATCTGAATTTAATCGATATGCCCAAAGTAACTGCCTTTGCTTGTTACTACATGTTTTTATTCCGCGTGATATCCATTTTGTTTTCTTGTTAGTTTTAATGGTTATAATTTTTTCCGGAAAACATAATCTATGAAGCAGTATGAAATCTTCCATGAAATTGTCAAAAGCTTCATTCGCGTCCTTAGCTTCATGTACTCGCATAAAAGATAGAGAGCTGAGATGTCTTTTAAAAGTAATTAAGTTTTCCATACATGTGTCCTGCTTTTTAGTTTTCCAATATTTTAAATTGCAAGTTTTGCTTATTGGTACTTTAAGTATTTGAGATGTATGATCCGAAAGGATCAGATCTACAACTTCAGCTTTACATTCTTTACGATAGTTATGAGCAAAATTGTCAATACAGGTTTGACTTTTTAACCTAGTGGGAGTACAAAGCGCCAGTTTTAAATTATACTTCATAAGAAAGTATTCAAGTTCTAGTGTAATTTTATTCTTTTCAGAATGTCAATATTAAAATCTCCACACACGACGATTTTCTTATTTGAAGATAGACAGATTTTATTTAAAATATAATCCAATTTATCATAAAATATGTCGTAACTATATTTTGGGATTCTATAAATACAAACAATAATAATTTTATAAGATATTAATTCTACAGCACAACATTCAAAGATGCCTGGAACCGATTGTTTTGCTATGTCCGATATTTCTGCAAAGTGCAATCCTGCTCTTACGAAAATACCTGTTCCGCCTCTCTTTGTATTCCTAGAAAAGAAAGCAGCCGGACAAAAATTCGGAATGTGCACCAAATTCTCAAAACCTACTTGCATGAAATGTTCTGTAACACAAAGAACATCTATTATGGTTCCCTTGTTAATTAACTCCACTAATTTTATAGTCAGCGTATCAGATTTATTAATTAGACCAGCTATGTTTTGGTGTAAGATGTTAAGGTACTTAACGAAAAAACTGAGAATTTGATGGTTGTGAATTATTCGAAAAATCGGGTTGACTATTATTGATTTGAGGGTTGCAGTTCACTTCTGAGGGCGTAGTATTCAGGTTACATAGGCTAACAATCAGTTCTTGTAAATCAGATATAACTACACTTAGACCACTGTTATTTAAGGTTCCATAGCGTTTGATGTATGTGGCACAGTCATAGGATAGATTCAGATTTGAGTCAAGTAAATATGCATAGTTACAGGTGTTTACATCCAAGTAAATTAGGTTATTGAATGTTTCTACGCGGCTGTTATACATTATGTTAGCATCTATCATATATTTAAACGTTGGTAAACAAATTATAAAATTAGTATGACTCAATTCTATTAACTGTTCTCTAACAAACATAACTAATTCCAAATAGTAAGTGTGTTTTCCGAAAGTCTTCTTCTCCAATGTAAATAACACAATAGTCCGAGTGCGTAAAGTTTTGCACTTTTCCTTCAATTTTGTGAAGAATTTGCCGCAATCCATGCGTAGGTTTTCTATAGTGACAGATTTCATAGTTTTTTAAATTAGTTCTTTTGGCAATTGTATATAACCTGTTAGATGTTTCGCTGCTTATCAGGCATATTTTGTGTTTTATGGAAGGTTGTTCTAGAGTTGTTGCTTGTGTGGTTTTAGTTGAGTTAGATGTTCTTACGTTTGTGCTGGTACTTTTCGTTATATTTTTGTTGGTAGGTGAGGAGTGGTCTTTTCCAGTGGTTGGAATAGTCTGCGTTTGTTTCGTCTTCATATTTTTTCTAGGCGTCATTTTTGTTGTCTGCGCTTTAGTTGTTCCGGGACTGTTAACAATTTTTTTATACATGTTGTTTCTCTTATTATATTCTTCATTTATTTTCCTCAAATTACTGTTTTCTAGTGATAATAATTCAATTTCTTTATGCGCACTATTTAGCTGAGATGTTAGTCTAGCGATCTCATCTTTTAATATTTTTAATTGTGGAACGTCTTCGTCTACAGATATGTCAGGTAAAGTACTTGTCGTACAGTTTAATGTTTGAGACATATCGCTTTCATCATCATTGTAAGGCTCAGATCGCGTGCGGGTCCGCCGGAAAGTAATATTTTCCAAGAAATTCATTTTTTATTGCAATTACGAACTTCAACCCAAATCCAAAATAATTTGTAGCTAGTGGGATTTGAACTTGCGTCTCGACGGGTCACATGTACGGGCGTACCTCCGCACCTCCAGGTCAGACGGAACGTGTGAATAGTATTGAAATTGGTGATGGTATTGTGACAGTGGCACGTATTGTCTCATGTATGTATTTTTTCTTTACGGTCAATAGATGTCTCTAAACACAAATAAAATTTAGTAACTGCTATAAGTTTGCTCTGACACATTGTTTAGAGGTTGGTAACAATTAACCTGGTTCTTAAATGTGACTTTAGATTGCGTTGCGTTGACGTCATGCAGTTTCAAATAAAAAAAACGATTTAATTTTCGTCGAATTTAGAAAAAAAACACCTTCAACTGAGTTAGAAGAATATTATTACGGTCTTTATACCCAGAAATATGATTATTTAAACATACTATAAAATAACGTTATTAGACCAACATTTTGAACTTTCTTATTTTACTCCAACCGCCACTTAACGTTTTTATTTTTATATTTTAAACAATTAAAATACACTATTTTGAATTACAGTTATTGTTCCACTTAGATTTAATGTTATTTGCACTGCACTACACTAGTTCTTTTATTGTTCTTATAGTCAAACTTTGGCAGTTTTAAATGTAAACAGAACTGTCTTTGTATTTTGAAGGTGGTTATTTAAGCACTGTACTTACATATAACGCTCAGATAACACTCGTACTTCGTTATTATGCTATTTTAATTACACTTTTCTATTAATTTGCGGTTTAGCTGTGTTAAAAGTACTTTTAATAATAAAAATACGCGGAGCTGATGTTATGCGTGGCACTAGCGCCATCTCTCCTCTCCTCAACTAGTCCAATAAAAGCGTAGGTTCTTTCGTGTGGATTCCAGACGCAGGAGCTGGAGTCCAATTTGCTATGCACGAGTGCTTTAAATATTATTTAGCGATAATCGCGGCAATTATTGTTTTGCACAAAACCCAACATCTGGTAGGATTCCTTAGCTACCGTGGCAATATGGTCGTGGACGGTGAGCTTATGACGAGTTCAAGTGATAAATCAATTAATTGAAACCCGGAAAATGTTATTCAAGACGCACAAAATGCCAACAACAGACATTCACTGGCTAAATCAAAAGAAAAATACTTTTACAATATACATTTTTTTTTGTTTCTTCGCACATCTTTCTCATTCTCCTGCCCTTGTCCCAATTTATTTGGGGTCGGCGCAACATGTCTTTTTCTTCCATACTTCTCTATTAGCCGTCATCTCGGTAGTCACTCCCTTTCTGGCCATATCATCTTTCACACAGTCCATCCATCGTTTCTGTGGTCTTCCCTATAGCCATCCACGTTTATACTCGACACTTTCCTGACGACATTTTCCTCATTCCTCCGCATCATACCTATGCCCATACCATGACAACCGATTTCCACAAACTTTTCAGTCACCGATGTCACTTTCAGACTTCCTCTTACATACTCATTTCTTATTCTATCCATTCGCGTAACACCACACATCCCTCTTAGCATTTTCATCTCGGCTGCATGCATTTGCCTTTCATTCATTGACAAACGCGCAGCACTTCATCGACCGCGCAGATTTACAAATAAAGTGTGGGTATAGAGAGCCCTTTGATAACTTGCCCTTAATGGTTTGTGTTGAACTTCTTGTTGTTTAGCAGGTCTAAATATTGTTTTATAAATCTTCCCCTTGAGTTTAAAGGGAATGCGGGAGTCGCAGATTGTTCCCGTGACCTGCCGCCATTTCATCCATCCAGTGTTAATTCTGTGCTTAACATCCGATCTACTTCGCCATCGCTTTGCACAAGTGAACCAAGATACCGGAAGTCGGAGCAGACCGGGAGAAGCGCGCCATCAAGCGCTATGGCTCCAGCACTGGAGAGACCGCCGAAATCGCAGAACATATACTCGGTCTTGGTTCTGCTGATTTTCAAGCCGACATTCTCCAGTTTCCGTTGCCATTTCTCCAATCTGCTCTGGATCTCAGGTCCATCATTACCGACAAGAACGATTTCGTCGGCAAATAGCATGCACCAGGGTGCCTCTTTATTTCCTTGCACAATGCATAGTAAAACGTTGTATGTTACGCGTGCGTAAGATGATTTCCGACTCGTGTCGACTACACGATACACTCGCTTGCCTGGTATACACGAAATCATCAACTTTTCGCACTTAGTATAAATAACTATTATTAAAGAAATAACAATATCAAATAAGGAGTTACTTTAAAATTTTAACATAATTTTGGCTTATTTAAATGTTGTTTATTAACTTCCGGATAATTAAACTCGCCACAAAATAATAGGTCCGTTTTGACAGCCCATATCGTTTCATATGCCAAAGAGAGACAAACATAGCGGGACAAAGAGGGACACCCTCATGTCAAAATGGACCAATCATTTTGTGGCAAGTTTAATTGTTGTGAGTGTTTGAAACCTAGTTTAGAGCAACGTTTAAATTAAACTTAGTATGTACTTACCTACGTGTATTATAAGAGGTGCTCAAAGTGTCAACCTCCTCTTTGTACACTCTGTTTTGTATATCACTCTCTTTTTTTCTGTCTGTATGTGTGTGTGTGTGTGTCTCTCAGCTCAGCACGGCACCTATGGTTCACCTTCACATTTTGCAACACAAAAGTACTCGATTTAACCGTGTCAAAGAGCTCGCGGCAAACTGTGTGTTCGGTTCAAATAAGACCATATCCAGGTTTTGCTGGTTCGTGCACACTGCACTACGTTGTCAGTTGTGGTTCCTAATTCACTGCAATCTAAGAATTTTTCGCGAATTACACATCATTCACTTGACTCATAAAACTCGTGACTCGACTGTCCTTCCGCAACACTCCCGTCAGCCTCTCCAAAATTGGACCTCAGCTCCCCATGCTTTTTTTTTTTTTTGTAAGACCTGACCTATAATACTTTTTATTTACCTCTTCTTTGTTTCTCAATTCCCTGAAGAAGTCAGGTACTGGGCCAATCTTATCCCAAGCTGATGTGGCCTTAGTAATGTCCGTTGTGTGTGCCCCATGTTGGGGCGGGGATGGGGGAGTGACGCGCGCGCAAGTAGTTTTTCTTGCCGTTTTAGCGGCATTTCTTTTGAGGGACATAGCTACCTAAGAACTATGCGTCAAACGAATCCTGATATTTCCATATCTCAATTCATAGTAACTCTGCCTGTCTATCTGTCTGTCTAATACCTTGACTGAACGGATTTGGATTTAAGTTTATCATTTTTATTATTAATCTTTAGGGTCTTTTTATTTTTTTATTTTATTTGTTAGGGACAAAAAACAGTTACATGCCAAGCTTAACTAGAGATTCTTAAATTAGCACAATACCTACTTAGAAATACATTTATATACAATCTATTCCATATTTATGTTACTACACATGTAACCCACAACATTGTCCACGAATCCACAAAAAAAAAAAGTTAAAAGAAAACGGACAATTAGTGTGCATCGTAAGAGAATAGTAAGTAGAAGAAGAAAAAAAAATATAAATATATATATACTTATAAATTTAGTAACTCTATTGCTCTTGCCTTGAAACGATCTTTGGAAAGAGTAAATATGTCAAGCTCCATAAAGTGAGTGTTGTACGCATCAACGAGGCGACGAAGAGGCACGCGCACCCCAGCGTTAGTCCTGCATGAATCCGTGTGGAATAGTCGAGGCACATTGATTGAGGACAAAAAGGCTTGGGATTGAACTGCTCCAATTTTATTTTATATTATTTTTATTTTTGCATACTGAATGTTGACATTAATATTTACTTTGTAAGTATTATATTATTTTACTTTATTGTGAATGTGAAGACTATGTAGGTCATTGCTTTTTTTTTGTTTGTTTTATTTTTTCTCTCAGTTATTTTTAATCATGGTCTGGCAGTTTGAGTAATCTATGCGGCCTACCCCAATGTCCTTTCTTTGGTATTGTTCGTCGAATCGTTGAGCTCCTTAAGTTCTGAGTTGAGCTGCGCGATTACTGACAAATGCGTGCACTGACTGGACAGGTCCTCTCAATCCTGTGTGGTTCTTTCCTCAAAAGACCATTTCAGACACCAATCTACATGGTCTTCACATGAAGTGACCAAGATTATGTCTGGACTTTATAAGAGACTGTGACCTCTGAGTTTGTTTCGGCATTTCTTCTCAGAGTAGTCAGATAGGAAACGCCGACCTCATCTAGTTTAAAAAAAAAATATTGACTTGTAAAAGTGTTTGTACAAACCTACTTACAGAAATAAAAATCATTTATCATTTATCATTTATCACACGTACCCCTCGAAGCATGACAGATCTAGATACTATATAATGTATACTATTTGATAAAGGAATCCAGTCGAATCTATAATTGCATATACCATGCAACATCATTACACCCAGAAGAAATCGTCTAGACTCAAACTAAGAACATTAAAATGTTTCAGTAATTGTTCACATGAGACTTTAGGACGATAACATTTATAATTCATTGTACGTAAATACTTTTTCCGCACAATTTCCAGCCTATCCTTGTACTTATCATATAGAGGATCCCAAATTTGGACGGCGTATTCTAATTGCGGTCGAGTCAGGGTTTTATATAATATTAAGAATGTAGCGGCTCGTACAAAGCTACTTGAAAAACTTATCACCAAATACTTAACTTGATCCAAATTCCTATCTAAATAAATAATAAAGATCGTAATCATTCATTTTCGAAATATTCACTTTATAAACAGGTGGATTGGGTTTTAAAAAAATTTGGGAAAAATACGAAATCCACGCGGACGATGTCGCGCGGGGCTAGTCTACACGTCCGCGTTGTTATTTCGTTTTCACTTAGCGTTCTTTCTTACTTTTATTATTTTTGCCCGGCTCCTAAGAGTCATAGCGTTATGTGAAATAGCCTGTAGCCTTCCTCAAGAATTGGGCTATCTAATGCAGATAAGAAATTTTCAAATTCAATAAGACTTTCCAGAGATCAGCACGTTCAAACAAACAAACAAACAGAATATCTCCTTAGCTTTATTATTAGTACATATATTAATAATATCTAAATAGTATAATATATAGTAGATAGTAACGAAGTCAAAACTGTCCATTGAATATTTTAGAAAAAAACTTTTTAGCAAAAAATAAAACCGACTTCCAAAACAAAACACTACAAAGTGAAAAATAACTTTAATTTCGGTAGTCGGTGTCTTGGGTTTTGTATTTTCGTTTTTTGCCACCGACTTCCGAAATTAAAGTTATATTTCACTTTGTAGTGTTTTGTTTTGGAAGTCGGTTTTATTTTTTGCTAAAATGTTTTTATTTTTCACTTTTTAGTTGTGGAACCTACCCCACACTAATTTGAATACATAATTGAGCACAATAATTGTTGGTATAGCCATGTAAATAACAGTGATAGGAAGTTATTAAAACACCATCACATCATCTACATAAAATAAGTGGGAAATATACGCATTATTGAAGCTAACTCAAAAACTTCCCAAGCAAAGTTAATAAAATTTATATGGGACCACTTCGGAATTATACCCTATCAAACAAAAAAAGAATTTTCTAAATCGGTCCATGCGTCTTTGAGTAATCGCGTAACAAAAATACAAAAAAAAAAAAAACATGCAGACGAATTGAGAACCTCCTCCTTTTGGAAGTCGGTTAAAAAAGGAACTGCTACCAGCAGTGCTATTCTGTACAAATCTCACCGTAAAAACTTCGGTGAGGTGAGCGTCGAGTGAGTTGTCAATAGTGTCAATCCCTAGCATCCGGTGTAATGACAGCTCTCTTCGAGCTCACTTCACCTACGTTTTCACGGTGAGATTTTTACAGAATAGACCAGTAGGTGTGGGAACGAGTTTTTAGAGCCCATTTGTCTGACTGGATGTTGTATGTTCCGGATTGGCGCAAAAACGGCTGAATGGATTTGGATGAAAGCCGGCGGCACAAAGCCTGGATAAACACAGGTTTTTTTTTTTTTACTCCAGGTAGTATGTTCCCAAGGCATATTTTCCGACATCCATGCAAAACTGCGGGCGAAAGCTAGTATAATTATACAATTTATTCAAAACGTCATAAAAAAAACTTGTTCCGTCCGCGCTTGATGAATAATAATCGATAATTTAAAACCAGTTTTAATATACTATTGTTCTTGTATAAGGCAACGCGTTTTACACAAGTGAATTCTACAACCGAGCAAAATGCGCACAGCAAAAGAGTGGAACTCACTACCTGCGTCTGTGTTTCCGAACGCATACAACCCTAATCTCTTCAAAGTGAGAGTGAACAGGCTTCTTCTGGGTAAGCTCACTCCATCGCCGACTTTGTCTCTGTCACCTCTGACCTATACTATAGACGAGCAAACTCATCTTAAATAATAAAAAAAAAAAAAATAAAAAAGAACCGCGTGCACAGTGAAGGAGTAGTAATGGAAGTCGGGAAGGAGATTTAAGGAGGTTTATAAGATGCGACCTGCAAGCCACAACAAAAGGACGGGCGTAAGAAAAGCGCTCCTGCAGATAGGAAGGCGTTTTAGGGTTATGAAGGATGTTAAATTGCAGACACAATATGCGAGAGTTCCTGCGAAGTCGAATAGGGAGCCACTTGAGTATCTTGCAAAAGTTAGAAACATAATCATACTTTTTAGGGTTAAAACAAAATGAATATAGATATTTTGTAAACGCTCAAGTTTATTCAAAAGCTCCTCGGCGGCAATTAAATAACAGGCATCAGCGTAGTCAATAATGGTCTTAAAAACAGTTTGAGCAAGGGAAATTTTGACCAACAACGCGCGAGCAGAGCGAGCTAAGCGAGCGGTGCCGTGGAAGTGGCAGCTCACAGTTACTTGGCTGTTTAGTATCTTTAAATCCCCAAAATAGGAATTATTTGAAATTCACAAAAAGATGCATTATTTTAGAGTGTTCAGTAATATTTTCAGGTTAGCAAAGTGGGAATTATTTAGTTCGATGAAACACATGCTTTATTTTATACATACTATATTATAAATGCGAAAGTAACTGTGACGTCTGTTGTGAAAAGCCACGCGCTCTGCGTTTTCTTGACGCCGAAAAGCTGATTCTTCAGGTGTCTCTGTAGATTCTTGCTATCTAGCAATTTTCATAGCTCAAGCTCTTTGAGAGCTCTGTGAAAGATTGGATTTGCGTTTGCGAGTCATAATTACATTAAAAATCTCAATAAAATCCTAGAAATATATATATATATATATATAACTTAATCTATCAAAGTAGCCATAGAACTTACAACTAAAATATTATATAAACAAAAACAAAAGTAACAATAACATAACCTAATCTACAAATAAAACAACGAATTAAGTAATAAATACTGCTACTAAATAACTACTTCTTACTAATCTACTAAACAAACCAACGAAAATAATGCTAGTGAATACTTTATATTAATTAATTAAATTATATTATTTTTGAAGTGAAACTTGTTTAGAATCGTTGAGATAGAATACATAGCGTGAATATATACATATAGTGTACTTAATAGTAAATACATAGGTAGTGCAAGCGAAACCATAGTGTGACTCAGAATCTAGGCACAACGCCATCTATCGAGCGTATCAGAAGTTTCACTTCTACCTTGATTAAAATCCTTCCACCGAGTAGTGCATTGAAACGGCGTGTTTTGAGACTGACCAGCGCCATCTATCCGAATTTTTAGAAAACTAAAGATATCATTCTGGTTATCTGTGATTCTGGCCTGTACTAAGTTGCAAAATGCATACAATGCGGAGGAAAAAATCTTTATTGCAAAAAAGCTGACTACCAAATACCCGATTTAGGCTGCGTTTCCACCAGAATGTGCGGGGATGCGTAGCTACTAACGTTACATCGCTTTATTTTCATAGATTGAGCTAAGCTATAGTTTGACCAAGACCGCTGTACCGCGCCTTAGGAATGCGCGGTGAGGCGGTGTTCAGCGTTGGCGAATGAGCGGTAGGACGCCGTGAGCGTTGACGAATGAGCGGCCTGGACTGTCCCCCGTCTCGCCGCTCACATACCTAAGGCGCGGTACAGCGGTTATGGTCAACCTATAGTTTTGTTATTGGTTAGTTTTACGCACATTCGCCTCTACGCATCCTCCCATATATCTGGTGGAAACGCACCTTACACCTACTTTCCACTAAAAAGCCTAAATGAATTAGTAACAAATATATCAGAACTCCTTGCTCACCCCACGTGACCACTACATTTTTCCGTGATAAAAAGTAGCCTACGTGCTAATCCAGCGTGTCAGCTATTTCCACACTAAATTTCAGCAAAATCGGTCGAGCTGTTTGAGTTTGAAAAAGTAGTAAATATATTTCAATTCCTTGCTCTTCCCACGGGAACACTACATTTTTTCGGGATAAAATTAGTCCAGCCGTTTGAGCGTGAAGAAGTAACAAACATGCAAACACACACAAACTTTCGTCTTTATAATTACGTATTAGTGTGACAAGGATACACGCTTCACCACCTTGCCACCAGTAACAGAATGAAGATATAACATGGCGGACTACGACTGGGCGTGCTTTTAGAATGCAAGTGGGTTAGAAAGAGAAGCATAATAAAATTCAAATGGTAAACAGACCTTATGCCTTGCTAGGTGGGACTCGAATCTTTTTAAATCTTGCTGTTTTTCCGAATGATAAGCTCCGAAAGTCGTAGGCAAAGTTGTACAAACTTCGCCTAGAAGAATATCTCAATAAATCTATTGTTATTCTTTTCAGTTTTTTTTCCATATGCATGAGACACCGTTCTTGGCAGTTACGTTGTCGCCATGAAGGAAGTTTTTTTTTTTCACAGGTAATGGGTAAAGTTGTAGCAGGCTCCATAAACTTTCCATACAAATATATCGTTGACTCTAGGGTTGTCCAAAAAAAATAATACTTACAGATTACTTTTTAATGTTTTTCTTTTTATCAAAAATTAAACAGAAAAAATCACAAATCCAATGTATTTTTGGCAATAAATGTCTCATAGTTACAAATATAATAAACATTTTTTAACCGACTTCCAAAAGGAGGAGGTTACAACGGAACCCTTATTAGGATTACTCGTGTCTCTGTCTGTCTGTCACAGTTAATTTGCTCCGAATCTAATGAACCAATTAAGTTGATTAAAATGTCATATTCATACCTAATTGCTACAAAATGTCTGATTAAACAAATTAATTGTAAGTATTTAATTTCCAAACCATAAAATAATTTAAAATGTCATAATAATGTGACATCAGAAGTTATATCGCCCGTGAGCTTCTGAGATCTTCTATCTACCTACAAACAAATTTTACAGGAGGAACATAAAAGTAGTTTATTAATTTATCGTGGAGAATTTTGGTAAACCAAAAAGTAGTTGGTTAGTATTTGTCTTTTATGAAATCATAATTAAATGCAGTTAGTATTGTGTTGTTTTTATTTTAATCGTAAATAGGAGCTGGCATTATAAACAAGTTTTGCGCAAAAATACTAGTTAGGAGGTATCAGAAGTTCACGGTCGATATACCAATCCCTGCTATCACTATAAAATGTCAGTATAAAATAATTTAAATGTCCATGAATATTGTTAAAATGTCAAACTAATTACAATCAGAAGTTACCAATATCTCCTCACTATAATATGTCAAATTCTATACAATAAATGAAATGTCCATGACTATTGAAAAATGTCAATATTAAAATAATAGTTAATGTCAATTTTATAAATAAAATAAAAGTATTTATTGAACTTCCCATGAATATTGTTAAAATGTCAAAAAAGAAGAAAAAAAAAATAAAATAAAAATAGAATAATAATTTAAACATAAACAAAAATTGACATTACTTCCTTTCTTTGCGTTCGTTATAAGACATATATTCATTGATACTGTAAAAACATTTTTCCGTCAACCATTGAATCAACTTTTTTTTAAACATAGGTAAAGATAGATCTTTTAAGGCGTTTGGTAATTTATTGTATACCTTAATAGCCATTATAAACGAATTCCTTTTATATAAATCAAGCTTGCATTGTGGCAAGCAGATCCTATGTTTATCTCTAGAGGCAACCTTCCTTTTAGTTACATCTCTATGCCTAATAAAATATTCTGGATGTTGTCGAACAAATAGACACAATTCTTTGACATACATGCATGGTAATGGTAATATATTGAATTTTTTAAACAAAGGTTTACAGCTATCCATATAACCAGCTCCACAGATTGCACGCACACATTTTTTTTGTACAATAAACGCTTTAGTGACATCCACCGAATTACCCCACAATAAGAGACCGTATGAGAGAACGGAGGAACCATATCCGTGATATGCGCAAAGAGCCGCTTCAGTTGAAACTGTGGCTCTTAATCTTCTTAGCGCATAGATAAATCTGTCCAGTTTGTCACAAACATAGTCGACATGATTTTTCCAGTCGCAGATTTGATCTAATTGTATGCCCAGAAATGCAGTACTTACTACTTGTTCGATAGTAGTGTCGTTATATTTAATATTTAGCGTTGACGGGTTTCTTCTGTATGTTTGAAACTGGATCATTTTCGTTTTCTCCATATTAATTTGCAGGTTATTAGAGTTCAACCAGTGTATTATACAGTATGTTAACCAACAGAGGGCGTTCCCGTTAACCCGCAATAGTATAGCATCCATACATGCTAAAAAAAATATTACCATTCGAAAACAAAATGGTTTTTATTTTTTTTTAATATTAAAATATTCACTAAAAATGCTAAAAATATTCAAAAAAATATAAAAATATTCACTAAAAATAAAAACTAAATTGCGATGTTTCCGTCCTTCAAGTACGCGTGTACAGAGTGTTTCTTTTACGTATCAATTTAACATTTTTAGTGAATATTTTAATATTAAAAAAAATAAAAACCATTTTGTTTTCGAATGGTAATATTTTTTTTAGCATGTATGGATGCTATACTATTGCGGGTTAACGGGAACGCCCTCTGTTGGTTAACATACTGTATTTTTGACAGCTTCATTAATTTCATGCTCGTAGGTATCTCGTCTTTCACACTTCACGACAAGGGTAGTGTCATCGGCAAATAAAATCACGGTGTGGCGAGTGATATTTGGGAGATCATTAATGTAGAGGAGGAACAAGAAAGGCCCCAATACACTGCCCTGCGGCACTCCGAAATTATTTTCCTTTAAGTCGCTTCTATAGGACAACTTTTTGCCATTATGTATTCTGGAGATTTCCACACATTGTTGTCGGTTTTTCAAGTAGTTTCTCAACCAGTCGTTCGCCTTTCCTCTTATCCCGTATTTTTCTAGCTTGTGTAAGAGCAATTCGTGGTCCACAAAATCGAACGCCTTGCTCCAAGAGGATTGTCGCGACTGGTAATCCTTCATCTATAGCCTGGGTGACAGTCTTCATCAAATTAAAACATGCCAATGACGTGGTACTATTTTTTCTAAACCCAAATTGTTCATCTTTCAGTATATGGTTCCTCATCGTAAATTCTTGAAGCCTTCTCAGCATGATTTTCTCCAAGATTTTTGACATAATTGGTATTAGCGTCACTGGCCTATAGTTTTTAATGTCAGATGTATTACCTTTTTTAAAAAGTGGCTTTACTATTGATTTTTTCAATATCTCTGGGAATGTACCTTCTTCAAAAGAAAAGTTTATTAAATAACTTAATGGTTGGCAAATAGATGAAGCGCACAATTTAATTACCTTAGTCGTAATGTCATCCAATCCTACTGCACTTGTATTTTTAAGATTTTGTATTGTTCTAAATACTTCCAGAGCATCAGTAGGTCTGAGAAATATTGTGTGTTCATTATTACCATCCATAGTTTTATTTATTTCGTCAACATTGTATCTAAAGTTATTATTATTTGTAGATTGTATGTAGAATTGATTTAAAATGTCACTTATTTCCTTAGGGTCTTGAATTGTCCGGTTATCTCTAGTGATTACGTCAATTTGCTTTATGGCGTTTAAATAATTAATATTTTACGACGTACTAATGCTATCCACTTGTTTGGAATAGTTATAAACATTTTTTTTTTCAATTCTTTGAATTAATAAGTAGGTAGTAATTGAAAGCATAAAAAAAATATTGTTATTTTCATCGCAATAGGAGCCAAAATTAGGAAGGTTTGAAAAAAATAAGTGAAATGGGGTAAACATATGAAAAGGTTTTATTTGCGCATAATATTTTTTTTTTTGCAATTAAGTATGCCGCATATGTTTTGTCTTATGATGAAAATCCTAAAAATACCATTTTCCTTATCTCCGAAGTTTGTACAGCGAAAAATCTGAAATAAACTAGTTGATTTTATATTTACGTAGATTAAATAACACAGGCAGGAAAAATAAAACGTTGTCTCTAACTAGCTCAGTTTTTTAGTATTTAGCAAAAAACCTACTAAAGCCGCGGGCCCACCGCGGTGCATGCTGTGCACGGGCACGCGGCGCATTTTAGCTGCGTGTATTAATTTGTTTGACAACGTGGGTCTACGTTTCCACTGGAGTACACGAATATGACCCACGACTATGTATAGCGTGGCACGGCGCACGGAGAGGCTACGCACGTGCCACTGCAATCCACGGACACGGCTTCACTGCGGGAGGTGTGGGGAGGTGGGACCTTCCCACCTGGGCGCAGGCATCGAAAGCGAGCGACGCCTGCGCCATTTTGTCAATTGCTAGGTTTCGTGGCGATACGATATATACGAGAAACATGAAACGCGTCCGGCCCACAAGGTGTATGACTGAAAACTGCGCTGCGATAAGTGAGCTGTACATAGTCGTGGGTCATATTCGTGTACTCCAGTGGAAACGTAGACCCACGTTGACAGCGTTGAGCTATATAACCGCCTATTCGAGCAAGCCACGCGTGTATCAATAACGTCAATTCATGCGTAGCCTCTCCGTGGGTTGCAGTGGACACAACCACATACATTTTCTTACAAAGCGAAGCTTAATACACGTGCGTAGCCTCTCCGTGCACCGCGGTGGGCCCGCGCCTTAACTCCCACGTACGGAACGTGGGCGTGTCCAACTCACTCTTTGCTGTTTTTTTTTTTTTTATCTTGGGCTGAAATTGTGGTGAAATAATGAATTAGGTATTGACTTGTAGTGGATTTGATATTATTCCTTGATTGATTTGTAAGATTACGGTTTCTCTCGCATTCGAAAGTGAGTAATGTTTGAAAAATTTGACTACTCGTCCGTGTAAATAACGCTGTTATTTTTTAAACTGTACACTCACTAATAAATATACCTAAATCAATATTCGTATAATATGTACGTCCTTATCTAATTCACGGTCAATGGAGTCCATAACCTCCCAAGACCGGTTCTATTCATCTGGCTAGCCATATTGTCGGTGGTTTTAACTAAGCGTCCATTACATCTTCAGACATGACTAAAAAAACTAAACTAATTTATAAGTACAGCAAACAAAAGAGTGAAGTTTGCAGCTCCTCCTACTGCTCCTTTTTAAAAACAAGTAAGTACGTTTTTAACCGACGCGCGACGAAAGAAGTGTTTGGAGCCAAAATTATACTAATTTAGGAGCTAGTTGGACTGGTTCGATAAGGTTCGTAGACTGGAAGGTGTTTAGATTTTTCGTTGTTTTTCTATTTCTTGTTTCGTCGTTTTATTATTATTTTTTTTTTTTTTTTTTTAAATTTATTTAAAGGGCTTTGTCGCTTAGCGACCACATCGCCCAGTGCAGAAAAGTACAATATTGTTATTTTCTACCTTATGACTAACTTGTACAATTGTTTAGCCTTATCGGACACTGGAAAAGCAAGGATTGTATTACAGAAGCCAATGTTATACCTTTTATATCGTCCGAAAACATTAATTCTGGTATTCTCATTACGGACACACTCCATCAGAATATGGAAGACATCATCAACCACTCCACAGACATCACAATTTGGAGACAAAGCCTTCCTCATTAAGTAATAAAACTTATTTGATGGAATATGTCCGGAACGAAGTCTTAAGGCTATAGTAACTAGGTTTTTATTTAAGTCACAGTCAATCCACGGAACCCAAGAAATCTCTGGCTGGATAGTTCGATACCATATCCCTTTTTCTTTTGATCTTTCATCAAAATATTCCTGCCAAAGATCTAAACACTTACTTTTAGCCTTTCCAAAATAGTCCGAATACAGTGGAGTAATATTCATGGGAACTCCATCAACACACGCTTGTTTGGCGAGCATATCAACCTTTTCATTTTCTTCTACCTGACAGTGCATTATTTTGTTAAAAAGCGTCATTTGTAGATCTTCTACAGTCGTTACGGGTAGCCCGAAGCTCTGGCAACGAGTGCTACCAAGGCGTATCGTGTTATCCAGTACAACCTAGTTTTTTCTAACTGTGTTATGGAGGTCAGATAGGCAGTCACTCCTCTAAAATACTGGTACTGACCACTGCAACCTGAAGACTGAAATCCGACCCCAAAATAGTTTGGAAAAGGTTAGGCAGACGTTGATCTGCTAAGGAAGCGTCAGGGTAGCCCGCGAAATTCAAATGTTCTTACGTTTTTTGCAATTTTCAAGCCTGTATTAAGTTGTATGTTAAATAAAGTTTGATTTGCGGCCGTAACAAATATGTATTTACAGAATTATAATCATTCAGAATCAATAATACAACCCCTTAAGTTAGTATAATCCTCAAATGTCAAGATTTCATGAAATAGCCATTCATTAGGATTACCTGGTCTTAAAGTGTTGTATTTATCACTTTAATTATTCTAATTATGTAAACAGATACTTGTTACGGCCGCAAATTATATTTTGATCAACATACAATTTAATACCGACTTGTAAATTGCAAAAAAACGTAAGAAAATTTGAATTTCGCGGGCTACCTTGACTGTCACTTATATGTACTGACACCACATCAAGCTGTCATATTCCTTTAAAAGATTTTCAATTTTATCGCTAAAGCATTAGGTTCAAGGTTGATTGGGAAAATTTGACAGTTCCGGGTAGCTTGATGTGCTGGCGTCTGTACCTATACTTTGATAATGCAATCTTACAGTGATTCAGGACTTTCACGTTCTGATTCCTGGGAGCAGCAGATCTTTGAGTGTGTGTCTAAGTAAATAATAAAAGATTTTATTGAACAAAATGGTTGAACAATCAAACACTTACAAACAACACCATGCGAATACAATAATAGCGTATTACAATTATATAACCATGTGTTAATGAACTCTGGTAGATTTAACTTGTGTTATGGATACTAGCATTCTCACATAAAAGAAATACTCTACTGTAGGTTACATTGGTAGCATCAGAAGACGATGCTAAGAGTGGTGCAGTATACAAGAGAGGAAGCCCTTAGTAAAATGTGTGTAAGTGTGAAGTGTGAAATTATAATACGTGAGTGAGGAAAGGTTATGTGTTCGTGTCTGTAGGATCATCCATCGTATCAGGTTAGCGTGTGGTTAAAGAAGTGATGCTTAACTTGATATCTTTATAAGATTTTCCGTTTCTTCGTAGCTCTGCGCTTGTAACCACCTTTTGACTCTAACTTTAAATTCGCAAAAAGTAGTAGGATATATGGAGCAATGTTTGTTAACTCTATTGGACAGTCGACCCGTGGTACCATAGAAATGCCGTCGAGCAAGTGCCGTTTTGCATCGTTGAGTAGGGCATACTGAGTAATGTCGACGTGTGTCTCCGGCATCGGAATCATACTTCACCGTCAGATGCTTACACATAACTGTGTGAAGCACAAGCAGCTGCCTAACAGAAAGCACCTGAGTTTCTTTATACAGACAAGATGTAGGATGTCTAAACGGTTTGAAGGTCATCACCTTCATGACAGCTCTTTGCGCTCGCTCTACTTGCAACATGTAAGTCTTTGGAGCCTCTCCCCATATAGAGATACAATAAGAAAGTATTGATTAGAGCGTAGTAGATTGTCTTTAAAGTAGTAGTATCAGCCGAGTGCCTCAATAAGTGAAATACAAATCTCAGTCCAACAGTTCTTAGGTCTTGGTCTACGGCTCTACTATCCCATCATCTGAGCTTGAGGCGACATCGGCTTCTCCGGCCATCCAGTAATTACTCTTTATAATGAAGTAACTGTATAGGTGCTCTGTTCCCGTCCATTCTTAGCTACGATATGTCCTGCCCATCGAATCTTCTTAATTTTATTTGATTTGTGTAGGTAGTAGCTTCTGCTCACAACTTTTTCCGCGTGTTTTTTGTTTATCCGCCCCATCCCGTGGCATCGTATCACCCGCCCGCGTTATTATTTCGTTTTCGCTTAGCGTTCTTTCTGACTTTTTTCTTTTTGTTCGGCTGCTAAAGATCATAGCGTAAAGGCCTATAGCCTTCCTCGAGAATTGGACTATAAAATGCAAACATTATTTTTCAATTCCGACTAGTGGTTCCAGAGATTACCACGTTCAAACAAACAAAAGACAAACTCTTCAGTTTTATTATTAGAATAGATCAATCAATCTGCCTAGCCTTTTCCCAACTATGTTGGGGTCGGCTTCTAGTCTATTCGGATGCAGCTGAATACCAGTATTTTACATGGAGCGACTGCCTATCTGACCTCCACAACCCAGTAACTGGGTAATACGATACCCCTTGGTAAGCCTGGTTGTCAGACTTTCGGAATTCTGACAACTCTTAACGACTGTCAAAGATCCACGAATGACAGCCGGGACCAATGGCTTAACGTGCTTTCCGAGGAACGGAGGGGTCTTGGTATGTAAAGATAGTCACCCATCCACGTACCCACCCCGGCAAGCATAGCTTAACCTGATGGATCGACCCGTGCGGCTGTTATTACTTAGCCACGAGCTCCTCTCTTCCTATTATTAGTATAGATATAGATGTAAAAAAATAAACTTAATAACAAAAATTAAAAACTGGCTTCATAAAGAATACTTAAGTTTGTGACATATATGTTGTTTAGAAAGTGGATGTCCTTTGCCTTAAAACTGGTTCCTGTATTCAACTTTTTAGGGTTCCGTACCTCAAAAGGAAAAAACGGAACCCTTATAGGATCACTCGTGTGTTTGTCTGTCGGCCTGTCACAGCCAATTTGCTCCGAATCTAATGGACCGATTTAGTTGAAATTTGGTACACGTAAGAATTTCTGTTACCCAAATACGGACGTGTTACGTAAATAAATGAATTTTGAATAAGGGGGTCAATTTTGGGGGCAAATAATAAAATTAAAAAAAAAAAAAAGTTTTGCAAACTGTACCATGTGACATATCAAATGAAAGGCCTCACTGTTTTTTTTTTTTAATTTTAAATAAATTGTTTTAAAGTTATTTAAGAAAATAGACGAAAATTGACCATTCCCCCCGTAATCTCCGAAACTACTGAACCTAAATTTTTTAGAAAAATACAGAAAATAGTTCTATACCTATAGATTACATAAAAACTTATAAGAAGTCTGTGGTGTTAAAATAACATGATAAATCACTCAATATTGTGCGTACAAACTTACATTTGCAGTTGGAATGTATGGGAGAACATGTTTTTCAACTACAATGTTTAGTTTGTTCGTGGGATAAATTCATCCCAACTACAGAACCCTTCATTGTGCGTAGTCCGACACGCACTTGACCGGTTTTCCTCCTCGGACACTCTGAACTACTATCTGACTACTCTGAGAAGAAAGGCCGAAACAAACTCAGAGGTCACAGTCTCTTATAAAGTCCAGACATAATCTTGGTCACTTCATGAGAAGACCATGTAGATTGGTGTCTGAAATGGTCTTTTGAGGAAAGAACCACACAGAAGAAGAGACAGGACCTGTCCAGTCAGTGCACGCATTTGTCAGTAATCGCGCAGCTCAACTCAGAACTTAAGGAGCTCAACGATTCGACGAACAATACCAAAGAAAGGACATTGGGGTAGGCCGCATAAAATACTCAAACTGCCAGACCATGATTAAAAATAACTGAGAGAAAAAATAAAACAAACAAAAAAGCAATGACCTACATAGTCTTCACATTCACAATAAATTAAAATAATATAATATTAGATTAGAACTCCTAGAGTCGGTTTTTTTGATGTACCTAGTTAGAAGACATGTCCATTAATAAAGATGATCAACAAATACTGAACCTACTACTAACAGCTTAAAAAAAAAACTGCTCGACAACGGTTAGAATTAAAGAATTTTCTAATAGTGTACCTAACTTAGAAGAGCTTTTTAACAAAAAAATGTATGGAACAGATTCTGCAAATAATTTAAAAAATTTATACGTCATTTTTTAGCTATTCAAAAAGGTATATCATCTACTAGGTATGTTCATAAAATCTAAAAATAATGTTATTAGAATAGGCCCAAGTGGTAGTACAACGTAACGGAACTTCGATACAAAATTTATTTATTTGAAAATAATCCGGCTTACTCTACCTGTCACCTTTAAACAATGAAAAAAGAGTCGGGTAGGCATTTTCTGTGCTCGGGAGACGTGCGGTGTCGACTTGAGAATCTCCTCCTTTTTTCGTCGTTTAAAAATGGAGTCAAAGATTTTGACTTAGGGAAATTAACTTGTAAAATAGTACCAAAATACGCGAATTTCTGTAGGTAGGTATAAAAAGGCGTGCCATTTCAGTCTCAAGCTCTACAAGAGGAAACAACTAGACTAATAAACCCGAAGAATAAAGTAAGAAATCTTTCAATCCACCGCTACCGCAATACAGTCCACCATAACCATCGATCTCTAATAAACAACTAGATACACAGTCAGCGGCAAAAAATGTCCTCACCGAAAGTCCACCAAATTTAACATTTTGGTTTACTTTTACTCTAGTAGCATTTGAACGATCCGACAGTAAGCATGACACAGTGCTCGTTTAAAAAGTGCGAAAATCACACTTCCAGGACGCAAAAAAAAGATGGAGTTTCATATTTTCGGTAACTATTAATATTATCAATATATAATTGTTATCACTGTATTGTAAATACTAATATTTTCTCAGGAAATCGTCGTAAAAACATTTTTTTAATTAAGTCGTAATAAACAGGAGGAGTTATAAAGCATCTCAATTGTAAAGACTCTCAGTAAACGTAGTAATCATACTATCGCATGCCCGCTTAAATTGTTCGGGTTATGTGCGTTGATTCTGTTCCATTTGTAGAGACGCTATTGTTTCTTTTTTTATTATTATTAAAGTTACTTATAATTTTTTTGTTTTTTTTTTTTTGTTTTTGTTTAATGAGACTTGTTTACTGTTTCTATAAATATTATAGTAACACAATCCCATGCAAAAGTTCTCGTCGCCAATTGTGTTTACGTAATTGTAGTTGAAATAAATATACGCTAATGTAATTCAAACGTACCCGTCCAAGTGGGCATTCATTCGGTAAGGACTTTTTTTTGCGCTGATTGTGTATCTAGTTCTTTATTAGTGATCGATCCAATCAGGTAAATTATAATATAATGATTACACATATACACCAAAGAAGAGAATAAAATGTGTTTTATTACGTACACTTTTTTTAACACATTAAGCTTAACAAGCTTTAAAAAAATACCTTTATAATAATATAATAGGTTGGGGAAAAAGTTTCTTCGCATTTTTTTAAGAAAATTCAAAACATTTTTTAATATAGTTTATTTACATTTAACTAAAGTATGTAGGTACCAGTTTGTTCGATAACTTTTTGCCATCTTGTAGGTAGGGACATGATCCCATTGCTATAGAAATTTTGGGACTTCTGGTCAAAATACCGCGACAAGTGGTTTTGGCAGTCATCTCATCCTCTCGTTCAGATTTCCACCTGTTTCGAGACCGAAACAGGTGGAAATCTGAAGGTGCAAGGTCAGGACTATACGGCGGATGCATTAACACCTCCCAGGCAAACCCTCTTAATTTTTGCTGAGTGGCTAAAGATGTGTGAGGTCTAGCGTTATCATGATGAAAAACCACACCCCTTCTGTTGATTAATTCCGGCCGCTTTCTCTCAACTTCTTGCTTTAATCTCATCAGTTGTTCGCAGTAGAGTTCAGAATCGATGGTCCTGCCTGGTGGTAACAGCTCATAATGAATAATGCCCTTCCAATCCCACCACACACACAGCATCACCTTGTTGCGAGTTAACCCGGGTTTCGCCACAGTCTGTGAAGCCTGACCGGCCTTTGACCACGACCTTTTTCGCACGTTCTTGTCATACGTGATCCACTTTTTATCACCAGTTATCAGCTTCTTCAAAAATGGTTCAAAAATGGTGTGCTGACGTCTGTACCTATACTTTGATAATGCAATCTTACAGTGATTCAGGACTTTCACGTTCTGATTCCTGGGAGCAGCAGATCTTTGAGTGTGTGTCTAAGTAAATAATAAAAGATTTTATTGAACAAAATGGTTGAAACAACACCATGCGAATACAATAATAGCGTATTACAATTATATAACCATGTGTTATAAGCAGTCTTTGTATGAACTCTGGTAGATTTAACTTGTGTTATGGATACTAGCATTCTCACATAAAAGAAATACTCTACTGTAGGTTACATTGGTAGCATCAGAAGACGATGCTAAGAGTGGTGCAGTATACAAGAGAGGAAGCCCTTAGTAAAATGTGTGTAAGTGTGAAGTGTGAAATTATAATACGTGAGTGAGGAAAGGTTATGTGTTCGTGTCTGTAGGATCATCCATCGTATCAGGTTAGCGTGTGTTTAAAGAAGTGATGCTTAACTTGATATCTTTATAAGATTTTCCGTTTCTTCGTAGCTCTGCGCTTGTAACCACCTTTTGACTCTAACTTTAAATTCGCAAAAAGTAGTAGGATATATGGAGCAATGTTTGTTAACTCTATTGGACAGTCGACCCGTGGTACCATAGAAATGCCGTCGAGCAAGTGCCGTTTTGCATCGTTGAGTAGGGCATACTGAGTAATGTCGACGTGTGTCTCCGGCATCGGAATCATACTTCACCGTCAGATGCTTACACATAACTGTGTGAAGCACAAGCAGCTGCCTAACAGAAAGCACCTGAGTTTCTTTATACAGACAAGATGTAGGATGTCTAAACGGTTTGAAGGTCGTCACCTTCAGGACAGCTCTTTGCGCTCGCTCTACTTGCAACATGTAAGTCTTTGGAGCCTCTCCCCATATAGAGATACAATAAGAAAGTATTGATTAGAGCGTAGTAGATTGTCTTTAAAGTAGTAGTATCAGCCGAGTGCCTCAATAAGTGAAATACAAATCTCAGTCCAACAGTTCTTAGGTCTTGGTCTACGGCTCTACTATCCCATCATCTGAGCTTGAGGCGACATCGGCTTCTCCGGCCATCCAGTAATTACTCTCTATAATGAAGTAACTGTATAGGTGCTCTGTTCCCGTCCATTCTTAGCTACGATATGTCCTGCCCATCGAATCTTCTTAATTTTATTTGATTTGTGTAGGTAGTAGCTTCTGCTCACAACTTTTTCCGCGTGTTTTTTGTTTATCCGCCCCATCCCGTGGCATCGTATCACCCGCCCGCGTTATTATTTCGTTTTCGCTTAGCGTTCTTTCTGACTTTTTTCTTTTTGTTCGGCTGCTAAAGATCATAGCGTAAAGGCCTATAGCCTTCCTCGAGAATTGGACTATAAAATGCAAAAATTATTTTTCAATTCCGACTAGTGATTCCAGAGATAACCACGTTCAAACAAACAAAAGACAAACTCTTCAGTTTTATTATTAGAATAGATCAATCAATCTGCCTAGCCTTTTCCCAACTATGTTGGGGTCGGCTTCTAGTCTATTCGGATGCAGCTGAATACCAGTATTTTACATGGAGCGACTGCCTATCTGACCTCCACAACCCAGTAACTGGGTAATACGATACCCCTTGGTAAGGCTCGTTGTCAGACTTTCGGAATTCTGACAACTCTTAACGACTGTCAAAGATCCATGAATGACAGCCGGGACCAACGGCTTAACGTGCTTTCCGAGGTACGGAGGGGTCTTGGTATGTAAAGATAGTCACCCATCCACGTACCCACCCCGGCAAGCGTAGCTTAACCTGATGGATCGACCCGTGCGGCTGTTATTACTTAGCCACGAGCTCCTCTCTTCCTATTATTAGTATAGATATAGATGTAAAAAAATAAACTTAATAACAAAAATTAAAAACTGGCTTCATAAAGAATACTTAAGTTTGTGACATATATGTTGTTTAGAAAGTGGATGTCCTTTGCCTTAAAACTGGTTCCTGTATTCAACTTTTTAGGGTTCCGTACCTCAAAAGGAAAAAAAACGGAACCCTTATAGGATCACTCGTGTGTTTGTCTGTCGGCCTGTCACAGCCAATTTGCTCCGAATCTAATGGACCGATTTAGTTGAAATTTGGTACACGTAAGAATTTCTGTTACCCAAATACGGACGTGTTACGTAAATAAATGAATTTTGAATAAGGGGGTCAATTTTGGGGGCAAATAATAAAATTAAAAAAAAAAAGTTTTGCAAACTGTACCGTGTGACATATCAAATGAAAGGCCTCACTGTCTTTTTTTTTAATTTTAAATAAATTGTTTTAAAGTTATTTAAGAAAATAGACGAAAATTGACCATTCCCCCCGTAATCTCCGAAACTACTGAAACTAAAATTTTTAGAAAAATACAGAAAATAGTTCTATACCTATAGATTACATAAAAACTTATAAGAAGTCTGTGGTGTTAAAATAACATGATAAATCACTCAATATTGTGCGTACAAACTTACATTTGCAGTTGGAATGTATGGGAGAACATGTTTTTCAACTACAATGTTAAGTTTGTTCGTGGGATAAATTCATCCCAACTACAGAACCCTTCATTATGCGTAGTCCGACACGCACTTGACCGGTTTTCCTCCTCGGACACTCTGAACTACTATCTGACTACTCTGAGAAGAAAGGCCGAAACAAACTCAGAGGTCACAGTCTCTTATAAAGTCCAGACATAATCTTGGTCACTTCATGAGAAGACCATGTAGATTGGTGTCTGAAATGGTCTTTTGAGGAAAGAACCACACAGAAGAAGAGACAGGACCTGTCCAGTCAGTGCACGCATTTGTCAGTAATCGCGCAGCTCAACTCAGAACTTTAGGAGCTCAACGATTCGACGAACAATACCAAAGAAAGGACATTGGGGTAGGCCGCATAAATTACTCAAACTGCTAGACCATGATTAAAAATAACTGAGAGAAAAAATAAAACAAACAAAAAAGCAATGACCTACATAGTCTTCACATTCACAATAAATTAAAATAATATAATATTAGATTAGAACTCCTAGAGTCGGTTTTTTTGATGTACCTAGTTAGAAGACATGTCCATTATTAAAGATGATCAACAAATACTGAACCTACTACTAACAGCTTAAAAAAAAACTGCTCGACAACGGTTAGAATTAAAGAATTTTCTAATAGTGTACCTAACTTAGAAGAGCTTTTTAACAAAAAAATGTATGGAACAGATTCTGCAAATAATTTAAAAAATTTTTACGTCATTTTTTAGCTATTCAAAAAGGTAGGTATATCATCTACTAGGTATGTTCATAAAATCTTAAAATAATGTTATTAGAATAGGCCCAAGTGGTAGTACAACGTAACGGAACTTCGATACAAAATTTATTTATTTGAAAATAATCCGGCTTACTCTACCTGTCACCTTTAAACAATGAAAAAAGAGTCGGGTAGGCATTTTCTGTGCTCGGGAGACGTGCGGTGTCGACTTGAGAATCTCCTCCTTTTTTTCGTCGTTTAAAGAGTCAAAGATTTTGACTTAGGGAAATTAACTTGTAAAATAGTACCAAAATACGCGAATTTCTGTAGGTAGGTATAAAAGGCGTGCCATTTCAGTCTCAAGCTCTACAAGAGGAAACAACTAGACTAATAAACCCGAAGAATAAAGTAAGAAATCTTTCAATCCACCGCTACCCCAATACAGTCCACCATAACACTGATATTTGCGACTTGCCACTTGAGACTTGAGTTAGGTCCGAAGTGAACTTAGCGTGGCATTAAATCCTACTAATATTATAAATGTGAAAGTTTTAATGTTTGTTACTCAATCACGCAAAAACGGCTGAACGGATATATGTAATTGGGCACACAGAAGGTTTATAACCTAAATAGGTTAATATTAACGACATTAACACGGGCGAAGCCGCTGACAAAAGTTAGTTTCAAATCAAATCTGTTCGCTTTGGTTAATGATTGAGTATCTTTATAAGTAGAATAGCCTTAAGGGAAACCAGGAATACCTTTATTCAACCACGCCATATTTCCCATTCCATTCTTACTTCGAATACAGTTTAGGTATTATGAGTAGGTACATCTTCACATTCTATTAAGCCAAAGTAATATGCATTACAAACACACCTACATGCAAAGTCGAGATAATACTCATTAGAGCTGACATTGTTAAAAATGCGAAAATAACTCTGCCGTTTCCTTTTCACGCCTTCGGCTGAACGGATTTGGATGAAAGGGATAGACCATAACCTGAGTTAGGACATAGCATGCTGTTTATTCCGGTAGTACATTCCCCTGAGATAATTTCCGACATTCATGCAGGCGAAGCCGTGAGCAATAGCTAGTAATTAGATAATTGTACATAGGCACTTACTTTATAATGAGTCGCTTTATCAGATAATGCTGTCCATCTCGTCTCTCGGAAGTAATAATAATTTTATCAGTTACATTGGTATGTCGCCTCTTTGTGAACAAAAATATTGAGTATAGGCTTATTTTAAATTATTTAACACCTGTAAATCGGTTGAACGTCACTCAAGGAGACATAATAGAAGTTATATTGTTATTACATCTGCGGGCGAAGCATCGCGCAGTAGATAAACGTTTTTCTTTTATTTTCCGAGTGTTACTTAAATAATGATTTCTTTATTTTGTGGTGTTGTGTTGGCTGTTCTCGTTTGTATGTTTAATTAGATATCAAAGGATTGAATTGTAAGTTGGTTTTGTTTATTTTTAATTTCTAAAACTATTTACAGACGGATTGAATTTTAATAAAAATCGGCCTTAATATGATCGTTTACATCTTAAGTTTATTGAGCCATGAATTAATGAGATTCGTAAAGGCATTACACGGTTCACATAAGGATTTTAATTTGGATTCTGATTCAATCACATAAAAGTGAATCAGTCATTTTGGCGCCTGCGTCTGTCGTTCAAAGTGAATCAATTTGATTGAACCGTGTATTATTGCCATAAACAAGATTTTTAAAATTACTTTTTAAATTACTACTAAAACAAGTGATTTCATCGGAGTTTACCTTCGAGTTGTGTGAGGTTCGAAGTGTACTTTACATTTACAGTCTAGCTCTTCTTTATTTTTTAACAGGTATAAAAGCTGAATGGTAACTTGAAATACTGTCACCATGAAGGTGTTACACAGCCAGGTTGGGACGGGCGGTAAATGAAACGCGGTTCAGAGGTGTTGACTGTCCTCGTGTAATTTTGGAATGAATGCGAGATGCCAGATACAAATGCTTTTATATTACTAACCCTTTGACACTAGCGACATCTGAAGCAGTATATTTAAACTACGTAGTGTAATGAGGTTCGGTGTCGCCGGCGCACACGCAATGTAACAAGCCATTTAGTACACCGTGGGTTAACTAGATGGCGCTGTCTCAGACAGAAGGTCATATTAGCAGTTCTAGTACTGTGTATATCCAATAGTTTGGAGTACAAGGTTCTGTGCATATTCTCTGCGCCAACGAAGAGTCATGATCATCTGGCAAAAGGTGTTGTACAGGCGCTGTTGAAGCATGGACATAAGGTTAGTGCATCGTAATGGCCTTCTTCTTTTCGTGTTAATGGTAAATGTAGCTACTAATCAAGCTACTACAATCTGTCAATTTTTTTTAGTAGATTTTCAACTTTATCGCTAAAGCATTAGATTCAAGGTTGATTGGGAAAATTTTACAGTTTCGGGTAGTTTGATGTGCTGGCGCAGTAGGTGGCCACGCTAATCTCGGCATCAGTGGCGTTTTTAGGTCCTCAGAAGTGCATGTGTATACTCAAATAGATGGGCATGGCTTGGTCAGAAGCACTGAATTCACATTTGGTGTCGGTGGGTTCTATAATGCCCCATTTCGCTAGACTTTGTTGTGCAATCTTTTTGACAGAAAGACCGTGCTATGCAGAAAGCAGCCATGTCGAGAAAAGTACAAACCTCTGTTTGTACTTTTCTCGACATGGCTGCTTTCTGCATAACACGGTCTTTCTGTTGCTGTTTTAAGCATTTTTCTGTCGATGATTGCCTTGTATGGACAAGGCTGCATTTGATGGCTCATATCTCCGTGAAAAATAGAGATATCGACATGGGTGTTTTTGCAAAAAAACTTGTATGTCGAAATTAGTATGACTGTGCTTATAACTCATTTTTGGAAAAAGTGCCATATGGCTGCTTTCTGCATAACTAGGTCCATTTTAAGCGCTATATTCACGCAGTTTTCGGTCATGCCTTCCAGGGCTCAGTGATCATGTACGTCAGAGCATGCTCCGGACGACTCTGTGCAGAAGATAATCATAACATCACGCACGCCTGTTTCCTCGAAGGTTTTGGCAGAAGTCTAGTAACACCCACATTTCGCCAGTTATGTTTACTTCCCATGTAATAAGGGGTAGCCTATTGCCATCGACCGGCCACAAATCCAGACTGAGAAATTACTGATGAATACATCCAATAACACTTTGCTGGACCTGGGAATAGAACCCAAGGCCTCATACTCAGCATTAGCGCTTGTGACCACGACACCAACAGGACTGTCTTTATCTTAAAGCTCATACAAAAATCTGTTCACTACACACTATTCACGATTATTATTCACTAGTTAGGACACTAAGCCCGGGAGGCCCTTTCCCGTTCAACTCATTGTTTGAAAACTCAAATAAAAACTTTTTAGCAAAAAATAAAACCGACTTCCAAAACAAAACACTACAAAGTGAAAAATAACTTTAATTTCGGTAGTCGGTGTCTTGGGTTTTGTATTTTCGTTTTTTGCCACCGACTTCCGAAATTAAAGTTATTTTTCACTTTGTAGTGTTTTGTTTTGGAAGTCGGTTTTATTTTTTGCTAAAAAGTTTTACTTGTATATATTTATTAATAGTTTACGGTTACCCTCATTAGTATAAATACAGACTTTGATGTCATTAGCATCATTGCGCTTTTAGTAATTAATCCGTAAAAATCATCATGTCTCAGACATCCGCGGCCCATCCCTAGTTTCAAATTTTATAAGAGCGCTATTGTTGCTCAGATTTACTATAGGGTTTAAAAAACTTAGCGTACCAGAGGGCTGAAAAGTTTTGAGCCTAGGGCTGGGCCGCGGATGACTGAGACATGATGATGTTTACGGATTAATTACTAAAAACTTAATGATGTTAATGTTTTTTTTTTGTTTTTATGTATGGCATCTCGTAGTTGACCTAGAGAGGTCGTGACTACTTAACCGGACTATCCTGTGGCTGCCTTAAGATGACTCAAAGCCTCCAGCCAGGGGCATAAAACTTACAGACTAAGCCCTCGGGGCCTCGGCTTAGGGCGTCGCTGGGGGGAGGACAGCAAGATGGGACAGGCTGGATCAGATTAGAATGATTATTATTGTCAGGGGAGTTTAAAGCTACTGGCTCAGCTACGCCACCAGCTGGCACTTCATACCCGAGCATGGGACGGGAGGGAGGACGATTATTACGGGGTCGTCGCGAGGGACCTCGGCGGCGAGGTCGGAATGTCGATTTGTGTTTGTTCCTACGGTCCCTACTGCTCTCCTGGAAAAGAGTTATGGGGTCGTCGGGATCTGAGAGGACAAGCCTAGGGCGGCGGACCTTACTAATACGAGAGGGGACATAGCTAGCCGGCTCGACAACCAGAGGGTTGCGATGGTTGGTGGCAGAGTAGAAGAAACGCTTGGAATTGCGTTTCAAGAACTGGGAGATGGTGGGAATGTCGAGATCTACGTGGAGGATTCCGTTCCGAACGAACCAAGGGGCTCCCGTTGCCTTTCGGAGGAAACGGTTTTGGAGGGCCTGCATCCTATGAATGAGGTGAGGTTTTGCGTGCGCAAACACTGAACCCGCATAGGTCATGATGGGGCGAATGCATGTTGTATAAATGCGCAATTTGCACCTAAGTGACAATTTGCTACGTGCATTCAGAACGGAGTGGAGCGAATGCACCTGCTTTATGTACTCAGCGAAGGAGAGGTGGTGGTCGAGGGTCACACCGAGGTATTTGGCTCGCGTCTCCCAAGGGATCGGCTTGCCGAACATGGTGATCGGTCGGGGTGATGTTAATGACATGAAACTCTATATTTATAGTAAAGAGGGTATTCGCAAATTAGTAATATACAGCGCGAGACAATAATGACGCTTGACGGTACTGTAAATATTCCATGCATTGGACCTTAACCTTATATTGTACTGGCCGACATTCGATCACTTAAAACCATTTAATAATAATAAACATTTATTTCAGAATCAATTCCATACGTGTTAGTACCTAACAGTGTAAACTTATAAACTAGTGTTAGTCACATTATTCTTCTAAGCGTGAGGCACGCCGATCCCAGCAATGTCTACTTGACTGCATGCAGTCGTATCCACCGCCCTAAGATCGGAGAGTCCCACCTATCAACCAACGCTCCGAGAATTGAGTTGAGGCTAGCGCGAACACGGCGTAGCAGAGAAGCGCATCTCTTGCGCATGATGGCCGAAAAACTGTCAACGTCCGCGTCTGCAAACATGGCGGACGCGCTACAAAAACGCGGCAGCCCCATCAACACCCGGAACGTGTTGTTATATTGGGTGCGCAGGTCACTATATGCCCTCTGCGTAAAGTTCACCCACAGGCTGCACGTGTAAAAGGATTGACAGTAGGCTCTGAAAAGTGTCACCTTAACCTGAGCTGTACAACGTGCAATCCTGTGGGCCCCTCATTTAAAACCCCTCAACTGTAGATACACCATGTGTACGTAAGAAAAATCTTTATATAATATCTATATAAACGTATATCATATAATATATAAACGTAAAAAACCATCATCCAATAGCGACCGCGGGCTTACAGTAGTTGTGAACCTATGGTATTCGGTTGACATTCGAGCAGAGGTTAGCAACTATTCTTCATAAATTATTCTCAATTGGCATCTTCATCAAGCAACCTTTTCACCAAGTCGTTTCTGTCAAGTTTGTCACCAGCACCTCTTGGCAGACGTTCGATGAAGCGGACGCCACCAGCTAGACGCATTCTGAAGGTCACCTGGAAGAAGAATATTTCATATCAAGCCAGTATACATCAAAGTGTTATGCAGAAGTGTATAATAATTGGGGTAAGTGTTTTGCCGTCAAAATCTAGATTCCGGGCTGACGTTGCAAATATTCCGTTGGAAAAACCAAAACCACATAACACTACGCCTGTATTTCCCGAAGGGTTCGGCAGAGGTACTGTAGAGCTACGCGCTCTTGCAGTAATGAGAAGTTTTTTGTTTCAATACGGGCCTATTGCAGTTGGCTCCGGAAAGCTGCTTAACCGGGCGTTGGCGGGGCCTGAAGGGCCTCTCACCGGGTTAACACGGTCACTGTCCGTGAACCACATGCACTTTTTGGGTTGGAACGAGACGTCCGTGCCATACATTTGGGTCACTGCACTTTCCATACATAATGGGTTTTTACTTCGTGGACATAAAAGAAACATACTAGTATTATACATGAAAGTATGAGCAATTATGTAAGTAAAATAAAAAAGCAATGAGCCATCGATTTTTTCAATTTATTTAGGAATTACAAAGCATTGAAAATTTTAACTTAATTTATTTATTTATTTATTTATAGTTAATTAAAACGGCACAGGTCCAATTACATTAATTAACATAGAATTCTAAAAATAAAAAATAAAATAAGCATTCAAATAACATACAATACAAAAATTAAATTCATGGATATACAACTAGTGGATAACATAATTAATAATAATTTGAGTAAATGGTTAAAAAAAAAATTAAATACATGACAAACTAACATGTAGCAGTGGACACCCTCGCATATTGTCTCTCACAGAACACCAGACAAGCACGTATTATTTTCTTCCATTCATCAGCAAACACATCACATTCAGGGTCGGCAGTCAGGAGGGCGTTTAGCATCCTTAGGGTTCGACATACTGGGGATTCGGCTCTAGCAACAGATCGGTGGTGCGAACAGATTATGACGGCGGCTTTGACGGTGCCCAATGTATTTGTCGGGCACAAATAGGCGGCAGAAAAGTCCGTGGAGCTCAGGGCAGTCAATACGACCGCTTAGGGTTTTACAGGCAATCGTGAGCTGATCAAAGCCCCTTCTTACCTCCAACGAATTGAAGCCCAATACCCCTAGAAGATAATTCGTTGGGTACATGAATGGGAAGAAATGGTACAGCCTTTGATACAAAAATCTCAGGAAGGTTTTCTGAACTTTCTCAAGCATCAGTGTCTGAGACGCAGTATGTGGATGCCAGACACAGGAGGCGTTACTTCAACTTTTATGGCCTCTAAGGACCTGAAGTGGTGTAAAGGCACGTGAGAGCTAATTTCGACATTTTGGCTGGACAGTGAACGTGTTAAACAATAAAATTACGTAGCACAGCTACATAGCAGGGCGCCCCCTAGTGGGACTCGGACCTAGACTTAGGGCGCTTGTGCAGTACAAGGAATTTTACTATCCGGCAGTCCGATTGTTTACGGTCCGATATGGCACTACACCACTAAGGCGGAGGACATCGTAGAGTACGTGCGACAAAAGACGAGGTACACGCCGAGGGTGCAGTTACTGGAATCACGCCGGAACGTCAACTTCAAGGCGTTCGTCGTGCGTGTACCGAACTGTTATCTGCCCCTCGTCATGGAAGAAGACTTTTGGCCCCAGGACGTGGTGTTCCGTCGCTTCCGCGGACAAGTTCCACAGGACAGCACAAAGTCAAGCTAGTGCAAAGTGAAGTGCTACTAACATAGTCTTAAGCCTTATTTATTAACACAAGATTTTGTTTATAAAAATATGTATGTTTAGGTTAAGGTATTTTTCTATGGGCCTATGTCGCCTGAAATAAATGGTATTATTATTATTATAAATGTATATACAAGTTTGTGCATTATACGTAATATTACCGTCCGACATTTCACTTTTCTCAATCCCGGGCCGTACTCATTGTTCCTAGCGTAATTACGCGTGCGTGGCGTGTAGTTTCAAAGAGAGCTACCCTGAACTGCGCCGCACCGATCCGAGTAAAGACGGACAAGTGCACAAGCTAATCATCCACTTTTTCATGCTATAGCGGACTGTAAAAATCGGACTGCCAAACTGCACAAACGCCCTTAGGGCGCTACTGACTACTGAGCAAGTGGGGACTTGTTGCATCTGATTGTTATTATTATTTGGGACAATGATTATAGCAACTTGCTCCGCGCGGGCGGGCGCGGTCAAGGATCGGGGGGACAGTACCGAGAAGGAACATACGGCTTATTTATAGCAAATAATTTAATTTAATGTTTTGTATTGCGTAATGTACCTAAATTATTATGCGCAGTGTTATATAGAATCATTTTTTTTTTAACTGAACAGACAGCTGTGCTGCTGGGGAGTTTGTTGCGCCACTTCTTCTCCTCAGCTAAAGCACTAGGAAGTGGTGAAGGGCGGGCGTTTTGGGGGACTGTCTTATGTAATTTTGACGTTCAAAAAGTGCTGATTCTCAGCCTAGTTTGAATAAATGACTTTTTTGATTTAATACTGAATTATAGCTATTAATTTCAATAGGATGTGTTTACTTTTACGTGCCTATCACAAAACTGTTTTATATTATGGCGACAATAACCGACTTCTAAAGATGCGGATAAAAAACTGAGAATCACGCAAGAAGTATATTATGAAACTTTCATTATTTTAAAGATAATTTAATGATTTATCTTTTAGTATACGTGTTTTATTAAAATACCTTTTGTTTTATGTATAATAAATTAATAATACGTCTACTTTGGGCTAGCGCTCCTTGATGGGCGAGTCCTATTACTGGCTGGACGTACGACGCGTTGCGTGGGCTCAGCACAGAACACGCTAGCTAACAACTCAAGGCCTTTGGCATTTATCTATGTCTTAAAAACAAGCGCCGCGTTTACAATTTTTTAACTGATGCTTTATTCTCTTGATAGATCTTTTTGTTGTTTAAGTCCCAGGTAAAAGGGGCGACCCTATTGCTACCAACCGGGCTCTCAAATCCAGACTTCGGGCCGCTACTATGCGAGCCAAATAAGAATAGTACTGTCAAGACGCCCGCGCCATTTTGTTCCGCAATACTCGCGAACTTCATTAACAAAGCGTAAGGTGTGCAAAATAATAAATAAAGAAAAATTATACTCAGTTTAATTATTTTTTGTTCACTTTTTTGGTAATTCTAATAAATTTTAAGCCAAATTAATTATACATGAGCAAAACCGTAAAACAAGCATAAAACTTCATGGCAAGCGTAAAACTTCAGGGTCGTGGCTGACAAGTAATTTTTAGGAGGCCTATGTATTTTTATAAGTTGGTACAACTCGGCCTGTGTAAAAAACTTTTTAGCAAAAAGTAAAACTGACTTCCAAACAAAACACTACAAAGTAAAAAATAACTTTAATTTCGGTAGTCAGTGTCTTTGGTTTTGTATTCTCGTTTTTTGCCACTGATTTCCGAAATTAAAGTTATTTTTCAATTTGTAGTGTTTTGTTTTGGAAGTCGGTTTTATTTTTTGCTAAAACGTTTTTCCCACACACATTCGAATAACACTACCTGCTATGTAAATAATAGTAATAGGAAGTTATTAAAACATCATCCGCATAAACTAAGTGGGAAAAATACGCATTATTGAAGCTAACTCAAAAACTACCCAAGCAAAGGTAATAAAATTTATATGAGACCATCTCTCTGTCCAAAAAAAAAAAAAAAAAAACAAATCGGTCCATCCGTCTTGGAGTAATCACGTAACAAACATACAAAAAAATATATATACAGTCGAATTGAGAGCCTCCTCCTTTTTGAAGTCAGTTAAAAATTGTTGTCATAATAAAGGTTTTAGGCACGCTGGTAAATTCTTAAACTAATATTCGGTTTGCTCCGACTTCCGGTATCTTGGTTCACTTGTGCAAAGCGATGGCGAAGTAGATCAGACTGTTAAGCACAGAATTAACACTGGATGGATGAAATGGCGGCAGGTCACGGGAACAATCTGCGACTCCTGCATTCCCCTTAAACTCAAGGGGAAGATTTATAAAACAATGGTTAGACCTGCCGTCTTGTATGGATCAGAATGTTGGGCCACAAAAAGAATGAATGAAAGGCAAATGCATGCAGCCGAGATGACAATGCCAAGAGGGATGTGCGGTGTTCCGCGAATGGATAAAATAAGAAATGAGTATGTAAGAGGAAGTCTGAAAGTGCCACTGGTGACTGGAAAGTTGTGTGGAAATCGGTTGTCATGGTATGGGCATGTGATGCGGAGGAATGAGGAAAATGTCGTCAGGAAAGTTTTGAGTATGAATATGGATGGATATACGAGTAAGGGAAGATCAAAGAAACGATGGATGGACTGTGTGAAAGATGATATGGCCAGAAAGAGAGTGACTACGAGTACCGAGATGACGACTAATAGAGAAGTATGGAAGAAAAAGGTATGTTGCGCCGACCGCAAATAAAATGGGACAAGGGTAGGAGAATGATATATATTGGTTCAGTTTTTTAATGAATACTTTTTCCATGTATTATTAATTTATTCAAAATTGTTTATTTATGGAATTCAAGAAATATTATTTTACAAAAATGCATATATATAATAATGAAATCTATGAATAAAAAAGTATTATATTTTTTCATTTCACAGTTTTTTTTCCCTGGCAGTACTAATTTGACAGCTATCGTGTGAAGTTGGCAGCATGCGCGATCATATTCTTAGTTGGCTCGCATAGTACAGAGAAATTCCTGGCTGAAAAAATCAATGACACTTTGCCCGATGTTAAAATCGAAAATACGACCATCGTATATCAATTTTGTTTAAAATTACACGACAAGCATTGTTAGTATCGCCAAGAAATGTGAATAAAGACTTGAAACTAAATAAATATTATGTAAGAAATGTGTATTACATGCTAGTGCTAGGAGTAGTTCTTGCTAGGCCTACTAGCTATTTTTCTTGCTAGGCCTACTGGCCATTTTTCTTGCTAGGCCTACTGGCCGGTTTCTTGCTAGGCCTACTGGCTATTTTTCTTGCTAGGCCTACTGGCTATTTTTCTTGCTAGGCCTACTGGCCATTTTTCTTGCTAGGCCTACTGGCTATTTTTCTTGCTAGGCCTACTGACTAATTTTCTTGCTAGGCCTACTGGCTATTTTTCTAGAAACTGTGCCGCTACTTTTCCGCAGCTGTGGGAATAAAATTATGTAATCAGACTTACCCTGCTATCCACATGCTGGACTAACTCCTCTTCAGTAGCACTGCACCCTGGCTGAAGAACAATGAAAGCCACAGGAACTTCGCCGTGCTTCGGGTGAGGTTTACCCACTACTCCTGCTTCGCGGACTGACGGGTGTTGTAGAAGCAGTGCTTCAAATTCTGCTGGTGATATCTGTAGAAGAAATAGAGAAGAATCCATCTAGAATATTGGGATGCGTTTTCAAAGGTTCCTTGTGAGAACAGTTGGAAATCAATGAAAAAGGTCAATAAAGTCTATTAGTCGTAGTTTCTAATTGAAGTTACTTCCAATTAAACAAAAATCTAGTGTAAATACAGTTGATTTCAAAATAATTATAAGTATTTGACGGCGGTGTCGACATACGTCATTTCTCTAAGCTGTAAACAACACGTGCACCGATCACGCCATGGACAAGTACGTCACTCGACCACTCCTACCACCCCACTACTCGACTTGTTTTGATAACAGTATAAAAGAGCGCACAGCGGTGAAACAAGGCAGTTAACGGACTGGATTGTGTTTGAAGAGAAGTTAGAGACCACCACGCCGACTTGGCCTATTACTACCGCTGCGGACGTGGACCAGACGGCGGAGGATGTTACTGCTTGCATCCAAAGCGCCTTAGAAGCGGCGTCGACGACGCAGCCGCAGGGGAGAGTGCTTTTGCCGCCCCTGCCGGCGCATATTAAGTCAATGATTGCCGTGAAGAGGCGCCTTCGCAAGCAGTGGCAACAACTGAGATGGCCCACCATCAAAAGGCAGCTAAACCGTCTCGCGGAAAAGGTAAAGGTCGAGCTTCAGGCTCACACCGCCGCGGGCTGGGAGGAACGCATTGACGCCGCGACAGGCAATGGCCGTCAGTGCACCGACTTTGCCGCCAGCTGACGTATACCCCAGCCCCGGTGCCACCGCTGCTCAACAGCGACGGGGCGCTAAAGTATGTAGCGGAGGACCGGGCGGAGGTCTTCGCCGAGCACCTGGAGCGTCAGTTCTGCCCGAACCCGACCAGCGACACCGAGCATGTCGCAGCGGTCGAGAAACACCTTGGGGACTACTTCGCCACGCCGATAGCTCCCGAGGAAGATGCCATCTTTTTCTCGCCTGGGGCAGTCAGACGCGCCATCCTAAGGACGAAGCCCAAGAAGGCCCCCGGTGTTGATGGTATCACCAACACAGTGCTGCGCCACCTGCCGTTCCGTACGGTAGCGGCGCTGGCGCACCTGTTCACGGGGATACTGCGCACGGGGACCTTTCCTGCTTCGTGCGCGCCCTCCCTGCGCGTCATTATGCTGCCCAAGGCGGGGAAAAACACTCTGAAGCCGGAGAGCTATCGGCCCATCACGCTGCTGCCGACGATCTCCAAGGTGTTCGAAGCACGCTTGCTGCGACATCTCGAACCACACATTGCGCCAAGGCAGGAACAGTTCGGGTTCCGGGCGGAGCATAGCACGACGCTTCAGCTGTCGAGGGTACTGCACCACCTCTCGGCGGCGATGAGTAAAAAGGAATATTCGGTAGCAGTATTCCTTGACATGGAGAAGGCCTTCGACCGCGTGTGGCACGACGGCCTCGTTTACAAGCTGGCCACCCTAGATGCTCCCCGTCGCGTTGTTATGGTGGTCTCTAACTTTCTCTCCAACAGAACTTTCAGGGTGGTGGTCGACGGAGCGCTGTTAAGCGCCCGCCCGGTGCTCGCCGGCGTGCCGCAGGGCAGCTGCGTATCGCCGGCGTGTTACTCACGTTACACCGACGATATCCCCACCACTCCGGACGCGATGCGCGCGCTGTACGCCGACGACGCCGCGTACATTACCACCTCGCTTAATGCGAAGTACGCGGCGGTCAAGATGCTTCCCGAGTGGCTGTCCAAGTGGCGGCTGTCGGTCAACGTGGGTAAGACGCAGGCGATGGTGACCGGGTCCACGCCTCTCCGACCACCCTTCAAGCTGCAGGGAGCTGACATCGAGTGGTCGCCCCGGGTCAAGTACCTGGGCGTCACCATCGACCGTCGGCTCACAATGGGGTCACACGTCCGCAATGTTGTCGCACAAGGTAGAGTTGCCCGCAACCTTCTCCGACCAGTGCTCTCGTCCCGCATCCCGGCGCGCGTCAAGCTGAGCGTGTACAAGCTGTACGTACGCCCAATATTGACGTACGCCGCCCCTGCATGGTTCGCCCTCACGAGCGAGACGAACCGGAAGCTCCTCCGCACGCAGCAGAACTTAGCGTTGCGGACCATAGTGGACGCCCCTCGCTTCGTGAGGAATGACATCATCCAGAGAGACCTCAGGATTGAGAGCCTGGACGAGTTTGTGCGGCGCCTCGCGAAGGGGATGTTCGCGCGTGCCGACGCATCCGCTTGGCCTCATGTCAAGCAGATAGCGCCCTGGCATACGCGCCCCCCAGACGCGAGGAGACCCTTGCCCCGCGACCTAGTTGCGGACGACTGACCCCATCACCGGACTGGACTTCCGAGTGAGTCGCCCTCAGTCTACAGGCGGCTCACTTGTGAAAATGACACTATCCAAATACATGCATCTGTTGCATGGCGCGTGCTAGGTTAATATAGGCGTGTCACGTAGCCAACATCAGACACTCACCTCTCAACAGGCGCCTCAACACACACGCGAACGTGCGGCGCGGGCCCGCGACTCGCGTATACACCGGGCGGTGTTACACAATACAATACCGCCCACACACTCAGAACACGGTCCCTTCTTCCCGTCCGGGCTCGGCTCGATTCGAAAATGGAGAGGGGAGGGGGGCCACACACCCTATCTGTAGGAACGTCGAGTCCATAACTCTGTCGCTGGATGCCACTTGCTGGGCTTCCCTCATGTAGATGAGGGTCTCACCCGGTAAGGGCCTATCCGCCGAGTTATGGAAGGGCCTTGGTCATCAACGTCGTGGCGTGCCTACAGACACAAACTACAGAAACCTCTCTACATGGGCGTGTATGCCGCACGCCCAACCATCCACTGGCCAGTGGCGACCAAAATGAGGGGCCCTTGATTACGGGCCACCGTGTTGCTTCCGCGGTCGGGTGGCTATGCCTCGACACCGCACGCCACGCCCCCTTACGGGGGCGTAGCGACATCCTGCACAACAAGGCAGTGCAAGCATTGATGTCCTTTACCAAAAAATCCACTCAATAATGGATAAGGAATCCTAGCAAGATTCAAACCCCAATCCCTAAGGTTAGGCTTCTTCAATGCCAATGGCATTCATAGCCAACGTGTTGAGATCGCCAGTTTCCTCCGCGATCACCAGATAGACATCCTCTTAGTACAGGAAACCTTTCTAAAGCCTCATCATCGGAACCCGTCTATTGCCAACTATCGTATAGTACGCAACGACAGGACCCATTGTCATCAGGGCGGCACCCTAATCTATTACAAAAAGGGGCTATACGGCATCCCTATAGACCCTCCCTCTCTCTCAGACTTAGAAGTGTCTGTCTGCCGACTAGGCATGACAGGCCACCAACCGATCACTTTAGTATCGGCCTACCTCCCCCCACCTCCTCAGATAGTTCCCTATCTGACGATCTCTTTGCCCTATTCGGCCTGAGTGAATCCGTTATCGTAGCGGGTGACGTCAACGCCAAGCATTCTGCCTGGAATAGTACCAGGGCCTGTCGCAGAGGTAGACTCCTGTTTAACCTCTGCTCCGTTTCGATGTCATCGCCCCGATGACTCATACTCACTTTCCTCACAACCCCAGCCATACCCCTGACGTACTTGATGTAGCGCTTCTAAAGAATGTCAACCTACGGTTAGACTCTATAGAGGCGATACATGAACTGACTTCTGACCACCGACCAGTCGTCGTAAACCTGGCACCCCGCATAGGTTTCCGTGACCCCAGTCAACCCCCTCCCACCCAAAAAGTGACGGACTGGAGGAAAGTAAGCGAATGTCTGAAATCCACCACGTCCCCCCACTTAAACTCCATCCACGACCACTTTGACTCTATCGCTCACACGACGGCCGCGATCGACTCATTCACGGAACACGTACAATCAGTGCTGGACGATTGTTCAAGGGAAATTCCAGCGATGAAAAACCATCGCTGGAGCATCCGGATTCGACTGCAGTTCGCGGCGTAAATCGTCATCATTCACTGCGGGTGGTCGTCCAAAGCGTAGCTAACTTTCAAGGCTCTTTTCTCCTGATTTTTAACAGTTAAACCATCGGAATTCCGTCGCATGGCTTGTACTTCCAGCGCCCAATGCAGTGTTGATATTGTCAGCCGCAGACCGCGCACTGTGGCCTAACAAGTACTCGTATAAGTATAGTGTTCGAATTTGTCGCTCGTCCATTTTTCTTCAAACGGACTAAACCGATCGATTTTTATATATCCCACAACACAAGTACCTAGGATGTTCTACAACATTCTAGAATATTATCGAAAACAATTAACTTGAAAAAGGAAATGTATAGAGTTTTGTAGAGTTCTCATTACTTTTGTGCCAACCCAATATTAATGTATACGATCAAGCCTACATGTTCATACCAAGCGAAGCTACATAGCTTCGCTTGGTATGAACATGTAGGCAAGATCGTCAACTGCGACCCACGGCCACGGAGCGCACGAGACAAATAATGCTGCTTACTAAACCATTTGAATGTGCTCGCTTGGTGAATCACGGTGACGGCCCAGTCCCTCTTACAGAGAGGTGGTCTATGTCGCAGCAGTGGCAACATTACTGTCTGTGTGTTTTGTAATATAAGGAACTATACTTACAGAGATATCATTAAACTTGATCAGCTCCTTTATTCTGTTCACGATGTAGAAGTACCCATCCTCGTCATAGTACCCGATGTCTCCAGTCTTCAGGAAACCTTCGTCGTCCTTACAGTCTGGGTTCACGTTGTTTAAATATGCTGGAAATTATAATTATATTGTACACAAGGAGTGTTTCCGGATACAATGAAATACAGTAAGGTTATACCACTTTTTTAATTTGGGGACACCAACAATTATAGACAATTACTCGTATAACCGTGTTGGCGGTATTCAACGAGGTGTTTAAAAAGGTAATGCTCAATCATATGCTTAATCAATTTAACACCAAATAAATGTTACATGATCAGCAATATGTTTTAACCAAAGGATGTTGTACGACTGACACTGGAGTTACGTTATTAAAACACATATTTATAGCGTGGGAGGAAGCCCGAGATGCCATAGGAATCCGTTTTGACCACTCCAAGGCATTTGACAGCGTAAATCACGAAATCTTGCTTTTGAATCTTGGGCATTACAGACTAGGTAAACTTGCGCTCAGTTTAGTAAAACCTCATTTAAATGATAAAAAACCGGTCAAAAGCGAGTCGGACTCGTGCACCGAGGGATCCGTACTATCATATATAAAAAAGTGTGTTATTTAGAGACATCGTTTTATTTTGCCTGTATTCTTTACATACACTTCTATCACACACAATAATTGCAGATTTTTCTCATTATTTTTTATTTAAATAAGTAATATTTTCTAATTTAAATTGAATTACATGTATTCCTTTATTATATGTGTACATTTAATACTTATGTTTCATGTTTGATACGCATTTGAAACGCATTGTGAATTGGTACTGAATAAATTGAACTGAATTGAATTATCATAGAATAGAAATACGGATACCTTTCATAACACTGGGACCTTTGATGCAGATCTCTCCTCGTTGGTTAGGACCCAAAGGTTCCCTGGTGTTCAAGTCAACCACCTGGATCAAAAAGAATTAAAAACTTTGAAGGGTATCGATCACTCCTCCTAAAAGGCGTTATTCTCCAAAATACAAATTTTAATAGTTTATTTTCTTTAACAAGGTTTTTACTACATAGCCAGTGACAGAAGTGTCCTTTTAAGGGGACTACATGACCTAAAGCTAAAGCGCGGTCAGTGTCTATTGCAAAATATGAAGCAATTATCGATTTACAAAAAATCTAGAGATTAGACTAAAAAATTAAAACACTATCACGTTAATATGTTGCTTGTAGAATAATCTGACAAAAAAATCTGGATGATTGCATGTATATTAGTATGGTTTTTAATAGTTAAAAGAAATTTTTAGAGGTATATTTGTGATTTTTTTCTATCGTATCAAATTAATTGTATTATGTTTTCAACACACTATCTAACTAGCATATATCCTAAAGAATATCATATATTGTGTCTCTTTTCAAATATAGAGTAAAAGAGCATTACTTTTCCTCTCAACTGTGAGTATTTATATAAGTATAGTATAAGTATGTTTATATATTTTAGCTTTATGTATTTATTTAAGTTTATGTTATACGTGTAGGTATAGTTAATATTTTAGTTTAAGTCTTCGCATATTTATATTTTTCTCTTCTTGTTATCACACACTATTGTCTACATTTCTATTTCATTTCTCCTTTCGCAGGTCTGCTGGAAGAAATTTCTTAAGAAATAAGCAGTACCTTTGTACTCCTAATTATAATTATGTATTTTTCTGTGTGTACATAAATGGTAAAATAAATAAATAAATATTTTTCTGTTTTTTTTTTTTTACTGTAGTAGATCATATACTTTTAGGCATTATAAAACTTGCGTTATTTGCGTTTAGGTCTTGTAATCCTCTTAAGCAAATAAATGCCTGTATTAGAACACTTCACTCTTCTGAAACTTAGGTTTACGTAGTGTAGATTCACATACAACAATTATGCCAGTATTTACTATTTATATAAGGTAAAATAAATTGATAACTCCGGGCCCATTTCTGACAAAAAATGATAAAGTTGTCACATTTGACGACAGGTGCTGTGTACTATAGCAGACAAATGTATGAAAGAAACTTGAAAGTTAGACAAAAAAGAATATTAGACACGTATTTTTTTTGCTTTATCATATTAATAATAAATCACTTAGATATAGTGGGGGCTCGCTACGTCACTAAATAAAATCTAGTAAGGCGTGGTGTCATGCTACATTTTAACTCAATGTGTCGCCGTAATCTTTTGATTAGGTACGGAAGAAGAAGAAAAAATATGTGTCCAATATTTTTTAACGGTCTAGAAGACGGACAAAAATTTTTTAGTCTTCATCCCTATTATCGGATTGCCGCCTATCACCTAGCTGTGGGTTTTATTAAATAGGTCTCTCTCATAAAGCATTATTTAAAGAAAATCCTTCACCTACAATCACTTTAATTCCTAATGCTAAAGCAGAGTTTCATAAGTTCTCATCCTCAAATTCTTTTCTCAGAAACCGGATAAAAGAAAAGAAAATCTCACTTTGATCACAAATCCGTAGCTAGGCACACCAGAGCTACCAGGTCTAGATCCCGTGGGAAAGTCCAGCTCGCTGCAGATACTGCCGCTTTCAGACATTCCGTACAACTGGAGGACTGACACCAAGGTCGGTAACCTGGAAGAAGAAAAAATGATTCATAGAAAGGCCAAATCCCGTTTAAAACGTTCGAAATTTCGCGAATTCTACGGACTTTTCTCGTTTTTTTGAGGTAGTGAACACAGACCTGGCCCATTTTGAAACATCTCCTTTAGAAAAGGACAACTTACATACGAACATTGCAAGTTAAATAAAAGCTTGTAAAAAGATTTTCTGTCCAACAACTATCACTTCATCATCATTCGCTTGCCCGTATTCCAATATATTGCGGGTCAAATCAAATAAAAACCCAATTATTAAAACTAGGCTTAGAATCAGCCCTTTCCGAATTACATAAGGACGTCCCCCGGAACGTCCGCCCCGCACCACTTCCTAGTGCTTGCTGGCAAGAAGAGGTGACGCAACAAACTCCCCAACAGCACAGCCGCTGTCTGTTCAGTTAGAAGACTTGATTCTATACCAGTAAGTAAGTAACATTACGAAACATAAAACATTGAATTAAATTCCATTCGTTCCCCCAACTTGTTCTTTCGTGTTTGTGTGTGTTCTTTGCGCCATGTTTACCGCCAAAAAACGTATTTTCTTTCTTTCTTTATTTTCTTTAAATATTTGCCATATGTCAGCTAGCACAGGTCAGTGCAGGATGTCTTCTTCCATAATTCTCTATTTGTCGTCATCTCAATAGTCACCCTCTTTCTAGCCATATCATCTTTCATACAGTCCATCCATCGTTTCTTTGATCTTCTCCTACTCTATCTTATAGCAATTCACATTCATATCCAAAACTTTCCTTATTCCTCAGCCTATACCAGGACAATCGATTCCACACAACTCTTCAGCGACCGGTGCCACATTCACACTTCCTCTTACATACTTATTTCTTATTTTGTCCTATTGCCTAACACCAGACAACCCTCTAAGCATTCTCATCTCAGCTGCATGCAATTGTCTTTCATTAATCACTTTCAGCAGCTAACATTGACACCTTATGTGATGAATCTTACCTCTGTTTAATAGCCTTCACAGCCTCCTCCCGGATGTAAGTACTCGAGGACAAGATATACTGCACCGTGCTGACGTCATAGTCATCCAAAATGGACGACTTAATCAGCTCCATGATCATCATTGGTGCTAGTTGTAGAAGTTTAATCTGACAAGAAACAAATACATAATTAATTTGAAGAGCTAAAGAAGAAGCCAAAGTCAATAGTCAAAGTGAATTTTTTTTTAAACAAGCTTTTATTAATTTAGATATCATCTAGGACAGAGTCCTGGTCAAGATAAATCAAACGAGCCCAACCTCGATAGCTTTGCGTAGTTTTATTAATGAGTTCCCATGGCCGCCTTCCGGCTCCATTATTAGATCAGCTCCATGTCATATTAATATTGTACTGTCATCCGATTTACATATGCATGTAGAATTTTAGCTCAATCGGAAACCGGGAAGTGGGTCAAATTTAACTTTCAAGATTCGATTACAGACAGACAGACGGACACCGAGGCAGCTGGAACTAAATAAAAGCTTGTAAAATGCACTTGTTGCACACTAGCAGAACAAATCATTGAATGCACTGAACTAATTTAAAACATCGTTCTATTCCTGTCAATAGTTTGGAGAAGATAAAGACAGAATGGTTAAGGTTCCGTACCAAAATGGTAAAAAGGAACCCTTATGGCGCAACTCAGTCTGTCTGTCTGTCCGTCTGTCACAGCTGGATATCTCAAGAACTATGGTTGATGGCTGAACTCTGCGTTACGCTCGTAAACGGGTGCTGCCTGTGGTGACTGGTCGTCTTGCTGACCTTGGTTTTGTTTTGTTATTAGTAATTAACTTTGTTTATTTTACTTCGATGGTCCTAGTTTATCATTTGTGACTTCGAGTTTCGGTTTCATATATGTAAGTGGGCACATCCTTTATTTAGGTATAAAGTTCTGCTTACGTTTTTAGTTTTGTATTTTTATTTCTGCTTGAGTATAGTTTTCGATTTTTTTTTTTGGTATATTAGCGTGCGCTAGCTTACTTATAGCAAATAATGTTATTAAATGTTTTGTGTTGCGTAAGTACCTAAATTATTATGCGCATAGATGCAATTTTTTAACTGAACAGACAGCTGTGCTGCTGGGGAGTTTGATGCGCCACTTCTTCTCCCCAGCTAAAGCACTACGAAGTGGTGAAGGTCGGGCGTTTTGGGGGACTGTCTTATGTAATTTTGACGTTCACAAAGTGTTGATTCTCAGCCTAGTTTGAATAAATGACTTTTGATTTTGATTTTGATTTTTGACTACTAAGGCTAACTTGAAAGTTGGAATAGTTTTAGATGACGGTTGCTCAACTATTTTGTAAATAATAAAGATATATTTGTCGGAGACGGTTGTCAAATACAGTTGTGGGTAGTCGACCTTTGTTATAATTTGTTCTTTTATGGTAAATTTACGTAATTTACTATCAATTATCGTCCAATAAATGGGAACATAATTTATTGAGTATTCGGTGTACACACTAATTGATTTTTGGCAACTTATCTTGATAATTCTAACCGATGGTGATGTTCACAACAATTGATCACATGTTACTTTGATTTTAAAATAAATTACTTTGTGAAATCAGCATTATTTATTTACGACAGTTATTCTAGTATTATTTGATTATTTTATAATGAAAGTCTTGTTAGATTTAGCACATTTTAGTGTTTTATATCAAGTAAACACTATGACGTACTTCCGTGTGTCATCGGACGGAGTTGTTGTGGAAGGATTGCAAGGTGGGGACATCGCCCTTTAAAAAAGCGTGCACTCGGTTTGCTAGTCAGTCAGTTTTTTCCGCGCGGACCGCCTTTTTTATTTGTTTTTCTCTGTGTTTATACAAGTTCCAGCCGGCACTTGTGTAACCACAGAGGGTGCCACCGTGACGCTCGGTGAGCCTGCTCACCGCCGCGGTCGCGCAGGCCACGCCTACCAAGATGCCGAAACCCGGCACGCGCGGCTCGTTGGGCCGCGATGCCGGGTCCCTGGAGGCCCAGCCGGCGCTGGACCGGGCGATGTCGCTGCCAAACATCGGCGACGCGTCGACCGTTCCGACATCGCACCGAAGAGGAGGAGAGGAGGGACGAAGAGGGGGGGAACGGGTGTTGCAGTAGCTGCCGATCCGCTGGCGACGTCGACGCAAGTGCGCGTTTCGCCGACGCCGCCGTCGAGCCGACAGCGGGAGGTGTCCGTGCGCCCCGCCAGCTTCCGCCCGGTACCGATACAGGCCCCGGGGCCTGTCGCGACGACAAGCCGCGCACCACCACCCACCCGCGCGCGCGACCGCACCTCTGCACCCGCGACGTCCACCGCGCGCGTTGCTGCGCCACCTACCACGCGCACCGCCGCGCCACCTGTCACGCGCGCCACCGTGCCGCCAGCCGCGCGCACCGCTGCGCCGCCCGCTCCCACGCCAACTGCGCGCCCACGCGCATCCGCCGCGCGCTCCGCTGCACCACCGCCACGCTTCGCGTCGCCGCCTGCGGCCGGTCCCCGCTTCTCACTGGCGGACCCGGCAACGACTGAGCGCGAACGGCGTGCAGTGAAGCCAACACCACAAGCGCCAGCCCCCCCGCACCTCCGCCTACGACTCGCCCGCCATGCTATCGGTGTGCTCATCGCGTGCGGGATCGAGCATGTCGCTCGCATCAGCGGGCTCGGCCGGGTCCGGTCGCGACGACGTATCCCAGGATACGACAGCGCGATCCGGCCCGCGGCCCATCGTGGGAGAAGCAGGTAACCCGCTGGGTTTCGGCTTTGAGTTTTCACTCGCCGAACCCAGACCCCAGAGAAAACATCGCAGGAGGAGCTCCGGCGATACGGCTAAGGAGGCGAAGCGGGTGGATTTTGGTGAGCCAGCGTCGCCTACCTTCGCTGACGCGGTGCGCTCGCCTCCACCGACGCCGACACCAATACTGGACACGACAACCGCAGGGGTAAGTGACATTAATTTACCCCTTGCCGAAGAAGCCGGGGAAGAAACCGCGCTACCCTCCGTTGGTAGTTGAGAAGCTGCCTAACTGGGCCGCCCACTTCCGGGCCATCAGCGCCAAGCTGGGCCGGCCTCCTAACGCTCGTCCATACGGGGCAGGAGTTCGCTTCACCCCCGACAGCGAGGAGGAGTACCGACTGGTCCAGCGGTACTTGACTGGCCTGGAGAAGGATAGCGGCGTTTCATGGTTCGCCTACTCGCTACCAGCGGAGAGGAACATGAAAGTAGCCATACGGGGCCTGCCTGCGGACACGGACCCAAAGGAGATAGAGGAGGAACTCCGGGCGTTGGGTTACCAGCCGGGGTACGTGCGCCACATAAAAGGGGCGCAAGGACGACCCGGCTGCGTATTCCACGCGATACTCAAGAAGACCCCCGACGTCCGGGCCATATATGACACCACCATATTTATGTATATGCGTGGTGTCAAAATAGAGGCTTGGCGGGCAAAAACGTGGGCCCGCCCAGTGTCACCGGTGCCAGAAGTTCAGACACAGCTCGCACCAGTGTCACCGCCCGCTCGCTTGTGTGCGATGCGGTGGCGAGCACGCGGCGCGCGATAGCCAGCGCCCGCGGGAAGAGCCGGCCACCTGCATCAACTGCCCACACCCTGCGTGCAACATAAAGTGCCCCGTATTTCAAGAGGAAATCAGAAATAAGCAAGCGGGGACTGCCGCCATCACGGCCAATTCACGCCGGCCCCAGGTGGCCACCGAGAGGCCACAAGTGATGCCAGAAGGGCCACAAAGTGCGTCGCTGATGGCGGCGGCCAACGGGCCCACAGAAAGAAATCAAGCCACCTCCTCAGGGCGGAGGAGGAAGAAGAAACGTGGGGGAAAGGGGAGAGGCAAGAAGCCAGTTCCCTCCCCCCCCCCAGGCAACCCAGGAAGAGATCCCTAAGGCCGCCCCTGCCTCAAGCGGGGCGCAGGCTGTGCAAAAGGACCAACCAATAGCAGGCCCCAGCATAGCACCGCGGCAAATACCTTAACAGAAAAAGTTCGACACTGAAAGGAGTGGCGGCGCTACCAGCGCCAAAACAAAACACACAAAGGAGTTCACAGCCTGCGCCATCAAGCTACTAATGGACTTAATTAAAGCCATTAGGCAGGGGCAAGATGCGGAGACTGTCATCCTCGATGGCCTGGCCACCCTTCTAACCCTTTATCATGGCTAGGCCATTGAGGGTGATACACTGGAATGCCCGCGGCCTTCGGGACAAGGTTGCCCCCCTCCGCCATCTCCTGCGGGAACAGGACATAGACGTGGCGCTCATAAGCGAGACGTTCCTGGGACCCCAAGACAGGGTTAGGTTCCCAGGTTATCTCGCCTATAGGAAGGACGAAAGGTCGGCTCAGAACGTCCGCTACTGTGGTCTGGCGGTACTAGTGAGGCGAAGAGTCGTACATCAAGAACTCCCCTTGCCGTCGATCAGCTCACTCTACGCGCTGGGTGTGCAGCTGCATATAGCCGCCGAGGATATCAACATTTATGTCTGCTACAAGACGCCCGCGACTCGCTTGAGCCTGTCACAGGTGCGGGCCCTTGTTAGCTCACAGCAGAAGGCAACCATCCTCGCCGGTGACTTCAATTGTACGCACCCAGCGTGGAACTCGTTACAAACGAATACCGAGGGGAGACGGCTCTTCGCGGACGCGGAAGCCTTCGGGTATACGGTGTCCGGACCAGAGACGCCGACGCACTATCCCGAAAACTCGCAACATATGCCAGACGTGCTAGACATCGTAGTCCACCGAGGGCTACACTGCCAGATCACGCAGCAAGTGATAGCCGACGAGCTACAGTCAGACCATCAGCCGGTACGCGTCGTCTTATCGGGTATGCCGACCCGACTGAAGCCCACAGCGCCACGTCGACTAACGGACTGGACAGCCTTCGGAGAGAAGCTAGAGACCACCACGCCGACTCGGCCTATCGTTACCTCCGCGGACGTAGATCAGACGGCGGGTGAAATCACTGCTTGCATTCAGAGCGCCTTGGAAGCGGCGACAACACTGCAGCCGGAGGGAAGAGGGCTATTGCCGCCCCTACCGGCGCGCATCAGCAGGATGATCGTCGAGAAGAGGCGCCTACACAAGCAGTGGCAACAGCTCAGATGCCCGCAACTCAAAAAGCAGCTCAACCGTCTCGCGGAGAAGGTGAAGGCCGAGCTCAAGGCTAACGCCGCCGCGGACTGGGAGGAAAGATTAGACGCCACTACAGACAGCTGGCCGTCTGTACACAAGCTCTGCCGCCAACTGTTGAGCGGACAGTTGAAATAGCTTGTATAGAATTGGAGCAATTTATTGTATTAAGTGTGTACAGGCCCCCTTCAGGATTGTATGACTGCTTTGAAAAGGTAATGGATGAAGTGTTACACAAGATATGTAACTCAAATAAATCTATTATCATTTGCGGTGATTTTAATGTTAATTTATTAGAAAACTCAGATTCTTGTAGTAAAATAATAAGTCTGTTTCAGTCATACAATCTTGTAAACCTATTTTTGGAGCCCACAAGAATAACCCCTACTAGTGCCACATGCCTAGATAATATTTATACAGATGTTATTCCAAGCCATAAAGAAATTATAAATTTACTAGATTCTGATCATTGCGGGCAAAGGATTACTATCCAAAACCAAAACAACAAAGTGGCTAAAAAGGATATCATTGTTAACCCCAAAACTACAAGTCGCTTGGAAGCTTTTAAAGTTAATAAAATAACAGTTTTGGCTAATCATACTGATCCTAATCATCTATATGATGATTTTTTTAATATGTACTGTCAACAATTTAATCTCATCTTTATTCCCAAGACTATCTCGGTTAATAGTAACGCGTCTTTCAGTGATTGGGCTACATTACTACTGTTTTTAATCTTCGAACTCAAATAACGCGACTTGGCCATACAACAAACTTTTTTAAATAATTTTGAATAATTTCTAACATATAAATTAAATTCAGCAGTGTTTACAAAATACCTTTCATTGTATAGTTCATAAAGCCGTGTTCTACTTTTATGAATACCAATGGTACGACATTGGTATTCATAAAAGTAGAACACGGCTTTATGAACTATACAATGAAAGGTATTTTGTAAACACTGCTGAATTTAATTTATATGTTAGAAATTATTCAAAATTATTTAAAAAAGTTTGTTGTATGGCCAAGTCGCGTTATTTGAGTTCGAAGATTAAAAACAGTAGTAATGTAATTAAAACGACTTGGAATATTATTAATAGTGAAACGGGAAGGTCTAATAACCGAAGTGCTGACTACAGCCTGTCTATTAATGACAACATAATAAAATCAGACTCACAAGTCGCCGCGGCCTTTGAAAATTTCTTTTCAGATATTCCCGTTTCAATTGTTTGTAATCAGATCGATTGTATCGAACCCAATAGTCGCATGTTATTCGACAGATATGGCCAGTTCCATTACTTACACAAAACAACGACAAAATAATTATTCATGTACCTTATATTTCTGAACAGCCTCCAACATTGCCTTCTCCCCGCCACTGGGATTGTACACTATTGTAGCACCCACTCTCAGACACGCGAGTGCATGCAACAGTCCGTATGTATAGTAAAATTCCCTGGAGTTGTAGATACTTTCGCATGTATACCTGAAAGGGTAGACAATCTATATATTAAATAATCGTAGCGAACTCAAAACACATCATCAACCATTGATTTTTTTTATTGCTAACCTCGATCACGCCTGATGGAAAGCGATGGATAAGGTCTATGACGAAACAAGCGTGCCCAAAAGATGCCTGTTCACTCTTGCTTTGAAGACAGATGGGTTATATGTGGAAGGGAACACAGAAGCTGGCAGAGAGTTCCACACTTTGTCTGTGCGCATAATAAATGTGGAGGAAAAGCGCTGAGTACGACTGGTCCGGATATCAACCAAGTGTGAATGGTACCCTGCAATACGTCTGATAGTCCTGTAGTAAAAGTGTGATGGTGGGATCAGGTCGTAGAGCTCCTGCGCACACTCTTCGAAGTACAGTCTGTAGAAGACCGACAGGCAAGCAACATTACTCCGATGAGCCAGGCTGTCAAGCCTAGCCACCAACGTTTCGTCGCCTATAAGCCTTTTTGCTTTACGTTCCACCGAGTCAAGTGCCTCCAGCTGGTATTTTGTTGAGCCATCCCATAAGTGGCTGCAATACTCCATACAGGAACGGACCTGTGCTTTGTACAGACTTAAAAGCTGTCCAGAAGTGAAGTATCGCGTCGCCTTAATTAGGATGCCCAGCTTCTTAGCTGCAGTCTGTGCTTTTGACTCGATGGTTATATCAAATTTGAGACTAGACGTCAACTCCATGCTCAAAAGCTCTAGGCGGTCGGTAACTGATACAGATGCACCTCGGAAAGTAGGAAATAACTGAAACTGAAATGATGCAGTTTTAGTTTTCATTAAAATCGAGCCCGAGACTCCTTTGAACACTGTCAGCTATTTCTCATAGTTTCGAATTTGGCCATCCACGCCCACTTGAAAAATTCACCCTGTACCTATAGGGAAGTTTTATAACAATGTGGTTGTTATTTTAATATATTGTGGTGTCTTACACGAGGAGCTCGTGGCTAAGTAATAACAGCCGCACGGGTCGATCCATCACGTTAAGCTACGCTTACCGCGGTTGGTCTGTGGATGGGTGACCATCTTTTCATACCAAGACTCCTCCGTGCCTCGGAAGACACGTTAAGCCGTTGGTCCCGGCTGTCATTCGTGGATCTTTGACAGTCGTTACGGGTCATCAGAAGCCCGAATGTCTGACAACCAGTCTTACCAAGGGGTATCGTATTACCCAGTAACTGGGTTGTGGAGGTCAGATAGGCAGTCGCTCCATGTAAAATACTGGTATTCAGCTGCATCCGGTTAGACTGGAAGCCGACCCCAACAAAGTTGGGAAAGGCTAGGTAGAAAATGTCGTCTTATGACTACACGCGCACGAAGTCGCGGGTTTACATTAAAATCGAGCTAGAGACTCCTTTGAGCACTTTTAGCTAGTCCTCATAGTTTCGAATTTGGCCATCCACGCCCACTTGAAAAATTCACCCTGTACCTATAGGGAAGTTTCATAACAATGTGGTTGTTATTTTAGTATATTGAGGTGTCTTACGACTACACGCGCACGAAGTCGCAAGCAGAAGCTAGTATGTTTAATAAAGATCTTGAATTCATTCATTCATTCATTCATTCACTCACTCACTGGCAACCAATAAACCGTTGGGGCTGAAGTGGGTACCGAAGGTGAGCACTGAGGAAGGATTTTTGAAAATTCATTCAAGTTTAATAACGGGTGAAAGTTTGAATGGAACATCGTCATTTTTGACGTTAGGAAATCCTATCTGGCATACGGCTTCTAAGATTCGTAATTCTGTTTTTCAGTAATTAGGTATGTGAGAAGGGTAATTTTATTTGTTACTAGCTTTTGCTCGCAGTTTCCCCCACGTAACGGTTGGAAATATAGGTATCTCACAGGAACATACTAACGGGATAAAAAGTATCCTATCTCCTAACCCATGTCGTGGTCTACCTGTGTGATAAATTTCCATTCAGCCATTAATACCTGAAAAACTGACAGACAGACAGAGTTACTTTCGTATATAATATTGGTTTGGATACTCACTCTTCCGTAACAACATTCTGAGAATTCAACAGAAAACCCAAATGGGTAACAGGAACCCCTTTCGGCAGTCCAGTGGTCCCTGATGAAAAAATTATAAAGGCCACGTCTTCCCATCCATTGACAGGAACTGCTTCAAAGTTTTCCAACTTCGTAGTCTCTTTCAAGAAATCCTTGAACAGGACGGCACCGTCTCTTGTCTCGTTCCCGTATAGAATGTAATGTTGGATGCTTCCGACTTCGTCAAAGGTCGCTTTGTGAGTTTCGTAAGCGGAGAGAGAACAGAACATGATTTTTGGACGAACTGTCTTGACACGATGGAGCAGAGGGACTGAGGAGGAATAAAAGAGTGGTTAGAGCTTCAGCTGTCGCGACAACCTGGATAGGTAACACAGAAAATGTATAAAAAGCTCTCAGAATAATATGGTTTATGAAGACCTAAGAATTACATTAGCATCTTCAAATTAGAAGTGTAAACTTTTATTATTAAAAAAAAAAGCTTTTATTAGTCTTGAATATCATCTAGGACCAGACTCCTTGTCAAAACGAGCCCAAACTAGGGTTACGTCGTATAGGTATACCTAGCACTATGTAATACTGAATAGCTGAGTATTAGGATTTTGTATAAAAAAGTTTCAGGAACTGTTCATATCTTTACAATTCTGAAAATAAAATCGTGTAACTCCTACGTCAATAGGTATAAAAAAACTTCAAACAAATGACATTGCTATAAACGTTTACGTAGGCGTATGGATGTATCTGCGATGATACTGATAATTGTATTTTTTTATTGAACCAATTTACCTACTAGTGACAACCCCATCAAAATCTGTTGTTGTATTCCACAACACAGCTGCAAGAATATGAAAGTATTTCGTCTAAAGGATCATTTGTAGATTGACTTTCATATAACATATACACGTAGTATATTCTTTGGCTGATATGCCTTGATCTTATTCGGCCTCTTAAAAGTTGAGGCCTTAATACCCCTAAATGAATTACTCTTTCAAGATCCGAGCACACTTCGATATCATAAACACCATTTGCTCTAATATGCTCTCCGTAGTATGACCGGGCTTGATTAACCTGATACCTCAGTTGTTAACCATCGTGCTAGGATAGTGAGTAGAACAGCAGGCAATGAAGATGTTATATGCCGCCGCAGTCTTTGCGTGGCTACACCGGAGTTTATTCATCGCATGATGAATTAATTGCAAGTCAAGTCAGTGTCGAGATAAGTCCAATAAACGAGCGAGGGACCACGAAAATCCAAAACAAAAAAGCACAACGAACAAGCAAACGGCAGAGCGATCAAACGTCTGTCTAGGTGCACCACTTTCACAAATAAATAGAGTTTATTACGGTAATTACGAACGATAGTGGGTATTATTCCTTTGGATGACAATTTCCACCAAACGCAGCGGCATTTTTATATTATAGCGACAGCGAAAGACGGTAAGGGCTATAGGTAAACTTACCTAACCCTTCGGGGATTAGTGGCGTGATGTTATGTTTGTTTCTGTGATTAGGTTTACACAAACACTTTTACACGTCAATAATATTTTACAAACTACATCGATGTTTCCTATCTGACTACTCTAAGAAGAAACACCAAAAATAATTCAGTGGCCTCTTTTAAAGCACAGACATTATCTTGGTCAGATCATCTGAGGACCAAGTTTAGTTTCTGAAATATTAGGTTGGGGAAAAAGTCTTTTCGCATTATAGTATGTATGAACTTGTAATAAAATCTCTTTGGCTATACTATTTGTATCTGGCTGGTTTTGGTATCATTGAAAGTTTAAATTTTAAAGAACATAATTCCAAATTCAAATTAGGAAAATGTGTGATTTTCATTTGTTTTTCGTACCGTCAAGATGAGTGAATCTAATGAAGAAATTCGATACATTTTAAAATTTTACTACAAAAAAGGTAAAAATGCAACGCAAGCCGCGAAAAAAATTTGCGTTGTTTATGGACCTAGTGTAGTGTCTGTGAGAGTAGCACAAATTTGGTTTAAGCGTTTTCAATCCGGAAATTTTGATGTCAAAGATGCACGTCGCTCTGGTCGTCCTATTACGGATAAAATGGATGCCATTTTTGAAAAAGTGGAGCAAGATCGGCATATCAGTAGTTACGACGTAGCTGAAGAACTGGAAAATGACCACAAAACAGTTTTGGCGCATTTGAAAAAAACTGGGTACACAAAAAAGCTCGACATTTGGGTACCTCACGAGCTGACTGAAAGAAACCTAATGAACCGTGTACTCATTTGTGATTCTTTATTACAACGTAATTAAACCGAACCATTTTTGAAGAAGCTGATAACTGGTGATGAAAAGTGGATCACGTATGACAAGAACGTGCGAAAAAGGTCGTGGTCAAAGGCCGGTCAGGCTTCACAGACTGTGGCGAAACCCGGGTTAACTCGCAACAAGGTGATGCTGTGTGTGTGGTGGGATTGGAAGGGCATTATTCATTATGAGCTGTTACCACCAGGCAGGACCATCGATTCTGAACTCTACTGCGACCAACTGATGAGATTAAAGCAAGAAGTTGAGAGAAAGCGGCCGGAATTAATCAACAGAAGGGGTGTGGTTTTTCATCATGTTAACGCTAGACCTCACACATCTTTAGCCACTCAGCAAAAATTAAGAGAGTTTGGCTGGGAGGTGTTAATGCATCCGCCGTATAGTCCTGACCTTGCACCTTCAGATTTCCACCTGTTTCGGTCTCTTCAGAATTCTTTAGGCAGTGTCAGGTTAACATCACGAGAGGACTGCCAAAACCACTTGTCGCGGTATTTTGACCAGAAGTCCCAAAATTTCTATAGCAATGGGATCATGTCCCTACCTACAAGATGGCAAAAAGTTATCGAACAAAATGGTACCTACATACTTTAGTTAAATGTAAATGAACTATATTAAAAAATGTTTTGAATTTTCTTAAAAAATGCGAAGAAACTTTTTCCCCAACCTATTAGAATGAACCATACAGTAAAATGAGTAGACTTAGTTCTGAATAAATTAATAGTAAAAAACATTTTTAAAAACAAGCTTTTCGTAAAAAATAACTAGTCCGCCATCTTGAGCGGTCCGCTATATTGACTGACATTTTTTTTTGTCATGGTGATGGGACTGAGCTTCAAGTGTAACGGAATCGATAACATAATTGAAAGGGTTGAAAGAAAAATAGAGAATTAGATTTGTCGATCGCTATTCAGTTAATATTTTTCGACACAAAATAGGTAGTAAGATAAAGAAGCATATTACGAAGTTTTCGGTTATTTTTATTTGATTTTGATTAGAATAAAGTGAAATTGAGTAAAGTCGATTGTCACTTTAAAAACAACCCCATTTTCCGAATCAAAACCCCGTGAAAGCACAATAAGAAGCAACTAAACAGGATAGCAAATTAAACGCCTTCGACTCCCGCTAAAACTTCGATTGCCACTTTTTATTTTCAGAAAATAAATTGTTTTGATACCTGCTATCAAAAGTCGATATAAGTACAGTTTCGATTTGACATTCTGGAAAGCGATATGACCCTTCCCTAGCTTGCAGTACCTACTGTAATTTCCCCTTGACACATGTCAAACAAACAAGCTTAAAAAGCATATAATATTCTTTTTATGGTTCACGAAAGTTCTATGAAATTATTAAACACTATTAATTCATGAATTAATGCTTAAATATTAAGTGTTAATGTCAGGTTCCTATGCATGCTTGGGGCAGTCATTCAGCCACCTCCTTTACCTTACAAATTTTAAAAAGGACTACTTACTTACATACTTAATACGAACATTGCAAGCTAAATAAAAACTTGTAAAAAGGAAATAGAACAAAAGATAGATCGTAACACCTTCCAATAACTATGAAAAGGCTAAAACGGCGCCACATCTGAGACTATGGGACTTTACTGAAAAAAGCTTAAACAATTTTGAGATGCAGATTCTTCGCTGGAAGAATGGACCTCAGCAGTTATCCGCATAAAAAATCTGCTAAAGGTTTACAACCGATTGAAAGAAAAACAAGAAATAACGGAGATAATCCGCCATGTTAATAATATACCTAATATTCCTGCCAATTGAAAAAAACTTGCTGTTGTTAAAATTGGCTACCCTTAACCGAAAATAAATATTGATTAAAAGCCACTTACAGCTTCCATACGTTGGATCCGTCGGAGAAAAAGTAGCGCCTGCGCAGATTATCCCCATCACAGTAGGTAGATACTCAAAAATCTTCTCACTGCAAATACAGACTACCTCTCCCTTTTCAACACCCATACGTGTAAGCGAGAGAGCGACATCAGCTGTCATTTGAGCTAATTCTCCATAGGACATTTGTTCTTCCGTGTCAGCGTTTATCTGGAAAAGAAAACGACGAGATGGTTTTTTTATGTTCCCACTGGTTGGATACACAGGTCTCCTCTCTGTGAGAGGGAATGGGTCGTAATCCATAACGCGTGCCCAGTGCGGGTTGGTAGATGTCACATGTCTTAGAATTTTTGGTTCTAGGACATTTCCTTTTCGTTTCCTCACGATGTTTTTCTGCATCGCTTTGAGAGCAGTGGTGATGAAATAAATTGCACTAAGTGCCTGCCGGGGTTCGAAGCCATATATATGATAAATGATAAATGATTTTTATTTCTGTAAGTAGGTTTGTACAAACACTTTTACAAGTCATTTACCACCATTTACATAGGTATAGCAAGATAATTAATTGACCGTGTTTTGCAGAAAGCAGCCATGTCGGGAAAAGTACAGAGTTATAAGCATTTTTTTTTTGTCGATGGTTGCATTATGGATGTATGGAAAAGGCTGCATTTGACGGCTCATATCTCCGTGATAAATAGAGATACCGACATGGCTGTTTTTGCAAAAAAATCTTGTATGTCGAAATTAGTAGGACTGTGTTTATAACTGATTTTTGGAAAAAGTGCCATATGGCTGCTCTTACGACATTCTAGTGCTCAACTAAATATTATTTATTGAAAAGCAGTTCGAGATCATTCGACCTTGGGAAATGTTAGAATATTCGAGAAGCTTCCATGTCAAAGGGTATATAAAGTGTTCGTTCGTTTCGATCAGGCAGTGTTAGAAAAGATGGATCAGAGTGCACTTCGAGCGATTGCCTTCTACGAATTTCTACAGAGACGTTCTGCAAGATCTGCTGCTACTAATATGTGCAGTGTGTTTAACAGTAATGTGGTTCACCATTCGACAATAGCACATTGGTTTGAACGTTTCCGTTCTGGTGATATAACCTTCGAAGACAAACCTAGGTCCGGCCGGCCAACCGACGTTAACGACGAAGAACTGCGATTTCTTCTACGAATGAAACCCGTTGCATCGTCACGACAGTTAGTAGATGAACTCGGCTGTAGTCATCCCACCATCCTTGAATACTTTAAGAAATATGGATAGAGAAAAGTCTTATCATCTTGGATACCCCACGAACTCAGTAAGTCCAACAAGGCGACGCGAGTATCTATTTGCCTTTCATTGTTGCTTCATACACACCGAAAGGATTTTCTCAGCGAAATAGTTACTGGAGATGAAAGCTGGGTATTGTATGTTAACCATACACGGAAGCGCCAGTGACTACCTCAAGACGAGGAACCAAAACCAACTCCCAAACCAACCCGTACTGAGAAAAAAGTTTTATTCTGTTGTTGGTGGGATTCTGAGGGCATGCTGTTTTACGAGCTTCTTCCGCCTAACACCACAATAAACGCAGAGACCTCTTCGAGACTCGTCACAAAAACGGCGAAAACGTTTACATGTTCGTCTTCTTCATGATAACGCTCGGATTATTATTGGGGAATTAGTTAAACAAACTATTTCAGAGCTAGGTTGGGAAGTCTTACCCCATCCACCATACTCACCAGACTTAGCTCTGTTTGATTACCATTTGTTTCGGGTTTTGAAAAATTATTTACGCGATAAACAGTTTGATGACCAAACAGACCTTCAGAAAACCCCAGAAGTGTTTTTTGATTCAAAACCAAAGGATTTTTGGATGGATGGGATTCAAAATTTACCAGAGCGATGGGCAAGAGTTGTAGATAAAGAAGGGGAGTATATCAATAATTAATACGATCTTAATAAAATATGATGTTTATTTAAAGAAAGTGTTGTTTGTGTCGCAAGACTTTCCTACCAACCCAATATTATAAAACATTTTTAAAGGGCAACTATGGAGTCTCTTGCCCATTCTTCTCCATACGAAACTATAGGGTGTCTCAATAAGAGTGCACTTTTTAAATTTCTTGTAATTTATTTTTCGTGCAAGTGGCTACTCTGAAATTTTACAGCTGTCACTTATGATTGTTCCTATTGTTAAAAATGGAGCGCTACACAAAATACGAACGCGTTGTTATTGTGAAAACCCATTTCAAAATTGTTACTTTACAAAGTAGATATGTTCCGATTAAGTATGGAATAAAATATCCGGCAAATGACCCCCGTTTTCGATGACTTTATGAATGAAAGAAATCGCACGGCGTTAAATCGCATGATCTTGGTGGCCAGTTGACATCAGAATTTCGTGAGATGGTTTGGTCTGGAAATTGTTGCTGCAATAAATGGATGGTTTCATTCGTGGTGTAGCAGGCAGCGCCGTCTTGCTGATACCACATGTCATTCTGATCCATACCGTCCAGTTGATGCCACAAGAACTCCGTTATCATGTTCCTGTAACGATTGCGAGCGGTCTTAGGTTCCCCATTTTTGAAATGGGTTTTCGCAATGATAATGCACTCTTCTTTGTGTAGCGCTCCATATTTAATAATCGGAACAATCATAGGTGACAGCTGTAAAATTTCAGAGTTGCCACTTGCACGAAAAAAAAAATACACGAATTTTAAATACTGCACTCTTATTGAGACACCCTTTATGTACCTTTGGAAGGCGCGCCTAGAATCGCTTCATTTTCTTGTAAACCTTAAGGTATATAACAGCCTTTTAATGATCTTGGTTTAGTTTTAAAATGTACAAGCTAGCACTAAAATATACATATGTACAAGTACTTATATAATAAAAATAAAAAGGTGATGAGCTCATCGGGCATCAAAAAATTCGTCCGCATCGCTGTCAATGGAAAAAGTGCCCAAAAGGCTGGTAGCATTGCCACGTTGGATGGCAATGCTGATTCTTTGGGCTAAAAATAGGCCAGCCCTCTGGTCCCGTGAAGAGTCGACCAACCGCTTGGCGCTGTCCCGAATTACTCTATGAGCACTCGGACCCCAAGGCCCTAGTATTTCAAAATGTTTCAATGATCTACGTAAAATAAATTATTTGATTTTGTCGTCTGCCTGCCTCATCAGGAAATATATACTTACATTCGTCACTTTATAAGCAAAGTTGACATTTTGATGGCTTAATCTGCAAATCGGCCAACTCCGTTTTATACAATTTCAGAGGAAGGCAAAAAAAAAACTTGACGTGTTGCTATGCCACTGTTAGAAGTTGCCCAATTGTGCACGCGATTGTCTCAGTAATTTTGAAAGCTAGGAGTTGTTTCACTTTGCATACCGTAAGTGATAACTCCGCGTATTCGACGACATCAAAACATGATTTTGGGTCAGAAGTGGAGTTAGCCGGTTTGCAGGTTAAGCCGTCTTGTCATACGTTATTTAGCTCATCAATTGCATTTTTCACACAAGATATTTTTCAGGGTTCCGTACGAAAATGGTAAAAAGGAACCCTTATGGTGGGACTCTGTCTGTCTGTCCGTCTGTCACAGCTGGATATCTCAAGAACTACTAATGCTATCAACTTGAATTTTGGAATAGTTTTAGATGACGTTTGCCCAACAATTTTGCAAATAAGAAAGAAATAAAAAACCTATCTCCGAAGTCTGCAGAAAAGATTACAGGAAAAATAAAACGACGTCTCTAAATATCTATATAGCACACTTTTTTTATATATGATGCTACGGAACCCTCGGTGCGCGAGTCCGACTCGCTCTTTACCGGTTTTTATTTTATTTGAGATGGGTTTGCTCTTGACTATAGTCTAGGTCAGAGCGGACAGAGACAAAGTCTACGATGGAGTGAGCTTACCCAGAAGAAGCCTGTTCACTCTAACTTTGAAGAGATTCGGGTTGTATGCGTTCGGGAACACAGACGCAGGTAGTGAGTTCCACTCCTTTGCTGTGCGCATTATGAAGGATGTTTGGAAGCGCTAAGTGCGAATTGGTGGAATGGCAACTAGGTAGGGATGGTAATTTGCAGTGCGTCTAGATGTTCGATGGTAGAAGAGGGCCTCTTAGCTCTGCGTTCCACTGAGTCAAGCGCAGCAAGTTGGTATTTAGTTGAGCCATCCCAAAGGTGACTGCAATACTCCATGCCGTATCCGACTTGCGCTTTATAAAGGGTCAAAATCTGTCCAGGCGTAAGGTATCGCTTAGGATGCCCAGTTTTTTGGCCGCAGCTTGGGCTTTTGCTCGATGGTAGCGCCGAAATTGAGACAGGATGTCAACTCCATGCCAAGGAGCTCGAGCCGATCAGTTACAAGAACAGATGCACCGCGAAAAGTAGGAGTTTGGTCGAAAAGAGTAATTTTAGCGGTGACCAAAACACAGGCGTGTCTTACGCCTGTGTTTTGGTGGCGTTAAAAGGCATTCGGGTGACTCGTAGAGTTCTCGGGGTTATCGATCTATTAATAACTGATAAAACCTAACCTTGGCCGACATTACACAAAATATTTGCATTCTCAAGGTGAGAACAAACTTGAACCTGAACAATTCGCGTTAATGCTTTTTTTATGTTACACTAGCTTTCGCCAGCGGTTTCGTCCGCGTGGATATCAGAAATTATCCTATGGGAACGTACTACCAGCATAAACAAATATCCTGTGTCCAAATCCAGGTCATGGTTTATCCATGTGCCAAACATCCAAATCCATTCCGCAGTTCAGAAGTGCCAAGGTAAAAGACATAATTACTTTTGCATTATGAGAATTTCACTAAAATTGTAGAAGATTTTTTTTTTATTTGTGATGGGTTTGCTCTTGACTCTAGTCTAGGTCAGAGGTGACAGAGACAAAGTCGTCGATGGAGTGAATTTACCCAGAAGAAGCCTGTTCACTCTCACTTTGAAGAGATTAGGGTTGTATGCGTTCGGAAACTCACTACCTAGTGAGTTCCACTCCTTTTCTGCGCGCATTATAAAAGACACTTGGGCTTCCAAGTGTCTTTTATAATGCGCGATTAGCTTAGTGCGAATTGGTGGAATAGCAACCAGGAGGATGGTAACTGGCAGTGCGTCTAGATGTCCGATGGTAGAAGGGGGCCGGTAGAATGAGGTCGTGGAGTTCTCGGGCACACTCTCCGAAGTACAATCTGTAGAAGACCGAAGATGATATCAGAAAGCCCTGAGTCCGCAGTGCTGCGAAGACTTATCCAGCTTCATGTGACGAGATGACGCAGGGGTTTCTGTTGACGTAATTAGTGTATTTTATTGAATTATTATTTGAATTTGTTCGTGAATGATGCATTACTAACATAGTTTTAAGACCTTTGTGACTAGCATTATATGGACTAATTAAGTCCGAAATAAATGTATTATTATTTTGACATATCTCGGGATCCTGGGGTCCCGGACCTTTGGAAGGCATACGAGGGGCCGAAGCCAACTCGCAGAGGCCCCTTAGATAATTTTAAATGATGAGCAGGCACCAACCGACGATTATCCTTGTATGTGTATGCACTATGCAAGTGCACCAAAGGACAACCCCCGGTTAGTGCAGGATTATTGTTGTATGTGGAAACAAAACATACTGGGCTATGGGTTTGGGTGGCTAATGTGGATTGGGTAATTTGAACTATGGAAGAACTATGTCCCCTGCCTGACCAATGTTATCCGTGGCTCGTCCGCGGTCTGTCCGTGCCGGGGTGACTGATCCTTGAGAGAAATAGTGCATAGTAGGCAGTTTTAAGGTTAGTTTATTATTTTTATTGAACAAGCGCTTCTCGCCATCAAACTGGAAAGTTTGGCGAGTTAAATTGTAAAACCAAAAAAAAAAATGTTTGAGAATAATAATAATAAAAAAAACACTTCCTGAGGTGCTTGAGGAGTGGCGAGGTATTCCACGGCTATCAGGACAATCTCGGAAAACGCTCAAGATCCCTACCAGCACCTTACTGGAATACTCCCTTCCTCCAAGCACGTTTGCTCTTGCGAATTTCCACTCAAGCCGGCCAATAAAGGCAAGCCAGAGATGAGGACAAGATTTCTCCCGGGAGATAGGGTCCGTGGGGTCGCTACTGCCCAATAGCTCACCACATACTGCCCTGTGGGTTTCTGTATCTCTCTTTCTCTGACTCCTCATCCTAGACCCGTTCCGGTAAAGTAAATAAATACAAATACACTTTATACTGCTCACTATAAAATAATTGAAGCGGGTTATTCCGATCTGTCACCCTGCTTTGTCCCCATAGAGGAACAGATCGGAAAAAAACGATCTGTCCCCCTGTTAGCAACGAGAGGACAGTTTGAAATTTATTCACTCCTATCTGGGACAGATAGGAATGAATAAAGTTGCTAACAGTGGGACAGATCAACCTTTTTTCCGATCTGTTCCTCTATGGGGACAAAGCAGGGTGACAGATCGCGCTTCAATTATTTTATAGTGAGCAGTATAAAGTTTATTTGTATTTATTTTCTGGTATCTTGTAACTAAATGATAACGGCCGCACGGGTCGATCGAAGGTTAAGCTACGCTTGCCGCGGTCGGTTCATAGATGGGTGACTATAATAATAATAATAATAATAATAAATTTATTTCAGACCATAAGTCCATAAACAAACACACATTATAATTTTATACACAAAATACATACATACATGAAAACACATACTACACAAAAAATACACTAGAACAACTTATTTTACATAACAGAATGACGCACGATGACTGGTCATCCATTGCCACATCATTGGACTGTCCATCCTGTCAGCTACTATAGCCACCAAGCTGTTGGAGCTGTCACGCACTCGCCGCATCAGGGATGCTATTCGTGTCCGCATCAGTGCGTAAAAATCTGGCACGCCATTCTCCGCGAACATCCCCGATGCACTACAAAAGCGCGGCAGCCCCAACATAACTCTGAAAGCGTTATTGTATTGGACTCGCAGAGCATTGTACGAGCTATTTGTATAGCTGACCCATAGGGCACACGTGTACATAGATTGGCAATACGCTCTAAAGAGTGTAATTTTCACCTCCCTAGTACAACGTGCAAACCTACGAGCCAGCATGTTACAACGAACTGCCAATGCTCTGCGTTCCCTCTCCACATCCACATCGTCGGACAGACTATCGGTGACCCAATGCCCCAGGTACTTGAACTTCGTGACCCTGGACAGCTGAGCGCCCCCCAAGGTGACCGGTGGGACAGTATCATAACATTTGTTACCCGCTTTGAAAACCAGTAGCTCGCTCTTGGTCGCATTGTACCTAAGGCCGTGAGCCACCGCATAGTCCTCACAGATGCGAAGAAGCCTCCTAAGTGCACTGATCGATGGGCTCAGCAATACCATATCATCCGCGTAGCTGATGTTATTGACGCAGTGCCCGTCAATGGAGCACCCGATATTGGCATTGCTGAGCTCACAGATCAGCTCGTTTACATATAGGTTGAATAGCTTGGGTGAGCTGATTCCCCCCTGCCTCACACCGCACTCCAACCCGTATGCATCCGACAGGACACCCGCCACTTAACATAATTGCATTGGTTTTTATACCAATACTTTAGCATCCCAATGATATCGCTAGGGAGGTTCTTAACATTTGACAGTTTCCTCCATAGGTAGTCATAAGATACGAGGTCGAAAGCCCTGGAGAGGTCCAGAAAACATGCATATACAGGTGTTTTCCTACTTGCATAGTATTGAACAGTCTGTTTCAGGCATAGTATAGCCATTTCCGTGGATAAATGTGGCCTAAACCCAAACTGGGCGTCGTTGAGTGTTAAGTGCCTATCCAGCTGCTGATCAATCAGACTGTCCAACACCTTTGCAATTATGGTAGCCAGGGATATAGGCCTGTAGTTGCTCTTGTCACTCGCATCTCCAGTCTTATTTTTAACAATGGGCACAACAATAGTTTTAAGTAAATCGGCTGGAAGATACGAGTGACTCAGACACAAGTTAAAAAACATTGCTAGCACTCGCGGTAAGTGCTTACCAGCATATAGTAAATGCTCTATACTTAGACTGTCATGACCCGGCGACTTGCCTCTCTTTAAGTTGTGTATGACAGTAGCTACCTCCCTGGCCGCAAACCTAATAGGCACGTCTTCGGACCCCCCCACCACCTCCGGCCCGCCAGACGACGTACCTAGGGGAGACTCAACCCTAAAAGCTCTGCTGAATAGGCTGGCGATATCACTAGGATCACTAAGGCCCTCAACACTCACAGGCAGACCCGACCTCGGATTCAGCCTGTTCGTGGCTTTCCAAAAACTACCAAAATTCTTTGCGTCATGATGACTTGCAATGATGTTCATTTTTATTTGGTCCTTATTATTTTGACACCATTTTAATTTACTTTTAAAAACCCTTCTACTTTCCACCATTTTCTCATACCAATAACCAGTTTTCGGCCTACCAAACAACGTCCAGGTCTGAAAATCAAGCCGAGCCTGTCCGTGTGCGTCCTTCACATGCTTATTCCAGCCCGTTATGTAACGCTTTTTGCGCTGTATTACATTCTTACAGTTACTGGTGATTGCACCTTCACAGAGAATACGCACAATTTCCGCATACATATTATCTAAAATAATTTCATGTTCCTTAATTCTACATCTACTTTTACTACATTCAGTAAACTCTAAGGGAAAGTCTAAATTTTTCAAGAGATCATTACAATAATTGCTATATAACTCAGTCTGCTGCAGGTCTCTGTCGCCCCATGTTACCTTGCTACATTTAGGTAATCCGGGTGTAACTTTTGGCCTTAACAAGTTAAGATCACACATTACTGTTAGAGGTAAATGGTCCGACCAAGACATGTCGTAGAGCACACTAGCGTCTCTAATAGTATTCCATGCCGCGTCTGTCACTACGCAGTGGTCTAACCAACTAGTAGAACCATGTGCATCACTTACGTAGGTATACGTGTCCGACTCGGCACCGAGCAAGCAAACGTCAGCGCACCGCCACTGTACTTCAGCCGAAAAGCTCAATAGCTCTCTGCCGAATAGACTATTTGGTTGAGCATTAAAATCCCCCAGAATATAGACCGCATCTACACCACTACTTTCTATCACTGCGTGAATCTCACTTAAACACTCGACAAATTCACCAAGATTATCCATCGACTCTGTCGGCATGTAAACCGAGAACACTAAGAGAGCTTTACCGCCTACCGTTATTTTGATAGCCACAAGACGCACACTTCTACACTGCACGAGGGACACATTTTCATAGGCGCTCTTGCGCCACAGTATAGCAACTCCGCCATAAGGTCGCCCTCGTAGGATGCCTGACGACGTATCTACCGCCGATCTTCCCACGAAGTCAAAACGAGGGTCTATGCTGCTCAGAAAAGGAATGTCGTGTGGCAGCAACCAGGTTTCTTGCAATGCGATTATATCAGATGTTTGACATAATAGTCTGACATAATCCACCGATCTAGTAATAGATTTACAATTAAAACTCACAAATGTACTTGCTTTTGAATTAATATCGTTATTGTCGCAATCCATTGTTGATATTTTTGTGAGATCCTTCGGCTCGTTCTTTAAAGTCTATGTATCTACGAAAGGAAATTCCCTCTGGCCATAAATTGTCGTCTAAAAATAAGTGCAATTTATGCCTTTGTACATAAATTTTATAAGCATCGTAGTTTTTCTGTTTTCTCATATTTATTTTTTCAATTTGCACACTAGTTTTGGTTTTTTCCATTATGTACATATGTATGTCGCTTGCAGATGCATTCTGATCAACATTATTGATGAACAACGGTATTTTAATGTCAGCTGCTTTAAATTTTGCAGTATTATCTATGTTCGCACGACCTTGATTTCCTATAAACCTGTCCCTCAGCCTCTTTTTCTTTTGCGCTAAGATCCACCCTTCATTTCGTTCATCATCCTTCTTTGTTTCTAAATTAGTTATTGTATTTATTGTTCGTGGTGTTGATATTGCTAGCCGCGCTGCGGCGGCATAAGAAGTAGGTGTCCCTATCCCTTCCAAAATCTCGTTGCATGCGCCGCTGAGGCCCACCGCGGCCCGCGCACACACCTGACGCTCCCCAACGTTCGAAACCGCGGTGGTCTCCACGCGCGGCACCGAGGCGCACGCGTCGACGAAGTGTTCGAGCGAAAAGTTGTTATACGCGTCAGCTTCGTGGGAGGGAGATGGACATAGCTCCGCGTTTTTATCGGTAGCTTTTTCTCCGACGATGTGAGGTAGATCCTGTGACTTGCTCGGATAATGTATATTGTTGTTGGATAATTTATTTTTGCTGTGATTTAAGTCGTTAGAACTGGTATGAGTAATGGTGTATGAACTTTTGAGTTTTTCTAAGTCCTCTTTAACTGCATCAAACTGCTCTTTGGTGACATATGTTTCTCTATAACTCTTAAGTTCGTTTTGAATTAAACGAATATCTTTTAACAGCCGGATAGCGTCTACATGATCAAAAGTGATCGGAGGTAGTTTCTGTAATTCGCGCGCCACAAAAATCGGTACCACTTCGGGATCTGTTTCTTTTAACAGTGTTATTATGTCATATAAATCTCTTTCATTTTTTCCTGTTCCTCTCCTCATAACTTTACGTTTTGATGACGGCGCCGACTCAAACAGTAATTTCTTGGCATTTGAAACCTCTTCCATATTAAAAGAGCTCGCACAGATACGGACTAGGCTCTCCTCGTCCATCACATCAATCTTGTTCTGCACAAAGGCAAGCACTTCACTTATTACTACATTACACGCATTACACTTGACCGTAGTCGATGTCATTGTTACTTGCAACTTATGATTCGCGCTCGCGTTCGCAACGCGTACGTGACATGCGACCGCTCACTTGCACAGCTCAACGCGAAAATTTAGTATAGATTTTAGATCATTGGATGTTTTATTTTCTTCTACTCGTATATACTGCAACATATACAAGCAATTAAAACATATTTCAAAATTTTTACAATAATATTGTAAAAATTTTGTACTGACATGACTGACAGGTGACAGGTCTTTTGACTATCCATTTCATATCGAGTGTACTTAGTGCCTCTACTTAGTGCCTCGCAAATCACGTTAAGCCATTGGTCTCGGCTGTTTGACAGTCGAACTAGTCTTACCAAAGGGTCACATAGGTTACATGTTACCTAGTAACTGGGTTGTGGAGGTCAGATAGGCAGTCACTCCATGTAAAATACTGGTATTCAGCTGCATCTGGTTAGACTGGATACCGACCCCAATATGTTGGGAAAAGGCTAGGCAGATTGATATTGTCAATGAGATGATGAGATTAGAAAATCTCATATGCATGTAGCGACGCCGACACCCATACCCTTCAATAGGAACACAGCAACGTTACTTGATATTGTGGCGACATCTACTACGCACCACCTACACTGACGTCATGCAAAATCCCTGCATCGCGCAAGCAGAGTTTACCACGCGACTAGCCTGCACATACAATGTACCGACCATCAATCGTCGCCCACCAGACACAACACTCGTCTGGTCGGAGGATCCTCCGTTTTATACGTAGGATGAGTGAACTTTACACCCTGTTCCTCATACAAAATATATGAATATATATGACGTTCCACGGGTAAAGGTACCTTATGTTGCGTATAGAGTTATGCATACCACGATAATCTGGAATTAATAAATGATAAATGATTTTTATTTCTGTAAGTAGGTTTGTACAAACACTTTTACAAGTCAATATTTTTTTTTAAACTAGATGAGGTCGGCGTTTCCTTTCTGACTACTCTGAGAAGAAAGGCCGAAACAAACTCAGAGGTCACAGTCTCTTATAAAGTCCAGACATAATCTTGGTCACTTCATGTGAAGACCATGTAGATTGGTGTCTGAAATGGTCTTTTGAGGAAAGAACCACACAGATTGAGAGGACCTGTCCAGTCAGTGCACGCATTTGTCAGTAATCGCGCAGCTCAACTCAGAACTTAAGGAGCTCAACGATTCGACGAACAATACCAAAGAAAGGACATTGGGGTAGGCCGCATAAATTACTCAAACTGCCAGACCATGATTAAAAATAACTGAGAGAAAAAATAAAACAAACAAAAAAAAAAGCAATGACCTACATAGCTGTGTGTGTAATAAGCTGTCGACATCAAAAAAAAAGATCAAGCTCCGACGATGTGCAGTTACGGAGATATATTTGTTTAAAGAGAAACAGACAATTTAAGTTTAGCCACCTCAAAAACAATGTTGTCGTTGTAACTTACATAGTGTGCTATGGAAACTAATTCCTTGGTCTCCTGACCTTCAAAAAATGTTGTGATAATTTTTGTATTACTTATCAAAACCTTGGCTAGGGCTAATGAATATGCCTAATAACCAATTTAAAAATTTATATTTTTTTATTTTCACGATTTTTTACGATGAGAACGCCAGATTTTTACTGATCAATTAGAAAACAATTACTAGATAAAATTTAGACAAAAAAAAAAAAATAACAAGAATTAGAGGTAAGAATAACTTTTAATATTTTCATGCAAAACCACAAAACTTAACTATTTTAATTTAACAATGAATATTCTTGCACACAAAACCACAATAGTCTTTCATTAGCATATTATTATAATAAGACTGATAATATCGCATTTAGAGACTATTTTTAACTTTATAAGTCACTTAAACTTCTTACGTCACAATAAAAGTCTTCGTTTCTTACATTTAAGAAAAGGCTAAATAAATGAGCTTTTTATTAATTTTAACTATTATTTTATTAATAAACTGCTACAAAAATAATATGTTCGTTCTTACCTATATTTTTTTAAGAGTTTGGGACAAGTGTGGTACAATGAAACGCATTTACATTTATATATAATATTAAAAAAAATTGTATTATTAAACTCAACGTATTTTTTCTATTTCGATATAATTTACTTAATCATCTAAGCGGAGCATGTCCCGACATGATTGCAAGTATTATTTTCATATTTTTCATAACACACGGCCATAAGGTACCTTTGAAGCCACATTATGGGCTAACTTACATATCATAAGAAATTAAAATAGGAAAATAAATGTTACATCTTATGGTTTACGAAACGGCAATAAAAAACTATTGTTTTACATATTTTTACGAAACATTTAATATCTCCGCAACAAAAAAGCGCTATAAGGTTCCTTTTGCCGTGGAACGTCACATATTATATATTATATGAATAATAGATGAAAATATTTATATAAATTAATCTTTTCAATGGAAATTGAACCATACGCAATTAAGTTATAGTTTATAATCTCAAAGCATGGAATTTATTTCGTCTCATTGGCTTTTAGTATACTATACTGATAGAACAAAAGAAAATGAGGACTTACCAAAGCTGTTAAATCCTTATTCTTGACCATGTTATCGTACACTTCTTTGGCAAAGTTGAGGTGAGCAGGAACCCTCCCGTGCTCATTCCCATATCTGTAAAGACTGTTTTTGAGCATTGTTGTTGGTGTTGGCGATACGAGTCTTAGATTTCAAACTGTTCGTATTGATCTGCGAAAAAAGAAAACAAGTATTTATTTACGTAAGTTTTATATGTATAAAAAAAAATGAATCGCCGAAATGTGTGTACGCGCATAACTTCCGAACGATTGCACTAAATTGGATCATTCTTTTTTTGTTGTGTTTGTAAATGTCAGGACAAGGTTTGTATGAAAGAAAATGTTTGAAAATTGGAAAATTCTGGAAAACTGAAGGTGCATTTTCTATGGGAATCTATGGGAGTATCTGCCAAATCACGCGTATTTATTTCTGGATTAGCCTTTAAACAGCAGAGTAATTCCTCATCGTCGAAGGTGGATGGTCGCCCAGATCGCTCATGACCTTGAAGAGTTATATCTCCCGATACAAAGCGAGCAAACCAGCGGCTTATCTTCCATCGCGATACAACACCTTCACCGAACGCTTTGCTGATGTTAGCGGTAGCCACACTCACGTTGTGTCCCTGACGCCACTCGTAAAAGATGATCGTTCGAAGTGGATCTTCACTAATCATTTTCACAAACTAACCAAATCCTCACTAGCGCGCCCTTATATACCCTTGATGTGATAGCTTCGAGAATCTTCTACAATATTCTTACGTATCCCAGATCAATACTAAATATTCCGGAAAATTCTAGTAATTTACAATTTCTTGTGCAATATTTTTCCGTCAACCTGATATAAATAGCTCAAATTCTTTTGCGATGTTTACGTTTGCCAATCGATACTATCTTACTGCATTACGACATGGGGTGGGGCAGCAAAGACTATATATAATCTTACCTTTGGAAAGAGCACAAAGAGCAGTTCTCAAGGTTATGACTACAAAGACCTTTCGATACCCAACAGCTAAACTTTATAGCTAAACACAGCTGCTCTAACCGTGAGACAGCTCTTTATTCACCAAACAATAATTAGGAAATACTCAACGCTAACTTTTGACCCTTCAATCTATAAATGCAAACGTCGCTCGGATACGAGTCTGCCCCCCAATCAGACACAGAACGACAATGGCTAAGCGGCATTACAAAGTTATTAGCAGTTTCCTGTACAATAAAATTAACAAAATCCTAAACCTGTACCCCTTAAGAAAAATGGAGTCAAAAAATAAATTAAAATCTTGGCTTCTAAAACTAAATTACACAGCTACTGAAAACCTCCTTAATCATCACAAATAAAATTTTATGAACTCAATCGCTTTGAATGCTTAATAAAATATTGATAAGTATAATTAAATAATAAAATAAAAATGCGCCCGTTGCCGTTTACCTTAAACAACAGCCTAATTTAATTAATCGTCATCAGTCATAACATAACACAAACACACTCATAACAGCACACCCTCACCAGCACTCACTCTCTCACACATAGTACATACAAACACACTCTCTTGCAAGTCGTGATAGTGGCACATCCATACTTTTGTATTTTAGTACCTTTATATGGATTCCCTATATACAGGCATGCCTAAATTGGGAATCCAGTAACTCAATATTTTTTTTACTCCGGACGTTTGAGGTAATACGAGTATTGACGTTTTTTTTGGGATTTCATTTTTGGTCCCATAGTAAAAGTTCTTCACAATGATGAGTACAATGACAACTTAAGAGGTTGCTGGTGTTTTACCAATAACCCTGTATAGTATAGCAAAGTGTGAAATAAATGTATAAATGTATGTATAAATATTTCTAGTGAGACGATGGAGCGGCTCTAGTGTCTGTAACACAGGTTAATTCCTAGCACGGAACTGGGTTATTGCTCCGCTATACACTGTAATATTTCTGTCACTCGTGATGTAGTATTTAAGTTAACCTATACTCAAAGTTTTTTGTTAATAAAGATTATTATTATTGTGTCCTTTATTCATTTTAAAAACTTATTAAATACATTTTTAAATATTTTTATAAAAAACTTAAAATAAACAAAAACATTTAAAAATATACAAAATAGTAGCCCACCGGTATCGGGAACAGGGTCCAAGCTACCGGTGGTCAGGGCTCCTGAGAGAGGAACCTCCTAACAATACGTGCCGTGTCCAGAAGTACCGCTTTCTGGATCAAGCCCTTGATCCAGCTGCTCCTCAGGTGTTGGTCGAGACTCTTCGATATTATGCCATTGGCTGTCACAACTATCGGCACAATGATTGCTGTATCCACATCCCACACGTCGACCACCTCGCGAGCCAAATCAAGATACTTAATCTGTTTATCTTTTTCAGCTTTCACGAGGTTCTCGTCATGCGGAACCGCTATATCAACAATCATTATTACTTAGTAAAAAAAAAGGAGAATAAAAGTCACACGGGACGCTTGCCGAAGTTCGTCCGTGGATGGGTTATACCGTTGGTCCCGGCAGTCATGCCACGAAATACGCTCTTTTTATTTCTATTTATTTTATTTCAATTTTTAATATGCATTTGTCATTGTTTGTGCGCGCCGTGTCGAAACAGCGTCTTTTTTTTTTATTCAGAACTCGTGAGAGTTTCTTTGTTCAGTGCCTCGGAAGAACGAGTACCTACTTAATTGTAGTATTATTTATTGTTCCCAGACAGCGATACTGAACAGCCGGTCTATTCTGTACAATACTCACCGTGAAAACTTAGGTGAAGTAAGCTGTCATTCCACCTGATGCTAGGGACTGAAACTATTGATCGCTCACTCCAAGCTCACCTCACCTAAGCTTTCACGGTGACATTTGTATAGAATAGCAATGCAGAACAGCTTACGCTCAAAACCAGCGCCGTGGATTCGTGCCTTCTCGTGCACGGGCCACGTCATTATGCTGAGCGTTTAGCCGTTTCGCGCAGTAATGACGCATATTTCCGTCCACTTATTATATATATTTTTTAAATAGTATATATTATATTTTTAAGCGGATGTTATGCAACAATTTTATGTATGTGTGTGCGTCACTTTCTCGTTGAATAAACAGTTTTTCTTTCTTTTTTCCATGCATAGATCTTTGACAGTCGTTACGGGTCGTCAGAAGTCCGAAAGTCTGACAACCAGTCTTACGAAGGGGTATCGTATTACCCAGTAACTGGGTTGCGAAGGTCAGATAGACAGTCGCTCCATGTAAAATGGTATTCAGGTGCATCCGGTTAGACTGGAAGCCGCCCACAACATAGTTGGGAAAAGTCTAGGTAGATTGACTTAATTTAGTAAAAACAAATTAAAATCAAAGTGCGGTCGAGTGGTAAATATCAATTAAGCAAGGTCTTAATTGTTATTTAAGACGCGGCGAAATCTGGACTGGTCTAAAGATAACCTATAGCTGGCAGGGACATCGACGCGCAAACTTTTACCATGGATTCAGTACATTGGAAGTTATTTAGTTCCACACGTTTACAGAAGCAAGGCCCAGACAACGTGGAACTGCAGACGTGGCGCAGCCAAGCGTAATTTGCCTATATCGTGGGCGCGTTACAGGGATACAGGAGATGTTACTGAACTTCTCCGAGAAAGATACAGGGTCACTACTTAGAGACAAGACCGCTTTCTGCAAAATGCTGCAAGGAGGCAACCTCAAATTACGGCTCGCCAGCTGGCAGCAGTCTCAGCACCAAGTGGTCATCAGTGACTATACCGCCAGGAGACGACTGCATGAAGTTAATCTTCACGCTCGCAGACCGTTTAGAGTTCCAGCTCTTTGACGCGGAAACCGAGGGCGTCGATTATTGTGGGCTAACACACATTTGCGCTGAACAGATATCGACACTCAATGGGCTAGTGTTTTTTTTTTCGTTGATTTGCGCTTTAATTTTCTTCCCGATTTAAAAAGGGTGTGTGTTTGGCAAGTTCCTGGTCGCCAGAGTCAACTCTAGAATCCTCAGGAAGGTCATCCGTATCAGGGTGAAACGATTATGGTGTGGACTGGAATTCGCCTGGGTAGAAGATAGGACCTCGTTTTGATACGTGGCAATTTAACGCATTTAAAGATTTATGGTTATAACGCCTTAGGCGTTTAGTGACCCCCAAAGTGTTACATGAGGACCAATACTGTGATAGAGTTGTGCAACCTATGGACATCCCCCACCAACAGCAGTATGGCTAAGATAATGCGCGTGCACACAGCCAAGCTGGAGATGAATATACTCTGAACAATATTACGTTATTAGAGTGGCCTGTCCAGTCCGCTGATCTTAATCCCATGTCCCACAGAGCATGCGTAGGATTTGCTCGGGAGAAGAGCTATCAGTGACCTTTCCCAAAACTTGAACGGCAGAAGAGCTTTCTGCACGTCTTTCTAGAATATGGAGCGAAATTCCACAGGTGACAATAGAGAAGCTGATACCTGAGCCGTCGCTAATGCCTTGGGAGGACCCACAGTTTATTATAATGTAGCTGGGAATGTTTTTTTTTTTATATAATAATGTTCAGGGCGTTATCTTTTTTAATCTACAATTATTTTTTTTTTGTTTGTTTTTGGTACCAATTCAGATTATCATAATATTTTTTTTTCACTAACAATTCTTTTGTTTAATCAAACAATTAGAATCTGTATTAAATTACGCTTTTATTGATATAAAATATGTAATACGTATAGAAAGTGTTAAAATTCAAATAATTATTATGAATACCCATAACCCCAGACTTTGTTGAGTAGGGTGTATAATGACTGCGCCTCTCAGAAACAGTAAAATATTTTACATCCTAAAGATCGTTTTGATACAAAATAAATAGATTATTATTATAAAAGAATTATTTTTAGAAGAAATAATCACAAACAAAAACGTGACAATACGAACCTTTTTATATTTAACACACAATTTATATATTCACAGAAAAAAGAAAATAGTACTTCTTTTTAATCAAATTAAATAATTAAATAACGTTTCTAAATAATATCCTAGGAAAATGAAGACGTCCTTCTCAATACACACCTGACATCAACTGAATATAAGAGAGCCCCTACGAATTTCGACGCGATGATAGTTTAGGCAAATATTGGAGACAAGTGTGTCTGTGTGCCTTCGAACTATCGCGGACCATCGTAGTGTGCGTAATCATACGGTGCAGAGCGAATCTTTGGTCCGTAAGCGCTATTATCAGCACTCCATAGTTTTTACTTACTAGGTTCCGTAATACTGGATGGATTTTATTGTGATTATGACGTGTTAAGTTACCTTATAAACATATCGTTACCTAATAGGCATAGGTATTCTGCTCTGGGGCAAAGCCGCTGACATTCAAAATATATTTGTACTTCAAAAACGAGCTGTTCGAGCAATTTACCAGCTAGGTGCTAGAGTTTCTCTGAGAGATTTTTTTAAACATATTGGTATTCTCACGGTGGCATCACAATTCATCTTCGCCAACATCTTATATATTAGACAAAATATACATTTATACACTAAAAACAGTGATATATCCACAATGTTAACACCAGAAATAAGGACAAATTAGGTGCTCCATTTCACCGGCTTCATAAGGTTCATAATTCATTTGTTGGGCTTGGTATATCCTTCTATAACAAGTTACCCTCTTCTTTGCTAGATTTGCCCGTCAATGCGTTTAAAGCTAAAGTAAAATCTAACCTTTGTTCAAAGGCATACTATTCTATCAACGACTACTTAAACGATAAGAATAGTTGGTCGCTGTGATTAACTCAAGACAATGTTTATGTTCTTTCTCCAGAATTAGCTTATCTTCTGACAGGTTATGTCAGTTCATATAATTATTTATTTTCTTTGACTGAAAAATTCAATTTATTTTAGTTTTATTTTTATTTATCATTGACATAATCTACTCATTACAATGTTTTTTTTATGAGTGGTATTGCAATATGTGGTTAGCTAGTGACCTCGACAATTGATCATATTATTCTTGCCTAAGCAACCGGCAGCAAGTTCGTCATGCTCCCTTAAATGTCACTGCTTGCGGTAGCGTCGGAGGTCGGGCTGCCTCCTTCCCTCAAATATGGCGAGGGAGGGTGATGGCTGAACTCTGCGTTATGCTCGTGAACGGGTGCTGCTTGTGGTCGTCTTGCTGTCCTTGGTTTTTTTTTGTTTATTAGTAATTAACTTTGTTTATTTTACTTCGATGGTCCTAGTTTTTCATTTGTGATTTGATTTGTCAAGTGGGCACATCCTTTATTACTGGAGGCCTTTATTTAGGTATAAAGTTCTGCTTACGTTTTTAGTTTTGTATTTTTATTTCTGCTTGAGAATAGTTTTCGATTTTTTTTTTGGTATATTGGCGTGTGCTAGCTTACTTATAGCAAATAATTGAATTTAATGTTTTGTGTTGTGTAATTACCTAAATTATTATGCGCAGTGTTGTTTTTTTTTTCATTTTTTTTTTAACTGAGCAGACAGCTGTGCTGCTGGGGAGTTTGTTGCGCCACTTCTTCTCTCCAGCTAAAGCACTAGGAAGTGGTGAAGGTCGGGCGTGCCGGGGGACTGTCTTATGTAATTTTGACGTTCAAAAAGTGCTGATCCTCAGCCTAGTTTGAATAAATGACGTTTGATTTTGATACACTATAGTAAAAGCAAACTATAAAATATGACCAGCATATACAGGTTGTAAGCGTAAACAGTGGCAACCTTTTAAGGGGTCATTGTACTCATAATTATGAACAACTTTCACTATGGGACCAAATCTGAGATCGCGAAGGAATAATCAGCTGTTCAGTACATTATTTTTTTTTTGGTGGGAAATTATCAAATTACTTCTTCCGCTCTGACTAAAACCCACCCGTGTTCCTTCAGTTGCCTGTGCCAGGGCCACGGTAACTTTTTCAAACAACCCGCAACCCTGGCTAGCATCGGCCCTCGGACCCCTTCAGATAGTGCTGACATCGCTTTGAGGCGCGCGTGGGACACAACGCGCTGTCGACCCGGGCCTGGTCTTTACCGGACGGCGAGTTACCCGTTGCTCGCCATCCACAAGCCCGCGCCTATGGTGGCCGGGAATCGGCTCCCGATTGCTGCAAGATTTCATACCGAGGCACCTAGGTCTTGACCACATTGTGAGAAATGAAGTTGTGGCGAAAAATATGTCTTTGCCAAGAAGTATATGTGGAAACCCAGATGCACCTTTGCAAGAATGAAAAGCCATTGAAGCAATAGATGGAACATACATTTATATTCAGAAATCTACCATCTTTCTGTTCCAACGAAAAACATATAGCTTACACAAATACACTAACCTGTTAAAACCATTTCTTATCGTATGCTGTAATGCCTACATAATGGATGTTATAGGTCCTCATGCAGCTATAATTTCTGATGCCGTTATAATGCGAGAACTAATTAACGAGAACGAAGAAAACCCGTCTTTATCATTATTTTCATACGAACAATGTTTTTTTTTTTTTTGGTTTATTTGTGACCGTCGCTTCAGAGACGTCATTGAAGACATGGAGTCGTGTGGTTATGACGCAGCCGTTATTTATGTACAATTATATTTCTGAATAAAAATATAAATCTCATTAGGAACAACAATTATAGAACAAAAATAACAAAATCGTAATAAAAAGATGTTTGAAACGGCTTTGTTTACGTCAATGTTGGTTAGATAAGCGCTGCTAAAGTCGCAAAATTGTGTTCTTAGTGTCATTATAACATATCGAGGTGTGCAAATTAATATGTTAAATAAATACATTTTAAATTAAGTGAAGTACGTACATAAAAAAATAGAAACGTCAAATAAAAAAATGTCAAATATGTCAAATAAAAAAATTCAATAATCATTATATTTGTGGTGCAGTTTCAGATAAAACCAGTCATCTTTCATTAATTGACTTTTGCAACTAGAAATTCGTGCAAACTTAATTAGAATTGGTCCGTTTTGTGTAGGTCTTATTTTATTGATTTATTCATATACAAAAAAAAATCACATATTTTCTGCCAAACTGATGTACAGTTTGTCGGCAGTATTCCCGTGGATACCTGGATACAGTTTTGTGACATACAAGTACTTATCTTTAAGTACTTATCTTTATAAGAAGTCGAAGCAAAAAGAAGGAAAATAAACAAATAAAAGGGTACACACACTAAATGTCAACGGATGGGCTCAGGTCGTCTTGCTTGCCCACCAGGCTGGCATGATGGTCTGTGATACTTTTTGCCAAGTTATTGTATATTTTGGATGCCATGCTCAAAATGTTTTTATTAAATACTGCACACATTTTTGTGTCTTGTGCTTCTTGTAAAGATCGCCACTTCATATATATAAAGACATGGGAATGATAGTAACTGGACGAAAGACAACGGGAGCCCCTTGGTTCGTTCGGAACGAAATCCTCCACGTAGATCTCGATATTCCCACCATCTCCCAGTTCTTAAAACGCAATTCCAAGCGTTTCTTCGACTCTGCCACCAACCATCGCAACCCTCTGGTTGTCGAGGCGACTAGCTATGTCCCCTCCCGTATTAGTAAGGTCCGCCGCCCGAGGCTTGTCCTCTCAGATCCCGACGACCCCATAACTCTTCTCCAGGAGAGCAGTAGGGACCGTAGGAACAAAAACAAATCGACATTCCGATCTCGCCGCCGAGGTCCCTCGCGACGACCCCGAAGTAGTCGTCCTCCCCCCCGTCCCTTGCTCGGGGGCATAGCTGAGCCAGTAGCTTTAAACTCCCCTGATAATAATAATCACTCTAATTTGATCTAGCCTGTCCCCTCTTGCTGTCCTCCCCCCAGCGACGCCCTAAGCCGAGGTTCGTTCCCCACAGGGGGGGCCCTTAGCGTGTAGTCGCTTAGTCTGTAAGTTTATGCCCCTGGCTGAAGGCTTTGAGTTCGCTTAAGGCCAACTACGAGATGCTATATATATAAAATAATAATAATAATAATAGTAACAGGAACTGTTAAAAATGTGGCTTACAGTTCTCTGTGCGTTGTATGTCACACATTGCCCTTATAAATAAATAAATAAAATAAAATAAAATCATTTAATTCGAGTATCATTGACTCATAATAGAAATAATACACTCACACAGTCACATTACATACACACACTACAAATTCAATTCAATACAAAACACAATAATAAAAATTAATTACAATTACATTAAAAATTTACATTACAAAATAAAAATAAAATTAGGTTAGTCAGTCGCATCAGCCTGCCACATGTCGCTGACAACAGTGGGAGATGATGGAGCAGTCAAGCCTCCCCGCGAGCGCGGCCAGCATGCTGTTAGCGCTCCCCCGCACCCGTCGCACCAGCGACGTGCCTCTCTTGCGCATAGTGGCGTGGAAGCAATCCACGCGCGCTTCCGCAAACATAGCCGATGCGCTGCAATAGCGGGGGAGCGCCAACATCATCCTGAACGCGTTGTTGAACTGGACACGAAGGGCGCCGTACGACTTTTGCGTATAGTCAGTCCACAAGCTGCACGTGTATAGTGTAGTGCAGTAGGCTCTAAAAAGCGTTATTTTAACATCTTTAGAGCACCGTGCAAACCTGCGGATAACCATGTTCGCTCTGACCGACAGCGCCCTTCGCTCCCGCTCAATGTCCGCATCATCTTTCAAGGTAGGAGTCACAAAATGTCCTAAGTACTTAAAAATGTCCACCCTTTCCAAGGGTGAGCCATTCAGCTTTATAGGTGGCATTTCTAGCACTTTCCTAGTCCCACCCTGAAAAACCATACACTGACTTTTCTTTACATTATATCGCAGTCCGTGACCAGCTGCATAGTTCTCACATATACTCATCAGCCTCCTAAGTCCACAGACCGAGGCGCTCAGCAGCACCATATCGTCCGCGTAGCTGATGTTATTAAAACAGACGCCATCTATGTGACAACCAATATGTTGCTCGCTGAGCGCCTCGATCAGTCCATTCACATACAGGTTAAAAATAGAGGGAGAGCTCAACCCCCCCTGTCTCACCCCACATTCCAACCTATATGGGTCCTTATGCGTTGTTTCTGAGCTTTAAACGCCATTTCTCTGTCTGGCGAGTTCCTCCAAAATATAAGTCCGTATCGTAAAGTACGAGTAGATGCAACGTATGTAGTAAGACCCACATCTCGTCCCATGTAATAGGAGTATTGCCAACTGGGCACAAATCCAGACTCCGGGCTGCTAAAACCCAATAAATCTATGTTCCGTGACTCTTGATAGTTTTTCGAGTTCTACGTTTAAATATAGTTTTTATTTCTTGAAAATTTTACGGGAACGGCTTTAAAAAAATCTATCTTTATTTTTACACAGCTTTTTCACAATGATTTTATTTTTGCAATTTTCTTTCTTTCAGACATAAAATAACCATATTCCTGTCAATCAATCTGCCTAGCCTTTTCCCAACTATGTTGGGGTCGGCTTCCAGTCTAACCGGATGCAGCTGAATACCAGTATTTTACATGGAGCTGGGTAATGCGAGGTGAGTTCTTTACATACCGAGACTCCTCCGTGCCTCGGAAAGCACGTTAAGCCGTTGGTCCCGGCTGTCATTCGTGGATCTTTGACAGTCGTTACGGGTCGTCAGAAGCCCGAAAGTCTGACAATCAGTCTTACCAAGGGTATCGTATTACCCAATAACTGTGGATAACGTTGTGAGTTTCACATTTATATAATATCTTTGTTTATATTACCTGCGCAGATATAATGTGTTACTGTTTGTTTGTCCCAAATAAATAAATAAATAACTGGGTTGTGGAGGTCAGATAGGCAGTCGCTCCATGTAAAATACTGGTATTCAGCTACATCCGGTTAGACTGGAAGCCGACCCCAACATAGTTGGGGAAGGGCTAGGCAGATTGATTGTGTTGTGTACGTGTGTGTGTGAATTGCGTGTACTATACGTAGTAGTTTAGATTTACATGTAATGACAACGGCAGATTTGACATTGGCTCTTTTATTCCGTAATAACTCAAGACCTTTAATTCTTTATAATTAACATTTCCCCGAAGGATTAGACACAGGTGACTTTTACAGTACCAACACACAAATTTCGTTAGTTAAGTTTCAAGTCCCCGTTTTCTCACAGACCAGACCGCGCCAAGTCAGGCCGATAGGCCGTGGGAACAGTCGGCCTTTTTTTTGTGGATAGGTAATCATCAAATAACTTCTCCCGCTCTGGGTGGAGCGGGAGGGCGTGTCAGACTTCTACTGACTAAAACCCACCCGTGTTCCTTCAGTTGCCTGTGCCAGGGCCACGGTAACTCTTTCGAACAACCCGCAACCCTGGCGGGCATCGGCCCTAGCGGACCCCTTCAGCTAGTGCTGACATCTCTTTGAGGCGCACGTGGAACACAACGCGCCGTCGACACGGGCCTGCTCCTTACCGGACGGCGAGTTACCCGTTGCTCGCCATCCGCCAGCCCGCGCATTACGGTGGTCGGGAATCGGCTATCGATTCCCGACGCCCAGGGCGTCTCCTGCGGCGACTAGGGGACAGAACAGTCAGCCTGCGGTGGCCTCTCGTCGCCTGTCCGATCGAATATATGGTATGATCCGTGGAATCGGCCCGGGCTGTGACAGGCCTCGACAGACACAGGCCACGATGGGTCTTGACGGGCCGCGGGAACGTGGTACAAGCAGGGGCAAGCTGTTGCCATCAACCGCTCATGAATTGGGACTCCTGGCTCAACACATTCCGGGAAAATTTTTCTCCATGGGACCGACATTGTAATCACGAAAAAAATTTTTGATGGTCAGTAACCCCGCGCCCTCTGTTTCTGAAATATGACCACACACGCTGCATAATTCATTTGTAATGAACCGACTTCTAAAAGGAGGAGGTCCTCAATTTGTCTGCCTGTTTTTTTTTTTTTTTTGTTCTGTTTTGGACGTATGGAAAATTATACTTTCTAGATGGTCCCATATAAGTTTTAATACCTTTGCTTGGGTCGTTTTGAGATAACTTCAATAATGCGTATTTTTCCCACTTAGTTTATGCGAATGATGTTTTAATAACTTCCTATCACTGTTATTTACATAGCAGGTAGTGGTATTCGAATTTGTGTGGGGTAGGTACCACAATTAAAAATTGAAAAATAAAAACTTTTTAGCAAAAAATAAAACCGACTTCCAAAACAAAACACTACAAAGTGAAAAATAACTTTAATTTCGGAAGTCGGTGGCAATAAACGAAAATACAAAACCAAAGACACCGACTACCGAAATTAAAGTTATTTTTCACTTTGTAGTGTTTTGTTTGGAAGTCGGTTTTATTTTTCCCTAAAAAGTTTTTTATTTGTAGACAAAAATAACCATGTTATTGTATTTTTAGGGTTCCGTAAATCAAAAGGAAAAACCGGCCAAGAGCGTGTCGGGCCACGCTCAGTGTAGGATTCTGTAGTTTCCCGTCCGTAAAAATATAATAAAATATGTAAACGAAGTTAAAAAAAATGCTTGCATATACGATTATACTACAAACTTAGTCCAGAAATGATTTTGTACAACTTTTTGTCTTTTTTGTACAAAAACTGTTGTTTCCATCAAGTTCAAAATGATTTTCCTAGAAAGTCCTTATAAAGTTCTACTTTTCAGATTTTTTTCATATTTTCTAAACTTATGGTTCAAAAGTTAGATTAGATTATTTCCGAAATTATTGACATTATCAAAAAATGATTTTAGTAAACCCCTATTCATGTTTAAATACCTTTCCAACAATATATCACACGTTAGGGTTGAAATTAAAAAAAAATCACTTCCCACTTTACATATAGGAGGGCTACCCTAATAAAACATTTTTTTCCAATTTTTATTTTATCACTTTGTCGGCGTGATTGATATACATATTGGTACCAAATTTCAGCTTTCTAGTGCTAACGGTCACAGAGATTAAGCGAGGACGGACAGACGGACGGACAGACAGACATGGCGAAACTATAAGGGTTCCTAGTTGACTACGGAACCTTAAAAACGGAACCCTTATAGGATCACTCGTGTGTCTGTCTGTCTGTCCGTCTGTCACAGTGAATTTGCTCCGAAACTAATTAACCGATTAAGTTGAAATTTGGTATAATTATGTATTTCTGTGACTCAAACACGCAAATAAATAAATTTTGAATATGGGGGTCAACTTTGGGGGCAAATAAGAAAATTTAAAAAAAAAGTTTTGCAAACTGTACCGTGTGACATATCAAATGAAAGGGCTTACTGTCAGAGTCTCAAATGTATTTTTTCATATTTTTACAATAAACTATTCCAAAGTTATTTAAGAAAACAGACGAAAATTAACGATTCCCCCTTTATCTCCGAAAGTACCGAGCCTAAAATTTTGAAAAAAATATAGAAAAAAAACAATTACAGGCCTATTACTTTGGCTACTACAGCTGCCAAGGTGCTTGACGGTGTGCTGAATGGTCATCTTTCTCAGTCTGTAGTACTGAAGACGCCCAATTTGGGTTTAGGCCTGGCCTCTCTACTGAGAGTGCTATATTAGTCCTGAAGCATACCGTCAGGTACTACACTGACCGTGGGACGCCAGTATATGCTGCCTTTTTGGACCTCTCTAAGGCTTTTGATCATGTAAATTATGATAAACTGTGGGATAAACTTAGGGAGAACAAAGTGCCTGAGGGTGTTACTAATATATTTAAGTACTGGTACCGGCATCAGACGAATTATGTGAGGTGGGCTGGTTCTTTTTCAGATGCCTATCAGTTGGAGTGTGGTGTGAGGCAGGGGGGAGTAAGCTCCCCTACGCTTTTTAACATTTACGTGAGGGAGCTGGTACGTGAGCTCAATGGCACCAGGGTAGGATGTTCTATAGATGGTCAGATTGTGAATAACATTAGTTACGCTGACGACATGGTGCTGTTGAGCCCATCGATCTGCGCCCTGCGGAGACTGCTGGGCATCTGTGAGGAATATGCTAAGACGCACGGATTGACATATAATGTCAAGAAGAGCGAGCTGCTGGTGTTTCGGGCGGGGCGCATGACGCCTTCGTGTGTACCGCCCGTGACGCTGGGAGGGGTGGCGTTAAATAGGGTCAGCCAGTTTGTGTACCTTGGCCATGTGGTAAATGAGGATCTGGTGGACGATCCGGATGTAGAACGGAAACGCAGGGTAATGGCGGTTAGGTGTAACATGCTGGCCCGCAGGTTTTATAGGTGTAGTAGGGAGGTAAAAAAGACGTTATTTAGGGCCTACTGCCACTCCTACTATACCTGTAGCCTGTGGGTCAGTTACACACAGCGGGCCGTCAGCGCCCTGCGGGTCCAGTACAACAATGCTTTCCGGTTGCTGATGGGACTGCCTAGATATTGCAGCGCATCAGCGATGTTTGCTGACGCACAAGTGGATGTCTTCCATGCCATAATCCGTAAGCGAGCGGCATCGCTGATGCGCAGGGTGAGGGACAGTTCCAACGGCTACCTGAGGGTCATTGCTGAGAGGGTAGATAGTCCTCTATGGAGGCAGTGGATACACATCCACGTTAGATAATTTCCTTATATATACTATTCCTTATATGTACTAACATTTATTTTTAAGTTCTTTTACATGTATTTACTAACACTATATGGACACATTTAGTCTGAAATAAAGAAATTGAAATTAAAATACCTATAGATTACAGGAAAACCTATAAGAAGTCGATGGTCTTAAAACAACATGGTAAATCTCTCAATATTGTGCGTACAAACTTACATTTGTCCATAGTTAAACAAAAAAGATCCAACCCACATTAGGTGTAATGTGGGTTGGATCCTTTTCGTTTAACTATGGACATTTGTAGTTGGAATGTATGGGAGAACATGTTCTTCAACTACAATGTTAAGTTTTTCTTGGGATACATTCATCCCAACTAGAACTAGACTATGTAGAACCATCGTGTTTTTACTTATTTGAATAGAATATAAATGTTGAAAGCTAGGTCATCCTATTTCCATTACTGAGGATCAATAAGCACTTACCTGGTCATCATCAGACCTTCAGAAAGTATCATGTAGTAACATCCATGCTCAGTTAGATAAATGTTGAATGCTGGGTCATCTTAACTATTTTCTTTCATTGTGCGTGGTCCGACACGCTTTTTTTGCTTAATCCACCGGTTTTTTTGTTTAATCCAAGTATAGAATAAATTATGATTTTCATTTACGTCAATTCACTGAGACATGACCGAGAGTATTAAGTTTAGATTACATACAGTTTTAAATAAAAATCTACAAAAAGAAAACTCTTTTATAATTATAAAACCTACAAAATAAACCATCCAAAAATATTAAATTAATAACAAAATGAACAATGAATCAAACGGACTTTAATGACTCATTATATAATAAAAAAACCGGCCAAGTGTGTGTAGGAACAAAGGTAGTCAGGATGAATAATAATGACGCAAAAATAATGTTATTATACAGGGTGGTCCAAGGGTGATTAGGTTCAGCTACGCTTGCCGGGGTTGGTCTGTGGATGGATGACCTTCTTTTCATACCGAGACTCCTCCGTGCCTCGGAAAGCACGTTCTTTGACAGTCGTTACGGGTCGTCAGAAGCCCGAAAGTCTGACAACCAGTCTTACCAAGGGGTATCGTATTACCCAGTAACTGGGTAGTGGAGGTCAGATAGGCAGTCGCTCCATGTAAAATACTGGTATTCAGCTGCATTCGGTTAGACTGGAAGCCGACCCCAACATATTTGGGAAAAGGCTAGGCAGATGATGATGATGATGATAGATATAGATAAACTAGTAAGTACATACATAATTAAACTTCAGTTCATTTAAAATTAAAACCAATTTAGTAATTACCTAAAACGAAATCGGTAAAAGTAGCTATACTTAACTATTTTTCATTAGTAATAAAAATCCACCCACATAAGATACAAAAACGCTTAGTTCATTTTTCATCTCAAAATATCTATCAACATATTGTTCACAAAGTAACAAATCATAAACGAGTTAGCCCCGTACGTTCCATATTGAAGTATTGATCGCAATTTAAGACCTGCGCAGTGAAGCTAGCCTCTTTTCTAGACTCTAGACTTTCTTTGTCCACCTAACCAGTGCGCCACCCGCCGTCTACCGTGTAGGACGAGTTCGGTCCTTCGAGTCTCTGCCGCCCTGGTAGTGGCTTGAAGGGCCAGCTTGTCCTCCTTGCTGTCTGCCGTACCGCGAATCGTTATTAAGGATGAAGGTACGTGTTTTATGTAGTTTTTGTACTAAAATCCTTTGTTCAAATATCGGTACTGTTTTAAGATTTTTCGATTATCTAGCTGAACGCTAATGCATATTTGTCTATCTCTTTCAGGAATCGTTTCTAAAAAAAAGTTTCTAAAATATTTTATTTTTTAATTTTTTCAGATTTCTGGTGGATAAGCAGCATCGTTCTCCTCGCCTCTGAAATGGTGTCTACTGTCTACCGACACCTACTTATATCGCTTCAGTTAGAAGTCACCGTGACGCGACGCCCGTTCAAGCCGCCATCTTGGATTGGGTCAGAGCGGCCATGCAGATGCACGGACAAAAGAATAAGGTTAGTAGATATATTTTGATATTTCTTACTTTTACTTAGGTGATAATGAAGGCGAAAGCTCCAGGTAGCCCGCGAAATTCCAATTTTCTTATATATTTTGCAATTAGCAGGTCAGTATCAGGTTGTATGTTGATCTGAATATAATTCGCGACCGTAACAAATCTGTATTTATAGGATTGTAATCATTAAAATCCAATACAACTCTTTAAGTTTTTACAATGCTAATGAATGACTATTTCATAAAATCGGAGTTGTATTACTGATTCTAATTTTGTAAATACGGTTGCGATACTGACTTGAAATTTGCAAAAACCGTAAGAAAATTTGAATTTCGCGGGCTACCTGGAGCTTCCCCTTTAAAGTGTCGAGAATTTCAAGATATGTAACCCTTGGTTAGAAGGGCTGTGGTGCGCAGACGGTGACTTTGATAAATTAACCTGTCCTTAAGGCTTGGCATTACGCCGTTGACCTCGCTCAAATGGGCGTTCCCGCCGAGAATGCCCCGCGCACCCCCTCATTATAATTACGCGCGAAGCGATCACTAATATTCTATTTTGCACCGCTGACTGCCACAGAGCCATGACGCGCGACGCACGCATAGGTAGCCTGTTGCATATTTCAGAGCAGTGGTGCAGAACATTTTTAGGTAAAAACTTGTATGTTGTAGAAAAACAAATACAACACTTGTGTAAATTATTATATTTTTAGAAAATATATATTTTTAATGACTAAGAACTCATTGTAATATTACTAAAACAGAAAATGGGCGGCCGAATATAGACAGTTATTATTATTAGCTTTCCCCGCGACTTCGCTCATAAATAAAAGTGAATAAGTTTGTACCTAAAAGTACTACTAGTAGTTCTTTTAAGTACTTCAAATATTAAAAAAAAAAACGCAAAATAAATCAACTGGAAAATCTGAGCAATACTTTGTGTATTGCTCAGATTTTCCACTTGATTTATTTTGCGTTTTTTTTTTGCCGGCCATATGCTTGCACGAAGCTCAAATGCCATATTAGGTTCATGGGGTCCATGAACCACAATGCGTCCCATATGGTTTGTGGGCCCCATACGACCCGTGACCTCAGTTCAATTTATTATAAGTCACAAGCGGTCGTGGGCCCGGAACTTATTAGTTCAATAAGGCCGGCCACATACACAGACTGAATTCCGTTCCGAAATATCGATTCGGAATTTTCGAAGGCAGTAAATCCATACAAAATCAAGGATGTATCACACACGTACAGTAGTTCTTCGTTTATTTTGAATGGCTTTGCTGCTTTCGAAATTCCGAAATGATATTTCGAAACGGAATCACGACTGTATGTGGCAGGCCTAATCAATTATTCATTCCTTTTCTAATTGAGTTTTAGCAATACTTTCATTTTCTAGCCCATGTTTGACTGATTTGACGTGATCTATTAGGTTTTTATAAATTAAATTCTTCACCATATTAGCACAACTGATGTTATTGCGTTTTTTTAATTACGTTACCGAAATTTGAAGCCGTCAGTTAATTTCTTCTTAGTTCGAGCCATTCACTTGACTCACTTTGAAGTATTGTACCTGTTTCAATTCTTATTCTTTAATCTTCAATCTTCTCTAAATTTTTCAAAAATATTCTTTTCGATTCCTCTAGCATTTCCTTTGACATATCGGGGTAAAACAAACAAACAGCAATACGTTTCCACTTATAATATTACTAGGATTTTTATGTAAAACACATAAAATATTTACCTGTATAGTTTTTATAACAAATATGATTTGTTTGTCGAGATTCCTTTATTTTCTGCTCCAGCGCAAATGTAGCAGAACTTATCTTTGACAGCCATGAACAATATTTTATTGCTACGTTTACCAAGTATGGCTGCTGCTCCTGACAGTGAGGAGTAGTTTTTCTTGTATGATCTTTTTCCCCAACATCCGTCAGCAATGACATCAATTATCGGTATGCCCTTTGCATTTACTTTACCCTCTTCAACGGCAGGACATCTTTCCTCTTCAGTAGCTTCGTTCAAAGATATTAACGCTTCAGATTCCCACGTTTTGTTTACTATATCCATATGAAAGGTGAATCATTTTTGTGAGATCTCAGGAAGTCCTAGAGTTGACGTAATTTCCAGAAGTTGCGTATGTCCACATCCTGCTGCTATTGCCCCAGCTACGGCACATGTGTTTATATTCATTTCTTCTGGGGTGTTGTCTCCCTCTATTATAAAACTCATGTTACATAAAAGACATTTCAGTTTTAATTTATTCATTAAACCTGTCAAACGTTCAGAAACGATTTGTATTGACTTTAAACCGCAGTCCAATGGTCCGTGGCTTGATATTTCTTGGAGTGATTTAAAAAAATGACTGATGTTTACAATACGTCTACCAATCGATAATTCTTCAGTTCCCCTAAAACAAAGTGAAATATAAAATTCAGTTAAAATACTGATGGCTTTAAAAAATATTGTAGCTTATATTGTATACGGTCATCCACGTTTACTTATAAAAGGGTTACGTTAATCCAATTTTAAAATATGTCATTTGATTTCCTTATAACTTTAGGGTCCTATGAAACTCGCCAACCTCGTTACTTTTCGACCCCTTGTAGGTCGAGAGTCGCAATCTGCAGGTTACATCCATGGGGTCCAAAGAGGATGGACAAAAAAGTCCACATACTGTCGGAATTCCGTTTCGAAACATCGATTCGGAATTTTCGAATGCAGCAAATCCATGCAAGATCAAGGATCTATCACACACGTACAAGTAGTCCTCCGTTCGAAATTTTCTCCGATTCAAAATTACGCATGGTAGTCTGTGCGTGACTTTGTATGGGTTTGCTGCTTTCGAAATTCCGAAACGATATTTCGAAACGGAATTCCGGGACGGAATTCCGACTGTATGTGGTTGGCCTAATTATTACCCTGTATTAGCAATCTGATTGCGATGAGTAATAATACAGGGTCAAATTAAATTTGCTAGTGAAACTCCACAGACGTGATGGGTATCGATATCTAAACATGATGAACTAGTTAGCTGCGACACATATACAGGTTCAAATTAAATTAGCTAGCGAAACTCCGCAGACGTGATGGGTATCGATATCTAAATATGATAAACTAGTTAGCTGCGACACATATACAGGGTAAAATTAAATTAGCTAGCGAAACTCCGCAGACGTGATGGGTATAGATATCTAAACACGATAAACTAGTTAGCTGCGACACATATTCAAGGTTAAATTAAATTAGCTAGCGAAACTCCGGCCGACGTAAATTCGTACGTGTCTAATAGTAACAAGCTATAGATTCACTGCATGCGAATCTATAGCTCGTTATGTCGTTACTGTGCCGCCGTGTCGTAATGCCGCCCGGTCGTTTGGAATCTATACCTTGTTGCCATTAAACACGTACGAATTTCCGTTGGCAAATTCGAAATGAAAACAGTTTCTCGTTCTGGCGACGAAAGGTACCTAGGTAAGTATAAGCAGCTGATAGGTAGGTACCTGCTTAGGTACGCATATTACTTATACGTACCTACCTACATCTTTTTATCAAAACGCTTGATTGATGGTTACTAGTAAAATGTTAGATAGGTACTCAAATTACTTACCGTTTCATTCTTTTTATTCTCCTCTTGTATTTTATTTTCAAATTACGCTTAGTGCGTCTTTTTTGTCATCCATATTGATATTATAAATAAACTTATATTAACACAAATATTTCCTATGTAGTATTACTAACTATATACTAAAAACTACTCTAATATTTACACACACAAAAACTATTAAAATCAACAAAATAAGTAGGTAGGTATTTGTTTACAATACTTTCTAATGGTATTGTCACCAACGAAAAAATGCGGGAAAAAGTGGTACAGGTCCGTTCAGCACTGCGTCTCGTCCCGCACTAAATTAATAGGCGACAGAGGGGTTGCTCACGCGATTGAGTGTCGATTTATGTAAAAAATAATGACTATAAGTAATTAGAAAAGTTATTTAAAAAAATAAGCCGAGGATTCCCTAGGTATTGTATTGTGTAATATCATGATGACTATAAAAAAACCTAGCGATTAATAGTTTCGAAGAAAAAAGGTTTTATATTTCTAAAACAGGGGTTACTTTTCATGTATGTTAATGATATTTAAAATTATTTTTTATTTTTTTCGAAGTGAAGGGGACATGTGTTTTATTGTGTAGTTTAACATATTTTTTTTTAAAGATCATTATGGTACGGGTTATGGAGAAAAAAGGTTTTAAACTTCTTCAGTTCCAGCCTAATTTACATATAGCACCGCCTTAAATTTCAGCAAACAAGATATTATATTAATCAATTTTCTAACATTCCGTTCTTTTGACTTCACAGATCTCCTACAGATGAGCTGCGTCACCCACTCGTGTCTGAAAGCGGCTGAGTTAAACCACGGTCCGGAAACTGCGGTCACACTGTTCCAGTTCCATCGCCCGCCGATGGGGTGTAAGTGGTTCTACCAACACCTTCGGAGCCAAAGTCAACCTCACCTGCACGCGGTACACCCTGCTGAAACACCGACGAGGCTCTGACGTGTCCCTGGTCTCCCCAAACAACGTTGAAGAAGCGAGATGGCAGATGTGAAGCAGAGAAGTGAGGAGCAGAACGAAGCTAAGATAAGCTTTATTCAACAAACTGGGGACACCAAGGAAGATTTAGGGCAGGGGCGGATTCAACGGGAGGGGATCGGAGGATAAATTGATCATGGTCTGACGATGAATTTGATTCTTTGAACTTCTCTCTTCAAAACTTGGGTCCGCGCCTGTTCAACATTTTTTATTTACGTTCTTTTTAACATAACATGTAGGTAATACAATCATGATAGAGATAAAGTAATGTAAGTTAATTTTAAGCAAGGAAATTTGGTGTTTTTCCTTACAGTTTAAAAATTAAGCCTCTTACCTATAACAAAATGTTACAAAAATGTTTTTGTTTTCATTTAAAATGACCCCACGCCACACAAACAAGTTAGCTGTAAGTAAAATCCATCCCTGCTCAATTTTTCTATGTCCTACTACACTGATGGATACTACAGCATCAGTATATAGGTCATAGAGGGTACTAGGGGAGAAGAGATTAGAAGGAGGGGTCTGAGTATTGAGCAGAGGCATGCACTTAGTAACCGCAAGCTCTGTGGCAGCTCAAAAAATACTAGTGCAGCTATAATCAGTGTCCTGTAGGTGCAGTAATATTATAGCCTAATGTCATGGTTATTTGCTTTGCGTGACAATGAGAATTTAAAAATGGCGCTTGTGATTGCTAAGGCGTAGTCAATTGTCATGGTATGAGCAAGTGATGCAGAGGAATGAAGACTTGTATCAAGACAAAAGACGACAAGCTCCACTGACTGCAAATAAATTGGTGCATATGAGGAATATCAGATATTTTCAGTCTGGAGCGCTACAATTTTTTAGTATTGCAACATTTCACTTACGTAACTACCACATTCTAAACCTGCATTGCGGATAATGTATCGATCGTAACCTGCGCAGTGCAGTTAAACTCTTTTGACTGCATTACAGGCTTCCTAGTTCCCTTGTCCATCCAGTGCACGCCGTCTGCCTTGCATGACGTGTTGGTCCTTCGAGCCGCACCCCCATGACGCGGTTCGAAGGCCTTCTTTTCTACTACTGCTGTTCCATGTATCACGTATCCGCAGTCTTAAAGATTTAGGTACTTAAGTGTTTTAGTTTTTCTTTATTATTATAACTTGTGTATATTGTCTTTGTCTTTCATAGCATTTGATTAAAAAGGGGTGGCTTCAAACTCAGCATTTGGATTTCAGCATTTCTTGTTTATATCGGGCGTTTTATTATTTAGATGGGAGAACTTTAAATTGAAATAAAATATAGAAAAATGTTTTTAATATCCATGAAATTGGCTTTATTTGATAGAGATATTTTTATGGCATTAATGTTTGAACATGATTCCGCGCGTGTGGCCGCCTCGGCTGACACCAACGCCTAGTTTACTGAAAACTTAACTTTTTACTGGCTTTTCCGATAGATCCGTAGTTAACTCTTGAATTTTGACTAAATGTGAATGTATTCATGTTAACTCATTCATAATAAAAAATAGTACCTAATGATTCATGTTCAGCCTTTCACATTTAGCCAAAATTCAACCATTAATTACTATTTGTTTAACCATTGGTTGAGTTATCTACGGATCAAAAAACCGGCCCTAAAGGAAACATTTGAAAAATGACTAATTTCACGAAATCTGGCCATTTCGTTCGTGCGATTTGAAGCCATGAATTTCTCTGGGGATGTCTACTCCGTTTATTGAGCACTTGGACGCCAACATTGCGATGCGTTATTGCTGAAATACAGCCTGATTTACTGTGAAGAGTGTGTGAAAATTTGACCTCCAGATTACGACATGTACGCGTCAGTCAAAATCATATTCAATGTTCCTTGCCACTTGGTTATGCCTGTGCAATTACTCGCCGTTAGCCAAACGAGAATACCCAAAAGTAATATGTCTGATAGACTCACCGGGACAATGGCATGCCCGACATATGTCGATTGTCCCGTCTTTCATTATATACTTCCGGTAGTTATTCGTTAGTATAACTTCATCTATAGACGCACAGACCGAACCTTCAGTTTCCCCAAAGAGGTCACCGAAGCGTAGCCAGGCCACGGACGCTAAGAAATCTACGTCAGACCCGTGAAGGGCCCGGAAATAGCTTTCGTGAAGCTCCTTACTTTGCCATACTTCCTTGCGGTCGTTGATACTAAGCACCACAGGTGTTGGGGCTTCAATGATCTTCAATGAAACTCCCGTATCGTGGTATGGTTGTATAATTTGGTATTAACTATTTTTTACAATAAAATATGCGGAGCGTACAAGTTAGCGACGTTGATGAAAATTTTGATACAAAATGTGAATAATGTCGGTATAACCTATTCGATAACAAATAGCGCTAGCAACCAAGACGAACCGTGTAGTTCTGTCATTCGATAACAGATGGCAGGAGCGTCTACGTAACAATATTATATATCAAAACTTTATACACAAGTAAAAATAAGCCGGACTCAAGTCCGGCTTGTACGAAATAACAAATAAATAAAAACGAAATAACAAATACGAAAACGACAACGAAATAAAAAATAACGAAATAACAAATGAATGAAATAACAAATAGAAAACGCGTGTTATACCATGGTACAGCTAGGCAACTGCTGACTATGCGTTCACCTCAATTCTACTCAACGATGGATTGCATCAGCCATCACGAGGCCTGAGCACGAGTGCTGACATCGCGCCTACGTGCCACCAACGATCGCGCCATCGCATCGACCCTTGGAGAGCACACTTCGGATCGATCGTCGAACGTAGTCAATACATTAGCCCTAACTTTGATTGTAACATTTAATTTCAATAAATTAGTTAATGTAATTTCGGGTTTCTTTTGAATCCTCCGTCTGCAGCTTTCATAATTGGCGCAGTCGGTAGGATACTCGAAGCAGTGCGCGGCGCGTAAAAGGACTCTCGCATTGATCCTGTCGGCTCCGTATAGCCTCTGCGTGTGCTCTTAAGCCTTCGTCGAGTATCCTGAACCACGGGAAGCTGTAGCCGGCGTATCCAGACATCGATGCTGATTCAAAAATACCAAGATATGAAACTGTGAGTACACCTGAATCGCTCTTGTGCTGCTTTACTCCATTCCAGTCCTTCGTTAATCCCTCAAGATTTTCCATCCTAGGCAGACTGGGTCTCGCATCCCTCCTAGGGACGTAAGGCAAGATAGGTTAGATCTTAATAGAAATCTAAGTGATATAGGGGAACAAATAAGCGACATGGCACAGGACCCCATTGACGCTATTTTTAAGGCCCTTAGATTAGTCCCGGAATTTGATGGGAACCCTAATATATTAACTAGGTTCATTAGCTTATGTGACGAGTTAGTTAGAAGATTTTTAAAACCCTCCCCAGGTCATGAATTGGAAAACCAATCCTTGCTTAACGGCATCCTAAATAAAGTTACAGGCAATGCAGCTAGACTTACAAACTCTAATGGTATCCCGGCGGACTGGAATGGCATTCGTACCGCTTTAGTGAATAACTTTGCAGATCAACGTGACGAAACGGCACTATATAACGACCTTTCTTTGCTATCTCAAGGCCAAAGCACGCCTCAAGAATTCTATGAACGATGTCAGAATTTATTCAGCATTATAATGACGTACGTTACGTTGCACGATAATCTGTCTACCACCGTACAAGCTAAGCGTGACCTTTATAAAAAGCTGACGTTGCAATCATATGTGCGCGGGTTGAACGACCCATTGGGTTCTCGTATTCGCTGTATGCGGCCCGTATCTATAGAGCAGGCTTAAGAATTCGTACAGGAGGAAACTAATACATTATATCTGCAACAACGTAACGAAAACTTTGTAGATAAAAGACGGACTAATAATAATTGCTACACGGGACCTCAATTTAGACCTATGAATGCTACCACGTTACCAATAAATTACGCCATGCCCATGCCCATACCTATGCCTGGTCCTTCACGACAACCTCCAATACCGGGTCAGCAGCCTTGGAGGCCTAACATGAACGGACAGCAACCTATCTGGGGACCGACACGTACCCAGCAGATGTTTAGGGCTTTACCACCTAACCTTAATGAACGTGCTAACGTGTTTAAATTGCCCCCGCCTAATATGCCCAGCGGGCCCGAACTTCAAAGACCTACCCCTATGAGCGGTGTTAGACATTTCGTCAGCAAGCCCATGCCCATTAGAGGACATGACTGGTCCAGGGCAGGGAACCCACCGCCAAGCAATTATTTTAAAGCGCGTGAACTAAATATTAACGAATGTCCGGACTATGAATTCGGCCCCTACTACCAACTTCACACGGACTCTTGTTTCAATGAACCGTGTCACGAGTATTGTAATTATGTTGATAATGGCTATTACGTTCAACCTTATTATATCAATGCGTCACCGGCGGCGACAGTCACAGAAACACCGCTGGAAGTCCCTACCCCACCTACCCGCGAGGAGGATTTTTGCAAGGACACGAATTCCGACAAGCAAAAATAGAGATTAACATACAAACTCAGAGGCAACTTCCCTACATTAAAATTGCGAATCCTCCCTTAAGATTGCTTATAGACACAGGCGCTAACCAGTCTTTTATTAGCCCTGAAGCAGTGCAGAAATATTTTTCACATATACCATTACACTATGAGCCGTTTGAGGTTGTAAATGTTCATGCTACTAGCCGGTCGGACGGCACAATCACATTACCATGCTTCCCGGAATTTAAAGAAGCGGACAGTATAAAATTATTCGTGTACAGATTTCACAGTTACTTTGATGGATTGATAGGATCAGATTTATTGAGCAAATGGGAATCGAACATAGACTATAAAAATATGCGTCTTAACACCAGAAACGCCACTAATTTGATTTGGGTATACGATTCACGTAACGTTAACTTCTATGAAGATATTATACCGGCTTATTCCTCCAAATTAGTTAAATTACCGGTTAATATATCAGATGGATCCGCATATATCCCGGAACAAGTCATATCTAATTGTGTAATAGGAGACTGTCTCACGACAGTTAGTAACAACCGAGGTATTTTGGAGGTAACAAACCCTAGCCACCATGACGTCATATTCTCAGTCGATCGCCAAGTAACAGCTGAAATGTACAACGCCGAGTGCACGCGTACTAAACAACTGTCTTCGCGTGCCCAAGACGTAATATCTAAGTTACGTACTAGTCACCTAAATCCGGAAGAACGCGCTAATCTAGAGTCGTTATGTGCACAGTACGCGGACGTATTTTATATAGAGGGTGAGGCATTAACCTTTACTAACCAAATTAAGCACACCATTAATACTACTGACGAAATACCCGTCTTCACGAAAAGTTATCGTTATCCCTATGTACATAGAGAAGAAGTTAGCAATCAGATCAAGAAAATGCTAGAACAAGGGATAATTAGGCCATCGCAGTCTGCCTGGAGTTCACCCATCTGGGTCGTACCGAAAAAAATAGACGCTTCAGGCAAAACGAAGTGGCGTCTTGTTGTAGACTTCAGGAAATTAAATGAAAAGACGATAGATGATAAATATCCTATTCCCAACATTGCTGACATCCTAGATAAGCTAGGTAACTGCCAATATTTTACCAACTTAGATTTGGCTAGTGGTTTTTATCAGGTAGAGATGGATTCCAAAGACATACCCAAACCCGCGTTTAATGTCGAGCACGGGCACTTCGAATTCATGAGAATGCCCATGGGCCTCAAGAACTCACCATCTACGTTCCAAAGAGTCATGGACAATGTACTCAGAGGTCTACAAAACGTTATATGCCTGGTCTATCTTGATGACGTCATCGTCTTCAGCACATCCCTTCAGGAACACATGAATAATCTTGAAAAAGTTTTCCAAAGACTCAGGGAGTCCAACTTCAAAATTCAGCTAGATAAATCGGAATTTTTAAAACTAGAAACCGCTTATTTAGGACATGTCATAAGCAGAGAAGGCATAAAACCTAACCCGGATAAGATAACCGCCATCCAAAACTATCCGCTACCCAAAACACCTACAGAGATAAAGCGCTTTCTTGGCTTACTTGGTTACTATCGCAAGTTCATTCCAGATTTTGCTCGCTTAACAAAACCCCTCACTCAATGTTTAAAGAAAGGCTCAAAGGTTACTCTCAATACAGAATATACAAATTGCTTCGAGAAATGTAAAAGTCTCCTCACCAACGACCCCATTCTCCAATACCCCGAGTTTACCAAAGAATTTATTCTTACCACGGACGCCTCTAATTTAGCCATCGGTGCCGTACTCTCCCAAGGACCAATAGGCAGCGACAAGCCCATCGCCTATGCCTCGAGAACTCTTAATACCAGTGAGATTAATTACAGTACCATCGAGAAGGAGCTGCTTGCGATTGTATGGGCAACCAAGTACTTTCGTCCATACTTGTTCGGTCGTAAATTCAAAATTATTACAGACCACAAACCGCTACAATGGGTAATGAGCTTAAAAGAGCCCAACTCACGACTAACACGCTGGCGTCTGAAACTAAGCGAATACAATTTTTCAGTCATCTATAAACAAGGAAAGTCAAATACCAACGCTGACGCCTTATCTAGGATAGAACTATGTAACGAGGAAGCTAGCTCTGTAATAGCTAACCCCACTGTTAATCAGCCCACATTAGATGACTCAGGAACTCTCACGGCCCATACTGATGCTGAAAAGCCTATTTTGGAAGTACCAATCACAGACGACCCCCTCAACAAATTCAATAGGCAAATTCATTTCACCGTCGTGGAAAACCTTAAGGGCAGAACAACCGTAACGAAACCCTTTGATACTCACACACGTATATCCATACAGTTGAGTAAATCCAACCTCGAGTTAGACGTTGTCAACGCCATAAAGGAACATGTTAACCCCAAAGTGAAAACAGGGATATTAATTACTCCACCTTTAGAAATGTACACCATTATTCCAATCGTACAAAATCACTTTAAAAGTTCCTCCATGAACCTATTATTAACCAAAGCAGAGCTTGAGAACGTCAAGGAGTATTTACGCCAACAGGAAATAATTCAGAAGTACCACGAGGGTAAAACTAACCACCGCGGTATTAACGAATGTTATCTTGTATTATCCAGGCGATACTTTTGGCCCAAGATGAAAGAAGAAATCGCAAAATATATAAATGAATGTAACATATGTGGGCAGACTAAATACGATCGCAATCCCATCAGGCAACAGCTCCACTTAGTTCCACCACCAGTAAAGCCCTTTGAAGTGGTTCATCTTGATCTATTCACAGTAGAAACCGAGAAATATCTAACGATCATAGATTCCTTCTCCAAGTATGCTCAGGCATACCATTTGAGGGATGGAACTGCAATAAGTGTCATTCAGGCTCTATTAATTTTTTGCACCCACCATGGTGTCCCATTAACTGTAGTTACTGACCGCGGCACGGAATTCACCAATCAGATATTCTTAGAATTTACTAGATTACACAGGATACAGCATCATAAGATCTCAGCTCATACACCTAACGAAAACGGAATGGTAGAACGTCTACATTCAACTCTTTTAGAGCATCTGAGAATACTCAAATTACGACATCGAGGCGACTCAGCTATCAACATAATGCCTTACGCCATTTTAGCATACAATAGTAGCATTCATAGCTTCACTAAATGCAGACCCTTAGAGGTCATTAGCGGGCACTTTGATCCTCGCGATCCACTAAATATGGACGTAGCAGAACATATGATGCAACAGTACATGCAAAACCATCGCTCTAAAATGCATAAAGTTTATGAACTCATAAGTGAAAGTTCTTTAAGCCGCAGGACCGATTTAATAGAAAATCTTAACAAAAATCGCGAACCGGAAGAGTTTTATTACCCCGAACAACAAATATTTATTAGAAATCCCATGGCCAGCCGTCAAAAGTTAGCACCACGTTTCATGCAGGATACGGTATTAGCAGATTTGCTGATACATATCTATACCAAAAGAAAACGCGGTCCTATAGCAAAATCCCGTTTGAAAAGAGTACCTAAAGGTGCACGCTTGTTACAGGGCGGTCCTGATGTTTCTACTGCAAGCGGTGGCAGCTCAAGAGATAATACTTGAGAGTTTGGAAGATGGCCCAGGACTCCTTCCCTTCAAATTAGGCCCCACTAAGATAATTTCGCAATACCATACCTTCCTACAATCCATTGATATTGATGACATAGGATCTAAAGTTTCAGTTGTGAAAACCCAGCTAAGAGAAATACAGCCGCAATTAAATGATAAAACGCGTTCACTGTACGAGCCCCATATTAACTACCTTAGCAAAAAGTTAGACAAAATTTCAGATCAAATACAGACATTTATGTCGAATCGCGCTAAACGGGGACTTATAGACGGTTTAGGCTCGGTAATAAAAAGTATTTCAGGCAACTTGGACTACACCGACGCTATACGCTATAATAATACCATTAAAGTACTTCAGGATAATGAACATGAATTAGCTTTGCAATATAATCATCATATAAGCCTAAGCAAGGAATGGATGTCTCAGCACACAAAGGTACTGGACAGTTTAACTGAGAATCAGAACAAGATTGTTGAAATGGTTAACGGTTTGATAAATACCACAAATGTGGCCAACATAGACTTAACGGAGTTTGCCCATCTCGCACAAATGTTTTTAATCCTCGGAGATAATATCGAAGAGCTTTATGAAGAAATTTTAGGTATAGAAAATTTTTTAGCTTTTATTCACGCAAAAAGCACGCATCATTCGATGCTTAATTCCAATGCGTTAGAAAGCATGTTAGGTAGAATACGTAACCTCTATGACAGAGAGGAAATATTAGACATAGGTATTAGGGAGTACTTTGACATAATTAAATTAGGTTCTTATTACAGTAATAATAAAGTAGTTATAGTGTTCAAGATACCAATTGCCTTACCTAAAACATATGATTTTTACAAACTATCCATTATTCCCAACAAAAACCACCAAATCCTCATTCCATCCTCTCCATATATGGCAATACAGGAGGCGGACTTCATGTACATGGAGACAGAATGTCCGAAGGCAAACACTTGGTATATCTGCGACAGGACAGCCAGCTACATGCACCGAAACCAAGCGGACTGCATTCAACAACTGATCACAGCGCAGAAGATACACTCTACGTGCAATCTCACCCCTGTAACTCTCACCAAAGGAGCATTCGAGCAACTAGATGACAGACATTACACCATCCCATTTCCGAAAGCCACCAAGGTGCAGACGTCGTGCGGAAGAAACGGCTTCAATATGCTGCAGGGAAGCTACTTAGTCGTGCTGCCAGAGCACTGCTTCCTACGGACATCTGAATTCACTATTATTAATAGTGGCGATCGTATAAAGGGACAAGTCACGAAGATTATAGATCTGCCGCTGCAGGACCTCAAACAAATCTCATCTCTAAAGCCAACTTTGACCCTTAACTCAATCAACCTGGAGAATCTACACGCTAGCAACGCCAAAATATCGGTGCAGCCTCCGATTGATGAAAAGATGTCGCAAGATACAACCTTATATCATACTACAATACCGTTGTACGTCATCTTGATAAGTGCAACTGTACTTGTTAGCTGTGTACTTGGCCGAAGATATCTACTGAAACGCCGAACTACAGAATCACCTAATAAAGAGCCGAACCTCACACCAAGCCAGGATGGCATTGCTGAAGCTGGAAACTTGCGTCCTTCCACTACGCCTGACCACTATTCAGCATTATTTTCAACAAAAGTTCTCAAATAATTGCTGAACTACGGCGGGAGGTGTTATACCATGGTACAGCTAGGCAACTGCTGACTATGCGTTCACCTCAATTCTACTCAACGATGGATTGCATCAGCCATCACGAGGCCTGAGCACGAGTGCTGACATCGCGCCTACGTGCCACCAACGATTGCGCCATCGCATCGACCCTTGGAGAGCACACTTCGGATCGATCGTCGAACGTAGTCAATACATTAGCCCTAACTTTGATTGTAACATTTAATTTCAATAAATTAGTTAATGTAATTTCGGGTTTCTTTTGAATCCTCCGTCTGCAGCTTTCATAATTCGCGTATCGCATCAATGCCATACGCGTTTTCTATTTGTTATTTTATGAGAGTGTAGCATATCAATGGACTGTACCTTATTCGACTAAATCTAGATATTAATTATCTGTAGGATTTTGTTAATTAGTCTATGACATTAGTACTTTCACCTCCCTATAGTACTTGCTAGAAACTCAGAGGCTATAAATAAACTGGACGAGCCCTTTTTTCCACGACAGCCACTGAAGCATATATAATTCCCCGAAATTGGGTGAGGACTCATAGTGTCCTTAGGAGAATCTGTATATTACTATAACTGTGTTTTATCTTGTGTTCATTCTAAGTAATGATTTTGTAAACCACTGTGATGCTGATTTCCCTCTCCAATGACCCATTTCCTTGTCTTGGGGCTACGGACTCGTCTGGTTAGGAAACTACGCACATCACAGAGGCTTACCGGATCTTCCTCTGAGCTCACAGACGCACCCTTGCGTGTTTCCAGGGTTCACAGCTTCGGAAACTTCACAGCTTCGGATACTTCGCTACTTCGGATACTTCGCTACTTCGGATACATTCACCGCTCCGGCTAGACCACCTTTGGCTAGACTACCGGTCATAACCACTACGGCAGCCTACGCGCCAGACGCGGCCCTCTACCCGGCACCCTACGCGCCAGACGCGGCCCTCTACCCGGCACCCTACGCGCCAGACGCGGCCCTCTACCCGGCAAGTACGCGCCAGACGCGGCCCTCTACCCGGCACCCTACGCGCCAGACGCGGCCCTCTACCCGGCACCCTACGCGCCAGACGCGGCCCTCTACCCGGCAAGTACGCGCCAGACGCGGCCCTCTACCCGGCGACTAAGGCTGAACACGCCGAGCCACCGCAGCGCCAGCCAGACGGTCCATCCTGGGCAGTACTCCCACTTTTATATACCTACAGCAAAGTAACTTAGACTCTCTTAGCTCACGACCCTCTTCTGTAAACTTGTGGCTTAACCTAAATTAAAGTATTTTAAGTGACACTTGAGTCTCATTCTCCTAACCACTAAAACCCCAATGCCACAAGAGTATACAAGTTTCGAGCGTGGCGTGTAACTAAATAATGCTGAGGAGTGAGGAAAATTTCGTTGGGAAAGTTTTCAGTAAGAATTTGGAAGGCTACAAGAGTAGCGGAAGACCAAAGAAACGATGAATGGACTGTGTGAAAGATGAAATGGCCTGAAAGGGGGTGACTACCGAGATGATGACTAACAGAGAAGTATGGTAGAAAGACATGTGGTTCGGCACTGGGCACGAGAATGATGAGTCTTGAAGTCTCGAGTGAACAGTTATGTAATGCAATTATTAATAACATATTAATTGCATTTCATTAATTTTTAGATAAGCTGTTTGTTGTTTTCTAGAGTAATCTCAAGAAAACTACATTATTCCAAAAATTAAAATAGGTAGGTATTCACAAAAAATAAACAATCGAGGGAAAGAATACAATAAGTTACAGTAAAAACTGCGCCATCCATTAGGCGTCAATTTTTTAATGCGCTGGGCATTAAAAAATTGACGCCTAATGGATGTTTTTTCTACCACATTAGTTTCGGCCCGCGGATTCACCCGCATTGGTATAGGTAAGTACTAGTTAGACCAGACGGGTGTTGTGTCTGATGGGCTACTGCCCGACGGCTGATGTCGGGACGTTGTATATATGCAAGTCACACGGTAAACTCTGATTGCGCGATGCAGGATTTTGCGTGACGTCAGTGTGATGCGTAGTTCGCATGTGGCGATGTAGATGCCGCCACATATAGTTATGTAAATAGGTATATAGGTCCGGACCAGATTTTGCGTAAGTGGTTATTTAAATTCAGATGGGGTTACAGTATTTACTTGCTTATCGAGAGAAGCAAAAAATATAAGTAGTGAATCAGAATATATGTACATTTTTATTTGCAGTAAGGGTTGGCATAATTTCGGTCTGTACTTAAAATAATCTGTGTGACAGAACATAATTATTTAAAAAATAAGTAATTAAAAAAAAACAGGACTGCCCTGCCAAAAACGAACTAAAATAAAACAAGTTGTAGTATCACCTCTGACCTAGACTAGAGTCAAGAGCAAACCCATCACAAAAAAAAAAAAAAAAAAAAACTGTATATACGAAGTGAAAGGTCACTCATGTATTCCCTGACTAAACACATAAATAAAATTATATTTGTACATAAATAAATTTGTTCTGTGAAACACTTTTTAACCACTTGGATTAAAAAGTGTTTCACAGAACGGTCCTCCGACAGCAATGACAATTACTTACTTATCTTATTTTTATTTACTTATCTGTTTAGTCAGGGAGTAGATGAGTAACATTTCGCTTTGCAATTATACAGATTAACTAATACAACATGTTTTTTTTTTACTTTTTAGGGTTCCGTACCACAAAAGGAAAAACGGAACCCTTATAGGGTCACTCGTGTGTCTGTCTGTCTGTCCGTCTGTCACAGCCAATTTGCTCCAAATCTAATGGAACAATTAAGTTGAAATTTGATACACGTGTATCAAATTTCAACTTAATTGTTCCATTAGATGAATTTCTGCCACCCAAACACGGACATGTAACGTAAATAAATGAATTTTGAATAAGGGGGTCAATTTTGGGGGGGCAAATAAGAAAAAAAAATTGCAAACTGTACCGTGTGACATATCAAATGAAAGGGCTTACTGTGAGGGGGTCTCAAATATATATTTTTTCATAATTTTAAAATAAACTTTTAAAGTTATTTAAGAAAATAAACGAAAATTTACCATACCCTTAAGTCCCCTCGTCATCTAAAATTAAAAAAAAAAATACAGAAAATAATTCTATACAAGACAGGATTACAGGACACCTATAAAAAGTCTATGGTCTTAAAACAACACAGTAAATCTCTCAATATTGTGCGTACAAACTTACATTTGCAGTTGGAATATATGGGAGAACATGTTTTTCAACTACAATGTTAAGTTTGTTCTTGTTCTTGGGATAAATTCATCCCAACTACGGAAACCTTCATTGTACGTAGTCCGACACGCGCTTGACCGGTTTTTTTCTTTAATGGAGCCATACTGTCGCCATATTGATTTTTTTCAAAAATTCAATGAATTCAATTTAAAAAATTGTATCACTCAGGATGATGTAAGGATTCTAACGATACCCAATACATCCAAATCTGTTCAGGCATTTAAAAGTTATGGTGGAATAAATAAACTCACATACATACATGAACCCTGAAAACATTACCATCCTTTTTTGGGGCAGTCGTGTAATTAATTAAATCCAATTCGCGAAATAATAATGGTATATTAGTATATATTAAAATAAAACATAAAAGAAATTGTAATTATTATAACGACAATAATACTAATAATAGCCCCATCGCCATATCTCTACGTTGACGACGTGGTGGGGCTTGCACGCTCCTGGACTCTAGGTCCGTAATCAGGTCTAGGATGAGGAGCCAGACTAAGAGTGATACAGAAATCCTCAGCGCAGCATGTGGCGAGCTGTTGGGCAGTAGCAATCCCACGGACTAAATCTCCCGGGAGAAGTCTTTTTCTGGCTTTTTCTTTTTCTTTTTCTGGCTTGCCTTTATTGGCCGGCTGGAGTGAACACTGATGAACTAATTTTTTTTTTACTATCGGAGAATTTAAGGATTCGCATTAGTAGATAACATCATTATATTTAAAACCCGGAATTATCAGGAGTCGTTTCGCTCAAACTTTTTTCGGGGTACATCTGTTCCTGTACCTGATCGGCTTGAGCTCCTAGGCATGGAGTTGACATCTGGTCTCAACTTTGGCGCCACCATCGAGTACAAAACCCAAACTGCTCCCAAGAAACTGGGCATCCTAAATAGGGTGAAGCGATACTTTACGCCTGGACAACTTTTAACTCTTTACAAAGTGCAAGTCCGATCCTGCATGGAGTATTGCAGCCACCTTTGGGGTGGATCAGCTAAGTACCAACTAGCAGCACTTGACTCGGTGGAACGCAGAGCTAAGAGGCTCATTGGAAACGTAAAACTGGTAGATGACAAGCTTCAGAGCTTGGCTCATCGCCGCAAGGTTGCCTGCTTGTCAGTCTTCTACAGATTGTACTTCGGTGAGTGTGCCCGAGAACTCCACGACCTCATTCCACCGGCCCCCTTCTACCATCGAACATCTAGACTGGCACTGCCAGTTACCATTCCTACCTAGTTGCTATTCCACCGATCCGCACTAAGCGCTTCCAAATGACTTTTATAATGCGCACAGCAGAAGAGTGGAACTTACTACCTGCGTCTGTGTTTCGCATACAACCCTAATCTCTTCAAAGTGAGAGTGAACAGGCTCCTTCTGGGTAAGCTCGCACCATCGTCAACTCTGTCTCTGTCGTATCCGACCTAGACTAGAGTCAAGAGCAAATCCATCTTAAATAAAATAAAACAACATTATAGACTTAAGTCACCACTGAACAAATAGCTATACCAGGTCTGGTCAATCTCCTTTAGGTAGAAAATAAAATTAATTTTTAATCTTTCTGATACCATTTAAAATCTAACAAAATTAATTTTCAAATGATGTACAACAATTCATAGTTTATTGCATAGAAATTGTAAAAAATTGTTTTGAGCAACGCGCGATGAAGTGATTCCAGTTTATTGTTCACGAGTATATACAGGGTGTAAGTGTGGGAGGTTCCTGTTCCGGATAAGGTGGGAGGAAACGCCCGGGTGTTACCATTGTGTGGATCGCCCGGAGGACACGGTGGAGCATACGGTGGAGGTCTGCCCGGCTTGGGCAGAGCACCGCACCGCCGCGTCCTCGCAAGGCTATCGGCGGCGGCGATCTCTCGCGTCCAGCCCTGGTACAGGCCATGGTACGGAGCGAGAGTGCATGGGAAGCAATCACCTCCTTCTGCGAAGCAGTAATACCTGCGAAGGAGGAGGCGGAATGCGTGAGGGAGAGGCAATCGTTGCGTCATCACGCCCCTAGTCGCCGCAGGAGACGCCCTGGGCGTCGGAAATCGAGAGCCGATTCCCGGCCACCGTAGGCGCGGGCTTACGGACGGCGAGCAATAAATGGGCAGCTTGCCGTCCGGTAAGGAACAGGCCCGAGTCGACAGCGCGTTGTGTTCCACGCGCGCCTCAAAGAGATGTCAGCACTAACTGATAGGGTCCGAGGGCCGATGCTAGCCAGGGTTGCGGGTTTTTTGAAAGAGATACCGTGGCCCTGGCACAGGCAACTGAACGAACACGGGTGGGTTTTAGTCAATAGAAGTCTGACACCTCCTGCTCCGCCCAGAGCGGAAGAAGTAATTTGATAATTTCCCACCAAAAAAAAAAATGTACTGAACAGCTGATTATTTTGTCGCGATTTCAGATTTGGTCCCATAGTGAAAGTTGTTCATAATGATGAGTACAATGCCCCCTTAAAAGGTTGCCACTGTTTACACTTACAACCTGTAATTATGCTGGTCATACTTTATAGTTTGCTTTTACTATAGTGTATGCCTATTAGGTAACGATATGTTTTTAACTTAACACGTCATAATCACAATAAAATCCATCCAGTATTACGGAACCTAGTAAGTAAAAACTATGGAGTGCTGATAATAGCGCTTACGGAGCAAGATTCGCTCTGCACCGTATGATAACGCACACTACGATGGTCCGCGATAGTTCGAAGGCACACAGACACACTTGTCTCCAATAGTTGCCTAAACTATCATCGCGTCGAAATTCGTAGGGGCTCTTATATTCAGTTGATGTCAGGTGTGTATTGAGAGGGACGGACGTGTTCATTTTATTTAGAAAAGTTTTTTTTTTTTTAATTTTTTTATGGTAGTATTTTTTTCCTGTGAATATATAAAACTAAGTAGTATATGTGTTAAATATAAAAAGGTTCGTATTGTCACTTTTTTGTTTGTGATTTTTTTTTTCTAAAAATAGATCGTTTATAATAATAATCTATTTATCTTATATCTAAGAGGAGCTCGTGGCTAAGTAATAACAGCCGCACGGGTCGATCCATCAGGTTAAGCTACGCTTGCCGGGGTTGGTCTGTGGATGGGTGACTATCTTTTCATACCGAGACTCCTCCGTGCCTCGGAAAGCACGTTAAGCCGTTGGTCCCGGCTGTCATTCGTGGATCTTTGACAGTCGTTACGGGTCGTCAGAAGCCCGAAAGTCTGACAACTAGTGTTGCCCAAATGCAAGAACAAGACGAGACTTAGCCAGTCTTGGTCTTGGTCTTGCGCCAATACACCTGGTCTTGGTCTTGGTCTTGGTCTTGCGCTCCCAGTCTTGGTCTTGGTCTTGGTCTTGCAGCAAGAGTCTTGCAAGTCTTGCAATTACCTATTAGTCTATTACTATTTATTAAAGTTTACTTTAAATCTTAGAAAAACGTATTAGAATGGGAACATTGTGAGCTTGAATTAACATAGCCATAGTAAAGATCAAGCAGATTAATAAATAACTGAAGATTTGATAAGAAATTCGAAAAATCAACTGACCTATATGTCGTTTTCCATGGAAGTAACTGTTTCTTAATAAACATTTATGATTTATAAGCTTACATTTGCTAAAACATGTAAAAAAACAAATTAATTACAATAACTTGACTGTATTTTAAAGAACAATACTTATCTGTCTAGAAAGAGATTGAACCCTCAACTTATAAGAAATTTAATAAAAGAGTTTTACGATTTATCATTTATTTGAATAAAAAATAAAATACAACACAAATCAACAGCTTTATCATTAGGTTATGATACTTTATATCAATTTTTTTGACCAAGAATTAATACAAAGTAACCATCTGGCTGACTCATCACTTAACCTATTTCTATGTTTTCTAATTACTAATGATGCTTTAGAAAATAACCTCTCAGCAGGTACTGAAGTTGCAGGTATTGAGAGAAAATCACGGGCCATTTTCGATAAAATCGGATACTCTGTCTCATGCGTCCTCCTCTAATCTAAAATGTCTTCCGAGCTGGCAGTTCTTGGTTTTCTCAGGTACTCCTCCAACTCGTCTATCACTAGCCTTGAAGACAAGATCCAGATGACGTCGAGGGACATTCATAGAGTTTATCAAAGTCTATTACGTCTTCATCTTCATCACATACTTTATTTTCTTTTTCTGGTAATTCCAGAGATTTGTTCAGTGAGTGTAGACTTTTATATTCTTCATAAAGTTCATTGAACTTGCGCAGACTTTCTGTTTTAAGTTGCTTCCCCCACATTGTCAGGTCAAAAGTCTGAGCCTTATGCCTTGGGTCTAAAATTAAAGAAGTACAATAAATCCAGTTGCTCTTCTTGTAATGTTTAAGCATTTTGTCTCGAGCTGCTTGGAAAGCTAGAATGAGCCTTTCATCCACTTCAGATCGATTAGGTTTCTCATCTAACTGTTTTACCATGGATTCAATTTTATCTAGCAAGAGATTGAATGATACAATGACTAGCGGTAATGTAACATATTTGTCTCCACCAAGTTTTGTACTTAAAAGTTTAAAGTTTATTAGAAATTTATGTAATTTTTCGAGTACCTGCCATTCATTAGCTGTGATTTGAAAATCATTTAATTCGGTGACAGAACTGCACAATATGTCAATGCCCGCTCTCACTTTTAAACCAAATCCAATCATATCATGTGTGGAATTCCATCTCGTTGGACAGTCAAGAATGGCATTTAGATTTGATGGCACGCCAGCTGCTTCACAAGCAGACTGAAACTTCTTCTTCACTATCTCACTTCTTTTTATTTTACTGGAAATACTGCGTAACTTTGTTACAGATGTACGCGAGTCAGCAATATTTGGTGCAGATTCTTCATCTTCCTCATCCTCAGTTTCGTCTGCATAGTCTTCGTACTGCTGATCTTGCGCATTAGTGTCAGACTCACAGTGTAATGCTAAGGTCTTTAATAAATCTTGTACACCAAGGTTTAAAATGTGAGCAAAGCACCGGAAATGTTGATTGTCTGAATCAAAGTGTGGCGGCAGCTGTTTGCCCAGTTCATACATAAATTTGGTATTTGCAGTTGCGTTGTCGACCGTGATACCTTGTATTTTATCAATTATGCCATATTCCAATAAACATTCATGGAAAATCGTTGCAATATCTTCCCCAGTATGTCGACCGCGTGATGGTATAAAATCAAGAACTACAGAATGATACTTCCATTCGTTGTCTATATAATGAATAGTAACCCCGTAGTAACTCCTACCAGCAATTGACGTCCACCCATCAATGGTAAAAGACATTTTAGATGATAATTGTTGAAGTCGTTCCTTGAGATTCAATTGGAGCTCTTCAAATCGCTCTTTGACTTTCCTTCTAAGTGTAGACCTTTTAGGAAACACCATATTAGGGCAAATACGTCGAAAATATACTTGTGTAGCTTCGTCATCGAAAAATGAGAAGGGAAGATATTTTTTCACCACCCAATCAACTGTAGCTGTCGTGATGTTGTCACTGCTGTTTTCCGACTGAAACAAAACAATAAATCTTGTGTTATTATTTAAAACATACTAGGTTTGAGCGTATAAGAGGAGGAGGTTTGTTGTTGTTAAATCGAGAAAATCGTTAAATTGATATTTGTTATATTAAGGTTGCACTGTACTGTAATTTACCAAAATAAAGTACTTAGTTGTTACTGGCCGATTAAATGAAAATATGGGTGTTTATAAAAAATATTTAAGACGATAATTACATACTTAATATGTCGCACCCCTAGATGAAAACACCACTAACTCAAAAATACTTACGTAAGTTAATGGCGTTTTTGAAAGTATCGCATGAATAGCTACGCGGAGTTAAAATTCTTTTAACTGTTAAAAAAATATTCTTACCTGTCCACTTCTTCCAGCGGTTACTAAAAAGCTTGTGATATCTCCACTTAATTTTGGTTTAACAGGAAGAAATATTTCTGATTCCTTTTTGTGGAAAGATATTAGATGTTTCCTTAAGCCTGAAGTGTTTCTGTTTTTCATTTTTATTTCAATCTTTTTATGTTGGCACAATTTACAGAAGGCAGTTTGGGATGCATGAATTATTTCGAAAAACTCCTCAAATTTGCTTTTGGGTCTTTTAGATCTGTGACTCAAACTCTCGTTACTCGGACTAGAATAATTTGAATCTTCGTCACTCATATTAAATCGTACACGTGATACGTTTTTAGAAAACAACGAGAATTAGTAAAAACAATTATTAAGTTAGACTCGAAGCACAGCTCAATTGGAAATGACTGGAATTAAAATAATTCCTTTATTTATAGTACGTTTCCTTGCTTTCTACCGCGCCGCCTCGCCACGTGCCGGCTCTATGAAAAGGATGCCGCCGCAAATCAAACAATGCCGCGTGCGGCGTACAAACACACACTAAATATTACCTACTTGTACAGACGCGACGCGTGAATAAAATAGAATTAGTGCCAATCACTATTCTTTACATATAAGTGAATGTTTTGGCGTACATCTATACTAATATTATAAAGCTGGAGAGTTCGTTTGTATGTTTGATGACAGAAGTTTTAAAATAAATAAATAAGTCCTGAACGTCACTATACCTCCAAAGTTACTATTCCTCGTGGACGAAGTCGCGGGCACAGCTAGTAAATACTTACTCTCATCATCTCTCTCAGAGATATTCGGGCTGGTAAGTAATACAAAACTCTTATCGCAGGCTTTTTATTTTATTAGTAGGTAAGTACCTACGCTTTTTATATTATTTTATTAGTTTTGTAGAATTTTTTTACACGTTTCAAGTATATTTAAAAGTGGCTACAATATTTATTAAACGGGTGATATTTGAACACTTTTTTGCTATTTTTTCTTGTAAAAACTTAAGAAATATAATGACTAAATGTACAATAATAGTACCTAAGTAATTAGTTTAAAACCATATAAGTAATCAATATTATAATATATACTTACTAGAATGAATTAATATGACATCTACTACCTATCCTTACCATTTTATCCTAATCATAATACTACTTGCGTGATCAGTATAATGTATTCATTTTCATTCTAAGCACTCTGAAACTTATTTATTCTTTGGAACACCTGTAGGTACTCTTAAAAAAATTCGAAATTATTTTGCATGAGTATACCTACGCCCTATGGCGGCAATCAAATAGTGTCACAAATGTTATGATTTCGGCGTGGCGGCAACGATTGTTTTAGATTTCAAAAGAAGCCGCCGGCGCGTGTATCATAACCATGTACTTCCGAAAAGCGGCAAATTTCTTTGAGAAGTAAGTACAAAACCTTTGATGCCGCATTATCAAAGTGCCGATGGTTAAAACATAACTATGCATGCACTCAGTTTGATTTTAATAGATATTTTTTTATTCGCTATGTTTATGGTATTAGTCGTAATGCGCATAGGTCCAGTTTTTCATATTCTTTGATACAGTTTTTTGCGTCTCATAGAATTCCTAAGCGTACCTACCTATACACCGAACTGTTACACCTAACTACTCAGTGAAATAGCGCTAAGTCCTAGCTGCAAGACGCAAGAGTCTTGCAGGCTATGTCTTGTTCTTGCTCAAGTCTTGCACGGTCAGTCTTGGTCTTGGTCTTGCTAAAAATACGCGGTCTTGTTCTTGGTCTTGGTCTTGCAAAAACGCAAGAACAAGACCAAGACTGCAAGACCAAGACTGAATTTGGGCAACACTACTGACAACCAATCTTACCAAGGGGTATCGTATTACCCAGTAACTGGGTTGTGGAGGTCTGATAGGCAGTCCCTCCATGTAAAGTACTAGTATTCAGCTGCATCCGGAAAAAGCTAGGCAGATTGATATTGATTTATCTTGTATCAAAACGAACTTTAGGATGCAAAATATTTAACTGTTTCTGAGAGGCGCAGTCACTATACACCCTACTCAACAAAGTCTGGGGTTATGGGTATTCATAATAATTATTTGAATTTTAACACTTTTTTATATAACATATTTTATATATATAAAAAAGTATTATATGTATATATTTATATATATATATATAAATATATACATATAATACGGATTCTAATTGTTTGATTAAATAAAACGATTGTTAGTGAAAAAAAAAATATTATGATAATCTGAAGTGGTACCAAAAACAAAAAAAAATTGTAGATTAAAAAAACTTAACGCCCTGAATATTATTAAATTTAAAAAAAAACATTCCCAGCAACTTTATAATAAACTGGCTCCTCCCAAGGCATTAGCGACGGCTCAGGTATCAGCTCCTCTATTGTCACCTGTGGAATTTCGCTCCATATTCTTGAAAGACGTGCAGAAAGCTCTTCTTCCGTTCAAGTTTTGGGAAAGGTCACTGATCGCTCTTCTCCCGAGCAAACCCCACGCATGCTCTGTTGGACATGGGATTGAGATCAGCGGACTGGACAGGCCACTCTAATAACGTAATATTGTTCAGAGTATATTCATCTCCAGCTTGGCTGTGTGCACGCGCATTATCTTAGCCATACTGATGTTGGTGGGGGATGTCCATAGGTTTCACAACCCTGTCACACTATTGGTCCGCTTTTAACACTTTGGGGGTCACTAAACGTCTAAGGCGTTATAACCATAAATCTTTGAATGCGTTAAATTGCACGTATCAAAACGAGGTCCATTCTTCTACCCAGGCGAATTCCAGTCCACACCATAATCGTTCAATCAATCAATCATGTTTATTGTGGATCATAGGTATAGAAATAGATACAGGTGTTAAGAATTACAGTGATGTTGATCAGCTATGTCCCGCCTTTTGGGCATACAACACAAATTTCAAGTTATATTATTATATAAGAAATTAATATTATTATTACAACACAAAATAAAGGTCAGATCTTAAAATTAATAGTAGGTAACTAATAGTAAACAGTTCTAGCTGCACCATGGTCTGGGTAAAGAGACTTATCTGACATAAAGCAGTAATAGCATTTATCATAAAGTTTCTTTTTGAATAATTTAATTTCTGAGATGCTTCTAATATGTTTTGGAATTTTATTGAATATTGTTGGAGCAACCCACAATACACTTTGCTGCAGAAAACGTGTTTTGCTCGTGATTGTACATAATAAGTTAATATTACTCTTTACAAATACCGCGCATTCAAATATATGCAAACATGGTAATGTTAGTATTCTAAGGTTTGTGAAAAATGGCTGACAAGAATCGCTTTTGAGCCTTGAATGCCCTTTCCTTGTCTACGCTGTTCCCCCAAAATATTAAGCCATATCTGAGAGTGGAACTTACATATCCGTGATACGCTGTTAATAACACTGCCCTGTTGACCACCTTTCCTTAATCTGTAGAGTGCGTACATAAGTATTGATTTAGTTTCTTGCATAATTTATCATCCAATTAATTTTATTATCAATATTTAATCCTAAAAACTTTGTCACGTCGGTTTCTGCTATGTTATTCTGTCCATATCTAATATTTAAAAGGGGGCTACGGCTGGTTCTTATTCGGAAATTCATAACTGTTGGCTTATCAATATTTAACCTAAGATTATTTTTATTCATCCAATTCATTATGGTAGTCAAAGATTGATTAATGTCGTTTTCTAGATTATGGGAATTGTTATTTGTGAATATAACAGTGCTGTCGTCTGCAAATAGTTTGACTGGCCTGTTGGTCTAGTGGTTAGTGGCCCTGACTGCTATGCCGGAGGTCGTGGGTTCGATTCCCACCCAGGACAAATGTTTGTGTGATGAGCATGATCATTTGTTCTGTGTCTGGGTGTAATTTATCTATATATGTATGTATTTAGAAATATATAAGTATGTTTATCAGTTGTCTAGTACTCATAACACAAGCTCTGCTTAGCTTGAGGCTAGACGGCGTTGTGTGATAGTTGTGTGATAGTTGTGGAATATTATTATTATCATTATTATTATAGTATGGTTTCGTAGTCTAATAGGGAAGGCATATCATTTATAAAGACGAGGAAGAATAACGGGCCTACAATAGTACCTTGTAGAATGCCCAGTCGAACAGTTCCTGTTTCTGAAGCATAGACTTCTTCAGTTTTTGTTGCAAGATTTAGCTTTTTTATTTCAGTGAACTGTTTCCTGTTTGTGAGGTATGATTTAATGAGGTCATAAACATTACCTCTTACTCCATATGCATACATTTTACTTAGGAGGATGTCGTAATCCACGCGGTCAAAAGCTTTAGAAATATCCATGTGTAGCTGCAGCAGGGAGTCGGCAGTTTGTCATAATTTCATATAAATATAAAGTTATATATGGCCACATTTATTGATTTATTTCTCCTAAAGCCATATTGAGCGGGTGTAAATATATCATGACTCTCGAAGAATCCATACAGGGAGTTAAATATAACTTTTTCAAAAATCTTAGCAAATATTACTGACGTTTAATTTATCCCCTTTTTAGGGTTCCGTAGTCAACAAGGAACCCTTATAATTTCACCATGTCTGTCTGTCCGTCCGTCTGTCCGTCCTCGCTTAATCTCTGTGACCGTTAGCACTAGAAAGCTGAAATTTGGTACCAATATGTATATCAATCACACCGACAAAGTGGTATTTTACCACTTTGTTCCAAAATTGGAAAAAAATGTTTTATTAGGGTAGCCCCCCTATATGTAAAGTGGGAAGTGATTTTTTTTTTTTAATTTCAACCCTAATGGGTGATATATTGTTGGAAAGGTATTTAAAAATGAATAGGGGTTTACTAAAATCATGTTTTGATAATGTCAATAATTTCGGAAATAATCGCTCCACAAGTAAAAACAGTGTGCCCCCCCCCGCCCCTCTAACTTTTGAACCATAAGTTTAGAAAATATGACAAAAATCTGAAAAGTAGAACTTTATAAGGACTTTCTAGGAAAATCATACTGAACTTGATGGAAACAACAGTTTTTGTACAAAAAAGACAAAAAGTTGTACAAAATAATTTCTGGACTAAGTTTGTAGTATAATCGTATATGCAAGCATTTTTTTAACTTCGTTTACATATTTTATTATATTTTTACGGACGGGAAACTACGGAACCCTACACTGACCGTGGCCCGACACGCTCTTGGCCGGTTTTTTAAAAATTGGCTTTATGACTGATACTTTTAACTTATCTGGAAATATACCCTTCTCAATACATAAATTGACGCTCGTCGTTCGTATCGTTCCACCCTGATACGTATGAACTTCCTCAGGATTCTGGAATTGACTCTGGCGACCAGGAACTCGCCAAACACACACCCTTTTTGAATCGGGAAGAAAATTAAAGCGCAAATCAACGAAAAAAAAAAACACTAGCCCATTGAGTGTCGATATCGGTTCAGCGCAAATGTGTGTTAGCCCACAATAATCGACGCCCTCGATTTCCGCGTCAAAGAGCTGGAACTCTAAACGGTCTGCGAGCGTGAAGATTAACTTCATGCAGTCGTCTCCTGGCGGTATAGTCACTGATGACCACTTGGTGCTGAGACTGCTGCCAGGTGGCGAGCCGTAATTTGAGGTTGCCTCCTTGCAGCATTTTGCAGAAAGCGGTCTTGTCTCTGAGTAGTGACCCTGTATCTTTCTCGGTGAAGTTCAGTAACATCTCCTGTATCCCTGTAACGCGCCCACAATATAGGCAAATTACGCTTGGCTGCGCCGCGTCTGCAGCTCCACGTTGACTGAGTCTTGCTTCTGTAAATGTGTCGAACTAAATAATTTCCAATGTACTGAATCCATGGTAAAAGTTTGCGCGTCGATGTCCCTGCCGGCTATAGGTTATCTTTAGACCAGTCCAGATTTCGCCGCGTCTTAAATATCAATTAAGCCATATCAATATTATAATTGATGTTTAACACTCGACCGCACTTTGATTTTAATTTGTTTTTACTAAATAAAGTCAATCTGCCTAGCCTTTTCCCAACTATGTTGTGGGCGGCTTCCAGTCTAACCGGATGCACCTGAATACCAGTATTTTACATGGAGCGACTGTCTATCTGACCTCCACAACCCAGTTACTGGGTAATACGATACCCCTTCGTAAGACTGGTTGTCAGACTTTCGGGCTTCTGACGACCCGTAACGACTGTCAAAGATCTGTGAGATCAAAAGAAAAACTGTTTATTCAACGAGAAAGTGACGCACACACATACATAAAATTGTTACATAACAGCAGCTTAAAATATAATATATACTATTTAAAAAAAATATTAAAATAAGTGGACGGAAATATGAGTTAGAATTATGTAATACTATGTATGATGCCGACACTCAGCACCTTCAGGATGAATTGTTTGTAAAGGAATTTGTTCTAAAGAAGATCTTTAGTAAATATGAGGCTACTCAACAAGAGCTGAGTAAGCGCTTGCAGGAGGCCAATGAGTTGGCAGTCCTGGTCAAGTACAATGCGGAGAGGTATGAGTCTCTGACTAATAACCTCTATTTTAGCTGTGCCTGCTCCCAGGGGCCCCAGCCTCAACTTGGTACACCCATACCCTCAGTGGCTCAGCCAGTAGGTAGCTGTATGTATGATGATAACAATAGTATGAATGATAACAATAATATGATTAAAACAACATATCTATTTTCTGACAAATTTGGTCAAGGTTTTGGTAGTATACTTAATCAGTATTAGCCAATTAATTAGGAAAATTAAATTGACAAAAATAAACTCCAGTTCCACTGTTATATTATTGTATGGGGATAGTTTAACTGTAAGAAAAAAAGGACATAATTGAATGTGTCCATTTGATTTTGCATCTTAACAAGAGCAAGAATTGTAAATTCATTTTCTGTCCCTTACCTTATTCACATTATTTGTCTGATGAGCAAAATAGGCACATTTATAATTTAAATATGTTAATTTATAATAGGACTTGTCATCACAGTGATGCTATTTAATATTTTGACTGTAATCAATGTATTACTGATTACAAACTGACAAATAAAACAATGTATTTGCCACCTAGTTGTCGGAGACTTATTGCTAATCTTTTAGCATACAATATACAAAGTGACACCGGTACCTGTAGTGTACCATCGAATACTGTTAGTACTGGTACTAACACCACTATTGACACACCTTGTAGTTTAAACTATTAGGTGCGACAATGGGTCAGCCGCATATATTGAACATCAAAATATGCAGGGTCTGTCCGGCAAAGAGCTAGAGTTAAGTTTATTTATGGAGAACTATAATGTTCAGGTGTTATGTATGACTGAACACTGGTTGAAGGAACATGAAGTATTGTTTATAAATGATGATTATTTTACTGTACAAAGTGCATTTGTGAGGAAAAGTGCTATTCGCGGTGGGTCTTTAGTTATTGTTTCAAACAAGTTGAAATGTAAACGACGTGTAGATTTAGTTAATCTTTCTATCGAGCGCACTATTGAGTGGTCTTGTGTTGAACTCGAGCGATACGCTATAATTTGCGTTTATTATAATAATAATAATAATATCCTGGGACATTTTCACACACGGTCATCTGGTCCCAAACTAAGCAGAGCTTGTACTATGGAAACCAGATAACTGATATACTACATATATTAGGTATACTACTTTTTTTTTTTTTGTAAATACATACTTATATAGATAATTACAGCCAGACTCAGGACAAACAGACATGTTCATGCACACAAATGTTTGTCCTGGATGGGAATCGAACCCACGACCTGCGGCGTGATAGGTGGTATCTTTAACCAACCACGCCGACTGGCCCGTCATATTGACCCCCTTGTGGGGATTTTATTCATTTTGAATCGTTATTGGAAGATGCACTCAATAGGTTAAAATCTAGTAACGAACCACTCAACTTAGATCCCAATACAAAACCATGTTGTGTACAAGTGAATACAAAACAGCACTAGCAAGGAAAAGTATTTTAGGCATGGCTCCGGTTATATACAATAAAATTCCTGATAGCATCAAATATGAAAATTTGCACAACTTTAAAAGAAAAATAAAGAGTTTTTAATAGAAAAATGTTATTATTCAATCGCCGAATATTTGAATGACATGCTGTTATAAAATTTTTGACATTTCATAAGTAACAACTATTGATCTTCCTTAGTGACATTTAATGTTAATTTATGACAAAATTCAATTACTTTAACATTCTTTAAATAAGTAAGTGCTGACAATATTCATTTTATTACAGCAACAGCGGACATTCTTTATTTTATCTCAACACACGTAATTTATATAATTATCTAATCGACATTATTTATTGTGTGACTGATAATTCTTAATGCGATAGATGATCTAATTTATTTAATTTTGTATTTAGTAATAGTAATTTATTTCTCTTAAAAAGCTACAATTTTGGTACATAGTATCAAAGTTACAGGCAGAATCAAACCTTTGTGAGAGCTGGAGTCTATACTGGGCTCGGGGTCTGTATTACAGATCTCCAGGCTCACACCCTTAAAATTACAATATTAAATTGCACTTACGTACTTCAACAATCTATAAGCTCCAAAGGCTGAGAGGTAGAGTATTAATATTTATAGCCAATAGATATACTATGTCTTTGGAGAGTGAGTGCAATCGGCCCCCACACTCAGCGCCCACGATGGGCACTGAGTGCGAGCATCCACTTGCCCGAGAGTGTGTGTGTGTGTCTGTCTGTGCGTGCGCGTGTGTGTGTGTGTGTGTTTGTGTGTGTGTGTGTGTGTCTGTATGTGGTTAAAAAGGAGAAACGCAATCTAAGATTAAATTGAGTAGGTGAATATTTCCGGTAGGCGAAGTTATTTTAGAATATTTAGTAAGTTTTCAGTCATAGTTTTTTTTTTACATTTTTTGAGGAAAGGGAAACTACGTTGGGCCGAACGACAATTTGTACGAAAGGAAGGACAGACAGACAGACATAATTCCTATATTAAGATAAGTTGGTTAAGATACCACCTGTCATGCCGCTGGTCGTGGGTTCGATTCCCATCCAGGACAAACATTTGTGTGCATGAACATGTCGGTTTGTCCTGAGTCTGGGTGTAATTATCTATATCAGTATATATTTACAAAAAAAAGTAGTATATGTAGTATATCAGATAACTGGTTTCCATAGTACAAGCTCTGCTTAGTTTGGGATCAGATGACCTTGTGTGAATAATGTCCTAGGATATTATTATTATTATTTTGCATGTTGCATGCTGTTGTAAGCCCTAGAGGCAAAACATAGCGCCCTCAATGTATTACCAAATATGAACTTATAATGTACCTATATTTTACAATGAATAAATGAATCTGAATCTGAATCTGGGGTCATTGTACTCATCATTATGAACAACCTTTACTATAGGACTAAACCTAAAAAATCAGCTGTCAGTACATTTTGACGAATTATGCGAACATAAATTTACTGAACAGCTGATTTATTCTTCGCGATTTCAGGTTTGGTCCCATAGTAAAAGTTGTTCATAATGATGAGTACAATGACCCCTTAAGAGGTTGTTGGTGTTTTACCAATAATCCTGTATACAATTAATATTCATGTTCAAATGAAAGGCTTGCGCACATTCGCTTAATTAAATATCTATGAAGAATAAGGTTACTAATTTCATATAGAACTAATTACTAAAGTCAGTGTGAATCTTGCCCACAGATTAATATTTCATTGTAGGTATTAAACTTATTTATGTTCTTCTTAATAGCTTTATGTTTCTGACGGATCAACTCCTTGAACGTTAATGAAACTAGCTGACTCGACAAACGTTGTCCTGTCAAAATTTCAATAATTCGGAGCTCGTGGCTATGTAATAACAGTCGCACGTGTCGATCCATCAGGTTAAGCTACGCTTGCCGGGGTTGGTCTGTCGATGGGTGACCATCTTTTCATACCGAGTCTCCTCCGTGCCTCGGAAAAGCACGTTAAGCCGTTGGTCCCGGCTATCATTCGTGGATCTTTGACAGTTGTTACGGGTCGTCAGAAGCCCGAAAGTCTGACAAACAGGCTCACCAAGGGGTATCGTATTACCTAGTAACTGGGTTGTGGAGGTCAGATAGGCAGTCGCTCCATGTAAAATACTGGTATTCAGCTGCATCCGGTTAGACTGGATGCCAACCCCAACATAGTTAGGGTAAGGCTAGACAGATTGATACAAAAAAACTTTTCAAACATTTTTTTTCATACATCTCTTGTCCTGACATTTACAAATACAACAAAAAAAGAATGATCCAATTTGGTGCAATCGTTCGGAAGTTATGCGCGTACATACATTTCGGCGATTCATCTTTATACTTATATAAAAACTTACGTAAATAAAAACTTGTTTTCTTTTTTCGCAGATCAATACGAACAGTTTGAAATCAAAGACTCGTATCGCCAACAACTAACAAAGATGCTCAAAAACAGCCTTTACAGATATGGGAATGAACACGGGAGGGTTCCTGCTCACCTCAACTTTGGCAAAGAAGTGTACGATAACATGGTCAAGAATAAGGATTTAACAGCTTTGGTAAGTCCTCGTTTTCTTTTGTTCTATCAGTATAGTATACTAAAAGCCAATGAGACAAACCTAACACATTAGGAACTGTTAGTCAGATTTAGATGAATGAGTAGACAGAGATAATTGAAGTAAATAAAAATACTATAAACCATAGATAATAAATTCAACTACGAAATGATAGTGACAGCTCATGGGAAAATATGTCCAATTGACCATTTAAAATGTAAAATTCAATGTGGGAATAATGTTCCAGTTGCCTTATTAAGGGTTAACCCTTAATAAGGCAGTAAGTAAATAAAAATACTATAAACTATAGATAATAAATTGAATTTATTATCTATGGTTTATAGTATTTTTATTTACTTCAATTATCTCTGTCTACTAATTCATCTAAATCTGACTAACAGTTCCTAATGTGTAACGTTTGTATGAAATATATTTCCCACTAGGTGGGAAATATATTTCCCAGGAATCACCAAAGGTTACAATGGAATCGGCCAACAGGAATTATTTTCCCACATGGTTTCCTGAAAAACTGAAAACACATAAAAAAATACTGATATGAAATCTTAGATCTGTATGTACCACTAATTACATACTAGCTTTGAAACTTTTGCAAACATCCACAGTTTAGCCATGCCCTATTAAGGGTTAAGTTATATAAATATTTTCATTTACCATTCATATAATATATAATATGTGACGTTCCACGGCAAAAGGAACCTTATAGCGCTTTTTTGTTGCGGAGATATTAAATGTTTCGTAAAAATATTTAAAACAATAGTTGTTTTTTTTATTGCTGTTTCGTAAACCATAAGATGTAACATTTATTTTCCTATTTTGATTTCTTATTATATGTAAGTTATTAGCCCATAATGCGGCTTCAAAGTTTAGTAGAAAAGGTACCTTATGGCCGTGTGTTATGAAAAATATGAAAATAATACTTGCAATCATGTCGGGACAGGCTCCGCTTAGATGATTAAGTAAATTATATCGAAATAGAAAAAATACGTTGAGTTTAATAATACAGTTTTTTTTTTATATAAATGTAAATTTTATGCGTTTTCGTTTCATTGTATCACACTTGTCCCAAACTCTTAAAAAAATATAGGTAATCATAATCATCATAATCATAATCATAATCATAATCGTTTATTTGCCAAGAAAGTAGGTACATAAAATAAGATGTTTACAAAGTTTTGCGATCCCTGTACAATCTACCCTAATAGGCATGCAAACATTGATAAAAAAATATTATTTACTAAACAAAAAAGAAAAAACAGTCTGTCAAAAAAAAAAAAATAAAATATAATAAAAAATCATACAATTTAAAGCTAGCATTATAATAATAAGGACATTACAATCTATAATGAAGTGTCGTTTAAAAAATCGTTAATTGAATAATAACACTTATCCACTAATAGGGCAGTCAGTTTCTTTTTGAACATTTGGATTGGAAGATTTTTTAAGATGTCTGGTATTTTGTTATATATGGTGGGACTCATGCCAAAAACACTTTTATTAAGTAAAGCTGTATTATAACCACCATTTTGTAATAGGTTCCTATATTGGCTCCTAACAGGCCCTTTTCTAGTTTCTGACACTGTTAAAAAGTAGTTCTTATTTTGTCTTACAAAAACGGCCACTTCTAAAATATATAGAGCCGGAAATGTTAACACTTTTAGGGACTTGAACATAGGTACACAACTGTCTGTCATTTTCAGGCCACACATTGCCCTTATACATCGTTTTTGGGCCTTAAATACTTGTTCTCTCATACTACAATTACCCCAGAAAATAATTCCAAATCGCAAAATTGATGCCACCAAACCATGGTAAGCCACTAATGTCGTAGTTGTACTCACTTTTTTACTTAAATTAAATAGCACGTATGCAGAAGTGCTTAGTTTTTTACACACCTCTTCGGCTTGGGGTTTCCATGTTAACTGGCTGTCTATCAGTATTCCTAAAAATTTTGCCACTGTAACTTCGTCAATTTTTTGTCCGTCGTATTCTATAGTCATTTCTTGTACTGGTAAGCGTTGATAGAAATGCATTATATTCGTTTTTGATAAATTTATTATTAAATTGTTAATGTCAAGCCAATGTACTATGTCCTTAAGTGTATTATTTATGTCATATTCATATTTTTTTGCGTCAGTGCATTTTATTATTGCGGTGCTATCATCAGCAAATAACACCATTGGATGCTGTATGTAACGTGGCAAGTCATTTATATAGAGCAAGAATAGTGGTGGGCCTAGCACACTTCCCTGTGGTACACCACATCTAATTACTCTACATTCAGATAAATATTTCTTTTCACGTTTAGTCTTAACGCAAATTTTTGTTATTTCGGTGAGTTGTTTCCGATCACTAAGGTAAGATTTTATAAGGTTCAGGACGTTACCTCTGATACCATAGATATTGAGCTTATTAAGGAGGGTTTCGTAATGGACACAATCAAAGGCTTTGGTCATATCAGTATAAATTGCACATGTATGTATTTTATTGTCAACGTTTTTCATGATAATATTTAGTAATTCGTATATTGCCGTATTAATACGGCAATATACGAATTACTTTGTTTTTCCTAAAACCTTTCTGCTCATCACATAAAATGTTATATTTATTTAAAAACTTATTAATCGATTCATAAATTATCTTTTCTATGACTTTGGAGAAAACAGGAATTAAGGCTATTGGCCTGTAGTTGGCTAAATCTTCTTTACTGTCCTTTTTAAAAAGCGGCTTGAGGATAACTATTTTTAAGGCATTTGGGAAAACACCTGAGCAGATACATAAATTTATAATATGACTTAGATGTACAGCAATACAATCAGAAACATATTTTACAACTTTAGTGGCTATACCATCATACCCGACACTATTTTTCTGTTTTAAAGAATGTATTGCATTCATCACATCTTGGGGCAATTACTGGAGGCATAAACATTGAGTGAGGATTGCTAATTAAGCTAGTAGCTTCAGGTAATGTTGTAGTGCTGTGTCTTATTTGGTCAATGAAGTAGTTATTGAAAGCATTAGCAATTTCTCTTGGGTCATTAATTATGCTGTCGTGCATATTGATCCGAGATATAGGGTCAGTGGAACGAGTTCTATTACTAATAATCTGCCAAGATGCCTTTGATTTGTTACTAGAGGTGTTAATGTAATAATTGTTTTGTGCTTTTTGGGTCAACTTAATAATTTTCCGAAATTTTTGTGAGTAATTTTTAAAGTTATTCTTATTTTCATTCGATGGCCTACGTCTATATTTCCATAATAAATATCGCTGCTTCCTGCTGCAAACACGTATACCACGTGAAACCCATTTAATATTTTTGTTTGCCCTTATAGTTACTAGCTTGTAAGGGAAACAAAGGTCGTATAATAAACGAAAGTTTTCAAGAAAGTTGTCATAAGCATCGTTGGCATCTTCGGTATTGTAGATGTCGGAAAAGGATAGACATTGAAGATAGTTTTTGAACCTTATTAAGTTATCCTCTGATAAATCTCGTTTTCTAATGCGCCAAGATCTTATTCTACAAGTTCTATTTACCTTGACTTCCAATATCTGTGCAGTGTGATCGGACAGCGCAAAGTCAATCACTTCACATTTACATTTTAACCGAGAACTGCAAGCAAAGTTATCTAAACAACTATTACTACTTAACCGGGTTGGTTGGCATAATTCTAGTTTGAGATTGTAGCCTAGGAGAAAGAATTCGAAGTCAAGAGTCATATTGTTTCTTTTTAACGTGTCTATGTTGAAGTCCCCGCATACAACTGTTTTCTTATTTGAATTACAACATAATATTTTTAAAATAATGTCAAAATTTTCATAGAATACATTCAGATTGTTAGAATTTGGTGGCCTATATATACATAGAATTATTAACTGTTGATTAACCAATTCTATACCGCAACATTCGATAGCATTTGTTGTTGAATAGCGTGAAATGTTCAATAGTTCCTTGTGTTCAAGATCGTTTTTAATCAGGATGCACGCACCTCCACGTTTCTTTGCTCTTCTCGCATAACAGGCGGCCAACTTGTAGTTAGGTATGTTCAAAAGTTTTTCATGACCACGCATCATAAAGTGTTCCGTTAAACAGACTACGTCAATGTCTCTGTGTGTCTTGGATAACTCTTGGAGGTGAATAGTTAGTAAGTCTGACTTATTTAAAAGACCAGCAATATTCTGATGAACAATATTAATTTTGCTACAGACGAAAAAGTTCAGAATTTTCTGTGGAGTATTTTCCGTGGATATCATCATGTTGAACGTCTGTAGTCATCATATTTTGCTTGGTACCATCATAGAAATATTCATCCACTAACCATTTTAAATTATGATATATATTTCTCATTCCGTTGTTATTCAGACAACCAGTGTACTTAGAGAACATATTATAATCATAGGACAGATGCAGATTAGAGTCCAGAAGTTCAGCAAAGTTATGGGTTTGATTATCCAAATACAACATATTATTGAAGGTTTCGATCCTCCAGTTATATATCACTGCGTTGTTCCTATAAGTAGGAAGACATATTACTATGTTCGTATGTTGAATTCTACTTAAAGCTTCTCTTATCTGGACAACAACATTGTAGTAATTGTTTGTTTTAAGAAAATCTTCTTCACCGATCATAATAAAGCAGAAGTCTTCTCGAGTGTAGTTTGTTATTTTTGTGTCTATATTTTCGATTAATTTCCCTATTCCGGAATTTGGCAAAAGATAATGACATATTTGAAAGTTGTAGAAAAAGTCTTCTGCTATTGGTAGTATTTTATTGGTTTTGTTACTACTTAAGATGCATATTTTATTATTTTCTTTTGATAAGTTTTCTGTTGGCAATTTTAGTACCGTTGTGTTCTCAACCTTATTAAGATACTTCGGTGTCACAGAAGTATAAGAGACGCTTTTTGAAGGGTTTTTGTCCGTTTCTTTTGGGTATGTTTTTAATGGTGTATTTTTAGATTTCTTTTTAGGAGTGTTAATTAACTCGGATGTTATTTTATGCGTTGCTTTTTTTACCATCTTATGTTTAGCGTTAAGATCTTCGAGATTTTTTTTAACTGCATATTAATTAATGATAAATTATTAATCTCTTCGTGAGCTGCGCCTAGTTGTTGTTTAAGTTTCTCTATTTCGTTTTTTAGTTCTAGCATGTCTGCATTGCCCTCGTCGTCGGATAAGTTAGGTAAACTGCTAGTAGTGCCATCTAGCGGTGAATTATTGGAATTATTATGAGCGCTCTCATTGATAATATCGTCTGACGACACTGCTCGAGGTTTCATTCGAAACGTGATGTTTTCAAAGAATTCCATTTTTTATTTTCTAAATATACAAGGAACAATTGAAAAAAGTCCTTTATATGGTTGACCGGGATCCGAACTCGCAACCGCAGTATGCACTTCGTTGCGTAAAAAGCAGCTTGTTAAACCGCCAGGCCAGGGAGTCTTATTGTAATGCGTCGAAATAGATGTTCTGATTGTAGATTCTAACTTTTTAAATTTAGTTTGAGGGTAATTTTTCGTTATGTTCAAAAGAAATTGTAATAATCTTCCATCAAAGTTTTTATACACTTTTTCTCAAGTTAAAGCGATGGCACAAACATTGTTATAAACACTTTACCTCACGTCCGAGTTCTTTCAAACGCTAGGTAAGAACGAACATATTATTTTTGTAGCAGATTATTATTAAAATAATAGTTAAAATTAATAAAAAGATCATTTATTGTCCTGACATATTGTTTGTTACGTAATTACCATAGAGTACCTTTTCTTAAATGTATGAAACGAAGACTTTTACTGTGATGTAAGAAGTTTAAGTGACTAAAGTTAAAAATAGTATCTAAATGCGATATTATCAGTTTTATTATATGCTAATGAAAGAATATTGTGGTTTTGTGTGCAAGAATTTATATTGATTGTTAAATTAAAATAGTTATATTTTGTGGTTTCGCATGAAAATATTAAAAGTTATTCTTATCTCTAATTGTTGTTTTTTGTTGTCTAAATTGTATCTAGTAATTGTTTTCTAATTGATCAGTAAAAACCTGGCGTTCTCATCGCAAGAAATCGTGATAATTAAGAAAAAAAAAATTTTGAAATTGGTTATTAGGCATATTCAATACCCTATATCAGGGTTTTGATTACAGAAATTATGACAACATTTTTTGAAGGTCAGGAGACCAAGGAATTAGTTTCCATAGCCCACTATGTAAGTTACAACGACAACATTGTTTTTGAGGTGGCTAAACTTAAATTGTCTGTGTTGTAAAATTGCACAGTTTCCAATAGAATCTTTAAACAAATATATCTCCGTAACTACACATCGTAGGAGCTTGATCTTTTTTGATGTCGACAGCTTATTAATTCCAGATTATCATGGTATGCATAACTCTATACGCAACATAAGGTACCTTTACCCGTGGAACGTCACATATATTCATATATTTTGTATGAGGAACAGGGTGTAAAATTCACTCATCCTCCGTATAAAACGGAGGATCCTCCGACCAGACGAGTGTTGTGTCTGGTGGGCGACGATTGACGGTCGGTAAATTGTATGAGCAGGCTAGTCGCGTGGTAAACTCTGCTTGCGCGATGCAGGGATTTTGCATGACGTCAGTGTAGGTGGTGCGTAGTAGATGTCGCCACAGTGTCAAGTAACGTTGCTGTGTTCCGATTGAAGGGTATGGTTGTCGGCGTAGCTACATGCATATGAGATTTTCTAATCTCATCATCTCATTCGCAATATCAATCTGCCTAGCCTTTTCCCAACATATTGGGGTTTTTACTTGGAGTGACTGCCTATCTGATCTCCACAACCCGGTTACTGGGTAACATGTAACCATGTGACCCTTTGGTAAGACTAGTTGTCAGACTTTTGGGCTTCTAACTACCTATAACGACTGTCAAACAGCCGGGACCAATGGCTTAACGTGATTTGCGAGACACGAAGGGGTCTCGATATCGACGGTCCCTATTAACAATGTCGGATATACATTTTTACTAATATTCACTTTTTTACATAAATCGAATTACAATTAAAAAAAACTCTTCACTGTCAAAACAAACTTTGAACTGAGGGCAGTTCAAAGTTTGCCCTGACGATAAAAAAGAATCTTTATGATATTAACAATGTCAGTTCTGCGAAAAAGACCACTGTTCAGTAGGGACTAAACAGTAGTCTCCCTGCAGAACCGACATTGTTAATTGGGACCGTCGATATGTAATGGATGGTCACCCATCAACGAACCGACCGTGGCAAGCGTAGCGGCCGTTATCATTTAGTTACAAGATACCAGAAAATAAATACAAATAAACTTTATACTATAAAATAATTGAAGCGTATTATTCCGATCTGTCACCCTGCTTTGTCCCCATAGAGGAACAGATCGGAAAAAAGGTTGATCTGTTGGGACAGACAGATCTGTTACAGATAGATCTGTTAGCAACTTTATTCATTTGTTAACTTGATTTCCTATCTGTCCCAGAGTGATTAAAGTTCGGACTTTCCTCTCCTTGCTTTTTTTTTTTTTTTTGGATGGGAAATCATCAAATAACTTCTCCCGCTCTGGGTGGAGCGGGAGGGCGTGTCAGACTTCTACTGACTAAAACCCACCCGTGTTCCTTCAGTTGCCTATGCCAGGGCCACGGTATCTTTTTCAAACAACCCGCAACCCCAGCGGCATCGGCCCTATTGGACCCCATCTTTGCTGACATCTCTTTGAGGCGCGCGTGGAACACAACGCGCCGTCGACCCGGGCCTGGTCCTTACCGGACGGCGAGCTACCCATTGCTCGCCATCCGCAAGCCCGCGCCTACGGTGGCCGGGAATCGGCTATCGATTCCCGACGCCCAGGGCGTCTCCTGCGGCGACTAGGGGCGTGAGGGCGCAAAGATTGCCTCTCCCTCACGCGTTCAGCCTCCTCCTTCGCGAGCATTACTGCTTCGGAGGTGGCGGCTTCCCATGCACTCTCGCTCCGTACCATGGCCTGTACCAGGGCCGGACGCGAGAGATCGCCGCCGCCGATCGCCTCCGCGAGGACGCGGCGGTGCTCTGCCCAAGCCGGGCAGACCTCCACCGTATGCTCCACCGTGTCCTCCGGGCGATCCACACAGTGGTAACACCCGGGCGTTTCCTCCCGCCTTATCCGGAACAGGAACCTCCCGAAACAACCGTGTCCGGTGAGGACCTGCGTCAGGCGGAAGGTGAGGATGCCGTGACGCCTCTCCAACCACTCCTCAAAGAGGGGACTTATCGCCGCAATTGTGGCGTGCCCAAATCTCCTTGCTAACAGGGGGACAGATCAATTTTTTTTTCCGAACTGTTACTCTAAGCAAGGGGACGAAGCAGGGTGACAAATCGGAATAATCCATTTAAGCTGCCTTCTAATAGTTGGTGCACGTAGTGTAGACCATAACAAGACTTTTTGCATCGGAAAAATTTGCTGGTTTACCATCGAATAAGATCTATGTATAACTAATTATTACTTACTTACTAATATAATAATAATAATAATAATACCCCACCGCTGTATCTCTACGTTGACGTCGTGGTGGGGCTTGCGCGCTCCGAACTTTAGGTCTGTGCCGGTAGAGTTTACTTTGCCGGAACAGGTCTAAGATGAGGAGCCAGACCAAGAGAGATACAGAAACCCACAGGGCAGCATGTGGCGAGCTGTTGGGCAGTAGACCCTATCTCCCGGGAGAAATATTGTGCTCATTTCTGGCTTGCCTTTATTGGCCGGTTTGAGTGGAAATTCGCAGGAGCAAACGTGCTTGGAGGAAGGAAGTATTCCAGTATTATTCCATATTAGTGCTTATGAACCGTATACTTCGTAAGTGCGTCAGTGCTTCTGCCGTAAGTTACTACGCTAGGTAAGTATTAAGAGTGGATCGAGATAAACGTATAACCGGTTTATAATTTAAATACCTCAGCATACTAATGACGCATTAATAGTAGAAGAGAAATTACGCTTTTGATTGACTTATATTACAAACGTTTTGGTTTCAAAGAATTTGGCCCTTTTCATTTCATAAAGTATATTAATCTAAGTTTATATTTACATTTTAAAATCAAATATACATCTCTCATATTTAACTTAACATCAAAATAAAGTTTATAATAATATAATATTTGTACAAAAGCATCATAAATAGCACGTAATTCAATGGTTACCTAACTAAAATCTCAATGTGTCATCAACTAATCTATCTCATAGTTTGTCTTTTGCTTCTTCTAAATTTTCAAATAATACTCATTGTAAGTTCAGAGAAGTGATCAAAGGCAATCATTTGTGCAGCCCTAGTTTATACTTAAGTAAAAAATGCACATGCTCAATCTGTAACTACTACAGTTGTCGCGATGGATACTCTTGACGAAACTAAACAGCGTATGTTTGAATTGTGAGCAATTTGTTATGGCTGGTCGTTAATTCCGCGGGTCATATTGAGAAAATATTTGGTGAACGAGGCTCGTCAGAGGTATTGGCAGGTGCGCTTGTGCACGGGCGACTTGCGTAGCGCGGCGCGCACCGCCTCCTCGAACACCTCGGTCATGTTGACTCGCTCCAGCGCAGAGCACTCCACCAGCAGCTGGTAGGGATCTTGACCGTACTTCTGGGATTGTCCTGATAGCCGTGGAATACCTCTCCACTCCTCAAGCACCTCCAGAAGTGTTTTTTTATTATTATTATTCTCCAACATATTTTTTTTTTGTTTTTACAATTTTACTCGCCAAAATATCCAGTTTAATGGCGAGAAGCGCTTGTTCAATAAAAATTATAAACTAACCTTAAAACTACCAACTATGCACTATATCTCTCAAGTATCAGTCACCCCGGCTCGGACAGACCGCAGACGAGCCGCGGACACCGGACACTGACAGATTCAAGTACGTACGTACCTACCCATCTGAAGGTGTCCGTGATCGTTGCCCCCTTGTTGGTAAGTCAATATGTGCTAGCGACCGTTTTCAAAAGCCGATTATTGAGTGTGGAAGTCACCTTGCCATTTTATCCATGTATAATATAAATAACATTGGTCAGGCAGGGGACATAGTTTTTCCATAATTCAAATTACCCAATCCACTTTAGCCACCCAAACCCATAGCCCAATATGTTTTGTTTCCACATACAACAATAGTCCTGCACCAACCGGGGGTTGTCCTTTGGTGCACTTGCATAGTGCATATAGGGATAATCGTCGGTTGGTGCCTGCTCATCATTTAAAATTATCTAAGGGCCTCTGCGAGTTGGCTTCGGCCCCTCGTATGCCTTCCAAAGGTCCGGGACCCCAGGATCCCGAGATATGTCAAAATAATAATACATTTATTTCGGACTTAATTTGTCCATATAATGCTAGTCACAATGGTCTTAAAACTATGTTAGTAATGCATCATTCACGAACAAATTCAAATAATAATTCAATAAAATACACTAAGTATATCAACAGAAACCCCTGCGTCAACTCGTCACATGAAGCTGGATAAGTCTCCCCAGCACTGCGGACTCAGGACTTTCTGATATCATCTTCGGTCTTCTACAGATTGTACTTCGGAGAGTGTGCCCGAGAACTCCACGATCTCATTCCACCGGCCCCCTTCTACCATCGGACATCTAGACGAACTGCCAGTTACCATCCCTACCTGGTTGCTATTCCACCAATTCGCACTAAGCGCTTCCAAGTGTCTTTTATAATGCGCGCAGAAAAGGAGTGGAACTCACTACCTGCGTCTGTGTTTCCAAACGCATACAACCCTAATCTCTTCAAAGTGAGAGGGAACAGGCTTCTTCTGGGTAAATTCACTCCATCGACGACTTTGTCTCTGTCACCTCTGACCTAGACTAGAGTCAAGAGCAAACCCAACACAAATAAAAAAAAATCTTCTACAATTTTAGTGAAATTCTTATAATGCAAAAGTAATTATGTCTTTTACCTTGGCACTTCTGAACTGCGGAATGGATTTGGATGTTTGGCACATGGATAAACCATGACCTGGATTTGGACACAGGATATTTGTTTATGCTGGTAGTACGTTCCCATGGGATAATTTCTGATATCCACGCGGACGAAACCGCTAGCAAAAGCTAGTGTAACATAAAAAAAGCATTAACGCGAATTGTTCAGGTTCAAGTTTGTTCTCACCTTGAGAATGCAAATATTTTTTGTAATGTCGGCCAAGGTTAGGTTTTATCAGTTATTAATAGATCGATAACCCCGAGAACTCTACGAGTCACCCGAATGCCTTTTAACGCCACCAAAACACAGGCGTAAGACACGCCTGTGTTTTGGTTACCGCTAAAATTAGTCTTTTCGACCAAACTCCTACTTTTCGCGGTGCATCTGTTCTTGTAACTGATCGGCTCGAGCTCCTTGGCATGGAGTTGATATGACATGACACCTTTTTTTTTTTTTTTTTTTTTTTGTTCCGGGGTGGAAAATCCTCATGGATGTCCTCCGCCCTGGGGCGGGCGGAGGGGTCTGTCAGACTCTTACTGACTGAAAACCACCCCGGTGTTCCCTTCCCACACTTGGACCGGGGATCATGGGAACTTGTGCGCCTTCCACAATCCCCGGCTAGTGCCGGCCTGCCTTTGCGGGCCACCTCAGGCCCGCGGGGGGAGTGAGGTGTGAAACTCTCCCCGCGACGTCCATTAGGGGCGCGCGTGGAACACTACGCGCCGCCGCCTCGGGTCCTGCTGGATGAGGGGCGGCGGACGTCCCCGAGTCCGCCGTCCCTCCGGACCTATTTACGGGGGCTGGAAGAGGGCGTTGTCCGCCCTCCGCCGACGCCTAGTTCGCCTGCTGCGGATCGGGAGTGTGGTTTCAATCTCCCTCTCCCTTTCCGCAGCCTCCTTCTGCGAAATCACCGTTTCACAGAAGGAGATCACCGCATCCCACGACTCGGCGCCCCCGGCCATAGAACGAGCGATGGCCGGTAGCGACAAGTCGGCTCCGACTACTGATACGAGAGCACGGCGCGGCTCCTCCCATGCGACACACTCTGCCAGTGTGTGCCACGCCGTGTCCTCCCGACAGTGGACGCAGTGATGGCACTGAGCGTCCGGCTCCCTGCCTATGCGACACAGGTACTTCCCGAAGCAGCCATGCCCCGAAAGCACCTGCGTCGCCCGAAACGACAGAGAGCCATGCCTCCTCCCGAGCCATTCGCCGAGCACTGGTCGGATCGCCTCGACGGTAGCGAGTCCGGCAGTAGGGCACAGAAGCCTGTTCTGCCATTCCGTCACCAGGACCTCGCGGAGCTGTGACCGACGATGCTCGAACTCTCGCTGCATCGGTTCACCGCCCCGCGTTCGCACTTCCTCGCGCCATCGGTAAAGAGACGCGAGGGCTCTCGCCTCTAGGTCCCAGGGCGGGGATCCGGCCAGTATGACATGACACCTGTCTCAACTTCAGCGCTACCATCGAGCAAAAGCTCAAGCTGCGGCCAAAAAACTGGGCAAAATGGGGACAGATTTTGACCCTTTATAAAGCGCAAGTCCGATCCTGCATGGAGTATTGCAGCCACCTTTGGGACGGCTCAACTAAATACCAACTTGCTGCGCTTGTATCAGTGGAACGCAGAGCTAAGAGGCTCATTGGCGACGTAAAACTGGTGGATGCCAAGCTTCACAGCTTGGCTCATTGCCGCAAGGTTGCCTGCTTGTCGGTCTTCTATAGACTGTACTTTGGTGAGTGTGCTCAGGAACTCCACAACGTCATTCCACCGGCCCCCTTCTACCATCGGACATCTAGACGCACTGCAAGTTACTATCCATACCTAGTTGCCATTCCACCAATTCTCACTAAGCGCTTCCAAACATCCTTCATAATGCGCACGGCAAAAGAGTGGAACTCACTACCTGCGTCTGTGTTCCCGAACGCATACAACCCGAATTTCTTCAAAGTTACAGTGAACAGGCTTCTTCTGGGTAAGCTAACTCCATCGTAGACTTTGTCTCTATCCGCTCTGACCTAGACTATAGTCAGGAGCAAACCCATCTCAAATAAAATAAAAACCGGTCAAGAGCGAATCGGACTTGCGCACCGAGGGTTCCGTAGCATCACATATAAAAAAAGTGTGCTATATATAGGTAGATATTTAGAGACGTCGTTTTATTTTTCCTATAATCTTTTCTGCCAACTTCGCAGATAGGTTTTTTATTTCTTTCTTATTTGAAAAATTGTTGGGCAAACGTCATCTAAAACTATTCCAAAATTCAAGTTGATAGCATTAGTAGTTCTTGAGATATCCAGCTGTGACAGACGGACAGACAGACAGACTGAGTCGCACCATAAGGGTTCCTTTTTACCAGTTTGGTACGGAACCCTAAAAAATTATCTCTTGTGAAAAATGCAATTGATGAGCTCAATAACGTATGATAAATGTCAAATTTGCTTATAAAGTGACGAATGTATTAATTTCCTGATGAGGCAGGCAGACGACAAAATCAAATAATTTATTTTACGTAGATCATTGAAACATTTTGAAACACTAGGGCCTTGGGGTCGGGCACGCCACAATTGCGGCGATAAGTCCCCTCTTTGAAAAGTGGTTGGAGAGGCGTCACGGCATCCTCACCTTCCGCCTGACGCAGGTCCTCACCGGACACGGTTGCTTCGGGAGGTTCCTGTTCCGGATAAGGCGGGAGGAAACGCCCGGGTGTTACCATTGTGTGAATCGCCCGGAGGACACGGTGGAGCATACGGTGGAGGTCTGCCCGGCTTGGCCAGAGCTCCGCCGCGTCCTCGCGGAGGCGATCGGCGGCGGCGATCTCTCGCGTCCGGCCCTGGTACAGGCCATGGGTTGGAGCGAGAGTGCATGGGAAGCCGTCACCTCCTTCTGCGAAGCAGTAATGCTCTCGAAGGAGGAGGCTGAACGCGTGAGGGAGAGGCAATCTTTGCGCCCTCACGCCCCTAGTCGCCGCAGGAGACGCCCTGGGCGTCGGGAATCGATAGCCAATTCCCGGCCACCGTAGGCGCGGGCTTGCGGATGGCGAGCAATGGGTAGCTCGCCGTCCGGTAAGGACCAGGCCCGGGTCGATGGCGCGTTGTGTTCCACGCGCGCCTCAAAGAGACGTCAGCACTAGCTGAAGGGGTCCGCTAGGGCCGATGCCCGCCAGGGTTGCGGGTTGTTCGAAAGAGTTACCGTGGCCCTGGCACAGGCAACTGAAGGAACACGGGTGGGTTTTAGTCAGTAGAAGTCTGACACGCCCTCCCGCTCCACCCAGAGCGGGAGCAGTTATTTGACGATTTCCCATCCAAAAAAAAAGGGCCTTGGGGTCGGAGTGCTCATAGAGTAATTCAGGACAGCGCCAAGTGGTTGATCGACTCTTCACGGGACCAGAGGGCTGGCCTATTGCCAGCCTTTTGGGCACTTTTTCTATTGACAGCGGTGCGGGCGAATTTTTTGATGCCAGATGAGCTCTTCTCCTTTTATCTTTATTATATAAGTACTTGTACATATGTATATTTTAGGGTTAGCCTACACCTAAGTTAACCAAAAAAAAAAATTAATATAAAATAAAAATATTATTATTATTATTTGGACTTTACCCAAAATGCTTGGGTAAACCTAGGTTTACTCAATCATCTAGCATTACCCGTAACATATACAAATGGTGCTCACATATTTACAAAATAAATATTTCAACCGTAGACGACTTTTCCTAATAAATGATAAATGATAAATGATTTTTATTTCTGTAAGTAGGTTTGTACAAACACTTTTACAAGTCAATCATGTTTTTTTTTTTGTTAAACTATATGAGGTCGGCGTTTCCTATCTGACTCTGAGAAGAAAGGCCGAAACAAACTCAGAGGTCACAGTCTCTTATAAAGTCCAGACATAATCTTGGTCACTTCATGTGAAGACCATGTAGATTGGTGTCTGAAATGGTCTTTTGAGGAAAGAACCACACAGATTGACAGGACCTGTCCAGTCAGTGCACGCATTTGTCAGTAATCGCGCAGCTCAACTCAGAACTTAAGGAGCTCAACGATTCGACGAACAATACCAAAGAAAGGACATTGGGGTAGGCCGCAAAAATTACTCAAACTGCCAGAAGATGATTAAAAATAACTGAGAGAAAAAAATAAAACAAACAAAAAAGCAATGACCTACATAGTCTTCACATTCACAATAAATTAAAATAATATAATATATAATAATACTATTATATTATAGTCACCATGTAATAGGGGTGACCCCATTCCCCAGTGGTAACGGCCCCAACGTACGAGTATAGGTTATATATGGCTTCGAACCTCGGCAGGCACTTTACTTAGTGCTATTTATTTCATCACCAATGCTCTCAAAGCGGTGCAGGAAAACATCGTGAGGAAACCGGCATGTCCTACAACCAAAAATTCTAAGACATGTGACAGTGAGAACATAGAAAACAGATGGTTTTTTATTTCAGATAAACGCTGACACGGAAGAACAAATGTCCTATGGAGAATTAGCTCAAATGACAGCTGATGTCGCTCTCTCGCTTACACGTATGGGTGTTGAAAAGGGAGAGGTAGTCTGTATTTGCAGTGAGAAGATTTTTGCGTATCTACCTACTGTGTTGGGGATAATCTGCGCAGGCGCTACATTTTCTCCGACGGATCCAACGTATGGAAGCTGTAAGTGGCTTTTATTTTCGGTTAAGGGTAGACAATTTTAACAACAGCAAGTTTTTTTTTTCAATTGGCAGGAATATTAGGTATATTATTAACATGGCGGATTATCTCCGTGATTTCTCGTTTTTCTTTCAAATGGGTTGTAAACCTTTAGCAGTTTTTTTTTTTTTATGCGGATAACTATTGAGGTCCATTCTTCCAGTGAAGAATCTGCATCTCAAAATTGTTTAAGCTGTTTTTAGTAAAGTCCCATAGTCTCAGATGTGGCGCCGTTTTAGCCTTTTCGTAGTTATTGGAAGGTGTTACGATCTATCCTTTGTTCTATTTCCTTTTTTACAAGCTTTTATTTAGCTTGCAATGTTCGTATTAAGTATGTAATGTAAGTAGACTGCCCCAAGCATGCATAGGAATCTGACATTTACTCGTAATATTTAAGCATTCATTCATGAATTTGAACTTTCGTGAACTGTTTAAGCATAAAAAAATATCTTAATTGCTTTTTAAGCTTTGTTTGTTTGACATGTATCAAGGGGAACTAATACAGTTCTGCAAGCTAGGGAGGGGTCATATCGCTTTCCAGAATGTCAATATTCGAAACTGTACTTATATTGATTTTTGATAACAGGTATCAATTTATTTTCTGAAAATAAAAAGTGGCAATCAGAGTTTTAGCGGGAGTCGATGGCGTTTACTACCCATATTGTGTCGAAAAATATTAACTGAATAGCGATCGACAAATCTAATTCTATATTTTACTTTTAACCCTTTCGATTATTTTTTCGATTCTGTTACACTTGAAGTTCAGTCCCATCTCCATGAAAAAAAAAAAAACAAATGTCAGTCAATATGGCGGACCGCTCAAGATGGAGGACTAGTTATTTTTTTTTACGAAAAGCTTGTTTTTAAAAATGTTTTTTTACTATTAATTTATTCTGAACTAAGTCTATTCATTTTACTGTATGGTTCATTCTATTTCAGACACTAAACTTGGTCCTCAAATGATCTGACCAAGATAATGTCTGGGCTTTAAAAGAGGCCAATGAATTATTTTTGGTGTTTCTTCTTAGAGTAATCAGATAGGAAACATCGATGTAGTTTGTAAAATATTATTGACGTGTAAAAGTGTTTGTGTAAACCTAATCACAGAAACAAACAACATCACGCCACTAATCCCCGAAGGGTTAGGTTAGTTTACCTATAGCCCTTACCATCTTTCGCTGTCGCTATAATATAAAAATGCCGCTGAGTTTGGTGGAAATTGTCATCCAAAAGAATAATACCCACTATCGTTCGTAATTACCGTAATAGACTCTATTTATTTGTGAAAGTAAAGATATAGTTTCAAGATCTCTACAGATGTTTGGAACCGAGGGTACTCCTCGATCACAGCTTTGGTTACGCTTCTGTATCTTTAGTTATCCAAGTCGTGGCGAGTTTATGAAGACGTTGTTACCTACATAACGTATCAGCATGCTTGTAATCGCTGAAGGGTTAGACAGTGGTGCGCCTAGACAGACGTTTGATTGCTCTGCCGTTTGCTTGTTCGTCGTGCTTTTTTATTTTGTATTTTCATGGTCCCTCGCTCGTTTATTGGACTTATTGTGTGTGCTCGCCTACCTACTTACCTCTCGCTACTCGACACTGACTCGACTTGTAATTAATTCATCATGCGACGCATAAACTGCGGTGTAGCCTCGCAAAGACTGCGGCGACATATCGCACGCCTAGATTAGACTAAACATAGAAAACTATAGACCTATTTCGATGCTTAGTACTCTTGCAAAATTATTTGAAAAACTCGTTCATCAGGCCATTTATCCATTCTTGCGGCACAATATAATACCCGAGCAACACGGTTTTGTTAAAAATAGGTCTACAGTGACGAACCTAATGATCTTTACAGAGTATTTGTTTAATAATATGGACGCAGGACATCAGACCGACGCTGTTTATACTGATTTTAAAAAGGCTTTTGATAGGGTGGACCATTCAATTTTATTAAACAAAATAGCCTTTAATGGCATCAGAGGCAACTTACTGCGTTGGTTAATCTGTTCATATATCAGCAATCGTAATCAAACTGTAGTGAGCAATGGTTACAAATCAGACTCATTTCTGGCGACTTCAGGCGTTCCCCAGGGATCTATTCTTGGCCCATTGATGTTTATTATATACATAAACGATATTTGTAACTGTTTTCAGAATAGTAACTTCCTACTATACGCTGATGATCTTAAGGTATTTAGAACAATAAAAAACACTGTTGATAGCGGCCTACTGCAGGAAGACCTGAATAGATTATCTGATTATTGTAAAGATAATAAATTAATACTAAGTATCCCTAAGTGCAAATACATAAATTTTACTAAAAATAAGAATGTAATAACGTACGATTATTCACTCTATAATAAGACTCTAGATAAAGAAACCTATATCTGTGACCTGGGCGTTCTTCTTGATTGCAAACTTCACTTAAACCTACATATAGCTAAAATTACTTCTAAAGCATTTCAAATGTATAATTTTGTGATGAGAACTACGTCAGATTTTAAACGATCGACCACATATCTGTATTTATTTAATTCTTTAGTTCGCCCACAAGTTGAATATGCATGTATGATCTGGGATCCCTATTATATAAAATATGAGACTGCAATAGAGCGAGTTCAGCGTAAGTTCCTTAGTACAGTGCAGTACAAATGTCGCATGGAACGCTTATCCTATGAGGACGCATTGAGTGAGTTTCAACTGTTAACACTTCGCTCTAGACGCTTGTTGCTCCAAGGAGTGATGTTTCATGGACTTGTACACAATAAATTTGACTGCTCTGATTTGATACGTAAAATATACTATATTGTACCTAGAACAGTTATGAGACGAGAGGCGCGCTCTTATCCACTGTTTGCTACAACTCCCTGTCGTACAAATGCAGGGGAAAGAGCGCCGCTCCAGAGATTGGTCCAAACTTACAATAATAACTTTAATGATATCGATGTATTTGCCCTATCTAAACATGAATTTAAAAAACAAATTGTTATGCGCCTTGCTCAAAACTTTTAATTTAATTATTTTCTATTTTCTTTCCTTTAATTATTATGTATTTAACTATTAGACAACGAAAAATTGTATTGTTGTTTTATAATATGTATTTTTATTACTTAAGTTTACCAAAACTGTATCTTATATAAGTTAGTAAGATGTGGAAATGTAGTGGATTGTACATTTACCTATAGCATACTGTGTACCTTGATGTAACATACAGTGTATGATTGTTTGTTTCCCAAATAAAATAAAATAAAATAGATAAAGAGTAGCACAACTCAAAATAATCCAAAATCGAGTTATTGCGATTATCGGACTCTGCGTCTAAAACTACATTGACTGATTGACTTCAAAGACACATGGTTACCAATCTCTATTAATGAATTACAACATCATACAAAAATATTTTAAATTGATCAAATAGAAAACGAGTAAAATGTTTTTTACTGTGCCTGAAAAAAGGGGTACCTATTTTGAGTTGTGCTACTTTTGATCTAGGTGTGCGATATAACATCTTCATTGCCTGCTGTTCTACTCACTATCCTAGCACGATGGTTAACAACTAAGGTATCAGGTTAAACAAGCCCGGTCATACTACGGAGAGCATATTAGAGCAAATGGTGTTTATGATATCGAAGTGTGCTCGGATCTTGAAAGAGTAATTCATTAGGGGTATCAAGGCCTCAACTTTTAAGAGGCCGAATAAGATCAAGGCATATCAGCCAAAGAATACTACGTGTATATTTTATATGAAAGCCAATCTACAAATGATCCTTTAGACGACATACTTTCATATTTCTGCAGCTGTGTTATGGGGAACAGCCGGTCTATTCTGTAAAAATCTCACCGTGAAAACGTGGCTGAAGTGAGCTTGAAGAGAGCTGTCATTCCACTTGATGCTAGAGATTGACACTATTGACAGCTCACTCCACGCTCACCTCACCTAAGTTTTCACGGTGAGATTTGCACAGAATAGACCGGCAGAACTGTAGGCTGTTGCTGTCATGTCATGACAGTGATCTGGTATCTGCGTTGGGCATTATCAGCTCCAGCTTTATTTTTAGATAATATTCTTGTAAGACTCACAGATTATCGAATAAATAAATAAATCGCATTTTTGTTATATTATTTCAATATATTTTATGTCCTTGGTTACTCAGTGCATTCGTTATCTAGTGTAGGCAGGATTTATTATTCACCACATACTAACTCTGTCTGTCTGTCTATCTGTACGGGTTATCACTAGTAGGTAGATTGGTTCAATAGAAAAATACAAATATCAGTATCATCGCAGATACATACATACGCCTAGCTAAACGTTCATAGCAATGTCATTTGTTTAAAGTTTTCTTTTTATACGTATTGACGTAGGAGTTACACGATTTTATTTTCAGAATTGTAAAGATATGAACAGTACCTGAAACTTTTTTTATACAAAATACTAATATTCAGCTATTCAGCATTACATAGTGCTAGGTATACCTATATATATAAACATTGCTGGGGCGGTCGTCCATACTTCTATTTAGCTTGGTGTTCGATTGAGTTGAAATACATGCATTTGTAAATCGGATGACAATGCATTATGTTGGTACCATCGAGCTGATCTGTAATCAAACGACGCAACCCTATCGAGTTTGGGCTCGTTTTGACAAGGACTCTGGTCCTAGATGATATTCAAGACTAATAAAAGCTTATTCAATTGATGCAAATGTAATTCTGAGGTCTTCATAAACCAAGGAGCATTTGATATTATTCTGAGAGCTTTTTATGTATTTTCTGTATTTCCTATCCATGTTGTCGCGACAGCTGAAGCTCTAACCACTCTTTTATTCCTCCTCAGTCCCTCTGCTCCATCGTGTCAAGACAGTTCGTCCAAAAATCATGTTCTGTTCTCTCTCCGCTTACGAAACTCACAAAGCGACCTTTGACGAAGTCGGAAGCATCCAACATTACATTCTATACGGGAACGAGACAAGAGACGGTGCCGTCCTGTTCAAGGATTTCCTGACCGAGACTACGAACTTGGAAAACTTTGAAGCAGTTCCCGTCAATGGATGGGAAGACGTGGCCTTTATAATTTTTTCATCAGGGACCACTGGACTGCCGAAAGGGGTTCCTGTTACCCATTTGGGCTTTCTGTTGAATTCTCAGAATATTGTTACGGAAGAGTGAGTATCCAAACCAATATTATATACGAAAGTAACTCTGTCTGTCTGTCAGTTTTTCACGTATACGGTAGACCACGACATGGGTTAGCCGCTAATTACACATGGGATGAAATTCATCCCACTTTTTGTATTAAATAGTGTTTAGTGGGAGTAAAGTCATCCCACGCAAATCTGCTCTTGGTTTGAACCTTGTTCCACCACTATTTAGGAGTCCTTTCTAATTCCATACATTTAGTTTGGTGCACTATCTATTTCCGAGGAATTTTAGGTACGTCTATGGAAAGTTGCAAATCTTATTGTAAACAAAAGGTTTTTGTTCAAATTGGAATGCTTGTAATTAATGAAAATTGTATTAAAGTAAGTGGTTTTATTTATGTTTCGTGCTAAGAATAAACACACCATGCATTTTAAACCATAAAACATAGTCATCGCTTGTTATTTTTTACTAGAGTCATTTCTTTGAAAGTGTAACTAAAAACTGTTTTGTTAAATTTGTTAAATAAAAACCAATTTTGAAAATGAAAACAAGTCATACTTTCAAACGAAACGTACATTACTAAAGCCCTACTCACTAGCATTCTAAGAAACATTTAACGGTCACAAAATTCCAAGAAGCTATGAGGCAAATCGGTTTTGTTTACAAGATTACCGCGGGGCTGAATTACGTCATAATCGGGTGGGGCGGTTAGCTGTTTTTCCAGCGCGCGGGTGTACAATGCGGTTCAGCACAGGATACTTTTTATCCCGTTAGTATGTTCCTGTGAGATACCTATATTCCAACCGTTACGTCGGTGAAACCGCGAGCAAAAGCTAGTAACAAATAAAATTACCCTTCTCACATACCTAATTACTGAAAAACAGAATTATGAATCTTATAAGCCGTATGCCAGATAGGATTTCCTAACGACAAAAATGACGATGTTCCATTCAAACTTTCACCCGTTATTAAACTTGAATGAATTTTCAAAAATCCTTCCTCAGTGCTCACCTTCGGTACCCACTTCAGCCCCAGCGGTTTAGGCTGTGTATTGGTTGCCAGTGAGTGAGTGAATGAATGAATGAATGAATGAATTCAAGATCTTTATTAAACATACTAGCTTCTGCTTGCGACTTCGTGCGCGTGTAGTCGTAAGACACCTCCATATACTAAAATAACAACCACATTGTTATGAAACTTCCCTATAGGTACAGGGTGAATTTTTCAAGTGGGCGTGGATGGCCAAATTCGAAACTATGAGGACTAGCTAAAAGTGCTCAAAGGAGTCTCTAGCTCGATTTTAATGTAAACTAAAACTGCATCATTGGATTTTTTTTAAAATCAATATTTGTAGCCAGGAATCGAAGCCGTTGATTTTGACGAAAAAACACACACTGTATTATTAGACCATTCGATAGTGTTGCTAATAGGAAGGCCGAAGGAAAGATGAATGGATTGTGTGAAGAATGGTACGACAGAGAAGGGAGTGAATGATAGTGTGACGGTTGACAGGGGTGAATGGAAGAAGAAAACGTGTTGCGCCGACCCCAAGTAACTTGGGATAAGGGCAGGAAGATGATGAAGATGGTGACAATGCTAATAAGAATCGAAAGTCAAGTCAAGTCAAAGTCAAGTCAAAGTCATTTATTTGCTTTAAATGTGGTAGGTAATACAATGGTGGTATGAATAAAATATTCTTGTGCGATGACACATTTCGCCATATTCTGGCATGCAAATATTAACAGTAGGTAAGGTGCTTATTTATATAAGCAATTATATATACCGACAGTTAAAAACATTAAATTATTTAAAGTTAATCAAACTAATACAAACAGCTAATAAAAGAAATATACATTTGGCACAACATAAAAATAACAGAACAAAATTATATCTACAATCACACATTTCAATAATATTCAATAACCTAAGTCTACAATGCATTCCTGTAATGATAGGACCGACAAGAAGTTTTTTTTAGAAATTCACCTATTGAATAAAAACTATGTGAAATGAGCCACTTTTTTAGTACTACGCAGAATTTTCTGTAAGGAAGATCAGTGATAAAATTTGGAATGGAATTATAAATAAGGGGCGCCATATATACGCAACTGCGTCGGAATAGTTCGATCCTAGGAACAGGCATTTTTAATAGATATTGTGTGGGTTTTCGTTTATTTGTATTATGATTAGGTTCAAAAAGTGAACATTTTATTTTAACAAACTTAGCGACTTCATATATATAAACGCAAGGAACTGTGAGAAGGTTGCATGATTTATACACTGGCCTGCAGGAATCAGTCCAGTCGATATTGAAAATTGCTCGTATGAATTTTTTTTGTGCCAACAGAACTCTAGAAATTTCAGAAGAGTTTCCCCAGACAATGATACCATATCGGATGACAGAGCAAACATAAGCGTGATAAACCATTAACGCAGTTGGTCTAGATGTTTCATTTTTAACTTTCTTTAATGCAAAAACAAACCTATTGATTTTCATACATATTTCTGGGAATTCTGGGAAATAATGACATGCGGCAAACTAAATGAAAGAGCTCATTTTTAACAAAATACTTTTTTTATTTTTCTTATATTACCTATTATTAAACCTTGATATTGATTTTTCAAAAATCCAATGATGCAGTTTTAGTTTCCACCAAAATCGAGCCCGAGACTCCTTTGAGTACTTTTCGCTATTCCTCATAGTTTCGGATTTGGCCATCCACGCCCACTTGAAAAATTCACCCTGTATACTACGTTTGTAGTTTTGGTCTCAGCTGCCAAAATATACAGAGAGTCAGGACTGGTGACGCGGGAGCAAGTGACGTACTGTTGGCCGTGTGAGAAGCAGCTCGTCCTAAGCTCGATACCGGCGGCCTTCAGTAGCAATTTCCCATTACTTCTGGAGTTTTTAGTGAATTAACGCCTGCGTTCCTGCATACACTACCTCATGGCACACAACTGTTAAACTGACTGTTTATATAAATAGAAAAAGAATACGATCATAAAGTAATATTGCTCATCGCCCATCATTTCATCACCAATTCATCATTCTCCTGCCCTTGTCCAAATTTATTTGGGGTCGGCGCGACATGTCTTTTTCTTCCATACTTCTCTATTAACCGTCATCTTGGTAGTCACTCCCATTCTAGCCATATCATCTTTCACACACTCCATCCATCGTTTCTTTGGTGGTCCCCTACTTGTATAGCCATCCACATTTATACTCAAAACTTTCCTGAGGACATTTTCCTCATTCCTCCGCATCACATGCCCATATCCTGACAACCGATTTACACACAACTTTTCAGTAACCGGTGTCACTTTTAGAATTCCTCTTATATACTCATTTCTTATTCTATTGCTTATCCCCCATAGAGCGTGATAATTTATAGCCTATAGAATGACCAGACTTAAGAGGGAATATATTTGCAAAGTTTAAAATCTATCCGGCAGTATTTGTGTGATGCTGAAACTTACATTCAGACAAACATACAAAAATTATTTTTTTTTTTTTTGGCATTAGAATCCTTCCCTGACCTCGTAACAATTACCTTTAAGCTCTGAACACACAGACGCGTCTATTCACTGCCAAAAGGAGCCAGTTTCAGATATTTTCTACTTTCCGAGGTGCATCTGTACTAGATACCGACCGCCTAGAGATTTTAAGCATGGATTTGACGTCTAGTCTCAACTTCGGTTCAACCATCGCGTCAAAAGCACTGACTGCAGCCAAGAAGCTGGGCATCCTAATTAAAGCGAGGCGATACTTCACATCTGGACAGCTTTTAAGTCTGTACAAAGCACAGGTCCGCTCCTGTATGGAGTATTGCAGCCACTTAGGGGATGGCTCAGCAAAATACCAGCTGGCGGCACTTGACTCGGTGGAACGTAGAGCAAAAAGGCTTATAGGTGACGAAACGTTGGTTGCTAGGCTTCACAGCCGGGCTCTACGGCGTAATGTTACTTGCCTGTCGGTCTTCTACAGACTTGTACTTCGAAGAGCGTGCGCAGGAGCTCCACGACCTGATCCCACCATCACACTTTTACTACCGGACTATCAGACGTATTGCAGGGTACCATCCACACTTGGTTGATATCCGGACCAGTTGAACTCTGCGCTTTTCCTCCACATTTATTATGCGCACAGCCAAAGTGTGGAACTCTCTGCCAGCGTCTGTGTTCCCTTCCACATATAACCCATCTGTCTTCAAAGCAAGAGTGAACAGGCATCTTCTGGGCATGCTCCTTTCGTCATAAACATCATCCATCGCTTTCCATCAGGCGTGATCGAGGTCAAGAAAAGGCGGTTAGCAATAAAATAATCAATGGTGGATGATGTGATGATGATATGTTTTGAGTTCGCTATGATTATATAATACCTATATAGATTTGCGTTTTGTTTGCGGATGACATTTCTATCCTCACCCCCTGTTATAACATCGAAGAGTTAAAAATTAACCTCAATAATACTCTCACTAAAACAATATCCTGGTTAAATGAGCATAATTTAGAAATTAATTTTAAGAAAACTAAGCTTATATCATTCTACCCCCACCAAAAAACTCATCTAGACGTAAATTTCTCTTTTAACAACCACAAATTAGAATTAGTAAACGAGTTTTCATTATTAGGTTTAACTATAGATACTAACATTAATTGGAAATCTCACATTCAGAAAATAAAAACAAAACTCTCAACATTTTTGTATGCTTTTCGCGAAATAAAAAAACCACAAACATAGAGACTGCTCTGGCTACTTACTACGCCTACGCCCATGCGTGGCTCAGCTATGGTGTTATAATGTGGGGTAATAGCACGGACGCGCCATCACTGTTTACTACTCAAAAAAAGTTAATTCGTATCTTGGTAAATATTCAACAAACCGACAGCTGCAAATCTCATTTCGAAAAACTTAAAATTTTAACATTGCCATGTATTTATATATTGGAAATCTGTAAATTTGCGCACACTCACCAAGACTTCTACACCAAACGTGAAGACATACAGTCAAGAATCACACTCCGACATAAAACACGTCTAAATCTACCAACATCTCGCTTGAAAATGCATTCTTCCGGCCCACTTGTAATGTCAATAAAAATTTATAATAAACTACCCGAACTAATAAGAAATGAAAAAAAGATTACTATTTTTACAAATAAATTTAAAAAAACTATTGCAAAGTAAATGCTACTACAGCTTAAATGAATATTTTAATGACAAATCTATACAGCTCGAAAATTAATATAAAATATAAACAATAACGATATGAAATACTGCATCATAATTCGATTCTAAATAGTATGTAATTAATGTTTAATTTAATGAAATGGATGGATAATTAATGTAAAATATTATAATGCATGAATGTTTAATGAAATTGTATAATTAGGATAAGTTAGTCTATAAGTCATTTTTGTCCTATATAATAATAATAATAATAACCCCACCGCTGTATCTCTACGTTGACGTCGTGGTGGGGCTTGCGCGCTCCGTACTTTAGGTCTGTGCCGATAGAATTTACTTTGCCGGAACGGGTCTAGGATGAGGAGCCAGACCAAGAGAGTTACAGAAACCCGCAGGGCAGCATGTGGCGAGCTGTTGGGCAGTAGCGACCCCACGGACCCTATTTCCCGGGAGAAATCTTGTCCTCATCTCTGGCTTGCCTTAATTGGCCGGCTGGAGTGAACACTGACGAGGAACAGAGCTCCCACCTCATTCTTGCCTTTATTGGCCGGCTTGAGTGGAGATTCGCAAGAGCAAACGTGCTCGGAGGAAGGAAGTATTCCAGTAAGGTGCTGGTAGGGATCTTGACCGTACTTCCGGGATTGTCCTGATAGCCGTGGAATACCTCTCCACTCCTCACGCACCTCAGGAAGTGTTGCCCCCTTGTCGCTACGTCACTATGTGCTAGCGGCCGTTTCCGGGGGCCCATTATTGAGTGTGCAAGTCACCTCCTGCCATTTTATCCGTGTATAATTGTATAACATTGGTCAGGCAGGGGACATAGTTATTCCATAGTTTAAGTAACCCAATGCACTTTAGCAACCCAAACCCATAGCCCAATATGTTTTATTTTCACGTACAGCAATAGTCCTGCACCAACCGGGGGTTGTCCTTGGGTGCATTTGCATAGCGCATATAGGGATAATCGTCGGTTGGTGCCTCCTCATCATTTAAAATTTTGTAAGGGGCCTCTGCGAGTTGGCTTCAGCTCCTCGTACGCCTTCCAAAGGTCCGGGACCCCAGGGTCCCGAGAAATATGGAGAATAATAATAATAATGTATTTTGCTGTGCCCTACAGGGTCCACAATTGTGTCAACAGTATTGTTCACCACCACCTATTCATGTACATTGTGGAATGCAATAAAGGAATTGAAATTGAAATTGAAATTGAGATTGTCTACCCTTTCAGGTATACATGCGAAAGTATCTACAACTCCAGGGAATTTTACTATACATACGGACTGCTGTATGCACTCGCGTGTCTGAGAGTGGGTGCTACAATAGTGTACAATCCCAGTGGCGGGGAGAAGGCAATGTTGGAGGCTGTTCAGAAATATAAGGTACAGGAATAATTATTTTGTCGTTGTTTTGTGTAAGTAATGGAACTGGTCGTATCTATCGAATGACAGGCGACTGTTGGCTTCGAAACAATCAACCTGATTACAAAACAATATTTATCTTTAGACCCCAGTTAAGCCATCGAGCCATTTACAATTTCGATTTTCATTCAAATAAATAATATTAAAGTTCTCAAATCAACTTTCTTGATGTGAAATCAACTTCAATGAAGTGGATTTCAAAGTTGATAAATGGTGTCCAGCAGGAATTTTTCAATTTAAAATTAAATAACAAATAAACGAATAAGTATAAAATTTTTATTTTATTTTCAAAATGTAACAAGGGTCTACGGATTTCACTTTTTAAAAATAATGTCTTTCAAATGTTGTCCATTTCTCGTAATACACTCTTGTTAACGTACCCTCACATTGACAAGTCCGCGCGAACAAAGCTCTGGGGGGATAGCAGTGATTTCACGCCGCATATTTTCTTGTAGGGCAGTTATGGTACGGGGACTATTGCAGTACACTTTAGACATAAGATAACCCCACAAGAAAAAAATCACACGGCGTCAAATCCGGCGATCGAGGTGGCCTGGGTATGTCTCCGTACTTGCATATTAATTTTCCAGGGAAAATTTCCCTTAGCCTCAACATTGAGACACCTGGCGGTGTGTGGAGATGCCCCATCTTATTGAAAATGTGTTCTATTGTTGCGTCCGTAAAATACTTGCAATTGCGGTACCAAAAACTCTTCAATCATACGGCAGTATGCCAAAGAAGTGACAGTTTCTCTCTCATTAAAAAAAATATGGACTGATTAATCCATGAGCAGAAATCGAGCACAATACTGTTGTTTTAGTGCAGTGCAAACTCTTTTGATATCTTTCCCTTGGATTGTTGGAGTGCCAGTAATGCATATTTCGTTTGTTCACATAGCCCCCGATGTAGAAATGAGCTTCGTCACTAAACAATATGTTTCCAAGTGTTCTAGGGGTCCGAAAACGTTCCAACATCGTTCGGGCGTACGTTTCTCTTAAAACATAATCGCTATCATTTAGTTTTTAGACGAATTGCATTTTTAAGGACGAAGTGTTTTTTTTTTTCAAAACCACATGCACAGTTGACTTTTTGACGCCTGTAGAGGTCGCAATCTTTCTCACTGATTTTCTGGGATTTCTGATAATTTCTTGTCGTACTTGTTTTCGGCCTATTAATCACTGTTCCTTTTTGTCGAAATCTTTGTCTCCACGACCATACGTATAAGCTGCGTGCTGCGACCATCGTTTAATCGCCCAATATCAAAGTGGGAACAGAAAGCATGACGCGCTCGAACCAACGATTCACCACACTTTAAATATTGCTCAAACGCAATGGCGCGGTGCGCTCCCGAAAAATGACTAATGGTGGACAAATCCGCAAAGATGACGCAACCCAAAGAGTAAAGTTATAATGTTGAGAAAGAGTAGCAACTCTGTGGTAAAATTTGCATGTATGGAAAGTGCTGCACCTCTAGTTTGGTGGGTGAATTAAGGCTATAATAATATATATACATCTACCTATAGGTATGCATACTTACTATGAGTAGCGAACGAGTCCTCCCTACCTATTTATTAATTTATACTCTTTGAGCGAGTTTGTGTTAGGGTAAAAAAAACAACAGTCAGGAAAAAAAAACACGTATGGAGTTCAGAAAAATGTCCTTTTAAGTACAAAAAAATGAGAAAGTTAAGTTTGACGCACTTCCCGGTTTCCGATTGAGCTAAAATTTTACATGCTTAAGTAAATCGGATGACAAGGCAATATTATTATGACATGGAGCTGATCTGATGATGGAGCCGAGAGGTGGACATGGGAACTCAGTAATAAAACAACGCAACGCTATCGAGTTTCGGTTCGTTTGATTGATCTTGACCAGGACTCTGTCCTAGATGATATCCAAATTAATAAAAGCTTGTTTAAAAAAAAATCACTTGTTTACGACATAATTATTTGTAAAGCTTCCGGCGTGCTCGATAGATGGCGTTGGCGTCAAATTAGAAGTCGCTATGGTTTCGTTACCGCGTTTAGTACATAAGCAAACAGTTTTTTTAATTAAAAGAGCTATCAAGTAAGATCAGTACACAGTGGTTTCATTTACAATTCTCGCTAGTGTACCTTCCAGGTCAACCTTCCCCAAAAACCAGCAGGTATTTAACATTGGTCCTACCGAGCCGGGTCGTTTGGACAGGTTTTTTGATAAAGTGGAGCCACCGTTGGCCCACTTTTCCGTCCCGTGTACTTGCAGTGGATCGCTGCAGCAAGGTACACGGTCCTCCGCATTAGCGGCGACAGCTTTACCCAGCATTGGCGGATTATTTCAAGAAGTGGCCACAGAGGGCGCCACTCTCAGATCAACACTTCACTGGATGACAGCAAGGTGACGCAGGCGCAGCCATCACGAGAGGTCACAGGTGACGTAACGCGCAGTTCAGATAGCGGCCGCAGAGGGCGCCACTTGCAGGTTGAAAACGGTGTTTGTGTGAAGTGCAGTCTTGTGAGTACATTTTATTTATTTATCATGTCCACGAATTGGACAAACAGGTCGAGTCAAACGATTTTGAACTCTATTCCAACGAGAAGTTAAACTTGAAGATATAGTGAAGAAGTTTCGACTTAGAAAAATATTTCGTAATCTTGGACTTGTAAAATTTTTACAATATTTTTAAACTTAGAATTTGTGTGCATGCTAGAATAAGGACTTAGAATATTTTATAGAAAACGGGGGAACGGGGAACCTATACCCGATTTCCACCATATTTGTGTGTTTACGAAACACTTGTAAAATTTTAAGTAGTGATTTGGAATTTTTATTATTTTGTTTAATTTTAGTCGGCTGTTAAGAATTTATAACTTTACTGCTTAAGTTTGCAGCAGTCAGAAATTTTGCATATTTATTTTATCTCTTTTGAGAAAGTTGTCATTCATTTGAATACTTACATTGATTTTATCAACTGTTGTACACACTTGTTGTGTTTATAAAAGTTTGATCAAGTTAAAATCAATTTAAACGCATTTTATTTATATATTAAGTACAATAATCAATTATAAAATGGATGGATTAATTAACGTTTTAAAGGATCAACAGAATGTAATCACAAAAGGATTGATAAATTTTAAAAAATGTGGTAAAGATAGATTAACTTTAGAATACATAGAAACAAAACAAGAATTATTGGAAAGGGATTGGGCATTGTTTAAAGAAAATAACACTAAATTATATGAACGTTATAAAGTAGAAGATATAGTACAGAAAGTGGTTGATATCTATGATGCGACAGAGGATACTTATGTTATTTATAAGAGTTTAATGAAAACAGCTCTTAATAAAATTCGGTTAGCTAAGGATTCTGTACATCAAACCGATAATGCTTCAACTAGTACAAATAAATCAAGTAGTTCTTTTGTAAAGTTGCCCAAAATATCCATTCCAACATTCTCAGGAAAATATGATGAATGGACAACATTCCATGATCTTTTTACATCATTAATACACAAAAATGATACTTTAGATAATGTGCAAAAGCTCCATTATTTAAAAGGCCACCTTTCTGGCGAAGCAGAGCAATTAATACGTCATACTCCTATAACTGATGCCAATTATATTCAATGCTGGACTCAGTTACAGAAGCGTTATAGTAATAAAAAATACTTAACAAATTGTATTCTTAGGAGGTTGTTCGGTCAAAAACGTTTACAGATGGAATCAGCTACAGCTTTAAAGGAGTTGCTTGATACCACGTGCGATTGTCTTAATGCCTTGAGGAATTTGGAGATTAACGTTAGTACATGGGATGTCATTATCATACACATTGTTACCTTTAAATTAGACAACGAAACGCGTAAACAATGGGAGCTTAGTATTTGCAACAATGACTCCAACAATGACTTACCAACTTTCAACCAATTTAAGACTTTTATAGAAAATCGGTTTCGTGCGTTAGAGTGTTTAGAGCCTAAAAAGGCACCAGTTCATCAGGGCAACAAAAATAGTAAAGGTTCAGGTGATCATACTCCAAAGGCAATGTTGGCTACGAGTTCATCAAAACAATGTGAATTCTGCTCAGAAGGACACAAACTTTGTTTCTGCAAGAAATTCTCAAAGCAGACAGTTGAACTTAGACGTGATTTTGTAGCAAAACATAAAATTTGCTTCAACTGTTTAGGCGGCAATCACATTGTTTCTGAATGTAGAAAACCTACCACATGTAAGGTTTGTCAAAAGCGCCATCATTCGCTGTTGCATTTAGGTCAGGAGTCTGACAAAGGGGACCAACCTTCGACATCAGCGGCTATCGACAGTGTTAGTTTACCTAATACTAATCCGATAGTTTCGTGCCTGTCGACAGGTAATATCCCTAAGCCCAGACAGGTTTTATTAGCCACAGCGCTAATAAAAGCCGAGTCACGCTCTGGTGAATTTCAGACTGTCCGAGCTTTGCTCGATCAGGGTTCGCAGGCATGTTTTGTAACAGAGGCCGTAGTTCAGCTACTCAACCTGAAAAAAATCCCTATTCAAGGTACTATTTCAGGCCTTGGTGGTAATAGTTCAACCATGGCAACGTACATGGTACATTTGGATATCCAATCTCGGGTTGATTCAAATTTTACTCTTAAAGTTAATGCTTACGTAATAAAGAAAATTACATCCTACTTGCCTGAGTGTAGAGTCGACACTACCTTAGAATGGTTAAAAGTTAACAAGCTGCAGCTTGCAGATCCAGAGTTCAACACTCCCAATAAAATAGATGTTTTACTGGGCGCTGATGTTTACAGCTGCATTATTGAGGCAGGCATGGTTAAGAGTCCTTCAGGCACTCTGATTGCTCAGAGCACTACCTTAGGGTGGATCCTGTCCGGTGCAGTTAGTAGGGACACATCTAAAAGTTCACTTAAATTTAATGTGTTGCATGCACAAGTTAATGAAGACGAAATATTAAGACAATTTTGGGAAATTGAAGAGCAAAATAGTTCAAAGAAAATACTAACACCTGAAGAAAAGAAGTGTGAAGAGTTTTATACTAAAACTACAGTAAGGGATAGCAGTGGAAGGTACGTAGTGAGATTACCTTTCCGCGATGAAAATCCTTCTTGTAAAGGTGGAAGCTCTCGTGCTATCGCTGAAAAAAGACTAAAGTCATTAGAAAAAAGGCTAGAAAGAAATACAGATCTAAAGGAAAAGTACAAGCAGGTATTAGATGAATATTTACAACTAGGACACATGAGGCAGGTAGACAAGAATGATAAGAATAAGGAAGTGGCGGTGTACTTACCTCACCATGCTGTAATTCGGGAAGACAAAATTACCTCGAAGGTACGTGTTGTCTTCAACGCGTCCGAGAAGAACAACAATGGAATCTCACTCAATGACACGTTGATGGTGGGACCTACATTGCAGTCTGATTTAAGACACACAGTGTTAAGATGGAGACTTCATCCCATAGCACTGGTAGCGGACATCATCAAAATGTACCGCCAGGTCAGGATTTCTGAAGAAGACGCAATGTTTCAGCGCATATTATGGCGAGACAGTCCTGAAACCGAAATCAAGGATTACGAGCTGGTGACGGTTACCTTTGGTACGGCATCGGCACCATACCAAGCTGTTAGAACCTTACATCAAGTCGCCTACGATGAAGGTAAAAATTACAATCTTGCTGCCGATATGGTGCTGAAATGCTTCTACATGGATGACCTGATGACCGGTTGTAATAACGTAGAAGCAGGCCTGGAAATCTACAGGCAAATGACAGCGTTATTAGGAAAAGGTGGATTCACGCTCCAAAAATGGAACAGTAACAACGAAGAAATAGTAGACAGGATACAGGAAATTGAAAGGAACACCTTGAAAGGACAAATAGATCAAATAAGGACAAAGGACAACATGAACAAGGACAACACAAATAAGCACAAAATCATACGGGACATAAAACAAGCAATAGAGTACAACAAACCAAAGAAACCAGAACACAAAGAAAAGGAAGTAGAAATAAAATTAGATAGTACCATCAAAATTCTAGGACTTACCTGGAACCGCACCGCAGACACCTTCCAGTACACGGTGAATCTCCCGCCGCCGTCGACCGCACCTGTGACTAAAAGATCCATTATTTCTGTGATAGCACGACTTTTTGATTCACTAGGCTGGTTAGCCCCTAGTGTGGTTTTAGCGAAAGTATTTATCCAGAAATTGTGGCTGGCAGGTGTTGGTTGGGATGAGGAGCTAACCAACGACTTAGTAAATGAATGGAGATCATATCGTGAGGAATTGTTACTACTCACCAAAGTTCGGATTCCGCGTTGGCTTGGCACCAAGTCGAACGACTATCTGGAACTTCACGGTTTTAGTGACGCCTCCAAAACAGCGTACTCAGCTGCGATTTACTTGCGGAATGTAGACTCAGGTGGCAATGTTCAAGTGTCGTTGCTGGTTGCTAAGACCAGAGTTGCACCAGTAAAGCAGATAAGTATTCCGCGGTTAGAGCTGTGCGGAGCAGTCTTGTTGTCACAGATACTGTCTCAAACATCTGAGATCTTGAGTATCTCCCAAGACAAGGTCAAGGCGTGGACGGATTCCACTGTGGTGTTGGCCTGGATAAATAGCCACCCAAGTAAATGGAAGACGTTTGTGGCCAATAGGACGTCTGAAATATTGACCTCGATGAAAGCGTCGCAATGGTTTCACGTCCCCACTAAAGATAATCCAGCAGACTGCGCCTCTAGAGGGATACTTCCCAGTTCACTGCTAGAAAACGATTTATGGTTTTCTGGACCATCGTTTCTTAAATTACAAAACGTAATTTACGAGAGGCAAAATAATTATTGCAGTACAGATTTAGAAGAGTCAGCAAAGGCACATGTAGCGATCATTCCAAACTGTGCCTTCTTCGATAAATATTCTCAGTTACGAAGATTGGTTAGGATTGTTGCATACTGCCGAAGATTTTTAAAGGAGAACAAAATATACAGGAAAGGATATTTACAAAAAACAGAACTAGACGCTGCACTCGAATGTTGTATTAGGAAAACACAGGAAGAACTATTTACAACAGAATATAAGGAACTAAAGGACAAAGGGTATATACAATCAAAAACAAGTAAATTAAGGTCACTCTGCCCCTACCTTGATGATAAGGACATTATAAGAGTTAGAGGTAGACTGGAGAAATCAGAGCTAAGCGAACAAATGAAACATCCGATAGTCCTGCCTCACTCCAGTCATCTAACTCGGCTAATCATAGCTGACGCACACCATAAAACCCTTCACGGGGGTCCTCAGCTCATGATAAATTATTTAAGGACAGCCTACTGGATTATAGGTGTCAGAAATGTGGTCAAACACCATGTCATCAAGTGTGTGACATGTGCCAGGCAAAGAGCCAGTACTAAAAACCAATTCATGGGTTCACTACCAGCTGTTCGGTGCACCCCCGCTCGACCGTTTTTGCACAGCGGGGTTGATTATGCTGGTCCAATTAATGTGCGGACAACGAAAGGTCGTGGCCACCGTTCATACAAAGGCTATATATGCCTGTTTGTATGCATGGTCACTCGTGCACTGCATTTAGAAGTTGTGAGTGATATGAGCACTCAGGGCTTTTTGGCTGCGTTTAGACGTTTTGTCTCGAGACGAGGTCATTGTGCCAAACTGTGGAGTGACAATGGCACTACGTTTGTAGGTGCCTCCAGGGAGCTGCAGCAGCTGACAGCTATCCAATCATCCATAGCAGAACACCTAGAAGCGAATGGTACGGAGTGGCACTTCATTCCTCCTCATAGTCCCAACTTTGGCGGACTTTGGGAGGCAGGAGTGAAGTCCACAAAATTTCATTTGAAACGAGTGATCGGTGAAGCGACCCTCACATTTGAAGAATTGACGACACTCCTGAGTCAAGTAGAAGCGTGTTTGAACTCGCGACCTATGAGTACAATTAAGGTTGATGATCCTGGTGAACCTTTACCATTAACTCCTGGACATTTTCTAATTGGAGAGCCCTTAGTGAGTGTACCAGATATCAAGTACGAAGATTCGAATATTAGTTATTTATCACGCTGGCAATTCATCCAACGAATGCTTCAGTCGTTTTGGAGACGTTGGTCTCATGAATACCTCGTTACTTTGACGAATCGTTACAAATGGTCTTCCCAAGTTGCTGAGCCAAACATTGGAGACATTGTGTTAGTCAAAGAAGACGACTTACCACCAAGTCGTTGGTTGATGGGTAGGATAGTACAAAAACATCCTGGGGATGATAACATCACCCGTGTCGTCACGTTACGCACCAAATCCTCAACAATCAAAAGGCCAACATCCAAAATATGTATTTTACCCGTAGTCGAATAAGAAAGTTATATTGTATTTATTGTTTACATTTTAACTAACCATGTTTTTTTTACAACTAATTTACACCTGTTATTTTGCAACTAGTTTACTTTTGTGAACTTAAGATCAACTGTGAAAAATCAAAAATAATACACATATTTTAAGTTTTCTTTACACTGTTTACAATTTTATATATCTTTGTTTAAAGTACGCAAGTAAGTCATGTTTAGCTCTAAGTTATTGTTACCTATAATTATATATAAGGATATGAACCATAGCTTGTCGATTTTAGTTCAAACTGTTTTTTTCATGTAGCACAATTGTTTAGTTCAACTTGATTTCGCAATGTGCCACTTTAATTCAGTTTAGAAGGACATTCCTTCAGTAACGTCCTTGGTGGGCGGTATGTTTACGACATAATTATTTGTAAAGCTTCCGGCGTGCTCGATAGATGGCGTTGGCGTCAAATTAGAAGTCGCTATGGTTTCGTTACCGCGTTTAGTACATAAGCAAACAGTTTTTTTAATTAAAAGAGCTATCAAGTAAGATCAGTACACAGTGGTTTCATTTACAATTCTCGCTAGTGTACCTTCCAGGTCAACCTTCCCCAAAAACCAGCAGGTATTTAACATCACTTGTTAATCTTTTATTTCATTATGACTATATTAAAATAAAAGATTTGACTTTGGCATAAGGAGCTCTTCAAATAAATTAAATAAATAAATAAATAATAAATAAATAAAATCTTTATTTATACAAAAACCTTAAACAATGCTTAAATACTAGGTCGCATGAATTTCTGTGAATAAAGGTCATACAGATAGAGTAAACCCTGACTCCCAAACTAGGAGATCCTGTGACTCAGGAGTCAGTGTTCTGCTGTCACTGTGCTACCGAAAACCTTTTACTAAGAAGTACATACAAAATCATGGCACAAAACCTGTTTGAGAGTACAATCAAATAATTTCAAAAGATTAAACTAAGAGTAAAGAGTAAAGTAATTTATTAAACGGAGTTGAACTGTGAGTGTGCACGTGTAGTAGAGTGTGTGAATGTGGAGGAGTGTAAGTGGGGATGTTAATGTACATAAGGGTGTGTGTATGATTGAGTTGTATGTATTGCATGTATGTGTGTTTATAGTGTTAGGTAGTATTTTTATGTATCTTGCTGACATTGATGAGACTGCGATTGGTAAAAATGGATAGAAGAAGTTTTATACTGCTACTGCTGGAGGCGGAGTAGTTCTTCTGTTCGAACGTAGTCTTGATCCTGAAGCCAACTTTGTACCTTAACTCTGACCTCATGGTGATTTAGCCCTGGTAATTGAATAATTTTAGCAAGGTTTCTGTAAATGAAAGAGCTCACAATGTAGAACTGGCGCCTGGCGAATGTAGTCTTATGGCTTCTTGTTGGGAAAATCATTTTTGCTTTGCGCTTAGTGTTATCTGGTGGAGGAATGTATTTATGCATCCTAAGCGTGGCTCGGAGGACAAAGAGCTGTCTCACCGTAAGTAACTTACAGTCCGCATATAGTTCAATAGTGGGAAATCTATATGGTTTACCAAGCATAACCTTGAGCACAGCTCTCTGTGCTCTCTCCACTTCAATGAACTTGGTTTTTGCGGCCCCTCCCCAAACCGGGATGCAGTAAGTGATAACGGACTGACAGAGTGCTAGGTAAACCATTTTTAGTGTATGTTTGTCTGCGCATAATCTAAGAGATTTGAAAATATAGATGAGTCTTCTGACTTTGGAAGTAATACTGTCTATTTGATTGTACCATTTCAATTATGTTTTTGTTTCTTGCCAGATTAAACTTCTGCAACTAGCACCAATGATGATCATGGAGCTGATTAAGTCGTCCATTTTGGATGACTATGACGTCAGCACGGTGCAGTATATCTTGTCCTCGAGTACTTACATCCGGGAAGAGGCTGTGAAGGCTATTAAACAGAGGTAAGATTCATCATATAAGGTGTCAATGTTAGCTGCTGGAAGTGATTAATGAAAGACAATTGCATGCAGCTGAGATGAGAATGCTTAGAGGGTTGTCTGGTGTTAGGCGAACCGACAAAATAAGAAATAAGTATATAAGAGGAAGTGTGAATGTGGCACCGGTGGCTGAAGAGTTGTGTGGAATCGATTGTCCTCGTATAGGCATGAGAAATGAGGAATAATTATGACATGAGGAAAATTTTGTATATGAATATGAATTGCTATAAGATAGAGTAGGAGAAGATCAAAGAAACGATGGATGGACTGTATGAAAGATGATATGGCTAGAAATAAGGTGACTATTGAGATGACGACAAATAGAGAAGTATGGAAGAAGACATTTTGCACTGACCTGTGCTAGCTGACATATGGCAAATAATTAAAGAAAATAAAGAAAGAAAGAAAGAAAATACGTTTGTTGGCGGTAAACATGGCGCAAAGAACACACACAAACACGAAAGAACAAGTTGGGGGAATGAATGGAATTTAATTCAATGTTTTGTGTTTCGTAATGTTACTTATTACTGGTATAGAATCAAGTCTTCTAACTGAACAGATAGCGGCTGTGCTGTTGGGGAGTTTGCTGCGTCACCTCTTCTTGCCAGCTAAAGCGCTAGGAAGTGGTGTAGGGCGGGCGTTCCGGGGGACGTTCTTCTGTTTTTTTTTATTTTTTATTTGAGATGGGTTTGCTCTTGACTCTAGTCTAGCTCAGAGGTGACAGAGACAAAGTCGACGATGGAGTGAGCTTACCCAAAAGAAGCCTATTCACTCTCACTTTGAAGAGATTAGGGTTGTATACGTTCGGAATCACAGACGCAGGTAGTGAGTTCCACTCTTTTGCTGTCTGCATTATAAAAGACATTTGGAAGCGCTTAGTGCAAATTGGTGGAATAGCAACCAGGTAGGGATGGTAACTGGCAGTGCGTCTAGATGTCCGATGGTAGAAGGGGGCCGGTGGAATGACGTTGTGGAGTTCCTGAGCACACTCACCAAAGTACAGTCTATAGAAGACCGACAAGCAGGCAACCTTGCGGTGCCAAGCTGTGAAACTTGGCATCCACCAGTTTTACGTCGCCAATGAGCCTCTTAGCTCTGCGTTCCACCGAGTCAAGCGCGGCTAGTTGGTACTTAGCTGATCCATCCCAAAGGTGACTGCAATACTCCATGCAGGATCGGACTTGCGCTTTGTAAAGGATTAAAAGCTGTCCAGGCGTAAAGTATCGCTTCACCCTATTTAGGATGCCCAGTTTCTTGGCCGCAGTTTGGGCCTTGTACTCGATGGTGGCGCCAAAGTTAAGACCAGATGTCAACTCCATGCCTAGGAGCTCAAGTCGATCAGTTACAGGAACAGATGTAACCCGAAAAGTAGGAGTTTGGACGAAACGACTCTTTTTAGCGGTAAACAGACACGCCTGTGTTTTGGTGGCGTTAAAAGAGACCAGATTATCATCATCCCACTGGGAGACAAAGCTTAAGGTCAAATCTGTCCGCTCTACCATGGCCTTTCTCAAGGAACGAACTTCGGCCCCGCTGGTTTTTGCGCTGGACAAGTATCTCTCTGAAACTGTACTGTCACCTGCGTACCCAACAATACCAGGCCGAAGCAGGTCATTGATGTGCAGCAGGAAAAGAGCTGCAGAGAGAACAGACCCCTGAGGAACTCCGGCATCAATAGTCGTAAGGTCAGAAGAGCAGCCGTCAACAACTACTCTGATCGACCGTCCACTAAGGAAATCTGATATCTAGCTACAAAAATCAGCTGGGATGCCATAAGCAGGAAGCTTGCTGAGCAGAGCAGCGTGCCAAACCCTGTCAAAGGCCTTCGAGATGTCAAGCGATACAGCCAGTGCTTCGCCGTGTTTCTCGGTGGCTTCGCCACAGCAGTGCGTGACATACACAAGAAGATCGCCAGTTGACCGTCCGCGGCGAAAGCCATATTGACGGTCACTGAGGAGATCATTGTCTTCAAGGTAGATCAGCAACTTATTGTTCAGTGCCCTTTCCAAAACTTTGCACAGAATGGAGGTAATGGCGATCGGACGGTAACGGGCAGGGTCTGCACGGTCGCCTTTTTTGGGCACTGGTTGTACATTTGCAAGCTTCCAGGATTTCGGCACCGTTCTTTAGAGGCGGAAAAAACGAGTCAATACATTAGACAGTTCAGGCGCACACTGCCTCAAAACTCTCGCTGGAATGCCGTCAGGCCCGCTGGCCTTGTTCACGTCTAGACTGCACAATACTCTTCGGACCTCTTTAATGTGTACTGCGATCTCCGGCATCGAGGAGTCGCAATGAGGTACAGTAGGTGGTTGCTTTGAGCCGGCGTCCAGGCGTAAATTGCTTGCAAAGAGAGATGCAAATAAATTTGCTTTCTCAGTTGCAGAGTGAGCAAGCGACCCATCAGGTTTCATCACAGGAGGTAAAGTGGGACGACAGAAATTCGTTTCAACCGCTTTAGACAGGGACCAGAACTGTTTACTACCCGGAGGGTGCGAAGCCAGCCTGGCCCCGATACGTCCGACATGGTCAAAACGTGCCCTACGTAAAACCCGCTTGCAGAACTTGGCGGCAGAATTAAAGGCTCTTTTCTTCGCGCGAACCCTACGCGCTCTATCTTTGCGGTCGCGGGCCTTGACCCAGGCAGTCTCTTTTCGAGCCTCAGCGTGGGCGCATTCTGCATTATACCAAGGCCGGGATTTGTGACCGAGCGGGATGTCGGAGAATGACTTTCGGAAAGTGCTGATTCCGAATACAGGCAAGCGAATGATGATGAAGTGATAGTTGTTGGACACAAAATCTTTTTACAAGCTTTTATATTGTAAAGTAGCTTTTTGTATTGTAATGTGACTGTGTGAGTGTATTATTTCTATTATGAGTCAATGATACTCGAATTAAATGTTTTTTTTTTTATTATTTTTTTTTTTTTATTTAACTTGCAATGTTTGTATGTAAGTTGTCCTTTTCAGAATCAGAATCAGAATATATATATATTTGTGAAACATAGGTATTTACATAAAGGTTTAAGGTTATTATATGGGCGCTATGTTTTGCCGTGAAGGCGTACAAATATTGTAGAAAATAAAAGCAAACAATAAGACAAAAAAAACTAAGAGAAAAATAAATACTTACATGAAAAAAGAACTATTTTGAATTTAATTAAATATCTAAAAAATATCTACAATTAGAGATAACCTAAAAAAGAAACAGATTTCTTAAAAATATTTAAAAAAATACATCAAATGTTTAATGCACACGAAATATTAAAATTATCATTTATAAAATCTTCTACAGTATAATAACATTTTTCAATTAATAGCGAGCAAAGACTTTTCTTAAACTTTAATAGGGGCAATTTTTTTATGCTATCGGGTATTTTATTATAAATTTTCGGAGCCATGCCAAAAAAACTCTTTTTAACTAAGGCAGTTCTTTTCAAAAGGAGATGTTTCAAAATGGGCCAGGTCTGTGTACACTACCTCAAAAAAAAAAAAAAAAAGAGAATGTCCGAAGAATTCGCGAAATTTCGAACGTTTTAAACGGGATTTGGTCTTTCTATGAATCTTTTTTTCTTCTTCCAGGTTACCGACCTTGGTGTCAGTCCTCCAGTTGTACGGAATGTCTGAAGGCGGGTGTATCTGCAACGAGCTGGACTTTCCCACGGGATCTAGACCCGGTAGCTCTGGTGTGCCTAGCTACGGATTTGTGATCAAAGTGAGTTTTTCTTTTCTTTCATCCGGTTTCTGCGAAAAGAATTTGAGGATGAGAACTTATGAAACTATACCACCAGTCCATTTGGATGGAACTCCGCTCACACGGGTATACAAGTTTAAATACCTGGGCCATGTCTTGACCGCGGGCATGAAGGACGATGAAGATATTGAGCGCGAGCGGAGGGCGCTGTCGGTTAGGGCTAATATGATAGCTCGCAGATTTGCACGTTGCTCACAGGATGTAAAAATAACCTTGTTTCGTGCATACTGCACTTCATTTTACACGTGCAGTCTGTGGGCCGATTATACGCAGAAATCGTACAGCGTCTTTCGCGTTTAATATAATAATGCATCCAGGATATTGATGGGGTTGCCCCGCTTTTGTAGTGCGTCAGGGATGTTTGCTGAAGCTCGAGTCGACTGTTTTTATACAACGATGAGAAAACGATGCGCTTCCCTGGTGCGCCGCGTGCGGGCCAGCCCCAACCTTATTCTGAGCTGCGTTGCGAGCAGACTTGATTGTCTGTATGCGGGTCGCTGCTGCAAGCTGTCCACCTCGGTGGTAGGCGTGTGGCAGTGACTCGCATGTATTCATGGTTTTTTTAGGTTAAATGATTAGAATATGAATACTAACATAGCGGTAAGGAATATTGTTACTAACATAATTGAGTCTTGTTACTTGTAAATAAAGATATTATTATTATTATTATTTAGCATTAGGAATTAAAGTTAGTGATTGTAGGTGAAGGATTTTAATTTTAAATAATGCTTTGTGAGAGAGACCTATTTACCCACCGCTAGGTGACAGGCGGCATTCCGATGAAGACTAAAAAAATTTTGTCCGTCTTGTAGACCGTTAAAAAATATTGGACACATATTTTTTCTTTTTTTCCGTAATCAAAAGATTACGGCGATACATTGAGTTAAAATGTGGCTTGACACCACGCCTTACTAGATTTTATTTAGTGACGTAGCGAGCCCCCACTACCAACTTTAATGCGCTTTATTATTAAAAGTTCTAAGTGATTTATTATTAAAATGATAAAGCAAAAAAAATACGTGTCTAATATTTTATTCATCATTTTTCTTCATTCATTTGTCATTTCTTGTTTTTTACCCAGGCGTCATCTCTATTTCTACAAGTTTCTTTCATACATTTTCTGCTAAGTACACAGCACCTGTCGTCAAAATGTTACAACTGTTTCATTTTTTGTCAGAAATGGGCCCGGAGTTATCAATTTATTTTACCTTATATACTTAGTCTGGCCATAAATACTGTTACAATTAAAAATAAGAAAGACATTATATTATTATTATATATTATATTATTATTATTATCTATATAAGTATGTATTTACAAAAAAAAGTAGTGTATGTAGTATATCAGTTATCTGGTTTCCATAGTACAAGCTCTGCTTAGTTTGGGATCAGATAACCGTGTGTGAAATGTCCCAGAATATTATTATTATATTATTATTATTATATTACATTTGAATTTGGAATCTGTCATTTTTATACAATCGTTCATTGAGTTTTCTAATTTTGGCGCCAATACATTGTACAATATTTTGCGATATTAAAATGGAGTGGGGTAATAAAAAGAACCGAATCGCTGTGATTGCATTACACAAAGTTGGTATGGAACCAAATGCAATTTTTAAAACTCTCCATACGCTTGGTCAAATGTTTGTGTACCGGGCTATTAATAGGTACAATGAGACCTCCTCTGTTTGTGACAGAAAAAGATCTGGCCGTTCACGTAGTGTTCGTACGAAAAAGGTGGTCAAAGCAGTAAGGGAAAGAATTCGAAGAAATCCTGTCCGAAAGCCAAAGATTTTATCTCGGGAGATGAAGATAGCACCCAGATCCATGTCGCGTATTTTAAAAGATGACTTAGGACATGCAGCCTATAAGAGACGTCCTGGTAATTTTTTAACTGATTTTTTTTTTTAAAAGAATAGGGTGGTAAAATCGAAACAACTACTGAAGCGGTACGCAAAGGGAGGTCACAGAAAAATTTTGTTTACGGATGAGAAAATCTTTACAATTGAGCAACATTTTAACAAACAAAATGACCGTGTTTATGCTCAAAGCTCTAAGGAAGCTTCCCAATTAGTCGACAGAGTGCAACGTGGGCATTATCCGACTTCAGTGATGGTTTGGTGGGGTGTTAGCTATGAAGAAGTGACTGAGCCATATTTTTGTGAAAAAGGTATCAAAACATCGGCACAAGTGTATCAAGATACCATTCTTGAGAAGGTAGTTAAGCCCCTTAATAACACCATGTTCAATAACCAAGTATGGTCCTTCCATCAAGACTCGGCGCCGGGTCATAAAGTTCGGTCCACGCAGTTGGTTGGAAGTGAACGTTTCGGACTTCATCAGAGCTGAAGACTGGCCGTCGTCTAGTCCCGATCTTAATCCGCTGGATTATTATTTATGGTCAGTTTTAGAGAGCACGGCTTGCTCTAAGCGCCATGATAATTTGGAGTCCCTTAAACAATCCATACGATTGGCAGTGAAGAATTTTCCCATGGAAAGAGTGCGTGCTTCTATTGATAACTGGCCTCAAAGTTTAAAGGACTGTATTGAAGCCAATGGAGACCACTTCGAATAAGCTTTTTATATTTTAAATTGTTTTATATTTATGTATTAAACTAACACACTCTAAAAGTAATAAATATTATTTGCAATAAAAAAAAATTTCGTTTCTTCGTCACAATATTTATGGCAAGACTAGGTAAATAGTAAATACTGGCATAATTTTTGTATGTGAATGTATACTACATAAACCTAAGTTTCAGAAGAGTGGAGTGTTCTAATACAGGCATTTATTTGCTTAAAACGACACTTCTATCACTGGCTATGTAGTAAAAAACTTGTTAAAGAAAATAAACTATTTAAATTTGTATTTTGGAGAATAACGCCTTTTAGGAGGAGTGATCGATACCCTTCAAAGTTTTTAATTCTTTTTGATCCAGGTGGTTGACTTGAACACCAGGGAACCTTTGGGTCCTAACCAACGAGGAGAGATCTGCATCAAAGGTCCCAGTGTTATGAAAGGTATCCGTATTTCTATTCTATGATAATTCAATTCATTTCAATTTATCCAGTAACAATTCACAATGCGTTTGAATTATCGAACATGAAACATAAGTATTAGATGTACAAATATAATAAAGGAATCCATGTAATTCTATTTAAATTATAAAATATTACTTATTTAAATTAAAAATAATAAAAATCATATGTCAATAAAAACAATAATAAAAAAAATAAAAGTCATATGAACGCAGAACACAATAATAACACCATAGACAAATAATGGCATAGAGAAAAATCTGCAATTATTGTGTGTAAAGAATACAGGAAAAATAAAACGATATCTCTAAATAACACACTTTTTTATATATGATGGTACGGAACCCTCGGTGCGCGAGTCCGACTCGTCCTTGACCGGTTTTTTTATCATTTAAATGAGGTTTTACTAAACTGAGTGCAAGTTTACCTAGTCTGTAATGCCCAAGATTCAAAAGCAAGATTTCGTGATTTACGCTGTCAAATGCCTTGGAATGGTCACAAGAGATTCCTATGGCATCTCGGGCTTCCTCCCACGCTATAAAATGTGTTTTGATAAGGTGACTCCGGCGTCAGTCGTACAACATCCTTTGGGTAAAACATATTGCTGATCGAGTAAGATTTGTTTGGTGTTAAATTGATTAAGCATTTGATTGAACATTACCTTTTCAAACACCTCGTTGAATACCGGCAACACGGTTACTGGTCTATAATTGTTGGTATCTTTACTGTCCCCAAATTAAAAAAGTGGTATAACCTTACTGTATTTCATTGTATCCGGAAACACTCCTTGTGTACAATATAATTATAATTTCCAGCATATTTAAATAACGTGAACCCAGACTGTAAGGACGACGAAGGTTTCCTGAAGACTGGAGACGTTGGTTACTATGACGAGGACGGGTACTTCTACATCGTGAACAGAATAAAGGAGCTGATCAAGTTTAATGATGTCTCTGTAAGTATAGTTCCTTATATTACAAAACACACAGACAGTAATGTTGCCACTGCTGCGACACAGACCTCCTCTCTGTAAGAGGGACTGGGCCGTCACCGTGATTCACCAAGCGAGCACATTCAAAAGGTTTAGTGAGCAGCATTATTTGTCTCGTGAGCACCGTAGCCGTAGGTCGCAGTGGACGATCCCGCCTACATTTATATTGGGTTGGCACAAAAGTAATGAGAACTCTACAAAACTCTATACATTTCCTTTTTCAAGTTCATTGTTTTAATATAATATTCTAGAATGTTGTAGAACATTCTAGGTACTTGTGTTGTGGGGGTATATAAAGCCGCCCATACGATCGGTTTAGTTTAATTTAATCCAGCCTGTCCCATGTTGCTGTCCTCCCCCCAGCGACGCTAAGCCGAGGTTCGTTGCCCGTAGTCGCTTAGTCTGTAAGTTTATGCCCCTGGCTGGAGGCTTTGAGTTCGCTTAATGCAGCCACAGGATTGCCTGGTTAAGTAGTCACGGCCTCTCTAGGCCAACTACGAGATGACATTCAAAAAAAAAAAATCGGTTTAGTCAGTTTGAAGAAAAATGAACGAGCGACAAGTTCGCACCTTATACTTATATGAGTACTTGTTAGACCACAGTGCGCGGTCGGCGGGTGATAATATCAACACTGCATTGGGCGCTGGAAGTACAAGCCATGCGACGGTATTCCGATGGTTTAACCGTTTTAAATCGGGAGAGAGGAGCACGCTCTGGACGACCACCCGCAGTGAATGATGACGATTTACGCCGCGAACTGCAGTCGAATCCGGATGCTACCACTCGTGAATTAGCGGAAGCACTTAACTGCAGTCACCACGCCGTGGAAAACCATCTGCACGAGCTTGGGTATCGAAAAGTTTTGGCTCGGTGGGTACCGCACATGAGCACATCCTTACAGACGAGACGCCAGTCGTGCAGTCCGTGTCGCTATCTGTCAATCACTTTTGCTGCGACCCCGACGTAAAGAGTTTTTGTCTGATCTGGTTACTGGAAATGAATCATGGATTCATGACGAGAACGATACACGTCGTGCTTTTTGGCTGCCGCCAGAAGAAACGCCACCAACACAACCGAAGCTGAGTCATAAGAATCGCTTAAAAGTTCTGCTTTGCTGTTTCTGGGACGCGCAAGGCATGCTGTTTTATGAACTATTACACAATGAAACTATAAATGCTGACAAATATTCAACCCAGCTCACCAAGCTATCTGCTGCTATCAGGAAAAAATGACGAAGACGAGTCAATGTAGTTTTACTACACGATAACGCTCGACCTCATGTCGCATCTGCCGTTCGCCAACAGTTGGAGAATTTGGGCTGGGAGACGATACCCCACCCACCTTATTCCCCTGACCTCGCCCCATCAGACTATCATTTGTTTAGAGCCCTGAAACAACATTTGCGGGGTAAACAATTTAATGATTTCTCTGTAGAGGCGGAGTTGAACAACTTTTTCGAGGCGCAGCCATCAGAGTTCTGGGCGAAAGGCATCCAAACTTTGCCGGATCGTTGGCAAGAAGGTAAATGATTCTAATTATGTAAATAGATACTTGTTACGGCCGTAAATTATATTTTGATCAACGTACAATATAATACGGACTTTTAAATTGCAAAAAACGTAAGGAAATTTGAATTTCGCGGGCTACCCTGACGCTTCCCCCTTAAGTTCCGAAGGAGCATAATCGGGACACAGCCCTTAAGCAGGATGATGGCACTTGCCGTTGGTGAATTCTACGGGGTATTGTGTGGCGTCATCTTTCTACATAGCAGTGCTAATGGAGTGTTTGATCACTGCAGCTTGGTCATTTTTGGACTTTAAAATGGCCCTTTCACTCACCCAACAATTCTCTTGGTACAGTATTCGACTGATGTCTCCGTACACCAAACGAATTATTTTATGGTTGATTATTATATAGGTAGGTATCGGCTTGAAACTCAGCAGAACCAAGACCGAGTATATGTTCTGCGATTTCGGCGGTCTCTCCAGTGCTGGAGCCATAGCGCTTGATGGCGCGCTTCTCCCGGTCTGCTCCGACTTCCGGTATCTTGGTTCACTTGTGCAAAGCGATGGCGAAGTAGACCGGACTGTTAAGCACAGAATTAACACTGGATGGATGAAATGGCGGCAGGTCACGGGAACTATCTGCGACTCCCGCATTCCCCTTAAACTCAAGGGGAAAATTTATAAAATAATGGTTAGACCTGCTGTCTTGTATGCATCAGAATGTTGGGCCATAAAAAGAATGAATGAAAGGCAATTGCATGCAGCCGAGATGAGAATGCTAAGAGGGATGTGTGGTATTACGCGAATGGATAGAATAAGAAATGAGTATGTAAGAGGAAGTCTGAAAGTGACACCGGTGACTGAAAAGTTGTGTGGAAATCGGTTGTCATGGTATGGGCATGTGATGCGGAGGAATGAGGAAAATGTCGTCAGGAAAGTGTTGAGTATGAACGTGGAGGGCTATACGAGTAAGGGAAGACCAAAGAAACGATGGGTGGACTGTGTGAAAGATGATATGGCCAGAAAGGGAGTGACTACCGAGATGACGACTAATAGAGAAGTATGGAAGCAAAAGACATGTTGCGCCGACCGCAAATAAATTGGGACAAGGGCAGGAGAATGATGATGATATTATATAGGTACGTATAATGAAGTATTAGAAAACAGATAATAATAAAAAATATTTCATGCATTGCTTTTTTTTTTAAATTCTGCAAAGTGGTTTGACTGAGACTTGCCACAGATATCTTTTAAAAAAATATATAAAATGCAAGCTTTAAGACTTTTTCAATAATACTTACAATTATTTTGCAAACAACTGTATTTACACTAGATTTTTGTGTAATTGGAAGTAACATCAATTAGAAATCATCTACGACTTAGACTTTATTGACCTTTTTCATTGATTTCCAAATATTCTCACAAGGAACCTTTGAAAACGCATCCCAATAATCCATCTAATTCATTATTTTTTCTCTATTTCTTCTACAGATAGCACCAGCAGAGTTTGAAGCACTGCTTCAACAACACCCGTCAGTCCGCGAAGCAGGAGTAGTGGGTAAACCTCACCCGAAGCATGGCGAAGTTCCTGTGGCTTTCATTGTTCTTCAGCCAGGGTGCAGTGCTACTGAAGAGGAACTGGTCCAGCATGTGGATAGCAGGGTAAGTCTGATTACATAGTTTTATTCCCACTGCTGCGGAAAACTAGCGGCGCAGTTTCCATAAAAATAGACCAAGACCAAATAGCCAGTAGGCTTAGCAAGAAAAATGGCCAATAGGCTTAGCGAGAAAAATAACCAGTAGGCCTAGCAAGAAAAATGGCCAGTAGGCCTAGCGAGAAAAATAGCCAGTAGGCCTAGCAAGAAAAATGGCCAGTAGGCCTAGCGAGAAAAATTGCCAGTAGACCTAGTAAGAAAAATAGCCAGTAGGCATAGCAAAAAAAAAAATAGCCCGTAGGCCTAGCAAAAAAAATGACCAGTAGGCCTAGCGAGAAAAATAGCCAGTAGGCCTAGCAAGAAAAATGGCCAGTAGGCCTAGCGAGAAAAATGGCCAGTAGGCCTAGCAAGAAAAGTGACCAGTAGGCCTAGCAAGAAAAATAGCTAGTAGGCCTAGCAAGAAAAATAGCTAGTAGGCCTAGCAAGAAAAATAGCCAGTAGGCCTAGCAAGAAAAATAGCCAGTAGGCCTAGCAAGAAAAATAGCTAGTAGGCCTAGCAAGAAAAATAGCCAGTACTCGTAGGCCTAGCAAGAACTACTACTAGCACTAGCATGTGATACACATTTTCAATGGCTCATTGCTTTTTTATTTTACTTACATAATTGCTCATACGTTCATGTATGTTTTTTTTTTTATGTCCACGAAGTAAGAACCCATTATGTATGAAAAGTTCAGTGACCCACATGTGACCATCTTTTCATACCAAGACTCCTGCGTGCCTCGGAAAGCACGTTAAGCCGTTGGTCCCGGCTGTCATTCGAGGATCTTTGACAGTCGTTACGGGTCGTCAGAAGCCCAAAAGTCTGATAACCAGTCTTACCAAGGGGTACCGTATTACCCAGTAACTGGGTTGTGGAGGTCAGATAGGCAGTCACGCCATGTAAAATACTGGTGTTCAGCTGCATCCGGTTAGACTGGAAGCCGACCCCAACATAGTTGGAAAAAGGCTAGGCTGATTGATTGACTCGCAAATTGATTACTTTTTTTCAAAAAAGCATCTTTTCATTTAACATACTTAAAAATATGGTCACGTGTTAGCGAGAGAGGTGACAAAATGTTACAGCCCTCTGTTTTGTTACAAGTGAAAAGGGATGGACAGTTCAAGACAAGTTTTTCCTTAAAAAGTAATACTAATGGTAGCCATACACGCTAGGGTTTGCATGACGGTTATAACCTAATAAGCTTAACCAACAGGCAAACCCTAGCGTGTATGTTATAAAATTGTACAGTTATCCATGCATGTACAGACGCCAGCACATCAAGCTACCACAATCTGTCAAATTTCTTTAATAGATTTTCAACTTTATCGCTAAAGCATTAAGTTCAAGGTTGATTGAGAAAATTCGACAGTTTCGGGTAGCTTGACCTGCTGGCGTGTGTACATGCCATGGACGTCTCGTTCCAACCAAAAATGACCCACATGTGGGTCACGGACAGTGAACGTTTTAACCCGGCGAGAGGCCCTTCAGGCCCTGCCAACGCCCGGTTAAGCACTCAAGACTTTCCGGAGCCAACTGCAATAGGCCCGTATTAAAACAAAAAACTTATCATTACTGCAAGCAAGAACGCGTAGCTCTACAGTACCTATGCCTAACCCTTCGGGAAATACTGGCGTGGTGTTATGTGGTTTTGGTTTTTCCAACGGAATATTTGCAACGTCAGCCCGGAATGTGGATTTTGACGGAAAAACACCCCATTTATACATTTCAGCATAACTCTTTGAGGTATAAAATAAATGAAAAAAAAAGCCTTTTATTTCTTGCCAATGAAATAAACCATAATAAATAGAAGAAATAAACATTAAAACATTAACATTAGAAATTAACGTTAAAAATAAAAATTATTTGTATCCATTAAAATTGATTCAGAATAGATTATCTAATTAATAATGAATTAGCATAGTTCAGTTATAAATTATTCAATAAATTTCTACCTATATGATAAATTTAACATTTTGTGCAAGAATCCCTCTTAGGTGAAGGTCTCCTCCAGAGATTGCCATGCGTCCCTTTCTGCCTCTGTTTCTGTAGCCTGCTGGTCCTGGCCACACCGTGGTTCGTATGGTCCATCTATCGTCAGTCGTTCTGGCTACATGGCCTGCATCTCAGTTTTTGTTTCTATGCGTAACTTCAAGGCATCACTGATATCTGCCTTTTTACGGATTATACTATGTGGTATTTTTTGCAATTTGTTTATCTTTAACATGCTCCTTTCCATACTTCTTTGAATTGTTTTTATCTTGTTTTTTATTTTATGAGTAAACTTCCATGTTTGACATGCATATGTCAAGGAGGGTAAGAGGCATGAGTTCATTGTTTTCCTCTCTTTGAGGTATACTGGCTTGATATGAAATATTCTTCTTCCAGGTGACGTTCAGAATGCGTCTAGCTGGTGGCGTCCGCTTCATCGAACGTCTGCCAAGAGGTGCTGGTGACAAACTTGACAGAAACGACTTGGTGAAAAGGTTGCTTGATGAAGATGCCAATTGAAAATAATGTATGAAGAATAGTTATTAACCTCTGCTCGAATGTCAACTGAACGTAGGTTCACAACTACTGTAAGCCCGCGGTCGCCATTGGATGATGGTTTTTTTTATGTTTATATATTATATGATATACGTTTATATAGATATTATATAAAAGTTAAAGGGTTTTAAATAGTATTTTTTTAAATTTAAGTTGGGTTTGCTCTTGACTTGTCTAGGTCGGAGGCGACAGAGACAAAGTCGACGATGGAATGAGATTACCCAGAAGAAGCCTGTTCTTAGGGTTGTATTAGTGCCTTTTCATATGTTTAATGGAGAAATTGAAATAGAAATACATGCTGGCTTCAAACGCTGAATTATGAGGACACTGAAAATCTCCTACAAATATAATTCAACTCTGCACTTCTCTTCGGTATACACGCGCACATACACACGCACACACTCACACACACACACACACTCACACACACACGCACACACTCACACACACACACACACACACACACACACAGACAGACACAGGCACGGGCGACTACTTCTAAATTGTAACATTAGTGTCACAATTCGTATTTAATTAGAGAATGCTGGTACCCATAACACAAGTTAAATCTTTTACTTGGGTACCAGAGTTCATACAAACACTTGTGTTAAATTGACATTAATAGTCTTATGTTTAAGTTCTAATGTGTATTTTTTTCATGATCCACGCTTTTCTTTTTTATAAATGTTTGTCTGTATATGCCCATTAAGTTCAATAAAATATATTATTATTATTATTATTATTATTATTTATATAACATAGCATCACGCCTGTAATCCCCGAAGGGTTAGACAGAGGAGCACCTATAGTACACCCACATTTCGTCAGTTATGTTTAAGTCCCTTGTAAGCTATTTATGTTCAGGTAATACACAATTAAATACATATCAGGGGGGCTGAAAAGTATTGAGCCTAAGTACTGTAGAAGTGTACTATTCAGACTATAATTATGTGGAAGTTCTGAGTTTCTACAGGGGAGCGTAGTTAGATTGTAAATAATAGATTATTTACAATAATCTAAAAATGAAATGAAATGAAATGACATGAAATAATTTTATTTGCTAAGAATGTAGGTACAAAAATATGGTGTTAAGTAAGAGAAGGATCCAGTACATTCTACCGTGAGGCATGCAATTTTTTTTTTTTATAGTAGAATAAATTATAAGACAATCTTAAAAAAATCAAATATTTAACTGGTATCAAATTATTAAAAATAGTCAATAAAAATATAAATCATTCAATTTGTAAGTTCATTCAGTGGTAAACAATGTCCATAATAAGTTAATAATTACTAAATATTACAATGTCAATAATAAGTTACTAAATATTCAAAAAAATTGCAATGAAATTTGAAAATTAAAATCGCAAGGAAAATCATCGTATATAAATAATTCATATTGATTTGTCATTCAAAAATTCATCAATTGTATAATAACATTTTTCAAGTAGCAATTTATTTAACTTCCTTTTAAATATTTGCAGTGTGCAATTTTTTATATCAACATAATATGTTATACAATATATTATATTGTTAATAGAAAGAAAAAGAAAAGAAAGAAAATACGTTTATTTGCGACAAAGAAATAAAATAACAAAATAAAATAATTAAAGAACAAGTTTGGGGAAAATATGCGTCACATTCACGCAAAACGGCCGTCGCTCAGCATAATGCCGCGACCCCATACGAGACAGAGCCTCAGCGCTGGTTTTCAGCGACAGCCGGCGTTGACGTAATGACGTCGACCGGTGCATCATGCAGTGGAAGTACAAATGACAATTAAAATGAGATAAATAAGATTATTGAATATTTTCAAAGTTTATGTAAAGCACCCACCGACTCCCACGCCGGCGCTGCGGACGGATGCATAATAAGTTCAGACGATACCTTTGAAGACGATATCTTTGAATAAAACGGCACACTTCTTAAATTATACCGCCTAGCGCCCTAGCTAAAATACAAGTGTCGATGCCGGCTGGAAAGAACATACGAACTAAGTATATTTTTTAAATATTTAAAAAAAGACAGTTTTATACTGGATCGAATGTCGACCAGTACCAATTGCATGGAATCTTTACACTACCTTCAAGTGTCATTATTGTCTCGCGCTGCATATTACTAATTTGCGAATACCCTCTTTAATATAAATACAGAGTTTCATGTCATTAGCATCATTCAATTTCTGAATGCCCGTAGCAAATTGTCACTTAGGTGCAAATTGCGCATTTATACAGCGTGCATTCGCCCCATCATGACTTATGCGGGTTCAATGTTTGCGCACGCAAAACCTCACCTCATTCATAGGATGCAGGCCCTCCAAAACCGTTTCCTCCGAATGGCACCGGGAGCCCCTTGGTTCGTTCGGAACGAAATCCTCCACGTAGATCTCGACATTCCCACCATCTCCCAGTTCTTGAAACGCAATTCCAAGCGTTTCTTCGACTCAGCCACCAACCATCGCATCCCTCTGGTTGTCGAGGCGGCTAGCTATGTCCCCTCTCGTATTAGTAAGGTCCGCCGCCCTAGGCTTGTCCTCTCAGATCCCGACGACCCCATAACTCTTCTCCAGGCGAGCAGTAGGGACCGTAGGAACAAAAACAAATCGACATTCCGACCTCGCCGCCGAGGCGACGACCCCGTAATAATCGTCCTCCCCCCCCGTCCCTTGCTCGGGTATGATGTGCCAGCTGGTGGCGTAGCTGAGCCAGTAGCTTTAAACTCCCCTGACAATAATAATAATTTAAATCTGATCCAGCCTCTCCCATCTTGCTGTACTCCCCCCAGCGACGCCCTAAGCCGAGGCCCGTTCCCCACAGGGGGAGCCCTTAGCGTGTAGTCGCTTAGTCTGTAAGTTTTATGCCCCTGGCTGGAGGCTTTGAGTCATCTTAAGGCAGCCACAGGATAGTCCGGTTAAGTAGTCACGACCTCTCTAGGTCAACTACGAGATGCCATACACAAAAAAAAAAAAAAAAAACATTAGCATCATTACGCTTTTAGTAATTAATCCGTAAACATCATCATGTCTCAGTCATCCGCGGCTCATCCCTAGGCTCTAAACTTTTCATCATCATCCATCATCTACGTATCATGAGTAGTTTCTTTCTTTTGATTTCCTTGACAAACAAACAGCTGTCGGCGTCACTCTGTTTGAAGTCTAAATCCAGAAGAATTTATTTATTTATTTAAGGAAAAACAAACAGTAGCACAATTGTTACGCAGCGGTGTAACATAAGGATCGCTGATATTACAATTCGGTATTACACATGGACTGTGGACAACGTCACCTCGATATTGCGCATCACAACGACCACACGTGGTGCCTACACAGCACTTCGCAACCGTGGGACCGGACACCAGCGATGCCATCCACGATTCCACGTTTTTCGGGCATTCTTGGTACTTACATCCATCGACCAATTATCACCTACGTAATTTTAAGTTATAGTTTGTAATTTCATTTTTTTAATAAATTAGTCTAAAGTAAATTGGTTTTTTTTGCATCCTCCGGCTCCAGCTAACTTAATTCAATAAGAAATACACATAATATCTTAATTATTACATTTTTTTTAAATTATGCTACCCACTACGTTCTCGACAGATTACAATTTAAAGTATTTAAAACTAGCTAAGAACACAGATACAATACCTATATAATAGTAGTTGTCCTGGAACTCATATTCCGATTATTAAGTTTATACAAAATAATAATAAGTAAATTTGTGTGCGTACATTATTAGACATTACGTTATTATAAATGTATTGCTTGCTGATCCTTTAGGGTTGCTTGGATTTGCTTCTTAAATGCATTTTTACTGAGAAAAAGAATGTCAATTGAATTAAACTCATTGTTATATGTCTCAACCAAACGATGAAGTCGTGAACGCGAGCCAGCGTTGGATTTACAGAGACTATAATAGTAGCAAATAGACGTTGAGTGCGTAAGAATCTCCGCAAAACAAGAATTCCAACAACATGGCGCTTGCTTTAGTCCATATAAACTTCGTTTTAGTTTCCATACTTTTATTGAACCATCTTTGAAGCCGTCTGGTTGCTCCATATAGATCTGTTCTTTAAGTTATCCATATAAGAACGCTGTAGAAACGTCAAACTGTGTCACGACCAATCTTTACAAAAAGCGTAATGATGCCAATGACATCAAAGTCAGTATTTATACTAAAGAGGGTATTCGCAAAGTATTAATAAAGGATATAAAGATATAATATATATCCTATATACAAGTTTAAATATTGTTTATTATATTTGCAACTATGAGACATTTATTTCCAAAAATACTTTGGATTTGTGATTAATTTTTGATAAAAAGTAACATTAAAAAAATAATCTGATTTTTTTTTTGGACATCCCTAGAGTCAACAGTATATTTGAATGGAAAGTTTATGGAGCCTGCTACAACTTTGCACATTATCTGTGAAAAAAAATACTTCCTTCATGGCGATAATGCCGGCGACAAGAACGGCGTCTTATGCACACGGAAAAAAACTGAAAAGATTAACAATAGATTTATTGAGATATTCTTCTAGACGAAGCTGTATACCTACAACTGTGCCTACGACTTTCGACCTTCGACTACGAAAAAACAGCAAGATTTACCATTTGAAATGCATTAAAATCCATAATAATAAATAGGTTCAGAGATACGAACAAAAAACACAAAAATCCTGGCAAAGTTACAGCATTTTACGGTATATCGATTGTAACAAAAGCGACTGCAGCGCCACATAATATATGCTTCTCTTTCTAACACACTTGCATTCTAAAACCCCGCCCTGTCGTAGTCCGCCATGTTATATCTTCATTCTGTTACTGGTGGCAAGGTGGTGAAGCGTGTATCCTTTCACACTAATACGTACTTTAAAGGCGAAAGTTTGTATGTGTTTGCATGTTTGTTACTTGTTCACGCTCAAACGGCTGGACTAATTTTGAGAAAATTTGGTATGGAGGTAGCTAACTTCCTGGATTTACAAAAAAGCTACTTTTTATCCCGAAAAAATGCAGTGTTCCCGTGGGATGAGCAAGGAGTTGTGATATATTGGTTACTCATTAATTTAGGCTTATTAGAGGAAAGTAGATGTAGGGTGCGTTTCCACCAGAGATATGGGAGGATGCGTAGAGCCGAATGTGCGTAAAACTAACCAGTTACCTAGCTTAGCTCAAGCTATAAATATAAAGCGATGTAACGTTAGTAGCTACGCATCCTCGCAAATCTCTGGTGGAAACGCAGCCTAAATCGGGTATTTGGTATTTGGTCTGCTTTTTTGCAATAAAGATGCATTTTTCCTCCGCATTGTATGCATTTTGCAACTTAGGACACGCCAGAATCACAGATAACCAGAATGATAACTTTAGTTTTCTAAAAATTCAGATAGATGGCACTGGTCAGTCTGAAAACACGCATACGTTTCAGTTCACTACTCAGTGGAAGGATTTTAGTCAAGATAGAAGTGAAACTTCTGATACGTTCGATAGATGGCGTTGTGCCTAGGTTCTGAGTCACGCTATGGTGTCGTTGCACTATGTATTTACTATATTACACTATAATATATATATTCATGCTATGTATTCTATCACAACGTTTCTAAAAGTTTCACTTCAAAAATAATATAATTTAATTAATTATTTTATAGTATTCACTAGCATTATTTTTGTTGGTTTGTTTAATAGTTTAGTAATATGTAGTTATTTAGTAGCAGTATTTATTATTTCGTTATTTTATTTGTAGATTAGGGTAAGTCATTGTTACTTTTGTTTTTTGTTTATATAATATTTTTGATACCTAGTCACTTAGGTTTGTTTAGGTATAATATTTTAGTAGTAAGTTCTATAGCTACTCTGATAGATTAAGTTTTGCTGAGATTTTTAGTGTAATTATGACTCGCAAACGCAAACCCAATCCTTCACAGAGCTCTCAAAGAGCTCGAGCTATGAGAATTGCATCTACTGTCCATGCTGAACAGCGTACACGTGAGCAAGCAACACGTCAGGCAGAAGTCAGAACTGGAGAAACTTCTGCGCAAGCTGCTGCGTGACGTCAGGAAAATGCTATCCGTATAGCCTCTCAACGTGAATCAGACACCTGAAGAAGCAGCTTCTTGACTTCGAGAAATGGCAGAGCGTATGATCACTCAGATACACCTGAAGAATCAGCTTTTCGGCGCAGAGCGCATTTCTTTTCAGCGTGCTACTGAAACACCTTTAGAAGCCACTTCTCGGCGTCAAGAAAACGCAGAGCGCATGTCCTCTCAGCATGCCACTGAAACTCCCGCCGAAGATCTTGCCCAGCTATTATACCCTTTTTAGTATAAATACAGAGTTTTCATGTCATTAGCATTATTACGTTTTTAGTTATTAATCCATAAACATCATCATGTCTCGGTCACCCGCGGCCCATCCATAGGCTCAAAACTTTTCAGCCTCCCCATGGGAGGCTGAAAAGTGATGGTTTTGAATTTACAGAGGAACTCGATAACTTTTTAGACCAGGCTGAAAAGTAAAGGCTATGTCGTCTTCGCACACGGCAAGCCACGCCTTATCCATAGGATGCAGACTTTCTACATCCGTTTCCTAAGAAAGGTCACAGGAGTCCCCTTCTATGTTCGCTGAAGTGTGAGTATTATTTCGTAGTATGTACGATATCTATGTGTGCGCGCACTTAGCTAAGTAAGCAACTTTTCTACATATTCCTTTTAATGTAATTACGTCTTAGTCTAATAAAAGACACCAAACGATAAAGTGTGTTTTCTTTTACTAAACACCAAGGTTCCAACATCACATGGCGACCCTGCCAGGGCTCTGCCAAGGAACTTTTTTCTTTTGTTTTAGCTTTTAGGTATTGGTTACCAATTCATCAAGATGTGCCAGTCAAAAGTTGAAAAAGAAGACGTGTTTCTATCCCAGAACGCTGCTGGAGATAATTCGGCTCAGTTGAAAGAATTTGGAAACCACATACAAAATATAAGCACGGTAACATATATTTTGCTGGCCCTGGTTGTGGCACTTGTACTATTTTTTGGTTGCAAGTTATATAGGGCATGCCATCGAAGACTAATTCAGGAAGAAATGGGGATGCAAGCCATATCCCGCATCAGGTCGTCTCTACGAGCCAGGCGCAGCGTTGAGGAACCTACTGCTTAAGCAAAACGAACTATTCGTGAGTGTTTAAAACCTATATATACTTTTATTATTTCAAGTGTTTCCCATAAACTAGAAGTGTTATCAAAAATATTAGAATTCAAACGTTTTCTAACAAGACAATATTATGTGTAAAGTGTAAAGGCAGTGATCAAATTTCATTACGCTAATATTATAATAACTCATAAAACGGCGCACCGATACTCATCGAACATGATACCTCGCGGCGAATAGTGCTTACGTGTGAAATTCATGTACCAGTATGTTACGAAATAGTGTTAAGTTTTACCTAATAGTGAATAATTATAGGAATATTTTAAGAATATTACTTTCATTATGTTAGAAAGTTTAAAAGAATGTCAAGAGTTATTATGTGAAATACGAAAATATTTAGTGAAAAAAGGTCAAAGTCGGTATAAAGGCCAGACTATTGAAATAAAATTAAGTCAAGCTAATGATATTTTTGAGAAGTGTAAATCATTATTATTAGGTTTAGGTAAAAGTAGCGATACGGAAGTAATTACGTTAGGAAAACATATTTTTGAAAAGTGCCAGGAATTGTATTATGAAATAAAACAATTATGTATTATTCCTAAATCAATAGAAACTAACAAAATGGAATTCGACTTAAAAGTGGCATGTAATTTGATTCCAGTGATGGATGACACTGAAAGCACCACTAAGAGAATGATTGACTCTATAGAAATGTACGCGAATATGCTCGACGATAAAGACGGACTACACAGCTCGAGACTATCCACAATCATCGCGTCGCGCAATTACAACAACCTGAAGGAAGCAATCCAGGCTGCGAAAGACGAGGACAGGCCTGCTGCACAGCTACAAGGTAACGTCATGCATGCATCAAAGCAAGGACGTACTTTCTATAATAATAGACGCTTTAGTGACAGTCGTGGTCGCGGTGGTAGTCACAATTATGGTCAAAACGCAAACTATTTTCGTAGACAGCTTGGACAAAGTAGTGGTAATGGATACCAGCGTGGAATAGGGCGCGGAAATTATAATAACTATAGAGGAAACAATTACAATAACAACTTCAGAGGACAGTATAGTAATCGTAGACCTTTCCAGAAAAATAGGGATAGACTCAACACTCAAAACCGTAACTTATATATGGCAGAAAATGTTGTGGATCTTCAAAGTAGTGAACAGACAAATAATAGCCCGATTCAGTTTTTTCGAGCTTAAGAATACCATTTTATCATGTAATAAAAACACAAAATACGTGACATTAAACACCAATAACTTAAAATATTGTTGGCTTGTCGATACTGGCGCTTCATTATCTGTTATAAAAAGTGAAGCAATTCCCTTTAACACGCCAGTGCAAAGAGACAATACATTAATAAATGGCATTGGAGGGCAGACCCGATCTAGGGGATTAGTAAATTTAACTTTGAAAAACTCAGACAATATACATTTTAACCATAACTTTGTAGTTTTTGAAACGTTACCACTAACGGCTGATGGGATTTTAGGATTAGATTTCTTAACGAAATATAATGCTAATATTAATTTACAAACAAATTTAGTAACTTTATATAAAGATAATAATAGTTATTCATTACAATTAACTAATTATGTTAGTAATAACAAAAATTTTTTAGGTATTCCTGCTAGATCCGAATCGATACACCATATCTATGTGGATAAATACATAAAAGGTGATGTTGTTGTGTGTGGAAAAGAGTTAAGCAAAGATATATTTTTAGCAAATGAAATTGCAAGAGTAAATAATAATATGATTCCTATTAAGATCTTAAATGTTACAGAAAAAGACGTAGAATTACCATTATTTACACCAGAACTACATTCTTTAAATGACTATCATATATGTTCATTTAATAAAACTGGTATAAACGTTAATAGAGTTCAAAACCTACTGAACGAATTAAATTTATCTCATTTACACGATGAAGAGCGTAAAAGCATTGAAGCAATATGCGCAAAATATGCAGATGTGTTTTATGTAGAAGGTGATAGGTTAACAACCACAAATGTTTACCAACAATCTATTACTATTAAACCAAATGTTTCCCCAGTATACGTTAAACCATATCGTTTACCACAAGCATTAAAGCCCGAAATTGAAAATCAAATAAAAAACATGAAAGAGAATGATATTATAGAAGAAAGTAGCAGTGAATGGTCAAGCCCAATATTGTTAGTACCTAAAAAAAGTGTTGAAGGTCAAAATAAGAAATGGAGGATGGTAGTAGATTATAGGAAATTAAATGAGATCGTGGCTGATGATAAATTTCCGTTGCCAAACATCAATGAAATACTAGACTCTCTTTCTGGCGCAATTTACTTTAGTCACCTTGACCTTCACCAAGGTTACTACCAAGTGACCTTGAACCCTGAGAGTCGTAAGTATACGGCATTTACAACTAGTTCAGGACAATATCAAATGAAACGTTTGCCAATGGGGCTAAAAATTAGTCCAAGTTCATTCAGTCGTATGATGTCAGTTGCTATGTCGGGCCTAACATTTGAAAAATGTTTTGTATATTTAGATGACCTAGTCATTTTTGGGCGCAATTTGACTACTCATAATCAAAATTTAATAAGCGTAATGGAAAGACTTAAAAAAGTTAACTTAAAATTAAATCCCCAAAAGTGCGAATTTCTAAAAAAAGAACTTTTGTATTTAGGGCACGTCGTTTCAGAAAAAGGCGTTTCTCCTGATCCAGAAAAAACTAAAATACTCCAGAATTATCCAATTCCAAAAAATTCCGATGACGTCAAGCGTTTCGTAGCATTCTGTAATTATTATAGAAAATTTATAAAAACTTTTGCTGATATTACTATACCTTTAAATAAATTATGCAGAAAAAACGAACCATTTCAATGGACAGATGAGTGTAACAAAGCGTTCGAAATTTAAAAAAAGTTATTAATAACACCACCAATATTGCAATATCCAGATTTTTCTAAAGACAATGAATTCGTAATACAAATAGATGCATCAGGAACAGCTATTGGCGCAGTTCTATGCAACAAAGACTTGAGACCCATAGCATACGCTAGTAGGCCATTAAATAAGGCAGAAAAGAATTACCCGACAATACAAAAGGAACTTCTGGCCATTGTCTGGGCTGTGAAGTATTTTAGGCCTTATGTTTACGGCCGAAATTTTACATTAATGACTGACCACAAACCCTTAGTGTATCTTTTTGGAATCAAAGATCCTTCTAATAGATTACTCAAATTTAGACTCGCTTTAGACGAATATAAGTTCAAAATTATTTACGTAAAGGGAAAAGAAAATACAGTAGCAGATGCATTATCACGAGTTATAATGACATCGGATGATCTAGAAAATATGCATAAACAAGTAGTGAATGTGATGACAAGAGCACAGAAAAAAAGGATGAATGAGATGAATGAAAATAAAGATTTGAAAGGGACAGCGGATCTTAATAAATCTGAAGACGATTGGCCTGATCAACCAAAAGTCGTAGATATATTAAGAAAACCGCGTGACACGATTGAGATGATGTTTATGGATGGCAAAACATTAGATAAATTGAGAATGAGAAATATGATTACTGTGGAAATAGAGTGTTTCGCTTATAGAAAAGATGTAAAACATTTATACATTAATCTTAATTTCAAGGCGCATTTCTCGCGAGTCGAATTTGTGCAGAAATTAAGTCTATTTTGCAAGAAGATAGGTGTCGAAGAAGTATGCATAGTAAAAGATGAACAGAATGTTGAATTTATTAAAAATATTTGTAGTGAAATAAAGTCACTAGACGATTGGACAGGACCCCGTATATGTATATTGCGAGGTGTTAAAAGAATTACGGACGATAAAGAGAAAACTCTCATAATGAACGATTTTCATTTACTGCCATCTAGCGGACATGCTGGTATGCGCAGGATGATAAATACTGTTAAGAATCGATATTTTTGGCCAAGTATTGAAAAAGATGTTCAAGAATTTGTGCGAAAATGTACGAAATGTCAAAAAATGAAACATAGTCGTTACACTAAAGAACCAATGGAGATAACGAGTACGGCATCTTCAGCTTTTGAAAAAGTATACCTAGACGTAGTAGGACCCCTAGACAAGTCCATAGATGATTATTCTTATATTTTAACTATACAATGTGAATTGACCAAATTCGTACAGGCAATTCCACTTGTAAATAAAGAAACTACGTCTATTGCTGATGCATTCGTGCGTAATTTTATTCTGGTATTTGGTATTCCTAAGGTAATAGCCACAGATCGAGGAACGGAGTTTATTTCATCTACAATGGAACAGGTATGTAAAATTTTTAATATTACAAAACTATCGTCTACTGCTTATCATCATGAGTCAATAGGAGCTTTAGAAAATACCCACAAAGTGTTGGGCTCATTTTTAAGAATTCATTGCGATAATCATCCGGAAACTTGGAGTCAATGGTTACCCTTTTGGTGTTTCAGTTTTAATAATACCATTCATTCAGAAACAAATTACACGCCACACGAATTAGTATTTGGTAAACTATGTAATATACCTTCTAATTTGTCTAATCATGTAGAACCACTATACAATGTCGACAGTTATCCATTGCAATTAAAATATAGACTACAGTTGGCACAAACTGAAGCTAAAAATAACTTAATAACTAAAAAACATAAGAGAAAAGCTAAGTATGATATTTCAATGAATCCTGTTAGATATAAGGTAGGAGATTTAATATTAATTAAGATAGAAACTGGACGTAAATTGGATCCTCTTTATAAAGGACCGTATGTAGTTGTAAAAGACTTAGGATGTAATGTTAAGATTAAAAATAATTCAAATAAAGAAGAAATAATTCATAAAAATAGGACTAAACCATTTTATTAATAAAACTATTAAACTGTACTTTCTTATTCATTAGATTATAAATAATAATATATTGATCTTTTTTCTGTTAATTTTATTTTATAACATTTTCTTGTTCTATCGTAAAAATTGTTTAAGTAGGTACTAAGTTAAACTATAAAAAAAAAAAATAAAAAAAAATTGTCATTTTTTTTTTTTTTTTCTTCGCCCCCGGGAGGTGAAGTGTGAGTATTATTTCGTAGTATGTACGATATCTATGTGTGCGCGCACTTAGCTAAGTAAGCAACTTTTCTACATATTCCTTTTAATGTAATTACGTCTTAGTCTAATAAAAGACACCAAACGATAAAGTGTGTTTTCTTTTACTAAACACCAAGGTTCCAACATCACATCGCAATGTGAATCTACACTTAGATCTCAAAACTCCTACCGTCCAGCATTTCACGAAAAACCTCTCGAAACGTTTCTACGATTCTGCTATAAACGCACTCGATACACTCCCTCCCGCAAAAGTAGGATTCGTCGACCGAGGCATACCTTCACTATTCCCGACAACGTTACAACCCTCTTCCAGGAAGGCCACTATTACTGTTCGAAAATACAAAATTAGACCGCCATCCTTCCGTCCTCACCGCCGAGGCCCACCGCGACGCCTCAGTCCATGCCCGCCCCGAACCTTGCTCGAGCTCGCGCCGCTGAGCCTATAGCTTTAAATTCGCCCCATATTAATCTAAATTCGATCCAGCCTGTCCCTTGCTGCCCGCCCCCAGCGACGCCCGAAGCCGAAGTCCGTACCCCACAGGCTGGAGACCTTAATTTATTGAGGCACCCACAGGAAAGTCCGGTAAAGCAGCTGATAACTTCCTAGATTGACATGCGAGATGCCATTTATAAAAATACTAGCTGACCTGACAATCGTTGACCTGTCAAAATAATAATTCATAAAAAATTCCCATAGAAAATGCACTTTCAGTTTTCCGAATTTTACAATTTCCCCGGCAACTTTTCAAACATGTTCTTTCACACAAACCTTGTACTGACAATTACAAACACAACAAAAAAAGAATTATCCAATTTGGTGCAGTCGTTCGGAAGTTATGCGCGTCTATATATTTCGGCGATTCATTTTTAGATATATAGATAAAAATAAAAAAACAGCGCACCCCATTTGCTCGAGAGCCATTGGACCATCAGCATGTCCTCGTAGTGTGTAATATTTTTAGGGTTCCGTACCAAAATGGCAAAAAGGAACCCTTATGGTGCTCAGTCTGTTTGTCTGTCACAGCTGGATATCTCAAGAACTACTAATGCTATCAAATTTAAATTTTGAATAGTTATGCAAATAAGAAAGAAATAAAAATATATATGGAAGGAAAAATATATGGACTGAAAGGGGGTCTTCAAAATTCAAAGTCGACTAGGGGATATTAAAAAGCGCTGTTTGCACGTTTTCAAAGAGTTTTTTTCTTTTTTTTAGGCCGCATATTTTTCGAATTTTGATGAAAAATGTAAAATAAAATACCGTTCCCCTCCCCTTATCTAAGTTTGCAAAGAGAAATCCGTTGGTTACCATCCTGATTTTGGATATTTTTATTTTATTTTATTTTTATTATTAACGAAAGGCCGTTGCCGTTAACCCGCAAAAGAATAGCGTCGACACATCGCATCTTTAATCAAAAGAATAGCGTCGACACATCGCCTCTTTAATCAAAAGAATAGCGTCGACACATCGCCTCTTTAATCAAAAGAATAGCGTCGACACATCGCCTCTTTAATCAAAAGTATAGCGTCGACACATCGCCTCTTTAATCAAAAGAATAGCGTCGACACATCGCCTCTTTAATCAAAAGTATAGCGTCGACACATCGCCTCTTTAATCAAAAGAATAGCGTCGACACATCGCCTCTTTAATCAAAAGTATAGCGTCGACACATCGCCTCTTTAATCAAAAACCAAAATAACTCAAAATTTCTATTTTGTGGGAAAACGCATTAAAAGTTTGACATTGCCTACCTTAATGGCTTCAATTTATCACAAAAAAATAAAGAAATCTCTGTCATTTTCATCGTTGTCGAGTCGGCTGTTGGACTGAACGATTCTCCGTGCGAAATTAATTCAGTTTAAAGTAAAAACTCGAAATAATGTAATTTTTGAGTTATTGCGTTTTTGAGGGTTAAAGGGGCGACATACTAAAAAAACTGGTCAAGAGCGAGTCGGACTCGCGCACCAAGGGTTACGCATTTATAAAAAAGTGTGCTATTTAGAGACATCGTTTTATTTTTCTTGTAATCTCTACATAAACTTCTATCATACAGAATCATTTCAGATTTTTCTTTATGCAAACTTCGGAGACAAGGGGTAAAAGTTTTTTTTTTTACATTTTTCATCAAAAGTCAAAAACTATGCGGCCTAAAAAAATGTTTGAGATAGACATGCCCTAGTAACCCCACTTCGAATTTTTAAGACACCCTTTTAGTCCCTGTTGCATAAAATAAATATTTCTTTATTAGTTGCAAAATAGTTGGGTAAACGTCATCTAAAACTATTCCAAAATTCAAGTTGATAGCATTAGTAGTTCTTGAGATATCCAGCTGTGACAGACGGACAGACAGACTGAGTCGCACCATAAGGGTTCCTTTTTATTATTTTGATAAGAAAAAAAAATCTGTAGTTCGCCATCGTGTTCTACACGAACTGAGTTGTGGATGTCACGTAGGCAGTCCCTCCATGTAATTTACTGGTATTCACGTTAGACTGAAAGCCGACCCCAACATAGTTGGGAAAAGGCTAGGCAGATGATGAAACTCATTCAAAGTGGTACTTCTTCACTATAATTTTTTATGTGACTTCGCCTTCTGAATAATCAAATAAAAAAGATATTCTACTATTACATATTTAGCAGTCTGTAGTTGTCAGATGTCTGTATGATCTGAGAGAAGACGTGTTCAGTTAATTTAGTAAAAACTTTTTTATTTTTATTTTAGTTAATCGCGTTTTATTTTATTGCTGTGGATATTTAAAACTAGTGTTTGTGATAAACATAAAAAGGTTCGTAGTATCATCTTTGTTTATGATTATACAGTTTTAATTTTTTTTTTTTAATATTCATGTTTTTATATATTATTAGTTATAGAATTTTCCTCTCGCTTAAAAACGAATTTAAAGATTTAAAATATGGAACTGTTTCTGAGAGGAGCTTTCATTGTATTAGAGTGTTCATTAATATTTTTAGAAAAGCAAAATGGGAATTAGTTAGTTAATTTGGAGGAAATATTTATGGTTTAAATACGTACATGCCAGAAATAATTGTTGTATTTTACATGTATTTTTTTAAGATACATTTAAATTAATAGGACAAACCCTTCTCTGCCTCATGCTAACGTCAATACCAAAGAAAAACATCTATTTTAATTAAAAAAAAGTCGGGGACACAACACCAACGAAGTTAATGATACTCTTATTTCTAGAATATTCTATTTTTACTTGAAAAGTTATTTTTGCGTATCGTAAATATGTTTTTTTCTAAAATAAAAATAGAAATTAAGTATTTAGTTTAATTTATTATTTTTACTTTAAAAGATTTAGACGTAAAATCGTGTGATTGAAACGGAACCTCAAGGCGATGTTGCTATAATAATAATAATATTATTACTTCCGGGATTGTCCTGATAGCCGTGAGATACCTCTCTTCTCCGCAAGCACCTCAGGAAGTGTTGCCCCCTTGTCGCTACGTCACTATGTACTAGCGACCGTTTCCGGGGGCCCATTATTGAGTGTGCAAGTCACCCCATGCCATTTTATCCGTGTATAATAAATAACATTGGTCAGGCAGGGGACATAGTTCTTCCATATTTCAAGTTAGCCAATCCACTTTAGCCACCCAAACCCATAGCCCAATATGTTTTGTTTCCACGTACAACAATAGTCCTGCACCAACCGGGGGTTGTCCTTGGGTGCACTTGCATAGTGCATATAAGGATAATCGTCGGTTGGTGGCTCCTCATCATTTAAAATTATCTAAGGGGCCTCTGCGAGTTGGCTTCGGCTCCTCGTACGCCTTCCAAAAGTCCGGGACCCCAGGGTCCCGAGAAACGTCAAAAAAAAAAAAAAAATTTTTTTCGAATAACATGGACCCATAATATGTTAGTAACAATTTAAGTACTTACAAAATTATGTATGTCATCTTATGTAAACAGAATACACTTATTATCAGGTATGTACAAGGTGGGGCTAAAGTAATGTCATAAAGTAATATCATAATGTGAATAGGCTGCCATTTTGATGAAAATTTAAAAAAAATGGGCCCTGTTTTCACGGAAATATTATTTATAAGTTTTTTTTTTAATATTTAAGATGGGTTTGCTCTTGACTCTAGTCTAGGTCAGAGGTGACAAAGACAGAGTCGATGGTGGAGTGAACTTACCCAGAAGAAGCACTTAGTCAGTTCCACTCTTTTGCTGTGCGCATTATAAAAGACATTTGGAAACGCTTAGTGCGAATTGGTGGAATAGCAACTAGGTAGGAATAGTAACTGGCAGTGCGTCTAGATGTCCGATGGTAGAAGGCGCCACACTAACCAACACTAACCGAAGTACAATCTATAGAAGACCAACAAGCAGGCAACCTTGCGGCGATGAGCCAAGCTATGAAGCTTGGCATCCTCCAGTTTTACGTCGCCAATGAGCCTCTTAGCTCTGCGTTCCACCGAGTCAAGCGCGGCTAGTTGGTACTTAGCTGATCCATCCCTAGGTCATCCATAGGTGTAATCGTTCAAATGACCACCTCCTGAGTTATATACACACACTTAATGTGCTCCTTTTACGGCATTTTGAATTAATCTTGCTTATGTTTGGTGATTTTGTTGTTAAATTTTGGCTTTCAAGACTTGCAAGGTTTGCGGTTTGTGTTGGTAAACGGGAGATTTCTAAAAACCCCAAAGAAAGAAGTCTGGCGCCGTCAGATCTGGCGATCTGGCCGGCCAGTTGAAATTAAACTTTGCAATACGGGCAATATATCGACCTTCCTCCTTTAAAAATGTTAGCAATTTTACTAAATCGCTAAATGATGTCTTGAAGAACCTGTCAGCCATCAAGCAATTGGTTGTAATCGGAGATGTTAGTATCAATATTCTTCCAGGAAGTGTTGATGCATTCAACCTATGCGCATGTCATGGCTTACTCCCCGCACATAGCTTTCCTACACATCATAATGGCTCCTGCTTGGATTATGTCATGCTAAAATCAACCCCTCACTTGCACTCGTTGTTAACTCGACAACAACCGATCACAATGCTGCCCTACTAACTCTAGATTGTAACATAACTAATCTAAACACTCGCACAATTTCGAAATTAAATATAAATAAACTTGAAGAAGATTTGCGCGTCATCAACTAGTATTCAGTTTAAATTCCGAAAACCCACAATTTTGTATGTTGTATGTAATAGAAAATGTACGACATGCAATTTAGAAAAATACGGTTATATCGCAACTGAGCAAAAAATATTGGAACATAAAACCTTGAATCACGACAGGTCTTATCCGATGCATGAAGCATACAGATAAACTACACATGAAAGCTAAATCTCATCCAGATAATGCTATCTTGCAACTGTCATACAAAAGATATCGTAATTTTTGTAATGACCTACTTAAAAAAGTGAAAAGCAACTATGGTAAAACTGCATTAGAAAGGGCTGGAACAAGTAGTAAAAAGATCTGGAAATGTAACATATTCGTCGAAACAAAATTAGTCATCTTCAGGTTTATTACAAGTGCACTCGTCGCAGCTGACATCTGCTAACATAGCAAATAATTTATTTGTTAATATTTGGGAGTGTCTGGCAGTAAAATATCGGAGTCAATCGCCTTATCTAACGAGCACTCCTATTACAGGTAGCTCTACTTTAACATCCTTTGCACTACTAGACAATGACGAGTCGAGATAGAAAGTATAATCATGACTTTGAAAGACGACTGTGCAGTTGGTTGGGATATTATATCAAATACAATTCAGGAAAATTTTAGTACAACCACTGGCTTAAATTTTTCGCATGTGTTTATCTTTGGGTATTTTTCCGGAGTGCCTCAAAAAATCAAATCAGGTAGTAAAGAGCAAGTAACAAATTATAGACCGTACTAAAACCATATCATTGGATGTGATTGATTTTTTTTTCCCAAAATTCCGTATATTTTGCATGTTGTTTATTTTATTTTTAAAACTGATTAAATTTAAGTATCTTGTTTACGGTTAAAGATATTTATTTCTCAAAAGAATTACAAATTCACTTATAGAGAAAACATAAACAAGTGTAAAACAGAGTTTGGCAGATAACTAAAAGCAGCAAACTAAGCGTAGATAAAAACAAAAACAAACAAGTCTTTAAAACTTAAAACTAACATTACAATAATACTTCGACTTAGCATACATTGTTTTAGCATAAACAATTACAAAATATACAAATCAGAAGAAGGCAGGTTAAACACAAGAAACAACACAACAGTTTTGAGAGATGTGGGTATGGTGCAATTTAATAGTAGTTGCGTGTTTACTAAGGCCTATGACACAGTGCAGAACATAAGCGTTAAGTATCTTGTTTGACTTCGATATAAAACATAAATATGCTTATTAACAAGGGATATTTGTTTTGGATCAAAGGTATGGTTAGATAGTTGGTTTCACCATTCAGTATCTCCGAAACAAAGCTACGCACGGCTTAGTATGTTTTACCAGTAGAAAGAAAATAACATTCTGAATCGGTCAGTATATTTAACTCAATTTTCCAAAATCACAGAGTTAGTTAGTTTTTGAATTAACCCGCAGGCTTATTACATAAAAAATAGCAATCAGCAATTATCGCGCAGTCATCGCGCGATCAATCACTTAACGTTATAGAAATCCGTATTATCTAAAAAATCATTCGCTAATCACTCGCTGTTTGCTAATATGCGCTAATCGCTACGACACTAGCGTCAAAAGAAGTAAAGGAGCAATCTTTGGATCTGAAAACCGAAAGCCTGTTTTTTAATCTCCGAGACTAAACAAAGAGTTGAATCCCGAAGATAGCACAGTATTCTTGGGCTTAACTTTGGATGCTAAGCTTCAGTGGGGCCCACATATAGATAAATTGTCAAAAAAGCTAAGCTCCGCAGCATACGCTGTTAGGAAAATTCGTAATTTAACCAACATAGAGACAGCCCGTTTAGTGTACTTTAGCTATTTTCATAGTGTAATGTCGTACGGTATTCTGTTGTGGGGAAATGCAGCCGACATTCAGACTATCTTTGTTTTGCAGAAAAGAGCTGTTCGATGCATTTATAAATTAAGTCCGAGACAATCTCTCAGAGAGAAATTTAAGGAGATTAATATAATGACTTTGCCTTCTCAGTACATTTTTGAAAATCTTTTATATGCCCATAAAAACATTAAATTGTTTAAAAAATACAGTGATATCCACAATATAAATACTAGGAACAAACACAAATTTGTTGTACCTCCAACAAGGCTCAAGAAAATAGGTGGGTCATTCAGGTGTCAATGTATACGCTTTTATAATAAACTTCCAAGCGACGTTCAAGATCTGAGCCTTAATAAATTCAAATCATTCATTAAACGCAAGTTGTGTTAGAAAGCTTTTTATACCGTTAAAGATTATATTGAGGACAAAAAGGCTTGGGATTGAACTGCTCCAAATTTTATATTATTTTTATTTTTGCATACTGAATGTTGACATGAATATTTACTTTGTAATTATTATATTATTTTTATTTATTGTGAATGTGAAGACTATGTAGGTCATTGCTTTTTTTTTTTGTTTTATTTTTTCTCTTATTTTTAATCATGGTCTGGCAGTTTGAGTAATCTATGCGGCCTACCCCAATGTCCTTTCTTTGGTATTGTTCGTCGAATCGTTGAGCTCCTTAAGTTCTGAGTTGAGCTGCGCGATTACTGACAAATGCGTGCACTGACTGGACAGGTCCTCTCAATCTGTGTGGTTCTTTCCTCAAAAGACCATTTCAGACACCAATCTACATGGTCTTCACATGAAGTGACCAAGATTATGTCTGGACTTTATAAGAGACTGTGACCTCTGAGTTTGTTTCGGCCTTTCTTCTCAGAGTAGTCAGTTAGGAAACGCCGACCTCATCTAGTTTAAAAAAAAAAAAATCGACTTGTAAAAGTGTTTGTACAAACCTACTTACAGAAATAAAAATCATTTATCATTTATCATTTAACTGACATTTCAAATGTTCCATGCATAATTTTTTTCATTTCATAGTTTGACATTTGCAGGTGTCAAATTAGTCTCCGAGATTAAAAAACAGACCGTAGTCGAGGTATCCCACAGAACACAAATATAGGGTATGCCGTACTCATTGAGGATGTACGATCACTTTAAGAAAATGCAAATTTTAGTTAACTGTTTGTTACTATCGCTAGTTTGCTCAAGTGTGGCTATGGCTGATATATAATACCGATTTGCGATTGAAAAGAAATTATTGCGCAAATTTTGCTATCGCTAGGCTTCTACTAGATACGTAATAAGCCTGGCCGGCGATATGTAGTAATCCATGTCATGTCGATTGATTATCTGAATGACATAATATGACAATCAAAATAGTAACCGTTATCAACTACGTATCTCTTAGGAATTGTGCTAACCCAACGAACGTGATGTTGGAGGTAAGTCAACCGCGCGTCAGTGCTGACAATTTGGTTGTTAGGGGCAGTGCATTTGATCCGTAGTTAAATGGTTAAATTTTGGCTAAATTTATGTTTGCCAAAATAATAATAATAAGACAGTAGCGACCCCACGGACCCCCTACCTCCCGGGAGAAGTCTTGTTCTTCACTCCTGGCTTGCCTTTATTGGCCGGCTGGAGGAACACTGACGAGGAACAGACCTCCCGCATCTTTTTTGCCTTTGTTGGCCGGCTTGAGTAGCGATTCGCAAGAGCAAACGTGTTCGGAGGAAGGAAGTATTCCAGTAAGGTGCTGGTAGGGATCTTGACCGTACTTCCGGGATTGTCCTGATAGCCGTGGAATACCTCTCCACTCTTCAAGCACCTCAGGAAGTATTGCCGCCTTGTCGCTACGTCACTATGTGCTAGCGAGCGTTTCCGGGGGCCCATTATTGAGTATGCAAGTCACCCCCTGCCATTTTCAAAACATTGGTCAGGCAGGCGACATACTTCTTCCATAGTTTAAGTTATCCAAACCACTTTAGCCACCCAAACACATTGCTAAATATGTTGTGATTCCATATACAACAATAGTCCAGCACCAACCAGGGGTTTCATGGCCATGTGTTTTCATGGTCCTCGGAATGCGCCACCGTCGGGTTCCCAAATAACGGTAGGAGGGGTTCGCATCGGAGTCGAGTCGACGATGAAGTACCTGGGACTCGTCCTCGACAGCCGGTGGAACTTCGTGGAGCATTTCCGAAATTTGGCTCCCAGACTGGAGCGGGCTGGGGCTGCCTTGAAGCGGCTCCTGCCCAATCTAGGTGGTCCAAACGCCTCCTGCCGGAGGCTTTACGCGGGGGTCGTGCGGTCCATGGCCCTTTACGGGGCACCGGTGTGGGCGCGTTCCCTGAGGCTGCGGCCAGTCCGCCGGTTGAACGCGTCCCAGAGGGTCATGGCCATTCGGCTAGTCCGGGGTTACCGCACGGTCTCCGGTGAGGCGGCGAGCCTCCTTGCCGGATTGCCGCCGTGGGATCTGGAGGCGAAAGTCCTCGCGCACGTGTGGGAGTGGCGCGAGGAGGCGAAACGCCGGGGCGTAACTCCGCTGCCGCGAGAAATCACGGTACAGCGGACAGAGCTCCGGCGGGATCTCATGGCGACATGGAGAGTGCGACTGTCGCAGCCCAGCGCTGGGCACGCCACAATTGCGGCGATAAGTCCCCTCTTTGAGGAGTGGTTAGAGAGGCGCCACGGCGTCCTCACCTTCCGCCTGACGCAGGTCCTCACCGGACACAGTTGTTTCGGGAGGTTCCTGTTTCGCATAAGGCGGGAGGAAACGCCCGGGTGTCACCATTGTGTGGATCGCCCAGAGGACACGGTGGAGCATACAGTGGAGGTCTGCCCGGCTTGGGCAGAGCACCGCCGTGTTCTCACGGAGGCGATCGGCGGCGGCGATCTCTCGCGTCCGAGCTTGGTCCAGGCCATGGTGCGGAGCGAGAGTGCATGGGAGGCCGTCACCTCCTTCTGCGAAGCGGTAATGCTCGCAAAGGAGGAGGCGGAACGCGTGAGGGAGAGGCAACCTCACGCCCTCAGTCGCCGCAGGAGACGCCCTGGGCGGTGGGAATCGATAGCCGATTCCCGGCCACCGTAGGCGCGGGCTTGCGGACGGTGAGTAGTGGGTAGCTCGCCGTCCGGTGAGGACCAGGCCCGGGTCGACGGCGCGTTGTGTTCCACGCGCGCCTCAAAGAGATGTCAGCAAGAGATGGGGTCCAATAGGGCCGATGCCGCTGGGGTCGCGGGTTGTTTGAAAAAGATACCGTGGCCCTGGCATAGGCAACTGAAGGAACACGGGTGGGTTTTAGTCAGTAAAAGTCTGACACGCCCTTCCGCTCCACCCAGAGCGGGAGAAGTTATTTGATGATTTCCCATCCACAAAAAAAAAAAAAAAAAAAAGGGGTTGTCCTTGGGTGCACTTGCATAATGCATATAGGGATAATCGTCGGTTGGTGCCTCTTTATCATTTAAAATTGTCTAAGGGGCCTCTGGCGAGTTGGCTTCGGCCCCTCATACGCCTTTCAAAGGTCCGGGATCCCAGGGTCCCGAGATATGTCAAAAATAATAATATTAATAATTTATTGATAAGTAAATATTAGTTATAAGTTTTGTTACAAACCAATATTCATAGATTACTAGTGGGCTATTATAAACAATACATCATGGGAACATATGCAGGCGAACCAATGTGAACATTATTTGTATAGTATTAATTCATCGAATGAAACGATTGCTCACATTCGCTTATAGAATACTTAGAAAACTTATAAATAAACATTCCACATGACGAGAACCTCGTGAAAGCTGAGAAAGAGAAACAAATAAAATATCTCGACTCAGCACACGAGGTTGTTGACATGTGGAATGTGAGCTCGGCTGTCATTGTGCCGATTGTAGTAACAGCCAATGGCCTGATGGCCGAAAGCCTCAACCAACATCTCTCGAGGCTCTCGTTAGGCGATTGGATCAAGGGCCAGATTCAGAAGGCAGTACTCCTTGATACGGCTCGCATCGTGAGGAGGTTCCTATCTCTGCAGCCCTAAACACCAGTAGCTTGGACCTTGCTCCAGACACCGGCGGAATACTATTTTATATATTTTTTAAGAAATATTTAAAAATGTATTTTATGAGAAAAAATATGAATAAACGATATAATAATAATAACAATAAGGAGGCTCTCGATGGCCAGCTGGATCAAGGGCTTGATTCAGAAAGCGGTACTTCCGGACTCGGCTCGCATTGTTAGAAGGTTCCTCTCTCTGGAACCCTGACCACCGGTAGCTTGGACCCTGTTCCCGATACCGGTGGGCTACTATCTTTTTATGTTTTTATTTTAATATTTAAAAATATAATTTACATGTGTATAAAAAATAAATAAAGGAAATAATAATAAAAATACTTTATTTGATAACCTTAATTGTACTTTGAGATTGAAGCCTATGCCTGTATTAGGAGATCCCGCTCTTTCATAAACAAAAAGTGTTTATTAAACTATACTAATACGAGTACATAATCATTTCAACAAGGTGATTTGAGTGAATGTGTGTGTGTGTGTGTATATGTGCAATATTTATGTTAGAGTATCTGTTTTAATAGTGATTCAGTCTCGCTGTAGGTAAGATTTTTTAACCATTTCGTTAAGTATTTTTTTGCATTCATAACTAAAGCACTGGCAAATTGTGTTCTTGTTTTTGGTGTTTTTATTGCAATGTATAACACGCATTTTTGGGTTTGAATGCACTACGGTGCGCTGCCGCAAGAGTTACTAGGCATCGGCCGAGAACAGCGCATACGCACCGCCCCACTATGGGAAAGCCCCATACAAGGCCGTCTCAAAACCGTTTCACGTGAAAGTCGTTGTTATGGAGTAAAACTAATTAATTAATTTAGTCTTATAAATAAGCTTTCTTTTCTATATTTTTTAAATTATTTTTTGCTAACCATAATGTATATAAAAGGCATCAAAGCTAACTCATGTTCAATGATGTGATTTTGGCACAATACATTACTACAATTCAACGCCACATTATTCGAAAGTTTTTGATCTAAATAATAATAATAATAATAATAATTTATTCTTAGCAAAAAGAGATGATATTACATTTGTGCTCAATTTTTGTGAATAATGACCCCGATGCTAGGAAAATCCTGTGTTATAGGGGCCATCCATTCGTCCGTTAAGATTATTGTACAAAATTCGAGAAGCTAAAACGTGTAACAGCTGCAATAGTGTGCGAGTAAGCGCGTGTAATGGGGGAAGTGTATGAGTGTGATGTGTATATGAGTGTGTGATGTGTGTGTGAGTGCATGAAGTGTGTCATGTGTGCGTCTGTGGGTGTGTTAGTGTTCGTGATACTAATGATTATTTATTTGTATAGTGGTTTCATCAGTGCTTCTGTTTCATCATAGTCTAGGGTGAGGAGGAATTCTTTAGTTATTTTTTTAGTTTTGTGTGTGTTTAGTACATGTATGTTAAGTTTTTGATGTATTTTATTGTATATAAGGGCACTTAGGTAAGGGTAGTGACGTCTGGCAAATGTAGTTTTTGTATGTGTTGTGGGACAAGCCGGTTTGTGTCTTCTTACTATCGGGCTGTTATCTACGCTGTATGGAAGAGTCGCGTGTTTTCGCATGACTGCGCGTAGAATATATAATTGTCGAACCGTTGGTGTTTTAAAGTTCCTGTAAAGTTGCCGCGTTGGGAATCTAAAGGGTCTTTTAAGAATGACTTTAATTACGGCTCTCTGGGCTCGTTCTACCTGTATAATGTCGGTCTTGGCGGCCCCTCCCCAGGCAGTGATGCAATAGCTCAGTACTGATTCGGCTAGTGCCGAGTAAACAATCTTAAGGATTTCGCTGTTTGCCCTTAGCTTCTTAAATAGAAAAATAAGTTTTCGTATTCGTGCGGATACTGTTTGCAAGTGTGTTTTCCAGGATAGGCAGGCGTCTAATTGAAGGCCGAGATATCGTACCACTGGTGCTCTAGTTACAACGGGGCATGTGCAAAGGGGGAGAGGGTTGGAACATTTGTGGGCTTTAATAACTAGTGAACCATCTTGTGGTAGGGCGGAACGTCTTGAGCCAAAGGTGATAAAGTTCGTTTTTGCAACGTTTAGTGTGAGACTGTTTTGTTCCAGCCATAACAATACTTCACCGAGTCCTTTTTCGGCTATCTCTTTAGCTGAGGCCCAATCACGGCCATAAGATAGAATTGCCGTGTCATCTGCGTAGGCTATTATTTTTGTGGATGGAAGGGATAGCTGACAAAGTTCGTTGACGTAGATTAGAAAAAGTAGAGGACTGAGCAAACTTCCTTGTGGGACTCCGACAGTCACAGGATTTGCTTCGCTAACGTACTCTCCTATCCTGACGCACTGCATCCTATCAGTAAGAAAGCTTTTAAATAAATCGTGAGCGATGCCTCGCACTCCGATGGATTCAAGTTTAGAAAGAAGCAGAGGAACAGACACAGTATCGAACGCCTTTGAAAGGTCTAGGAAGATTCCTAGACACTTGAACTTATTGTCAATTTTGTCAACTACAAAATCTAGTAACGATGTCACCGCGTCCTCAGTGGATAATCCGCGTCTGAAACCGAACTGGTTTTGGGATATAATTTTGTGTTTGTTTAAGTAGTTAGTAAGGCGTTTGTACATTATTCTTTCCAGGATTTTGGAGATTGTTGGAAGGACTGAGATTGGGCGATAGTTCATGACCCTGCTTCTATCACCCGACTTATATATCGGATGTACGATGGCTTTTTTTAGAGCGCTAGGAAATATACCTGTGGATATTGCCAGGTTACAGATACGTGTGATAGGTGGAACCAGAATGTGGCTAGCATGCTTTAGTAATTTAGGTGGGATGCCGTCCCAGCCCGTAGCACTGTCAATCCGAAGGCTGTTTATAATAGAATTTACCTCTTCTTCGTCTGTTTCCAGAAGGACCATTGAGTTAGCTGTACTATGTTGGTGTTTATCGAAAGACTGAGGGCAATTTAAGTTAGGTATATTGTTTGCAAGATTTATACCAACGTTTGCAAAGTACGTGTTAATTTTGTTGACGGATTTAGTGGGGCAATTTTCAATATGTATGAGTATTATACATTTTTGAAATGCTTATAATCTCCTGATAACGTTTCTTAAATAATATTATGTATAATAAATAAATAAATTAAAATTAAGCAATATAGTTTAAGATGGTATAATTTTCGGGTTACTTTTTTTAGAGACTTACCCGTTTGCCGTTGTTTGCCGATGTCGAGATATTTGTTGTATTACAATCTTTATACATTAGTTTACACAAGGAGAAAAAAAAAAGTTGCGCATACTTGCGCCTTTTGTGACACGGTGCCAAAACATATCGCGAGATAAAATTTTAATTTTTTTCCAATATCTTTTTACTTCTCACATAATCATCTGTTATCTATTAAGGTCAAATTGATAAAATGGTAATTACAGTGATGAGTATTATTAATAGTTATTTGTGGTTTTGATATAGTTTTGACCACCTTATTTGATAAAATATGATCACTTTATCTATTAGGGTCAAATTAAAAACATGTTGGTTATGGGAAGAGTGCAAATATTAGTTTCTTATCTTTTTGCACCTAGCACTATTTCATTGGCCTATAAAAGAAAGGCGAACCCTGAAACATCCACAGTCGTTCGTCAGAAATTCAGTTGCCTTAAAAAAGCAGTTAATACCTATTTTCAAATATTCACAGAAGTTATCTGATTTGAAAATAATGGGTGAATTTGTTTGTAGTAAACGAGAGTTGTGCAATTTGTTGATAAATGGGAATAATATAGAAGACTACTTGCAAGAAAATTTCAAATTGTCACCAGAGGATATGGCTACTGTGGTCTCCTACATTCAAAGAAACTTGGTATCTAAATGTAACGAACGCTGGAGAAATGCATCCCGGAAAAGAGAACGCTTTGAAAGTAATAACGTCGACTGGTTAAATGGTGAATTTCGTGTTCCACTGGAGTGTCGAGTCACAGTTAATGACCCTAATAATACGTCTGGAAGCAGTGTACGTGGCAGACCATCAAAACCATACGAAGCATCTTCAGAAAAAACAAAGAAACGAAAAAACATGGAATTAATACAAGAGTACGGATTGGACTGTGTGCTCAATGCATATGCTCAGGAGTTGCGGTCTATGGGTGAGACGGAGGAGGCCACAATTGTTAATATTATACGAACTGCGTCAAAAAATGATAAGCAAAAGTTTCTTAAATTCATAACTGAGAACCCTGAAGACGTTACACCTTTTACAAAGGAAGAAGCACTACGGACATTTATTGACTTAGACCTTAACAAAGAACAGTATGGGAAACTTCGAATTTGTTTGGCGGACAAAAACTGCTCAGTGTTTCCTTCTTATCCAACTTTAGCTGAAGCGAAGAAGATGTGTTACCCACCAGATTCGAGCATAACCATTACTAACATAAGTGCAAAAGTCAATCTGCAGGACTTATTGGATCATACTGTGGCACGTATATTACTAATTGGTTCAGTTTACAAAAACGGTTTAAGACAGTTGAAACTATTCTGCAAATGGGGTTGTGACGGGTCATCAGGGCAAAGTGAATACAAGCAAGTTTTGCCCGAAGAAAGCGATTTCATATCAGATGCGAACCTTTTTATTGCTTCACTTGTACCCATTAAAATCATAGATGAGACAACTAATATTGTTATTTGGAAAAATAAAACTTGCTCATCCGTAAGATATTGCAGACCTATATTGATAGAATTTGCCAAAGAAACTCCTGAAAAAACCGCGTCTGTTGTGGCTGATATCAAAAATCAAATTAAAAACCTCTCTCCTTCCGTGATAAATAAGAATGGTGAAGTAATTGAAATTACTCATAACCTGTTTTTAACCATGATTGATGGCAAAGTAGCACAAGTTTTAACTGAAACTCCTTCGAGCGCTTCTTGTACAATTTGTGGTGCTACTCCTCGGCAAATGAATAACTTAGAGGCAGTTAGGACACGAGATGTGAATGAAAGTTCATTTCAATATGGACTGTCAACACTACACGCTTGGATTAGAAGTATGGAGATGATTTTACACATTTCCTATAACTTGTCTTTCCAAAAGTGGTCAGCCACTACACCAGAAAATAAAAAAAACAAAGATGAAAAGAAAAAACTGGTACAAAAGCGATTTAGGGAGGAAATGGGACTGCATATCGATAAACCTCGACAAGGCACTGGAAATAGTAATGACGGAAACACAACTCGGAGATTTTTTCAGAATTACTCTTGCTCTGCAGACATTACAGGTGTAGACGTAGAACTTATAAAACGAATGTACATTATACTACAAACTATGTCATCTGGAATGGCTATTGATTCAAAAAAGTTCGGTGAATACGCATATAGTACCGCCCAACTGTACGTAAATATTTATAATTGGTATTATATGCCTTCCTCCGTACATAAAATACTTATTCATTGAGTACTATGCTATTTTACCTATCGGACAATTGTCCGAAGACGCTCAAGAATCCCGTAACAAGGATTACAAAAAGTTTAGACTTCATCATTCTAGAAAGTGTTCAAGAGCGGCTACCAATACAGACGTGTTCCATACCTTATTGTACACTACTGATCCATATATATCAAGTTTGAGAAATACCTCAGAAACAATATCGAAAGAACTTTTCGATGAAGCCAAGTCCCTTCTTGCTGTCAACGAAAATCTGTAGGGGCTTGTTGAATTTTGTACATTATTTTTTTGTCGTTAGAAACAAGTTATACAATGATATTTAATTCTATTTTATGTAAGTAAATTACAAAAAAAAAAGTATTTTTTCTTATAAATGCATGTATTTTTTTAATTTTTATTTTTTAAATAAATTAATAAACATAATTTTCAAAATCATTATTTTTTCTATTAAACCTTATGCTTTCACGTATATGTGTGCAAAATTACAGATCATTTAGTTTTGAAATAACTGAGATACGGAGTTTTGAGACGCCCACGCGCTGCCTGCGGCGTCCCACGCGCTCCCGCCTCAGTCGCGCGCCGGCTCCGACAAGCACACGTAATGTTTTAGTCCTTCCGCGATTCTCGTTCGCTCCCGCTAAATTGCTAAATTTGTTAAAAGGTTACGCCATATTGACAAACGATTGTTTGTGTGTCATAAATGTGTGAATAATAAACGTGTTTTCGCGTTGTTAAGTAAAGCCTTTCACTGAAACTAACCCACAACTATGAGAAATGTCTTTTCTTCTTCTTGCCAATATTGTAGAATCATAGGTTAGTTAGTGATTTATGTTTTGTGAGAACAACTTGAGTAACGTAAAGTTTCCGGACCGTTAGAAGATTACTGATATGATATAGGTTTGCAGCATTGTGCTCGCTCTAATACTAGGAATTTTGTTTTAGAAGCCCCAATAAAGAGATGCAGTATAACACAAATACAAATATTCTTTATTGTGGTACATAGGTAAGCAATAAGTTGTTACATGTTTCCGAAATTGTACACAGCTATGACCTGCCATAATGGCATACAATAATTTTAAAGTAGGTAACATTTTAACAGCATAATCAAATAGAAAATTAAATTAATAACAATTTAAATATGCAGCACTTTAGAATTAACGAATATTTTTACATGTCAAGGCAACAATTAAAATAACGAGACATAAATTATAAATTCAGTTAGAATTAAATAATACAAATTAAGAAATATACACATTTTACTTATCAGGGGAACAATTAAAATTAAATAACATCATCGAGATAATCTTTTAAAGTATAGTAACATTTGTCTAACAGCAATTGAAATAATTTCTTTTTATAATTATGCAAATCTAAATCTCTAATTGTCTTTGGCAATTTATTATATATGTCAGGTATTAGATAAAAAACACTAGTACTATACTGTTTCATTTATACGTTTGCCCCAACGTAGACTTCTATCTAGCCACATACCTAGGTATTTAATACTTTCTGAGAAGACCAAGGGTCGCTAATTAACCTTTAGTTTAGGAAGTACTAGCTTATGCCCGCGGCTTCGCTCGCGTTAGTTTAGAATTTGACACTACTAAACACACGAAACTTGAATAGTGTGCTAGTAACTTAAAAAATTATGTTAATTTATCTAAAAATGATCGTTTGTTATATCACCGTGAATTAATTCTAATTGATAATTTAGATAATATAATTCAATTATGATTCGAGAGACACGTGGCGCCATCTATAATCATAAGAACGTTATTGTTATTTTTCTCGGGAACAGTACTTTTTTTCAGGATGAAAGTTACCCTATGTCCGTTTCTGTATACCTGACAACGTATAAGCGAAATTTCAGGATGATCCGTTCAGTGGTTTAAGCGTGAAAAGGTAACAAACAAACAAACAAACTTACTTTCGCATTTATAATATTAGTTAGGATAATTACTTGAAGATAATTCCAAACCAAGTTTATCTAAAACCCGCACAATAGAATCTAACGCATTTTGTGCATACATTTCACATATCTGAATGTCTTTGTTTTTAATATAGAGAACAAAATCATCTGCATATTGAGAAACAACTACATCAAGTGGAAGCCGACATAGTTCATATGTTATTAAATTTAAAAAATAATGGGAACAAAGGATCTCCTTGAGCCAAACCTTTATTAGTCCATCTAGCTGTTAACTCATCACTATTATCAGACTTTATCTTTAGATATCTTTCACTCAAAACGCCCGTATAAAAAGAACAAAATTTCGACCCAATTTTAAGTTTATCTAGAATACTATCTGCTATCTCAATCTAAACGTTATTATAGGCGTTTTGAATATCTAGAAAGCATGCTATTATAGCTTACTTGATAAAGTAACCTTAAATTGCGATCTGTGAATACCCTCACTACTAATGTAATACTTTGTTTAAAACTTCTTTATTTTATTTCCTTTTACTTAAAAAAAAAACTTGTTTTCTTTTTTCGCAGATTTGAAAGCAAAAGCGGTAGCTCCAATAACAACAATGCTCAAAAACAGCCTTTACAGATATGGGAATGAACACGGGAGGGTTCCTGCTCACCTCAACTTTGCCAAAGAAGTGTACGATAACATGGTCAAGAATAAGGATTTAACAGCTTTGGTAAGTCCTCGTATACTAAACGCAATTTGCTTGTATTCTAGGACTAAATGTAGAAGGTAGAGAAGACAATATGACATTAAACTGCGTATATCTAATGAGTAATGACGTTCCCAGTCTGTTTACAAAAGTTCAACCAAATACACGTGAATAAAAAGCCAATGTTTACTTGAACGAAGACAATTTATTTTGTTATACACGAAGAGGTCATGTTATCGCTGAGAGTCTTAACACCGCGATTCAGCGGAGAGTGCAAAAAGAACAACGCCATCTATCGCGACATTAGGAACTAAATTAAAAAGTGCAAATCAAAACGTAAGATTGTACAACACGATAGTTTAGTCACTATAGCTAGTCGGCTGATCGCCAAAACCAACCAAACCTGTCAGCTCATCACTTCTTAGTTTTTTTATTTTTTGAGATGGGTTTGCTCTTGACTCTAGTCTAGGTCGGAGGTGACAGAGACAAAGCCAACGATGGAGTGAGCTTACCCAGAAGAAGCCAGTTCACTGTCACTTTGAAGAGATTCGGGTTGTACGCGTTCGGAAACACGGACGCAGGTAGAGAGTGCTACTCTTTTGCTGTGCGCATTATAAATGACATTTGGAAACGCTTAGTGCTAATTGGTGGAATAGCAACAAGGTAGGGATGGTAACTTGCAGTGCGTCTAGATGTCTGATAGTAGAAGGGGGCCGGTGAAATGAGGTCGTGGAGTTCTCGGGCACACTCACCGAAGTACAATTTGTAGAAGACCGACAAGCAGGCAACCTTGCAGCGAGGAGCCAATCTTTCAAATGTGTTGAGGTTCTAAGTATGACTGCCAATGGAAAACTGGAGGGAATTAGATCTCTCTCAAAATTTAACAACTCGGGTCTACCACAAGGGAGTGTATTGGAACCCCCTTTTATTTCTGTCTCTAATAGAAATTGTCTGTTATAATTAATATTAAGTTTATCACGCTTACTACCATACGAGTATGTCCTAAATTGAACAATGTTTGTTATATTTATATTTACATGCAAATTATTAGAGCTTAACCAAGAAATTGTTGATTCAATTGTGTTATTAATGTCGGTTCTCTAATTACTTTTGTCAGTATTAATCGGTGATGTCATAATGATCGAAATGACATCCGCAAATAATGTGCATTGATTGGGTGTACGAGTATGTTCGGGAAGATCGTTAATATACAATATAAATAAAGGGGAGCCAAAACGCCCTTGTGATACACCCGAGTTGAATTCCCTCCAGTTTTCTATTCCAGTCATGCTTAGAACCTCAACTCATTGCTTTCTACCCACTAGATAGGTTTCAAGCCAACTAAGTGCCGGACCTCGAATCGTCTTAAATCGTTCCGACTTTGAAAGTAATAATCGATGAGACACAAAGTCAAAAGCTTTCGACATATCTAAAAAGATAACAGATACCCTATATCTTCACTTCATAAATTATATTTTTTACTAGATTGAAGCACGCAAGAGTCGTCGATTTCCTTTTTTGAAACCCATATTATTCTTTCTGAAGAATCTCATGTTTTCCAATAAATTCTAAGAGGTGGTGTTGCACAGCTTTTACAAAAACTTTAGAAATTATTGGTAGACTAAATTGATTTGTAATTATCTAATTTAGAGCTAACAACTTCTTTTATGAAGAGGCTTAACAATCACAAACTTTACCAACTCTGGGAAGCAGCCTTCTGAAAAAGACAAATTTATTAGTTCGCATAACTCGCCAAAATGAAGGGAACAGCTGATTTTTTCCACTTTTTCAAAGTTGGTCCCTGCTCACATTACCTATGTACGATTGTCTTTTGTATATACAGGACAATATGTAGCATAATACACAATCGTAAATAATTGTGGAATGGAATTAACTCACGTTTCACAATTGCTTGGTGACAACTTTCACTTCCTCTGTTTATTACAGCATCCGTACACAAAATATTAATAGTGTTACACTTTAATTTTGATGCCACCACGAAGGGTGCACAAAATCAAAAATATAATAAAACCACGCGTTCGGTCGGCAGCGGCGCGGGCGGCGGGGCTCGTATGGACCCTGACTGATTAACGAGCTGTAGGTACTTATAATGAGCAGTATGTACCAGTGCAAGAAGACTGGAAACACATCATGAGGATCGACATGTCCTAGAACCAAAAATTCGAAGACATTTACCAACCCGCACTGGGGCCTGCGAGGTGGATCACAGCTCACTCCTTCTCACAGAGAGGAGGCCTGTGTTCCAGCAGTGAGAACATAAACAAAATCGTCTCGACGATTTTTTTTTTCAGATCAATGCTGACACGGAAGAACAAATGTCATATGGGGAGTTAGCTCAAATGACAGCTGATGTCGCTCTCTCGCTCACACGTATGGGTGTTGAAAAGGGAGAGGTAGTCTGTATTTGCAGTGAGAAGATTTTTGAGTATCTACCTACCGTGATGGGGATTATGTGCGCAGGCGCTACTTTTTCTCCGACGGATCCAACGTATGGAAGCTGTAAGTGACATTTATATGTAACCAAACTAGTGATTCTCTTAAAATTGGTGGGTGTGTTTCAGGGGGATCTACAGAATGTAACAAAAAAAAAAAAAAACTGTCCCATATTCATGTTCGCATAACTCGTCAAAATGTAGGGAGCAGCTGATTTTTTTTTCGCGATTTCAAGTTTAGTCCCATAGAAAAATTTGTTTATCATGAATATAAAATCAATCTGCCTAGCCTTTTCCCAATTATGTTGGGGTCGGCTTCCAGTCTAACCAGATGCAGATGAATACCAGTATTTTACATGGAGCGACTGCCTATCTGACCTCCACAACCCGGTTACTGGGTAATACGATACCCCTTGGTAAGACTGGTTGTCAGACATTCGGACTTCTGACGACCCGTAACAACTGACAAAGATAATCGAATGACAGCCGGGACCAACGGCTTATCGTGCTTTCCGAGGCACGGAGGAGTCTCGGTATGAAAAGATGGTCACCCATCCACAGACCAACCTAGGCAAGCGTAGCTTAACCCAATGGATCGACCCATGCCGCTGTCATTACTTAGCCACGAGCTCCTCGGTATCATGAGTATAATCATGTGTTAAAAGGAACAACAAGGTTTTTGTTACATATTGTATAGACAGCAGCTACCAGCACCCTCTCACGAGATCACTAATCCGGATGCAAAGCGTGCCAGGTTTGGTAATCGGTTTCGAAATCTCACTGATTTTGATTCATCATCGTCCACAGCCCGACTTCACCACACCGACCGACCGACCGACTTCCCATTTTCCTCCAACCGGTTCTTTTTGTGTTCTTTCTTTGCATCATGCTTCTGCAAATAAGTATATTTTCCTTCTTTTTTAGGGTTCCGACATCATAAGGAAAAACGGAACACTTATCACTTCGTTGTCTGCTGTCTGTCAGTCTGTTAAGACCCTATTTCTCAGGAACGCGTGGAGGTATCAAGTTAAAAAAAAACCGGTCAAGAGCGAGTCAAACTCGCGCACCGAGGGTTCCGTACCATCATATATTTAAAAAAAGTATGATAAATGATAAATGATGTTTATTTCTGTAAGTAGGTTTGTACAAACACTTTTACAAGTCAATCATGTTTTTTTTAAACTAGATGAGGTCGGCGTTTCCTATCTGACTACTCTGAGAAGAAAGGCCGAAACAAACTCAGAGGTCACAGTCTCTTATAAAGTCCAGACATAATCTTGGTCACTTCATGTGAATACCATGTAGATTGGTGTCTGAAATGGTCTTTTGAGTAAAGAACCACACAGATTGAGAGGACCTGTCCAGTCAGTGCACGCATTTGTCAGTAATCGCGCAGCTCAACTCAGAACTTAAGGAGCTCAACGATTCGACGAACAATACCAAAGAAAGGACATTGGGGTAGGCCGCATAAATTACTCAAACTGCCAGACCATGATTAAAAATAACTGAGAGAAAAAATAAAACAAACAAAAAAAGCAATGACCTACATAGTCTTCACATTCACAATAAATTAAAATAATATAATACTTTACAAAGTAAATAGTCATGTCAACATTCAGTATGCAAAAATAAAAATAAAAAAAATAAAATTTGGAGCAGTTCTTTCCCAAGCCTTTTTGTCCTCAATATAATCTTTAACGATATAAAAAGCTTTCTGACATAACTTGCGTTTAATGAATGATTTGAATTTATTAAGGCTCAGATCTTGAACGTGGCTTGGAAGTTTATTATAAAAGCGTATACATTGACACCTGAATGAGCGACCTATTTTCTTGAGCCTTGTTGGAGGTACAACAAATTTGTGTTTGTTCCTAGTATTTATATTGTGGATATCACTATATTTTTTAAACAATTTAATGTTTTTATGGGCATATTAAAGATTTTCAAAAATGTACTGAAAAGGCAAAGTCATTATATTAATCTCCTTAAATTTCTCTCTGAGAGATTGTCTCGGACTTAATTTATAAATGCATCGAACAGCTCTTTTCTGCAAAACAAAGATAGTCTGAATGTCGGCTGCATTTCCCCACAACAGAATACCGTACGACATTACACTATGAAAATAGCTAAATTACACTAAACGGGCTGTCTCTATGTTAGTTAAATTACGAATTCTCCTAACAGCGTATGCTGCGGAGCTTAGCTTTTTTGACAAGTTATCTATATGTGGGCCCCACTGAAGCTTAGCATCCAAAGTTAAGCCCAAGAATACTGTGCTATCTTCAGGATTCAATTCTTTGCCCTTTATCAACACGTTAGTTTTCACCTGCCTAACGTGTGGTAGCGTAAACTTAATGCATTTGGTTTTGTTTTTTTTCATTAAGGGGTAAATTATTGACATTAAACCAGTGAAGTACTTTTGAGATCGCTCTGTTTACATCGTCAGTAACCAGCTGCTGACGTTTAAGTTTAAACAAAAGTGAAGTATCATCCGCAAACAAAACTATATCATGATTATCCTTTATGAAGTAGGGCAAATCGTTAATATAAATAAGAAACAAAGGACCAAGAATCGAGCCCTGTGGAACCCCCATTGTTACTATAGATCCGGGCGATCTTTTTCCATTAACGTCAACGCTCTGAATCCTATTACTCAAATATGAAGTAAGAATATCCAGAGCGGTGTTGCGGATCCCGTAATGGCGGAGTTTCCTGATTAACGTTTCATGAAGAACGCAATCGAATGCCTTGGACAAATCACAAAAGATGCCCAAGGGATCGCATTTGTCTTCCCATGCATTATAAATATATCCTAAAAGTTCAACACATCAGTAGTTGAACGACCCTTTGTAAAACCGAACTGCTTGTTATGTAATAATTTATGTTTATTAAAAAATCTTTGCAATTGGTCTAAAATTAATATCTCAAAAATTTTACTAAACGTAGGTAGTACTGAAATAGGTCTATAATTTGTGGGGTCTGATGTACTACCTGATTTAAATAAAGGTATTATTTTACTATATTTCATAAGGTCAGGAAACTCCCCACAGTCGATACAGCTATTTAGAGACATCGTTTTATTTTTCCTGTAATCTTTACATAAACTTCTATTACAAAGAATAATTTCAGATTTTTCTCTATGCAAACTGTGGTGATAAGGGCCCGAAAGGTATTTTTTTTTTATGTTTTTCATCAAAGTCTAAAACTTTGCGGCCCAAAAAAAAAACATGTTTGAGAATGTGCAAACGGCGTTTTTCATGATACCCGACATGCCTTAGTAGTCCCACTTCGAATTTTTAAGCCCCGCTTTCAGTCCCTGTTGCAAAAAAAATCTGTATTTTTATTTCTTTCTTATTTGTAAAATAGTAAGGCAAACGTCATCAAAATCAAAATTAAATCAAAAGTCATTTATTCAAACTAGGCTGAGAATCAGCACTTTTTGAACGTCAAAATTACATAAGACAGTCCCCCAAAAACGCCCGCCCTTCACCACTTCCTAGTGCTTTAGCTGGGGAGAAGAAGTGGCGCAACAAACTCCCCAACAGCACAGCTGTCTGTTCAGTTAAAAAAATGATTCTATATAACACTGCGCATAATAATTTAGGTACATTACGCAACACAAAACATTAAATTAAATTATTTGCTATAAGTAAGCTAGCACACGCCAATATACCAAAAAAAAAAAAAAAAAACGAAAACAATACTCAAGCAGAAACAAAATACAAAACTAAAAACGTAAGCAGAACTTTATACCTAAATAAAAGCCTCCAGTAATACAGGGCGTGCCCACTTACATATAGCCGTACATGTAGTCGTAACTCAAAGTCACAGATAGGGATAAACTAGGACCATCGAAGTAAAATCAACAACGAGTTAAATTACTAATAACAAAACAAAACCAAGGTCAGCAAGACGACCTGTCACCACAAGCAGCACCCGTTCACGAGCATAACGCAAAGATCAGCCATTACCCCCCTCGCCATATTTGAGGGAAGGAGACAACCCGACCCCCGACGCTACCGCAAGCAGTGACATCTAAGGGAGCATGACGAACTTGCTGCCGGTTGCTCGGGCAAGAAAAACTATGATCAATTGTCGAGGTCACTAGCTAACCACATATTGCAATACCACTCATAAAAAAAAAATAAACATTGAAATGAGTAGATTATGTCAATAATAAATTAAAATAAAATTAAAATAAGAGCTGGTAAATTGCTCGAACAGCTCGTTTCTGAAGAACAAATATATTTTGAATGTCAGCGGCTTTGCCCCAGAGCAGAATACCGTATGACATAACGCTATGAAAATAACTAAAATAGACTAACCGAGCTGTATCAACGTCAGTGTATTGTCTTACTTTCCTGACGGCGTAGGCGGCTGAACTGAGCCTTCCCGCTAGGCTTGATATATGTGGGCCCCACTGAAGTTTGGCATCTACTGTTATACCCAGAAAAACTGCCGAGTCTACAGTTTTAAGCATCTCTTTATCTAAAACGATGTTGGGTCCTAGATTTCTAACATTCGGTAAGGCAAACTTTATACATTTCGTTTTCTTAGCATTGAGAACTAAGTTATTTGTCGTAAACCAATCTGTAACCATTGAAAGTGCACTGTTTACGTCGTCAAAATCTTGTCTATTCCTGTCTACTTTAAAAATAAGAGAGGTGTCATCTGCAAACAGTACAACGTCACAGATACCCTTTAAATAGAATGGTAAGTCATTGATATACACTAAAAACAAGAATGGACCCAGTATTGAACCTCGAGGTACACCTAACTGAACTGGTAGCCCGGAAGATTTCACACCATTTACATCTACACATTGAAACCTATTATGTAAATATGAATTTATTACTTTAAGAGCTTCGTTTTGTACACCGTAATGATGTAGTTTACGCAAAAGCGTCTAAAACTATTACAAAATTCAAGTTGATAGCATTGGTAGTTCTTGAGATATCCAGCTGTGACAGACAGACAGACTGAGTCGCACGATAAGGGTTCCTTTTTACCATTTTGGTACGGAACCCTAATTAATATCAAATACGTATGTAGATGTACGGTGCCTTAGAGCTTTAAAAAATCAAGCTTTGATTTATTTGCGAGTATCAAAATATAATAATAATAATAATAATTTATTTAGTTCCTTTTACAAACTAATTAATACATTTACTAACTTATAAATACTTAGTAGTAGTACCAAGATCTTAACAGATTGGCTTCATTACTTATACACGAACTAGTTGAATTTACACAGGATTTTAATTACCTATGAAAGGTGCGTTGGTACAGACAATTTTAACTTGTGGCGACCTGCCTGAGCTAGGTTAATAAAAACCTGTGTTTCAGGCCATCCCCAGACTAAGCGATCAACTGATATAATACATATTATTTGACCATACTTAATTAATTATTGAAAATAATACTATCCTACTTATATTTAAATAATTATTAAAATACAATTATTCTACAAAATACAAATTTAAAAATTACCAATTTAATATCTACATAATTATTGCAGTAATTCTAGAAGCTTCTCTGTGTCTGTGTAATCAAGTTTACCCAAATATTCGCACACCTTCAGACTACAATGTTTGTAAGTGGCACTATAAGTATTAAGTATCCTATTGATCTTATTATATAAAACGGGTCCTAAATATATATAAAATCGGCTTACAAAAGCATGTCTGGTTTGGGGCTTTGTGCAAACCAGATCTTTCCTTCTCTTGTCAGAAGGTACTGGCTTGTAAGCGAGTTCCACGTGCTGGTGTAATATGGTGTGCAGTATAAATAGTTGACGTACTGTTAGCACCTCACATGCAATGAATAGCTGGTGTGTAGGAAATCTGAAAGGCCTAAAGGTCGCGACCTTTAGAATGGCTCTTTGAGCGCGTTCTAGAGGGAGCAAAATTGACTTTGCTGCACCACCCCATGAAGTTATGCAGTATGTAAGAACAGATTGGCACAAAGCTAAATATACCTGTTTAATTAATTTAAAGTCAGCAATGTGACGTAAATTCTTAAAGATATATATTAATTTACGAACTCGAGCACATTGCAAATCAATGTGTTTGCGGAAATTTAGATTTGTGTCAATCGTGATACCTAAATATTTCATATGGTCGGCTTTAGCTAGAGTAGGACACGAACAAGTAGCGTCAGCGTCTGTCGTACAGTTATGAGCATAAATGGTAAGGTTAGTAAGTGGTATATTAGTGTTTCTCATTTTAAATAGAATATATTTGGTTTTATCTGCATTTAATGTTAGTAAATTCATACGTAGCCAATTTGATACAATGTTAAAGCCACTCTGAGCATATTTATAAACCTCCTCTCGTGACTTAGCCGAGAACAGTAGAGCAGTGTCATCTGCGTATGTCATTATGATACCATCTGGTAATTTCAGGTTGCACAGTTCATTTATGTACATTAAAAACAACGTCGGTCCCAAAATGCTTCCTTGAGGAATGCCGTAGCCGCTGTTTTTAAGTTCTGAACTTTTATACTGACCGAGTTTTACACACTGGTAACGATTGCTAAGATAATCAGAAAAAAGTTGGAGTTGTGTTCCTCTTATCCCAAGTGTTTCAAGCTTGTGCAATAGTTTAGAGCAAGAAATAGTATCAAACGCCTTGGCAAGATCCAGGAAAATTCCCATGCAATGCAAGCCCTTATCCAGATTTGTAGTAATATAATTTGTCAATTTGTGTACTGCTTGGCAGGTCGATCTTTTTGGTCTAAAACCAAATTGACTATCTGAAAGTAATTTGTTGTCCTCAAGATATTTTATTAACCTATTATTTATAATTCTTTCCAAGATTTTCGAGAGACCTGTTAAGACTGAAATGGGTCTGTAGTTATTAACGCAGTACTTGTCTCCAGATTTGAATACAGGGGTGACCAATGCTTTTTTAAGTACCTCGTTGTCAGGTGCAAGTTTAGATTTTAGGTGCAATTTGTCTCTATGTCTTATACAACGGACGAGACCTGGTGTAATCCTGGGTTTTACATTACTATATTTTCTAGGCATTTTTGTAGTGAATGTGTTTTTAATTATTGCGTGTTGCAGTGAGCCTATAAAGTAGTGTAGGGAAGTATTTGCATCGCATGAGTTGTAAACTGGGTCAAAATTTATGCTGCGTATGTCAGTTTCAAGTTTTGCCATATTGACTTTGGTAAAGCTGCGCATGCAGGTTTTCCTAGGTAATGATGTTTGTAATGTTAGTAAAACTGCATTATGATCAGTTAGCGAAGAATTAGTAATTAATGTTTTGGTTGGATATTTCGTTTTCAAAATAATATGATCTAAGCATGACCCACTTTGATGCGTGGGGTAGTGATAAGCTGGCAATAGTCCGTCATATGAGCAAATGTTTAGGTAATTATGTGCATGATTATCGATTTTCCCGGAAACAATGTTAATATTTATGTCACCTATTAGTATAATGTTTTTGATATTACACAACTTTTTTAGGAGTGTGTCAAGCGAATCTAAAAATCGGTCAATATCTTGAGAAGGGGGTCTGTAAACAGCCATTACCACTATATCGGGGCTAATTTGAATGATCAAGCAATTGCTATCCTGAAATATCGGTTCCTCTACTGTTGCTAACAGATTATTCTTGATATAAACTACTAAGCCATCATTTTGATTGATATGTCGATTGGTTTTGTGGGAAGTATAACCATCCAGGAGTGGTAAAGTGAGTGTCTGATTGGACAACCAACATTCTGTCAGGACAATTATATCACAGCTTATGCCAAGATTCTGTAACAACACTTCAAAACCGTTCATGTTTTTGTTTATGCTGCGAATATTTTGGGTGAGCAATGTTAACGTTTTATCCACAGCGGGAACAGAAAGTTTACAGTCTTCAACATTACAGATTTTAGTTTCAGACACAGAAAAACTATCTAGGTCACAAAGCAAATTGTCGATCATAATTATAGTTACAATTTTAAAATAATATAAAAATACAATCAACCTCCTGTTAGTGTGCTTAAAAAGTTATGAAATCTGTAGCGCTCTTAGGCGCCTTCATAGTCTATAGAATTAACATAGTTTTCCTCTGCGAACTTGCGTGCCGGGCAACTAGCATCACCAGTTTGATGGTCACATTTGCGCTTAAAGCGATTGCACGTCGCACATTTGGGGGGAGCGATTTTATTACTGCAATCCTTAAAGGAGTGACCAGTCTCTCCGCAGTGCTTACAAGTTGTGCAAGTTTCTCGGCAATACTTAGCTGCATGTCCGAATTGCTGACAATTGAAACACCTGGTGACTATCGTGAAATCTCTCACGGGGCAGGACGTCCAATTGATGAAAATTCGCCCTTGGTCAATAAGAATTCTCCTGATATTAGCTGGTAATTCTATAACATAATTACAGGTACTCAGATTTTTCTTACCAGATTTATGGCTTAATTTCATTGTAGCTAAGAGGGACTCACGGGTTGTATTCGGCAGCTTCTCAGAGAGGTTTTGCTCGAAAATACAATCAAATACCTCCTGTTCAGTTAGGGCTATGGGGACACCAATAACTGCAACCCTAGGACGGCGCTTTGTTGGTTCTTCAACGGTAAGGCCTGATGATACAAGTTTCTCCGACTTCCGCAATTTTTCTATGTCTTCTTTCTTGTCCGTGCTAATGATGACCCCTCCGTTTCGTACCTTTCTGACGCCACGAACATGAAGTTTGAGTTCCTCAGGAGAGATGATTTTCTGGACGAGGGACTTAGTGTCGTCGCTGGTTTTGGATTTATCGCTAGGATAAATAGCAACGGAACTTAAATTTGCAGGGTGCATGTAGTTGTCGGAGCCCTTCTTGACCATATCTGCGAAGGAAGTAGTTTCTGCGGGCTTCATTTTATTTTCTACGACCTCTTTGAATTGCTGAAGTGAATTCGCAACGCCCTGCTTCTCTTGTAGATGTTCAATAGTGGTGTACGCCTGAGTAGTTTTATGTGTCAAGGACTGATACAAGACGGCCATCTGAGATGTCCCGCTAGTCACCTTACGGCATAAATTGGTCACACGGAGTTTCTGTTCGGAGTTCATTTTGCCCTCCGCTACTATATTACACACTTCGGACAAGATGGACTCTATTGTGCTCATCCATTTCTGAATTTCCGACGTGGGTATCACTTCAGACGGTAACACATGTTCCGTGGGTGCTGGTGGAGTTGTGACTATGGGCTGGGCTCGTTCCGTTGGAGTCGGCGGAGGACTTCGCCGCAGCAATTGGCTTCGGCTAAACGGGCTAGATCCTGAGCTAGCCATATCCACCACCAGTAACACTAGGCTATAGGATTTAGTTCATTGCTTATGCAATGAAAACGTAGGTCAGTGTTTATATCAACTCGCGACACACTTTAGTCTTATTGCTTACACTGCATATGTAATTCCAATAACAATTTAGTGGTAATTATTTAATTATAACACATTATAAGCAAAACAAAAGGCACGTCCGCTTAGGCAAGCGATCGATCGCATCCCAATCATCATCGATATGTCGCATGACTGTATTTTTTATTGCGTTAAAATAGAAACTTGATTTTTTTAGACCTCCAAGGGACCGCATACCTACGTATTTGAAATTAATTTCAACTTCATGAGGTATCAAGTTCTCGAGAAAAAGGGTCTTGACAGACTGACAGGCAGACAGATAATGAAGTGATCCTATAAGGGTAACGGACCCCTAAAAATCGAAACAGATTCTTAGAAACTCTGATTTTTTTCAGGTTTTCGGAAACAGCTGAAGCTTTAAATACTTTTATTCCTTCACAGTTCCTCTCCTCCATCGTGTCAAGATAGCTCGTCCAAAAATCATGTTCTGTTCTCTCTCCGCTTACGAAACTCACAAAGCGACCTTTGACGAAGTCGGGAGCATCCAACTGTACATTCTATACGGGAACGAGACAAAAGAAGGTGCTGTCCTGTTCAAGAATTTCCTGACTGAGACAGCGAAGTTAGAAGACTTTCTACCTGTTCCCGTCAATGGATGGGAAGACGTGGCTTTTATAGTATTCTCATCAGGAACTACTGGACTACCTAAAGGGGTTCCTGTTACACATTTGGGTTTTTTGTTAAATTCGCAGAATGTTATTAAGGAAGAGTGAGTATTACCCATACCATTGTAAAACTAATAACATTTCTCTTGTACCAAACTAGTAATAATAAAAGTATAAAATTGTTTAAAAAATATAGTGCTAAAAACAAGCCTTAATAAATTCTAATCATTCATTAAACGCAAGTTGTGTCAAAAAGCTTTTTATACCGTTAAAGATTATATTGAGGACAAAAAGGCTTGAGATTGAGCCGCTCCAAATTTACTTTTTTTGCATACTGAATGTTGACATGAATATTTACTTAGTAAAGTATTATATTATTTTAATTATTGTGAATGTGAAGACTATGTGGGTCATTGCTTTTTTGTTTGTGTTGTGCGATTACTGACAAATGCGTGCACTGACTGGACAGGTCCTCTCAATCTGTGTGGTTCTTTCCTCAAAATACTATTTCAGACACCAATCTACATAGTCTTCACATGAACTGACCAAGATTGTCTGGACTTTATAAGAGACTGTGACCTCTGAGTTTGTTTTGGCCTTTCTTCTCAGAGTAGTCAGATAGGAAACGCCGACCTCATCTAGTTAAAAAGAAAAATACGATTGACGTTTAAAAGTGTTTGTACAAACCTACTTACAGAAATAAAATCATTTATCATTTATTTACTTCACTTTTATGCTTCTTCGCTTAATCGTTGTACACAATCATACATAGCACCTAATACTCAGCACTGCTGTTTTATACTTAATATTAAGGGGGAAGCTCCAGGTAGCCCGCGAAATTCAGGTTAGTATCAGGCTGTATGTTCATCTGAATATGATTCGCGATCGTAACAAATCTGTATAATATAGAATTATAATCATTACAATCATCAATACTATTTATGTTCATATAATCCTAACGAATGACTATTTCATGAAATCTTAACATAGAAACTTGATTTTTTAGAGCTCCAAGCTCAAGTCAGATATTATAGGTCCCCACCTATAATATCTGACTTGCAAATTGCAAAAAAACGTAAGAAAATTTGAATTTCGCGGGTGACCAAGAAAAGTTGAAAGGAAATCGTTTGGCTTGGTATGGGCATGTGATGAGAAGGGACGAAACGCATGTGACTGAAAGAGTGATGAATATACATGTTGATGGATGGAGAGGGAGAGGAAGGTGAGGAATGTTATGAAAGAGAAGGGAGTGAATGATAGTGTGACGGTTGACAGGGGAGAATGGAAGAAGAAAACGTGTTGCGCGGACCCCAAGTAATATGGGATAAGGGCAGGAAGATGATGATGGGTTACCTGGAGCCTCCTTTCAATATATATATTTTTTTTATAATTTCAATCAGTTTATACAGAGGTCTTTCACCTGAAACTAGGTATTGACACTTTTGACAGCTAACCACTAGTTTATTTCACCTAAGTTTTCACGTTGAGGTTAATACAGAATAGATCAAACTAATCTAACTTGCCTGTACTGTCCCATTGCACAGCAAAGGCCTCAATCTCACTTTTCCGCACAATTCTCTCTCTTCTTTTGCTACTGTCGGCCAGTTCTCCTGTCAAGCTCGTTCCGCCATCTTCATCTCGGTCTTTCGCGATGTCGTTGTGCGTTTAATGGGAACCAATCGTTATTTATCTTAGCCCGTTTTTCATTGACATGCGGTAGACATGTCCGGCCCAGTCCCCGACTTTCTGAGTACCGTTCGTGATCTTGGTTTTAGCGCTCAGTGTTGTGTTCCTTATATGGTTCGAAATTGGAACCCCCAGGATATTACGCTCCATGGCTCGCTGGCAAACCTCGAGCTTGGGACCTTATAGAATAGACCGGCTGATTTTAGCGTTAGTGAAATTGGGAATTATTGTGTACTCTTTCAGCAACATAGACAAATGTATCTACAACTCCAGGGAATTCTACTATACATACGGACTGATGTATGGGCTATCCTGTCTGAGAGTAGGTGCTACAATAGTGTACAATCCGAGCGGCGGGGAACAGGCAATGTTGGAAGCTATTCAGAAATATAAGGTACGGATTCATTTGTTTCTTTTAAATAAGCCTTGAGCAAGAATGGTGATCAATAGTGAGCCTTCTCTGTAGGCAAAGGCCTCTTGCCTTTGCCTTGCCTTGGGAGAGTAATAGGCTGCAACAGTCTAATGATCCTCCAATGTTAAATAATAATAATAATATCTTTATTTACAAGTAACAAGACTCAATTATATTCATATTCTAATCATTATTATTTATTAGTATTCCTATTGTAATCATTTAACGTAAAAACCATGAATACATGCGAGTCACTGCCACACGCCTACCACCGAGGTGGACAGCTTGCAGCAGCGACCCGCGTACAGACAATCAAGTCTGCTCGCCACACAGCTCAGAATAAGGTTGGGGCTGGCCCGCACGCGGCGCACCAGGGAAGCGCATCGTTTTCTCATCGTTGTATAAAAACAGTCGACTCGAGCTTCAGCAAACATCCCTGATGCATTATAGAAGCGGGGTAACCCCATCAATATCCTGAATGCATTATTATATTAAACGCGAAAGATGCTGTACGATTTCTGCGTATAATCGGCCTACAGGCTGCACGTGTAAAATGAAGTGCAGTATGCACGAAACAAGGTTATTTTTACACCCTGTGAGCAACGTGCAAATCTGCGAGCTATCATATTAGCCCTAACCGGCAGCGCCCTCCGCTCTCGCTTAATATCTTCATCTTCCTTCATAAGCAGTTTACAATTAGGTTAGTCCAGCCAAGGTATAAAGCAGTTTACAATTAGGTTAGTCCAGCAGGTTTCTGAGGAATCTAAACTGAAAATGGTGGCAGTAGCTATAAAACATCTTGTAGCGACTGCATCCTGCCCTTTGTTAATCACATAATAATTAAATTTTCTACAAACTGTTATTACCACCTTTTTAGTTCGCTTTTTATGCAGTCAAGATTTTCATTTATATTAGGTAATCAAATCTTACAAGTTAAATTTGACCCACTTTCCGGGTTTCCAATTGAGCTAAAATTTTACATGCATAATATATGTAAATCGGATGACAATGGAATATTATTATGACATGGAGCTGATCTGATGATGGAGCCAGAAGGCGGCCATTGGAACTCAGTAATAAAATCACGCAACCCTATCGAGTTTGGACTTGTTTGATTTGTCTTAACAAGGACTCTTTGATATCCAGATTATTATTAGTCTTGTAAAAATAATAATAATAATACACTTGTTACCAGATAAAACTCTTGCAACTATCACCAATGACCATCATGGAGATGATCAAATCGTCCATTTTGGAGAACTATGACGTCAGCACGGTGGAGTACATCGTGTCCTCGAGTACTTGTATTCGAGAAGACGCGGTTAAGGCTATTAAACAGAGGTAAGACACATTACATTATAAGGTCTATCTATTCATACACGAAATCTTTTAAGGGTCATTCTACGTATCATTATGTTACGAATAACTTTTACTATGGGAACAAACCTGAAAACGGGAAAAGAATCAGCTGTCCCTTACATTTAAGTTCGCATAACTCGTTAAAATGTAGGGAACAGCTGATTTTTTATCCCGTGTTCAGGTTTGGTCCCATAGTAAAAGTTGTTCATAACGATGAGTACAATGACCCCTTGGAGATTTCGTATATGAATAGACGGATGCCTTAGTTCTAAAAGTCACTAAGTCCATTTTTATCGATATTGAGTGTATCAGTTCAAATAAATCATTTTGTTTTTGTCTATGAGTTGGTCTCATCTTTTTTTTTTTAAATTAAATGTCGCTAAGTTGGTTTTATCCAATTCAATTGTTTAACTCACGTAATACAAGTAAATTCCTAGTTTTCTTTCTAGAAAAGAATCTAAGAGATAAGGAAAATCCTGAATATCGCGTCTTAAAAATTAAGAATTACAAGAACTTGTATGATGCTCATGTTAAGCCATCAATAACAGGAATAGCTGTATGCCGAAATGTACGCTTTCAAAGATTCCAACATCCTGAATTTACTACCTCGATGACAAGTCAAAATTTTAAGAAGATGACATTGGTGTCGATTCTCTTGTTCACAAACTACATTTAAGTTCAGTGCAAATTCTTTCTATTTCATTACGAAAAAGGACACACGATATTATATTAGTTTAATCCTGTCAAATTAAGATACATGACTTTAGACGTGATTAAAAAATTGGCTACTAAAAATACGTCGATTTACGTCAGGTTCTGACTAATTTGACAAGACTAAACTAATATTTATCTTCTGTCTTTTTCTTAGTGAAATAGAAAGAAAAAGATGCACTGAACTTAAATTTAGTTTAGTTTGTGAACAAGGGAATCGGCACCATTATATCGTCTTGGCATGGGCATGGGTGGCAAGATCATCGCAGATGGTACTATAAAACCAGAAAAACTTCAGAATATCTAGAAACTGCTTGAGTATGTTCCTGTTCAAAAACGACTCTTTTATGATGACGTACTGTTAGAAGGTACTTTTTCAGGAATAGGGCAGGATAATGAAAATAACGATACACAGGAAGTTATGAATAAAAGGGTAATATTATAATAATAGACCGATATTTATTGCATTGCCACGTTGTATGGCAATGCTTATCCTCTGGCCAAGGAAAAAGCCAGCCCTTGGGTCACGGGAAGTGTCAACCAGCCGTTTGGAGATTTCCTTGAACAAACAATATAATAATTGTACTGTGTTCAATATGATTCAATGTGATTTTAAAGTAACTAATTAGAAGTAAGGTTTAATATTGTGTTTAAATTAACAGCTTTAATGATAAAAAGAAATTTATAGTTTTGTTATTTGTTATTTATTAAGGTCATTCATTAGTTAGTAACATGTCACTAATCCCAAAAAAAAATCATAAGAAGTTCCTAACTCCACTAATTTTGCGATAAGTCCTATGTGTTAAGTATTTAATACTGATCATAACAATAATAACATATATTTTTTAAGAACATCGTATTAAAGTCTACGCAATAAACGATTGTTTCGTTTTTTGCCAAATTTATATATACGGCCATTTTCTTAAAATATTTTTTTTTTAACTTTCAATGATCTTATCTCAAAACAAAGAAAATAGATTTAGGGACTTTTAGAACTAAGGCATCCAGATAGACCTGCTGATTTATATTGATCTGTAAGTGTCAGCGTAAAGGCGTCTTTCTCCAAGTCGCTCCAGAGTAGCAGTTTCTTCACCCTTTGCGTCAAATTTTCCTTGCCTTCTTTAGGTTGTAGGTCCTTATTGCTGAGACAACAGATTGATTGCTGTTGCTTGATTTTTCAAAAATTGTAACTTCAGTTCCTTCCCTACTTACCACGTAATTGTAAAATCTAGTTATAATCAATATTTCACACACTTTCTGTTAAATATCTAACTGAACTCAACAACAAACGAATGTGTCTAAGGCCCGCTTGAATTGTCATAATCACTAAATATACGTTTAACGCAATTTAAAACTTCGTTTTGTTTCTGTCAATCGTTTGACTTTGACTTTGACTGAATTATGTTATAAATATTTTTAGCGCGAAAGGAGAACCGCCAAATCCCAAACAAAAAAATCCCAGGGCGCCGGCGCAAAAGAAATGTATCCCAGCAGGGCTAACATGACACGCGCGACAATTACTCACTCTCGCGTGATTTGCTAAGGGTGGTGATTAACAACGTTTAGTGTTTTTTTTTTATGGATATAATAGCGAAATCAACTCCAGCTGCTTATTTATCTGAAAACCAGTCCTTTTGGTAAGTGTGGTGATTAAACAAAATTTGCAATATCATGAGTTTTATGGTGGTTGTTACTATAACAATCTTCGCTTTGTCAAATTATGATGTTGGCTCATTTGTCAATTCTGGTTATTATCTAGTGAGTATATTCATCATCTGCCTAACCTTTTCCCAACCATTTTGGGGTCGGTTTCCAGTCTAACCGAATGCAGCTGAATACCAGTATTTTACATGGATGGTCTATCTGACCTCCACAACGCAGTAACCCCTTTGTTAAGACTGGTTGTCAGTCTTTCGGGCTTCTGACGACCTGTAACGACTGTCAAAGTCCACAAATAACAGCCGGGACCAACGGCTTAACGTGCTTCCGAGGCATGGAGGGATCTTGGTATATCTACTTAGTGAGTATATTATGTGCCACTAATTTTCATTTCCATCATTTTGTATTTTAATTTCGGCATGCCAAAGAAAAACATTTAATTTTAACCAAAAAATCAGTTACACAAAGAACTTAACATACATTTAGAGGTGGACCTAAAATAAATATAGAACAAACTAATTTCATGGGTAAAATCGAATAAATGAGATGGAACCTCCGCCGATGTTGCTATGATAAAAATGATTTGTTTTTAATAATTTGCTACATCGGTTTCTCGTCACGAGATAAAGAAGTGTCAAAGTGCTTTTTTCAAGTTTACTCGAGCCTAACGGTCATGTTAAACATTCTAATAACGTCAGAATCGTAGACAAATTTGGACAAATTGAGAAAAAGAGCGATCTCGCGCTTGTCATGTTAGCCCTGCAGGTTTCAGAGTAATAATAGTAGAAAAATTGTAAATAATCGCTATTGCCAAATTCGGTGACTAACATAGTTTTTTTTTGCCCGAAGAAGTTACATAGGTACTAAAGTAAAAATGACAAGGAAAAACTTCATCCTCTTGTACAATGTGTATGTATATGGTGTATATGTTATGGACCAGGTGATTAATGCGGGCATTATACATAATATAATAATAATAATTTTATTGAGACTAATAATAAGTTTGTTACACAGAAATATTCATAAATGATTAGTAGGCTATTTTAAAACAATACATAATGGGAGCATCTGCAGCCGAACTAGGTGTAAACCTGTATCTCGGCAAACAGCGCCAATCCTCTGAGATATTAAGATACAATGAAAAAAATTAAGCCAACATGTGCAATTTTGTTTCAAAAACCTAATGTCATAAGGACAATTTTAAATACAATAAAAGAATATAAAAAACAAAAATAACGAAAACATAAATGTGTTGGAGAGTGTAGGTGTGTGATTGAAGTTTAAGTTAAGTGTTAGTGTGTGAATGTGTGGGTGCTTGATGAGTGGATGAATGAATGGATGTATGGGAGTTTGGATGTGTGATAGTGACTTAGAATTATTAAAATAAGTGTCGAACAGTACTATATAGGTAATTATAGTATGTAAGCGTAAGAACTTATGAAGTTACTTATTCTGGTACAATTATAAGCTTTTCTGTCTCTACATATGTTAAAGTTAAAAGGTACTTTTTTACCTTATTCTTACAGTTTGTCTTATTTAGGGGATAAATATTAAGTTTAGAGTTTATTTTATTATACACAAAAGGACCCAAGAATGCAAAAAATCTTTTAATGAATGATGTGTGTGGTTGGTGATCACGAGTACACACTAAACTATTCCTACGTCTAAGTGTAAGTTTGGGGTCATATATTCATTTTTTATGCTGTCGTAAGATGATAGTAAGTAAGAAAAGCTGTCTAACGTTAAGAACTTCACAGTATTGGTATAACAAAGTGGTTGAGAAAAACCTGGGCTTAAAAGTACAGATCTTGAGGATCGCACGTTGAGCAATCTCAACCGGATTAATAACAGTTTTAGGAGCACCTCCCCAGGATGAGATGCAATAAGTTATTATCGACTGGCATAAGGCGAAGTATATTTGCTTTAGTAACAAAAGATCAACTACATGTCTCAGCTTTTTAAATACATATATGAGCTTTCTGACCCGCGAGGAGAGTAATTTTATGTGATCTTTAAAACTGAGGTTACTGTCTATAATGACCCCCAAGTATTTGATTTTATGAACGTGTTCTATTGGTTTACAACTGCAGTTGCTACCTTGGGAGCATTGATGAGGGACTATGCCGTAGTTGCTCATATTACACATCGACTGACGGATACTGAAAGTAAGGTATTTAGTTTTATCATTATTTAGAGTCAAAAGATGATGTCGAAGCCAGTTGTTCACAATATTGAACCCAGTTTGTGCAGCAATGAAGACCTCATCCCAGGAATCAGCGGCGAAAAGAAGAACTGTATCGTCAGCATAAGATATTAAATCACATTTTGGAATGTTGATACTTGTGAGATCATTAATATAAATGAGAAAGAGGGTTGGACCCAAAATACTGACCTGGGGGATGCCGTAGGAAACGGGTAGATCAGAACTTACGTAACTACCTATTCGAACACTTTGATTCCGACCGGTAAGATAGCTTTCAAAAAGTTTTAGCTGAGTTCCTCTAATTCCAAGCTTTTCAAGTTTGGTAATTAATATGGGGATTGAAATAGTGTCGAAGACTTTCTTTAGATCTAAGAAAAAACTTTTTAGCAAAAAATAAAACCGACTTCCAAAACAAAACACTACAAAGTGAAAAATAACTTTAATTTCGGTAGTCGGTGTCTTGGGTTTTGTATTTTCGTTTTTTGCCACCGACTTCCGAAATTAAAGTTATTTTTCACTTTGTAGTGTTTTGTTTTGGAAGTCGGTTTTATTTTTTGCTAAAAAGTTTTTATTTTTCACTTTTTAGTTGTGGAACCTACCCCACACAAATTCGAATACATAATTGAGCACAATAATTGTAGATATACTCGTAGCCATGTAAATAACAGTGATAGGAAGTTATTAAAACACCATCACATCATCCACATAAAATAAGTGGGAAATATACGCATTATTGAAGCTAACTCAAAATAAAATTTATATGGGACCACCTCGGAAGTATACCCTATCAAACAAAAAAAGAATTTTCTAAATCGGTCCATCCGTCTTTGAGTAATCGCGTAACAAACATACAAAAAAAAAAAAAACAAAAAAAAAATACAGACGAATTGAGAACCTCCTCCTTTTGGAAGTCGGTTAAAAATAGACAAACATTTACGCCCTTTATCGAAATTGGTAGAAATATAATTAGTAAGGGTATGAACGGCTTGGTCTGTTGATCTACCAGCCCTGAAACCAAACTGATTCTCAGCAAGCAAGATATTTTTTTCTAAAAATTTTGTCAGTCTATTATTAATTATTTTTTCTAATAATTTAGACATTGCGGGGAGAATTGATATTGGGCGATAATTACCTACCAAATTTTTGTCGCCACCCTTAAAAATCGGACGAACCTCTGAACTTTTTAATTGGGATGGGAAGACACCTGTATGAAGACAATGATTAAAAATATGTGTAAGAGGTGGGACTAGGAAGTCACTATGTTGTTTCAGGAACTTATTTGAGATATTATCCCTTCCTACCGAGCATTCGGTTTTTAAACCCATGACAAGGCGAGAAACCTCATCATCACTGGTATCCTCCAGCACAAAAGAGTCCAACTTTAGAGAGTGGTTGTCATCCTTCAATACTGAGTCACGTCGGATATTTTATTGACATTCTTCAGCTAAATTCTTACCAACATTTATGAAATAACCATTTATTTCGTTTAACGATTTTTCAGGCGAGGAATTAGTTTTCAGAAGGTGATTAGAGTGGTTAGGGGAATTATTCATGTTAGAAATGTCTCTAAGTACTTTCCAGAGTTTTTTTTGATCATTTTTTTGTTTTTTCGACCTCAGATTTTTCATACGCACGTTTTACTTTCCTTAGAATCGCATTGCAAAAGTTCCTGTAACGCGTATAAGTTATTTTCAAGATTTCATTATCAGGTGATGATTTTAGTTTTTTGTTAAGCCTGTCTCTATTTTTCATGCACTTTAATAACCCAGGAGTGATCCAGGGTTTGATGATCTTTTTACGCCTAAACATAACAGTAATTACGGTATTTTTATTAATAGCATCCTGTATTGCCGTTGTTAGGTAGTTCATCGAGTAGTCTGGGTCTTGAGACTGATATATAGGCGATAAATCTATATTTTGTAAATCTTGAGTTAGTAATGCCCGGTCATTGTGTATAATGTCTAGCTCTATCGGGCTATGTAATTAATACTATATTAACTTCATTATTTATCACATTGCACGGTCATTATTATATTGCTACATGATAATTGGGCAATTTGATAATAAAGCTAAATTGGACGCGGTGTGAGGGCGGGGAGGGAGGCACGCATGGCGTGGCACGCTTTGACCAATCAGAGACCGCCATTTAGCGGCTCGTGCGGCGGACGTCAAGCGCTATTGTTTTTGTTTAGTTTTGCATTGTAAGCGAATGGTTAGGTTAGGATTTTTTTTTATGTGTGTACACTACCGCGGACATGGCCGTCCGCGCCTTTGATGGTTAGGTTAGGTTAGGTTAAATATGTTTGTATTACTCTGCCCAAAAGGTGATGGGCAATATGTATAATGCCCTTTGATTATTTGAATAATTCTTATCAAATTGCACTCTCATATTGGGCATTTTTCATAATGACCGGGCATTGTGTATAATGCCCAATTTATCACTTGGTCCATAACATATATACCCTTTATTATATATACATTATTTGCAGTTATATTTTTAAATTTAAAGGCAAGGAAATTGGTTTGTACAAGCATGTGGTGAAACATGTCAAGCACAAACTACGTAGTAGATGTCAAGTGATATGAAATGTCAAACATATTGTTACGTAGACGCTCCGCCATCTGTCGTCGAATAGCAGAACCACACGATTCATTATGGTCGCTAGCGCCGTCTGTTATCGAATAGCAGAACTACACGCTTCTGGAATTTTCTGGATGGTTAAGTGTGTTGCAGCATTCTCGATCATTCCCTTAAATGCTAGAATGTTCTCGAATTGTGTTCTCGAATTTGCTGTAGTTTACACTCATCATATAAATAGAGGTTTACCAGCGCTACGTGGCAATTTTTATGCCCTGGCTGGAGGCTTTGAGTTCGCTTAAGGCAGCCATAGGATTGACCGGTTAAGTAGTCACGGCCTCCCTAGGACCACTACGAGATGCCATACAAAAAAAAAAATCTACGTGGCAGTTAAGTTTGGAATGTGACTCAGTGATTTACTAGTAAGTGAACTACAAGTGATTCTGCTTAAAAGTTTCTAATTATGGTATATTATTTAAATAATGTGTGTTTTGTGTGTAAATTGGTAAAGATTAATTTATCCCGAACCCCAGCTCGTAACAATATTTCGCGTCAACAAGTTATGTGACAATGCGAACGCGAGTCGACGCATAGACAGGAAACAGAGATTTCAACATGTTGTTTGTCTGTTTGTTTGTCGCCAATTTGCTCCAAATGTAATGGACCGATTAAGTTGAAATTTGGTATACGTATGAATTTCTGTTCCTTTGGGGAACACGGACGAACAAAATTAAAACATAAAGTTTTGCAACCTGTTCCGTGTGACATATCAAATGAAAGGTCTTTGACCATTCCCCCATAACTCCGAAACGACTGAGCCTAAAATTTTGTTTAAAAAAAAAATACAGAAAATAGTTCTATAACTATAGATTACACGAAAACTTAAAAGAAAGAAAGAAAGAAAGAATAACATTTATTTGACACAGTCTATGGTCTTAAAATAACACGTTTATCTCTCAATATTGTGCGTACAAACTTACATATGCAGTTAGAATAAATGGGAGAACATGTTATTCAACTACAATGTTAACTAAATGTCTTCCACATTAAAGGAGATTAGGGATACGAACACTAATATAGAAAGTGCCATGGCCTCGCTCGCAACCCAAAACGAAGAACGTAAAAAGAAAATAGAGCAACTTGAAGTCAGGGCAAAAAAGTATGAGAACTACATTACTTTGCTAGAGGATAAAATCGAAGACCTGCAAAGAGGGAGCCGGAAAACAAATTTAGAGATAAAAAATGCACCGAAACTAAGTAAAGAAACCAAAGACGACTTGATAACAATGGTTAAGCATCTGTCAAAAGAAGTTAATTGTCCTATCCAACAAAGCGACATAAAAGATATTTTCCGGGTTCCCAATAACCGGGGCGACACGAAAACCGGGCCAGTCATCATCGAACAGGCATCGGCAATCTTAAAAACCGACTTTTTGAAATCGGCGCGAAACTTCAATCAAACAAGCAAAGAAAAACTATGTGCAAAACACTTAGGATTCAAGACTAATGAATACACCCCCATTTACATATCGGAGCAGCTAACGACCAAGGGGGCTCGCTTGCATTTTCTCGCCCGCGATCTGGCTAAGTCTAAGGCATATAAATACTGCTGGACAGCCTTCGGCCAGGTATGCGTCAAAAAAGATGACAACTCGCCTAAAATAATTATTAAGAGTGAAATGCACGTTAATAAACTTATGCAAGAAATATGACTAGTCCTTATTAATTCTGCTTCATGTATATCGTTTAAGCATAATAATCTATGTAAAGTTCAGAGCTCAAATTCATTTTATATAAGTGCTTTGTATAGGGACTTTTTGTATAAGTTTAAAATAACTAGATTAGCGAGTATGAAATGTGTTATTCTAATGCGCACACACACACTAAGAACACACACTACTGAACCTACCCTGCAAGTTATACCTTTTCACACAAATAATACACACACAGACACCAACACGTACACCAAAACTAACAGAATTCTGTTTAATTCTTGTAGCTACATACATAAATTACAATTATGGATGGCACCTTAGAGACTATAATAGAAATTGACAACACTGAAATAGCCCAAGTATCAAATTTCACTCTTCGCAATTTTAACACTGCAATGAAGATTAAAAGTACTGACTTTACGATTATATCACAGAATATCAGAAGTATCTATTCTAATTTTAACGACCTACAACTTAATTTATCTAATTTCAGCTTCGCTACTGACCTTATTGTTCTGAGTGAATGCAGGCTGAACCCAAATAAAAATATTCCTCAATTAAATAATTATTCGGCAGCCCGCACTACTAAACATTTAAATAAAGCTGACGGTGTAGTCGTCTTCGCTAGTAATAAACATAAAGTTCAAATAAAAGAAGTCAAATTAACTCATGCTTCTTGCCTGCAAGTAAACATTAAGCCCGATCTCATAGTCTTAGGTATATATCGCTCTCCGTCAAAGACAAACGCGGACGACTTCATTAGCTCTTTATCTCTGCATTTGGCTATACTGGCGTCAAATAAAAACGTAATAATTACTGGAGACATCAATATAACTTAATTCATAGGCAAGAAGAGCAATCATATGAACGCTCAAATAGACTAAATTATTTAAATATGTTGGCAACGCATGGCCTGCTCCCCGGACACACATTTGCAACTAGAGACAAAAGCTGCTTAGATCACTTTATTCTAAAACTTAGACCAAACAAAAGATCTGCATGTATTGGAATTATCGACACCACTATTACTGACCACTTTATGATTTTTCTAAAACTATCTGGTCCGACGAAAAAACATGAAATAAGTAAAACAAAAACAATAATAAACGTTGATAATGCAATCGAACTCTTAAAAACCAACAACCCTCAAGACCTTTTAAGTTTAACTAACCCTAATGTTTTAACAGATAAACTAATAAGTTTGCTACAAAGAACACTTATTGCCAACACTCTTGTAATAAGAATCCCCCTAAAACATAGACTGATTAAACCTTGGATGACTATAGGTCTATTGCGCTGCATACATAACCGTAACTACATGCAAAAGAAATTGAAATTAGACCCTTGTAATGAAATTCTGAAAATCACTTATAAGAGATACCGGAATTACTGTTGCTGCATAATAAAAAAACAAAAACGTAAATTTGATCGTGAACAGTTATATAAGACAAACAAAAACCCTAAAAAATTATGGCACGCGATTAATACTATTACTCAACGAAAGCCACCGAAAACGCAAAACACTGAATTATTGGAGTCAGCCGATACTCCTTTGGAAGCAGTAAACAAAGTTAACAAATTCTTCTCTACTATAGGCAAGAACCTGGCTGATGACATATTAAAAAATCCTGAAAGACTAGCTAACAGCGACCATCACGACCGACTTAGTGTACCCTTTAGGAGATCCAAATCCGCCAGTTTCGTCTTTCGTTTTACTCAACTCGGACGCTGATGAAGTCGCTGCCGTGATTCGAGGCCTAAAATCTGACAGTGCCACCGGCTGGGACAAAATCCCCATAAGTTTCATAAAGGCTGCACAGCTAATTATTTCGCCAATCATCTCTCACCTGGTTAACCTTTGTTTTGAACAAGGAACGTTTCCCACCGCCCTGAAACATGCTGTAATAACACCTGTGTACAAGAGTGGGAACAGAGCTGACCCATCGAACTACAGACCGATATCGGTCCTCCCGTCCTTATCTAAAATAATCGAAAGATTAATAAACCAACGCTTGGTTAAATTTCTCGAGAAAAATAAAATTATCTCTCCCTCGCAGTTTGGCTTCCGACAAGGCAAGTCTACAGAAGATGCAGTCATGGCGCTTGCCTCCATTGTCACTGAAAAAGTGGACAATGGAAGTAAGTGCCTGGCAGTGTTTCTAGACCTCAAAAAAGCCTTCGATACAGTCTCTGTTCCCACACTACTACACAGGTTAGAAGACATTGGAGTTAGAGGACTACCACTTAAGCTGTTTCAGGAATACCTGAGCGAGCGAAGATATGTGGTAAAAATAGGATTGGTAACTAGTTCTGACGAAATCGTCACATACGGTGTAGGGCAAGGTAGTGTGCTAGGCCCAACGTTGTTCCTTGTTTATATAAACACATTGTGCAATATGGCCATAGAAGGTGCTCACATATTCTCTTACGCCGACGATACAGCAATAGTTTTTTCGGGAGAATCATGGGATAGCGTTGCCCGCACTACCGAACGTGGCCTGTTTATGATAGCTGCCTGGCTCGATCGCAATCTTTTAACATTAAATGTGTCAAAGACTAATTACATCTGTTTCTCCATTTACAATCGTTCACAACCATCACAAGACCTCCAGATTAAAATCCACACATGCTCCGACTCCTCAAACAACACTTGCACTTGCCTAAAAATAACAAAAGTGAATAGCACTAAATACCTTGGTGTTATGCTCGACCAAAGACTATCATGGCACTTGCACTTGGAACTAATAATGGGTAGAGTTAGGAAACTAATATGGACCTTCAAGTTACTTCGTCATGTGGCTACAAAGGATCTAATCAGGCAAATCTACCTCTCCCTGGGTCAATCAGTAATAAAGTACTGTTTGCCAATCTGGGGCGGTGCAACTAAAACCAAATTTTTAGAAATGGAGCGGGCGCAGAGAGCTCTACTGAAGGTCATGTTCTTCAAACCGCGGAGATTCCCCACGGAAAGTCTATACTTAACCTCGAATCTTTTGTCGGTAAGAAAATTAATTCTTCAAATTGCCTTAAAAAAACATAAATCCCTGGCGTTCATCTCATCCAGGGCACAATCTAGGAGAAAGAATAATGTCGCTCCAGAAACTCCAGTTAAAACTGCATTTGCTACGAGACAATATACAAAACAATCATCACACATATACAATATTCTGAATACAAAACTAAACATATATTCTATGACGCACCACAACTGCAAAAAAACACTCACTCAATGGCTGACAAACAAAAGTTATGAAGAAATCGAGTCAATCTTACATACGATCACATAATTCGTGAGATACATTAACTAACATAATCACACACACATACAGACACACGTACACACACAAACACACACCCTATGCGCATACTATACTTTACTTTTTTTATAATTGTTAACTTTATTAATTTAATTTTAGTATTAGTTATAATTATTTTATTTTAATTTCGTTTTTGATTTGGTCTTTGATTCTAATTTTGGATAAAATTTACAATATTGATTGTGATTTTAATGCTAATTTTTATTTTTATTTTGGATTATGATTTTGAATTCTGATTTGAATAGAAATATTTTTCATTATTATTTTTACTGATTTTTTTCTATTTAACTGAAATTGTATTGTTTCAAAATGTATCACATTATGTAAATGTAATTGTAAACCGGAAGAGCGGAAGTACCTAACACAAGCAAATTTTTGCTTAAAAGGTACTTCCTATCTATATAATGTTTTTCTTACATAAGTGAATGAAATAAAAATCTTTTTTTTATTTTTTTTTTTTATGTTAAGATTGTTCTTGGGATGAATACATCCCAACTTCGGAACTCTTCATTGTGCGTGATCCGACACGCACTGGGCCGGTGTTTTGTGAATGTTTCGCCAGTGCGAACGCACAGTGATGATTATAATTCTGTAATTACATATTCGTTACGGACGCGAATCATATCTTAACTCTAACACTGATCTGAAAATTGTGGAGAACGTAAGAAAATTTGAATTTCGGGGACAAAACGGCGGCTAGTTTTTCCAGCGGTTTATTGGATTCTCTTACTTTAGTATTATCTATTTATCTTCCAGGTTACCGAACCTGGTGTCAGTCCTCCAGCTGTACGGAATGTCTGAAGGCGGCTCTGTCTGCAACGAGCTGGACTGTCCCACTGAATCTAGAGCTGGTAGTTCTGGTATGCCTGGCTACGGATTTGTTATTAAAGTAAGTTTTTATTTACTTTGCTTAGAATATTGATTAAATTCTTCTATGTACCACTCATCATCTTCTGCGTAACTTTTCTCAACTATGTTGCGGTCGGCTTCCAGTCTAACAGAGTGCAGCTGGTTCAGGATTTTACATGGAGTGACTGCCTATCTGACCTCCACACACAACCTGTTATTACAGGGTAACCCCTTGTTAAGACTGGTTGTCAGAGTTTCGGGCTTCTGACGACCCGTAACGACTGTCAAAGATCCAATAATGACAGCCGGGGCTTAACGTGCTTTCTTAGGCACGGGGGTTCTCGTTATTAAAGATGGTTCGACGATCGATCGACCCGTGCGGCTGTTATAGTCTGTATAGCCACAAGGGGCTTACCCCTTTGGCCTTTTGTACTACTCTTCACTGCCAAATGGCCGTCAGTACTGCTGAACCAGAGGGATTAGATAAGCGGCAAACACTTACAAAGCTTTTCCTTTCCACGACAACTTCCGACAGGATTGACATATAAAAGCTTTTTGGTAGCTTATATTCAAGTCCATCCCATTCAATTTTGACTTTCCATCATCGCAGGGCCTGTTGTACACATACGTTTTTTTTTGTATGGATCACTATGGAAGTTTCTTGACAGACAGCGCATACGGCGGCGGAGCCGGGTTGCCTCCTTCTCTCAAATATGGCGAGGGAGATAATGGCTCATCTTTGCGTTATGCTCGTGAACGGGTGCTGCTTGTGGTGACTGGTCGTCTTGCTGACCTTGGTTTTGTTTTGTTATTAGTGATTAACTCTTTGTTTATTTTACTTCGATGGTCCTAGTTTATCTATTGTCACTTCGAGTTTCGGCTTCATATACAGATATATTTAAGTGGGCACGCACTATATTACTGGAAGCTTTTATTTAGGTATAAAGTTCTACTTACGTTTTTAGTTTTGTTTTTTTTTTTCTTTTTTGGTATATTGGCATTTCAGGAAACTCCGCTATTACGGGATCCGGAACACCGCTCTGGATCTTCTTACTTCATACTTGAGTAATAGGATTCAGAGCGTTGACGTTAATGGAAAAAGATCGCCCAGATCTATAGTAACAATGGGGGTACCACAGGGCTCGATTCTTGGTCCTTTCTTGTTTCTTATTTATATTAACGATTTGCCCTACCTCATAAAGGATAATCATGATATAGTTTTATTTGCGGATGATACTTCACTTTTGTTTAAACTTAAACGTTGCTGACGTTTAAGTTTAAACAAAGCTGGTTACTGACGATGTAAACAGAGCGATCTTAAAAGTAGTTCACTGGTTCAATGTTAATAATTTACTCATTAATGAAAAAAAAAACCAAATGCATTAAGTTTACGCTACCTCACGTTAGGCAGGTGAAAACTAACGTGTTGATAAAGGGCGAAGAATTGAATCCTGAAGATAGCACAGTATTCTTGGGCTTAACTTTGGATGCTAAGCTTCAGTGGGCCCCACATATAGATAAATTGTCAAAAAAGCTAAGCTCCGCAGCATACGCTGTTAGGAAAATTCGTAATTTAACTAACATAGAGACAGCCCGTTTAGTGTACTTTAGCTATTTTCATAGTGTAATGTCGTACGGTATTCTGTTGTGGGGAAATGCAGCCGACATTCAGGCTATCTTTGTTTTACAGAAAAGAGCTGTTCGATGCATTTATAAATTAAGTCCGAGACAATCTCTCAGAGAGAAATTTAAAGAGATTAATATAATGACTTTGCCTTCTCAGTACCTACATTTTTGAAAATCTTTTATATGCCCATAAAAACATTAAATTGTATAAAAAATACAGTGATATCCACAATATAAATACTAGGAACAAACACAAATTTGTTGTACCTCCAACAAGGCTCAAGAAAATAGGTCGCTCATTCAGGTGTCAATGTATACGCTTTTATAATAAACTTCCAAGCCACGTTCAAGATCTGAGCCTTAATAAATTCAAATCATTCATTAAACGCAAGTTGTGTAAGAAAGCTTTTTATTCCGTTAAATATTATATTGAGGACAAAAAGGCTTGGGAAAGAACTGCTCCAAATTTTATTTTATTTTTTTATTTTTGCATACTGAATGTTAACATGATTATTTACTTTGTAAAGTATTATATTATTTTAATTTATTGTGAATGTGAAGACTATGTAGGTCATTGCTTTTTTTGTTTGTTTTATTTTTTCTCTCAGTTATTTTTAATCATGGTCTGGCAGTTTGAGTAATTTATGCGGCCTATCCCAATGTCCTTTCTTTGGTATTGTTCGTCGAATCGTTGAGCTCCTTAAGTTCTGAGTTGAGCTGCGCGATTACTGATAAATGCGTGCACTGACTGGACAGGTCCTCTCAAACCTCAAAAGACCATTTCAGACACCAATCTACATGGTCTTCACATGAAGTGACCAAGATTATGTCTGGACTTTATAAGAGACTGTGACTTCTGAGTTTGTTTCGGCCTTTCTTCTCAGAGTAGTCAGATAGGAAACGCCGACCACATCTAGTTAAAAAAAAAAATGATTGACTTGTAAAAGTGTTTGTACAAACCTACTTACAGAAATAAAAATCATTTATCATTTATCGAGTTACCCAACAGCAGTGTTGTGAAAGTCAGATAGGCAGTCGCTCCATATAAAATACTGGTATTCAGCTGCATTTGGTTAGACTGGAAGTCGACCCCAACATAGTAGGAAAAGGGCTGATGAAGAAAAGGACAATGTTCCACAGCCACAACTAATTGATTAACATTTGAAACTGTTGTTGGAGCTGACGAAGATTGTAAGACTGACTATGCATTGTATAAACTCAATCTCCTTTGTATTATATAATTGCATAGCATAGTGTGAGTACTATGTACTATAGAGCTCCCATTTAACTGGGTAATACCTATGTCTTTCATTGACTTGAATGCGCCTTGGCGGCTGAGAGTATGTCATGCTCACTCAAATGTCTCTCTGATGGTGGCGCAGTTGGATCATTCGACTCCCTTCAGAATGGTTAAGATAATATGGTTATACGAGTAATATGGTCAAATGGGGCTGGTCATCTCTTAGATGCCATGGCTTATTTTATTTTATTTTTGTTTTTTTTTTTTTGTTTCTATTTGCAACTCTGGACGCTTGTAACGTGTACGTCTTTTTTACACCGTTTTTGCATTTTATAAATTCAACATTTAAATTATGTACCTAACTAACATTATAACTACTTATTTGCCTTATTCAACTTAGTTGTATAATAAGTATTGTATTTGCATGCCAACAAGGCAGAATGCACACGGTTCTTTGTTATGTTATTTTCGATCCTATTTGTATGTACCTGCATTCTTAGCAAATAAAGTCCTATTCTATTCTATGCTATTCTATTCTAACATTTTTGTAAAAATAAAATTTTAAAAGAGTGTCCGTGGAGTGTCTCGCCCGTTCTTCTCCTTAGGTACCTACTATGATTTGTAATGGGTAATTACTCGTAGCTTCATATATTTTCTGACTGATCGACTCCTTGACAATTTTATTCAAAAGTGTCTATAAATAGTTTAATTGAAATAAATAACAATAATAATGTAAGGTGCTGGTGCGGATCGTGACCGCGCTCCCGGGACTGTCCCGATAGCCGTGGGATACCTCTCCACTCCTCGAGCACCTCAGGAAGTGTTGCCCCCTTGTCGCTACGTCACTATGTGCTAGTGACCGTTTTTGGGGGCCCAGTATTGAGTGTGCAAGTCACCCCCTGCCATTTTATCCGTGTATAATTATATAACATTGGTCAGGCAGGCGACATTTCTTTCATAGTTCAAGTTACCCAGTCCACTATACTGCCGTCGTAAGCAAAAAGGGCACAACTAACATTTAAAAAAAAAATCTACAAAAAATTGAGCAGATTAGCCTTTTTTTTCTGATTCTAAATATGTATGTAACTCAATTTTTTTTTAAATGTTAGTTGTGCCCTTTTTGCTTACGACGGCAGTATAGCCACCCAAACCCATAGCCCAATATATTTTGTTTCCATGTTTGCAATAGTCCTGCACCAACCGGGGGTTATCCTTGGGTGCACTTGCACAGTGCATACAGGGATAATCGTCGGTTAGTGCCTCCTCATTATTTAAAATTTCCAAAGGGGCCTCTCTCTGCGAGTTGGCTGCGGACCCTCGTACGGCTTCCAAAGGTCTAGGACCCCAGGGTCCCGAGATATGTCAATGAAAAAAAAAAATCTTTAATGCTTCGAGTTTGAGCACTACACATTTATTTGGTTTTGCAATAACAAAATAAGTTAATGAGTTGCAATGACTTTGATAATCTGATAAAAGCACAATCAAACAAAAAATATGTTAAAGAAATAAACATTAATAATAAAAACAAAGCAATAATGCTGACGCAAAGGAATAATAAAGTGACTGGTCGTCTTGCTGACCTTGGTTTTGTTTTGTTATTAGTGATTAACTCTTTGTTTATTTTACTTCGATGGTCCTAGTTTATCTATTGTCACTTCGAGTTTCGGCTTCATATACAGATATATTTAAGTGGGCACGCACTATATTACTGGAAGCTTTTATTTAGGTATTCTACTTACGTTTTTAGTTTAGTTTTTTTTTTTTTTTTGGTATATTGGCATTGGCGTGTGCTAGATTACTTATAACAATAATTAAATTTAATTTAATATAATTTTCACTAAGCTCAGCTGTACAGCTGGGGAGTTTGTTGCGCCACTTCTTCTCCCCAGCTAAAGCACTAGGAAGTGGTGAAGGGCGAGCGTGCCGGGGGGCTGTCTTATGTCATTTTGACTTTGGAAAAGTGCTGATTCTCAGCATGATGTTCGCAGATGCGCATGTAGATTGCTTTTACGAAATAATGCGTAAAAGGTGCGCTTCCCTGGTGCGCAGGGTGTGTCGCAACAGTGACCAACCGTTATTTCGTGTATTTGTTACTACTCCTAGCTTTGGTTTTGTGTCGCTGGTCACTAACATTGTCGTAAGTTTTAATCTTCTTGAGTCTTGGTTACTTTAATAAATTCTAATCTAATGCTGTATACGCCTAGACTGCATGAAGAGGGATCTTTGTCATGCAAAGAATTTAACGCTATTTTTTATTACAGGTCGTTGACTTGAATAACAGAGAACCTCTGGGTCCTAACCAACGAGGGGAGATCTGTATCAAGGGACCCAGTGTTGTAAAAGGTAAGGTACCTACGTACCAATTTTTTTTTCGTCCATGTTATTAGCATTGCAGTGACACATTTTATAAGTAATGAAAATCTTAAAGTCATTCATTTACTCACTGACTGACAAATTAGCGCTCGGTCTAGAAGCATGAAATTTTGCACAAGAGATCCTTTTAAAAGGAGGTGAGCACAAATTTTTAACCGACTTCAAAAAAAGAAAAGGAGGAGGAGCTTAGACAGAAATTGCTCTATCAATAATTACTACCCATTTGAAGTAAACTAGCATAATAAAAACAGAAATTTTGAAAAAACTATATATTGTAGATCGTTAAAAAAATATTGAAATTCAAATCCTACGCAGGGTGCGTATTGCTTATGATTTGAATTTCAGTTTTTTTTTTTTTAAACTAAAACTAAACTAGGTATGCCATAGGTTTCTACTCCGTTTACCTATTATACCCTATTTTTTTCAAGACACAGCACGAGTTGTCCAATAATAATAATAATAATAATAATAAAGATTTATTTTTCTCCCACAAAGTACTTACAAAATAGAGGTCTTATAACTATTTGAGGTACAAAGGTTTGTGGGAGTCAGGAATCCGAACTAAGATACCCTGTACTATGGACTCCTGGCCCCCCTCGCCGAGATTGAGATTATCAAAATTGTAGAACGGACATGTAGGACTATTGTAAGAAAAAAATAACAAGAAAAGGTACTAATAAAACAAAACAAAAAAAAATCAAAATCAGAATATAAATGCGTGTGTTTGTCAGTGTGTGATGTCTGAGTGTAAGTGGAAGGTGTAGTGTGTGTATGTGTGTGTGTGTGTGTGTGTGTGTGAGAGAGAGAGAGAGTAAGATGTTATAACTAATGTATGACTACTGTAGGCGATTAGCGATTTAGATTCACTCACACCACAGACTCACTAATCCTATACATAGAATAAAAATAAGGGTTTTTCTGAATGGTGTAGAATTTTGGCTCCAAATATTTTTAATAACCTTCCAGTTTATATATACAATTGTACCTACCCCAAAAACCTCTTTTAAAAATAAAATAATATAAGTACTTCTTTGATATGTTTCGTGAAGGCCTCACTGTAGAGAAAGTATTTAGAAAACTTGTACATATGTATGTTTTAAAATCTGCTGGAATGCAAAGATAGTTTAGTGTATAGGTGAAAATGTGTAAACTATGTAATAATGTAAAAAAAAAAAAATAGTAGGAGCTACGTCTGTCAATAGTTATATTCGTTATTTTTCTGTGAATCACTTTAATATTTTTTTTTCAAATATTTATTTTTTCAGCATATTTAAACAACGTGAACCCAGACTGCAAGGACGACGAAGGTTTCCTGAAGACTGGAGACATCGGGTACTATGACGAGGACGGGTACTTCTACATCGTGAACAGAATAAAGGAGCTGATCAAGTTTAATGATATGTCTGTAAGTCCTCCTTCTTCTGCCTGGCCTTAATCCAACTATGTTGGGGTCGGCTTCCAGTCTAATTGGATGCAGCTGAATACCAGTATTTTACACGGAGCGATTGCCTATCTGACCTCCACAACCCAGTTACTAGGTAATACGATACCCCTTGGTAAGACTGGTTGTCAGACTTTCGGGCTTCTGACTACCCGTAATGGCTGTCAAAAGTCTACTAATGACAGCCGAAACCAACGGCTTAAAGTGCTTTCCAGGAACCAGGGGGTCTCGTTATGTTTTGTCGTTGCGGCCCGTGCCTCTCAAGGCCCGTCACGGTCCGTTCCTATCGGGGCCTGTCGCGGCCCATTCTGAGCATTCCACTGATTATCCCATACATTCGATCGGACAGGCGACGACAGGCCACCGCAGGCCGACTCTTCCCACGGCCTATCGGCCTGGCCTGGCGCGGTCTGACCTGTGAGAAAACGGGCCGTGGTACCGGGGCATTACATTTTTTAGGTTAACGCCTTCAGTTTCTTTTATCTGTAATGTTGTACATTTATACTGAGGTAAATAAATATTACTATGGGCAGTTAGCCTCGCCGCGTCTGTCTGTCTGTCTGAACGCGATAAACTCAAAAACTAACAAAAGGATTTTCATACGATTTTCACCAATAGACAAAGTGATTCATGAGGAAGGTTTAGCTGATCGGCTTGAGCTCCTAGGCATGCAGTTGACCTCTGGTCTCAACTTCGGCGCCACCATCGAGTACAAAGCCCAAACAGCTTCCAAGAAGCTGGGCATCCTAAATAGGGTGAAGCGATACTTTACGCCTGGACAGCTTTTAACCCTTTACAAAGCGCAAGTCGGATCTTGCATGGAGTATTGCAGCGACCTTTGGATCAGCTAAGTACCAACTAGCCGCGCTTGACTCGGTGGAATGCAGAGCTAAGAGGCTCATTGGCGAACTGGTGGACGCCAAGCTTCACAGCTTGGCTCATCGCCGCAAGGTTGCCTGCTTGTCGGTCTTCTACAGATTGTACTTCGGTGACTGTGCCCAAGAACTCCACGACCTGGTTCCACCTTCCCCTTCTACCATCGGACATCTAGACGCACTGCCAGCTAGCATCCCTACCTATAGTTGCTATTCCACCAATTCGCACTAAGCGTTTCCAAATGCCTTTTATAATGCGCACAGCAAAAGAGTGGAACTCACTACCTGCGTCTCTCTTTCTGAGCGCATACAACCCTAATCTCTTCAATGTAAGAGTGAACAGGCTTCTTCTGGGTAAGCTGACATTTCTGACCTAGACTAGAGTCAAGAGCAAACCCATCACAAATAAAAAAGGTGTATTAAGGTTTTGTGTAAATTAGCTGAAATAACTATGTCGATGATCAATAATTGAAGATGACGAAAAAAGCATGCCTACTTGGGAGCTTTAAGTATAGGCGTGCGCGTTACGGTAGTAGGTACGTTTTCGTGGGATAATTTTCGACCCATTCGTGGGCGAAGCCACGGGCAAAAGCTAGTTTTTTATAAGTGGAAATAACATCAAACCGAAACAAGTACATGAATAGATTTTTTGCAATGGTCCCGCAAGAGGAGCTCGTGGCTAAGTAATAACAGCCGCACGGGTCAATCCATCCGGTTAAGCTACGCTTGCTGGGGTTGGTCTGTGAATGGGTGACCATCTTTTCATACCGATATTTCTCCGTACCTCGGAAGCACGTTAAGCCGGTGGTCCCGGCTGTCATTCGTGGATCTTTGACAGTCGTTACGGGTCGTCAGAAGCTCGAAAGTCTGACAACCAGTCTTACCAAGGGGTATCGTATTACCCAGTAACTGGGTTGTGGAGGTCAGATAGGCAGTCGTTCCATGTGAAATACTGGTATTCAGCTGCATCCGGTTAGACTGGAAACCGACCCCAACATAGTTGGGAAAAGGCTAGGCAGATTGATTGATTGATTTTTGGTCTCGCAACTTTGACGCTGGAAATAACTTTTAAAGAAGCAACGTAATAAACACTTCATTACTTTTTATTCTATTTTATTCCCAGATAGCACCAGCAGAATTCGAAGCACTGCTTCAACAACACCCGTCAGTCCGCGAAGCAGGAGTAGTGGGTAAACCTCACCCGAAGCACGGCGAAGTTCCTGTGGCTTTTATCGTTCTGCAGCCAGGGTGCAGTGCTACTGAAGAGGAACTGGTCCAGCATGTGGGGGTAAGTCTGATTTAATATTTTTAGTCTGGATTAGTCTTACTGCTGAGAAAATTAACAGGGTGGTAGCCAAAAGGCGTGCTTACTAACGTCGCACACGTTCATGCCAACACTTGCAGAAGCTGTTGTCAGACAAATTGCTTGTACGAGCTAAGAAAGCTTCATTACTTTTTTTTCAATCAAACTTTTCTATAAGTAAGATACCTTTTTTTAGGGTTCCTTACTTCAAAAGGAAAAACGGAACCCTTAGTGTACGGCCCGAGTTTAAAAGCGTCCAGCGGGGCGTTCAAAGTTGCGTGCAAGCGATGAAGAGCGTTCACCGAGCGTCGCTCGGCCGTCACTCAGTACACTCGCGAGTGTTTGCATGTGTTTAATACGAACGTCGCACGCCCCGCCGGACGCTCGATTCAAGCGTGCACTCAGGCCGTACACTTATATGATCACTCGTGTGTCTGTCTCTTTTTCTGTCCGTCTGTCACAGACAATTTGCTCCGAATCTAATGGACAGATTAAGTTTAAATTTGTTACACATATGAATTTCTGTGACCCAAACACGGACGTGTAACGTAAATAAATGAATTTTGAATATGGGGCCATTTTTGGGGGGTAAATAAGAAAATTAAAAAAAAAAGTTTTGCAAACTGTACCGTGTGACATATTCAATGAAAGGGCTTACTTCTTTGATCAATAATATAGCACGCTTACTGTGAGGGTCTCAAATAGATTTTGTTTGTTACGCTATTACTCAAAGACGGATGGACTGATTTAAAAAATTCTTTTTTTGTTTGATAGGGTATACTTCCGAGGTGGTCCCATATAAATTTTATTAACTTAGCTTAGGGAGTTTTTGAGTTAGCTTCAATAATGCGTATATTTCCCACTTATTTTATGTGGATGATGTGATGGTGTTTTAATAACTTCCTATCACTGTTATTTCATGGCTATATTTACAATTATTGTGCTCAATTATGTATTCCAATTTGTGTGGGGTAGGTTCCACAACTAAAAAGTGAAAAATAAAAACTTTTTAGCAAAAAATAAAACCGACTTCCAAAACAAAACACTGCAAAGTGAAAAATAACTTTAATTTCGGAAGTCGGTGGCAAAAAACGAAAATACAAAACCCAAGACACCGACTACCGAAATTAAAGTTATTTTTCACTTTGCAGTGTTTTGTTTTGGAAGTCGGTTTTATTTTTTGCTAAAAAGTTTTTTCAATTTTTAGTTGTGGTACCTACCCTAGAAACACGCTGTACACTTGGTAACCCCATTTAAAGCGTGAGTCGCTTTGTGAGTTAAAAATACTGTACGAGCCCCGTCTATACTATTCTTCTTTAACACAACACTTGACCGTTCGCTATAGCAGCCCGGTGTCTGGATTAGTGCTCGGTTTATGGTAAAAGGCTCGTCCCCCTACACTGCCGTCGTAAGAAAAAAGGGCACAACTAACATTTAAAAAAAAAAAAAATCTACAAAAAATTGAGCAGATTAGCCTTTTTTTTCCGATTCTAAATATGTATGTGACTCAATTTTTTTTTTAAATGTTAGTTGTGCCCTTTTTTCTTATGACGGCAGTACAGCCCTACCCACCCATTCGGGAATTACAGACTTAATGTTAAACGTTGCTCTTCCAGGTGACCTTCAGAATACCTCTAGTCGGCGGCGTCCGCTTCATCGAACGTCTGCCAAGAGGTGCTGGTGACAAACTTGACAGAAAGCCGTTGGTGAAAAGGTTGCTTGATGAAGATGCCAACTGAGAATAATGCGTGAAAAATTGTTGTTGATTTTTAGTGCCAGTATATTTAGTCTACTTTCATTATTTTTACATTTTTCTCCATAGACATTTGTGGGAGATGGTTAGGAAATTAAATACGGCATTAAAATGTAAAAATAGGTTGCCAGGCTGAATATGTATAAACATAATCAGCCTGTTCTCACAGCTGGAACACAAGCTTCCTCTCTGTGAGGAGTGGGCCGTAATCCGCCACGCGGGCCCAGTGCGTGTTGGTAGACGTCACATGTCTGCGAATTGTTGGTTCTAGGACATGCCAGTTCCTCACGATATTTGCCTTCACCATCTTGAGAGCAGTTGTGATGAAATGAAACTACACAGTGCCTGTCCGGATTTGAACTCACGACTTCGTACTTACTATATTTATAATATAGGTAACGATTTTCTTTTAAAGTAATTATTTTTATCAACCCTGCGGAATGAGTGATTTCATAGATTACCTATTCCTACATCCCTACTTATTTTATAACATTTGTGCAGATGCAAATAAAAACACATTTCTTTCTAGGAAATCATTTTATTTCTCTCTTTCGAAACTATAGCACAGCAGGGAATTACTATCCAATGTCCGCAAGACTCACGGCCACACAATACTTTCAATCCAGGGCATGTAGTGAGAGATCCTCGTGTACCCAACCGGTTCACGTGTTCCATGTCCACAACGCCCTTTAGACGCGATTAATGCATTAAGAGGATTGTGAGGCTGTAAATTTTCATACAAAAAGCGATAACGTTTTTCTCCCCGTAAACATAGTCTAATTTTCATAATTTTTGGAAATGTTGTAGGTATAGTAAAAAACTAAGTCCGTACGTTTTTATTATAAAGAAACATTGCATACGATATAAGTTATTAGCATCTAAATATCTATATTTTTGACATAAAAACATCCTCGAACATTTTTATTTTTTTTAATTAAATTAAATTGAATTACTAAAAACGAAAAACGTACAGACATAGATTAAAGTGTACTAAATGTAATGAGACTAAAATTGTCTCATTCCGTAAAGGTTTAAGGGAGTAAAAACGTTATCGCCCGAAACAATATTTATGTAAATAATTGTATGAAATGTAGGTAATTGCCTCCAAAAATCGCGCCGCGTATCGGCACTTCACAATCCTCTTAACTCCTATAGCTGTATGCAGGCAGCTTGAAAATTTTGTGGTAATCATCAACGGTTCTCCAGCCCATCCCTGGAAATATTCATAATGATCAAGGCTGGATTTCTCCCGAAGGATTAGGCAGAAGTAGGTATACATAGTACTTACACCCACATTTTTACAGTTATATTTAAATCCCATGTAATAGAGGACGAGTCTATTGCCATGAACTGGGCACGAATTCAGACTCAGGGCTGTCACTGAGAAAACCCTGATGGAAAAACCCAGTAATACTTTGTCTGACCTGGGAAACGAACCCAGGACCACATGCGCAGCAGTAGTGCCTGCGACCACTAGACCAATGAGGCAGTCAAGGTTGAGGAAGCATTCATTTATATGTTTTTTAAATCAGTTAAAATATTATAACGTCTAATAAAATAATCAATGAAGTAAGTGGAACGTCGTTTGTTTGACAGTCCAATACACGTTCATTGTCATGTATATTATCTTGCATGTAAGTTTCTTTTAGTTATGTATTTGTAAGTACTATGGTATTATAAATAAATACCTACCTACTGGACAAATAACTTCGAGTCTTATTTTATTTTATTACTTTTATCAACGAGAATAGTGAATTATTAATAGCAACTGCCAAAAGTGATGAATATTAATTGTATATTACATTTACCAAATCATGAGGTAAGTATTAATAATGATGGATAATTATTAATAATTTTCAATTAATCACTCTTACGGTAACATGTAAGTGTACATGCCGACTGATCACATGGTGAATCTTGTCGAGTGTACGGATTGTTTGGGGTGGCTGAGCAATACGATACACATCAAGTATGATCCAGTATGGTCACTTGCCACTCATTATTAAATGTAGATAATATAAATAATTTACAACCAAAGATTTTGTAAGATAATTTTGGATGTAAAAATAATAAGCCGAGCTTACCCATGAGCGTCAACGGTGTGAGTGAACCGAAATGTATTGCAGACATATTTAAGGATCACTTTATGGTGAAATCGCCATTGGTACCATCACGGTCATTCAGTGTGGAAGGGTCGCATGGACAATAGATAAACTCCAGATTCACTGCAAAGGATGTTCGGGGAGTTATAAAGTCAATGTGTCGCGTGGTAAGTCTCCTGGCCATGATAGCCTGAGCATTGACCTTATATACATTTTGTACCTAGTCATGCGTACTTACCAGCAGAGATGATGAGGACCGTAGTGGTACCAATTGTGAAGAGTAAAACCGGTGACCTAAGTGACACAAGCAACAACAGGTCAATTTCACTAGACACAGCGCTTGCGAAGGTTCTTGACAGTTTGCTTAATGCTCAGCTTGATCGGTATGTAAACACTCATAAAAATCAATTTGGTTTTAAACCGGGACTGTCTGTTTGAAGCAAACTGTCAAGTACTACTCCGATAGAAGCACACCTATTTATGCCTGTTTTTTTGACCTCTCGAAGGCGTTCGATCTGGTTAGCTATGACATCTTATGACAAAAATTCTCGAACTGATAGAAATTTTCAAATACTAGTATCTTAACCAGGTCAACGTCGTCCGATAGTCGAGTTCGCTGTCGGGTTGGAGTGCGGGGTGAGACAGGGAGGGCTGACCTCGCCGAAGCTCTTCAACCTGTACGTGAACGCTTTGATAGAGGAGCTCAGCAGCACGCGTGTCGGCTGCCATATTGACGGTGTTTGTGTCAACAATTTTAGTTACGCGGACGACATGGTGCTGCTGAGCGCCTCGGTGTGTGGTCTGTCCAAGTTGCTGGGCATCTGCGAGCGTTACGCGCTGAATCATGGTTTGCCCTATAAAGCAAAGAAGAGTGAATGCATGGTCTTTCGGGCCAGGGGTCAGAGCTGCCCGGATTCTGTTCCACCTATTAGATTGAACGGTGTCAAGTTAAAAAGAGTTCAACAGTTTAAATATCTCGGGCATATCGTGACCTCTGACCTGAGGGAAGATGCGGACATCGATAGAGAGCGGAGGGCGTTGTCTGTGAGGGCTCATATGATCGCCCGCAGGTTTGTTCGTTGCTCGGGGGCCGTCAAAATAATTCTGTTCAGAGCGTTTCGTACGTCCCTATACGCAGCCAGCCTGTGGGGGGCATATACCCAGAAGCCGTACAAGGCTCTCCGTGTTCAGTATAATAATGCGTTCAGGGTGCTGTTGGGGCTGCCCCGGTATTTACAGCGCATTGGGGATGTTCGCCGTCGCTCGTGTCGACTGTTTCTACTCGACGATGTGAAAGCGGTGCACATCTCTGGGGCGCTGGCTCCGGACCACCTTCAACACCATCCTGAGCGTATTTGCGAACAGGTTTGATTGTCAGTACATTTACCATATGATTATTGTAATGACAAACAAACAAATGACTCAGAGGCAGACGTATGATTAATCATTATTATTTTATTTTATGATTTTAATTAAATTTTGTGATTTTAATGTTATTTATATTATTTAAATATATTATAGATATAGTGAGTGATTAAAATTTTAATTTTAGATGTACATTCATAATATTATGTTCTTATTTGGATTGAAATTTCTCCATCAGAAAGAGTACGCGGACGGGTAATGATAATGATAGCCCTTTTGTGGAGGGCTTGCTGGATAATTGGTTTATACTTTAACTGGTTACTTAGCTATCGTTAAACAAATAATAAACTATTTAAATGCCGACATGATTTATATTTCGAACTTGCACATACAACAACGGTCCTACGTGACCAAAACAATTAGGCGCATGACAGCTACGAAGTTATTGGAACTAGAGAGGGAACACCGGAACGGTGATTGATATTGTACGTATTATCATCACTGCCGAAAGCGAGTATACGACTGCACGTCACTAGAAATAAAAAATAAAAATTTCTGTTTTTAAATTTAAGAAATTAAGGAATAGTTTTAATTGCATGTATGTGAAAAAGTGTCATTATAAAAAATAAATATGTTAATAGTTACAAAAAAAAAAAGTAGCTACGTCTGCCAACAAACTGCTTTGCAGTTTGGCGGAGGTAAATATTTATGTAAAAAAAAATGTTTCTGTGAATAAACACTTTTTCATTTTTCATTTTTTTTTTAGGGAAAGCGCGCGGATAGGTGCGAGGTGCGGGCACCGAAACCGAATTCCTGTCATGCGCCTAATTGTTTTGGTCAAGTAGTACAAGGATTTTTAGGCGCGATCTAACTAATGCCGCCATCCATGTCATTGAGGCGCCAACACATCCTTGTAGCACTCTAAATTACATTAAAATTATCTAAAACAGTCATCTACTATCTACTCATTAATTAGGCCACACAATGTTTTCGATCCATGGCAGAAACTGGGCCACTCTAGTGTAAATGCCTGGTTTACTGCCGTCCCCACAGCCTACGCCAAATGACGTCACTCCAACAATTGTGTACATACAAAATATCTTCTCATCCTTAATTTGAATAGGACCGCCGCTGTCACCCTGAAAAGAAAAACCATTAATAGGTATAAAGTCATGACTTTTTTGAAGTGTTTGTTTGTATGTCCACGATTTTCTCAAAAACTAATGAACCAATTTTAATGATTCTTTCACAAACGCGATCTACATACTTTTAGGAAGGTTTAAGTATATAATATATCTGGTAATTATTCTTATGTACGAAGTTACATGCATAAATGTACTGTGTCTCCGGAATTTTGATGATTTTTCTTTTCGTTTGTCTTGAACATATGGTGTTTTGAATATTCAACTAAAAATGGAAAAATTAATTTACTTAAAAAAAAGTAAAAAGCGACTTCAAAAACCGAAAACGAATAAAATAACTTTCATAAAAATCTTAACAGCTTCTGAAGTCGGTGTCTTCAGTTCTTCAATGCACTAATAGCTCGGCACCGACTTCAGAAGCTGTTAAGTTTTGAAAGTTATTTTATTCGTTTTAGGTTTTTGAAGTCGGTTTTTAGTTTTTTTTTAATTAACACCCTAACCTTTCCCTAAAAGGCACTGTTCAATTAGCGACCTAAATGATATTCAATTATGGTTGGAACTGTGAGCAACGACGCGCGAGCCAAATTGGTCACGGAAACTAAGGTTAGGTTAGGTTAGAACCGTGATCAATCGCATCCAAACTAAACAGCTAATTAATCTAGTTGGCTGCGACACGAACAAAGCGAAAAGAAGCTAAGCTCTTCTAGCTTTTCTCCGCGTCTTTTCGCTTCTTTTCCAGTATGGCATGCCTTTATCCAGTAACTATAGATTGTGGAGATCAGATAGGCAGTCGCTCCATATAAAATACTGGTATTCAGCGGTTAGACTGAAAGCCGACCTCAACATAACTGAGAAAAGGCTATGCAGAGGAGTGTAGTAGGTACTCCAACATTTCGCCAGTTGTATATAATACCTGCCGCCTTCTATGGATCAGAATGTTGGACCACAAAAATAATGAATGAAAGGCAATTGCATGCAGCTGAGATGAGAATGCTAAGAGGGATGTGTGGTGTAACGCGAATGGATAGAATAAGAAATGAGTATGTGATGCGGAGGAATGAGGAAAATGTCGTCAGGAAAGTGTTGAGTATGAACGTGGATGACTATACGAGTAAGGGAAGACCAAATAAACGATGGATGGACTGTGTGAAAGATGATATGGCCAGAAAGGGAGTGACTACCGAGATGACGACTACTAGAGAAGTATGGAAGAAAAAGACATGTTGCGCCGACCCCAAATAAATTGGGACAAGGGCAGGAGAATGATGATGTAGTTGTATGTAATAACGAGCTATCCATTTTCAGCAACCGAGCAGAAATCCAGAATTCAAAACTTCGGTCTGTTACTGTGAACCCAATTACTTTTTGTACGCTTTGGGGACCGGGCCCAGGAGGCCAGGACCCCATGTGCTATGGGCAGTCGTATTGTAGCAGTATCTACAACGCCACATGTGAACTACGCAGCAAAGACCTGACGTCACACAACTCCTGCATCGCACAAGCAGACTTTACCGCGCGACTCAAAAATCAAAACCAAAATCAAAAGTCATTTATTCAAACTAGGCTGAGAATTAGCACTTTTCGAACGTCAAAATTACATAAGACAATCCCCCAAAACGCCCGCCCTTCACCACTTCCTAGTGCTTTAGCTGGGGAGAAGAAGTGGCGCAACAAACTCCCCAACAGCACAGCTGTCTGTTCAGTTAAATAAAAATTTAAAAAATATTATATACAACACTGCGCAAATTGCGAGTAAGTACATTACGCAACACAAACATTAAAATTAATTTAATTATTTGCTATAAGTCAGCTAGCACACGCCAATATACAAAAAAAAAAAGAAGAAAAAGAAAAAATAATCGAAAACTATACTCAAGCAGAAACAAAAATACAAAACTAAAAACGTAAGCAGAACTTTATACCTATATTAAAAGCCTCCAGTAATAAATGGCGTGCCCACTTACATATAGCCGTACATGTACTCGTAACTCTAAGTCACAAATGATAAACTAGAACCATCGAAGTAAAATAAACAACGAGATAAATTACTAATAACAAAACAAAACCAAGGTCAGCAAGACGACCAGTCACCACAAGCAGCACCCGTTCACGAGCATAACGCAAATATCAGCCCCCTCGTCATATTTGAGGGAAGGAGGCAGACTTGCATATATACAACGTCCCGACATCAATGGTCAGGTTGGACCTGGCTGGAGGCTTTGAGTTCGCTTAAGGCAGCCACAGGATTGACCGGTTAAGTAGTCACGACCTCTCTAGGCCAACTACGAGATGCCATTAAAAAAAAAAACAACGGTCGGGCAGTAGCCCACCAGACACAACACCCGTCTGCTCGGAGGATCCTACCGCCTCTATGGAGGATGAGTGAGCTTTACACCCTCCGGCTCCATGTAAAATACTGTTATTCAACTGCATCCTGGTAAGCCAGCCTCAACAATCAATCAATCTGCCTAGCCTTTTCCCAACTACGTTCGGGTCGGCTTCCAGTCTAACCGGATGCAGCTGAATACCAGTATTTCACATAGAGCAACTGCCTATCTGACCTCCACAACCCAGTTACTGGGTAATACGATACCCCTTGGTACCAACGGCTTAACGTGCTTTCCGCGGCACGGCGGAGTCTCGGTCATCTATCCACAGACCAACCCCAGCAAGCGTAGCTTTACCTGATGGATCGACCCGTGCAGCTGTTATTACTTGGCTACGAGCTCCGGCCTCAACATCGTTGTGAAAAGGTGATGAGTAGGATTTTGGTAAAAGCACTGTCTCTTTGATAACTTGTTCTTACCTGACACGTATCCTTACTTTCATATTTACCCTGGTACAACTTTGGTGGATCTCTGTCTCCGTAACAGGACTGGGTTAGTTCTTCGAAACCCTTCTTCATATGACGATTATTTTTATATATTCCAGCACATTCCGTGGTTAAGAATTTCGATAAGACGGCCTGCGAAAAAAGTACACATTGAAAAACCTAGAGCATGACCAAGTAGAACTCCTAAATCATTCCGTCAGTTGTGTGAAGCTAACTCAGTCTGCCAATCTTGTCAACCGCGCCCTCCCCCGTCTCACCGCTCACATACCTCAGGCGGTGACTATAACTTGCGCGCACACTATACCCCATGCCTACTTCTGCCGCCAACCAGCGTGGCTGTATTCCAGTTTGAAGCGTATGGGTGCTGGTGTATTTAAAGGCACAGGAAACATTTTAGCTTTATCTGTGAGATGGCAACGCAGTATTTCTGGTGTCGATAAGTGACAGTGGAAAGTCTAATTGTTTGCACGCCGCGCAAAATGTCCACTGAGACGCGTCGAAATGTTGACACATAATTTATTATTTATGTCTGTACACATATCTTTATTTAGTTTATCGTAGTTATCTCAACGTATGATATTTTTAATATTAGGTTGAAATTGTTACTTGTATTTATTGCTCTCAGACAGTGATACGCCGCCGGCTTACGCTGAAAACCAGCGCCGTGGATTCGTGCCTTCGTGCACCGTCCGCGGCATTATGCTGAGCGTTTAGCCGTTTTGCGCAATAGTGACGCACATTTCCAACAAGTTATGATACAAGATAGATACAAGACATTTATTTTGCTTAAACATGAGTATACACATAAATGCAAGATGTTACATAAAAGGTAGATTGAGTCACTGTCATGTTTTGCCTTAATGGCGTACAAAATATAACTGTTTAAATAAATCTAAATCATTACAATGCTATTTACTCATACATGCATTACTAAACAACGATAATTAACGGGCAAAGAAAAAGTTCTGAACTGCATTAATGTCAGAATAGGCTTGTTACATAGTCCAGTCAATTAAAATATGAATTACTATAAAAAAATAAAAAAACAAAAAATGTATTCCAAATTACAATTACACAAATTATTCCAAAAAAAAAAAAAAAAAACAATAGACCACATGTCAAATCATACAACATTGTCATCTCAAAAGCGAGGAAAATTGTCCTCTTTCATAAACTCTGCTATACTGTAAAAAGCTCTTTCAATTAGTAAACTTTTCAATTTACTTTTAAGAGCAGACATATGTAATGCTCTCCATGATTTGGGCAATTTATTAAAAATGGTCGGAGCCATGCAAAAGATGCTCTTACGCATAAGAGCTGTATTAGCGCCGTGTACACAGAGTTTAAAATTATCACGTCTATTCCTAGGGACAGCATCAGACCAACGCTGAAATAAATGAGAATTGGCTTTAATGAACATAACTGTTTCCAGGATATATAATGAAGGCAATGTCAATATCTTACGTTCTATAAAATAAGATTTACAGCTGTCCGTTGTTTGCAGTCTAAACATCGATCTAATGCACCTTTTCTGTGCCCGAAACGCTATTTCATTGTCCGTGCTATTCCCCCAAAAGATGACTCCATACCTAAGAATTGATTCGGCTAATCCGTAGTAAGCAGTAATTAGCGCGTCTGTGTTGAGAACCACAGCAAGCTGTTTCAGAGCGTAGGCTGCACTACTCAATTTTTTACTAAGTGCCTCTATTTGAGGTTTCCAATTCAATTTAGAATCTATTATTATTCCCAGAAATTTTGCTGTATCAGCTTCATTGATATTTATATTATTAAATTGAATATTAAGATTGTTGATTGTTTGTGTACGTTGTCTAAAGTGCATTACGTTAGTCTTATTTAAATTAATTTTTAAATTATTATCATTTAACCAATTTATAATAGATATTAGTGAATTATTAATGTCATGTTCATATGTGTTTATGTCATTACAAGCTATTGTCAAAGTGCAATCGTCAGCAAAAAGTGTCATTGGATGTTCAGATATTTTAGGCAAGTCATTCATATACAAAGTGAACAACGGAGGTCCCAATACACTGCCTTGAGGTACTCCATATATAACTTCGCGTTCTTCTGATCTTGAAGTTTCTTCACGTTTACTTTTTTTATTTATTTTACTGATTTCTGTCACTTGTTTACGGTTATGAAGATACGATTTGATTAATTCTAAAACGTTGCCTCTTACACCGTAGGCTTCAAGTTTCTCTGCCAGGGAACTATAATGGACGCAGTCAAAGGCCTGTGTCATATCGCAGAGTATGGCACATACTGGTGTTCTCTTATCTACATTTAACATGACATTATGTAAAAACTCATAAATAGCCAAACTTATACTTTTATTTTTCCGAAATCCCTTTTGTTCGTCACTTAATATATTATATTTTTCTAAATAGGTATTCATTTCACCATATATGTATTTTTCGAAGACCTTAGACATAACTGATATAAGTGCTATCGGTCTGTAATTTATCATTAATTCGTGATTATCTTTCTTATATAGCGGTTTCACTGTAGACTTCTTGAGTGCGTCAGGAAATACACCTGAACTTATACAAAGATTAATAATGAAACACAAATGAGTACATATTTCAAATGCAACTGCTTTCAATATTTTAGTGGCAATACCATCGTGGCCAACGCTGTTCGTGTTTTTTAGCTTCATAATAATATTTAGTATGTCATAGGGCGTAGACGGAGCCATAAACATAGATTGTACTCTGCCTAGAATTAATGACGTCGAGTTTGTTCCTGCGTTAATTGTTGGTTGTATTTTATCTATGAAATAATTATTAAATGCATTGGCAATGTCCTTTGGGTGTGTGATGTCTTTATTTTCAAATTTGATGCAAGAAATTGAGTTTTTCGGGGCATTGTATTTACTCTTATTAATTATTTGCCACGTAGTCTTAGACTTGTTATATTGTAAGTTTTAATATTTATTGTAGGTTTTAATATTGTAATCGTTTTGTGCTTTCTGTGTTAGATTCATAATTCTTTTGAGTAATTTTGAATAACTTTTGAATTTATCTCTATTATATTGACTTGGTTTTAACCTATATTGCCATTATGTACTATGTTTTGTGTGGTTTGTTATATTTTATTATTTTGTGTTTCGCTTTTTCATGTTTATTTTGTATGCGTCATTTTGACGTGACTAAACAGTTTTTCTTTCTTTCTTTCTTTCACTGCTGGACATACGAGTAGGCCACCCCCATACATCGCCACCTCGACCGGTCCTATGTTTCTCGCCTCCAGTGAATCTCCGTGACCTTCACCAGGTCAACATTGCCTGCTAATAACATTTAAAAAGATACAAACCCTCTTAAGACTTTCACTCAATTCCCGGTCTTTATCATGTGTATGCCCCCACCCTGCAGCTATGACCTTGGTATCATTGACAACGTCACCGGTATGCAGACAAGCTGGCACCGTAAACTGGTCCAGATCCATTCTGAAATAATGACTTAAAATTAGCCTCTATTTTTCAAACCTATGAAGCAATGGATTTGCATTTCCTTGTCAACTGGAACCGATAGACGATGCATTTGGGTATTAGGTAATTGTGGGTAGTTCAATTTGTTTTTACTCACACTCTTTCAGTCTCAATTAAGGCGATGTCATTGTATTTGGACGGCGACTTGTACTGCGGGTGTGGGGTGATAGTCTTCACTTTGTAAACCTTGGACTGGTCGTTGGCATCACTTCGCTTTAATGCACCGATGACAATGTACGACACTGGCTCACTGAAAGTATATGTAAAATTAGCATCAGTCTAATTCCAAAACGGTATGTCTTCAATAGATTCAGTCGCACTGTCAGGTAGAAGAAAATGAAAAGCTGGATATGCTCGCCAAACAAGCGTGTATTGATGATATTGACAGTGGAGTAATATTCATGGGAACTCCCATGAATATTACTCCACTGTACAGATCAAAAGAAAAAGGGATATGGTATCGAACTGTCCAGCTAGAGATTTTTCGGATTCCGTGGATTGATAGTGAACTCAATAAAAACCTAATTACTATAGCCTTAAGACTTCGTTCGGGACATATTCCATCAAATAAAGCTTTGTCTTCAAATTGAGATGCCGAGTGGTTGATGATGTCTGTCATATTCTGATGGAGTGTGTCCGGAATAAAAATACAAGAATTAATGTTTTCGGACGATATGAAAGGTATAACATTGGCTTTTGTAATACAATCCATGCTTTTCCAGTGTCCGATAAGGCTAAACAATTCTAAGTTAGTTATAAGGTAGAACGTAATCGACATTTTTGTATTTTTCTGCACTGGGCGATGTGGTCGCTAAGTGACAAAGCCTTTTAAATAAAAAAAAATAATTTAAAAAAATCATCACGTTTAAACAGGATCAAATTAAATTAGCTAGCAAAACTCCGAAGACGTGATGGGTATCGATATCTAAACATATGGATATATTAAATTTAAAAAAAAAACAGATTTTCTAAACTCATACATCAAGTACCTTCTCCGCTACACCTTAGGCTCAATTTACATTGCCGCGGAACGGAATGGAAGCGATTTTATATCACGGAATTGGATTAAAGCTTAATGAACTAAACGTCGGTTGTGTAGCGAACAAACTAGATATGAGCAGAAAAAAAAGACGCGCGTCTTCCAGAGAATACTCGCGCATTTTCGGGAATTTCCACAGCTAGCAGCTCGAATCTAGTTTGCGCGTAACACAACTGACATAAATTTCATTATGCTTTAACCCAATTTCGTGACGAAAATTCGCTTCAATTCCGTTCCGCGGCAATATAAATTGAACCTTAGATAAATAATTAATTCAAATTCAAATTCCCTTATTGTTTGTCACAAGTGGAAAAGGATTTCATACCATAATAATATACAGATCGCTGTAACATACCCATAGGGCGTACAATATCTAATAATCATTCAAAATCTATTTTATCATTAATATCATAATTTCTGTCAAAATACATTATAATTAATATTAGACTCATGCCAAAATATATTATCATTAATTAATATGTCAATATATGTCATAAATTACATGCCAAAGTTTAGACTATAAATTCATTATTATTATTTACTCATGTCAAAAATACATTGTCATTCGTTAATATCAGCACATTAAAACAGTCCACATAGTCAAATTTAAATTTAAAATTTACACATACTTTACGTCAATGTTTTTACGTCAATATTTTTATGATTTAAAAAGTCATTGATCGAATAGTATGCTTTACTTATTAAGAACTCTTTGAGTTTAGCTTTTAAAATATTCACGTTTCCAATGCTTTTTATATAATTTGGTACTTAGTTTGTTATAAATTTTTATCCATATCCCAAATATACTCGTTTTAATTTTTTTTTTCGTTTTAAATTTAAGATTATGTAGATCATTTCAATAATTTATTTATCAAGAAGTTACTCACTTCCTAGCCGTCGATATGCAGTGTCCTGCGGTCAGGATGAATCGCTCGCTGATGATTGCTCCACCGCAACTCCATTTAATCGCTTGTAGCTCCCCATAGCCCAGCATGACCTGGAAATAATAATAGGTGGTGGTTAGGAAGACAGGCGTTAAAATAATAATAATAATCATTTATTGATCAGACTACAAATGCGGTCCATTGTGTTAGTAACAATCTTACTTAGCCTATGTTAGTACTTAATAACTAAAACAGATCTGGTTCGATCCACTAACGCCCACACAAGCGGACTATCTGCCGGGCGGCGATCGACTGCAGAATAATGTTGGGACTGCCACGCACCCTGCGAAGTAACGAAGCTGATTTCTTGCGCCATACTGCGTCAAAACTATCAGCGCGCGCGTCGGCAAACATTGCCGACGCACTGCAGAAACGTGGCAGTCCCAAAAGCACCCTGAACGCATTGTTATATTGGATACGCAGAGCGTTGTAAGCCCTTTGGGTATATCTGAACCACAGGGCCCCCGAGTACAGTAATGTGCAATACGCCTTAAAAAATACGGCTATTTTAACTGCGACTGTACATCGAGAGAACCTACGGGCCAGCATGTTCGCCCGGACTGACAACGCTCTGCGCTCCCTCTCCAAATCTGAATCGTCTTTCAGGGTATCTGTTACCAGATGGCCCAAATATTTAAATTTATACACCCTGTTTATTGGGTGACCTTTAAGGGACAGAGGAGGGACCGTAGATGGACATCTGGCACCAGACCTGAACACGATATACTCAGTCTTTTTGGTGTTGTATATCAACCCATGAGACTCCGCGTACGACTCACACACAGCCAGTAACTTCCGTAGCGCATTGATTGAGGGAGCCAGCAGCACCATGTCGTCCGCGTAGCTCAGATTATTAAAACAAACACCATCCACATAGCAGCCGACGCGCATGCTGCTGAGTCGCTCGACCAAAGCATGCACATAGAGACTGAAGAGCAAGGGCGAGGACAGTCCCCCCTGTCTCACCCCACACTCCGGCCTGCATGGCTCCGAAAGCTCCCCTACCTATCTCACCCGAGTCTCTTGATGTTGGTACCAGTATTTGAGGAGAGATGCGAGCTCTGGCGGCAGTGTTGTATCTCCTAGCTTCTGCTAGAGTAAATCGTAGGAGACTAGGTCAAAGGCCTTGGATAGATCCAGGAAAACCGCATAGACGGGTGTTTGTCTATCCGTGTAATACTTAACACCGTGCTTCAGACTAAAAATAGCCTTCTTGAGCAATCCACAGCGGGCCCACATACTATCTACTCAGTCTATCGCGGTCCACTGCAGGACATAGATCTCTCCCAGGCTGCGCCACAACACCGTGTCCTCCGCCTTCCGCCTCCATTCTGTCCCAGCCACTTTCTTAAGGACGTCGTCCATCTAGCTGGGGAGCGTCCTACAGCACATTTCGGTTACAGAATCTTCAAAGTAGTTACAAGTTGTTGCAGTCTCGTAACTGCTACGAAACATAGTGCCTGTGTGTGGTATCTCTATGTGTGGTAATAGTTCGCACACAATTTGACCGGGAATCATTTTAGTAATTATATGTAGTATTTGTGTTCACACGATACGTAATCATTTGTGTAGACTTTGGTAACTTTATAACTACTTCTAGTCGACACAATCTAGTAACTTCCAGACCAGTTGTGACTAGAATATTTTCATTAAATAAAAAATATTTTTTAAAAATTATTTACCAATTTTATGGTAATTTTTTGGTTCCATAACTTATAATTATAGTTTAACCAAGACCGCTATACCGCGCCGTAGGTATGTGCGCGGCGAGACGGGGGCAGTGCAGGCCGCTCATACGCCAGCGCTGCAACCCGCCTCGCGGCGCATTCCTAAGGCGCGGTACAGCGGTCTTGGTCAAACTATAGTATTAAATCTATTACAGCAGAAACTTCCAAGCTCTGGGAATGTAAAGACTTGTTAGTAAAAACTATTGTTTATATTGTAGATAAGAAGCTGTTTCGTACCATATGAGGGAACTCGTACTTCTCAGCGTCAGTTCCTCCGATGATGAGCTGATCAGTTTTGTGGTAGCAATGCTCTTGTCTGCTGGTGTCTCCGAGGAGGTCTACTCCGGCCTCACAGGGGTATACGTACTTCAGTTGATAATCTATGCATTCTGAAAAGGAAATAAAGGTTGGTGACGTATACATGATCGTCATATCACATCTGTAAGGGAGCCGAAGGAGCACTATTGTAAGTCCCATGTCGCAATTCATGTACAGACGAAATATGGGTGTACTAGACACAAATCAGAATGGAGTTGAGATTTTCAAGTAAAAATTAGTTATGGAAAAATCCAATATAACTTTGACCGACCTTATTTTAGGGTTCGGTACCTCAAAAGGAAAAAACGGAACCCTTATAGGATCACTCATGTGTCTGTCTGTCTGTCTGTCTGTCCGTCTGTCACAGCCAATTTACTCCGAATCTAATTAAAAAAAAAAAGTTTATTGCGATTACATACAATTATAACACACAATGAGTTGGAGATCACCTTTTAAGCAAGAAGATGCTTGTGTTAGGTGAACTCCGCTCTTCCACTATCATAAATAACAGGTATGCAATTGATGAACTGATCCAAGAATAAGAAAAATAAAATAAAAATAATCTAATTTAAATAAAACAGAAAAATAAAGCAAAAAGGAAATAAAAATATGAAGGAAGGAGCGCACTTGTGTGATGTATGAGAGTAGGTTATGTTGTGTGCGCTTGTGTGTGTGTGCGTGAGTAGTGGCGTGAGTGAGTTGTGTAAAAGGACTGCTGTAGTGTAGGTTGATTTTTTTAATGGACCGATTATGTTGAAATTTGGTACACGTATGTATTTCTGTGACCCAAACACGGACGTGTAATAAAAAATAAAAATAAAAGTACATTAATGAATGTCAAGTGCGTGTCGGACCACGCACAATGATAGGTTCCGTAGTTGGGATGAAATTATCCCAAGAACAAACTTAACATTGTAGTTGAAAAACATGTTCTCCCATACATTCCAACCACAAATGGCCGTAGTTAAACGAACGAAAAAGATCCAACCCACATTACACCTAATGTGGTTGGATCCTTTTTGTTTAACTTTGGACAAATGTAAGTTTGTACGCACAATATTGAGAGATTTACCATGTTACTTTAAGACCATAGACTTCGTATAGGCTTTCCTGTAATCTACAGGGTGTATCACAGACGAGTGATCAAACTTAAAGGTGGTACATACCATCAAACTGAACAACTTTTTCCCGGGGACCAATATCGTAATCTTAAAAAAAAAAATCAGTCGTCCCAAGTAGGTATTGAAGTTTTGCATGGGACAAAATTTTTTTTTTTTACGATTATGATATTGGTCCCCAGGAAAAAGTTGTTCAGTTTGATGGTCTGTACCACACCCTTAAGTTTGATCACTCGTTTGTGATACACCCTGTGCTATACAGAATTATTTTCTGTATTTTTTTCAAAATTTTAAGGTCAGTAGTTTCGGAAATAAAGGGGGGAATGGTCAATTTTCGTCTATTTTCTTAAATAACTTTAAAACATTTCATTTTAAAATTATTTAAAAAAAATATGTTTGTAACCCTCACAGTAAGCCCTTTCATTTGATATATCGCACGGTACAGTTTGCAAATATATATATATATTTTAATTTTCATAATTGTCCCCCAAAATTGACTCCCATATTCAAAATTCATTCATTTACATTACACGTCCATGTTTGGGTCACAGAAATACATACGTGTACCAAATTTCAATAGATTCGGAGCAAATAGGCTGTGCCAGACGGACAGACAGACACATGAGTGATCTTATAAGAGTTCCGTTTTTTCCTTTTGAGGTACGGAACCCTAAAAAGAAGGATTAGAGAGAGACGTGCCCCCGAGCGAATCTATCGCTCGGGGGCACGTCTCTCTCTAATCCTGCGCGCGTTGTTTCTAGATAGATATAAAACATATGAGTATTACTAAAATACAACCAAGTCTCATACATTTAAAGTTTTATTTATAGAATATCAGCCTAGGCCCCGAATAAAGTAAAAGATTCCCAACACGGAACTTTTACAGTACATAATATATATATATATATATTGATTTTCGACTAATCTGTCATTATAGCTTCTACAAGTTTAGTAACTTGTGAACTTCCTACGGACATATAAAGTGAATACCTCTGTTACCCTAAGAAAGCAAAAAGCTTATTAAAAAAACATTTTCTGCAAATTACAAACTATGAGTATATACTTTAGTTTGATATACTTACTACCATTTTTAATTGTGCTATTATTATATTATATAAAAAGTAATATATGAGTAGTATAATAAGTAAGACTACTCGTATTTTGATTTTTTGCAAGTAAAACTTAAAAACACATTGTTTCTAGTAGCATATTAGATATATATTTTCCGAACTCACTAGCCATATATAAGCCATCAAAGGCTTCTGTGGTTTTTTAACATATTATACAATGATTTAACTCTGAAAAAAAAAAAAAAAAAAAAAGTAATAAGTGAAAAAATAAGACTTTGATCTTGGGTGAGAAAATGGAAATTTTAAAGAGGTTAGAAAGAGTTTTTAATCCGACATGGTCACTAACATTATCATTACTTAAACAACTTAAAACGGGATATCACGGATAAACTGAAGTTATTGCAGGTGGATGTTCACGAGCCTACGGCACACTAACAAACCACGGCCTACCCTCTTTCTTGTTCGTTTAGTGCGATTGACACCGCTACCACTGTCACTTGTAGTTTTAAGTTCTAATAATAGGTTAGAAAAAGGCGAAATAATGTGCAACATTACACTAATCCGAATTTTCCATTAATCCGACATCCTTGCGTCTGATTTAGTGCCAGATTAGTAAGCAACTGTACAAGACTTACTGTCAAAAGCTTTCCTTCCTGTCTTCAGCGGAGTGATATGTTCAGGTTGCGGATCACACTCATCCTCCTCAGATTCTTGTACAGGTGGTGCTCTGAAAGCAGAAGTTATATCAGTCTTTACATCAAGGATTCCGCCACCTTCTTATCAGCAATGAAGTGTTGGGTTGTATAGCGTCACCGTGGCTGTTCAACTTGTACAGACGCCAGCAGGTCAAGCTACACGAAACTGTAAAATTTTCCTAATCAACCTTGAATCTAATGCTTTTGCGATAAAGTTGCAAATCTATTAGGTAAAGAACTTTGACAGATTGTAGTAGCTTGATGTGCTGGCGTCTGTACATGGATAGTTGTTTAGAAAAATCTAATAGTTTTTGAGTTATAGCCACCGCCATGCGTCACTCTTTTGACTCTCAAGTGTAAATTAAATGTTTTTATTAATAACTTTTACTCTATACCTTTGATTCTCTATAAAAACTTACAAATTCAACAAAAATTCACTATTATTTGATTTTTTTTCCTCAAATATATATATATATATATATATATATATATATATATATATATATATTGTAAACAGTAGTGACGAAAAAAACATGTATAAGATTTTGCGGAACATATTAGGTTGGGGAAAAAGTCTTTTCGCATTATAGTATGTATGAACTTGTAATAAAATCTCTTTGGCTATACTATTTGTATCTGGCTGGTTTTGGTATCATTGAAAGTTTAAATTTTAAAGAACATAATTCCAAATTCAAATTAGGAAAATGTGTGATTTTAATTTGTTTTTCGTACCGTCAAGATGAGTGAATCTAATGAAGAAATTCGATACATTTTAAAATTTTACTACAAAAAAGGTAAAAATGCAACGCAAGCCGCGAAAAAAATTTGCGATGTTTATGGACCTAGTGTAGTGTCTGTGCGAGTAGCACAAATTTGGTTTAAGCATTTTCAATCCGGAAATTTTGATGTCAAAGATGCACGTCGCTCTGGTCGCCCTATTACGGATAAAATGGATGCCATTTTTGAAAAAGTGGAGCAAGATCGGCATATCAGGAGTTACGACGTAGCTGAAGAACTGGAAATTGACCACAAAACAGTTTGGGCGCATTTGAAAAAAACTGAAAAAAACCTAATGAACCGTGTACTCATTTGTGATTCTTTATTACGACGTAATGAAACCGAACCATTTTTGAAGAAGCTGATAACTGGTGATGAAAAGTGGATCACGTATGACAAGAACGTGCGAAAAAGGTCGTGGTCAAAGGCCTTTATTAGGCATTATTTATTATGAGCTGTTACCACCAGGCAGGACCATCGATTCTGAACTCTACTGCGAACAACTGATGAGATTAAAGCAAGAAGTTGAGAGAAAGCGGCCGGAATTAATCAACAGAAGGGGTGTGGTTTTTCATCATGATAACGCTAGACCTCACACATCTTTCGCCACTCAGCAAAAATTAAGAGAGTTTGGCTGGGAGGTGTTAATGCATCCGCCGTATAGTCCTGACCTTGCACCTTCAGATTTCCACCTGTTCGGTCTCTTCAGAATTCTTTAGGCAGTGTCAGGTTAACATCACGAGAGGACTGCCAAAACCACTTGTCGCGGTATTTTGACCAGAAGTCCCAAAATTTCTATAGCAATGGGATCATATCCCTACCTACAAGATGGCAAAAGGTTGTCGAACAAAATGGTACCTACATACTTTAGTTAAATGTAAATAAACTATATTAAAAAATGTTTTGAATTTTCTTAAAAAATGCGAAGAAACTTTTTCCCCAACCTATTATGTTTTGTTATTTTGGCAGGGCATGACCAAAGCTATCACCCCAGTACCGCTTTCGCTACAGTATGTCGGCCGATTCCTGGGCCACCCTGTTTTTCCTTTTCAATCTGCCTAGCCTTTTCCCAACTATTCTGGGGTTGGCTTCCAGTCTAACCGGATGTAGCTGAATACCAGTATTTTACGTGGAGCGACTGCCTATCTGACCTCCACAACCCAGTGACTGGGTAATATACAATACTCCTTGGTAAGACTGATTGACAGACTTTCGGACTTCTGACGAACCGTAACGACTGTCAAAGATCCACGAATGACAGCCGGGACCAACGGTGGCACGGAGGAGTCTCGGTATGTAAAGATGGTCACCCATTCACGGACCAATCCCGGTAAGCGTAGCTTAACCTGATGGATCGACCCATGCGGCTGTTATTACTTAGCCACGAGCTCCTCCGTAAGATTTAGTGGTTAGTGGCCCTGACTGCTATGCCGGAGGTCGTGGGTTCGATTCCCACCCAGGACAAATGTTTGTGTGATGAGCATGATCATTTGTTCTGTGTCTGGGTGTAATTTATCTATATATGTATGTATTTAGAAATATATAAGTATGTTTATCAGTTGTCTAGTACTCATAACACAAGCTCTGCTTAGCTTGAGGCTAGACGGCGTTGTGTGATAGTTGTGGAATATTATTATTATTATTATTATTATTATTATTATTTTCCTTTTGACGGTAAAAAAAGAAAACTATTACCAAACTTTTTGCCTAGCGTACGTAACATTATAATATCTTAAGTGAGCTTACTCTGTTGTAGCAGGCGTGCTGTCCATACAGCAGACGATTGGGACATTGCTTTGGAACGAACATGTCTGTTGATAAAGAAAACAATAAATTATTAACTATTCTAAATCTACCAACACCGCTATAAGGATCTTTTGGTGCCCGAATGACGGCGCTGTTGGTAAACATTTGTACTACTGTTTTGTGAAATGTCACTTGAAATGTATTAAAAAAAAACAAGATGGTGGCTTTAGTTCTGATTTTGACCACGCGCCGCAATAACCTTGTGGCGCTGTACACAGAACACCAAGACTTGTAGTAGTGGCAGTCTTAAAACGTTAGAGTAGGACGTGGGTCTAGTGCTCGCAAGCGCTCTGCTGAGCATGAGGTAGGTCTTTACCCGGGGCTGCAAGGGGTGCGTAGTACCCGGGCGCAGGGTCTAGAGGGCGCAAGCCGATCGCCTTACACAATCAGTTTCCAAAATCATAATCATTTATGCGTAATCACAATCAGTTACTTAACAAATATTCACCAATATTTACAAAATAAGCCTCATGCAACTTTCAACACATTCGCCTTGCGACTTGCGATGTGCAAAGTGCGCGACTGGCGAAATGTGGGTGTACTATAGGAACACCCTGTCTAACCCTTCGAGGACTACATGAGCTACGTTATTTTAGGACGGGATTACTAAAAACTATATTGAATCTTATGTCATCCTTCTCCGTCGTTTCAAAACCGCGGTTGCTACGGACGATGGCGTAGGTATATTATAGCAGTGTCTAACGGCTTGGCTTGTCTGGATTTATATACAGACTGACTTTAAATTAAATGGCACTCTTTCTGGGTATTGAAAGTACTCAAGAATGTTCACTTTTCAAAATTTCCATAGAAATATTTCAAATATTATAGTAAAAAACTTCACGGAAAGTCCCAAACGCCTGTAGAAAATATCTTAGCAAATGTACGTTACGGCGTCTTGACAATAGAATAATGTTAGACGAATTTCGCTTGTTCGTATGATTCAGCAGTAGAGTTTCCGAAAGAGTGGGTCTTAAAATGAACATGGATGAGACATAGGTCAAATCAGTCAAATACACATGTAACACCCGGATCGATCGGAGGATCGGAGACGCTACACTCGAAGTTTTGTAGGAGTATGGAAGAAAAAGACATGTTGCGCCGACCACAAATAAATTGGGACAAGGATTGGAGAATGATGAGATGAAATAGCTGTGAAACGTTTTATTACTGCGTCTTCATTATTCAAATCCTTCTCTAATTGTGAAAGTTGGTGTGAGTAAGTATGTATGTTTACTTCTTCACGCAAAAACTAATGAACCAAGTGCGATGAAACATATATGATTGATAGGTACATAGCTGCTACATATTGCCGTTACTTTTTATCCCAATATTCCATAATAATATTTAGGACTCCTACCTATTTGATAAACATCTTAATTTAAAAAATCAATTAATTAATCTGTCAAATAGAATAAGAAATCTTATATAAGTATGTATTTAAACAAATAAGAAACTCAGCCAATGCTAATATTATGAAAATGGTTTATTATTCTCTGTGTCAAGCGGTTATAACCTATTGTATTGCTTGTTGGGGTGGTGCTGCTAAAACACATAATTTAATTGCTGAAAGAGCTCAAAGAGCCTTATTAAAAGTAAGTTACTTTAAGCCTAGGTATTTTTCTACCACTGAGCTGTATAGGGAATGTGAGGTACTATTGGTTCGTAAACTCTATGTACCTACTTGCGTTAATTATGAGACAGCATTCCAGTGTCAAGCTAAGTGCTCTGACTGATAAAGAAATTACTAGAAGTAGACGTTTCGATCTTTTAAAATCTGTATCCTGTAGAACATCTTTTGCCCAAAAAATCAACATGTTCCTGGACCCAAGACTATTCAACATTGCAAATAAACAGTTGAAAATTTTCTCCATGACAAAAAGAGAGTACAAACAAAATGTGACTACTTGGCTTCTATCCCTAACCTACGACGAAACTGAAAAGCTGCTTAGAGTAATTGTATAATTTCTTTGTATAATAAAAATATTAAAATCGTTTATTTATTTTTGATTAAAATGTTGGTATAAATAAACGATAACATAAATTGAATCAACTAGATTCGTTTAATTATAGTGCGTTATTGTACTTGTTTAAAATTCAACGTCCTAAGTTTCCCTCTGTCACACATCACACATACCCCCACGCACAGATACAAACACACACACTCACACACACACCTTCACTCCCTCACTCACACACACACACACCCAAGTATACGCTCCCACCACGCAACCCTACACATACCAACACACTTCGTTTACCAGTTTTTTTTTTGTTTTTTATTTTATTTTTATTTTTCTTTGTTTATATTAATCTTAGTTTTGCACCTAAACAGTCCTTCATTCTACATGCTAGGCACAACAACATCGGCTATTCTATAATGATAATCGATGGTGGGCGATGATACCTATAATTACAAGATATTAAGTTATCTTAGCTTAGGTATTGGCTGAAACTATAATATTATGTTACTTTACTTAACTTACGGCCTATTTTTATTGTAAACTATGTATATTTTATATTCCCACGGAATTGAAACGTACGCGGATGAAACCACGATGCGCAGCTGAGGACGTGTAAGTTGCCTTCAAAGGCATGCAAGTTGGTAATTTTCCGTTCTCCGTTACTATTTTTAGGTTTTAGGATTTTTATCCTCAAGCATGTATCAATGCATGCGCCGCTCCTCGGATACTATATAAGCAATGCGAGATGACATTGTTTACCTGGATTAATACATAGAGTACTTTTAATCCCGGTAGTCGTTCCGTGGGATATTTTCCGACATCTACGCAGACGAAGCCACAGGCAAAAGCTAGGAAATAATAAATAAGTATCTGAAATAACTATACCTACATAATTATGCCAACTGGCTACCGAGCGCGCAGTGGCGCCCTCATCGTTTGTTTTGTTATTTCTTTTATTTTAAAAGGAAAATGCAGAAAATAAGCACTTTAAGTTGTACTCCACAAGACTATACGTTATTATTATTATTATAAACAGTAGTTTTATATTGTTAAGTTTTATTGTAATCAATAAAACGGGAAATGGTGGCCACTTTTTTCCGTAGCATCTTAAGTCCTTTAAGTAGTCATAACAACGGTAGTCTTTTGTTTGTTGCACTCAATGACATCAACAGGAAAAGGTAAGGATTTTGAAAATTAATTATTCATCAATACGTCAATATTATTGACGTTAGGTATTACATATTTTTAACCGACTTCAAAACGGAGGAGGTTCTCAATTCGTCTGTATGTTTTTTTTTTTTTGTATGTTTGTTACGCGATTACTCAAAGACGGATGGACCGATTTGGAAAATTCTTTTTTTTATTTGAAAAGGTATACTTGCGATGTGGTCCCATATAAATATTATTAACTTTGCTTGGGTAGTTTTTGAGTTAGCTTCAATAATGCGTATATTTCCCACTTAGTTTATGTGGATGATGTGATGGTGTTTTAATAACCTCCTATCACTGTTATTTACATAGCAGGTAGTGGTATTCGAATTAGTGTGGGGTAGGTACCACAACTAAAAAGTGAAAAATAAAAACTTTTTAGCAAAAAATAAAACCGACTTCCAAAACAAAACACTACAAAGTAAAAAATAACTTTAATTTCGGAAGTCGGTGGCAAAAAGCGAAAATACAAAACCAAAGACACCGACTAACGAAATTAAAGTTATTTTTCACTTTGTAGTGTTTTGTTTTGGAAGTCGGTTTTATGTTTTGCTAAAAAGTTTTTATAGATATAGGTACAATTGGTGCTTATGACAATAAATTATACTTCGTATGTACTCGTTTATTTTAAAATTATTATTATATTGCCGTGCCCTATCTGGTTTCATGTTGGAACTCACTTTATTGTAACAACTAAATGTAGGTGCAATAAAGAGTTTTGAATTTGAATTTGATCACCCTGTATTTTAAAGATAAATACTTGTTCCCAGGAGTGGGATCTTACCTGAGGAAGTCTTTGGTGTTTAAGGCCTTCTAGAGCAGTTTTGCATTGTCTCAAGTTTCGGCAGACGCCTGCAGCGCCATCTTTAAAGCATTGGTCGCCTGGAACACAATTTATTATTGATTAATTATAATTATATATAATAAGCGACCTTTTAATTGTGTCTGGGGGATGTTTGGCCACTACGTTTGGTCTGGCTGCTTACAAATAGTCCCAAGAATATCGAGTATTAAGACCAGACTCAGACTATAAGTAAGATGATGTCATTATCAAAGCGCAAAAAACTTGGCGGGAAAAACCGCCGCCGAGAAGTGTCTGGTAATATTGATTATTAATTTTAAACAATATTCTGTAAAACATACATAAAAATCAGCAGTCAGACAAAGAAAAGTGAGTCATATTTTTACGAACCTTTAGCATCTGGTGTTTTTTTTAGAGGACAGAACTTTAAATTGAAATAAAACTCCATGAAATTAGCTTTATTCGATAGATAATTTTATGGCATTATTGTTTGAATACAATTCCGGGCCTAGTTTACTGAAAATTTAACTTTTTTATTGGCTTTACAAAAAGCTAAAGTAAACATTAGATAAAATAGGTACTAATTTCACGAAATCTGGCCACGTCGTTCGTGCGATTTGAAGCCATTACCACAGTCTAAAAATCATTATACTGTGCCATTACTTTATTTTCTTTGGAGATATATAAAGTCGCATTTTTACTCCGATAAACCAGTAACAATTAAGTACTTGGATGCTAACATTCGATGCATTATTGCCGAAATACTTACATCCTGGTTTACGTGAGTGAAAATTTGACGTCTAGATTACGGCATGGACGCGTCAGCCGCGCCGGCCACATTCCCGAAATCATATTCAAACATTAATGCCATAAAATTATCTATCAAATAAAGCCAATTTCATGGATATTAAAAACATATTTCTTTGTTTTATTTCAATTTAAAGATCTCCCCTCTAAAACAAAAAACACCCGATACTTACCAATTTACAGGTATCAGATGTAAATTTGTCATCGGCCCAAGCTATCGGGTATCGGTACGATCAAAATACATACAATCATTACTATATCCCACACATTTTGTTAATAAAAAAATAAGTAAGGTCTGGCGGCCAGGGCCACCTTGGACCATTATAGGAACAAGTCTATTGTCATTTAAGAAAAATGCAAATGGCGTGAGAAATTAAAAATTCCTAAGCGTTTGTTAAATATTTTTGTCTCAACATAATGCAAAGGTCGACTAGTAGAAAATGCTTAAAGTTTTAAGCTCGCATCTGTAAAATTATGTGCTCAAATGCAAAATAAAATGAAGCTTTTGGCGCTCTTTGTTTATCGATCGACTTACAGATCAGAAAACGGTAATCATATAGGAATCTAAATCTGTGTATATTCATCGGTACAGCACTATTATGATAGCAAAACGAGATGATACCTAGCTGTACAATAAATTGAGCAAGACAGAAAAGGTTCCGAATTACTCGTATTAGTCTATGATAAAACGTTTGACAAAAACAAATGAATTTTATTGTGGGTATTTTTCTACGTACAAATCAAGTACAGACAAGCCAGCAGGTCAACCTACCCGAAACTGTCAGATTTTCCCAATCAACCTTGAAAGTCGAAAATCTATTAAAGAAATCTGACAGATTGTAGTAGCTTGATATGTTGGCGTCTGTACATCATAACTATTGCAAAAAAAAGTATAAAAAACCAGCGAAATAGATTAAAAAATCAGCAAATAAAAGAAAACGCACCTTCAAACAGGTTCTGACAAAACACAACAGTAACAAAGAAAAGCAAAACTCTTAAAACCATTTTTATTCTAAAACACTACAAATTTATTAAGTATTTTTCTTTCATCGAAACTATGTATTTTAATTTATATGAACACGTCCTTTCTGAAGCACTGCACTGAGCTACTAGTTATAAGATTCACTCATCATGCCGTATACGAGAATTTATAACATAAAACCGGATTTCTGTAAACTAACAATTATTCTAAATCTGACTCGTTTTTCCGGTTTTTTCCGCATTGTTAGGGTTCCGTACCGAAATTTTAAAAAGGAACCCAGTCTGTCTGTCTGTCTGTCTATCACAGCTACTAATACTATCAACTTGAATTTTGGAATAGTTTTAGATGACATTTGCCCAACTATTTTGCAAATAACAATGAAACAAAAATGTATATATTTTTTGCAACAGGGACTGAAAGAGGGTCTTAAAATTTAAAAATTCGAAGTGGGGCTACTAAGGCATGTGGAAGAACGCTGTTTACTCATTCTCAAACAGATTTTTCTTTTTTTTTTAGACCGCATAGTTTTCGACTTTTGATGAAAAATGTAAATAAAAATACCGTTCCCCAGCTTATCTCCGAAGTTTGCATACAGAAAAATCTGAAATTATTCAGTGTTATAGAAGTTTATGTAAAGATTACAGGAAAAATAAAACGATGTCTCTAAATAGCACACTTTTTTTATATATGACGGTACGGACCCTCGGTGCGTGAGTCCGACTCGCTCTTGACCGATTTTTTTTAATGCTGAACAGATTTATGTAACATAATATCACGCCTTCACGCATTCTTCTTAAGATTAGGCAGAAGTGTACCTATAGTACACCCACATATCGCCAGTTATCCTCAAGTCCCATGTAATAGGGGGCGAGCCTATTGCCATCACCTGGGCACATATCCAGACTCCAGGCTGCTATGAAAAAATCCAGATGGAAAAACGCAATTCCACTTTGCCCGACCCGAGAATCGAACCCAAGACCAGTTGCATTTTCGAGCACTAGACCAACGAGGCGGTCAGACAGATTTTGGTCCTCCTTAAGGAGGAAGCGTCAGGGTAGCCCGCGAAATTCAAATTTTCTTACGTTTTTTTGCAATTTGCAAGTCAGTATTAAGTTGTATGTTAAATAAAGTATGATTTGCGGCCGTAACAAATATGTATTTACAGAATTATATACAATAGAGTCAGTAGTACAACTCCTTAAGTTAGTATAATCCTAAAATGTCAAGATTTCATGAAATAGTCATTTTTTAGGATTACCTGGTCTTAAAGAGTTGAATTGATCACTTTAATGATTATAATTATGTAAATAGATACTTGTTACGGCCGCAAATTATAATTTGATCAACGTACAATATAAGGACATAATAATAACCTGGACATTTCACACACAATCATCTGATCCCAAACTAAGCAGAGCTTGTACTATGGAAACCAGATAACTGATATACTACATACACTACTTTTTTTTTTTGTAAATACATACTTATACAGATAATTACAATTACACCCAGACTCAGAACAAACAGACATGTTTATGCACACAAATGATTGTCCTGGATGGGAATCGAACCCACGACCTGCGGCATGATAGGTGGTATCTTAACCAACCACGCCAACTGGCCTGTCAATATAATACCGACTTGTAAATTGCCAAAAACGTAAGAAAATTTGAATTTCGCGGGCTACCCTGTCGCTTCCCCCTTAAATTGTGCTCTGTTCCAGTCTTATACAGGTATTGTCCTGACCAATTTTTTTTTTTTTTTTGAGAAAGAAGGGGAAGCCGTATCTCAACCAGTGTAGGACGGCGCCGGCAGGATCGAATCTAACACGCTGCTACATCCTGCAGTACCGACGATGCAGCTGTACGTGTCCCGTTTGCACCACTCTACGAAGACTGAGGACATAAAGTATACAGGATGAACTTTCCAAGTGGGCGTGGATATCCAAATTCTATAATCAAATCAATAATATTGTAATGCTGAATGCAGCAATCCTTGAGACGTTGAATCTAGCTATGTATTGAAAACAATGGTCATCATTTTGAACAATTAATCAATTAAGGTAGATAACATAAGAAAAATAAGTATGTAGTGGTATGGAAACACACATGTACACACATGAGCTTAAGTGCCTATGACTTTACACGTCTGCTAAGTTCGAATCAGGGTTGTTGCTGATGCATATTTTTTAACCGACTTCCAAAAGGAGGAGGTTCTCAATTCGTCTGTATGTTTTTTTTTTTTTTTTTTTGTATGTTTGTTACGCGATTACTCAAAGACGGATGGACCGATTTAGAAAATTCTTTTTTTGTTTGATAGGGTATACTTCCGAGGTGGTCCCATATAAATTTTATTAACTTTGCTTGGGGAGTTTTTGAGTTAGCTTCAATAATGTGTATATTTCCCACTTATTTTATGTGGATGATGTGATGGTGTTTTAATAACTTCCTATCACTGTTATTTACATGGCTATATCTACAATTATTATGCTCAATTATGTATTCGAATTTGTGTGGGGTAGGTTCCACAACTAAAAAGTGAAAAATAAAAACTTTTTAGCAAAAAATAAAACCGACTTCCAAAACAAAACACTACAAAGTGAAAAATAACTTTAATTTCGGAAGTCGGTGGCAAAAAACGAAAATACAAAACCCAAGACACCGACTACCGAAATTAAAGTTATTTTTCACTTTGTAGTGTTTTGTTTTGGAAGTCGGTTTTATTTTTTGCTAAAAAGTTTTTTTCTCATCAGCGGATGCCGATGTTGATGCTGATGTTTTATCATTGACATCAGTGGATGCTGATGCTGATGTGAAAAAAATATGCATCAGCAACAGCCCTGATTCGAACTTAGCAGACGTGCGAAGTTATAAGCACTTAAGCTCATGTGTATGCATGTGTGTAAGCTCATGTGTATGCATGTGTGGTTCTATACCATGCCGTAATAGTTTAAAACTTCTTCTATTTTTACCAATCGCAGTCTCATCAATGTCAGAATAAAAATACTACCTAACACTATAAACACATGCAAATACATATAACTCAATCATACACACACCCTTACGTACACTAATATCCCCACATACACACGTTCACTCTCACATACACACCTGCACATTCACACACTCTACTACACGTGCACACTCACAGACTCTTAGTTTAATCTTTTGAAATTATTTGATTGTACTTTCAAACAGGTTTTGTGCCATGATTTTGTATACTATATAACACACTTCTTAGTAAAAGGTTTTCGGTAGCACAGTGACAGCAGAACACTGACTCCTGAGTATAGTTGCAAAACTTCTGATAAATTCTGAATAATTCCGGAATACTTCTGGGAAAGTATCTTTAAATCAGAATGATTCAAAATGAATTTAATTAAGATTTTTATTTTTTTTTTTGCTGAAAAATCGTATTTTGCATCGATCGCCGCCGCCGCTGCCTACATTCTATGCGAATAAATGATTTGATTTGATTTGATTTATACCACTACAAGTATTTTGTTAAAAATGAGCTGGTTTGTTTAGTTTGCCGTATGTCAGTACTTCCTAGAATTCGATCCTTATTAGTGAAAGGAGCTCGTATGGCTAAATCGGGTCGATCCATCAGGTTAAGCTTCGCTTGCCTTTTCATGCTTGTCTTTTCGTACAGAGACTCCTCCGTGCCTCGGAAAGCACGTTAAGCCGTTGGTCCTGGCTGTCATTCGTGGATCTTTGACAGTCGTTACGGGTCGTCAGAAGCCCGAAATTCTGACAACCAGTGTTTCCAAGGGTATCGTATTACCCAGTAACTGGGTTGTGGAGGTCAGATAGGCAGTCGCTCCATGAAAAATACTAGTATTCAGCTGCATCCAGTTAGACTGGAAGCCGACCCCAATATACTTGGGAAAAGGCTAGGCAGATTGATTTTTAGCGACAGTATCGAAAGGTGTGTGATTTTTTTTTTTTTTTTTTTCATCAAAATCGAGCCCGATACTCCTTTGAGTACTTTTCGCTATTATACTCGTATTAGTTTCGGATTTGGCCATCCACACCCACTGGAAAAATTCACCCTGTATACGGGTGAAGACCGGCTGGACCTTGAAGGTGGAGAAGTTGGAGACGCAGCATTACACCAATTTCAAGTCGTTCGTGGTGCGCGTTCCAACTCACCATTAAAGGTGACTTTCCTCAAGACTCTTCCTTGAGGAAAGTTTTGGCCGAAATATGTGCTATAACACGACGCCGTCACTACGAGTGCAGTAGTTTTTAAGTTTGGTATATGTATAAAATATGTATTAGTTTATATATTTATTTATTTAATACTTTTCTTTATAGGCATTTTCTACCAGTCGACCTTTGGGTGATGCAGAGACAAACAGTGGTAGATGCAACAGCGAGAAATGAGGAATAAATATTTATTTAAATATAAAGATATACTTCCCATATAAATATAATATTATATACACCTAATTATATATAAATATAAACACAAATAAATAGACATAAATATACTAAAACAAATAAGACAAACCATTGGGAAACATTACCGTTGTGATGATACTGCCAGCTTCTTGCGAATGTGCTCGCGAACTTTAACTTTAAAGGATAATCGGTTGGTTGCCATCCTGATTTCCTGGGGGAGTGCATTCCACAGAGAGATAGACTGAACGAAGAAGGAAGAGTGAATGAAGTCTGTGCGGTGAGTGGAATATTGAAGAATACGATTGTGAGATGAACGTAGATTTCTATCGTGGTTGGCGCAAATGTATTGAAAATGGGAAGCTAGATAACTAGGGGAAGAGGGAGAGTCAAGAAATGAAAAAAAAGTGGTCAGCGCCCTTTGCTGTCCGATGCGCGGAGACATGATCATATTTACGCAGATTGAAAACGAATCGAATGCAGTTATTGAGAAGACGGCCAAGTTTGTCGAGGAGATCTGCGTTCCGGGCTTAATAGCACACATCACCATAATCGATGATAGGGAAAATTAAGGACTGTACCTACAAGCATTGTCTTCGTACTCGAAGGTAATAAAATATATAACTTATTGTTTTTATACTTGTATACAGGCTGTGGCGTAATTATCGGATAACCCTGTACCTGCGGATGGGGGACCTCAAGCCCTATAATATAAAAAAAAATGTCAAATCCCGGAATATTATGCACATGCGAAATTTTTATTTTTTATAAAAAAATTGCCACCTTTGGTCACTTCCTAAGCCACCGTGTTCACAAATGAAGGAATTTTCACTACCTGATTTCTGCATAATATTTCTTAAATAAACGTGCTATAAGTTGTTTATTACAGTTTTAGAGTACTTCATGTAGTTTTTTTTTTTAATATTAAAATAATTTTTTTTTCTGTATCTTTTCCTAAGTTTGAGTTCATCTGGTGTAAAAAAAATGTATGGAAAATTAGCTGCCCATATTTCATAAAATTTGTCCTCTTAATGCAGATCCCATTTGATACAATGTGATTTTTTTTACAGAAACACCATTTTTTTCACTTTAAGAATAGAAACCACATGAAGTACTGTAAAACACATCTTATAGCACGTTTATTTAAGAATATTATGCAGAAATCAGATAGTGAAAATTCCTTCATTTGTGAACACGGTGGCCGAGGAAGTGACCAAAGGTGGCAATTTTTTTATAAAAAATAAAAATTTCGCATGTCTATATTCCGGGATTTGACATTTTTTTTTTTATATTATAGGGCAGATACAGGTTATCCATTAATTACGCTACACCCTGTATGTGGGTTCCATACCATATACAGGTTGTATCGTAATTAATTGATAACCCTGTAGGTAAAGGGGATTTTACCTGTGAAGCTACATCCATATGGGAGAGTCTACTGTGCAAAGCTATGAGTACTTTGTTTCATTATTGGTAAAGATACAAGTCTTAATTTTAACTATGCGTTCCGTAAATTGTAGGAATCTGCCATTAGTCAACATACAGTATAAATAAATAAAAATAAAATAAAAATTAGAAAAGTTACGTAAAAATTACGTATATATACGTGAGTCTTAAAACGTAGGTAGAAGGAACAACAGGGTTTTTGTTACATATTGTATATGGGACTGACATAACGCTGCCCTAGCGCTTGAATAGCCAACCGACCATTTTTTCGGAAATTTACTTTGTGATGAATAATAATAATAATAATAACCCATTACTGAGTGTGCAAGTCACCCCCTGCCATTTTATCCGTGTATAATATATAACATTGGTCAGGCAGGGGACATAGTTCTTCCATAGTTCAAGTACCTAACCCAATCCACATTAGCCACCCAGACCCATACTGCCGTCGTAAGAAAAAAGGGCACAACAAACATTTAAAAAAAAAATCTACAAAAAATTGAGCAGATTAGCCTTTTTTTTCTAATCCTAAATATGTATGTAACTCAATTTTTTTTTTAATGTTAGTTGTGCCCTTTTTGCTTACGACGGCAGCATAGCCCAATATGTTTCGTTTCCACGCACAACAATAGTCCTGTACCAACCGGGGGTTGTCCTTGGGTGCACTTGCATAGTGAATAGAGGGATAATCGGCGGTTGGTGCCTGCTTATCATTTAAAATTATTTAAGGGGCCTCTGCGAGCTGGCTTCGGCTCCTCGTACGCCTTCCAAAGGTCCGGGACCCCAGGGTCCCGAGAAATATCAAAAAATAATAATAATAATAAGTGTAGAAAACATCTTTCTATAAATTAATTATAGAGCTTGTCTACTCTGAAGTGACGCGCCCCACAACCGCATGTACCCTACGTATACTAATTTAAGGGATCTACAGGATCTAATCCCAACTAAACGCAAGTTTTATAATGCCTAAAAGTATATGATCTACTGCAGTAAACAAAATCATAAAAATATATGATATTCTTCAGGATATATGCTATTGGGTTGGCTAATAAGTAATAAGCGACATACAACTATTTTATTTGTATTTATTTATTAAATGAATAATTGTTTATCATTAATAATACAGTATGTTAACCAACAGAGGGCGTTCCCGTTAACCCGCAATAGTATAGCATCCATACATGCTAAAAAAAATATTACCATTCGAAAACAAAATGGTTTTTATTTTTTTTAATATTAAAATATTCACTAAAAATGTTAAATTGATACGTAAAAGAGACACTCTGTACACGCGTACTTGAAGGACGGAAACATCGCAATTTAGTTTTTATTTTTAGTGAATATTTTTATATTTTTTTGAATATTTTAGTGAATATTTTAATATAAAAAAAAATAAAAACCATTTTGTTTTTGAATGGTAATATTTTTTTTAGCATGTATGGATGCTATACTATTGCGGGTTAACGGGAACGCCCTCTGTTGGTTAACATACTGTATATTCACCGTCGTTTTCTACTACCATTCGCCATCGATCTGGCACAGAGTGAAAGGCGTCCGCATAGAACTTCGTTCGTTTTGCATTGAAGAAGTCATCTATGTATCGTTTCAAGTGTGGTTCATCGTCAAAGCTTTTTTCCGGTAAATTATTACTAAGTGATTGGAACAAGCTGAAATCAGTTGGTGCTAAGTCCGGCGAATATGGAGGATGGGGTATTGTTTCCCAATTAAGCTCCAATAGTTTTAGCCTGGTACACTTAGCAATATGCGGCAGGGCATTGTCGTGCAGGAAAAATATTTTGTAGTGTTGTGGACGTTTGCGATGGATGTCAAGCTTCAGTTTTTCAAGTTGATCACAATATACTGTTGATGTAATCGTAGTATTAGTAGGAAGGAATTCCCAGCTTATTACTCTATGTATATCCCACCAGACAGAAAGCAGATGAAGATCACCTTTTGACGTTGGTTTTCCCTGTTCTTTACATCCCAGCCACTGGCGCTTGCGTGTGTGATTAACATAAAGAACCCACTTTTCATCTCCAGTGACAAGATGATCTAACCAATTAAATGTGCGGCGGAAGGATAAAAGTTGTACACAAACCTCAGCTCGGTAGGTCAGCTGATCTTTACTTAATTGATGGGGTACCCAAACACTATATTTGTAAGTCTTTCCCAAACCATGTAAATGATTTTCTATGGTGCCAAGAGAGCACTCGAGCTGAACAGCCAAATCGCGTGTAGTTCTTCGAGGATCTTCTTCGATTAATAGTTTTAATTTATCGATATCTATTTCCACAGGGCGCCCAGACCTTGGTTGATCGGTTAAGGCAAAATCGTTATTGCGGAACCATTGGAACCAGCGCTTTGCTGTTGCTTCGGAGACTGCATCGTGAGCTATCCTTTGACATATATTACGTGTAGCTTCTGCAGCAGAATGCCAAGATTGAAACTCATATAATAAACAATGTCGTACGTGGGTTTTAATATCACTCATTTCTTTGTGAATTTTAACGCACTACCAGCTAAACTATCAATAACGCGCATGAGCGCGACTCGCTCTTTATACCCTCTGCTACAGAACGTTCTCGAACCTTTCCGAAAATTCTAGAAATTATAAACTAAAACGCCCATTACTTATTAACCAACCCGATATTTAGATAGCGTGTTAAAACATGATACAACTAATATGATACGAGAGAAAAAAATCAAAAAGATACCTCAAAAAAAAATCTTTTAACAATTTTAACAATCACCGTAGCTCCTCCGCGCAGCGCCGCCCAAGTTCATCACCCCGTCCCGCTGCCAGTATCTGCAACCCTGGTGAATCCCTTACGAAAGGACTTCGCTAGCGTCCCCGCGAGTACCCCAGGCGCTCCAAGTATGAAGCCTATGCCAGAAAAGGCGCCGAATAGGGCTGATGAGGAGGGTTTCGTGACAGTGCACAGGAGGAAGCGCCGGTCGCGAACCAACAAGAACCGCTGCGGCAAAGCTCCTACGAAGCCAGAAGTGAGCCTGCGTGCCGCTAAGCCTAATACACCGGTGTATATCTCCCACCTGCACTACAGCACTAAGGCGGAGGACATCGTGGAGTACGTGCGCCAGAAGACAATGTACATGCCGCGGGTGCAGTTACTGGAGTCGCGCCGCAACGTTAATTTCAAGGCGTTCGTGGTGCGAGTGCGAGTCCGAGTACCTGCCCGTCGTCATGGAAGAAGACTTCTGGCCGCAGGACGTGGTGTTCCGTCGCTTCCGCGGACAAGTGCCACAGGACAGCTCAAGGACAAGCTAGTGAAGTGAAGTGCTACTAACATAGTTTTAAGCTATATTTATTAACACAGGTTTTGTTTTATACTTTATATACTCGTATGTTAGTTTGTAAGGTATGTATCTATGGGCCATTGTAGCCTGATAATAAAGGTTTTATTATTATTATTAAAAACTACACTACATACAATACATGCAATCATTCTGATTTTGTGTCAGATTATTCTACAAGCAACATATTAAATTTTTAATCCAATCAATAAATTTTTTGTAATTAAGTAATTGCTTCATATTTTGCCATAAATTACCAGCGTTGTGTCATCGCGCTTCTCTTTCTTTTCTATGCAGTCCGACAGTGACCGCGCTTTAGTTCGTTTTTTCCCCTTAATTAGTGGAGCGCGTTATTTCAGAGTATACAAGCTCCTACATTAAAAAGTAATTGTCCCAAAAAAATTGTTGGTTGGCTATTCAAGCACTAGAGGGCGCCAAGAAGCGAAACCGAAAAGCTTATGTCCATCTTGCTGAAAGTCGTTGTAGAAATACTACTCACATTTTACGGGACGCTACACGCTCCCAGACGTAATAACAATTAAAAATTCTATTGTCTCGTTCAATGTCACAAAGATATTTTGTCGCGGTCAGAAAATTGGAACTAACGCCATGGGAAAAGCGTTATGTCGTCATTTTTAAGTGTCAAAAGTTTTGGATACTTGAAACTATGCTAGATGACTCTGTATTATATAAAGTGTTTATTCTTCCGCACACCCGTGTGTGACGTTCCACGGACGTCAGGGATTAGTAAATAAATATAAAACTTTATTTCAGAGTAATGTCTATAATTATGTGAGTATTTTGGTATTAGTCACAGCAGTGCTTAGGTAAATACGTAGATTAGTATTGTTAGTTTTTACAAATCAATTATAGTACATATAATTATGTATACCTACTTAACACGTTGAACGCCACGCGGCCCACCGGTGGGCGATTCAAGCAAACCCGTTCAGGCTTAGTGGAAATCATCAATTCCATCATTTTTCGCTAAAGCTAATATCGACACAAAACAATCAAAAATGACTAAATTTGCATATTTAATTTGATTTAAAAAATTTTTCGTGATATTTTCTTAAGGAAACTTGTAATCGGTCACCGGTGACCCCCGTGGCCTGGTGATATAAAATCTTGATATTACGTCTGCGGGGGCCGCGGGGTCACCGCGCGGCCCACCCCGCGCGCCCGCGCATCTTTCTCGCGCGGTGTAAGTTATTCCCGCTAGCCGCATTTATTGTGTACAGTGATGATAGAACACGTGCACGTGTTATTATTTACTTTTGTTGTTCCGATGTTTTGTTATTCCCTTTTTGGCGAATTTACGTAAAATTGCTGTGGTTATAATGGATTATTGCTTTGAAGACTTTGATTTAACCCAAGAAGACTTAACGGAACTTGAAAATATAGAAATAAATTTTCTAAACAATAGCTTCCAGCTCAGTTCTGATGACGAACTGATAACCCGACCATCACTGCATAAGCGACGTCGTTGTGTTATACTGTCAGATAGTGAAGAAAGCGATGCCGAAAATACCACTATTAGGGTTACCCCTGACATTTCAGGTAAGCAATTTATTTTTAACTATTTAACTAACATATATTTGAGTTGTTTATTTCAATAGTTTATAATACCCTTGTTTTAGAGCGAATTTAACATTAACTATTATTTTATTACTATTTTTTTACCCGACTGCAAGGAAAAGGTTATGTTTTTAATAGATTTTTTATTAATCAATTATTAGGTAGGTACAATAATTGATTCAGAAGTCCTGGGTACAATACCTATATTCAACTCTTTAGGTAAATACAAGTGTCATGCTATGCTTGTGTTTTAAAACTTGAATTAAAATAACTATGCATTTCATTATAAACTTTTCAAATAAACCCTCAAATTATTGACTTTGTATTCATAACAAATAAATATTTCATTATGCAGGTAATACACCATCTTCAGGAGTATGGACAGCACCCAAAGGTAACCAAAGAAGTATCATACCTTTTACTGAAAATCCTGGCCTTACACCTCATCTTCGCATTAGCATGTGTCACGAATCCCCTGCAGCTTTTTATAAACTAATGGTGTCGGATGAAATTTTTGAACTCATAGCTGACTGCACTAACAAATTTGCTTTAGAAAAAATTGCACACAGCAATGAAGCTTCTAAGTTTGCAAGGCTTCGTAAGTGGATTCCTACAGACTCCACTGAAATTAAAAAGTTTTTTGGGTTACTATTGTTCATGGGTATTGTAAAACTTCCCAGAATAGCGGACTATTGGTCTAAAGACCCAATAATATGTCAATCATATCCCCGAACGATTATGTCACGCAATCGTTTTGAGCTGCTGCTACAAATGTTGCATTTTTCTACTGAAGACGAACTTAATAAATTAGATCGGCTTCATCGTATACGTAAGCTTTTGAATGATTTGAATGAGAATTTTCAAAAAAATTATACCCCTGCTGAAGACTTGTGCATCGACGAAAGCGTTGTCCCATTTCGTGGAAGAATAATTTTCCGGCAATACAACAAGCAAAAACGACACAAGTATGGGATTAAGGAATTCAAATTGTGCACTGTTCCCGGGTATACGTACAAGATCAACGTATATGCCGGCAAAAACAATGAAACCACAAACAATACCCCATCTAATGTGGTCATGGAGTTATGCAGTGATCTCTTCAATAAAGGTCATACACTCTATACAGATAACTGGTACACCAGTTTAGATTTGGCTCGAAAACTCTTAGAGAAGGAAACCCACTTAGTAGGCACGCTAAGAAAAAACAGGAAACATCTACCAAAGAGAGTTATTTCCACTAAGCTCAAAAAGGGGGCATATATAGCAAAAGAAAGCACAGATGGTATAACTGTCATGAAATGGCGAGACAAGAGGGAAGTTCTGGTTTTGTCGACGAAGCACTCTACGGGATTCAATACAGTAACAAAACGTGGAAAAATAGTTTCAAAACCCAAAATTATATGTGATTATAATAGAGCAAAAGGGGCCGTTGATTTGTCGGACCAAATGGCTGCCTATTCTACACCTTTGCGTAAGTCGGTTAAATGGTACAAAAAACTGGCGATAGATCTTCTTTTAAATACTGCTATCGTTAATGCTTTGACGTTGTATAAAAATGTAACAAAAAAAAGCATTCAAATCGTAGATTTCAGAAAACAGTTATTGGAGCATCTATGTCAGAAACTACAAGAACCTGAAGTCCTAGTAAGACCGAGAAGAATAAAACATGTTTTATCAAAAAGAGATGGTATGGTAAGAGCAGCTAGAAGAACTTGTCGTCAGTGCTATAAAGAGATAGCTTCAACCATGGGTAGCAAGATTGCTAAAAATAAGTCACAAAAAGTGATCACTTATTGCGAACAATGTCCCTCCAAACCATCACTTTGCTTGCCCTGTTTCAATAAACTTCACTAATAATATGTCATTTTTTTTCTATTTTATTATATTTTAATATTTTCTAGGTCATTTAATTGTTAGCCATTTTTATACATAAATAAACACAAGAAAAATTATACATTTTTTATTCTGTTTTAGGGCACCCCTAACATCTCCTAAGAAATTCGCTGTAATTTTTAATATTTTCTAAATAATAAAAAACCAAGCTGTTTTAGTCGTTGCACAGGGCCACGCGGGTCACATCTTTACCGTTTTCATTCAATATTAATGCCCCGTGGCTTGTAATCAACGTTTGATGTGAACACCTCGCTCCGGTCACGGGTGACCCCCGGGGCCCGAACAGTTCAATACAGGGTGGCCCACCGGTGTCCCCCGTGGCCCAAATGACTAACTGCCATTTTTTGCTCGGCGTTTAACGTGTTAACTTACAATAACAATCTACAAATCATTCGTACTTTAATCATGAAGTATTGTTTAGTGCAGTTGTATCCCGCTTATGCGATTGCCTTTCTGCCGAAAATCGAGTCAAAGAATTTTGTCGGAGATTCACACGAGCTGCTTTACATAGGTGGCAGAAATCCAACCGATTACTTGATAATTTCAGAAGACTGCACGGAAATTTTGTAGCCAAAGCCTCCAGCCAGGGGCATAAAACTTACAGACTAAATGACTACACGCTAAGGGCTCCCCCTGTGGGGAACGAACCTCGGCTTAGGGCGTCGCTGTGGGAGGACAGCAAGATGGGACAGGCTGGATCAAATTAGAGTGATTATTATTATCAGGGGAGTTTAAAGCTACTGGCTCAGCTACGCCACCAGCTGGCACTTCATTCCCGAGCAAGGGACGGGAGGGAGGACGATTACTTCGGGGTCGTCGCGAGAGACCTCGGCGGAGAGGTCGGAATGTCGATTTGTTTTTGTTACTATGGTCCCTACTGCTCTCCTGGAGAAGAGTTATGGGGTCGTCGGGGTCTGAGAGGACAAGCCTCGGGCGGTGGACCTTACTAATACGGGAGGGGACGTAAATAGCCGCCTCGTCAACCAGAGGGTTGCGATGGTCGAAGAACCAAGGGGCTCCCGTTGCCTTTCGGAGGAAACGGTTTTGGAGGGCCTGCTTCCTATAAATGAGGTGGGGTTTTGCGTGCGCAAACACTGAACCTGCTTAGGTCATGATGGGCCCATTCAATGAGTGTTATGCACAAATATATTTCAACACGGCTAGCTTTTCTTACAAAGTCTGCTCAGCACAAACACACTGTACCGAGGATATAAACAAAGTTAATACATTTCAAAAATGATTAGTTTTAATTAACTTATAAAGGGCATAGGAATCGAATGTTCCTTCCTAAGTTTTTTGCTTACCTAAGAATTTAGTATAATCAGTCTCACGTAAATAATTGTCCTGATCAATAGATTAGTGGTTTCTACTACATCTGATTTTTTCATTACCTCTTTAAATTATCTCCAATGCTTTGTATAGTGCACAGTGCATTGTCTGTCAATGATTCACTGAACTATTTTATATAGATAGAGAATCAATTATAATATCACAATAACACGGCTGTATTATATTATATTATATTATAATAAATTAAATTACTGTACCTATAGCAGGAAAATAAGCTTGATTCACCTTTACAAATGCAAACCAGAATCCCATTATAATTCGTTTTATCATAACGGCGCACCGAGCTCTTTATACATATAAGTACACAGAAACACGTTTCTATAACCGTTGTTTGAAGTAGTAAACAATTAAATCACAATCTAGGGAAATATATTGGTATTATTGGGGATAGGCAGTATACACGATGGTAACACGATTTGCTAATGTTGGCTGGATAGAATAAATTCGTAAAATTACCTCTTTTCTAGTCATTTTTCCTCTATTTCCCTATTTTTTTTTATATAAACAAGTAATTTGATATTATGATTAATTTACTGAACTAAAGTTAATAGTCTGGAGCATTTATGTAAGAGCAATATGATGAAAATAACAACGAAAAGCATTGAAAAGTTCAAAACTGTGGTGTGGCAGAGACAAAGGCAAAAGCTCGGTGCGCCCTTAATTTGGAATCTCTGTTCGACACGAGTTCCTTTAAACATACATAAAAAAGAATAAAAAACTTTTCCAAAAACAACAACCGACTTCCAAAAAAACACTACAAAGTAAATAATAACTTTAATTTTGGAAGTCGGTGTCTTTGAATCTATATTTTAGCTTTTTGCCACCGACTTTTTACTTCAACTCACAGAAGACAATTTTAAATGATGAGAGGCACCAACCGACGAATATCCCTGGATGCACTATGCAAGTGCACCCAAGGACAATCCCCGGTTGGTGCAGGACTATTGTTGTACGTGGAATCAAAACATATTGGTCTATGGGTTTGGGTGGCTAAAGTGGATTGGGCACCTTGAACCATGGAAGAACTATTTCCCCTGCCTGACCAATGTTGTGCAATATACACAAATAAAATGCCAGAATGACTTGCACACTCAATAATGGGCTCCCGGAAACGGCCGCTAGCATAGTGACGTAGCGACAAGGGAGCAACACTTCCTGAGATGCTTGAGGAGTGGAGAGGTATCCCACGGCTATCAGAACAATCCCGGAAGTACGGTCAAGATCCCTACCAGCACCTTACTGGAATACTTCCTTCCTCCGAGTACGTTTGCTCTTGCGAATCTCCACTCAAGCCGGCCAATAAAGGCAAGAAAGAGGTGGGAGCTCTGTTCCTCGTCAGTGTTCACTCAGGCTGGCTGATAAAAGCAACCCAGAGGTGAGGAATAAGACTTCTCCCGGCAGATAGGGTCCGTGGGTCCAGCTCGCCACATGCTGCCCTGCGAGTTAATGTATCTCTCTTATTTATTTGACGTTCATTAAGCTGATTCTCAGTCTAATTTGAATAAATTAACTTTAATTTTGCACAGTTATACCTACGTATATTATTCTTACCTTGTTTTGAAGACCCTAGAAAAAAGAACATGGTCTGTCTGACTTATGTAGGTACTGTTCAAAAAGGAAGCTTAGGTAGCTACACTTAAGAGTTATTTTCGAAGACGCCACAAATTCTAAAGGTCATGACGTAATTGGTCAGTGTTTTCCTTAATTACATTTTCTAGTTGTATTGTAATATGATCTAATATAATAATCATTAATAGTCCTCCAGACCGAACTTTGGCCATGGAAGCCAATCTTTTTATTTATTTGAGATGGGTTTGCTCTTGACTTTAGTCTAGGTCAGAGGTGACAGAGACAAAGTCTACGATGGAGTGAGCTTACCCAGAAAAAGCCTGTTCACTCTAACTTTGAAGAGATTCGGGTTGTAAGCATTCGGGAACACAGACGCAGGGAGTGAGTTCCACTCTTTTGCCGTGTGCATTATGAAGGATGTTTCGAAGCGTTTAGTGCGAATTGGTGGAATGGCAACTAGGTATGGATGGTAACTTGCAGTGCGTCTAGATGTTCGATGGTAGAAGGGGCCGGTGGAATGAGGTTGTGGAGTTCCTGAGCACACTCACCGAAATACAGTCTATAGAAGACTGACAAGCAAGCAACCTTGCGGCGATGAGCCAAGCTGTGAAGCTTGGCATCCACCAGTTTCACGTCGCCAATGAGCCTCTTAGCTCTGCATTCTACTGATTCAAGCGCAGCAAGTTGGTATTTAGCTGAGCCATCCCAAAGGTGGCTGCAATACTCCATGCAGGATCGGACTTGCGCTTTACAAAGGGTCAAAAGCTGTCCAGGCGTAAAGTATCGCTTCACTCTGTTTAGGATGCCCAGTTTTTAGGCCGCAGTTTGGGCTTTGTGCTCGATGGTAGCGCCGAAGTTGAGACTGGATGTCAACTCCATGCGTAGGAGCTTGAGACGATCTGTTACAATCTCAGCGGAGACCAGCCTTCGGCGCGGGAGATAGTATAGTGCACAAGCGTGTGCGCAGACACAGGTCCACTTCCTCTTCCCTGACTCTCATAGTCCAATGGGACGGCAATTCGACGCCACCGGAGAGGATCAAGTGCAGGGACAACGGCTTATCGCGAAAGCGACTCTGGTGGAACAATTTCTTTGAAAATTTCATTAAAATTACCGGAGTAGCGTCGCGCCTTCACGTCGCGCCTGTCTGCGGAAGGCAGACATCGCAAGGCAAGGGTGCCGTGAGGCATGTGTGATTTATTTGCATTTGTTAACGATAAGTACAGGAAAAATACTAGTTACGAGTATTTAAAGGAAAACAAGAAAGAAACTAAAACAGACACGTGCAAGGCTGTCTCACGCATTAGGAGAATAATAAAGCAGTCAAATTTATGCTAAGGGCCTAAAGACTTCTGTATGTCGTTTTTATAACATTATTTTGATTAAGTCTTTCTTGCCCGTTCTTCTCCAGGTTCCTATGGAGAGAACGCTTTGGAATGGGCAACTAATTTCATCTTCAGCCTGTGCCAGAGAGACGACGTGTGTTTTTTAATTGAAGAAATTAATAAATCTACACTAATTTCGTCGTCACTCATTTTACTCGTAATTTACGTGCGTATTCTAGACAATTTGTTGCCGACTGCACGGACTTACTGCAACGACACAACTGGGCGACGACGCCGCCCAGTTGTGTCGTTGTGTTGTCGTTGGTCTGTAAGCGCCCTAAGGGCGCTTACAGACCAACGACACTCGATCGCTCCTTGCTGACGACCGTGGACGACAACTGCGTCGCCTAGCGGCGGCGTCGTCGCCCAGTTGTGTCGTTGCAGTAAGTCCGTGCAGTCGGTAACAAATTGTCTAGAATTACGTAAATTACGAGTAAAATGAGTGACGACGAAATTAGTTTAGATTTATTAATTTCTTCAATTAAAAAACACGAATGTATTTTTGTGTTCCCTGTGTGATAGGAAATTGTGCACCCACACTGATCGCATTTTTCTTTTTTGTTGACGACGACGCAGCAAATGCAAAAGCAACAATTCTTCTTCTTCAAAAAAAAAAAAAAACATATTAATACGCAGTATTGTTTAACAAGAGCAAGAATACGTCTAGTCTCCGAGACTATTTGACAACTACTCGAACTACACACGCCACAACTAGGCGACTACGTCGCCGCCGCTAGGGAACGACGTCGTCGTCCACGGTCGTCAGCGAGTGTCGTTGATCTGTAAGCGCCCTTAGGCCTATCCTCAAAAATGCTAGTCATTAGACAAGCGTTAAAACCTCGAATGCAATGAATAGCCAGAATGTCTTAGTACTGTATTTCAATGGCGGCAAAGCTAAATTAGCCTGTGGTCTCGAGGGACCTTTACTTTTTTCGGGATCTAATCAAATAAATAATAGACAAACTTGCGTAGTACTTCGTTGTATTTTATGACCTTTACCTATTATATCTTTAAACTATCCTAACGCATTCGCGAGGGCGCCACGCCTGACATAACTCTCGATCATACTAGCCACGCTTTATACCAAAGTGACAAAAAGTACTTTGTGAAAGTGATCGTTAGAATATCAAAGATACTGCCAGTCTGATATAAATCTATAGGGGCTTGAATGAAACCTTTACATTCAGCCTAGCCTTTGAAAGTAGCGCGACTGGTCACAATTATAACCTAACCTATTTAGTCGGGGTGCAAACGGCTTAGTTACTGCGACCAATTCGGCTCGCGCATGATTGCTCACAGTTACAATTTAAGTAATTTAAGTTTGTATCATGTTATTTTGACTTTTAACTGAGCACTGCACGCCTTGAGGTTGGACTGACGATGAATCTGTCAAAGACTAAAGTCATGACTATGCCGCTAAATATAAGGTCAAAGTCGATGGACAGGAAATACACTATGTCGCCGAATATATCTTCAACAGATAGGATAAAGAGAACGACAGTCGAGTAGAATATGCCTGGAGGAGCTACTGGCCCATGAAGGCGCTAATACCCCATATTAGCGCCTTAGACCTTCCTATCTAACTAAAGTGAAAATCGTCGACATGTGTATCCTGCCTATCCTAACCTATGCCTATGCTAGACAGACGTGATCTTTGACCGAGAATCAGAAGTCCAAACTCAATATTTGCAAAGAGAGATGGAGCGAAGCTTCTTAAAACCAAACTGTCCGGCCAAATTCGTAACACCTAATACGCTCCAAGACAGGTATCGCCGATGTTCGCGACAAGTCTGTAAGGCTGAAATGGGACTCGGGGCACACCTATAGGATGCATCCAGATAATACATATTTTTCTTATCTGTAGCAATAATTTTGTCTTGAAAGACAACAGAACTACGTTTTTTTTTTATGAATAAATGGTTATTGTATGTACATAAAAGGAGGAGCTCGTGGCTAAGTAATAACAGCCGCACGAGTCAACACGCATCAGGTTAAGCTACGCTTGCCGAGGTTGGTCCGTGGATGGGTGACCATCTTTATATACCGAGACTCCTCCATATAGAAAGTTGAAATTTTCACAGATTGTATAATATATTTCTATTGCCGCTATAACAACTAATAATACAAATAAAAAAAGTAAAAAATTAAAGGGAGCCTGAGGTTGACTTTTATAAAACCTGTATTACAGGTCACCAGGGCCAAGGTCCGGCTTGATACCTGTTATTTGAATACCCAATTTAATAAAAACGCAGGATACTTAACGAATTATAAATTAATTCGTTTATTAACCGACTTCAAAGAGGAGGTTCTCTATTCGACCCGTAGGTATGTATGTTTGTATGTCCACGATTTTCTCAAAAACCTATCAACAAATTTTGATGATTCTTTCACTAACGTGATCTACATACTTTCAGGAAGGATTTAGTATATAATAAATTAGGTAATTATTCTTATCTACGAAGGTATATGCATAAATGTACTGTATTTCCGGCATTTTTAAGAGGGTTTTGATTTTTTTTCTTTTCGTTCGTCTTGAGCATATTATGGTATTTTATATATTCATCTAAAAATGGAAAATAAATTTTCTTTAAAAAAAGGAAACTCCGATTTCAAAAACCTAAAACGAATAAAATAACTTTCATAGAAACTTAACAGCTTCTGAAGTCGGTGTCTTCAGTTCTTCAATGCAGTAATAGCTTGGCACCGACTTCAGAAGCTGTTAAGTTTTTTATGAAAATTATTTTATTCGTTTTAGGTTTTCAAGTCGGTTTTTCCATTTTTGAAAAATGGAAGATTAAATACACACCGTATTTAATCTTCCATTTTCTATGAAAATTTCGTACACTCCGTCGAAATAATTGCTGCCCAAAATATAACGGAGCCTACGCCATATGGAGTGATTTCTTCGAAACAGACTTCCGCATAGCGTTCGCGTGGTCTTCGTAGCACTCGACGGCGTCGGTCCTCTCCACACAAAGAGATTCTAGTTTCGTCAGAAAACAATGTCAGTCACAAATACGAATTACAAAATACCGATTTTCATTAATCAGAATGGTTTAAAATTAATAATATAACGACACCGATTTATCATTCATCCTTTTTTTATAATTCCGAAATTTCAATGTTCCTAAAGTTTATTACTATTTAAACGTTGACGTATTATTAAACGTATTTTAACGTTTAATTACTATTCTCAAAATACCGAGTTTCAATAGATCCAATAACAAAAACTCCGACTTAATGGTAATTCAAAACATCAAAAATACGAATTCCGATTGTAAATGTACAGATTAATTAGAATCCCGAAATAAAAACGCCTTTTAAAACTAAATAACAAATAAACACATACCTAATTGCTCGTCAGAGAGAAGTATAATATGATGTGTTAAGCACAGCACACGAAACATATATCAAACAACCTGCATGCTGTGCTTAGGCGGAGTTATTAGACTCTGATAGGCGGGGGTTATCGTCGTCGTTATGCAAATTAAACCAGTACAAGTATTCACAAATATAATAAAAGAGCAAATTAAGTTAGCTGGAGCCGGAGGATGCAAAAAAAAACAATTTACTTTAGACTAATTTATTAAAAAATGAAATTACAAATTATAACTTAAAATTACGTAGGTGATAATTGGTCGATGGATGTACCAAGAACGCCCGAAAAACGTGGAATCGTGGATGGCATCGCTGGTGTCCGGTCCCACGGTTGCGAAGTGCTGTGTAGGCACCATGTGTGGTCGTTGCGATGCGCAATATCGAGGTGACGTTGTCCACAGTCCATGTGTAATACCGAATTGTAATATCAGCGATCCTTATGTTACACCGCTCCGTAACATCTCCCCCCGTAGAACAGCAACTATTTGTTAACTGTTGTTAAAAAAGTTGCTGTGAGATGACTGGGGTCCATCTTGATTCCCGCTGGATGAATATTTCTTCTTGGTTCCGCTTCATCATAAATGTCTTGACCTGCGTTCATCTCTATAGATTTATGGTTGATCTTCTTGTCCTTATTTCCCATCCAATGCCGGTATGTAAGAGCAATGGTAAGTATACCTGCACTAAATAGTAATAGGTATACAGGTATGGTAGTGTGGTAGAGGCTTCCATCTGATATCTTGTTAAGTATTACTGGAGGCTGTACTGAGACTTTCTTGTAACTCTCGTGGAGGTTCTCGAGGTTGATTGAATTAAGCTGTATCGATGATTCTTCAGTCTTTGATGTAGTGTTCTGGTCCCATAGTGTGCGTATTCTAAGTACGTGTCCCTTAACTCGGTTGTCAATGTTAGCGATAGTGAATTCGGTGGTTCTCATCAGGCAACCTTGCGGTATTGTAGCCAAGTAACTTCCTTGAAGTGTTCTGAATTCTTCCTGTCCACATGACATCTGTACTTTTGCAGGTATCGGGAAGCTTAGTGTATAATGTTGTTCGTCAAGTTGTTCCAGAGCTTGCTTGTGTAGGATGACTGACGTTGATGCACAGGAGTTGAGATGCTGTTGAGTTATGAGCTGCTGCACGCAGTCCGGCTTGTCTATAATCTTGAAACCAACTTTCTCTTCGCAGAGGTACCATGAGTTAAGCTTCGGACATTCTGTCTCTATGTACATAGAATATGATCCCTGAATTGCTATATAAGGTGAGGTAGGAATAAGGGCCATATTATTTTTGTTAGGAATTATGGATAACTTATAGAGGATGAAGGTTCTTGGTAAGGCAATCGGCACCTTTATAACTATAATTATTTCCTTATCACTATAATACGATCCTAATTTTAAAATATTATAGTACTCTCGAAGGTCGATATCAATGACTTCGTCTTTTGAGTATAATAACCCTAATTTGCTTATCATATTTCTAAGATTACCTAAACTAATCATAGAATGGGTAGTGCTGGAAGCACGCATAGAAGCTACCATAAGTTCTATTTTATTTAACTCATCCGATAATGTCTCTATATTATCGTTTAAAATAAGTAGGTGTTGTGCCAAATGGGCATACGTTACTAGGTCTGCCTGTCTGGATGCGTCTTGTTTTATGATTTGGTTAAGTTTATTAGCAATAATGTTCTGATTCTCTACTATATTTTTTAATACATTAGAATGTTCTAACATCCATTCTTTAGTCAAGCTTATGTGACGGTTAAGTTCCGTTTCCAGCTTATTGTCGTTACCTTCTAAAACTTGGATGGCGTTATTATATTTAATTGCATCTGTGTAGTCTAAGTTTCCCGAGATACTTTTTATAACTGATCCTAATCCATCAATGAGTCCTCGTTTGACACGACTAGGTTTAAAACTTTCTAATTGTATAGATATCTTTTCAAGTTTGTCCCCAAGGTAACCTATGTGGGGTTCAAAGAGTGACTGTGTTTTATTATTAATTAATGGCCTAAACTCACTTAATTGCAATTTGACTAAATCAATCTTTGATTGAATATCCTCTAAATCAATGTGTAGGAGGAAGGAATGATAATGAGACACGATTTTTGTAGGTCCCAATTTGAAAGGGAGTAATCCGGGTCCGTCTTCTAGGGGCTCAAGTAATATGTCCTCCGCTTGGACCAGGTGTAGCAATATCGTCAGTGGTATTCTGCAACAATTGTTTCGTGTTAGGTGTTCGTTTAAGACGTGATTTGGCAACGGGACCACGCTTCTTTTTTGTGTAAATATGAATGGGCAGGTCAGCTAATACTGTGTCATGTGTGTAACGAGGTGCGAGTTTCTGTCTGTTAGCTAGTGGATTCTTAACCAATACCTGTTGGTCTGGCTCGTATTCCTTTTCAGGCTCCCTATCTTTGTTCCTATTTTCGATTAGTTCTGTGCGTTTATGCAGGGACGTTTCATTAATGGCCTCGTATAACTTAGACATTTTATCTCGGTGTTCCTGCACATATTGCTGTAGCAAGTGCACAGATAAGTCTATATCTAAGGGATCGCGAGGATCCGTATGACCGGTAATTACTTCAAGTGGTCTACATTTTGTGAAGCTGTGTATGCTACTATTGTAGGCTAATAAGGCGTATGTCATTAGGTTAACAATCGCTTCACTACGATGTTGTAATTTTAGAATTCTCAAGTGTTCTAGTAAAGTGGAGTGTAAGCGCTCCACCATCCCATTATCGTTGGGAGTATGGGCCAAGGTTTTATGATGCTGAATTTTATGAACACGCGTAAATTCGGTAAATAGTTGATTGGTGAATTCAGGTCCCTGGTCCGTGATAATTGATACCGGGACTCCGTGATGGGAGCAAAACTTCAAAAAGGCTTGTACTACACTAACTGCTGTGCCATCTCTAAGATGGTATGCCTGAGCGTATTTAGAGAAAGCATCAATGATAGTCAGGTATTTCTCATTTTGGGCCGTAAACAAATCTAAATGAACTACATCAAACGGTTTTGCTGGTGGTGGTACTATGCACAATCTTTGTTTTATAGGATTTCGATCGTATTTAGCTTGCCCACATATATTGCATTCATTTATATATCTTGAAATTTGGTCTTTCATTTTTGGCCAATAGTATCTATAGGATAAGGCTAGGTAACACTCAGTTATACCGCGATGATTAGTTTTACCTTCGTGGTATTTCTGAATGATCTCTTGCTGTCTGAGGTATTCTTTTACGTTTTCTACTTCGGTTTTAGTCAAAACAAGGTTCATAGCGGAGCTCTTGAACTTTTCTTGGATTATTGGAACTATTTTATACATAGCTAATGGGGGATGTATTATGATACCAGTCTTAACTTTCGGGTTTGCGAATTCTTTAATTGCGTTTATTACATCCTCCTCTAAATTCGATTCGGAGAGTTGGATGGAGGTACGGGTATGAGTCTCAAATGGCTTGGTGACTGCTGGGCGTTTCTTTATGTCGCTCACTAGTGTAAAACATATTTGTCTGTTAAATTTGTTTAAGGGGTCATCTGAAATCGGTATTTCTAATATTGGACTTTCGGCACTAGTGTGAGCTGTGAGAGTGGATGAGCCCCCTACAGAAGGTGGCTTTTCAGATACGTTAACTATGATGGAGCTCGTTTCTTCATTATTAATTTCGATTCGCGCATCGGCATTTGTGTTACTTTTACCCTGTTTATAAACTACTGAATAGTTATATTCACTAAGCTTGAGTCTCCAACGAGTTAATCTCGAGCTAGGTTCTTTCAGGCTCATGATCCATTGAAGCGGTTTATGATCTGTTATAATCTTGAATTTACGTCCGAATAGATATGGCCGAAAATATTTGGTTGCCCAAACTATAGCTAAAAGCTCCTTTTCTATCGTGCTATAATTGATCTCGCTAGTGTTTAGCGTGCGCGAAGCATAGGCTATTGGTTTGTCTGAACCTATAGGCCCCTGTGAGAGTACGGCTCCTATGGCTAAGTTTGATGCGTCTGTTGTGAGTAGGAAATCTTTGCTAAAATCGGGATATTGTAAAATTGGATCGTTGGTAAGTAGTGTTTTACATTTTTCGAAGCAATTTGCATAGTTGATATCATCATAAGTTATTTTTGAGCCTTTCTTTAAACATTGGGTCATTGGTTTCGTGATTTTGGCAAAATCGGGAATGAACTTCCTATAGTACCCTAGTAACCCTAAAAATCTTTTAATTTCCGTGGCTGTTTTGGGAAGTGGGAATTTTCGGATAGCTGAAATTTTATCGGGATTCGGCTTAATGCCATCTTTACTGATTATATGTCCGAGATACGCTGTTTCCAATTTTAAGAATTCCGACTTATCCATCTGTATTTTAAAGTTCGAATCTCTGAGTCTTTTAAAAACCTTTTCCAAATTTATTATATGCTCCTGTAAACTAGTGCTAAATACGATGATGTCATCTAAATATACTAGACAAATAGAGTTTTGGAGGTCCCTAAGCACATTGTCCATAACTCTTTGAAAAGTTGATGGTGAATTTTTTAGTCCCATTGGCATGCGTAGGAACTCAAAATGGCCATGTTCCACATTAAATGCAGTTTTTGGGATATCGCTTGGGTTCATTTCGACTTGATAAAAGCCACTGGCGAGGTCGAGAGTTGTGAAATATTGGCAATTGCCTAATTTATCTAACACATCAGTTATGTTGGGAATAGGGTACTTATCGTCGATGGTTTTTTCGTTCAATTTCCTGAAATCCACTACAATTCGCCATTTGGCTTTACCGGATGCATCAGTTTTTTTCGGGACTACCCAAATGGGTGAGCTCCAAGCTGATTCTGAAGGTCGGATGATTCCCTGTTCTAACATTTTTGAAATTTGACTGCGTACTTCTTCGCGGTGTATGAATGGGTATCTATAAGTTTTGGTATAAACTGGTACCTCATCTGAAGTACGTATGCTGTGTTTTATTTTATTGGTAAAGGTAAGTGGTTCTCCCTCTATATAAAATATATCGGCATATTGCAAAACCAAGGACTTCAGGTTAGCACGCTCTTCTTCATTTAGATGATCAGTGCGTAACCGAGATAATACTTCCTCTACCCGGGATTGAGGTGATTGGTGAGTACATTCTAAATGATATGTTACCGCTTTGATAGGTTGGTCCATAGAAAAAATTAAGTCATTACTAGTTGGATTGAAAATTTCTAGATAACCTCGATTGTTCTTGACACTCGTAATACACTCATTTATGCGACAATTTGAAATTATTTGATCAGGAATTAAAGCATCACCATCTTGTATATTAACTGGGACTCTGACTAACTTCGAGGAATTTGCTGGGATAATATCTTCATATAAGTTGCTGTTACGCGAATTATACATAACTATTGGGTTGATTGCAGCTTTTGTAATTAATTTATTATTTTTAAGATCAATATTTGACTCCCATTTGTTTAACAAATCTAAACCGATAAGACCGTCAAAGTAATCGTGAAACCTGTAAATGTAGAATGTTAAGTCATTATTGTCGTTTATTTCCTGAAAACAAGGTAAGTTAATGGAGTAATCATTACGGCTAGTTGTATGCACATTTGTTACCTCAAAAGGGTCATAGTTCCATGGTAAATGCGGATAAAACCTCTGAACGGCCTCAGGGCTAATAAATGATTGGTTTGCTCCTGTGTCGATTAATAATTTTAATGGTGGGTCTGAAATTATTATATATGGTAGGTAACGTTGGGTTTGTAGGTTGACCTCTATTTTGATTCGTTTGTAGTTCGACCCTTCTGAAAATTTTCCTGGTTAGAAGACGCTGCCTCCTCGGTAGATTTCCCTTCAGATGTCGCCTCACTTACCTCTGAAGACGAGCCTAACTGCTGGTTCATATATGCATTCAATGCGTCATAGTAAAAATAGTCCGGTTGTTCAAAGAAATTATACTGATAACCGTCGAAGTTATTATCACAATAAGGTTCAAACATATATGGATATTCAAAGCATTCGTTGAAATTCATTTCTCTTGTCTTAAAATAATTAGAAGGTGGTGGGTTCCCCTGTCTAGACCAATCGTTACCCCGGAATGGCATTTGTCTCGGTACGTAATGAGATACACCACTCATTGGTTTTGGTGTATCATTTGTGTTTGGCCCTTTAAATTGATTATTACCAGATGTATTATTTTGTGGATTATAGTTAGAAGGACGTGCTCCGAATATCTGTTGCGTACGCGATGGACCTTGCTGTTGGAACTGCTGTGGTTGGTTAAAGCCTGGTCTCCACATTTGCGGTAGACGTTGCAGTGGATGTGGCATAGCTATATTTGGTCGAGAGGGACCGGGCATATTAAAATTAAATGGCCTCTGCATGGACATGGGAATGTGCGGCATGACAGGATTGAATAATTTGGTCTGATCGGTCGGTGCCTGAGGCTGTGGCTTTTTAGCTGATGTATGCTCGTTTCGCTGTTGTAAGTAGAGAGTATTCATCTCCTCATGAACAAACTCAAGTGCTTTTTCGATCGTGTCCGGCCGCATGCATCTAATGCGTGAACCTAAGGGGTCACGAAGGCCCCGTAAATATGATTGCAAAGTTAATTTTTTATAAAGGGAACGTTTCGAATCGATTGTACTTTGAACGGTTTCATGTAGTGATACATAGGTCATAATAGTGGCAAACAGAGTTTGGCACTTTTCGTAGAATTCCTGTGGTGTGGAAGAGCCTTGAGTTAATAGAGCCATGTCGTTATAAAGCGAGGTCTCATCGCGTTGGTCAGAGAAATTGTTAACTAAAGAACTACGTATGCCATCCCAAGTTTCTGGTACGCCGTTGGTGTTAATTAACCGGGCTGCGGGTCCAGTTACCTTGTTAAGAATCCCGTTTAAAAGAGTCAAATTTATTAATTCGCGCCCTGATTCAGGTGATACATAGGCCTGCACTAACTGGTCGCACAGTTTAATAAATCTAGTGAGTACATTAGGGTTTCCGTCAAATTCGGGAACTATGCGCAAGGCCTTGTAAATTTCGTCTATGGCCGACATTTTTATGGCTATTTCCCTATTTTCTAATCACCTAAATGAGTCTAATAATGATGATCTGGAAGATCTGTCTAACCTAGGGGTCCTCGATTGCCTGGGATGGAAAATCTTGGGTTTTTTATGATTAACACTTAAGGATAAGGATGAGCAACTCAAGAACTATTCTAAAGTACTCACATGAACATAATTGGTCCCTCTGCGGTATCGATGTCTGGATACTCCTCCCGACGACAGCTTCTGAAGATCCGGATACTCGTACGGTGCTTGATAGTCACCCGGGTGACTCGCGAGTCGCGATCCTAAGGTCGATCCTATGAATTTACTCTCGCGAACCGGCCCGCGAGTATCCTACCGACTGCGCCAATTAAGTTAGCTGGAGCCGGAGGATGCAAAAAAAAACAATTTACTTTAGACTAATTTATTAAAAAATGAAATTACAAATTATAACTTAAAATTACGTAGGTGATAATTGGTCGATGGATGTACCAAGAATGCCCGAAAAACGTGGAATCGTGGATGGCATCGCTGGTGTCCGGTCCCACGGTTGCGAAGTGCTGTGTAGGCACCATGTGTGGTCGTTGCGATGCGCAATATCGAGGTGACGTTGTCCACAGTCCATGTGTAATACCGAATTGTAATATCAGCGATCCTTATGTTACACCGCTCCGTAACAAGCACGTAAACACAATTCAGAAACAAAATACACATAAAATACAATCATAATACTTACGGCAATAATCTTACCTTCGAAACACTAATTATTGCAATAATATAAACATAATTGAAATACTACAGACACGCGACTACACAGGGCTCTATTGAGCATGTCACTTGATGGTTAGTTACTGTTACTAACTAGCTGGATACAATTTATGAACAATTTATGGACTGACTTTCAATCCTAGGGGACGCATATATATTAGTTTTGCACCATAGCTAACGTAGCTGGTACACCTCACCCGAGTAAAACTATAACACCAATATATGTGGTTTAAACAGTAACCACGCCCCTATTTTCTCGTGCAAGTCACAACCTGTCGACTTTTCTGAGCCAGGGAGAAACCCGTACGCAGTTTTGAGTTTGATTCTCTGCGTTCAAGTCAAAACGTGTTTATTTCCTACGGACAAGCATAGTCTCGTGGAAAATTTATTAGTTAGATGATGTTAAGCTACTAGTACATTCTTATAGCTACTTATAACTAATAGCAAACGGAGTTAGGCGTATGGTGCTTCTCCTACATTCCACCCCCTGTAAGAGGGTTCAACCGCTTTACATCCATTTCTGTGGGAAGCACAATAATCTTTGCTACTGGTCGACGCAAGACCCCGTTTGCTGTCTTAACATCTACAACACGGACGATTCCGTCATTACCCTGATACACAGATTGTATCACACCTTTTGTCCATGCACTTCGTTCTCTATTGTTGTCAACGATCACTACCACATCACTCACGCGCACATTGGGTCCACTAGTTGTCCACTTCTCACGACGTTGTAGAGTCGGGAGATACTCCCGCAGCCAGCGGTGCCAGAACATGTCGGCGAGCGCATTCACCCGCCGCCACTGCCGGCGGGAATCGACGTCCTCGTAGCTGCTCGGCGCAAACGGTGTACTCCCGGACGCCGTGCCCAGGAGCAGATGGTTCGGCGTCAGGACCTCAGGCTGCTCGTGATCGTTGTACACATAGCTCAGCGGGCGGCTGTTTACTATCAGCTCTGCCTCGGTAAGAAGGGTGTAAAGGACCTCCTCACGAGGGGCCCGCTCCTTGAGCGTACTTCTCAGTGCATTTTTCACTGACCTGACCAGGCGTTCCCAGCAGCCGCCCATGTGTGGCGCTGAGGGGGGATTGAAGTGCCACTCGATGCCTCGGTTGGTGGCCTCGTCCCTCAGTGTATCCTGATCCAGGTCTTTCAGGGCTGCTCGTAACTCGGTGTTGGCCCCGATGAAGTTGGTACCCTGATCGGAGTACAGGTGTGCAGGTTGCCCCCGGCGCGCTATCAGGCGCCTCAGGGCCAGTATCGCCGAATCGGCGCTTAGTGTGGCGGCTAACTCTAGGTGGACGGCGCGCGTAGCGAGACAGGTAAAGAGTACTCCCCACCTCTTTTCGCGGCGCCGCCCTATCGCCACCTCCATTGGGCCGAAGTAGTCGACCCCTACTCGCACAAAGGCTCTTCTTGTGGTCTCTACCCTGGCGAGTGGGAGATCACCCATCTTTGGTGGTATGGGTTTGGCTCTGGTGATGCGACAATATTGGCAATTCGCGACCACGGTCTTTACGGATGTTCTTACCTTTATGATCCAGTAAGTTTCTCGTAGATTTTTGACTACGGTCTCATGGTTCGCGTGCAGAGCCATCGCGTGATAGTGTGCGATGAGCTTCCTTACCAGAGGGTGACGCCCGTCGAGAATAATCGGGTGTTTTTCTCCGAATGTGAGCTCCTCGCATGCAGTCAGACGTCCTCGTACTCGTAGCAGTCCGTCGTCGGTGAACATCGGGTCCAATGACTTTATGCGGCTGTCGACAGGTGCGGGCAACCCTTTCAGGATGGCGGCCCGTTCTCGATGAAAGCTGTCGTTTTGGCACAACCTCATTAGGTGGAGGTGCGCTTCTTCCAAGTCATGTGGACGCAGCTCCGACGTCGCTCTTCGTTTGCGACATCGCTCGATGAAAATCAGCGTGCGCGCCATAACGCGCTGCACGCGCTGCCATGTTGAGTAGCGCTCGTATTCCAGGAAGGGCCCGGCAGGGGCCGCCGCAGTGTTGACTCGTTGGATGCGCTCGAGGTCTGCCTCTGCCGCCTCAGGTTCGCGACATGCTGGCCACTGCTCCTGTGAATCATACAAAAACGAGGGGCCCGACAACCACGCTGCATGGTCATCAGGCCAAGACAATCTGGTAGCCTTATCTGCTGGGTTGTCCGCCGTGGGGACCCAGCGCCAGTTGCCTCTGACTGTTAACCTATCTATTTCAGCTAATCTATGCGATATAAATTTTTGGAAGTCTTGTGCCTCCGAATTTATCCACTTAAGTACAGTTTCACTGTCTGTCCAGTAAAATTTTTCCCTGATTGGTAGCCCTAACTCTTTTTCAGCGGTGTCCGCTATTCGACACGCTAGCACCGCTGCCTGAAGCTCTAACCTAGGAATGGATATGACTTTCTGAGGGGCCACCCGCGCTTTACCTAATAGCATGGTGACCTCTCGATGCCCTTCAGTGTTATACCCCACAAGGTAGGCGACCGCGGCGTATGCCAGTTCGCTGGCGTCCCCGAACACGTGTAATTCCAGATTGTTGAGGTCCAGCCCGTACCACCGCGGTATCTTAACTTCGGTCAGAATGCTTAGATGCTTGAGCCAGGCAAACCACATTTTGGCCTCTCGGTCCTTGAGAGGTTCATCCCACTGGATCCCTGACTTCCATATCCTCTGCATCAATATTCGCGTCTTATCAGGGGTGCGTTGAATCGTACTGTCTAACACCTGTACAGCCCGTTCTACATCCTTATGTTTGCGGGTTACTTGAGAAATGCCTATCGATTCTAATTCAAACTGTGACTTTACTAAATCATGTAAATCTGGTAGGGAAACTGTTGTGCAGTTCACTGCTTCGGTACTACTATCGTTATTAAATGGTCCATGTATGACCCAACCTAACTTAGTTAGTGAGGCAACTGGCTTACCGGATCGTCCACGGCGGGTGTCCCCGCCAACGAGCAGCTCCCAATTGTCCTGCCCGATCAGCAGCAGCGGCTTGGCTCCCCTCATCTCTGCGCAACCCAAGTCGCGCAGGTGCGCGTTATCGTTGATCACTGAAGAGGTCACTGTTTGTGTAGGCAAGTTCAAGTTTGCTAATGTCCGGCACTTGATATTATGGCACTGTCCATTGGGGCCCTTCACACATACTTGTACCACTCGCAAGGTAAGGTCCGACACAGCATGACCGCCCGCGGTCTTTAATGTTAGTGGCACACGTGGACCCGATAGGTTAGTAGCGAGCGAACTGTCTATTAGCGATACTGTTGCCCCGTCGTCCAACAACGCATAACACTGGTCGTTGTCGCTATCTTCGTTACACACTGACACTGGCACTATCTTCAATAACGCTGTGGCTCGCCACTCTCCTATGTTTGTTACACATTCTGGTTTTGACCTGTCCTCGTGTAACAACACATGATGTTTGTAGTCGCACTTTTTACACTTGTTTGCGCGACAAAACTGCTTAGTGTGTTTTGCTTTTAAGCAATTAAAGCACACTTTTTTCTTCTTGATCAGTTCCCAGCGATCTTGGATATTCAGCTTCTTGAACTGGTCGCAATCTTCTATGACATGCTTGCCGTGGCACATCACGCACTCCTTCTGTGTGATACTCGTAGCTTCGTCGCTCTGTGTATTCACACGATGAGTCATTTGCGGCTTGTTGGTGACTGGGCATGCCGCGTTTCCAGGTCGAGTCCGTCCGCTGGTCTGCTGCAGCTTCACAGGGAATTTAGCCTGTTCTGGTTCATACACAGTCGGTTGTAGGTAGTACGAAGTAGAACGCGTCACGTGTATGAGGAACTGTGACAGCATTTCCAAGCTGGGTGAGATCCTCAAGTCCACCCCCTGTGAGTTATCCAGGCCCATCGCGAAGTCACCATACTGTGCTCGTTGAACTGGTGTCAGCTTGCCTAGCAGCTCGCTCACCAGTTGAGGGTTATTCAGGTACCCATCTGCTCTGACGTTCTTTAGCAGTGACACACAGTTCCTTATCGTCGATGAGAATTTCCTTAATTCCTGGCCACTATCAGACACTTTAGGTAAATTTCTCACCTTCTTTAAAGCATATTGAAGTATGACGGTTGGATGTCCGTACTCTTCTTCTAATGCACGCAATATTTCAGTGGGGTCTCTCGCTGACCGTAACAGGTCCTCCACTGCGATCTTTGCCTCCCCATGTAGAGACGACTTCAGACGCGCTATATTCTCATGCGGCCTAAAGTTATATAATTCAGTAGTGTCCCAGTACATATTCCTATATGAAATCCAATCAGCTGGGTCACCACTAAAATGTGGCAATTCGTAAGCCTGTCTGGGTACCGGGTGCGGGCGTGCCATGTTAGTGATCGCCTCCGCCAGCTTATCGATTTTCCTATCTCTATCGCTCGACGATAGTCGCTGCCTTTCTACAGCCCCCACTCCGCTATTTCCCTGTCGCTGTGCGACCGACTCGAGTGTCGATACTCGAGGTCCACTTGCGACCGGAGTGGTGAAGGCGGGATAATCGTCGGGCAAACGGAATCTAACCGCTTCAGTATGGGCTGGCGTCTGCATAGGCCCCGCATTGCTCACGGGGTTCCTATACGGATGCGACACATTACTTTCACTTAACATAGCCGGCACACGGTACATATTAGATTCAAGATTCACTCTACTTACGTTTTGGTCTTGAATCGTAGGTGCTTCATACGGCGCGCTGCCCTCAAGCGGTACGTGCGACGTAGACGGCGCGCGAGACGCTGCCGCCGTAAACATCGCCGTTTCTGGTTGCGTCGCTTGGGGCGTCGTTTTCACCCATTTTTAAACTCGTTGCGTCGTATCCACCTCCGAGTTTGAGTCCTCACTTTCAGCATTCGCTTCGATTTCTGCTATAGCCACCTCCATCCTTTTCTTCACCAGATTCTCCCTGATGGTCACCAAATCGCGCTCAGCTTCGTATTCGGCCTTTTTCCTCAAGAATTCGACGCCTTTGCGACTACTCTTGGACGAAACTCTGCTGCTCCGCGGCGACCGTGCGACTGTCTGCCGTGATACGCCCTCTGCCGGCTTTTCACTATAGTCGATTACTCGACCCCCGGTCAGCGGAATAATGGGGGCAGCCGCTGATCTTACCGTTGGCGCTATTGATGGAGAACCTGGTGGCACCTCCGACAGTAAGCCTGAGTCCGAGGCGATGGCGGCTTCCCTGCGCCGCGTGTCTGCTTCTTCCGTCATTTTGCGTAGTTTGCTTCGCGTGGTTACGGCACTTTTCTCACTCATTGTACCTGGTTAATTCGCCTATAAGCGTAATCCGATTCCGAACGCTAGTTTGTAAGACTACGCCCGGACAATCGGTTATCCGACTCGCAAGGACCAAATGTTAAGCACAGCACACGAAACATATATCAAACAACCTGCATGCTGTGCTTAGGCGGAGTTATTAGACTCTGATAGGCGGGGGTTATCGTCGTCGTTATGCAAATTAAACCAGTACAAGTATTCACAAATATAATAAAAGAGCACGTAAACACAATTCAGAAACAAAATACACATAAAATACAATCATAATACTTACGGCAATAATCTTACCTTCGAAACACTAATTATTGCAATAATATAAACATAATTGAAATACTACAGACACGCGACTACACAGGGCTCTATTGAGCATGTCACTTGATGGTTAGTTACTGTTACTAACTAGCTGGATACAATTTATGAACAATTTATGGACTGACTTTCAATCCTAGGGGACGCATATATATTAGTTTTGCACCATAGCTAACGTAGCTGGTACACCTCACCCGAGTAAAACTATAATAATAATAATAATAATAATAATAATACTGTTTATTTCTCTCATAAAGGTACATTGTTACAGTAGTGTGTATATACATTTTTGCCTTATGCTAGAACCTTTGTGAGAGCTGGAGTCTGAACTAGGTTCGGGACCTGTATGACAGATCTCCAGGCTCACACCCCTTTAAATATTAATCATATTTATATTTAACGGCGTCTTGATTCACTCTATACATAACACTATTAGCAAACAGTTTAGATAGAGAGGTAAATTTATATAAAAAGATTTGTGAAGTGTAATGTTAGGTGATGTTATTTTAGGAATATGTGTGTAGTGTAGTGTGTGAATGTGTTGTTTGTATGTGCATGTAAATCCTATGAGAGTTTGTGCTTACGAGTATTAGCAAGTATGAGTGGGAAGTACGTTCAAAATTATTGAATGGTTTGGATGATGCTTTCTGTACTTTCATAGTCCATATCCAGCAGCCAGTTCCTTACAGTAGTTTTGCATTTATGTTTAGCCATTGAGTACATATGTAATATTTTATTAACTTTGTTGTATACATAAGGACCAAGAAAGCCAAAGAATCGTTGGGCTAACTTTGAGTGAACAGGAATGGACGAACACACTGCATGCTTACGTCTCAAGGCTTCGAACTTTTTGGGATTATAGGAATTGCGAGAGTGGACTGTTAGAATTAAATTTAGAATGAACAATTTCCGAATAGAGAGGACCTGACAGGTTTCATAAAGTTCGGTGGTAGGAAAACGATAAGGAAGGGACCAACCTACTTTAAGGATTGCTCTTTGAGCACGTTCCAATTTTAACAAATATGTTTTTGCTGCCCCACCCCAGACAACTACACAGTACTGTGCAATTGATTGGCAGAGAGCTAGATAGACCTGTCTAAGCACCTGTGTGTCGGCCACATGGCGGAGATTCTTAAAAATAAATATCAATTTGCGCAGTCGGGAGGTAAGTAAGTCTATATGATTGTAAAATGATAGTGAGTCATCTATTTGAACACCCAAATACCTCACACTATCTATGCGACCCAGAAGAGGACAGCTACATGGTGTTTGAGGTGATGTATTACAGGAATGTGCAATCAATGAAAAATGTGATGTTGAAGGTTTACTAACTTTTGACAGAGAAAAGGTAAGATATTTAGATTTATCTACATTAAGAGTGAGTAAGTTGTGCGACAACCAGTTAGTAACAATGTCGAGTCCTAGTTGTGCGTATTTAAATGTCGACTCCCAGGAGTACCCGTGGAATATTAAGGCAGTATCATCGGCGTAAGTAAAGATGGATCCATTAGAAAGTTCGTGACGACAGAGGTCATTAATATAGATGAGAAACAAGGTCGGTCCAATGATACTACCCTGGGGCACACCGTAGGTTATAGGGAGTTCGTCACTCATCCAGTCACCTATTTTGACACATTGGCGTCTTCCTGTAAGATAACTCGCGAAGAGTGAGAGCTGATCGCCTCTGATACCAATCTTCTCAAGCTTAGCAATGAGAGCGGGAATTGAGATTGTATCAAAGGCTTTTGCCAAATCTAGGAAGACGCCTATAACATACTGTTTATTATCTAGACAGGACACAATATGATTTGTGAGATCTAGAACCGCATTACTGGTGGACACTCCCGAACGAAAACCATATTGGCTAGAAGATAAAAGATGATTTTGCTCAAGGTATTTGACGAGCCTAGTATTCATGAGCCTTTCTAGCAGTTTAGATAGTGTAGGTAAGATTGATATGGGTCTGTAATTATGAGGTTTATCTCTTTCACCGCTCTTATGCACAGGATGGACTATTGCCAGCTTGAACGCATCAGGAAAAACTCCTGCACTAAATGCTAGGTTGCATAAATATGTGAGATGGGGAATAAGTAAGTGCTTAAATTTTTTAAGAAATGTACCTGAAACGTTATCGGAGCCTACTGCACAATCAGTCCTGAGCGCGTTAATTAGAAGTTCCAACTCAGAATTGTCAGTATTTAAGAGGACAAAGGTTTTGTGATTCTGGATATCATGTTGTAAGGGTGTAGCTGGTACGAGTATGTTTTCAGCAAGTGAGCGTCCAATATTCGCGAAATAGGTATTGACTTTATCAACCGATCGTTTGGGATCAGATGATGACAAAAGATCAGTTGCAAGTGTTTTTTGTTTTGTTGTGTTGGTAATTGTTTTTATAGCTTCCCATAATTTTTTATTATTGTTTTGTGCGTTATTAATAAGCTTTTTATCGTAGTTACGTTTAGCAGTTTTTAGCAACATGGAACAGTAATTCCTGTACCTTTTAAATATAACTTGTAAAACCTCGTTTTCTGGAGATTTCTTTATTTTTAGATGCAGGTTATCACGGTTTCGGAGACATCTTAATAGCCCCGGGGTCATCCATGGCTTTTTCAGCCGTCTCCGATAAGGCACAACTGTGAGGATCATGTTTTGTTGCATGATTACATTTAGCGTATTGATTAGGTAGTTAGTAGCTTCATTAACATCATGCAGACTGTATAGAGGACTGAAATCAAATTGGTCAAGCATTAGTTCAATTTTACCGTAGTCGAGCACTTTTGATGTTTTACATTTTAATGGAAGGGCATTTAAAGGATTAGAAAGTTGAACGAACAACAGAACAGTATCGTGGTCAGTGATTGAGGTGTTAGCGACATATGAAAAAGCTGGGAGTTTTGATTTTAGCATTACATGATCAAGACACGAGCTATTGTAGCGAGTGGGAAGCGTATGTGCCGGCAACATACCGTGAAATGCAAACAAAGTGAGATACTCAGTAGCGCGAGAGTCGTTACTACTGTTGGAAATGTCAATATTAATGTCACCCGTGACAATAATATTACTATAGGAGGAAACAGACATAATAAGTTCGTTTAAAGATTGAATGAACGGTGAGACATTTCGGTATGCAGGAGGGCGATATATAGCTATGATTACTGTGTCTTTATTAAATTTAGCCACGAGACAGTTAGCATCCTGAAGCATGTATTCCGTGACGGAAATCGGGTGGTGTTTCCTGAAATAAACCATCACTCCCTCATTTTGTGTGCTATGTTTGCTAGTAGCCATGGAAGTATAGTTATCAAGTACAGGCAGTGAAGGGGAATTATGTAACCAGCATTCAGTGAGTACTATTATATCCCAGGATGTTCCGCTTCTTTCGAGTAAGGCAGTAAGTTCAATAAAGTTCTTATTTACACTTCTTATATTTTGACATAGAAGCTTTAGCGCATTTCTGTGTGACCTAGCAATTTTGTTGCACTCCTCTATGTTACAGGTTGCAGAGTCGGCTACTGAGACGTTATCCAGCTCATCTTGGATACTATTTAGATTATCGAATGATTTACGGTAAGTATAACAGTGTTCGAACTTAGGTTGTGCTCAGAGAGGATGGAACGATGTGGCATATGAGATCTTGGATTACATTGTGAGATTTCAATAGAAATTAAACACAAAACAGATAAAAAGGACAAGAAAGTAGCGTGGCTAATACAAGTATGAAAGCAGTTTGAGTGCAATATAGGATGTAATTTACTGGTGGCTGAAAAGTGTATGTTTGTATATATTTGTGTTAGGTGCTTAATGATTTTAGTGGAGTGTAAATGCGTGATCATTGTCACATATAAGATAGTTAAACTGGGTAACAAAATGAAAACATAAAAATGTACAATGGTAGAACAAACAAAGCAAAATAAGAAGTTCATAACGTTTATGTGAGCACACATCACAAAGCAAGCGTCTACACAGCGTTCTAGGAAAGACATATATCGGTGACCTAGTCATTTTTCAACAGTCTTAGATAAATCCCCTTCCGACACCACCTTATAACACCAATATATGTGGTTTAAACAGTAACCACGCCCCTATTTTCTCGTGCAAGTCACAACCTGTCGACTTTTCTGAGCCAGGGAGAAACCCGTACGCAGTTTTGAGTTTGATTCTCTGCGTTCAAGTCAAAACGTGTTTTTTCCTACGGACAAGCATAGTCTCGTGGAAAATTTATTAGTTAGATGATGTTAAGCTACTAGTACATTCTTATAGCTACTTATAACTAATAGCAAACGGAGTTAGGCGTATGGTGCTTCTCCTACATGATGTTTAGTATGAGGAGGTACAATTACAAATCGAATGTCTGTGTAAAGGGTTTCAAGTAACCTAACCAAACCGAACCTCGGGGTGCCCTTCGCTCGCTTTTCCATCCTGTCTGTGTAAAGGATTTAAAGTAACCTAATCAAACACACAACACCTAGGTTAGGCGGTGTACCATTCGCTCGCTCTTGCATCCTATGTCGACGGCTCCTATTTCTGCGTCAATGGTTTAAAGTAACCTTATCCAAACCTAACCTCGGGTTGCCCTTTGCTCGCTCTTGCATCATATGTCTGAGTGTGTAAAAAGTAAGTTTAAAGTAAGGTGCAATTTATATGCGTAACTGAATATTAGAATCAAAATCCTAATTTTAGCAGTTTATTCGAAGTATTTAAAATCGCAACATCGTTTTTCGGACCGAGAACCCATCGAGCATTTGATTCTTCGAACGTATGAAAATCGGAATATCGAAATTCGGAATAAAATATTGTATTTCGGAGTATTTGGGTGTTTTTAGTATGGAGCCTACATATGCATGGTAACACTTAGTAAAGTACTCTCATTTGTAACTTTTCTTAACATTTAGTTAAAGAAAAAATAGTATGAGGCCTCCGGAGCATGCGTAGTTCATAACGAAATACCAAAATAATTTTTAAATCAAACATATTCGGTATTGTGTGTTTATTTGTGGTCGGCGCAACATGTCTTTTTCTTCCATACTTCTCTATTAGTCGTCATCTCGGTAGTCACTCCCTTTCTAGCCATATCATCTTTCAGAAAGAAACGATGGATGGGCTATCCATCGTTTCTTTGGTCTACCCCTACTCGTATAGCCATCCATAAAATTCATACTCAAAACTTTCCTGACGACATTTTCCTCATTCCTCCGCATCACATGCCCATACCATGACAACCGATTTCCACACAACTTATCAGTCACCGGTGTCACTTTCAGACTTCCGTATTATTTACTTAAAGGACACTGATATAAAGACGAGTGAACAATTTAATTTTTTCACATACTTACCTTAAGAATGTTTGATTTACAAATTATTTTGGTATTTCGTTAATATTCCTAAACAAAGAAATAGTTTACCGTATATGGCCCTCAATATTCCATTGTCACAGGGGTTTGAACCTTTTAGGGCTCGTCCCGGCATTTTGATTATTTTTCAAAATGGAGTCGCACGATAATACCTATATATACGGATAGGGGGCATATAGACAAACAAAAAAAATGCCTGTGATATAATAATAATAATAATACATAATAATAAACCATTTATTTCGGGTAACAAAGACCCATAACATATATACCTACCTTACAGACTATCATACATATAATATTATATTAGGTTGGGGAAAAAGTCTTTTCGCATTATAGTATGTATGAACTTGTAATAAAATCTCTTTGGCTATTGTAGGAGAAGCACCATACTCCTAACTCCGTTTGCTATTAGTTATAAGTAGCTATAAGAATGTACTAGTAGCTTAACATCATCTAACTAATAAATTTTCCACGAGACTATGCTTGTCCGTCGGAAATAAACACGTTTTGACTTGAACGCAGAGAATCAAGTCAAAACTGCGTACGGGTTTATCCCTGGCTCAGAAAAGTCGACAGGTTGTGACTTGCACGAGAAAATAGGGGCGTGGTTATTGTTTAAACCACATATATTGGTGTCATAGTTTTACTCGGGTGAGGTGTACCCGCTACGTTAGCTATGGTGCAAAAGTAATATATATGCGTCCCCTAGGATTGAAAGTTAGTTCCATCAGAGTTCCATCACAGTTCCAATGTATCAATCTAGTTAGTAAAAGTACCTAACCATCAAGTGACATGCTCAATAGAGCCCTGTGTAGTCGCGTGTCTGTAGTATCTAAATTATGTTTGTATTATTGCAATAATTAGTGTTTCGAAGGTAAGATTATTGCCGTAAGTATTATGATTGTATTTTATGTGTATTTTGTTTCTGAATTGTGTTTACGTGCTCTTTTATTATATTTGTGAATACTTGTACTGGTTTAATTTGCATAAAGACAACGATAACCCCCGCCTATCAGAGTCTAATCACGACGCCTAAGCACAGCATGCAGGTTGTTTGATATATGTTTCGTGTGCTGTGCTTAACATTTGGTCCTTGCGAGTCGGATAACCGATTGTCCGGGCGTAGTCTTACAAACTAGCGTTCGGAATCGGATTACGCTTATAGGCGAATTAACCAGGTACAATGAGTGAGAAAAGTGCCGTAACCACGCGAAGCAAACTACGCAAAATGACGGAAGAAGCAGACACGCGGCGCAGGGAAGCCGCCATCGCCTCGGACTCAGGCTTACTGTCAGAAGTGCCACCAGGTTCTCCATCAATAGCGCCAACGGTAAGATCAGCGGCTGCCCCCATTATTCCGCTGACCGGGGGTCGAGTAATCGACTATAGTGAAGAGCCGGCAGAGGGCGTATCACGGCAGACAGTCGCACGGTCGCCGCGGAGCAGCAGAGTTTCGTCCAAGAGTAGTCGCAAGGGCGTCGAATTCTTGAGGAAAAAGGCCGAATACGAAGCTGAGCGTGATTTGGTGCTCATCAGGGAGAATCTGGTGAAGAAAAGGATGGAGGTGGCAATAGCAGAGATCGAGGCAAATGCTGAAAGTGAGGACTCAAACTCGGAGGTGGATACGACGCACCGAGTTGAAGAATGGGTGAATACAACGCCCCAAGCGACGCAACCAGAAACGGCGATGTTTACGGCGGCTGCGTCTCGCGCGCCGTCTACGTCGCACGTACCGCTTGAGGGCAGCGCGCCGTATGAAGCACCTACGATTCAAGACCAAAATGTAAGTAGAGTGAATCTTGAATCTAATATGTACCGTGTGCCGGCTATGTTAAGTGAAAGTAATGTGTCGCATCCGTATAGGAACCCCGTGAGCAATGCGGGGCCTATGCAGACGCCAGCCCATACTGAAGCGGTTAGATTCCGTTTGCCCGATGATTATCCCGCCTTCACCACTCCGGTCGCAAGTGGACCTCGAGTATCGACACTCGAGTCGGTCACACAGCGACAGGGAAATAGCGGAGTGGGGGCTGTAGAAAGGCAGCGACTATCGTCGAGCGATAGAGATAGGAAAATCGATAAGCTGGCGGAGGCGATCACTAACATGGCACGCCCGCACCCGGTACCCAGACAGGCTTACGAATTGCCACATTTTAGCGGTGACCCAGCTGATTGGATTTCATATAGGAATATGTACTGGGACACTACTGAATTATATAACTTTAGGCCGCATGAGAATTTAGCGCGTCTGAAGTCGTCTCTACATGGGGAGGCGAAGATAGCAGTGGAGGACCTGTTACGGTCAGCGAGAGAACCCACTGAAATAATGCGTGCATTAGAAGAAGAGTACGGACATCCAACCGTCATACTTCAATATGCTTTAAAGAAGGTGAGAAATTTACCTAAAGTGTCTGATAGTGGCCAGGAATTAAGGAAATTCTCATCAACGGTAAGGAACTGTGTGTCGCTACTAAAGAACGTCAGAGCAGATGGGTACCTGAATAACCCTCAACTGGTGAGCGAGCTGCTAAGCAAGCTGACACCAGTTCAACGAGCACAGTATGGTGACTTCGCGATGGGCCTGGATAACTCACAGGGGGTGGACTTGAGGATCTCACCCAGCTTGGAAATGCTGTCACAGTTCCTCATACACGTGACGCGTTCTACTTCGTACTACCTACAACCGACTGTGTATGAACCAGAACAGGGTAAACTCCCTGTGAAGCTGCAGCAGACCAGCGGACGGACTCGACCTGGAAACGCGGCACGCCCAGTCACCAACAAGCCGCAGATGACTCATCGTGTGAATACACAGAGCGACGAAGCTACGAGTATCACACAGAAGGAGTGCGTGATGTGCCACGGCAAGCATGTCATAGAAGATTGCGACCAGTTCAAGAAGCTGAATATCCAAGATCGCTGGGAACTGATCAAGAAGAAAAAAGTGTGCTTTAATTGCTTAAAAGCAAAACACACTAAGCAGTTTTGTCGCGCAAACAAGTGCAAAAAGTGCGACTACAAACATCATGTGTTGTTACACGAAGACAGGTCAAAACCAGAATGTGTAACAAACATAGGAGAGTGGCGAGCCACAGCGTTATTGAAGATAGTGCCAGTGTCAGTGTATAACGAAGATAGCGACAACGACCAGTGTTATGCGTTGTTGGACGACGGGGCAACAGTATCGCTAATAGACAGTTCGCTCGCTACGAACCTATCGGGTCCACGTGTGCCACTAACATTAAAGACCGCGGGCGGTCATGCTGTGTCGGACCTTACCTCGCGAGTGGTACAAGTATGTGTGAAGGGCCCCAATGGACAGTGCCATAATATCAAGTGCCGGACATTAGCAAACTTGAACTTGCCTACACAAACAGTGACCTCTTCAGTGATCAACGATAACGCGCACCTGCGCGACTTGGGTTGCGCAGAGATGAGGGGAGCCAAGCCGCTGCTGCTGATCGGGCAGGACAATTGGGAGCTGCTCGTTGGCGGGGACACCCGCCGTGGACGATCCGGTAAGCCAGTTGCCTCACTAACTAAGTTAGGTTGGGTCATACATGGACCATTTAATAACGACAGTAGTACCGAAGCAGTGAACTGCACAACAGTTTCCCTCCCAGATTTGCATGATTTAGTGAAGTCACAGTTTGAATTAGAATCGATAGGCATTTCTCAAGTAACCCGCAAACATAAGGATGTAGAACGGGCTGTACAGGTGTTAGACAGTACGAGTCAACGCACCCCTGATAAGACGCAATGGGAAGTAGGTCTTTTGTGGAAACAGGACAACATTCTGTTGCCGGATAGTTACAGACTGGCCCGGCAGAGGTTATATGGTATCGAGAGGCGGATGCGTAAGGACGCTCGTTTCGCTGAGACGTACGCGAACCAGATAGAGCGTCTAGTAGCTGAAGGGTATGCACGGAAGGTGGAAGGCGAGGTAGATAGCTCACCGGTTTGGTACCTACCACATTTCGGAGTTGTAAACCCGAACAAACCAGGGAAGCTTCGCCTAGTCTTCGACGCGGCTGCTACGTCCCAAGGTACGTGTCTGAATGATAACTTACTGACCGGACCCGATCTATTAAATTCATTACTAGGTATTTTAATTAAATTTAGAGTAGGTCCCATAGCGTTCTCAGGCGATATAGCTGATATGTTTTTGCGAGTTAAGATTAGGGCACAAGATCAGGGCGCACAACTGTTTTTGTGGAGAGGGGCGAACGATGGTAGGGAACCTGATACCTACGCCATGACATCAATGATATTTGGCGCCGCCTCTTCACCAACCACGGCGATTTATATACTCAATAAAAACGCCAATGAGTGGGTTAACGTTCACCCCGAAGCTGTTGAGGCCATAAGAGATAGGCACTACATGGACGACTATTTAGATAGCACGTGGTCCGTAGAGCAGGCCAACAGCCTGATCGAGCAGGTTGCCAGAATACACGCCTCCGGGGGTTTTATCATACGGGGGTGGGTAACCAACTCGACAGAGTTAAGAGAAAAACTAAAAATAGACAGGTTATCAGCCAGAGGCAACTGGCGCTGGGTCCCCACGGCGGACAACCCAGCTGACAAGGCTACCAGATTGCCTTGGCCTGATGACCATGCAGTGTGGTTGTCGGGCCCCTCGTTTTTGTGTTCACAGGAGCGGTGGCCAGCATGTCGCGAACCTGAGGCGGCAGAGGCAGACCTCGAGCGCATCCAACGAGTCCACACTGCGGCGACCCCTGCCGGGCCCCTCCTGGAGTACAAGCGCTACTCAGCCTGGAAGCGCGTGCAGCGCGTTATGGCGCGCGCGCTGATTTTCGTCGAGCGATGTCGCAAATGAAGAGCGACGTCGGAGCTGCGTCCACGCGACTTGGAAGGGGCGCACCTCCACCTGATGAGGTTGTGCCAACGCCTGGTCAGGTACTGTGAAGAATGCACTTAAAGCACGCTCAAGGAGCGGGCCCCTCGTGAGGAGGTCCTTTACACCCTCCTCACCGAGGCAGAGCTGATAGTAAACAGCCGCCCGCTGAGCTATGTGTACGTCGATCACGAGCAGCCTGAGGTCCTGACGCCGAACCATCTGCTCCTGGGCACGGCGTCCGGGAGTACACCGTTTGCGCCAAGCAGCTACGAGGACGTCGATTCCCGCCGGCAGTGGCGGCGGGTGAATGCGCTCGCCGACATGTTCTGGCGCCGCTGGCTGCGGGAGTATCTCCCAACTCTACAACGTCGTGAGAAGTGGACAACTAGTGGACCCAATGTGCGCGTGAGTGATGTGGTAGTGATCGTTGACAACAATAGAGAACGAAGTGCATGGACAAAAGGTGTGATACAATCCGTGTATCAAGGTAATGACGGAATCGTCCGTGTTGTAGATGTTAAGACAGCAAACGGGGTCTTGCGTCGACCAGTTGCAAAGATTATTGTGCTTCCCACAGAAATGGATGTAAAGCGGTTGAACCCTCTTACAGGGGGTGGAATGTAGGAGAAGCACCATACTCCTAACTCCGTTTGCTATTAGTTATAAGTAGCTATAAGAATGTACTAGTAGCTTAACATCATCTAACTAATAAATTTTCCACGAGACTATGCTTGTCCGTCGGAAATAAACACGTTTTGACTTGAACGCAGAGAATCAACTCAAAACTGCGTACGGGTTTATCCCTGGCTCAGAAAAGTCGACAGGTTGTGACTTGCACGAGAAAATAGGGGCGTGGTTATTGTTTAAACCACATATATTGGTGTCATAGTTTTACTCGGGTGAGGTGTACCCGCTACGTTAGCTATGGTGCAAAAGTAATATATATGCGTCCCCTAGGATTGAAAGTTAGTTCCATCAGAGTTCCATCACAGTTCCAATGTATCAAGCTAGTTAGTAAAAGTACCTAACCATCAAGTGACATGCTCAATAGAGCCCTGTGTAGTCGCGTGTCTGTAGTATCTAAATTATGTTTGTATTATTGCAATAATTAGTGTTTCGAAGGTAAGATTATTGCCGTAAGTATTATGATTGTATTTTATGTGTATTTTGTTTCTGAATTGTGTTTACGTGCTCTTTTATTATATTTGTGAATACTTGTACTGGTTTAATTTGCATAAAGACGACGATAACCCCCGCCTATCAGAGTCTAATCACGACGCCTAAGCACAGCATGCAGGTTGTTTGATATATGTTTCGTGTGCTGTGCTTAACAGCTATACTATTTGTATCTGGCTGGTTTTGGTATCATTGAAAGTTTAAATTTTAAAGAACATAATTCCAAATTCAAATTAGGAAAATGTGTGATTTTCATTTGTTTTTCGTACCGTCAAGATGAGTGAATCTAATGAAGAAATTCGATACATTTTAAATTTTTACTACAAAAAAGGTAAAAATGCAACGCAAGCCGCGAAAAAAATTTACGATGTTTATGGACCTAGTGTAGTGTCTGTGAGAGTAGCACAAATTTGGTTTAAGCGTTTTCAATCCGGAAATTTTGATGTCAAAGATGCACGTCGCTCTGGTCGCCCTATTACGGATAAAATGGATGCCATTTTTGAAAAAGTGGAGCAAGATCGGCATATCAGTAGTTACGACGTAGCTGATGAACTGAAAATTGACCACAAAACAGTTTTAGCGCATTTGAAAAAAACTGGGTACACAAAAAAGCTTGACATTTGGGTACCTCACGAGCTCACTGAAAGAAACCTAATGAACCGTGTACTCATTTGTGATTCTTTATTACGACGTAATGAAACCGAACCATTTTTGAAGAAGCTGATAACTGGTGATAAAAAGTGGATCACGTATGACAAGAACGTGCGAAAAAGGTCGTGGTCAAAGGCCGGTCAGGCTTCACAGACTGTGGCGAAACTTGTTAACTCGCAACAAGATGCTGTGTGTGTGGTGGGATTGGAAGGGCATTATTCATTATGAGCTGTTACCACCAGGCAGGACCATCGATTCTGAACTCTACTGCGAACAACTGATGAGATTAAAGCAAGAAGTTGAGAGAAAGCGGCCGGAATTAATCAACAGAAGGGGTGGGTTTTTCATCATGATAACGCTAGACCTCACACATCTTTAGCCACTCAGCAAAAATTAAGAGAGTTTGGCTGGGAGGTGTTAATGCATCCGCCGTATAGTCCTGACCTTGCACCTTCAGATTTCCACCTGTTTCGGTCTCTTCAGAATTCTTTAGGCAGTGTCAGGTTAACATCACGAGAGGACTGCCAAAACCACTTGTCGCGGTATTTTGACCAGAAGTCCCAAAATTTATATAGCAATGGGATCATGTCCCTACCTACAAGATGGCAAAAAGTTATCGAACAAAATGGTACCTACATACTTTAGTTAAATGTAAATAAACTATATTAAAAAATGTTTTAAATTTTCTTAAAAAATGCGAAGAAACTTTTTCCCCAACCTATTATAAAAACCACAGTAATGTCATTGTACACGAAAGGACGGCGTCGTATTGCGCTGCGTGGTGTCGCGTAGCCTTTCGCGGAATCGCCGATACACGACACCTTTCGGCCAAAACTCTTCCTTAAGGACGGTTGTAGGAGAAGCACCATACTCCTAACTCCGTTTGCTATTAGTTATAAGTAGCTATAAGAATGTACTAGTAGCTTAACATCATCTAACTAATAAATTTTCCATGAGACTATGCTTGTCCGTCGGAAATAAACACGTTTTGACTTGAACGCAGAGAATCAACTCAAAACTGCGTACGGGTTTATCCCTGGCTCAGAAAAGTCGACAGGTCGTGACTTGCACGAGAAAATAGGGGCGTGGTTACTGTTTAAACCACATATATTGGTGTCATAGTTTTACTCGGGTGAGGTGTACCCGCTACGTTAGTTATAGTACAAAAGTAATATAAATGCGTCCCCTAGGATTGAAAGTTAGTCCATAAATTGTTCATAAATTGTATCCAGCAAGTTAGTAATAGTACCTAACCATCAAGTGACATGCTCAATAGAGCCCTGTGTAGTCGCGTGTCTGTAGTATCTGTATAATATTTGTATTATTGCAATAATTAAGTGTTTTCGAAGGTAAGATTATTACCGTAAGTATTATGATTGTGTTTTATGTGTATTTTGTTTCTGAATTGTGTTTACGTGCCCTTTTATTATATTTGTGAATACTTGTACTGGTTTAATTTGCATAAAGACGACGATAACCCCCGCCTATCAGAGTCTAATCACCCCGCCCTAAAGCACAGCATGCAGGTTGTTTGATATATGTTTCGTGTGCTGTGCTTAACAACGGTCTCGATAAATTGAGTCGGAACTCGCACCACGAACGACTTGAAATTCGTGTTGTGGCGCGACGCCAACTTCTCGACCCTTAAGATCCAGTTGGTCTTCGCTCGAACATACTCCACGATCTCCTCAACCTTCGTGGTGTGATGTAGCCGAGAGACATAGAGCTGCGTCGTAGGTATTGCCGGACGCAGCATATTCTTCCTCTCCACCTTCACGAAGCCATCCTTGTCATACGTGCCCGCAGCCGGGCCTTGCTGTTTCGAACCCCTAATATAAAGTCCTAAGCTGTCACATTCACTGTCTTAAGGTGATAGTGGAGAAACCTGACTGCCCGTTCCTGGGGCACTGGACCCGTATACACTACGTAGCTGCAGGTCTGCTGCAGCGGGAGGCGGACTTAGTTATAGTTATAGGTTTTTGAATTAGTTATTATTTTGTTTTGATGAAATTTTTTGATATTATTTTAATGTTAATGTTACTAATATAGTTTAGAAGTGTTACACAATATAAATCATTCGTGTATCGAACACAAATGAATGAAAAAAGAAATATATGCGTTCATCATGGCCATTTTTAACTTTAATTATCTAGGTAATGTGACAGCTTAGGATAATTATATCACACATTTTTTTGTTTGTCTATAAGCCCCCTATCTATATATATATTAGGTTGGGGAAAAAGTCTTTTCGCATTATAGTATGCATGAACTTGTAATAAAATCACTTTGGCTATACTATTTGTATCTGGCTGGTTTTGGTATCATTGAAAGTTTAAATTTTAAAGAACGTAATTCCAAATTCAAATTAGGAAAATGTGTGATTTTCATTTGTTTTTCGTACCGTCAAGATGAGTGAATCTAATGAAGAAATTCGATACATTTTAAAATTTTACTACAAAAATAGTAAAAATGCAACGCAAGCCGCGAAAAAAATTTGCGATATTTATGGACCTAGTGTAGTATCTGTGAGAGTAGTACAAATTTGGTTTAAGCGTTTTCAATCCGGAAATTTTGATGTCAAAGATTCTCGTTGCTCTGGTCGCCCTATTACGGATAAAATGGATGCCATTTTTGAAAAAGTGGAGCAAGATCGGCACATCAGTAGTTACGACGTAGCTGAAGAACTGGAAATTGACCACAAAACAGTTTTGGCGCATTTGAAAAAAACTGGGTACACAAAAAAGCTCGACATTTGGGTACCACACGAGCTCACTGAAAGAAACCTAATGAACCGTGTACTCATTTGTGATTCTTTATTACGACGTAATGAAACCGAACCATTTTTGAAGAAGCTGATAACTGGTGATGAAAAGTGGATCACGTATGACAAGAACGTGCGAAAAAGGTCGTGGTCAAAGGCCGGTCAGGCTTCACAGACTGTGGCGAAACCCGGGTTAACTCGCAACAAGGTGATGCTATGTGTGTGGTGGGATTGGAAGGGCATTATTCATTATGAGCTATTACCACCAGGCAGAACCATCGATTCTGAACTCTACTGCGAACAACTGATGAGATTAAAGCAAGAAGTTGAGAGAAAGCGGCCGGAATTAATCAACAGAAGGGGTGTAGTTTTTCATCATGATAACGCTAGACCTCACACATCTTTAGCCACTCAGCAAAAATTAAGAGAGTTTGGCTGGGAGGTGTTAATGCATCCGCCGTATAGTCCTGACCTTGCACCTTCAGATTTCCACCTGTTTCGGTCTCTTCAGAATTCTTTAGGCAGTGTCAGGTTAACATCACGAGAGGACTGCCAAAACCACTTGTCGCGGTATTTTGACCAAAAGTCCCAAAATTTATATAGCAATGGGATCATGTCCCTACCTACAAGATGGCAAAAAGTTATCGAACAAAATGGTACCTACATACTTTAGTTAAATGTAAATAAACTATATTAAAAAATATTTTGAATTTTCTTAAAAAATGCGAAGAAACTTTTTCCCCAACCTTATTTTAAAAAACATTTTAAAAAATAATCAAAATGGCGAACCGGGACGAGGCCCAAAAGGTTCTAACACCTTTATGTATTCTGTTCATAAAGGAGGCCTGCGACTTTCTCATGGCTGCGACATGACTTTGTCATCTACCCTGCTTTCGGCAAACATGTCGGACGCACTACACCGCTGAGGTCATACATCTGAATACATACACATACCTACATCTGAATGCGTTATTATATTGAACACGCAGCGTGTAGATGCCCGCTGTGTGAATTTGTACCATAGGGTAAGGGTTCCGGTAGTAAGCTTTAAACAGGGTGATTTTCACTTGATTTGAACCAAAGATTTCATAAGAAAGGATATGCCCGTCTGAACATTTTACCCAAACCTTCTTCATACAAGCATAAAGTAGCGCCATCTCTGATAACTCGTACGAACTACGTGAGTTCCGGGTTGCATAGGCGCGCGACATGGCCGCCATTGTGGATTTCGGTAGTAAAATTATCGCTTTAGAAATGTGTTTATTTAATAGTTTAATTGTAACATAAATAATGTAAGCTTATGTACCGATGATACGATATCTCATGTTCCTTTTTCATCGTTGTATCGTAATTTTTGCATCCTTTTACTACGCAACTAGGCATTTTTATTACAAGCAAAGCTTCTGCACGTGGACTGAGGTCGACTAAGTTGCGATGGCCCTAAACATACATTTTAGGGCCAGCTCTGGCCCTCATTTCGTCGTGCGATTAGCACGGTCCTTACGCAGTAATATACAAGTCAATGATTTAAACATTTTTCAAATCGTCGAGCCAGCATAATGCTCTTGGCAGCGTGCGAACGTCTTTGTCTTTCAATATCCTCGTCATCTTTAAGCTTCTCAGTCAGTATATGACCTAAATATGTGAAACATTTGACAGATTCTAGCTTAGCGTTGCATATAAATATGTCCGGTATATATGTAATGTGCTGTTGTCGTAATGAAAACACATTGTTTGGCTCGTTCTAACATTATACTTAAGACCATGCTTATCCGCATATACCTCACATATTTCTATCAGCTTTTGCATTGCCGTGACAGACGGGCTGAGCAGAACCATATCGTCAGCGTAACTAAGATTATTTACGGGTTGTCAACTGAACCGCCGACTCCGGCACTGCTGAGCTCCTCTATCAGATCATTCACATATAGGTTAAATAATATAGGTGATGTTAATCCGCCCTGTCTCACGCCCGTTCTGAGAACATATTTGCTAGACAATGCTTCCTCCCATTCTACTGCGTTCGCTTGGCCCTTATACCAATAGGTACTTCAATTCGCTAGACAAGGATTCCCCCCATTCTACTGCGTTCGCTTGGCCCTTATACCAATAGGTACTTCAAATCGCTAGACAAGGATTCCCCCCATTCTACTGCGTTCGCTTGGCCCTTATACCAATAGGTACTTCAATTCGCTAGACAAGGATTCCCCCCATTCTACTGCGTTCGCTTGGCCCTTATACCAATAGGTACTTCAAATCGCTAGACAAGGATTCCCCCCATTCTACTGCGTTCGCTTGGCCCTTATACCAATAGGTACTTCAATTCGCTAGACAAGGATTCCCCCCATTCTACTGCGTTCGCTTGGCCCTTATACCAATAGGTACTTCAATTCGCTAGACAAGGATTCCCCCCATTCTACTGCGTTCGCTTGGCCCTTATACCAATAGGTACTTCAATTCGCTAGACAAGGATTCCCCTAATTCTACTGCGTTCGCTTGGCCCTTATACCAATAGGTACTTCAATTCGCTAGACAAGGATTCCCCCCATTCTACTGCGTTCGCTTGGCCCTTATACCAATAGGTACTTCAATTCGCTAGACAAGGATTCCCCCCATTCTACTGCGTTCGCTTGGCCCTTATACCAATAGGTACTTCAATTCGCTAGACAAGGATTCCCCCCATTCTACTGCGTTCGCTTGGCCCTTATACCAATAGGTACTTCAATTCGCTAGACAAGGATTCCCCCCATTCTACTGCGTTCGCTTGGCCCTTATACCAATAGGTACTTCAATTCGCTAGACAAGGATTCCCCCCATTCTACTGCGTTCGCTTGGCCCTTATACCAATAGGTACTTCAATTCGCTAGACAAGGATTCCCCCCATTCTACTGCGTTCGCTTGGCCCTTATACCAATAGGTACTTCAATTCGCTAGACAAGGATTCCCCCCATTCTACTGCGTTCGCTTGGCCCTTATACCAATAGGTACTTCAATTCGCTAGACAAGGATTCTCCCCATTCTACTGCTTTCGCTTGGCCCTCATACCAATACTTCATATTCGCTAGACAAAGCTTTCCCCATTCTACTACATTCGCTTGGCCCTCAAACCAATACTTTGTATTCGCTTGACAAGGCTTCCCCTCATTCCACTGCGTTCGCTTGGCCCTCATACCAATACTTCATATTCGCTAGACAAGGTTTTCCCCATTCTACTGCTTTCGCTTGGCCCTCATACCAATACTTCATATTCGCTAGACAAGGCTTTCCCCATTCTACTGTATTCGCTTGGCCCTCATACCAATACTTCATATTCGCTAGACAAGGCTTTCCCCATTCTACTGTATTCGCTTGGCCCTCATACCAATACTTCATATTCGCTAGACAAGGTTTTCCCCATTCTACTGCTTTCGCTTGGCCCTCATACCAATACTTCATATTCGCTAGACAAGGCTTTCCCCATTCTACTGTATTCGCTTGGCCCTCATACCAATACTTCATATTCGCTAGACAAGGCTTTCCCCATTCTACTGCGTTCGCTTGGCCCTCATACCAATACTTCATATTCGCTAGACAAGGCTTTCCCCATTCTACTGCGTTCGCTTGGCCCTCATACCAATACTTCATATTCGCTAGACAAGGCTTTCCCCATTCTACTGCATTCGCTTGGCCCTCATACCAACACTTCATATTCGCTAGACAAGGCTTTCCCCATTCTACTGCATTCGCTTGGCCCTCATACCAACACTTCATATTCGCTAGACAAGGCTTTCCCCATTCTACTGCATTCGCTTGGCCCTCATACCAATACTTCATATTCGCTAGACAAGGCTTTCCCCATTCTACTGCATTCGCTTGGCCCTCATACCAACACTTCATATTCGCTAGACAAGGCTTTCCCCATTCTACTGCATTCGCTTGGCCCTCATACCAATACTTCATATTCGCTAGACAAGGCTTTCCCCATTCTACTGCATTCGCTTGGCCCTCATACCAACACTTCATATTCGCTAGACAAGGCTTTCCCCATTCTACTGCATTCGCTTGGCCCTCATACCAATACTTCATATTCGCTAGACAAGGATTCCTCCCATTCTACTGCGTTCGCTTGGCCCTCATACCAATACTTCATATTCGCTAGACAAGGATTCCTCCCATTCTATTGCATTCGCTTGGCCCTCATACCAATACTTCATATTCGCTAGACAAGGATTCCTCCCATTCTACTGCATTCGCTTGGCCCTCATACCAATACTTCATATTCGCTAGACAAGGATTCCTCCCATTCTACTGCGTTCGCTTGGCCCTCATACCAATACTTCATATTCGCTAGACAAGGCTTTCCCCATTCTACTGCATTCGCTTGGCCCTCATACCAATACTTCATATTCGCTAGACAAGGATTCCTCCCATTCTACTGCGTTCGCTTGGCCCTCATACCAATACTTCATATTCGCTAGACAAGGATTCCTCCCATTCTACTGCGTTCGCTTGGCCCTCATACCAATACTTCATATTCGCTAGACAAGGCTTTCCCCATTCTACTGCGTTCGCTTGGCCCTCATACCAATACTTCATATTCGCTAGACAAGGATTCCTCCCATTCTACTGCGTTCGCTTGGCCCTCATACCAATACTTCATATTCGCTAGACAAGGATTCCTCCCATTCTACTGCGTTCGCTTGGCCCTCATACCAATACTTCATATTCGCTAGACAAGGATTCCTCCCATTCTACTGCGTTCGCTTGGCCCTCATACCAATACTTCATATTCGCTAGACAAGGCTTTCCCCATTCTACTGCGTTCGCTTGGCCCTCATACCAATACTTCATATTCGCTAGACAAGGATTCCTCCCATTCTACTGCGTTCGCTTGGCCCTCATACCAATACTTCATATTCGCTAGACAAGGCTTTCCCCATTCTACTGCGTTCGCTTGGCCCTCATACCAATACTTCATATTCGCTAGACAAGGATTCCTCCCATTCTACTGCGTTCGCTTGGCCCTCATACCAATACTTCATATTCGCTAGACAAGGATTCCTCCCATTCTACTGCGTTAGCTTGGCCCTCATACCAATACTTCATATTCGCTAGACAAGGATTCCTCCCATTCTACTGCGTTCGCTTGGCCCTCATACCAATACTTCATATTCGCTAGACAAGGATTCCTCCCATTCTACTGCGTTCGCTTGGCCCTCATACCAATACTTCATATTCGCTAGACAAGGATTCCTCCCATTCTACTGCGTTCGCTTGGCCCTCATACCAATACTTCATATTCGCTAGACAAGGATTCCTCCCATTCTACTGCGTTCGCTTGGCCCTCATACCAATACTTCATATTCGCTAGACAAGGATTCCTCCCATTCTACTGCGTTCGCTTGGCCCTCATACCAATACTTCATATTCGCTAGACAAGGATTCCTCCCATTCTACTGCGTTCGCTTGGCCCTCATACCAATACTTCATATTCGCTAGACAAGGATTCCTCCCATTCTACTGCGTTCGCTTGGCCCTCATACCAATACTTCATATTTTTGATTTTTCATATTTCTGACAGGCCAGCTGGCGTGGTTTGTTAAGATACCGCCTATCATGTCGCAGGTCGTGGGTTCGATTCCCATCCAGGACAAACATTTGTGTGCATGAACATGTCTGTTTCTCCTGAGTCTGAGTGTAATTATCTATATAAGTATGTATTTAGGAAACATTTATATACATTTGTTTTTCTGTCTAAATAATATTGATACTTTTCTTTAAGGCAAATATAGCAGTGTCAATTGTGTGCTCAGCAACACGAAAACCAAATTGAGCGTTATTAAGGTTTAAGTATTTTTGTATTTGAGGTTCTATTAATCTTTCAAATATTTCAGTGTTATGGGAAAATAATTAGATATGTCTGAAATATCACCTTTCCTATTTTTAACAAATGGCACCACTATTGACTTCATAAAATCTTTAGGTACAAAAGCTAACAAAATAAGCAGGCATTGTAAAGTATCACTAGTTTTTCTCCTAACTGAAGACCACCCCGGATAACATGGTTTAAAGTAAGTCCATCGTGCCTCGGAGACTTCCAACGTTTCATTTTAGGAACACAATAGAATAGAATAGCATTTTGTTTGCAAATATGGGTAATACATAAGTAGATAGTAGACGGTATACATCAGAGTTCAATATACAAAATTGTTAAAATTTAAATTATCATTAAAACATTAAATTAATTATTACATTCAATAAATAAAATTATTATTGAGGAGCTTGTGGCTAAGTAATAACAGCCGCACGGGGCGATCCATCAGGTTAAGCTACGCTTGCCGAGGTTGGTCTGTGGATGGGTGACCATCTTTTCATACCGAGACTCCTCCGTGCCTCGGAGAGCACGTTAAGCCGTTGGTCCCGGCTGTCATTCGTGGATTCTCTGACAGTCGTTACGGGTCGTCAGAAGCCCGAAAGTCTGATAACCAGTCTTACCAAGGGGTATCGTATTACCCAGTAACTGGGTTGTGGAGGTCAGATAGGCAGTCGCTCCATGTAAAACACTGGTATTCAGCTGCATCCGGTTAGACTGGAAGCCGACCCCAACATAGTTGGGAAAAGGCTAGGCAGATTGAATAAATAAAATTATTAAAATTCAAATTGTCATTAAAACATTAACTTAATTATTATTACATTTAATAGGTAACAAAAATTATTGAAATTCTAATTTTCTTTAAAACATTAACTTAATTATAACAATATACCTACATTAAATAAAATGGTTAAAAATTTAAATTGTCATTAACAGTATAATCATATGAGAATAAAAATCGTGGTCGAACATAAATTAACAAACAAACATAAACATTCTAGGTCATAAATAGTATGTAACATTCCTTATTATTAATTAAACCTTACAGGTATTCAGAAAAAGTTTTGTCCGTTAAAAACTCAGTTACACTGTAGTAGGTTTTATCTATCAATAATTTTTCAATAAGTCTACTTTTGAATTGGACCGTTTTCCAATCTTTCCAAGCCCTTATAAATACTTTTGCGCATCATAGTTGTATGACACGATACCTGATTTAATTTTGTATTATCTCGCCTATTTCTTGGGAATACATCGGCCAAACGTTCAAAACGATTTGGATTGTTCTTTACAAACACAGCTACTTCGAGAATATAAAGTGTCAAAATGTTGTACTGCTTGAAATATGGCTTGCAACTGTCGGTGGTTTTTAGTTTGAACATTGACCGGATACATCTTTTTTGAGCCTTATGCTGTCTCTTTATCGGTCTAAAATATTATGTCTAAAGTTATCGTAAAGCTAGGTTCACTCGCCTGGGCACGATGACCATGCACAAGTCCGCCTTCCTCAATACACGTCCTCCAGAACCGGTCGCTTTAAATTGCGTTGCAATAAATGCCTCAGCGGTATTCTTGTATATTGATGACACTCGCTGCACGACTTGGCTTATAGGATAAGTTATTAGTAGAATAGCCCAAAATCACCTGATATTCTTTGTTTGGCAATTATATCCATTTTTATTTGATTTTGGTTTTGTTGACACCGCTTAAGTATATTTTTAAAGGTCTTTCTAGTAAAACACATATTTTCATAGACGTAACTATGTGATGGCCTTCCGTGAAAGCTCTGGAAAGCGTTCCTCGTGACTTCGTGAAGTGGTTTAATATGTTGGTTACAATTAAGCACACTAAGCATAATCAGCATAAAATGATCCTACAGCTGAGACACGGACCTCCTCACAGAGCGGGTTGGTAGTTTTTTTTTTTTTATTTGTGATGGGTTTGCTCTTAACTCTAGTCTAGGTCAGAGGTGACAGAGACAAAGTCAACGATGGAGTGAGCTTACCCAGAAGAAGCCTGTTCACTCTCACTTTGAAGAGATTAGGGTTGTATACGTTCGGAAACACAGACGCAGGTAGTGAGTTCCACTCTTTCGCTGTGCGCATTATAAAAGACATTTGGAAGCGCTTAGTGGAATAGCAACCAGGTAGGGATGGTAACTGGCAGTGCGTCTAGATGTCCGATGGTAGAAGGGGGCCGGTGGAATGAGGTCGTGGAGTTCTCGGGCACACTCTCCGAAGTACAATCTGTAGAAGACCGACAAGCACGCAACCTTGCGGCGATGAGCCAAGCTATGTAGCTTGGCATCCACCAGTTTTACGTCGCCAATGAGCCTCTTAGCTCTGCGTTCATTTGCAAGCTTCCAGGATTTCGGCACCGTTCTTTTTTCAAGAGTAGTTGTCACATGTCTTCGAATTGTTGGTTCTAGGACATTCCGGTTTCCTCACGATGTTTTCCTTCACCGTTTTGAGACCAGTGGTGATGAAAATATTTAAACAAAGTAAAGCGCCTGCCTGGGTTTGAACCCACGACCTACAACTCATAAGCCGGGGCCGTTACCACTGGGCTACCACTACTCTTATCCCTACAAATATTAAAAATACTAGTTAGTACTAATTCAGCAGGAAGAGGCTAGCAGATGATGACGGAATACTAAAATTAAGTTTTCCTTAAATTATTACCAAATTATACGAAGACAATCTGCCTGGACTTTTCCCAACTCTGTTGGGGTCGGCTTCCAGCCTAAGAGGATGCCGCTGAATACCAGTATTTTACTTGGAACGACTGCCTAACTGACCTCCACAACCTAGTAACTGGGTAATACGAGACCCTTTGGCGAGACTGGTTTGACTTTCGAGCTTCTGACGACCCGTAACGACTGTCAAAAATCCATGAATGACAGCTGGGACCAACGTGCTTTCCGAGGTACGGAGGAGTCTCGGTATGTAAAGATGGTCACCGATCCACGGACCAACCAACCGTGCGGCTGTTATTACTTAGCCTCGAGCTCCTCTACATAATTATACGAAGTATTTTCTCATAATGATTATTTTATCCTTATTAAGTTATCAAGGAAGGATGATTTCAAAATACGAGTATTTGTCATCACTTTATATAATTGAATGCGAATTTTCTTTGTTATGTGAGCAATGTACAGTCAAATCCTACATGTATGGTAAGTTTGCCACTATAAGGCACTTTTGAACATCAAAATTTATAAGAAAACGACTGTCTTGCAATATGTGAATCTACTTCTCTTTATTAACATTAAATTGCTTACCTTTGACGAGCTCGTGGCTAAGTAATAACAGCCGTACGGGTCGATCCATCAGGTTAAGCTACGCTTGCCGGGAGACTCCTCCGTGCCTCTGAAAGCACGTTAAGCCGTTGGTCCCGGCTGTCATTCGTGGATCTTTGACAGTCGTTACGGGTCGTCAGAAGCCCGAAAGTCTGACAACCAGTCTTACCAAGATGTTGTGGAAGTCAGATAGGCAGTTGCTCTATGTAAGATACTGGTATTCAGCAGCATCCGGTTAGACTGGAAGCCAACTCCGTCATAGTTGGGAAAGGGCGACACATAGGGTGGAAGTTGGATTGGAAACTAAGGATAATAATATTATGTTCTATAAACTAATATAATAAAGCTGAAAAAGTTGTTTTTTTGTTCGATCGCGCTAATCTCTGGAACTGCCGGTCGGATTTGAAAAATTCTTTTTGCATTTGATAGCCCAATTCTTGAGAAAAATTTTAACACCACGTTATGACCCTTAGGAGTCGAACAAAAAGAAAAAAGTCAGAAAGAACGCTAAGCGAAAACGAACAAATGACGCGAGTAGGAAATGTAGCTGTAGTTATATTGTGGCCTTACAACTTCCACGCAAGCGAAGTCAAAGGTAGAAGCTAGTTATTATACAATATGTAACAAAAACCCTGTTGTTCCTTCTACCTACGTTTTATGAATCGGTATAAATACATTGGTAAAGTATGTCAAGTCATTTATAAAAAGCTGTTCAACAAAAATAATTAAAATAAATATTTAATTACTAGCATTTGCCCGCGGCTTCGCTCGCGTTAATTTGGAATAGCAGTTTAGGGCGTTAAAGGTATCAAACACACAAACTTACTTCCGCATCTATAATAATAATATATAATTTAATCATAATTCGAAAGATACGTGGTGCCATCTTGCTTTCCTCAGGAACAGTACATTTTGTCGAGATTAAAGGTGCCCTATGTCCGTTTCTGTACACCTGACAACGTATATGCAAAATTTCAGAATGATCGGTACAGTTGCTTAGGTGTGAAAAGGTAACAAATAAACAAACTTACTTTCGCATTTATAATATTAGTTAGGATTAATATTTGTAAAGTTTAACTGATTTCTTACTTCTGCCATTCTGCTTGAAGCAATGACGCAAAACCAGAAAGAAATAGAACAGTCTCGCCACTCCCTTTGCTCGGTGCCGCTGCGCTGGTGTGTAGTTTTCTACACAAGTTCGTGACCTTGTCAGCTGTTGTGTATCACTTTAATTAATAAATCTTTGAAAATATTGGTTTACACGGTATTTTTATGCACCATTGATAATTTGTTTTTGACCTCTCGACTAGCCAATGCTTATTTTTTTTTTTTTATTATAATTCCATATAATTTGTTCTTGTAGGTAAATGTATACGTCCCTAAAAGGGACAACAGGGTTTTTGTTACATATTGTATAAACCAATGATTCTCTATGATTCTGAATTATTTTTAAGTTATAAAGAACCTCTACACAAGCGGTAAATCCAGCGCACGGGTTGATCGAAACAACACAACGCTTGCCGTGGTTGGTTCTGGATGGGTGATCATCATCCATTACTTACAATTTGAGACTCCTCAGTGTCTGGGAAAGTCGTTGATTCCGGCTGTCATTCGTGGATCTTTGACAGTTGTTACGAACAGTTAGAAGCCCAAAACTCTGACAACCAATCTTACCAAGGGGTATCATGTTACCCAGGAAATGGTTTGTGGAAGGCAGATTAGACTGGGAGCTGACCTCAACATAGTTGGGAAAAGGCTAGGTAGCTGGACTAGTACCGATAAGAGAGGAGAAGAGGAAGTTATATTTACCTTGTCAGGTAAAGTATGGGGTTTTCAAGATTTTCCTCGATTGCAATCATTATAAACATAACAGCGTAAGTTAAAGTCATTTGACTTAATTATTGTTTTAATTTAACTGTCATACTGAGTCAGAGAGACTGGTTAAGGAGATAAGATGCGTTGGGACTTACAAAAAACTTGTTTATTACTCATTTCTAAAGGCGAGTGTATGCTTGCGATTTATTTTTTAACAAAACTAGAATAGAATAGAATAATTTTATAATTTTTTTTTTTTTCTTATAATTTTGTACATTGTGTTAATAGTTATACATTAAATGAATAAAAACTTAAAAAAAACCACTGATCAAATAAAGCCCAGTTACAGTAAAAAAAAAAAAAAAAAAAATCATAAGGTCTGTGTTTCCGAGCGCATACAACCCTAATCTCTTCAAAGTGAGAGTGAACAGGCTTCTTCTGGGTAAGCTCACTCCATCGTCGACTATGTCTCTGTCGCCTCCGACCTAGACTAGAGTCAAAAGAGCAAACACATCTTAAATTTAAAAAAAAAATCACATGTAAATTACATAGTTTATTAAAACATTACAAAAGTAGATATTAATATCAGTAAGAAAATATTATGTCTAAAATTAATCTAGTATATAAGTATAACTAAAATAGATTGGTTAAAGTTCTACTGAATACAATAGCGAGCAGCATGATGTAGGTTTATTCTGAAACTGATTTGTTTGAAGTTATGAAACTTTGAACATGAGACAAAATATTAAAAAAAAAAACTAGCTTCTGCCTGTGACATCATCCGCGTGAAATTACCAATCCACCGCGTCGCATCGCATCGCCTACCGACGCTTTACCTACTTTGTTTTTGCTTAGCGTTCTTTCTGACTTTTCTTCCTTTTTGCTCGGCTCCTAAGGGCCCTAGCGTGATGTTAAATAGCCGAGATGATAATTATTAGTAGGTATAGATATTGATAAATATAGCTAACTAGCTTTTGCTAGCGGCTTCGCCCGCGTAGGTGTTGAAAATTATCCCACGGGAACCTTCTACCGGGATGAAAAGTATCCTATGTCTTAATCCAGGTTATAAACTATCTGTATACCAAATTTCATGCAAATCCGTTCAGCCGTTTTTGCGTGATTGTGTAACAAACATCCAAACATACAAACTTTCACATTTATAATATTAGTAGGCTAGTAGGATATACTTTTACACACTGTCTGAGCAAGAAAGAAAGAAAAATAGGGTTATTTGTGTAGTGTGCTCACCTGTAGTCTAACCACTCAAATAGTGGGTAGATAAACTAAAGCAAATTAATTGTTAAGAGAGGAAGCTCCAGGTAGCCCGCGAAATTCAAATTTTTCTTACGTTTTTTGCAATTTGCAAGTCAGTATTAGGTTGCATGTTTTCGCGAGCGTAACATATAATATGTAGGTAGTACCTATCCATTTACAAAATTATAATCATTAGAATCATTAATTCAACTCCCTAGGTTAGTCAAAATGTCAAGATTTCTTGAAATAGTCTTTCGGTAGGATTATATGAACTTAGAGAGTTGTATTGATAATTGTAATTATTGAAAGCATGGGCAATTCCCTGGCCACTGCAGCCATCACGGCCAGGGAAGTTAAGGACCACTCGATCCGCATACTCTCAAACAGCATGACTGTCCTACAAGCGCTAAGCAGTCACACAGTTGACTCTGTTGTTCGCGTGCCACCAGCGTCTCAACCAGGTGGGTAGACTCAATAATATAACCATTCAATGGAACAAAAGACACAGCGGCTTGCTTCCCTTCGCACTCTCGTAAGGAAAGGTACCAGGGACCAACATCACAAAGTATGGTCGGACCAAGATGAGTGTAGGCAGGCTAAGGAAGCACAATTGATGGCCAGCGCACAAAACAGTTTCTCCGACTAACTAAAGAACAGCTGCGTTACAGCAGCTATTACTGGCCATGGGTCATTTAACAAACACATCTTTGTCGTAGGGGTCAAAAAATCAAAATCAAAAGTAATTTATTCAAACTAGGCTGAGAATCAGCACATTTTGAACGTCAAAATCACATAAGACAGTCCCCCAAAACGCCCGCCCTTCACCATTTCCTAGTGCTTTAGCTGGGGAGAAGAAGTTGCGCAACAAACTCCCCCACAACACTGCGCATAATAATTTAGGTACATTACGCAAAACAAAACACTAAATTAAATTATTTGCTATAAGCAAACTAGCACACGCCAATATACAAAAAAAAAAAAAAAACGAAAACTATACTCGAGCAGAACTTTATACCTAAATAAAGGCCTCCAGTAATAAAGGATGGTGCCCACTTACATATATGAAGATTGTATATGAAGCCGAAACTCGAATTCACAAATGAAAAACTAGGACCATCGAAGTAAAATAAACAAAGTTAATTACTAATAACAAAACAAAACCAAGGTCAGCAAGACGACCAGTCACCACAAGCAGCACCCGTTCACGAGCATAACGCAGAGTTCAGCCATCACCCCCCTCGCCATATTTGAGGGAAGGAGGCAACCCGACCCCCGATGCACATAGTCACATACAGTCCGCTGTGCAGCGCCTGCATGGAGGATGACGAGACAGCAGCTTTTGTTTCTAAACTGCCCGGTGGTCGCCGCATAAAGGCAAAGTACTTCGGTAACCCAGGTACCCTCCGTGAGGTTGTCAACACCAAGGCGCTGTTGGCCTTCTTTGAGGAGCTGGGGTAGATCGAATAACCGATTTTCCAACCCATACGCAAATTGCGCGCATTGACGTGGAGTTGCGGATACCTATTACCTACAATATCAACTTGATAAACAATTAATTTCTTTGTATGACGCTGTCAGAAAAGTCGACATCGGTAAAGAATAAACCGGTCAAGAGCGAGTCGGACTCGTGCACCGAGCGTTCCGTAATATCATAAATAAAAACGTATGCTATTTAGAGACATCGTTTTATTTTACCTGTAATATTTACATAAACTTCTGTCACACAGAATAATTTTAGATTTGTCTCTATGCATGCTTCGGAGATAGCGGCGGACGGTATTGTTTGTTACATTTTTCATCAAAAGTCGAAAACTGATCGGCCTAAAAATAAAAAGGAAAAATTAAAAATTTGCCACATGCCCTAGTAGCCCCACTTCGATTTTTTTAAGACCCCCTTTCAGTCCATGTTGCAAAAATATATTTTTATTTCTTTCTTATTTGCAAAATAGTAGGGAAAACGTCATCTAAAACTATTCCACAATTGAAATTGATAGCATTCGTAGTTCTTGAGATATCCAGCTGTGACAGACAGACAGACTGAGTCGGGGTTCCTTTCTACCATTTTTGTACAGTACCCTAAAAAGATCGCTGGTAATACACCCAAGTGAGGTGTAGGAATTTCATGAATTAATATAAAAACTGACACAAAAAATTATGCGTGGCAGTATTTCTTTTTAATTAATAAGTTGAAGCTGAATATTTGACTGACTACATTAAATTAAACGCTTTTCTTACCATCAGGTGTCATGTGAAACACCGCCTTTGTTTAAAATAGGCGGCGACCCTATTGGCATCACCCGACACAAATTCTAGTAACGTACTGCCACTGGGATGGTCCCAAGTAAAAGTTGTTCTTATTTTTAAGTATCTTCACCCCCTACTAAAATATTGCAATTGAATTTGAAGTCAACCACGATTCAATTTGATCCTTCAATATGTCTAGCGTTTTCCCAACCATGTTGGGGTCGGCTTCTAGTCTAACCGCATGCAGCTGAATATCAGTATTTTACATGGAGCGACTGCCTATCTGACCTCCACAACTCAGTTACTGGGTAACACGATACCTCTTGGTAAGACTGTAAGACGTACGGCAATAGTCCTGCACGTATGGGGATAATCGTCGTTGGTGCCTCCTCATCATTTAAAATTATCTAAGGGGCCTCTGCGAGTTGGCTTCGGCCCCTTGTACGCCTTCCAAAGGTCCGAGACCCCAGGGTCCCGAGATATAAAAAGAAAATAATAATAATAATATCCTAGGACATTTCACACACGGTCATCTGATCCCAAACTAAGCAGAGCTTGTGCTATGGAAACCAGATAACTGATATACTACATAATATCGTCGTTGTCAAACCAAAATCTGCTATGTGCAAAAATTAAACTATTTAACTTACTTATTATAAAAAAGTAGTATACTTTTTTATAATAAGTAAGTAATAAACAAGCCTTTACATAGTTTACATTGGATCTCCATTGCATTCATACTTTGTTTATAATTATCCGCTAGTCACCGTCTGTCCTTGTCGCCAGACGGACGTATCTCAGTCATTTATTTAACTTACAACAATATTTACCTTCCATCTTAAGTTAGTTTAAAACAAAAACAAGTCCAAGAATCCATGTGATTCAACTTTAAAAAGAGAACATGTTTTTAAAAGTGATTTTCTTATTTGTGTACGTTTTAGTTAGTGAAGCACAGTTTGAAGGTATGTCTTCTTTGTTTTGGTGTTTTTTTTTTTTAATCATGGTCATTGACCGGGTCTGAGTCGTGACCCTGTCACGGTCAATGACCAGGTTTTTATAAAAAAATGTTTTCGCATTACTTTGTGAATTGTATTGTTTATAATTGTTATTATTAAACTAATTGTTCGTGTACGCGTCGTCCGGGTGTATTTCATTTTTTATTGAGATTTTCATACAAATATACCATCCAAATTTCCGACATTTCCGGTGGATTTTCCAAATAAATTCTTTCATACGAACCTTGACCTAGCGCAACAAAAAACACAACAAAAAAATAAGCCAAATTGGTCGAGTTGTTCTCAAGTGATGATCTATCATAAATATGGCCATTGAGGTTTATTTATCTAAGTATAGTAATCTGTGACCACGTATCTGCTCGCTTAGACTGAAATATTCTCAGCAGAGAACAAAGAAGGCCAATAATTACCGAAATTAAAAACGACAAGGTGTAACTTCCACTCACAATGCGTCCCATTTAAGAGGATTGTGAAGCTGTAAATTTTCATACAAAAAGAGATAACGTTTTTCTACCCGTAAACATAGTTTAATTTTCATATTTTTTGGAAATGTTGTAGGTATAATGAAAAACTAGGTCCGTACGTTTTTATTATAAAGAAATATTGTATACAATATAAGTTACGAGTATTAGCATCTAAATATCTATATTTTTGACATAAAAACACCCTCGAGCATTTTTATTATTTTAAATTAAATTAAATTGAATTACTAAAAACGAAAAACGTACAGACCTAGATTAAAATGTACTGAATGTAATGAGATTAAAATTGTCTCATTTCGTAAAGGTTTAGGGGAGTAAAAACGTTATCGCCCGAAACAATATTTATGTAAATAATTGGCAATTGCCTCTAAAAATCGCGCCGCGTATCGGCACTTCACAATCCTCTTAAAGAAACAATCCACTTTACTTTACTCACAAAAACCAGCAAGTACGTGTCGGACCACGCACAATGAAGGGTTCCGTAGTTGGGATGAATTTATCCTAAGAACAAACTTAGCATTGCAGTTGAACATTCCTACTGCAATTGTAAGTTTGTACGCAAAATATTGAGAGATTTACCATGTTATTTTAAGACCATAGACTTTTTATAGGTTTTCCTGTAGTCTATGGGTATAGAAATATTTTCTTTACTTTAAAACTTTAAAACAATTTATTTTAAAATTATAACAAAAAAATATATATTTGAGACCCTTTCATTTGATGTCACACGGTATAGTTTGCAAAACTTTTTTTTTAAATTTGCTTATCTGCCCCCCAAAATTGACCCCATATTCAAAATTAATTTATTTTATAAATTTCAACTTAATCAGTCCATTAGATTCGGAGCAAATTGGCGAAACATACGGACATACAGACAGACACACGAGTGATCCTATAAGGATTCCGTTTTTTCCTATTGAGGTACGGAACCCTAAAAAGGAAGCATGTTCCGCGTAAAGATTTTCTAAGGAAGCTTGTCATCAGGTACCAGGCCAGCATGAAACATTGCAAGAAAACAATGGGAGCGTGCCGTGTAACGTTGCACGTGCGACCTCCAATAGTTTACTACGAGCCTAGTTTATCTTCAGTAAACACACTTTATTTATAACTACCTACTAATTGACTAAATAATTAGTAGGCTTAGGACATTAATACCGTTATTAATTTATTTAATAGTAGTAAAATTAAGTGTAATTATTGTACAATCCATTAGAATTCGTTTGAAGTTGAATTCTGATTTAGATTATGTTAGACAAAATTGTAGTTATTTATAGTTAAGAATTGATATCTTGTAAAAAACAAAAGAAGTCCCAAAGGAATAAACTAGTTTCCTACCCCACCATAAACTCTTAAGTTATCAACAACTAAAAAAAAAATCAGCTGTCCGCGAATAAAAATCAGCTGTTCTCATAACTCGTCAAAATTAGGGAGTTTAATATTTCTGGCCGACCAAAACATGTAATATTTCAACCGCTAATAACTACGAGAATTTTAATAATAGAGTAAAAGTTGAGCATTCATCAGATAGGTCATATTTATAACAAATTTATGGCCGGATATAATTTGCCTATGACGTCATACTGCGAGCACTGGCGCATGCGCGCGACTCTCTACTTTTCACTATGTGTCAAAATATGAATTCGTATAGCGCAAAAACGTGTTTAGCTAGATCAGTTATTCTGGTGTCTTTGTCAAGAGTTGACAAAACACTACAAGCACCTAAAAAGAAACAACAGAAATATTGACCAAAATAGGGTTCAAAATGAATATGAAGTTGCCAATAGCAAAATAGTGTCAGATGATCGTCTCATATCGTATCTCAATCGAAGAAAGCTTGCATCAAAAGGAATGCAATGAGCCTAAAAATTCTAGTGCCGAGCAAATACAACAGCTACGGCAGTGTCAGAAACCGTAAGAAGATCGGTTGCAAATAGCAAAAAAAGTTTGGGATGTTGTTTCATATCGGCCGTAAATCTGCTTAGAACTGAAAAATATTATAAGCGGTGAAAGTGAGGGTGAAAGCTTACTTTATAAGAAAGGCAATGAGCCTACTAAGTCTAGTGTCGAGCAAATGCAATGGCTATAGCAGTATCGGAAACCGTAGTAAAATTTCTATCAGTTTTCATGAAAACAAACTGCGCGGACTCGAACTGCGCCGGTTCCATAGTAAGAGTTGTTCATAATGATCAGTACAATGACCCATAAGAGATTGTGCGGTATTTAATTTACAATTTGTACATACAATCGAAATCTCATCTCAGTGACTATAAATTTCAAAAACTTGACAAATAGTAAGTAAATTAAAGATATTTCTACCCGACTACGGCAATTCCAAAGGAGGGTTGGGTTTATGATTTTTACAGATTGAGACTGAGATGAATGCTAAGGTTTTAAAAATACGGAGATTGTCCTCAGATAGACAAACAAAGAAAAAAACGAGATGAAGACATTCATGATAATTATAACCGATTAAAAAAAAAGAGGAGGATATCATTTCGCCTGTACTTGAGTGCCTACCTACCTACTATGTCTTTGGGATTACCCAACTGACTTAAATTATTTCTTGGAATTCATTTTTTTGCACTTTTAATTATTTTTGTTCATATTACGTCCCCACCGCTGTATCTCTACGTTGACGTCGTGGTGGGGCTTGCGCGCTCCGAACTTTAGCTCTGTGCCGGTATAATTTACTTTGCCGGAACGGGTCTAGCATGAGGAGCCAGACCAAGAGAGATATAGAAACCCGCAGGGTAGCATGTGGTGAGCTGTTGGGCAGTAACGACCCCACGGACCCGATCTCCCGAGAGAAATCTTGTCCTCATCTCTAGCTTGCCTTTATTGGCCGGCTTGAGTGGAGATTCACAAGAGCAAACGTGCTCGGAGGAAGGAAGTATTCCAGTAAGGTGCCCGTACTTCCGGGATTGTCCTGATAGCCGTGGAATACCTCTCCACTCCTCAAGCACCTCAGGAAATGTTGCCCCCTTGTCGCTACGTCACTATGTGCTTGCGACCGTTTCCGGGGGCCCATTATTGAGCGTGCAAGTCAACCCCTGCCATTTTTTCCGTGTCTATTAAAACACTGATCAGGCAGGGGCCATAGTTCTTCCATAGTTCTAGGTAACTAGTCCACTTTAGCCATCCAACACATATTCCAATATCTTTGTTTCCATATCCTGCAATAGTCCTACGTCAACCGCGGGTTGTTCTTGGGTGCGCTTGCATAGTGCGTACAGGGATAATCGTCAGTTGGTGCCTCATTTCATTAAAAGCGTCTAACGGGCCTCTGCGTGTTGGCTTCGCCACTCATACGTCTACCAAAGGTCTGGGGCCGCAGGGTCCCGAGATAATATAATATATTATCTCGGGACCCTGCACCCTGACCTTTGACATATTATGTCAAAGGTCCGGGGCCGCCGGGTCCCAAGATATGTCAAAGGTCCGGGGCCGCCGGGTCCCAAGATATGTCAAAGGTCCGGGGCCGCAGGGTCCCAAGATATGTCAAAGGTCCGGGGCCGCAGGGTCCCAAGATATGTCAAAGGTCCGGGGCCGCAGGGTCCCAAGATATGTCAAAGGTCCGGGGCCGCAGGGTCCCAAGATATGTCAAAGGTCCGGGGCCGCAGGGTCCCAAGATATGTCAAAGGTCCGGGGCCGCAGGGTCCCAAGATATGTCAAAGGTCCGGGGCCGCAGGGTCCCGAGATATGTCAAAGGTCCGGGGCCGCAGGGTCCCAAGATATGTCAAAGGTCCGGGGCCGCAGGGTCCCAAGATATGTCAAAGGTCCGGGGCCGCAGGGTCCCGAGATATGTCAAAGGTCCGGGGCCGCAGGGTCCCGAGATATGTCAAAGGTCCGGGGCCGCAGGGTCCCGAGATATGTCAAAGGTCCGGGGCCGCAGGGTCCCGAGATATGTCAAAGGTCCGGGGCCGCAGGGTCCCGAGATATGTCAAAGGTCCGGGGCCGCAGGGCCCGAGATATGTCAAAGGTCCGGGGCCGCAGGGTCCCGAGATATGTCAAAGGTCCGGGGCCGCAGGGTCCCGAGATATGTCAAAGGTCCGGGGCCGCAGGGTCCCGAGATATGTCAAAGGTCCGGGGCCGCAGGGTCCCGAGATATGTCAAAGGTCCGGGGCCGCAGGGTCCCAAGATATGTCAAAGACACTAAAATAATAATAATAATTTATATTATTGACCTTGTTGTATATGACCTTCTGTGGGATAAGCTGGGAGGTGCCGGCGGATACCATCTTCCTACTCAGATACTGGTACTCAAACCAGAAAAACCAGGTGAGATGGGCCGGTACGTTGTCCGACGAATACAGGTCGGAATGTGGCGTCAGACAGGGTGGGTTGAGTTTTTTCGTTTAGTCTGTTATATAGTACTTATTATTACTTGGACAAGGAGCTGGATTTCTGCGTCTACCAGCATCAGCAGGTGGGAGAACTGTTCGATGCCTTCTCAGAGTGGATGGGAGTAAACAATGCTGTCGAATAGTTAGCACCTGACATTCTGAGATAAATACATTCATTAATTCATTTTCTGTTATTGTAAGATAATTCTATCAGCCTGTGCACTGATAACCGCTATAATAAGATCAAGGGTCAATGTTCTTAATCATTCTATAATTAGTAATTCAGTGAAAAAATAATAACAGAAAAAATAATAACAGAAAAAATGCGGCCATGTGCGAATCTGACTTGCACACGAAGACACGGAAAGTATTTTAAGTTTACCTTCATTTTATTTGCGGTCACAGACACCATAATTTCGTCTATTATGTGAAAATTAAAATAACTGACGAACATAACAACGTCACACAAAAAAACCGGTCAAGAGCACGTCGGACACGCGCACCAAGGGTTCCGTACCATCATAATAGGTTGGGGAAAAAGTTTCTTCGCATTTTTTAAGAAAATTCAAAACATTTTTTAATATAGTTTATTTACATTTAACTAAAGTATGTAGGTACCATTTTGTTCGATAACTTTTTGCCATCTTGTAGGTAGGGACATGATCCCATTGCTATAGAAATTTTGGGACTTCTGGTCAAAATACCGCGACAAGTGGTTTTGGCAGTCCTCTCGTGATGTTAACCTGACACTGCCTAAAGAATTCTGAAGAGACCGAAACAGGTGGAAATCTGAAGGTGCAAGGTCAGGACTATACGGTGGATGCATTAACACCTCCCAGCCAAACTCTCTTAATTTTCGCTGAGTGGCTAAAGATGTGTGAGGTCTAGCGTTATCATGATGAAAAACCACACCCCTTCTGTTGATTAATTCCGGCCGCTTTCTCTCAACTTCTTGCTTTAATCTCATCAGTTGTTCGCAGTAGAGTTCAGAATCGATGGTCCTGCCTGGTGGTAACAGCTCATAATGAATAATGCCCTTCCAATCCCACCACACACACAGCATCACCTTGTTGCGAGTTAACCCGGGTTTCGCCACAGTCTGTGAAGCCTGACCGGCCTTTGACCACGACCTTTTTCGCACGTTCTTGTCATACGTGATCCACTTTTCATCATCAGTTATCAGCTTCTTCAAAAATGGTTCGGTTTCATTACCTCGTAATAAAGAATCACAAATGAGTACACGGTTCATTAGGTTTCTTTCAGTGAGCTCGTGAGGTACCCAAATGTCGAGCTTTTTTGTGTACCCAGTTTTTTTTCAAATTCGCGAAACTGTTTTGTGGTCAATTTCCAGTTCTTCAGCTACGTCGTAATCGTAACTACTGATATGCCGATCTTGCTCCACTTTTTCAAAAATGGCATCCATTTTATCCGTAATAGGGCGACCAGAGCGACGTGCATCTTTGACATCAAAATTTCCGGATTGAAAACGCTTAAACCAAATTTGTGCTACTCTCACAGACACTACACTAGGTCCATAAACATCGCAAATTTTTTTCGCGGCTTGCGTTGCATTTTTACCTTTTTTGTAGTAAAATTTTAAAATGTATCGAATTTCTTCATTAGATTCACTCATCTTGACGGTACGAAAAACAAATGAAAATCACACATTTTGATAATTTGAATTTGGAATTATGTTCTTTAAAATTTAAACTTTCAATGATACCAAAACCAGCCAGATACAAATAGTATAGCCAAAGAGATTTTATTACAAGTTCATACATACTATAATGCGAAAAGACTTTTTCCCCAACCTAATATATTTTAAAAAAAAGTGTGCTATTTAGAGACATAGTTTTATTTTTCCTGTAATCTTTACATAAACTTCTATCACAGAATAATTTCAGATTTTTCTCTATGCAAACTTCAGAGATAATAAGGTATTGTTTTTTATGTTTTTTTATCAAAAATCGGAAAGTATGCGGCCTAAAAAAAGAAAAAATGTTTGAGAATGTGCAAACGGCGCTCTTTTATAATATATGATACCCCACATGACCAGGGGGTCTTCAGTTTCTGTTGCAAAAAAAACAAAACATTTTTATTTCTTTCTTATTTGCAAAATAGTTGGGCAAACGTCATCTAAAACTATTCCAAAATTCAAGTTGATAGGATGTTCTTGAGATATCCAGCTGTGACAGACAGACAGACATACAGACTGAGTCGCACCATAAGGGTTCCTTTTTACCATTTTGGTACGGACCCTAAAAACAGGCGGTGACATACAGATAGACAGACAGACAAACAGAGTAGTAGGCTAAAATTGCAACTTAAAAAAAAATCGACAATGTGAGGTGAAGACCTGGTGAAGGTCACGGGTACGAGTACCTATTCGCTGGATACAGGCAGAGCTTGACCGGTCATTGGGAGGCTTAGGGTCTGCGCCCACATGCGGCACGGCACGGCAGGGGCTCCTTGCTGCGACGTCCTTAGGCATTATCATTGAAATTTTAAATTTATTATCATACTTAATTAGGTCCTTACATATGACATTGGCGTTTTGTCAAACTGGCCACTTTGATCTCAAATATCTGGCGTGGTTAGGAATTCCAAATCCAAATTTCAAATTTAGATTTGTGTATTTGTTTCGAATTTAGTGATTCATTTGTTTTTGCGCCAATTGATTTTTCTTTGACATCGTTCTATTTATTATTTAGTTATTCATTCAAGAAATATTATATAAAAAAATCACATATTTTCTGCCAAACTGCTGTACAGTTTGTCAGCACTGTTCTCGTGGATACAGTTTTGTGACATACAAGTGACATACAATTTATTGACTACTTTATAAGAAGTCGAAGCAAAAAGAAAGAAAATGAACAAATAAAAGGGTACACACACTAAATATCTACGGATGGGCTCCGGTCGTCTTGCTTAGCCACCCGGGGCGGCAGTCTCGACACTCCTAACAATAGCTTTACGACTGAAATCGCTCGCTAAGTCCTAATGGGGTACCTAGACGGGCAAAATGGTAATAGTTAGGTTTTTTCAAAGACAATTATTGGCCACTTCAAATTAACCTTGAATAACGAGGAAAATTGGAGAACATGATTAAATAAAAAAACGGTTCTCGCCGCAATTGGTTTGAAGCTGTAAATGGTTTTTTCGTGCTTGTCAAGCAATTTTGACCGTCTCAGTACTCCATTAGGACTTAGCGAGCGATTTCATTCGTAAAGCTATCGTTACGAATGTCGAGACTGCCGCCCCAGGCTGGCATGAGCGACGCTGGACGCATGCACGCAACAAACCCATCACGAGCGAGACGCCGCGATGGCCGCTCGAGCGACAACAACAACACGGCACACGCGCATGCCAGACTGGCCGGCCCGCACCTGCCTCATAAAGTTATTAGTATTACATAACTAGGTTCTTACGCTAAGCACACATTATTATGGAAAACTTAAAATATCGCGTTATTTACAAAAATATGAGTTCCACCGTGGCACCAGCGCTGCAGAAACAGCTCGAAGGACTAATGATGTTCTGGAATTTTTTTAAAAGGTGTCTGGTGGACCAGTGCTGGTGTCATCCACTACAGCTTCCTAAGATCTTGCCAGAAGATTACAGCAGATCTGTATTCTCAGCAATTGCAAACCATGATGGAAAAGCTAGCCGTTAAGCAACCTAGACTGGTGCATTGCTCTAGCCCATTGCTGCTTCAGGACTACGCAGACCACACTGCACACCAGATGGTCACTAAATTAGAGGAGGTGTGAATGAAATGTCTCCGACACCCACCATGCTCCCCGGACCTTGCTACAACAGATTACCACTGTTTCCGTAATATGGACAATTTCTTGCAAAAACCCGCCTTCAAAGATTTCATTGATTCTCGCTCCCACAATGTTTTCAGTAAAGGAATCAATGAACTAAAGTACATATACAACGTGTAACAACTTTTACTATGGGACGAATCTTGAAATCGCGAAAAAAATCAGCTGTCCAGTACATTTTGACGAATTCTGCGAACATAAATGTTACTGAACCGCTGATTTTTTTTTTCGCGATTTCAGGTTTGGTCCCGTAGTAAAAGTTGTTCATAATGATGAGTGCAATGACAGCCTTTGGTATGTATATACCCTTTCCGTTACACGTTGTATAACAATGGTACATACTTTGATTTACCAAATATATAATTTCATATTGTTTTTTCGTTTTGTTTTTTTCCATCTAAAACCCCAATTTCAAGCGTTTGTCTTTTAAGTTATATTCCCATTGGTCGCATAAAAATCCAGTGCTGCCAGTAGGCACAGGCTAAACACAAAAATAAAAACCGGCCAAGAGCGTGTCGGGCCACGCTCAGTGTAGAGTTCCGTAGTTTCCCGTCCGTAAAAATATAATAAAATATGTAAACGAAGTTAAAAATAATGCTTGCATATACGATTATACTACAAACTTAGTCCAGAAATGATTTTGTACAACTTTTTGTCTTTTTTGTACAAAAACTGTTGTTTCCATCAAGTTCAAAATAATTTTCCTAGAAAGTCCTTATAAAGTTCTACTTTTCAGATTTTTTTCATATTTTCTAACCTTATGGTTCAAAAGTTAGAGGGGACACATTGTTTTTTACTTTTGGAGCGATTATTTCCGAAATTATTGACATTATCAAAAAATGATTTTAGTAAACCCCTATTCATTTTTAAATACCTTTCCAACAATATATCACACGTTAGGGTTGAAATTAAAAAAAAAAACACTTCCCATTTTACATATAGGGGGGCTACCCTAATAAAACATTTTTTTCCAATTTTTATTTTACCACTTTGTCGGCGTGATTGATATACATATTGCTACCAAATTTCAGCTTTCTAGTGCTAACGGTCACAGAGATTAAGCGAGGACGGAAAGACGGACGGACAGACAGACATGGCGAAAGTTTCTTCGCATTTTTTAAGAAAATTCAAAACATTTTTTAATATAGTTTATTTACATTTAACTAGTATGTAGGTACCATTTTGTTCGATAACTTTTTGCCATCTTGTAGGTAGGGACATGATCCCATTGCTATAGAAATTTTGGGACTTCTGATCAAAATACCGCGACAAGTGGTTTTGGCAGTCCTCTCGTGATGTTAACCTGACACTGCCTAAAGAATTCTGAAGAGACCGAAACAGGTGGAAATCTGAAGGTGCAAGGTCAGGACTATACGGCGGATGCATTAACACCTCCCAGCCAAACTCTCTTAATTTTTGCTGAGTGGCTAAAGATGTGTGAGGTCTAGCGTTATCATGATGAAAAACCACACCCCTTCTGTTGATTAATTCCGGCCGCTTTCTCTCAACTTCTTGCTTTAATCTCGTCAGTTGTTCGCAGTAGAGTTCAGAATCGATGGTCCTGCCTGGTGGTAACAGCTCATAATGAATAATGCCCTTCCAATCCCACCACACACACAGCATCACCTTGTTGCGAGTTAACCCGGGTTTCGCCACAGTCTGTGAAGCCTGACCGGCCTTTGACCACGACCTTTTTCGCACGTTCTTGTCATACGTGATCCACTTTTCATCACCAGTTATCAGCTTCTTCAAAAATGGTTCGGTTTCATTACGTCGTAATAAAGAATCACAAATGAGTACACGGTTCATTAGGTTTCTTTCAGTGAGCTCGTGAGGTACCCAAATGTCGAGCTTTTTTGTGTACCCAGTTTTTTTCAAATGCGCCAAGACTGTTTTGTGGTCAATTTCCAGTTCTTCAGCTACGTCGTAACTACTGATATGCCGATCTTGCTCCACTTTTTCAAAAATGGCATCCATTTTATCCGTAAAAGGGCGACCAGAGCGACGTGCATCTTTGACATCAAAATTTCCGGATTGAAAACGCTTAAACCAAATTTGTGCTACTCTCACAGACACTACACTAGGTCCATAAACATCGCAAATTTTTTTCGCGGCTTGCGTTGCATTTTTACCTTTTTTGTAGTAAAATTTTAAAATGTATCGAATTTCTTCATTAGATTCACTCATCTTGACGGTACGAAAAACAAATGAAAATCACACATTTTCCTAATTTGAATTTGGAATTATGTTCTTTAAAATTTAAACTTTCAATGATACCAAAACCAGCCAGATACAAATAGTATAGCCAAAGAGATTTTATTACAAGTTCATCCATACTATAATGCGAAAACACTTTTTCCCCAACCTAATATAAGGGTTCCTAGTTGACTACGGAACCCTAAAAATGACTTGTTTTAAAATGTTTAAAAATGTTTAAATGTTTTTTTTTTTTTAAATGTCAAGCTCAGGATGTCAGTGACGTTGATTGTCTCAATAACAGGATGGTTCCCTACCCGATCAAAACGAATAAAAAAGCAACACCATTTGCATTTTTGATTTTGAGATTGTGTGCAAAAGGTACGTACGTCTATGTAAATTACTGGTATTCAGCTGCATCCGGTTAGACTGGTAGCCGACCCCAACATAGTTGGGAAAAGACCAGATGCATTTTGATGCAAAATGTATAACGTAAAGTCGATTTTCGTGTCTGTCTGTGTGACCGCGTAGATCTTCTAAACTACACAATGGATTTTGATGTGGCTTTCACCATCATTCATTATTCATCAGCCATTTCCCAACTTTATTGGAATCGGCTTCCAGTCTAACTGGATGCAGCTTAATACCAGTATTTTACATGGAGGGACTGCTTATCTGACTTCCACAACCCAGTAACTGAGTAATACGATACCCCTTGAGAAGACTGGTTTGGTTGTCAGACTTTCGGGCATCTGACAACCCGTGACGACAGTTAAAGATACGCCAATGAGCGTGTTTCCGATTTACGTAGGGGTCTCGGTGGATGTAAATATGGACACCCATCCACAGACCGACCGAAGCAGGCATAGCTTAACCTGATCGATCTACCCATGCGGCCGTTATTACTTACACATATCATCATCTGCCTAGCCTTTTCCCAACTATGTTGAGGTCGGCTTCCAGTCTTACTGGATGTAGCTGAATATCAGTATTTTACATGGAGCGATTGCCTATCTGACCTCAACAACCAAGTTACTGGATAATACGATACCCCTTGGTAAGACTGGTTGTCAGACTTTCGGGCTTCTGACGACCCGTAACGACTGTCAAAGATCCACGAATGACAGTTGGGACCAACGGCTTAACGTGCTTTCCGAGGCACGGAGGAGTCTCGGTATGAAAAGATGGTTACCCATCCACAGACCAACCCCGGCAAGCGTAGCTTAACCTGATGGATCGACCCGTGCGACTGTTATTACTTAGCCACGAGCTCCTCTATTACTTACACATATAATTAATAAATATTTAACATAGGTATAATATCTCGATATTATGACATGTTGCTCGACTCCCCCTTGGGTCATTAGTTATTCCATAAAAACCTATTATACCTCTTTTTACCTTAAAAAAAGAGGCGGTTCTCAACTCGGTCAAAAAATATACATTTTTTTTTTATGTTTGTTATCTAAGAACTCCGTCATTTATAAACCGATTTGGAAAATTCTTTTTTATTTGACTTCCAGATTAGTCCCATGGTCAAGTTCTGATGAGTGGTTTCTGAGTTAGCTTCAATAATACGTATTTCTTCTACTTAATGTATGTTGATGATGATAAAATTACTTCTTTTTATGCCAGGGTCGCGGGTAGTTTGAAAGAGTTACCGTGGCCCTGGTACAGGCAACTGAAGGAACACGGGTGGGTTTTAGTCAGTAGAAGTCTGACACGCCCTCCCGCTCCACCCAGAGCGGGAGAAGTTATTTGATGATTTAACATCCAAAAAAAAAATGTATGTTTCTTAAGAACTCCGTCATTTATAAACCGATTTGGAAAATTCTTTTTTTATTTGACTTCCAGATTAGTCCCATGGTCAAGTTCTGATGAGTGGTTTCTGAGTTAGCTTCAATAATACGTATTTCTTCCACTTAATGCATGTTGATGATTTTATAATGACTTCCTATCACTGATGTTTACATAGCAAGTAGTGTTAAGCAACTTTGTGTGAGGTAGAGATGCTAGAGATTGACATTGAGAGCTTACTTCAAGCGGATATACTCCTTAGTTTTCACAGCGCGATTGTTATACATATAATAATGCATACTTTCTGAGAGCCAGTCGCAGTTTTAACGAAGTTAGTTGCGAACAAGACGTAGACCTTTTCTGCACCAATGCAAGCACACTAAGGAAGCTCTTAGCAAAGCCATTTTTTGTGCAAGAGACACCTGCATGCAATTGAACCTTGTCCAAACAGGCTTAAAATTTGAACGGACTAACATTGAGGGGACACTTAAGAGGATTGTGAAGCTGTAAATTTTCATACAAAAAGAGATAACGTTTTTCTCCCCGTAAATATAGTCTAATTTTCATAATTTTTGGAAATGTTGTAGGTATAATAAAAAACTAGGTCCGTACGTTTTTATTATAAAGAAATATTGCATACAATATAAGTTATTAGCATCTAAATATCTATATTTTTGACATAAAAACATCCTCGAGCATTTTTATTTTTTTAAATTAAATTAAATTGAATTACTAAAAACAAAAAACGTACAGACCTAGATTAAAGTGTATTAAATGTAATGAGACCAAAATTGTCTCATTTCGTAAAGGTTTAGGGGGGTGAAAACGTTATCGCCCGAAACAATATTTATGTAAATAATTGTATGAAATGTAGGTAATTGCCTCCAAAAATGGCGCCGCGTATCGGCACTTCACAATCCTCTTAAATGGCATAGAATTGATAAGATGTCACTTGGGCTATGAGGGAGTAATAATGTGTGTATTTAACTGTGGAGGCTTGTAATTAGCAATTTAGTTATAATTATATTATTATTATTATAATGTCTGTAAGCCTTTCGAAAATAAAGAAAAAAATAATATGTAGATCGGCAAAAACTGAGATAATTAGAGTGCGTTTCATCAAATAGTTCCTATGCCGTAATGTTGGCTCCACTGTCTTATGGACCTACTGGACCTATCAGGTCCATGTGTTCGTTCTACAACAGTGGAGCCAACATTACGGCATAGGAACTATTTGATGAAACGCACTCTACCAGGAGGCTCAAAAGTTTTGAGCCTAAGTACCTTCAAGTGTCATTATTGTCTCGCGCAGCATATTACTGATTTGTGAATACTCTCTTTAGTATAAATACTGAGTTTAATGTCATTAGCATCATTAGGCTTTTAGTGATTAATCCGTAACTATCATCATGTCCCAGTAATCCCCGGACCATCCCTAGGCTCAAAACTTTTCAGCCCCCCGGTACGCTAAGTTTTTTAAGCCCTATAGTAAATACGAGCAATAATAGTGTTACATCCGATGTACCTGGGGACTGAAAAGTTTTGAGCCTTAGCTTTTTTCTGGTATTTATTTGTACGTACTTCTGCCAATCGATTCCAGGGAAGAAAACTGACAATTAGTTCCGCGTAGATGGCGCTGAGTGTGTATCACAAATAAACAGTCAAACTCCATAGAAATTAAACAATATTTTGTGTTTTTGTGACTTTTATCTTGGTAGGCTTTTATCGAGGCTTTGGCCTTTGGATCCCAAGAATAGGCGTTGTCAAATTCCTAAGTAATTTTCGCATGAAGAGAAAGTGGGAAAAACACTGAAATTAAAAAAAAACAACCCTTATAGGATCACTCGTGTTCTGTCTGTCTGTCCGTCTGTTACAGCCAATTTGCTCCGAGTCTAATAGACCGATTAAGTTGAAATTTGGTACACGTATGTATTTCTGTGACTCAAACACGGACGTGTAATGTAAATTAATGAATTTTGAATATGGGGGTTAATTTTGGGCGGCTAATAAGAAAAAAAAGTTTTGCAAACTGTACCGCGTGACATATCAAAGGAAAGGGCTTACTGTGAGGGTCTCGAATATATTTTTTTTATAATTTTAAAATAAATTGTTTTAAAGTTTTTAAAGAAAATAGACGAAAATTGACCATCCCCCCCCCCCTATCTCCGAAACTACTGAGCCTAAAATTTTGAAAAAAATACAGGAAATAGTTCTATACATATAGATTACTGCAAAACCTATAAGAAATCTATGGTCTTAAAATAACATGGTAAATATCTCAATATTGCGCGTACAAAATTACATTTGCAGTTGGATTGTATGGGAGAACATATTTTTCAACTACAGTGTTAAGTTTCTTCTTCGAATATAATATTCATCCCAACTACGGAACCCTTTATTGTGCGTAGTCCGTTATGCACTTGGCCGGTTTTTCGAGCTTATGTGGGAAACATTTCAAGGAAACAGACTACGAGACCACTTCTAAGATGACACGTTGGTACCATACCTGTTATTATTAATGATGTTTTTTTTTTAATAATAGTAACAAAGCTTACAACCTGTGAAAAATAATGGTTTCCTTTCAAATAACGTGTCCATTTTGTAAGAAGTAGATAACTTTACATCTTGTTTATCATTAGTATCTTTAAAAAGAAAAAAAGCAATGAGTTAAGTTTATTTTAATTTGAATGCGGTGGCGTTTGTCGAACAGATTCTGTTCGTGTATTAATCGATGCGTATGTGTTTCACCTTACGTTTTACTGATGTTAATCAAAATAGTTTTGTTAGTAACAAAACAATTACGACCCCGACGATGTCAACATACCCCACCCCCACCCCCACCCCCACCCCCCTCATCCCCCCAAACCCCGAAGAAAAAAAACAATTTATTTTTGCTTTAGCTCTAAGCTGCTGCTGTTAGAACAGGGTGTAGGTGACGAGCACACCCCAGTATTGTCCAGAATACAGCTAAAAGTCGATAACATGTTACATATAAAGTACCTTACAAGTTTGGCTTTCCTTCCTTATTCTCCGTTTTTTTTCAACTTCTCCTTCAACTGGGCGATACGCCAAGTGTACAATACATTGTGAAGCAACACAAATAGGTACATGAAAGAAAAAACACGCAAACACTTAAAAATAGTCCACACAATGCACACGTCTTTATCAAAAACTTTGACCTGTATGTTTGTTACACAAACATACAGCGCCACCTTGCGGCGAAGCTTCCGGGAAACAACTCCATTTTTTTTTTTTTTTTTGATGGGACGTCATCAAATAACTGCGGGAGGGCGTGTCAGACTTCTACTGACTAAAACCCACCCGTGTTAATTCAGTTGCCTGTGCCAGGGCCACGGTAACTCTTTCGAACAACCCGCAACCCTGGCGGGCATCGGCCCTAGCGGAGCCCTTCAGCTAGTCCTGACATCTCTTTGAGGCGCGCGTGGAACACAACGCGCCGTCGACCCGGGCCTGGTCCTTACCGGACGGCGAGCTACCCATTGCTCGCCATCCGCAAGCCCGCGCCTACGGTGGCCGGGAGTCGGCTATCGATTCCCGACGCCCAGGGCGTCTCCTGCGGCGAGTAGGTGCGTGAGGGCGGAAAGATTGCCTCTCCCTCACGCGTTCAGCCTCCTCCTTTAAACAACTCCATTCCGGCGTGATGTTACATCATTTTGTTTTTCTTCTTTTGCAGGTGAAAGATGCATAATAGGCGGCGCAGCCGGCGTGTGCACCAACTTGAACAGATGCCAGACTGCCATTGATGATCTGAAGCGTCGGAAAAATCCGCAGGTGAATATAAAATACTTGTTTTTAGGATTCCGTACCTCAAAAGGAAAAAACGAAACCAATAAGATCCCTCGTGTGTCTGTTTTGTCTGTCACAGCCAATTTGCTCCAAGTCTAATGGACTGATTTAATTATGAATTTCTGTGACCCAAACACGAGCGTGTAACGCAAATAAATGAATTTTGAATATGGAGTCAATTTTGGGGGGCAATTAAGAAAATTAAAAAAGAATTTTTGCAATGTACCTTGTGACATATCAAATGTAAGAATTACTCTGAGGATCACAAATATATTTTTATATAATTTTAAACTATATTGTTTTAAAGTTATTTAAGAAAATAGACGAAAATTAACCATTCCCCCCTCCTCATCTCCGAAACTACTGAGCCAAAAATTTTGAAAAAAAAACAGAATATACATAGTTATATACCTATACATTACAGGAAAACTTAAAATAAGTGTATAGTCTTAATATAACATGGTAAATCTCTCCATATTGTGCGTACAAACTTACATTGCAGTTGGAATGTTTCAACTACAATGTTAAGTTTGTTCTTTAGATAAATGATAAATTCATCCCAACTACGAAACCCTTCATTGTGCGTAGTATGACAAGCACTTGGCCGGTTTTTTTTTTTTTTTGAGATGGGTTTGCTCTTTACTATAGTCTAGGTCAGAGGTGACAGAGACAAAGTCTACGATGGAGTGAGCTTACCCAGAAGAAACCTGTTCACTCTAACTTTGAAGAGGAGGTGGTTGTATGCGTTCAGGAACACAGACTCAGGTAGTGAGTCCTCTTTTGCAGTGCGCATTATGAAGGATGTTTGGAAGCACTTAGTGAGAATTGGTGGAATGGTAACTAGGTATGGATGGTAACTTGCAGTGCGTCTAGATGTTTGATGGTGGGATGGGGCCGCTGGAATGAGGTTGTGGAGTTCCTGAGCTTTTATAAACAGGAATACACAGTTTGTTTGTAAGACTAGTGTAGACAGAGTACCCTCTCTTTGCCCGCGTCGTGGTTTATGGCCCGCTCGCACTCACGAAGAGGTGACCTGTGTCCCAGCAGTGGCCACATTAGAGCTTGATGGACTGCCAATAGCCATATCTCATGATCAATAACACCTATACAGTTCCGGCCTTATAGCGTAAGCGAACGGGCGTACCTCACCAGGACGTCCTAGCGCCCATGTGCTGGTTTGGTCCATGGGGTAGTCCCAGCGCGCAATATGTTCTTGTGCGCCGGTGATGAGGGTGCTCCCCACAGGAGGGTCCGGTGACGGACAGCCGCGGCGGGTTCGCGGTGAGTGCTAACGCGTTCCCGTGTTCCCGCCACAAGCGGCAGAGGAGGACACGCGTGGAGTTTTAGTGGGTTGGAGTCCCACATAACTGCACTATCTCCCCGTGGTAGTGCAGTATGCATGAGCATTTCTACATGACAAAAAAAAGGGCAACGTCGCGCGTCGCCAGGTTTAATGTATACCGCTGGCGAGGCTGGCTCACGTGATGTCAGCTTGGTTACGTAGCCAACCATACATTTTATAGGCGACGCGAGCTGGCTACGATGCCATGGCGTCCCGGTGAGTATGGCTCTAAGTTCCAAGGCTACACAGGACTCGGAGAGGTTACTGCGCGGTTTATTTGTTTGCTAGCGACGCATCCGTGACGTGGGTCGCAGTAATTACTTCATTATAGTGTGTTATCTATGGTCACAGCGGACGATCCCGCCTACATTTTTTCATAAAAAGCGAAACTAAGTACATGTGCCAGTAGCCACGGGCAATGCAACCGCCTTGTTGAAGGACCAAGGATAATGTGACACATAATATGATCAATATATCTATTGATTATAATATATAGGGTAACTTATAATTTGACGTATTCCGTCCTGATTGCGTGATTCTCAGTTTTTTTATCCGCGTCTGACATAACTTCATAAATTAATTACACTGTGTAATATAAACATAATCTAAAATATTCACATATTAAGAAAATGCTCTAATTTAACATATATTTTTTCCAAATCATTAACACAACTCGTTTAGACGTGATCTTCAGTTTGAAATCATTAAAAGTCGATTATTAAGTATAAGCAAACTAAGCGACACGTGTAAGCGACAAAATAGGTCGTATAGATTCGAACTGCAGGTGCTTTTGTTTGTGTAAATTGTTTCATCACCACTGGTCTCAAAACGGTCAAAGAAAACATCGTGAGGAAACCGGCGTGACCTAGAACCAACAATTCGAAGACATGTGATATCTACCTACCCACACTAGGCCCGTGTGGTGGATTACGGCTCACTCCCTCTCACCGAGAGGACGCTTGTGTCCCAATAAGTGAAAAGTGAGAAAAAGCTGCTCCGCGACTTGTGACCTGCTCATGACGCGCTGGGTGCCTAACGTATGCTGGATTGCTGGGAGGTTAGGTTAGTTATGTCCCACCATCTCTCAGTTCTTGAAACGCAACTCCAAGCGTTTCTTTGACTCAGCCACCAACGTTCACCGCCTCTGATTCTCGAGGCGGCTAGTTATGTCCCCTCCCGTATTAGTAAGGTCCGCCGCCCCAGGCTTGTCTTCTCAGAGCCCGATGGCCCCATAACTCTTCTCTAGGAGAGCATTAGGGACAGTAGGAACCAAAACAAATCGACATTCCGACCTCGCCGCCTAGGTCCCTCGCGACGACCCCAAAGTAATTGTCTTCCCTACCCCCGGCGAAGCTGATCCAGTAGCTTTAAATTCCCTGATAATAATAATCACCATGTTTTAATCCAGCCTGTCCCATCTTGCTGTCTGCGAGTAGCGACTGAGTCCCCCCAGCGACGCCCTAAGCCGAGGTTCGTTCCCCACAGGGGGAACCCTTAGCGTGCAATCACTTACTTTTATAAGTTCTAAGCCCTGGCTGGAGGCTTTGAGTTAGCTTAAGGCAGCCACAAAAAAAGAGAGGTTAGAAAGGCGAGTGGGATGGCATACACCAGTTCATTCATTCGATTATCACATAATTTTTAAATATTTCAACAGTAGCAAATTCGACCTTTGCCAGCATTATCAACTATTTCATCGGCACCTCTGACTTTTGTACCTCTTTAGATAGCTGATTAAATTAAGATGTCTTCTCAGTAATTTGTACGCTAAATATTACAGTAAAATTTTGAGATAACTGATGTCTAAGTTCATGTACGCAACTTTGTTTTGGTAATGGTATAGTTCGCGTCATGTAAGCTTGCCGCTCTGAAGTTCACGCAAATGACTGCGCAATAGTCAATATCTATACTAAAACGGCAGCGCGCCATGCCATGCGCATCGGAAAGCTTGGTTTCTGAGCGGCAAAGGTACCCAATGGAATAGCAATGGCAGCAATTTAATTTGAGAGTTTAGAGAAAAGTGATATTTAGTGACGAATACTGGGTAATTTTCAAAAATTTTCTACCTAATAATCCTACTATAATAATCCTACTATCCTACTATTTATTTTTTTTATTTGTGATGGGTTTGCTCTTGACTCTAGTCTAGGTCAGAGGTGACAGAGACAAAGTCGACGATGGAGTGAGCTTACCCAGAATAAGCCTGTTCACTCTCACTTTGAAGAGATTAGGGTTGTATGCGCTCCGAAACACATGCGCAGGTAGTGAGTTCCACTCTTTTGCTGTGCGCATTATAAAAGACACTTGGAAACGCTTAGTGCGAATTGGTGGAATAGCAACCAGGTAGGTATGGTAACTGGCAGTGCGTCTAGATGTCCGATGGTAGAAGGGGGCCGGTGGAATGAGGTCGTGGAGTTCTTGAGCACACTCACCGAAGTACAATCTGTAGAAGACCGACAAGCAGGCAACCTTGCGGCGATGAGCCAAGCTATGAAGCTTGGCATCCACTATCCTACTATGTAATATTATTAATGAGAAAGTTTGTGAGGATGTTTGTTACTCTTTCACGCAAAAACTACTTAATGGATTTTGATGAAATTTGGTACACAGATAGTTTATAACCCGGATTAACACATAGAATACTTTTTATCTCTATATTCCTACGGGTTCGAGACTTACGCGGGTGAAACCGCGGGGTGCTGCTAGTCGCTAATAAACGACGACTAAAACACGACGAAATCACATGTGACACCGCTCCATAGCATAATGTTCCCTGTGCTGGGACACAGACCTCCTCAAAATGAAAGTCATTTATTCAAACTAGGCTGAGAATCAGCACTTTTCGAACGCCAAAATTACATAAGACAATCCCCCAGCACGTTCGCCCTTCACCACTTCCTAGTGCTTTATCTGGGGAGAAGAAGTGGCGCAACAAACTCCCCAGCAGCACAGCTGTCTGTTCAGTTAAAAAAATTGATTGTTGTTAAGCACAGCACACGAAACATATATCAAACAACCTGCATGCTGTGCTTTAGGGGCTGCCGAAAATGCCTAGTCTCTGATAGGCGGGGGTTATCATCGTCGTTATGCAAATTAAACCAGTACAAGTATTCACAAATATAATAAAAGAGCACGTAAACACAATTCAGAAACAAAATACACATAAAATACAATCATAATACTTACGGCAATAATCTTACCTTCGAAACACTAATTATTGCAATAATACAAACATAATTGATATACTACAGACACGCGACTACACAGGGCTCTATTGAGCATGACACTTGATGGTTAGGTACTATTACCACTTGCTGGATACAATTATAAAATCTGATGGAACTAACTTTTCAATCCTAGGGGCCGCATATATATTAGTTTTGCACCATAGCTAAGGTAGCTGGTACACCTCACCTGAGTAAAACTTTGACACCAATATATGTGGTTTAAACAATAACCACGCCCCTATTTTCTTGTGCAAGTCACAACCTGTCGACTTTTCTGAGCCAGGGAGAAACCCCTACGCAGTTTTGAGTTGATTCTCTGCGTTCAAGTCGAAACGTGTTTATTTCCTACGGACAAGCAAAGTCTTGTGGAAAATTTATCAGTTAGGTGATGTTAAGTGTTTCCTTATGCTACTAGTACATTCTTATAGCTACTTATGACTAATAGCAAACGGAGTTAGGCGTATGGTGCTTCTCCTACATTCCACCCCCTGTAAGAGGGTTCAACCGCTTTACATCCATTTCTGTGGGAAGCACAATAATCTTTGCAACTGGTCGACGCAAGACTCCGTTTGCTGTCTTAACATCTACAACACGGACGATTCCGTCATTACCCTGATACACAGATTGTATCACACCTTTTGTCCATGCACTTCGTTCTCTATTGTTGTCAACGATCACTACCACATCACTCACGCGCACATTGGGTCCACTAGTTGTCCACTTCTCACGACGTTGCAGAGTCGGGAGATACTCCCGCAGCCAGCGGCGCCAGAACATGTCGGCGAGCGCATTCACCCGCCGCCACTGCCGGCGGGAATCGACGTCCTCGTAGCTGCTCGGCGCAAACGGTGTACTCCCGGACGCCGTGCCCAGGAGCAGATGGTTCGGCGTCAGGACCTCAGGCTGCTCGTGATCGTCGTACACATAGCTCAGCGGGCGGCTGTTTACTATCAGCTCTGCCTCGGTAAGAAGGGTGTAAAGGACCTCCTCACGAGGGGCCCGCTCCTTGAGCGTGCTTCTCAGTGCATTCTTCACTGACCTGACCAGGCGTTCCCAGCAGCCGCCCATGTGTGGCGCTGAGGGGGGATTGAAGTGCCACTCGATGCCTCGGTTGGTGGCCTCGTCCCTCAGTGTATCCTGATCCAGGTCCTTCAGGGCTGCTCGTAACTCGGTGTTGGCCCCGATGAAGTTGGTACCCTGGTCGGAGTACAGGTGTGCAGGTTGCCCCCGGCGCGCTATCAGGCGCCTCAGGGCCAGTATCGCCGAATCGGCGCTTAGTGTGGCGGCTAACTCTAGGTGGACGGCGCGCGTAGCGAGACAGGTAAAAAGTACTCCCCACCTCTTTTCGCGGCGCCGCCCTATCGCCACCTCCATTGGGCCGAAGTAGTCGACCCCTACTCGCACAAAGGCTCTTCTTGTGGTCTCTACCCTGGCGAGTGGAAGATCACCCATCTTTGGTGGTATGGGTTTGGCTCTGGTGATGCGACAATATTGGCAATTCGCGACCACGGTCTTTACGGATGTTCTTACCTTTATGATCCAGTAAGTTTCTCGTAGATTGTTGACTACGGTCTCGTGGTTCGCGTGCAGAGCCATCGCGTGATAGTGTGCGATGAGCTTCCTTACCAGAGGGTGACGCCCGTCGAGAATAATCGGGTGTTTTTCTCCGAATGTGAGCTCCTCGCATGCAGTCAGACGTCCTCGTACTCGTAGCAGTCCGTCGTCGGTGAACATCGGGTCCAATGACTTTATGCGGCTGTCGACAGGTGCGGGCAACCCTTTCAGGATGGCGGCCCGTTCTCGATGAAAGCTGTCGTTTTGGCACAACCTCATTAGGTGGAGGTGCGCTTTTTCCAAGTCATGTGGACGCAGCTCCGACGTCGCTCTTCGTTTGCGACATCGCTCGATGAAGATCAGCGTGCGCGCCATAACGCGCTGCACGCGCTGCCATGTTGAGTAGCGCTCGTATTCCAGGAAGGGCCCGGCAGGGGCCGCCGCAGTGTTGACTCGTTGGATGCGCTCGAGGTCTGCCTCTGCCGCCTCAGGTTCGCGACATGCTGGCCACTGCTCCTGTGAACACAAAAACGAGGGGCCCGACAACCACACTGCATGGTCATCAGGCCAAGGCAATCTGGCAGCCTTATCAGCTGGGTTGTCCGCCGTGGGGACCCAGCGCCAGTTGCCTCTGGCTGATAACCTGTCTATTTCTAGTTCTTCCCTTAACTCTGTCGAGTTGGTTACCCACCCCCGTATGATAAAACCCCCGGAGGCGCGTATTCTGGCAACCTGCTCGATCAGGCTGTTGGCCTGCTCTACGGACCACGTGCTATCTAAATAGTCGTCCATGTAGTGCCTATCTCTTATGGCCTCAACAGCTTCGGGGTGAACGTTAACCCACTCATTGGCGTTTTTATTAAGTATATAAATCGCCGTGGTTGGTGAAGAGGCGGCGCCAAATATCATTGATGTCATGGCGTAGGTATCAGGTTCCCTACCACCGTTCGCCCCTCTCCACAAAAACAGCTGTGCGCCCTGATCTTGTGCCCTAATCTTAACTCGCAAAAACATATCAGCTATATCGCCTGTGAACGCTATGGGACCTACTCTAAATTTAATTAAAATACCTAGTAATGAATTTAATAGATCGGGTCCGGTCAGTAGGTTATCATTCAGACACGTACCTTGGGACGTAGCAGCCGCGTCGAAGACTAGGCGAAGCTTCCCTGGTTTGTTCGGGTTTACAACTCCGAAATGTGGTAGGTACCAAACCGGTGAGCTATCTACCTCGCCTTCCACCTTCCGTGCATACCCTTCAGCTACTAGACGCTCTATCTGGTTCGCGTACGTCTCAGCGAAACGAGCGTCCTTACGCATCCGCCTCTCGATACCATATAACCTCTGCCGGGCCTGTCTGTAACTATCAGGCAACAGAATGTTGTCCTGTTTCCATAAAAGACCTACTTCCCATTGCGTCTTATCAGGGGTGCGTTGACTCGTACTGTCTAACACCTGTACAGCCCGTTCTACATCCTTATGTTTGCGGGTTACTTGAGAAATGCCTATCGATTCTAATTCAAACTGTGACTTTACTAAATCATGTAAATCTGGTAGGGAAACTGTTGTGCAGTTCACTGCTTCGGTACTACTATCGTTATTAAATGGTCCATGTATGACCCAACCTAACTTAGTTAGTGAGGCAACTGGCTTACCGGATCGTCCACGGCGGGTGTCCCCGCCAACGAGCAGCTCCCAATTGTCCTGCCCGATCAGCAGCAGCGGCTTGGCTCCCCTCATCTCTGCGCAACCCAAGTCGCGCAGGTGCGCGTTATCGTTGATCACTGAAGAGGTCACTGTTTGTGTAGGCAAGTTCAAGTTTGCTAATGTCCGGCACTTGATATTATGGCACTGTCCATTGGGGCCCTTCACACATACTTGTACCACTCGCGAGGTAAGGTCCGACACAGCATGACCGCCCGCGGTCTTTAATGTTAGTGGCACACGTGGACCCGATAGGTTAGTAGCGAGCGAACTGTCTATTAGCGATACTGTTGCCCCGTCGTCCAACAACGCATAACACTGGTCGTTGTCGCTATCTTCGTTACACACCGACACTGGCACTATCTTCAATAACGCTGTGGCTCGCCACTCTCCTATGTTTGTTACACATTCTGGTTTTGACCTGTCCTCGTGTAACAACACATGATGTTTGTAGTCGCACTTTTTACACTTGTTTGCGCGACAAAACTGCTTAGTGTGTTTTGCTTTTAAGCAATTAAAGCACACTTTTTTCTTCTTGATCAGTTCCCAGCGATCTTGGATATTCAGCTTCTTGAACTGGTCGCAATCTTCTATGACATGCTTGCCGTGGCACATCACGCACTCCTTCTGTGTGATACTCGTAGCTTCGTCGCTCTGTGTATTCACACGATGAGTCATTTGCGGCTTGTTGGTGACTGGGCGTGCCGCGTTTCCAGGTCGAGTCCGTCCGCTGGTCTGCTGCAGCTTCACAGGGAATTTAGCCTGTTCTGGTTCATACACAGTCGGTTGTAGGTAGTACGAAGTAGAACGCGTCACGTGTATGAGGAACTGTGACAGCATTTCCAAGCTGGGTGAGATCCTCAAGTCCACCCCCTGTGAGTTATCCAGGCCCATCGCGAAGTCACCATACTGTGCTCGTTGAACTGGTGTCAGCTTGCCTAGCAGCTCGCTCACCAGTTGAGGGTTATTCAGGTACCCATCTGCTCTGACGTTCTTTAGCAGTGACACACAGTTCCTTACCGTTGATGAGAATTTCCTTAATTCCTGGCCACTATCAGACACTTTAGGTAAATTTCTCACCTTCTTTAAAGCATATTGAAGTATGACGGTTGGATGTCCGTACTCTTCTTCTAATGCACGCATTATTTCAGTGGGTTCTCTCGCTGAACGTAACAGGTCCTCCACTGCTATCTTCGCCTCCCCATGTAGAGACGACTTCAGACGCGCTATATTCTCATGCGGCCTAAAGTTATATAATTCAGTAGTGTCCCAGTACATATTCCTATATGAAATCCAATCAGCTGGGTCACCACTAAAATGTGGCAATTCGTAAGCCTGTCTGGGTACCGGGTGCGGGCGTGCCATGTTAGTGATCGCCTCCGCCAGCTTATCGATTTTCCTATCTCTATCGCTCGACGATAGTCGCTGCCTTTCTACAGCCCCCACTCCGCTATTTCCCTGTCGCTGTGCGACCGACTCGAGTGTCGATACTCGAGGTCCACTTGCGACCGGAGTGGTGAAGGCGGGATAATCATCGGGCAAACGGAATCTAACCGCTTCAGTATGGGCTGGCGTCTGCATAGGCCCCGCATTGCTCACGGGGTTCCTATACGGATGCGACACATTACTTTCACTTAACATAGCCGGCACACGGTACATATTAGATTCAAGATTCACTCTACTTACGTTTTGGTCTTGAATCGTAGGTGCTTCATACGGCGCGCTGCCCTCAAGCGGTACGTGCGACGTAGACGGCGCGCGAGACGCTGCCGCCGTAAACATCGCCGTTTCTGGTTGCGTCGCTTGGGGCGTCGTTTTCACCCATTCTTCTACTCGTTGCGTCGTATCCACCTCCGAGTTTGAGTCCTCACTTTCAGCATTTGCCTCGATCTCTGCTATAGCCACCTCCATCCTTTTCTTCACCAGATTCTCCCTGATGGTCACCAAATCGCGCTCAGCTTCGTATTCGGCTTTTTTCCTCAAGAATTCGACGCCCTTGCGACTACTCTTGGACGAAACTCTGCTGCTCCGCGGCGACCGTGCGACTGTCTGCCGTGATACGCCCTCTGCCGGCTTTTCACTATAGTCGATTACTCGACCCCCGGTCAGCGGAATAATGGGGGCAGCCGCTGATCTTACCGTTGGCGCTATTGATGGAGAACCTGGTGGCACCTCTGACAGTAAGCCTGAGTCCGAGGCGATGGCGGCTTCCCTGCGCCGCGTGTCTGCTTCTTCCGTCATTTTGCGTAGTTTGCTTCGCGTGGTTACGGCACTTTTCTCACTCATTGTACCTGGTTAATTCGCCTATAAGCGTAATCCGATTCCGATCGCTAGTTTGTAAGACTACGCCCGGACAATCGGTTATCCGACTCGCAAGGACCAAATGTTAAGCACAGCACACGAAACATATATCAAACAACCTGCATGCTGTGCTTAGGCCGGGCGTGCAAACTAAACCAGTACAAGTATTCACAAATATAATAAAAGAGCACGTAAACACAATTCAGAAACAAAATACACATAAAATACAATCATAATACTTACGGCAATAATCTTATTTTCGAAACACTAATTATTGCAATAATACAAACATAATTGAGATATTACAGACACGCGACTACACAGGGCTCTATTGAGCATGTCACTTGATGATTAGTTACTGTTACTAACTAGCTTGATACATTGGAACTGTGATGGAACTCGATGGAACTAACTTTCAATCCTAGGGGACGCATATATATTAGTTTTGCACCATAGCTAACGTAGCTGGTACACCTCACCTGAGTAAAACTATAACACCAATATATGTGGTTTAAACAATAACCACGCCCCTATTGTCTCGTGCAAGTCACAACCTGTCGACTTTTCTGAGCCAGGGAGAAACCCCTACGCAGTTTTGAGTTGATTCTCTGCGTTCAAGTCAAAACGTGTTTATTTCCTACGGACAAGCATAGTTTCGTGGAAAATTTATCAGTTAGGTGATGTTAAGCTACTAGTACATTCTTATAGCTACTTATAACTAATAGCAAACGGAGTTAGGCGTATGGTGCTTCTCCTACAACATGAATATTTACTTTGTAAAGTATTATACTATTTTAATTATTGTGAATGTGAAGACTATGTGGGTCATTGCTTTTTTGTTTGTTTTGTGCGATTACTGACAAATGCGTGCACTGACTGGACAGGTCCTCTCAATCTGTGTGGTTCTTTCCTCAAAATACTATTTCAGACACCAATCTACATAGTCTTCACATGAACTGACCAAGATTATGTCTGGACTTTATAAGAGACTGTGACCTCTGAGTTTGTTTTGGCCTTTCTTCTCAGAGTAGTCAGATAGGAAACACCGACCTCATCTAGTTAAAAAGAAAAACATGATTGACGTGTAAAAGTGTTTGTACAAACCTACTTACAGAAATAAAATCATTTATCATTTATTTACTTCACTTTTATGCTTCTTCGCTTAATCGTTGTACACAACATACATAGCACCTAATACTCAGCACTGCTGTTTTACACTTAATATTAAGGGGGAAGCTCCAGGTAGCCCGCCACGCATGTGACTGAAAGAGTGATGAATATACATGTTGATGGATGGAGAGGGAGAGGAAGGTGAGGAATGTTATGAAAGAGAAGGGAGTGAATGATAGCGTGACAGTTGACAGGGGAGAATGGAAGAAGAAAACGTGTTGCGCCGACCCCAAGTAACATGGTATAAGGGCAGGAAGATGATGATGGGTTACCTGGAGCCTCCTTTCAATATATATATTTTTTTATAATTTCAATCAGTTTATACAGAGGTCTTTCACCTGAAACTAGGTATTGACACTTTTGACAGCTAATCTAACTTGCCTGTACTGTCCCATTGCACAGCAAAGGACTCAATCTCACTTTTCCGCACAATTCTCTCTCTTCTTTTGCTACTGTCGGCCAGTTCTCCTGTCAAGCTCCTGTTCCGCCATCTTCATCTCGGTCTTTCGCGATGTCGTTGTGCGTTTAATGGGAACCAATCGTTATTTATCTTAGCCCATTTTTCATTGACATGCGGTAGACATGTCCGGCCCAGTCCCCGACTTTCTGAGTACCGTTCGTGATCTTGGTTTTAGCGCTCAGTGTTGTGTTCCTTATATGGTTCGAAATTGGAACCCCCAGGATATTACGCTCCATGGCTCGCTGGCAAACCTCGAGCTTGGGACCTTATAGAATAGACCGGCTGATTTTGGGAATTATTGTGTACTCTTTCAGCAACATAAGCAAAAGTATCTACAACTCCAGGGAATTCTACTATACATACGGACTGATGTATGGACTATCCTGTCTGAGAGTAGGTGCTACAATAGTGTACAATCCGAGCGGCGGGGAACAGGCAATGTTGGAAGCTATTCAGAAATATAAGGTACGGATTCATTTGTTTCTTTTAAATAAGCCTTGAGCAAGGATGGTGATCAATATAGTAAGCCTTCTCTGTAGGAGAAGCGGCCTTTGCCTTGCTTTGGGAGAGTAATAGGCTGCAACAGTCTAATGATCCTCCAATGTTAAATAATAATAATAATATCTTTATTTACAAGTAATAAGACTCAATTATATTCCTATTCTAATCATTTAACCTAAAAACCATGAATACATGCGAGTCACTGCCACACGCCTACCACCGAGGTGGACAGCTTGCAGCAGCGACCCGCATACAGACAATCAAGTCTGCTCGCCACACAACTCAGAATAAGGTTGGGGCTGGCCCGCACGCGGCGCACCAAGGAAGCGCGTCGTTTTCTCATCGTTGTATAAAAACAGTCGACTCGAGCTTCAGCAAACATCCCTGATGCATTATAGAAGCGGGGTAACCCCATCAATATCCTGAATGCATTATTATATTAAACGCGAAAGATGCTGTACGATTTCTGCGTATAATCGGCCTACAGACTGCACGTGTAAAATGAAGTGCAGTATGCACGAAACAACGTTATTTTTACACCCTGTGAGCAACGTGCAAATCTGCGAGCTATCATATTAGCCCTAACCGACAGCGCCCTCCGCTCTCGCTTAATATCTTCATCGTCCTTCATGCCCGTGGTCAAGACATGGCCAAGGTATAAAGCAGTTTACAATTAGGTTAGTCCAGCAGGTTTCTGAGGAATCTAAACTGAAAATGGTGGCAGTAGCTATAAAACATCTTGTAGCGACTGCATCCTGCCCTTTGTTAATCACATAATAATTCAATTTTCTACAAACTGTTATTACCGCCTTTTTAGTTCGCTTTTTATGCAGTCAATATTTTCATTTATATTTGTTTTCTATATTATTTTATTTCAAGCTTTAATTTAATTTCACCTGTACCGGTGACTGTCGGTAGGTAATCGAATCTTACAAGTTAAATTTGACCCACTTTCCGGGTTTCCAATTTAACATGCATATGTAAATCGGATGACAATGGAATATTATTATGACATGGAGCTGATCTGATGATGGAGCCAGAAGGCGGCCATTGGAACTCAGTAATAAAATCACGCAACCCTATCGAGTTTGGACTCGTTTGATTTGTCTTAACAAGGACTCTTTGATATCCAGATTATTATTAGTCTTGTAAAAATAATAATAATAATAATAATCTCCACCGACGTCGCCACCACCTGTACGTCGGCCAGGAAGAGGCCGGCCACCGAACGGCATGGGATCTAGGGGCCAACCGGCCCCGAGCCGGGTCCCCGCTGCCGGTGGTTGTGTGCAGCGCATGAAATGGACTCAACAAATGAATGAGAACGTCATGCGCGCATATTACGGGGCAACAGAGGGGGGAACTAACCTCACTGCGTACCGCGATAGGATGCTGTCTCTGTTTCAGGCGCTTCAACCAGCCATCAACGTCTCGGCCCAACGACTGTCGGATCAGGTGCGGGTTATCCAACGGAATCAAAGATTGGACGACGCCGCGCTTGATAGGCTGCGCTCAGAGGTACTGAGCAACCGTATCGTCCCTGTCCCATCACAGACCGCGGTGCAACCTCTAAACATAATCCAACCGCGGTCTTATGTTAATGATGAGGAGGGGGGCGATGAGGTTGTTACGGTAAGTAGCCAGTGTAACGACCAATTGAGGAGCGCGCTGGAGGATGCGATTCGGGAGTTTAGAACTGCCCCCGTCCAACTTAGACCTCGTTTACCTCGCTTGCCTATGCACAGAACGAATAGGGCGTTGGTGTGTGCCTTGGATTCGCTGCTTGTTTCTTATTTTGAAAGCAGCGAAGATCTCGTAGATACGCACTCGATCTTGTATTGCGCGGCTATTGCGGCGTGTCGTGTAGCCAATGTCACATTTTCAAATTGTGACATAGCTACACGACCAAAACCCGCCGTTCCAGCCTGGCAGTGCAGGATCGAGCGGCGTATCGAGGGGACCAGGGTGCTCATCGGCAAACTATACTGCTTCAGGGAGGGCAATACTCGCCCTAGAGTGATGCGCTTTGTGAGGCGGGCGTTCTCGGGGACTGGAATCAGCCCTCAAGAATATATGTCCCATGTCACAGAGCGCATTGACTTCCTGAAGCAGAAGGTCTATGCATGGGCAAGCCGTATCCGTAGGTATAAGCGTCGGGTTGAACGATATACCCAGAATCGCATATTCCAGCGTGATCAAAGGTGGGTGTATAGAGCATGGGAGCGACCTGAGCAAAATGTGGCAGACGTATGCCGCCCAGATGATGATGCCACTAGCACATTCTGGCGCAACATCTGGTCGGTGCCCGTCTGCCATAATGAGGCTGAATGGATGCGCGATGTTGAGCGCGTGTGTGACGCCATACCGCAGATGGAGGGAGTAATAATTACTTCCTCCGATGTAGCCAGTGCAGCCCGTCCGATACCGAACTGGAAATCGCCGGGACCGGACGGACTGCACAATTTTTGGCTTAAATGGCTGCAAAGTTCACACGCGTGCTTAGCATCGCAATTCCAGTCGGCCTTAGAGTCTGGGTCGCTGCCACAGCTCTTTACAACGGGAGTTACCCACTTGCTCCATAAGTCAGGTGATGCCACGGAACCCAAAAATTATAGGCCGATCACTTGTTTGCCGACGGTCTATAAACTTCTTACATCCATTTTGAGAGTGAAAATTAATTCTCATTTAGAAAAGAATTCTATCATGTCTGCCTCTCAAAATGGATGTAGGAATGGGTCCCGCGGCACCAAGGAGCTACTCCTCATTGACATGGCCATAAGCCAACAGGTCCGTCGATCCCGAAAGCATTTGTCGACATGTTGGATAGACTATAAGAAGGCCTTTGATTCGGTGCCCCATACATGGCTCTTGAGGGTGTTAGAGTTGTACAAAATTGATACAACTCTGAGCACCTTCCTAACGACATGTATGGGGCAGTGGAGGACGGTCCTTCGCTATCCAGGATGTCGACAAATTCGGGGGAGCGACGAACCTATTAGGATTAAGCGGGGAATATTCCAGGGCGACAGTCTGAGTCCACTGTGGTTTTGTTTAGCCTTGAACCCTCTTAGCACTCTGCTGGAGGGTACAGGGCTGGGCTGTTCTTTGCGGAGAGGGGGTCAGGTAATATCCCACCTGCTTTATATGGATGATTTGAAACTGTTTGCCACCAACAAATTGCAACTGCTGGAGTCACTAAAAGTAACTAAAACTTTTAGTGATTCCATCAGGATGGAATTTGGTGTTGATAAATGTGCAGTCATGCATGTAAGGCGGGGCGGGATTGTGGAATCTGAGGGACTACAACTCTCAGATTCTATAAACCTGAGATCACTCTCCGCAACTGATACCTACAAATACCTGGGTATGTCAGAGGGGTTAGGCATTAACGGGGCTGACATGAAACAATCGTTGCAGGAGCGCTTCTTCGGTCGCCTGAAAAAGGTACTTAATAGTTCTTTGTCAGGCGGCAACAAGGTGCGCGCCTTTAACGGTTGGGTCATGCCGGTCCTGATGTACTCCTTTGGCATACTAAAGTGGACCCAGACGGAACTAGATGCCCTGGATAGGAGAGTCCGGTCACTGCTGACTGCAAACCGGATGCATCACCCACGTTCGTCTGTCATGAGGCTGTACATCCCGCGGAAGTGTGGGGGTCGAGGTTTTTTAAATGCTAAGACCCTCCACAACCGCGAGGTGTGCAGTCTCAGAGAATATTTTCTCAAGGCTAACGTGGGTATGCACCGAGATGTGGTTGCAGTGGACAAGGGACTCACCCCGTTATCCTTGGCTAAAGAGAACTGGCGCAAACCTGTGGTGCTTAGTACCAACGACCGCAAGGAAGTATGGCAAAGCAAGGAGCTTCACGGACGCTTTTTCCGGGCCCTTCATGGGCCCGACGTAGATTTCTTAGCGTCCGTGGCCTGGCTACGCTTCGGTGACCTCTTTGGGGAAACCGAAGGTTCAGTCTGTGCGATTATGGATGAAGTTATGCTAACGAATAACTACCGGAAGTATATAATGAAAGACGGGACGATCGACATATGTCGGGCATGCCATTGTCCCGGTGAGTCTATCAGACATATTACTTCTGGGTGTTCTCGTTTAGCTAACGGCGAGTATTTGCACAGGCATAACCAAGTGGCCAGGATTATCCATCAGCAACTTGCTCTGAAATACGGCCTTGTGGACTCTGAGGTACCGTATTACAGGTATGTGCCCGACCCAGTTCTCGAGAATGACCATGTCACGTTATACTGGGATCGATCTATTATCACTGACAGGACTATTGTAGCCAATAAGCCTGATATAGTGGTAATAGATCGATCAGTGAGCATGACGAGAACCTCGTGAAGGCTGAGAAGGAGAAACAATTGAAGTATCTCGACTTAGCCCACGAGGTTGTCGCTATGTGGAATGTGGACTCGGCAATCATTGTGCCGATAGTCGTTACAGTCAATGGCCTTATCGCTAAGAGCCTCGACCAACATCTCAAGAGGCTCTCGTTGGGTGGCTGGGTGAAGGGCTTGATTCAGAAGGCAGTCCTCCTTGATACGGCGCGTATTGTGAGGAGGTTCCTGTCTCTGGGGCCCTAACCACCGGTAGCTTGGACCCTGTTCCCCATGCCGGTGGATTTCTATTTTTTATATTTTTAAATGTTTTTTTTTTTTAATTCTAATATTTAAAAATATAACTTATATGTAAAAAAATTGAATAAAGATAATAATAATACACTTGTTACCAGATAAAACTCTTGCAACTATCACCAATGACCATCATGGAGATGATCAAATCGTCCATTTTGGAGAACTATGACGTCAGCACGGTGGAGTACATCGTGTCCTCGAGTACTTGTATTCGAGAAGAGGCGGTTAAGGCTATTAAACAGAGGTAAGACACATTACATATAAGGTCTATCTATTCATACACGAAATCTTTTAAGGGTCATTCTACGTATCATTATGTTACGAATAACTTTTACTATGGGAACAAACCTGAAAACGGGAATAGAATCAGCTGTCCCTTACATTTAAGTTCGCATAACTCGTTAAAATGTAGTGAACAGCTAATTTTTTATCCCGTGTTCAGGTTTGGTCCCATAGTAAAAGTTGTTCATAACGATGAGTACAATGACCCCTTGGAGATTTCGTATATGAATAGACGGATGCCTTCGTTCTAAAAGTCACTAAGTCCATTTTTATCGATATTGAGTGTATCAGTTCAAATAAATCATTTTATTTTTGTGTGTTGTCATTTTATGAGTTGGTCTCATCTTTTTTTTTTTAAATTAAATGTCGCTAAGTTGGTTTTTTCCAATTCCTAAAATCACTAAATCCTCTGAACTGAATTCAAAAAGTCACTAAATCCAAATTTAAGCAATAAATACCCAAATCCACTGAAATTTTATTTGAAAGTCACTAAAGTACCCGTCACGAGAAGCTATAAATTTTGTAAACAAGTGTTCAGGAGTTCACAACATTTGGACCAACAAAAAAAATGAATGAATTAAAAAAACGAAACAATAACAAAATTAACAATAACAACCAGATCCGCGATATATGCAAAGCAATGAAACAAACTCGTACGCATTCGAAACTCGAATGACGCGTTTATTTCAAAATGGCGTCCCGATAGTTTACAATCCCTGCGACGGACGCGTTCCGGTACCAAGAAACACAAACGATAGCGCTTTGCGTCGTTAAAATATGATCCGACTAAATTAAATAGGTTGTTACTTTCATATAACCCGCCTATATTTCATGTCGATTGAATATGGTCAATTTATTATTATCTCGCAGTATAAAATGTTTACTTAGTAAAAGATGTTTGTTTACATAATTTATAGCTTCTCGTGACGGGTACTTTAAATTTATGCATTTGAAATTATATCTTGGTTCAATTTCTTATCCGATTCCTGGACATGATTATAATAGATCAAGACTTTGCACTCATAGAAGGAAAGCGTATTAAAACAGGAAATGTTTAACTCACGTAATACAAGTAAATTCCTAGTTTTCTTTCTAGAAAAGAATCTAAGAGATAAGGAAAATCCTGAATATCGCGTCTTAAAAATTAAGAATTACAAGAACCTGTATGATGCTCATGTTAAAGGCCATATTTAATTTATTATGAAATTGGTTTGTACAAGCATGCTGTGAAACATGTCAAGCACAGACTACGTAGTAGATGTCAAGTGATATGAAATGTCAAACATATTGATACGTAGACGCTCCGCCATCTGTCGTCGAATGGCAGAACCACACGATTCATCTTGGTCGCTAGCGCCGTCTGTTGTCGAATAGCAGAACTACACGCTTCCGGAATTTTCTGGAGGGTTAAGTGTCGTGTTGCAGCATTCTAGATTATTCCCTTAAATGCTAGAATGTTCTCGAATTTGCTGTACTTTACACTCATCAGATAAACAGAGGTTTACCAGCGCTACGTGGCAATTTTTATGTCAAGCAGATCGCGCCCTGGCATGCGCGCCCCCCTGACGCAAGGCCCCTCCCCGCGACCTGCTTGCGGACGATGACCCCATCGCACCGGACTGGATTTCCAAATGAGCCGCCCTCAGCTTACACGCGGCTCATTTGTGACAATGACTCCATACCAATACATGCATCTGTTGCGTGGCGCGTGCTAGGTTAATATAGGGGTGTCACGTAGCATACAACAGACATTCACCTATACACAGGCACCCAACTCACACGCGTAGTTGCGGCTCTTTTTATGCGGGCGTGCGACTCGCGTATACACCGGGCGGTGTTACACAGAACAATACCTCCCACACATTCAGAACACGGTCCCTTCTCCCCATCCGGGCTCGGCTCGACTCGAAAACGGAGAGGGGAGGGGGGCCATACACCCTATCTGTAGGAAGGTCGAGTCCGTAACTCTGTCGCTGGACGCCATTTGCTGGGCTTCCCCCATGTAGGTGGGGTCTCACCCGGTAGGGGCTGTACGCCGAGTTACGGTGAAACAAGCGGCGTTGGGCATCAACGTCGTGGCGTGCCTACAGACACACATTCAGAAACCCTCTTCAAATGGGCGTGTAAGCTGCACGCCCAACCATCTCCTCGCCAGTGGCGACCACAACGAGGGGCCCGTAGTTACGGGCCACCGTATAACCTCCGCGGTCGGGGGGCTGTGCCCCGACACCGCACGCCACGCCCCCTTAGCGGCGTAGCGACATCTCGCACGTGGTACGTGGCAATTTTTATGCCCTGGCTGGAGGCTTTGAGTTCGCTTAAGGTAGCCATAGTATTGACCGGTTAAGTAGTCACGGCCTCCCTAGGCCCACTACGAGATGCCATTCAAAACAAAAAGCTACGTGGCAGTTAAGTTAACTACAAGTGATTCTGCTTAAAAGTTTCTGATTATGATATTTGTGATTATGTAAATAAAGTGTGTTTTTGGTGTAAATTGGTAAAGATTAATTTATCCCGAACCCCAGCTCGTAACAATATTTCGCGTCAACAAGTTACGTGACAATGCGAACGCGAATCGATGCATTGACAGGAAACAGAGATTTCAACATGTTGTTTGTCTGTCTGTTTGTCTGTCTGTCCGTCTGTCACAGCCAATTTGCTCCAAATGTAATGGACCGATTAAGTTGAAATTTGGTACACGTATGAATTTCTGTGCCCCAAACACGGACGTGTAACGTAATTGGGGGGCAAATAAGAAATTTAAAACAAAGTTTTGCAACCTGTTCCGTGTGACATATCAAATGAAAGGTCTCAAATATATATTTTTTTATAATTTTTTAAATAAATAGTTTTAAAGTTATTTAAGAAAATAGACGAAAATTGACCATTCCCCATAACTCCGAAACGACTGAGTCTAAATATTTGATTTAAAAAAATACAGAAATAGTTCTATACTCGTAACTATAGATTACACGAAAACTTAAAAGAAGTCTATGGTCTTAAAATAACACGTTAATCTCTCAATATTGTGCGTACAAACTTACATATGCAGTTAGAACGTATGGGAGAACATGTGTTTCAACTACAATGTTAAGTTTGTTCTTGGGATAAATTCATCCCAACTTCGGAACTCTTCATTGTGCGTGATCCGACACGCACTGGGCCGGTGTTTTGTGAATGTTTCGCCAGTGCGAACGCACAGTGATGATTATAATTCTGTAATTACATATTCGTTACGGACGCGAATCATATCTTAACTCTAACACTGATCTGAAAATTATGGAGAACGTAAGAAAATTTGAATTTCGGGGACAAAACGGCGGCTAGTTTTTCCAGCGGTTTATTGGATTCTCTTACTTTAGTATTATCTATTTATCTTCCAGGTTACCGAACCTGGTGTCAGTCCTCCAGCTGTACGGAATGTCTGAAGGCGGCTCTGTCTGCAACGAGCTGGACTGTCCCACTGAATCTAGAGCTGGTAGTTCTGGTATGCCTGGCTACGGATTTGTTATTAAAGTAAGTTTTTATTGACTTTGCTTAGAATATTGATTAAATTCTTCTATGTACCACTCATCATCTGCGTAACTTTTCTCAACTATGTTGCGGTCGGCTTCCAGTCTAACAGAGTGCAGCTGGTTCAGGATTTTACATGGAGTGACTGCCTATCTGACCTCCACACACAACCTGTTATTACAGGGTAACCCCTTGTTAAGACTGGTTGTCAGAGTTTCGGGCTTCTGACGACCCGTAACGACTGTCAAAGATCCAATAATGACAGCCGGGGCTTAACGTGCTTTCTTAGGCACGGGGGTTCTCGTTATTAAAGATGGTTCGACGATCGATCGACCCGTGCGGCTGTTATAGTCTGTATAGCCACAAGGGGCTTACCTCTTTGGCCTTTTGTACTACTCTTCACTGCCAAATGGCCGTCAGTACTGCTGAACCAGAGGGATTAGATAAGCGGCAAACACTTACAAAGCTTTTCCTATTTCCACGACAACTTCCGACAGGATTGACATATAAAAGCTTTTTGGTAGCTTATATTCAAGTCCATCCCATTCAATTTTGACTTTCCATCATCGCAGGGCCTGTTGTACACATACGTTTTTTTTTGTATGGATCACTATGGAAGTTTCTTGACAGACAGCGCATACGGCGGCGGAGCCGGGTTGCCTCCTTCTCTCAAATATGGCGAGGGAGATAATGGCTCATCTTTGCGTTATGCTCGTGAACGGGTGCTGCTTGTGGTGACTGGTCGTCTTGCTGACCTTGGTTTTGTTTTGTTATTAGTGATTAACTCTTTGTTTATTTTACTTCGATGGTCCTAGTTTATCTATTGTCACTTCGAGTTTCGGCTTCATATACAGATATATTTAAGTGGGCACGCACTATATTACTGGAAGCTTATATTTAGGTATTCTACTTACGTTTTTAGTTTTGTTTTTTTTTTTTGTATATTTGCATTGGCGTGTGCTAGATTACTTATAACAATAATTAAATTTAATTTAATATAATTTTCACTAAGCTCAGCTGTACAACTGGGGAGTTGGTTGCGCCACTTCTTCTCCCCAGCTAAAGCACTAGGAAGTGGTGAAGGGCGGGCGTTTTTGGGGACTGTCTTATGTAATTTTGACTTTGGAAAAGTGCTGATTCTCAGCATGATGTTCGCAGATGCGCATGTAGATTGCTTTTACGAAACAATGCGTAAAAGGTGCGCTTCCCTGGTGCGCAGGGTGTGTCGCAACAGTGACCAACCGTTATTTCGAGTATTTGTTACTACTCCTAGTTTTCGTTTTGTGTCGCTGCTCACTAACATTGTCGTAAGTTTTAATCTTGTTGAGTCTTGGTTACTTTAATAAACAAAAATTAGATTCTACGCCTAGACTGCATGAAGAGGGATCTTTGTCATGCAAAGAATTTAACGCTATTTTTTATTACAGGTCGTTGACTTGAATAACAGAGAACCTCTGGGTCCTAACCAACGAGGGGAGATCTGTATCAAGGGACCCAGTGTTGTAAAAGGTAAGGTACCTACGTACCAATTTTTTTTTCGTCCATGATATTAGCATTGCAGTGACACATTTTATAAGTAATGAAAATCTTAAAGTCATTCATTTACTCACTGACTGACAAATTAGCGCTCGGTCTAGAAGCATGAAATTTTGCACAAGAGATCCTTTTAAAAGGAGGTGAGCACAAATTTTTAACCGACTTCAAAAAAGAAAAGGAGGAGGAGCTTAGACAGAAATTGCTCTATCAATAATTACTACCCATTTGAAGTAAACTAGCATAATAAAAACAGAAATTTTGAAAAAACTGTATATTATAGATCGTTAAAAAAATATTGAAAATCAAATCCTACGCAGGGTGCGTATTGCTTATGATTTGAATTTCAGTTTTTTTTTCAAACTAAAACTAAACTAGGTATGCCATAGGTTTCTACTCCGTTTACCTATTATACCCTATTTTTTTCAAGACGCAGCACGAGTTGTCCAATAATAATAATAATAAAGATTTATTTTTCTCCCACAAAGTACTTACAAAATAGAGGTCTTATAACTATTTGAGGTGCAAAGGTTTGTGGGAGTCAAGAATCCAAATTAGGATACCCTGTGCTATGGACTCCTGGCCCCCCTCGCCGAGATTGAGATTATCAAAATTGTAGAACGGACATGTAGGACTATTGTAAGAAAAAAATAACAAGAAAAGGTACTAATAAAACAAAACAAAAAAAAAAATCAAAATCAGAATATAAATGCGTGTGTTTGTTAGTGTGTGATGTCTGAGTGTAAGTGGAAGGTGTAGTGTGTGTATGTGTGTGTGTGTGTGAGAGAGAGAGTAAGATGGTATAACTAATGTATGACTACTGTAGGCGATTAGCGATTTAGATTCACTCACACCACAGACTCACTAATCCTATACATAGAATAAAAATAAAAGTTTTTCTGAATGGTGTAGAATTTTGGCTCCAAATATTTTTAATAACCTTCCAGTTTATATATATGTCATAGACGGTCATTAGTATGGACACTAAACGAAACGCAAGCGCGCCCTCTGGTGGCGTTATCGTGCAACTTCATTTTGGCGCGCTTAGGCAGCGTCGTGACGTTACGAGCGGCTCCGACACAGCTCACTTTGGATCGAGTCGTCGAGCAGCAAGAACGTTGTCACGGAACTGCTCTCCGTTTCGCGTAGTGCCTAGTTTTGTACCTAGTACCTGCGTAATTGTTAATTGTAATTCGGTTCTGTGCTACAATAAAACTGCGGACTAAATTATAGTGTGTTCTCATTGCACGATCCCTTATTTCTGCCCACATGATGTCTGATGGCCGGGGTCTAAATCCTCACGATCCTACATATACAATTGTACCTACCACAAATACCTCTTTTAAAAATAAAATAATATAAGTACCTCTTTGATATGTTTCGTGAAGGCCTCACTGTATGTTTTAAAATCTGCTGGAATGCAAAGATAGTTTAGTGTATAGGTGAAAAGGTGTAAACTATGTAATAATGTAAAAAAAATAAATAGAAGGAGCTACGTCTGTCATTAGGTATATTCGTTGTATTATTTTTTTCTGTGAATAAACACTTTCATTTTTTTTTTTCAGCATATTTAAACAACGTGAACCCAGACTGCAAGGACGACGAAGGTTTCCTGAAGACTGGAGACATCGGGTACTATGACGAGGATGGGTACTTCTACATCGTGAACAGAATAAAGGAGCTGATCAAGTTTAATGATATGTCTGTAAGTCCTCCTTCTTCTGCCTGGCCTTAATCCAACTATGTTGGGGTCGGCTTCCAGTCTAATTGGATGCAGCTGAATACCAGTATCTTACAAGGAGCGACTGCCTATCTGACCTCCACAACCCAGTTACTAGGTAATACGATACATCTTGGTAAGACTGGTTGTCAGACTTTCGGGCTTCTGACTACCCGTAATGGCTGTCAAAAGTCTACTAATGACAGCCGAAACCAACGGCTTAAAGTGCTTTCCAGGAACCAGGGGGTCTCGTTATGTTTTGTCGTTGCGGCCCGTGCCTCTCAAGGCCCGTCACGGTCCGTTCCTATCGGGGCCTGTCGCGGCCCATTCCGAGCATTCCACTGATTATCCCATACATTCGATCGGACAGGCGACGACAGGCCACCGCAGGCCGACTCTTCCCACGGCCTGTCGGCCTGGCCTGGCGCGGTCTGGCCTGTGAGAAAACGGGCCGTGGTACCGCGGCATTACATTTTTTAGGTTAACGCCTTGAGTTTCTTTTATCTGTAATGTTGTACATTTATACTGAGGTAAATAAATATTACTATGGGCAGTTAGCCCCGCCGCGTCTGTCTGTCTGAACGCGATAAACTCAAAAACTAACAAAAGGATTTTCATACGATTTTCACCAATAGACAAAGTGATTCATGAGGAAGGTTTAGCTGATCGGCTTGAGCTCCTAGGCATGCAGTTGACCTCTGGTCTCAACTTCGGCGCCACCATCGAGTACAAAGCCCAAACAGCTTCCAAGAAGCTGGGCATTCTAAATAGGGTGAAGCGATACTTTACGCCTGGACAGCTTTTAACCCTTTACAAAGCGCTAGTCGGATCTTGCATGGAGTATTGCAGCGACCTTTGGATCAGCTAAGTACCAACTAGCCGCGCTGGACTCGGTGGAATGCAGAGCTAAGAGGCTCATTGGCGAACTGGTGGACGCCAAACTTCACAGCTTGCCTCATCGCCGCAAGGTTGCCTGCTTGTCGGTCTTCTACAGATTGTACTTCGGAGAGTGTGCCCAAGAACTCCACGACCTGATTCCACCTTCCCCTTTTACCATCGGACATCTAGACGCACTGCCAGCTAGCATCCCTACCTATAGTTGCTATTCCACCAATTCGCACTAAGCGTTTCCAAATGTCTTTTATAATGCGCACAGCAAAAGAGTGGAACTCACTACCTGCGTCTCTCTTTCTGAGCGCATACAACCCTAATCTATTCAATGTAAGAGTGAACAGGCTTCTTCTGGGTAAGCTGACACTTCTGACCTAGACTAGAGTCAAGAGCAAACCCATCACAAATAAAAAAGGTGTATTAAGGTTTTGTGTAAATTAGCTGAAATAACTATGTCGATGATCAATAATTGAAGATGACGAAAAAAGCATGCCTACTTGGGAGCTTTAAGTATTGGCGTGCGCGTTACGGTAGTAGGTACGTTTTCGTGGGATAATTTTCGACCCATTCGTGGGCGAAGCCACGGGCAAAAGCTAGTTTTTTATAAGTGGAAATAACATCAAACTGAAACAAGTACATGAATAGATTTTTTGCAATGGTCCCGCAAGAGGAGCTCGTGGCTAAGTAATAACAGCCGCACGGGTCAATCCATCCGGTTAAGCTACGCTTGCTGGGGTTGGTCTGTGGATGGGTGACCATCTTTTCATACCTGCCTACCTACCTCGACTTCTTCCCCGCGCCCGCTCACAGTTAGACGTGTTACTAGTTACTCCGTAATAATAGTTCTTCTTCTTGTTTAAAGTGCTAAGAATTTATTCAAGAAATTGCTTAAATTAATTAATCTAATCTATTTCTATGTCCGAATTTTATTCCATATCCACATAGTGTAAAAGTAATAACTATTATAAATTACCTTTCTTCTAAAACTACGAAAAATAAGTAAACAAGAAGTGACTCATCGATCGGCAGCAGCGCTCCTATTCGTCGATCGGCGGTGAGTCAGATATCGTACGACACAGTTCAAAGCGTGCCCATATATGGTCACAAAGTACCACTCCGATGCTTGGATCCTAACCCGTGTACTCAGACGTTATAATATGGTCACCTATTTCAAGATTCAAACAACAAGCTCGATGGCGTAGTGTGTTTGAAGCTGTCGACGGTGAAAAGCGTCCTGAGTTCGATTCTGACCATCTGATAGATTTTTTGTGGTTTGTTTTTATTTTTTTATAAATTCATATAATGATGCGTTCACCTCCAACTACAAAAACTGTGACACAATCCTGCTCTGATACGGATATTAACAAATTATGCGAAATCGAGCAAACTTTTGAGCCCAGTGCGCCGCATGTAACTTTAAGAGCAAAACGTCTCATATCCTCTACTAATGACAGTCCGACAAAATATGACTTGGACCTAAGAAATGAGCTTAAAGACATGATGAAAGAGTTTATCTCAAATCAAAATGCCCGGCTTCTGACTCTCGAAACTCACATCATGGACCTCAAGAAACTAACTACTAAAATAGAGACCTCAAACTCTGATTTAATGAGCTCCGTAAACAATGTGTCAGACCAATTATTTTCTCTTGAGTCAAAAATCACAGGGCTGGAGAAGGAGCGCGCCGAAATGTCTTCCCAGCTATTAAATCTGGATTTAAAAATAGACAGTTTGGAACGTAACCTTATTAAAACACATGTTGAAATTAGAAATGTTCCTCTACGCCCACGAGAATCTAAGCAGGATTTATATACCACTATTTCTCAACTGTCCACCACTCTGGGTGTCGACATAATACCTGAAATACGAGATATATCTAGATTTCGTATAGATAAGAAAAAGAATTCATCGGCATTAAGTATTGAATTTACAAACACTCTTATCAAAAGTAAATTCTTGGATTCTGTAAAACAATATATTAAGAATAATCCCACACGAAAACTAGACTCTGGAAGCCTGGGATTTCAGTTAAAGGAACCAATGCCTATATTCATTGCAGAACAACTAACCCCGCAGGCTAGAAAACTGTTTTACTTGGCTAGAAATCATGCTAAGCTGCAAAAATACGAATATTGCTGGATTTCTAATGGCCGTATCCTAATGAAAAGAACACAGGAATCTCCCTACATAGTGATAAAGAATGAAGCTCAATTGCAAAACCTTTCTAATTCACCTGAAGCATGACTACATGTACTACATCATAAACTTGATGAACTCGATTTACGTTTGTGGGTACGCCCGAGTTGTTTAGCTTTTATAATAATGCTTATAAAATGTAAAACTTTATTCTTTCTACTTTTAATGCATGCTAATAACATTTTAATTATAGTTATAAAACCTCTGCTGTACAAGTTCACTCACACGTACATCACTCACCTCTCCACACTCACACTACAAATATACAAACTATTTCCCTCCACATATCATAACATGTCACCGCACCCCTTCACCAAGCCAATAACCACGCTTTTTTGTTCAAATGCCCGAAACATCGTTCGGACTGTGTCATATTTACCTAATATGTTACTCTTAAATAATAAAATTCGATAACATAGGCTCCCTAAATGATAATTTGGATAACTTTTCTGTATCTAACTTTTACCAATGCACCCCAGAAGAATGTTTACCAATTATTAAAAACCCTTCTCCTTACCTCAAAATCTTATCGCAAAATATAAGATCTATTAATCGGAACTACCTTAGTTTTGAAACCCTTCTTACCCGTCTCTCTTTTGACTGTGATATAGCCGTACTCTCCGAATGTTGGCTTCCCTGCTTATCTAACTCCAACTTACCACGACTCCAAAACTTCTCTTGCCACCACACCACAAAACATCAGAATCAAAGTGATGGTGTGGTTGTCTACATAAATTCAAAACTAGATTACAAAGTGTATCAACCAGAATTTCATGGGTCTGCCTCTGGTTTAATTATTGAACTAAAGTCAGATGCAGCAATCGTATGCATTTACAGATCTCCCTCAAATGAGGACATAGACATCTTTCTCAGATCGCTTAACGAAATTTTACCTTCCCTAACCAAATTTACTACAGTTGTCATCACAGGTGATATAAACATAAACATAGATAGCTCAAATTCTCCTTTAGAAAATCGCTCTCATGACTATCTTAACTGTCTCGCATTCCATGGATTTTTACCGACACATTGTCTACCAACAAGAGGAGACAATTGTCTCGATCACACTGTTCTTCGAACTAGACTACCGTCTTCCACATTCATTTTTGATTCAACCGTAAGCGATCACTGCTCAACTCTTCTTTGCATAAATTCAAAGCCTCGCCATAGCTTACACATCACCACAATTTCAAAGATCGACTATGCTGCCCTGGATCGGGCTATGGAAAGTACAGACTTTTCATATATATTATCCATGACTGATCCTAACGCAGCAACTAATTCCTTAGTACAAACCCTTTCCCTGAAAATTACCATGAACACAAAAACCAAGAATATTCCAAAGCGCAATAGGATCCTAAAGCCCTGGATAACCCCTGGGCTTCTGAGGTGCATGAGAAACAGGGATGCCCTGCATAAAAAGCAAAAACATTCTCCTGACAACGAACTGATTAAAACTACCTACGTAAGATACAGAAATTTCTGCAACAAAATCCTCAAAAAAGTTAAGAGACAGTTCGACTCTGAAGAATTGACCAAAGCTGGACAAAACACCAAACTTTTATGGCACACAATTAAGCGTATCACGAACACCAACATTACTACTCACATTCCCACAGAATTATTTTCCTCTTCCACATCCCCTCAACAATCTGTTAATGATGTTAATGCTTACTTTGCTAATATTGGTAAGAATCTTGCTGATTGTATTACAAAACCCCAACCCTCATCTCGCCTTTTGGGTCCACACAGGTGCTCTGGGGACACAAGTAGCCGTAACTCTTTCGCTATGTTAGGAACAACCCCTGATGAGATAAATTCCGTTATAAAGTCTCTCAAACCCAATGCTGCAATAGGACACGACGGCATCTCCACGACATTTTTGAATAGGTACTACATGTTTCTGTCACCCATTTTATGCCACATTTTTAACCTCTGCTTTGACTCCGGTACTTTTCCTTCCTGCTTCAAGTTGGCTATCATTCATCCAATATTCAAGGGGGGTGACCGATGTACTATAAATAACTATCGCCCTATCGCGGTTCTATCTGCCCTATCTAAGCTCATGGAAAGACTTATAAACAAAAGACTCATCAATTACCTTGAGACTAATAACCTGCTCTCAACCAACCAGTACGGTTTTAGGAAAAATAAATCGACTTCTGATGCGGCCTTAAAATTGATAACCGGTATTGTTGATAAACTCAATCACCGCAAAAAATGTCTCACTGTATTTATTGATCTTGCTAAGGCTTTCGATACCGTTCCTCTCTCTTGCTTATTATCCAAACTTGAACGTTTAGGTGTCAGAGATTTACAACTTCAACTCTTTCGTTCTTATCTCTCAGGCCGCTCGCAGAGGGTCAAAATCGATAAATATTTAAGTGATGAACTGCCTATTGCCTACGGTGTACCGCAAGGTAGTGTCTTAGGTCCCACTTTGTTTCTGGTCTTTATCAATGATCTCTGTAACCTGCAATTAAATTCCGGAAACATCGTTTCTTTTGCCGATGACACTGCCATCACCTTCTCCGATAACTCGTGGTCTAGTCTCCAAGCTACCGCTCAGAAAGGATTTGATGTCGTACATAGCTGGCTGATGTCTCACTCACTCACCTTAAATACATCTAAAACAAAACTTATTTCTTTCTCTCTCAAAATCACATCACAACCTTCGACTCCCGTTACTTTGCAAGCTCACACCTGTCAATTAAACACACCAAACTGTAACTGTCCACTAATTACATCTACTGATACAATTAAATACCTTGGTATCACTCTAGACAAACACCTCAGCTTTAAAGCACATACTATTCTTCTGACTGGCCGCGTCCGCAAACTGATTTATTTTTTTAAAACTCTTAGGCATATTGCCAACGTACATGTTTTACGGTCTGTATATTTTGCAATGTGCCAGTCTGTAATCTCTTACTGCATTACAAGTTGGGGTGGTGCTGCTAAATCAATTCTCAAGCCTCTTGAGGTAGCGCAGCGAGCAGTCCTGAAGGTAGCCACTTTTCGACCGATACTTTATCCGACCTTTGACCTCTACCGGAAATGCGAGGTCCTTACCGTTCGACAAATGTTCATACTCAGCTCGATTTTACAACAGCACACTAACACTCCAATAGCACGTCGGCCGACCATACCCAGAAGAAGAAACAGGGTATGTACTGTACCTCATCCATACTTTACATTTACAAAAAGATTCTTTTTTTATCAAGGACCCTTTTTATATAATAGAATAAACGCAATCATTCCACTGCAAACATGTTGTAAGCTAGCATGCAAAAAGCTGATTACTGAATTTCTTTCTACCAAAAATTATGATGATACCGAATCCCTTCTTACAACAATGAAGTAACTCATAATACACACACACTCACAACTCACACAGACACGCACGTGCTCCACACATTCTTGTACTTGTCTTTTTATTATATTATTTTTTTTAATTTAATTTGTTTAAATTTTGTTAATAATTATGTAACAGTTTAAGCAATACTTTTGTCCTATTTTCGGGAAATGAGGGCTGTTTGTCCTTAATACAGGCTACTTAGTAACCTAGCTAGGACATCAGATCGTAAATTTGTATTGTTACCTACTCATCTCAGATGTAAACTATTCCGAAGTTGTCAACCCACTTTGTAACAGACTGTACCACTTTTTATGAAATAAATTATTATTATTATTATTATACCGATATTTCTCCGTACCTCGGAAACACGTTAAGCCGGTGGTCCCGGCTGTCATTCGTGGATCTTTGACAATCGTTACGGGTCGTCAGAAGCCCGAAAGTCTGACAACCAGTCTTAGCAAGGGGTATCGTATTACCCAGTAACTGGGTTGTGGAGGTCAGATAGGCAGTTGTTCCATGTGAAATACTGGTATTCAGCTGCATCCGGTTAGAATGGAAACCGACCCCAACATAGTTGGGAAAAGGCTAGGCAGATTGATTGATTGATTTTTGGTCTCGCAACTTTGACGCTGGAAATAACTTTTAAAGAAGCAACGTAATAAACACTTCATTACTTTTTACTCTATTTTATTCCCAGATAGCACCAGCAGAATTCGAAGCACTGCTTCAACAACACCCGGCAGTCCGCGAAGCAGGAGTAGTGGGTAAACCTCACCCGAAGCACGGCGAAGTTCCTGTGGCTTTCATTGTTCTTCAGCCAGGGTGCAGTGCTACTGAAGAGGAACTGGTCCAGCATGTGGGGGTAAGTCTGATTTAATATTTTTAGTCTGGATTAGTCTTACTGCTGAGAAAATTAACAGGGTGGTAGCCAAAAGGCGTGCTTACTAACGTCGCACACGTTCATGCCAACACTTGCAGAAGCTGTTGTCAGACAAATTGCGTGTACGAGCTAAGAAAGCTTCATTACTTTTTTTTCAATCAAACTTTTCTATAAGTAAGATACCTTTTTTTTAGGGTTCCTTACTTCAAAAGGAAAAACGGAACCCTTAGTGTACGGCCCGAGTTTAAAAGCGTCCAGCTGGGCGTTCAGAGTTGCGTGCAAGCGGTGAAGAGCGTTCACCGAGCGCCGCTCGGCCGTCACTCAGTACACTCGCGAGTGTTTGCATGTGTTTAACACGAACGTCGCACGCCCCGCCCCGCCGGACGCTCGAGTCGAGCGTGCACTCAGGCCATACACTTATATATGATCACTCATGTGTCTGTCTGTTTTTCTGTCCGTCTGTCACAGACCATTTGCTCCGAATCTAATGGACAGATTAAATTTGGTACACACATGAATTTCTGTGACCGAAACACGGCTGTGTAACGGAAATTAATCAATTTTGAATATGGAGCCATTTTTGGGGGGCAAATATAAAAATAAAAAGTTTTGCAAACTGTACCGTGTGACATATAATAAAATAGCACGCTTGCTGTGAGGGTCTCAAATAGATTTTTTTGTAATAATTTTAGAATAAATTGTTTTAAAGTTATGTATTTATTTAAGAAAAAAAATTTTTAGCAAAAAATAAAACCGACTTCCAAAACAAAACACTAAAAAGTGAAAAATAAATTTAATTTCGGTAGTCGGTAAAAAACGAAAATACAAAACCAAAGACGGTTTTGTAATTTCGTATCTTGCCACCGACTTATATTTTGCTAAAAACCCACGAAACACGCTGTACACTTGGTAACCCCATTTAAAGCGTGGGTCGCTTTGTGAGTTAAAAATACCGTAATTTGGTCCTACTTTGCTCCAATATTTGCTCCAAATGTTGAAAATTATGATTATTTTTAGAAAATCAACTATACAATTTACTTAATGTATTATTTTACGGATATATAGCTTATTTGACAAGTATTTATATAGGGAAATAGATATTATGAAGTATATTATGAATTTATTTTTGACAAATAATACTGAGCAAAATTACCCATGGTGTTGGGTATCTTTGCTCCTAGATATAGTTTCTATGTAATCTCCATTGTTAAAGCTGTTGGAGCAAATTAATGCTTTCCTAATTCAAACTCTGCTCCAGTTATAATATGTTTTGCTATTTTGGATGATATAAATTGGTGAGATATGGGTAAAAACGAAAAAATGGATAAAAACGGATGCGTTCATAATTTAATTAATTGTTGCAAAATTTTTAACGTAGAATAGGTGAAAACATTTTACAGAACAGGAGCATAATTACACGTAGAGGAGCAAAGTAGGACCAAATTACCAGTACTGTACGAGCCCCGTCTATACTATTCTTCTTTAACACAACACTTGACCATTCGCTATAGCAGCCCGCTGTCTGGATTAGTGCTCGGTTTATGGTAAAAGGCTCGTCCCCCTACAGCCCTACCCACCCATTCGGGAATTACAGACTTAATGTTTAACGTTGCTCTTCCAGGTGACCTTCAGAATACCTCTAGTCGGCGGCGTCCGCTTCATCGAACGTCTGCCAAGAGGCGCTGGTGACAAACTTGACAGAAACGACTTGGTGAAAAGGTTGCTTGATGAAGATGCCAACTGAGAATAATGCGTGAAAAATTGTTGTTGATTTTTAGTGCCAGTATATTTAGTCTACTTTCATTATTTTTACATTTTTCTCCATAGACATTTGTGGGAGATGGTTAGGAAATTAAATACGGCATTAAAATGTAAAAATAGGTTGCCAGGCTGAATATGTATAAACATAATCAGCCTGTTCTCACAGCTGGAACACAGGCCTCCTCTCTGTGAGGAGTGGGCCGTAATCCGCCACGCGAGCCCAGTGCGGGTTGGTAGATGTCACATGTCTCCGAATTGTTGGTTCTAGGACACGCCAGTTTCCTCATGATATTTGCCTTCACCATCTTGAGAGCAGTTGTGATGAAATGAAACTAACTACACAGTGCCTGTCCGGATTTGAACTCACGACTTCGTACTTAGCATATTTATAACATAGGTAACGATTTTCTTTAAAGTCATTATTTTTATTAACCCTGCGGGATGAGTGATTTCATAGATTACCTATTCCTACATCCCTACTTATTTTATAACATTTGTGCAGATTCAAATAAAACACATTTCTTTCTAGAAAATCATTTTATTTCTCTCTTTCAAATCAAAACTATAGCACAGCAGGGAATTACTATCCAATGTCCGCAAGACTCACGGCCACACAATACTTTCAATCCAGGGCACGTAGTGAGAGATCCTCGTGTACCCAACCGGTTCACGTGTTCCATGTCCACAACGCCCTTTAGACGCGATTAATGCATTAAGAGGATTGTGAAGCTGTAAATTTTCATACAAAAAGAGATAACGTTTTTCTCCCCGTAAACATAGTCTAATTTTCATAATTTTTGGAAATGTTGTAGGTATAATAAAAAACTAAGTCCGTACGTTTTTATTATAAAGAAACATTGCATACGATATAAGTTATTAGCATCTAAATATCTATATTTTTGACATAAAAACATCCTCGAGCATTTTTATTTTTTTAAATTAAATTAAATTGAATTACTAAAAACGAAAAACGTACAGACCTAGATTAAAGTGTACTAAATGTAATGAGACTAAAATTGTCTCATTCCGTAAAGGTTTAGGGGAGTAAAAACGTTATCGCCCGAAACAATATTTATGTAAATAATTGTATGAAATGTAGGTAATTGCCTCCAAAAATCGCGCCGCGTATCGGCACTTCACAATCCTCTTAACTCCTATAGCTGTATGCAGGCAGCTTGAAAATTGTGTGGTAATCATTAACGGTTCTCCAGCCCATCCCTGGAAATATTCATAATGATCATGGCTGGATTTCTCCCGAAGGATTAGGCAGAAGTATAGATAGTACACCCACATTTTTACAGTTATGTAATAGAGGACGAGTCTATTGCCATGAACTGGGCACGAATCCAGACTCAGGGCTGTCACTGAGAAAACCCTGATGGATAAACCCAATAATCCTTTGCCTGACCTGGGAAACGAACCCAGGACCACATGCGCAGCAGTAGTGCCTGCGACCACTAGACCAATGAGGCAGTCAAGGTTAAGGAAGCATTCATTTATATGTTTTTAAATCAGTTAAAATATTATAACGTCTAATAAAATAATCAATCAAGTAAGTCGAACGTCGTTTGTTTGACAGTCCAATACACGTTCAGTGTCATGTATATTATCTTGCATGTAAGTTTCTTTTAGTTATGTATTTGTAAGTACTATGGTATTATAAATAAATACCTACCTACTGGAGAAATAACTTCGAGTCTTATTTTATTTTATTACTTTTATCAACGAGAACAGTGAATTATTAATAGCAACTGCCAAAAGTGATGAATTTCAATTGTATATTCACATTTACCAAATCATGAGGTAAGTATTAATAATGATGGATAATTATTAATAACTAGCTGACCCGACGAACTTCGTACCGCCTAACAGGCGATTCTTTATTTATTTTTTTAATACTTATTCTGCTATATTCAGGACTACTACTATTCAGGAATACTAACTTCACTCAATTGTTTTGCCTTCCCAGAACCTCTCTACTAACACTTAAACTTTATGCTATGGTATTAAAGTTCAAATTGACTTTTAAGTATTATTACGAATCGATTGTATGGGAGTACAGAAAAGTGTTGTTTTTAGACCTTTTTAGGCATTTTTTAAAATTTTTCTCTCCGTAAGAACCATCCTCGTACTTCAAGGAATATTCTAAAAAAAGAATTAGCAAAATCGGTTCAGCTGCTCTCGAGATTTGCGCTTAGCAACACATTCAGCGATTCATTTTTATATTATAGATTTTCAATTAATCACTCTTACCGTAACATGTACGAGTAAGTGTACATGCCGACTGATAACATGGTGAATCTTGTCGAGTGTACGGATTGTTTGGGGACGCTGAGCAATACGATACACATCAAGTATGATCCAGTATGGTCACTTGCCACTCATTATTAAATCATTCACTCATTATAAATAAATAATTTACAACCAAAGATTTTGCAAGATATTTTTGAATGTAAAAATAATAAGCCGAGCTTACCCATGAGCGTCAACGGTGTGAGTGAACCGAAATGTATTGCGGACATATTTAAGGATCACTTTATGGTGAAATCGCCATTGGTACCATCACGGTCATTCAGTGTGGAAGGGTCGCATGGACAATAGATAAACTCCAGATTCACTGCAAAGGATATTCGGGGAGTTATAAAGTCAATGTGTCGCGTGGTAAGTCTCCTGGCCATGACAGCCTGAGCATTGAGCTTATATACATTTTGTACCTAGTCATGCGTACTTACCAGCAGAGATGATGAGGACCGTAGTGGTACCAATTGTGAAGAGTAAAACCGGTGACCTAAGCGACACAAGCAACAACAGGTCAATTTCACTAGACACAGCGCTTGCGAAGGTTCTTGACAGTTTGCTTAATGCTCAGCTTGACCGGTATGTAAACACTCATAACAATCAATTTGGTTTTAAACCGGGACTGTCTGTTTGAAGCAAACTGTCAAGTACTACTCCGATAGAAGCACACCTATTTATGCCTGTTTTTTTGACCTCTCGAAGGCGTTCGATCTGGTTAGCTATGACATCTTATGACAAAAATTCTCGAACTGATAGAAATTTTCAAATACTGGTATCTTAACCAGGTCAACGTCGTCCGATAGTCGAGTTCGCTGTCGAAGCCGTACGGGTTGGAGTGAGGGGTGAGACAGGGAGGGCTGATCTCGCCGAAGCTCTTCAACCTGTACGTGAACGCTTTGATAGAGGAGCTCAGCAGCACGCGTGTCGGCTGCCATATTGACGGTGTTTGTGTCAACAATTTTAGTTACGCGGACGACATGGTGCTGCTGAGCACCTCGGTGTGTGGTCTGTCCAGGTTGCTGGGCATCTGCGAGCGTTACGCGCTGAATAACGGTTGTTCTATAACGCAAAGTAGAGTGAATGCATGGTCTTTCGGGCCAGGGGTCAGAGCTGCCTGGATTCTGTTCCACCTATTAGATTGAACGGTGTCAAGTTAAAAAGAGTTCAACAGTTTAATTATCTCGGGCATATCGTGACCTCTGACCTGAGGGAAGATGCGGACATCGATAGGGAGCGAAGGACGTTGTCTGTGAGGGCCAATATGATCGCCCGCAGGTTTGTTCGTTGCTCGGGGGCCGTCAAAATAACTCTGTTCAGAGCGTTTTGTACGTCCCTATACGCAGCCAGCCTGTGGGTGTCATATACCCAGAAGCAGTATAACGATCTCCGTGTTCAGTATAATAATGCGTTCAGGGTGCTGTTGGGGCTGCCCCGGTATTTATAGCGCATTGGGGATGTTCGCCGACGCTCGTGTCGACTGTTTCTACTCGACGATGTGAAAGCGGTGCACATCTCTGGGGCGCAGGCTCCGGACCACCTCCAACACCATCCTGAGCGTATTTGCGAACAGGTTTGATTGCCAGTACATTTACCATATGATTATTGTAATGATTAATCATTATTATTTTATTTTATGATTTTAATAAAATTTTGTGATTTTAATGTTATTTATATTATTTAATTAATTATTTAAATATATTATAGATATAGTGAGTGATTAAAATTTTAATTTTAGATGTATATGGATTGAAATTTCTCCATCACAAAGAGTACGCGGACGGGTAATGATAATGATAGCCCTTTGTGGAGGGCTTGCTGGATAATTGGTTTATACTTTAACTGGTTACTTAGCTATCGTTAAACAAATAATAAACTATTTAAATGCCGGCATGATTTATATTTCGAACTTGCACATACAACAACGGTCCTACGTGACCAAAACAATTAGGCGCATGACAGCTACTGGTATGAAGTTATTGGAACTAGAGAGGGAACACCGGAACGGTGATTGGTATTGTACGTTTTATCATCACTGCCGAAAGCGAGTATACGACTGCACGTCACTAGAAATAAAAAATTAAAAATTATATTTTTAAATTTAAGAAATTAAGGAATAGTTTTAATTGCATGTATGTGAAAAAGTGTTATTATAAAAAATAAATATGTTAATAGTTACAAAAAAAAAAGTAGCTACGTCTGCCAACAAACTGCTTTGCAGTTTGGCGGAGGTAAATATTTATGTAAAAAAAAATGTTTCTGTGAATAAACCCTTTTTCATTTTTCTTTTTTTTTTAGGGAAAGTGCGCGGATAGGTGCGGGGTGCATGCACCGAAACCGAATTTCTGTCATGCGCCTAATTGTTTTGGTCAAGTAGTACAAGGATTTTTAGGCGCGATCTAACTAATGCCGCCATCCATGTCATTGAGGCGCCAAAACATCCTTGTAGCACTCTAAATTACATTAAAATTATCTAAAGCAGTCATCTACTATCTACTTATTAATTAGGCCACACAATGTTTTCGATCCATGGCAGAAACTGGGCCACTCTAGTGTAAATGCCTGGTTTACTGCCGTCCCCACAGCCTACGCCAAATGACGTCACTCCAACAATTGTGTACATACAAAATATCTTCTCATCCTTAATTTGAATAGGACCACCGCTGTCACCCTGAAAAGAAAAACCATTAATAGGTATAAAGTCATGCCTTTTTTGAAGTGTTTGTTTGTATGTCCACGATTTTCTCAAAAACTAATGAACCAATTTTAATGATTATTTTACTAACGCGATCTACCTACATACTTTTAGGAAGGTTTAAGTATATAATATATCTGGTAATTATTCTTATGTACGAAGTTATATGCATAAATGTACTGTATTTCCGACATTTTGATGATTTTTCTTTTCGTTTGTCTTGAGCATATGGTGTTTTGAATATTCAACTAAAAATGGAAAAATAAATTTACTTAAAAAAAAGTAAAAACCGGCATCAAAAACCTAAAACGAATAAAATAACTTTCATAAAAATCTTAACAGCTTCTGAAGTCAGTGTCTTCGGTTCTTCAATGCACTAATAGCTCGGCACCGACTTCAGAAGCTGTTAAGTTTTGAAAGTTATTTTATTCGTTTTAGGTTTTTGAAGTCGGTTTTTATTTTTTTTTAATTTATTTTTTATGTTAACACCCTAACCTTTCCCTAAAAGGCACCGTTCAATTAGCGACCTAAATTATATTCAATTATGGTTGGAACTGTGAGCAACCATGCGCGAGCCAAATTGGTCACGGAAACTAAGGTTAGGTTAGGTTAGAACTGTGATCAATCGCATCCAAACTAAACAGCTAATTAATCTAGTTGGCTGCGACATGAACAAAGCGAAATGAAGCTAAGCTCTTCTAGCTTTTCTCCGCGTCTTTTCGCTTCGTTTCCAGTATGGCATGCCTTTACCCAGTAACTATAGATTGTGGAGATCAGATAGGCAGTCGCTCCATATAAAATACTGGTATTCAGCGGTTAGACTGAAAGCCGACCTCAACATAACTGAGAAAAGGCTATGCAGAGGAGTGTAGTAGGTACTCCAACATTTCGCCAGTTGTATATAATACCTGCCGTCTTGTATGGATCAGAATGTTGGGCCACAAAAATAATGAATGAAAGGCAATTGCATGCAGCTGAGATGAGAATGCTAAGAGGGATGTGTGGTGTTACGCGAATGGATAGAATAAGAAATGAGTATGTGATGCGGAGGAATGATGAAAATGTCGTCAGGAAAGTGTTGAGTATGAACGTGGATGACTATACGAGTAAGGGAAGACCAAAGAAACGATGGATGGACTGTGTGAAAGATGATATGGCCAGAAAGGGAGTGACTACCGAGATGACGACTAATAGAGAAGTATGGAAGAAAAACGGCGCAACATGTCGTTGCGCCGACCCCAAATAAATTGGGACAAGGGCAGGAGAATGATGATGTAGTTGTATGTAATAACGAGTTATCCATTTTAAGCAACCGAGCACAAATCCAGAATTCAAAACTTCGATCTGTTACTGTGAACCCAATTACTTTTTGTACGCTTTGGGGACCGGGCCCAGGAGGCCAGGACCCCATGTGCTATGGGCAGTCGTATTGTAGCAGTATCTACAACGCCACATGTGAACTACGCAGCAAGACCTGACGTCACACAAATCCTGCATCGCGCAAGCAGAGTTTACCGCGCGAGTCAAAAATCAAAACCTAAATCAAAAGTCATTTATTCAAACTAGGCTGAGAATTTGCACTTTTCGAACGTCAAAATTACATAAGCCAGTCCCCCGGCACGCCCGCCCTTCACCACTTCCTAGTGCTTTAGCTGGGGAGAACAAGTGGCGCAACAAACTGTCCAGCAGCACAGCTGTCTGTTCAGTTAAATAAAAATTTAAAAAATATTATATACAACACTGCGCAAATTGCAAGTAAGTACATTACGCAACACAAACATTAAAATTCATTTAATTATTTGCTATAAGTCAGCTAGCACACGCCAATATACCAAAAAAAAAAGAAGAAAAGAAAAAATATCTAAAACTATACTCAAGCAGAAACAAAAATACAAAACTAAAAACGTAAGCAGATCTTTATACCTATATTAAAAGCCTCCAGTAATAAAGGGCGTGCCCACTTACATATAGCCGTACATGTAGTCGTAACTCTAAGTCACAAATGATAAACTAGAACCATCGAAGTAAAATAAACAACGAGTTAAATTACTAATAACAAAACAAAACCAAGGTCAACAAGACGACCAGTCACCACAAGCAGCACCCGTTCACGAGCATAACGCAAAGATCAGCCATTACCCCCCTCGCCATATTTGAGGGAAGGAGGCAGACTTGCATATATACAACGTCCCGACATCAATGGTCAGGTTGGCCCTGGCTGGAGGCTTTGAGTTCGCTTAAGGCAGCCACAGGATTGACCGGTTAAGTAGTCACGACCTCTCTAGGCCAACAACGAGATGCCATTAAAAAAAAAAAACAATGGTCGGGCAGTAGCCCACCAGACACAACACCCGTCTGCTCGGAGGATCCTACCGCCTCTATGGAGGATGAGTGAGCTTTACACCCTCCGGCTCCATGTAAAATACTGTTATTCAACTGCATCCTGGGTAGACTGTAAGCCAGCCTCAACAATCAATCAATCTGCCTAGCCTTTTCCCAACTATGTTGGGGTCGGCTTCCAGTCTAACCGGATGCAGCTGAATACCAGTATTTCACATAGAGCGACTGCCTATCTGATCTCCACAACCCAGTTATTGGGTAATACGATACCCCTTGGTAAGACTGGTTGTCAGACTTTCGGGCTTCTGACGACCCGTAACGTCTGTCAAAGATCCACGAATGACAGCCGGGACCAACGGCTTAACGTGCTTTCCGAGGCACGGAGGGGTCTCGGTATGAAAAGATGGTCACCCATCCACAGACCAACCCCGGCAAGCGTAGCTTAACCTGATGGATCGACACGTGCAGCTGTTATTACTTAGCCACGAGCTCCGGCCTCAACATCATTGTGAAAAGGTGATGAGTAGGATTTTGGTAAAAGCACTGTCTCTTTGATAACTTGTTCTTACCTGACACGTATCCTTACTTTCATATTTACCCTGGTACCACTTTGGTGGATCTCTGTCTCCGTAACAGGACTGGGTTAGTTCTTCGAAACCCCTCTTCATATGACGATTATTTTTATATATTCCAGCACATTCCGTGGTTAAGAATTTCGATAAGACGGCCTGCGAAAAAAGTACACATTGAAAAACCTAGAGCATGACCAAGTAGAACTCCTAAATAATTCCGTTAGTTGTGTGAAGCTAACTCAGTCTGCCAATCTTGTCAACCGCGCCCTCCCCCCGTCTCACCGTTCACATACCTCAGGCGGTGACTATCACTTGCGCGCACACTATACCCCATGCCTACTTCTGCCGCCAACCAGCGTGGCTATATTCCAGTTTGAAGCGTATGGGTGCTGGTGTATTTAAAGGCACAGGAAACATTTTAGCTTTATCTGTGAGATGGCAACGCAGTATTGCTGGTCACACTTATCGACAAATGACAGTGGAAAGTCTAATTGTTTGCACGCCGTTCATCATAATTTTAACCGCAAAATTTCCACTGAGACGCGTCGAAATGTTGCCACATAATTTATTATTTATGTCTGTACAATTTATAATATTATTAGGTTAAAATTGTTACTTGTATTTATTGCTCTCAGACAGCGATACGCCGCCGCCGGCTTTCGCTGAAAACCAGCGCCGTGGATTCGTGCCTTCGTGCACCGTCCGCGGCATTATGCTGAGCGTTTAGCCGTTTTGCGCAATAGTGACGCACATTTCCAACAAGTTATGTACTATGTTTTGTGTGGTTTGTTATATTTTATTATTTTGTGTTTCGCTTTTTCATTTTTATTTTGTATGCGTCTTTTTCACGTGACTAAACAGTATTTCTTACTTTCTTTCACTGCTGGACATACGAGTAGGCCACCCCCATACATCGCCACCTCGACCGGTCCTATGTTTCTCGCCTCCAGTGGATCTCCGTGACCTTCACCAGGTCAACATTGCCTGCTAATAACATTTAAAAAGATACGAACCCTCTTAAGACTTTCACTCAATTCCCGGTCTTTGTCATGTGTATGCCCCCACCCCGCAGCTATGACCTTGGTATCATTGACAACGTCACCAGTATGTAGACAAGCTGGCACCGTAAACTGGTCCAGATCCATTCTGAAATAATGACTTAAAATTAGCCTATATTTTTCAAACCTATGAAGCAATGGATTTGCATTTCCTTGTTAACTGGAACCGACAGATGATGCATTTGGGTATTAGGTAATTGTGGGTAGTTCAATTTGTTTTTACTTACACTCTTTCAGTCTCAATTAAGGCGATGTCATTGTATTTGGACGGCGACTTGTACTGCGGGTGTGGGGTGATAGTCTTCACTTTGTAAACCTTGGACTGGTCGTTGGCATCACTTCGCTTTAATGCACCGATGACAATGTACGACACTGGCTCACTGAAAGTATATGTAAAATTAGCATCAGTCTAATTCCAAAACGGTATGTCTTCAATAGATTCAGTCGCACTGTCAGGTAGAAGAAAATGAAAAGCTGGATATGCTCGCCAAACAAGCGTGTGTTGATGGAGTTCCCATGAATATTACTCCACTGTACAGATCAAAAGAATAAGGGATATGGTATCGAACTATCCAGCTAGAGATTTTTCGGATTCCGTGGATTGATAGTGAACTCAATAAAAACCTAATTACTATAGCCTTTTAAGACTTCGTTCGGGACATATTCCGTCAAATAAAGCTTTGTCTTCAAATTGAGATGCCGAGTGGTTGATGATGTCTGTCATATTCTGATGGAGTGTGTCCGGAATAAAAATACAAGAATTAATGTTTTCGGACGATATGAAAGGTATAACATTGGCTTTTGTAATACAATCCATGCTTTTCCAGTGTCCGATAAGGCTAAACAATTCTAAGTTAGTTATAAGGTAGAACGTAATCGACATTTTTGTATTTTTCTGCACTGGGCGATGTGGTCGCTAAGTGACAAAGCCTTTTAAATAAAAAAAAAATAATTTAAAAAAATCATCACGTTTAAACAGGATCAAATTAAATTAGCTAGCAAAACTCCGAAGACGTGATGGGTATCGATATCTAAACATGATAAAACAAAAAAAAATATGATTTTATGATTTTTTGTGGTCAGGTCAACGTCCTCTGACTTACTTGAAAATATCAGTTTAAAAATCAGTTTTCTTTGTGCAGTATTCACAGACGTGATGGGTATCGATATCTAAACATATGGATATATTAAATTAAAAAAAAAAAAAAAACAGATTTTCTAAACTCATACATCAAGTACCTTCTCCGCTACACCTTAGGCTCAATTTACATTGCCGCGGAACGGAATGGAAGCGATTTTATGTCACGGAATTGGATTAAAGCTTAATGAACTAAATGTCGGTTGTGTAGCGAACAAACTAGATATGAGCAGAAAAAAAAGACGCGCGTCTTCCGGAGAATACTCGCGCATTTTCGGGAATTCCCACAGCTAGCAGCTCGAATCTAGTTTGCGCGTAACACAACTGACATAAAGTTCATTATGCTTTAACCCAATTTCGTGACGAAAATTCGCTTCAATTCCGTTCCGCGGCAATGTAAAATGAACCTTAGATAAATAATTAATTCATATTCAAATTAAAATTCTTTTATTGTTTGTCACACGTGGATTTCTTACCATAATAATATACAGATCGCTGTAACATACCCATAGGGCGTACAATATCTAATAATCATTCAAAATCTATTTTATCATAAATATCATAATGTCTGTCAAAATACATTATAATTAATATTAGACTCATGCTAAAATATATTGTCATTAATTAATATGTCAATATATGTCATAAATTACATGCCAAAGTTTAGACTATAAATTCATTATTATTATTTACTCATGTCAAAAATACATTGTCATTCGTTAATATCGGCACATTAAAACAGTCCACATAGTCAAATTTAAATTTAAAATTTACACATACTTTACGTCAATATTTTTATCATTTAAAAAGTCATTGATCGAATAGTATGCTTTACTTATTAAGAACTCTTTGAGTTTAGCTTTTAAAATATTCACGTTTTCAATGCTTTTTACATAATTTGGTAGTTTATTATAAATTTTTATCCATATCCCAAATATACTCATTTTAATTGTTTTTTTTTTCGTTTTTCGTTTTAAATTTAAGATTATGTAGATCATTTCAATAATGTATTTATCAAGAAGTTACTCACTTCCTAGCCGTCGATATGCAGTGTCCTGCGGTCAGGATGAATCGCTCGCTGATGATTGCTCCACCGCAACTCCATTTAATCGCTTGTAGCTCCCCATAGCCCAGCATGACCTGGAAATAATAATAGGTGGTGGTTAGGAAGACGGGCGTTAAAATAATAATAATAATAATCATTTATTGATCAGACTACAAATGCGGTCCATTGTGTTAGTAACAATCTTACTTAGCCTATGTTAGTACTTAATAACTAAAACAGATCTGGTTCGATCCACTAACGCCCACACAAGCGGACTATCTGCCCGGGCGGCGATCGACTGCAGAATAATGTTGGGACTGCCACGCACCCTGCGAAGTAACGAAGCTGATTTCTTGCGCCATACTGCGTCAAAACTATCAGCGCGCGCGTCGGCAAACATTGCCGACGCACTGCAGAAACGTGGCAGTCCCAAAAGCACCCTGAACGCATTGTTATATTGGATACGCAGAGCGTTGTAAGCCCTTTGGGTATATCTGAACCACAGGGCCCCCGAGTACAGTGATGTGCAATACGCCTTAAAAAGGGCTATTTTAACTGCGACTGTACATCGAAAGAACCTACGGGCCAGCATGTTCGCCCGGACTGACAACGCTCTGCGCTCCATCTCCAAATCTGAATCGTCTTTCAGGGTATCTGTTACCAGATGGCCCAAATATTTAAATTTATACACCCTGTTTATTGGGTGACCTTTAAAGAACAGAGGAGGGACCGTAGATGGACATCTGGCACCAGACCTGAACACGATATACTCAGTCTTTTTGGTGTTGTATATCAACCCATGAGACTCCGCGTACGACTCACACACACTTTCGGAGCGCATTGATTGAGGGAGCCAGCAGCACCATGTCGTCCGCGTAGCTCAGATTATTAAAACAAACACCATCCACATAGCAGCCGACGCGCATGCTGCTGAGTCGCTCGACCAAAGCATTCACATAGAGACCGAAGAGCAAGGGCGAGGACAGTCCCCCCTGTCTCACCCCACACTCCGGCCTGCATGGCTCCGAAAGCTCCCCTACCCATCTCACCCGAGTCTCTTGATGTAGGTACCAGTATTTGAGGAGAGATGCGAGCTCTGGCGGCAGTGTTGTATCTCCTAGCTTCTGCCAGAGTAAATCGTAGGAGACTAGGTCAAAGGCCTTGGATAGATCCAGGAAAACCGCATAGACGGGTGTTTGTCTATCCGTGTAATACTTAACACCGTGCTTCAGACTAAAAATAGCCTTCTTGAGCAATCCACAGCGGGCCCACATACTATCTACTCAGTCTATCGCGGTCCACTGCAGGACATAGACCTATCCCAGGCTGCGCCACAACACCGTGTCCTCCGCCTTCCGCCTCCATTCTGTCCCAGCCACTTTCTTAAGTACGTCGTCCATCTAGCTGGGGAGCGTCCTACAGCACATTTCGGTCACAGAATCTTCAAAGCAGTTACAAGTTGTTGCAGTTTCGTAACTGCTACGAAACATAGTGCCTGTGTGTGGTATCTCTATGTGTGGTAATAGTTCGCACACAATTTGACCGGAAATCATTTTAGTAATTATATATAGTATTTGTGTTCACACGATACGTAATCATTTGTGTAGACTTTGGTAACTTTATAACTACTTCTGGTCGACACAATCTAGTAATTTCCTGACCAGTTGTGACTAGAATATTTTCTTTAATTTTTTTTTTTTTTAATTATTTACCAATTTTATGGTAATTTTTTGGTTCCATAACTTATAATTATAGTTTAACCAAGACCGCTATACCGCGCCGTAGGTATGTGCGCGGCGAGACAGGGGGCAGTGCAGGCCGCTCATACGCCAGCGCTGCAACCCGCCTCGCCGCGCATTCCTAAGGCGCGGTACAGCGGTCTTGGTCAAACTATAGTATTAAATCTATTACAGCAAAACTTCCAAGCTCTGGGAATATAAAGACTTGTTAGTAAAAACTATTGTTTACATTGTAGATAAGAAGCTGTTTCTTACCATATGAGGGAACTCGTACTTCTCGGCGTCAGTTCCTCCGATGATGAGCTGATCAGTTTTGTGGTAGCAATGCTCTTGTCTGCTGGTGTCTCCGAGGAGGTCTACTCCGGCCTCACAGGGGTATACGTACTTCAGTTGATAATCTATGCATTCTGAAAAGGAAATAAAGGTTGGTGAGATATACATGATCGTCATATCACATCTGTAGCGGAGCCGAAGGAGCACTACAGTACGCGGCATACCCATATTTCACCTGTATTGTAAGTCCCATGTCGCATTCCATGTATAGACGAAATATGGGTGTACTAGACACAAATCAGAATGGAGTTGAGATTTTCAAGTAAAAATTCGTTATGGAAAAATCCAATATAACTTTGACCGACCTTATTTTAGGTTTCCGTACCTCAAAAGGACAAAACGGAACCCTTATAGGATCACTCATGTGTCTGTCTGTCTGTCTGTCCGTCTGTCACAGCCAATTTACTCCGAATCTAATGGACCGAGTAAGTTGAAATTTGGTACACGTATGTATTTCTGTGACCCAAACACGGACGTGTAATAAAAAATAAAAATAAAAGTACATTAATGAATGTCAAGTGCGTGTCGGACCACGCACAATGATAGGTTCCGTAGTTGGGATGAAATTATCCCAAGAACAAACTTAACATTGTAGTTGAAAAATAATATGTTCTCCCATACATTCCAACCACAAATGGCCATAGTTAAACGAACGAAAAAGATCCAACGAAAAAGATCCAACCCACATTACACCTAATGTGGGTTGGATCCTTTTTGTTTAACTTTGGACAAATGTAAGTTTGTACGCACAATATTGAGAGATTTACCATGTTACTTTAAGACCATAGACTTCGTATAGGTTTTCCTGTAATCTACAGGGTGTATCACAGACGAGTGATCAAACTTAAAGGTGGTACATACCATCAAACTGAACAACTTTTTCCCGGGGACCAATATCGTAATCTTAAAAAAAAAAATCAGTCGTCCCAAGTAGGTATTGAAGTTTTGCATGGGACAAAATTTTTTTTTTTTTACGATTATGATATTGGTCCCCAGGAAAAAGTTGTTCAGTTTGATGGTCTGTACCACACCCTTAAGTTTGATCACTCGTCTGTGATACACCCTGTGCTATACAGAATTATTTTCTGTATTTTTTTCAAAATTTTAAGGTCAGTAGTTTCGGAAATAAAGGGGGGAATGGTCAATTTTCGTCTATTTTCTTAAATAACTTTAAAACATTTAATTTTAAAATTATTTAAAAAATATATTTGTAACCCTCACAGTAAACCCTTTCATTTGATATATCGCACGGTACAGTTTGCAAATATATATATATATTTTAATTTTCTTAATTGCCCCCCAAAATTGACTCCCATATTCAAAATTCATTAATTTACATTACACGTCCATGTTTGGGTCACAGAAATACATACGTGTACCAAATTTCAATAGATTCGGAGCAAATTGGCTGTGACAGACGGACAGACAGACACATGAGTGATCTTATAAGAGTTCCGTTTTTTCCTTTTGAGGTACGGAACCCTAAAAAGAAGGATTAGAGAGAGACGTGCCCCCGAGCGAATCTATCGCTCGGGGGCACGTCTCTCTCTAATCCTGCGCGCGTTGTTTCTAGATAGATATAAAACATATGAGTATTACTAAAATACAACCAAGTCTCATACATTTAAAGTTTTATTTATAGAATATCAGCCTAGGCCCCGAATAAAGTAAAAGAATCCCATCACGGAACTTTTACAGTACATAATATATATATATATATATTGATTTTTGACTAATCTGTCATTATAGCTTCTACAAGTTTAGTAACTTGTGAACTTCCTACGGACATACAAAGTGAATACCTCTGTTACCCTAAGAAAGCAAAAAGCTTATTAAAAAAACATTTTCTGCAAATTACAAACTATGAGTATATACTATAGTTTGATATACTTACTACCATTTTTAATTGTGCTATTATTATATTATATAAAAAGTAATATATAAGTAGTATAATAAGTAAGACTACTCGTATTTTGATTTTTTGCAAGTAAAACATAAAAACACATTGTTTCTAGTAGCATATTAGATATATATTTTCCGAACTCACTAGCCATATATAAGCCATCAAAGGCTTCTGTGGTTTTTTAACATATTATACAATGATTTAACTCTGAAAAAAAAAAAAAAAAAAAAAAAAAGTAATAAGTGACAAAATAAGACTTTAATCTTGGGTGAGAAAATGGAAATTTTAAAGAGGTTAGAAAAAGTTTTTAATCCGACATGGTCACTAACATTATCATTACTTAAACAACTTAAAACGGGATATCACGGATAAACTGAAGTTATTGCAGGTGGATGTTTACGAGCCTACGGCACACTAACAAACCACGGCCTACCCTCTTTCTTGTTCGTTTAGTGCGATTGACAACGCTACCACAGTCACTTGTTGTTTTTAACCGACTTACTTCCAAAAGGAGGAGGTTCTCAATTCGTCTGTAAGTTTTTTTTTTTTTTTTTGTATGTTTGTTACGCGATTACTCAAAGACGGATGGACCGATTTGGAAAATTCTTTTTTTTGTTTGAAAGGGTATACTTCCGAGGTGGTCCCATATAAATTTTATTAACTTTTCTCGAGGAGTTTTTGTTAGCTTCAATAATGCGTATATTTCCAACTTATTTTATATGGATGTTGTGATGGTGTTTTAATAACTTCCTATCACTGTTATTTACATGGCTATATCTACAATTATTGCGCTCAATTATGTATTCGAATTTGTGTGGGGTAGGTTCCACAACTAAAAAGTGAAAAATAAAAACTTTTTAGCAAAAAATAAAACCGACTTCTAAAACAAAACACTACAAAGTGAAAAATAACTTTAATTTCGGAAGTCGGTGGCAAAAAACGAAAATACAAAACCAAAGACACCGACTTCCGAAATTAAAGTTATTTTTCACTTTGTAGTGTTTTGTTTTAGAAGTCGGTTTTATTTTTTGCTAAAAAGTTTTAAGTTCTAATAATAGGTTAGAAAAAGGCGAAATAATGTGGAACATTACACTAATCCGAATTTTCCATTAATCCGACATCCTTGCGTCTGAATTAGTGCCAGATTAACGAGCAACTGTACAAGACTTACTGTCAAAAGCCTTCCTTCCTGTCTTCAGCGGAGTGATATGTTCAGGTTGCGGATCACACTCATCCTCCTCAGATTCTTGTACAGGTGGTGCTCTGAAAGCAGAAGTTATATCAAAGTCTTTACATCAAGGATTCCGCCACCTTCTTATCAGCAATGAAGTGTTGGGTTGTATAGCGTCACCGTGGCTGTTCAACTTGTACAGACGCCAGCAGGTCAAGCTACACGAAACTGTCAAATTTTCCTAATCAACCTTGAACCTAATGCTTTAGCGATAAAGTTGAAAATCTATTAAAGAACTTTGACAGATTGTAGTAGCTTGATGTGCTGGCGTCTGTACATGGATAGTTGTTTCGAAAAATCTAATATTTTTTGAGTTATAGCCACCGCCATGCGTCACTCTTTTGACTCTCAAGTGTAAATAAAATGTTTTTATTAATAACTTTTACTCTATACCTTTGATTCTCTATAAAAACTTACAAATTCAACAAAAATTCACTATTATTTGATTTTTTTTTCCTCAAATATATATATATATATATATATATTTTTTTTTTTTTGTAAACAGTAGTGACGAAAAACACATTTATAGGATTTTGCGGAACATAATGTTTTGTTTTTTAGGAGGGCATGACCAAAGCTATCACCCCAGTACCGCTATCGCTACAGTATGTCGGCCGATTCCTGGGCCACCCTGTTTTTCCTTTTCAATCTGCCTAGCCTTTTCCCAACTATTCTGGGGTCGGCTTCCAGTCTAACCGTAGCTGAATACCAGTATTTTACGTGGAGCGACTGCCTATCTGATCTCCACAACCCAGTGACTGGTTAATATACAATACCCCTTGGTAAGACTGATTGACAGACTTTCGGACTTCTGACGAACCGTAACGACTGTCAAAGATCCACGAATGACAGCCGGGACCAACGGTGGCACGGAGGAGTCTCGGTATGTAAAGATGGTCACCCATTCACGGACCAATCCCGGTAAGCGTAGCTTAACCTGATGGATCGACCCATGCGGCTGTTATTACTTAGCCACGAGCTCCTCCGTAAGATTTTCCTTTTGACGGTAAAAAAAGAAAACTATTACCAAACTTTTTGCCTAGCGTACGTAACATTATAATATCTTAAGTGAGCTTACTCTGTTGTAGCAGGCGTGCTGTCCATACAGCAGACGATTGGGACATTGCTTTGGAACGAACATGTCTGTTGATAAAGAAAACAATAAATTATTAACTATTCTAAATCTACCAACACCGCTATAAGGATCTTTTGGTGCCCAAATGACGCCGCTGTTGGTAAACATTTGTGCTACTGTTTTGTGAAATGTCACTTGAAATGTATTAAAAAAAACAAGATAGTGGCTTTAGTTCTGATTTTGACCACGCGCCGCAATAACCTTGTGGCGCTGTACACAGAACACCAAGACTTGTAGTAGTGGCAGTCTTAAAAACGTTCGAGTATGACGTGGGTCTAGTGCCCGCAAGCGCTCTGCTGAGCATGAGGTAGGTCTTTACCCGGGACTGCAAGGGGTGCGTAGTACCCGGGCGCAGGGTCTAGAGGGCGCAAGCCGATCGCCTTACACCATCAGATTAAAAAATCACAATCATTTATGCGTAATCACAATCAGTTACTTAACAAATATTCACCAATATTTACAAAATAAGCCTCATGCAGCTTTCAACACATTCGCCTTGCGAATTGCGATGTGCAAACTGCGCGACTGGCGAAATCTGGGTGTACTATAGGAACACCCTGTCTAACCCTTCGAGGACTACATGAGCTACGTTATTTTAGGACGGGATTACTAAAAACTATATTGAATCTTATGTCATCCTTCTCCGTCGTTTCAAAACCGCGGTTGCTACGGACGATGGCGTAGGTATATTATAGCAGTGACTAACGGCTAGGCTTGTCTGGATTTATATACAGGCTGACTTTAAATTAAATGGCACTCTTTCTGGGTATTGAAAGTAGTCATGAATGTTCACTTTTCAAAATTTCCATAGAAATATTTCAAATATTATAGTAAAAAACTTCACGGAAAGGCCCAAACGCCTGTAGAAAATATCTTAGCAAATGTACGTTGCGGCGTCTTGACAATAGAATAATGTTAGGCGAATTTCACTTGTTCGTATGATTCAGCAGTTGAGTTTCGTGGGTCTTAAAATGAACATGGATGAGACATAGGTCAAATCAGTCAAATACACATGTAACACCCACTCTCATGAGGATCGGAGACGCTACACTCGAAGTTTTGTACGAGTATGGAAGAAAAAGACATGTTGCGCCGACCACAAATAAATTGATGAAATAGCTGTGAAACGTTTTATTACTGCGTCTTCATTATTGAAATCCTTCTCTAATTGTGAAAGTTGGTGTGAGTAAGTATGTACCTACATAATATGTTTGTTACTTCTTCACGCAAAAACTAATGAACCAAGTGCGATGAAACTTCATAGGTACATAGCTGCTACATATTGCTGTTACTTTTTATCCCAATATTCCATAATAATATTTAGGACTCATACCTATTTGATAAACATCTTAATTTTAAAAATCAATTAATTAATCTGTCAAATAGAATAAGAAAGCTTATATAAGTATGTATTTAAACAAATAAGAAACTCAGCCAATGCTAATATTATGAAAATGGTTTATTATTCCCTGTGTCAAGCAGTTATAACCTATTGTATTGCTTGTTGGGGTGGTGCTGCTAAAACACATAATTTAATTGCTGAAAGAGCTCAAAGAGCCTTATTAAAAGTAAGTTACTTTAAGCCTAGGTATTTTTCTACCACTGAGCTGTATAGGGAATGTGAAGTACTATTGGTTCGTAAACTCTATGTACTTGCGTTAATTATGAGACAGCATTCCAGTGTCAAGCTAAGTGCTCTGACTGATAAAGAAATTACTAGGAGTAGATGTTTCGATCTTTTAAAATCTGTATCCTGTAGAAGATCTTTTGCCCAAAAAATCAACATGTTCCTGGGCCCAAGACTATTCAACATTGCAAATAAACAGTTGAAAATTTTCTCCATGACAAAAAGAGAGTGCAAGCAAAATGTGACTACTTGGCTTCTATCCCTAACCTACGATGAAACTGAAAAGCTGCTTAGAGTAATTGTATAGTTTCTTTGTATAATAAAAATATTAAAATCGTTTATTTATTTTTGATTAAAATGTTGGTATTAAATAAACGATAACATAAACTGAATAAACTAGATTCATTTAATTATAGTGCGTTATTGTACGAGTACTTGTTTAAAATTCAACGTCCTAAGTTTCCCTCTGTCACACATCACACATACCCCCACGCACACATACAAACACACACACTCACACACACACCTTCACTCCCTCATTCACACACACACACACACCCTCACACATACACCCTCACACACACCCAAGTATACGCTCCCACGCAACCCTACACATACCAACACACTTCCACACTTCGTTTACCAGTTTTTTTTGTTTTTTATTTAATTTTTATTTTTCTTTGTTTATATTAATCTTAGTTTTGCACCTAAACAGTCCTTCATTCTACATGCTAGGCACAACAACATCGGCTATTTTATAATGATAATCGATGGTGGGCGATGATACCTATAATTACAAGATATTAAGTTATCTTAGCTTAGGTATTGGCTGAAACTATAATATTGTGTTACTTTACTTACACTTACGGCCTATTTTTATTGTAAACCATGTATATTTTATATTAAGGTGCAAAAAACTATTTTATTATTGTTTTATTTTTTTATTCCCATTCCCACGGAATTGAAACGTACGCGGATGAAACCACGATGCGCAGCTGAGGACGTGTAAGTTGCCTTCAAAGGCATGCAAGTTGGTAATTTTCCGTTCTCCGTTACTATTTTTAGGTTTTAGGATTTTTATCCTCAAGCATGTATCAATGCATGCGCCGCTCCTCGGATACTATATAAGCAATGCGAGATGACATTGTTTACCTGGATTAAAACATAGAGTACTTTTAATCCCGGTAGTCGTTCCGTATTCCCGTGGGATATTTTCCGACATCTACGCAGACGAAGCCACAGGCAAAATCTAGTAAATAATAAATATCTGAAATAACTATACATATTATGCCAACTGGCTACCGAGCGCGCAGTGGCGCCCTCATCGTTTGTTTTGTTATTTCTTTTATTTTAAAAGGAAAATGCAGAAAATAAGCACTTTAAATTGTACTCCACAAGACTATACGTTATTATTATTATTTAACAGTAGTTTTATATTGTTAAGTTTTATTGTAATCATTAAAACGGGAAATGGTGGCCACTTTTGTCCGTAGCGTCTTAAGTCCTTTAAGTAGTCATTTGTTTGTTGCACTCAATGACGTCAACAGGAAAAGCAAAGGATTTTGAAAATTAATTATTCATCAATTACGTCAATTATTGACGTTAGGTATTACATATTTTTAACCGACTTCAAAAAGGAGGAGGTTCTCAATTCGTCTGTATGTTTTTTTTTTTTTTGTATGTTTGTTACGCGATTACTCAAAGACGGATGGACCGATTTGGAAAATTCTTTTTTTATTTGAAAAGGTATACTTGCGATGTGGTCCCATATAAATATTATTAACTTTGCTTGGGGAGTTTTTGAGTTAGCTTCAATAATGCGTATATTTCCCACTTAGTTTATATGGATGATGTGATGGTGTTTTAATAACCTCCTATCACTGTTATTTACATAGCAGGTAGTGGTATTCGAATTTGTGTGGGGTAGGTACCACAACTAAAAAGTGAAAAATAAGAACTTTTTAGCAAAAAATAAAACCGACTTCCAAAACAAAACACTACAAAGTAAAAAATAACTTTAATTTCGGAAGTCGGTGGCAAAAAGCGAAAATACAAAACCAAAGACACCGACTAACGAAATTAAAGTTATTTTTCACTTTGTAGTGTTTTGTTTTGGAAGTCGGTTTTATGTTTTGCTAAAAAGTTTTTATAGATATAGGTACAATTGGTGCTTATGACAATAAATTATACTTCGTATGTACTCGTTTATTTTAAAATTATTATTATATTGCCGGGCCCTAACTGGTGTCATGTTGGAACTCACTTTATTGTAACAACTAAATGTAGGTGCACATTAATGCAATAAAGAGTTTTGAATTTGAATTTGATCACCCTGTATTTTAAAGATAAATACTTGTTCCCAGGAGTGGGATGTTACCTGAGGAAGTCTTTGGTGTTTAAGGCCTTCTAGAGCAGTTTTGCATTGTCTCAAGTTTCGGCAGACGCCTGCAGCGCCATCTTTAAAGCATTGGTCGCCTGGAACACAATTTATTATTGATTAATTATAATTATATATATTGAGGAGCTCGTGGCTAAATAATAACAGCCGCACGGGTCGATCCATCAGGTTAAGCTACGCTGGCCGGGGTTGGTCTGTGGATGGGTGACCATCTTTTCATACCGAGACTTCTCCGTGCCTCGGATAGCACGTTAAACCGTTGGTTCCGGCTGTCATTCGAGGATCTTTGACAGTCGTTACGGGTCGTCAGAAGCCCGAAAGTCTGACAACCAGTCTTACCAAGGGGTATCGTATTACCCAGTAACTGGGTTATGGAGGTTAGATAGGCAGTCGCTCCATGTAAAATACTGGTATTCAGCTGCATCCGGTTAGACTGGAAGCCGACCCCAACATAGGTGGGAAAAGGCTAGGCAGATTTTTATAATTATATATATTAAGCGACCTTTTAATTGTGTCTGGGGGATGTTTGGCCACTACGTTTGGTCTGGCTGCTTACAAATAGTCCCAAGAATATCGAGTATTAAGACCAGACTCAGACTATAAGTAAGATGATGTCATTATCAAAGCGCAAAAAATCTGGCAGGAAAAACCGCCGCCGAGAAGTGTCTGGTAATATTGATTATTAATTATAAACAATATTCTGTAAAAACCAGTAGGTACTTATATTTTTAACATAAACTAGTACTCGGTTTGGACCCTTAATGTTAATTCAATTACGTAAAAATATTTTGTAAAACATACATAAAAATCAGCAGTCAGACAAAGAAAAGTGAGTCATATTTTTACGAACTTTTAGCATCTGGTGTTTGTTAGAGGGGAGAACTTTAAATTGAAATAAAACTCCATGAAATTAGCTTTATTCGATAGATAATTTTATGGCATTATTGTTTGAACACAATTCCGGGCCTAGTTTACTGAAAATTTAACTTTTTTATTGGCTTTACAAAAAGCTAAAGTAAACATTGGATAAAATAGGTACTAATTTCACGAAATCTGGCCACCTCGTTCGTGCGATTTGAAGCCATTACTTTATTTTCTTTGGAGATATGTAAAGTCGCATTTTTACTCCGATAAACCAGTAACAATTAAGTATTTGGATGCTAACATTCGATGCATTATTGCCGAAATACATCCTGGTTTACGTGAGTGAAAATTTGACCTCTAGATTACGGCATGGACGCGTCAGCCGCGCCGGCCACATTCCCGAAATCATATTCAACCATTAATGCCATAAAATTATCTGTCAAATAAAGCCAATTTCATGGATATTAAAAACATGTTTCTTTGTTTTATTTCAATTTAAAGATCTCCCCTCTAAATAAGTAAGGTCTGGCGGCCAGGGCCACCTTGGACCATTATAGGAACAAGTCTATATTGTCATTTAAGAAAAATGCAAATGGCGTGAGAAATTAAAAATTCCTAAGCGTTTGTTAAATATTTTTGTCTCAACATAATGCAAAGGTCGACTGGTAGAAAATGCTTAAAGTTTTAAGCTCGCCTCTGTAATATTGTGCTCAAATGCAAAATAAAATAAAGCTTTTGGCGATATTCTCTTTGTTTATCGATCGACTTACAGATCAGAAAACGGTAATCATATAGGAATCTAAATCTGTGTATATTCATCGGTACAGCACTATTATGATAGCAAAACGAGATGATAGCTGTACAATAAATTGAGCAAGACAGAAAACGTTCCGAATTACTCGTATTAGTCTATGATAAAATGTTTGACAAAAACAAATGAATTTTATCGTGGGTATTTTTCTACGTACAAATCAAGTACAGACGCCAGCAGGTCAACCTACGCGAAACTGTCAGATTTTCCCAATCAACCTTGAAAGTCGAAAATCTATTAAAGAAATCTGACAGATTGTAGTAGCTTGATGTGTTGGCGTCTGTACATCATAACTGTTGCAAAAAAAAAAGTATAAAAAAACCAGCGAAATAGATAAAAAATCAGCAAATAAAAGAAAACGCACCTTCAAACAGGTTCTGACAAAACACAACAGTAACAAAGAAAAGCAAAACTCTTAAAACCATTTTTATTTTAAAACACTACAAATTTATTAAGTATTTTTCTTTCATCGAAACTATGTATTTTAATTTATATGAACACGTCCTTTCTGAAGCACTGCACTGAGCTACTAGTTATAAGATTCACTCATCATGCCGTATACGAGAATTTATAACATAAAACCGGATTTCTGTAAACTAACAATTATTCTAAATCTGACTCGTTTTTCCGGTTTTTTCCGCATTGTTAGGGTTCCGTACTGAAATGGTAAAAAGGAACCCAGTCTGTCTGTCTGTCTATCACAGCTACTAATACTATCAACTTGAATTTTGGAATAGTTTTAGATGACATTTGCCCAACTATTTTGCAAATAACAATGAAACAAAAATGTGTATATTTTTTGCAACAGGGACTGAAAGAGGGTCTTAAAATTTAAAAATTCGAAGTGGGGCTACTAGGGCATGTGGAAGAACGCTGTTTGCTCATTCTCAAACAGATTTTTTTTTAGGCCGCATAGTTTTCGACTTTTGATGAAAAATGTAAATAAAAATACCGTTCCCCAGCTTATCTCCGAGGTTTGTATAGAGAAAAATCTGAAATTATTCTGTGTTATAGAAGTTTATGTAAAGATTACAGGAAAAATAAAACGATGTCTCTAAATAGCACACTTTTTTATATATGATGGTATGGAACCCTCGGTGCGTGAGTCCGACTCGCTCTTGACCGATTTTTTTTAATGCTGAACAGATTTATAATAATAATAATAATATCCTGGGACATTTTTACACACGGTCATCTGGTCCCAAACTAAGCAGAGCTTGTACTATGGAAACCAGATAACTGATATACTACATATACTACTTTTTTTTTTGTAAATACATACTTATATAGATAATTACACCCAGACTCAGAACAAACAGACATGTTCATGCACACAAATGTTTGTCCTGGATGGGAATCGAACCCACGACCTGCGGCGTGATAGGTGGTATCTTAACCAACCACGCCAACTGGCCTTTATGTAACATAATATCACGCCTTCACGCATTCTTCTTAAGATTAGGCAGAAGTGTACCTATAGTACACCCACATGTCACCAGTTATGTTCAAGTCCCATGTAATAGGGGGCGAGCCTGTTGCTATCAACCGGACACAAATCCAGACTCCGGACTGCTATGAAAAAATCCAGATGGAAAAACGCAATTCCACTTTGCCCGACCCGAGAATCGAACCCAAGACGAATAGCGCTTTCGAGCACTAGACCAACGAGGCGGTCAGACAGATTTTGGTCCTCCTTAAGGAGGAAGCGTCAGGGTAGCCCGCGAAATTCAAACTTTCTTACGTTTTTTGCAATTTGCAAGTCAGTATTAAGTTGTATGTTAAATAAAGTATGATTTGCGGCCGTAATAAATATGTTTTTACAGAATTATATACAATAGAATCAGTAATACAACTCCTTAAGTTAGTACTCGTATAAAGTATATAGTATGTATAAGTATACACAAATTATGTATTGTACCTACAAATTTTTCATTATGTGGTGGAGAAAATAAACGTTTATTATTATAATGCTAAAATGTCAAGATTTCATGAAATAGTCATTTTTTAGGATTACCTGGTCTTAAAGAGTTGAATTGATCACTTTAATGATTCTAATTATGTAAATAGATACTTGTTACGGCCGCAAATTATAATTTGATCAACGTGCAATAGAAGGACATAATAATAACCTGGACATTTCACACACGGTCATCTGATCGCAAACTAAGCAGAGCTTGTACTATGGAAACCAGATAACTGATATACTACATACACTACTTTTTTTTTGTAGATACATACTTATATAGATAATTACAATTACACCCAGACTCAGAACAAACAGACATGTTTATGCACACAAATGATTGTCCTGGATGGGAATCGAACCCACGACCTGCGGCATGATAGGTGGTATCTTAACCAACCACGCCAACTGGCCTGTCAATATAATACCGACTTGTAAATTGCCAAAAACGTAAGAAAATTTGAATTTCGCGGGTTACCCAGACGCTTCCCCCTTAAGTTGTTTGCGCTCTGTTCCAATCTTACACAGGTGTTGTCCAGACCAATATTTTTTTTTTTTGAGAAAGATGGGGAAGCCTTATCTCAACCAGTGTAAGACGGCGCCGGCAGGATCGAATCTAACACGCTGCTACGTCCTGCAGTACCGATGACGCAGCTGTACGTGTCCCGTTTGCACCACTCTACGTAGACTGAGGACATCGTAGAGTATACACAGGATGATTTTTTCAAGTGGGCGTGGATATCCAAATTCTATATTCAAATCAATAATATTGTAATGCTGAATGCAGCAATCCTTGAGACGTTGAATCTAGCTATGTATTGAAAACAATGGTCATCATTTTGAACAATTAATCAGTTAAGGTAGATAACATAAGTAAAATAAGTATGTAGTGGTATGGAAACACACATGCACACATATGAGCTTATGTGCCTATAACTTTACACTTCTGCTAAGTTCGAAGGAATCAGGGTTGTTGCTGATGCATATTTTTTAACCGACTTCCAAAAGGAGGAGGTTCTCAATTCGTCTGTATGTTTTTTTTTTTTTTTTGTATGTTTGTTACGCGATTACTCAAAGACGGATGGACCGATTTAGAAAATTCTTTTTTTGTTTGATAGGGTATACTTCCTAAGTGGTCCCATATAAATTTTATTAACTTTGCTTGGGGAATTTTTGAGTTAGCTTCAATAATGTGTATATTTCCCACTTATTTTATGTGGATGATGTGATGGTGTTTTAATAACTTCCTATCACTGTTATTTACATGGCTATATCTACAATTATTATGCTCAATTATGTATTCGAATTAGTGGGGTAGGTTCCACAACTAAAAAGTGAAAAATAAAAACTTTTTAGCAAAAAATAAAACCGACTTCCAAAACAAAACACTACAAAGTGAAAAATAACTTTAATTTCGGAAGTCGGTGGCAAAAAACGAAAATACAAAACCCAAGACACCGACTACCGAAATTAAAGTTATTTTTCACTTTGTAGTGTTTTGTTTTGGAAGTCGGTTTTATTTTTTGCTAAAAAGTTTTTTTCTCATCAGCGGATGCTGATGTTGATGCTAATGTTTTATCATTGACATCAGCGGATGCTGATGCTGATGTGAAAAAAATATGCATCAGCAACAGCCCTGATTCGAACTTAGTAGACGTGCGAAGTTATAGGCACTTAAGCTCATGTGTGTGCATGTGTGGTTCCATACCATACCGTAATAGTTTAAAACTTCTTCTATTTTTACCAATCGCAGTCTCATCAATGTCAGGAAAATACATAAAAATACTACCTAACACTATAAACATATGCAAATACATATAACTCAATCATACACACACCCTTACGTACACTAATATCCGCACATACACACGTTCACTCTCACATACACACCTCCACATTCACACACTCTACTACACATGCACACTCACAGACTCTTAGTTTAATCTTTTGAAATTATTTGATTGTACTTTCAAACAGGTTTTGTGCCATGATTTTGTATACTATATAACACACTTCTTAGTAAAAGGTTTTCGGTAGCACAGTGACAGCAGAACACTGACTCCTGAGTATAGTTGCAAAACTTCTGATAAATTCTGAATAATTCCGGAATACTTCTGGGAAAGTATCTTTAAATCAGAATGATTCAAAATGAATTTAATTAAGATTTTTATTTTTTTTTGCTGAAAAATCGTATTTTGCATCGATCGCCGCCGCCGCTGCCCCTCTGTGCGCCGACCGCTGCCGCCGCGCCGCGCACGCCCGACTGGCGACTGCCACGAGTCGTGCGTGCAGGCGATGGCGGTGTGGGGTGCGGTAAGAGGGGAGATGCTCCCCGGAGAAGTTTTCCCCCCCGCGAGAAACATTCGTACCCCGCAATCGAATGTTTCCGCCGAATATTTCGCCCGAATAATTCAATGGGAATAAACGTTGAAATATTCCCAAATCCCCGTTTCGGAATATTTCGGAATACTTCCGAAGTATTCGACCGGAATGATTCGGAATTTTTCCCGCCAGCATCTATACTCCTGAGTCACAGGATCTCCTAGTTTGGGAGTCAGGGTTTGCTCTATCTGTAAGACCTTTATTCACAGAAATTCATGCGACCTAGTATTCAAGCATTGTTTAAGGTGTTTGTATAAATAAAGATTTATTTTTTTTATACCACTCACTACAAGTATTTTGTTAAAAATGAGCTGGTTTGTTTAGTTTGCCGTAAGTCAGTACTTCCTAGAATTCGATCCTTATTAGTGAAAGGAGCTCGTGGCTAAATAATAACAGCCGCACGGGTCGATCCATCAGGTTAAGCTTCGCTTGCCTTTTCATGCTTATCTTTTCATACAGAGACTCCTCCGTGCCTCGGAAAGCACGTTAAGCCGTTGGTCCCGGCTGTCATTCGTGGATCTTTGACAGTCGTTACGGGTCGTCAGAAGCCTGAAAGTCTGACAACCAGTCTTACCAAGGGGTATCGTGTTACCCAGTAATTGGGTTGTGGAGGTTAGATAGGCAGTCGCTCCATGTAAAATACTGGTATTCAGCTGCATCCGGTTAGACTGGAAGCCGACCCCAATATAGTTGGGAAAAGGCTAGGCAGATTGATTTTTAGCGACACTATCGAATGGCGTGTGATTTTTTTTTTTTTTTCATCAAAATCGAGCCCGATACTCCTTTGAGTACTTTTCGCTATTATATTAGTTTTGGATTTGGCCATCCACACCCACTGGAAAAATTCACCCTGTATACGGGTGAAGACCAGCTGGACCTTGAAGGTGGAGAAGTTGGAGACGCAGCATTACACCAATTTCAAGTCGTTCGTGGTGCGCGTTCCGACTCACCATTAAAGGTGACTTTCCTCAAGACTCTTCCTTGAGGAAAGTTTTGGCCGAAATATGTGCTATAACACGACGCCGTCACAACGAGTGCAGTAGTTTTTAAGTTTGGTATATGTATAAAATATGTATTAGTTTATATATTTATTTATTTAATACTTTATTAAGCACACAAAATGTACTGAGGCGGACTTAATGCCATAGGCATTTTCTACCAGTCGACCTTTGGGTGATGCTGAGACAAACAGTGGTAGGTGCAACAGCGAGAGATGAGGAATAAATATTTATTTAAATATAAAGATTTACTTCCCATATAAATATAATATATACACCTAATTATATATAAATATAAACACAAATAAATAGACATAAATATACTAAAACAAATAAGACAAACCATTGGGAAACATTACCGTTGCGATGATACTGCCAGCTTCTTGCGAATGTGCTCGCGAACTTTAACTTTAAAGGATAATCGGTTGGTTGCCATCCTGATTTCCTGGGGGAGTGCATTCCACAGAGAGATAGACTGAACGAAGAAGGAAGAGTGAATGAAGTCTGTGCGGTGAGTGGAACATTGAAGAATACGATTGTGAGATGAACGTAGATTTCTATTGTGGTTGGCGCAAATGTATTGAAAATGGGAAGCTAGATAACTAGGGGAAGAGGGAGAGTCAAGAAATGAAAACAAAGTGGTCAGCGCCCTTTGCTGTCTGCGCTGGCGTATGGGCAACCGATGCGCAGAGACATGATCATATTTACGCAGATTGAAAACGAATCGAATGCAGTTATTGAGAAGACGGCCAAGTTTGTCGAGGAGATCTGCGTTCCGGGCTTAATAGCACACATCACCATAATCGATGATAGGGAAAATTAAGGACTGTACTTACAAGCATTGTCTTCGTACTCTATGGTAATAAAATATATAACTTATTGTTTTTATACTTGTATACAGGGTGTGGCGTAATTAACGGATAACCCTGTACCTGCGGATGGGGGACCTCAAGCCCTATAATATAAAAAAAAAATGTCAAATCCCGGAATATATGGACATGCGAAATTTTTATTTTTTATAAAAAATTGCCACCTTTGGTCACTTCCTAAGCCACCGTGTTCACAAATGAAGGAATTTTCACTACTTGATTTCTGCATAATATTTCTTAAATAAACATGCTATAAGTAGTTTATTACAGTTTTAGAGTACTTCATGTAGTTTTTTTTTTTTTTTATAATAATAATTTTTTTTTTTTTTCTGTATCTTTTCCTAAGTTTGAGTTCATCTGGTGTAAAAAAAATGTATGGAAAATTAGCTGCCCATATTTCATAAAATTTGTCCTCTTAATGCAGATCCCATTTGATACAATGTGGTTTTTTTTTTACAGAAACACCATTTTTTTCACTTTAAGAATAAAAAAGAAACCACATGAATTACTGTAAAAAACATCTTATAACACGTTTATTTAAGAATATTATGCAGAAATCAGATAGTGAACATTCCTTCATTTGTGAACATGGTGGCCGAGGAAGTGACCAAAGGTGGCAATTTTTTATAAAAAATAAAAATTTCGCATGTCTATATTCCGGGATTTGACATTTTTTTTTTTTATATTATAGGGCAGATACAGGTTATCCATTAATTACTACGCTACACCCTGTATGTGGGTTCCATACCATATACAGGTTGTATCGTAATTAATTGATAACCCTGTACTTAAAGGGGATTTTACCTGTGAAGCTACATCCATATGGGAGAGTCTACTATGCAAAGCTATGAGTACTTTGTTTCATTATTGGTAAATATACAAGTCTTCATTTTAACTATACGTTCCGTAAATTGTAGGAATCTGCCATTAGTCAATATACAGTATTTAATAAATAAAAATAAAATAAAAATTAGAAAAGTTACGTAAAAATTACTTATATATACGTGAGTCTTAAAACGTAGGTAGAAGGAACAACAGGGTTTTTGTTACATATTGTATATGGGACTGACATAATGTAATTGTAGTATTAGTAGGAAGGAATTCCCAGCTTATTACTCTATGTACATCCCACCAGACAGAAAGCATTACCTTGCGAGGATGAAGATCACCTTTTGACGTTGGTTTTCCCTGTTCTTTACATCCCAGCCACTGGCGCTTGCGTGTGTGATTAACATAAAGAACCCACTTTTCATCTCCAGTGACAAGATGATCTAACCAATTAAATGTGCGGCGGAAAGATAAAAGTTGTACACAAATCTCAGCTCGGTAGGTCAGCTGATCTTTACTTAATTGATGGGGTACCCAAACACTATATTTGTAAGTCTTTCCCAAACCATGTAAATGATTTTCTAAGGTGCCAAGAGAGCACTCGAGCTGAACAGCCAAATCGCGTGTAGTTCTTCGAGGATCTTCTTCGATTAATAGTTTTAATTTATCGATATCTATTTCCACGGGGCGCCCAGACCTTGGTTGATCGGTTAAGGCAAAATCGTTATTGCGGAACCGTTGGAACCAGCGCTTTGCTGTTGCTTCGGAGACTGCATCGTGAGCTATCCTTTGACATATACGAGTATTACGTGTAGCTTCTGCAGCAGAATGCCCAGATTGAAACTCATATAATAAACAATGTCGTACGTGGGTTTTAATATCACTAATTTCTTTGTGAACTTTAACGCACTAACAGCTAAACTATCAATAACGCGCATGAGCGCGACTCGCTCTTTAACGATCGCTACAGAACGTTCTCGAACCTTTCCGAAAATTCTAGAAATTATAAACTAAAACGCCCATTACTTATTAACCAACCCGATATTTAGATAGCGTGTTAAAACATGATACAACTCATATGATACGATAGAAAAAAATCAAAAAGATACCTCAAAAAAAAATCTTTTAACAATTTTAACAATCACCGTAGCTCCTCCGCGCAGCGCCGCCCAAGTTCATCACCCCGTCCCGCTGCCAGTATCTGCAACCCTGGCGAATCCCTTACGAAAGGACTTCGCTAGCGTCCCCACGAGTGCCCCAGGCGCTCCAAGTATGAAGGCTATGCCAGAAAAGGCGCCGAATAGGGCTGATGAGGAGGGTTTCGTGACAGTGCACAGGAGGACGCGCCGGTCGCGAACCAACAAGAACCGCTGCGGCAAAGCTCCTACGAAGCCAGAAGTGAGCTTGCGTGCCGCTAAGCCTAATACACCGGTGTATATCTCCCGCCTGCACTACAGCACTAAGGCGGAGGACGTCGTGGAGTACGTGCGCCAGAAGACAAGGTACATGCCGAGGGTGCAGTTACTGGAGTCGCGCCGCAACGTCAATTTCAAGGCGTTCGTGGTGCGAGTACCGAACTGTTACCTGCCCGTCGTCATGGAAGAAGACTTCTGGCCGCAGGACGTGGTGTTCCGTCGCTTCCGCGGACAAGTGCCACAGGACAGCTCAAGGACAAGCTAGTGAAGTGAAGTGCTCTTAACATAGTTTTAAGCTATATTTATTAACACAGGTTTTGTTTTATACTTTATATACTCGTATGTTAGTTTGTAAGGTATGTATCTATGGGCCATTGTAGCCTGATAATAAAGGTTTTATTATTATTATTAAAAACTACAATACATGCAATCATTCTGATTTTGTGTCAGATTATTCTACAAGCAACATATTAAATTTTTTAATCCAATCAATAATTTTTTTGTAATTAAATAATTGCTTCATATTTTGCCATAAATTACCAGCGTTGTGTCATCGCGCTTCTCTTTCTTGTATAAGAAGTCCGACAGTTACCGCGCTTTAGTTCCTGTAGTCCCCTTAATTAGTGGAGCGCGTTATTTCAGAGTATACAAGCTCCTACATTAAAAAGTAATTGTCCCAAAAAAATTGTTGGTTGGCTATTCAAGCACTAGGGCGGCGAGAAGCGAAACCGAAAAGCTTATAGCCATCTTGCTGAAAGTCGTTGTAGAAATACTACTCACATTTTACGGGACACTACACGCTCCCAGACGTAATAACAATTAAAAATTCTATTGTCACAAAGATATTTTGTCGCGTTTAGAAAATTGGAACTAACGCCATGGGAAAAGCGTTATGTCGTCATTTTTAAGTGTCAAAAGTTTTGGATACTTGAAACTATGCTAGATGACTCTGTATTATATAAAGTGTTTATTCTTACGCACACCCGTGTGGGACGTTTCACAGACGTCAGGGGTTAGTAAATAAATATAAAACTTTATTTCAGAGTAATGTCCATAATTATGTGAGTATTTTGGTATTAGTCACAGCAGTGCTTAGGTAAATACGTAGAATAGTATTGTTAGTTTTTACAAATCAATTATAGTACATATAATTATGTATACCTACTTAAGTTACAATAACAATCTACAAATCATTCGTACTTTAATCATGAAGTATTGTTTAGTGCAGTTGCATCCTGCTCATGCGATTGCCTTTCTGCCGAAGATCGAGTCAAAGAATTTTGTCGGAGATTCACACGAGCTGCTTTACATAGGTGGCAGAAATCCAACCGATTACTTGATAATTTCAGAAGACTGCACGGAAATTTTGTAGCCAAAGCCTCCAGCCAGGGGCATAAAACTTACAGACTAAATGACTACACGCTAAGGGCTCCCCCTTTGGGGAACGAACCTCGGCTTAGGGCGTCGCTGTGGGAGGACAGCAAGATGGGACAGGCTGGATCAAATTAGAGTGATTATTATTATCAGGGGAGTTTAAAGCTACTGGCTCAGCTACGCCACCAGCTGGCACTTCATTCCCGAGCAAGGGACGGGGGGGGGAGGACGATTACTTCGGGGTCGTCGCGAGGGACCTCGGCGGCGAGGTCGGAATGTCGATTTGTTTTTGTTCCTATGGTCCCTACTGCTCTCCTGGAGAAGAGTTATGGGATCGTCGGGGTCTGAGAGGACAAGCCTCGGGCGGTGGACCTTACTAATACGGGAGGGGACGTAAATAGCCGCCTCGAGAACCAGAGGGTTGCGATGGTTGGTGGCTGAGTCGAAGAAACGCTTGGAATTGCGTTTCATGAACTGGGAGATGGTGGGAATGTTGAGATCTAAGTGGAGGATTTCGTTCCGACGAACCAAGGGGCTCCTGTTGCCTTTCGGAGGAAACGGTTTTGGAGGGCCTGCATCCTATGAATGAGGTGGGGTTTTGCGTGCGCAAACACTGAACCTGCATAGGTCATGATGGGCCCATTCAATGAGTGTTATGCACAAATATATTTCAACACGGCTAGCTTTTCTTACAAAGTCTGCTCAGCACAAACACACTGTACCGAGGATATAAACAAAGTTAATACATTTTACATACATTTCAAAAATGATTAGTTTTAATTTACTTATAAAGGGCATAGGAACCGAATGTTCCTTCCTAAGTTTTTTGCTTACCTAAGAATTTAGTATAATCAGTCTCACGTAAAGAATTGTCTTGATCAATAGATTAGTGGTTTCTACTAGATCTGATTTTTTCATTAACTCTTTAAATTATCTCCAATGCTTTGTATTGTGCACAGTGCATTGTCTGTCAATGATTCACTGAACTATTTTATATAGATAGAGAATCAATTATAATATCACAATAACATGGCTGTATTATATTATATTATAATAAATTAAATTACTGTACCTATAGCAGGAAAATAAGCTTGATTCACCTTTACAAATGCAAACCAGAATCTCATTATAATTCGTTTCATCATAACGGCGCACCGAGCTCTTTATATTTACATATAAGTACACAGAAACACGTTTCTATAACCGTTGTTTGAAGTAGTAAACAATTAAATCACAATCTAGGGAAATATATTGGTATTATTGGGGATAGACAGTATACACGATGGTAACACGATTTGCTAATGTTGGCTGGATAGAATAAATTCGTAAAATTACCTCTTTTCTAGTCATTTTTCCTCTATTTCCCTATTTTTTTTATATAAACAAGTAATTTGATATTATGATTAATTTACTGAACTAAAGTTAATAGATGTCTGGAGCATTTATGTAAGAGCAATATGATGAAAATAACAACGAAAAACATTGAAAAATTTCAAAAGTGTGGTGTGGCAGAGACAAAGGCAAAAGCTCGGTGCGCCCTTAATTTGGAATCTCTGTTCGACACGAGTTCCTTTAAACATACATAAAAAAGAATAAAAAACTTTTCCAAAAACAACAACCGACTTCCAAAAAAACTACAAAGTATATAATAACTTTAATCAGGCCAGTTGGTGTGGTGGGTTAAGATACCGCCTATTATGTCGCAGGGTTCGATTCCCATCCAGGACAAACATTTGTGTGCATGAACATGTCTGTTTGTCCTGAGTCTGGGTGTAATTATCTATATAAGTATGTATTTACAAAAAAAAAGTAGTAAGTATATGTAGTATATCAGTTATCTGGTTTCCATAGTACAAGCTCTGCTTAGTTTGGGATCAGATGACCGTGTGTGAAATGTCCCAGGATATTATTATTATTCTTATTATTTGATATTTCTCACAACAATAGTCCTGTACCAACCGGGGGTTGTCCTTGGGTCAGTGGCGTGCACAGAGTTTTTAGACAGGGTAGGCAGAAAATTTTAAAAGCCAAAATACTTACTGCATGTTGGTTTTGGTTCGTCGTCTTGTCGATTAAATAATGACGTAGGTAATAGCCACCTCAAATATCCATACATTGACTGATTTTATAGACATATCAATTTACGGATATTCAAAGTGGCCTTTCGGCGCGTTATGTTCAGTATTTGTAAATTTATGTAATAGCAGTGAAATGATGGTGGTGTGAGTATAGGTACGGACGAATCTATAAAGGCTCCTTCAAACAGGCGCGACTTGCATCGCGTGTCACGTCTGTTTGCAAGAGCTTTAAAGTTATTTTAAGATTTTTTTATTTGTATATTAAATCTACACGTCTATCTTTCTGTAAGAATATCTGCAATATGGAATCGTAAAAGTTGGGAAGGCGTTTCATTTCCGTAAGAAGTTTTTTTTCTATTGAAATCATGGAAAGATCTGTAAGACGTTTCTGGCCTTGTGTATTTCTTAAGTAGGTGTGTATACGTTTTAGTGACGAGAATGACCTGTCAGTAGAAGCACTGCTCGCCGGAACTGTAACAATTAATTTTGCCAACCGCAGTACTTCGGGGAAAACTCTATGTTATTTTGGTAAAAATGTTCTATGATTTTGTAAATACTAAGGTTTTTGAATTCCGCCGATTTATAAACACATTTGAGCTCATTGATTAGGCGGTCTAAGTTAAAGTTGTGTGATTTATAAACATTTACGAATTGCGTTACTAATTCAACCGGAAAATTGTCATTATAATTATTGAAATTTTCGCATGATAGTAGTCCAAAAAATTTTAACTCTTTCAGTTTTTTATAACGGTCGCGACATTCGTTCGATATATTGTCTATAATTTCAATAAAAATCCGCTTATAATTTATTTTACCTATACTAGATACAGGAATTTTTGTAATAACCTCCTAAAGGATTTAAAGAGAAACTACGATAAAAATGTATTAAATAGAGCAGGAAACAATAGCAAGCAACTTTGGAAACATATTAAAAACGTCACCTATATGTCAAAACAGCGTGAATCAAATTCGAGTTTACTGCTTTCTTATCCTTCACCTATCCTGGCAGCCAAAGAAGTGAATAATTTTTTCGTAAATGTTGGGAAAACTCTTGCTGAGCAAAATACAAAATCTGACTGTGTTCAACCTTTTTCCCAAAAGTGTCAAAATAGACGTACCCTAAAATCTTTTGCCTTGCTAGATACCGACGAAGACGAAATTACCCAAATAATCTGTGGACTAAAAGATGACTGTGCTGTTGGATGGGATAACATTAGCAATAAGACCCTTAAACTCTTTAAGCACATCCTTGTTCCTCCCTTAACACATATTTTTCGTATGTGTCTTTCTGAAGGCATTTTCCCTAAATGTCTAAAAAAAGCAATTGTAATTCCTATCTTCAAATCCGGAAACAAAGACCTAGTTAACAATTATCGACCAATATCACTACTCCCCTCAATATCTAAAATATTAGAAAAAATTATAAACAGTAGGCTAGTTAACTATTTAGAGAAAAATGAATTCTTATCACCTGCGCAATTTGGTTTTAGAGCCAAATTATCCGCAGCCGATGCAGTGCACAGTCTAACAGATTATGTCTCAGAAGAACTGGGTAAAGGAAACCAGACCCTGGGGATCTTCCTTGATCTGGCGAAGGCTTTTGACACAGTCTCCGTTTCTACTCTTTTGTACAAATTAGAGGCCTTAGGAATAAGGGGAATGCCGCTGAAACTTTTTGCTGACTACTTAGGCGATCGTTATCAATGTGTTAAAATTGACAATATTATTAGCGAAGAGCAAAAAAACACAGGTTTTGGTGTTCCCCAGGGAAGCATTTTGGGCCCCACCCTTTTCCTGATTTATATTAACGATTTGTGTAGTTTAAATATTAAACAAGGCAAAATTATATCGTATGCAGATGACACGGCGTTAATTTTCACAGCTAAAACAAACAGCGAATTGTATGAACATGCTCAAATAGGTTTCAATACTGTGTCTAACTGGGTTCAAAGCAACTTACTAACATTAAATGCCGACAAGACAAAATATATTCACTTCTCCATCCGCAAACCGCACTTTAATATTACTAACTCTCATCTGTATGCCCATCATTGCGGACTCCGCTCAGTCAGCATATGTAAGTGTCCTTCTATCCTCAAAACTTGCAACTTAAAATATCTCGGGGTTCAAATAGACGAGTCGCTCTCATTTAGACCACATATTGACAGTTTGGTTACAAGAGTGCACAGGTTAATTTTTGTTTTAAAAAATTGCGAGCAATTGCAGATAAAAAACTAATGTCACAGGTTTACTTGGCCCTAGGTCAATCTGTAATACAGTACTGTATTACTTCATGGGGTGGAGCACCAAAATCTTACTTACTACCTCTTGAAAGAGCACAGAGAGCAATTTTAAAAGTAGCAAACTTCCATCCCTTTCTCTATCCTACAGATCTGCTATACAAATCCTGTAACGTGCTGACTGTTCGCCAGCTTTTTATAACGCACTTGGTATTAAAACAGCACACCATGCTCTCCTATAACACTGAAAGTACTAATAAGAGACGGAATGATATTGTATGTGAGTCAAACGCATCCTCTAAATATGTTTTTGTAAATAGATTTTATACATTTTTGGGCCCATTTCTGTACAACAAATTAAATAGGAAATTAAGTATGTATAAGTTAAATAATTACGACTGCAAAAAGGTTATTCTGCAATTTTTACTTAGCATATCATACAGTGAGACAGAGGATTTACTTGTTGTATGTAAATAAAACATGTTAGTCTTTTAAGTTAATATTAGTTTCTATTTTAGTCTTCTCCGTTGTTAATTTTATATTTTTAAAATTTTAAGCACTTTTCTAGCCTGAAACACAGGTTCTACCTAGTTCAGGCAAATGAGCAACTGTGCCCTCTATAATTTTTAAGTTATGTTATTGTAAATCTGCACCATTTTTCTAAATAAACGATATTATTATTATTATCTCCTTTATTCATTTTTTTACATATAAGTTATATTTTTAAATATTAGAATTAAAAAAAAAAAACATTTAAAAATATAAAAAATAGAAATCCACCGGCATGGGGAACAGGGTCCAAGCTACCGGTGGTTAGGGTCCCAGAGACAGGAACCTCCTCACAATACGCGCCGTATCAAGGAGTACTGCCTTCTGAATCAGGCCCTTCACCCAGCCACCCAACGAGAGCCTCTTGAGATGTTGGTCGAGGCTCTTAGCGATAAGGCCATTGACCGTAACGACTATCGGCACAATGATTGCCGAGTCCACATTCCACATAGCGACAACCTCGTGGGCTAAGTCGAGATACTTCAATTGTTTCTCCTTCTCAGCCTTCACGAGGTTCTCGTCATGCGGGATAGTGACATCGATTATCATTGTGCGGCGCACTGATCGATCTATTACCACTATATCAGGCTTATTGGCTACAATAGTCCTGTCAGTGATAATAGATCGATCCCAGTATATCGTGACATGGTCATTCTCGAGAACTGGGTCGGGCACATACCTGTAATACGGTACCTCAGAGTCCACAAGGCCGTATTTCAGAGCAAGTTGCTGATGGATAATCCTGGCTACTTGATTATGCCTGTGCCTCGCCGTTAGCTAAACGAGAACACCCAGAAGTAATATGTCTGATAGACTCACCGGGACAATGGCATGCCCGACATATGTCGATCGTCCCGTCTTTCATTATATACTTCCGGTAGTTATTCGTTAGCATAACTTCATCCATAATCGCACAGACTGAACCTTCGGTTTCCCCAAAGAGGTCACCGAAGCGTAGCCAGGCCACGGACGCTAAGAAATCTACGTCGGGCCCATGAAGGGCCCGGAAAAAGCGTCCGTGAAGCTCCTTGCTTTGCCATACTTCCTTGCGGTCGTTGGTACTAAGCACCACAGGTTTGCGCCAGTTCTCTTTAGCCAAGGACAACGGGGTGAGTCCCTTGTCTACTGCAACCACATCTCGGTGCATACCCACGTCAGCCTTGAGAAAATATTCTCTGAGACTGCACACCTCGCGGTTGTGGAGGGTCTTAGCATTTAAAAAACCTCGACCCCCGCACTTCCGCGGAATGTACAGCCTCATGACAGACGAACGTGGGTGATGCATCCGGTTTGCAGTCAGCAGTGACCGGACTCTCCTATCCAGGGCGTCTAGTTCCGTCTGGGTCCACTTTAGTATGCCAAAGGAGTACATTAGGACCGGCATGACCCAACCGTTAAAGGCACGCACCTTGTTGCCGCCTGACAAAGAACTATTAAGTACCTTTTTCAGGCGACCAAAGAAGCGCTCCTGCAACGATTGTTTCACGTTTATTATTATTATTTATTTTATTATTATTATTATCTCCTTTATTTATTTTTAAACTTATTTTATTACATTTTTAAATATTTTTATAAAAACATTAAAAAAAACATTTAAAAATATAAAAAATAGTGATCCGCCGGTAGCGGGTGCAGGGTCCAAGCTACCGGTGGTTAGGGCCCCAGAGACAGGAACCTCCTCACAATACGCGCCGTATCAAGGAGGACTGCCTTCTGAATCAGGCCCTTCACCCAGCCACCCAACGAGAGCCTCTTGAGATGTTGGTCGAGGCTCTTAGCGATAAGGCCATTGACCGTAACGACTATCGGCACAATGATTGCCGAGTCCACATTCCACATAGCGACAACCTCGTGGGCTAAGTCGAGATACTTCAATTGTTTCTCCTTCTCAGCCTTCACGAGGTTCTCGTCATGTGGGATAGTGACATCGATTATCATTGTGCGGCGCACTGATCGATCTATTACCACTATATCAGGCTTATTGGCTACAATAGTCCTGTCAGTGATAATAGATCGATCCCAGTATAACGTGACATGGTCATTCTCGAGAACTGGGTCGGGCACATACCTGTAATACGGTACCTCAGAGTCCACAAGGCCGTATTTCAGAGCAAGTTGCTGATGGATAATCCTGGCCACTTGGTTATGCCTGTGCAAATACTCGCCGTTAGCTAAACGAGAACACCCAGAAGTAATATGTCTGATAGACTCACCGGGACAATGGTATGCCCGACATATGTCGATCGTCCCGTCTTTCATTATATACTTCCGGTAGTTATTCGTTAGCATAACTTCATCCATAATCGCACAGACTGAACCTTCGGTTTCCCCAAAGAGGTTACCGAAGCGTAGCCAGGCCACGGACGCTAAGAAATCTACGTCGGGCCCATGAAGGGCCCGGAAAAAGCGTCCGTGAAGCTCCTTGCTTTGCCATACTTCCTTGCGGTCGTTGGTACTAAGCACCACAGGTTTGCGCCAGTTCTCTTTAGCCAAGGATAACGGGGTGAGTCCCTTGTCCACTGCAACCACATCTCGGTGCATACCCACGTTAGCCTTGAGAAAGTATTCTCTGAGACTGCACACCTCGCGGTTGTGGAGGGTCTTAGCATTTAAAAAGCCTCGACCCCCACACTTCCGCGGGATGTACAGCCTCATGACAGACGAACGTGGGTGATGCATCCGGTTTGCAGTCAGCAGTGACCGGACTCTCCTATCCAGGGCATCTAGTTCCGTCTGGGTCCACTTTAGTATGCCAAAGGAGTACATCAGGACCGGCATGACCCAACCGTTAAAGGCGCGCACCTTGTTGCCGCCTGACAAAGAACTATTAAGTACCTTTTTCAGGCGACCGAAGAAGCGCTCCTGCAACGATTGTTTCATGTCAGCCCCGTTAATGCCTAACCCCTCTGACATACCCAGGTATTTGTAGGTATCAGTTGCGGAGAGTGATCTCAGGTTTATAGAATCTGAGAGTTGTAGTTCCTCAGATTCCACAATCCCGCCCCGCCTTACATGCATGACTGCACATTTATCAACACCAAATTCCATCCTGATGGAATCACTAAAAGTTTTAGTTACTTTTAGTGACTCCAGCAGTTGCAATTTGTTGGTGGCAAACAGTTTCAAATCATCCATATAAAGCAGGTGGGATATTACCTGACCCCCTCTCCGCAAAGAACAGCCCAGCCCTGTACCCTCCAGCAGAGTGCTAAGAGGGTTCAAGGCTAAACAAAACCACAGTGGACTCAGACTGTCGCCCTGGAATATTCCCCGCTTAATCCTAATAGGTTCGTCGCTCCCCCGAATTTGTCGACATCCTGGATAGCGAAGGACCGTCCTCCACTGCCCCATACATGTCGTTAGGAAGGTGCTCAGAGTTGTATCAATTTTGTACAACTCTAACACCCTCAAGAGCCATGTATGGGGCACCGAATCAAAGGCCTTCTTATAGTCTATCCAACATGTCGACAAATCCTTTCGGGATCGACGGACCTGTTGGCTTATGGCCATGTCAATGAGGAGTAGCTCCTTGGTGCCGCGGGACCCATTCCTACATCCATTTTGAGAGGCAGACATGATAGAATTCTTTTCTAAATGAGAATTAATTTTCACTCTCAAAATGGATGTAAGAAGTTTATAGACCGTCGGCAAACAAGTGATCGGCCTATAATTTTTGGGTTCCGTGGCATCACCTGACTTATGGAGCAAGTGGGTAACTCCCGTTGTAAAGAGCTGTGGCAGCGACCCAGACTCTAAGGCTGACTGGAATTGCGATGCTAAGCACGCGTGTGAACTTTGCAGCCATTTAAGCCAAAAATTGTGCATTCCGTCCGGTCCCGGCGATTTCCAGTTCGGTATCGGACGGGCTGCACTGGCTACATCGGAGGAAGTAATTATTACTTCCTCCATCTGCGGTATGGCGTCACACACGCGCTCAACATCGCGCATCCATTCAGCCTCATTATGGCAGACGGGCACCGACCAGATGTTGCGCCAGAATGTGCTAGTGGCATCATCATCCGGGCGGCATACGTCTGCCACATTTTGCTCAGGTCGCTCCCATGCTCTATACACCCACCTTTGATCACGCTGGAATATGCTATTCTGGGTATACCGTTCAACCCGTCGCTTATACCTACGGATACGGCTTGCCCATGCACAGACCTTCTGCTTCAGGAAGTCAATGCGCTCTGTGACACGGGACATATATTCTTGAGGCCTGATTCCAGTCCCGGAAAACGCCCGCCTCACAAAGCGCATCACTCTAGGGCGAGTATTGCCCTCCCTGAAGCAGTATAGTTTGCCGATGAGCACCCTGGTCCCCTCGATACGCTGCTCGATCCTGCACTGCCAGGCTGGAACGGCGGGTTTTGGTCGTGTAGCTATGTCACAATTTGGAAATGTAACATTGGCTACACGACACGCCGCAATAGCCGCGCAATACAAGATCGAGTGCGTATCTAAGAGGTCTTCGCTGCTTTCAAAATAAGAACCAAGCAGCGAATCCAAGGCACACACCAACGACCTATTCGTTTTGTGCATAGGCAAGCGAGGTAAACGAGGTCTAAGTTGGACGGGGGCAGTTCTAAACTCCCGAATCGCATCCTCCAGCGCGCTCCTCAATCGGTCGTTACACTGGTTACTTACCGTAACAACCTCATCGCCCCCCTCCACATCATTAATATAAGACCGCAGTTGGATTATACCACTTACTGGAGGTTGCACCGCGGTCTGTGACGGGACAGGGACGATACGGTTGCTCAGTACCTCTAAGCGCAGCCTATCAAGCGCAGCGTCGTCCAATCTGTGATTCCGTTGGATAACCCGCGCCTGATCCGACAGCCGTTGGGCCGAGACGTTGATGGCTGGTTGAAGCGCCTGGAACAGAGACAGCATCCTATCGCGGTACGCAGTGAGGTTAGTTCCCCCCTCTGTTGCCCCGTAATATGCGCGCATGACGTTCTCATTCATTTGTTGAGTCCATTTCATGCGCTGCACACAACCACCGGCAGCGGGGACCCGGCTCGGGGCCGGTTGGCCCCTAGGTCCCATGCCGTTCGGTGGCCGGCCTCTTCCTGGCCGACGTGCAGGTGGTGGCGACGTCGGTGGAGAGAAGTACTCGTCGCTCGAGCTCGACGCAACTGCCATGGCCGGTGTCACAGCACTCTCGATGGGGCTAGGTACCAGCGGCGGCGGGGTGGAGCTGAGCGACGAGTCCGGAGGTGGAAGGTGTGCGCGACGAGCTGCTGACCTTGTTAACATCTTCTCATCTCTTTGCTATTTTCTTCTTGTTGTTGATTGTTGTTTGATAGGAGGTGACATCTGTCATGTCACCTCCTATCCGGCAGTTTTTGAATAAATTCTGTAGTATGGTTCATTACGGTATTTTAAAATTATATTTGGGTTATTTTTCTTTAAGTTTTGTTGTATGGTTTATCAAAAAGTTAAAAAACTGCGACTAAAATTAATAAAAACGGAAAAGAAGAAGAAAATAAATTTTGAGGCTTGTTGACATTGGTGTTGCCAGCTTATATTTATTATTATTATTATTATTATTATTTTGGCGTCCACAACATTACGTTTCCGTTTTGGCGGTCCGGTTATTTTTTTTACGCTTTCAAAAATGAATTCAAACCTAGATCTAAATGATTCTAAAAAAGATTCAAACTCATAAATCTTTTTGACGCAATAGATCACATCCGACGTCTTTTTTTTTTTTGCATAATTTCGTAAAGCACATCAGTTTCTGCGAATATTTCGTTAAATACATGGAGTAAAAACTGGAATTCAAAGTCTTTTAAATTGTCTAATAAAGAGGAAACTTGATGTAACGTCTCGCCATCCCAGGACTCTATGTGTTCAGCCATATCCTCAAATAAATCAATTAAATGTGAAGAAGAATTGAAAATGACATTTACAGTACGCGAATTGTAAGTCCATCGAGTGTCAGCAACGCGAGGCAATTTTTTCATATCAGCCATTTTATTGTAGTGGTTTTGCCTTTTGGTACTATTATTAAAGAAATTGGCTAATGTTTTTATGCGATTGAAAAAACGTTTAGTTTCATGAATACGTTCGCACGACTTGGAAAGTATCAAATTAAGGACATGGGCGGAACACCAAACGTATTCAGCAAGAGGACATTGCTGGCGAATCATCGTCTGAACGCCGTTCCGTTCAGATGATAACACAGCAGCACCGTCGTATGTCTGAGCTATTAATTTCGCCAAACAGTTAAATTCTGATAAAATCTGCAGTATGTTGGCACTTAAAGTTTTCGTGGTACGGTCGGAACTTACGTCAATATATTTTATAAATCGATCAAACACTTCTGACTCACGAAAATACCTTAAAACCAGTACTAGTTGCTCTTTTTCACTTACGTCTGGTGTTTCATCGACCATCACAGCAACAAAATCAGTGGAAGCAATTTCTTGTTTTATTGTTTGAATTATTACAGACGCTACACTGGAGATTAGGTCATTTTGAATTCGATTTGATAAACCCGTAAATGAGCTAGTGCAATTTTGCATATGGTTTTCCAAAACTCCTTCGTATTTCGCGAGCACGTCGACCAGCTCTAAATAATTTCCCCTATTCTCTGACGAAGCAGATTCGTCATGTCCACGAAAAGCGAGCTCTTGTTTCCCCAAACAGCAAACAATGTCAATAAGTCGCTGAAAAATATTTCGGTTCCGATCGACTTTCGCGTTATGTCTGTGTATGCAACCTGTGAGCCAATAATATGAATCATATTGTTTGGTATTGAATTTACCTTATTTTACCTTTAGTTTGTACTAATTGCAAATCCGGTGTACAACGACCTTTTACAATCACTTGTTTTTTATCACCGAATGATAGTTTTGAAAACGCATCATTTTTTATTTTCTCTATACACACACCACCTGAACAACTTTCCCAGTGAATATTATCCATTGTTCACACTATTATCGACGTTAAACTCTTTAAATACCAATTATTATGGCTCACAAAACAAATCAAAACGAATCAAACAAACAATATGGCCATGGCCACTAAACTAAGTCACAAACTCGGAGATAGTGCAAAAAATAATACGACAAAAAAGAAATAGTGTAAGTTATGATGCAATATAAATGAAACAATGCCACTTTTTAAAATAGTTGTATAGCTAATTTCGGTTCGGAAAACATCGGATAATTTCGTAATTTGTCGTGTTGTGAAAAAGACACTGTCTATTCTGTACGGTTGTGTGCGTTATTGTGACATTGTGTGCTACGTATTTATAGGAACGCGCACCCATTCAATCCGCATGACCACGCGAGCACATATATAAACATTTAGACCCGAATAGTTTGTGTCTTTCCCGAGGCACTCCTGGTCGCGGCGCTAGTGCCGCGCAATGCCACAATACAATACTGAACGAGCTTGCTTGGAGCGACTGCTTATGATTTTTTTGTTTATTGTTAGTAAGTAGGTACTCGTCGGTCGTACTCGTAGATAAAATAATAATAGATATCAGAACAAGATTATACTGAATTAGGTAGGGTAGGCAGTGTCTTTCTGTCTTTATGAAACGCACGCCACTGCCTCGGGTGCACTTGCATAGTGCATATAGGGATAATATTATTATTATAATTTCGGAAGTCGGTGTCTTTGAATCTATATTTTAGTTTTTTGCCACCGACTTTTTACTTCAACTCGCAGAAGACAATTTTAAATGATGAGAGGCACCGCCCGACGAATATCCCTGGATGCACTATGCAAGTGCACCCAAGGACAACCCCCGGTTGGTGCAGGCCTATTGTTGTACGTGGAATCAAAACATATTGGGCTATGGGTTTGGGTGGCTAAAGTGGATTGGGCACCTTGAACCATGGAAGAACTATTTCCCCTGCCTGACCAATGTTGTGCAATATACACAAATAAAATGCCAGAATGACTTGCACACTCAATAATGGGCCCCCGGAAACGGCCGCTAGCATAGTGACGTAGCGACAAGGGAGCAACACTTCCTGAGGTGCTTGAGGAGTGGAGAGGTATTCCACGGCTATCAGAACAATCCCGGAAGTACGGTCAAGATCCCTACCAGCACCTTACTGGAATACTTCCTTCCTCCGAGCACGTCTGCTCTCGCGAATCTCCACTCAAGCCGGCCAATAAAGGCAAGAAAGAGGTGGGAGCTCTGTTCCTCGTCAGTGTTCACTCAGGCTGGCTGATAAAAGCAAGCCAGAGGTGAGGAATAAGACTTCTCCCGGCAGATAGGGTCCGTGGGCTACTGCCCTACAGCTCGCCACATGCTGCCCTGCGAGTTAATGTATCTCTCTTATTTATTTGACGTTCATTAAGCTGATTCGCAATCTAATTTGAATAAATTAACTTTAATTTTGCACAGTTATACCTACGTATATTATTCTTACCTTGTTTTGAAGACCCTCGAAAAAAAAAACATGGTCTGTCTGACTTATGTAGGTACTGTTCAAAAAGGAAGCTTAGGTAGCTACACTTAAGAGTTATTTTCGAAGACGCCACAAATTCTAATGGTCATGACGTAATTGGTCAGTGTTTTCCTCAATTACATTTTCTAGTTGTATTATAATATGATCTAATATAATAATAATGAATAGTCCTCCAGACCGAATTTTGGCCAAGGAGGCCAATCTTTATTATTTTTTATTTGAAATGGGTTTGCTCTTGACTTTAGTGACAGAGACAAAGTCTACGATGGAGTGAGCTTACCCAGAAGAAGCCTGTTCACTCTGACTTTGAAGAGATTAGGGTTGTAAGCGTTCGGGAATATAGACACAGGTAGTGAGTTCCACTCTTTTGCTGTGCGCATTATGAAGAATGTTTGGAAGGGCTTAGTGCGAATTGGTGGAATGGCAACTAGGTATGGATGGTAACTTGCAGTGCGTCTAGATGTTCGATGGTAGAAGGGGCCGGTGGAATGAGGTTGTGGAGTTCCTGAGCACACTCACCGAAATACAGTCTATAGAAGACTGACAAGCAAGCAACCTTGCGGCGATGAGCCAAGCTGTGAAGCTTGGAATCCACCAGTTTTACGTCGCCAATGGGCCTATTAGCTCTGCGTTCCACTGAGTCAAGCGCAGCAAGTTGGTATTTAGCTGAGCCATCCCAAAGGTGGCTGCAATACTCCACGCAGGATCGGAATTGCGCTTTACAAAGGGTCAAAAGCTGTCCAGGCGTAAAGTATCGCTTCACTCTGTTTAGGATGCCCAGTTTTTAGGCCGCAGTTTGGGCTTTGTGCTCGATGGTTGCGCCGAAGTTAAGACTGGATGTCAACTCCATGCCTAGGAGCTTGAGACGATCTGTTACAATCTCAGCGGAGACCAGCCTTCGGCGCGGGAGATAGTATAGTGCACAAGCGTGTGCGCAGACACAGGTCCACTCATAGTCCAATGGGACGGCAATCCGACGCCACCGGAGAGGATCAAGTGCAGGGACAACGGCTTATCGCGAAAGCTACTCTGGTGGAACAATTTCTTTGAAAATTTCATTAAAATTACCGGAGTAGCGTCGCGCCTTCACGTCGCGCCTGTCTGCAGAAGGCAGACATGGCAAGGCAAGGGTGCCGTGAGGCATGTGTGATTTATTTGCATTTGTTAACGATAAGTACAGGAAAAATACTAGTTATTTAAAGGAAAACAAGAAAGATACAAAAACAGACACGTGCAAGGCTGTCTCACGCATTAGGAGAATAATAAAGCAGTCAAATTTATGCTAAGGGCCTAAAGACTTCTGTATGTCGTTTTTATAACATTATTTTGATTAAGTCTTTCTTGCCCGTTCTTCTCCAGGTTCCTATGGAGAGAACGCTTTGGAATGGGCTACTAATTTCGTCTTCAGCCTGTGCCAGAGAGACGACGACGTGTGTTTTTTAATTGAAGAAATTAATAAATCAACACTAATTTCGTCGTCACTCATTTTACTCGTAATTTACGTGCGTATTCTAGACAATTTGTTGCCGACTGCACGGACTTACTGCAACGACACAACTGGGCGACGCCGCCGCCGCCGATCGAGTGTCGTTGGTCACTCGATTCTCCTTGCTGACGACCGTGGACGACAACTGCGTCGCCTAGCGGCGGCGTCGTCGCCCAGTTGTGTCGTTGCAGTAAGTCCGTGCAGTCGGTAACAAATTGTCTAGAATTACGTAAATTACGAGTAAAATGAGTGACGACGAAATTAGTGTAGATTTATTAATTTCTTCAATTAAAAAACACGAATGTATTTTTGTGTTCCCTGTATGATAGGAAATTGTGCACCCACACTGATCGCATTTTTCTTTTTTGTTGACGACGACGCAGCAAAAGCAAAAGCAACAATTCTTCTTCTTCTTAAAAAAAACATATTAATACGCAGTAATGTTTAACAAGAGCAAGAATACGTCTAGTCTCCGAGACTATTTGACAACTACTACACACGCCACAACTAGGCGACTACGTCGCCGCCGCTAGGGGACGACGTCGTCGCCTAGCGGCGGCGACGTCGTCGTCCACGGTCGTCAGCGAGTGTCGTTGGTCTGTAAGCACCCTTAGGCCTATCCTCAAAAATGCTAGTCATTAGACAAGCGTTAAAACCTCGAATGCAATGAATAGCCAGAATGTCTTAGTACTGTATTTCAATGGCGGCAAAGCTAAATTAGCCTGTGGTCTCGAGGGACCTTTACTTTTTTCGGGATCTAATCAAATAAATAATAGACAAACTTGCGTAGTACTTCATTGTATTTTATGACCTTTACCTATTATATCTTTAAACTATCCTAACGCATTCGCGAGGGCCCGACGCCTGACATAACTATCGATCATACTAGCCACGCTTTTTACCAAAGTGACAAAAAGTACTGTGTGAAACTGATCGTTAGAATATCAAAGATGCTGCCAGTCTGATATAAATCTATAGGGGCTTGAATGAAACCTCTAAATTCAGCCTAGCCTTTGAAAGTAGCGCGACTGGTCACAATTATAACCTAACCTATTTAGTCGGGGTGCAAACGGCTTAGTTACTGCGACCAATTCGGCTCGCGCATGATTGCTCACAGTTACAATTTAAGTAATTTAAGTTTGTATCATGTTAATTTGACTTTTAACTGAGCACTGCACGTCTTGAGGTTGGACTGACGATGAATCTGTCAAAGACTAAAGTCATGACTATGCCGCTAAATATAAGGTCAAAGTCGATGGACAGGAAATACACTATGTCGCCGAATATATCTTCAACAGATAGGATAAAGAGAACGACCGTCGAGTAGAATATGCCTGGAGGAGCTACTGGCCCATGAAGGCGCTAATGTGGGGTGACCTTCCTATCTAACTAAAGCGAAAATCGTCGACATGTGTATCTTGCCTATCCTAAGCTATGCCTATGCTAGTCAGACGTGATCTTTGACCGAGAATCAGAAGTCCAAACTCAAGATTTGCAAAGAGAGATGGAGCGAAGCTTTTTAAAACCAAACTGTCTGACCGAATTCGTAACACCTAATACGCTCCAAGACAGGTATCGCCGATGTTCGCGACAAGTCTGTAAGGCCGAAATGGTACTGGGGGCACACCTATAGGATGCATCGAGATAATACATATTTTTCTTATCTGTAGCAATAATTTTGTCTTGAAAGACAACAGAACTACGTTTTTTTTATGAATAAATGGTTATTGTATGTACATAAAAGGAGGAGCTCGTGGCTAAGTAATAACAGCCGCACGAGTCATCACGCATCAGGTTAAGCTACGCTTGCCGAGGTTGGTCCGTGGATGGGTGACCATCTTTATATACCGAGACTCCTCCATATAGAAAGTTGAAATTTTCACAGATTGTATAATATATTTCTATTGCCGCTATAACAACTAATAATACAAATAAAAAAAAGTAAAAAATTAAAGGGAGCCTGAGGTTGACTTTTATAAAACCTGTATTACAGGTCACCAGGGCTAAGGTGCGGCTTGATACCTGTTATTTGGATACCCAATTTAATAAAAACGCAGGATACTTAACGAATTATAAATTAATTCGTTTATTAACCGACTTCAAAAAGGAGGTTCTCTATTCGACCCGTATGTATGTATGTTTGTATGTCCACGATTTTCTCAAAAACTTATCAACAAATTTTGATGATTCTTTCACTAACGTGATCTACATACTTTCAGGAAGGATTTAGTATATAATACATTAGGTACTTATTCTTATGTACGAAGTTATATGCATAAATGTACTGTATTTCCGGCATTTTTAAGCGGGTTTTTTTCTTTTTGTTCGTCTTGAGCATATTATGGTATTTTGTATATTCATCTAAAAATGGAAAATAAATTTTCTTTAAAAAAAGGAAACTCTGATTTCAAAAACCTAAAACGAATAAAATAACTTTCAACTTAACTAAACTTAACAGCTTCTGAAGTCGGTGTCTTCAGTTCTTCAATGCAGTAATAGCTTGGCACCGACTTCAGAAGCTGTTAAGTTTTTTACGAAGGTTATTTTATTCGTTTAGGTTGTTTAAGTCGGTTTTTCCATTTTTGAAAAATGGAAGATTAAATACACACCGTATTTAATCTTCCATTTTCTATGAAAATTTCGTACTCTCCGTCGAATTAATTGCTGCCCAAAACATAACGGAGCCTGCGCCATATGGAGTGATTTCTTCGAAACAGACTTCCGCATAGCGTTCGCGTGATCTTCGTAGCACTCGACAGCGTCGGTCCTCTCCACACAAAGAGATTGTAGCTTCGTCAGAAAACAATGTCAGTCACAAATACGAATTTCAAAATACCGATTTTCATAAATCACAATGGTTTAAAATTAATAATATAACGAAAATTTATCATTCATCCTTTTTTTTATAATTCCGAAATTTCAATGTTCCTAAAGTTTATTACTATTTAAACGTTGACGTATTACGCTAACTTTAACGTGTTTAAACGTATTTTAACGTTTAATTACTATTCTCAAAATACCGAGTTTCAATAGATCCAATAACAAAAACTCCGACTTAATGGTAATTCAAAACATCAAAAATACGAATTCCGATTGTTAATGTACAGATTAATTAGAATTCCGAAATAAAAACGCCTTTTAAAACTAAATAACAAATAAACACATACCTAATTGCTCGTCAGAGAGAAGTATAATATGATGTTTAGTATGAAGAGGTACAATTACAAATCGAATGTCTGTGTAAAGGGTTTCAAGTAACCTAACCAAACCGAACCTCGGGGTGCCCTTCGCTCGCTTTTCCATCCTGTCTGTGTAAAGGATTTAAAGTAACCTAATCAAACACAAAACACCGAGGTTAGGCGGTGTGCCATTCGCTCGCTCTTGCATCCTATGTCGACGGAGCCCCGCTTCGCGGGGCTCCTATTTCTGCGTCGATGGTTTAAAGTAACCTAACCAAACCTAACCTCGGGTTGCCCCTTTGCTCGCTCTTGCATCATATGTCTGTGTAAATGGTTTAAAGTAAGGCGCAATTTATATGCGTAACTGAATATTAGAATCAAAATCCTAATTTTAGCAGTTTAACCGAAGTATTTAAAATCGCAATATCGTTTTTCGGACCGAGAACCCATCGAGCATTTGATTCTTCGAACGTATGAAAATCGGAATATCGAAATTCGGAATAAAATATTGTATTTCGGAGTATTTTGGTGTTTTTAGTATGGAGCCTACATATGCATGGTAACACTTAGTAAAGTACTCTCATTTGTAACTTTTCTTAACATTTAGTTAAAGAAAAAATACTATGAGGCCTTCGGAGCATGCGTAGTTCATACAAACGAAATACCAAAATAATTTTTAAATCAAACATATTCGGTATTGTGTATTTATTTGCGGTCGGCGCAACATGTCTTTTTCTTCCATACTTCTCTATTAGTCGTCATCTCGGTAGTCACTCCCTTTCTAGCCATATCATCTTTCAGAAAGAAACGATGGATGGGCTATCCACCGTTTCTTTGGTCTACCCCTACTCGTATAGCCATCCATAACATTTATACTCAAAACTTTCCTGACGACATTTTCCTCATTCCTCCGCATCACATGCCCATACCATGACAACCGATTTCCGCACAACTTTTCAGTCACCGGTGTCACTTTCAGACTTCCGTATTATTTACTCAAAGGACACTGATATAAAGACGAGTGAACAATTTAATTTTTTCACATACTTACCTTAAGAATGTTTGATTTACAAAATATTTTGGTATTTCGTTAATATTCTTAAACAAAGATATAGTTTACCGTATATGGCCCTCAATATTCCATTGTCACAGGGGTTTGAACCTTTTAGGGCTCGTCCCGGCATTTTGATTATTTTTCAAAATGGAGTCGCACGATAATACCTATATATACGGATAGGGGGCATATAGACAAACAAAAAAAATGTCTGTGATATAATAACAATAAATCATTTATTTCGGGTAACATAGACCCATAACATAATATATATACCTTACAGACTATCATACATATTATATAAAAACCACAGTAATGTCATTGTACACGAAAGGACGGCGTCGTATTGCGCTGCGTGGTATCGCGTAGCCTTTCGCGGAATCGCCGATACACGACACCTTTCGGCCAAAACTCTTCCTTAAGGACGGTCTCGATAAATTGAGTCGGAACTCGCACCACGAACGACTTGAAACTCGTGTTGTGGCGCGACGCCAACTTCTCGACCCTTAAGATCCAGTTGGTCTTCGCTCGAACATACTCCACGATCTCCTCAACCTTCGTGGTGTGATGTAGCCGAGAGACATAGAGCTGCGTCGTAGGTATTGCCGGACGCAGCATATTCTTCCTCTCCACCTTCACGAAGCCATTCTTGTCACACGTGCCCGCAGCCGGGCCTTGCTGTTTCGAACCCCTGATATAATGTCCTAAGCTATCACATTCACTGTCTTAAGGTGATAGTGGAGAAACCTGACTGCCCGTTCCTGGGGCACTGGACCCGTATACACAGCTGCAATTCTGGGGCAGGCGGGAGGCGGACTTAGTTATAGTTATAGGTTTTTGAATTAGCTATTATTTTGTTTTGATGAAATTTTTTGATATTATTTTAATGTTATTGTTACTAATATAGTTTAGAAGTGTTACACAATATAAATCATTTGTGTATCGAACACAAATGAATGAAAAAAGAAATATATGCGTTCATCATGGCCATTTTTAGTTTTAATTATCTAGGTAATGTGACAGCTTAGGATAATTATATCACACACATTTTTTTTGTTTGTCTATAAGCCCCCTATCTATAGATATATATATAGGTATTATCGTGCGACGCCATTTTAAAAAATAATCAAAATGGCGAACCGGGACGAGGCCCAAAAGGTTCTAACACCTTTATGTATTCTGTTCATAAAGGAGGCCTGCGACTTTCTCATGGCTGCGACATGACTTTGTCATCTACCCTGCTTTCGGCAAACATGTCGGACGCACTACACCGCCGAGGTCATACATCTGAATACATACACATACCTACATCTGAATGCGTTATTATATTGAACACGCAGCGTGTAGAAGCCCGCTGTGTGAATTTGTACCATAGGGTAAAGGTTCCGGCAGTAAGCATTAAACAGGGTAATTTTCACTTGATTTGAACCAAAGATTTCATAAGAAAGGATATGCCCGTCTGAACATTTTACCCAACTACGTAGTATTGTAATATCTGTGCCCAAACCTTCTTCATACAAGCATAAAGTAGCGCCATCTCTGATAACTCGTACGAACTACGTGAGTTCCGGGTTGCATAGGCGCGCGACATGGCCGCCATTGTGGATTTCGGTAGTAAAATTATCGCTTTAGAAATGTGTTTATTTAATAGTTTAATTGTAACATAAATAATGTAAGCTTATGTACCGATGATACGATATCTCATGTTCCTTTTTCATCGTTGTATCGTAATTTTTGCATCCTTTTACTACGCAACTAGGCATTTTTATTACAAGCAAAGCTTCTGCACGTGGACTGAGGTCGACTAAGTTGCGATGGCCCTAAACATACATTTTAGGGCCAGCTCTGGCCCTCATTTCGTCGTGCGATTAGCACGGTCCTTACGCAGTAGTATACAAGTCAATGATTTAAACATTTTTCAAATCGTCGAGCCAGCATAATGCTCTTGGCAGCGAGCGAACGTCTTTGTCTTTCAATATCCTCGTCATCTTTAAGCTTCTCAGTCAGTATATGACCTAAATATGTGAAACATTTGACAGATTCTAGCTTAGCGTTGCATATAAATATGTCCGGTATATATGTAATGTGCTGTTGTCGTAATGAAAACACATTGTTTGGCTCGTTCTAACATTATACTTAAGACCATGCTTATCCGCATATACCTCACATATTTCTATCAGCTTTTGCATTGCCGTGACAGACGGGCTGAGCAGAACCATATCGTCAGCGTAACTAAGATTATTTACGGGTTGTCAACTGAACCGCCGACTCCGGCACTGCTGAGCTCCTCTATCAGATCATTCACATATAGGTTAAATAATATAGGTGATGTTAATCCGCCCTGTCTCACGCCCGTTCTGAGAACATATTTGCTAGACAATGCTTCCTCCCATTCTACTGCGTTCGCTTGGCCCTTATACCAATAGGTACTTCAATTCGCTAGACAAGGATTCCCCCCATTCTACTGCGTTCGCTTGGCCCTTATACCAATAGGTACTTCAATTCGCTAGACAAGGATTCCCCCCATTCTACTGCGTTCGCTTGGCCCTTATACCAATAGGTACTTCAATTCGCTAGACAAGGATTCCCCCCATTCTACTGCGTTCGCTTGGCCCTTATACCAATAGGTGCTTCAATTCGCTAGACAAGGATTCCCCCCATTCTACTGCGTTCGCTTGGCCCTCATACCAATACTTCATATTTTTGATTTTTCATACTTTTGACAGGCCAACTGGCGTGGTTTGTTAAGATACCGCCTATCATGTCGCAGGTCGTGGGTTCGATTCCCATCCAGGACAAACATTTGTGTGCATGAACATGTCTGTTTGTCCTGAGTCTGGGTGTAATTATCTATATAAGTATGTATTTAGGAAACATTTATATACATTTGTTTTTCTGTCTAAATAATATTGACACTTTTCTTTAAGGCAAATATAGCAGTGTCAATTGTGTGCTCAGCAGCACGAAAACCAAATTGAGCGTTATTAAGGTTTAAGTATTTTTGTATTTGAGGTTCTATTAATCTTTCAAATATTTCAGTGTTATGGGAAAATAATTAGATATATCTGTAATATCACCTTTCCTATTTTTAACAAATGGCACCACTATTGACTTCATAAAATCTTTAGGTACAAAAGCTAACAAAATAAGCAGGCATTATAAAGTATCACTAGTTTTTCTCCTAACTGAAGACCACCCCGGATAACATGGTTTAAAGTAAGTCCATCGTGCCTCGGAGACTTCCAACGTTTCATTTTAGGAACACAATAGAATATAATAGAATAGCATTTTGTTTGCAAATATGGGTAATACATAAGTAGATAGTAGTCGGTATACATCAGAGTTCAATATACAAAATTGTTAAAATTTTAATTCTCATTAAAACATTAAATTAATTAAAACATTCAATAAATAAAATTATTAAAATTCAAATTGTCATTAAAACATTAACTTAATTATTACATTTAATAGGTAACAAACATTATTGAAATTCAAATTTTCTTTAAAACATTAACTTAATTATAATCAAAATCAAAATCAAAAGTCATTTATTCAAACTAGGCTGAGAATCAGCACTTTTTGAACGTCAAAATTACATAAGACAGTCCCCCAAAACTCCCGCCCTTCACCACTTCCTAGTGCTTTAGCTGGGGAGAAGAAGTGGCGCAACAAACTCCCCAGCAGCACAGCTGTCTATTCAGTTAAAAAAAAAAAGATTCTATATAACACTGCGCATAATAATTTAGGTATATTACGCAATACAAAACATTAAATTAAATTATTTGCTATAAGTAAGCTAGCACACGCCAATATACCAAAAAAAAAAATCGAAAACTATACTCAAGCAGAAACAAAATACAAAACTAAAAACGTAAGCAGAACTTTATACCCAAATAAAAGCCTCCAGTAATAAAGGGCGTGCCCACTTACATATAGCAGTACATGTAGTCGTAACTCAAAGTTACAGATGATAAACTAGGACCATCGAAGTAAAATCAACAACGAGCTAAGTTACTAATAACAAAACAAAACCAAGGTCAGCAAGACGACCTGTCACCACAAGCAGCACCCGTTCACGAGTATAACGCAAAGATCAGCAATTACCCCCCTCGCCATATTTGAGGGAAGGAGACAACCCGACCCCCGACGCTACCGCAAGCAGTGACATCTAAGGGAGCATGACGAACTTGCTGCCGGTTGCTCGGGCAAGAAAAACTATGATCAATTGCCGAGGTCACTAGCTAACCACATATTGCAATACCACTCATAAAAAATAAATAAACATTGAAATGAGTAGATTATGTCAATAATATATAAAAATAAAATTAAAATAAATTGACCTTGAGAGTCAAACAAAATAAATAATTATATGAACTCATATAACCTGTCAGTAGGTATGCTAATTCTGGAGAAAGAACATAAACATTGTCTTAAGTTAAACACAGCGACCAACTATTCTTATCGTTTAAGTAATCGTTGATAGAATAGTATGCCTTTGAACAAAGGTTAGATTTTACTTTAGCTTTGAACGTATTAAATGGCAAATCTAGCAAAGAAGAGGGTAGCTTGTTATAAAAAGATATACCAAGCCCAACAAATGAGTTATGAACCTTATGAATCCGGTGAAATGGAGCACGTAATTTGTCCTTATTTCTGGTGTTAACATTGTGAATATCACTGTTTTTAGTGTATAAATGTATATTTTGTCTAATATATAAGATGTTGGCGAAGATGAATTGTGAGGCCACCGTGAGAATACCAATCTGTTTAAAAAAATCTCTCAAAGAAACTCTGGCACTGAGCTGGTAAATTGCTCGAACAGCTCGTTTCTGAAGAACAAATATATTTTGAATGTAAGCGGCTTTGCCCCAGAGTAGAATACCGTAGGACATAACGCTATGAAAATAACTAAAATAGACTAACCGAGCTGTATCAACGTCAGTGTATTGTCTTACTTTCCTGACGGCGTAGGCGGCTGAACTGAGCCTTCCCGCTAGGCTTGATATATGTGGGCCCCACTGAAGTTTGGCATCTACTGTATAACAATATACCTACATTAAATAAAATGGTTAAAAATTTAAATTGTCATTAACAGTATAATTAATATATATGAGAATAAAAATCGTGGTCGAACATAAATTAACAAACAAACATAAACATTCTAGGTCATAAATAGTATGTAACATTCCTTATTATTAATTAAACCTTACAGGTATGCAGAAAAAGTTTTGTCCGTTAAAAACTCAGTTACACTGTAGTAGGTTTTATCTATTAATAATTTTCGAAGTCTACTTTTGAATTGGACCGTTTTCCAATCTTTCCAAGCCCTTATAAATACTTTTGCACATCATAGTTGTATGACACGATACCTGATTTAATTTTGTATTATCTCGCCTATTTCTTGGGAATACATCGGCCAAACGTTCAAAACGATTTGGATTGTTCTTTACAAACACAGCTACTTCGAGAATATAAAGTGTCAAAATGTTGTACTGTTTAAAATATGGCTTGCAACTGTCGGTGGTTTTTAGTTTGAACATTGACCGGATACATCTTTTTTGAGCCTTATGCTGTCTCTTTATCGGTCTAAAATATCATGTCTAAAGTTATCGTAAAGCTAAGTTCACTCGCCTGGGCACGATGACCATGCAAAAGTCCACCTTCCTCAATACACGTCCTCCAGAACCGGTCGCTTTAAATTGCGTTGCAATAAATGCCTCAGCGGTATTCTTGTATATTGATGACACTCGCTGCACGACTTGGCTTATAGAATAAGTTATTAGTAGATTTCCAGAACAGCCCAATATCACCTGATATTCTTTGTTTGGCAATAATATCCATTTTTATTTGATTTTGGTTTTGTTGACACCGCTTAAGTATATTTTTAAAGGTCCTTCTAGTAAAACACATATTTTCATAGACTTAACTATGTGATGGCCTTCCGTAAAAGCTCTGGAAAGCGTTCCTCGTGACTTCGTGAAGTGGTTTAATATGTTGGTTACAATTAAGCACACTAAGCATAATCAGCGTAAAATGATCCTACAGCTGAGACACGGACCTCCTCACAGTGCGGGTTGGTAGTTTTTTTTTTTTTTTATTTGTGATGGGTTTGCTCTTGACTCTAGTCTAGGTCAGAGGTGACAGAGACAAAGTCAACGATGGAGTGAGCTTACCCAGAAGAAGCCTGTTCACTCTCACTTTGAAGAGATTAGGGTTGTATACGTTCAGAAACACAGACGCAGGTAGTGAGTTCCACTCTTTCGCTGTGCGCATTATAAAAGACATTTGGAAGCGCTTAGTGGAATAGCAACCAGGTAGGGATGGTAACTGGCAGTGCGTCTAGATGTCCGATGGTAGAAGGGGGCCGGTGGAATGAGGTCGTGGAGTTCTCGGGCACACTCTCCGAAGTACAATCTGTAGAAGACCGACAAGCACGCAACCTTGCGGCGATGAGCCAAGCTATGTAGCTTGGCATCCACCAGTTTTACGTCGCCAATGAGCCTCTTAGCGTTCATTTGCAAGCTTCCAGGATTTCGGCGCCGTTCTTTTTTCAAGAGTAGTTGTCACCATGTCTTCGAATTGTTGGTTCTAGGACACGCCGGTTTCCTCACGATGTTTTCCTTCACCGTTTTGAGAGCAGTGGTGATGAAAATATTTAAACAAAGTAAAGCGCCTGTCTGGGTTTGAACCCACGACCTACAACTCATAAGCTGGGGCCGTTACCACTGGGCTACCACTGCTCTTATCCCTATAAATATTAAAAATACTAGTTAGTACTAATTCAGCAGGAAGAGGGTAGCAGATGAAGACGGAATACTAAAATTAAGTTTTCCTTAGATTATTACCAAATTATACGAAGTCAATCTGCCTAGACTTTTCCCAACTCTGTTAGGGTCGGCTTCCTGTCTAAGAGGATGCAGCTCAATACCAGTATTTTACTTAAAGCGACTTCCCATCTGACCTCCACAACCCAGTAACTGGGTAATACGAGACCCTTTGGCGAGACTGGTTTGACTTTCGAGCTTCTGACGACCCGTAACGACTGTCAAAAATCCATGAATGACAGCTGGGACCAACATGCTTTCCGAGGTACGGAGGAGTCTCGGTATGTAAAGATGGTCACCGATCCACGGACCAACCAACCGTGCGGCTGTTATTACTTAGCCTCGAGCTCCTCTACATAATTATACGAAGTATTTTCTCATAATGATTATTTTATCCTTATTAAGTTATCAAGGAAGGATGATTTCAAAATACGAGTATTTGTCATCACTTTATATAATTGAATGCGAATTTTCTTTGTTATGTGAGCAATGTACAGTCAAATCCTACATGTATTGTAAGTTTGCCATTATAAGGCACTTTTGAACATCAAAATTTATAAGAAAACGACTGTCTTGCAATATGTGAATCTACTTCTCTTTATTAACATTAAATTGCTTACCTTTGACGAGCTCGTGGCTAAGTAATAACAGCCGTACGGGTCGATCCATCAGGTTAAGCTACGCTTGCCGGGAGACTCCTCCGTGCCTCGGAAAGCACGTTAAGCTATCGGTCCCGGCTGTCATTCGTGGATCTTTGACAGTCGTTACGGGTCGTCAGAAGCCCGAAAGTCTGACAACCAGTCTTACCAAGATGTTGTGGAAGTCAGATAGGCAGTTGCTCTATGTAAGATACTGGTATTCAGCAGCATCCGGTTAGACTGGAAGCCGACTCCGTCATAGTTGGGAAAGGGTGACATATAGGGTGGAAGTTGGATTGGAAACTAAGGATAATAATATTATGTTCTATAAACTAATATAATAAAGCTGAAAAATTTGTTTTTTTGTTCGATCACGCTAATCTCTGGAACTTCCGGTCGGATTTGAAAAATTGTTTTTACATTTGATAGCCCAATTCTTGAGAAAAATTTTAACACCACGGGAACAAAAAGAAAAAAGTCAGAAAGAACGCTACGCGAAAACGAAAAAATGACGCGAGTGGGATATGTAGCTGTAGCTATATTGTGGTCTTACAACTTCCACGCAAGCGAAGTCGAAGGTAAAAGCTAGTTATTATACAATATGTAACAAAAACCCTGTTGTTCCTTCTACCTACGTTTTAAAAATCGGTATAAATACATTGGTAATAAAGCAAGTCATTTATAAAAAGCTGTTCAACAAAAATAATTAAAATAAATATTTAATTACTAGCATTTGCCCGCGGCTTCGCTCGCGTTAATTTGGAATAGCAGTTTAGGGCGTTAAAGGTATCAAACACACAAACTTACTTCCGCATCTATAATAATAATATATAATTTAATCATAATTCGAAAGATACGTGGTGCCATCTTGCTTTCCTCAGGAACAGTACATTTTGTCGAGATTAAAGGTGCCCTATGTCCGTTTCTGTACACCTGACAACGTATATGCAAAATTTCAGAATGATCGGCACAGTTGCTTAGGTGTGAAAAGGTAACAAATAAACAAACTTACTTTCGCATTTATAATATTAGTTAGGATTAGTTAGGATTAATAATATTATTATTAATTAATATTTGTAATGTTTAACTGATTTCTTACTTCTGCCATTCTGCTTGAAGCAATGATGCAAAACCAGAAAGAAATAGAACAGTCTCGCCACTCCCTTTGCTCGGTGCCGCTGCGCTGGTGTGTATTTCTACACAGATGCGTGACCTTGTCAGCTGTTGTATATCACTTATACATACGTCCCTAAAAGGGACAACAGGGTTTTTGTTACATATTGTATAAACCAATGATTCTCTATGATTCTGAATTATTTTTAAGTTATAAAGAACCTCTACACAAGCGGAAAATCCAGCTCACGGGTTGATCGAAACAACGCAACGCTTGCCGTGGTTGGTTCTGGATGGGTGGTCATCATCCATTACTTACAAATTGAGACTCCTCAGTGTCTGGGAAAGCCGTTGATTCCGGCTGTCATTCGTGGATCTTTGACAGTCGTTACGAGCAGTTAGAAGCCCAAAACTCTGACAACCAATCTTACTAAGGGGTATCATGTTACCCAGGAAATGGTTTGTGGAAGGCAGGTTAGACTGGAAGCTGACCTCAACATAGTTGGGAAAAGGCTAGGTAGCTGGACTAGTACCGATACGAGAGGAGAAGAGGCAGTTATATTTACCTTGTCAGATAAAGTATGGGGTTTTCAAGATTTTCCTCGATTGCAATCATTATAAACATAACAGCGTAAGTTAAAGTCATTTGACTTAATTATTGTTTTAATTTAGCTGTCATGCGTTGGAACTTACAAAAAACTTGTTCATTACTCATTTGTAAAGGCGAGTGTATGCTTGCGATTTATTTTTTAACAAAACTAGTATAGAACAGCAAAATTTTATTTTTTTTTCTTATAATTTTGTACATTGTGTCTGTGATTGTGTTAATAGTTATACATTAAATGAATAAAAACTTAAAAAAAAAAAACACTGATCAAATAAAGCCCAGTTACAGTAAAAAAAAAAATATTCATAAGTTCTGTGTTTCCGAGCGCATACAACCCTAATCTCTTCAAAGTGAGAGTGAACGGGCTTCTTCTGGGTAAGCTCACTCCATCGTCGACTTTGTCTCTGTCGCCTCCGACCTAGACTAGAGTCAAAAGAGCAAACACATCTTAAATTAAAAAAAAAATCACATGTAAATTACATAGAAGTTTATTAAAACATTACAAAAGTAGATATAAATATCAGTAAGAAAATATTATGTCTAAAATTAATCTAGTATATAAGTATAACTAAAATAGATTGGTTACAGTTCTACTGAATACGAGTACAATAGCGAGCAGCCTGATGTAGGTTTATTCTGAAACTGATTTGTTTGAAGTTATGAAACTTTGAACATGAGAAAAAATATTTAAAAAAAAACTAGCTTCTGCCTGTGACATCATCCGCGTGAAATTACCAATCCACCGCGTCGCATCGCATCGCCTACCGACGCTTTACCTACTTTGTTTTTGCTTAGCGTTCTTTCTGACTTTTCTTCCTTTTTGCTCGGCTCCTAAGGGCCCTAGCGTGATGTTAAATAGCCGAGATGATAATTATTAGTAGGTATAGATATTGATGAATATAGCTAACTAGCTTTTGCTAGCGGCTTCGCCCGCGTAGGTGTTGAAAATTATCCCACAGGAACCTTCTACCGGGATGAAAAGTATCCTATGTCTTAATCCAGGTTATAAACTATCTGTATACCAAATTTCATCCAAATCCGTTTAGCCGTTTTTGCGTGATTGTGTAACAAACATCCAAACATACAAACTTTCGCATTTATAATATTAGTAGGATAGTAGGATATACTTTTACACACTGTCTGAGCAAGAAAGAAAGAAAAATAGGGTTATTTATGTAGTGTGCTCACCTATAGTCTAACCACTCAAATAGTGGGCAGATAAACTAAAGCAAATTAATTGTTAAGAGAGGAAGCTCCAGGTAGCCCGCGAAATTCAAATTTTTCTTACGTTTTTTGCAATTTGCAAGTCAGTATTAGGTTGCATGTTTTCGCGAGCGTAACATATAATATGTAGGTACCTATCCATTTACAAAATTATAATCATTAGAATCATTAATTCAACTCCCTAGGTTAGTCAAAATGTCAAGATTTCTTGAATAGTCTTTCGGTAGGATTATATGAACTTAGAGAGTTGTATTGATAATTTTAATTATTGAATGCATGAGCAATTCTCTGGCCACTTCAGCCATCACGGCCAGGGAAGTTAAGGACCACTCGATCTGCATACTCTCAGAGAGCATGGCTGTCCTACAGGCGCTAAGCAGTCACACAGTTGACTCTGTTGTTCGCGTGGCACCAGCGTCTCAACCATGTGGGTAGACTCAATAATATAACCATTCAATGGATCAAAAGACACAGCAGTTTGCTAGGCAACAACGCAGCCGACGAACTTGCCAGAAGTCGCGTCGCTTCCCTTCGCACTCTGGTAAGGAAAGGTACCAGGGACCAACATCACAAAGTATGGTCGGACCAAGATGAGCGTAGGCAGGCTAAGGAAGCACAATTGATGGCCAGCGCACAAAACAGTTTCTCCGACTAACTATAGAATAGCTGCGTTACAGCAGCTATAACTGGCCATGGGTCATTTAACAAACACATCTTTGTCGTAGGAGTCAAAAAATCAAAATCAAAAGTCATTTATTCAAACTAGGCTGAGAATCAGCACTTTTTAAACGTCAAAATTACGTAAGACAGTCCCCCGGCACGCCCGTCCTTCACCACTTCCTAGTGCTTTAGCTGAGGAGAAGAAGTGCGCAACAAACTCCCCAGCAGCACAGCTGTCTGTTCAGTTAAAAAAAATTGCATCTATACAACACTGCGCATAATAATTTAGGTACATTACGCAACACATGATATTAAATTAAATTAGTTGCTATAAGCAAACTAGCACACGCCAATATACAAAAAAAAAAAAACGAAAATTAAAAACGTAAGCAGAACTTTATACCTCAATAAAGGCCTCCAGTAATAAAGGACGTGCCCATTGTATATGAAGCCGAAACTCGAAGTCACAGATGATATCGAAGTAATATAAACAAAGAGTTAATTACTAAAAACAAAACAAAACCATGGTCAGCAAGACGACCAGTCACCACAAGCAGCACCCGTTCACGAGTATAACGCAGAGTTCAGCCATTATCCCCCTCGCCATATTTGAGGGAAGGAGGCAACCTGACCCCCGACGCACACAGTCACATACAGTCCGCTGTGCAGCGCCTGCATGGAGGATGACGAGACAGCAGCTGTGTTTCTAAACTGCCCGGTAGTCGCCGCATATAAGGCAAAGTACTTCGGTAACCCAGGTACACTCCGTGAGGTTGTCAGTAACACCAAGGCGCTGTTGGCCTTCTTTGAGGAGCTGGGGTAGATCGAATAACCGATTTTTCCACCCATACGCAAATTGCGCGCATTGACGTGGAGTTGCGGATACCTATTACCTACAGTATCAACTTGATAAACAATTATGTATGACGCTGTCAAAATAGTCGACATCGGCTCTGGTCTAAAGAAAAAACCAGTCAAGAGCGAGTCGGACTCGCGCACCGAGGGTTCGGTACTATCATATATAAAAAAGTGTGCTATTTAGAGACATCGTTTTATTTTTCCTGTAATATTTACATAAACTTCTATCACACAGAATAATTTTAGATTTTTCTCTATGCAAACTTCGGAGATAGCGGCGGACGGTATTGTTTGTTACATTTTTCATCAAAAGTCGAAAACTGATCGGCCTAAAAAAAAAAAGGAAAAATTAAAAATTTATATGATACCCCACATGCCCTAGTAGCACCACTTCGAATTTTTAAGCCCCCTTTCAGTCCATGTTGCAAAAGATATATCGCACAGTGACAATGAAAGAGACCGAAAACAAAATTTTGGCGAATTTTTAACGAGTATTTTGTAAACTACTAAATATATATTTTTAATGCATTTGTGATTAAACCAATTGAAAGGCAGCATAAACATGTAAATAGCTTTCCATTTAAAAAAGTTATGACACATTTTAAGGGAAACTCCTTAAAATATGAACACAATTTTGTGATTTCCCACAAAATGCAAATTTCTTGTTAGGTCTCTTTAATTCTCACGGTGCGATATTTTATTTCTTTCTTATTTGCAAAATAGTTGGGAAAACGTCATCTAAAACTATTCCACAATTGAAATTGATAGCATTCGTAGTTCTTGAGATATCCAGCTGTGACAGACAGACAGACTGAGTCGGGGTTCCTTTTTACCATTTTTGTACAGTACCCTAAAAAGATCGCTGGCAATACACCCAAGCGAGGTGTAGGAATTTCATGAATTAATATAAAAACTGACACAAAAAATTATGCATGGCAGTATTTCTTTTTAATTAATAAGTTGAAGCTGAATATTTGACTGACTACATTAAATTAAACGCTTTTTTACCATCAGGTGTCATGTGAAACACCGCCTTTGTTTAAAATAGGCGGCGACCCTATTGGCATCACCCGACACAAATTCTAGTAACGTACTGCCACTGGGATGGTCCCAAGTAAAAGTTGTTCTTCTTTTTAAGTACTTTCACTCCCTACTAAAATATTGCAAATGAATTTGAAGTCAACCACGAAAAATGTGATCATTCAATAAGTCTAGCGTTTTCCCAACCATGTTGGGTTCGGCTTCTAGTCTAACCGCATGCAGCTGAATATCAGTATTTTACATGGAGTAACTGCCTATCTGACCTCCACACTCAGTTACTGGGTAACACGATACCTCTTCGTAAGACTGTAAGACGTACGGCAATAGTCCTGCACGTATGGGGATAATCGTCGTTGGTGCCTCCTCATCATTTAAAATTATCTAAGGGGCCTCTGCGAGTTGGCTTCGGCCCCTTGTACGCCTTCCAAAGGTCCGGGACACCAGGGTCCCGAGATATAAAAAGAAAATAATAATAATAATATCCTAGGACATTTTCACACACAATCATCGATTCCAAACTAAGCAGAGCTTGTACTATGGAAACCAGATAACTGATATAGTACATATACTATTTTTTTTTTATAATACGTAAGTAAGTAAGTAATAAACAAGCCTTTACATTGGATCTCCATTGCATTCATACTTTGTTTATAATTATCCGCTAGTCACCGTCTGTCCTTGTCGCCAGACGGACGTATCTCAGTCATTTATTTAACTCACAACAATATTTACCTTCCATCTTAAGTTAGTTTAAAACAAAAACAAGTCCAAGTATCCATGTGATTCAACTTTAAAAAAAGAACATGTTTTTAAAAGTGATTTTCTTATTTGTGTACGTTTTAGTTAGTGAAGCACAGTTTGAAGGTATGTCTTCTTTGTTTTGGTGTTTTTTTTTTAATCATGGTCATTGACCGGGTCTGAGTCGTGACCCTGTCACGGTCAATGACCAGGTTTTTATAAAAAAAAGTTTTCGCATTACTTTGTGAATTGTATTGTTTATAATTGTTATTATTAAACTAATTGTTCGTGTACGCGTCGTCCGGGTGTATTTCATTTTTTATTGAGATTTTCATACAAATATACCATCCAAATTTCCGACATTTCCGTTGGATTTTCCAAATAAATTCTTTCATACGAACCTTGACCTAGTGCAACAAAAAACACAACAAAAAACTAAGCCAAATTGGTCGAGTTGTTTTCAAATGACTATCATAAATATGGCCATTGAGATTTATTTATCGAAGTATATTGTGACCACGACTCTGCTCGCTTAGACTGAAATATTCTGAGCAGAGAACAAAGAAGGCCAACAATTACCGAAATTAAAAACGACAAGGTGTAACTTCCACTCACAATGCGTCCCATTTAAGAGGATTGTGAAGCTGTAAATTTTCATACAAAAAGAGATAACGTTTTTCTACCCGTAAACATAGTTTAATTTTCATATTTTTTGGAAATGTTGTAGGTATAATGAAAAACTAGGTCCGTACGTTTTTATTATAAAGAAATATTGTATACAATATAAGTTACGAGTATTAGCATCTAAATATCTATATTTTTTACATAAAAACATCCTCGAGCATTTTTATTATTTTATATTAAATTAAATTGAATTACTAAAAACGAAAACCGTACAGACCTAGATTAAAGTGTACTGAATGTAATGAGATTAAAATTGTCTCATTTCGTAAAGGTTTAGGGGAGTAAAAACGTTATCGCCCGAAACCATATTTATGTAAATAATTGGCAATTGCCTCTAAAAATCGCGCCGCGTATCGGCACTTCACAATCCTCTTAAAGAAACAATCCACTTTACTTTACTCACAAAAACCAGCAAGTGCGTGTCGGACCACGCACAATGAAGGGTTCCGTAGTTGGGATGAATTTATCCTAAGAACAAACTTAGCATTGCAGTTGAACATTCTAACTGCAATTGTAAGTTTGTACGCAAAATATTGAGAGATTTACCATGTTATTTTAAGACCATAGACTTTTTATAGGTTTTCATGTAGTCTATGGGTATAGGAATATTTTCTGTATTTTTTTTCTTAATTTTAGTTTCGAAGGTAGGTAATGGTCAATTTTCGTTTATTTTCTTAAATAACTTTAAAACAATTTATTTTAAAATTATAACAAAAAAATATATATTTGAGACCCTTTCATTTGATGTCACACGGTATAGTTTGCAAAACTTTTTTTTAAAATTTGCTTATCTGCCCCCCAAAATTGACCCCATATTCAAAATTAATTTATTTTATAAATTTTAACTTAATCAGTCCATTAGATTCGGAGCAAATTGGCTGTGACATACGGACATACAGACAGACACACGAGTGATCCTATAAGGATTCCGTTTTTTCCTATTGAGGTACGGAACCCTAAAAAGGAAGCTTGTTCCGCGTAAAGATTTTCTAAGGAAGCCCGTCATCAGGTACCAGGCCAGCATGAAACATTGCAAGAAAACAATGGGAGCATGCCGTGTAACGTTACACGTGCGACCTCCATTAGTTTACTACGAGCCTAGTTTATCTTCAGTAAACACACTTTATAACTACCTACTAATTGGCTAAATAATTAGTAGGCTTAGGACATTAATACCGTTATTAATTTATTTAATAGTAGTAAAATTAAGTGTAATTATTGTACAATCCATTAGAATTCGTTTGAAGTTGAATTCTGATTTAGATTATGTTAGACAAAATTGTAGTTATTTATAGTTAAGAATTGATATCTTGTAAAAAACAAAAGAAGTCCCAAAGGAATAAACTAGTTTCCTACCCCACCATAAACTCTTAAGTTATCAACAACTAAAAAAAAATCAGCTGTCCGCGAATAAAAATCAGCTGTTCTCATAACTCGTCAAAATTAGGGAGTTTAATATTTCTGGCCGACCAAAACATGTAAGATTTCAACCGCTAATAACTACGAGAATTTTAATAATAGAGTAAAAGTTGAGCATTCATCAGATAGGTCATATTTATAACAATTTTATGGCCGGATATAATTTGCCTATGACGTCATACTGCGAGCACTGGCGCATGCGCGCGTCTCTCTACTTTTCACTATGTGTCAAAATATGAATTCGTATAGCGCAAAAACGAGTTTAGCTAGATCAGTTATTCTGGTGTCTTTGTCAAGAGTTGAAAAAGTACTACCAGGTCCTAAAAAGAAACAACAGAAATATTGGCTCAAATAGGGTTCAAAATGAATATGAAGTTGACAATAGCAAAATAATGTCAGATGATCGTCTCATATCGTATCTCAATCGAAGAAAGCTTGCATGAACAGGAATGCAATGAGCCTAAAAACGTCTAGTGCCGAGCAAATACAATAGCTACGGCAGTGTCAGAAACCGTAAGAAAGTCTGTTGCAAATAGCAAAAAAGTTAGGGATGTTGTTTCATATCGGCCGTAAATCTGCTTAGAACTGAAAAATATTATAAGCGGTGAAAGTGAGGGTGAAAGCTGACTTTATAAGAAAGGCAATAAGCCTACTAAGTCTAGTGTCGAGCAAATGCAATGGTTACAGCTATAGATGGGCATATACCCGGTAAAAACCCAGAGTTTGGTTAAATACCCATTTATACCCATTTTTACCTACCCATTTTTAATTTATACCGGGTAAAAATTAAATCAGTTTAAACTAATTATTGTATTTTTTAATAGGTACTTTGACATACAGAATTTTATAATTTATTTTATTTGAGACCGTCGTCGTCGTCGGGCATATACGTTATAGTGTTATAGCACTGTAACACGGACTAGAAAAAAAAAGAACTTTTTTTTTTAGTTGTCACACAGTGCCAAAAGTACCTACTGAATTAATAGAGAGGTTTAGTCAAGTTTAGTATTCATCATCTGCCTAGCCTTTTCCCAACTATGTTGGGGTCGGCTTCCAGTCTAACCGGATGCAGCTGAATACCAGTATTTTACATGGAGCACTGGAAAAATGATGGCGTTAATAGTTCATAATACGTCCCCTGATAGGTTTCATTGGAATTATTATATTGTGAAACGAAAAATCTCAGTAATTTTCACTTATTTACTTGTTTTGAAATGTTTTCACGATATATATGTTACTTATCTACATATTCTTAAAGGTAGTGTGCAGCATTTAGTTAAAACATGTGCAGTCAGTACAGTACTCATTTGTTTTGGTTCTAAACAGTTGATTTTATTTAAAAATTTATGTTGAATAATGATTTAAAAGACATTTAACTTCGTTTTACTTGAAATCAATATTTTATCTTCAATTGTCAAGGTCAAAATTAAAATGATTGGTCGTAGTATTGATGACGAAGCCAATTAAATAATATAACGACATTATTAATTTTTTACCCGGTATTTTTTATTAATACCCGGTAAAAAAGGGTATTTTTTCCAATTTATACCTTCCCATTTTATACCCACCCGCCCATCTCTAGTTACAGCAGTGTCGGAAACTGTAGTAAAATTTCTATCAGTTTTCACGAAAACTAACTGCGCGGACTCGAACTGCGCCGGTTCCATAGTAAGAGTTGTTCATAATGGTCAGTACAATGACCCACAAGAGGTTGTACGGTATTTAAGTTACAATTTGTACATAAAATCGAAAACTTATCTCAGTGACTACAAATGTCAAAAACTTGACAAATTTAGGTAAATTAAAGATATTTCTACCCGACTACGGCAATTCCAAAGGAGGGTTGGGTTTATGATTTTTACAGATTGAGACTGAGATGAATGCTAACGTTTTAAAAATACGGAGATTTTCCTCAGAACGACAAACAAAGAAAAAAACGAGATGAAGATATTCATGATAATTATAACCGATTTAAAAAAAGAGGAGGATATCATTTCGCCTGTACTTGAGTGCCTACCTACCTACTATGTCTTTGGGATTACCCAACTGACTTAATATTTATTTTTGTTCATATTATGATCGTATAGGTCCTGTAACGATACTTTATTAATAATAATAGTCCCCACCACTGTATCTCTACGTTGACGTCGCGGTGGGGCTTGCGCGCTCCGAACTTTAGCTCTGTGCCGGTAGAATTTACTTTGCCGGAACGGGTCTAGGATGAGGAGCCAGACCAAGAGAGATACAGAAACCCGCAGTGCAGCATGTGACGAGCTGTTGGGCAGCGACCCCATGGACCCGATCTCCCGAGAGAAATCTTGTCCTCATCTCTAGCTTGCCTTTATTCGCCGGCTTGAGTGGAGATTCACAAGAGCAAACGTGCTCGGAGGAAGGAAGTATTTCAGTAAGGTGCTGGTAGGGATCTTGACCGTACTTCCGGGATTGTCCTGATAGCCATGGGATACCTCTCCACTCCTCAAGCACCTCAGGAAATGTTGCCCCCTTGTCGCTACGTCACTATGTGCTAGCGACCGTTTCCGGGGGCCCATTATTGAGCGTGCAAGTCAACCCCTGCCATTTTTTCCGTGTCTATTAAAACATTGATCAGGCAGGGGCCATAGTTCTTCCATAGTTCTAGGTAACGAGTCCACTTTAGCCATCCAACACATATTCCAATATCTTTGTTTCCATATCTTGCAATAGTCCTACGTCAACCGGGGGTTGTTCTTGGGTGCGCTTGCATAGTGCGTACAGGGATAATCGTCAGTTGGTGCCTCATTTCATTAAAAGCGTCTAACGGGCCTCTGCGTGTTGGCTTCGCCCCTCATACGTCTACCAAAGGTCTGGGGCCGCAGGGTCCCGAGATAATATATGTCAAAGGTCCGGGGCCGCCGGGTCCCAAGATATGTCAAAGGTCCGGGGCCGCAGGGTCCCAAGATATGTCAAAGGTCCGGGGCCGCAGGGTCCCAAGATATGTCAAAGGTCCGGGGCCGCAGGGTCCCAAGATATGTCAAAGGTCCGGGGCCGCAGGGTCCCGAGATATGTCAAAGGTCCGGGGCCGCAGGGTCCCGAGATATGTCAAAAGTCCGGGGCCGCAGGGTCCCGAGATATGTCAAAGGTCCGGGGCCGCAGGGTCCCAAGATATGTCAAAGGTCCAGGGCCGCAGGGTCCCAAGATATGTCAAAGGTCCGGGGCCGCAGGGTCCCAAGATATGTCAAAGGTCCGGGGCCGCAGGGTCCCAAGGTATGTCAAAGGTCCGGGGCCGCAGAGTCCCAAGGTATGTCAAAGGTCCGGGGCCGCAGGGTCCCAAGGTATGTCAAAGGTCCGGGGCCGCAGGGTCCCAAGATATGTCAAAGGTCCGGGGCCGCAGGGTCCCAAGATATGTCAAAGGTCCGGGGCCGCAGGGTCCCGAGATATGTCAAAGGTCCGGGGCCGCAGGGTCCCGAGATATGTCAAAGGTCCGGGGCCGCAGGGTCCCAAGATAGGTATGTCAAAGACACTAAAATAATAATAATAATTTATATTATTGACCTTGTTGTATATGACCTTCTGTGGGATAAGCTGGGAGGTGCCGGCGGATACCATCTCCCTACTCAGATACTGGTACTCAAACCAGAAAAACCAGGTGAGATGGGCCGGTACGTTGTCCGACGAATACAGGTCGGAATGTGGCGTCAGACAGGGTGGGTTGAGTTTTTTCGTTTAGTCTGTTATATAGTACTTATTATTACTTGGACAAGGAGCTGGATTTCTGCGTCTACCAGCATCAGCAGGTGGGAGAACTGTTCGATGCCTTCTCAGAGTGGATGGGAGTAAACAATGCTGTCGAATAGTTAGCACCTGACATTCTGAGATAAATACATTCATTAATTCATTTTCTGTTATTGTAAGATAATTCTATCAGCCTGTGCACTGATAACCGCTATAATAAGATCAAGGGTCAATGTTCTTAATCATTCTATAATTAGTAATTCAGTGAAAAAATAATAACAGAAAAAATGCGGCCATGTGCGAATCTGACTTGCACACGAAGACACGGAAAGTATTTTAAGTTTACCTTCATTTTATTTGCGGTCAGACAGACGCCATAATTTCGTCTATTATGTGAAAATTAAAATAACTGACGAACATAACAACGTCACACAAAAAAATCGGTCAAGAGCACGTCGGACACGCGCACCAAGGGTTCCGTACCATCATATATTTAAAAAAAAAGTGTGCTATTTAGAGACATTTTTTATTTTTATTTTTTTTCCTGTAATCTTTACATAAACTTCTATCACAGAATAATTTCAGATTTTTCTCTATGCAAACTTCAGAGATAATAAGGGGGGGGGGGACGGTATTGTTTTTATGTTTTTTATCAAAAATCGGAAAGTATGCGGCCTAAAAAAATAAAAAAATGTTTGAGAATGTGCAAACGGCGCTCTTTTATAATATATGATACCCCACATGCCCTAGTAGCCCCACTTCGAATTTTTAAGACCAGGGGGTCTTCAGTATCTGTTGCAAAAAAAACAAAACATTTTTATTTCTTTCTTATTTGCAAAATAGTTGGGCAAACGTCATCTAAAACTATTCCAAAATTGAGATATCCAGCTGTGACAGACAGACAGACATACAGACTGAGTCGCACCATAAGGGTTCCTTTATACCATTTTGGTACGGAACCCTAAAAACAGGCGGTGACATACAGATAGACAGACAGACAAACAGAGTAGTAGGCTAAAATTGCAACTTAAAAAAAAATCCACAATGTGAGGTGAAGACCTGGTGAAGGTCACGGGTACGAGTACCTATTCGCTGGATACAGGCAAAGCTTGACCGGTCATTGGGAGGCTTAGGGTCTGCGCCCACAGGCGGCACGGCACGGCAGGGGTTCCTTGCTGCGACGTCCTTAGGCATTATCATTGAAATTTTAAATTTATTATCATACTTAATTAGGTCCTTACATATGACATTGGCGTTTTGTCAAACTGGCCACTTTGATCTCAAATATCTGGCGTGGTTAGGAATTCCAAATCAAAATTTCAAATTTAGATTTGTGTATTTGTTTCGAATTTAGTGATTCATTTGTTTTTGCGCCAATTGATTTTTCTTTGACATCGTTCTATTTATTATTTAGTTATTCATTTAAGAAATATTATATACAAAAAATTCACATATTTTCTGCCAAACTGCTGTACAGTTTGTCAGCAGTATTCCCGTGGATACCTGGATACAGTTTTGTGACATACAAGTATTTATTGACTACTTTATAAGAAATCGAAGCAAAAAGAAAGAATATAAACAAATAAAAGGGTACACACACTAAATATCTACGGATGGGCTCAGGTCGTCATGCTTAGCCACCCGGGGCGGCAGTCTCGACACTCGTAACGATAGCTTTACGACTGAAATCGCTCGCTAAGTCCTAATGGGGTACCTAGACGGGCAAAATGGTAATAGTTAGGTTTTTTCAAAGACAATTATTGGCCACTTCAAATTAACCTTGAATAACGAGGAAAATTGGAGAACATGATTAAATAAAAAAACGGTTCTCGTCGCAACTGGTTTGAAAATGTAAATGGTTTTTTCGTAGTACTCCATTAGGACTTAGCGAGCGATTTCATTCGTAAAGCTATCGTTACGAATGTCGAGACTGCCGCCCCAGGCTGGCATGAGCAACGCTGGACGCATGCACGCAACAAACCCAGCACGAGCGAGACGCCGCGATGGCCGCTCGAGCGACAACAACAACACGGCGCGCGCGCAGCCAGACTGGCCGGCCCGCACCTGCCTCATAAAGTTATTAGTATTACATAACTAGGTTCTTACGCTAAGCACACATTATTATGGAAAACTTAAAATATCGCGTTATTTACAAAAATATGAGTTCCACCGTGGCACCAGCGCTGCAGAAACAGCTCGAAGGATTAATGATGTTCTGGAAATTTTTTAAAAGGTGTCTGGTGGACCAGTGCTGGTGTCATCCAGTACAGCTTCCTAAGATATTGTCAGCAATTGCAAACCATGATGGAAAAACTAGCCGTTAAGCAACCTAGACTGGTGCATTGCTCTAGCCCATTGCTGCTTCAGGACTACGCAGACCACACTGCACACCAGATGGTCACTAAATTAGAGGAGGTGTGAATGAAATGTCTCCGACACCCACCATGCTCCCCGGACCTTGCTACAACAGATTACCACTGTTTCCGTAATATGGATAATTTCTTGCAAGGAATAAATTTAAATTCCTCAATGCAGTCAAAACCGCCTTCAAAGATTTTATTGATTCTCGCTCCCACAATGTTTTCAGTAAAGGAATCAATGAACTAAAGTGCATATACAACGAGTAACGGAAAGGGTATAGACATACCAAAGGCAGTCATTGTAATCAAAAAATCAGCTGTCCAGTACATTTTGACGAATTCTGCGAACATAAATGTTACTGAACCGCTGATTTTTTTTTGCGATTTCAGGTTTGGTCCCATAGTAAAAGTTGTTCATAATGATGAGTACAATGACAGCCTTTGGTATGTATATACCCTTTCCGTTACACGTTGTATAACAATGGTACATACACTGATTTACTAAATATATAATTTCATATTGTTTTTTCGTTTTGTTTTTTTCATCGAAAATGCCAATTTCAAGTTTATATCTTTTATTCGTCGCATAAAAATCCAGTGCTGCCAGTAGGCACAGGCTAAAACACAAAAATAAAAATGACGTGTTTTAAAATGGTTACTGGTCAAGCTCATGATGTCAGTGACGTTATTTGTCTCAATAACAGGATGGTTCCCTACCCGATCAAAACGAATAAAAAGCAACACCATTTGCATTTTTTATTTTGAGATTGTGTCAAAATCAAAATCAAAAGTCATTTATTCAAACTAGGCTGAGAATCAGCACTTTTTGAACGTCAAAATGACACAAGACAGTCCCCCGGCACGCCCGCCCTTCACCACTTCCTAGTGCTTTAGCTGGGGAGAAGAAGTGGCGCAACAAACTCCCCAGCAGCACAGCTGTCTGTTCAGTTAAAAAATGTGGATCTATACAACACTGCGCATAATAATTTAGGTACATTACGCAACACAAAACATTAAATTAAATTCTAGCACACGCCAATATACTAATCGAAAACTATACTCAAACAAAAATAAAAATACAAAACTAAAAACGTAAGCAGAACTTTATATCTAAATAAAGGCCTCCAGTAATAAAGGATGGTGCCCACTTACATATATGAAGATTGTATATGAAGCTGTAACTCGAAGTCACAAATGATAAACTAGGACCATCGAAGTAATATAAACAAAGTTAATTACTAATAACAAAACAAAACCAAGGTCAGCAAGACGACCAGTCACCACAAGCAGCATCCGTTCACGAGCATAACGCAGAGTTCAGCCATCACCCCCCTCGCCATATTTGAGGGAAGGAGGGGAGGAGGGTGTGCAAAAGGTACGTCTATGTAAAATACTGGTATACAGCAGCTGCATCCGGTTAGACTGGTAGCCGACCCCAACATGGTTGGGAAAAACCAGACGGATTTAGATCTACACATAGTATAACATAAAGTCGATTTTCGTGTCTGTCTGTGTGACCGCGTAGATCTTCTAAACTACACAATGGATTTCGATGTGGCTTTCACCATCATTCATCTTTATTGGAATCGGCTTACAGTCTAACTGGATGCAGCTTAATACCAGTATTTTACATGGAGGGACTGCTTATCTGACTTCCACAACCCAGTAACTGAGTTATACGATACCCCTATATGTATAAGACTCGTTTGGTTGTCAGACTTTCGGGCATCTGACGACCCGTGACGACAGTTAAAGGTACGCCAATGAGCGTGTTTCCGATTTACGTAGGGGTCTCGGTGGATGTAAAGATGGACACCCATCCACAGACCGACCGAAGCAGGCATAGCTTAACCTGATCGATCTACCCATGCGGCCGTTATTACTTACACATATCATCATCTGCCTAGCCTTTTCCCAACTATGTTGGGGTCAGCTTCCAGTCTTACTGGATGTAGCTGAATACCAGTATTTTACATGGAGCGATTGCCATTCTGACCTCCACAACCCAGTTACTGGGTAATACAATACCCCTTGGTAAGACTGGTTGCCAGACTTTCGGGCTTCTGACGACCCGTAACGACTGTCAAAGATCCACGAATGACAGTTGGGACTAACGGCTTAACGTGCTTTCCGAGGCACGGAGGAGTCTCGGTATGAAAAGATGGTTACCCATCCACAGACCAACCCCGGCAAGCGTAGCTTAACCTGATGGATCGACCCGTGCGACTGTTATTACTTAGCCACGAGCTCCTCTATTACTTACACATATAGTTAATAAATATTTAACATAATATATGTATAGTATCTCGATATTTTGACATGTTGCTCGACTCCCCCTTGGGTCATTAGTTATTCCATAAAAACCTCTTATACCTCTTTTTACCTTAATTAAAAAAGAGGAGGTTCTCAACTCGGTTGTATATTTTTTTATGTTTGTTACTCCGTCATTTATAAACCGATTTGGATTTTTTTTTTTTTATTTGACTTCCAGATTAGTCCCATGGTAGATAGAGCTCGTGGCTAAGTAATAACAGCCGCACGGGTCAATTCATTAGGTTAAGCTATGCTTGCCGGGGTTGGTCTGTGGATCACCCATCCACAGACCAACCCCGGCAAGCGTAGCCATCTTTACATACCGAGACTCCTCCGTGCCTCGGAAAGCACGTTAAGCCGTTGGTCCCGGCTGTCATTCGTGGATCTTTGATAGTCGTTACGGGTCGTCAGAAGCCCGAAAGTCTGACAACCAGTCTTACCAAGGGGTATCGTATTACCCAGTAACTGGGTTGTGGAGGTCAGATAAGCAGTCGCTCCATGTAAAATACTGGTATTCAGCTGCATCCGGTTAGACTGGAAGCCGACCCCAACATAGTTGGGAAAAGGCTAGGCAGATGATTAGTCCCATGGTCAAGTGCTGATGAGTGGTTTCTGAGTTAGCTTCAATAATACGTATTTCTTCCTCTTAATGTATGTTGATGATGATAAAATTACTTCTTTTACCGTGGCCCTGGCACAGGCAACTGAAGGAACACGGGTGGGTTTTAGTCAGTAAAAGTCTGACACGCCCTCCCGCTCCACCCAGAGCGGGAGAAGTTATTTGATGATTTAACATAAAAAAAAAATGTATATTTCTTATGTTTGTTACTTAAGAACTCCGTCATTTATAAACCGATTTGGAAAATTCTTTTTTTATTTGACTTCCAGATTAGTCCTATGGTCAAGTTCTGATGAGTGGTTTCTGAGTTAGCTTCAATAATACGTATTTCTTCCACTTAATGTATGTTGATGATGTTATAATGACTTCCTGTCACTGATGTTTACATAGCAAGTAGTATTAAACAACTTTGTGTAAGGTAGAGATGCTAGAGATTGACATTGAGAGCCAGTCGCAGTTTTAACGAAGTTAGTTGCGAACAAGACGTAGACCTTTTCTGCACCAATGCAAGCACACTAAGGAAGCTCTTAGCAAAGCCATTTTTTGTGCAAGAGACACTTGCATGCAATTGAACCTTGTCCAAAATTTGAACGGACTAACATTGAGGGGACACTTAAATGGCATAGAATTGATAAGATGTAACTTGGGCTATGAGGGAGTAATAATGTGTGTAACTAAATTGCTAATTACAAGCCTCCACAGTTAAGTGGAGGCTTGTAATTAGCAATTTAGTTATAATTATATTATTGTTATTATAATGTCTGTAAGCCTTTCGAAAATAAAGAAAAAAAAAAAAATAATATGTAGATCGGCAAAAACTGAGATAATTAGAGTGCGTTTCATCAAATAGTTCCTATGCCGTAATGTTGGCTCCACTGTCTTATGGACCTACTGGACCTATCAGGTCCATGCTTTATCAACGGTAGCGTATCGTGTTCGTTCTACAACAGTGGAGCCAACATTACGGCATAGGAACTATTTGATGAAACGCACTCTACCAGGAGGCACAAAAGTTTTGAGCCTAAGTATCTTCAAGTGTCATTATTGTCTCGCGCTGCGTATTACTGATTTGTGAATACTCTCTTTAGTATAAATGCAGAGTTTAATGTCATTAGCATCATTAGGCTTTTAGTGATTAATCCGTAACTATCATCATGTCCCAGTAATCCCCGGACCATCCCTAGGCTCAAAACTTTTCAGCCCCCCGGTACGCTAAGTTTTTTAAGCCCTATAGTAAATACGAGCAATAATAGTGTTACATCCGATGTACCGGGGGACTGAAAAATTTTGAGCCTTAGCTTTTTTCTGGTATTTATTTGTACGTACTTCTGCCAATCGATTCCAGGGAAGAAAACTGACAATTAGTTCCGCGTAGATGGCGCTGAGTGTGTATCACAAATAAACAGTCAAACTCCATAGAACTTAAACAATATTTTGTGTTTTTGTGACGTTTATCTTGGTAGGCTTTTATCGAGGCTTTGGCCTTTGGATCCAAAGAATAGGCGTTGGCAAATTCCTAAGTAATTTTTGCATGAAGAGAAAGTGGGAAAAACACTGAAATTAAAAAAAAAAAACTTCAAATGTAGGGATTTTTAGGGTTTCGTACCTCAAAAGAAAAGAAACAACCCTTATAGGATCACTCGTGTTCTGTCTGTCTGTCCGTCTGTCACAGCCAATTTGCTCCAAGTCTAATAGACCGATTAAGTTGAAATTTGGCACACGTATGTATGTGACTCAAACACGGACGCGTGATGTAAATTAATGAATTTTGAATATGGGAGTCAATTTTGGGCGGCTAATAAGAAAAAAAAAGTTTTGCAAACTGTACCGCATGACATATCAAAGGAAAGGGCTTACTGTGATATTTTTTTTATAATTTTAAAATAAATTGTTTTAAAGTTTTTAAAGAAAATAGACGAAAATTGACCATCCCCCCCCCCTATCTCCGAAACTACTGAGCCTAAAATTTTGAAAAAAATACAGGAAATAGTTCTATACATATAGATTACTGCAAAACCTATAAGAAATCTATGGTCTTAAAATAACATGGTAAATATCTCAATATTGCGCGTACAAAATTACATTTGCAGTTGGAATGTATGGGAGAACATATTTTTCAACTACAGTGTTAAGTTTCTTCTTCGAATATAATATTCATCCCAACTACGGAACCCTTTATTGTGCGTAGTCCGTTACGCACTTGGCCGGTTTTTCGAGGTTATGTGGGAAACATTTCAAGGAAACAGACTACGAGACCACTTCTAAGATGACACGTTGGTACCATACCTATTATTATTAATGATGTTTTTTTTTTTAATAATAGTAACAAAGCTTACAACCTGTGAAAAATAATGGTTTCCTTTCAAATAACATTTCCATTTTGTAAGAAGTTGATAACTTTACATCTTGTTTATCATTAGTATCTTTAAAAAGAAAAAAGTAATGAGTTAAGTTTATTTTAGAGCAGATTCTGTTCGTGTATTAATCGATGCGTATGTGTTACACCTTACGTTTTACTGATGTTAATCAAAATAGTTTTGTTAGTAACAAAACTATTACGACCCCGACGACGTCAACATACCCCACCCCCACCCCCCATCCCCCCAAACCCCGAAGAAAAAATACAATTTATTTTTGCTTTAGCTCTATGCTGGTGTCCCCCGACCGATCACCATGTTCGGCAAGCCGATCCCTTGGGAGACGCGAGCCAAATACCTCGGTGTGACCCTCGACCACCACCTCTCCTTCGCTGAGCACATAAAGCAGGTGCGTTCGCGCGCCGCTTTCGCTCTCGGTAGACTCCACTCCGTTCTGAATGCACGTAGCAAATTGTCACTTAGGTGCAAATTGCGCATTTATACAGCGTGCATTCGCCCCATCATGACCTATGCGGGTTCAGTGTTTGCGCACGCAAAACCCCACCTCATTCATAGGATGCAGGCCCTCCAAAACCGTTTCCTCCGAAAGGCAACGGGAGCCCCTTGGTTCGTTCGGAACGAAATCCTCCACGTGGATCTCGATATTCCCACCATCTCCCAGTTCTTGAAACGCAATTCCAAGCGTTTCTTCGACTCAGCCACCAACCATCGCAACCCTCTGGTTGTCGAGGCGGCTAGCTATGTCCCCTCTCGTATTAGTAAGGTCCGCCGCCCCAGGCTTGTCCTCTCAGATCCCGACGACCCCATAACTCTTCTCCAGGAGAGCAGTAGGGACCGTAGGAACAAAAACAAATCGACATTCCGACCTCGCCGCCGAGGTCCCTCGCGACGACCCCGTAATAATCGTCCTCCCCCCCGTCCCTTGCTCGGGTATGAAGTGCCAGCTGGTGGCGTAGCTGAGCCTGTAGCTTTAAACTCCCCTGACAATAATAATTCTAATCTGATCCAGCCTGTCCCATCTTGCTGTCCTCCCCCCAGCGACGCCCTAAGCCGAGGCCCGTTCCCCACAGGGGGAGCCCTTAGCGTGTAGTCGCTTAGTCTGTAAGTTTTTGCCCCTGGCTGGAGGCTTTGAGTTTTCTTAAGGCAGCCACAGGATAGTCCGGTTAAGTAGTCTCGACCTCTCTAGGTCAGCTACGAGATGCCATTCAAAAAAAAAAAAAACAAACTCTATGCTGCTGCTGTTAGAACAGGGTGTAGGTGACGAGCACACCCCAGTATTGTGCAGAATACAGCTAAAAGTTGATAACATGTTAAATATAAAGTACCTTACAAGTTTGGCTTTCCTTCCTTATTGCGATACTCCGTTTTTTTTTCAACTTCTCCTTCAACTGGGCGATACGCCAAGTGTACAATACATTGTGAAGCAACACAAATAGGTACTTACATGAAAAAAAAACACGCAAATACTTAAAAATAGTCCACACAATGCACACGTCTTTATCAAAAACTTTGCGGCCAAGCTTCCGGGAAACAACTCCATTCTTTTTTTTTTTTTTGGGGATGGGAAATCATCAAATAGTTTCTTTCGCTCTGGGTGGAGCGGGAGGGCGTGTCAGACTTCTACTGACTAAAACCCACCCGTGTTCCTTCAGTTGCCTGTGCCAGGGCCACGGTAACTCTTTCGAACAACCCGCGACCCTGGGGCGGGCATCGGCCCTAGCGGACCCCTTCAGCTAGTGCTGACATCTCTTTGAGGCGAGCATGGAACACAACGCGCCGTCGACCCGGGCCTGGTCCTTACCGGACGGCGAGCTACCCGTTGCTCACCATCCGCAAGCCCGCGCCTACGGTGGCCGGGAGTCGGCTATCGATTCCTGACGCCCAGGGCGTCTCCTGCGGCGACTAGGTGCGTGAGGGCGCAAAGATTGCCTCTTCCTCACGCGTTCAGCCTCCTCCTTTAAACAACTCCATTCTGGCGTGATGTTACATCATTTTCTTTTTCTTCTTTTGCAGGTGAAAGATGCATAATAGGCGGCGCAGCCGGCGTGTGCACCAACTTGAACAGATGCCAGACTGCCATTGATGACCTGAAGCGTCGGAAAAATCCGCAGGTGAACATACAATACTTGCTTTTAGGATTCCGTACCTCAAAAGGAAAAAACGAAACCAATAAGACCCCCGGTGTCTGTCTGTCTGTCCGTCTGTCATAGCCAATTTGCTCCAAGTCTAATGGACCGATTTAATTATGAATTTCTGTGACCCAAACACGAGCGTGTAACGTAAATAAATGAATTTTGAATATGGAGTCAATTTTGGGGGGCAATTAAGAAAATTAAAAAAGAATTTTTGCAAACTGTACCTTGTGACATATCAAATGTAAGAATTACTCTGAGGATCACAAATATATGTTTATATAATTTTAAACTATATTGTTCTAAAGTTATTTAAGAAAATAGACGAAAATTGACCATTCCCCCCTCCTCATCTCCAAAACTACTGAGCCAAAAATTTTGAAAAAAAAATACAGTATATTATTTTTTTTTTATTATTTATTTTTTTTATTATTTATTTTATTTCCAAAAAACTTAGTACTATTTTACAATGGCAATGTGGCAACAATTTCAGTAAGAGTAAAGAGATTAGCATCTGTAGTATATAGTTTAAGTTTAAGTTTTCCTGTAATCTATAGGTATAGCCTATAGATTACAGGAAAACTTAAAAGAAGTAGTAAAAATTAAAAGTAGTAGTAATAAATAGTCTTAATATAACATGGTAAATCTCTCCATATTGTGCGTACAAACTTACATTTGCAGTTGGAATGTTTCAACTACAATGTTAAGTTTGTTCTTTAGATAAATGATAAATTCATCCCAACTACGAAACCCTTCATTGTGCGTAGTCTGACAAGCACTTGGCTGGTTTTTTTTTTTTTTGAGATGGGTTTGCTCTTGACTCTAGTCTAGGTCAGAGGTGACAGAGACAAAGTCTACGATGGAGTGAGCTTACCCAGAAGAAACCTGTTCACTCTAACTTTGAAGAGGAGGTGGTTGTATGCGTTCAGGAACACAGACTCAGGTAGTGAGTTCCACTCCTTTGCTGTGCGCATTATGAAGGATGTTTGGAAGCGCTTAGTGAGAATTGGTGGAATGGTAACTAGGTATGGATGGTAACTTGCAGTACGTCTAGATGTTTGATGGTGGAAGGGGACCAGTGGGATGAGGTTGTGGAGTTCCTGAGCTTTATAAACAGGAATACACAGTTTGTTTGTAAGACTAGTGTAGACAGGGTATCCGCTCTTGGCCCGCGTGGTGGTGGCCTGCTCGCACTCACGAAGAGGTGACCTATGTCCCAGCAGTGGCCACATTAGAGCTTGATGGACTGCCAATAGCCATATCTCAGGATCAATAAAACCTATACTGTTCCGGCCTTATAGCGTAAGCGTAGGGGCGTACCTCACCAGGACGTCCTAGCGCCCATGTGCTGGTTTGGTCCATGGGGTAGTCACGGCGTGCAATATGTTCTTGTGCGCCGGTGATGGGGGTACTCCCCAGAGGAGGGTCCGGTGACGGACAGTCGCGGCGGTTTCGCGGTGAGTGCTAACGCGTGCCCGTGTTCCCGCCACAAGCGGCAGAGGAGGACACCGTTGAGTTTTAGTTGGTTGGAGTCCCACATAACTGCACTATCTCCCCGTGATAGTGCAGTATGCATGAGCATTTCTACACGACAAAAAAAAGGGCAACGTCGCGCGTCGCCAGGTTTAATGTATACCGCTGGCGAGGCTGGCTCACGTGACGTCAGCTTGGTTACGTAGCCAACCATACATTTTATAGGCGACGCGAGCTGGCTACGATGCCATGGCGTCCCGGTGAGTATGGCTCTAAGTTCCAAGGCTACACAGGACTCGGAGAGGTTAGCCGCGTTACTGCGCGGCTTATTTGTTTGGTAGCGACGCATCCGTGACGTGGGTCGCAGTAATTACTTCATTATAGTGTGTTATCTATGGTCGCAGCGGACGATCCCGCCTACATTTTTTCATAAAAAGCGAAACTAAGTACATGTGCCAGTAGCCACGGGCAATGCAACCGCCTTGTTGAAGGACCAAGGATAATGTGACACATAATATGATCAATATATCTATTGATTATAATATATAGGGTAACTTATAATCTGACGTATTCCGTCCTGATTACGTGATTCTCAGTTTTTTTTTTATCCGTGTTAGATATAACTTTACAAATTAATTACACTATGTAATATAAACATAATCTAAAATATTCACATATTAAGTTATTAAGAAAATGCTCTAATTTAACAAATATTTTATCCAAATCATTAACACAACTCGTTTAGACGTGATCTTCAGTTTGAAATCATTAAAAGTCGATTATTAAGTATAAGCAAACTAAGCGACACGTGTGAGCGACAAAATAGGTCGTATAGATTCGAAACCTAGCAGGTGCTTTTCTTTGTGTAAATTGTTTCACCACCACTGCTCTTAACATCGTGAGGAAACCGGCATGTCCTAGAACCAACAATTCGAAGACATGTGACATCTACCTATCCGCACTGGGCGCGCCGCGTGGTGGATTACGGCTCACTCCCTCTCACCGAGAGGACGCTTGTGTCCTAATAAGTGAAAACTGAGAAAAAGCCGCTCCGCGACTTGTGACCTGCTCATGACCAGCTGGGTATGCTGGATTGCTGGGAGGTTAGGTTAGTTACGTCCCACCATCTCTCAGTTCTTGAAACGCAACTCCAAGCGTTTCTTCGACTCAGCCACCAACGTTCACCGCCTCTGATTCTCGAGGCGGCTAGTTATGTCCCCTCCCGTATTAGTAAGGTCCGCCGCCCCAGGCTTGTCCTCTTGGAGCCCGATGACCCCTTAACTCTTCTCCAGGAGAGCAGTAGAGACAGTAGGAACCAAAACAAATTGAGATTCCGATCTCGCCGCCGAGGTCCCTCGCGACGAACCCGAAGTAATTGTCTTCCCTACCCCCGGCAAAGCTGATCCAGTAGCTTTAAATTCCCTGATAATAATAATCACCATGATTTGATCCAGCCTGTACCATCTTGCTGTCTGCGAGTAGCGACTGAGTCCCCCCAGCGACGCCCTAAACCGAGGTTCGTTCCCCACAGGGGGAACCCTTAGCGTGCAATCGCTTACTTTTATAAGTTCTAAGCCCTGGCTGGAGGCTTTGAGTTAGCTTAAGGCAGCCACAAAAAAAGGTAGGTTAGAAAGGCGAGTGGGATGGCATACACCAGTTCATTCATTCGATTATCACATAATTTTTAAATATTTCAACAGTAGCAAATTCGACCTTTGCCAGCATTATCAACTATTTCATCGGCACCTCTGACTTTTGTACCTCTTTAGATAGCTGATTAAATGAAGATGTCTTCTCAGTAATTTGTACGCTAAATATTACAGTAAAATTTTGAGATAACTGATGTCTAAGTTCATGTACGTAACTTTGTTTTGGTAAAGGTATAGTTCGCGTCATGTAAGCTTGGCGCTCTGAAGTTCACGCAAATGACTGCGCAAGAGTCAATATCTATACTAAAACAGCAGCGCGCCATGCCATGCGCATCGGAAAGCTTGGTTTCTGAGCGGCAAAGGTACCCAATGGAATAGCAATGACAGCAATTTAATTCGAGAGTTTAGAGAAAAGAGATATTTACTGACGAATACTGGGTAATTTTCAAAAATTTTCTACCTAATAATCCTACTATAATAATCCTACTATCCTACTATTTATTTTTTTTATTTGTGATGGGTTTGCTCTTGACTCTAGTCTAGGTCAGAGGTGACAGAGACAAAGTCGACGATGGAGTGAGCTTACCCAGAATAAGCCTGTTCACTCTCACTTTGAAGAGATTAGGGTTGTATGCGCTCGGAAACACAGGCGCTGGTAGTGAGTTCCACTCCTTTGCTGTGCGCATTATAAAAGACACTTGGAAGCATTTAGTGCGAATTGGTGGAATAGCAACCAGGTAGGGATGGTAACTGGCAGTGCGTCTAGATCAGGGCTCGGATACCGGTATATTTTTCGAAACGGTTTCGTCTTAAATACCTAAGAAACGATTTGTTTCGGTTACGTTCGAACGGAACGTTATAAATAACGTTTTTGAAGAAGAACAAAATTTTTATCGTTTTCGATTAATAAAACGTTTTTAACCGTTTTTATTGCATTTCTTGGGTTTTTCCGATACGAAAGTTCTACGAGTATTTCATTCAATAGTATTTCAAGGCCAAGCGGCTTAGTTTCGTCGTTTCACAAGTACTAAGTATTATCTGTGACTCTGTGAGTACGCGTAGGTAAATAGTGTGTAGTAGGGTAGGCAACTATCGAACTGGAGATCCCTGGTGTCAACAGTGGCCCTCAGCGTCGCTCGACGTAGTGGACGTTAGAGTGTCCAGGCAGGTCAAGTGCGCAGATCTGCGTATAATGCACCTGGGGGACTCTGCAACTTCGGAAGAGGTCGCAGCTGCTGCTGCAAAGGCCGCCCGCTAGACCAAGTTGAGGTGGAAACAATTCGTCCGGACTTCTCCGATCTGCGGACAGTACGGGTCAGCTGTCCCGTCACGGCAGCTCGAAAATTAAAAGATGGTCCCAGACTGGTGGTGGGCTGAAATTTGGTATAGGTCAGGCTTCTGGCAAATAAGCCCCTCAATGCTATAGGTGCATGAGAGAGGGACACGTTGGAGTTCGATTCACCTCAGAGGTCGATTGCTGCGGTCTTTGTTTCCGCTGTGATCAGCTCGGTCACAAGGCCATCTCTTGCGATGCCGCGCCACACTGTGTAGTGTGTGTGGCATTGAACAGGTCGGTTGACCACCAGACGGGCAGCAAGACACGTACCGAGGGATAAAAAAGCTGACTCAAATAGGAAAATTGGGCCCTCGCGCCCACTGACCGCTGGCAATAAAGCCGAAGAAAGGGTTGAGGGGGAGGCAATTGTTATGGACACCCAGGAATGGCCCCACACCTTCGTCTTCTCCAAGCGAATATCAACCATTGCGCCAGGGCTCAGGACCTTTTGCTCCAGAGCATGGCGGAGTGGTTGATCAACGTCGCTATCGTTGCCGAACCATACTTTGTTCCACCCAGTGGGTGACATTGATGGCTTGGTGGCGCTTATCTTGAGGCTGGCCGCTGGCACTCCGCCCCTGGAGACCGTCACCCGGGGGCGGGGCTTTGTAGCGGTCTTAGTCGAAGATATCATGGTCGTGGGGATTTATTTCTCACCCAACCGACCTCTCGCCGACTTTGAGAGTTTCATCACGGAATTGGGCACAGTCATCAGTCGAAGCCGTCCTCACCCTGTCCTTGTCATGGGTGACTTCAACGCCAATTCCACGACTTGGGATTCCCCACCCCGTGGTGGAGGATGCACGGGGTGGAGGATGCACGGGGTGGATGCACTGGAGGAGTGAGCGGTGAAGTCAGGCTTATTGCTCCTAAACCGGGATCTGTTCAGACATGTGTGCGGCAGTGGGGTGGGTCTATAGTGGACTTATCGTTTGCTAGTCCCGCTGTCGCACGCCGTGTCCAGGACTAGCGTGTATTGGAGGACGTGGAGACGTTGTCGGATCACAGATACAGTTCGACGTCTCCGCCCAGATCTCGAATGGCCCGGCACAAGCGGCCCCAACCGGGGTTGAGGATGGCTCGCGATGGGCGCTCAAACAACTGAACCGGGAAACCCTTCTGGTTGCCTCAATCGTAAAGGCCTGGTTGGACTCACCAGTCAGGTCTGTCGATATTGACGAGGAGACAGAATGGTTCCAGGAGGCCATGACACAATTCTGTGATGCTGCGATGTTCAGTTCAGTCTCCATCTGCTCCAGGTGTATTGGTGATCGCAAGACATTGCGCATTTGCGCATCACATGCGTGGCGGCGCGACGCCCGTACACCAGGCAGCGATGAAGGCGCAGACGAACACCAGAAGCTATGGTAAGAGAGGCGGAACTGTACGAGGTGTGTAGAGTGGCGAAGAAGGCTCTTCAGCTGGAAATAATAGGCTTGGGCCCAAGCCCATAAAGAATTGCTGGCATTTCTAAAACGTGATCCGTGGGGGCGTCGTTACGTTACCGTTTGGTTAGGCGCAAACTTTGCTTCTGGGTGTCTCCACCATCCCGTAGCCTCCACCGACAACTGCTAGAGAGAGTAGTGAGCGCTTTATTCCCCTCACAAGGGGAGCACACACCACCGCATATGGTTCCGCCTACTATGGTGCCCACCTCGGAAAATGACGATGGCGACGCGCCTGAAATGACCCAGGTAGAACTAAAAGCGGCAGTACAAAGGCTTCAGGCCAAAAACACTGCTCCAGGAACTGACGGCATTCCTGGCCGTGCATGGGTTCTGGCCATCAGGGATCTCTGGCCCCGATTAGTGGGACTCTTGAGCACATGTTTGGAGAGACTGGAAAGCTGGTCCTGTTGAAAATGGAAGGGCGGCTTGCGGACTCACCATCCGCTTACCGGCCCATTGTGTTGTTGGGTGAGGTGGGCAAACTCTTCGAGAGAATTATTACAGACCGCCTTATACATGACAAGAGAGGGTACGGGATCTGGCAGATAACCAGTTTGGTTTCCATCAGGGGCGCTCTACAATAGACGCGATCATGCGCGTGAAAGTCTTGGCGGAGGAAGCAATGGCCCAGAATGAGGTCTTCTTGGCAGTGTCTTTGGACATTGCCAATGCCTTCAACACTTTTCCCTGGAGTAACATTAGGGAGTCACTCTGATATCATAGGGTGCCAAACTACCTCCGCCGCATTATCGGGGCTTATCTGACAAATACCCGGCTCGAAAGGATGGGGTCGGCGAGAGATGTCGTGTGGTGTTCCACAGGGTTCGGTTTTGGGGCCACTCCTGTGAAACATCGGATACGACTGGGTGCTGCAAGGTGCACTCCTCCGTGGCGTTGGCGTCATCTGTTACGCCGATGACACGCTGGTAATGGCACGGGGGAAGACGCTCCGGCAGGTGACTGTCTTAGCAACAGCTGGGGTTGCGCAAGTCGTAGGCAGGATCCGGCGCTTGGGTCTCCAGGTGGCACTGCATAAATCGGAAGTCATTTGTTTCCACGGGCGATATCCGGTGGAACTTCGGGCCGCATTTTCACAAAGACTTCCTGCCGAAGGCTCTATGTTGGGATCGTACCGTCCATGGCGCTCCATAGAGTGCCATAGACCCTGGCCAATCAACCACGTCAATCAATCAATTTCAAGTCTAGGAAATAAATACTCTCGGAAATATAAAATATCAAACTTTGATAAAATAACCTCAACTTTTGCACTATTTTGTTGATTTTGACGTAATTTTGACAGCAGGTGTTGCTATTTTATGGAGTTTTAATAATGCGTTTTAATTTTGCAAATAATAAGATGACGCACATTTTTTTTTTTAATTAGCATTATTTTGCGTTATCTTATTTGGGTTTAACAATTTCACAGTGATTTGAGTTTTGTTTTTTTTGGGTGAATAACTACGAAAATTTTGATTTTGTGACAATGTAAAATTATTATTTTTATCCTTATGGTATCTGCTAGAGGTGAAACGAAACACAATATCTATAATTTGCAGCCATTCTTCATCCATCTTTAAAATAGGTCGAATCTGTTCAAAAACTGAGTCAGGCTCAGGGCACCCGACTCTACGTAGTCTTTTGGCTGCTACCCCTAGTGTGTATATAAAAATCCGGAGGCGCGAAGGGAGAGCAGCCCCCGCCCGCTGTAAAGCATAGGCACCGGTGCGGGCCATAGCAGCTGAAGCTGCGGAGGTGAGCATGGGTGTCTATCCTTTGTTACACAAGGGCGAAGGGGCTGCACTTCCCGCAGCGCCGGAGACGTTGCAGAAGCAACATTAAAGTTTTTGAGGTTAGGTTACAATAATTTGTTTTTCTCAAGAAGGGGTGCGTTATCTTTCATGGGAGTGGTGCCAGGTGAGAGGTTGCACCCCCCTACCCCCCACCCCCTCCTCCTGCCAAACGATAATAAATTTTTACCAAAAACTTAACATAAACGATTTCGATCGAAAGATTTTTAAAAACTCATAAAAAAAACTATGCATTTCCTAAATTTCCCCCATGCAGGGAGGGGATCTCCACCCCTCCCTGCATATACAGGGTTATTGGTAAAACACCAACAACTTCTTAAGGGGGGTCATTATACTCATCATTATGAACATCTTTTACTATGGGACCAAACCTGAAATCGCGAAAAAAAAATCTGCTGTTCAGTACATTTATGTTTGCATAATTCGTCAAAATGTACTGAACAGCTGATTTTTTTTCATATTAAACTCCTTCCAAATACATAATTATGTGCTTTAGTTTCTAGCCCACGTTCGCACGGACGTAAAATTATTGCGGCGGGATTTTATCGCGCGGCTGCGTCCTGCGGAATAAACCGGTTTTTGAAAACGTTCTCATATCGTTTCCGTTCCGAACAAAATATTGTACAAAGAACTGTTAGAAACGTTTTAAAAACGTTATTTTAAATAACGTTTAAGAACTCCACGACCTCATTCCACCGGCCCCCTTCTACCATCGGACATCTAGACTCTAGATGTCCGATGGTAGAAGGGGGCCGGTGGAATGAGGTCGTGGAGTTCTTGAGCACACTCACCGAAGTACAATCTGTAGAAGACCGACAAGCAGGCAACCTTGCGGCGATGAGCCAAGCTATGAAGCTTGGCATCCACTATCCTACTATGTAATATTATAAATGCGAAGTTTGTGAGGATGTTTGTTTCTCTTTCGAGCAAAAACTACTTAATGGATTTTGATGAAATTTGGTACACAGATAGTTTATAACCCGGATTAACACATAGAATACTTTTTATCTCTATATTCCTACGGGTTCGAGACTCGCGCGGGTGAAACCGCGAGGCGCTGCTAGTCGCTAATAAACGACGACTAAAACACGACGAATTCACATGTGACACCGCTCCATAGCATAATGTTCCCTGTGCTGGGACACAGACCTCCTCTCTCAAAATCAAAATGAAAGTCATTTATTTAAACTAGGCTGAGAAACAGCACTTTTCGAACGTCAAAATGACATAAGACAGTCCCCCGGCACGCCCGCCCTTCACCACTTCCTAGTACTTTAGCTGGGGAGAAGAAGTGGTGCAACAAACTGTCCAGCAGCACAGCTGTCTGTTCAGTTAAAAAAATTGATTGTATACAGCACTGCGCAAAATAATTTAAGTATTACGCAACGAAATATGAAATTAAATTAAATTAATTGCCATAAGTCAGCTAGCACATGCCAATATACCAAAAAAAAAAAAAAATTGAAAACTATACTCAAGCAGAAATTTAAAATACACGTAAACAGAACTTTATAACTCAATAAAAGCCTCCAGACATAAAGGGCGTGCCCACTTACATATAGCCGTAATATACAGTATGTTAACCAACAGAAGGCGTTCCCGTTAACCCGCAATAGTATAGCATCCATACATGCTAAAAAAATATTACCATTCGAAAACAAAATGGTTTTTATTTTTTTTTATATTAAAATATTCACTAAAAATGTTAAATTGATACGTAAAAGAAACACTGTACACGCGTACTTGAAGGACGGAAACATCGCAATTTAGTTTTTATTTTTAGTGAATATTTTTATATTTTTTTGAATATTTTTAGCATTTTTAGTGAATATTTTAATATTAAAAAAAAATAAAAACCATTTTGTTTTCGAATGGTAATATTTTTTTTAGCATGTATGGATGCTATACTATTGCGGGTTAACGGGAACGCCCTCTGTTGGTTAACATACTGTATATTAATAATAATCCCCTCCGCTGTATCTCTACGTTGACGTCGTGGTGGGGCTTGCACGCTCCAAACTTTAGGTCTGTGCCGGTAGAGTTTACTTTGCCGGAACGGGTCTAGGATGAGGAGATAGACCAAGAGATATACAGAAACCCGCAGTGCAGCATGTGGCGAGCTGTTGGGCAGTAGCGACCCCACGGACCCTATCTCCTGAGAGAAATCTTGTCCTCATCTCTGGCTTGCCTTTATTGGCCGGCTGGAGTGAACACTGACGAGGAACAGAGCTCCCACCTCTTTCTTGCCTTTATTAGCCGGCTTGAGTGGAGATTCGCAAGAGCAAACATGCTCGGAGGAAGGAAGTATTCCAGTATGGTGCTGATAGGGATCTTGACCGTACTTCCCGGATTGTCCTGATAGCCGTGGAATACCTCTCCACTCCTCAAGCACCTCAGGAAGTGTTGCCCCCCTTGTCGCTACGTCACTATGTGCTAGCGGCCGTTTCCGGGGGCCCATTATTGAGTGTGCAAGTCACCCCCTGCCATTTTATCCGTGTATAATATATAACATTGGTCAGGCAGGGGACATAGTTCCTCCATAGTTCAAGTAACCCAATCGACTTTAGCCACCCAGACCCATAGCCCAATATAATTTGTTTCCACGTACAACAATAGTCCTGTACCAACCGGGGGTTGTCCTTGGCTGCACTTGCATAGTGCATACAGGGATAATCGTCGGTTGGTGCCTCCTTATCATTTAAAATTATTTAAGAGGCCTCTGCGAGTTGGCTTCGGCTCCTCGTACGCCTTCCAAAGGTCCGGGACCGCAGGCTCCCGAGAAATGTAATAAAATATATAATAATATTAATATCTTAGGACATTGTTAACACACATTTAATATGTAGAAGTAACTCGAAGTCACAGATAATAAACTAGGACCATCGAAGTAAAATAAATAAAATAAGAGTTAATTACTTATAACAATTACAAAACCAAGCAACTCAACCAACTGTTGTGAGAGGGAGTTGGCTGTAATCTACCACGCGGGCACAGCGTGAAAGAAAGAAGGAAAGAAGAAAGAAAAATATGTTTATTTGTCACAGAAACATACAAAAATATAATTAACTCGAGTTTTACAAAAAGAACAATAAAACACACAAATCACGATCACAAAACAAAAGTCGGCAGCTGCTGGCACGCCATGACTGTGACAAGAAGGCTTCCACTCAGCATGATGCTGTGCTATGGGGGACCCACGGCACAGCGCTGCTTTTCAGTGGTCACCCGACAAAGTCGTAGGTACGGAAACCAAGTCAGGTTAAATGTTCGGTTTTGTTAGCAGAATAGCTTTTGAGATTGTTTCGATCGTTCCGATCGATCGGTGACGTTTACTGAACTGAAACGTAACCGCAGTTGGATCGTTGTTACTTTAGTGGAATACGAAAACGCTCAAAAGCCGTGGTTCAGCTGCGATCCAATTGCGATTTTTGAACAATTTTGTTAGTAGAATCGGCCCGCAGTACATGAATTAGTAAATAAATAAATAAAATAAAACAAACAGTACTTAGAATATTATCACACAATTATTCTTGCAAAGCTTAAACCAAACATATTTAAATAAAAACAAATTATAGATGAATAAATATATTTAAAAAAACATTAAAAAAAATGAATCTGCAGGCATCACCGTACGTACCTAAAGATATTGCTACACATCTACACATTCAGTGTGGGTGGGAGATGCACCCCATTTATAAGTTACGTGCCTTATATCTAGATATATAGATATATTATTAGGTTGGGGAAAAAGTCTTATTATAGTATGTATGAACTTGTAATAAAATCTCTTTGGCTATACTATTTGTATCTCACTGGTTTTGGTATCATTGAAAGTTTAAATTTTAAAGAACATAATTCCAAATTCAAATTAGGAAAATGTGTGATTTTCATTTGTTTTTCGTACCGTCAAGATGAGTGAATCTAATGAAGAAATTCGATACATTTTAAAATTTTACTACAAAAAAGGTAAAATTGCAACGCAAACCGCGAAAAAAATTTGCGATGTTTATGGACCTAGTGCAGTGTCTGTGAGAGTAGCACAAATTTGGTTTAAGCGTTTTCAATCCGGAAATTTTGATGTCAAAGATGCACGTCGCTCTGGTCGCCCTATTACGGATAAAATGGATGCCATTTTTGAAAAAGTGGAGCAAGATCGGCATATCAGTAGTTACGACGTAGCTGAAGAACTGGAAATTGACCACAAAACAGTTTTGGCGCATTTGAAAAAACTGGGTACACAAAAAAGCTCGACATTTGGGTACCTCACGAGCTCACTGAAAGAAACCTAATGAACCGTGTACTCATTTGTGATTCTTTATTACGACGTAATGAAACCGAACCATTTTTGAAGAAGCTGATAACTGGTGATGAAAAGTGGATCACGTATGACAAGAACGTGCGAAAAAGGTCGTGGTCAAAGGCCGGTCAGGCTTCACAGACTGTGGCGAAACCCAGGTTAACTCGCAACAAGGTGATGCTGTGTGTGTGGTGGGATTGGAAGGGCATTATTCATTATGAGCTGTTACCACCAGGCAGGACCATCGATTCTGAACTCTACTGCGAACAACTGATGAGATTAAAGCAAGAAGTTGAGAGAAAGCGGCCGGAATTAATCAACAGAAGGGGTGTGGTTTTTTATCATGATAACGCTAGACCTCACACATCTTTAGCCACACAGCAAAAATTAAGAGAGTTTGGCTGGGAGATGTTAATTAATGCATCCGCCGTATAGTCCTGACCTTGCACCTTCAGATTTCCACCTGTTTCGGTCTCTTCAGAATTCTTTAGGCAGTGTCAGGTTAACATCACGAGAGGACTGCCAAAACCACTTGTCGCGGTATTTTGACCAGAAGTCCCAAAATTTCTATAGCAATGGGATCATGTCTCTACCTACAAGATGGCAAAAAGTTATCGAACAAAATGGTACTTACATACTTTAGTTAAATGTAAATAAACTATATTAAAAAATGTTTTGAATTTTCTTAAAAAAATCGAAGAAACTTTTTCCCCAACCTATTATTTAAATAAAAACAAATTATAGATGAATAAATATACTAAAAAAAACATTTAAAAAATGAATCTGCAGCCATCACCGTGCGTACCTAAAGATATTGCTACACATCTACACATTCAGTGTGGGTGGGAGATGCACCCCATTTATAAGTTAAGTGCCTTATATCTAGATATATAGATATATGTATATCTAGACGAACGTCCTTCTCTGTTCTTTCGTTCATATTAGTTTAGTTTTATTGCTAGCTAAGTAGAAGGGTGACTGTTTAAAAGAGTATGCTTAGATGGTTTGGTCCTGTTGAGAGGATGAATGAATGGCGACTAAGAAAAGGTATTTACAGGCAGATGTGAGTGGAAACGCCGGGAGCGGACGCTCTAGGAAGACATAATACCTTATTGGTGATGTTCTTCAGAAAGGTCAGGCGCGTAGTACTCGCAACAGGCGCGCGTATGTGACAAACACAAAGAAGGTTGGATCGAGGTGGCCTTAAAAAAAGAAGCTTGGAAGGATTTTGCTCAGCACTGGGACAATGTAGGCTAACGTAAAAAAATAATGTTTAACAAATGAAAATTCTGACTTTGACTTACTTACTTTTATACAAGGTGTAACTTAAATAACGCACAACCTCTTACGGGATCATTGTACTCATCAATATGAACAACTTTTACTATGAGACCAAACCTGAAATCGCGAAAAAAATCAACTGTTCAGTACATTTTGACGAATTATGCGGTCCTATAGTAAAAGTTGTTCATAATGATGAGTACAATGCCCCTTAAGGAGGTTGTGCGTTATTTATGTTATACCTTGTATTTATTATTCAACAGTACTCAAGAAATTAATTAAGAAACGAGTTTGGTCGCACATCTCAGCATGTCTCATTTGTAAAGATCTTTTAATGTCATTTTGATTACTAGGTATCTATCCAATCCTAGAATTATATCTTTTTAGGGTTCCGAAGGGAATGAACGGAACCCCTGCGCCGTCCGTCCGTCTGTCAGTCAGCGGATTGTATCTCATAAACCGTAATAGGTACTTAAACAGTTGACATTTTCACAGATTGTGTATTTCTAATGCCACTATAACAACAAATCAATCTGCCTAGCCTTTTCCCAACTATGTTGGGGTCGGCTTCCAGTCTAACCGGATGCAGCTGAATACCAGTATCTTACATGGAGCGACTGCCTATCTGACCTCCACAACCCAGTTACTGGGTAATACGATACCCCTTGGTAAGACTGGTTGTCAGACTTTCGGGCTTCTGACGACCCGTAACGACTGTCATAGATCCACAAATGACAGCCGGGACCAACGGCTTAACGTGCTTTCCGAGGCACGGAGGAGTCTCGGTATGAAAAGATGGTCACCCATCCACAGACCAACCGCGGCAAGCATAGCTTAACCTGATGGATCGACCCGTGCGGCTGTTATTACTATAACAACAAATATCTAATAAAAATAAAGTTAAAAACTAAAGAGCCGTAGCACTGGCTCCCAGCACTTATTTTTTCAGTAAATCTTTACAAGTAAGTTGCCGAGGCTTCCCTGAAAGTAATCAGATGATACTTGTGTTGGGAAAGCCTCGCTCTTCCGAAGGAAACATAAATTTAGACTTTTATTTATTTATACTGCCACATCACATACATATAACATTAAAAATATTATAAAAATTACTTCATAGCGGTCCGATGCACGTGACAATAATGGCGTACATAACATTTACAATTCATCGGCTTGGTGATAAACACAAATATTTAAAAAAGAGAAAAGAACTACAGTACAATACAAATTAAATTAAAATTTTAACAATGAATATGATTTAAATGTCCAACATAATTTAATAATAGGACTGTCCAATATAACTTAATAGAAGTGACAAATAAAGTATAATAGGAATGTCCATTACAGTGTAATAAAAATAGAAATGTCGATTATCAATTGCAATAAAATAAAAAATAAAATAGCATAACAATAAAATATTTTCAAACGATTAAATAACAATTTAACAATTTAAATTCTAAATTAAATTAAGGTACACTTTTAATTTTATTTTTAAATATACGTAGCTTATCGTGGAACACGTCAATATCGGGTATTATCGCAACAAGGGAGTGGTACTCATCAACGATTCTACGGAGGGGTGCCTGTCGTCCCAAATTAGTCTTATTACTTACTAGACTAACAATATGACTGACAATATTACAGTAACCCTGGCTGCGAAATCTTATCTAATATTTTCTATTTCACCAGATATGCTCGTTCGACAACACTGATCCTATAGTGTGCTGTTTAGACGGCAGGACTGGTGCAAACCCTGGAGCTACGACCACCAAAATGTAAGTCCATCCTTATCATCTTAATAATAATTCGTTTATTTGCCAGAAACACGGTACAAACAAAGATGTAATAAGTAGTTCAGGATCATCATGTCTCGCCGACACAGCGGCATGCAAATAGAAATTTATTTAATTAAAATAAATTACAGATACTCGTAAAATCAAATTAAATTAAATTACAAATAAAACCAAATTCAATTAAATTACAAATAAAATCAAATTAAAATACAAATTAAATTAAAATACAAATTAAATTAACAACAAATATGTAATATTAAATGGTTAACAATAAATGAGAGCTTCACTTTTCCATAAAATATTTAGGCATAATAATAACAAAATTTACGTGGACATTTGTGGAAAAATTCATTAATTGAATAAAAACATTCCTGTGACAACCACTTTCGCAATTGGGTACAAAATTTTTTAAAAGGAAGTTTCGTTATTGACTCCGGTAACGCGTTATAAATTAAAGGAGCCATGTAGACACAGCTCTTCCGAAAGATTTGCAATCTAGGAATCGGCATTTCATACGCTAGATGTGTAACTTGCCTTTTATTTGTATTGTCTTTCCGTTGGAAGAGCATAGGATGAGATCTTAAAAACCTAGCAACTTCGTAGATGTAAATACAGGGCACCGTTAAAAGGCCATGCGCCTTGAATACGGGCCTGCAGGATTCGGACCACCCGATATTAAACATTGTCCGAATGCATTTTTTTTGGGCAATAAAAATTCTTTCTAAATCGGAAGAGTTTCCCCAAACCACGATACCATAGCGAATCACTGAGCAGATGTAGGCGTGATACACCATCAGGGAGGTATGCTGAGACGTAACAACCTTTATTTTTCGTAATGCAAACACGAATTGGTTTATTTTTTTACTGATTGTGTCAATGTGTTTCTTCCAAGTAAGACACTCGTCCAGTGTAACTCCAAGAAATTTTGTGGTATACACTTGATTAATATTACTATTATTATAGACCACATTAAAGCGTATATTTTGACTTTTCCAAGTTTTAAAATATAACAAATTAGTTTTAGAAATGTTTATTTTAAGTTTATTATTATCTAGCCACTGTATTATATCGTTCAACGTTTGATTAATTTCCATATCAAAGTTTTGAGGGTTTTTACATTTAATTATTATTGTAGTGTCATCAGCAAATAGGACACATTTATGTTTTATTGATTTCGGCAGGTCGTTAATATACAGAAGGAACAACAAAGGTCCCACAATGCTGCCCTGCGGAACGCCACAGCCGTTAATATCCGGTTTAGAATCAAAACATTCTAGGGTGTTAGTTGATTGATTGAATTTCGTTATTCTTGTTATCTGTTTTCGATTACATAGATATGACTGAAACCATTCCTTGGCTGGACCTCTAATGCCATAATTTTCCATTTTTCCTATAAGTATGTCATGGTCAACTAAATCAAAAGCCTTACTCAAGTCTAGAAGTAAAGCACAAGAAGGTATTTTATCATTAATATTGCCAACAATTTCCTCAACTAATGTATAAATCGCTAGGATAGTCGATTTATTTTGCCTGAAACCATACTGTTGGCTGGCTAGTATATCGTGTTTATCTAGGAATTTTAGTACACGCCTGTACATTATTTTTTCAAATATTTTCGAGAGTACAGGGGTCAGTGCTATCGGTCTATAGTTATCCACGTTAAGTTTGGAACCCTTTTTATGTAGTGGTTTAATTAATGTTTTTTTTAAACTCTCTGGAAAACATCCTTGTTGTAAGGAGAGATTAATAATATGTGCTAGAGGTGAAGAAATATGTTTAGATATATATTTAAGAAGTTCTGTTGAAATATTATCATAGCCTGCCGACTTTGAGTTTTTCAATGACATTATGATACCATAAATTTCTAATGAATTTGTAGGTTCTAGGAATAAACTGTTGTCATGAATTTTTATGTTGTAAATATTATTGGCATCTCCAATACATGTTGAAGACTGATTTTTAGCTATATCAATGAAATATTTATTAAATTTATTTGCGATGTCGTATCCTGAAGTTAATGTTATACTATTGATATTGTCAACAATTTCATTGATGTGTTCTCTAACTGCCTCATTTCCCATATTGCGCCTCACAACATCCCACGTGGCCTTAATTTTATTTTGAGAGTGAGTAATGTGGTTTTGATTACACAGTGACTGTAAGTTGTTCATACATTTTTTTAGTAATTTTGAATATGCCTTATATTTGAATTTATTTTCGCTACTTCTATTTAAGTAATATTTATGTCTCAACGATCTTTTAGTAGCACAGCTGTTTTTAATCCCTTTTGTTATCCATTTATGCTTATTATTAATATATTTCTTCTTAATTCTTATAATTGGGAAGCATAGTTTAAAGAATACATTCAATAGCTCATTGAACTTATCAAATGCTTCATTAGTATTTTCTGCTTCATAAACTTCGTTAAATCTTAGGCAGCTTATACACTCAACAAATCTCCTGATATTACATTTATTTAAGTCATTTATATACATAAAGTAATAATCTAATCTGTTAATTATTTCTTGTTCAATAGTAACAATTTGAGCAGTATTATGATCAGATAAGTGGCATTCGTATGTTTCACCAGATGCACTAGTAACATTACTGATAATGTTATCTATACACTTGTTAAGCCTAGTCGGTTGATGTATTAGATACCGCATTCCGTAATTGGACAATAATTCTTTAAAACCTGTGCTATTCGTATCGGATATTAATAAGTCTATATTAAAGTCGCCGCAAATAACGATTTTATGGTTCTTGTGCTGTAGTCTTGACAAAGTTTTATTTAAATTTTCAAAAAATATTTTTGTATCAGAATTAGGTGTTCTATATATACAAATTATGATTAGTTTCAACTGTTTTACTTTTATACCACATATCTCAAAATGTTTTTCTACTGCAAGATCGTTTATCATATCCAGCTTAGAACTTTCATAACCTACTTTGCACAGTATACATGTGCCTCCGCGTCTTTGATCTTGTCGTGAATAAATTGCCGCAAGGTAAAAATTGTTTAAGTTAAGATATTTTTCCTCGTTGTGTTTTATAAAATGTTCACTTAAGCACACAAAATCAATATTTTTGTTTAAAACATCTAACTCGTGTAGGACTACCTCTAAATCTTGGACTTTATTTAATAATCCAGCAATATTCTGATGAAGCACTGCGTAATAACATTTAGGGACGAAAACATTTTTTATTACTTGCTGTCGCGGTTATGTCTACTTGCGATGTTTTTTTTATAGATTGGAAATAATAAGGTATTGTACCTTTAAGGGGTTTTATGTCAACATTATAGCTTTTACCTATTTGGGAGTTACTGGGAGCGTTTTTTTTGACATTTTTAAAGTAATATGGAATTGTACCCATTTTCGGAAATATTTTGTTAGTAGAGCGAGATTTTTCAATGTTATGAGAAATAACATGATTGGTGTCCATAACCGTTTTAGCTTTGTGATTGTTATAGGAAAGAAAGTGTTTGCTATATTGAATACAATTGATATTATGTATTATTTGATGAGTAATATCTTGAGCTCCATCTGTTTCTACAAATGTACAATTTTTATAGTTCCTCGTAAGAAGTTTTAACTGCTCATTCAGTTTGCGTTCATTGAGTACACGATTTTGCAGAACATTCACTATAAATACATTACATTTTTTTAGGAAATACAATGCAACAGTTACTTCAGACATTAATTCAACAGGGTTTGAGTCATTACTTCCAGTAATTATTATAACATTATCCTTTATAGATAATAATTTAGATATGTTACTGCACTCTGCCAGCACATCTTTAGATTTAGCATTAGGTTTAGTTATGGATTGCATGTTATAATCCTGTAATATAAATTTGTTTTTGTTTTCTAGTAGTTCGTTTATAATACCTCTCCCTTGATTGTCCGATAATAGGAATATTTTTCCATTTCCTTGAGTAGCGTCCTTGTCCTGCTGTTCCTTTATGGTTGGTGTGTTTGTGTTCTTTTTATCCCTTTTACTCTCCAAATTAGAACTGATTACATTATAAGAATTAGACATGTCTGTTCTATGTGTATTGGAATCTACCGATGAGCATAACTGGGTTGAGGACTTCGGTGTGTGAAATTCAAGATCGAGATTTAATTTCCTTGCAGAAAATTTGGGCTGTAAGATAGATGATGGCTTTTTGGAAATTTTCTTCTGCCTAGCCTTCTCCCAACTATGTTATGGTCGGCTTCCAGTCTAGCCGGATGCAATTAAATACCATTATTCTACATGGAGCGACTACCTATCTGGTTTACACAACCCAGTTAAGTAAGACTGGTTGTCAGACTTTCGGGCTTCTCTCTACCCGTAACAACTGCTAAAGATCTAAGCGCTCCTACGTACTAGCGGTTAACCGCAAGGGCGGCAAACCGCGTGGCTAGCCACTTTTCCAGTTTAATATGTGCCTGTGATTGTACGCACTTAAACGCCACAAAATTTCAATCGCGGCGGTTGAATGGAGAGCTGCGGCCCGCTTCGCGGCTGGCCGCCATCTAGTTTATACGCACTGGCCACAGATATTACAATACTACGTACAGATACCCAATACCATACAAAGAACTGGCACTGTCTGGCGATTCATGGGCAGTTTAGTTTGCGGGGAGCCGTCGCTGAGTTTGTACGTGAGTTGCCATAAACTTCGACACTTCGACACAGATAAATTCATTGTTGAAATTCAACAACGAGAAGCTAGTAGGACTTGCGAACTGGCCAAATTCGTTGTATGTTTCTAGTAAAGGATGAATCCAGTATCTTTTTTTATTTTTCTTTCGTTGTTTTCGCTATCTCGACGGCGTCCATTTTGTTTATGGGCCACGCGCCTTCGAGCGGTCCAACCGCTTAACGCGGTTTAATCGGCTGACCGCTATGGCAGCCAATCGCGAAGAAACTGCGATGAAACCGCGTTAAGCGGTTGGACCGCTCAAACTAACCGACTAGGCGTCCAATCGCTAGTGCGTAACGGGCCTAAGAGTGTTCCTTATTTAATAAAATAATTCTTGGTTTTCCAGACCCTCAGTGTCCAGCACCACAGAATACATTCCACCTGTGTATGACTACGAAACTGTGGGTGGAGCTGATGGCCAATGTGAACCCATACCGGAAGCTTTGACTGTCAAGAAGACTGGGCAGAAGGCTTTAGACAGTAAGTATAAAATAGTCGTTAAGGGGGAAGCGTCAGAGTAGTCCGCGAAATTCAAATTTTCTTACGTTTTTTGCAATTTGCATGTCAGTATTAGGTTGTATTTGAAATAAAGTATGATTCGCGACCGTAACATTAAATATGTATTTACAGAATTATAATCAGTAATACAACTCGTAAGGTTTAGTATTTCATGAAATAGTAATTCATTAGGATTACTTGGACTTGAAAGAGTTTATTCATGACTTCAATTATTACAATACTGTAAATACATACTTATTACAGTCGCGACTTACATTTTGATCAACGTACAACTTTATACTGACTTTTAAATTGCAAAAAACGTAAGAAAATTTGAATTTCGCGGGCTACCCTGACGCTTTCGCCGCGAAATTCAAATTTTCTTACGTATTTTGCAATTTGCAAGTCAATGTCAGGTTGTATCTTGAACAAAATTTGCTTCGCGACTGTAATAATATGTATTTACATAATATCTAAGTTACATTTTGTTCTCTCTATGTTTGATTTCGGAAATCATGACATTTTGGAATAAACCTAACTCAGAGAGATGTATTGCTGGTTCTGAGAGTTATAATAGGGATGATGACTAAAAAATGTTTTTTTGTCCGTCATGTAGATTATTAAAATATATTGGACACGTATTTTTTCTTTTTGTACGTAATCAAAAGATTACGGCGATACATTGAGTTAAAATGTGGCATGACGTCACGTCTTCGTAGATTTTATACGTAGAAGTGACGTAGCAAGCCCCCACTCCCGAACTTTAATGCGAGTTATCTAAGTCATTTTTTATTAATATCATAAAGCAAAAAATACGTATCTAATATTTTTTTTATTATCTGACTGACGGACTAAATAGATTTTCTTTTTTTTTACCCAGGCATCATCCCTATTCTGTAAAATTGTAAAAACATGCTTATTTGTTTTAGTCACCACCAATCAAAAATCAACGTCATTTATTCAAACTAGGCTGAGAATCAGCACTTTTTGAACGTCAAAATGACATAAGACAGTCCCCCGGCACGCCCGCCCTTCACCACTTCCTAGTGCTTTAGCTGGGGAGAAGAAGTGGCGCAACAAACTGGCTAGCAGCACACAGCTTACCTTCGCTTTGTATGAGAATGTAGATGGGATCGACCACTGCGACCCACGGCACGGTACGCACGGATGCATGCCTGGCAAACAAATGAACCACGCAGCTGACATGCGTAACCTCTCCGTGCAAGTGGACGGCCGAAGTAACCATTCTTTAATCTTCGCCTTGGAGAGCATAAACCGTTACTCCTGCGGGGTCATTTAGTAACACATATAAAATGACAATTGATCGCAATAGATTTCATTTTGACAGTTCACCCACGTTCTTTGCGTTATTTAAGTTGTTGAGCAAAAGAATTTGTCAAACCTATAAAGCAATGGATTAGAAATTCTTCAAAACAGAAAGAAAGAACAGTTTATTTGTAAGAATATAGTACAATAGGGTGTTGTGATTGTCATGGTCTCATACATTCTACCATTTCTGGTGTACAAATATTTTCTTATAGCTAAAAACAATATTGTCATTCTTTGTCATTCAGGAACTCATTTGTTGAGTAATAGCATTTACTCAGTAATAAATCAAAGAGCTTTAAATTAAGCAGGGACCGGACAACCCCGCTTAAGAGGATTGTGAAATGCCGATACGCGGCGCGATTTTTGGAGGCAATTACCTACATTTCATACAATTATTTACATGAATATTGTTTCGGGCGATAACGTTTTTACTCCCCTAAACCTTTACGAAATGAGACAACTTTGATCTCATTACATTCAGTATACTTTAATCTAGGTCTGTAGGTTTTTCGTTTTTAATAATTCAACTTAATTTAATTTAAAAAAATAAAAATGCTCGAGGATGTTTTTATGTCAACAATATAGATATTTAGATGCTAATAACTTACATTGTATACAATATTTCTTTATAATGAAAATTTACAGCTTCACAATCCTCTTAAGAGTTAAGCCTTTGGACAGGGTAACCCGTACATGGGGTAACTCATATCGCAGTGTTACCTTTTGTTCGAGTTACATCCTCGAAACCCAGCGAAATGGTTAACACCTTTATTAAGGTAACCACGTGAAGGGGTTAACCCCTTCAATGACTTAAGCCTTTGAAGAGGTTACCTTCTCGAAAAGCTTTTTTTCGTGTTACTCTGGGTTAGCTGCTAGTAGTTGCTAGTAGTAGCTTGAGTAGTTCCGTCCGAGTTCCGAATCAAATGACGAATGATGAAAATAAACAAGTATAGACACGAAAAAATAAATATTATTACAATGTTCAGCATGTGTGACGAGCAAAATTGAACTATAAGATCATATAGACAATAGTTATTTTTCCATGTTTACAAGTCGCTCGGCAAGTCGGTACACGCAAGATTGGCGGACCGCCGGGCGCGGTACGATGTCGTGCCGCGCATCGACATCGTACGATGACGTGCGGTCGTGGTTATGCAATTTTCAAACTAACATCGATTGTAAACAGGCATATTACAATGTCTTGAGTTGGAATAGCTTATCCTGTTACAGTGTTACAGGGTGTTGAAAGGGTAACCCGTTCGTAACGGGTTAACTACACCCGTTCGAAGGTGTAACATGTATCATAGGGTTTTTGTTTTTGAAGCGCTTAAAAAAACCCCTTCAAAAACCCTTTCAACGAGTATCCGGCCGGTCCCTGAAATTAAGGCATTTGGTAATTTATTGTAAATTCGAATAGCCATACAGTACGAATTTATACTATACATTTTGGTGCGTTGGTATGGGATATGTAATTTATCAGGAAATCTACTAATTCTATTAATGACAGTTGTATTTTTTTTTTAAGAGAGTTCGGTGTTTGTCGGATTGTGATTGAGACTGTGTTACGTAATAAGGGTGCTGCTCAGTGAAGTACAAATATTATTTAAATTAATCTGTTGTAATCTCAAATGTAACTCGAAAACATTAAAAGGCTGCCAAGCGAATCACACTAATGTATATTTTTTTTCTATGCCTTTTAGTTCCTTGGTTTCACGGAACTCCTTTATTGACCAAATTAGAATTCTTTAACATAATATTACTTACTTATTACTTTAGAACGGAGACCTTAGTCATATGCACATTACGCGGCAAGGTCGAACTACATTATACCCAGATATTTGGGTAAACCCAAAATTATTACTTAGTTTTAATATTAATTTGTTTGCCTGACCTTTTCTTTTGTTTTTGTTGGTTTTTCATTAGTCACGGTGTGGTCTGGTCTCATGTTGACAGTTTTTTCGTGAGGAATTTCTCAGTAGCTGCCGTCCCTTAAGGTTACGCTAGTCGGTCATTTTGCCATACAAACATAGTATGGTGATTACTCTTCTGTTCGACGGTATACTTTCAAAACTAAAAATTATATCAATTTGTGTATTAATTATCTAGTCATGTATGGAAGCAGAATCGGAAAAAAGATATTGGTTTGGACGTTATGAGCATCGAAACTTCAATATTTCAATACTAATTTTAACTCATCTTTTGGTGTAAATAAATAGCTCCCGAAGTATGCAAATGGCAAAATTATTACCGCACAGCCATAGATAATTTATTCAAGAATTCAAATAACTTTATTTTGAATAAATACTTCCAGTAGTTTTTCATAATATCTATTTATTTATTTATTTATTTATTTCTTTTAGGAGGACTTACAGACAAATAATTAAAATAATTACAATTTAGGTAACTATTTAGCTAATTACAAGTCCACACATATAGGTAACTTAGTGCAATAGTAGTGTTTATTACAAACCAAGGGGAGTGCTAAAAGATTGAAAAAAGATAATTAAAAGAAAAAAAAACAAATAATTACAGTTTTTAAACTACTACAAACACTACAGAAGGAAATTATGTTCAATTTTAAGTATAGTTCCGTCAACGTTCCATTTATGCCGATACCCTATAGATTACAGCTCAAGCCGTAATCGTGTATGCACAAGTGAAAAGCTAGTTCCTTAAAGGACGTTCACACGATCCCCAAAGTACTCCTCACCTGCGCGCTTCTTTATCGCTCTTGAGCTGGTGCAGAATAAGTCAAGGTCAAAGTCTAGCCGCGATGCAAGATCATTAAAGCTCCTTGGACTACGGATAAGAAATGTGTTCCGTCTATACTTGGTCGCGGCAAATGGTACATCTAATAGTGGCCGTTGTCTTAAGCTCCTTTGGCTGGTGCGAAGCGATACATTCGCAAGGAGCTCCGGACAGTCAATATAGCCATTCGCAATGTTAGACAAGTAGCAGATGTCACTAATATTGCGTCTATGTTCAAGAGGTAGAAAATGATAACGCTTACATCGGGCAATGTAGTCTGAAGTATGCCGGTGTGCCTTGTAGTCTAAATATTTTAAGAATTTGCGTTGAATGCCTTCAATTACACACAAAAGACCCAAAAAAAACAAGAAAAGACCCAAAAAATCTATACACCCAAAAGTCTGTTCATGAAATTTTGCGCGCTCATTTTCGTTATAAATCATCGTCTATTTCGCTAAAAAAATAAATACTTTAAAAATAAAACAAAATAACAAGCACATTAGCCACGCCACCGACGAGTTCGAGCCGCCGACTAGTGCAACCTTAATAAGAGCTCGCCTCCTGCTGCACAGGACTTAAAACTAAAGTCAAACTGTGACTATTCTACACGTCACTGCCTGTCCCTTTCAAGAATCTTATTTTCTTTCCAGAGTGTATCGAGTACCAGGAGAAGTACGTCTACCCATGCGAGAAGGGAGTAGCGTTGACAGGAGACCTTAGCAGAAGCAACCGTTGTCACCACAACGCTGACGAGCTGATCGTCGGAGGCACTGATGCTGCTCAGTATGAGTTCCCTCATATGGTAAATGATAGACAGAATTTCTTTTTTTTAATTTGAAATGGGTTTGCACTTGACCATAGTCAAGGTCAGAGGTGACAGAGACAGAGTCGACGATGGAGTGAGCTTACCCAGAAGAAGCCTGTTCACTCTCTCTTTGAAGAGATTCGGGATGTAAGCGTTCGGGGTCACGATGCAGATAGGGAGTTCCACTCTTTTGCCGTGCGCATTAGGCAGGCTTTGATAGCAGAAACTGGTCCAGATGATGGGAACTGGTCGTCAACTATGAGAGGCGTTGCCATCCGAGAGTGTCTTTGAGATGGCAGAGCAGCTACGCATCTGTGCTTACAGGCAAATTAGATACTTCAAGTTTATAGCTCAAATGTATCGTGCATGTGTCTGTCATTACTTACAATGGCACCCGTAACATTCCATCACAAATTGAAGACAAGCAGCAGTGCTTCGTTTCAGAAATATATATAGTGTAGTTCTTATCCAGACGAGAGATATACACAGGGTCAAATTAAATTAGCTAGCAAAACTCCGCAGACGTGATTGGTATCGATATCTAGACATGATAAAATAAAATAAATGAATTTGATGTTTTTTTTTTGGGTCATCTACCACCGGTAACGTGGTCACTTAAAATATCAGTTTTTTTTGTTTGTAAACTTCACAGACGTGATGGGTATGAGGTATCTCAATACTATAAAACAGAAGTAACAACACTAACAACGGTTAGTGACCCCAAAAAAATCTACAAATATTTTTTATTTTTAGTTTGTCATGTTTAAATATCGATACGTCTGCGGAGTTTCACTAGCTAATTTAATTTAACCCCGTAGTATAGTAGAGTAGTATAGTAGTAGCAGAGCTCTTGAGCCATATATATACATATAGACAACCCAGAAACTGGATCTAATTCTACAATCATCTATCTAACCTTTACCCAAAGTTTTTTTGGAGTCGGCTTCCAGTCTAACCGGATGCAATTGAATAACAGTACAACAACTTTACATTGCGTGACTGCCTATCTAACTTCCACAACCCAGTTACTGAGTACCTAATACGATACCCCTTGGTAAGACTGGTAGTCAGACTTTCTGGCTTTGAGAACTAGTAACGACATCCACGAATGACCAACGGCTTAACGTGCTTTCCGAGGCACGGAGGGATCTTAGTATGTAAAGATGGTCACCCATCCACGGACCAACTGCGGCAAGCGTAGCCTCACCTGATCGATAAAACCGTGCGGCTGTTATTACTTCTAATAATTCTTCAATGCTCTAAAATATTTAGTGTAAGTGTAACGAAGACAGAAGACACTAGACTTCTCAATTGTCCAGCCCCTGGTTATCCCTCATAATTTTTATCTTAACTAATATTAATTTTGTGTATTTTCCAGGTCATGGTCGGCTATGGAGAGAAGATAGAAGACGTGCAGTTCCTCTGCGGTGGCGCTCTGATCAGTGATCGTTATGTTCTTACTGCTGGACACTGCATCTCTAGCAGGGATCTGTGAGTATGCCTTCTTTTATTTTTGATTCTAGCATGTGACGTGATATTCCACAGCCGGGCAAAGGTCTATTCCACGACTCTTAAAGTCTATACGTCAAATTATGAAATGAAATGAAATGAAAATATTTATTTCAGACTTATAAGGTTCATAATTATGTTGTTAGTAGATATACTTAAAGCTATGTTAGTAGAATTTAAAATTATTATTATTAGTTTGGACATGAATGGACGACCAATGCCTCAGAATTTGGCCGCTCACTCCGTCCGACACCACGTTCAAAAGCGTGTTGGTGCTCCGCTTTACCCTAAACCACAGGGAGGCCGATCTTTTGCGAAGCACCGCTTGAAAGCCGTCCGTAACGTGGTCGGCGAACATGCCGGAGGCACTGCACCGCCACGGAAGCTTCAACAAACTCCTGAACGCGTTGTTATACTGGACGCGCAAGGCATTGTAGGCCTTTCTAGTGTAAATGCTCCACAGGTTGCACGTGTATAACGTTTGGCAGTAGCTTGTAAAAATTGTGTGACTTTAACGTCACTTGAGCTTCGAGCAAACCTGCGAGAAAGCATATTACCCCTTACCGACAATGCCCTGCGCTCCGTGTCCATGTCCATGTCATCATTTAGGTTCTCATTGACCCAGTGACCCAAGTACTTAAATTTGCTCACTTGCTGTAGCTTGTTGTGTATTATCATCATCATCTTTTCCTTTTGCATCATGGATCTTGGAGAACTTGTTGACTGTAAAGTAAGGTTTCTTGTAAAAGTTCAAATTGCTGGAAGCAGGTAGGTAGGTAGTACCGTAAAACAGTGCGATAGACCAGTACAGGAAGCATCTATTTCCTGGCTAAAACTGCTGATGACAGTAGTTCTCCGAATACAATAATTAAGAAATTATTGTGTGTTATTATTAGCGGCAAATCGTCGTATTTTCACGAAATGGTCTTATTTCCATCTACCCGCTGTGCTGAACGGCATTGTACACCCGCGCGCTGGGAAACTAACCGCCCCACCCGATTATGTAATTCAGCCCCGCGGTACTCTTGTAAACAAAACCGATTTGCATCATAGCTTCTTGGAATTTTGTGACCGTTGAATGTTTCTTAGAATGCTAGTGAGTAGGGCTTTAGTAATGTACGTTTCGTCTGAAAGTATGACTTGTTTTCATTTTCAAAATTGGTTTTTAAAAATAACAAAACAATTTTTAGTTACACTTTCAAAGAAATTACTCTAGTAAAAAAAAAAAGCGATAACCTATATGTTTTATGTTTTAAAATGCATGGTGTGTTTATTCTTAGCACTAAACATAAATAAAACCACTTACCTTAATATAATTTTCATTAATTACAAGCATTCCAGTTTGAACAAAAACCTTTTGTTTACAAAAAGATTTGCAACTACAGACTAAAAATAATCTTTCCATAGATGATTGACTAGTCGCATAGAGGGTTGGCGTACCTCAAATTCCTCGGAAATAGATAGTGCATCAAACTAAATGTATGGAATTAGAAAGGACTCCTTAATAGTGGTGGAACAAGGTTCAAACCAAAAGCAGATTTGCGTGGGATGACTTTACTCCCACTAACCACTACTTAATAAAAAAAGTGGGATGAATTTCATCCCATGTGCAATTAGCGGCTACTATAATTTGGAGACCTAATTTGATTCTTTAAATGATTATAAATAAACAGGTATGTAATTATTATATTATGTTATAATTACCGCGAAATGAATTTTGATCAACATACAGCGTGACAGTGTGAAACACTGCAGAATCACAAATTGCAGAATTTGAATTTCGCAAGCTACATTGAAGGATCCTCCATAAGTTGTGGTTCATTTGTGGTTTTGACAGGCCAGATGGCGCCTATCGTGTCGCTGGTCGTGGGTTCGATTCCCATCCAGGACAAACATTTGTGTGCATGAAGATGTCTGTTTGTCCTGAGTCTAGGTGTAATTATCTATATAAGTATGTATTTACAAAAAAAAAAGTAGTGTATGTAGTATATCAGTTATCTGGTTCCCATAGTACAAGCTCTGCTTAGTTTGGGATCAGATGACCGTGTGTGAAAATGTTCCAGGATATTATTATTATTTCTGACATTTCTCGGGACCATGGGGTCCCGGACCTTTGGAAGACGTACGAGGAGCCAAAGCCAACTCGCAGAGGCCCCTTAGATAATTTTAAATAATGAGGAGGATCTAATCGACGATTATCCCTGAATGCACTATGCAAGTGCACCCAAGGACAACCCCCGGTTGGTGCAGGACTATTGTTGTACGTGGAAACAAAACATATTGGGCTATGGGTCTGGGTGGTTAAAGTGGATTGGGTAACTTGAACTATGGAAGGACTATGTCCCCTGCCTGATCAATGTTTTCTATACACAGATAAAATGGCAGGGGGTGACTTGCACACTCAATAATGGGCCCCTGGAAACGGCCGCTAGCGACAAGGGGGCAACACTTCCTAAGGTGCTTAAGGAGTGGAGAGGTATTCCGCGGCTATCAGGACAATCCCGGAAGTACGGTCAAGATCCCTACCAGCACCTTACTGGAATACTTCCTTCCTCCGAGCACGTTTGCTCTTGCGAATCTCCACTCAAGCCGGCTAATAAAGGCAAGCCAGAGATGAGGACAAGATTTCTCACGGGAGATAGGGTCCGTGGGGTCGCTACTGCACAACAGCTCGCCACATGCTGCCCTGGTCTGCGTCTGGCTCCTCATCCTAGACCCGTTCCGGCAAAGTAAACTACCGGCACAGACCTAAAGTTTGGAGCGCGCAAGCCCCACCACGACGTCAACGTAGAGATACAGCGGTGGGATTATTATCATTATTATTATTATTTTGATTGAAACGTCATACTCCCATATTTTAAGCCACTTTCCATTTCATGTTTTAAATATCACAATTTTCTTTAATTCCAGCGGCCCAATAACATACATACAAGTAGGAGCATTGAGGAGAACTGATTCATCAGACAGATCCAAGACCTACAAGGTGAAGACCATCATCAAACACCCCGAGTACAAGCCGCCTTCGAAATATAATGACATCGCCCTACTTGAGACGGAGAAGCCGTAAGTACAAACCATTTTACGGTAAGGATGACAAACTAAGCAGGCGACTATCCTGATGAGAAGTGGTCACCGCCGCAACTCAGCCTACCACAATCCAGTGCTGGACATAGGCCTCTCCCATACTGCACCACAGCACCCTGTCATCTGCCTTCCGCATCCAGTCTGTCCCAGACATCCTTAAGATCGTCGGTCCATCTAGATGGGTGGCGTCCCACACTACACTTGTAGATACGCGGTCTCCACTCCACCTCTCCCACTGACAGACACTCGTCAGCTCCGCCGGCCACCGGTACTTCCACAAACATGGCCAGCCCACTGCCACTTCAGCTGGCTTCCTCTGCAAGCTATGTCGGTAACTCCGGTATACTCCCGCCTATAGACCTGCCAAAGGCATCGCAGATTTGGTGCCATCTCAGAGACAGCTGGAATCTCTCACATTTCTGTAATATCATTGTGCCTGTTATGTTTTGTTTTTGTGAAGATTCCGTACCTCAACAGGAAAAACGGAACCCTTTAACTCGTGTATGTGTCTGTCTGTCCGTCCGTCTGTCACAGGCAATTTGCTCCGAATCTAATGGATCGATTAAGTTGAAATTAGGTACACGTATGAATTTCTGTGACGCAAACACGGACGTGTAACGTGGATATGAAAATGAATTTTGAATAAGGAAGTCAATTTTGGGGGCAAATAAGAAAATTTAAAGAAGTTTTGCAAACTGTACCGTGTGACATATCAAATGTTTATTGTAAGGGTCTCAAATATATATATTTTATTATAATTTTAAAATAAATTGTTATTTTTTAAAAATCTCCCACATGCCCTAGTAGCCTCACTTTGAAGGTTTAAAGCCCCATTTCAGGCCCTGTTGTAAAAAAAAATGTTTCTTATTTGCACAATAGTTGGGTAAACGTCATCTAAAACTATTCCAAAATTCAAGTTGATAGCATTAGTGGTTCATGAGATATCCAGCTGTGACAGACTGACAGAAATACTGAGTCGCACCATAAGGGTTCCTTTTTACCATTTTGGTACGGAACCTTAAAAACAGACGAAAGACCATTCCTTCCTTATCTCCGAAACTACTGAGCCTAAAATTTGAATAACATGGCAAATCTCTCAATATTGTGCGTTCAAACTTACATTTGCAGTTGCAATGTATGTTCCAACTACAGAAGTCTTCATTGTGTGTGGCACGACGACCGACACGCACTTGGTCTGTTTTTATTATATAATAGATCAGCACATGTTTGAAGCGAGGATATGTTCGATGCTATTGCACGCTTGTCTAGAAGTAACCTATTTACTCGAGATTGAAGACTGCCATACTACGGTTTTATACTTGTATAATGAGCTTAATGAATGAAGCCTGTATGTATATATTTGAATGCTGTAAATTTGTAAAAATGCACTCCGAATTATTTCAACGGCTTGGAGACACTGTAACGTTTAACACAAGATATCCTGATAAACTAATTATCCCACCAATGAAAAGCCAGTTGTATCACAGAAGTTGTTATCCAATGGTTATAAGGATATATAATAAATTACCAAAATCATACAGGGAACTGCCAATTAACCGTTTTAAAACAGCGTTATTCAAATGGCTGATAGAGAAATCTTTCTATTCTGTGAATGAGTACCTTAACTTCAAAGATTCACATTGACATTTTACTATATAATTTGAAATGATTGACATCCGTATCTTAATATTATATAATAACTATGATTTATGTTTAAATTTAATTAGCTCCATTTATTTAGTTATTAGTTTAGTTTACTTAAACATTTATTTTGCATGCTAGTTTTAGCGAATTGTGTTAGAAATAATTGTAAACCAGACCATCTGAGATGTACTACAATTCTTGCAATTAAATTTCATTTCATTTCATTTCATTTCATTTCATTTTCATTTAATTAAATTCTCTGTGCACAAACATTTCAGGATTGCACTAAACCAGTTCATCGTACCAGCGTGTCTTCCCGCAGGCGATCCTCTCAATGAGGAGAAAGTTCAAGCCACTGGCTGGGGTCTTACCCAGTATAGTGGATCAGTATCCAACACTTTGCAGAAGGTAGGTGGAACTATTTCTAACTATCTGTCTTGCGCAGTCAACCAGTCCGACCAAGGAATATCGTGTTATAAAAAAAAAATACCCAGTAACTGGGTTGTGGAAGTCAGACAGCCAGTCACAGGCCAGGCCGGTTGGCGTGTTTGGTTAAGATACCACCTATCGTGCTGCAGGTCGTGGGTTCGATTCCCATCCAGGACAAACATTTGTGTGCATGAACATGTCTGTTTGTTCTGAGTCTGGGTGTAATCATCTATATAAGTATGTATTTACAAAAAAAATGTAGTGTATGTAGTATATCAGTTATCTGGTTTCCATAGTACAAGCTCTGCTTAGTTTGGGATTCGATGACCGTGTGTGAATAATATCCCAGGTTATTATTATTATTATTCAGCTGCATCCGATTAGACTGGAAACTGACCTGGACATGGTCGGCCGGGTCCAGGCGGGGTGTATTGTGTCATGTAATATAATGTAATGCGAATCCGCGTTTGGATGGCACTACGAGCATTACATGTGACGTTCGTGTCGGCGCTCGCGCAGATCCATTCGCTTTCGGTATTTAGCGCAAACATAAAAGCTCTCACAATCAAACACATACAGCACCCTAATTGCGTAACACACTATCGATTGGAATCTGAATCATTTTGAAGCAAATTGCTAGTCCACTGCTTCATATGTTCGAAAAATTTGTCTTCTCAAAACCGTAAATCGTCGTTGCAACTTTAAGACCTCTTATGTGTAAAAATCAATTTTGTGAGAAAATCGATAAAAACCGTCGTATCAGTTTTAATTAGCAAGAACATTGGAGATCTTGAAGTTTGTAAACAAATTACGATTGAAACGTCGTGTGCATGAGAGTTTTTGCATTCGATAGAGCTTCAAAATGTAGAATCGGCTGGCGTAAAAAAGTGATTTTGCCAAAAGTGACACATAAGAGGTCTTAAAGTCGCAACGACGAAATAACGCATTGAATGTTGTGGGACTGCGAAATGAAACCGATTCTGATTATACAATTAGGGTGCAGGATTTGCGTTGTGTTTGTATGTCGTCCACACTAAATAATAAATGATTTATTTCTGTAACTAGGTTTATACAAACACTTTTACATGTCAATTATGTTTTTTTCACTATTCTCTATTCGCGTTACATTACACGATACATTACGTACAATACACAAGTCTGTACACGCCCTTAGGCCCATTTGCAGCAGAAGTCACTAAGTACATCATCATCATCATCAGCAGTCCAGATCTGGACATAGGCCTATCCTATTGCACGCCATTCAGCTCGATTCTCGGCAACTCTCATCCAGCTGCTACCAACCACCCTGCGAAGATCGTCGCTCCACCTAGCCTGAAAATGTCCTACCTTGCGTATGCCGATTCACGGTCTTCACTCAAGAACTCACTAAATATGCTTAGCGCTAAACGAGTTTGAAGATGACAGGGACAGATTCTTCTTCTTCTGATTCTTCTTCTAACTGAACAGACAACTTGCTGCTTTGCATGAATACCCAAATTTTGGCACAAACCAAAATTTTGTAATTACTGGTTTACAACACAGCCAAATGAAAAATAGTCCTTATTTCATGGATGCCGATTATGCTGTTATGAATATGAGTCTTACTGACCATGAAATAAGGACTATTTTGCATTTGGCTGTGTTATAAACCAGTAATTTCAAAATTTTGGTTTGTGCGTTTATTCATGCAAAGCAGCGAACTGTGCTGCTGAACAGTTTGTTGCGCCACATCTTCCCAGCTAAAGCACTGGGAAGTGGTGAAGGGCGGGCGTTCGAAAAGTGCTGATTCTCAGCCTAGTTTGAATAAATGAGTTTTGATTTTGATTTACTCCCGATACATATGCTACAGACCCCTAAAGGGTCCACGGACGCCACTTTAAGAAACGCTGTATTACACGCTGTGTTGTCTGGCATAGCACATGGGCTATTTATCCCCGTAGAACGTCTCTGCGGGTTAATTTCCAAATTCCACACAGGCAATGCCGCTAGCATAAGCTAGTAGAGAAATATGAAAAATCAAGTCATGTAGCCCTGACTCCAAATAGATTTGGATATGAGCAGGAGAATAATGAAAGGGTTAATGTTGATGTCCATTGAACCAGTATTTTAAACCACCGTTTGAATCCAGTTGCACTGGATACGACTATCGGCCAAATAGCGGCTGCTCTATTTCAATCTAGCACTGGATACCGCATGCTGGACTGGATTGAAAAGTGGTACATTAGTCCAGTATCGTACACTGCTCTGGATTCTAGCATTGTATTGAAATAGCTGGGTTGTTCTGATGTCGGTCTATCCTATAATGGGATAATCAGCCTATAATGTTCCTTCTTCTGGGACACAAACCCTGTGAATGGGAGAGGACTGTAATCTACCACGCGAGCCCAGTTTGGGTTGGCGGATGTCAACTTATAGTTCGAATTTTGCTTCTAGGACATGCCGGTTTCCTCACGATGATTTCCATTACCGTTTTGAAAGCAATGGTGATGAAATAGCTACCACAAAGCAAGGTGCCTGCCTGAGCTCAAACCCGACAACTCTTAAGTAGCAGACGTTTCCACTGGGCCATGACTGCTCTGGGATCATCGTTGCTCTTGTTGCCACTGCTCTTGGGTCACCATTGCCTTTGGGTTGCCACTGCTCTTGGGTTGCCACTGCTCTTGGGTCACCATTGCCTTTGGGTTGCCACTGCTCTTGGGTTGCCACTGCTCTTGGGTTGCCTTTGCTCTTGGATCACCGTTGCTTCTAAGTTACCACTGCTCTTGGGTCACCGTTGCTCTTGGGTTGCCTCTGCTCTTGGATCACCGTTGCTTCTAAGTTACCACTGCTCTTGGGTCACCGTTGCTCTTGGGTTGCCACTGCTCTTGGATCACCGTTGCTTCTAAGTTACCACTGCTCTTGGGTCACCGTTGCTCTTGGGTTGCCTCTGCTCTTGGATCACCGTTGCTTCTAAGTTACCACTGCTCTTGGGTTGCCTCTGTGCTTGGATCACCGTTGCTTCTAAGTTACCACTGCTCTTGGGTCACCGTTGCTCTTGGGTTGCCACTGCTCTTGGATCACCGTTGCTTCTAAGTTACCACTGCTCTTGGGTCACCGTTGCTCTTGGGTTGCCTCTGCTCTTGGATCACCGTTGCTTCTAAGTTACCACTGCTCTTGGGTCACCGTTGCTCTTGGGTTGCCTCTGCTCTTGGATCACCGTTGCTTCTAAGTTACCACTGCTCTTGGGTCACCGTTGCTCTTGGGTTGCCTCTGCTCTTGGATCACCGTTGCTTCTAAGTTACCACTGCTCTTGGGTTGTCACTGCTTTTGGGTCACCGTTGCTCTTGGGTTGCCACTGCTCTTAGGTCACTGATGCTCTTGGGTGGCCACTGCTCTTGGGTCACCATTACTCTTGGGTTGCCACTGCTCTTGGGTCACCGTTGCTCTTGGGTTGCCACTGCTCTTAGGTCACTGATGCTCTTGGGTGGCCACTGCTCTTGGGTCACCATTACTCTTGGGTTGCCACTGCTCTTGGGTCACCGTTGCTCTTGGGTAGCCACTGCTCTTGGGTAACCGTTGCTCTTGAGTTGCCACTGCTCTTGGGTCACCGTTGCTCTTGGGTAGCCACTGCTCTTGGGTAACCATTGCTCTTGAGTTGCCACTGCTCTTGGGTCACCGTTGCTCTTGGGTAGCCACTGCTCTTGGGTCACCGTTGCTCTTGGGTAGCCACTGCTCTTGGATCACCGTTGCTCTAGGGTAGCCACTGCTCTTGGGCCACCGTTGCTCTTGGTTTGCCACTGCTCTTGGGTCACCGTTGCTCTTGGGTTGCCACTGCTCTTGGGTCACCGTTGCTCTTGAGTCTCCACTGTCCTTGGGCTCTTGGGCCACCCACTACTCTGGACGTAAGTCTTAAATGGAAGCCTTGGCAATAAACAGTCAAATGTAATAATTTCTTTTCCTTCTCTGTACCAGGTGGTCCTACACAAGTTCACCACCACGGAATGCAAGCAGAAGTACATGCCAGTACGACTGATGAAGCAGGGCTTCGATGCGCAGTCTCAGACCTGCTATGGAGACAAGCAGGTGTCCAAGGATACATGCCAGGTATGAACTAAGTACATTTTGTATTGTTTAAGGAGTCTATATTAGATGTAAGTTTCCCGAATAAAATAATATAAAATAACTCTTCTTCTCCCCAGCTAAAGCACTAGGAAGTGGTGAAGGACGGGCATTTTGAGGGACTGTCTTATGTAGTGGCTAAGTAATAACAGCCGCACGGGTCGATCCATCAGGTTAAGCTACGCTTGCCGGGGTTGGTCTGTAGATGGGTGACCATCTTTATATATCGAGACTCCTCCGTGCCTCGGAAAGCACGTTAAGCCGTTGGTCCCGGTTGTCATTCGTGGATCTTTGACAGTCGTTACGGGTCGTCAGAAGCCCGAAAGTCTGAAAATCGGTCTTACCAAGGGGTATCGTATTACCCAATAACTGGGTTGTGGAGTTCAGATAGGCAGTCGCTCCATGTAAAATACTGGTATTCAGCTGCATCCGGTTAGACTGGAAGCCGACCCCAACATAGTTGGGAAAAGGCTAGGCAGATTGATTGAACTCTGTTGTCTCTGACTGTTAGAAAACAGCTTTTTAGAGTGCCTTCCCTGTTTCTCATCTTGTGTGACAGTTTCTTTCTTACGATGTACCATGTTGTGACATCCTTCCTATGGTTTACTCTTCATGCCATATCAACGATCATATTATTTTTCGTTCATTTTTATACACATTATTTTTTATTTAACTTTGGATTTATAAATTTGGATTTTCTTCTTCTTCTTTTTCTTCTTTTTTTAAGTATATTGGCGTGTGCTAGCTGACTTATAGCAAATAATTTAATTTAATTTAATGTTTGTGTTGCGTAATGTACTTGCATGTAATTTGCACAGTGTTGTATAGAATATATATTTATTTTTTATTTTTTATTTAACTGAACAGACAGCTGTGCTGCTGAGGAGTTTGTTGCGCCACTTCTTCTCCTCAGCTAAAGCTCTAGGAAGTGGTGAAGGGCGGGCGTTTTGGGGGACTGTCTTATGTAATTTTGACGTTCGAAAAGTGCTGATCCTCAGCCTAGTTTGAATAAATGACTTTTGATTTTGATTTAAAAAAAATAAAAATAAAACAGACATCCAAAAAACAAAACACCACAAAGTAAAAAAAAAACTTTTTAGCAAAAAATAAAACCGACTTCCAAAACAAGACACTACAAAGTGAAAAATAACTTTAATTTCGGAAGTCGGTGTCTTTGGTTTTGTATTTTCGTTTTTTGCCACCGACTTACGAAATTAAAGTTATTTAATTAAAACAAAAAACGAAAATACAAAATCAAAGACACCAACTTTGGTTTTGTATTTTCCTTTTTAGCCACCGACTTCCGAAATTAAAGTTATTTTTCACTTTGTAGTGTCTTGTTTTGGAAGTCGATTTTATTTTTTTGCTAAAAAGTTTTTATTTTTCACTTTTTAGTTGTGGAACCTACCCCAGACTAATTCGAATACATAATTGAGCACAATAATTGTAGATGTAGCCATGTAAATAACAGTGATAGGAAGTTATTAAAACATCATCACATCATCCACATAAAATAAGTGGGAAATATACGCATTATTGAAGCTAACTCAAAAACTACCCACGCAAAGTTAATAAAATTTATATGGGACTACCTCGGAAGTATACTCTTTCAAACAAAAAAAGAATTTTCCAAATCGGTCCATCCGTCTTTGAGTAATCGCGTAACAAACATACAAAAACAAAAAACATACAGACGAATTGAGAACCTCCTCCATATTGAAGTCGGTTAATAAAACAGTCGGCACTATTTTCGCTCTACTTTAACAGTTCACACTCTAAATAATGCTTCTTTCTGACACTAATCTGTGTCCCCACTAATCAACGGAAAACTGTCTGGGTTCCGCACCCTGCGAGGCTTTTAATATCATTTGCCTCTCTGTGCGTTACAGACGTTTTTCTTAAAACTTGCTTAACCTAGGAATTAGAGATTAGGCAATGTTTAACGTCATAATTCTCAACTTCCAGGGCGACAGCGGCGGTCCAATCCAGATTAAAAACAAGAAAATATCTTGCATGTACAACGTTGTCGGGGTGACTTCATTTGGCAGAGCCTGTGGCTTCGTGGGAGAGCCTGGCATTTACACCAGGGTCCTCAACTATGTGCCCTGGATTGAGAGCATCGTCTGGCCTTAATAATCACCTTCGTCAGCAGTCCACTTTTAAGTTCTGCCCAAATTAAGGCGAATCCCGCGTGGAATAAGGTAACAAATTCTCTCGCGCCTTGTATGGTTATGTTCAAACTGGCGCGAATAATCGCGTGACTTCTAAGGGCCTATACGTACACACGATGCGTTGCGGTGCCGCACCGCAAAGATTTCTTTCCCTTTCTTCTGCCGCACAGACAACTGAGCGGTGTTACTCCGGCGTCGCAACGCGTACACCGTTCCCCACCACGCCTCGCAGGTTGCAAGCGGTGTACGTGTATTGCGCCGCCGGAATGCACCGTGTGGCATACCATAGATATTTGTATGTAGGACCCCGCAGCGAGAACGTTCCGGCACCGCGCAGCCGCCACCACGCATCGTATGTATGCATCAACGAACGCAGTCATAACCCGCATTCCACGCGAGATTCTCCTCAGTGTGGCCAGACTTTTGGACACGGGTCTTTCAATCGCACGCCATGACATCAGCGTCGTGTTTTTTTTAAATTTGACTTAGACAAGGGTAATCCACTATTACCCCACAGCACACTGTATTTTCGCCATAAAAATGAGATTGTCATTATATTAAATGAACAAAAAAATATGCCATACCTGCCATCTTATTACGATTAAAATATTTTTGTATGAAAATTGTTTTGTATTTTAATTTCACCCATATCACAGATATTATAATACTACGTCCCATATTACAGTTCCTTGCAGTGGCTCCATGTAAATTACTGATATTCAGCTGCGCCGGTTAGCCTGGAAAAAGGTCCAATGTAGTTGGAAAAAAACTTTTTAGCAAAAAATAAAACCGACTTCTAAAGTTTTTAGTGTTTTCGGTTTATATGCCGACAGATGCTACGGATAATATGGCCGAGTTTACGGATTGTTTGAGTGAGATTAGTGCAGTGATAGACAGTTGTGCCGTGGAAACGGTCTTCATACTAGGGGACTTTAATGCTCACCCGAGTGCTGCGTTCGGTAAGCAACTTATGAATTTTTGTGTTGATCAGTGCTGGGTGTGTGCGGATATTGACATGTTGGGTCTGTTATCGGACTCGTACACATACCTAAGTGACGTTCATGGTACTAGGTCATGGTTAGATCACATTGTTGTGACTGAGGCTGCGAGGCGGTCAATTTTAAATGTTAAGATTAAACATAATATCTCGTGGTCTGATCATTTTCCTATTGAGCTAGTATGTGACATTAGTAGTATTAAACCAAAAGTTAAAAATGCTAAGACTGTACAGAACAATGTGGTTTGGGGTGTTAGGGATTTGTTGCAGTCAAAACAATACAGTGAAGAATGTACACTCAAACTACGTGACGTAGATTTTCCCCCCGAGTTTAGGGAATGTGCAGATGTTTTTTGTAGCAATTTAGAACATAGAGATATTATAGACAAGATGTATAATAGTGTTGTTAACATATTACAAAATGCAGCATCAAATTGCTGTAAGATACAAGTAAATAGTTTCCAAAAGAAAAAGCCCTATGTTACTGGCTGGAACAAATATATAAAAAAGGCTCATGGCAACGCTCGACTTTGGTTTCAGGAGTGGGTTGCTAATGGAAAACCAACATCTGGTCCTCTTTATGAAAATATGCGTGAGTCGCGTGCTGCGTTTAAATCAAAGCTTAAATGGTGTCAAAACAACCAGACCCAAATAAAAATGGATATTTTAGCAACACAGCACACAGCTAAGAATTTCAGTCAATTTTGGAAGGAAACCGGTAAATTGAATCCAAGGTCGGGCGTTCCAGTGAGTGTCGGGGGTAGTAGTGAGCCCGACCACATTGCCCGCCAGTTTAAGGAGCACTTTAAGGTCTGCTCGCCCCTGGCTGCCGGGAATAAAGAAACTGAGTCACATGAGGTACGTACTGGGGACTCGATCGTACGGATTACAAGTACGGATATTGCGCTGGCGGTGAAAGGTATGAAACGAGGTAAATCCCCTGGCCACGACTCATTGAGCATTGAACATTTGCAATATGCAGGTGGTCACTTGCCAAGGGTGCTGGCCATGCTTTTCACCTTCTGCGTGGGGCACTCATACCTACCAGATGCATTGATGAGAACCATAGTTGTCCCTATTACTAAGAACAAGACAGGGGACGCATCTAGTTTGAGTAATTACAGGCCTATATCGCTCGCAACTGTTATTGCTAAGGTACTGGATAGTGTGATTGAGAAACATTTAGATAAACATCTTAAACTACATGACGCTCAGTTCGGATTTCGTGCCGGGCTGTCTACTGAAACAGCAATATTGAGTCTCAAGCACACTATCCGGTATTACACCAGCAGAAATACACCAGTTTACGCCTGTTTTTTAGACCTATCAAAGGCGTTCGATATGGTGGTGTACGATAAGCTGTGGCAGAAGTTGTCGAGGGAGACGGAACTTCCAGACGAGTTCACATTGCTCCTTAAATATTGGTACGGCAACCAGCGTAACAATGTCAGATGGGCGGGTTCGCTATCGGAAGCGTACGGGTTGGAGTGTGGCGTGAGACAAGGTGGTTTGACTTCACCCAAGCTCTTTAACCTGTACGTGGATCGGCTGATCCGTGAGCTCAGCAGCACTCAGGTAGGCTGCTCGATTGATGGAGTTTTTGGTAACAATATAAGTTACGCCGACGATATGGTGCTGCTGAGCCCATCGATCAGTGCCCTCAGGCGATTAATAAAGGTATGCGAGTGCTATGCGGGGGCCCATGGGCTCAGGTATAACACGACCAAGAGTGAGGTGATGGTGTTCAAGTCCGGCACGAAGAGCTATGACACCGTACCTCAGGTCACATTGGACGGCAATGCTCTCAAAAGAGTGGAGCAGTTTAAGTACCTGGGCCACTGGGTCACCGAGGCTTTCTTTTTTTTTTTTTTTTTTATTTGTGATGGGTTTGCTCTTGACTCTAGTCTAGGTCAGAGGTGACAGAGACAAAGTCGACGATGGAGTGAGCTTACCCAGAAGAAGCCTGTTCACTCTCACTTTGAAGAGATTAGGGTTGTATACGTTCGGAAACACAGACGCAGGTAGTGAGTTCCACTCTTTTGCTGTGCGCATTATAAAAGACATTTGGAAGCGCTTAGTGCGAATTGGTGGAATAGCAACCAGGTAGGGATGGTAACTGGCAGTGCGTCTAGATGTCCGGTGGTAGAAGGGGGCCGGTGGAATGAGGTCGTGGAGTTCTCGGGCACACTCTCCGAAGTACAATCTGTAGAAGACCGACAAGCAGGCAACCTTGCGGCGATGAGCCAAGCAATGAAGCTTGGCATCCACCAGTTTTACGTCGCCAATGAGCCTCTTAGCTCTGCGTTCCACCGAGTCAAGCGCGGCTAGTTGGTACTTAGCTGATCCATCCCAAAGGTGACTGCAATACTCCATGCAGGATCGGACTTGCGCTTTGTAAAGGGTTAAAAGCTGTCCAGGCGTAAAGTATCGCTTCACCCTATTTAGGATGCCCAGTTTCTTGGCCGCAGTTTGGGCCTTGTACTCGATGGTGGCGCCGAAGTTGAGACCAGATGTCAACTCCATGCCTAGGAGCTCAAGTCGATCAGTTACAGGAACAGATGTACCTCGAAAAGTAGGAGTTAGGGCGAAACGACTCTTTTTAGCGGTAAAAAGACACGCCTGCGTTTTGGTGGCGTTAAAAGAGACCAGATTATCATCACCCCACTGGGAGACAAAGCTTAAGGTCAAATCTGTCCGCTCTACCATGGCCTCTCTCAAGGAACGAACTTCAGCCTCGCTGGTTTTTGCGCTGGACAAGTATCTCTCTGAAACTGTACTGTCATCTGCGTACCCAACAATACCAGGCCGAAGCAGGTCATTGATGTGCAGCAGGAAAAGAGTTGCAGAGAGAACAGACCCCTGAGGAACTCCGGCATCAATAGCCATAAGGTCAGAAGAGCAGCCATCAACAACTACTCTAATCGACCGTTCACTAAGGAAATCTGATATCCAGCTACAAAAATCAGCTGGGATGCCATAAGCAGGAAGCTTGCTGAGCAGAGCAGCGTGCCAGACCCTGTCAAAGGCCTTCGAGATGTCAAGCGATACAAAGGCTCTCGCAGATGATGTAGATATTGAGAGGGAACGCAGGGCATTGTCAGTCAGAGCTAATATGCTGGCCCGTAGGTTTGCACGCTGTACTGCACGGGTAAAAATAACTTTATTCAAGGCTTACTGTCAGTCTTTTTATACGTGCAGCCTATGGGTGAAGCATACGCAGAGGACTCACAATGCCCTGCGTGTCCAGTACAATAATGCATTCAGGATGTTGATGGGGTTGCCACGCTTTTGTAGCGCATCAGGTATGTTTGCGGACGCTCAAGTGGATGGCTTTCAAGCGATACATCGCAAAAGAACAGCGTCTCTGATGCGTCGCATACGGGGCAGCCCCAACAGCTTCCTGCAGCTTATTGCAGGGAGAATGGACATGGAGTGCTCCCTAATGGAGTATTGGACGGAACTGCATGTACGTACAGTGCGGACCTGATCCAATGTTTCCATTGTTGTGTTATTTTATTTTTATTTTTTATTTTTGGTGTCTTGTGTTATTATTTTTTTTTTTTAATTGTAATTCTATATGGATCATGACGTGGTCTGAAATAAAGATGATTATTATTATTATTATTATTAAAACAAAACACTACAAAGTGAAAAATAACTTTAATTTCGGAAGTCGGTGTCTTTGGTTTTGTATTTTCGTTTTTTGCCACCGACTTCCGAAATTAAAGTTATTTTTCACTTTGTAGTGTTTTGTTTTAGAAGTCGGTTTTATTTTTTGCTAAAAAGTTTTTATTTTTCACTTTTTAGTTGTGGAACCTACCCCACACAAATTCGAATACATAATTGAGCACAATAATTGTAGATATAGCCATGTAAATAACAGTGATAGGAAGTTATTAAAACACCATCACAACATCCATATAAAATAAGTGGGAAATATACGCATTATTGAAGCTAACTCAAAAACTCCTCGAGCAAAGTTAATAAAATTTATATGGGACCACCTCGGAAGTATACCCTTTCAAACAAAAAAAGAATTTTCCAAATCGGTCCATCCGTCTTTGAGTAATCGCGTAACAAACATACAAAAAAAAAAAAAAAAAAAACAGACATCAGCACCTAATGCAATTCTGTTAATATACCGTGGGAAAACGTATGTGAAGTGAGTTTGAAGAGAGCTGTCAATATAGTCAATCCCTAGGATTAGGTGAAGAGAAACTCACTTCTCCTAAATTCTCTAGGTATGATTTTTACAGAATAGACATTCTTTACGAGGTCAAATATCTGAAGTCCGGTGAAGTAAAACATCGAGAAGATACCTGGATATATAGGAAAACCCTGTTTTCAAGACGAGTTTATCGTCTTTGCACTGCTAGATGCGTTTTAGGGTTCCGTAGAGAAACATAGAAATTCTTATCTATATCTGTTTCGCCAGTAAAGAAAAAAGTGTGTGTGAGCTCCGACGCACGACTGGACTTTCAATATAGAGTTCGGATAATGGGATGCATATTTACTTAAAGTTAATTTTTGGCTAAGAAATTATGGGAGCGGCTTCTTAAGAGGAGTGTGAAGCTGTAAATTTTCATACAAAAAGAGATAACGTTTTTCTCCCCGTAAACATAGTCTAATTTTCATAATTTTTGGAAATGTTGTAGGTATAATAAAAAACTAGGTCCGTACGTTTTTATTATAAAGAAATATTGCATACGATATAAGTTATTAGCATCTAAATATTTATATTTTTGACATAAAAACATCCTCGAGCATTTTTATTTTTTTTTAATTAAATTAAATAGAATTACTAAAAATGAAAAACGTACAGACCTAGATTAAAGTGTACTGAATGTAATGAGATTAAAATTGTCTCATTTCGTAAAGGTTTAGGGGAGTAAAAACGTTATCGCCCGAAACAATGTTTATGTAAATAATTGTATGAAATGTAGGCAATAGCCTCTAAAAATCGCGCCGCGTATCGGCACTTCACAATCCTCTTAATTTTTTTTTCTTAATATAAGTCCCAGGATTCCAGAAAATCCAGGAATGCACAACAAATCGGATACATAGAAACGGCTTCTTAAATATAAATTGTGGTATTATTTATTTAAAAAATACCGGGACGGGATCACTTATCTATTCATGTGCTTGTTTTCTTGAAATTCATTTTTAAACCCAGATGCAAATATGCAGTTTGGCAACCTACTTTACATACCTAATTAATGTCGCTTCCCCTTTAAAAAAAAAAAAATATTTTGGTTCCCAATGTTATTGCCACAACTATACGGAGGACTACTTCAATACCTATTACCTACATTTATTTCTAATTTCTAGGTCTGTCTTGACGTCGCAACATTTGCAAATGGCTGTCGATTGTCGAATAGCTGGTTACTACTCAAAAGCTCATCATCATAGGGTAATTTAAAGGAAAGTAAATACCTCGCCGAGATATTTACTTTCGGGGGTTGTATTTGTCAATTGTCACGTAGTTTGAGGGCCGATCCCGACGACGGATGAAATATCCATCTCGGCTTACTAACAAAAATATAGATTTATTGTGATCTTGTACCGTAAAACGTAAAATCGCGGAGCCTCATTCAGTCGCGGAGAATATTAACACCGCGATTCAGAAACATGCGTAAAATGACAACACCATCTATCGAGTATAGTGTAAACTTTATTACGTATAAACATCAAAGACTCTGTACACTGCCATCTGTCGGTGGTCGTTATAACTAAGACTCGTTCATGGTTTCGAATGAGACATTCATTCAAATGATTTTGCTAGACGAAACGAGGTAGCGCTGTTAACAAGAAATTTAAAATAATTATTTAATGCGGGAGCATCACGTCTGAATTACCTGAGGCCTCACATTCCACATGCAATATGAATGCATGCAATGTGAAGGGTGAGCCTAGCGTTATTAGAAACAATATTTTTTTTTTATATTTTTTATTAGGTACTTATAGGTACTAGTAGTTCTGCGAACAGTAGATCTTGCGAGCACAAACTTTTTTGCAATAATTATTAGACCACTGAAGTTATTTAAACAGGATATTTAGCATTTTCTTTTTTTCATTAGATCTTCACCAAATTTTTATGAGACGAACTTAAACCTTTCAAATAAAATTTAAAAAAAAACCGTCGTAATCGGGTCTCAGTCCTCTCTAAGGTCTCACTTCGTCACTTGATTTTCATACATATTCTGAGATTTTACCGATTTATTAATTATCGATTACTAAGAATCGGGTATGTATTTAATCGATTATTTAGTTTCATAAATTAATTTAATTTTTCTCGCTTCCTAGATTGAAACATGGTAAATTATTGTACCTACATGGTGATTTCCTTTTGAAAAATATAGCGGTTTTTTCAATTTCAACATTTCAACTAGTTAACTGTCAGGCCCAGGATTTCCCATCTCCTTTGCGCACTGCTAAAAAAATGGTCCTGTATACAGGGTTATTTTAAATTGGCTAGCTAAACTCCGTAGGCTCGATGGGTGGACCTAAACATGATAAAATAAAAAAATTGATGTTTTTTTTTTGTTTTGGAAGGTAAACCTTCGCTGTTAGTGTTGTTACTAGATGTATGAGTTGATAGAAACTGTTTTCTTATGTTTTATCATGTCTAGAGATCCCATCACCTCTGTGAAGATTACATAAAAAAACACAGATTTGTAAAGCGATATTTTATATTACAATAAACGCGGTCGAAGACCCCACAAGAAAAATCATCAAATTAATTTGTTTTTTGTTTTATCAGGATTAGATATCTACAGGTTGACTTTGAAAACATGCGAGAAAATTTAAGAGGTTCTACCCATCAATATGAATAACTTTTACTATAGGACTAACTAAGAATTCGCAAAAAAAAAACGACCTTCCCATGTAAAAGTACCTACATACACATTCCATGTTTCCATGTTTTCAAACTCATCCTGTGTATACATGACTTTGACTTTTTGACTTTGTTTTTTTTTTTGACTTTGACTTTTTTTTACTTTGACTTTTATCGCGTCTGCGGAGTTTAGCTAACCAATTTAAAATAACCCTGTATTTCAAAAATTGAGGTCATATTATACTCCACGGCAAGAATAAGTACCTAACCATCGTCCACGATACCATTACAGTACTATTGCCAATTTTTAGGGTTCCATACCAAAATGGTAAAATAGACCCTTATGGTGCGACTCAGTCTGTCTGTCCGTCTGTCACAGCTGGATATCTCAAGAACTACTAATGCTATCAACTTGAACTTTGGAACAGTGTTAGACGACGTTTGCCCAACTATTTTCCAAATAAGAAAGAAATTAAAAAAGGTCTTAAAAATTCGAAGTGGGGCTACTAGGGCATGTGGGGTATCATATGAAAGAGCGTTGTTTACACATTCCAAACATTTTTTTTTATTTTTTAGACCGCATAGTTTTCGACTTTTGATGAAAAATGTAAAAAATAATACCGTTCCCTCCTTACCTCCAAAGTTTGCATAGAGAAAAATCTAAAATTATTCTGTGTGATAGAAGTTTATGTAAAAATTAGAGGAATAATAAAACGATGTCTCTAAATAGCACACTTTTTTATATAATGATGGTACGGAACCCTCGGTGCGCGATTCCGAATCGCTCTTGACCGGTTTTTTTATTACCTAACTACAAACCGTGAGCCCATGCCCAACGGGAAACATAACGATTCGCGGTGACGTAAGACGAACTTCCCTTTTTTAAAATCAAAATCAAAAGTAATTTATTCAAACTAGGCTGAGAATCAGCACTTTTCGGACGTCAAAATTACATAAGACAGTCCCCCAAAAGGTTTAGAGTTGTTGTCTGTCCGTCTGTCACAGCCAATTTGCTGCGAATCTAATGGACAAATTAAGGTGAAAGGTACACATATAAATTTCTATGAATGAATATGAGGGTCAATTTTGGGGACCAAAATAAGAAAATTAAATAAAAAAAGTTTTCAAACTGTACCGTGTAACATAACAAATGAAAGGGCTTATGAGGGTCTCAAATATATTTTTTGTATAATTTTAAAATGAATTGTTTTAAAGTTATGTAAGAAAAAACTTTTTAGCAAAAAATAAAACCGACTTCCAAAACAAAACACTACAAAGTGAAAAATAACTTTAATTTCGGTAGTCGGTGTCCTGGGTTTTGTATTTTCGTTTTTTGCCACCGACTTCCGAAATTAAAGTTATTTTTCACTTTGTAGTGTTTTGTTTTGGAAGTCGGTTTTGTTTTTTGCTAAAAAGTTTTTATTTTTCAATTTTTAGTTGTGGAACCTACCCCACACAAATTCGAATACATAATTGAGCACAATAATTGTAGATATAGCCATGTAAATAACAGTGATAGGAAGTTATTAAAACACCATCACATCATCCACATAAAATAAGTGGGAAAAATACGCATTATTGAAGCTAACTCAAAAACTCCCCCAGCAAAGTTAATAAAATTTATATGGGACCACCTCGGAAGTATACTCTATCAAACAAAAAAAGAATTTTCTAAATCGGTCCATCCGTCTTTGAATAATCGCGTAACAAGCATACAAAAAAAAAAAAACATACAGACGAATTGAGAACCTTTTGGAAGTCGGTTAAAAATATACGAAAATTGACCATTCCCCTTATCTCCGAAACTACTGCGCCTAAAATTTAAAAAAAAAAACAGAAAATAGTTCTATACCTATAGATTACAGGAAAACATAAAGACGAAGTCTTAAAATAACATGGTAAATCTCTCAATATTGTGCGTACAAACTCACATTTGCAGTTGGAATTTATGGGAGAACATGTTTTTTAATTACAATGTTAAGTTTGTTCTTGGGATAAATTCATCCCAACTACGGAACCCTTCATTGTGCGTGGTTTGACACGCACTTGACCGCTTTTTAACACTTTAGGGCTTGAATTTTCAAAAATCCTTCCTTAATTATCTCACTTTCGTTATACAAATAATTATAGGGAATTCTTTGAGTTCGATTTCTGTCGTACTCTTAATGATCTAGTGATTTGAATGAAATCACTTGGCATCAATGATAATATATTATAATATAATCATTTCTTGCCACACATTAGGTAAACCGTGACCAGTATTAACAAATTATACAGGGTCAAATTAAATTATCTAGCGAAACTCCGCAGACGTGATGGGCATATCTAATTCTAAAAATAAAAAAATAAAAGTTGATGTTTTTTTTTTGGGGACCGCTGGTACTTTTGTAAGTGTGAGTTGATAAAATCTGTTTTATCTTTATGAGATATCGATACCCATCACGTCTCACAGACGTGATGGGTATCGATATCTCATAAAAAATATACATACTTACACACACACTTATATACATAGCTTACACAAAAAATATACATATATATTTCATGTGATTATCTACCCCGCCATGATGACACAAAAAAAACATAATCAAATTAATTACTTTTTGTTTTATTTGTGTTCAGATATCACGTCTGCAAAGTTTCGCTAGATAATTTAATTTGACCCTGTATATTAATACTTCTTATCCGTTTACGTGTAATTAAGTATCGTATTTTCTCTAGAATTCGAGTGAAAACAAAAGCAATAGCTAGTAAATTATAAAAAAGCCCTTTTTGCAATTTCCACATAGTAAATACGGCGGGAGTGCAAACGACTTTTGACAGATGGCCGCCATTTTGCAAAAATTTATAGCCGTCAAATAAATAATGTCTATAAAGCCGATATTTTTCTCGTGCAGGCGAAAATTTAAATTAATATGGTGGAAAATGCATGCGCGGTCTATTTATTTTGCTGATAAATACAACATAAGCATAAAATATTAAGAATCAAGATTTAATGAACGGTGTTGGATTGTAGATTTATTTATAGGAGCTCGTGGCTAAGTAATAACAGCCGCACAGGTCGATCCATCAGGTTAAGCTACGCTTGCTGGGGTTGGTCTGTGGATGGGTGACCTTTTCATACCGAGACTCCTCCGTGCCTCGGAAAGCACGTCAAGCCGTTGGTAACGGCTGTCATTCGTAGATCTTTGACAGTCGTTACGGATCGTCAGAAGCCCGAAAATCTGACAACCGTCTTACCAAGGGGTATCGTATTACCCAGTAACTGGGTTGTGGGGGTCAGATAGGCAGTCGCTCCATGTAAAATACTGGTATTCAGCTGCATCCGGTTACACTGGAAGCCGACCCCCACATAGTTGGGAAAAGCCTAGGCAGATATATTGTTGAATTGTAGATTTTATTTTTAGTAAGATATTTTTGAGCAAGCGCTACTGTTAAGCTTGAGGTTCCTGGGTTAGATTACCGGGTCGGGCAAGTTGTTATTGAGTTTTTTTTCAACTGGAATTTCTCAGTAGCAATCCGGAGTCTGGATTTGAGCCCGGTCGGTGGCAATAGACTCGCCCCCTATTACATGGGAATTAAACATAACTGGCGAAATGTGGGTAGATCTCTGCGTGAGGTTATGTAATGTCACAGAACAGGTAAAAAACAAACCGGCCAAGAGCGTGTCGGGCCACGCTCAGTGTAGGGTTCCGTAGTTTCCCGTCCGTCACAATAAGTGTTCCCACTTACGAGTTTAAAGGTGGGTATCCATTATGTTATTATCCAGGATAATAAAATATGTAAACGAAGTTAAAAAAATGCTTGCATATACGATTATACTACAAACTTAGTCCAGAAATTATTTTGTAAATTTTTTTTGTCTTTTTTGTACAAAAACTGTTGTTTCCATCAAGTTCAAAATGATTTTCCTAGAAAGTCCTTATAAAGTTCTACTTTTCAGATTTTTTTCATATTTTCTAAACTTACGGTTCAAAAGTTAAGGGGGGGGGGGGACACATTGTTTTTTTACTTTTGGAGCGATTATTTCCGAAATTATTGACATTATCAAAAAATGATTTTAGTAAACCCCTATTCATTTTTCAATACCTTTCCAACAATATATCACACGTTAGGGTTGAAATTAAAAAAAGAATCACTTCCCACTTTACATATAGGGGGGCTACCCTAATAAAACATTTTTTTCCAATTTTTATTTTACCACTTTGTCGGCGTGATTGATATACATATTGGTACCAAATTTCAGCTTTCTAGTGCTAACGGTCACAGAGATTAAGCGAGGACGGACAGACAGACATGGCGACACTATAAGGGTTCCTAGTTGACTACGGAACCCTAAAAAGGTTCAATCGGCCACAAATCGAAGAAAAACGCATAACATTTTACATGATCTGTGAATCGAACCCGGAACCGCACGCTCAATAACGCTCACAACCACAAGACCCATGACGTAGTTGTCAGGTAGCATTTATATGACAAGCTGAATAAATAATGCTCTCTGCTTGTGACGTTGATGTATTTTCACACTGCACTTGTAGTATGTATATACCTAGTAGGAAAATGAGGAGTAACTTATTATCATCATTCTCCTGTCCTCGTCCCAATTTATTTGGGGTCGGCGCAACATGTCTTTTTCTTCCATACTTCTCTATTAGTCGTCATCCCTTTCTGGCCATATCATCTTTCACACAGTCCATCCATCGTTTCTTTGGTCTTCCCTTACTCGTATAGCCCTCCACGTTCATACTCAACACTTTCCTGACGACATTTTCCTCATTCCTCCGCATCGCATGCCCATACCATGACAACTGATTTCCGCACAACTTTTCAGTCACCGGTGTCACTTTCAGACTTCCTCTTACATACTCATATCTTATTCTATCCATTCGCGTAATACCACACATCCCTCTTAGCATTCTCATCTCAGCTGCATGCAATTGAGTAACTTATTATAACTAGTGGTTATGATAAGTTACTCAATTGATATATCATGATTATCCTCATTAAGGATAATCATGATATAGTTTTGTTTGCGGATGATACTTCACTTTTGTTTAAACTTAAACGTCAGCAGCTGGTTACTGACGATGTAAACAGAGCGATCTCAAAAGTAGTTCACTGGTTCAGTGTTAATAATTTACTCCTTAATGAAAAAAAAACCAAATGCATTAAGTTTACACTACCTCACGTTAGGCAGGTGAAAACTAACGTGTTGATAAAGGGCGAAGAGTTGAATCCTGAAGATAGCACAGTATTCTTGGGCTTAACTTTGGATGCTAAGCTTCAGTGGGGCCCACATATAGATAAATTGTCAAAAAAGCTAAGCTCCGCAGCATACGCTGTTAGGAAAATTCGTAATTTAACCAACATAGAGACAGCCCGTTTAGTGTACTTTAGCTATTTTCATAGTATAATGTCGTACGGTATTCTGTTGTGGGGAAATGCAGCCGACATTCAGACTATCTTTGTTTTGCAGAAAAGAGCTGTTCGATGCATTTATAAATTAAGTCCGAGACAATCTCTCAGAGAGAAATTTAAGGAGATTAATATACTGACTTTGCCTTCTCAGTACATTTTTGAAAATCTTTTATATGCCCATAAAAACATTAAATTGTTTAAAAAATACAGTGATATCCACAATATAAATACTAGGAACAAACACAAATTTGTTGTACCTCCAACAAGGCTCAAGAAAATAGGTGGGTCATTCAGGTGTCAATGTATACGCTTTTATAATAAACTTCCAAGCCACGTTCAAGATCTGAGTCTTAATAAATTCAAATCATTCATTAAACGCAAGTTGTGTCAGAAAGCTTTTTATACCGTTAAAGATTATATTGAGGACAAAAAGGCTTGGGATTGAACTGCTCCAATTTTATTTTATATTATTTTTATTTTTGCATACTGAATGTTGACATTAATATTTACTTTGTAAGTATTATATTATTTAACTTTATTGTGAATGTGAAGACTATGTAGGTCATTGCTTTTTTTTTTTTTTTTTTGTTTTATTTTTTCTTTCAGTTATTTTTAATCATGGTCTGGCAGTTTGAGTAATCTATGCGGCCTACCCCAATGTCCTTTCTTTGGTATTGTTCGTCGAATCGTTGAGCTCCTTAAGTTCTGAGTTGAGCTGCGCGATTACTGACAAATGCGTGCACTGACTGGACAGGTCCTCTCAATCTGTGTGGTTCTTTCCTCAAAAGACCATTTCAGACACCAATCTACATGGTCTTCACATGAAGTGACCAAGATTATGTCTGGACTTTATAAGAGACTGTGACCTCTGAGTTTGTTTCGGCCTTTCTTCTCAGAGTAGTCAGATAGGAAACGCCGACCTCATCTAGTTTAAAAAAAAATATTGACTTGTAAAAGTGTTTGTACAAACCTACTTACAGAAATAAAAATCATTTATCAATCATTTATCATTTATCATTTATGCCGCACAACTTTTTAGGGGTCATTGTACTCATCATTATAAACAACTTTTATAATGAGATCAAACTTGAAATCGCGAAAAAAAATCAGGTGTTCCCTACATTTATGTTCGCATAACTCGTCAAAATGTAGGGAACACCAGATTTTGTTCGCGATTTCAGTGTTTGTTATCATGAGCTAAAAGGTTGTGCGTTATTTAAGTTACACCTTGTATAACTACTTTGATATCTTCTAAATACCCACATTTACGACACCCATTTTTCTTAAAGGGGTAGGTAGAAATACAGAACCGACAAAATGGCAAATGGAACAGCACCATCGTGTAATTTAAAGGCAACGAGTAAAGGATAAATCTTCCAAGCTTTTCCCAACTATGTTGGGGTCGGCTTCCAGTCTAACCGGATGCAGCTGAATACCAGTATTTTACATGGAGCCAAAGCCTGTGTCTGGGTAACACGATACCTCTTGGCTTCTGACGACCGTCAAAGATCTATACGAATGACAACCGGGTCTCGATAAATGTAATGGAAGGTTACCCATCCACAAACCAACCGCGGGAAGCGTAGCTTAACCTTCGATCGACCTGTGCGGCTGTTAAAATTTCGCCACAAGCCCCCTGAGTAAAGGATGAAGCTACCTTATTTAATTACTTACTATCTTAGATAAACATCGTATCTTTTCTTGTGACAACCTCATTGGTTTAGTGAGCGCAATTTAGCTGAGCGTGAGGTGTTAGGTTCAATTCCCAGGTCGAGCAAAAGTTTTATTGGGTTTTTTTATAAGGAATTTCTCAGTATGAAATCAAAATCAAAAGTCATTTATTCAAACTAGGCTGAGAATCAGCACTTTTCGAACGTCAAAATGACATAAGACAGTCCCCCGGCACGCCCGCCCTTCACCACTTCCTAGTGCTTTAGCTGGGGAGAAGAAGTGGCGCAACAAACTCCTCAGATGTGTGCCCTGAGCCCGTTTGATGGCAATGAGCTCGCCCCCTATAACAATAACGCAAAATATTTATACTGTGGGTCCAGAAGCATGAAATTTTGCAAAAGAGATCCATAAATAACGAAGGTGAGTACTAAGGAAGGATTTTTGAAAATCCTTCATTCTTGCAGATGAGAAATAGTTACCATCGGACACACGGCTTTTTAATAAATTTAATTTAATAATGTCAATCATTGTATAACTACAGGGAGCTAGCCTTTTCCCAACTATGTTGGAGTCAGCTTCCAGTCTAACCGGATGCAGCTGAATACCAGTATTTTACATGGAGCGACTGCCTATCTGACCAGTAACTAGGTAATACGATCCCGCTTGGTAAGACTAGCTGTCAGACTTTCGGGCTTCTGATGATCTGTAATGACTGTCAAAGGTCCACGAATGACAGCCGGGACCAACGGCTTAACGTGCTTTCCGAGGCACGGAGGAGTCTCGGTATGTAAAGATGGTCACCCATTCACGGACCAGCCCCGGCAAGCGTAGCTTAACCTGATGGATCGACCCGTGCGGCTGTTATTACTTAGCCATGAGCTCCTGTTACATGGAACTTAAACATATCTGGCGACATGTGGGTGTACTATAGGTACAGCTCTGTCTAACCCTTCAGGTATAGAGGCGTGATTTTATGTGAAGAACCTCTTACCAAGGAAGACTCGATGTGTCAAGAATGGTCACCCATCCCAGAAATGACCCGATCAATTTCATACAATAATTACTATTTCAAAAGAGGAGCTCGTGGCTAGGTAATAATTAAAGTTATAGGTTGGTCTGTGGAGGAATGACCATCTTTACATACCGAGACTCCTCCGTGCCTCGGAAAGCACGTTAAGCCGTTGGTCCCGGCTGTCATTCGTGGATCTTTGGCAGTCGTTACGGGTCGTCAGAAGCCCGAAAGTCTGACAACCAGTCTTACCAAGGGGTATCGTATTACCCAGTAACTGGGTTGTGGAGGTCAGATAGGCAGTCGTTCCATGTAAAATACTGGTATTCAGCTACATCCGGTTAGACTGGAAGCCGACCCTAACATAGTTGGGAACAGGCTAGGCAGATTGATTGAATTACTATTTCAAACATCAAAAACCTAGAACTCTACTCACCCTTCAACTTCATGTACACTAAAATCCTGTACTTCCTTCTCTTTCTAACACCACAAACATACATCTTGTTATCTCCCTCTATGTTTGCGTGTGTGAGTGACGCCCTAATGTATGTGCATGGAGCGTGTGAAAGCGTTGTGTTTGTGTGTGTGGTACAGGTAGCAGGGGCTGTGTTGTGATGGGGAAAAATTACCCTGGATTGTGGGTAAATAAAAAGAGAAAGAACAACATTTTATTCGAGATACGAACAGCAAACACGAAAAAATAATGGAACATATATATACAAGACGTGAGGCCTAAGGCTCTCATAATCTCAGCATAACGCTGCGTTTAATAGTCTGATGATTTTTTTTTTGAATAGGTAGGTAAGGTTTGATGAACTTGTTATTTATTATATAATGAGTAGGTACAGGTTTAAGATAAGAAAATCCTTTAGCTTCAAATAATTTAATATTACCAAGTTACATTTTTTTTCTTTTGTAATTTAATTATTAATGTAGGTACTTTATGGAGCAGTAAAATTTTTGTAATGAGATTAAAATAAAAAACCTACATTTGAAAGAGTTAATTAATTAATAAAGTTATAGTAGCACCAAACATTTAATATAATTAATAGTTAAATTATTTAATTTTATTGTATTAATTTATTCAAAAATATTAAATTTTAATTGCGTTCGCTCTTCTCACATTTCATTATTTTGTCGTGTGGTATTTTTAAATCCAAATAAAATCGGAATCATTTTTTGTTTAAGTTTTTCCTTAACCATTATAATTTTGCTACATAAATCTTTTTATATCTTAACAAGTACTAACTTTTAGTTTTAGCTTGTACATATAATCTAGTTTCTGTTTGAAATAAAGAATATTTTTTATAGACTGTCAAATACAAAAAAAAAAAAATACATAACTCAGTTAGAGCTTTAGGAAATGATCATCTCTATTTGTTTCATGACGTCATTCTTGCTTCATATCAAGTCCTTGGCGCTCAGAGCGCGTTAAAAGGAGATTCCAGATTAAATTATTTTATTCTTAATAAGTATTGAAATAAATGATTTTGGTTTGATTTAGTACTAACTTAATCCAATGTATTTTTTTTTTCAATAAAAATATCCGCACACCTTTAAAAACAAAATCATTACCCCACATCCCCGCAATCGGTTAACCCAGTGCTTTTTCCGGGAGCTTTTGATTTTAAAACGGCAACACCGAACTACCACGGCCGCTCATTTAGTCTACGTTCACCCTCCGTTCGCGTACAACGTGTGTGTTGTGTATTATTACTGTGTACTTTTGTGTACTGTATTAATTTGCCGTGTGTACACTGTGTATTGTGTATTTTAGTGTGTTTTTTGGCCATTTTCTTACAAAGGTAAGTTTTCTTTTTTAATATATTTTTCTAATAGGGTGAAAGGCACAGTTGATGGAAGTGGCCGTAATTGTTTTTGAGATTTTCGTGTCTCATTTCTGTGTGGTTAGGGAATGTATTTATTTGTTGTATGTAAGTATTTGATTATAAACAAGTTTGGTAACTACATTACATAAAGAAAACAAATAAAATACAATTACTTTCTTAGTAAAATTGATAATAATCAAAAACATGCTTTTGTATTCGGTCAGTGAAGGTTTGGTGTCAAATTCCTTCGTGTTTTCAATTATTTGAGCAATTCCTGTACTTATGTGATTGGTTGGTACCACTAAAGTGATGAAAACGGACTTCTCAAATAACTTGAAATATATGCTTTTGACTCAGTTTTACGCATGTTTTTTGACATTTTTGTTGTTAAAACAGTGTTTGTAATGCAACTCACTTATACAGGAATGTAATATGATGTTGTTGTTTTAGGCGGCTGTTTACTTATAAACATAGGTAGGTATTTGTAAAATAAGTAAGTACTTACGGCAATTAGACAAAAAATCATAGTATTTTGATTCATTAACAAGTAGACGTCGAATTAGAAAAAAAAAATGGAAGATAAAGAAAGGAATTTCATACTAATTTAACTTTCATTCAAGACGAAGAAAATTTATCTTATATCAGTTTATTTATCAAAAATTATCGAAATGACCGTGCCTTGAGACAGAAAGCGGTACCCATACCTACCGCTTCTTTATAGATCTAAACCCTAACAACAAAAATGTAAGAATTATACTGGATGACTTTTTTCACGTCTTGAAAAAAATAGAGTATAAATAGGTGAACGGAGTAGAAGCCTATGGCATACCTTCTTTTTTGTTTTTCTTCTTTTTTGTTTGAAAAAAAAGAAAATATCGAAATTCAAATCTACTACGCAGGGTGCGTAGTGCGTATGATTTGAATTTCGATATTTTTAAAAAATATTAAAAATATTTTTTTCAAAATTTCTGTTTTTATTTTTCTAGTTTACTTCAAATGTTTATTGATAGAGCAATTTCTGTCTAAGCTATTGAAAAAACAAAAAACTAGGCACGCCATAGGCTTCTACTCCGTTCACCTATTGTACCCTATTTTTTTCAAGACGGTAAAAGAAAATCATCCAATGTATTAGACACATAAGTTTAGCTCGAACTGTTTTGTATTTTACTGATATACTTTGTACAAGAAAGTATGGTGTCCTATTGTAAATTTAGTAAGTTTCTCTTTAAGTGAACTGCAATTTGTTCGTTGAGAAATAAATGTCTTTAAACCTAACAACTGGCTGATTCCCAAAGCTAACTGCTAAGCAATTTGATTAAAGTTAATTTTCCGAATATATAAAAATTTAAAACGCTATATCTACACAAAATATTTTTTTTTATTACCAAGGAATCCATTCTAATAATTTGGCTCAAGAGAAGGACAACGATATGCACAATTTTACTTTAAAAAAGTAAAAACCGACTTCAAAAAAAAAACAAAAAAAAAATTACTTTCAAAAAAGACTTGACAGCTTATGAAGTCGGTGCCAAGCTAAGGTGCATTAACGTTGAAGAATCGAAGACATCGACTTCGTATTTTTTTTAAGTTATTTTAATAGTTTTTGGTCTTTGAAGTCGTTTTTTACTTTTTTAAAGTAAATTGATTTTTCCATTTTTAGTTGAATACATATACAATTTCATTAAGCCCAAGACGAACGAAAAGAAGAATCATCAAAATCCGCTTAGAAATGCTGGAGATACAGTACATTTATGCCTATAACATCGTACATAAGAATAAATACCTAATGTTTTATATACTAAAACTTTCCTAAAAGTATGTAAATTACGTTTGTAAAAGAATCATCAAAATTGGTTCATTCGTTTTTGATAAAATCGCGGACATACAAACATACATACATACGGGTCGAATAGAGAATCTCCTTATTTGAAGCCGTTTAAAAAAGATTAAGTTCTCGAAACTATCGATCATGAACATAACAATCATAATACAAGTTACTAAGCCAATATTAGTACGTATATAATAATATACTTCAAAACACTTCAGTCTTGGCAATTGCCGGATTTCAATCCTGCTTGTTTTGGATTAAGTCCAAAGTATTAATCCACGAAATGATGATGATTATCATCATTTGCTGAGCCTTCTCCCAACTATGTATCTTCAACTATGTTGGGATTGACTTCTAGTCTAACCTGATGCAAATTAATACTAGTATTTTACATGGAGCGACTGTCTATCTGACCTCCACAACCCAGTTACTGGGTAATACGCTAGTAAGACTGGTTGTCAGCACAAAGGATTGGTATGTAAAGACGGTCACCCATCCAGTGCGACTGTTTTTAAATGAGCCACAATAAAACAAGTTAGGTACTCGGCGAATAATAATTAGAATTACACTTTAAAACATAGCATTATTGATTCCAGTATCCTAATAAAATTGCGTAACACACCATCAATCAGAATCTGAATCATTTTGAAGCAAATTGCTAATCTATTGCTCCATATGTTCGAAAAATATGACTGCTCGACAACGTAAATCACGCAATGAATGTAGTTGAAATCAGTCCTCCTGTATTTGGATTAAGTCCAAATCCAAAGTATGTGTATTCATATATGTTTTATTAAGAGGATTGTGAAGCTGTAAATTTTCATACAAAGAGAGATAACGTTTTTCTCCCCGTAAATTTAGTCTAATTTTCATAATTTTTGGAAATGTTGTTGGTATAATGAAAAACTAGGTCCGCACGTTTTTATTATAAACAAATATTGTATACAATATAAGTTATTAGCATCTAAATATCTATATTTTTGACATAAAAACATCCTCGAACATTTTTATTTTTTTAAATTAAACTAAATTGAATTACTAAAAACGAACATACAGACCTAGATTAAAGTGTACTAAATGTAATGAGACCAAAATTGTCTCATTTCGTAAAGGTTTAGGGGAGTAAAAACGTTATCGCCCGAAACAATATTTATGTAAATAATTGTATGAAATGTAGGCAATTGCCTCTAAAAATCGCGCCGCGTATCGGCACTTCACAATCCTCTTAATGAACCCTTCTGAACCTCCTTAACTTAGTTTTCACGTTGAGATTTTTACAGAAGAAACCGACTGTTAAATTACCTGACCTTAAATTGTTCTAAGCTAGACTAAATTGCCAAATATTATCTTTACTTGATTTCCTCGAAGACTTAAGACGCTACCGAGCGCACAGTGGCGCCCTCATCGTTTGTTTTGTTATTTCTTTCAATTTAAAAAGAAAATTCAGAAAATGAGCACGTTAAGTTGTACTCCTCAAGACTATACGTTATTATTATTATAAACAGTAGTTTTATATTGTTAAGTTTTATTTTTAAGATAGATAAGATTACAATAAAACTTAACAATATAAAACTACTGTTTATAATAATAATAACGTATTGTCTTGTGCAGCACAACTTAACGTGCTCATTTTTTGCATTTTCATTCTAAAATAAAAGAAATAACCGAACAAACGATGAGGGCGCCACTGTGCGCTCGGTAGCGTCTTAAGACCAAACCAAGCCAATTTAAGTATCTAAATAAAGATTGCTTTACGTTTGGCTGAATAACTTCTTTTAAACCAGCTGAACCAGAGAAAATCCCAAAAAAAATACACAAGGAATTTAAAATACTCTTCAAACCTTTTAAAAGCTTAACTAGAAGGTATTATTAGGGTTCCGTATCCAAAGGGTGGCTGCGGGACTCTATTACCTACTGACTCCGTCCGTCTGTCACACGGCTGGCTTATGAACCGTAATAGGAAGACAATTGATTTTATTGACAGGCCAGTTGGCGTGGTTGGTTCAGATACCACCTATCATGCCGCAGGTCGTGGGTTCGATTCCCAGGACAAACATTTGTGTGCATGAACATGTCTGCTTGTCCTGAGTCTGGGTGTAATTATCTATATAAGTATGTATTTACAAAAAAGAAGTAGTATATTTAGTATATCAGTTATCTGGTTTCCATAGTACAAGCTCTGCTTAGTTTGGGACCAGATGACCGTGTGTGAATAATGTCCCAGGTTATTAACTCCACGCTGCATTTTAATTTTAATTGCGCATTTATGTTTTGTGTCTGTACCTACTAACACTAGATGTTAAGTAAAATTGTTACTAACCCTATGGACTCTGTCTGAAATAAAAGTATTCAATTCAATTATTATTATTATTAATTGAAATTTTCACAGTGTGTACTATTATGGCCGCTATAATGACAAATAATAATTTAAAGAGTAAAACCGACTTCAAAAACTTAAACAAATAAAATAACTTTAATAAAAACCAAGTCAGTACCAAGCTAAAACCGCTTGTAAGTTTTTTTTTTTAATGAAATTTATTTTATTCGTTTAAAGTTCTTGAAGTTGCTTTTTACTTTTTTTTTTAAAGTAAATTTATTTTGCCATATTTTGTTGAATGTACTCGTACAATTACATAAGCCCAAGACGAACGAAAAGAAGAATTATCAAAATCCGCTTAGAAATGCTGGAGATACAGTACATTTATGCACATAATTTCGTAAATAACAATTTTTACCTAATGTATTTTATACTAAACCCTTCCTGAAAGTATGTAGATCACGTTAGTAAAAAAATCATTAAAATTGGTGTATAAGTTTTTGAGAAAATCGCGGACATACAAACATACATACGGGTCGAATATAGAACCTCCTTTTTGAAGTCGGTTAATAATAAAAATGAAAGGCGGTCCCATAAAAGAAATAGCGTTTTATTTTTTTAATTAACTAATTTTTTTGTTTAGAAATATTTTAATATACTTTGATTGCACGGAACCCTTCGTGAGTGACTCCGACTCGCACTTGGCCGCTTTTTCTTCTAAAACTGCTTCTACTCCCTAAAAAAAGAATTAAGCACAGCTGCGACCATGGTGCTAGCTTGAAACAATGGAAGCTAAATTGATTCGAATGGACGTCGGCTTTTGTTTTTGTTTGCAAAGCCATTTTATAAATGTGAATTCTGGCAATGACAAAAAAATGGCTGGGAATTCTGGAGCAAATAAAAGGTTATATAAGAACACCTAAAATGCAGGATAGATAGAACATAAGTGACACTTATATCCAATAAGAATTTTCGTGCATCATTATTCTCCATGAGTGGTAATGCGCAGTATCCTGAGCACTCAGACCAGTTACTGACTAGATAGTATTTTTATCTCAGAGGGTACAGCAGATGGAGGTCGAAAGAAATCGGGAAGATGTATTTATTTTATTTATTTATTTATTTGGGAAAACAAACAGTTACACAAAAGTTTATTAATTAAAAATACTTAGTATCTAAAGTTAATAGTGTATGTGTAGCTCACAACGTTATCCACATGTTACCCATTCATTTTTCTTTCATAAGAACTAAACTAGGCATGCGAGTGAAATTTACATAACATTATGCTTCGGTTACAGTTATAAAGTAAATTTAGTTTGTTAATTTTTGGATAAGAGTATTTCGAAATTTGTTAGATGATAATGTAAATAGATCAATGTCCGAAAAATTTGTGTTATAATTATCTGCTATACGACGTAGAGGTGCGCGAACTCCAGCATTGGTGCGGCAAGATGGGACGGCGAATAGTGGGCGTGCACGCACCTCGCGTCTCACAACAGTCCTAGGTACAACATAACTTAATTTATTTACCAAATCAGAGCAGTCATATCTGCCGCTACATATGTCATACAGAAACATCATCTCTAGGAAAAGGCGCCTAGACTTCAAGTCCATCAACTTAACATCCCTACAGGAGCCACCAGGCCTCAACCTGTGGCGGCAGCGATAACGAACCGCTTTGAGAAATTTGCGCTGTACATTCTCCAAGCTATCTACGTATCTCTTGTATAGAGGATTCCATATTAATACGGCGTATTCGAGTTGTGTTCTAATAAGTGTCTTATATAGATGTATGTAGGTATCAGAATGCTTAAAGTCTGAGGTGGTTCTCATCACAAAGCCATACATACGATATGAGTTATTAATAATTTTATGAATATGTTGATCAAGATGGAGCTTACCATCCAATATTACCCCCAGATCCTTCACTGACGTGACTTCGCTCAAAGGAGTATTGCTTAGAATATACGCACGTTTTATAATATTTTTCTTTTTTGTGAAAGTGATTGATACACATTTAGAAGTGCTTAATTGAATTTTGTTCTTAACACAGTATGCAGAAAATCTGTCCAGGTCGTCTTGCAGTAAATCACAGTCGGAAAGAGTGCGTATTGTTCTATATACTTTGAGATCGTCTGCGTAGAGTAAAAATTTTGAATGCAAAAAACAATTCCAAACGTCATTAATAAATATAATAAAAAGTAAAGGGCCTAATATGTAATGTAGAACCCACAATACATATCAAATAACACACAATTATAATAATGAATGAATGAATGAAGTGCACCAACCCCAGTGTGGTTTGACCAGGCTCGATTACTCGAATGAACCCAAAGATTCACACTAGCCCATGTTGCCTCATGTTACATGGTGCAACTGAGACCATTGCATATCAAGGAGTAAACCGGGGGGCGTGATAATGGTAGGGAAGACGTGCCCTTAGGACATGGAAGGGATAAAGAGCCTACCGAGTATGCACCCTATAGCAAGCATTGGAATTGTGGAGAGATGGGTGATATAATTATGGATGGGCTCTTTTTACGATGTCGCCGCCAGGTTGCTGCTAGTCCAGCTTCCGTGGTAAATCTTTTGGCGGTTAAACTGCGTTTTCGACTCTTGTCATGTCGCTGTATTATATAATACGTTCCTGTGTCCAAAATCTTCGTTTGTGGCCTCGCTGCTATCCGTTTCAGGTTTCTGGTAAATCTTGCTTGCAGCCTTCGTAATCTTATCTCGTTCTTACATCATAGATTGCCGATATAATAGAATGCGGCCATCTTTATCATAAAGGGTACAGCAGATTAAGGACGAACGAAATCAGGAAGATGGGAACCCCAATATACATGAAATAAATGATTGAGCTGTTATGTAGCCTACAGCAAAGTTAGTCATAAATAAGAATTAGAAAATAGGGGCCTGTGGCGAAGTAAACAGCCGCACGGGTCGATCGATCAGGTTAAGCTACGCTGACGGTGACCATCTTTAAATACCAAGACCCCTCCGTGCCTCGGAAAGCATGTTAAGCCGTTGATTCCACTCGGGTGTCATTCGTAGATCTTTACAGTCGTTACGGGTCGTCAGAAGCTCAAAAGTCTGACAACCAGTCTTACCAAGAGGTATCGTATTACCCAGTAACTGGGTTGTGGAGGTAAGATAGCCAGTCGCTCCAGAAAATACTGGTATTTAGCTGCATCCAGTTAAACTGGAAGCCGACCCCAACATAGGATAAGTAGGACATCCAAATCCCTCCATAGAATACTCAACACTAATTCATGAAATCTATTCAATTCTCTAACTGCGTTTATCAAGTACCTCCATTGTGACCCGAACAAAATCCCGCGTATCATTCCGCGTCGTTAATTCAGAACAAAGAACTATGAAACCTTTTCTCTTTATTACATTAACAACTAACAGTGATATGTAGTGACAGGTTGACAGACCAGATGGAACTCGGTATGACAGTGCGCACACTATGCCACATAGACGCAACGATAGGCTGCGTGCGGCCGACATTTTTCATAAATATTTTGTTCAAAGCTCCGTACACCTTGGCGTCGAGTTGCAGAGCCGCAACGACATATTAGAGGTGTCGAACGCACTCGCTTTTTGTCGCAACGACTAAACGCAAGGTGACAGTTCAGCGTCCGTCTTTCTGTGAGCGCTGAGGAAGGTGCAATTGCGTTTGTGTTTGAATCTCAACGTCGATGCGCGTCGAATACTCAGGATCTTAGCGAAACCGCATGATGTACCGCTACACGAGTAGCGGAACATCACGCGAGTCAGTTGAATTGAACCACTGCGGTTTCGCTGCTATGGTTTTGTAGCGGAGGTGTGCTAAGGCCCAAGAAAATGACCAATTCCTGCACGTCGTCTGCCGTAACCACTAGTCTCAGAAGTAAACGACAACTCTGCGTCTAGTTGCAGCGACTAGACGCAGCAACAAGACGCACCGTTTGCGCTTTCACTAATACGTGTAGTAACCAGTTTCGGTCAATGAGTCTCGCTCGAGATTAGCAGATAGTCAGCATATTCTGTTTTTAATACGAGTGCCAGTTTGTAGGAAGTTATATTTAGAGAATGAATCGATTCTCAATGGCAGCTGACGATCAATGAATCGTGGAGGATAATCAAAAGCGTCTAGTCGTGAATGAGTAACTGTTATTTGCACACCCTTTTAATGGATTGAACAAGCTTTATAATGTAATTTTGGACAGAAAATATCGCAAAAGTAAATCACGATGCCTTTGGGCGTTTTTGCAAAATGTATCAGTTTTACCGAATCTAACACAAACAAAAACCTTTTAATATTTAGTCTAGATTTTATGGGCGGATAACGACGGGCGAAAAAGGGTGCGCCTACACTTCGGGGAACACATACATGATATTATGTTGTGAACTTATGACAAAAAAATCGATGTGAATGTCACGAGTTCACGAGCGGGTAGAACTAGAAACGTGACATCTACCAACCCGCACTGAACTGGCGTGGTGGATTACGGCGCACTCCCTCTCACCGGGAGGGAGGGAGGCCTATGTCACAGCAATGGGAAAATTATAGGTTGATTATAGTGCTGGGGAAGAAACTCCTTTCTGCTAATACTAAGAACCACATACTGCAATCAGTCAATCATCAATCCATTTGCCAAACGTAATTTCGATGCCAAATTTCTCAGGAGTCTGGATCTGTGCCCAGTTGATGGCAAAATTTCTCAGGAGTCTGGATCTGTGCCCACTTGATGGCAAAATTTCTCAGGAGTCTGGATCTGTGCCCACTTGATAGCAAAATTTCTCAGGAGTCTGAATTTGTGATCAGTTGATGGCAATATTTCTCTGGAGTCTGGATCTGTGCCCAGTTGATGGCAAAATTTCTCAGGAGTCTGGATCTGTGCCCAGTTGATGGCAAAATTTCTCAGGAGTCTGGATCTGTGCCCAGTTGATGGCAAAATTTCTCAGGAGTCTGGATCTGTGCCCACTTGATGGCAAAATTTCTCAGGAGTCTGGATTTGTGCCCAGTTGATGGCAAAATTTCTCAGGAGTCTGGATTTGTGCCCAGTTGATGGCAAAAGGCTCGCCCGCTGTTACATGAGACTTAACATAACTGGCGAAATGTGGGTGTTCTATAGGTACAGCTCTGTCGGACCCTTCGGGGAATAGAGTCGTGAAGTTACGTCAAATGGAAGATCATCGTCTAGCAAGCACTAGACGCTAACTCAAAACATGTTCCATTAAGAACTAGATACAGTAATTAAACATAAGTTATCATGGTCTGAATATCACATTCGAACGCGTAGAGGTCAAAAGGTTAATTCTCAGTATTAGTGCCGATGCTAATTTTAATGCATTTAATGTGTTTGACCTGTGTCCTATCCGCTTGGTGCTGTTAGATGCGTAAATATTGTGCCTGGAATTTGCAACGCACAATGATCAAATGATCCTATCTCTGACTACTGCAATGATCGATCCAAATGTTAATAATTTTCTTTCTAATGTATTTACAGAGATATTATCACTTTAGTCGTCAATACAACTCTCTCAACTCCTAATAAAAAACCGGGCAAGAGCGTGTCGGACCACGTATAATAAAGGGTTCCATAGTTGATATGAATTTATCCCAAGAACAAACTTAACATCGTAGTTGAAAAACATGTTCTCCCATACATTCCAACTGCAAATGTAAGTTTGTCCGTACAATATTGAGAGAATGATCATGTTATTTTGCGACCATAGACTTCTTATAGGTTTTCCTGTAATTTATAGGTAGATATATAACTATTTTCTGTATTTTTTTTTTTCAAAATTTTAGGCTCAGTAGTTTCGGAGATAAGGGGAATGGTTAATAAATTATAAAAAAAAAAAATATATATTTACTTAAGACCCTCAGAGTAACCCCTTTCATTTGACATGTCACACGGTACAGTTTGCAAAACGTTATTTTTTTCTTATTTGCCTCTCAAAATTGACCCCCATATTCAAAATACATTTATTTACCGAATTTCAACTTAATTGGTCTGTTAGATTCGGAGAAAATTGGTTGACAGACGGACAGACAGACAGACAGGCACACGAGAGATCCTATAAGGGTTCCATTTTTTCCTTTTGAGGTGAAGCATAAAAAACCCACTGAACACATAGCACATGATAACTATTCGTCATCTACAGGATAAGTTGTCTCCATATGAGTTAAGTACTGCATTGCGTCGATTACCCGAAGACATTGTAGGAAACAGCATAACCCAAAGAATTGCCAAACTTAAGTGGCAATGGGCAGGGCATATTGCTTGCAGAACAGTTGGCTGATGGAGCCGAAAGGCTCTGGAGTGGCGACCGCGTACCGGAAGACATAGCGTTGGAAAGGTGGACCGATGACCTTGTGAAGTCCGCAGGAATCCGCTGGATGCAATTAGCACAGAACCGGTCAAAGTGGCTGTGCTTGGGGGGGCTTAAGTCCAGGAGTGGACGTTGATGACGATAACTGTGGGAAACAACCCTCAGAAACAAAACACGGCACCTGTTGTCGCTTGGAGACAGAAATAATGGTAGCTCCTTCACAAATTGTCTGCTACGACTAGAATGCTATGAGACATTCCTTGTATTATCATTATCATAAACATTATCAGTCTACAACAGTCCACTACTAGACATAAGACTCTTCAATTGAATCACTCTTCATATGACAAGTCTGTGGTCTTCCTCTTCTTTGCGTCGCTGGCACAACTGTATTTTAAGATCTTGTTGGTCCAAAACTTCGTCACTTGCCGCGCTTGACTCGGTGGAACGCAGAGCTAAGAGGCTCATTGGTGACGTAAAACTGGTGGATGCCAAGCTTCATAGCTTGGCTCATTGCCGCAAGGTTGCCTGCTTGTCGGTCTTCTACAGATTGTACTTCGGAGAGTGTACTCAAGAACTCCACGACCTGATTCCACCGGCCCCCTTCTACCATCGGACATCTTGACGCTATTCCTCTCGTTGCTATTCCACCAATTCGCACTAAGCGTTTCCAATTGTCATTTATAATGCGCATAGCAAAAGAGTGGAACTCTTTACCTGCGTCTGTGTTTCCGAACGCATACAACCCTAATCTCTTCAAAGTGAGAGTGAACAGGCTTCTTCTGGGTAAGCTCACTCCATCGTCGATTTTGTCTCTGTCGCCTCCGACCTAGACTAGAGTCAAGAGCAAACCCATCTCAAATATATTAAAAAAAAAACTTCATCGGCTTCGTCGGTGGCAGCGCAGAGATCACTTTGCACGCATGTTTTGGGACACAGAGGGATCCATACCCTGCTGCCATTCTGTCCAGGTAGTCACTTTACCAGGTTGGAGTTATGTCCGGCGGGTTCAGGGACTTCCAAGTGGACCACGAAAGGTTACTAACTATCGCAGTCTGAAGTTAAATGCGACAGTTAGTAACAGATTGATCAGAGTTGAATAACCTGCCTTATCTTGTCTCTCAGATAGTAATCTGGAACATTATAAAAACAATGGATTATCTGATTCTTATCTGCATATCACTTGTCACTCAGAGAAGACTATAAACGATACGATTGTTATCTTTTTGGTTTAGGTTACTGATTATCTTCCGCATAACTTCGTTAGGGGAAAAGAGTGGATCAGTGGTGTCCTTCCGCTAAAGAGTTGTTGGTCTTAGGTTCGGACCGATTAAGGCAAGCGTGCACATTATTGTCTGCGATTTATTTCATGATCTCTGCTTCAATCTCTTCTCAACGGTGAAGGAAACTGTCCTAAAGTAATAATAAAAAATCGAAGATATTTGTGACATCTACCAATCCGCACTGGGCTCACCCGCGTGACCTGCGTCCCAGCATAGGGAACATTAGACCGATTATGCGAATGCTGCCGCGTATCTCAAGGGGAATGAGAAACAATTAATCTTGTTTCCAACTCCTTCCAATTTGTCCTCTAATAAAGTTTGTTGCGGATTCCGCTTTAATTGTTTTCAATTTCTCAATCCGAGTTTTGGATCACAGGCTTAATAGATTGATGATACCAGCGATTATGCTATTTACTTTTGTTCTAAATCTTGTCTTAAATTTGATTTAGCTCATATTACTAGGTGATTTAACAAGTGTTAATGAATTTCATCTCCATAATAAAAATTGATCTGGCAATTATATAGGTTGTTTGGAAGCTGGGTGCAAAGACTTAAGAGGATTTTGAAGTGCCGATACGCGGCGCGAGTCTTGAAGGCAATTACCTACATTTCGTACAATTATTTATATAAATATTGTTTCGGGCGATAACCTTATGCTGCGCTCCATTGCCCGTTGGCAAATCTTGAGTTTGGACTTCTGTTGTTCAGTAAGGGACGAAGAATACTCTATTTTTTATTTTTGCCCCAGTATTATGTTCCTTTTTACTGAAAGTTTGAGGTTAAAAATGTAAAAAACATTCTTTGTCTTAAGGCTCAAAATGCTCTAAATATAGTCAACTATCACCCCTTTAAGTCTTTGCACCCAGTTTCCAAACACCCTATAAACTTAAATATTACTTTCGGAATACCTAGCCAGGAGTGGCGACCGGAAGACGTAGCGTTGGAAGGCCTCCAACAAGGTGGACCGATAATAATAATAATAATAATAATTTAGCCACCCAAGCCCATAGCCCAATATGTTTTGTTTCCACGTACAACAGTAGTCCTGTACCAACCGGGGGTTGTTCTTGGGTGCACTTGCATAGTGCATACAGGGATAATCATCGGTTGGTGCCTCCTTATCATTTAAAATTATTTAAGGGGCCTCTGCGAGTTGGCTTCGGCTCCTTGTACGCCTTCCAAAGGTCCGGGACCCCAGGGTCCCGAGAAATGTAAAAAAAAATAATAATAATAATTTATTTAATAAAAATATTTCAAAAAGTGTACATTTAGTCAGTTATTAGTAAATTTCCAATACAATAAATTATGGAGCCTAATGATAAACTAATGCTTAAGTATATGTTTAGATACAGGTGCAAGTAATGATAGTTTGGAATTAGAATGTTAGGTAGCGACCCACCCGATATAGGTTTATTCAAACCTGTGTTTCAGGCCATCGCTTTACATTTCAATTTTATTGGGACATTAAAATTTGAAGTAAAAGTGATATTTAAAAAATAAAAATAATCTTTTAACAACTATGAGAAGAAGCATATTGGTACATTAATACCTAAAACTAGCCTACGTAAATATACAAAAGTAAATACTTTCGAGGGAATAAATTATCCTTATGACAAAATTTCTAGTAGATTTTCAGTGTCTGTGTAATTGAGTATCGATAAATATTCTGATAACATCATACTACATTTTTATAACTTTCTCTATAGAAGTTTAGTACCCTGTTGAGTCTATTATTCAAAAAAGGTCCTAAAAATACATAAAATCGATTAGCAAACGCATGTTTAGTTTGAGGTTTTATGCAAACCAAGTCCTTCCTTCTCTTGTCAGACGGTACTGGGGCAAAAGGTAGTGCAACGTGCTGGTGTAGTATTATGCTCAGAACGAATAATTGCCGCACTGTTAGTACATTACATGCTATGTAGAGCTGGTGCGTAGGAAATCTAAAAGGGCGAGAGGTAGCAACCTTCAGAACTGCTCTTTGCGCGCGCTCTAAAGGCAGTAAAATTGTTTTTGCAGCACCACCCCAAGAAGTTATGCAATAGGTAAGAATGGATTGACACAAAGCTAAATAAACCTGTTTAATTAATTTATGGTCAGCTACATTCCGTAAATTTTTAAAAACATATATTAATTTGCGCACTCTCGTACATAGTAAATCGATATGTTTACGGAAATTTAGATTTGAGTCAATAGTAACACCTAGATATTTCAAATGGTCAGCTTTAGTTAAAGTGGGGCAAGAACATAATGATGATGACCTTGTGAAGGCAGCAGGAATCCGCTGGATGCGGGAAGCACAGAACTGGTTGACGTAGCGCTGCTTGGGGGAGGCCAATGTCCAGCAGTCGACGTCTTTCGACTGAAACGGTGATGATGAGCTAGCCACGCAGTCCCGCAACCACACTTACCAACCACCAACCACCCACTAATGTAATATCACGGCATCAGATATTCTTACATAGTTCATGCCCATAAAAATAATAGAAATGAAATGAAATGAAATAATAGAATATTATATTATTTTAATTTATTGTGAATGTGAAGACTATTAATGTAGGTCATTGCTTTTCTTTTGTTTGTTTTATTTTTTCTCTCAGTTATTTTTAATCATGGCCTGGCAGTTTGAGTAATCTATGCGGCCTACCCCAATGTCCTTTCTTTGGTATTGTTCGTCGAATCGTTGAGCTCCTTAAGTTCTGAGTTGAGCTGCGCGATTACTGACAAATGCGTGCACTGACTGGACAGGTCCTCTCAATCTGTGTGGTTCTTTCCTCAAAAGACCATTTCAGACACCAATCTACATGGTCTTCACATGAAGTGACCAAGATTATGTCTGGACTTTATAAGAGACAGACCTCTGAGTTTGTTTCGGCCTTTCTTCTCAGAGTAGTCAGTTAGGAAACGCCGACCTCATCTAGTTTAAAAAAAAAAATATATATATATATATATTGACTTGTAAAAGTGTTTGTACAAACCTACTTACAGAAAAAAAAATAATTTATCATTGAGGGATTTTTTTCTATTATTGACTATGTAACTGCATAATACAATATATCTTGGAGATTCTCATGACATTAAATAGACATAATATTGATATTTGAAGACAAATCATTTCCCTCAATTCACAGACCAGTGTGAAATAGCAAATTTTACAATCTAGACAAATATGTGTTCGTTTATGTTTGCCTTTCGACCCTAGCCGACAGAACAGGACTTAAGTAAGTACACATTTTGGTGTTCCCATGGATTTTGTATGAATATTCTAGAACGATGCTCAAACAAGCCAAACGATCTCTATTTTAAACTAGATTTATTTAGCGGCCAAGAAACTGGGCATCCTAGAGAAAGTGATACTTTACGCATGGACAGCTTTTAACCCTTTACAAAGCGCAAGCCCGATCCTGCATGGAGTATTGCAGTCACCTTTGGGATGGATCAACCAAGTACCAACTAGCTGCGCTTGACTCGGTGGAACACAGAGCTAAGAGGCTCATTGGCGACGTTAAACTGGTGGATGCCAAGCTTCACAGCTTGGCTCATCGCCGCAAGGTTGCCTGCTTGTCGGTCTTCTACAGATAGTACTTCGGAGAGTGCGCCCGAAGACTCCACGACCCCATTCCATCGGACATCTAGACGCACTGCCAGTTACCATCCCTACCTGGTTGCTATTGCACCAATTCGCACTAAGCGCTTCCAAATGTCTTTTATAATGCGCACAGCAAGAGAACTCACTACCTGCGTCTGTGTTTCCGAACGCATACAACCCTAATCTCTTCAAAGTGAGAGTGAACAGGCTTCTTCTGTGTAAGCTCACTCCATCGTCGACTTTGTCACCTCTGACCTAGACTAGAGTCAAGAGCAAACCCATCTCAAATAATTAAAAAAAAGATTTAATAAAATACTGGCGCCGATTCTCTTGTTCAATAACTAAGTTAACATTAGAGAATCGCTATCTTTTACTAACAGGCAGAGCGAGAAAAGGACGGCTACAGCTATGAACTAAGTTAGAGATGTCAAACTAGTTTACGCCTTGCGCTTCACCGTGTTTTCAGTCGACATGTTTGTACGCGTCGTCTGAATTTGTTTGGAAATATTAGTCCAACTAAATTTGACAGCACTAATTTACGTCACCGCCGTGTTCTCACGGAGGCGATCGGCGGCGGCGATCTCTCGCGTCCGAGCCTGGTCCAGGCCATGGTGCGGAGCGAGAGTGCATGGGAGGCCGTCACCTCCTTCTGCGAAGCGGTAATGCTCGCAAAGGAGGAGGCGGAACGCGTGAGGGAGAGGCAACCTCACGCCCTCAGTCGCCGCAGGAGACGCCCTGGGCGGCGGGAATCGATAGCCGATTCCCGGCCACCGTAGGCGCGGGCTTGCGGACGGTGAGTAGTGGGTAGCTCGCCGTCCGGTGAGGACCAGGTCCAGGTCGACGGCGCGTTGTGTTCCACGCGCGCCTCAAAGAGATGTCAGCAGAAGATGGGGTCCAATAGGGCCGATGCCGCTGGGGTCGCGGGTTGTTTGAAAAAGATACCGTGGCCCTGGCATAGGCAACTGAAGGAACACGGGTGGGTTTTAGTCAGTAAAAGTCTGACACGCCCTTCCGCTCCACCCAGAGCGGGAGAAGTTATTTGATGATTTCCCATCCACAAAAAAAGCACTAATTTACGTCCGTCTCTTTCTTGTTTTATTAGAGAGAAAGTTAGCAATAGCCTAAATTAGTGTACAACAGAATCGGCCCCATTGTCTCGTTGGTCTAGAGTCTAGTGGTAGCATGAGGTCAGGGTTCGATTCCCAGGTCGGGCAAAGTGTAATTGGATTTTTCTATCGGGAATTTCTCGGTAGCAGCCCTAGGCTGAGTCTTGATTTGTGTCCGATTGATAGCAATAGGCTCGCCCCTTATTACATGGAACTTAAACATAACTGGCGACATGGGGTTGTACAGACGCCAGCAGGTCAACCTACCCGAAACTATCAGATTTTCCCAATCAACCTTGAATCTAATGCCTTAGCAATAAAGTCGAAAATCTATTAAAGAAATCTGACAGATTGTAGTAGCTTGATGTGCTGGCGTCTGTACTATAGGCACACGCATACCTATGTCTAACCCTTCGGGGAATACAAGCGAGATACATGTTTTAGCATTATTTCAGAAGAATTCACAAGTTTTTGTCATATTGCTCTGTAACTGGAACTCTGGAAGTAATTAGGTATAATATAGCTTATAAACGGTTATGATACAAACAAACATAAATTTCAATTGGATGCAACTAAACAGCGCTTGAACTCATTTTAACAAAATGAATTTGACCCAAAAAGTATTTTGTAAAAACGCTTCATGATTCGTAAAATTGCGTTTTGCCATTAACGGCCAAGTGCGTGTCGGACTACGAACAATGAAGGGTTCCGTAGTCGGGATGAATTTATCCCAAAAACAAACTTAACATTGCAGTAGAAAAACATGTTCTCCAATACATTCCAACTGTAAATGTAAGTTTGTACGTATAATATTGAGAGATTTGCCATGTTATTTTAAGACCACAGACTCCTTATAGGTTTCCTGTAATCTATAGGTACTATTTTCTGTATTTTTTTCAAAATTGTAGGCTCTGTAGTTTCGGAGATAAGGGGGGGGGGGAATGGTCAATTTTCGTCTATTTTATTAAATAACTTGAAAACAATTTATTTTATAACCTTAAAAAAAATTATGTATTTGAGACCCTCACAGTAAGCTTTTTCATTTCATATATAACACGGTGCAGTTTGCAAAACTTTTTTTTCTTATTTGCCTCCACAAGATTGACCCCCATATTCAAAATTCATTTATTTACATTACACGTCCCTCTTTGGGTTGCAGAAATTCATACGTATACAAAATTTCAACATAATCGGTCCATTAGATTCGCAGCAAATTGGCTGTGACAGACGGACAGAAACACGAGTGATCCTTTAGGGTTCCATTTTTTTCCTTTTGAGGTACGGAACCCCAAAATATGGACACTATGTCTGGTTGCAGGAATGAACAATAATGATGTGTAATTATTAATAAATAAATACTAACCCTTTACTTAGTTGAGACGTTTGTTTTTGTTTGTACTAACTATTGGGTCAATGTTGTCAAATTAAATAAATATTAAAAAAATAATAAATTAATCAAATATAAAGTAGCATTTATTTCTACAACCAACAAAAAAAAAATAGTACAAAATATTGTCACGGACGCTAAATGAGTGCGTCACCCTATCAATTTATTTACTAAGAATGATTACACAATCATTTCACTAATTGTTTCCGCTGACTTTATTTAATCGCTTGTTATTACATATTACATATCAGTATCACGCTATTATTCCAAGAAGAAGTAGGTAGATACCCAAAATGCCGACGAATACCTATGCCTAGGTACTTAACAGACATCGGGCTTCATTCCAAATCGCCCGCTTTATAAGGTCCAGTACCTCAAAAGGAAAAAACGGAACCCTTATAGGATCACTCGTGTGTCTGTCTGTCTGTCTGTCACAGACAATATGCACCGAATCTAATGTAACGATAAAGTTAAAATTTAGTACACTTATGAATTTCTGTGACCCAAACATGGACGTGTAACGTAAATAAAATAATGAATTTTGAATATGGGGGTCAATTTTGGGGGGCAAATAAGAAAATTTAAAAATAAGTTTGACATACCAAATGAAAGAGCTTATCGTGAGGGTGTTAAATTTATATATTTTTTTAAATATTTATTGACCATTCCCCTCTTATCTCCAAAACTACTGAGCCTAAAATAAAAAAATAAAAAATAGGTTGTTCATGTTATTTTAAGACCATGGACTTCTTATACGAAGTCTATGGTCTTAAAATAACATAGTAAATCTCTCAATATTGTGCGTACAAACTTACATTTGTAGTTGGAATGTTGGGAGAACATGTTTTTCAACTACAATGTTAAGTTTGTTCTTGGGATAAATTCGTTCCAACTGCGGAACCTTTCATTGTGCGTGGTATGACACGCACTTGGCCTTTTTTATATGCCTGTCAGCTGCAAGGGTACAGTTTGTCGGAAAAGTGCTACGATGTAGAAAATAAACTTATAACTTTGGCTGGCAGTCTTGGTTTTTTTCAATACATTTTTTTTTTTATCAATATGACCTACTTAGATTCCGTTCAAATACGTAGTTATTAATTACTAATGCATTCCTTTCTAATGATTGCATTCCTAGAAGTTTTACAATATGCAAACCTTGCAAGTGTAGCGAACAAAAGAGTAACAAATTCAATAACCACAATGGCACAGAATAAATAATAGTAGATACTAATGGGTAAAAATCAGTGGCATCCTTTGACAAGCCTTTTGTTATAGCGAGTCTTGATAATTACATAGAGCTCTCTCTGTCTCATTCCTTTATTATGAAAAAAAAATTGGTTGTAAAATTACTGAGATAAGAAGCATCCTTTCCTTTTGACCTTACAATGCTGCCGATAACAAGTCATTTTATGTATCATTATGTGTCGGCGTCATATCAGGAGAAAGATCTTGTCGAAAATTTTGAAATTATAAAAAACCAACGCGGATTATCTATTTTGCACGCCGGAATAAAAATAAATAAAAATCATACTAGCACTTTTCTTACCATCGGTACTTTTATGCCTTCTAGCTATACATGTAGGTAGATATACATGTAAAATCAAAATCAAAAGTCATTTATATTCAAACCAGGCTGAGAATCAGCACTTTTCGAACATCAAAATTGCATAAGACAATCCCCCCAAAACGCCCGCCCTTCACCACTTCCTAGTGCTTTAGCTGGGGAGAAGAAGTGGCGCAACAAACTGTCCAACAGCACAGCTGTCTGTTCAGTTAAAAAAAAAAAAAAAATATTCACAACATTGCGCAACACAAACATTAAATTAAATTATTTGCTATTATTCAACTAGCACACGCAAATATATACCAAAAAAAATAAAAAAATCGAAAACTATACTCGAGCAAAAATAAAAATACAAAACCAAAAACGTAAGCAGAACTTTTTACCTAAATAAAAGCCTCCAGTAATAAAGGGCGTACCCACTTACATATAGCCGTACATGTAGTCGTAACTCAAAGTCACAGATGATAAACTAGGACCATCGAAGTAAAATAAATGTAGGTATTACATGTAGGTAAATATATACGTACCGGGTGAGTTGCAACTAGGGTCTAGGAGGTAGGATGAAGCCAAAAATCAGAATAGCTAGAGTATAAATACCTAAACTTCGAGGAAAGAAGACAGGCCAGATATGCCGCAGGTCGTGGGTTTGATTCCCATCCAGGACAAACATTTGTGTGCATGAACATGTCTGTTTGTCCTCAGTCTGAGTATAATTATCTATATAAGTATGTATTTACAACAAAAAAAGTAGTGTATGTAGTATATCAGTTATCTGGTTTCCATAGTACAAGCTCTGCTTAGTTTGGGATCAGATGACCGTGTGTGGAATGTCCCAGGATATTATTATTATTATTATAAAGCAGTAACAAGACTATAAAATCCCGGAATGATAAACAGGACGATTAAATCTCTGGATTTTCAGAAATTGTGAATTATTTATTGTACTTTGAATACGTTCGTAACAAATTAAATATTTATAATAAAACTAGCTTTGTCCGCGGCTTTGCTCGCGTTAATTTAGAATATGACAATCAATTCACGCTACTAAACACATGAAACTTTAGTAGGTAGTGTGTTTATAGTGTGAATTGAAAAGACACGTGGCGCCATCTATTATCATAAGAACGTTACTGTTGTTTTCCTCGGGAGCACTAATTTTTTTCGGGATGAAAGATACTCTATGTCCGTTTCTGTACACCTGACAACGTTTTGCAAAATTTCAGGATGATCGGTTCAGTGGTTTAAGCCTGAAAAGGTAACAAACAAACAAACAAACGTACTTTCGCATTTATAATATTAAGATAGAATAATAAAAAATTGCGATTACTAAATCCCGGGAATTTCCCGGGAAATAAGAAATTGCGAATTATTTCTTTCACTTTGAATACATTCCTAATAAATTAAATATTTATAGTAAATAATAAATAATTCTCAATTTCTTAAATCGCAATATTTGATCGTAATGTTTATCATTCCAGGATTTATAGGAGGTATTATCCACTCTTGTTACTTCCTTTCTCGAAGTTTAGGTATTTATACTCTACCTTATCCGATCTCTGGTACTTAATAATATATACTTACCTATTATTATATCCACACAATTTTATTGCAATGAAGTCCTCATACAAGATTTTTTGTTAAATTAAAAACTTAGATAGGTAATTGACATTATCTAGTCAGTTGCTTTTTTGTTTGTTTTATTTTTTCTCTCAGTTATTTTTAATCATGGTCTGGCAGTTTGAGTAATCTATGCGGCCTACCCCAATGTCCTTTCTTTGGTATTGTTCGTCGAATCGTTGAGCTCCTTAAGTTCTGAGTTGAGCTGCGCGATTACTGACAAATGCGTGCACTGACTAGACAGGTCCTCTCAATCTGTGTGGTTCTTTCCTCAAAATACCATTTCAGACATCAATCTACATGGTCTTCACATGAACTGACCAAGATTATGTCTGGACTTTATAAGAGACTGTGACCTCTGAGTTTGTTTCGGCCTTTCTTCTCAGAGTAGTCAGATAGGAAACGCCGACCTCATCTAGTTTTAAAAAAAAAAACCTGATTGACGTGTAAAAGTGTTTGTACCAATCTACTTACAGAAATAAAATCATTTATCAGAACGGTTTTTTTTTTTTTAATAAATAATTTGCCTAAAAAAACAATTTCTTCTGAAAAACCTAGCATGTCCTAGAACCAAAAAGAAAAGACCAGGTAATCCTATTGAATTTCTATTTCATAAAATCTTGGCATTTGAGGATTAGGCGAAAGCGCCAGGGTAGCCCGCTAAATTCAAATTTTCTTACGTTTTTTGCAATTTACAAGGCAGTATTAGGTTGTATGTTGATCAAAATATAATTCGCGATCGTAACAAGTATGTATTTACATAATTATAATCATTAAAGTGAACAATACAAATCTTTAAGACCAGGTAGTCCTAATGAATGACTATTTCATGAAATCTTTACATTTGAGGATTAGTTTGACTTAAGGAGTTGTATTACTGATTCTAATGATTATAATTCTGTAAATACATATTTGTTACGGCCGCGAATTATTCTTTATTCAACATACAACTTAATACTGACTTACAAATTGCAGAAAACGTAAGAAAATTTGAATTTCGCGGGTTACCCTTACGCTTCCCGCTTAAATACCAAGTTTACATAATCGACTTGAATCACATTGAGAAGTTGAAAAGATTCCAAGTAAATCTAAAAGATATGTGGATATTATTATCACGAGTTTAATTAGTATTAATATATTTGTACTTATTTTTAAGGGCACGACACTATTAGGAAACCCCTCAAAATAAGTTACTAAGTTGTATTTATTATTATAATCTCATTATAAATTACCGATTCCGTATGTCTTACTAATACTAAGCTTTTGACGCTCAGCTCTAGACGTAAACAATTAGAAGCAATGACATTGTACCTACTCGTATAACTTTGTTGATAGCAATTTTGACTGTATATATATGTATATTTAAATAATGTGAGAGAGGCTTGTGGCTAAGTAATAACAGCCGCACGGGTCAATCGATCAGGTTAAGCTACGCTTGCCTGGGTTGGTCCGTGGATGGGTGACCATCTCTACATACCAAGACCCCTCCGTACCTAAGAAAGCACGTTAAACCGTCGGTCCCAGCTGTCATTCGTGGATCTTTGACAGTCGTTCGTTACGGGTCGTCAGCAGCCCGAAAGTCTGACAATCAGTCTTACCAAGACGTATCGTATTACCCAATACTGGGTTGTGGAGGTCAGATAGGCAGTCGCTCCATGTAAAGTCCCCGACATAGTGGGGAAAAGGCTAGGCAGATGATGATAACATAACGCCTGCTTTCACCAAAGGGTGAGGCAGAGGTCTACCTACATAGTACATCCACATTTCGCCAGTTATGTTGAAGTTGCTACTGAGAAATTCCCGATGGAAAACCCAACAACACTATTCCCGACCTGGGAATCGAACCCAGGACCCCGTGCTTAGCAGTAGCGCTTGCAACGAGGCATATCTAAGCTATAAAATGTAGTTACTTAAATTCAGTTTATCGTTAACCTTCCAAACTCAAATTATCTTGACATCTATTTACTTGAGATAAGCAACCAATATTGAATTTATTCAAGTGAAGTTTATCGATAAATATTTATCTTCCCACGGATCAAATATGACGTATTTAAGTTAGTCATATAGATATGAAATTACCTTGTAATTGTCCCATCAACATCTGCCTAGCCTTTGCCAAATGGAGCGACTGCCTATCTGATCTCCGCAGCCCAGTTACGGGTAATACGATACCCCTTGGTTAGACTGGCTGTCAAAGTTCTACGAATTTCACTTAGTCATACTGATAATATGAAGTTACCTTGTAAGCCCTGCAGGACAAAGGCGTCTTCTCATACAGAGAAGGAACGAGCATTGATCACCAGACTTGCTCAAGACGGGTTGATTTCAGACTCTTCCATCCTTTTTGCCTCGTGGTTTAGTGGTCTGAAGAGCAACTTGAGGGCGGGGTCCTGGGTAGTTAAAATTCTCTGAAAAATCATGAAAATATCTTAAATAGTTTGAAAGTTGGAAAGTTGTTTTATGTTTTGGATTCCTGAATTTATTTCATATAGTATTTTACTACAATACTTAACACCCTCAGCGCCAAGCCCCTGGTGACTGTCCCAACCATTTCAGAGAAAAACAAAGTTCTTAACGACTTTTAAAATGGTCTAATGTATAGAAAGCGCGTGTGCATGATCGATACACAAAGTCGAAACTAACTAGAGGGCGTTGTATCTAAAATGACACACAAGTGTTGAGACATTACTTGATACACATGATACTGAGGGTGTTAAATATTATCATCTAGGATTGATGTGTACGCGTTCTAGTTTTTAAAAATATATTTTTTGCATAACTTTGAAGGCGTAAAATCTATGAACGCTCGTGACAATATGTAAACTCTAAAGAGTTTGTTTGATTTTGGAAAGAAGTTCTTTAACACGGCTTGCTGTAGGTGTAGTCTGGTAGATACCTACTACTGCCTTCTGCCCGCGACTTCGTCCGAGTGAAGTTTTTTCATAACCCCCGACCAACCCCGTCGCATCGCATCGCCTGCTCGCGCCACTTTTTTCTTTTTGCTCGTCTCCTAATGGTCGTAGCGTGATGTTAAATTATAGCCTATAACCTCCTTACTTATAACCTTTCTCAAGATTTGAGCCATCAAATGCAAAAAGAATTTTTCAAATCCATTTAGAAGTGATAGCGGGTTCAAAAAAAAAAAAGAAAACTCTGCAGCTTTATTATATTAGTATATCTTACATTATCTGTGACGTTTCAGAATATTTTCAATGACCATTTACGTGTATAGATAACGAAGACACTAAAGATAATATTTATTCCATCCCACACCGCATCACTACAATTTGTAAAGCAAAACTCCTATTGTGTGAGGAAATTGAATTCCATCGAGTTCTGAGGAGTTTTCCTGTCTAGACGTACCCAAGTATTAAAATTTGATGCCACGAATAAGATTTGCAAAGTATTTTATATTTACGTTTGACTGAAGAATCTCATCGGGCTCCTAGCTAACAGCCGCCCGTGTTGCCGCGATCGGTTCGTGGATAGGTGACCATCCATTACATATCGAGAACCCCCCGTGTCTCGGAAGCACTTTAAGCCGTTGGTCCCGGCTGTCATTCGTAAATCTTTGACAGTCGTGACGGGTCGTCGGAGACCCAAAAGTCTGGCAACCAGTCTTACGAAGGGCTGTGGAGGTCAGATAGGCAGTGGCTCCATACTACTGATATTGGTATTCAGCTGCATCTGGTTTGACTGGAATCTGGCCTCAAAATAGTTGGGAAAAGGCTAGGCAGAAAGAAGACAAGAATCACATCAAAATTCAATGATAATCATTTTGTAACTATCTTACTATAGGACCTACCTTAGGACCTAGAAAAAGTGACATTCTATCAGTGCTTACACTGATGAAGAAGTCTTCCTGCCTTACTGTCCACTCGCTGACAGCTCTCCCTCAAACTTCTCTGAGCTGCAGCTGGACGTCCACGCCGGTCAGGCGTCGATTTCGGAGAGAAGAGGTGACAATAAATCGCTCATCTCTTACTGAAGTCCATCGCTGTCGTCCAGATCCTGGTCTCAGGACTAAGTTTCCAGTCTCCCTGAACCGCTTGTATACCTTCGAGACCCAAGACTGGCTCAGATGAAGCTGTCGAGCGATAGTACGCTGAGACAACCCCTGCTGGATTAGGATGACGACTCGAGCGGCTTCTGTAGGTGTGGTTTCCATATTCTTTTAGCTTCAGTGTCCTCAGTGATGTGACACATTGGACTGATGACCAATTTTCATAAACGCCTAGTTTTATAGGATTTCAGGACTACCAACCAATATGGTGTTTCGTTTTAAAAATTGATGTCTTTTGTTTTTATGTTGCATGATATAAGTTGAAAAATCTTTACTTATGATATTGAACGAGGTTGAAAGATAACAAAATTACCTTTCAAATAACATACAACAACCCATAGTTCATTGCATAGAAATTAAAAAAAATGTTTTGAGCAACGCGTGATTGACATAATGTAAGCTACCGAAAAGCATGAAGATGTCTATCCCGTTGAAAGTCGATAAGTAGCAATACGCTTTGAAAACGATTGCCTCCGTCCTCTTTTCATGAAGTGTAAAGAAATTAACGCAAAAAAGCTTTTAAAAATCAAGTAACACGGTATCAATAAGAAGATCCTCTACATCTTCCTGCCCTTATCCCAGTAATTTATTAATGGTCGGCGCAATATGTCTTCTTCTCCATACTTCTCTCTCCCATTCTAGCCATATCATCTTTCACACAATCCATCCGTCATATCTTTTGGTCTTCCCACACCCTTACAGCCATCCGCATACTCAAACCTTTCCTCACGACATTCTTCTCATTCCTCCGCATCACATGCCCATACCAGGACAATCGATTCCCACACAACTTTTCAGTCACCGGTGCCACGTTCAGAGTTCCTCTTATATCCTCATTTCTTATTCATTCCATTAGCGTAACACCGCACATCCCTCTTAGCATTCTCATCTCAGCTGCATGCAATTGCCTTTCATTAATCCCTTTTGTGATTGATCCTTTCATTCTGATCCATACAAGACAGCAGGTCTAACCATTGTTTTATAAATCATCCCCTTAAGTTTACTATCCACATTCATACTCAAAACTTTCCTCATTCGACATGTTCCTCATTTCTCTACGTCAAATGTCTATAATTTACACCTTAGAGGTCTAATTCAATTTTAGTTCCGACGCGAGATCTGAACCTAAAACAAGGCAGACGCATCCACCGTGTCTATGTAGTCGTTATTATGCAGATTGTATGCACATCACTATTTGAACACGCTATCGGTTCAGTGCAGTGTTGCTACTCGATTATAGAGATGGGACATGGTTGGGACTGTTGTATTATCGATAAAAATTACTACGTGACGTAATTCTTACGTAGCGTCTGGAGTGTTTTAGTATGAAGTAAGGAAAATTGTATTTGTGTTGTATCTCTGTATTAGAAGTTGAGGATCGATTCATACAACGTGGCGTAAAAGCTTTTGTTTTACTTAATAAACCAATAGCTCTGAGAACAGGACCTCGCGAGCACAAACTTTTTTGCAAAAACTTGGTACCTACCATTAAAGTTATTTGACACGGGATATTTACCATGTTTTTCTTTTTACCCGACTGCGTGACGCAATGGAGGGTAATGTGTTTATCTACCTAAATGATTCTTACGTCAAGCGATTTGTATTAATCTTGTGAGTGTCACCAAAGTCATGACAGTAATCAAAATTCAATATGGCGACAACCAGACGTCATATTGTGAAAAAGAAAAAAAAAAGTGAAAAACAAAAACACCAGCCAAATCCACTGTAGATGAAAGGTAGTGTTTGCTTGTACAAACGTACAGGTTAGTGAGAAAGGAGTTTCAATACACTCGCACATGGAGCGAGTCTATCTATTGTAGGGATTGTAATCATTGGTTGAATTCTGAAACAACAGCTTCTTAGTTCTTATTATCCAGTTAAACTATACAATATATATATATATATATATAGTAAGCTTTTCAATATTTTTTGAGAGAAAAAAGAAAGAAAGAAAAGAAAGAAAAACACTTTATTCACGTGAATGTGACGCACACGAAATACACATGAATAGCGAAACTCAAGATAATAAAATATAAAAAAAAACCACACAATACAAAAAACACAAACAAAAAACATAAGTAGTACACAATAAAGTTGTTGGAAATGTGCGTGCGAAGCGACTAAACGCTCAGCATAATGCTGTTGCATTGGCTACACCATCAGTTTATTCATTTCAGTCTAATTCTATCGACTTCGTCCCCTCCCTATGCCCCTCTGCGTATAATTAGGCCCTATCTATTAACACAGTTTGTTTGTCATGGAGATGAATTTGCTCATATAAATCACTTTACCTGTCTCTTATCTGGCACAGGCATAGATGAGGAAATAGGAATGATAAGATTATCTACATCGAATAGCAAAGAATCGGATTAACAAAAGAAATATACAATCAATCTGCCTAGCCTGTTCCCAACACAGTTTGGGTCGGCTTCCAGACTAACCGGCACCCTAATTGACACACACTTATTCTTTTTTAGGGTTCCGTACCTCAAAAGGGAAAAACGGAACCCTTATAGGATCACTCGTGTGTCTGTCTGTCTGTTTATGTCTGTCCGTCTGTCACAGCTAATTTGCTCCGAATCTAATGAACCGAGTAAGTTGAAATTTGGTACACGTATGTATTTCTGTGACCCAAACATGGACGTGTAACGTAAATAAATAAATTTTGAATATGGGGGTTAACTTTGGGGGGCAAATAAGAAAATTTAAAAAAAAGTTTTGCAAACTACCGTGTGACATATCAAATGAAAGGGCTAACTGTAAAAGTCACAATGATATTTTTTTTTTATAATTTTAAAATAAACCATTTTAAAGTTATTTAAGAAAATAGACGAAAATTGACCATTCCCCCTTATCTCCGAAAGCACTGAGCCTAAAATTTTGAAAAAAAAATATAGAAAATAGTTCAATACCTATAGATTACAGGAAAACCTATAAGAAGTCGATGGTCTTAAAACAACATGGGAAATCTCTCAATATTGTGCGTACAAACTTATATTTGTCCATAGTTAAACAAAAAGAATCCAACTCACATTAGGTGTAATGTGGGTTGGATCTTTTTCGTCTAACTATGGACATTTTCAGTTGGAATGTATGGGAGAACATGTTTTTAAACAACAATGTTAAGTTTTTCTTGGGATACATTCATCCCAACTACGGAACCCTTCATTGTGCGTGGTCCGACACGCTCTTGACCGGTTTTTTTTAGGTACGTATGTTCATCGATGTTTTCGTCAATTTTCGACCGATTTTGAAAATTATATTTTTCATTTGGTAGAGAAAACCTACGCGGTTGCTTGGGTAGTTTTTGAGTTAGCTTCACTAATACGTATTTAATCCACTTTGTGTATCTTGATGATGTTATTATACTACTTCCTGTCTCTGGTGTTTACATAAAAAGTCTGTAGTGGCATACGAATTGGTGTGGGAAAAAAAAAGTACTTGCTGCGCTTGACTCGGTAGAACGCAGAGCTAAGAGGCTCATTGGCGACGTAAAACTGGTGGATGCCAAGCTTCATAGCTTGGCTCATCGCCGCAAGGTTGCCTGCTTCTCGCTCTTCTATAGACTGTAGGTACTTCGGTGAGTGTGCTCAGGAACTCCACAACCTCATTCCACCGGCCCCCTTCTACCATCGAACATCTAGACGCACTGCAAGTTACCATCCCTACCTAGTTGCCATTTCACCAATTCGCACAAAGCGCTTCCAAACATCCTTCATAATGCGCACGGCAAAAGAGTGGAACTCACTACCTGCGTCTGTGTTCCCGAACGCATACAACCCCAATCTCTTCAAAGTGAAGTGAACAGGCTTCTTCTGGGTAAGCTCACTCCATCGTTGACTTTGTCTCTGTCACCTCCGACCTAGACTAGAGTCAAGAGCAAACCCATCACCAATGAAATTAAAAAAAAGACTTTCAAGAAATAACTTTTGTAAGTCGACCTTTTTTTTTTTTTTTGTAAAAAGTATTTAGTTTAAAAACCTCTTCGGTCGATACACAGAAGTGACAAACCGAAGGCTTCAATAGTTATCGCATTAAACATAATAATAATCATGTAATTTATGTTAAAAATATTAATAAAAAAACTTTACAAATCATTTTACAAGCGTTAATTGGTCGTTAGATTTAAATATTTTAATTGAATTTGTGTTTATGATAGCTTGTTAGTTTGAATATAATCATATTTATGGTATGGGCGGGAGGTTTCTAATAGAAATAATTATAATCTTTATTGGAGGAGCTCGTGGCTAAGTAATAACAGCCGGCGGGTGCCGGCGTTGTTCCTCGGCCATCTTTAAATACCGAGACTCCTCCATGCCTCGGAAAGCACGTGCTCCCGGCTGTCATTCGTGGATCTTTGACAGTCGTTACGGGTCATCAGAAGGGCGAAAGTCTGATAATCAGTCTTACCAAGGGGTATCGTATTACCCAATAACTGGGTTATGGAGGTCAGATAGGCAGTCGCTACATGTAAAATACTGGTATGCAGCTGCATCCGGTTAGACTGGAAGCCGACCGGATGCAGCTGAATACCAGTATTTTACATGGAGTGACTGCCTAACTGAACTCCGCAACCCAGTTACTATGTATACACACAAATCCACAGATTTTCTGGCTTCTGACGACCCGTAACGACTGTCAAAAATCTACGAATGACAGCTGGGACCAATGGCTTACGTGCTTTCCCATCCCATTCCCATTGCACGGTTTGTCACCAAAATCAAAAGTCATTTATTCAAACTAGGCTGAGAATCAGCACTTTTCGAACGTCAAAATGACATAAGACAGTCCCCCGGCACGCCCGCCCTTCAACCATTTCCTAGTGCTTTAGCTGAGGAGAAGTGGCGTAACAAACTCCCCAGCAGCACAGCTGTTCAGTTCAGTTAAAAAAAATATACATTCTATACAACACTGCGCAAAATAATGTATCCTTCTCACTTATCCGTGCCCACTTACATATAGCCGTACATGTAGTCGTAACTCGAAGTCACAAATGATAAACTAGGACCATCGAAGTAAACACCCATGCCACGAACGATCTTGGCAAGCACAGCTTAACCTTGACCGATCGACTACTTAGACTACTTAGCCACGAGCCCCTCTATGTTTGTAACCTCAAATCGGAGTAGAAGTTTGTAATACTAACAAGTTATATCATAAAAACGGATATTTAATTAAAATATTTAAATGAGACTCACTGTGACGCATCAGAATGTCAGTAAAAAGGTTTTTTTTTTATCTCGTTTTTATACTAAACAAACGATTTGTATGTTAGTTCAGTCTTTTAATATACAGGGTGTGTTGAATACTAAGCTAGATTGCTTTTCGTTAATAAAAAGGGCAAAGACCGTGCCTTGCCACGCACAATGAAGGGTCCTGTAGTTGGGATGAATTTATCCCAAGAACAAAGTTGAAAAACATGTTCTCCAATACATTCCAATTGTAAATGTAAGTTTGTACGCAAAATATTAAGAGATTTACCATGTTATTTTAAGACCATAGACTTCTTATTGGTTTTCCTGTAATCTATGTGTATATAGAACTATTATCTGTATTTTTTTTTTCAAAATTTTAGGCTCAGTAGTTTCGGAGATAAGGGGGAATGGTAAATATTCGTATATTTTCTTAAATAACTAAAACAATTTATTTTAAAATTATAAAAAAAAAATATAATATAATATCCTGGGACATTTTCACACACGGTCATCTGATCCCAAACTAAGCAGAGCTTGTACTATGGAAACCAGATAACTGATATACTACATATATTAATTTTTTTTTGTAAATACATACTTATATAGATAATTACACCCAGACTCAGGACAAACAGACATGTTCATGCACACAAATGTTTGTCCTGGATGGGAATCGAACCCACGACCTGCGGCGTGATAGGTGGTATCTTATCCAACCACGCCAACTGGCCCGTCGAATTACTCGTATAATTATGTATTTTTCTGTGTGTACATAAATGATAAAATAAATAAATAACAAATAATATATATTTGATGAAAAAATATATGTTATGTTAAATGTTAAAAATATATTTTAAATGATCATTCATCATCAATGATCATTTGATATGTCACACGGTACAGTTTGCAAAACTTCTTTTTATTTTCTTACTTGCCCCCAAAATTACCCCCATATTCAAAATTCATTTATTTACGTTACACGTCCGTGTTTGGGTCACAGAAATACATACGTGTACCAAATTTCAACTTAATCGGTTAATTAGATTCGGAGCAAATTGGCTGTGACAGACGGACAGACAGACAGACGCACGAGTGATCCTATAAGGGTTCTGTTTTTTCCTTTTGAGGTATTTTGGATCTATTTCGGATTTTCATTTTTAGGGTTCCCTACCTCAAAAGGAAAAGGAACCCTTATAGGATCACATTGTTGGCCGTCTGTCTGTCTGTCAAGACCCTATTTCTCAGGAACGCGTAGAGGTATCAAGTTGAAATGTATATCATATACTCGGGTCTATAATCTCTTTCAGCTGTGAAACAATCAAACTTGAAAGTGAACGCGATCAAAAGATAAAGCCGTTTCTGTCGCATATTTTCGCATATTTTGCGATTTCACAAGGGATTCAAAACCCATAGGGTACTTCCCGTTGACCTAGAATCATGAAATTAGGCAAGAAGCAAGGTCACAGCACAAGTATAGGAAAAATTTGAAAATTTTTAATTTGTAGTTCCATCACATAAAAAATGTTTTTTTTTGTGACTACAAACTTAATTTTGCAGTTGGACAATTGATCGTGACGTATATCGATGTATGAGAGAACATGTTTTTCAACTACAATGTTTAGTTTGTTTTTGGGACAAATTCATCCCAACTACGGAACCCTTCATTGTGCGTGGTCCGACACGCACTTGGCCGGTTTTTAACTTCAACACCCCTTTTCATAACATTGTGTAGCTTTTACAATTTTTTATTGAACAAAGTAGGTACGAATGTGTTTAATCGTGTTTATATATGTAATTGTTATATGGTATACAACTGTGCATAATAAAGATAATCAATCTGCCAGCCTTTAGGCAACTACGAGTATGTTGGGGTCGGCTTCCACTCTAACCTGATGCAGCTGCCATGACATGGAGCGACTGCCCATCTGACATCCACAACCCAGTTACTGGGTCACACGATACCCTTTGTTAGGACAGGTTGCCAGACCTTCAGGCTTCAGACTATCCATAACGACTGTAAAAGATCTATAAATGACAGCCGGGACCAACGGTACGAAAGGGTTTCGATATGTAATGGACGGTCATTCATCCACGGACCGACCTTGGCAAGCGTGGCTTAACTTTCGATCGACCCGTGCGTCTATTATTATTTAGCCACGAGCCCCAAACAAAAAAAAAAAAAAAATTCTTGTCCGTCCTCCATTTTGGTAAAATGAACTCAAAACGTCAGTCGTGGTGAACTCATTAGTGTTCAGTGTTGTCAGTTTACAAAATAAAAATAAAAAAGGAGGAGAGCTTAGTATGGAACTGTCGTGCCGTGTTAATGCGAGTGTCACGAACGCTTATTGGCTCTTCGAGTTATCTAATAGTGATGTGCGGGGCGAGTATCGATAGTTCTAGAGGATTGTTTGTCGAATTTTCTTTTTCTCGAAGTCATTGTATAATTTAGCATATACAATAATATTGGCATGGGGACTTTTTAAGGTTTTAGAAACTGTTTTTTAATTAAAATTTGTAAAATCAAAATAACTCCTTAATTCACATGCTTGCTAGTTTTCGTCTCCGACTAAAATATACAAGTATTTTAATATGGGGAGTACAAAATAATATAAAATATCTTTTCATCAAATTTTTCATTCTTTTATTTCATTTCGTTCTGCTCTATCAGTTAATTTCGCTCTCTTTCTTACAAGTCATATTAATAACTTTTATTGTCCCTTCAAAACCCTGTTTTTTTTCTCACTTTCCGAACAAATTAAATCCTTCAACGTGACCTGACATGCAATGTTGACCTTCATGTGTCATAGATGTGATCATAGATATCCGTGGACGTCACTGCAAGTTATCAAACTGTGTGGTCCGGTGTTAAGTGTTTTTAATTACAGTTGATCTTGTTCCTAGCTCGAGTGCTTCTGGCTAAATTGATGGGTTAACAAGGATATAATATTGTGTTATTTGGAAGTGTTGCAGCTAAATTGAGGAACATTCTAGAATATTGTAGAATGTCTAAATCGAAATAAATAGAAAACATCATTGAAAAAGCTTTTTTAGGGTTCCGTACCTCAAAAGGAAAAATGTAACCCTTATAAGATCACTCGTGTGTCTGTCTGTCTGTCTGTCCGTCTGTCACAGCCAATTTGCTCCGAATCTAATGGACCGATTCAGTTGAGTACAATTAAATATTTCTGTGACCCAAACACGGACGTGTAACGTAAATAAATGGATTTTGAATATGGGGGTCAATTTTGGGGGGCAAATAAGAAAATAATAAAAAAAAGTTTTGCAAACTGTACCGTGTGACATATCAAATGAAACTGTGAGGGTCTCAAATTTTTTTTTTTTTATAATTTTAAAATAAGACATTTTAAAGTTATTTAAGTGAATAGATGAAAATTATTGACCATTTCCCCTCCTTATCTCCGAAAGTACTGAGCCTAAAATTTTGAAAAAAAATACAGAAAATAGTTCAATACCTATAGATTACAGAAAAACCTATACGAAGTCTATGGTCTTAAAACAACATGGTACCTAAATCTCTCAATATTGTGCATACCAACTTACATTTGCAGTTGGAATGTATGGGAGAACATGTTTCTCAACTACAATGTTAAGTTTGTTCTTGGGATTAATCCCAACTACGGAACCCTTCATTGTGCGTAGTCCGACACGCACTTAGCTGGTTTAGTTTTATTTGAGATGGGTTTGCTCTTGACTATAGTCTAGGTCAGAGGTGACCGAGACAAAGTTTACGACGAAGCGAGCTTTTGTTTATACGTCGGATTTATAAGTACAGACGGTCCAGATATAAACTTAATAGATATTCATTTTCAAGACGGTGATTTGATATCAGATACTTGTACCACCCTTTTGATATAGATCTATTCCAACTATGATTTAGATGGCTTCTAGTATTACCAGATACATCTGAGTGATATTATTTTACACGGGCCAACGGCTATTTAACCTTTACAAAGTAATTGGTGAGCGATATCATCAATAGTTAAGAATATGGCTTTGTTAACGTAAATCTGCGACAGACTATCAACTATTCCTACAAATAACTGTCAAACATATTCCTAAAAAAATGTTTAAAAAAACCGACTTTAAAAAAAAAACACAAATTGAAAAATAACTTTAACTTCGGAAGTCGGTGTTTTTCTTAATTAAAGTTATTTTTCACTTTGTAGTGTTTTTTTAAACGTTTTTTTTTTTACCTTTTAGTTGTACCCCACACAAATTCAAATACCACTGAAAAATACGTACCTATTATTGACGCTAACTCAATAACTAACTATCCAAGCAGAAACAATAAATGTTACATGGGACCTACTTTTATTATTCGTAGATGGGATCCAACTTCGAGAAACCTGCCGAATAAAACAAGAATCTTTAAAATCGGACTACTCTGCTCAATATTTTTTATCGACACCTTTGTCCCACCTCTAGCACTACAAATATTGACGTATCGATCGTCCACTAGAGTGCGTCGAACATCACAATTCGAGCCTTAATGTGTAGAAAGCTAATAACTGATGAAGACTGTTCCACTGTAAGTTGTCGTTTACCGTAATACCATCAGCAAGTGAAAAACGATATGGAATTATTACGATTTTAATTTTATCTTTTGTTTATAGAAAATTCATGGCTTAATAATAACAGCAGCACGGGTCGATAGAAAGTTAAGCTATGCTTGCTGCGGCCGGTCCGGTGGATGGGTGATCATCCATTACATATCGAGCCGCTCTGTGCCTCGGAAAGCACGTCAAGCTAGCAAGCAACATTAACATATTTGAAGCCCAAAAGTCTGACACCCAGTCATACCAAGGGGTATCGTGTTATCCAGTTACTGGGTTGTGGACGTCAGATAGACAGTCGCTCCATGTAGTAAACTGATATTCAGCTGCATCCAGCTAGACTGGAAGCCGACCCCAACATAGTTGGGAAAATACTAGGTGGATTTTTGAAATTGAATTCTGATCTAAAACCAAAGAAACAATGGGTGGACTGTGTGAAAGTGAAAGTTTTGAGTATAAAGTACAAATGGATGGCTGTATAGCCACGACTCACTCACTCGTATGAGTAGGGGAAGACCAGAGAAACGATGGATGGACTGGGTGAAGATGATATTGTGCATTTGTCAAAGGTTCTTAGTATTGAACCTAATAGTATAAGTCGTCAAGAAAGTTTTGAGTATGAATGTGGATGGCTATACGAGTAGGGGAAGACCAAAGAAACGATGGATGGACTGTCTAAAAGATGATATGGCTAGAAAGGGAGTGACTATCGAGATGACCACTAATAGAGAAGTGTGGAAGAAGAAGATACGCAGGAACATGATGATGATTTAGTTATTAGGGAAAAATTGAGAGGAAACCAGCGGCGTAATTGCGTAACCATTCATTCATTTCAACATCCATTGCTTCATAGGTTTGAAAAATCCTTCTACTCAACAACGCAATTAACGCAGTGGACGTGGCTGAACTGTCAAAGTTAAAGACATTGCGATCGATTGCCATTTCATGTGTTACTCAATTGCCGCCCCTGACATATGGTCTAAAATCGCCAATATACAGTAAGCTAGCGTGGTGATCAATGCTTGTTTGTTCTCTGTATGAGAAGAGACCTTTTCCCGCGGTGGAAAGCTTAAATAACACACCATTGATATTGATGTTATTCGTAATCTACCATAGCTATATCGCCATTCTTCTGTCCTTATACCAATTTATTCGGTGTCCGCGCAACATGTCTATTTTTTATTACAAGCTTTTATTTAGTTTCATCTGTCTCGGTGTCTGTCTGTCTATCTGTAATGAAATCTTACAATTTAAAGACCCACTTCCCGGTTTCCGATTGAGCTGAAATTAATAATAATAATATATTTATATAATTCTCTATTAGTCGCCATCTCATTAGTCACTCCCTTTCTGGCCATATCATCTTTCACACAGTCCATCCATCGTTTCTTTGGTCTTCTCCTACTCGTACAGCCATTCACATTCATACTCAAAACTTTCCTGACGACATATACACGTATATTAGGTTCAATGCTAAGAACCTTTAACAAAGGCCCAATTTACCAAGAAACGCGGCCTCGGAATCAATTAATTATCTTCACATTAATAAAAAATCTATTCACTCGACTTGAGGAAAGAAATCGATATTCTGTCGTCAAGTTTCTTTGACTTAGGTAGCTATGTAAGCTGTGGTTATGTAGCCTTAAAGTATGCACGCCTTCAAACATTTTAACATTATCAAGATGGACAACATAAAACTCAAGCGTTTAGTTCAATTAAACTCAGAAAGTCAATCAGAAAGATGAATCTAGTTGCCAATTCCAAGGCATAGTAGGTTTCTTTGCAGAAGAATGGGCTAGAAACTCGATGGTACGGCCCTTTTCGACCATAATTAAAGATAAACTAAAACCAATGTGAATTGTACCAATGCATTGGTCAAGTCAATGACAGTGTTTAAATGTATTTCCCTGCAGATATAATATATCATTCACACAATAGATCTGCCTCTTAGGTATAGTCATTTACATTATCAGTTTTAAGTTCCTATCTACTGAAACATTTACATCATGGGCCTGTAATAGGCCAACTACAATAATTTGCAATTTGTATTGTAATTTGTATGGGCATGTGATGCGAAGGAATGAGGAAATGACGTCACGAAAGTTTTGGTATGGCTATACAAGTAGGAGGAGACCAAAGAAACGATGGACGGACTATGGAGAAAGATGATATGGCGAAAAAGGCAGTGATTACCGAGATGACAACTAATAGAGAAGAAAAAGACGTTGCATCGACTCCAAATAAATTGGGATTAGGGCAGGAGAATGATCATTGCCAAATAGAATTGGTGATCGTATACTGCTCATTCACCAGCAATCGAATTCAACCCATTTGTACGGTGATTTCTCCATCTTTTGTTTCACACCTCATTTCATTCAAACAAGGTCGTATCACGTTCAATCTATTCTTCAAAATCATAAACCGTGTGAACGCCTCCGTCAGAATCAAAAGCAATATAATACGCTCACACATCGACTGAGCCAGTCTCTTCACTGTTTACAAATGACATGACAGTGAATAGTGTCAATATTGACACGCTAGGGATGCGACACCTGTCGATGGAGAGTTTTATCGATAAAATTTTGATTTTGAATTAGATATAAATGGACTAAAATGTGTTTTTGCTCCATCGGTGTAATTAATGTATGGTGTGTAAATAAATAAACAAAAATATTGTTAAGAACATAGATAATTATATTAATTATGAATTCCGTAAACCTTAAATGAAAAAAAAAGAGGGGGATGTGCTTATGTTCACACAATAGAAGTGAAAACCCTCGACTGCGTCAGCGTCACCGACCCGAGCGTCACTGTTCAGAAAGAGTCGCCTAAACGAGTTTTCACTTCAAAAATCCTCCTTTATTAATTCCATTATTTGTTTAGGCTGCCTTGTAGGTGTTCTTAGTCGATTACACAAGTATGACGGTGACATTGCGCAGCGTCTTTATAAAAGTTTAGCCCGTTGCCCAAAATCAACAGACTGCTTGATAATTTAACGTTGAAACAATCAGAGTTTATCTGTTATTGACTTACATCCCGTTTCAACATCATTCTCCTGCCCTTGTCTCAATTTATTTGGGGTCGGCGCAACATGTCTTTTTCTTCCATACTTCTCTATTAGTCGTCATCTCGGTAGTCGCTCCCTTTCTAGCCATATCATCTTTCACACAGTCCATCCATCGTTTCTTTGGTCTTCTCCTACTCGTATAGCCCAATCCACATACTCAAGAATCACACCCCGTTTCTGGATCCTTAGTCCTGGAAATCTGTTGGCAATCGTATGTCAACAGTTATTATTAGTTTGCAAAACCACTAACTTTAAAAAGTGGGTGAGTTTTTGTGACCACGCGATAAAAGTGAAAACTTACGACTAGAGTAGAGATACGTGATTCAGCGCCGAGTATGCCCGATTCAGCGTCACTGACCCGAGCGTGACGGCTCAGATAGTTTCGTTCACTGTTCAGAGAGAACAGCAAATTGCGCCTAAAGTTTTCACTTGAAAAATACCTTAACTGTGCTATGATTGATTTGACTTTATGCCAAGTTTTAGAAGAGTACTTAACAAGCCCAGAATGTTTGAACTCTTTGGATCTACTCTCGCATTTTTCACTGCTGGACAAGGCTGGACTTCCAGCTCTTTCGATCCAGGGCTAATGTGGACCACTGGTCGTCTCAAAATCAAAAATCAATTATTTATTCAAACTAGGCTGAGAATCAGTACTTTTCGAACGTCAAGATTACATAAGACAATCCCCCAAAAATACCCGCCCTTCACCACTTCCTAGTGCTTTAGCTGGGGAGAAGAAGTGGCGCAACAAACTGTCCAGCAGCACAGCTGTCTGTTCAGTTAGTAGAACTTGATTCTATACAATAGTGTTTGTTTTCTCCAGCTCATCAAGACACTCTACATTTTCTAAAACAAGGTGATAGTATGTAGGGACTATGCCATTTACATCCATATTGTAGACATTAAATCATAGTGATAATTATTCAACCGCTGTTTACATTTCTCACGACAATGTGTGACCTATTAACAGCAGGTCGCGATGTTAGGCTGTAGACACACTGGCGACTTTGCGACTCACTTGTTAGCTGTCAATCGAACGCCTGGCTGTACTATGCTTCCTTTACGTGCAAGTCACTGGTAAATTTAATAGATCCGTAAATGTTTAGGTAACTATTTTTGGTATGTTATTTCCTCCTAAACGCAATAAAACTTCTGCTCAAATTGGAAGTGGGTACCTAAAATATTAAATTATTGGTACTACTATTTTTAACCGACTCCAATAAGGAGAAGGTTCTCAGTTTGTCGGATTACTCGAAGACGGCTAGACTGATTTGGCATTTATTTTTTTTAATAGTAGGTATAAGGTACCATGGTCAGGTCAGGATCAGATGATGGGATCCTGGGAACTCTTCAAATATTGTAGGTATCCCTATAGCGATTAGGGTATTTTTTTAAAGTAACTCGTGCATTATCTCTCAGAAACCACCATTTGGTGAAGTGTATCTGACGATGAAGACCACAGATGACCATCGGAGCTACTAAATTATAAGTATTTCACGGGTTGCGATTCGATTACTTTAATAATTATGGTTGTTAAGCAATTTATGGTCTTCACAATGCATAATGGTGAAGTGGAGCTGATGGTGACTTCACCAACATTAGGCTTTTGTAACTTAGTTAAATTACAAACCGACCCACTAAAAAGTGAAAAATTAAAAAACAAAATAACCCTCATCCAAAAAAAAAAACACTAAGTACCTACAAGGTAAAAAAAAAACTTTAATTTCGGAAATCGGTGGCAAAAACTAAAATACAGATACCGACTTCCGACATTAAAGTTTCCGAAATTATTTTTTTACTTTGTAGTTTTTTGGAAGTCGGCTTTTTTTGTATAATATAAAAGTTTATAATATAGAAAGCTTTAAAAACTGGTTTTGTAAGTGCACTTCTACACCCTGTATGAATGATTTTATCTTCCAAGTTTTATATTGTTGTCTCCAGTGGTTTAAACTGTGCGTAAATGTCTGTCAATCAGATTTGTCTAAAACTTTTTAGCAAAAAATAAAACCGACTTCTAAAACAAAACACTACAAAGTGAAAAATAACTTTAAATTCGGAAGTCAGTGTCTTTCGTTTTGTATTTTCGTTTTTTGCCACCGACTTCCGAAATTAAAGTTATTTTTCACTTTTTTGTTAGAAGTCGGTTTTATTTTTTGCTAAAAAGTTTTTATTTTTCACTTTTTAGTTGTGGAACCTACCCCACACAAATTCGAATACATAATTGAGCACAATAATTGTAGATATAGCCATGTAAATGACAGTGATATGAAGTTATTAAAACATCATCACATCATCCATATAAAATAAGTGGGAAATATACGCATTATTGAAGCTAACTCAAAAACTCCCCAAGCAAAGTTAATAAAATTTATATGGTGGTCCCATATAAATTTAGCCTACCTCGGAGGTATACCCTTTCAAACAAAAAAAGAATTTTCTAAATCGGTCCATCCGTCTTTGAGTAATCGCGTAACAAACATACAAAAAAAAAAAACAAAAGAAAATATACAGACGAATTGAGAACCTCCTCCTTTTGGAAGTCTGTTAAAAAGTCCTAACAATTGTATAATCAAGAATCAAGTTTTTCAAACTGCTTATCAACAGCTGTTCTGCTGGATAGTTTGTTGCGCCACTTCTTCTTCCACTAGGAAGTGGTGAAGGGCGGGCGTGCCGGGGTGTCCGACTGTATGACTTTTGATTTTGGATTTATGTGAATTTAGCTCGTGGCTAAGTAATAACAGCCGCACGGGCCGATCCATCAGTCCATCTTTTCATACCGAGACTCCTCCGTGCCTCGGAAAGCACGTTAAGCCGTTGGGCCCGGCTGTCATTTGTGGATCTTTGACAGTCGTTACGGGTCGTCAGAAGCCCGAAAGTCTGACAACCAGTCTTGCCAAGGGGTATCGTATTACCTAGTAACTGGGTTGTGGAGGTCAGATAGGCAGTCGCTCCATGTAAAATACTGGTATTCAACTGCATCCGGTTAGACTGGAAGCCGACCCCAACATAATTGGGAAAAGGCAGGCAGATTGACTTATGTGAATAAAAATAATTGTCAGTTATAATCACAATTCTGTCGCAAGTTTGTTCAAAACCTTTATTACAATGAATGTCATACTGATAAGCTTCCATCAAGCAACATTTACTTACTAATTAATTGAACTCATTAATTAATTATACGCATATTATCACGATCACTTATTTCTGGTGTAAGCAGGAATAATAACTAAGTTCTTTAAAATACGTCCGCCTCGTTGGTGTGGTGGTCGCTAGCGCTAAGTGCTGAGCATGGGGCCATGAGGGTTTTATTCACAGGTCGGGGAAAGTATTATTGCGTTTATTCATTAGGAATTTCTCAGTAGCCGCCGAGAGTCTGAATTTGTGCCGGTTGATGGCGATAGGCTCGCCCCTTAACATGAGACATTAATGGTGAGAGCATGTAATTCGTAGGAATGAGGAAAATGTCGTCAGGAAAGTTTTGAGAACGAATGTGGAGGGCTATACGAGTAGGGGAAGACCAAAGAAACGATGGATGGAATGTGTGAAAGATGATATGGCTAGAAAAGGAGTGACTACCGAGATGACGACTAATAGAGAAGTATGGAAGAAAAATTCATGTTGCGCCGACCGCACATAAATTGAGACAAGGGTGTACTATAGGCACACCTCTGCCCATGTTATGGTTTGCTTTAAAATAGCCTCCTCGAGTGGCGATACTTAAATGTAGGGCGCGCGCACCCTGGACAGACCCGCTACCACCATGCTTTCTAGATAACATTTCCATATTTACCTAGGCTGAAAAGTTCTGAGCCTAGAGATGGGCCGCGGATGACTGAGACATGATGATGTTTACGGATTAATTACTAAAAGCGTAATGATGCTAATGACATGCATCTCTGTATTTATAGTAAAGAGGGTATTCGCAAATTAGTAATATGCAGCTCGAGACAATAATGACACTTGAAGTTACTTAGGCTCAAAACTTTTCATCCTCCCCGCTCGGGCGAGCTCCTTCACCAAAAGCTGTACTTACTATCTATTCAACAACAATCCGTAATTTATAGGAAACAGACATCTTAATAAATTACCAAAATATGTAGTTTACTTGTGAAATATAACAAATTAATCAAATCAATCGGCCTAGCCTTTTTCCAACACTGTTGGGGTTAGCTTCCATTCTAACCGGATGCAGCTGAATACCAGTATTTTACATGGAGCGACTGCCTATCTGACCTCCACAACCCAGTTACTGGGTAAATACAATACCCCTAGGTAAGACTAGTTGTCAGACTTTCTTTTGACGATCCGTAACGTAATGATTGGGAAAGATCTACGAATGACAGCTGGGACCAAGATAACTTGCTTTCTGATGCACGGCGGGGTTTCGATATGTTAGTAGCCTATAATTACACCGGCACCCATAATACTCTTCAAACTGGAACTGGTTGGCGGCAGAAATATGTGTGGTGGTATACTTCTGTGGACAAGCTGCTTCACAAATAAGGTCCCGCTCACGGCCCCGAGCGAAGCGACTTTTTCAAGAGACGCGCGCGCGTCTCTTGTTTCTATCCGTCACTCCCCAAGTTGCGTCGCGGTGACTCTTAGACTCGTGGCATGCTTTATAGTTTGACCGAGACCGCTGTACCGCGGGTGCCGGGATGCCGCGAGTGTTGACGAATGAGTGGCGGGATGCCGTGAGCGTTGACCATGAATGGCCTGCGCTGCCCCCTGTCACGCTGCGCACATACATACCCAAGGCGCTGTACAGCGGTAGCGGTCAACTTACATAACTAAACAACTTTTTTTATTTGCTTTCTCCACAATGGCTCTCGCAAGACGTGTGTTGTTCAGCTCGTGGCCTCGGGGTTAAAGCCTCAAGAATCCAACGATTAGTCACACGATGCCACAGCAATCAAAATATATTGCAATAAAAATCATTCACACTGTCTGACCCGAGAATCGAACCCAAACAGTTAATCAGGCCAATGAGGCAATGAAACCAATTAAAAAGAATATTTACAACTCATCTTTTCTTTTTACGTCAAATAAATTATATTTTATGATTAATTTGTATTATTTCACAAGTAAACCATTAGTACCACGCCTAGATTTTAATTATAAACTTTGTAAATTATGTGACATTGGGTTCCTATATCTTACTGACAGTTAAATTAACCAACATTTAGTTGAGCTCTAAATCAAAATCAAAAGTCATTTATTCAAACTAGGCTGAGAATCAGCACATTTCGAACGTTACCATTACATAAGACAGTCGCCTAAGACGCCTGTCCTTCACCACTTCCTAGTGCTTTAGCTGAGGAGAAAAAGTGGCGCAACAAACTCCCCAGAAGCACAGCTGTCTGTTCAGTTAAAAATTTGACTCTATACAACACTGCGCATAATAATTTAGGTACATTACGCAAGACAAAATATTAAATAGCACACGCCAATATACAAAAAAAAAAAAAGAAAATCAAAAACTATACTTAAGCAGAAATAAAAATACGTATTTAAAAACGTAAACAGAACTTAATACCTAAATAAATGCTTCCAGTAATAAAGGGCGTGCCCACTTACATATAGCCGTACATGTAGTCGTAACTCGAAGTCACAAATGATAAACTAGGACTATCGAAGTAAAATAAACAAAGAGTTAATTACTAATAACAAAACAAAACCAAGGTCAGCAAGACGACCAGTCACCACAAGCAGCACCCGTTCACGAGCATAACGCAAAGATCAGCCATTACCCCCCTCGCCATATTTTCGCTCGGTAGGAAGGAGCAAATGTGCGAGAATGTTACCCCACCCTAGGCTCCGCTACCATCGTCAATCAACTCAGCCTATCCCAGTCCACTGCTGAAAGGCCTCCCCAGGCTACACCACCGCTTGCCGATACGCGGTCTCCACACCAGGACTCGTCTGCTCCACCAGCCATCGGTCCTTTTACAAGCCAAGTCGGTAACTCCGGTTCTTTTTCGCTACTTCTTCTGCGTGTTTCTTGTCCCCCCGACGCCCTCCGACCCACCACGTCGCATTACTTCGTTTTCGCTTAGCGTTCTTTCTGGTTTTCACTTTCTTCTTGCACGGCTCCTACGGGTCCTGGCGATGTTAAGTAACCTATAACCTTCCTCAAGAATTGGGCTATCAAGTGCAAAAGGTTTTTTTTTTTTTTTAATTTGGCTGGTAGTTCCAGAGATTAGAGCGTTCAAACAAAAAAGTCTTCAGATTTATTATTTGTATATACATTTTATCCTTCCCTATCACCTTGCTGTCGAGCTAATATTTTTAATTACGGCATGAGATCTCATACATGCTATAGTTTGACCAAGACCGCTGTACCGCGCCTTAGGAATGCGCGGCGAGGCGGGATGCAGCGCTGGCGAATGAGCGGTGGGACGCCGTGAGCGTTGACGAATGACTGCCCCCCGTCTCGCCGCGCACATACCTACGGCGCGGTATAGCGGTCTTGGTCAAACTATAACAGAAAATCATTAACATTTTTTTCTAAATTATCAGCAAAAGCGTAATTAGCCTGGGAACTTTATAGTTCCCACGGCTGGGACACAGGTTCCCTCTCTGTGAGAAGGAGTGGGTCGTAATCCATCACGCGGGCCCAGTGCGAGTTGGTAGATGTCACATGTCTTCGAATTGTTGGTTCTAGGACATGCCGGTTTCCTCACGATGTATTCCTTCACTGTTTTCAGAGCAATCAATCTGCCTAGCCTTTTACCAACTATGTTGGGGTCGGCTTCCTGTCTAACATGATGCAGCTGAGTACCAGTATTTTACATGGAGCGACTGCCTTTCTGACTTCCACAACCCAGTAACTGGATAATACGATACCCCTTGGTAAGGCTGGCTGTCAGACTTTCCGGCTTCGGACGCCCCCTAACGACTGTCAAAGATCCACGTGCTTTCCAAGGCATGGAGGGGTCTCGTTATGTAAAGATGGTCACCCATTCACGGACCAACAACCGGCCGGACCGTGACAAGTGTGGCTTAACCTGATGGATCGAAACGTGCGGCTGTTATTACTTAGCCACGAGCTCCTTATCCTTACAGAAATCGCGAAAAAAAATCAGTTGTTAATTTATGTTCGCTTATATCAACAAAATGTATGGAACTGCTGTTTTTTTTTTTGCAATTTCAGGTTTGGTCTCATAGTAAAAGTTATTCATATTGATGAATACAATGACCCGTTAAGAGATTTTGTGTATGCATAGATAGACTTATACGTATATACCAAAATACTATATGATGATACTTTGTGCCTCTGGCCTCTTTATAAACACAGGAAGTTTTACCCATATCGTTGGTAAAAAGTTGGCCTTGTTGGTAAAACACACAATCTCTTTTGGCAGCACTTGTGTAAGCATATGAACATAAAGAGCTCAAAGATGCTGGAATTGAGATATTTATTCACAATTTTGTTAGCTTACTCGTGTAGTTAAGGGGAAGTACTTCTCTTAAGTATTCGTGTCATTTTTAATCATAACGCTAGCTTTAGCGCGTGAAATTTCTTTATTTAACTGAAGAAAATATCCTATGATACTCGGCAATACTGTAGCTTGAAAGAATTTTCTGAATCAGATCAGGTACCTGTGGATGGTTATTTTTCGAAATCTTTGACAGTCATTACGGGTAGTCAGAAGCCTGAAAGTCTGACAGCCAGTCTTACCCAGGGGTATCGTATCCAGTAACTGGGTTGTGGAGGTCAGATAGGCAGTCGCTCCATGTAAAATACTGGTATTCCGCTGCATTCGGTTAGACTGGAAGCTGACCCCAACATAGTTGGGAAAAGGTTGGACAGTTGATGATAATGAAGGGAATAAAACCCGCGACCCGCTTAAAGCTAACAAAGTCCTTTGCATTTACATATTATTATATTGTCACATTCAAAAGCGTCCATTGGATTATCTCATTCTATTCGCCTTAACATAACGTGTTTATCCGTTTGTGCCCACGCATCTCCTAAACTGCATGTTGGGTTGTCGGCTCATTGTAAGTGTACGTCCGTATGTGTGTGAATTTCTCTGCAACTGATATGAATCAAGGGTTTTATTACTTAATAATAACGTTTAATTTTTAACTGACTTTATACGGGGTGTCTTAAACGTAGTGGTCCGAAGGCAAATGGGATAAAGTGGAGATGGCCAAATATCATTTAAAAATTTGAAATTTGAGCTAATATAATAATGTTCAAAAAATTTTACTTGGATTTTTCGACCCTGTGAATAAAATTTTCGACGTAGCTAGTTCAAATCTGGCTGCAAGATAATAATAACCTGGGACATTGTTCACACACGGTCATCTGATCCCAAACTAAGCAGAGCTTGTACTATGGAAACCAGATAACTGATATACTACATACACTACTTTTTTTTTGTAAATACATACTTATATAGGAGCTGGTGGCTAAGTAATAACAGCCGCACGGGTCGATCCATCAGGTTAAGCTACGCTTGCCGGGGTTGGTTGGGTGACCGAGACTCCTCCGTGCCTCGGAAAGCACGTTAAGCCGTTGGTCCCGGCTGTCATTCGAGGATCTTTGACAGTCGTTACGGGTCGTCAGAAGCCCGAAAGTCTGACAACCAGTCTTACCAAGGGGTACCGTATTACCCAGTAACTCGGTTGTGGAGACTGGGTGGGAAAATTTATTTATTTACGTTACACGTCCGTGTTTGGGTCACAAAAATACATACGTGTACCAAATTTCAACTTAATCGGTCCATTAGATTCGGAGCAAATTGGCTGTGACAGACGGACAGACAGACAGACACACGAGTGATCTTATAACGGTTCCGTTTTTCCTTTTGAGGTACGGAACCCTAAAAAAATAAACTCTTCAGCTTTTTTATCAGTATAGATAGGTGCCAATTTGCGTATTGCGTAACCCTTTTTTTTTTTTTTTGTTTTTTTTGTGGATGGGAAATCATCAAATAACTTCTCCCGCTCTGGGTGGAGCGGAAGGGCGTGTCAGACTTTTACTGACTAAAACCCACCCGTGTTCCTTCAGTTGCCTATGCCAGGGCCACGGTATCTTTTTCAAATAACCCGCGACCCCAGCGGCATCGGCCCTATTGGACCCCATCTTTTGCTGACATCTCTTTGAGGCGCGCGTGGAACACAACGCGCCGTCGACCCGGGCCTGGTCCTCACCGGACGGCGAGCTACCCACTACTCACCGTCCGCAAGCCCGCGCCTACGGTGGCTGGGAATCGGCTATCGATTCCCGCCGCCCAGGGCGTCTCCTGCGGCGACTAAGGGCGTGAGGTTGCCTCTCCCTCACGCGTTCCGCCTCCTCCTTCGCAAGCATTACCGCTTCGCAGAAGGAGGTGACGGCCTCCCATGCACTCTCGCTCCGCACCATGGCCTGGACCAGGCTCGGACGCGAGAGATCGCCGCCGCCGATCGCCTCCGTGAGAACACGGCGGTGCTCTGCCCAAGCCGGGCAGACCTCCACTGTATGCTCCACCGTGTCCTCTGGGCGATCCACACAATGGTGACACCCGGGCGTTTCCTCCCGCCTTATGCGAAACAGGAACCTCCCGAAACAACCGTGTCCGGTAAGGACCTGCGTCAGGCGGAAGGTGAGGACGCCGTGGCGCCTCTCTAACCACTCCTCAAAGAGGGGACTTATCGCCGCAATTGTGGCGTGCCCAGCGCTGGGCTGCGACAGTCGCACTCTCCATGTCGCCATGAGATCCCGCCGGAGCTCTGTCCGCTGCACCGTGATTTCTCGCGGCAGCGGAGTTACGCCCCGGCGTTTCGCCTCCTCGCGCCACTCCCACACGTGCGCGAGGACTTTCGCCTCCAGATCCCACGGCGGCAATCCGGCAAGGAGGCTCGCCGCCTCACCGGAGACCGTGCGGTAACCCCGGACTAGCCGAATGGCCATGACCCTCTGGGACGCGTTCAACCGGCGGACTGGCCGCAGCCTCAGGGAACGCGCCCACACCGGTGCCCCGTAAAGGGCCATGGACCGCACGACCCCCGCGTAAAGCCTCCGGCAGGAGGCGTTTGGACCACCTAGATTGGGCAGGAGCCGCTTCAAGGCAGCCCCAGCCCGCTCCAGCCTGGGAGCCAAACGTCGGAAATGCTCCACGAAGTTCCACCGGCTGTCGAGGACGAGTCCCAGGTATTTCATCGTCGACTCGACTCCAATGCGAACCCCTCCTACCGTTATTTGGGAACCCGACGGTGGCGCATTCCGAGGACCATGAAAACACATGGCCTCGGACTTGTGCAGGGCCACCTCGAGTCCCAACTGCCGGATCCTCGCAACGACTATCGCAACCCCGCGTGTCGCTAATTCAGCCGCCGCCTGGTGCGACCTCCCCTGCGCCAGGACCAGCGTGTCGTCAGCGTAACATACCACGCTGACGCCGCTAGGGAGGTTGGCGCGCAGCACCCAGTCGTACCCGATGTCCCACAAATGCGGCCCCAGGACCGATCCCTGTGGGACACCGCACGACATCTCTCGCCGGTTCCACTCTCCCTGATGACCGGGGTAGATGACGGCCCTATCCGTCAAATAGGCCTCAACCACTCGACAGAGGTAGGTCGGCATCCGGTGATACCGGAGTGCCTCCCTGATGCAACTCCAGGGCGGGTATTGAAGGCGTTGGCGATGTCTAGCGACACCGCCAAGACGACCCCACCCCGGGCCACAGCATCCCCCGTCGTGAGGGCTCGCACGCGCATGATGGCGTCCACCGTAGAGCGCCCCCTGCGGAAACCAAACTGGCTCTCCGCCAAATCCGGCCCCTCCTGCACCAGCCACCCGACGAGGCGGTCTGCAATAACTCTTTCAAAGAGCTTGCCCACCTCGTCGAGCAGCACGATGGGTCGGTAAGCGGACGGAGAGTCCGCAGGGCACCCCGGCTTCTTAATGAGGACCAGTTTCCCCGTCTTCCAACGAAGTGGGAACTGGCCCCTCTCCAAGCATGCGCTTAGGAGCCCCCCTAGTCGAGGCCCGAGAGCCCCAAAGGCCAGGACCCAGGCTCTTCCAGGTAAGCCGTCGGGTCCTGGGGCGGCATTTTTGGCACTCAGCCTACGTACCGCCGCTCTCAACTCTACCTCGGTCACTTCCGGAGCATCGTCGTCGTCGTCGGTGATGTGGTCCGCAACGGGCACCGCAGGAAGCGGAGCCATGGGCGGGGGAGTATGTTCCCCTCGCGAAGGGAACAGAGCGCTCACCACGTCCTCCACGAGCTGGGGCCGGAGACTCTGCGTCAGCGGGGGCGCCCATGGACGGAGTTTATCCCGCACCATTTTATAAGGGCGTCCCCATGGGTCCCTGTTTAGAGTCTCCAGCGACTCCTCGCGAGCCAGATCCCTGGCCCGCAAGATCTCCGCTCGGAGGGCGGTCTTCGCCGCTCTGTACCCCTCGTACAGCTCCGCCTGAATGGCTTCCGTATCCGGAGAGCGGATACGGAGCCTGCGGTGCCTGGTGTACCGGTGCCGCGCAGCAACGCACGCCTCGCGCAGAGCCGTCAGCTCCCGCGACCACCAATACACCTGGCGCCAGGCGCGACCGGGCTGGACCCGGGGCATTGCCACGTCACATATTTCGGACATGGCCTCCCGGAACCACTCCGCCTCGTCGTTGATGTCGGCAGGCCTGTCCGGTGGTGACACCCAGGCCTGCACGATCGAGGCTTCCAGGAGGAGCTCCCGGTCCAGCTTCTTCAGCGCCCACCGCGGACCACTCGGGGCCTGTCGGACCGGCGCGCTCGAGGTCTGGGCGGAGACATCAAACCGGATGTACCGGTGGTCGGAGTAGGTCTCCACCCCCTCTATGACGCGCCAGTCAACAACATGTGGCAACAGAGCGGGGCTGGCGAACGAAATGTCCACCACTGATTCGCCCCGCATCCGCACACACGTGGGGACAGAACCCCGGTTTAGGATGACCAGGCCTGTCTCCAGAGCCCAGTCCTCCACCATCCTGCCCCGTGTGTCCGTATACCGGGAACCCCAAGCCACATTCTTGGCGTTGAAGTCCCCGAGGACGAGCACGGGAAGGGAACGAAACCCGACGACGACGTTTTTCAACTCCGCAAGGGAGTTGTGGAACTCGGCGAGAGTTCGGTTCGGGGAGAAGTATACCCCTACCACGACAATCCCCCCGAACCGTGCTGCAACGCAACCCTGTCCCCTCTTGACGGCTTCGAGGGACAGGGTACCGGCGGCGGCCGACGAAATGAGGGTCACTGAGCCGCTCAGGTCCTCCACCCAGTAATCACTGGGCGGGACAAAGTACGGCTCAGCGACCACGGCGATGTTAATCGACCACTGCGCCATGCTCTGGAGCAACAGATCCTGAGCGGCGGCGCAGTGGTTGATGTTCGCCTGGAGGAGGCGTAATGGGGCCATTACTGGCACTCCATATTAGCCCCCCCCTGAGCCTCCTGTGAGGGCCCTGCCGCAGTGAGTACGGCGGCGACGGCAGTGGAGGCGGCAGCGACGGCGGCCGTGGCGGCGGCTGCGGCCGTGACGGCGGTAGCGGAGGCGGAGGGCTTGCCCCTGCCCCGGGCTTTGGTGGGTGGACCACAGCCCTTGCTTCCAGCCCGGTGATCGGCCGGCTTGCCAGCTACCGCACATAGATAGCAGTGCGGCGTGGCATTGCACGAGCCGGCCTTGTGACCGGGTTGACCACAACGGAAGCAATGACTGCTGCGATCCACCTCCGAGGTGCATTTTGCCCCCACGTGGTTGCCCACTTGGCAACGGAAGCACCTCAGAGGTCTGGGTTCCAGCAGTTTCACCCGCGTGGAATCCCAGCCCACCTGGAACCTCCGGCCCTCCCCAACTATTTTTTGGGCCGCCGATACGAGGCAGCTCACCGTAACGGCTCGCATCCCCGTGAGGTCAGGACGGATGGTGCCTACCTTCACCTGTTCGAAGGCACACCCCCCAGTCTTGACCACGGCGGCCACCACCTCTCGCTCCGTCACGGAGTCGTCCAGACCCAGGATGCGCAAGTCAACGCACTTGGCGGGTCTGGACACTCGGGCCTCGTCCGCATTTAAGGACGCCCTGAGCCTTTCGGCCAGAGCGTCAGTGGTCGGGCCACTGGCCGCACCGGGGATCTCGAGCATCCGAGCCCCAGTCGCAGTGACCCTTACCCGCATGCCCTCGGTAACACCGATCTCCTCCAGGTTCACCGCCGCCCTCGCCTTGGCGAGCACGTCGCGGTAGGACACGCCCTTCTTCTCCGCTTCCGGCTGTAGTGTGATCACTACAGCTGCGGACTTTGGGGCACGTAACCTCGCCGCAACGCTTCGCTCTTTGCGCCGCTGCCGCCTCTCCCTCCGCTTGGCCGACCTTGCCGCCTTGCCCTCCTTCCTCTTCTCCCCAGCTACCTGCCATTCGGCGTCAGCCGGAGGAGATTTGGGAGGCGGGGGCAGCCGCGTCGTCACCACCACAGCTGGGGCCCTCTCAGGCGCCTTCGCGGCCGCCTTCGTGGGCGCCTTCGCAGGCGCCGTCGCAGGCGCCTTCGCAGCCACGGCCCCGCCCTTCGCCTGCCCTGCCGACCCTGGTTTGGCCGTGGCAGCCATGGCGGCATATGAAGCCGCCTTTGGCTGGCCCGAGGTCGCCGGTCGGCCTAGCGGGGGCCGCAGGACGATTCCCTCAAGGACCGAGAACCGGTTGTTAAGGGCAGCCAGCTCCTTCCGCACCAAGGCCAGAACTCGGTCCTCTGCAGGCCCGAGGCCGCCCTGCCCCTGCTGCACCCCCTCCTGGAACACCTCCTCCTGAGCGCCAGCTCCGCGAAGCCTGGCCAGGTCTGCTCGGAGCTCCTCATTCTCTTTTCGGAGAAGCTCCATGGCGGCTGTCAAGCGGGCGACCTCCGCCCGCATTTCGGACATTCCGTCCGACGGAGGCCCTTGAAGTAGAGCCTCCGCTGCCGCCATAATGGAGGCCTTGGCTGCGGGTATGGCCTTGTCTTTAGAAGACTGCGTCTTCTTCAAGGCCACACCCTTGACTGCTGCGGCCACGACCTCCTCAAACCTGGCCCGCTCCGAATTGGAGCCACCAGCGGCGTCCGACTCATCGCCAGACGCCTCCACGGCGCTCCCCTCGGCCGACCCGGCTGAGCCGTCCTCCGTTGCGGCGTTTACCCGGCTCTTGCTCTTCCGGCCTAGGCCCCGGCGAGCATATTTGGGAGCCGATTTAAGACCGCCGTCCGAGGAAGACTCCTGGGCATCTCCCGGATTTAGGTTCCGCTTCAGGAAAGCATTTTTTCTTCCAGCGGCCCCCACCACTACGCACTCCGGGCTCTTAAAAGTGCCCTTCGCGCCCTTCACTCCCGATGCGGCGTCGGACTCCGACCCCGCATCACTCCTCTCCCTCTCCTCTTCTCGTTTATCGTTTTTCTTTGGTCCCATATTAGTTCCCACGAGTAAAAACTTTATCACTGGCTCAAAACTGTGGTTCGCACTAGCGATTAATTTAGCTACCCATTAATCAAGCTACCAACCTCCCTCACGGTGCGCCGCCGCTTGAAGGTTTGGGGTAATTTTTTATAGAGGTTTTCTTCCTCGCGGTCCGGGCGGTTAAGCCAAGACCCTCGACCCCCGTCAAAAGTCAGAGACATGACCTTGAACAATCTTCGGGGTTACGAGACTAACGGTGGCAGAAGGAAATGACTTCCTCTTGCCTGCCCGGCGACAGGGTTAGTGCACACCGAGCCCGCTCTTACTCCGCCGCTGTGCGTCTCTGCTTAGAGCAGAGGGACACACGTTGGAGCGTACCTCCGACAGGATATTGGCATACGGGCAACAAAACCCCTTAGGCACACGTGCCTAAGGGGAACCATTGCCCGCACCCCAGGGTGCACCGTCCCGGAGACTGGCCTTCCCCCCGGACGTATCCGTAAGGGAACTCCAGCCCACGGGCACTCGGGGAGGTTTCCTGTCCACGCACCCCGTATTGCGTAACCCTGCAAAGAGGAAAATGATGTTATCATTTAAAGGGGAGGTCTTGATATATTAGCCACAGGCCCAACCAAACTAAGATACTACTGAAGGCATGGTTTCGAAAATTCGTTTAAATGGCTAAAATATACGCCCACTCTGTTATAGATTTATCAAAGAGTTCTAATTCCAGTTAAGGAAAAATACTGCTAAAAATAAATAAAATAAACTTTCCGTTCTTGATGGAAAACACCTTTTGAAAGATTTCAATGACATTTTAACACAGAGGAGGAAGAAATGGAGCACTCATTTAAGAGGATTGCAGGACCTAAACGCAAATAACGCAAGTTTTATAATGCCTAAAAGTATATGATGTAGATCATACAGTAAAAGAAATCAGAAAAATATATGATATTCTTCAGGATATATGCTAGTTAGATAGTGTGTTGAAAACATAATACAATTAATTTGATACGAAAGAAAATAATCACGAAGATACCTCTAAAAATTTTTTTTAACGATTAAAAACCATACACATACAACATACACACATGCAATCATCCAGATTTTTTTTGTCAGATTATTCTACAACCAACATATTAACGTAGTGTTTTCATTTTTTAGTCTAATTACTAGATTTTTTGTAAATCGATAACTGCTTCATATTTTGCAATAAATTACCAGCGTTGTGTCATCGCTCTTCTCTTTCTTTTCTATGCAGTCCGACAGCGACCGCGCTTTAGGTCATGTAGTCCCCTTAAGTGCTCCATGTTTCCAGCATGATACGTTTCCACAACTTTATTCCCGCATTGAATTAATTTATTACGACACTAGAGCTCCTGCCCGCGACATCGAGCGCGTGAACTTTCGGCCTCCGACCCACCGCGTCACATCCCATCGCCCGCTCGCGCATTACTTTGTTTAGCTTTCTTTCTGACTTTGTGCTCGGCTCCTAAGGGTCATAACGTGATGTTATATAACCTTCCTCCAGAATTGCGCTATCAAATTCAAAAAGATTTTATATATGCGACTGCTTGTCCCAGAGATCAGCGCGTTCAAACAGATCTTCGATCAATAGTAGCTATTATTGACCGAAGAAACAGACAAACAAAAAACAAACTCTTCAGCCATATTATACAAAATCAAAATCAAAAGTCATTTATTCAAACTAGGCTGAGAATCAGCACTTTTCGAATGTCAAAATTACATAAGACAAAATCAATCTGCCTAGCCTTTTCCCAACTTTTTTGGGGTCGGCTTCCAGTCTAACCAGTATTTTACATGGAGCGACTGCCTATCTGACCTCCACAACCCAGTTACTAGGTAATACGATACCCCTTGGTAAGACTGGTTGTCAGACTTTCGGGCTTCTGACGACCCGTAACGACTGTCAAAGACCCACGAATGCCAGCCGGGACCTACGGCTTAACGTGCTTTCCGAGGCACGGAGGAGTCTCGGTATGATAAGATGGTCACCCATCCACAGACCAACCTCGGCAAGCGTTGCTTAACCTGATGGATCGACCCGTGCGGCCGTTATTACTTAGCCACTACATAAGACAGTCCCCCAAAAAGCCCGTCCTTCACCACTTCCTAGTGCTTTAGCTGGGGAGAAGAAGTGGCGCAACAAACTTCCCAGCAGCACAGCTGTCTGTTCAGTTAAAAAAAAATGCATCTATACAACACTGCGCATAATAATTTAGGTACATTACGCAACACGAAACATTAAATTAAATTATTTGCTATAAGTAAGCTAGCATACATATACCGAAAAAAAAAAATCGAAAACTATACGTATAGTAGATTCGTACCTATAAGAGTAAATAAAAAGTCTTGGATCCTCCATCTTTGTATAATGACAGACTGATCAAATCTCAGATCTGTAAAAATAATTATGATAAGAAGCTTACGCAAGTTCTATCTATCTGCTTCCGTGTTTTGTTGACTTAAAAACAACTACAAGTTAGAAGGAGTATATAAGGATCGTAGCAGGTGGCATTCTGTAGTTTCTGCCTACCCCCATGGGAAGAAGGCGTGAGTTTTTATGTATTTTGTAAATTTTAACACGAGAGATGGACCAAAAACAGGGATACTTAGGTACTAAGTATCAAGTTTGACATCTTTTTAACAATATTGTAACACATGAGATTTGACGATAAAATTATAACCATGTTTTACGCAAATAAATTATCTTATCATATCTTATAATAATATTATCTTAATCTATAAAATATTCATTTATATTTTCGCGTTGAAATCAAAGCCCCCGACCAACAATTGTGTTGTCAAACATTGGTCAAACGACGCCATCTTTAATTCCTCAATCCTCCATTTTTACCTCCTCCTGGTTCTAACCTAAAACCGTACAGTTGACAGACAGACGGAAACGAACAGACTGTTGTTTATTTTGGCATTAATTTTAAAACTTCGCGTTGATTGAGAAATTCTTTCACTGATTATATATATATACGTAGTGTTCGGACTTGGATTGGGGAATTGGAAATGTGATTGAATTATTTTGGTGGCTGTCTCTCTGTCATTGGGATTTTCTTTCAAATAAATTGACTATCTGTTCTCTCCATTTTGAAAGATATAAAAGTAGCCATCTTGGAAGTAATCTTTACGTAAATTCGAACGATTTTTAAAATTGAAAATACTGTTTCTTATTAATTATTCAGATTTTACTTTATTTTATAGTTTTTTAGGTGATCAGTAGATACTAATTTGTCCTAAAACATATGTATATAGGATAGTTATACATACAAGGTGACTATGCGCAAACTGTAACCATGAATTCAGCACATACATAGATGTCAATGTCATAATAAAAAAGTTGTCAAAGTCTTGACAACGACACATGACAAGGTCAATGACACATTGACCTTTTTAAAAGAAAAAGGGCATGTTGCATTATTAGTCTATGAGTCTTTAAATTAAAAAAAAAAATAACAAATATTGTCTATGCTCTTGCGGTTGTCCAACGGATGTAAATGGACGTTTCACGCTGGTCCCAATAAAATAATGCTTATATTTTAAGAAGTCTTATTTCAAGAACCACTCTCAGGTCCACCAGATCCCAGGCAGACCCAAATACAAGACCTGACGCCCAGTATATTCGATTAAAAAATCGTCCGAATTTAAACTACTTACGTTTTTTCAGCGCGTTCGTGCCAGGCCTACTGTAGGCTTACATTTATCTACAGCTTTACTATCAATTCTCATTTCACATGTTGTGATTGTGTGGCCAAAAAAAAAAGCATAACGAATCATGCAAAATCAACCTTTATTGTTCCCACAAACCACACTATATAGAGCCCAGTGCCCAGTGCGGCTTAGTGGATGTCACATGTCTTCGAATTTTGGTCTCTAGGTCAGGTTTCTTGATGAACAATGAAATTAACAAGATCGGAATCGTAGAAGAATTTATCGATTAGTCTTTAGCGGAATATTACAAAATTGTCATTGTTTTGGGCTTCTAACTGCCCTAAACGACTGTCATAGCTAGGTACTCGTATATTGACGGCTTAACGCGCTCTCTGGACGGAGGGGTGCAGAATGATGTGTAGCCAGCTGTTCCGTACCCAAGAATTAAAAGGGAATCGTAGTTTAATCACTGCAGTACCTACTTTGCGATGCCGATGCTTTGAATTTGTTAGCAAAACTTCATAGACGAGACGGGTGGGTAGGTCTACATACAGCAATCTACAAAATTTCATTATATACCAAGGGGAGGCTGAAAAGTTTTGAGCCTAAGTACCTCCAAGTGTCATTATTGTCTCGCGCTGCATATTACTAATTTGCGAATACCCTCTTTAGTGTAAATACAGGGTTTCATGTCATTAGCATCATTACGCTTTTAGTAATTAATCCGTAAACAACATCATGTTTTAGTCATCCGCGGCCCATCTCTAGGCTCAAAACTTTTCAACCCCCTAGTACACCAGATGTAACACATAGTGATGGAAATGAGATGTTCCAAAATGTATGGACCTTGGGCCAGGTACGTTTACACTATACATATATAATAGGGAAGTATATTTAAAACAGTTCTCAACTGTCCAATTACTTTAAAATGGCTTGAAATTGCAACACATAACAAAAATCCGACATAGGGGTAAACTGTCTGACATGTTTAATACTCAAGAAGAGGACTGAATTGACACTTGTGACAGCTGACAGTCCTCTTTCTATGGTCGATCTATGGTCTACTGTCATTGTTTTTATGTACAGAGTAACTAAATCGGTAACACGCCATGTTGAAAGTCGATAATAATAATAGATAAATATCAATTCCCTACCACAATAGTGTACATTGAAATGAATTATCTGTATTTTCCCGAATTCCACGAATTTTTCTCTTTTTTTTTGAGGTACACAGACCTGGCCCATTTTGAAACAGCTCCTTTCGATCGTAAACAATTTTTGTATTATTTTAACATGTATCAGTACATCAATGTCTAGGCAACATTTTTGAACGAAAAAAAGAACAGTCATTTGTCATGGACAATCATCTGTCCAAGTGAGACGTTTACTATTTGTTGTTGGTTGCAATTACGCGTTAAAAGCACTATTACTGCTCAGATTTGCTGACTTAAAAACATAACTTACCGGGGGCCGGAACAGTTTTGAGCCTAGGGATGGGCCGCGGCTGGTGATGTTTACGGAAATGATGCTAATGACATGAAACACACAAATTAGTAATATGCTGCGCGAGACAATAATGACACTTGAAGGTACTTAGGCTCAAAACTTTTCAACCTCCTGGAACTTATCTCAGTTTTTGCCGATCTATCCGATAATCTAAAACTAAGGAGTATAACCGCTTAAGAGGATTGTGAAGCTATAAATTTTCATACAAAAAGAGATAACGTTTTTCTCCCCGGAAACATAGTTTAATTTTCATATTTTTTGGAAATGTTGTAGGTATAATGAAACACTAGGTCCGTACGTTTTTATTATAAAGAAATGTTGCATACGATATAAGTTATTAGCATCTAAATATCTATATTTTTGACATAAAAACATCCTCGATCATTTTTATTTTTTTAAATTAAATTAAATTGAATTACTAAAAACGAAAAACGTACAGACCTAGATTAAAGTGTACTTAATGTAATGAAACCAAAATTGTCTCATTTTCTAAAGGTTTAAGGGAGTGAAAACGTTATCGCCCGAAACAATATTTATGTCAATAATTGTATGAAATGTAGGTCTCCAAGAAACGCGCCGCGTATCGGCGCTTCACGCACGATCCTCTTAAAGTGAGCTGTCAATGTCAATCTCTAGCATCAGGTGGAATGAAAAGTCATTTCATCTAAGTTTTGCAGAATATACCAGCTGATGTTTTTTTTTTTAAGGTGAGCCGGAAGTTTGTCTTTCGATCGTGATATTGATTCGATAACTGGCACATTGTGTTTCTGATCGTTAAATCAAGAGATCAATGCCCCATTTCATTGGCATTGTACTTAGTACTAGCTCCTTCTCAGAAAATTAATTGTTTGCATCTGAACGATTATTAGTTTGTTTTAGTCTTGTTTTAGTCTAACGTGTATCCTATCGTAATTATGAAGAGCTCGTGGTTAAGTAATAACAGCGTTCGATCCATCAGGTTAAGCTAAGCTTGTCGAGGTTGGTCCGTGGATGGGTGACTATTTTTTCATACCGAAACTCCTCCGTGCCTCGGAAAGCACGTTAAGCCGTTGGTCCCGGCTGTCATTCGTTGATCTTTGACAGTCGTTACGGGTCGTCAGAAAGCTGAAAGTCTGACAACCAGCCTTATCAAGGGGTATCGTATTACCCAGTAACTGGGTTGTGGAGATCAGATAGGCAGTCGCTCGATGTAAAATACTGGTATTTAGCTGCATCGGGTAAGACTGGAAGCCGACCCCAACATATTTGGGAAAAGGCTTGGCAGAATAATTTTGTATCCTACCGTATAATATTATGCTATAGGTATTTTTAGTGATTTTTTTTTCCATATTTATTTTGGTGTTTAAATGGTGTAATTTCATATTTTTTTAGTACACTGTATAAATTAGCTGTAAATTTCCAAAATAAAATAAAATATTAAATTTTAGATGAAATAGGAAACAAGCCAGAATTTCTGCAGGAAGAGACCACCTTGTATAGCAATGGTTAGCCTCTTTCCAAGGTCACGGGAAGGATGTCAACCAGCCGTTTGAAGATTTTATTGAACGTACCAACTTAAATTCATAATAAATGAACAACAATAACTTCATTCATAACAACCCTAATCTCTTCAAAGTGAGAGTGAACAGGCTTCTTCTGGGTAAGCTCACTCCATCGTCGACTTTGTCTTTGTCACCTCTGACCTAGACTAGAGTCAAGAGCAAACCCATCACAAATAAAAATAAAAAAGACAAATGATTTTATTTCTGTAAGTAGGTTTGTACAAACACTTTTACAAGTCAATCAGCTTTTTTTAAAAACTACATGAGGTCGGCGTTTCCTATCTGACTACTTTGAGAAGAAAGGCCGAAACAAAATCAGAGGTCACAGTCTCTTAAGTCCAGACAAGTGGTACGGAACCTCGATTGCCCATACCCGACTCTCTCTTGACCGGTTCTTCTTTTAATGAACATAAAAGAAAATACAGCCAAGTGCCAATCGTGATGTGAAAATAAGCGATAAGACAAACAACCCGATTAAACAAAGCTGCTCGAGTCAATAATTGATTATGCAAATGAGTGCTAATCGAATTATCACTGTACAGCTAACTGTACCTATACGTGTTAGTTCCCTAGAGAAGTTTATAATATACTTACTTTATATAATATAAGGTAATACACGATATCTCTAAGGGTCATCTTTTGCTATGCGACCAAACCTGAAATCACGAAAACAAGTAAACTGTTCCCCACATTTATGTTCGCATAACTCGTCATTTGCGGAACAGCTGACTTGTTCATAATTATGAGTACAATGACCCTTTAACAGATTTCCTGTTTGAATAGATAGACCTTATATAGGTACTCTTATTTTGACAGGCCAGTTGGCATGGTTGGTTAAGATACCACCTATCATGCCGGAGGTCGTGGGTTCGATTCCCATCCAGGACAAACATTTGTGAGCATGAACATGTCTGTTTGTCCTGAGTCTGGGTGTAATTATCTATATAAGTATGTATTTACAAAAAAAAAAAGTAATGTATCTAGTATATCAGTTATCTGGTTTCCATAGTACAAGCTCTGCTCAGTTTGGGATCAGATGACCGTGTGTGAAATGTTCCAAGATATTATATTATTATTAATGATAAAGCTGAAGCTGTTTTTTTTTTTATTTTTGGTTTGTTTGAATGCGCTAATCTCTGGAACTGCCAGTCGGATTTCAAAAATTATTTTTGCATTTGATAGCACAGTTTTTGAGGATGGTCTTCACTGGCTACACGCACTGGTGACTTTCGTCTTGAGACACTGCAGTATATGAGACGACAAGATATTGCGTAGCTTCCAGAACGCTAGCCAGCCGAGTCGGATTCGACGATTGACCTTTCTCGAGGAGGATAATAACTACGGGCTCATATCATACTAACATCTCACGAAAGGTTGCATAGCTACGAGTAAGTCCGCATGTATAACATAACTCAATTACAGGGGTGATAACTACCCCACGGGGTAATTTCGACTCCAGGGGGTAGTTTCGACCCCATCAATTAAGATCTAATGCAAATATGTTGGGCAAAGGGTGTGTGACGGTATGCGAGGTCAGAAGGGTTTGTTTGAAACCGTAGCTAAGTCTATAGGGTCAGTAGAGTTTAGGATTAAAAGGAAAAAACTCAGTTCCTCTAAAAAAGGGATTGTTATAGGGGTGGGTTCCTATGTAGGTATGTATAATATACATAGATCGGGTCGTTATCTTTTTTTTTTTAATGATTTTTATAAAGAAAATTATTTCTAATACAATTCAATCATTGGTAACCTTTTGAATAATATTTGGACCTTCAAAAAGATATCAAAATCAAAATGAAACGTCATTTATTCAAACTAGGCTGAGAATCAGCACTTTTCGAACGTCAAAATGACATAAGACAGTCCCCCGGCACGCCCGGCCTTCACCACTTCCTAGTGCTTTAGCTGGGGAGAAGTGGCGCAACAAACTCCCCAGCAGCACAGCTGTCTGTTCAGTTAAAAAAATTGACTCTATACAACACTGCGCAAAATAATTTAGGTACATTACGCAACACAAACCAAAAAAAAAAATCAAAAACTATACCTACTCAAGCAGACATAAAAATATAAAACTAAAAACATAAGCTGAACTTTGTACCTAAATAAAAGCCTCCAGTAAGAAAATGGCTTTATTGTTTTTCGAAATATTCCCCTTGATGATCAATATACTTTTACATTCGTTCAAACCATTTGTCATAGCAGTTTTTCTATTCCTCTTGTGACATCTCCAAAACATGGTCTTTGAACGCTTCAACTGCTTCATCGGCGCTCGTAAATCGTTGACCACGCAGTTTACCTTTGATATTGCTATAAGTTATGTAGCACACGCCAATATACCTACCAAAAAAAAAAAAAAATCGAAAACTATACTCAAGCAGAAATAAAAATACAAAACTAAAAACGTAAGCAGAACTTTATACCTAAATAAAAGCCTCCAATAATACAGGATGTGCCCACTTACATATAGCCGTAACTTGGAAGTCACAAATGATAAAAGGTTGGGAATCTATGTACTAGCTAGTAGATAAACGTCAATACGGCTTCAATAATAATTTAAAATCCCCAATAAACTCAAATGAGTCAATTGAGAATGAATGAATGAATGAAAATGGAACGAGTACAGTTGTGCAAAGCGGTCAATACTATGCCAATCAAGGATTATGCAAAACTACTAAAAGTAAAATGCCAATGGTCAACCAATCCCTCTCTGATACCGTGACTATCCCCTATAGCGAATGAACGCACACGTTGTGTAGGGTGACAATGATTTAGTAAGAACGAACCCGATATATAATATGTGTGTGTGTGGTAAAATAGTGTGCTTGTTTCGTTCGCTGTTGTATTTCGCTTAATTTTAATTTTGTTTATTTTTTTTGGTTGGGAAATCATTAAATAACTTCTCCCCCTGTGTCAGACTTTTACTGATTAAAATCTACCCGAGTTCCTTCAGTTGCCCGTGCCAGGGCCGCAGTGACTCTTTCAAACAACCTGTGACCCGGGCAGTTTTTTATGGTAGCTGATATGTTAATTCTGTAAGCTGTATTAAATGCATTAAATGATTAGTTTGGATTGTTATCAGGTTCAATTCGATCGTAGTTTTACGGTTGTAAGGCTCAGACTACAAGCATCTGGAGTCTCCCCGGTCCGAGAAAAATCCGAGTTCGGCATGCTGTCGACTACACGCAGTCCGTTTGAATTCGAGGAGTTTACTCATTCGACACTTGCGCTGATTAGTCGCTACTTTGACGTTTCAAAAGGAAACTTGAATTATAGTTGAAGTTTTGTGTTTAGCTGTGGCCGTTAATAAAAAAAGAACACCAAACAAAGGAAAGCCAAGACTGGGTTCATCCTTTTCACGTAGAACACATAACAGAAAGTGTATTCCACAAGTCATATCCAAAAAAGATTCGCATTGGCTGGCGCGTGATTCGTCTGGAAGCGCCTGGAACGAACGTTTTTCGGAGTCGTGTAGTCAGCTCCATACAACTACATACTATATTGAAAGACCCCTTGTTCCGAAAAATAACGGACCAGGTGGCCGAAGAAAACCAGTGCATGATTCGGTTGTTTCCGGGGTGAAATTTGGGATCGGTTGGCCCCTGATCCTATGTAGTCAAATGCTGGAACAATTCAAATGATTGCTTGAGAGACTTGACTGGGGCTGATTTTTCTCGGGCTCGGGAGATTCCGGATGCTTGTATTCAGAGCCTAAAGCAGTATTTATATTTATTTATTTATAGTTAATTAAAACGGTACAGCACGAAATTTTACATTAAATAACATAGAAACAATTATTAGGTACGTTGACAATAGTTATGTTGTATTATAAATAATTTAATTTAAAACTAATATTGAACTGTGGACTCTCATACATATTTTATCTCACAGAACACCAGACATATACGTGTAACTTTACTCCATTCATCCGCAAACACATCACATTCAGGGTGTGCAGTCAGAAGGGCATTTAGCTTCTTTAGACTACGACAAACTGGGGATTCGACTCTGGCTACAGTTTTGGATGGCAAAGTACGATAACGTCGTGGAAATAATAAGTTTAGAGAGAGTAAAACAACATAAAGGCTACCGCCGACAGGCGCGATGCGACAACGTGACACGACTCTAGTTGAAGAATTTCTATGAAAATTTTATGAAATTGGTTCTATCAGAATCGCGTCGCACCGTCGCGTCGCGCCTAGCTGCGGGAGCCTTAATCATTAATCATGTTTTCAGTTTACTACATTAATGGCAGCTATTATAGTAAAATAATAATTAGAAACCCATAAAAATCACAAAAAGTAACAATTTCCAAACAAATAAAAAACTCAACTGTCCTTATTAATAAATGATTGAAGCTCCATTTTATGGTCACCTTTCTTACCCTAATCTTTTTTGCTGGGGCTCATAAAACCATGGCGCAATTTGCTAAGCGTGCTCCCCGGTGGCGATCCGTTTTTTATTATTAAACACTATTCATAATTTCGTTTAAGTAATTAAATATTCAAATACTTTTTGTTGTCATTCATTTGATATTCATATTTCATAAAGATAATCTTTTTATTTACAAAAAAATACTGAAGTAGTACAAAAATTCCAAATTATACAGGGTCAAATTAAATTAGCTAGAGAAACTCCGCAGAAGTGATGGGTATATCTAAACACGACAAAATAAAAATAAAAATGTTTTGTTAATTTTTTTTTTTTTGGGACCGCTGGTATTTTTTTTACTTCAAGTATGAGTTGAGAAAATGCCAAGCTTCATAGCTTGGCTCATCGCCGCAAGGTTGCCTGCTTGTCGGTCTTCTACAGATTGTACTTCGGAGAGTGTGCCCGAGAACTCCACGACCTCATTCCACCGGCCCCCTTCTACCATTGGACATCTAGACGCACTGCCAGTTACCATCCCTACCTGGTTGCTATTCCACCAATTCGCACTAAGCGCTTCCAAATGTCTTTTATAATGCGCACAGCAAAGGAGTGGAACTCACTACCTGCGTCTGTGTTTCCGAACGTATACAACGCTAATCTTTTCAAAGTGAGAGTGAACAGGCACTTCTTCTGGGTAAGCTCAGTCCATCTTCGACTCTGTCTCTGACCTAGACTAGAGTCAAGAGCAAACCCATCACAAATAAAAATCTGTTTTATCATGTTGAGATATCTGTCGCGTCTATTTAACACAAAAAAAAAAACTGATTTTTAAACTGATATTTTTTCTACAAAAATGCAATTCCTACGCGATCAAAATGTATGGAACAACAATTTTTTTTTCTAACCTACAATATTCAACGCCGCGCCGCGGTACCGAATCATGTAGGTACTGAATCTATGATAACCAGTTAGGAAGTCTTGTACATAATTTCAAGCTTCTAGAGGTCTATATCCAGCGGTTTAGGATTTGCGTTGTTGTCAGTTCAATGAATGAATTCAAGATTTTTATGGAGTAGATTGGTGAAATTGTGATCCATTCAATACCCTGACTGCGATGTCTTTTTTATGCCGTTATCTGATGATTTCCACAAATTTTATTTTGTAAATTTAAAGGCTTACGAACTAAATACATACACAGCTTTAATCCACACTCTTTGTAGTAATTACACAGGGTTACTGGTAATTCGACATACTTATTCCTTGCAGGGGTTAAAATGCAACAAATTAACTCACCAAATGTTCTACCGAAGTTCAGTAGTTCTTTTTTAGTCATTCAGTTTAGTTTAATTAAAAAAAAATAATAATAAAAACGCTCGAGGAAATTTTTAAGTCAAAAATATATGACTTATATCGTACGCAATGTAATATTAATATCCTGGGACATTTCACACACGGTCAACTGATCCCAAACTAAGCAGAGCTTGTACTATGGAAACCAGATAACTGATATACTACATACACTACTTTTTTTTTTTGTAAATACATACTTATATAGATAATTACACCCAGACTCGGGACAAACAGACATGTTCATGCATACGAATGTTTGTCCTGGATGGGAATCGAACCCACGACCTGCGACATGATAGGTGGTATCATAACCAACCACGCCAACTGGCCTGTAAAAATAATAGTATATAAGGTCTATCTATTCAAACACGAAATCTCTTAAGGGGTCATTGTACTCATAATTATGAACAACTTTTACTATGGGGCCAAACCTGATATCGCGAACAAAAATCAGCTGTTCCGCAAATGACGAGTTATGCGAACATAAATGTGGGGAACAGTTTATTTGTTTTCGTGAAACTTACGGACACGGATCTAGTTTTTCATTATAAATCCTCTTCATTGTACTGAGAAATAAATAAATAAACAATTAGCTTATTTACTACTACCAAATGTTTTTTTTTTTAATTATGTGAAATAGGTCTTCCTTTTAATATTTGTCTCGAACGGTAACCAATCCAAACTTGGATGAATTTCGAATCTTACTACCAATATACATTTCCAATGCTATAGAATCTTCAGTCCCTTGAACCAATATGAAGGTCTCAGTCCCAGGAGAGACCATTGTATTGTGTTCACCCCACTTCGGCGCCATGATGGCTCAATTATTAAATTTTATTAAAATGGGGGCTTTGACCTTTCAATTGAGGACGGTTAGGTACCGGCAATGTATGAATTAGGTGTAATGGAGGTATGGTGTTATTAAAATAGGAATACAAATTCAGATTAAATTCGTATTTAAGGCGAAAGCTCCAGGTAGCCCTCGAAATTTAAATTTTATTTGTTCTATATTACAAATAAATATAACATAAGGAGTTATACAAATATGCAACCAACAACGTTCTCCACAGATACACAAGAAGATAAAGACAATATTGATAATGTAAAAGTCGGACATAATAGTTAGGTGCTAGACATAAAATACATATTAATTACAGCAGTAAGGAACACTAGAGAGATTTGATATTATTCACATACATTTGTGATTGTGTCAAGAAACATTTTTCTAAATTTTCCAACGGATAAAGCAAATAGATCCAAGTTAGAGAAAAACTTATTGAAATTGCCTGTGAGGCGACGTAGAGGTGCCCGCAAGCCTGCATTCGTAAGACTAGGAGTGACGGCAAAAACAGGTCGTGTACGCACCTCACGCCCCTGAATGGTTCTAGGGACAACATAGCATAACTTGCTACAAATATCCACACAAACATAGTTTCTAGAAAAGTACGCCTAGACTTCAAAGAGAGCAAGTTGTATTTTTTCAGTAAGTCGCTATAGGAGTGGTAAATACGACTTTTAGAACAACGGTAATGCATCGTTTTCAAGAACATACGTTGTATACGCTCGATACAGTCAGTATATTTATTATAATAGGGACTCCACACGATTAATGATCGATACAATTAGTGTACGGCCTGAGTGCACGCTCGACTCGAGCGTCCGGCGGGGCGGGGCGTGCGACGTTCGTGTTAAACAGATGCAAACACTCGCGAGTGTCCTGAGTGACGGCCGAGCGGCGCTCGGTGAACTTGCACGCAACGCAGCACGCAGCGCTGGACGCTTTTTCACTCGGGCCGTACTTACACTTACTTCTTCTTCTAGTTGTATGTTGATTTGAATACGATTCGCGACTGTAACAAGTATGTATTTATAGAAATACTACCTGACCCGGCGAACTTCGTACCGCCTAACAGTCGATTCTTTAATTTTTTATTTTTTTTTAATACATATTTTGCTATATTCAGGACTACTACTATTCAGGAATACTAACGTCACTCAATTGTTTTGCCTTCCCGGAACCTCTCCAATAACACTTAAACTTTATGGTATGGTATTAGAGTTCAAATTGACTTTTAAGTATTATTACGAATCGATTGTATGGGAGTATAGAAAAGTGTTGTTTTTAGACCTTTTCAGGCATTTTTTTTATTTTTTTCTCTCCGTAAGAACCATCCTCGTACTTCAAGGAATATTCTAAAAAAAGAATTAGCAAAATCGGTTCAGCTGCTTTCGAGATTTGCGCTTAGCAACACATTCGGCGATTTATTTTTATATTATAGATAATCATTAAATTCATCAATACAACTATCTAATTTCATATAATCCTAATGAATGGCTATTTCATGAAATCTTATTACTCCACAATCAATGAATTTATCTACATAAACTCACGCCTTCTTTCCATGGGGGTAGGCAGAAACTACAAAACGTCATCTCCTTACATTCTTACTCATTTTGCCTCGTTTACTTTCTTACATCTGGTCACACACGCACGCCGGTTGCGAGTACTACGCACCTGACCTTTCTGAAGAAGATCACCAATAAGGTCACTGTATGCATTTTTTTTTTTTAGATTTGTTTGCTCTTGACGCTAGTCTAGGTCAGAGGTGACAGAGACAAAGTCGACGATGGAGTGAGCTTACCCAGAAGAAGCCTGTTCACTCTCACTTTGAAGAGATTAGGGTTGTATGCGTTCGGAAACACAGACGCAGGTAGTGAGTTCCTCTCTTTTGCTGTGTGCATTATAAAAGTAATTTGGAAGTGCTTAGTGCGAATTGGTGGAATAGCAACCAGGTAGGGATGGTAACTGGCAGTGCGTCTAGATGTCCGATGGTAGAAGGGGGCCGGCGGAATGAGGTCGTGGAGTTTTTGAGCACACTCACCGAAGTACAATCTGTAGAAGACCGACAAGCAGGCAACCTTGCGGCGATGAGACAAGCTGTGAAGCTTGGCATCCACTAATTCTACGTCGCCAATGTTTATTAATTGTGAAACACGAAATAAATAATATGATTTGATTTATAAATGAATTATTAATTTCATTTCTCTAATTAGGTATGTATTTGATTGGCATGTTAGGTCATTTTATATGCATTATGCATACATTATTTAATAAAAATTTATTGATTTTGTAATTAACGACCGTACCATAGTTTTGTACTAGTTTAAAAACTCTTTTGACACCGTAACTAATTGAGTAATATTGAAACATGCATACGTCCTAATTACTGTGTACACGGAGAATTTTTGAAGTAGATGTCGTGGCTAAGTAATACTCCTGCCGGCACGAATCTCGAGCGCTCAGAGGAGTGGTGGGGGTAGTTTGCGCATATGTATTGTCTCAGTAGTAAGGTCCAAAATCGCTTAAAGTAATTCAAGGTCAGCGCTCAAGTTTCGTGCCGGCAACTATAATAGCTGAACGGGTCGATCCATCAGGTTAAGCTACGCTTAATCCGTGAATGGATGATCTTTACATACTGAGACTTCTCCGTGCCTCGGAAAGCCGTTGTCTCCGGCTGTCATTCGCGGATCTTTGACAGTCGTTACGGGTTGTCAGAAGCCTGAATGTCTGATACTAGTCTTACCAAGGGGTATCGTATTACCCAGTTATTGGGTTGTGGAGGTCAGATAGGCAGTCGCTCCATGTAAAATACTGGTATTCAGCGGCATCTGGTTAGACTGGAAGCCGACCCCAACATAGTTGGGAAAAGGCTAGCTAGATCGATTTTTGAGGGTGATTTTTTTATTAAATCCAAATTCCGTCTCAAAAATTGAATATTTTATGATTTTCCATTATTTAGAATTGAAAGAAAGAAATCGTATTCAATCTCAAAGCTCAAACATATTCGTTTAATTTAGACCAATGAGAGACACTTCTGAATTAGCAAGGAGTCAGTCTGCCAGAAAGATGAAGCCAGTTGTCCATTCCAAAGCGTAATAAGTTCCTATGGATAAGAAGGAAGGGCAAGAAACTCCAAGGACACTCTTTTAATGCTCGGTGTCTATAAACAAAAACGACTCGTTTTGCTTAGGTACCAATGGTAGCTTTTTTATTGCAAAACTGCGCATCTATACAAGGTGTAACTTAAATAACGCACAATCTCTTAAGGGGTCATTGTACTCATCATTTTGAACAACTTTTATTATGGGACCATTTATGTTCGCATAATTCGTCAAAATGTAGGAAGCTGCTGATTTTTTTTTTCTCGATTTCAGGTTTGGTCCCATAGTAAAAGTTGTCAAAAATGATGAGTGCAACGACCCCTTAAGAGGTTGTGCATTATTTAAGTTTCCGCACCTTGTTTAGATTCGTTAGCTAATTTTACCTATGATAGCTACTTACCTAAGGGAGGGTCTACTATGCAAAGCTCTGAGGTCTTTGCTTCATTAATGGTAAAGATACAAGAGTCTTAATTTTAACCAATATCTGTCCGTAAATTATAGGAATCGGCGATAAATCAAAATGCTATTTAAAATACATATTCTCACAAGTATTAAAACTTACAACATCCCTCTTTTTGCGTCGACAGTTCAAAAAACCAATTGAGAAAGATTATCATTAAGATTATCAGTCCTGAAGATTAATCATTAAAGATAACACAATATATTTAATTTATTACTAATTTTATTACCAAAAACATAGTTCCTGCTTATACCATTTTAAAATAGGGATGATAATATTACCTGAAGCCCCTTTGACCCTAGGCGCCGATGATAGATGACACTCGATCTAATCTGTAGCGGTTACAAGTTACATAACATTTTTTAAAGCCACATCCCCGGTTGGCCATATCCCAAAATGACCCTTTTTTTGTTAGTATCCAATTTCATAATCCATGTGGTATTTTAGGAGGTTTTGAAGTGTGTGTCGGGGTTATGAGTGGTAGGGTTCCGTAGTTTTTTTTTTTTTTATTGTTTAAAGGAAATTAGAATGATTCATCAAGTAACAAATAAATAGGCTGTGTTGACACGCTTTCTTTTTCACAATCGAAATAACTTTGAATGAGATTCAAATACATTGCTTCTTATGTTGGAAAAATGTGTCTGCTCGACAACGTAAATAACGCAATGAATGTTGTTGAATTGTCAAAATGGAAGACATCGCGTGTTAGTGTGTTGCGCAATGTGTTTCTCTCGAAAGTATTACTCGTCTAGTTCTAGCCCCTAATTTTTGGTCCTGTTAAGAGGCCTATTACATTTCGACCGTGATTTTTGCGTTAAATGGCCAACTTTGGCGTTTGTATTGTGAGAAACTGAAAGACTTCGACGACTTTGACTTATCGAGTGGTGGAGAATAGTTATTAGTATAGTTTATAGCGGCCTCGCTGTTGCAATTAAACCAAAGTTTGAAAAAAGTTTCTCATAAAATGCGTATCTGCATTTTTTCGAGCTCGTGGATTGATCACTGTACATAAGCAAATGAGATAAAAATATTAAAATACTAGCTTTTGCCCGTGGCTTCGCTCACGTTAATTTAGAATAGCGGTTTAGGGCGTGAAAGGTATCAAACACACAAACTTACTTTTGCATCTATAATATTACAATAGCTAGGAGGACGAAAAACCGGTCTATCGACACTCTAAGACTCACAAAATGTATTAGATACTTACTAAAATTTAAACAAAAAAAAAAAACAACTCTTAACATACTACTAAAGTTTCTTTAATAATATAATTCAATCATAACCTGAAAGACACGTGGCGCCATCTATTATCATTTTAATGTTATTGTTGTTTTCCTCAGGAACAGTACATTTTTTCGGGATGAAAGGTACCCTATGTCCGTTTCTGTACACGTGACAACGTATATGCAAAATTTCAGGATGATCGGTTCAGTAAAACGTAATAAACAAATAAACTTACTTTCGCATTTATAATATTAGTTAGAATTATAATATCCCTTAAATAGTGGTTTAGTTCATAGTGGCCTCAGAATTTTGAAATATGTATGGAATAGCTGTAAAAAAATCCCTTTAAAAGCCTTAGAACAACTCTCAGAATTAACTGCACATTTCTCTTTATTACATTAATATTATTACTTACGTAAAATTTATACCAGAATAAACATAAGAAATTAAAATTTCATAGTTAAAACAAAAAAAAAAGTATTTATATAAGACTCAAAATAGAAATAAGAAACATTATTACAACACAACTGCCAAATTGCTACATAATGCCATGCGTCGCCTTGCTTCAATGTACCTAATCTGTTAAATCGCGATTTTGTGATATGCCTCTTAATTCAAAACTTTTCTGAAAAAATCAGAAACACGCTGTTTTTTTTTTTTTTTTTTTTTGTATATGTGAATGACTCACTTCGTTGACAATAAAATCATCTGTAAGAAGGCTTTTATTTGGTACTCGTTTACGATTGGAAAGCCTCACAAGCACGGACGCATTTTTATGACAGGCATATACCGCAGCGATTTTTTTAATAAACTACGGAACCCCAAAAAAGTTAACGAAGGAAACAATGCAGGTATCATTAGTTCGTTTATGCGTGTTGCACATGATCGATTTTTAGTTGCAGAGTGCTTTTATACAGACATACCGACACGTTTGTAATAACGGAAATTTAAGCTTACGTTTTTTAAAATTGTCTTCGTCCTTTAAAATTACCTAGGTACGTCTTTTACAAAAACTTATTATAAAAAAAACAACTTCCAAAAACACTACAAAGTGAAAAATAACTTTAGTTTCGGAAGTCGGTGTCTTTGGTTTCGTATTTTCGATATTCGGCACCGAATTATGAAATTAAAGTTATTTTTCACTTTGTGGTGTTTTTTTGGAAGTCCTTTGTTTTTTTCACTTTTCAGTTGTGGTACCTACCCCACACAAATTCGAATACCAGCAAAATAAATTAGAACACTATCCACATAAATGATGGCTGTCATTCGAGGATCTTTGACAGTCGTTACGGGTCGTCAGTTCCCCGAAAGTCTGACAACCAGTCTTACAAGGGGTATCGTATTACCCAGGTACTGGGTTGTGGACGTCAGATAGGCAGTCGCTCCATGTAAATTACTTTTTTTCAGCTGCATCCGGTTAGACTGGAAGCCGACCGCAACATATCTCTATCTATCTGCCTAGCCTAGCCTTTTTCCAACTGTGTTGAGGTCGACTTCCAGTCTAACCAAATGCAGCAGTATTTTACATGGAGCGACTGCCTATCTGACCTCCACAACTCAGCTACTAGGCAGTATTGGGTAACACGATACCCGTTGTAAGACTGGTTGTTAGACTTTTAGGCTTCTGACTACCCGTAACGACGGTCAAAAATCTATGAATTACAGCCGAGACCTTTCCGGGGTACAGTAATTATCTTCTTATAAAAATCTGACTGACAAAGCACAGCATAAACCGCTCGATCTAGACGCTTCAAATGTTGCGCAAGATTTCCTTATAAAATGAAGGTCAGCACTGACGATGATGTTTCTGAAAATAAATCCTCTATAGGGGTTAGGAAAGGATGAAAGTTTGTATGGAAGTTGGTAATTTTTAGGAAAACGATACCCTTATAGGAGCACTTCGTTGTCCGTCTGTCTGTCTGTCTGTCAGTCTGTCAAGAGCCTTTTTCTCAGGAACGCGTGGAGGTATCAATTTGAAATTGGTCTACAGTCCCTTGGATCTCTAAAAAATCAAGCTTCTAAGTCAACGCAGTAAAAAATACGGTAATTTATGCGACATATTTTTATACTCTAAGTAAATCAAAACCTATAGGGTACTTCCCGTTTACCTAGAATTATGAGCATGGTCTCACAGCACAAATAAAGGAAAAAGTCCGAAAATCGTTAATTTGTAATTTTATCGCATAACTTTTTTTTTGGGATTTCTAGTTTTTCAACTACAATGTTAAGTTTGTTTTTAGAATAAATTATTTTCAACTACGGAACCCTTCATTGTGCGTGGTCTGATATGCACTTGACCAGCAGGCTTATTACGTACCTTGCAGAAGCCTAGCGATAACAAAATTGCTTGTCAATTGCGCAATAATTGCTTTTCAATCGATTCATCATTCTTCTGCCCTTGTCCCAATTTATTTGGGGTCGGCGCAACATGTATTTTTCTTCCATACTTCTCTATTAGGCGTCATCTCGGTAGTCACTCTCTTTCTGGCCATATCATCTTTCACACAGTCCCATCGTTTCTTTGGTCTTCCCCTACTCGTATAGCCATCCACATTCATACTCAACACTTTCCTGACGACATTTTTCTCATTCCTCCGCATCACATGCAACCAATTTCCACACAACTTTTCAGTCAGTGGTGTCACTTTCAGACTTCCTCTTACATACTCATTTCTTATTCTATCCATTCGCAAATCAGTATGACGTATCGCTGATACATAACACCGATTTGTGATTAAAAAGCAATTATTGCGCAATTGACAAGCAATTAAAACAAGCAAGATACGTAATAAGCCTGCCGATTTGTAGTGCAGAAGTGTAGAGGCCTTATTCTCACGCACATACCTAAGGCCCTACTCAAGTCTCTAAATATCATGAATAGTTTAGTGTATTTGTCGTATGATTTATGTAATCCTATACAATTATCTGTTAATTTTGTAATGATTTGTGTGACACTACGCCAATTGCTTATTTTAGAGCTGCGACATAACGTAAATCGAATGTTGCAATTATCGATACTTATCCGAGAAAAATGCACTTTTCGTTTCCCGAATTTTTCAATTTTTCTATAAAAAAATATCTTTTATTTCAGAGAATTTCCATACAGATTTAAATTAAATTACATTCAAATAACCCGCTTAATAAATGATCTCCATATCGGAGAAGAGATCCTATCTGCTACAGTCTTCAAAATTGCTCTCACGCATTCTGCAGATCAGGGATACAGTTTACTTGCGGATGACAACGGCATGAAAGCCATCAGTGCGATACAGCCCAAACATCCCCGATGCTCTACAGAAGCAAAAAACCTGATTCGGACTATTACAAACATTTTAAAACAAAAATTAGCCAAATCGATCCAGCATTTCTGAAGTGAATTTTTATTAGACAGGGTGTAAAGGATAGCCCTCCGCAGACTGATGGGGTGAATTCAGTATATCATATGGCCGATACATGAAATTATTTCAGGAACGTTATGGGAATCCAATAAACCTGATTTTTTTTGTGTTTTATCTATCTAGGTAATAGGAAACAGGAATGCGGTGAGTTCAATGAACTCTGTAGCTAGGCAGAAAGTGAACATCTGATTTCACGCGTCGTTCGTTAGAGTATTTCAACATCCATTGCTGATTTTTATTTTTTTATTTTAGCTATTTTGTTTACATACATGGAGTGCTGCATAGGAATAGTAACTGAAAAAATAATAAAAATAACAATGCTGAGAAATTTTCCGGTGGAATATGATTCAAAATAAGGAGCTGAATGCATCCTGTTAGTTTGCGGAGGGCTGTCCTTTGTATAGATAACATTTTAGATTCGCCACTCGTGAACGCTATGTTAAAGCACCCTAATAGTAAACTTATAAAGAAAGAAAAGAAAGAAAAACTGTTTATTCACGTGAAAGTGACGCACACAAGATACATATAAAATTGCAAAACACAAAAATAAAACACAACAAAACAAAAAAAAAAGACAAAAAGTAGAAAGAAATATGCGTCACTACCGCGCGAAACGGCTAACGCTCAGCATAATATCGTGGCCCATGCACGAAGGCACGAATCCAAGGCGCTGGTTTTCAGCGTAAGCCGGCGTATCGCTGTCTCAGAACAATAAGCAGCAGTTACTCAAAGTTATATAGTATAGCAAAACGAATTTTCTTCTGAAAGTTTATTTAAAAGTGTATTTTTATGTGCACGCACAATTCGCCAGTTGTCCTGAAGTTCAACAATAGATCAGTAACTTAAAAGTTGGAGGAATATCAGTTTCTGACAAATAAAAGATGTTGAGGCGAAATAAATAATGAGCTTGAATGAATTTTACAATGTAGGTACTTATATGCTTAGGTTCGGTTGAAATTAATTACATATATTAATATTCGTTAATAAAATAAACGGTAACTAGTGACACGACGATTTCAAATCTTTGCAATAAATTGAAAATAATTTTATCTACATTCGTATCGTAAAGTTCTGATTATGAATTCAAAAATCAACTTTATACCTCTACGCGTTCCTGAGAAAAAGGGTCTTGACAGACAGACAGACGGACAACAAAGTGCGTTTTTTAGTCGTATTATAAAGTACTCAATCTACTTATATCTGTGTTTGCAATCATCCCAGGAAACACATTTTTTTTTTATATAAACATAGACTAAAAACAGTGTTCAAGATATTACAAAGTGTTAAATTGAAGTTCTTCTATGTTTTGCCATTTGGCGCACAAATATATATATTTTTTGGAGGCTTTTGCCAATGAAGTAAATTAATTTATAAAATTTAATAATATCAATCTCATTTAAAAAAAAAATGTAAGTTAATAAAATGCAATAAGTAGGTAATGTCGATATTTAACGAAATGCGATAATGTAAATCAGTTACTGATAAGAAAAATGTTTAAAATTGATATTGTACACAGAATTACTTATTATAGTCATCATACATAAATAGCCATGTTACGAGTAGGTATATAAGTATCATTATGTCAAAGAAGTGTAACTTATTCAAATTCAAGTAATTTGACAATTTATTTTAATTTTTTTAATTTATTTTTTAGATAGGCCAGATGGCGTGGTTGGTTAAGATACCACCTGCCATGCCGCTGGTCGTGGGTTCGATTCCCATCCAGGACAAACATTTGTGTGCATGAACATATCTGTTTGTCCTGAGTCTGGGTGTAATTATCTATATAAGTATGTATTTACAAAAAAAAAGTAGTGTATGTAGTTTATCAGTTATCTGGTTTCCATAGTACAAGCTCTGCTTAGTTTGGGATCAGATGACCGTGTGTGAACAATGTCCTAGGATATTATTATTATTATTATTTTGTTTGCAAATTCGTTCACATTCACAAAGAAGTATAACTTGGCTTTGAACTGTCAAGTGACTGAGTACGATCATTTCTCGAACTATAAGTTCCATGTAATAGGGGGCGAGTCTTTTGCAAGTCCCTAACTAGCCTATAAAAAAGTCGGTTACTCCGTGTAAGTATGCCTAGAATTCTGCCGGTCCCTATAAGGCAAGAGGTCGTAATAATAAACTAACTAGCCATGACTGAGGCAGATTACATCTCTAGATCAAGTTACAGCAGGGATGTGCAACATTTTAGTTACAAAGTGTTTCAGAAAATTTTATGTCTTATTATGTTTTTTGTAGTTACAGTTGAACAATCTTAAAGCATCTAATAGTTTAAAATATCTTTAAAATGGTGGTTCTATTGGAATGCTTGTATAATCCAATAATTGGGTTCATAATTTAATTTTGATATAAACACAAAAGGGCTTGTCATTACAGGGATTATATATTGGTCCCATAGTAAAAGTTGTTTGTTATCACGTGTTTAAGTATCGGTCAATAATTACCAGTCACTCTAAGTCGTGTATAGTGTCTATATCATCCAAAAACTACTAAATCCAGGGCCAATGTGGAGCACTTATTCTAGAAAAGAAAAAAGTTTTCCCACGGGATACGCGAAAAACTACTTTTCAAGAATTAAATTGAGTTGAAACCTTCACTGTCAAAATACTTTTCGCTCATTCCTTAATTTTTTGCTCCATTTGTTTCGACGTCTTGGTCATACTTCTGTTTTCCACAACAAATCACAGGCTACACCAGATCAATCAATCTGCCTAGCCGTTTTCCAACTATGTTGGGGTCGGCTTCCAGTCTAACCGGATGCAGCTGAATACCAGTATTTTACATGCAGCGACTACCTATCTGACCTCCACAGCCCAGTTACTGGGTAATACGATACCCCATGGTAAGACTAGTTGTCAGACTTTCGGGCTTCTGACGACCCGTAACGACTGCCAAAGATCCACTACTGACAGCCGGGACCAACGGCGTGCTTTCCGAGGCACGGAGGAGTCTCGGTATGTAAAGATGGTCACCCATAGACGGAGCAACCCCGGCAAGCGTAGCTTAACCTGATGGATCGACCCGTGTGGCTGTTATTACTTAGCCACGAGCTCCACCAGAGGCTACACCAGATGTCACCAAAATATATTACAATATGTACCTAAAATGTTGGCAGCCCCGGCTACGTCCACAGATAATATCAACAGTTCGTTAGGCACAACCATTAAGCACATACGATGCATCGCGACTAGTGATGTAACACATTATAGGGATTATAATATAGAGGAACGGGATTCCTCCAATAAAGGTAAAAGTTACTAATATTAGCTTTTCTAGTTCAACTGCGGAAGCTTTGTCTTGTACCCATTTGAAGGGTATGACTACCGACTTTGATTATTTAAATCACTAGCAAAATTTTCACAGGGTGCTCTACCCATGAATATGAACAACTTTTACTATGGTACCAACTCTGAAATAACGAAAAAAAAAACATCTATTTCATACATTTTGGTCGAGTTACCTACTCGACCAAAATGTATGAAACAGATGGTTTTTTTTTTGTGGGTAGAACACTGTGAAAATTGAGCTAGTGATTTAAAAAAAATCCTGTATGTCTAGATACAGTGTAGTGCTTCAAAATAACGAAAACGAACAGGCCAACTTTGTTATGTTGGTGTGCGTAACAGCTGATGTCTTACACTCGCGCCAGCCATTGTGCTAGCATTGTGCTTTTCTAGTGTGCGTGCAAATTGCGGAGAATTCTACTGTGCGTGCAAATTACGGAGAATTCTAGTGTGCGTGCAAATTGCGGAGAATTCTAGTGTGCGTGCAAATTGCGGAGAATTCTAGTGTGCGTGCAAATTGCGGAGAATTCTAGTGTGCGTGCAATTTGCGGAGAATTCTAGTGTGCGTGCAAATTGCGGAGAATTCTACTGTGCGTGCAAATTGCGGAGAATTCTAGTGTGCGTGCAAATTGCGGAGAATTCTAGTGTGCGTGCAAATTGCGGAGAATTCTAGTGTGCGTGCAAATTGCGGAGAATTCTAGTGTGCTTGCAAATTGCGGAGAATTCTAGTGTGCTTGCAAATTGCGGAGAATTCTAGTGTGCATGCAAATTGCGGAGAACAGTTACAGTATTTGTCCACCGTACCGAGAAAACAGCTGACGGCGCTAAAGTAGCGACAGTACAATTACTGTGGCCGAATAATCTCGTTTCTCGTTGACGTCCCTGGTTCCGTTCCTGATGCGGTAGTCATATAATGTAAGACGCTATTTTTTTCGTCGAGTTCTCAGCTTTGACTGTCTATCTAGACATATTTATATCTTTACTTTAACTCTGTTACTAAGGCCATATCCGTGAATTATGAGCCTGCTTTTTTGCACTTTTTGCTACAGCTTGCGTACAGTGCAGTGATTTCGATTCCTATAGCAGGCAGTTCGAAGCTGAGACCCATCCTCTTGACTGATCCCTTCCATAGTCTTCTATACGACATAGATAAATATTAGGTAGAGAGATCTTGAGATAAGTCGACATTCCTGGACTGTAAATTTTTAAATATAACAGGAATACTAGTCACATAAAGCACACATTCCTAAATCATTTTAACAAACAAAAACATACAAAATATCAAAATTTTCGCCCAAAACAAAAAGCAATCAATTTATAAACAAAACACTTAACCGTCATATGACTCCAACACACACATTCTATAAATATCGACAATAACAAAGGAAACATTAATTGTAACAACACTAAATTTATCGACAACGGCACATCCCTAGCCGTTAAGTGATTTACTGACATTCATTGCATTCCGTAACTATACGTCTGTCTTGCTCACTCGTTGGTATATTAGCTGTGGGGGAAAGAGAAAGGTTTAGTGTTAGAATAGATATTATGTAGGATTTTTGTAATACTCGTAGTACAAGTACTTTGGAAGTTGTTGTAGGGTGTATGTTTACGCTTACAAAGTTACGTGTATATGTAAGCTACTGGTTGACAAGACAATTCACCTTGGTCCGCGTGCGTTTTAAGGCTCCCGCTGACAGGCCAGACGCGACGGTGCGCGACGCGATTCTGGTAGCACAATTGCCATGAAGTTTTCATAGTAATTCTACTAGAGTCGCGTCGCGCCTGTCTGCGGGAGCCTTTAGAGCGTTTGCGCATTGCATCTGATCTAAGACCCGAGTTCCATTCGAATAGGAAATGTCCCAAATGATGTTCCGGATGATTTTAAAATTGAAAATACTCGTTTAATAATAATCGTCTTTGTTTTGTTTTAAGATTTTGATTCATATCAATAAGAGTGGCTCGTGACTAAAATAAAATATAACGGCCGTACGGGTTGAGTTGGTTCGTGGATGGGAGACTATGCATTACATATCGAGATCCCTGGTTCGGTCTGTCATTCGTAGAATCTTTGACAGTCGCTACGGGTAATCAGAAGTCCAAAAGGCTGACAACCAGTCTTACCAACGAGTATTTTACCCAGTAACTGGGTTTTGAAGGTCAGCAAAGCAGTCGCTCCAAGTAAAATACTGGTATTCGGTTGCATCCGGTTAGACTGGAAGCCGACCCCAACATAGTTGAGAAAAGGCTAGGCAGATTGATTGACTGGATGATATCAGTCATGCTTGCCGTATTAACCAAAGGACTATAGGATAGTATATTTTCGTTTAAAAAATCGTTCGAATTTACGTCACCTTTAACTTCACGCGTTCGTGCTAGGGGCAGGTGCTCTAAGTAAATTGTAAACTTATCTGAACTATCCTGTTAAAAAAATTATACGTATACTTGAGGAGACTACACGACCTAAACGCGACTAAACGCAAGTTTTATAATGCCTAAAAAAGTATATGATCTACTGCAGTAAACAAAATCAGAAAAATATATGTTATTCTTCAGGATATATGCTAGTTAGATAGTTTGTTGAAAATATTTTTATTTATTTATTTAAATAGAACGGCCGAAGCCAATTACACTATTTAATTATAATTTGACATAAAGTACCTATAATTGATTCAACTCAGTCATGCATTCTTCTCACAAAACTTCAAACATTCCGATAGTATCATCTTCCATTCATCCGCAAACATATCAAGATCTGTGTTTGAGTCCAATTGTGAAGCTGTAAATTTTCATACAAAAAGAGATAACGTTTTTCTCCCCGTAAACATAGTCTAATTTTCATAATTTTTGGAAATGTTGTAGGTATAATAAAAAACTAAGTCCGTACGTTTTTATTATAAAGAAACATTGCATACGATAGAAGTTATTACTCGTAGCATCTAAATATCTATATTTTTGACATAAAAACATCCTCGAGCATTTTTATTTTTTTAAATTAAATTAAATTGAATTACTAAAAACGAAAAACGTACAGACCTAGATTAAAGTGTACTAAATGTAATGAGACTAAAATTGTCTCATTCCGTAAAGGTTTAAGGGAGTAAAAACGTTATCGCCCGAAACAATATTTATGTAAATAATTGTATGAAATGTAGGTAATTGCCTCCAAAAATCGCGCCGCGTATCGGCACTTCACAATCCTCTTAATAGCGCCTAATGCCCGAGGGATGGGTGACTTGGAGTGCGCAACTGTGCGGCAAGTTGGAACAGCCAATAAGCGGTGTTTCCTGCCGCGACAGTAATTGTCTGGGACAAATAGATTGCAGATTACATTATGCAACTCAGGGTCATAGATAATCCCCCGAAAAGCTTTAAATATCAGTATCATCTGATCGCGCGACCGTCTTACTTCTAGAGAATTGAAACCCAAACAGCCCAACAGGAATTTAGTGGGATACAAGAAAGAATATGATACAACTAATTTGATACGATAGATAAAAATCACGAAGACACCTTAAAAAAATTATTTTAACATTTAGAGACCATACTAAAATACAATCATAATTTTTCTTTCTTTCGTTTTAATTTTTTAGTCTAATCAATAGTTTTTTTTTTTTGTAATTAGTTAATTGCTTCTTAGTTTGCAAGAAATTACCAGCGTTGTATCATCGCTTTCTCTTTCTTTTCTCTATAATTTTCTTTTGCAGTCCGACAGTGACCGCACTTGAAGTCCTGTAGTCCCCTTAAGAAAAAAATATTATCATTTGTAATACGCAGAGGAAATACAAAAAGTAAAAAAAAAGAGCATTCTTACGGCAATAATGCCGATGGCGACCATTCTGTTAATGTCAGATTGTTCAAATCAATTTAGATTCGTATAACGTCACAAATGACAGCTGTCAAATTAACTCCATAGACACTTTAACATCTTGTTAGATCCGCTCAGGGTTGTGTTACGATTGCGAAATACACCTTCTGCACTCATGTGCCTGTACCCTTCAAAACATGAACACAGCATGGCGGCGGCAGAAAATAGGTCTGATGCTAGTACTTCCCCGGACGAATTCTTATGATTCGTGGGTACGTTCCTTTGTCAGGTAATTTCTCAGAAGCTGATGTAGCAATTTCAATGGAACTTCTTATTTATAAGACTGCATGATTTCAACTTTGGTCTTGTAAAAATATTTAGGTACCTACAGTAAGTATCGACCAATGATGATGATGATGAATTTGACCAATGAAACTGAACACGATCAACACATAAACCACGTTTAAGAGCTGTTATTGTCATTATTTTCTTTGGAATATTGACTCTGACAGCAGCTTGAACTCGGCTGCGCCCCGCGGTTTCAGCCGCATAATTCTCGATCCCGTGGGAATATCGGGATAAAAAGTATCCTATATCCTAACCTAGGTTATAGTCTACCCATGATGTTGAATGATTCCAGATAAATTGGGTATGAATTATTTCATATGGTATTGTCATTTAATTTATTAGACATTTGATTTAGTTGGCATTTATATTAATTATCATTTGATTTAATTGACATTTAATTTGATTGCCATTTAATTTGCTTTTAACTGACATTTAATTAAAGGGGTTGTATTTGTGCTTTTATAGTTTAACATGTAAACGGTTTTTCATTAAGGAGGAAGCGTCAGGGTAGCTCGCGAAATTCAAATTTTCTTATGTTTTTTGCAATTTGCAAGTCAGTATTAAGTTGTATGTTAAATAAAGTATGATTTGCGGCCGTAACAAAGCAGCTCCTTAGTACCGCGGGATCCATACCTACATCCATCTTGAGAGGCAGACATGATGGAGTTATTGTCTATATGTTTGTTAATTTTAGCTCTCAAAATGGATGTAAGAACTTTATAGACCGTCGGTAGACAAGTGATCGGTCTATAATTTTTGGGTTCCGCAGTACTACCTAATTTATGGAGCAGGTGGGTTATTCCTGTCGTTAAGAACTGGGGCAGCGACCCCGACTCTAAGGCTGACTGGAACTGGGATGCTAAGCGGGCGTGCGACTTATGGAAGCATTTTATCCAGAAGTTGTGCAGCCCGTCCGGCCCTGGGGATTTCCAGTTAGGTAACGGACGGACTGCACAAGTTACATCTTGGGGGCTGATGGTAAGTGCCTCCATTTCTGGTATTAGATCGCACGTTCGCTCGATCTCCCTAGTCCAATCACCTTCGGTGTGACTGACAGGCACCGACCAGATGCTTCGCCAGAACGAATACATGGCGTCATCATCCGGGAGGCGCGTGTCGGTCACACCATGGTCTGGTCGCTCCCAAGCCCTATAGACCCACTTTTCATCGCTCCGGAATGTGCGATTCTGAGTATACCGGTCCACTCTCCGCCTGTACCGACGAATACGGTTTGCCCATGCACAGATCTTCTGCTTCAAGAAGTCGATACGCTCTGTGACGCGGGTCAAGTAATCTCGAGAACTAATATCCATCCCCGAGAACGCCCGCCTTACAAAGCGCATCACTCTAGGGCGAGTATTGCCCTGCCTGAAGCAGATTAACTTGCCGATGAGTGCTCTAGCCTCACCAATACGACGCTCAATCCTGCACTGCCAAGCTGGTACAGCTGGTTTTGGTCGTGGAGCTCTGTCACTGTTAGGAAATTTAACATGAGCTACACGACATGCCGCTACAGCAGCACAGTACAAGATCGAGTGGGTATCGGTGAGGTCTTTGCTGCCGTCAAAATAATTTGACAGCTGCGAATCTAGAGCACACACCAGCGCCTTATTTTTCTTGTGCATGGGCAAACGAGGTAAACGTGGTCTAAGCCCAGGCGGAGTGGAACGGTACTCCCGGAAAGCATCCTCCAGAGCGCTCCTCAATCGTACATTGCATTGGGAACTCACGGACATAGCCCCGTCATCATCCTCATCACTAACGCGGTCGGGTCGCGGTGAGGCACTGGGTTGTTGCACCGCGACCAGTGGCAAAGCAGGCGTAACATGGCTATTCCGTGATTCGAGACGTAGTCGATCAAGTACGACGTCATCCAGCATATGGTTACGCTGAATGACCCGCACCTGATCCGACAGTCGTTGCGCCGACATGTTGACAGCTGGTTCAAGCACCTGAAACAGAGAGAGCATCCGACCACGATACGCAGTCAAGTTACTTCCCCCCTCTGTAGCCCCAAAGTATGCGCGCATGACATTTTCGTTGATGGTTTGTGTCCACCTCATGCGCTGCACACTTCCACCGGCAGCGGGGACCCTATCAGAGGCCGATGGGCCTCGGAGTCCTAAGCTGGCCGGTGGTCGGCCTCTTCCGCGCCGACGTAATGGTGGTGGTGTTGTCGGCGGCGAGAAGTATTCGTCACTCGAGCTAGACGCAACTGCAGCAGCCGGTATCACTGGACTCACGTCTGGAGCAGGTTCCGGCAACTGCGAGGCGGAGCTGAGCGACGAACCCGAAGATGTTGGGCGTGTGTTTCGTCGTGCCCGACTTCTCGTCAGCATTGTGTTTGGTCTGCTATTCTCCGTGTTCAGTAGTTAGTAGGTGGTAGTTTTCGTCTTGCATCCTGATATAGTATGTTTTGGCATAAAAACCAATTTTGGGTTGAATGAACTGGTGTTGGAACACATAACACCACATTATTGCATTAAAAGTTTAAAATCCAATAGAAAATACACGGAGAAAATTTTTTTTCGATTATTATTATTATTATTATTATTATTATTATTATATATTTTTGGTTTGCTCTAGATTTGAAATGTAACTATTTTGTAAAATTCGAACACAATGAAAATTGTTTGATGAAATAAATAAAAAAATAAATAAACATGTACATGCGGTTTTAGCGTGAAAGCCTAATAAACAAACAAACTTACTTTCGCATTTATAATATTAGTTAGGATTAAAACAGCCTTTCCACACGACCCAATATAATCTATATAACACCTAAACCTAATCGAGGATATCCTCAGCTTATGCTCGTGTTTATTTTACTAAATACTGGCCAGAACTAGGTTAATTTCTTCACTGATAGTTTTAGTAGATACAATTTTGGAGTCATGTCGGTCACAGGACTCACAGGCTCACAGCTGCTGAACTGAATTACCAATTTATTAGAAGGCTTAGTTAATTTATAGACTATCTAGCTATTAACTGACTTCACGCCTGTAATACCCGCAGGGTTAGACAGAGCTGTAGCTATAGTACACCCACATGTCGCCAGATATGTTTATGTTCCATGTAATAGGAGGCGAGTCTATTGCTATAAACCGGGCACAATTCCAGACTCCTGAGAAATTCCAGATGGAAAACTCAATAACACTTTGCCTGACCTGAGAATTGAACTCAGGACCTCATGTTTAACAGTAGCGCTTGCGACCACTTATTTATTAGGACTATAAATAATAATGTCTTCTACAGATTGTACTTCGGTGAGTGTGCTCAAGAACTCCACGAACTCATTCCACCGGCCCCCTTCTACCATCGGACATCTAGACGCACTGCCAGTTACCATCCCTACCTGGTTGCTATTCCACCAATTCGCACTAAGCGCTTCCAAATGTCTTTTATAATGCGCACAGCAAAAGAGTGGAACTCACTACCTGCGTCTGTGTTTCCGAGCGCATACAACCCTAATCTTTTCAAAGTGAGAGTGAACAGGCTTCTTCTGGGTAAGCTCACTCCATCGTCGACTTTGTCTCTGTCACCTCTGACCTAGGCTAGAGTCAAGAGCAAAGCCATCTTATATATATAAAAAAAAAAAAAAAGAATCGAAAAAATCATATCAAAATTCGTTTATGAAATAACAATCGTGGGGGGTGCGTTGACAGACACTAATGTCTCCAAAAACACATTCAGAAAACCTATCTGTAGACTAAACAAAATATTTTATAGATAGACGCATTAGCAACCCATCCCCGGATGTAGCTGAAGACCAGTATTTTACTTGGAGCGACTGCTTATCTGACCTCCACAACCCAGTTACTGGGTAACACGATACCCCTTGGTAGGACTGGCTGTCAGATTATTGGGCTTCTAACTACCTGTAACCTCCGAATGACAGCTGGGATCAACGGCTTAACGTGCTTTCCGAGGCACGGAGGGGTCTCGGTATGTAATGGATGGTCACTTATTCAGACGGTCTCACGAACCGTCCTCGGCAAGCGTAGCACCTTTTATCATCGACCCGTGCGTCTGTTATTAGTTAGCCACGAGCCCTACCACGAAAAACTGTCTGTAGACTACAAAAATGATTACTTATGACAAAATTGAACGTGGGAATTAAAATTGTTGAAGTCAGTCGCAAAACCAATGCCAAAATCGATTATTTGGAACAAAATAAGAACCGAATTCACTGTATAATTTGCTAAACGTTTAGGAGAAATCAATATGCGCCATATTGATTTATCAAATAAGAAGGGTACAGAATAAATTTACTTTAAAAAAACAAGGTTAAGAGCGAGTCGGACTCGCGCACCCACCAAGGGTTCCGTAAAAAGTGTGCTATTTAGAGACATCGTTTTATTTTCCTGTAATCTTTACATAAACTTCTATCGCATAGAATAATTTCAGATTTTTCTCTATGCAAGCTTCAGAGATAAGGGGGCGAACGGTATTTTTTTTACGTTTTAAATCAAAAGTCGAAAAACTATGCGGCCTAAAAAAAATGTATGAGAATGTACAACCGGCGCTCTTTCATATGATGACATGCCCTAGTAGCCCCACTTAGAATTTTTAACAACCCGTTTCAGCCCATGTTGCAAACAAAATCCGTATTTCTATTTCCTTCTTATTTGCAAAAAAAAATATCCGTATATTTATTTCCTTCTTATTTGAAAAATAGTTGGGCAAAAATCATCTAAAACTCTTCCAAAATTCAAGTTGATAGCATTAGCAATTCTTGAGATATCCAGCTGTCACAGACAGACAGATAGACTGAGACTATAAGGGTTCCTTTTTACCATTTTGGTACGCAACCCTAAAAAGTAAAAACTGACTTCAAAAGCCTAAAACGAATAAAATAACTTTCATAATCAAACTTAACAGCTGCTGAAGTCGGTGCCAAGCTAATGTGAATTGAAGAATTGAAGACACCGACTTCCGAAGCTTTAGAATTTTATTCGTTTTAGGTTTTCGAAGTCGGTTTTTACTTTTTTTTTAAAGTAAACTTATTTTCCATTTTTAGTTGAATGCCTATACATTACATAAGCTCTAGGCGAACGAAACGAAAAATCATCAAAATCCGCTTAAAATGCCGGAGATCCAATACATTTATGCATATAAGTTCGTACATAAGAATAATTACCTAATGTATTGTATACTAAACCTTCCTGAAAGTATGTAGATTACGATAGTGAAATAATCATCAAAATTGGTTCATAAGTTTTTGAGAAAATCGTGGACATAAATAAATACGGTTCGAATAGACAACCTCCTTTTTTGAAGTCAGTTAAAAATACACCAATACACCTTACATTCCTGCTGACCCCCTCACCGATTCAACACGTAATGTTACAACAGCTTATCATCGTGTCAGTGCAGTGAAGACAGGCTGTTCAAACATGTCAAGTCATTCAGGAGATAATACTGTGCTACACCTACACAACACGAACACACACATACGAGTAACAAGAATGAAGACAGGAGGAAAAAAATATGGCTCGAAATATTGCCTCCATTCCGGATACGAAGTTACAATGTGAATGATTTTATTAATAATCTTGCTGTAACTTTGAGGGGCTCATGGCTAAATACAAGTCACGGAAATTGATTCTCAATTCTTAATGGGTAGTATTTAAACGCAAATCAAAATATTACTTTTTGTATCCAAAAATCATCCGAATTCCAATCAAAATTACTGATTGCACAGCAAAATACTCAACTCAAAATATAACTAAATAAGAAACAATTTATATTCGTGGCGCACCGCAATAAAGCTTTTTTATTAATGCGCTAATAATGACTAGCGCACATTAAACCTTATTACCTTACCTTTTATCATTCTTGAGAAAACAAATTATTTTAACTTACCCTTCGTGCCCTTTGCTCGCTCTTGCATCCTAGAACGGAGCTCCTATTTATGTGTAAAGGGTTTAAAGTAACCTAACCAAACCTAACCTCGGAGTTAATATTAGTCACCATGTCATTTTGCTATGAGTCTGAGTATTATGTATGTACGCTCTGGTTAATTTGCTGTGCACTCAGTATTTTTTTGATGTAAAAAAGTATATAATGATGGAAATAAATTGATACGTCATTGTTTATTTGATGTGCAATTAATAATATCCCATTCTTATTTCATTTATTGCATACCATAATGTACAATATATACATAGTTGGTTGGGAAATAATTATATAAGTCACAATTATGGACCCTGTCGGGCACAGCATAGAACAAGTAGTATAGAGGAGGAACAGCACTGGGCGTTGAGTGAGATAATTTTTATTATTAGTTAAGTAGTGAGTAAGATGTGTTAACATTAATGAATTTAAAAGAAATCTGTTCGAATTGTTAAATAACAAGGTGTATTATTCTGTTGAAGAATATTTAAATGACAAATTTTAATTTTAATTCCCATTTAACTAAACCGAATCTGTTTTTATGTTATGTAAGAAACTAAATGATTGTGTTAATTTTGATTATTGTGTATTAATGAAATTCTTGACATTATTTTTATTTTGTAATTTTGGCTCTTTTTACTTTATTTTACTTTATTTTATTTGACAATTTATCAATAATTTTATCTATATTTGACATAATTTATAATTATTGTGGTTGTACCTACTATGGAATTAGATATTTTGTATGCCTTTTGGCGGGACACAGGTCGGATCTTATTTATTATAACATCTTCTGTATGTACCCTGTGTTCACGAAATAAATGAATTTGAATTTGAATTTGAATTTGAAGATAAACTGTTTTATTAATACAGAATTGGATTCATGAGTTATAATTAAAAATTTGAATTTCTCAGGTTTCTTCTTCTTTGTCACATAAGACGCGTGTCCAAGCTTCTGAATTGTAGACCGCACGGTAAATGCTGCCTGCAACTTACCTTCTTGTCGGTGCTCTGCCTTTAGCGCGTTTTCCTTCCACCCAGCCCAGGATCATAAGCCTCTCCAGACCATGCTTAGGTGAACGCATAATAAGTCCGAAAAAGGTAGATAGCCACTTGATGATGTTGGGTTCCTCCAGTATGGAATCATTCGTTCTCATGGCGATCCTTGGTATACGAAAAAGCTTCCGCCAACACCACATTTCGAAAGCATCGACCTTACAGCTTTCGCGACTATTTTGGTATACCGACGAATGCCTCGATTTTTCCAAATTTTCCCTATTTTAGCGGGCTGCCTTTGCGCATTTCCTTAAGAGGACAAACTCCTTGGTCTTGCAGGTGTCTTTATATGTCTGTCACTACTTCCCATCATCTGGTAGGAAGAGACGTCATGCTGTTTTCCAACCTAAAAAAACTAGCCAAGAATTCATTGCATTAAACTACGCCAGTTAGAATTCAAAAACATCTCTCTCCACAAATTTAAAGCACTTTTATTATCAATGGCATCCTCCATCTTGGTTGGGAAGTCGATTTATCAACGGATATCAAAGCATCACTGGAGATAAGTGACACTTGTGATGCATTGCTGTACGTAGCGCCCGGGATGTGGAGACACAACGTATGACGTAGTGCTCGCGATGTGGACGTACGATTAAGGTTATAAAAATATATGAAAGAGTTTGGTATTCAGGGAGCTGGCATTACTAAGAGCATAACATTGCCTCTATATGACGCCACGGTTAAAAGAAATGTATGGGAGAAAAGAGATGCTGCGCTAATCTATATAAATCTATTGAAATAGGAATATAATGACGATGAAGATAATCTTAAAACAGTCAACAGGATGGCATGTAATTATTTTCATGGAAGATGGGTATTAGGCCTTTAGTGTGGAATACAACTCTTGCGCCATCCCATCTTCTTGGCTCAGCGTGCTGTGCTGGCGCCGCTGCTGCGGCTGCGGAAAACCTAAAGCGGCGTAAATAATTATGACCTTATTGGTAATTACATTTTCGAGCCGTTCGGGGTTGAAAGTTGAAACCCTCGGGCCGTGAGGATCGAGTGCTCATGGTCTGTTTAAGGAGAACTCTAAACGCCTAGTTGACTTCCCGTGACCCAAGGGCTGGCTTTTACCTTGACCAGAGGCTAAGCTTTTCCATAATGCCGCCAGTCTCTTGGGTACATCACCAGTCGACAGCGATGCGGATGAATTTTTCGACGCCATATTTCAGTTTGTGAATAGTTTTAGTTAAGTTAGCTCGTGGCTAAGTCATAACAGCCGCACGGGTCGATTCATCAGGTTAAGCTACGCTTGCCGGGGTTGGTCCGTGGATGGGTGACCATCTCTACATACCGAGACTTCTCCGTGCCTCGGAAAGCACGTTAAGCCGTTGGTCAAAAGCCCGAAAGTCTGACAACCCGTCTTACCAAAAGGTATTGTATTATCCAGTAACTGGGTCGTGGAGTTCAGATAGGCAGTCGCTCCATGTAAAATACTGGTATTCAGCTGCATCCGGTTAGACTGGAAGCCGACCCCAACAAAGTTACGAAAAGGCGGGCAGATTGATTCATCGAAGACAACATGACATGTATTTAAAAGTACTTTTCAATAGTTAAGTACTTTTAAGTTAAGTACTGAGACAAGTACTTTTCAATAGTCGAATCGTTGAGCTCCTTAAGTTTTGAGTTGAGCTGCGCGATTACTGACAAATGCGTGCACTGACTGGACAGGTCCTCTCAATCTGTGTGGTTCTTTCCTCAAAAGACCATTTCAGACACCAATCTACATGGTCTTCACATGAAGTGACCAAGATTATGTCTGGACTTTATAAGAGACTGTGACCTCTGAGTTTGTTTCGGCCTTTCTTCTCAGAGTAGTCAGATAGGAAACGCCGACCTCATCTAGTTTAAAAAAAAATATTGACTTGTAAAAGTGTTTGTACAAACCTACTTACAGAAATAAAAATCATTTATCATTTATCATAGCTACCTTCGTATTGCTTAATCTCTTGAAACTTGTTTATTTATAATTCTTAAGGTAACATAAACAATTCTCTTTATTTTTAAAGCAATAATCCCTATCAGTTGCTGCCATCGCGGGTAGAACACAGGAGCGTGGCCATTGGCACAAGTAAAGAGAGACCTGTGCCCAGCCGTAGGGGAAGCCGGGCCGCGCGTGATATTGAATCAATGAATCTAAACTATTTAGTTCTAAACTGGAAACGAACCCACAACCCACCTCCCCACACAGCAGCCACCAGCCAAATGCACTACAGCTAGAGACATTAATTATACATCCTATAATATAATTATGTCCGAGCATGCAGAGGACAATTAGACTCATTGAATCTATGTCGCAGCTTCCATTTGATTTAACTGTACTAGTAAGGAGAGAAGTGGTTGTATTCACTAGAAAATTACATATTCCATCCTTACCTTTTTTTAACCGACTTCAAAAATGGAGATTCTATGTATGTATACGTAAGTTTGTTTGGTTGTATGTCCACGATTTTCTCAATAACTAATGAACCAATTTTGATGATTCTTTCACTAACGCAATTTGCACACTTTCAGGAAGGTTTTAGTATATAATACATTAGGTAATTATTCTTATGTACGAAGTTATATCCATAAATGTACTGTTTCTCCGGCATTTCTAAGCGGCTATATTGATGATTTTTTCTTTTCATTCGTATTGAGCTTATATAAGTACATTCAAGTAAACATGGAAAAATAAATTTACTTAAAAAAAAGTAAAAACCGACTTTAGAAACCAAAAACGAATAAAATAACTTTCATGAAGTCGGTGTCTTCATTGTTCAATGAACCTTAGCTTGGAAATATGAGAAAGTTTTTGCAGACGTATGTTTGTTCCTCTATCTCTAGCTTAAATGGCTGAAGGGATTTGGATCAGACTTAGTGCATAGGTACCTAGTTTATGACCTGGTTTGAAAAGTAAATATCTGGGTACTTGTGGGAGTGCAAAAAATTTACTTTGCACTCGTCGGTGAAAAGCACCATGCCCCACTAATTTATGCCTCAGTCCAAGTATTGACGGGAGAAACTTAAACGATTGTCACGTTGAGTCCTGGACAAAGGATTTCGAGCAACTCGTTTGCACGAAGACCAGCAAACTTCAAAACATGAAGTTTGCCTATCTTCGTGCAATCGATTCTGGATAGTTTGGTCACTGACACGAGTACTCATTGTCATCCGTAGGCGATTTTGTAACATACGAGCCATCGCTGTGCGTTCTCGGCGTGCACTTAGCTGGATGTACCGATCCTCATGAACAGTACACAAAAGAAACCTGGTCTTCTTGTAACACTGCCGGTCTCTTGGAAGCGATTCCAAGCTTTTTGGATAGACCTTCTATTCTAGTCTCAACTTCGGCGCTACCATCGAGCACAAAGCCCAAACTGCGGCCAAAAAACTGGGCATTCTAACAGAATGAAGCGATACTTTACGCCTGGACAGCTTTTGACCATTTATAAAGCGCAAGTCCAATCCTGCATGGAGTATTGCAGCCACCTTTAGGATGGCTCAGCTAAATACCAACTTGCTGCGCTTGATTCAGTGGAACGCAGAGCTAAGAAGCTCATTGGCAACGTAATACTGGTGGATGCCAAGCTTCACAGCTTGGCTCATCGCTACAAGGTTGCCTGCTTGTCGGTCGTCTATAGACAGTACTTCGGTGAGTGAGCTCAGGAACTCCACAACCACATTCCACCGGCCCCCTTCTACCATCGCACATCTAGACGCACTGCCAGTTACTATACCTACCTGGTTGCTATTCCACCAATTCGCACTAAGCATTCTAACAGAATGAAGCGATACTTTACGCCTGGACAGCTTTTGACCATTTATAAAGCGCAAGTCCAATCCTGCATGGAGTATTGCAGCCACCTTTAGGATGGCTCAGCTAAATACCAACTTGCTGCGCTTGATTCAGTGGAACGCAGAGCTAAGAAGCTCATTGGCAACGTAATACTGGTGGATGCCAAGCTTCACAGCTTGGCTCATCGCTACAAGGTTGCCTGCTTGTCGGTCGTCTATAGACAGTACTTCGGTGAGTGAGCTCAGGAACTCCACAACCACATTCCACCGCCCCCCTTCTACCATCGAACATCTAGACGCACTGCAAGTTACCATCCATACCTCGCTGCTATTCCACCAATTCGCACTAAGCATTACCAAATGTCATTTATGATGCGTGCAGCAAAAGAGTGGAACTCATTACCTGCGTCTGTGATTCCGAGCGCATATAACCCTAATCTCTTCAAAGTGAGAGTGAACAGGCTTCTTCTGGGTAAGCTCACTCCATCGTCTACTTTGTCTCTGTTGTCTCCGGCCTAGAGTAGAGTCAAGAGCTCCATGTATAATACTGGTATTCAGCCGACCTCAAGCAGATGATGATTTATTTGTATGTTCAGATGTTCGGGCTACGTCCCCTCTAGGAGGTTCTTACTATCACTAACCTTCACAACTGTACTCCGGAGTCGCGTGTCGCCCGTCCGTCTTACTTACGCTCCCCTCCCAATTGTGTGTCAATTCGCGGACTGTGCGCACAGTCCTGCCGCGTGCATGGATTTATGATTAGGTATAGTGTCGCGTTTAGCACAGGATATGTTAGGTAGGTTGGAAGCTGGCAACATAGGAAGAGGTTGGGCAGTCTTAGGTCGGCAAACAGTTCTACAAGTATTTGAAAACAGACAAAATAATAACACGGGGCATGACGTAACTGAAATTCACCAAGCCGCACTGGGCCTGCGTGGTACTACCTTATAAACTATTTTTTATTTGTGATGGGTTTGCTCTTGACTCTAGTCTAGGTCAGAGGTGACAGAGACAAAATCGCCGACGGAATGAGCTTACCCAGAAGAAACCTGTTCACTCTCACTTTGAAGAGATTAGGGTTGTATGCGTTCGGAAACACAGACGCAGGTAGTGAGTTCCACTCCTTTGCTGTGCGCATTATAAAAGACATTTGGAAGTGCTTAGTGCGAATTGGTGGAATAGCAACCAGGTAGGGATGGTAACTGGCAGTGCGTCTAGATGTCCGATTGTAGAAGGGGGCCGGTGGAATGAGGTCGTGGAGTTCTCGATGATGATGTGGAGGCACAGACGTTAGCATTTAACACCTCAAGTGTCCGCTATACTTAAGGAACCCCATAATAATCCCAGTGTCAGTTTGACAAAAATACTCTCTAATTTCCCTACATTTTTATTACTTTTTTCGGGTTCCGTACTTCAAAAGGAAAAACGGAACCCTTATAGGATCACTCTTGTGTCTATCTGTCCGTCTGTCACAGTCAATTTGCTCCGAATATAAGGTATGTACACACATGAGTTTCTGTGACCCAAAGACGGACGTGTAACAATAAAAGAATTTTGAGTTTGGGTGGCAAATAAGAAAATTAAGAAAAAAAAAAGGTTTGCACACTGTACCGTGTTACAAATCAAATTAAAGGGCTTACTGTGAGGGTCTCAAATATACATGTTTTTTTTTTTTAATAAATTGTTTTAAGTTATTTAAGAAAATAAATAAAAATTGACCATCCTCCCCTTATCTCTGAACCTACGTATTGAGCCTAAAATTTTGAAAAAAAAGTACAGAAAACAAATATATACAATCAATCAATCTGCCTAGCCTTTTCCCAACTATGTTGGGGTCGGCTTCCAGTCTAACCGGATGCAGCTGAATGCCAGTATTTTACATGGAGCGACGGCCTATCTGACCTTCACAACCCAGTAACTGGGTAATACGATACCCCTTGGTAAGACTGGTTGTCAGACTTTCGGGCTTCTGATGACCCGTAACGCCTGCCAAAGATCCACTCATGACAGCCGGGACCAACGGCTTAACGTGCTTTCCGAGGCACGGAGCAGTCTCGGTATGTAAAGATGGTCACCCATCTACAGACCAACCCCGGCAAGCGTAGCCTATCCTGATGGATCGACCCGTGCGGCTGTTATAAAAATAAAATAAAACAAATATATACATAGGTATAGAACTAGAATTCTTAGAACTAGATTACAGGAAAACTTATAAAACGTCTATAGGGTTTTATAATAACATGGTAATTATCTAAATATTACGCGTACAAACACATTTAGGTACAATTGGAATGTATGGGCGAACACTTTTTTTCAACTACAATGTTAAGTTAGTTCTTAAGACCCTTCATTGTGCGTGGTCCAAAACGCACTTGGCCGGTTTCGACATTGATTTTCGCTGAGAGATGAACGTTTTTGATTAGGTACGAGAATCATCGAAAATTGGCCTTCTAAAGTATCAGCGCCCGACCGCCTGGGGAGACATCCTCAGGCGCAGTTCTACCACCCACCAACATTGCAGTGTTCCCATTCACAAAGTGAACAGTATGTTGCCAATCTTCTAACAACAAAAAACTTTTTAGCCAAAAATAAAACCGACTTCTAAAACAAAACACTACAAAGTGAAAAATAACTTTAATTTCGGAAGTCGGTGTCTTTGGTTTTGTATTTTCGTTTTTTGCCACCGACTGCCGAAATTAAAGTTATTTTTCACTTTGTAGTGTTTTGTTTTAGAATTCGGTTTTATTTTTTGCTAAAAAGTTTTTATTTTTCACTTTTTAGTTGTGGAACCTACCCCACACAAATTCGAATACATAATTGAGCACAATAATTGTAGATATAGCCATGTAAATAACAGTGATAGGAAGTTATTAAAACATCATCACATCATCCATATAAAATAAGTGGGAAATATACGCATTATTGAAGCTAACTCAAAAACTCCCCAAGCAAAGTTAATAAAATTTATGTGGGACCACCTCGGAAGTATACCCTTTCAAACAAAAAAAGAATTTTCCAAATCGGTCCATCCGTCTTTGAGTAATCGCGTAACAAACATACAAAAAAAAAAAATACAGACGAATTGAGAACCTCCTCCTTTTGGAAGTCGGTTAAAAAGAAACAGTAGCTTTCACCCAGTTTCTATCTAAATAATACTGTATTGTATATTATATTCTACACAAACAAACACACAGACAAACAGACAAAAAGCCTTGGAATTTAATTAAAACGTCACGTTTTTGACAGGTACCCGCTGAGCTCATTTAGAGTTCCGTTCGCGAAGCACCCTTTAGACTGTTGTTTGTATGTATTGCTGTCGCTTGTAATCACATAGCTGTCACGTTAAATAAAATTTAAGCGTGTTTAACAAGTTTTAGTACGGTATTTAGATTTAAAAATGTAATTGGTTTAAGGCTTTTTCTTGGCCTAAAATCTAAATTAATTTTCATCATCGAGACTCGAGTCTAATGAGAATAATTTTTTCACATTAATGTGGTTTATAGATCTAACAAAATCAAAATATTATAACTCACATGAGCACTTATAAAACGTCAGAAGCTAGGTGCACGATTTCAATTGGTTGTTACATTACCCAGTTACTATATTTTAGACAGCAGTTCAACCTGTTTAAAAAGACTCAAGACCGTTACCCTCAAAAAGTAAGAGATCCAGATAGAATAGTTCTGCCCAGGGCACCAAGGACTTCTCTTTATAAAAAGAACTGTTATCACATGAGTGGACTTATCTATAATAAAATACCAAAGAACTTTAAAGACTTTCCTAATAATGTATTTTTTAGAAAGTTCAAATTATGGCTGCTGGAAAAACGATTTTATTCTATAAATGAATTTATAAATAATGTGTTTTAAATTGTGTAATGTGACGATAATGAATATTGAAAGTATTGTAAAAGTAAAGATTGAAAGTAACTAATACTCAAAGCAAGCCATTGGACGTAAATATTGTAAAATTTTGCATGTCAAATGTCTGACTATGTATTAGGAAACTTAATTACTGACCTTAAGACCAACGCTATACCAATACTTATTGCAAATAAAATGATTATGATTCTGATTTTACTATATATATTATGAAGAGCTCGTGGCTAATTAATAACAGCCGCACGGGTCGATCCATCAGGTTAAGCTACGCTTGCCGGGTGACCATCTTTACATACCGAGACTCCTCCATCCCTCGGAAAGCACGTTAAGCCCTTGGTCCCGGCTGTCATTCGTGGATCTTTGGCAGTCGTTACGGGTCGTTTGAAGCCCGAAAGTCTGACAACCAGTCTTACCAAGGGGTATCGTATTCCCAATAACTGGGTTGTGGAGGTCAGATAGGCAGTCGGTCCATGTAAAATACTGGTATTCAGCTGCATCCGGTTAGATTGGAAGCCGACCCCAACATAGTTGGGAAAAGGCTAAGCAGATTGATATATTGATTCTGATTATTATGATTTCCTATAGAGAAGAGCCGCAAGACACTCTACGGTTACTCTTTTAACAATACAATTGGCTTTTATAATGTTTTGCATAAACCATGCACATGAGTCTTGATTTTAAATCCTGACAAGAATTGTAATAAGTATTTCTGAATACAATACCTACTGTTCCAAGTTCAAAATCCTGTGGCTACGTAATAACAGCCGCACGGGTCCATCGATCAGATTAAGCTACGTTTGCCACGGTTGGTCCGTAGATGGGTGACCATATTTACATACCAAGACCTCTCCGTGCCTTGGAAAGCGCGTTAAGATGTTGGTCCCGGTTCGTGGATCTTTGACAGTCGTTACGGGTCGTCTGACAACCTTGCCAAGTTAGCAAGGGGTATCGTATTACCCAGTTACTGGGTTGTGTATATTGGTATTCAGCCGACCACAACATGGTTGGGAAAGGGCTTGGCAGATGATGTTCCAAGTTCCAAATTAAGCCTTGCAAATACAAAAAAATGCGTGTAATCTCAAGTGCGCTGTTTTTTTATAAAACAAAACTATTTTTAGATTTCAATACCATGCAAAATTATCTTTTGATCACTATAAAAACATAAAAAGCATCATACTACTTTTCTATAAGCCTATTAAAAAGGCGTGAACATAAAAATATAAATAAAACCACGGAACCCATTCTATTCATTTCAACAATCAAACACAACGCCTTTATTCGAGGTGTCCAACTATGACAATAGGATTTGACGTTTCAATTGTATTTTTTTTTTTTTTTTTATAAGCCGCCTGAGGTAGTCCATTCAGTCTTTTAATTAAAGGTGAAAAAAAAATATGATTTATGACTTTTAAAAGTTGTTTAGACTTTCGGCGAAATTGAATGCGCACTTTGGTCAACTTGGCTATGTCATTATAATTTAAGCTTCTTGTTAAATAGAAATCTGAACTATGTGAGAATCATCCACATACCTATCTATCTTTTGCTGTGCCCGACAGGGTCCATGATTGTTTCTTTCGGCAAATGTTTACCACCTAAGCCTACATTGTGGAATGCAATAAATAATTGAGTATTGAGTATCGAGTATCATTATTCGCTGGCCCTTATCCAAATTTATTTGGGACTAGCTGTTGCTCACGACTTCGCCTGCGATGCAGGATGAACAGTAGCCTATGTCCTTTTCCAGGTCATGGTCTAGCCAAGTGCTAAAATTCATCCAAATCCGTTCAGCCGTATTAGCATGAAACCGCAATCAACAAACAAACAAACACATTCACGTTTATTAATATTAGTTTGGATAGTTAGGAAGATGAAAAACCAGTCTATCGACACTCTGGACTCACAAAATATATTAGGTACTTAATAAAATAAAAAAATTAATAAAAAAAACTCATAACACACTACTCAAGTTTCTATATAATAATATAATTCAATCATGATTTGAAAGACACGTGGCGCCATCTATTATCATAAGAAAGTTATTGTTGTTTTCCTCGGAAACAGTACTTTTTTTCGGGATGAAAGGTACCCTATGTCCGTGTCTGTACACGTGACAACGTATATGCAAAATTTCAGGATGATCGGATAAGTGGTTTAAGCGTGAAAAGGTAACAAACAAACTTACTTTCGCATTTATAATATTAGTTAGGAAGTTCATAAAAATAAAAAGGTGACAAGCTCATAGGGCATCAAAAAATTCGTCCGCATCGCTGTCAATGGTAAAAGTGCCCAAAAGGCTGGCAGCATTGCCACGTTGGATAGCAATGCTGATTCTTTGGGCTAAAAATAGGCCAGCCCTCTGGTCCCGTGAAGAGTCGACCAACCGCTTGGCGATGTCCCGAAATACTCGATGAAGTTAGGATTTTCACAGCATGTTTTCATACTTCTCTATTAGCGGTCATCTCAGTAGTCACCCCGTTTTCTAGCCATATCATCTTTCACACAGTCCATTCTTCGTTTCTTTGGTCTTCCACTACTCCTATAGCCATCCACATTCATACCTGCTCAAGAAGAAAATAAAAATCAGTATGCGCAGTTCGAGTCCGCGCCGTTTATTTTCGTGAAAACAGATTGAAGTTTACTACGGCTTTCGATACTGCCGTAGCCATTGTATTTTCTCGACTCTAGACTTAGACCCTGTATAGGTACTGGATGATTTTTTTTACCGTCTTGAAAAAAATTTGGTACAATAGGAGAATGGAGTAGAAGCCTATGGCATACCTAGTTTTTTAAATAGCTTAGACCCAAATTGCTCTATCAATAAACACTACATATGAAGTAAACTAGAAATTTTGAAAAAAACTTTATAGATCGTTTTAAAATATCGGAATTCAAATCATACGCACTACGCAGGGTGCATGGTGCGTATGATTACAAATTAAAAAAAAGTTTTTTTTTTTTTTTCAAAAAATAATTTTAAAAACTAAGTATGCCATAGGCTTCTACTCTGTTCACTTATTATGCCCAATTTTTTTCAAGACGGTAAAAAAAATCACCCAGTATATACAGGGTTATTTGTAAAACACCAGCAACCTCTTAAGGCGTCATTGTACTCATCATTATGAACAACTTTTACTATGGGACCTAACCTGAAATCGCGAAAAAGAAAACAGCTATTCAGTACATTTTGACGAATTATGCTAACATAAATGTACTGAACAGCTCATTGAATTCCTTACAAAGTAAGCTTTCACCAGTTATGATATTTTTCAGTGCTGAACAGATTTGCGTACAATTTTTTGCTATTTGCAACTGATTTTTTACGATTTCTGGCACTGACGTAGCTATTGTATTTGCTTGGCATTAGACTTTTTAGGATCTTTCTTCGATTGGAGTTTTTTCATTTCTGAGCAGATTTACGGCCGATATGAGACGACATCTGACATTATTTTGCTATTGTCAACTTCATACCTATCGTATGTCTTATGTTACACAGTTCGACATAAGAAAAAATGCTCCAAGTGTCTTAAGTCGGACAGTTACACTAAATTGACAAGTGAAAATATTAAAATGACCTTTATGATAATGTAATCCTAATACAGCTTGACAAGCTTGACAATTTCAGTCAAGTCAATTAAGTCTCCGACATTCGAGAGGTTAATGTTTAAGCCTATTTTGACCAATATTTCTGTTGTTTCTCTTTAGTTCCTGGTAGTAGAGTTGACAAAAACTCTTGACAAAGATGCCAGAATCAACATTCTAGCTAAACAGGTTTTTGCGCTATACGAATTGGAGTTTAGACACATAGTGAAAAATAAAGGGTCGCGTGCATGCACCTGTATTCGCGATGTGACGTCGTCAAGGCAAATGGTATTCAGCTGCAAAATTGTTAGAAATATGGCCTATCTTTTGAATGCTCAACCATTACTCTAGCATAAAAAGTTTGCTAGTTATTAGCGGTTGAAATCTTTCATGTTTTTGCCGGTCAGAAATATTACGAGTAAACTTAACACCAGTACAACGAGCGAAAAGACGTTTTCACGTCAAAAACATGCAACGGAGATGAGAATGTTGAGATGGATTTGTGGAGTGATGAAAATTGATAAAGTAAGCAATGAGTACATAAGAGGAAGTTTGAAAGTGGCGCCAGTAACACAAAAGTTGAAAGGAAATCATTTGGCTTGGTATGGGCATGTGATGAGGAGGGAGGAAATGCATGTGACTACAAGAGTGATGAAAATATTAATGGATCGAGAAGGAGAGGTAGGCCAAAGAATAGACGAATGGATTGTGTGAGGAATGATATGAAAGAGAAGGGAGTGAATGATAGCGTGACCGTTGACAGGGGAGAATGGAAGAAGAAAACGTGGTGCACCGACTCCACTTAACATGGGACAAGGGCTGAAAAATGATTATTATGTATAATCTCTGGAACTACTGATCTGAACACAAAAATTCTAGTATTGATAGGAAGCTGTACCACTTCCGCGTGTTATAGGATATCTTACGGACGAAGCCGTAGGCAGTACATATTTCTGTATAATGACTGGAGAATCTTGCTTAGAGACAGTAATAGATCCAGCGAAATTCCTAACGAATAAAGTCTAAAACCTGCGAACCTTGCTGAACCCGGGGATTGTGCTTAGGTCATATTGAAAGATTCTGGATTCTGATAAATAAGAGCAGATATTAGACTTATGATACAACAATTTATACATTTTTTTTTCATTCGCTGGAACCATTGTAAAAAGCAGTTGTACCAGTCTTTCTTAAGGACCTCTTTCTAAGTTTATCCTCCTCTCTAAGTTTGTCTTTAATTTTAGGCAACAAAGAGAAGTCGCAAGAGGCGAGCTCTGGGTTATATGGCGGATGCGTTGTCAGTTCTACATTTGAAGCCTTCAAATTCGCTTCCGTTACCTTAGCGGAATGTGATGACGCGTTATCGTGGTGAAGGACGACATTGCTTCGAAGACGCTTTTCGCAGACTTTTTCTAAGACTCTGGTCAAGCAAGTGTTGACGTACCAATCTGCGGTCTGTCCTTTGGTCTTCAAGTGACACTGTTACGTAATGTCCTGATTTGCCGAAAAAGAAGCCACCATTTTCTTCATTAAATATGTTTGAAATAGACCGCACGATCAGCTTGCGACCACTCAAACTGCCATTACGCAAACATATCGCCATGTCTAATAATGCAGTGGGTAATAAATCAATCGTAATATTTACTAACTGTTACTAACTATGAGTCATACTACAAAGCTAACTGCAGCTTGCGATCATTAGATTTGTTAAATTCAACCTTACTGAACTATAGTCAACTGGCTTTACCCCCGCGGCTTTGCTTTCCTAGTATATCATACAGGAACAGAGTGTGTTTTTCAGGGATATATATAAAGTATCCAATCCTCTGTCCTAACCCAGGTCACCTATATGCCAAACTTTATCAAAATTCGTTTAGCCGTTAAGGCGTGGAAACTTAAAGGCTTCACTCACCGTAGACTATAAAACGGGATCCGTGCACTTATCCTATGTCCTTACTCAGGTCTATCAGTATGAATGAAAATTCAGAAAAAATTAAGGCGTGAAAAGGTAACAAATAGACAGACTTATAATATTAGTTTGGACTAGTATTTAACCGCGGCTTCGTCTATTCCATAGGAACTTATCCGGCATAAAAAAGTAACCTATGTGTACTTATGTATCTCCGGCCCATGAACTATCTGTATGCCAAAAATCATGTCGATCGTTGCCGTTACTCCGCTGATGCGTGAAATAATGACAAACTCAAAGTCAAAGTATTTATTTCAACTAAGAGGCCTGTCGCATTTTGTCACCTCTCTCACTCACACGGGGCCAAATTTTTAATGAATGTTAAATGAAAAGATGCTTTTGTGAAATGTAATCAATTGACGAACTATTAAATAATATTTATTAAATAGATCATTATTAAAAACACATTTTTATTGTGGCATTTATTTAACTCATCTCAAAAACAGATCATAATACTTATTGAGCTGCCCTGAGGAACTCCATATTTAATTGTCCTAGATGTGGATTGATATTTCTTTTTCGTAACCGTTATTTGAGTATATTTGTGTGATTTCTACTAATTGTTTTCTATTTACCAAATAGGATTGTAACAGTTTAAGCGTATAGCATGTTTTTCAAGTATATTTAACAGTATTGTGTAATCTACACAATCGAAAGCCTTGGATAGATCCATATAGATAGCGCAAACAGGATTTCTTTTGTCCAGGTTTGATAGAATAGGCAGAAGAAGGTCAAGTATGGCCATATTAATTGTCTTCTGTTTGTGAAATCCCTTTTGTTCTTTGACTGATTTGAAAATTAAACGCATTATTAATATATTATAAATAAAAGTAAAGTTATTATATTAAAACACGTACACTAAAAGTAAATAATTAAATTATCTTTAAAATGGTGAAGGCTTCATAAAAATACGCTTGATAGTTTTTTGCGTGATTCTCAGTTTTTTATCCGCGTTAGACATAACTTTACAAATCAATATATAAATATAATCTAAAATATTTACATATTAAGCTATTAAGAAAATGCTCTAATTTAACAAATATTTTTTTTCCAAATCATTAAAAGTCAGTTATCGTCGCCTGACAAGGCCACATATAGCAAAAAAATACATAATTGTCACATTTTCACAACAGGTCATTTCCTTTTGACAGGCCTTTTCCCAACTATGTTGGCATCGGCTTCCAGTCTAACCGGATGCAGCTGAATACCAGTATTTTACATGGAGCGACTGCCTATCTGACCTCCACAACCCAGTTACTGGGTAATAAGATACCGCTTGGTAAGACTGGTTCTCAGACTTTCAGGATTCTTACGACCCGTAATGACTGTCAAAGATCCACGAATGACTGTCACGTGTGACTGAGTTCTTTCCGAAGCACGGAGGAGTCTCGGTATGGAAAGATGGTCATTCATCCACGGAACAACCCCGGCAAGCTTAGCTTATCCTGATGGATCGATCCGTGCGGCTTTTATTACTTAGCCACGAGCTCCTATGATTCTGTTATGTCCGAGATCACAAATAAGCTAAACACAAATGAATGCATGAAGATTTCACTACAATTTCTTTCTACAAATTGACCATGAAGTTCGACACTTGTTTAAGGCGATTAATCGTTTATTTTTAACCGAATAATCGTTGAAAGACGATTATCTTGAACGAGGCCGATTAGTCATTCGACCGATCAGCCGGAAATAATTGGGACGAGTTTAGCACAAATCGATTAATGAGTTTGAAGACTTCAAGTGCAGGCAGACATCTTTGTTCAGAACAATTTTGTAATAATACATTTAGCAAAGAAAATTCAAAACAAACTGACCCAAGCAGGACCCGTACATGTGACCTCTAATCACCACCCATCAATGCTACTGTATGTCCAAACTCGCATGATTATTAAAAAAAAAAAACATATAAAGATGGTGTAGTTGTGGAAACCTGAAAAGAAGTCATTTTTTTTTTTTGACATATCTCGGGACCTTGGGGTCCCGGACCTTTGGAAGGCGTACGAGGGGCCGAAGACAACTCGCAGAGGCCCCTTAGACCATTTTAAATGATGAGGAGACACCAACCGACGATTATCCCTATATACACTATGCAAGTGCTCCCAAGGACAACCCTGTTGGGGTTAAAGGGGAAAGCCAAAGGAAAGACCGTTCTAAGGATTTCAATAGTATGTTTATTATCCTTTACTTTATGTAATGGAAGGTGTGACTTACTAATATTACGTGAGACGTGTGGTCTCACGCAAGGCTAATAGAAGAGTAGTGACGCTATGAGAAAGTATGGATCTCAGTCAAGTGCTGAGGAGGGCTCGGATAGTCGTAAATTATACGAGTATTTGTGAGTTAGAAACATAAAGACTAATAGTGTTGAAGTGGGGTCGTTTGTTTTTGCTATACTCCAACAAACCCCCGGTTGGTACAGGACTATTGCAGAACGTGGAAACGAAATATACTGGGCTATGGGTTTGGGTGGCTAAAGTGGATTGGATAACTTGAGCTATGGAAGAACTATGTCCCCTGCCTGATACACCACACACTGATAAAATGGCATTATATGTAGTTAGTATAATGAACACCTTTTTCCATGGTACCAAATAATTAGCTTCTGTCATTTATGTTCGCGTAACTCAAAAAATAAAAAAAAAACCGGCCAAGAGCGTGTCGGACCACACAAAATTAAGGTTCCGTAGTTGGGATGAATTTATCCCAAAAACAAACTTAACATTGTAGTTGAAAAACATGTTCTCCCATACATCGATATTCGTATTTGTTTGTAATCTAATGATAAAACTACATATTAACGAATTTCGGACTTTTCATTTACGTGTGCTTGGGTTTTGATTTATTCCTATTAAAATTGTCGTATAAATGGTCGTATTTTTTTTATTGCGTTGACTTACAAGTTTGATATTGTTTTAGAGCTCCAAAGAACCGTACACCTACGTATTTGATAAGTATTAATTTCAACTTGATACCTCCACGCGTGAGAAAAAAGGGTCTTGAGAGACTGACAGACGGATAGGTGGAAAACGAAGTGATCCTATAAGGGTTCCGTTTTTTTCCTTTTGAGTACGGAACCCTAAAAAGTAGGAAACAGGTAAATATTTTAATTACACCTTGTATAATTGCTTAATTTGTGCGTGGTTATGTAATAAATTTATAACTGAAATAAATTCTTTCTTAGCTATGCATTATCTGCCTAGCCTTTCCCCAACTATGTCAGGATCGGCTTCCAGTCTAACCGGATGCAGCTAAATACCAGTATTATACATGGAGCGACTGCCTATCTGACCTCCACAACCCAGTTACTGGGTAATACGATACCCCTTGTTAAGACTGGTTGTCAGACTTTTGGGCTTCTGACGACCCGTAACGACTGTCAAAGATCCACGAATGACAGCCGGAACCGAGAGGCACGGAGAGGTCTTGGTATGTAAAGATGGTCACCCATCCACGGAACAACCGCAGCAAGCGTAGCTTAACCTTCGATAAATTGCAGTCACACTTTATTTTAGCATGAAATCCGTAAAATATAAGCATATAAAAAAATAAAACCGACTTCCCAAAGTGAAAAATAACTTTAATTTCGGTAGTCGGTGTTTTTGGTTTTGTAATTTCATTTTTTGACACCGACTTCCGAAATTAAAGTTATTTTTCACTTTGTAGTGTTTTGTTTTGGAAGTCGGTTTTATTTTTTGCTAAAAAGTTTAATGATCACTTTTTAGTTGTGGAACCTACCCCACACAAATTCGTATGCGTAAAACCTGCTCTGTAAATAATAGTGATAGGAAGTTATTAAAACATCATCCACATAAACGAAGTTGGAAAAATACGTATTATTGAAGCTAACTCAAAAACTACCCAAGCAAAGTTAATAAAAATTACATGGGACCATATTTTAAGTACACCCTTTCAAACAAAGAAAGAACTTTCTAAATCGGTTCATCCGTCTTTGAGTAATCGCGTAAAAAACATACAAAAAAAAAAAAATATTGAGAACTTCCTCCTTTTTGAAATCGGTTAAAAAGCAAGTAATGCCAGAGGTCAAACGTAGTATAATTTTAGCTCCCATGTGCATTACAAGCAGGCTCCATTAGAGAGAGCAATGATAATATTAAGTGCACGACTTTGTAGGGGTGTCGCGAGCGAAAAGCTATTAATAATAACCTCAACATTTTCAGGGAAAGATAATTCCCATCTTTTAAAAACCGGAAGGTGAAGAAGTTGGATTGGAGAAAAAGCAGATTACGCAGTTGTTTAGTGTTCTTTACCTCAAAAGGAAAAGACGGAAACCTTATAGGATCACTCGTGTGTCTGTCGGTCTGTCCGTCTGTCAATTTGGTACACGTATGAGTATCTGTGACCCAAACACGGACGTGCAACGTAAATAAATGAATTTGGAATACGAGTGTGAATTTTGGGGGCAAATAAGTAGATTAAAAAAAAAAGTTTTGTAAACTGTACCGTGTGACATATAATATTAAATGAAAGGGCCTGTGAGGGTCTCAAATATATATTTTTTGTATAATTTTAAAATAAATTATTTTAAAGTTATTTAAGAAAAACTTTTTAGCAAAAAATAAAACCGACTTCCAAAACAAAACACTACAAAGTGAAAAATAACTTTAATTTCGGAAGTCGGTGTCTTTGGTTTTGTATTTTCGTTTTTTGCCACCGACTTCCGAAATTGAAGTTATTTTTCACTTTGTAGTGTTTTGTTTTGGAAGTCGGTTTTACTTTTTGCTAAAAAGTTTTTATTTTTCACTTTTTAGTTGTGGAACCTACCCCACACAAATTCGAATACATAATTGAGCACAATAATTGTAGATATAGCCATGTAAATAACAGTGATAGAAAGTTATTAAAACATCATCACATCATCCACATATACTAAGTGGGAAATATACGCATTATTGAAGCTAACTCAAAAACTTCCCAAGCAAAGTTAATAAAATTTATATGGGACCACCTCGGAAGTATACCCTTTCAAACAAAGAAAGAATTTTTCACATCGGTCCATCCGTCTTTGAGTAATCGCGTAACAAACATACAAAAAAAAATACAGACGAATTGAGAACCTCCTCCTTTTGGAAGTCGGTTAAAAATAGACGAAAATTGACCATTTCCCCTCATATCTCCAAAACTACGGAGCCAAAAATTAAAAAAAAAAATACAGAAAATCTGTCAATATTGTGCGTACAAAACATTTGCAATTGGAATGTATGGGGGAACATGTTTTTCAACTTCAATGTTAAATTTGTTCTTGGGATTAAGTCATCCCAACTACGGAACCCTTCATTGTGCGTGGTCCGTCAAGCACTTAACCGGTTTTTTTTAATCCAGACACACGCATCATTTTCTGCCAGAATATTTGTTAGTTTCACAATTTTATTTTAAATATTATTAATAATAATAATAATAATTAAATTGTGTATTCAGACAACCATAGGTCCATTACGTTAACATTATAGTGTTAGTAAGAACTTAAAAACTATATTAGTTCTTAATAACTAAGAGAGACTGAGTCCTCTGGGTGAGGCTCCACACCAGTGGGCTGTCTAACTTATTGCCTATTACATTCAGGATGCTGTTACTGCTCCCACGCAATCTGCTTAGCAGCTCAACAACTAGAACAGCCTAAACTTCTTCCCACGAAAGAAAATATGGACATTCCTTTCTGAATAATTAAGTAATCCCGGGTTCTCGGGATTAAACAATTTTGTAAAAACCACTCTAACAAAGTTAATGAAATTATAGCAGTGGTTATTTTGATTTAATATCTTTATTTTATTCAAAACAAATGGAGTATCAATAAAAAAATGATAATGTGCACAATGTGGTCAAGTAGTGGAAAGTGATCGAATCGACTAATTTCTCGGTTTAAAGATATTTATTCTCATAAAGAACACAAAATAGTTCACTTAAAATATGAGATTATAAATAGATCATGCACTTATACTATTACATCACGACTCCGTAAGTCGACAATATATAGACTGAAAGCGATAACAAGATATATATATTGGGTTCTAGAGAAATTAAATACATATGGTTAATTACAAAATTTAAGATACATAAGTTTTGCATTTGTTTAAAGATATTGGGTGTAATTTATCTATATATGTATGTATTTAGAAATATATAAGTATGTTTATCAGTTGTCTAGTACTCATAACACAAGCTCTGCTTAGCTTGAGGCTAGACGGCGTTGTGTGATAGTTGTGGAATATTATTATTATTATTATTATTTGTACTTTTTACATTAATCATATCATCTGGCAGTTTATTAAATAGCACTGTTCCTTCATATAAAATGTTTTTCCTTCCGTAATTCCGTAATTTCTGAAAGGCATGTCCGTATTATTCTTTCGTGGGAATAAAAGTGAAGTTTAGGTATATTGGCGTCCGATTATCCAATCACTGTATATCATAAAAACGTAAAAAAAAACATCATTAAAAACCACCGCGGGCTTACAGTAGTTATCCTACCTTACCTATGGGGTTCGGTTGAAATTCGAGCACACATTGACATAACCTTGACCTATGGGGTTCCTTTAAACACTTGACGGTTAAAGATAATGTGGAAATTTCTGCAGCCCCTGTAACGACATACTTCTACTACAACTTTTGACAATTCGGATCTGTGCCCGATTAATGGGAAAATTACATGGAACTTACAACTTAACTAGTGAAATGTGTAATAGGTACGCCTGCCTACCCCTACCGGGTAACCAGGCGTTAAACATCACGCCTGTTATCCTCGAAGTGCTAGGCAGACCTGTACAATATAATATGGTAGACCAAAATTTCGCTAATTAAGCTTAAGTCCCATGTATTAAGGGACGAGCCTATTGCTACTGAGAAATTCTTAGTGTAATAAAAACCTTTGCCCGACCGGGAAATCGAATCCAGGACCTCAAGCTCAGCAATAGCTCTAAAGGCAGTTGCAGCGACATACTATCGGCTATTTTCTCGCTCAAGAAACGTACAATCGATCATGTAAACATAAGAGATCGCTAGAGATGCCTAGCCATTTCCCAACTATGTTGGGGTCGGCTTCCAGTCTAACCGAATGCAGCTGAATACCAGTATTTTACATGGAGCGACTGCCTATCTGACCTCCACAACCCAGTAACTGGGTAATACTGGTAAGACTGGTTGTCAGACTTTCGGGCTTCTGACGATCCCTAACGACTGTCAAAGATCCACGAATGACAGCCGGGACCAACGGCTTAACGTGCTTTCCGAGGCACGGAGGGGTCTCGGAATGAAAAAATGGTCACCAATCCACGGACCAACCCCGTCAAGCGTAGCTTAACCTGATGAATCGACCCATGCGGCTTTTATTACTTAGCCACGAGCTCCTCAAACATAAGAGATGCATATTTAATAGTTGATCGCTGACTGTCCACACCTGCCGGCGAGGACTCGCTCCACTGGTTTGTCGCTGAGCGACCAGAGCTGTCAAACATAATACTCGCTCAGCGATGCTCGCTTGGCGGTCAGAGCTCACCCCGGGAGACCGACTAGCGGTCATTTCTACGTAGAGTGCGGATCTGATTGCACATAAATATTTTTGTTTTTAGATGGTTTGCTCTAATCTAGTCTAGGTCAGTGACAGAGACAAAGTCGTCGATGGAATTAGCTTACCCAGAAGAAGCCTGAACAAACATGTTATGATTTCAGAACTATTACTAGAACTATCATTGTTTTAGTAGAAATGAGTTTGAATTGAGTTTGAATATTTACATGCTTTAGTCGACTGGAACCCCTGTGGGACTAACTGCCCCGAGCGAGTGGTGCAAGTAATCGCCCGTCGCACTCGGACACTCGCTGATAGCTCAGCGACAAAACTATCCGAACTACACTCGCTGCTCAACTCGTTTTCAGTTGCTAGTTCTACTCGCTACTCGTTCATCGCCGGCGGTGAGTCAATCGCCTAAAGCTTAGTGACCAACAAATAGTGCAATATGTTCAGTAAAGTAATATTCTTCGTGGCAACCCTGGCTCCTATATCTTGAGAACTCAGCGTTTTTATCATTACGACTTGTATGATGGGCGCTGTGCATCATTAAAGAGTATCAGACGCATATTTAGTGCAAAGCTTTTAAGTTTACGGGTGTAAGCAGAGCAATAGGTGTCAGCTATGATGGTTTATTTTCTTTTAGATTAATATATTCTTCTTTTTAACAGACTTCCTAAAGGAGCAGGTTCTCAATTCGGATGTTTATATTTTTTTATGTACGAGTATGTTCGGGCATAACTCTGTCATAAATAAACGGATTTGCAAAATTCTTCTTCTCATATTCTTGCTACCAAGTCAGAATCTGATGAGAGGATCCCATGGAAATCGAGGGAAACCCTCCAATTTTATAAGTACACCGTAATAGCGATGTGGGTACTTTTTACACTAACTCGCGCATTTGCTCTCGGAAATCACCATTTGGTGAAGTGGATCTGATGATGAAGACCACAGATGGTCATCGGAACTACTCAATCATACTTAACTATTTCACGGGTTGCGATTCGATTACTTTAAAATGGTTTCTAAACAATTTATTCTCGTCATAATGCATGTGGTGATGGTGACTTCACCATCAGCTCCAGTTCTCCTGGTTTTTACTAGGAGAACTCCGCAACAATTAACGTTAGGAAAAGCAGTATTTTGTAAAAAGTGATGAGCAGTTGATATTAGGCTATTGTAACCTAGATCCTATGTAGATTAAAAATTGTGATTTTGGCGATAATTATTTCACTGTTCTGATAATGTGACAGGCCACTGGCGTGGTTGGTTAAGATACCACCTATCGTGTCGCAGGTCGTGGATTCGATTCCCATCCAGGACAAACATTTGTGTGCATGAACATGTCTGTTTGTCTTGTGGCTAAGTAATAACAGCCGCACGGGTCGATCCATCAGGTTAAGCTACGCTTGCCGAGGTTGGTCTGGGTGACCATCTTTTCATACCGAGACTCCTCCGTGCCTCGGAAAGCACGTTAAGCCGTTGGTCCCGGCTGTCATTTGTGGATCTTTGACAGTCGTTACGGGTCGTCAGAAGCCCGAAAGTCTGACAACCAGTCTTACCAAGGGGTATCGTATTACCCGGTAACTGGGTTGTGGAGGTCAGATAGACAGTCGCTCCATGTAAAATACTGGTATTCAGCTGCATCCGGTTAGACTGGAAGCCGACCCCAACATAGTTGGAAAAGGCTAGGCAGATTGATTGAACATGTCTGTTTGTCCTGAGTCTGGGTGTAATTATATATATAAGTATGTATTTACAACAAAAAAAAAAGTAGTGTATGTAGTATATCAGTTATCTGGTTTCCATAGTAAAAGCTCTGCTTAGTTTGGGATCAGATGACCGTGTGTGGAATGTCCCAGGTTATTATTATATTATTATTATTATAATGTTTACAATACATTTAATTCTTAAATAAGTAACTAGGTAATAGTAACTACCAAACAATAAAATAATAAATGCGGCTGTTTAAAGATATATTATTTTAGTAAAAAAAAAAAAAAAAAAATAAATAAAGACCAGCGTCTTTACTTCAGATCTCCTTACTTCCAATGTCCTACATTAATATCCGTGGAGTGTCAAAGAGTGTACATGGACTTTCTTCCCCATTCTTTTCCAAAGAAACGCTACTACGCTTTGGAATGGGCAACTAACTTCATTTTTCGGACTTACCGACCCCTTGTCAATAATTCAAAAGTGCCTGTAATTTGTTTGAAATACCTAAACGCTTTGAGTTTGTAGTTTATCACCACCGTGATGAGAAAAAGCGAAGGGGCGATTCCCACCCTTTTTAAAAAATCACCAGCATTAAAGACTACAATAGGCATAGTTACCAGAAGTTTCACACTTAGCCGACCCGGGAATCGAACCCGCTCCCTCAATCACACAATCCTGCTTTTGTCTTTTAAATATATTTAGTGTGAACTTAGAGTGTGAACTATTATTAATTTTAAATGGGAATAACCCTTTCAAAGTTGTTAAATCGGAAAGCACTTACAAAAAAACTTGTGATTTGAAAATGTATTTGAATTAATTCATGCGTAAAATTGGAGAAAATGAATGTTCATTCTCTTTTAGGATTGTAGTGGTTTCGAGGTACGAAAGTTCGTGGAATGGAGAGGATGGAGTGGGGTTAGGGGCGCTCGCTTAGTGTCATTCTAATTGGGGACTCATCATTAGTATATAGAGTTGCAGCCCTATTGCGTCATTCCACTCCGTTCTGAATGCACGTAGCAAATTGTCACTTAGGTGCAAATTGCGCATTTATACAGCGTGCATTCGCCCCATCATGACCTATGCGGGTTCAGTGTTTGCGCACGCAAAACCCCACCTCAGTCATAGGATGCAGGCCCTCCAAAACCGTTTTCTCCGAAAGGCAACGGGGTTGGTTCGTTCGGAACGAAATCCTCCACGTAGATCTCGATATTCCCACCATCTCCCAGTTCTTGAAAGGGCCCGCCCTTCACTACATCCTAGCTGTATTTTAGGGGTCCGTCTTATGTAATTTTGACGCTCAATAGAAACGTTTTACAAAAAAAGAAAAAACAAACCGACTTCCATAAAACCACTACAAAGTGAAAAATAACTTTAATTTCGGAAGTCGGTGGCAAAAAACGAAAACACAAAACCAAAGACACCGACTACCGAAATGAAAGTTATTTTTCACTTTTAGTGTTTTTTGTGGAAGCTGGTTGTTTTTTGTAAAAAGGTTTTATTGGGCGTCAAAATGACATAAAACGGACCCCTAAAATACAGCAAGGATGTGGTGAAGAGCGGGCTCTTCACCACATCCTAGTTGGGTTATATTGGAATTATTACACCGAGGCACCATGGCGCTACCCTTAGCTTAGCTTAGCGTAACACACTATCAATCGGAATCCAAGGAAATCGAAGGAAATTCCTAATCCATTGCTTCATATGTTTGAAAAATCCATCTGCTCAACAACATAAATAACTCAATGAACTTGACTAAACTGTTAAAATGAAAGAAATTGCTATCTGTAATTTTATGTGTTACGCCAATTACCCCATCACAGATCACGTTACTTACAAAACTGTCTGCAATAGTCCTGCACCAATCGGGGGTTGGCCTTGGATGCACTGGCATAGTACATACAGGGATAATCGTCGGTTGGTGCCTCCTCATCATTTAAAATTGTCTAAGGGGCCTCTGCGAGTTTGCTTCGACCGAGTACGCCTTCCAAAGGTCCAGGACCCCAGGGTCCCGAGATATGTCAAAATATTAATAAAGCTGAAAAATTTGTTTTTTTTTTGTTTGTATGTTTGAACGCACTAATCTCTGGAACTACCATTTGGATTTGAAAAAATATTTTTGCATTTGATAACCCAATTATTGAAGGCTTTGAACTATTTAACATCACGCTATGACCCTTAGGAGCCGAGCGAAAACGAAATAATAGCGTGGGCAGGCCATTGATGCGATGGGTGAGGGTCGGAGGAACAAGAAATTTCACGCGGACGAAGTGGCGGGCAGAAGATAATAATAGCAGCTTCTTACAGTCCCCGTGCAGGGCAAAGGTCTCTTCTCATACAGAGAAGGTACGAGCATTGATCACCAGGCTTGCTCAAGACAGGTTGGCCATGTCAGACTTATATATACTGTAAGTCCAGGTTGCATCACGATGTTCTCCTTCACCAGCGTCAGTAATGTCTAAGACAAACTCAGAAAGTACATCTCTCTGCCTAGCCTTTTCCCAACTATGTCAGGATCGGCTTCCAGTCTAACCGGATGCAGCTGAATACCAGTATTTTACATGGAGCGGCTGCCTATCTGACCTCCACAACCCAGTTACTGGGTAATACAATACCCCTTGGTAAGACTGGTTGTCAGACTTTCGGGCTTCTGACGACCCGTAACGACTGTCAAAGATCCACGAATGACAGCCGGGACCAACGGCTTAACGTGCTTTCCGAGGCACGGAGGAGTCTGAGTATGAAAAGATGGTCACCCATCCACAGAGCAACCCCGGCAAGCGTAGCTTAACCAGATGGATCGACCCGTGCGTCTGTTCCTACTTTTCCACGAGCTCCTCAACTCAGAAAGTACATATGAATTGAAAAAGTCACAATGGTACTTGCCCGGATTTGAACCCACAACCTCGTGTTTGAGAGGCGAGGACTTCACCACTGGGCCATCACGACAAGTGTAATAAAACTGTTTCATTTAGAGCCCTGATCACAGAAACCCGACCTAGTCTTGACTGATTTTTAACCGACTTCCAAAAGGAGGAGGTTCTCAATTCGTCTGTATTTTTTTTGTTTTTTTTTTTTTTTTTTTGTATGTTTGTTACGCGATTACTCAAAGACGGATGGACTGATTTGCAAAATTCTTTTTTTGTTTGAAAGGGTATACCTCCGAGATGGTCCCATATAAATTTTATTAACTTTGCTTGGGGAGTTTTTGAGTTAGCTTCAATAATGTGTATATTTCCCACTTATTTTATATGGATGATGTGATGATGTTTTAATAACTTCCTATCACTGTTATTTACATGGCTATATCTACAATTATTGTGCTCAATTATGTATTCGAATTTGTGTGGGGTAGGTTCCACAACTAAAAAGTGAAAAATAAAAACTTTTTAGCAAAAAATAAAACCGACTTCTAAAACAAAACACTACAAAGTGAAAAATAACTTTAATTTCGGAAGTCGGTGGCAAAAAACGAAAATACAAAACGAAAGACACCGACTTCCGAAATTAAAGTTATTTTTCACTTTGTAGTGTTTTGTTTTAGAAGTCGGTTTTATTTCTGGCTAAAAAGATTTTTTCAAATCATATAATCTTCTCTAAGACATCAGGAAGAAAATACAGTGATTGATAATTTTATGAGCATAACTTCTGCCTACCACTTTAAAAGTAAGCATTAAGTGAAATGAACTGAGGTCGGGAGGTTCAATTGTATGGCATCGGAATTAAATTTATGAGTTCGATGCCCGGCGCAAGATTGAAGTTATTGGTCCCAGTAATTGCTTCAGAAGTTAAGGTATATTGATTCTTAAAGATTGTTGCGATACGGGCTTAGCAGCTAGTAACACACGACGATGGATGGACTGTGTGAAAGATGATATGGACAGAAAGGGAGTGACTACCGAGATGACGACTAATAGAGAAGTATGGAAGAAAAAGACATGTTGCGCCGACCACAAATAAATTGGGACAAGGTAGGGATGAAAATTGCCGAATGTTTCCGAAACTTACCAGGAAAGTTTCTAATATTCCCGGCAATATTCGGCAATATTGCCGGGAAGTTGCCAAAGTTGCCAGATTACATAGGGTATTTCAAATGCCATTTTCAACGTTTATGCGCTAATGGGGTTTTATATAATGGTGAGTTATACGTAATACTAATAAGCCTTTTTAATTAATTGTTTATTATAAATAATTTATAATAATCCATGCATATATGTGAAGATAAAGTTAAACTATGACACTGGTAACTTCATGATAGCTGACCCCATAGTTTTTTAAGAATTTTACTTATAAAATGTATAAAAAAAGAAAGAGGGTATTGATACCAAATGAAATAAATATAAATCATACAACTGTGTAGTATATGATTTATATAGCACAAATCGTGAAGTCAAAAGAATTTTCAAAATTGGGTCAGTAGTTTTTGAGATAATCGCGAACATACATAATACATACATTCTGATAGAATAAATAACCTCCTTTTTGAAGTCGGTTAAAACGTCAACTTGTTGTTCCTGATCAATTCGTCTTGCAAGGTTTGACCCTTTTATACATACAGACATGTATGTATATACATGTATATACTTTCTTACATACAAGTGAAGTTAAATTATAAGAACGTAGAAAAAAAATAATTACGATATCTCTAAAATAGTTATGGTTTCATCACCAATGAACTATCTTGGATAGCTTGTTTCTTTTCTTTAGTTTATCAGTAGTAAAATAAATGTAAAAACTAAAATTTTCGGTTGGATATTGTAGACAAGGATAAAAACTACCACCCTGCAGACCGCAATTTTATCCTACTAAGCAATTATATCAGTAAAAGTTGGTTTCTATTTATACGTTTCTTGCCCAATGTTGCCGGGAAGTTTGGAAACATTCCCGGCAGTTTTGGCAACTTTGGCAATATTGCCGGCAATTTTCATAGCTAGGACAAGGGCAGGAGAATGATTATGTAGCCATGTAATTAACCAATTTCTCTCTCTTTCCAGGTCAATAAAATGACTTAACCACCATACGCCTCCCACAATCCGTCCGGCACACGCTTGCCGCGATGTCTGCGTACCTCCGCGTACTCTTCGTATGCGTGGTGGTGATCACCGCGGCGTCGCTGACGCGCGGCGCCACCTGCCCCTGGGCGTGTTCATGCCGCGCTACAGCGGCTGACTGTGCGCATCGAGGGTTGCTGCATGTACCGAAGAGGCTGCCTACTGATTCACATCGACTGTGAGTATTGCTTTTATTTATACATTGCTGATATATTATGCTAACGGCTTTGAGTGCTTATAGCTTGCGTGTTCTGCGCTGAGCTCACGCAACGCGTTGTACGTCCTCCCTGTAATAGGACTCCCCCATCATCAAGGAGCGCTGTCCCAAATTAAACGCATTATTAATTTAATAGGTTGGACAGGCCAGTTGGCGTGGTTGGTTAAGATACCGCCTATCATGTCGCAGGTCGTGGGTTCGATTCCCATCCAGGACAAACATTTGACTGGCCTGTTGGTCTAGTGGTTAGTGGCCCTGACTGCTATGCCGGAGGTCGTGGGTTCGATTCCCACCCAGGACAAATGTTTGTGTGATGAGCATGATCATTTGTTCTGTGTCTGGGTGTAATTTATCTATATATGTATGTATTTAGAAATATATAAGTATGTTTATCAGTTGTCTAGTACTCATAACACAAGCTCTGCTTAGCTTGAGGCTAGACGGCGTTGTGTGATAGTTGTGGAATATTATTATTATTATTATTATTTGTGTGCATGAACATGTCTGTTTGTTCTGAGTCTGGGTGTAATTATCTATAAAGTATGTATTTACAAAAAAAAAAAGTAGTATATGTAGTATATCAGTTACCTGGTTTCCATAGTACAAGCTCTGCTTAGTTTGGGACCAGATGACCGTGTGTGAAAATGTCCTAGGATATTATATTATTATTATTTAATATTATTAACCGACTTTATTAAGGAAGATGTTCTCAATTCGTCTGTATTTTTTTTTTGTATGTTTGTTACGCCATTACTCAAAGACGGATGGACCGGTTTAGAAAATTCTTTTTTTGTTTGAAAGGGTATACTTCCAAGGTGGTCCCATATAAATTTTATTAACTTTGCTTGGGTACTTTTTGAGTTAGCTTCAATAATGCGTATTTTTCCCACTTAGTTTACCTGGATGATGTTTTAATAACCTCATATCACTATTATTTACATAGCAGGTAGTGAGTGGTATTCGAATTTGTATGGGGTAGGTACCACAACTACAAAGTGAAAAATAACTATAATTTTGGAAATCGGTGGCATAACACGAAGATACAAAACCGACTTTGGTTTTGTATCTTCGTGTTATGCCACCGACTTCCGAAATTATAGTTATTTTTCACTTTGTAGTGTTTTGTTTTGGAAGTCGGTTTTATTTTTTGTTAAAAAGTTTTTATTCATAAAACATAAGGTACTATGTTATAACACGTATGCTAAAAGATAAATAAAAAAAATATATCTTTAAAATGCTGAAGGTTTCATATAGTTTTTGCGTGATTCTCAGTTTTTTATCTGAGTTAGACATAAATTCGCAATAACGATTCGAAGAACTAGATTAATACAAAAAGAAAAAAAAAAATAGTACTACAAGAAGGCTTCCACTCAGCATAATGCTGTGCTATGGGGGGCCTACAGCACAGCGCTGATTTTCAGTGGTTATTTTTTTTTATTAGAGATGGGTTTGCTCTTACTCTAGTCTAGGTCGGAGGCGACAAAGTCGTCGATGGAGTGAGTTTACCCAGAAGAAGCCAACCCACTCTCACTTTGAAGAGTAGAGTTGTATGCGTTCGGAAACACACCGTAGAATGTTCCACTCTTTTGCTGTGCACATTATAAATGACATTTGGAAATGCTTAGTGTGAATTGTTGGAATAGCAACAAGGTAGGGATGGTAACTTGCAGTGCGTTTAGATGTCCGATGGTAGAAAGGAGCCGGTGGAAACAGGTCGTGGAGTTCTTGAGCACACTCACCGAAGTACAATCTGTAGAAGACCGACAAGCAGGCAACCTTGCGACGTTTAGCGAAGGTGTAAAGCTTGGCATCCACCAGCTTTACGTCGCCAATGAGCCTTTTAGCTCTGCGTTCCACCGAAGTTATGATTTTAACAGGCTATGTGTGTTCATTTGTTCCCTCATAACTCCTAAACTCTCGTCGTTGAATTTTAACGAACGAGGTATCGTTGGAAGTGTCATGTTTTTCCGCTGGCTATAGGCTATTATGACGTCACATAAATTCAATATGGCGGCTTATAGCGGATGTAAAGTCTTAAAGAAAAAAAATGGCGGTCATCTGTCGACAAGTGAAAACTAAACGCAGTGTTGCGGTGTCACGGTGACGCGAATCTGTAAGATTTCCCCCCACCAAAAATCACTCAACGCACCTAAATAAGTTTTTACTTCAAAATATATTTTTGATTATTTACAAAACATTGTATTTTTATTGATCATTTACCAACTCAAACAAATAACCGGAATACCTCAAAAAAATATCCATAAACAAAATAGCAAGAATTTGTATCGTACAAAACCGGCAAAATTGTATCTCGGGATAAAAGAGAGAGTAGCTAACAAATATTGATATAATATCAAAAACCATGAAAACTATCTAAATTACCAATAAACACTCCATAACATTTATGGGGGTGAGAAAACCCATAGTAATATACCCTAATATTATAGAAAAACCTTCGATATTTTCCTTAGGGAAAGAAACCCGTGAAATTACTGTAGAGTTTTGAAAATTTAGAGGGGGCTTTTTATTTGAGGGGCTAAATGGCTACATGGCTAATTTGAGGATGTCCAATGCTGAGCCAGAGCATATGCATTCAAAACCCGGTACAGTGAGCGATTAAGTATACTATTAGACTTTCTGTCGCCAAATACAAAAAAAAAATACAATTATTATAGATATGTCGCCACAGCTATCTTAATCAACTTTTCTGGTAACAGCCAAGCCTTTTTACAAAACGATGCCATTCAACTAGTGGCCTGAATGATATTGATTATAGGTTAGGATGGAACTGTTACCAACCACGCGCGAGTTGAATTGTATCTAAGCCAGGACACCCCGACCAAAGAGTAAAGTAATAATAGAGAGAAAGAGTAGCAACTCTGAGGTAAAATTTGCATGTATGGAAAGTGCTGCTACCTCTAGTTTGGTGGGTGAATTAAGGCTATAATAATATATACCTACCTATAGGTATGCATACTTACTATAATAATATGTAATAAACGAGTCCTCTCACCCATTAATAGTCTCTTTGAGCGAGTTTGTGTTATGGTAACAGTCAGGGGAAAAAAAACACGTATGGAGTTCAGAAAAATATCCTTTTATTATTATCAAACAAATTTGATTAATATTTATTCGTTTTAAACTTATTATACTTCATTAAATTAAATTAAGTAATAACATAACACTTTTTATTGGTTATACTTACATAAAACATCACAGCCAAAAATACAATATCTTCTTCGGAGTTCACTCATGTTAACAAAACAACAAAAATAACAAACGAAAATCAAAGAGGTAACAATATTATGAAATAGAAACAAAACAAATAACAGTAACGAGAAACAATTTTCAACAGAATTGCGCATCAACGTCGGGAAAGTCGGAGTTGACAATGGCGACAATGACATTTATTTGACCAAGACAATATGGCTGCCAAGTTTTTTTTTTGTCACTAGACTGCAGATGTCGCTGTCGTCTATGGAAATTGATGACAGTGTTAAGTGTGCCCCCCCTGACCTCGACCAAATGGGTTAGGTTAGGTTAGAACTGTGACCAACCGCGCGCGAGCCAGCGAGCGGTGCCGCGGCAGAGGTCGAGCGCTACTTCCAAAGGCTAGGCTGTGAATATTATGTCTGTATTTCCCTTGGGGGCAGGTAAAAATGTACCTTAAGTTCACCCACATTTAGCTAGTTATGTTTAAGTACACGAGGTGGTGACTCCATTGTCATTAATACAGCACGAATAAGATTTAGCGCTGGTACTGAAAATTTCCTAATAAAACAATGCTAATAAGACTGGACAGGTCCTCTCAATCTGTGTGGTTCTTTCCTCAAAAAACCAATTCAGACACCAATCTACATGGTCTTCACATGAACTGACCAAGATTTTGTCTGGACTTTATATGAGACTTTCTTCTCAGAGTAGCCAAATAGAAAACGCCGACGTCATCTAGTTTTTAAAAAAACATGATTGACTTGTAAAAGTGTTTGTACAAACCTACTTACAGAAATAAAATCATTTATCAATACAATAACTATAAATAGGACCCCACGCTAAGCAGTCATGGCTGCAACTACTAGACTAAGGTCGTTAGTCCACCGCTATCGTCAACGGAACCTCAACGAGAACGAGATGAAGTAGCGATGCATACAATTACTATGGCCGCCGAGTGTCCACCCGAGCGCCGGCATCCCGGCCCCCGAATCCACGAGTATCACGGCCCAAGATTGTGAACCGCCAATATAAAACAAGTTTAATCTTTTCCACACACTCACTGCCGTCGCACCGGAGCGCTGCCGCCGTTCGCCCGGCTTTTGTTTTGTCTGTTCATAACATACTGAACTGCCGGGTTCAGAACGATCGCCGTCACCGGTTGACACGTGTTGGTGGACAAGCGGTGTTACAAAGCAGCCGCCACAATGCACCTGAAACAGACAGAGACAGCGTATACTTTAAATGGAGCTTAAAAGAGATATGCATTTACGAATTTAATCGTAAAAGAATCAGATATTACTATGCTGTATTCAATAGATATTTCCAAATGCAGATTTTATGATAATATAATAAAAGCTCACGGATTCTTGAATAATTTTCTCTTTTATCTACCAAATAGTTTTAGATTCATTTTTATTCACTTCCATTCAGAAATAATAAAAGATTTTTCTTCTCTACCGATTCATAATTCTGCAAACTATTGTTGGGTAGGGGAGATGGACAGTCGGAGAGACAAGTGTTACTTAATATTGTTTTCTTTTTTCGATGTTTTCATGTGATTCTGAAAATATAAAGAAGGCTTTATCTTGTCACCGAATAAAGAACTAATAAAATACTGTGTGTACGTGTTTGATTTCATTAGACTTTTAGTTGACAAAATAAAACAAACAAGTTTAAAATATTAAACCATTTTTTAACTCAAAGTATTTATTTCAATTAAACCATTTGCCACTTTTAAATAAAATTGTCAAAAAGTCGGTAAGGCAGAAAGATGAAACTAGTTGCCCATTCTAAAGCGTAGTAGGTTTCTATGGAGAACAGGCAAGAAACTCCATGGGCACTGAAAAATCAGCGAAATTCACACAGGAGAATTTAATGATTTTACTTTTCGCGTGGCTAAGTAATAACAGCCGCACGGGTAGAGTCATCAGGTTAAGCAACGTTTGCCGGGGTTGGACCGTGGTGCCTCGCCGTTGGTCCCAGCTGTCATTCGTGGATCTTTGACAGTCGTTACGGATCGTCAGAAGCCCAAAAGTCTGACAACCAGTCTTACCAAGGGGTTTCGTATATACCCAGTTAATGGGTTATAGAGGTCAGATTGACAGTCGCTCCATGTAAAATTCTGGTATTCAGCTGCATCCGGTTAGATTGGAAGTCGACCCCAACATAGTTGGGAAAAAGGCTAAGCAGATTAATACATTAGGCGCGGCAGACGCACATGCGCGTTTTCGGACGTTCACCAGGTGCTTGACGGCGCGTATGCGCGTCCATACAATTTACATAAGTTTCTTCGAGTGCGGCGCGCCGCACCTGTGCGTTCGTTGTGCATCTCTATTGTTTCGAAAACATCGTAAAATAAGGGTCGGTAAGGGTGTAGCATAAAGAAGCGTTTGCATAAAGAATTAAGCAGATAATTTGTTAACTTTTCACACGAACAATTTGCCGATATTATTTTTAGAAAGACGTCAATGTTGAATGTTATTTAAAATAACTATTTAATTTAAAAGGTTTAATAAATTCATCCCTTAAATCTTAATTAAACAGAAAAAACACAGGCTGATATTATGTATTCCCGATTATACAGTGTCCGGTAAAGAATGGATAACCTTGAAATAACACATAATCGACCTTATGGCCATTCTAATATATATATATATATATATATATATCCCAGGCAGCACATAAGACTTTTAAGAAAAAATAGTAACATTTTTTACATTCTTCTTCACCACGACTACAAATGAATGAATTCCATCGGGTTTTTTTTTTTGTTTTAATATTGTACGTTGACTATGGCCGACCGGAGGCAGTAAATAATGTGACTAGAAATTGCACAGTATTTTTCTTTAAATCGTATCTTACGTACTACTTGGGATATATATATTTTTTTTTTTTTGTATTTTTTTACAACGGCCATAACATCATTTATATGCTATTTCAAGTTTATCCATTTTTGACCGGACATCCTGTATATAGAGCGTAGTTGAAGTAAAATGTACATACATAATTAAAAACAATATTTTAAACTTATATTATAAAGTAAGTTTAATAAAACAATATTTGAAACCTTAACCAAATAAATAACAAAAATCACTTTAATTTAATGAAACAATTATTCACAAACCCTAAGACCGCCTTTTTGTAGTCATTTTCAAATCGCAATCCTTACCGAAGCACTTCTCTCCCCGCCTGTACGTTAGGGTGGGTTGATATTAGCATCATATTGGTCGGATCAGCACGTGCCGACAATATGTCTTCATGTGTGTGCACACCTAGAATATTATGTTTTTCTATACAAATAGCTATTGATTTAAAATGGTATTTTGGGTTGAGGTTTGGAGAATTGCAAAAAAAGGGAAGTGTAGTTGGAAGATGTGTAAATATAGCTACTACTCGACTAATGATTTTATGAATGAAAAGTTGACGTAAATATTAGAAAATAATTTTATTCTCTTCGCGCTATGTACGATCTGTACAGTCAGGTGCAAAAACGATGTGATTTAACACATATTTTCTCCTAAAGTATTGATCGAAATTTTAGAGGAGCTCGTGGCTAAGTAATAACAGCCGCACGGGTCGATCCATCAGGTTAAGCTACGCTTGCCGGGACTCCTCCGTGCCTCGGAAAGCACGTTAAGTCGTTGGTCCCGGCTGTCATTCGAGGATCTTTGACAGTCGTTACGGGTCGTCAGAAGCCCGAAAGTCTGACAACCAGTCTTACCAAGGGGTATCGTATTACCCAGTAACTGGGTTGTGAAGGTCAGATAGGCAGTCGCTCCATGTAAAATACTGGTATTCAGCTGCGTCCGGTTAGACTGGAAGCCGACCCCAACATAGTTGGGAAAAGGCTAGGCAGAATGAATGATCTTCTTATTGCACTAACCACAACCCTGATAATGTATTTGTACATCGGAAACAGCAGAATATTATGAACTTTTAAAAGTATTTAACCACTCTATAACAGTATTCTTACAAATAAATGGACTATTACTATTACTATAAGACTCTTGGGATTCTACTCAGTAGAGTTCTTTTAAAAGAAGCTTGCTTGTTGAAGCGCTTACTATCTTTAAAGTTACCTATTAATTTCTTCTTCTTCGTCTTTAAATAACATGATACCTAAATCTCTCAATATTGTGCGTACAAACTTACATTTGCAGTTGGAAAGCATTGGAGAACATGTTTTTCAACTACAATGTTAAGTTTGTTCTTGGGATATATATTCATCCCAACTACGGAACCCTTCAGTGTGCGTGGTCCGACATACACTTGGCCAGTTTATTACATTATTTTGCATATGCACGGACAAAACCGGAAATGTAACTTTTCCCTTTTTATTACGACCGGAAGTTGCGTCGGTGGCGCCCTCTATATGTCCTTTGTACAATTTAGGGAAAACGCTTTGCAAACATGAATATGTATTTCTTTTATTTGTGAAGTACAACGTGAAAAGAAATTGTGACATTGCCTGCAAAGGGGTGGATAAAAGTGATTCTGTTGTAATGCAGATTTATCTATGTATCAATCTATCTGCCGGGCCTTTTGCCAACGAGGTAAGCTTCATATTCATCATTCGTTTTTGTTTATTCCTGATTCAAATCGTAGCATTTTTTACCGCCAAACTGAGCATATACTTAAATAGATTCGTTAGCTGATTTTACCTGTGATATCTACTTCCATATGGGAGGCTCTACTATGCAAAGCTATGAGGTCTTTGTTTATTATCGGTAAAAATACAAGAGTCTCAAGGGGGCTGTCGCATCTTGTCACCTATCCTGCTCACATGGGACCAAATTTTTAAGAATGTTAAATGAAAAGATGCAATAATAAAAACACATTTTTATTGTGGCATTTATTTAACTCATTTTAAAAACACTTTTTAAGAATGTGTTTTTAATAATTACCTATTAAATTAATATTATTTACTAGTTCGCCAATTGATTACATTTTTCAAAAAGCATCTTTCATTTATCACATATATCTTCGGTGAGTGTGCCCAAGAACTCCACGACCTGATCCCACCGGCCCCCTTATACCATCGGACATCTAGACGAACTGCCAGTTACCATCCCTACCTGGTTGCACCAATTCGCACTAAGCGCTTCCAAATGACTTTTAGAAAGCGCACAGCAAAAGAGTGGAACTCACTACCTGCGTCTGTGTTTCCGAGCGCATACAACCCTAATCTGTTCAAAGTGAGAGTGAGCAGGCTTCTTCTGGGTAAGCTCACTCCATCGTCGACTTTGTCTCTGTCACCCCTGACCTAGACTAGAGTCAAGAGCAAACCCATCTCAAATAAATAAAAAAAAATATTTAAAAAAAAATTCTTAAAAATTTGGTCCCTTGTGAGCGAGAGAAGTGACAAAATGCGACAGCCTTCTTAAATTTAACCAATATCAGTCCGTAAAATATAGGAATCGGCCAATAGTAAACATATGTACTATTAGTTACTAATACCTGTTAGTAAAAACATTATCAATCGTCGCTGAAACGATTCGTTATACGTTGCTAATAGGAAAAGTTCTGCAAATCAAAAAAGAACAACAATATTCTCTTTTTTTTTTTTCAAATCAAACAGAGCACTAACATCTCAGCTTACGGCTTACCCCCATGATATACAGCGCTATGTACAACCTGTACAGTCAGGTGCAAAAAGATGTAATTCAACACAGATTTTCTCCTAAAGTATTAATCGAAATTATAGAGGAGCTTGAGGCTAAGTAATAACAAACGTACGGGTCGATCCATCAGGATAAGCTACGCTTGCCGGGGTTGGTCTGTAGATGGGTGACCATCTTTACATACCGAGACTCCTCCGTGTCTCGAAAAAGCCATTGCTCCCGGCTGTCATTCGTGGATCTTCGTCAGAAGTCCGAAAGTCTGACAACTAGCCTTACCAAGGGGTATCGTATTACCTAGTAACTGGATTGTGGAGGTCAGATAGGCAGCCGCTCCGTGTAAAATAATGATATTCAGCTGCACCTGGTTAGACTGGAAGGCGACCTCAACCTAGTTGAAAAAGGCTAGGCAGATTGATTGATATTGATCCAAATTAGAGGTCAGAACATTACGCCTGTAATCCTCGAAGGGTTAGGCAGAGGTATGCCTATAGTACACCCACATTCCGCCTAAGACTCGTTACCTAAAATTCATCAATCATTTACCTTATTTGACCAGTATAAATTAGAAAGCTGTCAGTTAATAAAATGACAGATTGAAACCATTTCAATTTTGTTGATAAGTATTATAAATCGGTCAATTTATTAAAGTTATTAATTTACTATTTTGGTGACGGTATCAGTATCAAGAATCCGTACCAATATTATGAATGCGGAAGTAACTTAAACTTTGTCTGTATGGTACCTTTTCACTCCTAAACCACCTAAGCTATTTTTGACAGATAGGTAGACTGGAACCTAAGGACGTAAGCCGACTTTTCGTCCTAGATATTTATTTGTAATGATGAAATACAAAATACACGCACATGAAGTCTGCGGCGAAGCCAAAAAAGGAGGGTTATCTTTTTGACCTGTACCTATGTATGTATGTCCGTACCATTGTGACCTCCTGTGACCTAAACGGCTTGACCAATTTTAATGAATTATATGTCGTCCGATTCGTTTTTATTGAGCACGTGTCACTGGGTAGGTATATTAAAATTATAAAAAATCAAAATGGCGGATTTTTAGCACAAAAATGTGTTTTCAAAAAAAAACCTCCCAAACCTATCGAGAAGGATATCAAAATTAAGGGTTTTAAAAGGTGATATCAAAAATATATACAGATTATATGTATACATGTAATTTAGAATGAGAAATGATAAAAAAAAACGTGTGTGGTCGGGGGACCCCGTCAGGGAAGAAGTTCCTTCAAAGTATGATTTAAAAAAAATCGAGTGATAAAGCCAAAATTGTATTATTTGAAAGATAATTTTGACGACCGTTACTTAAAGCATTACTTAATACAGTGACAGAAAAATAATCCTTCCTAAGTAAAAAGTCTTAAATAAAAAAAGTAAATTTAAAAATAAAAAAACCAGACTGCGTAAAAACTGGACTTTAAAAAGTTGGAGATTGCTTGGAGACAAAATAGGCCATCTTCATTCCATCTTTTTTAATTCCACTTTTTACGCAGTCAGGTTTTTTTATTTTATTTTATTTACTTTTTTTTTACATTTGAATCGAGACTACAAAAGAAAACCACTTTCGAATTTAGCTTAGTGTGGGCACATGTTTTTGCTCATGACTGTACATAGAGAAGTTCAATGAGGATCATTTGCAGGATTCCTTCCAAGCGTTTTATGAAAGTAGGGAGCCGCGGGCGAGTAGTGGCACCACGTCAGGGACTCCCGTGAGACTGTCTTGACAAGATTCTTGGAAAAGATACTTAATCTTTTCTGAAATCCCAAAACTGATCCACTCAATAAGTAATTAATTATTCAGTAACAATTCCCATTGCGTTGCGTCCGAGACTGCTCCGTGCCTCGGAAAGCACGTTAAGCCGTTGGTCCCGGCTGTCATTCGTAGAACTTTGACAGTCGTTACGGATAGTCAGAAGCCCAAGTCTGAGAACAAGTCTTACCAACGGGTATCGTATTACCCAGTAACTAGGTTGTGGAGGTCAGATAGGCAGTCGCTCCATGTAAAATACTGGTATTCAGCTTCATCCGGTTAGACTGGAAGCCGACCCCAATATAGTTGGGAATAGGCTTAGAGGCACAATGAAGGGTTCCGTAATTGGGATGATTTTATTCCAAGAACAAACTTAACATTTTAGTTGAAAAACATGTGCTCCCATACATTCCAACTGCAAATGTAAGTTTGTACACACAATATTAAGAGATTTACCATGTTATTTCAAGACTTTTTATAAATTTTCCACTAATCTTGTATTATTTTTTTCTTATTTTCCCCCAATATTGACCGCCATATTCATAATTCATTTATTTACGTTACACGTCCGTGTTTGGGTCACAGAAATTCATTATACATAAATGTACCAAATTTCAACTTAATCTGTTCGGTAGATTCGGAGCAAATTAGCTGTGACAGACGAACAGACATACAAACACACGAGTGTGATCCTAATATTGTTCCGTTTTTTCCGAAACCCTAAAAACTATAAAATACCATGCAAATATAAAATAAAAATCAAAACAAATTAGGAAATAGCATTTAAACAAAAATAATAAAAAGGTTATAAGTAATCTGGTTTATTTATGTTATCTCTGTACGTACAGTAGAAGAACTGGAATGAATAAAACGTTATGTATGAAACAGTTTCGGACCTTGAATTTGTTGGAAATCTGGAACAGTTAAGAAGCTTGTGGCGGCATCTACATCGCCACACGCGAACTACGCATCACACTGACGTCACGCAAAATCGCGACTTGCATATGTATATACAACGTCCCGACATCAACCGTCGGGCACCACCACCTCTGCTTCGCTGAGCACATAAAGCAGGTGCGTTCGCGCGCAGCGTTCGCTCTCGGTAGACTCCACTCCGTTCTGAATGCACGTAGCAAATTGTCACTTAGGTGCAAATTGCGCATTTATACAGCGTGCATTCGCCCCATCATGACCTATGCAGGTTAAGTGTTTGCGCACGCAAAACCCCACCTCATTCATAGGATGCAGGCCCTCCAAAACCATTTCCTCCGAAAGGCAACGGGAGCACCTTGGTTCGTTCGGAACGAAATCCTCCATTTAGATCTCGATATTCCCACCATCTCCCAGTTCTTGAAACGCAATTCCAAGCGTTTCTTCGACTCAGCCACCAATCATCGCAACCTTCTGGTTGTCGAGGCGGCTAGCTATATCCCCTCCCGTACTAGTAAGGTCCGCCGCCCAAGGCTTGTCCTCTCAGATCCCGACGACCCCATAACTCTTCTCCAGGAGAGCAGTAGGGACCGTAGGAACAAACACAAATCGACATTCCGACCTCGCCGCCGAGGTCCCTCGCGACGACCCCGAAATAACGTACTCCCCCGTCCCTTGCTCGGGAATGAAGTGCCAGCTGGTGGCGTAGCTGAGCCAGTGGCTTTAAATTCCCCCGATAATAATAATTACCCTGATTTGATCCAGCCTGTCCCATCTTGCTGTCCTCCCCCCAGCGACGCCCTAAGCCGAGGAAAAAGGAAAGAGGGAGCCCTTAGCGTGTAGTCGCTTAGTCTGTAAGTTTATGGCTTTGAGTTCACTTAAGGCAGCCACAGGATAGTCCGGTTAAGTAGTCACGGCCTCTCTAGGCCAACTACGAGAGGCCATACACAAAAAAAAAGAAAACCGTCGGGCAGTGGCCCATCAGACACAACACCCGTCTGCTCGGAGGATCTGCACACCCTGTTCCTTATACCTCTATAAGCTTACTTGTTTAATAGTCAATTAATTGATACCTATATACGTAGATTCTCTCTTGTCGACATGAGCTTTTAATACTTTAGTAGCGGGCTGACTACTAAAGTAAGAAAGGGCGTGCCACACGCACTTCGAATCGTCACTTGCTCTAGAGTGGGGACCGACCATGGCCAGATGAAATTATAATTAATTTTATTATTAATAATGCTGCTCAATATAATAAGCCTTAGTGTTTATTATACCATAGGTTTATTCCACACCCGAAGCCAAATAGGTTTACTCAAAATGTAATTTCTTTCAATTACTAACTGACCTGACAAACGTTTTCCTGTTAAAATTTCAATATTTAATACAAAATTCCCATAGAAAATGCACTTTCAATATCCCGAAACTTTTCAAAAATTTTCTTTCATACAAACCTTGTCCTGACAATTATAAACACAACAAAAAAAGAATTATCCAAATAAGTGCAACCTTTCTGAAATGATGCGCGTATATACATTCGGCAATTGATTTTTTCTTATATTAATTAATAATTAAATCTATATAGGTTCTGCTATATTTACATAATTTAAAAGCTAACAGTCTTAAAATTATAATAATAATATGTACAAGTATATAAAAAGGTGGGAACATAATCATAGGGCTTTAAAAAATTCCGCATCGCAGTCAACAGATTGTTAATTCATTATTTTAGTTCATTTCGAGTAAACGAAAATTAATCTGTCCGAAATTGACAACAGAAAATAAGTTACAGGGTGCAAATATGTTTTGTTTTTTTTATTTGAGGGGTTTGGCGCTGATAGCCGAAATACAGACCTACGCCTCATTCGGCTACAGATGTCTTAGAAACTATAATCAATCTGCCTAGCCTTTTCCCAAGTATGTTGGGGTCGGCTTCCAGTCTAACCGGATGCAGCTGAATACCAGTATTTTACATGGAGCGACTGCCTATCTGACCTCCACATCCCAGTTACTGGGTAATATGATACCCCTTGGTAAGACTGGTTGTCAGACTTTCGGACTTCTACGACCCGTAACGACTGCCAAAGATCCACGAATGACAGCCAGGACCAACGGCTTAACGTGCTTTCCGAGGCACGGAGGAGTCTCGGTATGTAAAGATGGTCACCCATATAAGGACCAACCCCGGCAAGCGTAGCTTAACCTGATGGATCGACCCGTGCGGCTGTTATTACTTAGCCACCAGCTCCTACAGATGTCTTAGAAACTATAACCTATATAATACCACATGTGTAATACACTCATATTTTTTTAATAATATTGGTAAATGTCTTGAAGTGTTTATTAAAATAAGTATCGTGTGTTTATTAAAACTGATCTTAAAAAAAAAAAAGTTAGTTAACGCAAACCACCGTTCTTCAGCATGGAGGCCAAATACTTCTTACTGCATATTTCTCCATTAAGGGGGATCCGCAGTGGTAGCCAGCAAACTTCAAAATTTTTCTTAACTTTTTTGCAATTTGCAAGTCTGTGTCAGATTGTATCTTGATCTAAGTATGATTCGCGACAACAACAAATATGTATTTATTGATGACTCTTATGGTTATAATAAGTACGTAAATACATATTTGTTATAGCTTGGCTCATCGCCGCAAGGTTGCCTGCTTGTCGGTCTTCTATAGACTGTACTTCGTTGAGTGTGCTCAGGAAGTCCACAACCTCATCCCATCGGACATCTAGACGCACTGCAAGTTACCATCCCTACCTGGTTGCTATTCCACCAATTCGCACTAAGCGTTTCCAAATGTCTTTTATAATGCGCACATTAAAAGAGTGGAACGCACTACCTGCGTTTGTGTTTCCGAGCGCATACAACCCTAATCTCTTCAAAGTGAGAGTGAACAGGCTTCTTCTGGGTAAGCTCACTCCATCGTCGACTTTGTCTCTGTCTAGAGTCAAGAGCAAACCCATATTAAATTTAAAAAAAATCGCGAATCATATTTTGATCAACATACAACCTGACACTGACATGCAAATTGCAAAAAAAAACGTAAGAAAATTTGAATTTCGCGAGCGACCTTTGCGCATTCACTTAACAATACACTGTTTTTATGATTGTTTTTTCATAAGTCTTTGTTACTGGCACTAAACGTTTCTTTCTTTTTTTATATATTCTGTACCTACACATTTTAGGACTCTTCCCTCACTCATCTCTGTCATGGCCACCCCACGATCTTGCCAACGGCGTTGTCTTCTCGTCTTCCAATGAACGTTTCCGCTCAATATCTCCTCAGTATTATATCCCTCAGAAAAGTCCCTTAAACTGTGGATTGTGCTCATATTATTAGTGGTTTAGAAGAACTTGGTTGTGCCTGCGGGCACGTTTGAATTGGTTTGAATCGAATAAAATTGATACAATGGCTCGTGGTCAAAGTAAATGGCTAGCAAACAGTTGTTTGATCTGCCTGTTTATTAAGGCACCTGTAATATTAAGGGAATACTAGTGTGGAGCAACATTTCTGTTAAAAGTTAAGAGTTAGGTATTATTAAATAATCGCACTTAATCGAACCTCAAATGGATCAGAATGTTTGGCCATAAAAAGAATGAATGAAAGGCAATTGCATGCAGCCGAGATGAGAATGCTAAGAGGGATGTGTGGTGTTACGCGAATGGATAGAATAAGAAATGAGTATGTAAGAAGAAGTCTGACTGAAGTGACACCGGTGACTGAAAAGAAGTGCGGAAATCGGTATGGGGATGTGATGCGGAGGAATGAGGAACATGTCGTCAGGAAAGTTTTGAGTATATGAACGTGGAGGGCTATACGAATAAGGGAAGACCAAAGAAACGATGGATGGACTGTGTGAAACATGATATGGCCAGAAAGGGAGTGACTACCGAGATGACGATTAATAGAGAAGTATGGAAGAAAAAGACTTGTTGCGCCGACCCCAAATAAATTGGGACAAGGGCAGGAGAATGATGAATCGAACTTCAAATAATTCCCATATATCGATCCTAAAAATATTATGGAACTCTCTATGCGTCTCTTTTTGTGAAAGTCAATTAATTCCTATTTTGGGGTCCTAAAAATACTAAATAGCCAAGTAACTACGACCAACTTGGATGAAGCGCTCGCCGGCCGCTGCTGTGGCATCGCGCGCGCGGCTTGTCACAGTCCTAACCTAACCTAACCCGTTTGGTCGGGGTATCCTAGCTTAGTTACTGCAACTAACTGGCCCTAAAGTAAAAAAGTGGCTCATTAAAAAAAAAGTGTACATCATTAGAAGCCCATTTTTTTTTTTAGATTTAATCATTTAAAAAAGCGTACATCATTAGAAGAACTAACTATAAGTTTTTAGAGGATCAGTTAAATATTTTATTTACATACTACCCAATTCTTCTCTTACAGAAAAGGTATGAGCATTCACGCTTGCTCAAGGCTGACTGGTGATATCAGACCTATTTATTTAAGATACTTTCAACTTTCAATATCGGAAGTTTTTGGATCTGTATTTTAGTTTTTTGCCACCGACTTCCGAAATTAAAGTTATTTTTCAATTTGTAGTGTTTTATATTTTATTGTTTTGAAGTCGGTTTTTTTTTTTTATAAAAAACCTTTTTATTTTTCAGCTTTTAGTGGGTGAGTTTGTAATTTATTATGTTACAATAGCCTAATGTCAACTGCTCATCACCTAGAAAATGTTGCCAACCATATTAAAGTAATCGAATCGCAACCCATGAAATACTTATTATTGAGTAGTTCCGATAGCCATCTGTGGTCTTCATCGTCAGTTCCACTTCACTAAATGGTACTTTCCGAGAGCAAAACAAAAATCCAAATCTCTATACTTTGAGGGTTTTCCTCAACTTCCATAGGATCCCCTTATCATATTCTGACTTGGTGACAATGAGAGCACCTTGTGAGAGATGAGACCACCTTTCAAACAAAAAAAATTATTTTCAAAATTGGTCTAAGATTGACGGAGAAATCAGTGGAAACAAATTAAAAAAAAAAAACATACATAAATAAAGTCGAACATATAACCTCCACCTTTTTGGAAGTCGTTTAAAAATAATAAATAATGTAAAGATGAAAATGCAAATCAATAAAGTTATGTTCTTACGTTCTGGACCAAGGTATCGTTAATTTAGGTAAATGCTTTATTATTCAAAATAGCCAAGCCTAGCTTAAACATACAATTTGAAACAAAAAATAGATTAATTGGAGAAGTTATTCTGAAATTTAAAAAAGCCATGCGAACTAACGAATAGACGAAAACGTCCTCCATTCTGACAACTTTAAATCCAGATTATACTTACAGTAATAATAAACCAATTGCAAATAAGCAAGATAGCATTTTTTAAATTATAAGAAAAGACACATCTTTTCCATAATTATCTATTAGAAAACCTTCTTATCGCCCTCTGCCGCCCCTCTTTTGATAAAGTGCGCAATAATACAGTATTTGGCGAACTGTTTCCGAATGATAATTGTTATTAATAGCTATGGGGTGAGCAGAGAAAGTTCATAATGTAGTATTTATTTTAGGTTTCAGAATAAAATTGTATAATAAAATTGAATACTAAATATGTCAGTATATGATCAGAATCTGAATCAGAATTTATTTATGTGAAACTGGACCTGAGCCAACCTGGCGGTAACGTCGATAAAAGATGCCCATCTATTGATAAATGTCACCCGTCTCTCTACATTTCCATTGCTTGCTATAGGGTGCATACTCGGTAGGCTCTTCATCCTCTTCATATCCTAAGGGCACGTCTTGTCTACCATCATCGCGCCCCGCGGTCTACTCCTTGATATGCAATTGTCTCTATTGCTACATGTAACATGAGGCAACAGGGGCTAGTGTGAAAATCTTTGGGTTCATTCGAGTAATCCAGTCTGGTCAAACCATGCAGGAGTAAATGCATTTCATTCATTCATTCATTGTAAACAATTATTGCAATTTACAGATCATAATTAAATACTTATGGAGCCGAGTTTATTAAATAACACAATAGAAATATGTTTTTAACAATCACAACATTACAAAATTCTTCATAATTTGGTCTCGTGTGAGCGAGAGAGGTGATATCTCATTGACCGTCAATGAACGACCATTGGAAGTTTTGTCTAGTCCCTCTAACTTAAGAGCCCCACGAAGCATGCGTAGTTCATACAAACGAAATACCAAAATAATTTGTAAATCAAACATATTCTTAAGGTAGTGTGTATTTATTCCGATTGGATTAGCAAATATCTAGGTTCCCAAATATATATTAAATAAGAACATTGATTTAAACATGAAATATGAGACAAATAAGTTTTGTATAGAAATTTTAAATTCCTCATATCTCGTCTTCAAATCAGTGTCCTTTAAAAATATGTTTGGGAACCTAGATATTCTGTAATCCAATCGGAATAAATACACACTATCTTTACAAATTATTTTGGTATTTCGTTTGTATGAACTACGCATGCTTCGGGGGCGCCTTAACCAGGCAATAAAAGAGATGAGACATAATAAGTAGTAACTTAATAAATAAGTCAATTATAATATTAATTGATTGTAATAAATTAATCTTCATTCTTGTAAACTCATCGATGCTTCGATTTATTTCATTACCAAATTTTTAATGATTTAGTTTTTTTTTATTAACAATTATTAGTGACACTTTGTCTAAAGCTGAACTTACTAAATTAGAAATTAATAAATAAGTGAAGAGTGAATATTTAACTTGCTACCCATACGCCTTCCGGTCTAAAGTAGGAAGGTACTCAATTTTCCGGATTACGCCATAGCTACGCTCTTTCTACAAATATTCAAGTATTTAATTTAGTCTATCAGCTTTTTCGTCACTAAATAGTACGTTTTAAAGCTTTAAAAGCTGCATCATTCTATTCCGTTCAATCCCTCCCATTTCATTCATTTTTTTGGTGTTTTTTAGAGTTCCGTATCTTAAAAGGAAAAATACGGAACCCTTATAGGATCACTCATGTGTTTTTCTGTCCGTCTGTCACAGCCAATTTACTCCGAATCTAATGAATCAATTAAGTTGACATTTGATACACGTCGTATCTGTGACCCAAACACGGACGTTTAACGTAAATAAATGAATTCGAATATGGCGGTCAATTTTGTTGTGGCATATCAAATGAAAAGGCTTACTGTCAGGGTCTCAAATATATATATATATTTTTATAATTTAAAAATAAACTGTTTTAAGAAAATAGACGAAAATTTACCATACCCACCTTATCTCCGAAACCACTGAGCCAAAAATTTTGAAAAAAATACAGAAAATAGATCTATACCTATAGATTACAGGAAAACCTATGGTCTTAAAATAACATGGTAAATCTCTCAATATTGTGCGTACAAACTTATATTTGCAATCGGAATGTATGGGAGAACATGTTTTTCAACTACAAATGTTATGTTTGTTCTTGGGATAAAAAACAATTCATCCCAACTACGATATACAACCCATCATTGTGCGTGGTCCGACACGCACTTGGCCGGTTTTTTCCTTCAAAATTCCACCCAAAACTCTCTCATATTTTCCCAAACTATTTTAACTAGTAAATCAAAGGGACAGTTTTCAATAAGGTTGATCAATTGTCCGCATAGCGCAGCGGCTGGCTCTCTGCCAAGCCCGCAATGGACGCAGCGCTAAAGGGAATTAAATGTGCAATCTGGGGGAAGAAAATTAAATAGGAGTATTTATTGGGTGTCTGCTAACGAAAACGGCAGCCGTTCCCCAGCCGTGTCGTGGAAGACAATTAAGGAATGAAATAGTGATATGAAAAGAAAGTCTACATCTCAATTTGCAGATTTTAGTTTTTTTTTTTTTTTTTTTAATAAGGACCTATCGCAGTTTGCTCCGGGAGCATTGACTGCTTAACCGAGCGTTGGCGGGGCCAGAAGGGCCTCTTGCCGGGTTAGAAATTAAAACTAAGTAGCACAGCTAAGGGCGTCGCATAGTAGGACTCGAACCTAGGCTTAGGGCGCTACTGATGCCCGGGTGTCACCATTGTGTGGATCGCCCAGAGGACACGGTGGAGCATACAGTGGAGGTCTGCCCGGCTTGGGCAGAGCACCGCCGTGTTCTCACGGAGGCGATCGGCGGCGGCGATCTCTCGCGTCCGAGCTTGGTCCAGGCCATGGTGCGGAGCGAGAGTGCATGGGAGGCCGTCACCTCCTTCTGCGAAGCGGTAATGCTCGCAAAGGAGGAGGCGGAACGCGTGAGGGAGAGGCAACCTCACGCCCTCAGTCGCCGCAGGAGACGCCCTGGGCGGCGGGAATCGATAGCCGATTCCCGGCCACCGTAGGCGCGGGCTTGCGGACGGTGAGTAGTGGGTAGCTCGCCGTCCGGTGAGGACCAGGCCCGGGTCGACGGCGCGTTGTGTTCCACGCGCGCCTCAAAGAGATGTCAGCAGAAGATGGGGTCCAATAGGGCCGATGCCGCTGGGGTCGCGGGTTGTTTGAAAAAGATACCGTGGCCCTGGCATAGGCAACTGAAGGAACACGGGTGGGTTTTAGTCAGTAAAAGTCTGACACGCCCTTCCGCTCCACCCAGAGCGGGAGAAGTTATTTGATGATTTCCCATCCACAAAAAAAAAAAAAAAAGGGCGCTACTGATTGCTGTGCAAATGGAGAATTGTTCTATCGGTATGTTATTATTATTAGGGGCGTTTAAAGCTACTTGCTGGGCGCGATCGGGCGGGTGCAAGGGTCGGGGGGATTGACGTACTACTCGATGCCGCGGTGGTACTCGCCGGCGGGTACGGAAGTTAGGACGTCTCTCATGTGTAGTGTTTAGAGTTTTACGGACCGACTTCATACTCATTCATTGGTAAGATAAGATAAGATAAGATAAGATAGATTTATTTGTCAAAAACACGCGTAGGTTTACAATCAGTTGGAGCGATTACAAAAAAAAAATAACAATAATAAGTTTCAGCATGTTTTGCCTAGGAAGGCGTACAAATACAATAATAGTAGAATTCAAAGTACAAAAATCATTTAATTACGTTAAATTAATAAAAATAGCAATAAAAAATGTCGAAAAGAAATAACAATATAATTCAAAGTCAAAAAATCGTTACGTTACGTTAAAATAAAGTCAAATAAAGTTACGTTAAAATTAATAAAAATAACAATAAAATGTCTAAAGTACATCATTAAAATAGTCGGCAACATTATAGTAACATTTATTTATTAATAGCTTCTTCATGCTTTTATTAAAATTATTAATATCTAAATCTTTGTATGCCTTTGGTACCTTGTTGTATATTTTTGGGGCCATGCAGAATACACTCTTACGCATGAGAGCTGTTTTAGCACTATGTATACGAAGTCTTCGATTATCACGTTGACTTCTTTCGGAACCATCTGAAAACTTCGGAAACAGTTGGGGATTCTTTTTAACAAATAATACCGTCTCTAATATATACAAGGAAGGAAGTGAGAGAATTTGATGTTTAATAAAATATGGTTTGCAACTGTCTGTAATTTTAAGACCAAACATAGCTCTAATGCATCGTTTTTGCATTCTAAATATAACATCTTTGTGTGTAGAGTTTCCCCAGAAAATAATGCCGTATCTAAGGATCGATGCTATAAGTCCGTGATAGGCAGTAAGCAATGTATCCGTATTTACAATTGGGGCGAGTTTATGCAATGCGTAGGCAGAACTACTGATTTTCTTACAAATTTCTTCAATGTGACCTTTCCAATCAAGTTTTTTGTCAATGGTTAGTCCAAGGAATTTGGCATTATCAACTCTGCATATGGTGTGATTGTTATAGCTTAAGTTAATGTCATTTCTTACAGGTATTCTTTGACTAAAATGCAAGATTTGTGTTTTATTTAAATTAATTTTTAGATTATTATTGTTTAACCAGTTAATTATAGAAGCTAAAGCATTATTAATGTCAAGCTCATAGGTGTCATTTTTCTTACATGCTATTGTGACTGTGCTATCGTCTGCAAAAAGGGTCATTGGATGCTCAATAGATTGCGGAAAGTCATTTATATATATAATAAATAATAATGGTCCCAGAACGCTTCCCTGGGGTACACCGAATTTCACTATACGTTCTTGAGACAAATACGTAGTCGCTTTTTTGGTACAATCTATTCTAGAGATTGCTGTGATTTGTCTTCTATTGAACATATAGGATTCAATTAATTTAAGTACATTGCCTCTAACTCCATATGTTTCAAGTTTATTAATTAAAATAGTGTGGTCAACGTAGTCAAATGCTTGTGTCATATCGCATAGCACAGCGCAAATGGGAGTCTTTTCATCGATCCTTAACATTACAGTGTGTAGAAAATCATAGACCGCCATATTGATTGTCTTATTTTGTCTGAAACCTTTTTGCTCACTACAAAGAATATTATTTTTTTCCAAATACGTATATAATTGTTTGTAAATGTATTTTTCAAAAATCTTCGACATAATTGGTATCAGCGCTACTGGTCTATAATTTTCCATTAGGTTTCTGTTTCCTTTCTTAAATAATGGTTTTACTATTGATGTTTTCATACCATCAGGAAAGGTACCCGTACTGATACATAGATTAATGATGTGACTTAAGTGGCTGCATATTATATCACCAACAGATTTAATTATTTTGGTAGAGACCTCATCATAACCCACGCTGTTAGTATTTTTAAGTTGTTTTATAATGTTTAAGATATCACAAGGTAAACTTGGGGCCATGAACATTGATTTTTGTCTGTTCAAAATGCCTGATGTGACATTTTTTCCCGACTGTTGTATGAGAGAGTGATGTCGTCGTCTGGATCTAACATAGCGTGTTTGGGCGCCGTATGCGGGAGATGCATGACGGTGTGTATCGAGTGGCTGCTGTCACTAGTAGGTTAGTGTGTGTAGTAGCTGAATCGATAAAGCGTTTGCTCGCTTTTTTGAAATATTGCCTAATGGTCGGCAGATTTAAATCGACGTGTAGTTGGTCATTGCGTACGTACCAGGGACAGCCCGTGGCTCGTCGCATGAATCGATTTTGGAGGGTTTGCAGTTTCTTAAGACGTGACGGCTTAACGTGTGCGAACACGACGCTAGCGTATGTCATAATGGGAACAGTTTTTAATCATTATCTACGAGTACAAATATCTATCAAAGTAAGATTACTTATTTTATTATTTTTAATGGCAACAGTATTTATAGGATATGTTTTACCATGAGCAAAAAAATGTCAGTTTGAGAAGCGAGGGCTTGTGGCTATGTGTTAACAGACACACAGGTGGATCGTTCAGGTTAAGCTACGCTTGCCGCGGTTGATCCGTGGATGGGTAACCACCTTTACATACTAAGGCCCCGCCGTGCCTCGGAAAGCACCGGCTGTCATTCGTGGATCTTTGACAGTTTTTACGGGTCTCTCGCGCAATAGGTGGGGGACTATTTGCTTTATCCGAGCGTGAAATCACATCCCGATTTCCTAATGCCAATTTCATCATGAAAAAGCTCAATAACACTTTGCTCTATCCGAGAATCAAACCCAAAACCGCTAAGCAGTCACGCTACTAGATAAACAAATCAGCTGAGCCTGTGAGCTGTGTCGATGACGTATGTAGTACGCACACTTGGTGTGCGCTCGACGTTTTAGGGTCGCAAGTCGCGCCTGTTGCTAGAGACAGCATGATATATAACTGCTGCTAAAAATTTAGTTACATTCAAGATTTCAACCATAAAAGAATCAGATATCTAGCCTCGTAGTTCTAGTGCTTGCAAGCGTGAGCTGACCATGAGGTCCTGTGTTCGAATCCCGGGTCGGGCAAAGAGTAATTGGGTTTCTCCATCTGGAATTTCTCAGGAGCAGTCCGGAGGCTGGAATTGTACCCGGGTGATGGCAATAGGCTCACCCCCTATTACATGGGACTTCAACATAACTGGCGACATGTGGGGGTACTCTTCGAGGATAATAGATGTGATATTATGTTTCAACTCACTAGACTGTGTTCATATTTTAAAGACTCACTATATTGACCACTACGTACCTCACTTAATGCACAGCACATTTGACAGGCCAGCTGGCGACCACCTATCATGCTGCAGGTCGTGGGTTCGATTCCCATCCAGGACAAACATTTGTATGCATGAACATGTCACATATAAAAAGTATGTATTTAAAAAAAGAAAAAAAGTAGTGTATGTAGTATATCAGTTATCTGGTTTCCATAGTACAAGCTCTGCTTAGTTTGGGATCAGATGACCGTGTGTGAATAATGTCCCAGGGTATATATATTTGCTGTGCCTAATGATAGTCAATATTACGATCGACTGCAAGAGAGCAGTGGTGGCCCAGTGGTAACGACCCCGACCTATGAGCTGTAGGTAGTGGGTTCAATGCCAAGCAGGCGCTTTATTATTAAAAGCCTTTGATGTCCCACTGCAGGCCTCCCTACTCTCTTTCCACTTCTCTCTGTCTAAAACTACTAAGGACCAGTTCTTCAGGAGTCTAGCTCATCCCGCCATCTCCGTCTGGGCTTGTCGCGATGTCGCTTGACATAGGGACCCATTGTGTCGTAAGTTTGGCCCATCAGTCGTCTGACATGCGTCAGATATGTACAGCCTAATTCCACTTTAGCGTGACAGCTTTCCAAGTGACATCAGATATCTTTGTGGTGGAACGGATGGTCGTATTCGGATGGTTGATTCCCAGAATTCTCCGTTCCAGTGTCCTCTGGGAAATTTCGAGCGTGGACCTCTGCTGATTTGTCAAAGACCATGTTTGAGAACCGTATGTGAGGATTAGAAGTATGCACACGTTTTTGAGTCTTCTCTCAAGGAAGATCAGCCTTCATTAGATCTTTCATGGCAGAATAGCTCTTCCAGGCATTTTCGGTTCGTCTTGCAACTTCTTTCTTTTGTCTTACCTAGAAAGAGACAATTTGACCAAGATAGAGATACTCATCCACGTATTCAACCTCCCCACCCGCCAAAGTGATCCTACGATCCACGCTATTCGTCATTAACTTGGTCTTTGACATATTCATCAGAAGTCCGACCTTCTAGGCTTGCCGTGTTAAGATCATCTAGCATCTGAGTCAAATCAGGCCTGAAGACGAAAAATGGGCAATATCTTCGGCGAAAAGCATTACGTTGTTTAAATTATTTCATCACCACTGCTTTTAAAACGGTAAAGGAATCAAAAATTCGAAGAGATGTGACATCTACCGCACTGAGCCCACGTGGTTATTTACAGCCCACTCCCTCTCACATAGAGGAGAGTTGTTGACCCATCAGTAGGATCATTACCTATAGGCTGATTTATACATAGTACAAGTTCTCCTACGAGTAACTGTTCACTCTCGAAGACTCCCTGAAACAAATGAGAAATAGTTCGAAATAGTTCGTCGACTTGTAATTATCTGAAGCAGTAAAACTTGGTGCCGTTCGTGAATAGTTTCACTTGCTAGCTCGCTTTGAGAGGCGGTACTATCGCGGTGAGAAGTGTGGAGCTTAGATTAGTTTTCGACTTGAAAACGTCTTTTCGCTCGGTGTACTGGCGGTATTAGTTCAATATTTCTGACCGACAAAAACATTTAAGATTTCAACCGCTAATAACTACAAGACTTTCAGTGTAATGGTTGAGCTTTCGAAAGATAGGTCATATTTATAACAATTTTAAAGCCGGATATAATTTGCCAATGACGTCACACTGCGAGTGCTCGCGCATGCGCGCCACCCTCAAATAGTAATAATAATAATAAGGAGGAGGATTGGGGATAATAATAATAATAAGGATCATTGCGTATTGTGAGGAGGTTCCTGTCTCTGGGACCCTAACCACCGGTAGCTTGGACCCTGTTCCCCATGCCGATGGATTTCTACTTTTTATATTTTTTTTTTTTTTTTAGTTCTAATATTTAAAAATTAAATATAACTTATATGTAAAAAAAAATTAATAAAGGAGATAATAATAATAATAACCTGGGACATTATTCACACAAAGTCATCTGATCCCAAACTAAGCAGAGCTTGTACTATGAAAACCAGATAACTGATATACTACATATACTACTTTTTTTTGTAAATACATACTTATATAGATAATTACACCCAGACTCAGAACAAACAGACATGTTCATGCACACAAATGTTTGTCCTGGATGGGAATCGAACCCACGACCTGCGGCATGATAGGTGGTATCTTAACCAACCACGCCAACTGGCCTGTCAAATTTTCACTATGTGTCGAAATATGAATTCGTATAGCGCAAAAACGAGTTTAGCTAGATCAGTTATTCTGGTGTCTTTGTCAAGAGTTGACAAAGCACTACCAGCACCTAAAAAGAAACAACAGAAATATTGTCCAAAATAGGGTTCAAAATGAATATGAAGTTGACAATAACAAAATAATGTCAGATGTCGTCTCATATCGGCCGTAAATCTGCTCAGAAATGAAAAAATCCTCAATCGAAGAAAGCTTGCATCAAAAGAAATGCATTGAGCCTAAAAAATATAGTGCCGAGCGACAATAGCGACAGCAGTGCAAGAAACCGTAATAAAATCTGTTGCAAATAGCAAAAAAGTTAAGGATTTCGTCTCGTATTGGCCGTAAATCTGCTCAGAACTGAAAAATATTATAATCTGTGCAAGCTTACTTTATAAGGAATGCAATAAGTCTACTAAGTCTAGCAAATACAATGTCTACGGCAGTATCGGAAACCGTAGAAAACAAACGACGCGGACTCGAACTGCGGCTACATTTTTTTTTTTTTGTACTTTTTCTGTGAGGTGTTCTAATGAATTCCTGGTGCGATTGGTTGGTTTTGAAATTGTTGAATGGTGTCTTATCTATTGCTAAGTAGACTATACTCGTATATTATTTATGAAATAACAACACAGTGGATTAAAATAACTGTTCCCTTTATTCTAAATGTATATCCTTAATTTCCTTTTTACCGATCCGTGTTTTTATGAAAATAAATGAATTTTGATTATGGGGGGTCAATTTTGGGGGGCAAATAAGAAAATTAAAAAAATTGTTTTGAAAACTGTACCGTAGACATATCAAATGCTTACTTACTGTAAGGGTCACAATTTTTTTTTGGAATTATATTTTTTTTAAGTTATTTAAGAAAATAGACAAATTTGACCATTTTTCCCCCTTATATCCGAAACTTTTGAGCCTAAAATTAAAAAAAAAAATACAGAAAATAATTCTATACCTATAGATTACAGGAACACTTATAAGAAGTCTATTGTCTTAAAATAGCATGGTAAATCTCTCAATATAGTGCGTAAAAACTTTCAATGTATGGGAGAACACATTTTTCAGCTACATTATTAAGTTTGTTCTTGGGATAAATTCATAAAAACTACGGAGCCCTTCATCGTGCGTGATCCGACACGCACTTGACCGGTTTTTTTCTTTTTGCTCGGCTCCTATGGGTCGTAGCATGATGGTAAATAACGTATTACCTTCCTAAAAAATTAGGCTATCAATAGGAAAAAGATTTTTTCAAATCCGACTGGTAGTTTACTGTAAGATTTATATTTCATTTAGCGCGATCAAATATACTAACAAAGAAACGAACTCTTCAGCTTTATATTAGTGTACAGGGTTATTTGTAAAACACCAGTAACCTCTTAAGGGGTCATTGTACTTATCATTATGAACAACTTTTAATATGGGACCAAACCCGAAATCGCGAAAAAAAATCAGCTGTTCGCGTAATTCGTCAAAATGTACTGAACACCTGATTTTTTTTCACGATTTCAGGTTTGGTAAAAGTTGTTCATAATGATGAGTACAATGACCCCTTAAGAGGTTGCTGGTGTTTTACAAATAACCCTGTATAAATGAGTATAGATGACTATATTCTACTAAACTCGCCACAAATGATAAGTCCGTTTTGACAGCCCATATCGTTTCATATGCCAAAGAGAGACAAACATAGCGGGACAAAGAGGGACACCCTCATGTCAAAACGGACCTATTCAAGCACCTGTCAAATCAGTTAACATGTTATTGCGTAATGCCATTTCTTTCTATGAAATAAAAACTACGAGTATCGTCAGGCAGCGAGGTAGTTACAGACTTATAATAAAAAGATTATTACAACATTCATTTTTCATATTAGTATTAGTTTTATGATATATACTAACGATTTTTTTTAACCGTAGTTACTGTAAGTATCTACTGCTTTCTCTAATTTTTCTTTTAATTTTCTAGGTTCTCCTTCTACCCAATTGCGATTTCAGACTTATATTATATAATATCTAGACCCTAACCATATTGTAAATTTAACATGTCCTATTTTTCTCTCTATGATCTGTAACTCAGGACCCTCCTACCTCAGACACCTTTCTCTATTTAAGATTGTGCATGTAATATGATGTTGAGATAAATAAAGATTTATTATTATTATACAACGAGTTAGATACTTTATTCATCCGCTATACAGAACAGTAATTATTTACAATAACTGAAAAGGAGCATGCAGTTAATAGAATTAGAAACTAATTTACTTAGAGTTACCACTTAGAACCGATTTAACTTGTATCAATAACAGTAACTTGATATTTAAGTGAACTGAAATAAACGGGCGAACGAATGGAATGTGAGTGAATGAACTGAGGACCGGGAAGTCGTTTCTTATTGCAATTTGGTAATAAGTTTTCAATCAATTTATTTGTCTGAGTTACAAACATATGGTCATTTCAGTTCTTGTTTTTTAGGGTTCCTCCTCAAAAGGAAAAACGGAACCCTTACAGGATCAATCATGTGTGTCTGTTTGTCTGTCACAGCCAATTTGCTCCGAATCTAATGGGCCGATTAAGTTGAAATTTGATACACGTATGTATTTCTGTGACCCAAACACGGACGTGTAACTTAAATATAGGAATTTTAGTGAATTCGTTTTATTATAGAAATTTAGTGTTATATATGAAATCAAAAAACTTACTGTGAGGGTCTCAAATATATATAATTTTTATAATTTTAAAATAAACTGTTTTAAATTATTTAAGAAAATAGACGAAAATTGACCATTCTCTCCCTTTATCTCCGAAACTTCAGACCTTAAAATTTTGAAAAAAATACAGAAAATAATTCTGTAGCTATAGATTACAAGAAAACCTATAAGAAGTCTATGGTCTTAACATGGTAAATCTCTCAATATTGTGCGTACAAACTTACATTTGTCCATAGTTAAACGAAAAGGATCCAACCCACATTATACTTGGAATGTATGGGAGAAGAGAACATATTTTTCAACTACAATGTTAAGTTTGTTGTTGGGATAAATTCATACCAACTACGGAATCGTTCATTGTGCTCGGTCTGACACGCACTTGACCGGTTTTTTTTTTTTAATTATTATTAAGTTGCATCACTTTTTGACAATTTAAGGCGCTACCCCGACCAAAACCTGCGTTATTCAGAGGCTATTAACTCATTAATTAAGACTACATCTAAAAGCACATTATTAATGATCGCTAACTTGTCATCACATTGCACGTTCGATTTTGTTTTTAGGTGTTATACATATATTTAAAATCTCCTTGTAAATAAAAACTGACTAAAATTATTGATTGCACGCATCTGTTGCTAAAGGTTGCATTCCAATCATTTGAGGATTACACTAATCTGTACGAATAATAAAGCTGAATAATTTGTTGTTTGTTTGTTTGTTTGAACGCTAATCTCTGGAACTACCTGTCATATTTGAAAAATTCTTTTGTATTTGACAGCCCGATTCTTAAGGAAGTCTATAGGGATATTTAACATCACGCTAGGATGTTTCAGGATCACCCTTAGGATCCGAGCGAAAAAAAATCAGAAAGAACGCTAAGCGAAAACGAAGAAATCGCGCGGGCAGGAGAAAGAAATTTCACGCGGGCAGTGGATAGACAATTAAAAAATCTAAATAGTTCACGTTTTATTTTATTTCAAAATATCGCTGTTCTTTTTTTATCAAAATAATTACAAACATTTTGTGAATACTATAATAAAGAGGCGTGCGTAGGAATCGCGACAGAGCAATACGGGGACAGAGAAGGACCGAACTCTCAAGGTCGTTTGGTCGGGGTAACGCCTTAAGATCACTTTTAGTCAAGCAATTCTGTGCCCGTGGCCCAGTCGGTACATATTTTATTTCAATTAATTTTATCTAAAAATGTGATATCATACCAATGTGTTGTTTGTACTAACAAATCAATCTTCTTGTTCTAGTAATACTCTTAAATAAATAGGAAAAGTTATTGCAAAAATCCTTATCCTTACTAATATTATAAATGTGAAAGTAAGTTTGTTTGTTTGTTACCTTTTCACGCCTAAACCACTGAACCGATCATCCTGAAATTTTGCATATACATTGTCTGGTGTACAGAAACGGACATAGAGTACAGGAAAACAAAAATAACGCTCTTATTATAATAGATGGCGCCACATGTCTTTCGAATCATGATTGAATTATAATATTATAGAAACTATACTGCCCTGCTAAGCCGAAAGGCGCTATCTCTGAGATACGCCCTTTTAGTTTTTTTTATACCATTCAATAGCTAGAATAATTTCGCATCTAATGGTATAAGCCAAATAGCGATATCTAATTTAAAACATTAAAATAAACCACTAAGAATTTTTTTTATATCTCAATTTTTTCTTAAATTCCGAAGAGATTTGACGGCATGTCGTTTTTATGAAGCCAAATAGCCTTATACCGACATAGGCTAGAAACGCTTAAAAAATGTTAATCAAAAACCTAAGTAAATTTTTAAGCCAATAAGCGGTAAGTTCATGTTTCGAAAAAGTTCCGGAGTTAGCGCTTTTACGCTAAGTAAATGTGGGTATTATTAGTTCGCTAAGGTTTGAGATACGGCTATACCTAAGTATAATAGGTAATTAAAATTGACTTTAATATCTTTAGCAATAAGGATTACACTCACTTACATTTCACAATAGACATGAAGTGACATGAAGATAAACATTAGTAACGATCATTTCTTAGTTTGTTTTGTTTGCGGAAGGAAGCAGACTCTTTTCACCATAGAGTAGAATTGGCGATGAAGCGAATGAAAAATGAAATATATGACTTTGATGACTTTTGCGAAGCTGTAAACAGTGCTGGAAAAAATTTAAAAATATCAAAAAAATTACAATAGATGATTTTTATGAGTGGCAAGACTATACGACCCAATACAAACTTTCCCGGTTGTCACCACGACCTTACATTAGTGACATTGTTGAAGTGGAAGTTAACAGAGGCAGTTTTGACATTAGGTACAGAACTGGTTTCGATAATGAACCCATTACGGCTAGCATTGTAGGTACAAAGTTCTTAAAATTAGACAAACTTCCATCCCCAACTAAAAAAACAGTACCAGCAGGAATATCTCAAACAAAAAAAAAACAATATTTTAAAATCTCTTTCCAGTTTAATACCTGCTAATAGAATGTCTTTTTGGCGGGGACTACCAACTTTTGATTAATTTTATTTCATAGAAAGCAAATAAATTGCTTTAACTTTTTTTTGTAATTTGCTGCTACATTTAATAAAGTTGTTAAAAAAATATTAAATGAAGTTTTATTACAAATTTATTCGGTATTTTCATCAAAAATGAAAAAAACATCATTTTGTATGGAACTTTCTATGAGCAGAATAAGACTAAAAGCACTATCTCAATTTTTGAAGCCTTTATTTTTAATCAAAATAGCAGTATCTCACAAAATAGGTATAATGGTGCCATTTATGGATAATTTAGGTATGTCAGTTATATCTAGGGTCAAAAATACGTTTATATAAGTTTTAACAGTTTTAAAAATATTAGTTTTAACCCCCGTTTGAAGGTGGGAAAAATCCATTCACAAAAAGTCGTTTTTCTCAAAACTTACTCTGATTGAGTTAGCGCTTTTCGGCTTATCAGGGCAGTATAATAGTTTGTTAAGAGTTTTTTTTCGTTTACCTAATACATTTTGAGTCTAGAGTATCGACAGACCGGTTTTTCATCCTCCTAAGTATCCTAACTAATAATTATAATAAATTCGAAAATGAGTTTGTATGTTTCTTTGTTACGCTTTCACGCTAAAACGGCTGAACGGATTCGAATGAAATTGGCACAAGGGCAGGACATGACCTGGAAAAGGACATATGCGGGCGAAGCCGCGGGTGGAAGTTAGTGTAATATAAACCTGTAAGATTAACCGATACAATCTGCCGATACAAATATATTAGGTTGGGGAAAAAGTCTTTTCGCATTATAGTATGTATGAACTTGTAATAAAATCTCTTTGGCTATACTATTTGTATCTGGCTGGTTTTGGTATCATTGAAAGTTTAAATTTTAAAGAACATAATTCCAAATTCAAATTAGGAAAATGTGTGATTTTCATTTGTTTTTCGTACCGTCAAGATGAGTGAATCTAATGAAGAAATTTGATACATTTTAAAATTTTACTACAAAAAAGGTAAAAAGCAACGCAAGCCGCGAAAAAAATTTGCGATGTTTATGGACCTAGTGTAGTGTCTGTGAGAGTAGCACAAATTTGGTTTAAGCGTTTTCAATCCGGAAATTTTGATGTCAAAGATGCACGTCGCTCTGGTCGCTCTATTACGGATAAAATAGATGCCATTTTTGAAAAAGTGGAGCAAGATCGGCTGCTGAAGAACTGGAAATTGACCACAAAACAGTTTTGGCGCATTTGAAAACAACTGGGTACACAAAAAAGCTCGACATTTGGGTACCTCACGAGCTCACTCAAAGAAACCTAATGAACCGTGTACTCATTTGTGATTCTTTATTACGACGTAATGAAACCGAACCATTTTTGAAGAAGCTGATAACTGGTGATGAAAAGTGGATCACGTATGACAAGAACGTGCGAAAAAGGTCGTGGTCAAAGGCCGGTCAGGCTTCACAGACTGTGGCGAAACCCGGGTTAACTCGCAACAAGGTGATGCTGTGTGTGTGGTGGGATTGGAAGGGCATTATTCATTATGAGCTGTTACCACCAGGCAGGACCATCGATTCTGAACTCTACTGCGAACAACTGATGAGATTAAAGCAAGAAGTTGAGAGAAAGCGGCCGGAATTAATCAACAGAAGGGGTACGGTTTTTCATCATGATAACGCTTGACCTCACACATCTTTAGCCACTCAGCAAAAATTAAGAGAGTTTGGATGGGAGGTGTTAATGTATCCGCCGTATAATCCTGACCTTGCACCTTCAGATTTCCACCTGTTTCGGTCTCTTCAGAATTCTTTAGGCAGTGTCAGGTTAACATCACGAGAGGACTGCCAAAACCACTTGTCGCGGTATTTTGACCAGAAGTCCCAAAATTTCTATAGCAATGGGATCACATCCCTACTTACAAGATGGCAAAAAGTTATCGAACAAAATGGTACCTACATACTTTAGTTAAATGTAAATAAACTATATTAAAAAATGTTTTGAATTTTCTTAAAAAATGCGAAGAAACTTTTTCCCCAACCTATTAATTAAAGAAGTACCCTCATTGCCTATTGAAAATTTCAATAAGTCTGTTTTTTCTTTTTTTTTTAAGAATGCATAGTAAAACAACTACATACAGGCTTAAAAATACGTGAAGGCTTAAGAAATTGCTCCATCCATCATAAAAAGTGTAAAATTTGAATTTAAACTCAAAATCACTTTTCCCCTCACCTGTACCGCTGCAGACTGATATTAATCAATGCAAATACTAAGTTTAATTAAAACTTTGCTTAAACTAAAGTCGTTTGTTTCGACTTCAACTTCGACTACCAAGTCGATCGAAATTAAAAGGAATAGTATAGCTATTGTTAAAGATATAAGATAAGGAGGTTTAAGATATAAAGATACGAGGCTCAAACTGCGGCCAAGAAACTGGGCATCCTAAATAGGGTGAAGCGATACTTTACGCCTGGACAGCTTTGAATCCTTTACAAAGCGCAAGTCCGATCCTTCATGGAGTATTGCCGCCACATTTGGGATGGATCAGCTAAGTACCAATTAGCCGCGCTTGTCTCGGTGGAACGCAGAGCTAAGAGGCTCATTGGCGACGTAAAACTGGTGGTTGCCAAGCTTCATAGCTTGGCTCATCGCCGCAAGGTTGCCTGCTTGTCGGTCTTCTACAGATTGTACTTCGGTGAGTGTGCTCAAGAACTCCACGACCTCATTCCACCGGCCCCCTTCTACCACCGGACATCTAGACGCACTGCCAGTTACCATCCCTACCTAGTTGCTATTCCAAAGATTCGCACTAAGCGCTTCCAAATGACTTTTATAATGCAAAACATATCTTGATTAAAAAATATATACCGAAGCGGTTTTTTTTTAACTGTTCCAGTTTGTTGTTGGAAATCAGATGAGTTACGTTTGATCCATTATTTACTGGACACCCTGTATAAGAGGAAGTCTGAAAGTGACACCGGTGACTGAAAAGTTGTGTGGAAATCGGTTCTCATGGTATGAGCATGTGATGCGGAGGAATGAGGAAAATGTCATCAGGAAAGTTATGAGTATGAATGTCGAAGGCTATACGAGTAGGGGAAGACCAAAAGAAACGATGGATGGACTGTGTGAAAGATGATATGGCCAGAAAGGGAGTGACTACCGAGATGACGACTAATAGAGAAGTATTGAATTGAAGAAAAAGACATGTTGCGCCGACCCCAAATAAATTGGGATAAAGGTATATAGGAGAATAATGATGAGTAGTAAAATATTGATTACAAAAACGAATTCTGTCGCAAAGTGTAAGACTGGGAAAATTGCTTGACAAGCATGTGATTTTTTTGTACTTGTCAAGCAATTATGATCGTCTAGGAACCCCACTCGGACTTTGCGACTGAATGCGGTAGTAAAGCGATCGCTATCTATGTCAAGCCCCTGCTGAACCTAGCTGTTACCGATTTGGTGGTTCCCTGTTTTGTTTTAATAAAATTAGTTTTCCTATATTCTCCCTTTTTTTCTTCATAAGCATAGGCATCCTTTCTGTTTGTGATCAATCTTTAAAAAAAAGTCGAGTTCGTCTTTCTACATTCTCAGACTTTAGGGATATTTACATAGGTAGTAATAGGTAATTATTTACACTAATTCAATCTAAATTCATTTCTTTGTCTATCGGTTATATTAAGTATATTTAAGGAATGATTTTAAGTATATTAATGTTTCATGCAAACGGCAATATTTTCACAAATATATGTAATAATTTCAAGCATATGAAACCACCGTACAAAGCTTATAATATAAAATATTAGAATACCAAAACTAAATCAAATAAGTTAGATTTAGAATCATTTTTTTCTAAACACGTTAAATTTATGCCATAACACGCTTCAAAATCTTTTTATACGTTCTATAATCTATGGTTTAGAGACATAATCCTCTTTTGAACATACACAGATGTTCTATTTAATCTATGCCTTGTCTATGGCATACACTTATAAGTTTATTTATGGTACTAAGAATAAACAATAAGATTATAGCTGATTTTGATATTATATTTTACCTTGTAAAGTCGTGATCGCCCGGATGTTATAAAGCCCACTTCTCAAGCTAGAGATTGTGGGTTCAAATCGACCATTGTGGTGTAGATTTTTCAGTCTATCTTTACATACATACACATGCATACAAATATTAAAAAAAAAATAAAAATAAAACCCACTTCCAAAACTACCACTACAAAATGAAAAATCATTTTAATTTCGGTAGTCGGTGTCTTTAGTAAAAAGTTTTTATTTTTTACTTTTTACTTGTGGAACATACCCCACACAAATTCGAATACCACTACTTACCTGCTATGTAAATAACAGTGATAGAAAGTTATTAAAAGATCATCCACATAAACTAAGCGGGAAAAATACGCATTATTGAAGCTAACTCAAAAACTACAAAGTTAAGAAAATTTATATGGGACCACCTAGGAAGTAAGCCCTTAAATAAAAAAAAAGAATTTTCCAAATCGGTCCATCCATCTTTGAAAAATCGCGTAACAAACACAAAAAAAAAATATACAGACGAATTGAGAACCTCCCTCTTTTTGAAGTTGGCTAATAAAATTTAAAGTATGTATCGACTGTGAACTGGCAACTGGAACTATCTGCAAAATTTTGCAAAATTCAGATAGTACCGATTGCCAGTTCCAACACTCCCTTCTCTTTCATATCATTCCTCACACAATCCATCCATCTTTTCTTTGGCCTACCTCTCCCTCTCCATCCATCAACATTTATATTCGTCACTCCTTTAGTCACCTGCGTTTCCTCCCGCCTCATTCTGACTTGTCTAGTGACCATCGCTTAGAGTAGGTATTCAGGGTGAATTTTTAGCGAGGGCGTGGATGGCCAAATCTGAAACTATGAGGAATAGCGAAAAGTACTCAAAGGAGTCTCAAGCTAGATTTTGATGAAAACTAAAACTGCATCATTGGATTTTTGAAAAATCAATATTACTAGCCAGGAATCGAACCCGTTGATTTTGACGAAAAAACACACTGTATTATTAAACCATTCGATAATGTCGCTAATAAGGATTAAATTCTGGGAAGTAATGACATACGGCAAACTAAAGGAAAGAGCTCATTTTTAACAAAATACTTTTTTTATTTTTCTTGTGTTAGGTACTTACCTATTAAATCTTCATATTGATTTTTCAAAAATCCAATGATGCAGTTTTAGTTTTCATCAAAATTGAGCCCTAGACTACTTTGAGTACCTACTTTTCGCTATTCCTCAATCAATCTCAATCTGCCTAGCCTTTTCCCAACTATGTTGGGGTCGACTTCCAGTCTAACCGGATGCAGCTGAATACCAGTATTTTACATGGAGCGACTGCCTATCTGACCTCCACAACCCAGTCACTGGGTAATACGATACCCCTTGGTAAGACTGGTTATCAGACTTTCGGGCTTCTGACGACCCGTAACGACTGTCAAAGATCCTCGAATGTCAGCCGGCTTAACGGCTTTCCGAGGCACGGAAGAGTCTCGGTATGAAAAGATGGTCACCCATCCACAGGCCAACCCTGGCAAGCGTAGCTTAACCTGATGGATCGACCCGTGCGGCTGTTATTACTTAGCCACGAGCTCCTCTTCTCTGTATCGTTCCAATTTTAGTATATGTACTGCCGAAGCAAGTACGTTTCGCTATTCCTCATAGTTTCGAATTTGGTCATCCACGCCCACTTGAAAAATTCACCCTGTATAAAACAAATGATGACGATGTCGTTTCCACAATATTTGGAGTAACTTTCACGGAAAAAGTAAAACATTGTTGTAACAATAAAACGGTACAAAACGGTTTTAAAATAAACTGCATTGCGTAAGCAATTACTCCTCGTTCGGGAGTTATGTGCTGATAGAGATATGGGCAGAAGTTTCAGTCGGAAAGCTCATTGAATGGTGGCTAGTAATCGGTGTTTGCTGTTTCGCTTTGACAAGCACAGAGACATTTCAAGTTTGTTGCTTTAAGCTGTCAAACCGCCATTACTTATTCCATAAATAAAAGTTATCTGCCGATTGATAAATTAGCCCTTACAGTTCAGATTGTATTTTTGTAGATCAATCATAATAAATATAATAGAGTTCAAGTTAACGTGTTTCTATGGAGATGATTCGGTAAGAAACTATGATTTCTATCAAATTAGCAAGATGGCGAAACTTCTAACTTAAAATTGGACCGTGTTATGCAGAAAGCAGCCATGTCGGAAAAACTACAAACAGAGTTATAAGCATTTTTCTGTCGATGGTTACATTATGGCATTTGAAAGCTGCATTTGACGGCTCATATTTCCTTAATAAATAGAGATATCGACATGGCTGTTTTTGCAAAAAATCTTGTATGTCAAAATTAGTATGGTTGTGTTTATAACAATTTTTTGGAAAAATGCCACATGGCTGCTTTCTGTGGACCTAGTTATGCAGAAAGCATAACTAGGTCTTATGCCATATGCCTTTTCACTTTTTCCAAAAATGAGTTATAAACACAGTCATAATACAAGATTTTTTGCAAAAACAACCATGTCGATATCTCTATTTATGACGGAGATATGAGCCGTCAAATGCAGCCTTGTCCATACATCCATAATGCAAACATCGACAGAAAAATGCTTATAACTCTGTTTGTACTTTTCCCGACATAGCTGCCTTCTGCATAACACGGTCCAATTAATGTTATTTTTGAATACTGATTTATCTTAAACTTCTGGATCCTTTCTGCATAACATTACCATATAATAATGATGAATGCCGCTCATAAAGTTTGCTCTAAGCGGAGATGAGTTATGTGCTGTGATGGCGAAGCTTTCGCAGAAGGGATACGAAACGACTGACTGCTGACTGCAAATACCGCTTATTAATAACTGAACCATAATGACGACGGTTGCAAAAACTTGTATGTGTTTGGATAACAAACAAATGTTTACAAAAATGTCTATAAAAATATTCAACAAACTACCAGACGTAATAAATAAAGAAGAAAAGTTCAATATATTTATAATGTAACTTAAAAAATTACTGATAAACAAAAATAATAAAATAAATGTATATAGTATAATAAATGTTAAGGAAATTACTAATAATATAAGAATAATAATTGTTAACAATAATTAATGATAATCACGCAATTTATAGGTATGTTTAAAATATATTTATGATACGGTAATTATTAATAAATAATACAACAAAAAATACTTAATTAAATAAAATAGCAATAATAATAAATTAAATAAACAGAGCTCCCACCTCTTTCTTGCCTTTATTGGCCGGCTTGAGTGGAGATTCGCAAGAGCAAACGTGCTCGGAGGAAGGAAGTATTCCAGTAAGGTGCTGGTAGGAATCTTGACCATACTTCCGGGATTGTCCTGATAGCCGTGGAATACCTCTCCACTCCTCAAGCACCTCAGGAAGTGTTGCCCCCTTGTCGTTACGTCACTATGTGCTAGCGGCCGTTTCCGGGGGCCCATTATTGAGTGTGCAAGTCACCCCCTGCCATTTTATCCGTGTATAATATATAACATTGGTCAGGCAGGGGACATAGTTCTTCCATAGTTCAAGTTACCCAATCCACTTTCCCCACCCAGACCCATAGCCCAATATGTTTTGTTTCCACGTACAACAATAGTCCTGCACCAACCGGGGGTTGTCCTTGGGTGCACTTGCATAGTGCATACAGGGATATTCGTCGGTTGGTGCCTCCTTATCATTTAAAATTATTTAAGAGGCCTCTGCGAGTTGGCTTCGGCTCCTCGTACGCCTTCCAAAGGTCCGGGACCCCAGGGTCTCGAGAAAAGAAAAAAAAAATTAAATAATATGGCAATAATTCATAATAATTCATGATCTCCTAAAACAGGGCTTCCTCTCTCCTACCCTTTTGCTGTGCCCTGCAGGGTCCATAATGATCTCAATTATATATGTAGTTACCACCTAAGTACACATTAAGGTAAAGCAATAAAGATATTGAGTATAAATCGACGGACTACCTAATGGTAAGAAGAGCTTGTGGCTAAGTAGTAACACGCACGGGTCGCTCGATTAGGTTAAGCTACGCGTGCCACGGTTGGTACGTGGACGGGTGACCATTTTTACATACCAAGCCCCAGTGCCTCGGAAAGCACCCGTTGGTCCCAGCTGTATAAAGTTCTGCTTACGTTTTTGTTTTGTATTTTTATTTGCTGCTAAGCTGACATCAAAAATCAATCTGCCTAGCCTTTTCCCAACTATGTTTGGGTCGGCTTCCAGTCTAACCGGATGCAGCTGAATAACAGTATTTTACATGGAGCGACTGCCTACCTGACCTCCACAACCCAGTTGCTGGGTAATACGATACCCCTTGGTAAAACTGGTTATCAGACTTTCAGGCTTCTGACGACCTGTAACGACTGTCAAAGATCCACAAATGTCAGCCGGGACCAACGGCTTAACGTGCTTTTCGAGGCACGGAGGAGTTTCAGTATGATGGTCACCCATCCACAGACCAACCCCGGCAAGCGTAGCTTAACCTGATGGATCGACTCGAGCGGCTTTTATTACTTAGCCACGAACTCCTCGCGTGCTAAGCTGACATAATATAGCAAATAATTGAATTTAATGTTTATGCAGCGTAATGTACTTCTATTATTTTGCGCAGTGTTATATAGAATCAAATTTTCTAACTGAACAGACAGCTGTGCTGCTGGACAGTTTGTTGCGCCACTTCTTCTCCCCAGCTAAAGCACTAGGATGTGGAGAAGGGCGCGCGTGCCGGGGGACTGTCTTATGTGTTCTAAAAGTGCTGATTCTCAGCCTAGTTTGAAAAATTACTTTTGATTGATTTTGATTTTGTCATTCGTCGATCTTTGACAGTCGGGTTTGACAACCAGTCATACCAAGGGGTATCATATTAATCAATCATAGTAACTGAGTTGTGGAGGTCAGATAGGCAGTCGCTCCATGTAAAATACTGGTATTCATCTGCATCCGGTTAAACTGGTAGCTGACCCTAACATAGTTGGGGAAAGGCTAGGCAGATGATGACCTGATGATAAGAGGACTCCGCCACATGGATATCTGCAACACCAAAGGGTATATCTTCATCTTAGGGTACGGATAGCATATATAAAGTTTAGCCCAAAATTCTGCCACTCGGAACTCCGTTCACTGTCGCAGATCTATAAAGATCCTCAAGTGTATAGATCAGATCTTTTTAGATCGGGGCTTGCATCTCTTGTGCATCTACACGCGCGCATTTAACCCATTTAACCTGGCGGCGACATCGTAAAAAGAGCCCATCCATAATTATATCACCCATCTCTCCACAATTCCAATGCTTGCTATAGGGTGCATACTCGGTAGGCTCTTTATCCCTTCCATGTCCTAAGGGCACGTCTTCCCTACCATTATCACGCCCCCCGGTTTACTCCTTGATATACAATGGTCTCTGATGCACCATGTAATATGAGGCAACAGGGGCTAGTGTGAATCTTCGATTAATCGAGTCTGGTCAAACCACGCTGGGGTCGGTGCATTTCATTCATTCATTCATTCATTCTACACGCGCGCATTTAATTGATTATGAAATAATTCTATGAGAATAGTACTCGTATGTGCTTGAAAACCGCCCGCTGCCTCAGCCCCGGATTCCTCGGAGCTCGTGCGCGGACGTACTCTGCTATTAGTTATATCAGTGGGTATGGAAATGCAAAAGCCCACATGTATTTTGAAACAATATTACATTTATGATAATAAGATTTATTTTCTCATGATATATGATTTTTGTAAACACAACACCTGCCTTTTGATGTCCAGTTGGTTAAATAGATCAAAGCAGTTTATTTGAATATAATTTGTTAGATCAGAAAGAACTGTCTCGCTTCTGTTTTCTATAATGCACTGTATTGTGTAATCATTGTTTTAAATAATTATAAGAAAATTTACAATTTCGCGGGTTACCCAAACGCTTTCGCCTTAAGTCATCTTTTAAGAGCCCCACCAAGCATGCGTAGTTCATACAAACGAAATCAAACGTATTCTTAAGGTAGTGTATATTTATTCCGATTGGATTACAGAATATCTAGGTTCCCCAACATATATTTTGAAAGGACACTGATTTGAAGACGAGATATGAGGAATTTAAAATTTCTATAGAAAACTTATTTTTCTCATATTTCCTGTTTAAATCAATGTTCTTATTTAATATATATTTGGGAACCTAGATATTCTGTAATCCAATCGGAATAAATACACACAACCTTTAGAATACGTTTGATTTACAAATTATTTTGGTATTTCGTTTGTATGAACTAAGCAAGCTCCGGGAGCGTTTTAAGACACGGTATGGGAGGGTCAACCAATTTTTTGCCAGAAATCACAGCACATTGAGAATTAAACTTTAAAAGAAAACCATTCTCATTATTACTTTCATTCACATAAGAAAAACAACATACTTAATCAAAATCAATCAATCTGCCTAGCCTTTTGGCAACAATGTTGGGGTCGGCTTCCAGTCTAACCAGATGTAGCTGAATACCAGTATTTCACATGGAGTGACTGCCTATCTGACCTTCACAACCCAGTTACTTGGTAATACGATACCCTTTGGTAAGACTGGTTGTCAGACTTTCGGACTTCTAACGACCCGTAACGACTGTCAAAGATCTATGAATGACAGCCGGGACCAACGGCTTAACGTGCTTTCCGAGGCACGGAGGAGTCTCGGTATGAAAAGATGGTCACCCATCCACGGACCAACCCCGGCAAGCGTAGCTTAACCTGATAGATCGACCCGCGCGGCTGTTATCACTTAGCCACGAGCTCCAACATTATCAAAATCATAAACAATAAACTAAGTAAAACAAAATAATAATATCGATAAAAATTAAAACCGACATCATTACATCACTATTTAGAGCGCTGTTTGTAAATCCAGCAATTATACTCGTAGCAAGCAATTATCGTCTGTTCCCGATCGCTCGATAATCGATAGGATTGCCGCAATCGCTTTCGACGTGAGAATCGAAGTGATTCGATTAGTAATAATAGTTAGATTAATTTTTATTGGCTTGGGAATCGAGTAATTTAATTTTGTTGGACAACACTACGTTTTGTTTATGATTATTTATTGTTTACGGTACGTATGCGTTTTTCATAAGAGGTGTTTGTGTGTGTGTATGTGTGTGTTATTAATACACATTTATTAAGAAGGCTGTCGCATTTTATCACCTCTCTCGCTCACACGGGACCAAATTTTTAAGATTGTTAAAATGAAAAGATGTTTTTTTTTTTTGAATAACGTAATCAATCTCGGAAACACAGACGCAGGTAGTGAGTTCCACTCTTTTGCTGTGCGCTTTATAAAAGTCATTTGGAAGCGCTTAGTGCGAATTGGTGGAATAGCAACCAGGTAGGGATGGTAACTGGCAGTGCGTCTAGATGTCCGATGGTAGAAGGGGGCCGGTGGGATCAGGTTGTGGAGTTCTTGGGCACACTCACCGAAGATATATGTGATAAATGAAAGATGCTTTTTGAAAAATGTAATCAATTGGCGAACTAGTAAATAATATTAAATTAATAGGTAATTATTAAAAACACATTTCTATTGTTATACCTAATGAACTCAGCTCAAAAAAAAAAAAACAGTTCTTAGTAGATTTCTTTGACTTCGTTGGCCATGATTACCTACATGAGACTTACACATAATTGGCAAAATGTGGGTGTACATTACCTCTTTTCCTACCCCTTCAGGAAATACAGTCCTTCAGCTTACATAGCCCTCTCCAATTGCACGCCATTCAGCTCAATTCTCGGCAACTCTCATCCAGCTGCTACCAGCCACCCTGCGAAGATCGTCGCTACACCTAGCCTGAGAACATGCTACCTTACGTTTGCCAATTCACGGTCTCCACTCAAGATCACGTCTACCCCAACGGTCGGCTCATTGCCATTTCAGCTGTTGACAACTTTGGTTCTCTGGTAGATCACCTGGTTCCGGATTCGAACTTTATTCCTCAACTAACGGATAAAGATTATTCTTCAGAGCATTATTCGAAGATCGCTGAAACTTGTCTAGTCTATTCAAAATTCTCTTCGAGTTCTTTTATTTTCTCGCTCGTCTACTGTCTCTTGTCTTGTCTATATTTTCAACGAAAACTTGTAATTGACCTTCCGTCACTAATGTTTAACTTTCTGTATCTCAGCTGTCAAGTTTTCTGATGAAATTAAATCTATGCTAGTATTATGAAGAACTAAACTAAAAATCTAAATATAAACTAACATTAGTGCTTCAAGAACATCTTTGGCACTTCAGGAATCAGTTGTAAGTTAAAGATCAAAATCTCAAATAACTCAGCTGTCAGATTGTCAAAATTTAAACAGAGTTTTTTTATTTAACTGTTAACTTGGAATCTATTAATTCGCATCATTTTCATCTCGTTACATTCAGGCCCAAGATTGTATGTAATAGTTTCCGTATCTCCTTTATGAGTTTGTATGTAGGGGGTAATCTTCGAAACTACTGATCTGATTCCGAAAATTCTTTTACTAATAGGAAGCTACAGTATTGCCGAGTGTCATAGAAGCATCATTCAGTGTCAGTATTGCTGGGTGTTATGTTAAAATAAGAAATTCCACGCGAACGAAGTCGCAGGCAGAAGTTAGTATTAAATAAAGCACTCTTGCTGCCACCATACCAATTTACACTTTACAATATAGTTGCCATGAAAAGACTCCATTATCCCTATGGTCAATAAAAGAGTTTATATCCTTAGATTACAGACGTTAATCCTAGTTGTAAATGTTTGTAGTTTACGATTAAATTGTAGAGAATACGACCCTATAGTGTAGCAGGATTTTGAACTCTGAGGGCCCTATAAAAAACTAGGGTTTTTTTTTGTTCTTGTTATTGTTTTCTGTGCTCTCACTGGCCTCTTCAATAAAGGTGGAGTAAGGTTATGTTTAATTGAAACCTCGTAATTAAAATTTTTGATTATTCTGAGGGCCTTAACACGAAGTTGCGATGAAATGTAACCACAGATTAATACAGATGGGACACTCTGCAGTTTAGGTATGAAGCTACAAGTACGCAGCGGGCCTATCTCAGTGAGCCAATTTGTAGGTGAATATAACTGTAGGTAATAAACGTTGTGCGACCTGAATTGAAACTTTATTGTGACGTAGCAAGAGTCGCTTTTTATTTAAATGATTTTGCGGAGTGTCCTATCTGTAGTCTGTATTAATCTGTGACGTAACGGGAATTAGAACGATTTTTTTAATAAAAAAACTAGCTGTTCCCCGCGACTTCGTCTGCGATCCAGTATGAATAGTAGCCTATGTCCTTCTTCAGGTCATGGTCTACGCAAGTGCCCGTTGGCGTAGTTGGTTAAGATACCACCTATCACGCCGCAGGTCGTGGGTTCGATTCCCATCCATTTGTATGCATGAACATGTCTGTTTGTCCTGAGTCTGGGTGTAATTATCTATATAAGTATGTATTTACAAAAAAAAAGTAGTATATGTAGTATATCAGTTATCTGGTCTGATCTGTGTCAAAAATGTCCCAGGATATTATTATTATTTCATCCAAATCCGTTCAGCCGTTTTAGCGAGAAAGCGTAATCAACTAACAAACAAACCCTTTCGCATTTATAATATTAGTTAGGATAATTAGGAAGATGAAAAACCGGTCTATCGACACTCTAGACTCACAAAATGTATTAGGTACCTACTTAAATAAAAAAACCAAAAAACTCGTAACACACTACTCGAGTTTCTATAATAAAATAATTCAATCATGATTCGAAAGACACGTGACGCCATCTATTATCATAAAGAACGTTATTGTTGTTTTCCTCGGGAACAGTACTTTTTTCCGGGATGAAAGCTATCCTATGTCCGTGTCTGTACACCTGACAACGTATATGCCAAATTTCAGAATGATCGGTTCCGTGGTTTAGGCGTGAAAAGGTAACAAACAAACAAACAAACTTACTTTCGCGTTTATAATATTACTTAGTATACAATTGACTATCCTACTCTCTTGTGGTTTTTGAATGGAAAAAAGTGTTTTTTTTTCTATTTTCTTTTAGAAAGTCGTGCGACTCAACTGTTGAAAGACTTGAAAGATTCTGGGACTCCTTCTGCTAAGAATATTGATGGCAAATAAAAAATTGGTTAAAAAAGTTCAAAATTATGTTTGTTTGGCCCAATATTTAGTCACATGAAGTCCGTGCGCTTTTTTTTTTTTTTTTTGTGGATGGGAAATCATCAAATAACTTCTCCCGCTCTGGGTGGAGCGGAAGGGCGTGTCAGACTTTTACTGACTAAAACCCACCCGTGTTCCTTCAGTTGCCTATGCCAGGGCCACGGTATCTTTTTCAAACAACCCGCGACCCCAGCGGCATCGGCCCTATTGGACCCCATCTTTTGCTGACATCTCTTTGAGGCGCGCGTGGAACACAACGCGCCGTCGGCCCGGGCCTGGTCCTCACCGGACGGCGAGCTACCCACTACTCACCGTCCGCAAGCCCGCGCCTACGGTGACCGGGAATCGGCTATCGATTCCCGCCGCCCAGGGCGTCTCCTGCGGCGACTGAGGGCGTGAGGCTGCCTCTCCCTCACGCGTTCCGCCTCCTCCTTCGCGAGCATTACCACTTCGCAGAAGGAGGTGACGGCCTCCCATGCACTCTCGCTCCGCACCATGGCCTGGACCAGGCTCGGACGCGAGAGATCGCCGCCGCCGATCGCCTCCGTGAGAACACGGCGGTGCTCTGCCCAAGCCGGGCAGACCTCCACTGATGTCCCTTAGACCTGGACTTGTAATTAATATAAGTCTGAAATCACCAACCCGTCTTGAGAGAGTGTGGTGATCAATGCTCGTGCCTTCTCTGTATGAGATGAGACCTTTGTCCTGCAGGGGGACAGTAATACTGCCGCCGTAAGGAAAAAGGACGTACGAGTATCTACAGAATTGGTTAAAAAAGTTCAAAAGTATGTTTGGCCCAATATTTAGTCACGTGAAGTCCGTGCGCTGACGCAACATAATAGGAAGTTATTACTCCTCACAGAACTGACGGCTCTAATCATCATCTGCCTAGCCTTTTCCCGCCTAATCTATACTAACAAAGCTGAACAGTTCGTTTTTTAACGAACGCGCTAATCTCTGAAACTACCAGTCGGATTTGAAATAGTCATTTTATGCTACTAGTGCGGAAAGTAGGTGATTTCGACACCAGGTGGAAATCATCTCACGCACGTGTATCATACAACGTTTTACTATGCATTGTGCGAGGAAATAAAAAAATAAATATTGAAAAAGTATTTTTCTTTCGATTTAGACGGTGAGAAGCTGTTGTTGGCATTTTGTGCTTCTTCAATAACATTTTCCGGGGTCAAATTAATTGATTCGTCACTTGATCTCGACGTTTTTAGCAGATTTACACAGATTGACTCCGAACTAAGCAAGAAATTAGTAAAATGGCGGGCATATTTTAAATACATGCGCGCTCAGTATATCTACTACTGTGCATGTGCAAATAGCTGCCACGTCGTATCGCAATTCGCAAAAAGGCACGAGCACAATACATTCAGCCAAACATATTTAATTAATATTTAAAATTTATTTATTGATCAAAATCTAAATCAAGAGTAATTAATGACGCGTTTAATGAAGTATTCGTTTTATTGTACCTTTTATATTAATGATAGTAATATACTTGAACTTGACTAATTTGTAAAACTTTTCTCAAATAATAAAAACTCTTTGCGTCTGGCGGACGTCGGAGTTAAAAAAAAAGAAAAGTAAAAAGCACTAGTGTGGAAAAGTGGCACTATCCGCACAGTTTGGCTGCATGGAAACGCTCTTTTCGAGCACATTGTAAAATTAGTTTTAAATTGATAGCCCATTTCTTGAGGAAGGCTATTTAACATCACGCTAGGACCCTTAGGAGCCGAACAAAAAGAAAAACATACGAAAGAGCGCTAAGCGAAAACGAAGTTATAGCGTGGGAAGGCGATGCGATGCGACGGGGTGAGTCGGGGGGGCCAAGAAATTTCACGCGGACGAAGTCGCGAGTAACTAATATAGGTAGGTAACTATGACACCCCGCAGTCACAGAGAAATGGCACTTAAATGCCAAACTACACGTAAATGGCACTAAGTGCCACTAAATGGGCACGCTTCACTAATGCCTTAAGTGCTTCAGAACTTAGTAAAGGGTGTTTGAAGACGTTAATTTGATTATGAATATGATTATGTGTGGTTTTGGTACGAATGTAGGTAGCGTGATTATTATTTCTTTTTATCGTTTATTAAAAAGAACCAGGTTCTTAATAATTAATTACAAACTAGCCTACAAGACTAATAAGCAATTTTAATGTTACTTAATTTTTTACGCGATAATTATTTTAAATTTTAGAATAGTGTTGGTTGTTTTACACAAGTCCGCTCCACTTTTTTAGAGTCTGAGATTATTTAAATGTATCTATGTAACGATCTGGTAACGTAAGGGAAACCCGAAACGATCAATCGCTATTGATCAATTGCCATCAATTTCTATTGTAGTAATATTGTCTATTTATTCATTATTTATTTAAGATGGGTTTGCTCTTGACTCTAGTCTAGGTCGGAGGCGACAGAGACAGAGTCGACGATGGAGTGAGCTTACCCAGAAGAAGCCTGTTCACTCTCACTTTGAAGAGATTAGGGTTGTATGCGCTTGGAAACGCAGACGCAGGTAGTGAGTTCCACTCTTTTGCTGTGCGCATTATAAGTCATTTGGAAGCGCTTAGTGCGAATTGGTGGAACAGCAGCTAGGTAGAGATGGTAACTGGCAGTGCGTCTAGATGTTCGGTTGTAGAGTTCATGTGCACAATCACCCAAGTACATTCTGTAGAAGACCGACAAGCAGGCAACATAGTTTAAAAAAAAAACTAAGGCAATTCTTGATAAGTAAAGCCTACTATTCAATCAACGACTATTTTAATGACAAAAATACAGGTGACTACGCCTTTAGATAAGCTGCCTTAATGATTAATTTAATTTGTATGACATAAGTGAGAAATTTAATGAAATCAATGAATACTTTAATTTGTATGACATCAACCAATAATTTAAATTTAATGACACTAATGAACAATTTAAATTGTACGGTATAATCGAGTAATTTAATTTTAATGAAATTAATGAATAATTTAATTAGTATGAAATCAATGTAGGTACCTATTGCTTATTTATCTGACTGTGAATAAACACTTATATTAATGCATGACGAATGATGGACGTTTACTTAGGACGAATAATGATTGTAATGTTAAATAAGTATGGAACAAACATTAAATATTGTACACCTTATAGGTATGTTACAGCGACCCTTTATAATAATCATAAGAACTGATATTTCACCTGTGACAAACAATAAATGAATTTGAATTTGAATTTGAACCTTGTGGCGATGAGCTAAGCTATGAAACTTCCTCCAGCAGTTTTACGTCGCCAATGAGCCTCTTAGCTCTGCGTCAAGATCGGTTAGTTGGTACTTAGCTGATCCATCCCAAAGGTGACTGCAATACTCCATGCAGGATCGGACTTGCGCTTTGTAAAGAGTTAAAAGCTGTCCAGGCGTAAAGTATCGCTTCACCCTATTTAGGATGCCCAGTTTCAGGGTCATCTGCTTCAATTGCAATTGGTAGACAATCAATTTGCGCAACAATGTGTATCAAAAACGTACAAGTTGACAATTGCGATTAATTGTTTCGGGGACCCTTAATGTGTTACGGCCCCCGCAGACATGTGCGATGCGACAGCACGACGCGGCTCTAGAGTCATTTCTATGAAAACATCATGGAATTGGAATTGGTTCACCGGCCCCCTTCTACCACCGGACATCTAGACGCACTGCCAGTTACCATCCCTACCTGGTTGCTATTCCACCAATTCGCACTAAGCGCTTCCAAATGTCTTTTATAATGCGCACAGCAAAAGAGTGGAACTCACTACCTGCGTCTGTGTTTCCGAACGTATACAACCCTAATCTCTACAAAGTGAGAGTGAACAGGCTTCTTCTGGAGAAGCTCACTCCATCGTCGACTTTGTCTCTGTCACCTCTGACCTAGACTAGAGTCAAGAGCAAACCCATCACAAAAATAAAAAAATCGCGTCGCGCCTGTTGTAGCCTTTATGAGCTGTACTCACCTGTTCTAACTTTCGGTATTTGATGACTGATGAATAAAAAAACGGCCCACCTATAATACCTAGGGCCACCAGAGACATCCTTCCCAGTGCAGAAAAAATGCCTGAGCAATTTGCGGTATCAGTCCTTTACCATCCTGCAGATCTCTCTAAAAAAATGTAAACTTTTAACCTTAAGGCGAAAGCTTCAGATAGCCCGCGAAATTCAAATGCTCTTACGTTTTTTGCAATTTGCAAGTCAGTATCAGGTTGTATGTTTTCGCGATTGTAATTCAATCTGCCTAGCCTTTTCCCAACTATGTTGGGGTCGGCTTCCAGTCTAACCGGATGCAGCTGAATACCAGTATTTTACATGGAGCGACTGCCTATCTGACCTCCACAACCCAGTTACTGGGTAATACGATACCCCTTGGTAAGACTGGTTGTCAGACTTTCGGGCTTCTGACGACCCGTAACGACTGTCAAAGATCCACAAAAGACAGCCGGGACCAACGGCTTAACGTGCTTTCCGAGGCACGGAGGACTCTCGGTATGAAAAGATGGTCACCCATCCACAGACCAATTCCGGCAAGCGTAGCTTAACCTGATGGATCGACCCGTGCGGCTGTTATTACTTCGCCACGAGCTCCGATTGTAATTATAATCAGTAAAATCATCAGTATAACTCTTTATGACCAAGCTATCATGATGAATGACTATTTCATGAAATCTTGACATTAAAATTTGAAGATTATACTAATTTAAGGAGTTGTATTACTGATTCCAACAAATTCATTCGTTGTATTCTGATTGGTCATGTTGGTCTAGGTCAAAGTACCCCCCTTATGGTAATTTTTGTACTTTTTTTATTGATTTCACTTTTTTATTTTGTTATTTGTATCTTGTGTTTCACGAACGGTGTCCAGCTAAACGTTATTCTTTCTTTTTTTTTTCTTTTAAGGGGGAAGCGTCAGGGTAGCCCGCGAAATTCAATTTTTTTACGTTTTTTGCAATTTACAAGTCGGTATTACGTTGATCAAATTATAATTTGCGGTCGTAACAAGTATCTATTTACATAATTAGAATCATTAAAGTGATCAATACAACTCTTTAAGACCAGGTAATCCCAAAAAAATGACTATTTCATGAAATCTTGACATTTTAGGTTTATACTAACTTAAGGAGTTGTATTACTGATTCTATTGTACACAATTCTGTAAAAACATATTTGTTACGGCCGCGAATCATACTTTATTTAACATACAACTTAATACTGACTTACAAATTGCAAAAAAACGTAAGAAAATTTGATTTCGCGGGCTACCCTGACGCTTCCTCCTTAATATAATAAATGCGAAAATAACGCTGTCTGTTGTTACCTTTCACGCCTTAGCGGTTGAACTGATTTGAATGAAAATTAGCACAGGGATAGACCATGACCTGGGTTAGAACATAGGATAGTTTTTATCCCAGCAGTACGTTTCCATGGGATAATTTCGCAGCTTCGCCCGCATGGGGGCGTAGCTGCGATCAAAAGCTAGTAATCTTAAACTTCAATCCCCTTGTTGGAGCCATTCAGGAGTTAAGTTACGAAAACTTATTCGTTGATGCATTTCTACAGTACATACTGCATAATGCGCTGAATTTATTTAAGGCCCCCGTATTACATTTCGACAGTGATTTTTGCGTTAAATGGCCCACTTTGGCGTTCGCATTCTGAGAAACTGAAAGACTTTGACACCTTTTACTTATTTAGTAGTGTTTAGTAGTGGAGAATAATTATTAGTATAGTTTCTTATCTACGTATATTTATATCACATTAACTGCGCGAAATTTATGCAAACGCTTCTTGATGCTACACTAATCCTGTGTGGCAAAAGCTCGGGTGCGTGCAAAAAATATCTTGGGTGTAGACACCGATGTTTTCGAAACAATAGAGATGCACAACGAACGCACAGGTGCGGCGCGCCGCACTCCAAGAAAGTTATGTAAATTGTATGGACGCGCATACGCGCCGTCAAGCACCTGGTGAACGTCCGAAAACGCGCATGCGCGTCTGCCGCGCCTAATGAAATATACAACCAAAATCCCGAAGCAAGTTTTTCCGTCAATTCGGCATTTTTTCGAGCTCGTGCAGACTTAGCAAACGAAATGAAAAATATTTAATAATATCTCTTAAATAGTGGTTTAGGTCATAGCGGAGTAGCCTCAAAATTTTGAAATATGGAAATATCTATAAAACTTCTATAAACGCTCAAAATAACTGTAAATTTCTCCATACTCATTAATTATTACGTAAAATTTATACCAGAATAAACGTTACTTATAAGAAATTAAAATTTCATACTTTAATTAAACCTACGTAATGTTTGTTGCGTCGCCGTGTTTCAATTTATCTAATCTGTCAAAACACAATTTAGTGATAGGCCTCTTAATTGCGTAAGCCTAGATTGCTCATTAATATATTTTTCTTTTGTTTCAGAGATCTACAAGGCAACAACATAACAATCATCTTTCAGAGCGACTTCCAAAGTCTGAAGGACTTGAAAACATTGTAAGTATAAGCATAGCTTAAGCTCCGTGTACATGGTGCAATTTTCTGGAACGTTCAATAATCGCACCCCATAAAGTACTTCATTTTTAGGGTTCCGTACCTCAAAAGGAAAAAACTTTTTAGCAAAAAATAAAACCGACTTCTAAAACAAAACACTACAAAGTGAAAAATAACTTTAATTTCGGAAGTCGGTGTCTTTGGTTTTGTATTTTCGTTTTTTGCCATCGACTTCCGAAATTAAAGTTATTTTTCACTTTGTAGTGTTTTGTTTTAGAAGTCGGTTTTATTTTTTGCTAAAAAGTTTTTATTTTTCACTTTTTAGTTGTGGAACCTACCCCACACAAATTCGAATACATAATTGAGCACAATAATTGTAGTGATAACAGTGATAGGAAGTTATTAAAACACCATCACAACATCCATATAAAATAAGTGGGAAATATACGCATTATTGAAGCTAACTCAAAAACTCCTCGAGCAAAGTTAATAAAATTTATATGGGACTACCTCGGAAGTATACCCTTTCAAACAAAAAAAGAATTTTCCAAATCGGTCCATCCGTCTTTGAGTAATCGCGTAACAAACATACAAAAAAAAAAAAAAACATACAGACGAATTGATAACCTCCTCCTTTTGGAAGTCGGTTAAAAAGGAACCCTTATAGGATCACTGTACTGTCCGTCTGTCTGTCTGTCAAGACCCTTTTTGTAAGGAACGCGTAGAGGTATCAAATTGAAATTCATATCAAATACTCGGGTTTATAGTCTTTTTCAGCTGTAAAAAAATCGAACTTGTAAGTCAACGCCATCAAAAGATATAAACGTTTATATCGCATATTTGACTGGCCTGTTGGTCTAGTGGTTAGTGGCCCTGACTGCTATGCCGGAGGTCGTGGGTTCGATTCCCACCCAGGACAAATGTTTGTGTGATGAGCATGATCATTTGTTCTGTGTCTGGGTGTAATTTATCTATATATGTATGTATTTAGAAATATATAAGTATGTTTATCAGTTGTCTAGTACTCATAACACAAGCTCTGCTTAGCTTGAGGCTAGACGGCGTTGTGTGATAGTTGTGGAATATTATTATTATTATTATTATATATTTTCTCATATTTTGCGATTTCACAATTGAATCAAAACCTATAGGGTAGTTCCCGTTGACCTAGAATCATGGAGTTTAGCAAGAAGCATGGTCACAGCACAAGTAAGGGGAAAGGTCCGAAAATTGTTAACTTGTAATTTTATCACTACGCTACGGAACCCTCCATTGTGCGTAATACACTTGGCCGGTTTTTTTCAATCCAGTTGCATGCAAGCGCTTACACGCGTGCGTTTCCATAAAATGGCATACAAAATAATTGAATGTAAGTTTGCCATTCAATAAAATCCCATGTTACTTAATCGTACGTGTTGTTGAGACGGTGCCAGTAAATTGCCTTTCAATTTTATGGTATGCCACAGGCAATAAACTTGTACCTTGTAAATGGAGCTTTATTTTAACAAATAACAATATGATTTTATTTAGGTTTTTTATTATTTGAGATGGGTTTGCTCTTGACTCTAGTCTAGGTCAGAGGTGACAGAGACAAAGTCTACGATGGAGTGAGCTTACCCAGAAGAAGCCTGTTCACTCTCACTTTGAAGAGATTAGGGTTGTATACGTTCGGAAACACAGACGCAGGTAGTGAGTTCCACTCTTTTGCTGTGCGCATTATAAAAGACATCAATCGGTGGAATAGCAACCAGGTAGGGATGGTAACTGGCAGTACGTCTAGATGTTCGATGGTAGAAGGGGGCCGGTGGAATGAGGCCGTGGAGCTCTTGGGCACGCTCACCGAAGTACAATCTGTAGAAGACCGACAAGCAGGCAACCTTGCGGCGAATATCCAAGCTGTGAAGCTTGGGAAGGTCCTTATAATGCGGACCTTTGTCCTTAAAAATAGGCTGATGGTGAATTTAAAAAAAAATGGTTAGGTTGTATCAGGGATGCCGCCGTAGTGAAGTACGTGAAATGTGTTGTGCATGCGAGAGATTGTGTAATAAGCACTGACAGTACAGGCCCTCTGATCTTATGCTAGGTCATCACGCAGCGAGTTTAGTCGCCGCCGCACATTGCATCGACTCGGGTAGCAAGAGACAAGAGAGAGAGATTCCGGCTCTCATCGACTCGCTTTGATCTGCTTGTACTCTATAGTACAGGCCCTGATATAGATGATTCAAAGAAATATTTAATATGCACAAGTAACGAGACGCTGCACTTGGCTCAATCACGTTCACTGTGGAGACGAACACGTGCCGCCGAGGTCGAAGCGGGTCGTCGAGGACCGGAATCTCTCTCTCCTGCTACCCGAGCTCTTGCACGCCAGTTTTGTAAGTTACATATCGCACGCGGTGGCGCTATAGTGGCGTCAAATTTCAGCAAAAAATCACAACTTTTTAAACTCTACGAGTACAACTTCTAATTGTCACAAATATGAGTTTTGTGTATCACACCTATAACGTCGTCAGTTCTGTTAAAGGCGACCACTACCGCGCGAATCGATCAATGTACTGCTGAGTAATCACAAAAAAAACCGGCCAAGTGCGTGTCGGACCACGCACAATGAAGGGTTCCGTAGTTGGGATGAATTTATCCCAAGAAGAAACTTAGCATTGTAGTTGAAAAACATGTTCTGGAATGTATGGGCATTCCAACTGCAAATGTAAGTTTTTACGCATAACATTGAGAGATTTGCCGTGTTATTGTAAGACCATGGACTTCTTGTAAGTTTTTCTGGAATCTGTAGTATAGAACTATATTCTGTATTTTTTTTTTTCAAAATTTTAGGCTCAGTAGTTTCTTTCGTCTATTTTCTTAAATAATTTTGAAACAGTTTATTTGAAAATTATAAAAAAAAATATATATTAGAGACCCTTACAGTAAGCCTCTTCATTTGATATGTCACACGGTAAAGTTTGAAAACTTTTTTTTCTTTTCTTATTTGCCTTCCAAAATTGACCCCCATATTCAAATTTAATTTATTTACGTGACACGTCCATGTTTGGGTCACAGAAATTCATATGTGTACCAAATTTCCAACTTAATCGGTCCATTAGATTCGGAGCAAAGTGGTTGTGACAGACGGACAGACAGACAGACACAGGAGTGATCCTATAAGGGTTCCGTTTTTTTCCATTTGAGGTACGGAACCCTAAAAACACAAGGTGCGGTAGTAAATTTAGTCCCGAATGCGTCGTGCTGTGCGCGATCACCGTGCCATTAACGCCAGCGACATATCGCACCTTGATAACAAAAGTGGCATTATCAAAACTATGTTTTCTAAATAACTCCATAATTTACTGGCATATTTTCAGTATATACAAAACTTAGAGTAAGATAGTCAAATTGCAGTCTTTTATTTCAGTTATTTGCTAAGATATTGACCAAAATGCTGCGTCAAAAAAGCTTTAAATGGACATACAGAAAAATTTTAATTTTTGTATAACGCCACTTTTGTTTTCAAGGTGCGATATATGCAATCATCCTAATTACGTAACACACTATCAATCGGAATCGGTTTCATTTTGTTTGTTCAACAACAATCATTGCGTTACTTATGTCGTCGAGCAGACAAATTTTTCAAACATATGAAGCAATGGATTAGCAACCTGCTTCAAAATTATTTAGATTCCGACTGATAGTGTGTTACGCAATTAGAGTGCGGGTAATGACTTCTTTCCTCTAAATTATGGTGACAAAATAATGCCGGTAGATGCTATACGAGTATTTCCAAATTAATAAGCGATCTTGCCATAACATATTTCGTTACATATGGTTTTTGCAAGTGACCCCTACTAACCGAAATGAAAGAAAATTTCACTGCAAAACGTAAAATATGTTTTTATTTATTTAAGGCCGCTCTGTGAAACCAATTAATTATAGTGAAGAATTAACTTTGGAATACTTAATCTTATTGTACTGGATTAAATACACAATTAGAATAGTATAGGTAAATTAGGAAAAAAACAATTAAAAACACATTTTTTTTAAATTTAGAATTCACTTCCCTCAGTCAAAGTATTTTGTGCTCATTTTTATTTTTTAAATATTGTTTCTCTTGCAGGCAACTATCAGAAAACCTAATACACACTATCGAGAGAGATGCTTTCCTAGAACTGAACGCGTTAGAACGACTGTGAGTATATGCATAATGTTTTTATTAATCATACTTTAATTACCTACATGCAGATTTTTTTATGGTTCTAGACTTGAAATACTTAAAACGAGCAGCATTTACCAATTTAGAAATAAAGGGATAAACTAGTGGTTTTCAGGAAAAAATATAAAAATCATGTTTTTACACTTAAAGCGAGGTTATTTTCAGTGACCTTTGTTATTGTTTTATTATAAGTATTTATACGATTGCAGCTATAGCAAGTGTTCAACTCTAAAACCATTAAAAGTCTGGAGTGTAAAACCTCATTACAAAGTCACGCCGTTTAGAAAAACGCGACGTTCCAATTTTAAAACAACCAATTGGAATTTCTGATTGCGTTTGTTCCGTATGCAATGACTTTGCAGCGTCGTCTTAGCGTTTCTTAACAGCTTTTATTTTGATGTAGTTTTAGTGTCTTCAAGTAGAAAGGTTTTACTTAAGCTTTTTATTTTATTTTATTGGATACATAATTATTTTCCATGTTGAAAAATAATATCTCTTATACCTCAATTAAGCTGGATTTCAAGCAAATGCAAGAAAGTTCTAATAAATCATCACAGGTTGAGAAACGCAAGACTATATTAATATTTCCTTCCAGGAGACTCAACAATAACCGCCTGGGTCACTTGCCAGAGGGGCTATTTTTGAGACTAAGACACCTGCAGAGACTGTGAGTAGTTGACCTGGAGTAGCAGGTCAATGGTGTGGTCCCTGTTGGTCCCAAGGTTCTTGGTGTTCACTTACCCCTGGATGGTGCTGGGCGTTTAGGTTGGTGAAGTCAAAATGAGGGTAAATTCTTATAGAAAAAATGCTTTTGGGGAAAAGATAGGTCATTTGAAGAGGATAACAATGCTAATAGATGAGAAGTTAGGTTTTGGAAGATATGAGTGTTAAGAGAATTTTTGCTTTATTAACTTATATTCCTGAAAAAATACATAATAACGTCTCTCAAAGAATACTTGTAGAAATCTTGCTTGAATCGGACGGTATATAAGGATTGGTTTTCTTTGAGTGATGTTCGGTGGAGTTGGAGATCTTTTTGTGGGGAAAAATTAAGACAATACACGTATTATAAGTGGAGTCTGCCATCACAAGGAGATCCATATTATAATACCACGATTTGTTGAAAAATAGGAGCTCTTGGCTAAGTAATTAAAGTTGCAAGGGTCGATCCATCAGGTTAAGCTACGCTTGCCGGGGTCGGATTGGAAGCCGACCTGAACATAGTTGGGAAAAGGCTAGACCAGGGGTTCCCAAAGTGTGTGCCGCGGCGCCCTAGTGAAATGTACAGAGTACATTTCACTAGGGCCGTGAGGTGCTCTTGTTTACCAATCTCCGGAAACTACAAAATGTGGATATCTACCTAGTATCATTGCACCCTGTTTCGACTAGCTAAGGCGCCGAGACAAAATACTAATCCTGTAAGTGCGCTGCGAACTGAAAAGGTTTGGGAACCCCGTGGCTAGACAGATTGATTGATTTGTTGAAAATAGTGAGATCTTGAATAACTTCATAGGCTTAGATGGGTAAGTTAAACAGTAGACTTGGGTAAAAAGGACATTGATAAGGGTGTACCTGATATGTATATAGAGACAGGCAATTCGGGATTAAAAGGCTATAAATAAAGGCCCACCTACCGACCCACACTTTCGCCGCTTGTGGTTGTAGGTTTAGACGATCAATCATCTCTTAAGCATGTATCAGTGTCTGGTTTGGATAACTCTGGTCAATCGATTTTAGATCAGTCGTCGATACATCAATCACAGTAGATCGATTCGGTTTAATTGTGTCCTTGACTTCGATCAGTGACTATAATTACATGAGTCTGTGTCAGGCTGTAGAATTTCTCACTGCACTCCGAGAAGACTGCAATAGTTTTCGTTAGAAAAAAGGAACTTTTTGTGATTCCCAAGTTATGTAAAAGTCATGCAAGTATAGTTTTGAATTAATTCAAGAGTTAAAAACAAGACCCACTAGCATCGCAAATCAATAAATACATTTAACGCTAAACGAATTTAAAACATCGTTTTATTTCTGTCAGTGAGTCCGTGGAGTTCCTTCCCCATTCTTCTCCATAGGAATCGACTACGCTTTGGAATGGGCATGAGCTTCATCTTTCTGACTGACCGAGCCCTTGACAATAAAAAGTGCCGGTTTAAGAGAGAGAGAGAGAAAGAGAGAGAGAGAGAGAGAGAGAGGGAGGGAGAGAGAGAGAGAGAGAGAGAGAGAGAGAGAGAGAGAGAGAGAGAGAGAGAGAGATAATTTATTTGTCCGAAACATGAGTATGCATGCAAGATGGTACATCGCAGAAAGGATCACAGTCATGTTTTACCTTAACGGCGTACAAATATGTATTATAATAACAATTGTAACTATTAATTAGTATACATATAAAAAATAATACTTAATAATTTGTTATTGATTACAATAAATTATTAATAATAATGTTTATTTGCCAACAATAATACATAGATACAAGAAAAGAAAAACTAGAAACATAACTGAGGAGCTTAACTCTAGAGGACATAAATCTATGTAAAGACAATGTAAACCTTGCCTCTTATACTAGGAAGACCTGTATTGTAAGAGACAGTGATTCGGCCATTAAGATGTTTTTTTTATTTTTATTTTAAGATTTAAGCGACAAGTGAGGCGTGGCGAATGCATCAGGGGCCAAGTCTACTAGTTTAGGAAGAAAGAAAGAATATGTGTGTTTATATGTGTGTGTGTGTTTGCGTGTGTGGATGTGTGTGTTTGCGTGTGTGGATGTGTGTGCACGATTTACACGATGTAAGTTAGTAGTCCTGTTGTAGAAGCCAGCTAGTGAGTTTAGATTTAAGCTGGTGACGGTTTAAATCTAATATGTTGCGAGTTTTGTGGATTGCTTTGTAGATGTGTGAACTTAAGATATAGTACTGTTGCCTATAGTCATTAAATTTGAACTGAATGTAGGTCAGTATAAGCAGTTCAAACATTAATTAAATTAATTGGCAGAACATACTCATTTTGCTTCGTTTACGTTCATACATCTGGTCATACATACACGCCCGGTAGCGAGTACTACGCACCTGACCTTTCTGAAGAACATCACCAAAAAGGTATGTCTTTCTAGGTCGTCCCCTCTCGGCGTCTCCACTCACAGCTGCCTCTTGTGAGTCGCCTTTCATTCATTCTCTTAACATGACCAAACCATCTAAGTATCTTAGCGTTAAATGTATTTAGTTATTGGTGATGCGCGCGTGCTTTAGTCAGATAAACTAGAAGACAAGCACAACAAACTTGGGAAAAGGGAACCACGTAGCCTTTTAGGAGCATTTTGACTTCACTACACTCTACTGACGTTTCAGCACTCATCTCCCCAACCCCATGAGCTTGCGCCTATAACCGGGTTCTTCAATGTCTATATACTTTTACTATAATTTTGTTAATTTTCTCCCAGCGCCGCTAGCATATAACAACAATAAAAACCAACAAAACTGTTTTTTTTTTTTAATATTTTTATGACGATTTTTTTTTTTTTTTGTTTTTGTGAGAAAATTTTCGTTTGGGGATCTGTTAAGGATTTTGGTATTTGGGCTCATGCACGTAGTCTTTGACCAATATCAATATGAAATAAGATTGTAGGTCTAAAAAAAAATTCTAACCTAAAAATAAACCCAAAAAAAATGGAAGATTTTTGTAGAAGAACTAGACAAACGTAACCTACTATATTTTTAATAGGGAAAGGCTGCTTACTAAATATCTCAAGAAGATTCCACGCACATTTCAACACTTACAAGCATCTTCTTGCTTAAAAGGTGATCTCCAACTCATTGTGTGTTATAATTGTATATAATCGCAATAAACATTTTTATTTATTTTTTTATTTTTATTTATTTAGTCAAAATCTATCTTCCACAACTTTTGGGTTCAGGCTTTATAAAATCTCATACCAATGGGCCCAGTAACTGGGTGGTGGAGGTCATAAAGTCATAATTCATAATTTATTTATTGTTTGCTACAGGTGAAAATACAGATCTTATAATTAGCGTGATTGTATCACTGTAACATACCCATGACAATATTTATATGTATGTATGTCAATATTATTATTACTACACAATTATTAGGGACACACAATTTACGTTTTAATGAGTAAAAAATATTAGAATAAGATAAAATAAAAAATTGGTTTAACATGTCAATTATTTCTTAGGTATTATTTATTAGGTCGCATGGGCAATCGCTTCATGTAAAATACTGGTATTCAGCTGCATCTGGTTAGACTGGAAGCCGACTCCAACATAATTGGGAAAAATCTCGGCAGATGTTTGACGCCGATACTTGACAGAACATAGTTCCTAATAAAATTTTGAGACAGTAAAATTCAACCTTGTAAATCAGATTGGTCAAATAAAAAGAGAAAATTTTCTCATAAAATCGTTTTAAAATCGTCATAAAAATCTCCATGGCCTAACAGTATTCGCTTTTTTCATCTCATGAGCTTCGCTACGGTGTGACCCCCACCCGTAGGGCTAACCCAACCCCGTAACATAAGCTTTTACTGTACATAAACAAAAATAATTACAACAATGTGAAATTAACACAAAAAATCTAACTGTTTTACCCAAAAAATACAACTTATAATCGACTTATTAATACATAAGGCGATTGATCTTCAACGAGAAAAAGAATGAACTTAATTATTTATTTCCGAAAAAATATATCTATTTTGTCCATAGTGTAACCATATTGTTCGCTTGTTTCATCTCATGAGTTTCACACACCATAGTGTAACCCCAACCCGTAGAGCTACCCCACGCCACGGTGTGACCCTATCGCGTAGGGCTAACCCACGCTACTGTGTGACCCTAACCCATAGGGTTAACGCACGCTAAGGTGTGACCCCAACCCGTAGGGCTAACCCATGCTACGGTGTGACCCCAACCCGCAGGGCTATCCTACGCTACGGTGTGACCCCAACCCGCAGGGCTATCCTACGCTACGGTGTGACCCCAACCCGCAGGGCTATGCTACGCTACGGTGTGACCCCAACCCGTAGGGCTATCCTACGCTACGGTGTGACCCCAACCCGCAGGGCTATCCTACGCTACGGTGTGACCCCAACCCGCAGGGCTATCCTACGCTACGGTGTGACCCCAACCCGCAGGGCTATCCTACGCTACGGTGTGACCCCAACCCGTAGGGCTAACCCACGCTACGGTGTGTAACCCCAACCCGTAGGGCTAAACCAGGGTACAGTGTGACCCCAACCCGTAGGGCTACGGCTACCCCAACCCCGAAATATAAGCTTTTACTGTACATAATTATAATAATTAACAAAATTAACAAAAAACATTGTTTACTAAAACCGTGAAATTATTAAAAAAAATACTTCGAATGTCGTTTTAATATTTTTTTAAAGTTTTTTGTAAGTACTTACTTACTTGTGTACTTGTTTTAATAATTACCGTGAAAATGTCACTTTATTAACGCAAATTTTATACCTCATGTAAAAATATAAATAATAGGTTGGGGAAAAAGTTTCTTCGCATTTTTTAAGAAAATTCAAAACATTTTTTAATATAGTTTATTTACATTTAACTAAAGTATGTAGGTACCATTTTGTTCGATAACTTTTTGCCATCTTGTAGGTAGGGACATGATCCCATTGCTATAGAAATTTTGGGACTTCTGGTCAAAATACCGCGACAAGTGGTTTTGGCAGTCCTCTCGTGATGTTAACCTGACACTGCCTAAAGAATTCTGAAGAGACCGAAACAGGTGGAAATCTGAAGGTGCAAGGTCAGGACTATACGGCGGATGCATTAACACCTCCCAGCCAAACTCTCTTAATTTTTGCTGAGTGGCTAAAGATGTGTGAGGTCTAGCGTTATCATGATGAAAAACCACACCCCTTCTGTTGATTAATTCCGGCCGCTTTCTCTCAACTTCTTGCTTTAATTTCATCAGTTGTTCGCAGTAGAGTTCAGAATCGATGGTCCTGCCTGGTGGTAACCGCTCATAATGAATAATGCCCTTCCAATCCCACCACACACACAGCATCACCTTGTTGCGAGTTAACCCGGGTTTCGCCACAGTCTGTGAAGCCTGACCGGCCTTTGACCACGACCTTTTTCGCACGTTCTTGTCATACGTGATGCACTTTTCATCACCAGTTATCAGCTTCTTCAAAAATGGTTCGGTTTCATTACGTCGTAATAAAGAATCACAAATGAGTACACGGTTCATTAGGTTTCTTTCAGTGAGCTCGTGAGGTACCCAAATGTCGAGCTTTTTTGTGTACCCAGTTTTTTTCAAATGCGCCAAAACTGTTTTGTGGTCAATTTCCAGTTCTTCAGCTACGTTGTAACTACTGATATGCCGATCTTGCTCCACTTATTCAAAAATGGCATCCATTTTATCCGTAATAGGGCGACCAGAGCGACGTGCATCTTTGACATCAAAATTTCCGGATTGAAAACACTTAAACCAAATTTGTGCTACTCTCACAGACACTACACTAGGTCCATAAACATCGCAAATTTTTTTTGCGGCTTGCGTTGCATTTTTGGCTTTTTTGTAGTAAAATTTTAAAATGTATCGAATTTCTTCATTAGATTCACTCATCTTGACGGTACGAAAAACAAATGAAAATCACACATTTTCCTAATTTGAATTAGGAATTATGTTCTTTAAAATTTAAACTTTCAATGATACCAAAACCAGCCAGATACAAATAGTATAGCCAAAGAGATTTTATTACAAGTTCATACATACTATAATGCGAAAAGACTTTTTCCCCAACCTAATATATAAATTACATAGAAAATCTGATGAGTATAATACTTTCTGAAAACCTATTCAGTTATTTTTTTTTTTTTTGTCAAATCTGATGTTAGATCAACTAATTTGAGGATTTTCAGAAATCGTTTTGTTTACAATTAAGTAATCTCTAAGTTCATAAACTTACATCGACGTCTGTGAGTACGGTTGTAAGCAAAACAGCACATAAAGGTAAAAACAGATGATTTTTTTTTCGTGATTTCAGAGTTGGTCCCATAGTGAAAGTTATTCATATTCATGGGTAGGACACCCTGTGAACATTTGCGCACTGCTTAAAAACTTACCCTGTATTATTGTCAATTTTTATGAGGACATATGAAAAAATTAAAAAAAAAAAAAATAGCATAGATACTTATAAATACCAACGATTTATTTAGTGTATTAAGAAAAAATGTAATTTAATTTAAATGTATTAAAATAATCACAAGTTGCCAGGCCGCGCGGAATAAACGCCCTTAAGTCCCATGTGTGACGAAGAACAGAATAAAAGTATACCGATGAGTCTTTATCACTTTATTTCTTATTATTAGATACTCAGTTGGGCAGAGCTTCGCCTCACACAAGTTATTTCAATCGAATTCAATATCCTGGCTAAGTACCCCGCCTTTTATACAATTTTAAAACGGAAATTAGGTTATGTCAATGACACAGATTAATAATACCTTATACCTGCTTATACAATTTTAAAACGGAAATTAAGTTATGTCAATGACACAGATTAATAATACCTTATACCTGCTTGATCAACCTCTCGAATGTCTTATGTTACACAGTTCGACATAAGAAAAAATGCTCCAAGTGTCTTAAGTCGGACAGTTACACTAAATTGACAAGTGAAAATATTAAAATGACCTTTATGATAATGTGATAATGTAATCCTAATACAGCTTGACAATTTCACGCAAGTCAATTTAGTCTCCGACATTCGAGAGGATAAATAAATAATCATCATGAAACACCTAAAATAATAAGTAATGATTTGTTTAAAGTTTACATTAACACTAGAAACTAATATTTAAATAACACAATTAATATTATAAATGAGTAGGCACTTTTATGATTTGAATTAGATAGTCAAGTGAACAACTTATCCAACAGATGACCTAAATATTATTGGTATTTGTTAACACATGTAACAGGAGGCGAGTCTATTGCCATCAACCGGCACAAATCCATACTCCTAGCTGCTACTGAGAAGTTCCAGATGGAAAACAGGATAACACTTTGCCTGACCTGAAAATCGAACCCAGGACCTCATTCTCAGCAGTAGCGCTTCCGATCGCTAGACCAATGAGTTAAAAATATATTCTTACTAGCTGTTGATCCAGGCTGAACCAGGATGAATATAGCCTATGTCCTTCTCCAGGTCATGGTCTACCTAAGTGCCAACTCTCATCCAAATCCGTTCAGCCATTTTAGCTTGAAAGCGTAATCAACAAACAACCAAACACACTCGCATTTATAATATTAGTTAGGATAGTTAGGAGGAAGAAAAACCGGTCTATCGACACTCTAGACTCACAAAATGTATTAAACTCGTTAACACACTACTAAAGTTTCTATAATAATATAATTCAATCATGATTCGAAGGACACGTGGCGCCATCTATTATCATAAGAACGTTATTGTTGTTTTCCTCGGGAACAGTAATTTTTTCCGGGATGAAATGTACCCTATGTCCGTGTCTGTACACCTGACAACGTATATGCAAAATTTTAGGATGATCGGTTCAGTGGTTTAGGCGTGAAAAGGTAACAAACAAACAAACAAACTTACTTTCGCATTTATAATATTAAGGTTAGGATTAGGATTTTGGTGACCAAAAAGTCTTGAACCCTATTACGTACCTAACCTAATTTTAGTACTTTAATTTAAAAAACAATAACAATAACCTCTACATCCACAGAGGCATGAAAACCTACACAAGTTACGCAATATTAAAATAATATAACTAATCTATTTAACCTGCACGTCCGTTACAAGATGGCGGCTTCCGGTGGTTTGCTACAGCTTCCGGTGTTAAGTAATGACATTAATGCCTCACATCGTCCTTGCACATGAGCTGGCATTCATTATGAATATCATGTTATGGTACACGCGAAATTATATTATTTGGCGAAAAGATACAACATCATGTACGTAGTTCGCAGAGATGGCCGCTGTGACGGTTAGGGCTGCTCAGGTAAGCTGCGCAGACCTTACACAAATTAGGTAGTAGACAGAAATGAAACTAAAGAGTAGTAATATAAATATATTGTAGAATTGCACGGCTAGCTCGTGGATAAGTCTCTACTGTTCATCACTTAGCACTCGCACACTTGACAACTAAATGGAGGGTACCGTCCTTGCCTGCCAGCTCAAGCCCCAGTAGATCGCCGGAGAGAACTTCTAGGCCGCAGGGTGCAGCCACGTGGTTCACCCTCACGTGTAACTTCTAGCAGCGTGTGCAGGCGTGTAGTAGGCCTTTAGCCCGGACGTATAATCTTGGAAGGCGTGTGAGGTGTGCATGTTAGATGAGGTGTCAGATGCCAGCCGCATGCGATGTGCTCAGCTCCATACCCCGAATCAACAGCCAAAGGACGGCGCGGGGAAATAGGTTAGGCAGGAAGTTAATAAAGACCCGTGGCATAATGACAGATGGAAGGTAAGGTTATGAAAATGACAAATGAGCAGTAACACATAGTAAATCAATCATTTAGTCATTTATTTATTTCATAACAAAATACATTGTGTTGAAAATATTACAGTGATGTGATGATAAATAAAATAATAAAAAACAAAAGCATTACATTCATATTTCAAATTAATTACGCATTATAATAATAATAATAAATGAAGAAATACAATATCATATCCGTCTTTGGTCATTTATGAACTCATCGATACTATAATAATCGTCTTAGCTGGTGGATCGCCCCCTATTACATGGGAATTAAACATAACTGGCGAAAATACACCCAGTATTTTAACTGTGCTGTACCCATTGCTACAGATGTGATGTTATACAGTATGTTAACCAACAGAGGGCGTTCCCGTTAACCCGCAATAGTATAGCATCCATACATGCTAAAAAAAATATTACCATTCGAAAACAAAATGGTTTTTATTTTTTTTTAATATTAAAATATTCACTAAAAATGCTAAAAATATTCACTAAAATATTCAAAAAAATATAAAAATATTCACTAAAAATAAAAACTAAATTGCGATGTTTCCGTCCTTCAAGTACGCGTGTACAGAGTGTTTCTTTTACGTATCAATTTAACATTTTTAGTGAAAAAAAAAAAAAAACCATTTTGTTTTCGAATGGTAATATTTTTTTTAGCATGTATGGATGCTATACTATTGCGGGTTAACGGGAACGCCCTCTGTTGGTTAACATACTGTATAATAACTATACATATCTGTTTACAAAATATAGTTTAACATTTAACCTACTATGTGTAAAAAAAGGATATAAAAATAACCGGATCTTTTATACATATCTTTTGAAAAGAGCAACTTTGAAAGAGCTTTCATTTCTAGTCGAGCGTGAGAAGGATAAAAGATTCATAGTAAACTGGCGGCCGAGGATACAGACACAGCTTTTTATTTATTTGGACTTATTTTGTGCTTAATCTTTTGAAGCCGTTTCACCCTAGATCCATTTGTTAAATTAGAATGCGTTAAAAGTTAAAAGTAAAAATTTATTTTATTAAAATGTGTTCTGTTGACTTAATATATGATACATATACGTATATTCATCATGTTTATTAAAAATTAAAAAATATAGGGTGACTGGTAATTAGTGATCGGTACTTAAACAAATAAATCATGATAACAAACAACTTTTACTATGGGACCAAACCTGAAATCGCGAAAAAAAATCAGGTATTTCCTGCATTTATGTTGGCATAACTCGTCAAAATGTAGGGAGCAGCTGATTATTTTTCACGATTTCAGGTTAATTCCAATAGTAAAAGTTGTTTGTTATCATGAGTACAATCATGTGTTTATGTATCGGTCACTAATTACCAGTCTATACATATAAAATGGTAAACTAACTGAATGCCTGACTGACTGGGTGATATATAGACGCACAGCCCAAACCGCTGGACCTAGAGACTTAAAATTTTGTACATAGGTATCTTATACAGTATAGGCATCCACTGAGGAAATAATAGGAGGGGTAAAAATAGGGTATGTAAGTTTATATGAAACTCAGTTTCAAAGTTAAGATCTTCAATAGAGATGGCGCTAGTGTGGGTATAAACAGATGTGTAGTACTTTGCACAAAACTGTTCTTTTATTTGTAGTGTCCGTGTTTGTATTGTGTTCTTAAAAAGCCTCGGACCCTGAAACTAATTAGTTTTCCTAGGGATGTCATTACACAATGGTCTTAATGCAGACTAACTTTTGTTTAATATGCAGTAAAAATGAAAACCTAAAAAAACATTAGCATGTTGCATGTTAGTAACGCGAACCCATATGATTTTCCCCTACCAAAAAAGTCCCTCAACGGGCCTAAAGAAGTTGTCCCTTCAAAAATACATTTAACTAAATAATCACTCAAATATCTTTTAAAAAAAAACAAAATTATAAAGATTGCCCAATAACTCCGTCCCCAACTGTAAGATCACAAAGGCGTCTTTGAGCCAGCCATGCGTGTATTATAAGGTTTCCTTCACACTCCTCCCCCCCTCCCCCTCTCCAACCCGAACGACAAGAAAATGGCTTCTTTCGAAAATATCAAACATTATTTAGTGATAGAACTACGGGTTATTGGTATGGTATCGTATTGCTGTATCGGTTTTCTATTGGATTGTTTTTAGTAGTGGATTAATAATAATAATAATAATATCCTAGGACATTGTTCACACACGGTCATCTGATCCCAAACTAAGCAGAGCTTGTACTATGGAAACCAGATAACTGATATACTACATATACTACTTTTTTTTTGTAAATACATACTTATATAGATAATTACACCCAGACTCAGGACAAACAGACATGTTCATGCACACAAATGTTTGTCCTGGATGGGAATCGAACCCACGACCTGCGGCATGGCAGGTAGTATCTTAACCAACCACGCCAACTGGCCTTTTGGACTTTTTTCTTTAAAAAACGATCTTCGGCTTTATAGTCTTATAATATGTGTATGGATACTAAAGAGTTCCATCTCCTCCGGAACATGTGTAGTTCATTCAAAAGAATGACGTACCAAAATAATTTGTAAATCAAACATATTCTTAAGGTAGTGTGTATTTATTCCGATTGGATTACAGAATATCTAGGTTGCCAAATCGTTATACAGTGTGAGTCTTTATAATGTGCACATATCGAAAGGAGGGGAACTATGGTTAATTTTATCGATGGAAAAAATATTTAAAAAAATTTAATTAAACTTTTTATAGCATTTTTTAAATTCATGGTCGCTGCTTTGACCTCTGTGTAAACAAAACGGTATAACTTTTAAACTAAACGATCTATCACGATGAAACAACACGAACTCAGTTATGATTTAAAATAACAGGGCATCCTCAAAAAATAAAAGTTAAAGAAAAAAACTGCCCTCAATTGAGATTTAAGGAGTTTTTTTTTACAAAAACTGGTATTTATTCATCAAATATTCTACGTCGTATTTTAACTTTCTAAAAGTAAAAATACCATGTTTATGACTCAATCACCACATTTCCTATCAGCTATAAAAAGAAAGGCCTTGCACACTGCTACGTACAAAAATATTCAGCAGACAGACAATATATTTTTTTTTTTTTTCGTCGATAAAATTAAGCATAGTTCCCCTCATTTCGATATGTACACATTATAAAGTCTCACACTGTATTGTAACGTAAATAGCCGGGGCTGTTTGTTAGTCCCATGATGAGTAAAAAATACACGGGATCGGCCGGTCTATTCTGTAAAAATCTCACCGTGAAAACTTAGGTGAAGTGAGCTTGAAGAGAGCTGTCATTCCACCTGATGCTAGGGATTGACGCTATTGACAGCTCACTCGACGCTCACCTCACCTAAGTTTTCACGGTGAGATTTGTACAGAATATCACTGCAGTAAGAAACACAGAAAGAGACGTAATAGCTTCATTTTTCGATGACAGGATCTGCAGGAATTATCAATCAAACGGTGTGATTTCCATTGAAATGTGTTAAATGTAAGTATAGTGTAAGTTATGACCTGAACACAGATTTATTATGAACTCTAGCTCATTCAATGTAAACAAACAAAAAACATTTGGTTGAAAAAGCGAAATAACACAATATACGTCGCAGCCAGATCTTAGAATTGATCATTTCATTCATTCATCATTCATTTCATTTCATGAAATAGAACATCGACCGCTGGTCTCTTCATGAGGTGGTCAAACGTTAGTGATCATATTAGAAAATAGTTAGATTATGCACCGGTAGAGGCGTTGATGTCGCTTTGTTTTTGTTGTGCATCGGTCCTAAAAATACTAAATAGTCAAGTAACTGCGATTCGCTCGTTCGGCTCGCGCGCGGTTGGGCACACTTCTAACCTAACCTAACCTATTTGGTTGGGGTGAAATACAACTACTTTGCGATATGCCCGGTGGTCACCTAGGAATATCGATAAATAGGTTGCTTTCGTCACGATATATGGCCATTTCTATGATGATCATTTGGAAATGGTTGTGTTTCATGATAGGGCCAAACGTCGATCGACATATCATTAAGGCGCCCCCGAACATGCTTAGTTCATACAAACGAAATACCAAAATAATTTGTAAATCAAACATATTCTAAAGATAGTGTGTATTTATTCCGATTAGATTACAGAATATCTAGGTTCTCAAATATATATTAAATAATAACATTGATTTAAACATGAAATATGAGAAAAATAAGTTTTCTATAGAAATTTTAAATTCCTCATATCTCGTCTGCAAATCAGTGTCCTTTCAAAATATATGTTTGGGAACCTAGATATTCTGTAATCCAATCCGAATACATACACACTACCTTAAGAATATGTTTGATTTACAAATTATTTTGGTATGTCTTTTGTATGAGCTACGCATGCTTCGTGGGCCTCTTAAACGTTGACGTTTAAACAATTCGTGAAACTTATTAACCATTTCATGAAATGACCAACCACTTCATGAAATGATCTTTTTAAAGATTTGGCCACGACATATTTAAAAATCAATTGCTGTGAATTAGTCTCGCTAAGAGTCAAAAATGGCTTGACCGATTTGAATCTTTTTTTTTTTTTGTTTGTTTGCCGTAATACAGGGCTGGTTTAAAAGAAAAGAAATAAAAACTTTTTATCAAAAAATAAAACCGACTTCCAAAATAAAACACTACAAAGTGAAAAATAACTTTAATTTCGGTAGTCAGTGTCTTGGGTTTTGTATTTTCGTTTTTTGCCACCGACTTCCGAAATTAAAGTTATTTTTCACTTTGTAGTGTTTTGTTTTGGAAGTCGGTTTCATTTTTTGCTAAAAAGTTTTTATTTTTCACTTTTTAGTTGTGGAACCTACCCCACACAAATTCGAATACATAATTGAGCACAATAATTGTAGATATAGCCATGTAAATAACAGTGATAGGAAGTTATTAAAACACCATCACATCATCCACATAAAATAAGTGGGAAATATACGCATTATTGAAGCTAACTCAAAAACTCCCTAAGCTAAGTTAATAAAATTTATATGGGACCACTTCGGAAGTATACCCTATCAAACAAAAAAAGAATTTTCTAAATCGGTCCATCCGTCTTTGAGTAATCGCGTAACAAACATACAAAAAAAAAAAAAAACAAAAAAAAAAAATACAAACGAATTGAGAACCCTTTTGGAAGTCGGTATAAAATAGGAAAAAAAGAAATTGAAATTCTGACTCAATTTTTTATCCGCGTTAGGTATAACATTACAAATTAATTACACTATGTAATATAAACATAATCTAAAATATTCACATATCAAGTTATTAAGAAAATGCTCTAATTTAACTTTTTTTTTTTCCAAATCATTAACACTACTCGTTTAGACGTGATTTCCAGTTTAAAATCATTAAAAGTCGTTCAACGTCGCCTTAAATATACAGGGTTATTGGTAAAACACCAACAACCTCTTAAGGGGTCATTGTACTCATCATTATGAACAACTTTTACTATGGGACCAAACCTGAAATCGCGAAAAAAAAATCAGCTGTTCGGTACATTTATGTTAGCATAATTCGTCAAAATGTACTGAACAGCTGTTCTTTTTTTCGCGATTTCAGGTTTGGCCCCATAGTAAAAGTTGTTCATAATGAGGAGTACTCATCATTGATCCCTTAAGAGGCGGTTGGTGTTTTACCAATAACCCTGAATAGAAGTAACACGGCTAGGTCGCGAATGCTCCCGGTGAGGAAGCGCCTTTACTTACACTTCCAAATCTCAATGCTTCCATTCTTTAACTACTTCACAAGTAAAACCGGATGCATTCCTTATATCTCTCATACAACAGATCAACAATAACCGCTTCATTGAACGTGTCCACTGCACTAGTGAGGGGATTAACTTGACACTTTTATATCGATAAAACTAAGGAATGAACGGAATGAATGATTTGCTCGCTCTATGTTGAGGCACGTTCGTTTCATTGTGGGTAAGCTTAGCTGTAATGAAGTAAATCGGATTTGGCTGCCTTTTGTGGTGTTATTCTTATTTGTTTTGTTGAAAAATAGTGGCGTGTGGCTTATGAATTGAATCTACCTATATGTTTTTATGTGTGTGTGTTTGAAATACTTAAATGGAATAAGAAATTTTATGTCATTAGAGGTTTAGATATGTGCGTTTAGTCACTGTGTAAATACCAGTAAATACTTACAGTGATGCAATGGGTGCTTCTTGCAGGCAATCGTTTGGATGGTCGGGTTGTTTGTGTGTGGAGCTAGCTGCAGCAGGTATTGAAATTGGGAACATCAGTAGGTATAATGAGGATACTAAGGTATTGAGAAATATCAAGAAATTTAAAATTCCTTAAGTCCAGTCAAAATTGTCAAATGTATAAGCGATGAAACACAGGAGCTCGTGGCTAAGTAATAACAGCCGCATGGGTCGATCTACGATTAAGCTACGCTTGCCAGGGTTGTGACCAAGGATGGATGACCATCTTTACATACCGAGACTCCTCCGTGCCTCCGAAAGCACGTTAAGCCGTTGGTCCCGGCTCTCATTAGTAAATCTTTAACAGTAGTTACGGGTCGTTAGAAGCCTGTAAGCCTGCCAACCAGTCATACCAAAGGGTATCGTATTACCCAGTTACTGGGTTGTGGAGGTCAGGCCATGTAAAATACTGATATTCAGCTGCATCCGGTTAGACTGGAAGCCGACCCCAAAATAGTAGGAAAAAGCTAGGCAGATTAATTGATAAGGGATGAAACGCTGTAAGTATGTATTTACTATTTGGTTTGGTATTTACAGTACAGTGGTTCCAACATTAATGTAGGGAACAGCTGATTTTTTCGCGATTTCAGGTTTGGTCCTTCCTATGGTTTCATAGTAAAAGTTGTTCACAATGATGAGTACAATGACTCATTAAGAGGTTGTGCGTTATTAAAGTTACAACTTGTATACAACGTGTTTTTTTATATACCATAACTCTAGGGTATTAATGAGCATTGCATGGGTAATGGGCATTTTGAACAACTTTTACTATGGTACCAAACCTGAAATCGCGAAAAAAAAATTAGCAGTTCCTTACATTTTGACGAGTTTAGCGAACATAAATTTTTTTCACGATTTCAGGTTTGGTCCCATATTAAAAGTTATTCAAAATTATGGTCTCATTAATACCCTAGAGTTATGGTATATAAAAAACAAGTTGTATATACTGTACCACTATTTGTATCGATATTTTATTAAGCACCACTTTTATCGATATCGATAACCCACCGTCCCCTCACTAGGCCAGCGCCGGCGCACGTTTCTTACCATCCTGACAGCAAATGATTTATATGAGTGTGACTGTATCAACGGATATTATTATCGAATTTTTTCATTATCTCCTGTCCTAGTTATGGTGATGTCCCTTCTAGGAGAGGTACGTGCTCCATTGGACCCTATAGGACCACTTTGGGGAACATAAATCTTCATTAGTAGATTGGTCGAAAGGTGGTCCGTATAGACGGACAGCAAAGTGATCCTATAAGGATTCCTTTTTCCTTTTGAGGTACGGAACCCTAAAAAGATCAAAACATACCTATGAACACTTTTGCTCGTCCCGGGATTCAAACCTATACATATACGAACACTACGCACAGGACACTAAATGCTCCTTGGAAAAAAATCATTGGTATTTGACTCTCTATTCCCCACCCCATAGCAATTTGTTTTTATACCAAAGAGAAACACAGGAAGGCTTTCACAAAACCATAGAATAAGCCATGACATTTGGTAAAATTGTCTCTGATTATACCATAAAAAGACGCAAAAGAAATAGTTTCTGATTTCCTTGAAATATTACGGCTACACCCGCATGGAGGTCGGAAACTATTCGAGAGAAACGTACTACGTACTATATACCGAGTTTTAAGTATCCGATCCAACTAACCCAGATCATGGTCGGCCTGTGTTAGGCACACAGGCCGACCATGATCTGGGTTAGTGGATGTCATCGAAATACATTCAGCGACAGAGTTAATATACAGGGTTATTGGTAATATGACGGCAATCTATTAAGGGGATGTAGGAGAGGTCATTTGCAACCAAATGACCCCTTATGACCTCTATGCAAATGTCAATTTTTTTTTTTTGCAAAAATCGGCGATTTTAGTCATGAAACCTGCTCAAACTTATGAAAATTGTAACGATTTGTAGCTCTGATTTAAAAACTATTGTCATTTTATGGTTGATTATTATGTATTGTAGTGATTGATCTGTTAGCACGCAGATAATAATTTAAAAAAAAATCATGCATCATTGCTATTTCATTTCCGTGGATGGGTGACCATCTTTAACGAGATACCGAGACTCCTCCGTGCCGCGGAAATCACGTTAAGACGTTGGTCCCGGCTGTCATTTGTGGATCTTTGACAGTCGTTACGGGTCGTCAGAAGCCTGAAATTCGGACAAGACTTATTAAGGGGTATCCTATTACCCAGTAACTGGGTTGTAGAGGTCAGATAGGCAGTCGCCTGTATAGTATGGAAGTATGGATATGGCCTAAAGATTTACAACCTCACTTCGTAAGAGTAAGGACTAGGTTGCAGGCTCGGTATCGCGTTACCCAGTAACTGGGTTTTGGGGGTCAGATAGTCAGTCGCTCCGTATAAAATACTAGTGTACCTACAGCTGCATCTAGTTAGACTGGAAGCCGACCACAATGTAGTTGGAAAAAGACTGGCACATGCAGGTTAAATTAAAAAAAATATTTTCCTTTATGCAAATTCATAAGGTTTTCTCCAACCTTGTCTAACATAATGTCGTTCCCCCTCTAAAATAAGGGTTTCCACCCTAAAGTTTGTCAGTACAATATTATTATGGGGCACTTACTTAAATTATATTATACGGGTTCCGTCCAGGGAAAAAAAGAATGTCCAATTTTATTTATAGGGAAGTCTCGATGTTTGTTTGTTTTTCTCGCGGCATGAACTATGTAGAAAACGTGTTTATTCGGCACATGTTTTTTTTTTATTTTAATTTGGTTGTTGTGTGCATACGTGCACAACACCCAAATAAAAAAAAAATTAAAAAAAACAAAGAAAAAAACTTTATACAATAAAAAAAAACTTATAATAATATAATAATAATAATAAGTATTTATTTCACAAAACATAGCACTTTGCACTGAAAATATAGTTACTACTTAGTACTTAAATTTAGACAGAAAAAAGAGATAATAATGTATGTCTCATGGCTGTGCCAAATAGGCCCAGTTAAAGAGTTGTATTGATAATTTTAATGGTTATAATTCTGTAAATACATATTTCTTACGGTCGCGAATCATATTTTCATCAACATACAACCTAATACTGCTTGTAAATTGCAAAAAAAACGTAATAAAATTTGAATTTCCGAGCTACCTTGGCGCTTTCGCCTTAAGAGATTACGAAACTAAGCAAAATTTCTGGTGATTATAGGTTCGTCTATTATGTAGAGATAATTTTAATATGTTACTCTCTCTCTCTCTACTACTGCCCATGGCTAAACCCATAATAACCTACACCTATTTTAAAAATTGTGTACGAACATGTAATACAGCAGCCGAATGTCCCAACACAAGTCGAGAAAACACCATTCAAAGGATCCCTTTTCCAAAAGAAAATTAAATGCCCCTATAAATTATATATTGTGAAGATATGCCTCCGTTTGTATGTCATGGGAAAACCCATGGGAACCGTATTCTAGGGGGACGCGATGGGAAAATGACACTTTTAGTGCGGGGACACTTTACTTGGCATAATTGGATGGGTGATGGCACTTTATTAGGGTTCCGTACCAAAATGGTAAAAAGGAACCCCTATGGTGTGACTCAGTCTGTCTGTCACAGTTGGATATCTCAAGAACTACTAATGCTATCAACTTGATTTTTAGAATAGTTTTAAATGACGTTTACCCAACTATTTTGCAAATAAAATACTTTTTTATTTTTTTTTGCAACAAGGACTGAAAGGGGGTTTTAAAAATTCGAAGTGGGGCTACTAGGGCACGTGGGGTATCATATGAAAGAGCGCTGTTTGCACATTCTCAAACATTTTTTTTTAGGCCGAATAGTTTTCGACTTTTGATGAAGAATGTAAAAAAAATACCGTTCCTCCCCCCTTTATCTCCGAAGTTTCCATAGAGAAAAATCTGAAATTATTCTGTGTTATAGGAGTGTATGTAAAGAATACAGGAAAAATAAAACGATGTCTCTAAATAGAACACTTTTTTTTTTCATAGTAGGGAGTCCGACTCGCTCTTGGCCGGTCTTGTTTTTTTTTTGGGTATTTTTGGTACTGCTATATAGAAATCCATAACAATACCTATAAAATATGTTTAGTAATAACAATTACTGCATATGGTGTACATTAAATAAAGAGTATTCTATTATATTCTATAGTGAGTATGATATTATGAAAGAATGGAGAATGGAAGAAGAAAACGGGTTGCGCCGACCCCGCGTAATGGAAGTTATTTGGATCGTCAACATCATCTTCCTAGATGATGATGATGAACGTAAGGAATATAAAGTCAAATCCTAGATCTTTAAAAATACTGCATCCCATTTGCCACTACACCTAAAATACATTTCTTTTACTTCGCACCACTTCACAAAGAGAAACTCGAGTACTCTATGCTCGGCTACTTTTAACAAAAGCCAGTGGGCGCCATTTGCAATTCTTCCGCGTTTTTATTCCAAAATGGCTGACTTAAGCTTGGTGCACACTTTAAGGATTTTTGTAAGGATTCATATTATGGATATAAGATTGGTTTTTTGAGCTTATCCTGGACTTAGGCACCCGTTCGGGAAAGTAAGTTATGGCTTACAGAAAGTTTGATTTAAATCACATCGATACGGATTAAATCCACCCTTGAAATGGATTATTTTTCACAAAGTTTTCCAATTTTAGTGTAACGACTAACATCCCACACCTATTTGGCATACAGAATCTAAATAAAAGACTACCAATGATAATTAATAATATGACAGATTTTTATGTAGATACCAATAATCTATAATCAATAATTTTGAAAAAGGTTTAACGCTAAAATTATTTAGACCTCAAAACACTCAAAAAAATGGTCCAGAGAAAGAATAAAAATAACATACTTTACTGCATTAAACACACAAACAAAAATAATTGTTGAAAATTTTACATCCAAAAACACCAACAGTATCCCGCTAATTAAGGATCCATTCTCGACTTCCGTCCGCCATTCCGCGGCTGTACAAGATGGAGGCACTTCCGGCGGGAACCTCTTTGATGTAATAATTATTTAAACTAATTATTTTGAGTTTCCTTCATACGGGAGGGTCTTTAATGTATGTCAGTGGTGTTTTGAGAGAGCGGAGGATTCCTAATGCTCTACTCAACTATGTTTTTAAGTCTCATTTTCGTAAATTCAGTGTGTCTTGAATTGGAAATGGTAGTCAATGAATTATTATGCCTAGAGTATTGACAGCTACCACTTCTAATACTTTCTAATCTTTATTAATTTTATTGCAATGATTTTCCTTCGTTTACGAATATTGTTACACCATGGATGGTCATTCAACAAGGAGCTCGTAGCTAAGTAATAACAGCTGCTGGCTATTACCCAGTAACTGGGTTGTGGAGGTCAGATAGGCAGTCGCTCCGTGTAAAATACTGGTATTCAGCTGCATCCGGGTAGACTGGAAGCCGACCCCAACATAGTTGGGAAAAGGGTAGGCAGATAAATTTTTTGGATGGTCATTCAACCTATACAGGTGTAAGTGTAAACAGCGTCAACCTCTTAAGGGGTCATTATACTCATCATTACTAACAACTTTTATTGTGGAACTAAACCTGAAATAGCGAAAAAAATCAGCTGCTCCCTACATTTTGGCGAATTATGCAAACATAAATGTACTAAACAGCAGATTTTTTTTCGCGATTTCAGGTTTGGTCCCATAGTAAAAGTTGTTCATTTAAATTCTATTGCACCCCCAAAAAAGCTTTCATTAAAGGAGGCAAAATCAAAAAAAAAAAATTCAAATAAAGAGAAAATTCAATAAAATAGCAATATCGTCACAAAGTAGAACACGTCCGCCCCGGATGGTACTCAGACGACGACTGAGCTGCACCGGAAATAACCCCGCCGCCATATTGCCCGCAACCGGAACCAAGAACTGCTTAATGAGCTCTCGAGACTTTGACTAAGTCTTGCTGCCGTTGGCATTGTATTACCGGGTTCCTATATTCTACCGAGAATGGCGACAACCATCGGTAACTTTGCTAACCAATCGTTGTTCTTGGTCATTAATAATGAGAGGACTTTAACTGGTTCGATATCCTGGTAGTCGGCCACAACTTACAGGGTATCAAGACCAATCACAAATATGTAGCCGTCAACCGTCCCGAACTAACAATAAGTATTATTTTATATATTTAATTATTTAAAATTCACCAACAGTTGTCACAGATATACTACAGATAGGAAAATACAAGTATTTGTGTCTTAAATCTAACTGCGCAACCAATTTTAGGCAAACACCACATACAAAGTGTATTTGTATCAACATCACTGTTGTATAATTTTAAAGACTAGTTATATGTATTTAAATTCTAGATAATTCTAGATATATTAAATACTAATGACTACCTATCATATTTAACACGTTTGACGTGTCTGACAAACGTTGTCATTGAATCAGAGTGGACGTCAACCTGTTTTTAACCGACTTCCAAAAGGAGGAGATTCTCAATTCGTCTGTATGTTTTTTTTTTTTTTTGTATGTTTGTTACGCGATTACTCAAAGACGGATGGACCGATTTAGAAAATTCTTTTTTTGTTTGATAGGGTATACTTCCGAGGTGGTCCCATATAAATTTTATTAACTTTGCTTGGGGAGTTTTTGAGTTAGCTTCAATAATGCGTATATTTCCCACTTATTTTATGTGGATGATGTGATGGTGTTTTAATAACTTTCTATCACTGTTATTTACATGGCTATATCTACAATTATTGTGCTCAATTATGTATTCGAATTAGTGTGGGGTAGGTTCCACAACTACTACCTACTTTTCGGGGTACATCTGTTCCTGTAACTGATCGACTTGAGCTCCTAGGCATGGAGTTGACATCTGGTCTCAACTTCGGCGCCACCATCGAGTACAAGGCCCAAACTGCGGCCAAGAAACTGGGCATCCTAAATAGGGTGAAGCGATACTTTACGCCTGGACAGCTTTTAACCCTTTACAAAGCGCAAGTCCGATCCTGCATGGAGTATTGCAGTCACCTTTGGGATGGATCAGCTAAGTACCAACTAGCCGCGCTTGACTCGGTGGAACGCAGAGCTAAGAGGCTCATTGGCGACGTAAAACTGGTGGATGCCAAGCTTCATAGCTTGGCTCATCGCCGCAAGGTTGCCTGCTTGTCGGTCTTCTACAGATTGTACTTCGGAGAGTGTGCCCGAGAACTCCACGACCTCATTCCACCGGCCCCCTTCTACCACCGGACATCTAGACGCACTGCCAGTTACCATCCCTACCTGGTTGCTATTCCACCAATTCGCACTAAGCGCTTCCAAATGTCTTTTATAATGCGCACAGCAAAAGAGTGGAACTCACTACCTGCGTCTGTGTTTCCGAACGTATACAACCCTAATCTCTTCAAATTGAGAGTGAACAGGCTTCTTCTGGGTAAGCTCACTCCATCGTCGACTTTGTCTCTGTCACCTCTGACCTAGACTAGAGTCAAGAGCAAACCCATCACAAATAAAAAAAAAAAAAAAAAAACTAAAAAGTGAAAAATAAAAACTTTTTAGCAAAAAATAAAACCGACTTCCAAAACAAAACACTACAAAGTGAAAAATAACTTTAATTTCGGAAGTCGGTGGCAAAAAACGAAAATACAAAACCCAAGACACCGACTACCGATATTAAAAAGTTTTTTCGTTTATAAGTTTGCACATGCGGGGTACCTATAGGCGAATTAATACCAAACACTGTATGACGAAGACGTGGCGCTAGGGGGGTTATAGATTTGCGAGGCGGTCTACGAGGTACTCTGAAGTTGAATTTATTTAATTGTTGTGTGCAGTCAGCACAAATAGTAACTACGACTTTTACAGCCGCACAGGTCAATCCATCAGGTTAAGCTACGCTTGCCGGGGTTGGTCCGTGGATTGGTGACCATCTTTTCATACCGAGACTCTTCCGTGCCTCGGAAAGCACGTTAACCAAGGGGTGTCGTATTACCCAGTAACTGGGTTGTGGAGGTCAGACAGGCAGTTGTTCCTTGTAAAATACTGGTATTCAGATGTATCCGGTTAGACTGGAAGCCGACCCTAATATAGTTGGGAAAAGGCTAGGCAGAATGATGAATGAAAAATTTTAGGGATATAAGGGGGAATGGTAAATTTTCGTCTTTTTTCTTATATAACTTTCAAACAACTTATTTTAAAATTATTAAAACAAATATATTTGAGACCCTCACAGTAAGCAGTAATTTGATGTGTCTCACGGTCCAGTTCGCAAAACTTTTTTTTTTTTAACTTTCTTTTTTGCCCTTCAAAAGTGACCCCATATTCAAAATTAATTTATTTACGTTACACGTCCGTGTTTGGGTCACAGAAATTCATATGTGCACCAATTAGATTCGGAGCAAATTGGCTGTGACAGACAGACACACGAGTGACCCGGTTCCGTTAAATACCTACATTTCTCTCATACCCCAATCTCTTCAATGTTAGAGTGAACAGGCTTCTTCTGGGTAAGCTCACTCCGTCGTTGACTGTGTCTCTGTTACCTCTGACCTAGACTAGAGTCAAGAGCAAACTCACCTCCAATTAAAAAAAATCTGTTCCCACCCTTATAATGTTACTATGTCGCTTTGTTAAGTATGCATTAGATAATTAATTAATTCTCTTAGAGGAGAGTAATCCTAGGCTGAAATGTGACACGGAAATAACCATTACAGGAAAGGACGCGACGCGAGCCTATTGCCATCAACCGAGAAATTCCAGATGGAAAACCCAATAACCCTTAGCCCGACCTGGATGAAACCTAGGACCTCATCCTCAGCAGTAGTACTTGTTCTACTAGACCTACGTGGCATCAAGAAGTGTCTGATAAAGTCTTACCAGAACAGTAAAGAAAATTTCGTTTAGCCGAATCAATTTGAGCTACGAAAAGATTAGCTCAATTTTAACATATAATAGAACGCTTTTAAACATAAAATGGAAGGAAAAGGGTCTCCGCCTTGAAAAGGGCAATACAAATCAAATAAAATAGAAATCATTTATTAACCGACGTCAAAAAAGGAGGTTATCTATTCGACCCGTATGCACGTATGTTTGTATGTCCACGATTTTGTCAAAAACTAATGAACCAACTTTGATGATTATTTCACTAACGTGATCTACATACTTTCAGGATGTTTTTAGTATATACTACATTATTTATTTATTTATTAAAACTTTATGCACAAGTAAAAAAACAAATACCGTACAAAGACGGACTTAAGAGGATTGTGAAGTGCCGATACGCGGCGCGATTTTTAGAGGCAATTGCCTACATTTCACACAATTATTTACATAAATATTGTTTCGGGCGATAACGTTTTTACTCCCCTAAACCTTTACGAAATGAGACAACTTGGATCTCATTACATTCAGTATACTTTAATCTAGGTATGTATGTTTTTCATTTTTAGTAATTCAATTTAATTTAATTAAAAAAATTATAAACGCTCGAGGATGTTTTTATGTCAAAAATATAGATATTTAGATGCTAATAACTTATATTGTATACAATATTTCTTATAATAAAAACGGTCGGACCTAGTTTTTTATTATACCAACTACATTTCAAAAATTATGAAAATTACACTATGTTTACGGGGAGAAAACCGTTATCTCTTTTTGTATGAAAATTTACAGCTTCACAATCCTCTTAATGCCTGAGGCATTTTCTACCAGTCAACCTTAAACATTTTTACACATTAGGTAAGTTATATGTACAAATGTACTGTATCTCCGCCATTTCTGAACGGATTTTGATGATTCTTCTTTTCGTTCGTCTTGTACATTTAACTAAAAAAGGAAAAATAAAACTTAAAAAAAAAGTAAAAACAGACTTCAGAAACCTAAAACGAATAAAATAACTTTCATAAAAAACTTAGCAGCTTCTGAAGTCGGTGTCTTCAATTGTTCAATGACCTTAGCTTGGCACCGACTTCAGAAGCTGTGAAGTTGTTATTAAGGTACTTACCGTTAAACTCATCATGGAATTTGGCAAGACGCAAGGTCTCACAGCACAAGTAAAGGAAGATGTCCAAAAGTCGTTAATTTGTAGTTTTATCACAAAATTATTATATTTTGCGATTACAAACTTACATTTGCAGTTGGAGATTTGACCGTGACGTATTTATGTGTAGGAGAACATATTTTTCAGCTACAAATTTAAAATTGCTTTTGGCATAAATTCATCCTAACTACTGAACCCTTCATTGTGCGTAGTCCGACACGCACTTCGGCGATTTTTTTCAAAAATCAGCTAAGTTTTATCTGAGGAATAAGGCTTTCTCGTGAATAAACAGTATTTTTTTCTTATTTTCCGTCTCCTCGCAGATTTTCTGCAATGCAATCAGTATGAAGACGTATCTTCGTACTGATTAAGAGGATGTCGAAGCTGTAATATTTCATACAAAAAGCGATAACGTTTTTCTCCCCGTAAACATAGTCCAATTTTCATAATTTTTGGAAAAGTTGTAGGTATAATAAAAAACTAGGTCCGTACGTTTTTATTATAAAGAAATATTGTATACGATATAAGTTATTAGCATCTAAATATCTATATTTTTGACATAAAAACTTCCTCGAGCGTTTTTATTTTTAAAAATGAATTTAAATTGAATTACTAAAAAAGGAAAACGTGCAGAACCAGATTAAGGTGAACTGAATGTAATGAGATCAAAATTGTCTCATTTCGTAAAGGTTTAGGGGGGTGAAAACGTTATCGCCCGAAACAATATTTATGTAAATAATTGTATGAAATCTAGGTAATTGCCTACAAGACTCGCGCCGCGTATAGGCACTTCATGATCTTCTTAAGAAACCGACAAAACTATCGGCCGACAGAAAGTATGTAGTCTGCGGAGGCTCTTAATATTGCGGGGTTGACAGCTTTTGTTTGGAAAATATATCAAACTGTCATAATTATTCTTCAGACATTCTTCAGAAAACCTAATAATAATAAAAATAAATAATTAAGACTCTGATATATGCCAACGGCCTTGAGTAGTCATCTTGCGTGTTCTGTGCTGAGCTCATCCAACGCGTCGTACATCCTCCCAGTAATATGACTCGCCCATCAGGGAGCACTGCCCCAAATTAGACGCATTGTTAATTTATAAAACAAAAGGAAAAATATTAAAACATGGATACTAAAAGATAAATAATTAAATCATCTTTAAAATGGTGAAGGTTTCATCAAAATACGCTTGATAGTTTTTGCGTGATTCTCAGTTTTCTATCCGCGTTAGACATTTACAAATTAAAAATGTATTCTAAAATATCCACATATTAAGTTATTAAGAAAATGCTCTAATTTAACATATATTTTTTCCAAATCATTAACACTACTCGTTTAGTTTAAAATCATTAAAAGTCTGTTATCGTCGTCTAAAAAAGTTAAAAAAGATCGAACTTCAACTACCAAAGTACATATTATTGACCATCGTCTGCAATTCAAAAGAAAAATCCAAAACTCTTATACCTCATCCAAAATCCTCTACCTCAATTCTGTCGTGAACATAGCCAATTGGAGAGCTCTATCAATAATTCAGTAGAAACAGATAGAGAACAATTTTGCCCAACCCTGTGACGTTGGATTATAGTAGATAAACCTATTTACTTGGATATAGCTTGACTCACGAGAGTTTGCGTGCTCTGTGTCAAATAAAGCATTTTTCTTTCATTCTTTTGTTTATTTGCGGCCAGGATGTACCTTTATTCATGAGGTTTTTATGAGTAGAAGATAGATGTGTACTTTATTTAGAAAAGGCAAGGAATAAAAATGTCCACTGGCCATTATATAGTTATCCTTATTGTGTTTTGTCAGATAGGTAGGTTACTAAGATTTTTAAGCTTCCGTACCACAAAAGGAAAAAACGGAACCCTTATAGGATCACTCATGTGTCTGTCTGTCCGTCTGTCACAGCCAATTTGCTCCGAATCTAATGCACCGATTAAGTTGAAATTTGGTACACGTATGTATTTCTATGACCCAAATACGGACGTGTAATGTAAATTAATGAATTTTGAATATGGGGGTCAATTTTGGGGACAAATAAGAAAATTTAAAAAATAAATATTTGCAAACTGTACTGTGTGATATATCAAATAAAAAGGGTGGGAACTGTGAGGGTCTTAAATATATATTTTTTTTATAATTTTAAAATAAACTATTTTAAAGTAAGTAAAAGAAAATAGACGAAAATTGACTATTCCTCTTTTATGTCCGAAACTACAGACTTTAAAATTTTGAAAAAAAATACAGAAAATAATTCTATACCTATAGATTACAGGAAAACCTATAAGAAGTCTATAGTCTTATAATAACATGGTAAATCTCTCAATATTGTGCGTACAAACTTACATTTGTCCATAGTTAAACGAAAAGGATCCAACCCACATTAGGTGTAATGTGGGTTGGATCCTTTTCGTTTAACTATGGACTTTTGTAGTTGAAATGTATGGGAGAACATGTTTTTCAACTACAATGTTAAGTTTGTTTTTAGGGATAAATTCATCCCAACTACGGAACCCTTCATTGTGCGTGGTCACGCACACACGCACTTGACCGATTTTTTTTTTCAGTCGACTTTTTCATATTCGACTCTAAACACATCAAAAATACGTGTTTAGTTTCGCTGAAAAAACCCCAAAATATTCAAGTGATTTCAGCTATTTTTAAAATTTTAAATACTTATGAACTTTGACAGACATGCAGAATCACAAACTGTAGTTTTAAATAATTTCAAAAATCAGAAAAAAGACGTAGTTTCGCCATATTTTATCAGAGAGAAAACGTTAGCCTCGTCTTTAAAGTCTTCTAAATCATTGAAGAGTTCCAACACTTGAACGCAGAATACTGTATCAGGCAAGTCAATACAATTCTTTCGTGCCTAGGGCTGCCCCATTAAAGTTTAATAATTTAGCATCGTGGATGGCGAGCGAAGACGCTTTACACAGCTATAACTGCTGTTTACATCCCTAACGCTATGCCTTCAAGCTGTAAACGAGAGGGAGCCGGCAGTGTTTACTTTTACTAATTTTAATCAATAATTTAATAAATTACCTTTGGTAACAAATAAACAAACACAAGACTTTTTTTTACGATTTTTCGAATTAATCTCGGCTGGGATAATTTTAATTGGGAGCACTCTTTGAAATTGGTGATACTAGAGCTAATTTGCAACATTTTTGTCGCGATAACTTGAGGTCCAAAACCGCATTTATTTGGAGATGTCAAACTTTTTAAGTTTTTTTGGACAATTTCCTCCTCTCGACTATATAAAATTGTTAATTCGAAATTGTGCTTGTTAATTATTATGGGTAATTTTAGTAGATATCACTCGTTTAAATGATACTTTTCTGATAGCCTATAAACGAATGAATTCGAAAACACTTTTTTTTTCAAAAATCATCAAATCACTTCTCCCGCTCTGGGCGTGGGGGCGTGTCAGACTTGACCCGTGTTCCTTCAGTTGCCTGTGCCAGGGCCACGGGAACTCTTTCAAACAAACCGCGACCCTGGTAGCTTTTTCTTTCGGCCACCATATAGACTTCTTTAGGTCTCAAAACTATTTATACACATAGGGTGATTGGTAATTAGTGACCGATACTTATACTCATGATAACAAACAACTTTTACTATGGGACCAAAAAAATCAGCTGAGATTTATGTTCGCTTAGCTCGTCAAAATTTAGGGAGCAGCTGATTTTTTTTTTCGCGATTTCAGGTTTGGTCCTATAGTAAAAATTGTTTGTTATCATGAGTACAATCATGTGTTTAAGTATCAGTCACTAGTTACCAGCAGGGACCGGCCGGATACTCGTTGAAAGGGTTTTTGAAGGGGTTTTTTTAAGCGCTTCAAAAAAAAACCCTATGATACATGTTACACCTTCGAACGGGTGTAGTTAACCCGTTACGAAGGGGTTACCCTTTGAACACCCTGTAACACTGTAACAGGGTAAGCCATCCCAACTCAAGACATGACATATGCACTGTCTACAATTGACATTGACACTGTTTACAACGTGACATCGTACCGCGCCCGGTGGTCCGCCAATCTTGGTCCGCCAAACATGGAAAAATAACTATTACCTATATGATCTTATAGTTCAATTTTGCTCGTCACACATGCTAAACATTGTAATAATATTTATTTTTTCGTGTCTATACTTGTTTATTTTCATCATTCGTCATTTGATTCGGAACTCGGACGGAACTACTCAAGCTACTACTAGCAACTACTAGCTCAAGTTTATTAGGTAATCCAGGGTAACACGAAAAAAAGCTTTTCGAGAAGGTAACCTCTTCAAAGGCTTAAGTCATTGAAGGGGTTAACCCCTTCACGTGGTTACCTTAATAAAGGTGTTAACCATTTCGCTGGGTTTCGAGGATGTAACTCGAACAAAAGGTAACACTGCGATATGAGTTACCCCATGTACGGGTTACCCTGTCCAAAGGCTTAACTCTTAAGCGGGGTTGTCCGGTCCCTGGTTACCAGTTTATAAGATTCAAATGAAAATATAGCATATTTAATTACTATACGCCTTTCAAAGGATAAAAGAGTCTATTCATAATAAAACTAACATGCAAGAGCATCCAAAATGGGCAACTAATTAAGAATAACGGGTTGCTTTAAGGTTCCCGTAGACCGGACGCAGTCGCGACTCTAATACAAAAACATATCTGTGAAAACTTCCAGAATCGCGTCGCATCTTCGCGTCGCGCCTGTTGCGGGATCCTTTAACGTACTAATCGTATAAGTACGATTCAGGAATAGCAACATTAACGATTCGTTTCATACAAGAATTGAAACTAGTGTAACTACATTTTGTTTTAATCAATTCCTAATGCTTTAAAAACTCAGCTAATCTTGTACAGACGCCAGCACGTCAAGCTAAACTCTATACATATCTGTAACTACGACGCACCATGGAGCGTTAGAAAGAAACTATCCTTGGTGGAATTCCCGACGATTCTAAAATTGACATAAAAATAAATATACATTTATATTTAAAACCTAATTCATTTTCTTTTCAAGATTTGGAATTGCCATATTTACGGCCAGGTACTATAAAATGACTTTAGACTCCTGTGTAACACAAATAATTAATTTGAAATTCGTATAAGTAATCTAAAACCCTTGGTTTCTGAAACCCTACTCAATTTAAGGCGAAAGCGCCAGGGTAGTCCGCGAAATTCAAATTTTCTTACGTTTTTTGCAATTTGTAAGTAAGTATTAGGTTGTATGTTGATCAAGTTAATATTCGCGAAGGTAACATGTATGTTTACAGCAGTCCTTTAAGACCAGGTAATCCTAATGAATGACTATTTAATGGGTTCACTAAAGTTTCACCAAAACTCCATTGACAAATTTTCATTTTAAAACCAACGATTCCTATACTATTTATTTCGAAAACTACTTATTCCGCAAATGTTTTATTTTATAAACCCTCGTTTTACAAATATTTATTTGGCAAACAATTCTTTTAATAAATGCATCAGATGATATTTAATCATTTAAACATTTTTCATTTCCTATTTCTCTATTTCTGTCTGCAAGGTTTAAAGGAACCTAACCAACTGAACCTCGGGGTGCCCCTGACGTCGACCGTCTAGGATTAGGGTTTCCGTCAGCAGGTCGACGGAGCCCCGCTGCGCAGGGCTCCTATTTCTTTATTCCAAACGTTGTTTATGAAATTAAATGAAAAAAATAATGAATTGTTTGTCAAATAATATGTTATTAATTAAAAGTTTATCGGATAAGTATTTTGCTAAGTGAAATATTTGGTAAACTTGTTGTTGTAAAATGATGAAATGACAAATAATGTTTTTGCCAATCGTTGCTTATCAAGTAAAAATTTTTGAATTAATGTTTGGTGAACTGACTGGTTACCTATTTAATGAAATCCTGACATTTGAGGATTATACTAACTTAAGAATTTATATTACTGATTCTAATGATTATAATTGTATAAATTGTTATGGTCGCGAATCATACTTGAATCAACATACAACTTAATAGTAACTTGCAAATTGCAAAAAACGTAAGAAAATTTTATCAAATCTCGTGTGCACAAATATATTTGGTTTTTAACATATTAGCCCTTAGCACGAATGCACAACGTTTTAAGGGGGAAGCGCTAAACCGCGAAATTATAATTTTTTACGATTTTTGCAATTTTCAACTCAGTGTCTGCGTATTTGACTGATGATTCGTGACCGTAACAAAGATGTATTTACAGAATTATAGTCCTTAATATCATCAATAAAACTCTCTCAAATGTCATGATGTCATGAAATAGTCATTCAATACAGCAATATGTACTTAGAGAGTTGTATTGATGATTTTAATGATTATTATTCTATAAATACAGATTTGTTACGATCACGAATCATATTCAAATCAATATGCAACCTGATACTGACCAGCAAATTGCAAAAAATGTAAGAAAATTTGAATTCCGCGGGCTATTTTTTAATCGGAAATACTATTTGGTTTTTTATTGTGCAACAAGTGCGATAAGTATCACCCTTAGATATGAAAAAGTCTTGAAACTGAGTAAATAATTATTATGTGCGTAACGAGTTTACCTATTTCAAAATTGTTCGACTTTACGTAACGTTCACTCCGCGGTCGTGCTAGGCCTATAACATCTACTAAAATGACATATGACAACAGATTTCCTTGAACAAGACTTTCGAATCCAGGAGCTAAGACTATATAAACACAGGATACTCCTTCAACTAACAACAAAAGACACATTCAATTATCAAGCCGTCTAATACTTATCCTGTATTCTAGGGATCTAAGTCGCAATGAGTTGACGGCAATCAGTCGAAGAACCTTCCGAGGATTAACAGCACTGAAGAGTTTGCACCTCGATGGAAACCACCTCAAATGCATTGATGAGAAGGCTCTAGAAAACCTGAAGAGTTTGGAAGTACTGTAAGTAGCATTTTCAATAGATTTTCTTTTTTTTAGGTTGTTGTATTGCAAATAGAGCAGTGGTGACCCAGTGGTAACGAGCCCGACTTACATGTTGTAGGTCGCAGGTTCGAACCCAGGCTGGTGCATTACTTTGTGTAATTTAGGCCCCCTTCTACCATCGGACATCTAGACGCACTGCCAGTTACCATCCCTACCTGGTTGCTATTCCACCAATTCGCACTAAGTGCTTCCAAATGTCTTTTATAATGCGCACAGCAAAGGAGTGGAACTCACTACCTGCGTCTGTGTTTCCGAACGCATACAACCCTAATCTTTTCAAAGTGAGAGTGAACAGGCTTCTTCTGGGTAAGCTCACTCCATCGTCGACTTTGTCTCTGTCACCTCTGACCTAGACTAGAGTCAAGAGCAAACCCATCACAAATAAAAAATATTTCGTCACTGCTGCAGGAGAACCGTAGAGAAGCGATTTGTCGACAGAAATGTAGACCAAATGACGTTTCCGTGTAGACAGTAGAAAGTTTTCTAATGTCTTTATTCAGCCTTTAGCATGGCGATTACAAAATCAAAAGTCATTTATTCAAACTAGGTTGAGAATCAGCACTTTTCGACAGTCCCCCGGCACGCCCGCCCTTCACCACTTCCTAGTGCTTTAGCTGGGGAGAAGAAGTGGCGCAACAATCTGTCCAGCAGCACAGCTGTCCGTTCAGTTAAAAAAATTAATCTATACAACACTGCCCTTAATAATTTAGGTACATTACGCAACACATTAAATTATTTGCTATAAGTAAGCTAGCTATCAAATATGAAGAGAAGTGTCTTCACTATCATATAAAATACACAACATCAAGCATGACATACAATTTTTTCCGATTTTAGCAGTTTGGGATAGAAAACTTTCTTACTAATTAGTCTACATAAAAAAGGACCTAGACAAAGAGTTTTTTTTTTTAATTTTAGACGGTGCTTTGTTGCATCATAGGTATAATTGGCTGAAATTAACATGCTGCTTGCAATCAATCTATGCAGTATGTCAGTGGAGATCTGAATCTACAGACATAACAATTAGACTATTTGCGTTTTTATGGTTCTGTACCAAAATGGTAAAAAGGAACCCTTATGGGGCGGATTATTTGCAACAGGGACTGAAAGAGGGTCTTAAAAATTGGAAGTGGAACTACTAGGGCATGTTGGGTATCATATGAAAGAGCGCTGTTTGCACATTCTCAACCATTTATCATTTTTTTATGCCGCATAGTATTAGACTTTTGATAAAAAAATTTGAAAAATGTACTGCCCCCCCCCCCCCCCCCTTTATCTCCGAAGCTAGAGAACAATTTGAAATTATTCTGTGTGATAGAAGTTTATGTAAAGATTACAGGAAAATAAAACGATGTCTCTAAATAGCACAGTTTTTTTTTATATGTGATGGTACGGAACCCTCGGTGCGCGATTCCGACTCGCTCTTGATCGCTCGGTTTTATTTTATTGAAGAAAGATTCGGTCAAAACACTTACCTTCATATTATATTTGTTTGAGAACGAAACGCAAAAATACGGTAAAATTGGGTAGTAATACATATCATTAGTAGACTGGTTTCTTCGTAGACAGTTCCATACCACTTTCCATAGCAACGGCCGTTGCTATGGAAAAGTCACTCTCTACGAAGAAACCCGAGTCTAAGTGTGACCTCGTGCTCAGGAAGAAGAGATTTCGAAAAGAGTAGACAAGCGAAGTCTATTCTACAGTAGAGTAGAAATAGAAAGCATCACGCTGCTCTCAAAACTGAAGGAAAATATCGTGAGAAAACCGGCATGTCCTAGAACCAAAAATTCGAAGACATGTGATATCTACCAACCCGTACGGGGCCCGCGTGGTGGATTACGACCCACTCCCTCTCACAGAGAGGAGGCCTGTGCCCCAGCTGTGGGGACCTTATAGGCTGATGCTATGCCGAGATAGGGATGAACACTGAAAAGATGGCTGATAGAATTTTATGGAAGAAACATGATGAGCAGACCGTAAATAGATTGGAATAGATTAGGTTAGTTAGGTATAAGAGGATAATGTCAGATGGGCAGTCGCTCCATGTAAAATACTGGTATTCAGCTGCATCCGGTTAGACTGGAAGCCGACCCCAACATATTTGGGAAAAAGCAGGCGGATGCTGATTGGCAATGTGTTGGCTTACCCTTCAAACTGGAACATAGCAACGCTTGGCAGCAGAAATATCATACATGAATACCTTGGAAATAATTGAGGAGCTCGTGGCTAAGAAATAACAGCCGCACGGGTCGATCCAACAGATTAAGCTACGCTTGCCGGGGTTGGTCCGTGGATGGGTGACCATCTTTACATACCGAAACTCCTTGTGCCTCGAAAAGCACGTTAAGCCGTTGTTCTTTGATAGACATTACGGGTCGTCAGAAGCCCGAAAGTCTGACAACCAGTCTTACCATGGGGGGTATCGTATGACCCAGTTGCTGGATTGCGGAGGTCAGATAGGCAGTCGCTCCACGTAAAATACTGGTATTCAGCTGCATCCAGTTAGACTGGAAGCCGACCACAACATAGTTGGGAAAAGGCTAGGCAGATTGATTTCATTTTCACATAGGAAATAATTGTGCAATAGGTAAATAAAGATTCCTGGGAATTAAACATGGAACTGACGTTGTTTGCTTGAGCATCAAACTACAGTATTTTTCAACTTCAAAGGCCTTTTCGATTCAAGTAATCAAATAAAATACTTGATCAAACACTTTTATTAATAATTCGTGAACCTCTAATTGGGTCAAATTTCGATTCAATAAGACTTCATTCAAGACAGAGGTCGGATCAATATTCTTCAGGTCAGTCCAGGTCAATTGATGGCCTTTCATTTGTTATAAAGACTACGGTTTTCCCAAGAATTCGTCCGGTTTATTTATGAGTCATTATATTGGTCAATGATCATGCCTTCTCTGTATGAGAAGAGCCCTTTGCTCTGCAGAGGTATATTAATAGGACGATATTATTTAAAAAATAATATAAAGACATCATTAACATACACATTTTCCACTTTTTACCCGACTGCCAAGGAATGGTTATGTTGTTCGCGCGTATCTTGTACGTTTGTAAATTTCTTTATTACCTCGTATCTACCAAACGGATGAATGGATTTCGACAGCTAAGATATATTGGTATTAAAAACCCAAGTGTCCTTAGATAGGTGTTAAGAAAAAAAAACAAAATGGCGGATTTTTGGCGCGAAATAGTAATACGTTAATATAAAAAAAAAACCAATCCTATCGAGTAGGGTATCAAAATAAAGGAAATTAAAAAGTGGATTACAAAAATATATATAAGTACCTACGTTATATGTTTAAATTTAATTAGAAATAATACATTAGTTAATTAAATCATTGATAAATCCATAGCCCGATCATAACTTAAAACGAAACAAATAAATTGTATATGGCTTTATATTATTTATATATTGTAACTGGAAACACAAAATGTTAATAAAACTAAAAAGATTGAAATAAAAAAAAATAAAAAAAAAACAAGAATTACCTACCTTTATAATCTATTGAATTTTGAGGAGCTCGTGGCGAAGTAATAACAGCCGCACGGATCGATCCATCAGGTTAAGCTACGCTTGCCGGGGTTGCTCTTTTCATACCGAGACTCCTCGGTGCCTCGGAAAGCACGTTAAGCCGTTTGTCCCGGCTGTCATTCGAGGATCGTTGACAGTCGTTACGGGTCGGCAGAAGCCCGAGTCTGACAACCAGTCTTGCCAAGGGGTATCGTATTACCCAGTAACTGGGTTGTGGAGGTCAGATAGGCAGTCGCTCCATATAAACTACTGGTATTCAGCTGCATCCGGTTAGACTGAAAGCCGACCCCAACATAGTTGGGAAAAGGCTAGGCAGATTTTAGTATCGCAGGCAGGCACAAACCAATAACCTGAAATATGGTGTAACTTTTGTTTCTCCGCCTGCGATACTAAAAATTCAATAGATAGAATAGGTACATAATTCTTGTTTTTCGCTTTTCAGTTATGTGTTTGTCCAGCTTGTGATTTTTTTTTTTAAATTTTTTTTTTATTCTTTAATATATCTCTACCAGCCGTCATCTCGGTATTCAACTCCTTTCTTACCCTTCTTCTTTCACACAATTCATCCATCATGTCATTGACAATTCCTTCACTAATAGGGATGATGACTAAAAAATATTTTTTGTCCGTCATGTAGATTATCAAAATATATTTGACAAGTATTTTTTCTTTTTCTACGTAATCAAAAGATTACGGCGATACATTGAGTTAAAATGTGGCATGACGTCACGTCTTCGTAGATTTTATACGTAGAAGTGACGTAGCAAGCCCCCACTCCCGAACTTTAATGCGAGTTATCCAAGTAATTTTTTATTAATATGATAAAGCAAAAAATACGTGTCTAATATTTTTTTATTATCTGACTGACGGACTAAATAGAATTTCTTTTTTTTACCCAGGCATCATCCCTATTCTTATAATAATTTCAGGACTTTAAACAACAATAACCTAACATATCTCTCGCTGGAGCCAGCTGCGATTAGTCGACTCAACACGCTGCGAATGACCGACAATCCTGTCGTGTGCGATTGTCGAGTCGCGAGGCTGTCAACAACTGTACGAGCTGCTGGTATACTTGGAGTTGGTGCCAGGTATAATTACAAATCTTTAACTTTTATTCTAGTCTTCAGTTCAACGCGATATGGTTGGTTTCAAAGAGTTTTGCAATTAAAAAGAAAAAATTGGTTCGTTTTGGAATCGCCAAATCGCGTTTAACAAAAAATTGATGACAATTTGAGTTGCAAGTGTTTGAGTACTTGTATTATTGGGAAATTCTATGACGTTAACCATTAGATACTAGTCTAATGGTTCTTACTCACACGACCCAATTCTGCCGTCATAAGAAAAAAAGACGTATCTGACATTATTTTCGAAACAAAGTTATTTACATATTCTTAATCAGCAAAAAAAGACGCATATACCATTATTTTTATATTGGCATAAACTTAACGAAAACCTAATAATTCTTACTATTAAAAGACGCACCAGCCTTTACATTGGGGTGGTTTTGGGATCTACCTCCTAGTGGTCCACCCCGGGCAACGGCACCACAGGCTTGCCTGTGGTACGGCTGAACGATCCCACTTAGCGGTGGTAGGCTCCGCAAGGGGCCGCCTGGCTCGCGACCACCATCCCACCGGAGTCTGGCGCCAAGCAGCTTGCTGTGTTCCGTCGGTGTGTGGGAGTGCCAGTGCCTTTGGGGGAGAAGGAGATTGTCAGTTGCGCTGTTTGGCACCGGTTGTGGTCTCTGAGTCAGCTAGCCGGGTAACTCATTTTGGAGGGTAGCGGGATCCGAAGCACGGTGCCAGCCGTTGGCCGACCGCAGTCAGTAGGGGGCCCAAGTAGCACGCCAGCCACGTGCCAAAGGCTGCCCCGCCAACTCGCGAAAAATCCCGGTATGCTCCACCGTGCCAGCCGGCGACTGGATGGGAGGACCCGGTGGCCATATCCGGGGGGGTTCGGGCGTCCCCGCAGTCTCCAGATGAGTTCCCCGTAGGTTTGGTTGGCTCTAGTGTTCCACTTGGATCACTGAGCGGCGCCTCGACAAGTCGACTTTTTCCCCCAACAACTCCACTCAATATGACACACAAAGCGAAGAAAAATAAGGTAAAACAACGGCTGCACTTCCTCCCACTAAAAGTGCACCTCACGAATATCAGGGGGTTGCACTCCAATCTCGATTCGGTCCATCACCACCTTGAGACCGAGAAGTCGCACCTGTTTTTCCTAACGGAGACGAAGATAACAACCCCGTCGGACGTGGCGTACCTCAACTACCCGGGGTACTCTCTTGAACACAAGTTCAAGAAGCAAGCTGGGGTCTGTGTGTACGTCCGCGATGACATTTGTTGTCGTCGTCTCCGTTGCTTTGAGAAATCGGGTTTCTCTGCCATATGGCTACTTGTGGATACTGGCGTGGAGAAATCTCTCTACATCGGCATCTATCGATCGCATAGCGGTGACCAGGAGACAACAGCGCTCTTTAATTTCCTCGTGGAGTCGACTGACGTAGCCCAGCAACGATACCCAACGGCGAGGCTCATTTTTCTGGGGGACTTCAACGCCCATCATAAAGAATGGTTGTTCCCATACCAGAAAACTGACCATGCTGGGTTGGAGGCGCGCAATTTTGCTTTAACGCTAGATCTAACCCAGATGGTGAATGTGGCAACGCGGGTACCGGATGTTGACGGCCATACACCCAATTGCTTGGACCTTCTGCTGGCATCTGATCCGGACAGTCATTCAGTATCGGTCTCAGCCCCGCTGGGAACGTCTGACCACTGTCTGGTGAAATCCATATCAACCTGCTCTCCTCCAGATGAGAGCCCTAGAGGCACGAGGCGAGTATGGCGATACGGGTCAGCAGACTGGGATGAGATGCGGCACTTTTTTGCGTCTTATCCATGGCGGCAAGTGTGCTTTTCCTCGGGTGACCCCTCGCGCTGTGCTGACGCGGTTGCGGACGTGATTCGGCAGGGGATGGAATATTTTATTCCATTCTCCGACATCCCGCTCGGTCACAAATCCCGGCCTTGGTATAATGCAGAATGTGCCCACGCTGAGGCCCGAAAAGAGACTGCCTACCAAGCCTGGGTCAAGGCCCGCGACCGCAAAGTTAGAGCGCGCAGGGTTCGCGCGAAGAAGAGAGCCTTTAATTCTGCCGCCAAGTTCTGCAAGCGGGTTTTGCGTAGGGCACGTTTTGACCATGTCGGACATATCGGGGCCAGGCTGGCTTCGCACCCTCGTACCGGGTAGTAAACAGTTCTGGTCCCTGTCTAAAGCGGTTGAAACGAATTTCTGTCGTCCCACTTTACCTCCTATGATGAAACCTGATGGGTCGCTGGCTCACTCTGCAACTGAGAAGGCAAATTTATTTGCATCTCTCTTCGCAAGCAATTCACGTCTGGACGCTGGCTCAAAGCAACCACCTACTGTACCTCATTGTGACTCCTCGATGCCGGAGATCGCAGTACACATTAAAGAGGTCCGAAGAGTATTGTGCAGTCTAGACGTGAACAAGGCCAGCGGGCCTGACGGCATTCCAGCGAGAGTGTTGAGGCAGTGTGCGCCTGAACTGTCTCCTGTATTGACACGTTTGTTCCGCCTCTCTCTTGAAAAAAGAACGGTGCCGAAATCCTGGAAGCTTGCAAATGTACAACCAGTGCCCAAAAAAGGCGACCGTGCAGACCCTGCCCATTACCGTCCGATCGCCATTACCTCCATTCTGTGCAAAGTTTTGGAAAGGGTACTGAACAATAAGTTGCTGAACTACCTTGAAGACAATGATCTCCTCAGTGACCGTCAATATGGCTTTCGCCGGGGACGGTCAACTGGCGATCTTCTTGTGTATGTCACGCACTGCTTTGGCGAAGCCATCGAGAAACACGGCGAAGCACTGGCTGTATCGCTTGACATCTCGAAGGCCTTTGACAGGGTCTGGCACGCTGCTCTGCTCAGCAAGCTTCCTGCTTATGGCATCCCAGCTGATTTTTGTAGCTGGATATCAGATTTCCTTAGTGAACGGTCGATTAGAGTAGTTGTTGATGGCTGCTCTTCTGACCTTATGGCTATTGATGCCGGAGTTCCTCAGGGGTCTGCTCTCTCTGCAACTCTTTTCCTGCTGCACATCAATGACCTGCTTCGGCCTGGTATTGTTGGGTACGCAGATGACAGTACAGTTTCAGAGAGATACTTGTCCAGCGCAAAAACCAGCGGGGCTGAAGTTCGTTCCTTGAGAGAGGCCATGGTAGAGCGGACAGATTTGACCTTAAGCTTTGTCTCCCAGTGGGGTGATGATAATCTGGTCTCTTTTAACGCCACCAAAACGCAGGCGTGTCTTTTTACCGCTAAAAAGAGTCGTTTCGCCCAAACTCCTACTTTTCGGGGTACATCTGTTCCTGTAACTGATCGACTTGAGCTCCTAGGCATGGAGTTGACATCTGGTCTCAACTTCGGCACCACCATCGAGTACAAGGCCCAAACTGCGGCCAAGAAACTGGGCATCCTAAATAGGGTGAAGCGATACTTTACGCCTGGACAGCTTTTAACCCTTTACAAAGCGCAAGTCCGATCCTGCATGGAGTATTGCAGTCACCTTTGGGATGGATCAGCTAAGTACCAACTAGCCGCGCTTGACTCGGTGGAACGCAGAGCTAAGAGGCTCATTGGCGACGTAAAACTGGTGGATGCCAAGCTTCATTGCTTGGCTCATCGCCGCAAGGTTGCCTGCTTGTCGGTCTTCTACAGATTGTACTTCGGAGAGTGTGCCCGAGAACTCCACGACCTCATTCCACCGGCCCCCTTCTACCACCGGACATCTAGACGCACTGCCAGTTACCATCCCTACCTGGTTGCTATTCCACCAATTCGCACTAAGCGCTTCCAAATGTCTTTTATAATGCGCACAGCAAAAGAGTGGAACTCACTACCTGCGTCTGTGTTTCCGAACGTATACAACCCTAATCTCTTCAAAGTGAGAGTGAACAGGCTTCTTCTGGGTAAGCTCACTCCATCGTCGACTTTGTCTCTGTCACCTCTGACCTAGACTAGAGTCAAGAGCAAACCCATCACAAATAAAAAAAAAAAAATAAAAAAAACATTTTGTATTTTAAATAGGACAAAACATTTTTTTTTCTCCATTTCAATATTTCTGTAGATTTCTTTTTCCCTTACGGCGGCAGACTTGTCGTCGTTTAATATTCAAAGCGTGGCCCAGGTTTGGGATACATGCCTCGAGAAGTCTATATTTATGTAATGTATGCTGTTTTTTCAGATGTCAGGCGCCTGCAGCATTGAGAGGAGCTCTACTTACAGAATTAGAAACTCATGAGCTTATCTGTAGTGGTAAGCAACCCTTAGTCAAGAACAGTGTGTGCCACGACTGTAACAAACAAGATTCAAATCAGTGTATCTACCGGTATCTCCATCGTCCAAACTGCTCAGAATCAGACGACAGTGTGTCGTGGCCTGATCTTAGAATTGATCATTCATCATTCATCGTCCAAGTTGGTCGCAGTTACTTGGCTATTTAGTATTTTAAGGACCGATGCACAACAAATCTCGATATTCCCACCATCTCCTAGTTCTTGAAACGCAATTCCAAGCGTTTCATCGATTCAGCCACCAACCATCGCAACCCTCTGGTTGTCGAGGCGGCTAGCTATGTCCCCTCTCGTATTAGTAAGGTCCGCCGCCCAAGGCTTGTCCTCTCAGACCCCGACGACTCCATAACCCTTCTCCAGGAGAGCAGTAGGGACCGTAGGAACAAAACAAATCGACATTCCGACCTCGCCGTCGAGGTTCCTCGCGACGACCCCGAAGTAATTGTCCTCCCCCCCGTCCCTTGCTCGGGAATGAAGTGCCAGCTGGTGGCGTGGCTGAGCCAGTAGCTTTAAACTCCCCTGATAATAATAATTACCCTGATTTGATCCAGCCTATCCCATCTTGCTGTCCTCTCCCCAGCGACGCCCTAAGCCGAAGTTCGTTCCCCACAGGGATAGCCCTTAGCGTGTAGTCGCTTAGTCTGTAAGTTTATGCCCCTGGCTGGAGGCTTTGAGTTCGCTTAAGGCAGCCACAGGATTGACCGGTTAAGTAGTCACAGGCCGTGATTAGGCCAACTACAAGATGCCATTAAAAAAAAAACAAAGCGACCTCAACGCCTCTACCGGTGGATAATCTAACTATTTCCAATATGATCACTAATGTTTGGCCACCTCATGAAGTAGTCGTGTGTTTAACTGTCGATATCATTCAGTCTTTTTTATGCTCATAAAAAATTGAATTTTGTTTTTTATTAGCCTTTTATCCCTAGGTCCAACCACCACAATGACAGTAGAATGCTCAGCGGAGCCCCGCTGCCCCCCTCCCTGCCGTTGCACCCCCGAGGGTACGGTCGACTGCCGCGAGAAGCTGCTGTCTGAACTGCCAGCCACCATACCTCATAGAGCTACAGAGATGTAAGTACTGCTAAACTGCTTCTAGGAGACATTGAACTGCTGCAGAATACCGACTTTGGAGATTCTTCTTCTCCCTGTTATCTGCCACACAGAAGCGTCCACCTCATGCAGTAAGGATACTCTTATTACGGCCTGTACGTCAGTCTAAACATCAGAATCTTCATATCGATACAACAACATTGTTTTTTTCGAATTCAAGTACACAGAGCTAAGAGACTCATTGGCGACGTAAAACTGGTGGATGCCAAGCTTCACAGCTTGGCTCATCGCCGCAAGGTTGCCTGCTTGTCTTCTATAGACTGTACTTCGGTCAGTGTGCTCAGGAACTCCACGACCTGATTCCACCAGCCCCCTTCTACCATCGGACATCTAGACGCACTACCAGCTACCATCCATACCTCGTTGCCATTCCAAGAATTCGCACTAAGCGCTTCCAAATGTCTTTTATAATGCACACAGCAAAAGAGTGGAACTCACTACCTGCGTCTGTGTTTCCGAACGCATACAACCCTAATCTCTTCAAAGTGAGAGTGAACAGGTTTCTTCTGTGTAAGCTCATTCCATCGTCGACTTTGTCTCTGTCACCTCTGACCTAGACTATAGTCCAGAGCGAACCTACCTCAAAAAAAAAAGAAAATAAAAAAGATTACCATTTATTTTAAGTTTCCAAGAGATTTGTTGGTAAAAATACTATAAAAATAACTTTGCTTTTGAACTCCCAGTAAACGTTCACTTCACTGTCCAATATTATACATAGTCCAATATTATTAGTCCATTCATAATTTATTTTGAATTTTTCTGTTACCGGCTTTGTCCGCTTAAAACTTCATTTCATTTCATTTATTCATTAAACAATATTACATTGTGTTGAACATTACATATTAAATAATTAAATAAAGTTAAGTTATTACATGCAAGAACCATACATTTGCAAGCCCAATTAAAATTAAATTGAAAAGTAAAATAGTAAGTAGTCAAATAATTCAAACTATATCAAAAAATAAATATAATGTCAAATCAATCGTAAGTATAATGTCAAAATCTAGGTCAAAATAGTAGAGTAGTGTACATTAAAAAAAAAACTAATCTATAGATTGAATTATATTTTATCGTTTGACATAAACTCCGAGACTGAGTATAAACATTTTTCTAACAAGAAGGCTTTCAATTCATTTTTAAAAGAGTGAGAGCTATATACTAATAATTTTAAATTAGTGGGTAACCTATTAAATAACTCCACTGCTTGGTATCTGGAACAATGCTTAGCTATGTTAAGATTTGGTACCATTTTGTGTTTAAAATCCTTCCGTCTTGTACTTTCTCTTACCTTACGTTCCTCTTGAGATTCATACTCATGAAGATACTTAGCAAAGTGACTTAGGATTATTAATATATATAAACTTGGCACTGTTAGGATGCCTAATACTTTAAAGTGCTCTCTACACGAGTCTCTTTGTGATATCCTTACTATAGTCCTTATTGCACGTTTCTGTAAAATAAACGCTTTCTGACAATTATAACTATAGCTGTTTCCCCAAAGCATTATACTGTATCTTAATCTAGATTCTACCAGCGCGTAATATATAGTCTTCAGTTGCTTAAGATCCAACATATCTCTAAGGCTCCTGAGTGCATAGCATGCTGATGAAATTGAAGAGTCAATAGCAGCTAGCTCCTGTTTCCAATTTAAATACACATCTATGTTAATGCCTAAAAATTTGACTTTGTCTACTAATTCAATCTTGTCTCCTTTGATATGTACATCTAAATTGTCATTATGGCGAGTAGTAGTTTTAAATAAAATGATGTTAGTCTTACTTGTATTTAGTAACAGGTTATTGGCTGTAAACCAATCGCAGAGATATTGTAGGCTTTTATTTACATTTTTGGTCAGTTCTTTTAAATCATTCGCCCCAATTATTATATTTGTATCATCTGCAAAAACAACAAGTTTTACATCAGGCTGTACGTAATGCATAAAGTTAAGCAAGTCGTTTGTAAATAGAATAAATAGTATTGGTCCTAAAATTGAGCCTTGGGGCACACCACGTTTTATATTTGTGATTTTCGAGGTATAAATGACTTCATGATTTCTTTCATCGGTGTTTTTTATTTCGACAAACATTCGCCTATTTAGTAAGTACGATCTTAAAAGTTCTAAGGACTTGCCTCTGACACCATAGTATTCAAGCTTACTTAGTAGCAATTCGTAATCAATCGTATCAAAAGCGGAACTGAGGTCGATGAATAGCCCTGCCACCTTCATTTTGTCATTTAATTTATTAATTATGTCATCTATAAGAGTGTTTATTGCATCTGAGCAACCGACGCCCGTTTGGTACCCAAATTGTCTTAAATTAATTATTTTGTTTGCGTTTAAATGTACCATTAGCCTATTTTTAATTATTTTTTCAAATACTTTTGATAAGGTTGGCAAAAGTGATATTGGTCGGTAATTTTAAGGATTAGACTTAATACCTTTTTTGAAAATTGGAACTACTTTAGCCAATTTCAACTGGTCTGGAAAGACCGACTCTTCAAAACATTTATTTAAAAAGTCAGAAAGAGGGGATGCCAAAGTGTCTATATTCTCCTTTAAAATCGATATCGGTAAGTCATCAAAACCACAAGATTTTTTATTGGCCATTGTACTAATAATCTTCTTGATTTCGGATGGTGTGGTGGTATAGAAAGTTAAATCACTTTCGACTCTTTTTGTACTTTCCAATAGAAAAGTCATTGCTCTCTCCTTTTCATTGCTAGAGAGTGACGATTTGAACACAAAACTGTCAATGAAATGATTTGCGACCAGCTGGGGGCCAGTTATCACTTCATTATTCACCTTTATGATTAAATTTCTACATTGCCTATTAGTTGTTTTCTTTTTGACTTACCTACCCCATTCTATACCAATATGTTCTTTAGCATGATCTAATTTGGGAGGGGCCTGTGGCTAAGTAATAACAGCCGCACGGGTCGATCAATCAGGATAAGCTACGCTTGCCGCGGTTGGTCCGTGGATGGGTGACCATCTTTACATACCAAGACCCCTCCGTGCCTCCTAAGGTCCCGGCTGCCATTCGTGGATCTTTGACAGTCGTTACGGGTCGTCAGAAGCCTGAAAGTCTGAGAACCAATCTTACCAAGGGATATCGTATTACCCAGCAACTGGGTTGTGGAGGTCAGATAGGCAGTCGCTCCATGTAAATACTGGTATTCAGCTGCATTCGGTTAGACTGGAAGCATACCCCAACATAGTTGGGAAAAGGCTAGGCAGAAGATGATAATAATCTAATTTCATGGCCACATTCTTCCTTCAAAAACTAAAGAAAATTGTTCTCTTTCCAGCCGCCTTGAACAGAACGAGATAACCGAGGTGGGCGCTGGCGCCTTCTCCTCCGTGAAGCGAGTCGCGAGGATCGACCTGTCAAATAACAAGATCACGAAGTTAGCCGCAGATGCCTTCACTGGATTGGTGCATCTCACTTCTTTGTAAGTACCTACATAAAACAATCTACGTATACATTTTAGAGGCATACGAATAAAGAGCGGTCATATTAACACTGCCACATAATTAATACGTCTTTATGAGGTAGATAAAGAAAGAAAGAAAGAAAAAAATGCACAAATTCTGCACAAACAAAACGCACATTACAAAAAAAAAAACAGACCCAAAGTAAGTACACACATGCAAAGCAGGCAAAAGACTCATATTCAAGCAGTCTATAAGTTGTCTATTGCTTGATGTCAGGGCCAGCTAGGGACCAAACTGCATTTCCTCAGTGCTTCGTGTACTATCTCTATATAGTACCGTAGTTCTTCGTTTGTTCGTTAGTACTCCCATAGTTTTCCCCTTTTTTTTCAGTTGTAGGCTTTGATATCAATAGAGATCTAAGACCTTAAGGCCCTAAAAGCGTTAATATGCTACATAGAATATTAGCAAGTGACATAGGTATGAGTGAAGGAGACAACACTCTACGAAGCCGAACGATTTCAAAAAACGCTGTGCTTTATAAAGGATTTATCAGAAAGGAGTGGTTGATGGTACAGACCATCAAACTGAACAAATTTCTCCATGGGACCAACATCGTAATCGAGAAAAAATTATCAGCTCGTACAAAACTTCAATACTTACTCGTCCCAAATGTATGAAACCACACCTTGCTGAAACACTCTGTACACAGCCGGTATGCTCCTCCGCCTACTTAAATACATTTTTTTTGCTAGCCTATTTTATGTCCTACTGCTGGCCAAAGGCCTTGCCCTTTTCATTCCAAACCTTTCTGTCTTGTGCGATCTCTGGCCATGTTGGCCCTGCAAACATTATCAGATCATCACATCACCTTCGTCGCGGTCTACCTCGACGGTGATGTCCTCCCTGAGGCGTCCAGGGGATGACGATGTTTGCCCATCTCTCCGGGTGTATTCGTGCGACGTGGCCAGCCCACTCCCACTCCAGCCTGGCTGTTTTGTCTCCGACATCCGCTACTGGGTGGTTTTTCTAACGCGATCTGTATGCTTGACACCTATTATGCTGCGCTCCATAAGTAGATACCTAACGTCGAATATAGACGTTGCTTAAAATCCCAGCACCGCTTAATAGCAAATAAGGAGATATTTCATTCATTCATACATTCCTTGGGTTTGCAAATAGCTGTTATGCATACATTATTTTATTAGACTAGAAGACGCTGGATGCCACCCATTTGAAACACATAATGTCAGTTTTGAAGCGCATATTTACGTATCCGTTTCAAAAACAAAGTCTGTGACACATAACAGAGCCATTCTTTGAAAAATACAGCCATTGTCACACATTCCTGTATTGTATGCAACATGGAGTAATCGTAGCAGTTTCCAGAATAGGTCAAATCGTTAATTATAACACACTTATCACCACGCCTTGCTTCCCTCAAGGGTTAGACAGAGCTGTACCTATAGTACCCCCACATTTCGCCAGATTTGTTCAAGTTCCATGTAACAGGGGGCGACTCTATGGCCATCGATCGGGCACAAATCCAGACTCCTGCCTGCTACTCAGAATTCTCAGACAGAAAAACTCAATAACGGTTTGCCCGACCTTTTTTTGCGTGGAGAACATGCTCATGCATACTGCAGTACCATGAGGACTCCAACCCACTAAAACTCCACGGTGTCCTCCTCTACCGCTTGTGGCGGGAACACGGGCACGCGTTAGCACTCACCGCGAACCCCCCGCGGCTGTCTGTCACCCTCGTCTGAAGAGTACACCCATCACCAGAACACATTGCACGCCGTGACCACCCCAGGGACCAAACCAAAAAGCACATGGGCGCTAGACGACCCCGTGTCTAGGCACACTTGATCCCCCTGCGACCGGTCAGGTCAGTGGCCCGGCCGCCTACCACTTTTCGGCCAACGCCGTACCTACACTCCTCCCCTACGGCCCCACCGCATCCGCCATCAGACTGTGGCGACCCTGTTGTTGTTGTAGAAGGTAGGGAGAGCGGCGCACCGCAATACCAGCACTCCTCTTCCGCCGCGGCCTTGAACCCTCATCCGCTATGCCTCCCATACGACATCGCGGCCCGCCTCAGTTGCGATGTCGCCCAAGCGGCACCCCAACCTACTTGTTGGCCGCTACGTCGTCGGCTTACCGGTAAAAGCCCAGACGAGCGACCCGACCACTGTGGGTGACCAAGCCACGGCTACTGAGCCCCCCCGCCTCGACAATGCGGGAAACCGCCGACTTTGCGAAAAAAAAGCGTATACCCCGCATTACATGATCCGGTTTTGCCCCTCCATGAATCCCATGACAAGGAGACAGATCGTGCAATGGATATTGTTGATACCAGTTTTATAATAATATCATTTTAGTTGTATATAATTAATATAACAATACATGTTCTATTTTCAGAGTATTGTATGGGAACAAAATAAAGGACTTACCATCAGGAATATTCCACGGATTAACTTCTTTACAGCTATTGTGAGTATGATCTACAACTGTAAAAGTAAAAATAGTTTTCACATCCTAATACTTATATGGAAATGTTAATTTATTACTTACTTTTCTTTATTGTAACAGACTGCTGAACTCAAATGAGATAACCTGCGTGAGGAAGGACACATTCCGTGATTTACAAAACCTAAAATTACTGTAAGTATTCTCAAAACTCGTGTAGTTAAAAAAAAGGCTGTTCATCTGTGATTAAAAATAATATTTTTGTTGAATTTATTTTTTGCCAGATCTTTATACGACAACAACATCAGATCTTTACCAAATGGAACTTTCGATGCGTTGACTGGAATTCAAACATTGTAAGTATTCATTCAAATAATATAATATTTTGAAAATGACTGACTCGTTGGTCTAAGTACTCGCAAGCAACAGCTGAACATGGGTTCGCTCTCCGGGCTTATTAAAGTACCTATTATTGGAAATTTCCTATCAGGAATTCCTTAGGAGCAACCTGGAATTGGAATTTGTGTCGTGTTAATGGAAATATTCTCACATCACATCATGGGCCTTAAACGGTAAGTGCTCATAAACATGAGCGGCACGTTGCCAATGGAAGATTCAACTCCAGCGATCGACGCGTCTGCGGCTGCCGCTGATGAGTGTCAACAGCTGCAGTTGCCTGTGCCGTCGTCATCGTCGACGTCGAGCACTAACTGGCTAAATTCAGGCATACCGAACCACTCTTTCGACTCATTTGGTGAAAACAGGCCAGCTTGTGTTTAAGCAACAAGTTAAATCTAACAGTGTACTTCCATACGACACACACACAAATCACAATCGCCTATACAACTTTGACCTTGTCTCACAGGCATCTAGGGCGAAATCCCTTCGCCTGCGACTGTTCCCTCCGATGGCTGGCAGCATACCTTCGCAAGAACCCCATAGAGACGTCGGGAGCCAAATGCGACTCACCCAAACGGATGAGCAGGAAGAGGATCGATGCCTTGAGAGAGGAAAACTTTAAATGCAAACGTGAGTAACGCACATTATCATGAATATGATTTCTAGAGGTATGAGAAAGAAAATGAGGAAAGAATTTTCTTGCACTGAATGTGACGTACAAAAAAAATTGCTCGTGCGGCGCCGTACGGCGTACACGTGATAGAAATGAAACTTTAGATTAAGGGAGATTTAGTGTAAGAGACAGAGAGAGTTATATCTTTCTTCTCTCTCATGTAGCGATATTTGCCTAAACGTGACGCGTCCTTGAAATTTTGCTCTCAATTCTCGTCCAATAATAATTGCCCCAATAATTGATTGATTGTTCCAATAATAATTGAAACTTCTTAGCGGCGAAGTTTGTCAAAAAATAGTCCGATACTAGCCGTGACTAGCCGGACTAGTAGTCCAACATTAGTCGTGACTTGATTTATTTTCATACAGCAGTAAAAATGAGTCCCACAATACAATCTGATTGTGTCTGCTGATTGACCAACACGACACACTACAACTTGACACGACTTTCACTCCACATTTCTCACATTTTCTCATTAAATGTACTACTTCATATTTCACACAATATTACACTTACTATTTCTCATTTCAGCTGGAGAAGAAGCAGCGAACGCGTGCGGCTCAGCGGCCGCGTGCCCGGCGGCGTGCGCGTGCGAGTACGGCGCGCGAGCCGTCAGCGTGGCGTGTACCAGGGCGGCGCTCACTGAGGTGCCCAGGGATCTGCCTGTCAATACTGATGCGCTGTAAGTAGCTTTAACTATAGGTACATAGATTTGACGGTGATATCGTTCCCGTGATGAAGAAATTTTAATCACGGCCTCCATGACAATGGCAAAAATAACTTATTTATTTCAATTCTGTCTGTCTGTGTTTCCGAACGTATACAACCCTAATCTCTTCAAAGTGAGAGTGAACAGGCTTCTTCTGGGTAAGCTCACTCCATCGTCGACTTTGTCTCTGTCACCTCTGACCTAGACTAGAGTCAAGAGTAAACCCATCACAAATAAAAAAAAAAAGAAAATTAAAATTTGGCCTGAGATATATGAAATAAATTAATAAATAAAATAAATTTATATTTTTTTTTTTTTTTGTTCAGGAAAAAACTGTAATGTACTTTTCTTATTTCAAACAGAAACTAGATTATATGTACAAGCTAAAACTAAAAGACATATATGTATATTATGTACAAGTATATAAAAATCATAAAAATAAAAAGGTGACAAGCTCACAGGGCATCAAAAAATTCGTCCGCATCGCTGTCAATGGAAAAAGTGCCCAAAAGGCTGACAGCATTGCCACGTTGGATGGCAATGCTGATTCTTTGGGGTAAAAATAGACCAGCCCTCTGGTCCCGTGAAGAGTCGACCAACCGCTTGGCGATGTTCCGAAATACTCGATGAGCACTCGGACCCCAAGGCCCTAGAGTTTCAACCCCAAACGGCTCAAACATATAGCTCCCAATAAGGTTGCTATATTTGCGCCGTTTGAGGTTTTCTGCTCCTGCAGCAGCCGCCCCAGCACAACCCGCCGTGCTAAGAAGATGGGATGGCGCGAGGGTGTCGTCACAGGTTGCCACACCAAAGGCCTACCCAACTTCCAAGGCATTATGGTCATTCCGTCTGGCCTCTTCCCATCGTCGCGTGCCAAGCCATTGGGTTCTAAAACTGCTGGCACCCCGGCGGTGACAAGAGCCCGACGGATGATGTCAATTTATAATAATTAATTCATCATTCATTTTCTTCTTCAATTGTTTTTTTTTATATATAAGTTCAAATTAAATTAGCCAGCGAAACTCCGCAGACAAAAAAAAAAGATTTTTTTGGGTCAATGACCAGTAGTGTTGTTGCTTGAAATGAGTTGATAAAATCAGCACCCGAATTGAGTAACACACTATCAATCGGAATCTGAAAGATTTTTAAGCAAATTACTAATCCATTGTTGCATTAAGTTCGGAAAATTTGCCTTCTCAACACCGTAAATAGCGCAATGAATCCAGTTGAGCTGTCAAAATTAAACCGAGTCCGATTGATAGTGTGTTACGCAATTAGGGTGCTGTATTATTGTGTTGAGATATCGATTGACGTCGATGAAGTTTAAATAAAAAAAAAACTGAATTTTTAAACACAAATTTCAAGTGACTACAATTGTTGATGATTCTAAAAAAAATCTCATTTCATTTTTTTTTTTGTTTTGTTTTGATAGCGATACCTATCACATCTGAGGAGTTTCGCTAGCGAATTTAATTTGAGACTGTATATTATCAGTCTCTAGAATAGACAATGATGTTCTGCCCCGTCGAAGACAATTTTAACAAGCCTTTTTTTTTTTTGGATGGGAAATCATCAAATAACTACTCCCGCTCTGGGTGGAGCGGGAGGGCGTGTCAGACTTCTACTGACTAAAACCCACCCGTGTTCCTTCAGTTGATTGTGCCAGGGCCACGGTATCTTTTTCAAACAACCCGCAACCCCAGCGGCATCGGCCCTATTGGACCCCATCTTTGCTGACATCTCTTTGAGGCGCGCGTGGAACACAACGCGCCGTCGACCCGGGCCTGGTCCTTACCGGACGGCGAGCTACCCATTGCTCGCCATCCGCAAGCCCGCGCCTACGGTGGCCGGGAATCGGCTATCGCTTCCCGACGCCCAGGGCGTCTCCTGCGGCGACTAGGGGCGTGAGGGCGCACAGATTGCCTCTCCCTCACGCGTTCAGCCTCCTCCTTCGCGAGCATTACTGCTTCGCAGAAGGAGGTGACGGCTTCCCATGCACTCTCGCTCCGTACCATGGCCTGTACCAGGGCCGGACGCGAGAGATCGCCGCCGCCGATCGCCTCCGCGAGAATTTTAACAAGCCTGACCTCCAACTTATGAATCTCATCCCCCTGAACATTATTTAACCCCCTTGATTATAATTACACAGATCGAATGTAATTTTGATTTCAGGTTAATGTCAGACAACAGTTTGGGTCAGATCAAGTCAGATGGTCTGTTCGGACGCCTTCCAGATCTTACGAAACTGGATCTTCGAAATAATGGTTAGTTGGTGAATTTCATATTATCTTAAAAGAGCTTAAAAATTAAAAAATTGCCCTGTAACTGTCACGCTGTAAGGAAATTCAAACTTATATTAAACGATGTGAAATTAAAACTTTCATAATTATCTATCTAAATAAAAGAAATATAATAAATAATATTAAGTATACCCGAATCGCTATAACGTGGCAATAGCGGTCATTGCCTTCTCCCTAATATCTCTCTCCAAACAATAAACTATGTTTTTCGCTATTGGAACACGTTGAAGATCACGATAGACATGATCAGTTTTTTTAAATAAAGAATGCTAGAAAATTTAGGTGGGTCATTGACCGATATTGTCACGCTAAAGTGATTCGGGTATAGTCTATTATTGTCCCATTGCAGCTTAAAGGCCTCTTTCCCTACAGAGAAGGAACGAGCATTGATCACTGCGCTTGCGCATTATGTGTTGACATTAGCCGACTAACCTGTCCAGCGGAGCAATTGCATAACACACTAACAATCGGGATCGGTTTCATTTTGACAGTTCACCAATATTCATTGCGTTATTTATTTATGTTGTTCAGCAGCCAAATTTTTCGACCATATGAATCAATGTATTAGCAATTAATTAATTATCTATATAAGTATGTATTTACAAAAAAAAGTAGTGTATGTAGTTTATCAGTTATCTGGTTTCCATAGTACAAGCTCTGCTTAGTTTGGGATCAGATGACCGTGTGTGGAATGTCCTAGGATATTTTTATATTATTATTATTAATTTGCTTCAAAACGATTCAGATTCTGATTGATAGTGTGTCACGCAATCGATCTTTTCCTTCATCCATCTATCTGTATTTGTCTTATCTTGACTTTTAAAGCAACACCACAAATATATGAATTCGGCTGAACCATGGATGATATTCTGTTCTGTCCTTTCCAGGTATAACTCTGATAGAAGACAACGCATTCGATGGTGCTGCCAACATCCAGGAGTTGCTGCTGGATGGCAATCTGATACAGACTGTCACTGATAAGATGTTCTTCGGTCTCCACAGTTTGGGCATACTGTGAGTATTAATGTAGTTGTAGAGCATTGTGAAGCTGTAAATGTTCATACTGTACGAGTCATGTATCGTACATGGCACGCGCCCATTGCATAGATCAGCACTTTTCCGTCGCCTTGCACAAAACACAGTGTAACGCGACAGTACACGATCAGCGTTCATATTCAGCTGTACTCATTCACACATTCATATAGCATTAGTTACGTGCTAGTTAAATATATTCAATAAACCATCATCTTTGGCTATCCGTGACTTATCATTCAAGCTATCACCCGTGGTGTGTGCGAACCATTCAGCAACGCATACACATACAAAAAGCGATAACGGTATTCTCCCCGTAAACATAGTCTAATTTTCATAATTTTTAGAAATGTTGTAGGTATAATGAAAAACTAGGTCCGTACGTTTTTATTATAAAGAAATATTGCAAACGATATAAGTTATTAGCAACTAAATATCTATATTTTTGACATAAAAACTTTCTCGAGCGTTTTTTTTTTTGTTTTTATATTAAATTAAATTGAATTACTAAAAAGAAAAAACAAACAGACCTAGATTAAGGTGTACAGAATGTACTGAGACCAAATTGTCTCATTTCGTAAAGGTTTAGGGGAGTAAAAACGTTATCGCCCGAAACAATATTTATGTAAATAATTGTATGAAATGTAGGTAACTGCCTCTAAGACTCGCGCCGCGTATCGGCACTTCGTTTAACCCTAGTATGAACTTCAAGCAATGCAGGGTAAAAAAGACATCACAAAACCGCCAACTATGCATACTGTACCTACGTCTAACTAAGTAGCTTTATGCATAAATTATTGCTGGGAAACGACTTTTATTTTTAACCGACTTCCAAAAGGAGGAGGTTCTCAATTCGTCTGTATTTTTTTTTTTGTATGTTTGTTACGCGATTACTCAAAGACGGATGGACCGATTTGGAAAATTCTTTTTTTGTTTGAAAGGGTATACTTCCGAGGTGGTCCCATATAAATTTTATTAACTTTGCTTGGGGTGTTTTTGAGTTAGCTTCAATAATGCGTATATTTCCCTCTTATTTTATATGGATGATGTGATGATGTTTTAATAACTTCCTATCACTGTTATTTACATGGCTATATCTACAATTATGCTATTGTGCTCAATTATGTATTCGAATTTGTGTGGGGTAGGTTCCACAACTAAAAAGTGAAAAATAAAAACTATTTACCAAAAAATAAAACCGACTTCTAAAACAAAACACTACAAAGTGAAAAATAACTTTAATTTCGGAAGTCGGTGGCAAAAAACGAAAATGCAAAACCAGAGACACCGACTTCCGAAATTAAAGTTATTTTTCACTTTGTAGTGTTTTGTTTTAGAAGTCGGTTTTATTTTTTGGTAAAAAGTTTTTTTAGGTATATAAAACAGCTATTTTTTATTGCACGCAATGAAACGCGAACCCAGGCAAACGTCCTGCGTACGCGTACGCGTATTCATTGTCTTTTGTAACTTCAATGCGTAATTTGTTAAGAAAAATCGAAAATTTATTTAATGTTTGTTTGGAAAAAAGTTTACTAATAACACTTGGAATTTGTTTTCGCAAAAAAAAAAATGCGACTGACCTACAATATCTCCAAAACCAGTGGATTCCCAAGTATGATCTAGTGAAAAAAAATGATCCAAATAATGAGTAGGATATGTGACTTTCGGCTTCGGTAACTGTCTTTTTACACCCGATATTCACCCTTATTGACATCGTTAAAAGAGTGAAAATTCTAAACGTAGCGCCCGACGTACCAGCTACTCACCCTCTGCAGGGTACGAGTATAAGCCTCTTCTCATGCAGAACCATGGATCGCCACGTTTTCGCACTTCGTATTTCGATAATTTCTGACCGTTGTGAAGGTTTCTTCACGGTACTTATTTATTTATTGATATAAATATATTTGATAGGCCAGTTGGCGTGGTTAGTTAAGATACCACCTATCATGCCGCAGGTCGTGGGTTCGATTCCCATCCAGGACAAACATTTGTGGGCATGAACATGTCTGTTTGTCCTCAGTCTGAGTGTAATTATCTATATAACTATGTATTTACAAAAATAAAAGTAGTGTATGTAGTATATCAGTTATCTGGTTTCCATAGTACAAGCTCTGCTTAGTTTGGGATCAGATGACCGTGTGTGAAAATGTCCCAGGATATTATTATTATTATTATTAAATATCAGATTTACTTGTTAATACATTAGGCGCGCCAGACGCACATGCGCGTTTTCGGACGTTCACCAGGTGCTTGACCGCGCGTATGCGCGTCCATACAATTTACATAACTTTCTTCGAGTGCGGCGCGCCGCACCTGTGCGTTCGCTGTGCATCTCTATTGTTTCGAAAACATCGTAAAATAAGGGTCGGTAAGGGTGTAGCATAAAGAAGCGTTTGCATAAAGAATTAAGCAGATAATGTGTTAAGTATTGATGTATCAGTATGTTTCTTCTTCTCCTCATTCGATTTTCTTCTATTTCCAGGTCTCTAACCGACAACAAGATCAGGTGCATCACTCCGGGAGCCTTTGATCATCTTACCATGCTGTCCACGTTGTGAGTATAAGCTTTAATAGTTTGTCTTAATAATAGTCAGGTTAAGCTACGCTTGCCGCTGTGGGTCTGTGAATTGGTGACCATCTTTACATACCAAGACCCGTCCGTGCCTCGGAAATCACGTTAAGCCGTTGGTCCCGGCTGTCGTCAGAAGCCCGAAAGTCTGACAACCAGTCTTACCAAGGGGTATCGTATTGCGCAGTAACTGAGTTGTGGAGTTCAGATAGGCAGTCGCTCTATTTAAAATACTGGTATTTAGCTGCAACTGCTACACTGGAAGCCGACCCCAACATGGGAAAAGGCTAGGCAGATAATGATGAATAATATTAGAGCGGTTAAAACTCATGCTCATCATAGTTACTTAGGATAGCGGGAATGATGCTGATTACCTACCGTAAATGATTGACGCCCTTTAAATGTAGGTATCGCCCATCGAAACAGATCCTTAAGACAACTAATATTGCATCCGATTAAATGATAAATGATTTTATTTGCGTACCTAAGTAGGTTTGTGTGTCACTTTTACATGACAATCATGTTTTTTTTTTAAACTAGATGAGGTCGGCATTTCCTATCTGACTACTCTGAGAAGAAATGCCGAAACAAACTCAGAGGTCACAGTCTCTTATAAAGTTCAGATTAGCATTTGACACTTTTTTCGAGACTTGTCTTTATCAGAACCTGTGTGATTCTTTTGACGAGAAAACGTCTTTTCGCTCGATGTGTAGGTAGTAAGTTCAATATTTCCGACCGACAAAAACATGTAAGATTTCAGCCGCTAATAACTACGAGATTTTTAATGCTAGAGTAATGGTTGAGCATTCAAAAGACAGGTTATATTTATAAAAAAATTTAAAGGAGGATATCATTTGCCTATGACGTCACACTGCGAGTGCATGCGCATTCGCGCGATCCTCTACTTTTCACTACGTGTTGAAATATCAATTCGTATAGCGCAAAAATGTGTTTAGCTAGATCAGTTATTCTGGTGTCTTTGTCAAGAGTTGACAAAGCACTACCAGGACCTAAAGAGAAACAACAGAAATATTATAATATGAAGTTGCCAATAGCAAAGTAATGTCAAATAGAAATAATGTCGTCTCATATCGGCTGTAAATCTGGTCAGAAATAAAAACAAACCGCAATCAAAGAAAGCTTGCATCAAAAGAAATGCAATGATGAAAAACGTCTAGTGCCGAGCAAATACAATAGCTACGGCAGTGTCAGAAACCGTAAGAAGATCGGTTGCAAATAGCAAAAAGTTTAAGATGTCGTCTCGTATCGGCCGTCAATCTGCTCAGAACTGAAAAATATCATAATCTGTGAAAGCGTACCTTATAAGGAATGCAATGAACCTACCAAGTGTAGTGTCGAACAAATACAATGGCTGCGGCAGTATCGGAAACCGTAGTAAAATTTCAATCTGTTTTCACGAAAACAACGGCGCGGTCTCGAACTACACTAATACTTTTTAGGGTTCCGTACCTCAAAAGGAAAAACGGAACCCTTCTTACCTATAGGATCACTCGTGTGCCAATTTGCTCCGAATCTAATGAACAGATTAAGTTGAAATTTAGTACACGTATGAATTACTGTGACCCAAATACGGACGTGTAACGTAAATAATTGAATTTTGAATATGAGAGTCAATTTTGGGAGGTAAATAAGAAAATTTAAAAAAAAGTTTTGCAAACTGTACCGTATAACATATCAAACGAAAGGGCTTACTGTGAGGGTCTCAAATATATTTGTTTTAATAATTTTAAAATAAGTTGTTTTAAAGTTATATAAGAAAAAACACGAAAATTGACCAGTCCCCCCTTATCTCTGAAACTACTGAGCCTAAAATTAAAAAAAAAATACACAAAATAGTTCCATACCTATAGATTACAGGAAAACTTATAAGAAGTCTGTGTGGTCTTAAAATAACATGGTAAATCTCTCAATATTGTGCGTACAAACTTACATTTGCAGTTGGAATGTATGGGAGAACATGTTTATCAAATACAATGTTAAGTTTTTTCATGGGATAAATACATTCCAATTACGGAGCCCTTCATTGTGCGTGGTCCGACACGCACTTGACCGATTTTTTTATTTATAGGTTGCGGTCCAGGGAAACCAGGCCATGCTTAGCAAATTTTTAAAGAAACTCTACAAATACCGATAGTCATGGACCATCCTTCTGTGCTCAATTATTGTCTACCTGCCTTTCCCAACTATGTCAGGGCTGACTTCCAGTGTAACCGGACGCAGCTGAATACCAGTGTTTTATATGGAGCGACTGCCATTTCTTTGTGCAACTACTTATAGATTTCCTTTCTTTCCCCAGGAACTTAGAAACCAACCCGCTAGACTGCACCTGCCACATATCCTGGCTGCCGAACTGGCTCCGAAGCCGTCGCCTGTCACCCTCAGCCACCTGCAGGTCACCAGCAGCACTGAGAGATGCCAACCTGCATCATTTGGAGGTGTCTGACTTCAAGTGTACACGTGAGTTATAGCAGCATAGATAGGGACATAGAAAAATAAATAATTACTTCGTATGGAAAAGGAACAGCGGCGTTGGTCTCCAGTGAGTGAACATGAGAGCCTGGGTTTGATCCCAGATTTGTACTGATTGATTTCTCGTCTACCGATCGTTATTTCTCCTGTACAAACTTTATTCTGTACCATAGTCTTGCCATAAATATTGTCACGAAGAAAAAAAATTTCTTTTTTATTGCAAATAATATTTATTTTTATAGAGGAGCTCGTGGCTAAGTAATAACAGCCGCACGGATCGATCCATCAGGTTAAGCTACGCTTGCCGGGGTTGGTCTGTGGATGGGTGACCATCTTTTCATACCGAGACTACTCCGTGCCTCGGAAAGCACGTTAAGCCGTTGGTCCCGGCTGTCATTCGAGGATCTTTGACAGTCGTTACGGGTCGTCAGAAGCCCGAAAGTCTGACAACCAGTCTTACCAAGGCGTATCGTATTACCCAGTAACTGGGTTGTGAAGGTCAGATAGGCAGTCGCTCCATGTGAAATACTGGTATTCAGCTGCATCTGGTTAGACTGGAAGCCGACCCCAACATAGTTGGGAAAAGGCTAGGCAGATTGATTGATTTTTGCAAATAATATTTATTACTTTTACAGTGTGTTAGTTTAATACATAAATATAAAACAATTTAAAATATAAAAAGCTTATTCGAAGTGGTCTCCATTGGCTGCAATACAGTCCTTTAAACGTTGAGGCCAGTTATCAATAGAAGCACGCACTCTTTTCATGGGAAAATTCTTCACTGCCAATCGTATGGATTGTTTTAGGGACTCCAAATTATCATGGCGTTTAGAGCAAGCCGTACTTCTAGAAACCCAATGAACAATCGTATAAAAATGACAGATTCCAAATTCAAATGTAATATCTTTCTTATTTTTAATTGTAACAGTATTTATGGCCAGACTGTGTATATATGTATTTTTGTATGTATGTATGTACGTATCTATCTATTCCTTGTATTGCACCTCCCATATTTTCTCTGCATCACCCCAAGGTTGACTGGTAGAAAATGTCTCAGGCATTAAGTCCGCCTTTGTACGGTATTTGTTTTTTACCTGTGCATAAAGTTTTAATAAATAAATAAATAATACTAACAGATGTTGTGTGTACAGATGACATAATAAACAGAAGAACTCAAAGTTATCTTTTTTTATGTTATTAAACGATTGTGAAACGTAAGTTGTTTCCATTTCATAATTAGTGAAGTACCGATTGTGTACTATGCTATATGTATAATGTACTGTATGTAGGTCATGTATTGTACCTATGGACATTTCAGACTATCTCCAAAATGGCCTCACACTGCACACAACACCGATAGCGTCACGCCACTCACTGGTGTTGCTAGAAAATAAAAATGCCACCACAGTGTTGCAATATTATATTTTTAGTACTGCCAGTTTTTTTATTATTATAATCAATGTCCAAAGGTAAAAGCGTCCATAGGTACAATGCATGACTATACATACATAACACAATCGTGCATAAGTAATGTGAGCAGGAAGTTTGCGAGTATGACAAGTTTATGAGTAAAATAAATTAGTAGGTATAATAATCTAGATGTTAGTACTGTTATTTATTCTGTGCTTCCATGCCCCCAGATTAGGTAGGTACCGACACCTATCTACTAAATATTTACATTTGTTATGCTTATTTACGTCACCCGTATATTTACGTAGTTAGAATATTAATTAGTATTATTATAGTATAAAGTTCTGTTTACAAGGTCAGGTTCAGGCTTTGATAAGTATAGATAGGAAATTACCTACTTAAATAGTATTTTTGTTTTGGTGGGTACCTACCACGGACTAATTATAACCATGACTAAATATAATAATAATATCCTGGGACATTTCACACACGGTCATCTGATCCCAAACTAAGCAGAGCGAAACCAGATAACTGATATACTACATACACTACTTTTTTTTGTATATACATACTTATATAGAAAATTACACGCAGACTCAGGACAAACAGACATGTTCATGCACACAAATGTTTGTCCTGGTTGTATCTTAACCAACCATGCCAGCTGGCCTGTCTGTGTGTGAAATATTATGTAGTAAAATTTTGATTATGTAGACAACAGGGTATTCGTACATACTTTTTTATTTGCCCAATTACGTAGGTACATATTAAAATGGAGACTAAAAAATTAAGGTACCGTCGGCAGGCGGCAGCGGCAACCCTAACTGCCTATCGTGGTCAGAAGGTATAAGAGTTACGCCACATTACGCGATAGAAAGAGAGGCAACTTATTGTAGGTGAATATAACTTGTAGGTAATAAGCGTTGTGCTACCTGAATTGCACTTTATTGTGTCGTAGCAAGAGTCGCTTTTTATTTAAATGAATTTGCGGAGTGCGGATCTGTTAATCTGTGCCAAGATACAGGCTTGCCTAGTTTGGTGCCAATGTAAAATCTCTGTAATCTTTTGAGCAATAAAGTTTTTATTATTTATATCATAAATCTACAGTATCACCGAAATCATGGCCCCGTCAGCATCAAAGCTTTATTTTGCAATGTACAGACGCCAGCATATCAAGCTACACGAAACTGTCAAATTTTCCCAATCAACCTTGAACGTAATGCTTTAGCGACAAAGTTGAAAATCTATTAAAGAAATTTAACAGATTGTAGTAGCTTGATGTGCTGGCGTCTGTACAATATCTATTATCTTACAAATGTGCTTTCACGACACTCGTTTCACGTCGCATTTGATAGTGAAATTAGTTACACGACATTACTTTCATCAAAAATCGCGTTTGGCACGAAAATATTTAGATTTTATGAAATTAATGCATGCATCATAAAATTAGAAGTTTACACGTGAAATTATTATTGAAATGAACGTCAACTCGTAATGGCTTTACTCAATGCTTAATAATAATAATAATATTTATTTGCTTAAAACACGGTATAAGAAGGTGTTACAATATAAAGTGTGATCATACATGTTTTGCTTAGCAGCATAGCAGTTAATAAAGTGATTAACTACGATCAAAAAGTGGGTAAAATGTAAAGAATGACACGGTTCGCCAGAGGAGGGTTCGAGTCCCACCCGCGTCAAATCAATTATTATCATTAAAAATACAATTAGGAACAAATATATGGTACACTCAAGAATAAAACCGTCAGACCTTGGTTCTTCAGCTCTCAACTGAATTCTCCACTTCTTCGTTTTCCAGCTGAAGACAAAGGCTGCCTGTCGTCGGACTACTGCCCCTCACAGTGCGCGTGCGCAGGTACCGTGGTGCGCTGTTCCCGAGCGCAACTGACGACTGTCCCGCTCAATATACCGAAACAGACTACTGAACTGTAAGTAATACAGCTTTTAACCCTTTACAAAGCGCAAGTCCGATCCTGCATGGAGTATTGCAGCCACCTTTGGGATGGATCAGCCAAGTACCAACTAGCCGCGCTTGACTCGGTGGAACGCAGAGCTAAGAGGCTCATTGGTGACGTAAAACTGGTGGATGCCAAGCTCCATAGCTTGGCTCATCGCCGCAAGGTTGCCTGCTTGTCGGTCTTCTACAGATTGTACTTCGGAGAGTGTGCCCGAGAACTCCACGACCTCATTCCACCGGCCCCCTTCTACCATCGGACATCTAGACGCACTGCCAGTTACCATCCCTACCTGGTTGCTATTCCACCAATTCGCACGAAGCGCTTCCAAATGTCTTTTATAATGCGCACAGCAAAGGAGTGGAACTCACTACCTGCGTCTGTGTTTCCGAACGCATACAACCCTAATCTCTTCAAAGTGAGAGCGAACAGGCTTCTTCTGGGTAAGCTCTCTCCATCGTCGACTTTGTCTCTGTCACCTCTGACCTCGACTAGAGTCAAGAGCAAACCCATCACAAATAAAAAATAAAAATACCGACCGTGACATATTAGGTCCTTACCTATGAAATTGCCGGCTAGTGTAATGATCAATATCTTTCATTATATTTAGAATTCAAAATTCAAATTAATTTTAAATATAGCATGACATTTTTTTTTAAATCTTGTTCGTTTGTATTCTCGCCTTTCGATTTTTTTTTTTTTAATCTTTCTGCGACCATGGAAAAATCGAAATTATGCACTATTTTCGAATATGAGTTCCGTCGTGGCACCAACGCAACACAGACAACACGCAATATTAACGACGTGTATGGTACAAGGTACTGCAAGAGAACGCACGGTGCGTTTTTGGTTTGATCGCTTCCGTTCTGGAAATTTTGATCTCAACAATGAGCCCCGGGGAAAAATTTCAAATCCAACGAGGCGGTGAAAAACGCCATTAAAGATATGATCGATTCCCGTCCCCAGGATTTCTTTATCAGAGGCCTCAACGAACTTTCATTAAAATGGCAAAAGTGAATCGACAGTATTTCTTTTAAAAAAATATTGTTTGATTTTTTCTAAGTATAACGTTTTCATAGGTAGGGAATAATAGTATGATACAGTTTTCTATTAAGTCAATCTGACGAAAAATGATGAAAGTAAAATGTGAAGCGATTTTGAACCCTATGCGGTGGCATTTCACCTTGGAATTGCCCAGCAATGAATATGGTAGGGCCAGTTACAGATTACCTGGTTGGTTTAGTAGTCGCAAGATCGACTGTGGATCGGAGGGTACTGGGCTCGATAGGACATGGCAACATAATAATAATAATTTTAAAATAACAATATAATTAATAGTAAAAGTATGTAGATGTGTGCATTTTTTCTTTTGTGTATCACACATGACTATATCTAATATAATAAGTAATTATTTATCTAGCTATCACATTTAAAAAATACTTTGTTCTAGGTATTCTGCGACCGAGTAAAAACATTTTTGTGTTAGATATTCTTTTAATTAACCGATTTCAAAAAGACGTTCTCAATTCTTCTGTATTTTTTTTGTTCGTTTGTTTGTTTGTTACGCGATTACTCAAAGACGGATGGACTGATTTGGAAAATTCTTTTTTTTTCTTTGAAAAGGTATACTGCCGAGGTAGTCCCATATAAATTTTATTAACTTTGCTTGGGTAGTTTTTGAGTTAACTTCAATAATGAGTATATTTCCCATTTAGTTTATGCGGATGATGTTTTATTAACTTCCTATCACTGTTATTTACATAGCAGGTAGTGTTATTCGAATTTGTGTGGGGTAGGTAAAACAACTAAAAAGTGAAAAATAAAAACTTTTTAGCAAAAAATAAAACTGACTTCCAAAACAATACACTACAAAAGTATACCGCCGTTTGCCCCAATTTTATTTGCCCTAATATCATTTGCCATAATAGTCAACAGCCATAATATTATATGACGTAATATTCATTTGCCCTACTCTTATTTGCTATATTAGTCACATGCTAGAAGCTTTGTTTCCCATAAAGTCACTTACCATAACATCATTTGTCATAATCATTGTAAGCCCTAATTATCACATGCCCTAATTATCATATGCCATAACATCATTTGCCATCGACATTGGGTGTGTAACGGTTGTTATATCAGGAGAAACTGGATGCAATCGGGACTTTAGGGCACCCCGACGCGGATAGGTTAGGTTAGAAGGGGAGAGCCCGCCATCCCCTTCCTGGTTATTTTTTTATAAACCACCCAGAAGTAGTTTGGTTAGGTTAGGTTAGGTTAGAACTGTGACCATTAAACTTAATCAATATTATGTCTAATAATTATTATGGTAATTAAAAATATGAAAAACAATACGTATGGCACTCGTATCTTATGGTATCTAAGTTTCGGGCAATTAAAAGTATGTCATATGTCTTTTAGGGCAAACAAAACATTCGGGCAAATGAAATTCGGGAATATGATGACTATGGTATATAATCTATTTTTATAGCGTGTGTTTAAGTTATGAATATCTTTTGTTTTTGGAAAAGTAGCCCGAAGTCTGGATTTATGTACGACTAATGGAAAAAGCTTAGCATACCTTACTAGAAAAAAGTCGCTATATATCAAATTACTGCCTACCGTTTTAGGAAAATCCAATTCAGCCACTATTTCCACTGCTGGGATACAGGCGCCCTCTGTGCGATAGGATGTGTGCTGTAATCCACCGTGAGGATTGGTGGATGCCACATACCTTCGGTTATATCTAGCTAGCACGATATTTTCTTTCACCGCTTTCTCGAGGAGCTCGTGGCTAAATAAAAAAAGCAGCATGGTTCGACCATCAGGTTAAGCTACGCTTGCCGGGGTTGGTCCGTTGATGGGTGACCATCTTTACATACCGATACTCCTCCGTGCCTCGGAAAACACGTTAAGCCGTTGGTCCCGGCTGTCATTCGTGGATCTTTGACAGTCGTTACGGGTCGTCAGAAGCCCTATGCTATATAGTACAACATTAAAAGCTATATAGCTATACTATATAGCATTGCGTTCACATTATGCGATATAATCGCAAGCAAATATTTATGCTATATGGCAACTTGGCAATGAGCTTGCCAAGTTGTCATTGTTGACCAATCGTGTCGTTTCGTTCGTCCCACTTGCGGGGCGTGCGGGGAGGAGAGCGCCGCGCGATCATAGCATAGTGTATCGCTCAATTTCATAGCGTATAGCAAGCCAATAATATATAGTATAGCAAAGTGTGAACGTGTTCTAAATAAATGTATGGCGAGCGATATTGTTGTGCTATGGACTATATGCTATTATATTATAGCGTAGTCTGAAATGAGCTTTAGATAGGCAGTAGCTCCATATTAAATAGTGGTATTCAGCTGCATCCGACTAGACTGGAAGCCGACCCCCACATAGTTGGGAAAAGGCTAGGCATATTGATTGATATTCCTTCACCGTTTTAAAACAAGACAATGTTAAACATGTAGTAATTTCTCGTTTCAGCTATTTAGAATCGAACGAGATAGCGTCAATCCTGCCCGAGCACATCCGCCACCTGACGCAGCTGACGCGGCTGGACCTGTCCAACAACGTGATCAGCGTCATCACTAACAACACCTTCGAGGGGCTCACGAAGCTGTCCACGTTGATTGTTAGTTATAATAAGCTGAGATGTGTTCAGGTGCGTAAAAGTTTAGCTATGATATAGCTTTTATATTGAAGACTAACTGTGGCCCGCGACTTAGTCTGCCCATAAAGGGTGTAAAAAGACACATCACAAAGCCGTCAACTATGCATACTGTACGTCTAACTATAGTTTGACCAAGACCGCTCTACCGCGCCGTAGGTATGTGCGCGGCGAGACGGGGGGCAGTGCAGGCCGCTCATTCGTCTACGCTCACGGCGTCCCACCGCTCATTCGCCAGCGCTGCACCCCGCCTCGCCGCGCATTCCTAAGGCGCGGTACAGCGGTCTTGGTCAAACTATAAGTAGCTTTGCGCGAAAATTATAGCTGGGAAACGACTTTTATTTATTATTGCGCGCAACGTTACGCGAATCCAGGCAAACGGGGCGTACGCGTACGCGTGGGTGCTTAGGGTAGTGTGCGTTTGATATTCATTGACTTTTTGTAACTTCGAATGCGTAATTTGTTTAGAAAAATTTAGGTAATGTTTGTTTGGAAAAAAGTTTAGTAATAACACTTGGATGTTTTATGTAAAAAAGTAAAAATAATTAATTGCGACTTTGACCTTCAATGTCTCAATTTTTAATACTATTTAGTCATGGTCAAAAGTAGTCTATGTCCTTCTCCAGGTTTCAGACAACCTATCTTTTCATAACGATTGGCTTAGTGGTTTAGGCGTGAAAGGTTACAGACAGACAGGCTGAGTCTGTGAAGCCGTTTGGTAATCAGAAGCTAAAAAATCAACCTGGCAACGTGTCTTAGCAAGGGGTATCGTTGTCGCTCCATGTAAACTGGCATTTAGCTGCCTCCGGTTAGTCTATATAAAGCAGACCCCAAAATATGTGGGAAAAGGCGAGGCAGATTACGAGATCTGATTGGTCAACCCTCCATATAAACTACTAGCTTTTACTACCGGCTTCGCCCGCGTGCTTGTCGGAAATTATCTCATGGGAACCTACTACTGGGATAACAATTAACCTACGTCCCAATCCAGGTCATGTTCTACCCGTGTGCCAAATTTCATCGAAATCCGTTCAGCCGTTTTAGCGTGAAAGCGTAATAAACAAACTCACTTTCTCATTTTGACTATACTAACTATTTTGATTTTCAGCGTGATGCACTCAAAGGCTTGACTCAACTAAGGGTGTTATCACTCCATGGTAACAACATCTCAATGCTGGCTGATGGTGTGTTCAGGGATCTGGAATCTATATCTCATGTGTAAGTACCATTTACATTATAATCTTGATTTGGCCTACTTGCGACAAAGAACTTCATTGAACGAGTTTAGCTCATATGTGTACCAAATTTCAACTTAATCGGTCTATTAGATTCAGAGTAAATTGGCTGTGACGGACGGACAGACAGACACACAAGTTCCGCTCAAGAGTTCCGTTTTTCATTCGGACATACGGAACCCTAAAAACGGATGGGTGATCACAAAAGATGACGATACTTCCCATCCTCTTTCTCTACTCCTTTGCGTTCATCATCATCATCCATCATCATCATTTGAACCGAAAGACGTCCACAGCTGGACATAGACCTACCCCAAACATCGCCACATCGACCGGTTCTGTGCTTCCCGCATCGCATCCATCGGATTCCTATGGCCTTCACAAGGTCATCGGTCCACCTTAAGGGAGGCCGTTCCAACGTTACGTCTTCCGGTACGCGGTCGCCACTCCAGAACCTTTCGACCCCATCGGCTACTTGTTCTATGAGCAATGTGCCCTGCCCAATGCCACTTAAGTTTGGCAATTCTTCGGGCTATGTTGGTTACCGTGGTTCTCCTGCGGATTTCTTCATTTCTGATTGGATCACGTAGGGAAACTCCAAGCATAGCCCTCTCCATTGCCCTTTGGGTGACTTTTAGCCTTCCACTAAGGTACATTGTGAACGACCACCTTTCAGTGCCGTAGATCAACACGCACTGGTCAAAGACTTTCGTCTTGAGACACGTATGTGAGACGAGAAGATATTGCGTAGCTTCCCGAACGCTGCCCAGCCGAGTCGGATTCGACGATTGACCTCTTTCTCGAAGTTGGTTGGACCTACCTAACTGGACAGTTTGGCCTAGGTAAACATACTCGTCCACAACTTCTAGTGCAGCGTCTCCGATCTTCATGAGAGTGTGTGTTACATGGGCATTTGACATGAGCTTTGTCTTGGCCATGTTCATTTTAAGACCTACTCTTTCGGAAGCTCTACTTAGGTCATATAGCATTGCACAGAGGTCCTCCATAGTCTCAGCCATGACTACCATATCGTCGGCAAACCGAAGGTGAGTGACGTACTCGCCATTAATGTTGATGCCTAGCCGTTTCCAGTCCAGAATCTTGAAGACATCCTCCAGTACCGCGGTAAACAGTTTCGGAGAGATAACGTCTCCCTGTCGCACAACTCGCTGTAGAAGGATAGGTTTCGAGATCTGCTGCTGGAGTCGGACTGACATAGTTTCGTTTTCGTACAGACACTTCAGCACTTCAATGTACCGATAGTCGATCTGGCACCGTTGAAGAGACTGCAGCTTATCTCATGTCTCGATCGAATCGAAGACTTTCTCGTAGTCCAGAAACGCTAAACAAAGAGGCATGGTATGCATGTGGTCTATGGTGCTAAAGCCTTTACGGAATCTGGCTTGATCGGGAGGCTGGAAGTCGTGAAAGCTACGCGCGTGATAGTTCGTTACGACCCTTGTAGATATGGCTCAGAAGTGAGACCCCTTTGCCTTACGTCACAAAATTGTCAATTCACTGGTGATTGTTTTCTTTTGTTTTCAGTGCTCTAGGCTCCAACCCACTCTATTGTACTACCTTTAAGATTAATTACTTTGCCAATTCCCATTGTAACTCCAACCTTAAGGTTACGTTAGTCGATCATTCTTCCATACAAACGTAGTATGGTGATTAGTCGTATGTTTGACGATTTACGTGCAAAACTAATAATTATATCAATTTGTCTCGTCGTATCTAACCTTGTATGCGTCTATGCCTTGTATGATTGTAGCGTGGAAACTATCATATTTCAGCCTTTAATTTAACGCATCTTTGGGCGTCAATAAATAACTCCTGGAGTATGAAAATGGCAAAACTGTTACCGTATAGGGATAGATAATTTATTCACAAATTCAAATAACTTTATTTTGAATAATTACAGTATAAATACAGTACAAATCCAGTAGATTTTTCATAATATCTATATACGCCCAAAGGTCTGTTCATGAAATTTGACGCGCTCGTTTTCGTTATAAATCATCGTCTATTTCACTAAATAAATAAATTTAAATAGCATGCATATTAGCCACGCCACCAATTAACGTGTCCAAACCGCCGACTAGTGCAACCTACATCTTACGTCTAAAAATTAACTATATTTTGGTTTTTTAGTGCTCTTGGCTCCAATCCTCTCTACTGTGACTGCAACGCCCGCTGGCTATCGGAATGGGTGAAGAGCGCCGGCGAGTACGTGGAGCCCGGTATTGCGCGCTGCTCTGAACCAGCTGCTATGAGGGACAAGCTTATACTCAGCACGCAGTCCAGTGCTTTTGTTTGTAAAGGTATGTAACTGCTGGATTTAGGGCTTGTTTGTAAAACAAACACACGTTTTTAAACAGTTGTGTTTGCTGTTTGAACATCATGATTACAAAAGTTACCGCCCTTAAATTTCTTACAATTCAAGCTATAAAAGACGCTGTCTTTAATGGAACCACCCCCATTTAAGAAAAAAGTCGGGTGGTGACACCCGGATGGAACGAAGCTCCTTTTTCTGTATATTATAATACAGATCCATCTAGTATGGTCTCAAGTGTCAAAAGTTTTTAGCCGACTTCAAAAAAGGAGATTCTGTATTCGACCCGTATATGTATGTTTGTATGTCCACGATTTTCTCAAAAACGAATGAACCAATTTTGATGATTCTTTCCACTAACATGATCTACATATTTTCAGGAAGGTTTTAGTATATTATACATTAGGTGATTATTCTTATGTACGAAGTTATATGCATAAAAGTACTGTATCTCCGGCATTTCTAAGCCGATTTTGATGATTCTTCTTTTCTTTTGTCTTGGGCTTATGTAATTTGTATAAGTATTCGACTAAAATTATAAAAATAAATTTACTTGTAAAAAAGTAAAAACCCACTTCGAAAATCTAAAACTAATAAAATTCTTCTGAAGTCGGTGTCTTAATTCTTTAATGCACCTTAGCTTGGCACCGACTTCAGAAACTGCTAAGTTTTTTTATGAAAGTTATTTTATTCGTTTAGGGAATTTGAAGTCATTTTTACTTTTAAAAAGTTTTTTTTTTTTTATACAAATTGCTCGATGGCTCTGTATTAACAGAAATTAACAGAAATTTTTAACAGTTGAAACTGACGGCGTAACGCTTTTTCGTTACGGGACGATTTCTGCCAGTTTACTCCTACCGCAAGACGCGTTAAAGAACTTCGTTCCAAAAGGTAGTTGTCTAAAGCGGTAGTAACCACTTACCTACTAGTTGGTTGCTGGTGACTTTATAGTATCAGCCTGTCTACCTATCCTAGTACACGCTAGACTACTAAAAGCTTCTTCTCTCCCCCCTCTCTTCTATCCCCAGTAAAAGAATGATGAATCACTGTCTACACATGGATAGTAGTGATTTTATGCCATTAATTCTAGATTACTTTTTCCATTAAAAAAAAGTCGTGTGGTGTCGTGGGTTAGCCGCTTGGAACGAAGTTCCTTTTGCTGTATATTATATATTAAGGTTACACTAGTTGGTCATTTTTCCATACAAACGTAGTACCTATGGTGATTACTCGTCTGTTTTACGGTGTACTTTCAAAACTATTCAATATTTTATATCAATTTGTCTCGTCATCACCTAGTCCTGTATGGAAGCGTCAAATCTTGATAAAGGTGAAAGATGCGTTAAAATTAGTGTTGAAATATGACACTAATTTTAACGCATCTTTAGGTGTAAATAAATAGCTCCCGGAGTATGAAAATGGTAAAAGTGTTACCGTACAGGCTTAACCTCCTGGATGCCAGCGTCATGTCTATATTACATCTATTATATAAAAAAAAAAACATTTTTTTTGCATTTTTTTTTGGACGTGTACAGACCCCTGATATACCATAAAACCTAAGTTTCAAATAATATCGAATAATGTTTTTTTCTGGAATCCAGGAGGATAGATCTATTTTCTTAAAATTCAAGAATTTAAATAACTTTATTTTGAATAAATACATACAGTAGTTTTTTCATAAATTTACGTGCTCGTTTTCTTTATAAATCATAGTATATTTTAGTAAATACTACATAAATAAAACTAAATCAATAGATAAATAAATAAACTAAATGGCGTGCATATTAGCCACGCCTCCAACGAGTTCGAGCCGCTGACTAGTGCAACCTTAATACAGAGTCATCTAGTAAGGGCTCAAATTTCAAGTGTCAAGATTTATTTTTCTTTTTTTTTTGCTTTAAAAGCAGGTCACAACTTTTCTGGTCACCTTATAAATAATAAAGTTGAAACCTAAAACATGACTAACATATCTTACCATTCTTCTCGTTTCCAGGCAAACCTCCAGCCGAAGTAATCTCCAAATGCGACAGCTGCTACAGCAACCCGTGTCGCAACGGAGGCTCGTGCCGCGCGAGAGGCGCCGGGGGGCACGAGTGTCTGTGCGCGCGGGGCTATCATGGAGACTCTTGTCAGTACCAGATAGACGCGTGTTACGGAAGCCCTTGTGCGCATGGGCTCTGTCGGGTGCTGGAGGAGGGACGATTTCAGTAAGTGCAGGCCATTGATTTAATACTGGGTTTAAATGTTTTAGAGAACCTATATAACTATCAATGTGGCAGCAGAAACAGCATTTTAAAATCGTGGGATCTAACGAGGGGGGGCAAGATAACGGCGAAAAAAGGCCTAGCAAGAAATCAATAATTTTGGTGAATTTTCTACAGCTTTAGTCTTCATTATCTATCTAAAATCTAGAATATTGCAATATTAGCATCACATTTGTGGACGTTGATAGGTTTCGTCGAATTACCTGACCTCTTGTAACTTTAGTTACTCATCATGTTGTAGTAAGATAACCGCAGGTTTTCCTATTTCGAACTCTTTGAATTAGAGGAGGTCCTTGCTCATAAAAACTCACCTTACTTATAAAAACTTTGAGACTATGCTTAATTAATCAATCTGCCTAGCCTTTTCCCAACTATGTTGGGGTCGGCTTCCAGTCTAACCGGATGCAGCTGAATACCAGTATTTTACATGCAGCGACTGCCTATCTGACCTCCACAGCCCAGTTACTGGGTAACACGATACCCCTTGGTAAGACTGGTTGTCAGACTTTCGGGCTTCTGACGACCCGTAACGACTGTCAAAGATCCTCGAATGACAGCCGGGACCAACGGCTTCAACAACCTCCAACTACAATGCTATGTTTGCCTGCCCAGAATTGTGAAAAGTTTTTAAATTTTCCCAAAGAGTTACAAGTTCTTTTACTATGTCATATCAGACTCTGTCAGCAGTCAGCACCATAATGATAGGGTTTGTTAAACCGATGCCGCGTCATCGCCATTTAATTTATCGCTTACTTTGAAACCGACCATTGTATTAATGCTGTGCTTTCCAGCACAGAATTGACAAAATCTCTCAGCGCCCACAAATGGGCGTTGGATCGCTCACTTCGAAAAATAAGTTTTATAGCACCTTATAGTTCCAGTGTTTAACCCATCGGTGCCTCAACGCTGTCTAATTTTGTTTCGGACTTCAGCCACTCAGAACTACAGCGCGCAAACGGACTCATTTTATAGTCCTCCCCCACATTAATCACATTTTGATCAGGCCGTCAATTCTCACACTTCCATGCGAAAGAAGTCGCGGGGAAAAGCTAGTTTGAAATAAATGATTTGACTTTGACATCATGAAATTAACAAAATTACAAAACTTAAACATCAACCATATTCTGCCCGTCCTAACCTACGGTACTCAGACCTGGTCGCTCATCGAGTCGTAGAAGTTCCGCCTTGGGGTTTGCAAAGAGCAATGGAACGCAGCATTCTGGGCGTAAATTGAACTAACAGAATACGAAACACCACACTGCGCTCCAAAACAGGGATTCTAGACGTAGGCAAAAAGGCTGCCAAGCTAAAATGGGATTGGGCAGGTCTTGTCAGCCGCATGCATAGCGATCTCTGGGCAACAGTCTCCACACGGTGGGTGCCTGAGGCCCAGGACGAGGTGGCGAGACGACCTAGACGCGTACCGCAAGGGTTGGTTCGAGGTGGCGCTGGAAAAGGATGCTTGGAAGGATTTGGGGAGGTGTTTTGCTCAGCAGTGGGATAATGTAGGCTAAACTTAAAAAATCAACCAATAACGACCCGTAATGAAATATAGCAACAAAGCACAAAAACTACTATTCATAGTATTATTAACTAATTAGCTTTTGCCGGCGGCTTCGCGCACGTGGTTGTCGGAAATTATCCCACGGGAAAGACTACTGGGATCAAAAGTATCCTATGTCCCAATCCAGGTCATAGTCTACTCATGTGTCAAATTTCATCCAAATCCGTTCAGCAGTTTTAGCGTGAAAACGTAATAATTCAATCATGATTCGAAAGACACGTGGCGCCATCTATTATCATAAGAACGTTATTGTTGTTTTCCTTGGGAACAGTACTTTATTGGAATGAAAGATACCCTATATCCATGTCTGTATACCTGACAACGTATATGCAAAATTTCAGGATGATCGATTCAGTGGTTTAGGCGTGAAAAGGTAACAAACAAACAAACAAACTTACTTTCGCATTTATAATATTAAGTTAGGATTAGGATAACGTCTAGAAAATTATAGGAATCCAGTAAAAAAATCCTTTTATTTTAATTTCAGCTGCTCCTGCCAGGCCGGCTTCACCGGCGCGCGCTGCGAGGAGAACATAGATGACTGTGTTGCCAACAAGTGCCAGAACAACGCGACGTGTGTCGATCATCTAGAGGGGTACTCCTGTAAATGTGCTCCTGGGTTTATGGGTAGGAGTTTTAATAACATTTGCAATATTGTGTTGCCACTGCTAAATTTATGGCAGGCAAAACTGCCGGTCAATTCTGTATAAATCTCACCGTGAAGAAAACTTAGGTGAAGTGAGCTGTCATTCCACCTGATGCTAGGGATTTTTTTTTTTTTATTATTTGTGATGGGTTTGCTCTTGACTCTAGTCTAGGTCAGAGGTGACAGAGACAAAGTCGACGATGGAGTGAGCTTACCCAGAAGAAGCCTGTTCACTCTCACTTTGAAGAGATTAGGGTTGTATACGTTCGGAAACACTGACGCAGGTAGTGAGTTCCACTCTTTTGCTGTGCGCATTATAAAAGACATTTGGAAGCGCTTAGTGCGAATTGGTGGAATAGCAACCAGGTAGGGACGGTAACTGGCAGTGCGTCTAGATGTCCGGTGGTAGAAGGGGGCCGGTGGAATGAGGTCGTGGAGTTCTCGGGCACACTCTCCGAAGTACAATCTGTAGAAGACCGACAAGCAGGCAACCTTGCGGCGATGAGCCAAGCTATGAAGCTTGGCATCCACCAGTTTTACGTCGCCAATGAGCCTCTTAGCTCTGCGTTCCACCGAGTCAAGCGCGGCTAGTTGGTACTTAGCTGATCCGTCCCAAAGGTGACTGCAATACTCCATGCAGGATCGGACTTGCGCTTTGTAAACACAACACTATAGACAGCTCACTCCACGCTCACTTCACCTAAGTTTTCACGGTGAGATTTGTACAGAATAGCACTGCAGTACAGCTTATGACTAAATGATAAATGATTTTATGTCTGTAAGCAGGTTTGTACAAACACTTTTTTAGCGACTTCAAAAAACGGAGGAGGTTCTCAGTTCGTCGGAATCATTTTTTTTTTATGTATGTTCCCCGATTACTCGAAGACAGCTGGATCGATTTGGAAATTTCTTTTTTGTTTGAAAGGGTTTATAGTTGGACCCATTGTTATTAGGTTAGGATCTGATGATGGGATCCTGGAGAAATCGACGGAACTCTTCAAATATGATAAGCACACCTAAGGCGATTTGGGTATTTTTTATAGTAACTCGTGCATTTTTTGTTCTTGGAAAGCACCACTTGGTGGAACTGTTGATGAAGATCACGGATGGCCACCGGGACTACTCAATAATAAGTATTTCACGGGTTGGGATTAGATTAGGTGCTTTAATAATGGTTGCTAAGTAATTTATGCTCGTCACAATGCTTATGGTGATGTGGAGTTCTCCTGGTACCTACTTACCAGGAGAACTCCTCAACAATTAACGTCCTTGCATCGGGAAAAGCAATATTTTGTAAAAGGTGATGAGCAGTTGACATTAGAATATTGTAACTTAGATAAATTACAAACTGACCCACTAAAAAGTGATAAAAAAAAATCCAAAAAACACCACAAAGTGAATAATAACTTTAATTTCGGAAGTCGGTGGCAAAAAACTAACAGATCCAAAGACACGGACTTCCGAAATTAAGTTATTATTCACATTGTAGGTAGTGTTTTTTAAAAGTAACTTGTTTTATTTTTTTGGGGAAAAAAAAATTTACACGTCAAACATATTTTTAAAAACTAGATGAGGTCGGCGTTTCCTATCTGACTACTCTGAGAAGAAAGGCCGAAACAAACTCAGAGGTCACAGTCTCATATAAAGTCCAGACATAATCTTGGTCAGTTCATGTGAAGACAATGTAGATTGGTGTCTGAAATGGTATTTTGAGGAAAGAACCACACAGATTGAGAGGACCTGTCCAGTCAGTGCACGCATTTGTCAGTAATCGCGCAGCTCAACTCAGAACTTAATGAGCAAGTAAGCAACTTAATGAGTAAGCCTTACAAGTTTGTGAAATAAATGTCACTTAGAATTTCCATTACATGTGCAAGATTTTATCGATATGTTTTCTTAATTTTTCAATTTTTGAGAACTTACATTATGAACGGCCAAAGTTCAGATAAAATTGTGCAAAAAGCAGATTTTTGAAGGCTTACACTGAATTTTTCGCTTTGATATAAACCTAGATATAGTGCACAAAATACCTATTAGTTCAAAAAAAATCTTAGAAAGATATGTTAAAACGCTTTATAATCACGTACGAGCGTTTGTATGAAAAGTATAACCGGTTGGCCGCTCTTAAGTTCTGAGTTGAGCTACACGATTACTGACAAATGCGTGCACTGACTGGACAGGTCCTCTCAATCTGTGTGGTTCTTTCCTCAAAAGACCAATTCAGACACCAATCTACATGGTCTTCACATGAACTGACCAAGATTAAGTCTGGACTTGTATAAGAGACTGTGACCTCTGAGTTTTTTTTTTTTTAACACGGTTGTCATGTTAGTGCAAACCTACTTACAGAATTGAAATCATTTATAACATTACCCACGACGTACTACCCAAAACCATCTTCTTTCTAGGCGAATTCTGCGAGAAGAAGATCCCCTACTGCACTAAAGAGTTCAACCCCTGTGAGAATGGCGCCGTGTGCAGCGACCACCACAGCCACTACACGTGTGCCTGCCCCAAGGGCTACTCCGGACAGAACTGCACTGTCAACGCGGATGACTGTATCAATCATATGTGTCAGGTAAGTCCACCATAGATTTGCAGAGATCGCTGGGAATTAACGTTCCCAGTAGGCCTGAACAATCAATCAATCAATCTGCCTAGCCTTTTCTCAAATATGTTGGGGTCGGCTTCCACTCTAACCAGATGCAGCTGAATACCAGTATTTTACATGGAGCGACTGCCTATCTGACCTCCACAAGTCAGTTACTTGGTAATACGATACCCTTTGGTAAGATTGGTTCTCAGAATTTCGGGCTTCTGACGACCCGTAACAACTGTCAAAGATCCTCGAATGACAGCCAGGACCAACGGCTTAACGTGTTTTCCGAGGCACGGAGGAGTCTTGGTATGATGAAGATGGTCACCCATCGACAGACCAACCCCGGCAAGCGTAGCTTAACCTGATGGAACGACCCGTGCGGCTGTTATTACATAGCCACGAGCTCCTCAGATAGGCCTGGACAAATGGATTCTATTTGTACAATCGCTATCGACGCATCTTTATGGAAGTTATCGTTGGACGCTGTCAAGGTCCTCAGGAAAGTACTTAACACCAATATGCATATTTCTGTTTCTGAACATTATTGCACTTAAGAGGAGGCCGTGGCTAAGTAATAACAGCCGCATGGGTCGTTCCATCAGGTTAAGCTACGCTTGCCGGGGCTGGTCGGTATATGGGTGACCATCTTTACATACCGAGACTCCTCCGTGCCTCGGAAAGCACGTTGAGCCGTTGGTCCCGGCTGTCATTCATGGATCTTTGACCGTCGTTACGGGTCATCAGAAGCCCGAAAGTCTGACAACCAGTCTCACCAAGGGGTATCGTATTACCCAGTAACTGGGTTGTGGAGGTCATATAGGTAGTCACTCCATGTAAAATATTGGTATTCAGCTGCATCCGGTTAGACTGGAAGCCGACCCCAACATAGTTGGGAAAAGGCTAGGCAGATTGATTGAAAATTATTGCACTTACTACTTATTAAACTCCTAAGGTCCGTTTTCATATGAGGGTGTCCCTCTTTGTCCCGCTATGTTTGTCTCTCTTTTACATATGAAACGATATGGGCTGTCAAAACGGACCTATTATTTTTTGGCCCATGACAACTAACCGGATGCAGCTGAATACCAGTATTTTACATGCAGCAACTGCCTATCTGACCTCTATGATCCAATAACTGGGTAATACGATAGATACCCCTTGGTATGTCTGGTGGTCAAACTTTTGGGCTTCTAACGACCCGTAACGTTTGTCAAATTGCTTTCTGAGGCACGGAGGAGTCTCGGTATGTAATCGGTCACCCATCCACGGACCAAGCCCGGAAAGCGTAGTTTATTCAAATTTGTAAGTCAGTATTATTAGGTTGTATGTTTATAACAATAGGATTCGCGACCGTAACAAACATATTTATTTACAGAATTATAATCATTACAATCAGTAATATAGTATTATAATCCTCAAATGTCAAATTTCATTAAATAGTTATTCAATAAGTTTACTTGGTCTTAAAGAATTGTATTGATGACTAAGGCAAAAAAAAAAAGTAAAAAAAAAAAAAAAAGGCTAAAGCGTCAGGGTAGCCCGCGGAGTTCAAACTTTCTTACGTTTTTTGCCATTTACAAGTCAGTATTAGGATGTACGTTGATCGAAACGTTATTCGCGATCGTAACAAGTATGTATTTACATAATTACAATCATTAAAGTGATCAATATAACTTTTTAAGACCAGGTAATCCTATTGTATGACTATGTCATGAAATCTTGACATTTGAGGATTGTACTAACTTATAGAGTTGTATTACTGATTTTAATGATTTTATAATCTGTAAATGATAAATGATAAATGATAAATGATTTTTATTTCTGTAAGTAGGTTTGTACAAACACTTTTACAAGTCAATATTTTTTTTAAACTAGATGAGGTCGGCGTTTCCTATCTGACTACTCTGAGAAGAAAGGCCGAAACAAACTCAGAGGTCACAGTCTCTTATAAAGTCCAGACATAATCTTGGTCACTTCATGTGAAGACCATGTAGATTGGTGTCTGAAATGGTCTTTTGAGGAAAGAACCACACAGATTGAGAGGACCTGTCCAGTCAGTGCACGCATTTGTCAGTAATCGCGCAGCTCAACTAGCTCAACGATTCGACGAACAATACCAAAGAAAGGACATTGGGGTAGGCCGCATAGATTACTCAAACTGCCAGACCATGATTAAAAATAACTGAGAGAAAAAATAAAACAAACAAAAAAAAAAGCAATGACCTACATAGTCTTCACATTCACAATAAAGTAAAATAATATAATACTTACAAAGTAAATATTAATGTCAACATTCAGTATGCAAAAATAAAAATAATATAAAATAAAATTGGAGCAGTTCAATCCCAAGCCTTTTTGTCCTCAATATAATCTTTAACGGTATAAAAAGCTTTCTGACACAACTTGCGTTTAATGAATGATTTGAATTTATTAAGACTCAGATCTTGAACGTGGCTTGGAAGTTTATTATAAAAGCGTATACATTGACACCTGAATGACCCACCTATTTTCTTGAGCCTTGTTGGAGGTACAACAAATTTGTGTTTGTTCCTAGTATTTATATTGTGGATATCACTGTATTTTTTAAACAATTTAATGTTTTTATGGGCATATAAAAGATTTTCAAAAATGTACTGAGAAGGCAAAGTCAGTATATTAATCTCCTTAAATTTCTCTCTGAGAGATTGTCTCGGACTTAATTTATAAATGCATCGAACAGCTCTTTTCTGCAAAACAAAGATAGTCTGAATGTCGGCTGCATTTCCCCACAACAGAATACCGTACGACATTATACTATGAAAATAACTAAAGTACACTAAACGGGCTGTCTCTATGTTGGTTAAATTACGAATTTTCCTAACAGCGTATGCTGCGGAGCTTAGCTTTTTTGACAATTTATCTATATGTGGGTGTAAATACATATTTGTTAAGGCTGCGAATCATACTTTTTTTTATCTGTGATGGGTTTGCTCTTGACTCTAGTCTAGGTCAGAGGTGACAGAGACAAAGTCGACGATGAAGTGAGCTCACCCAGAAGAAGCCTGTTCACTCTCACTTTGAAGAGATTAGGGTTGTATACGTTCGGAAACACAGACGCAGGTAGTGAGTTCCACTCTTTTGCTGTGCGCATTATAAAAGACTTTTGGAAGCGCTTAGTGCGAATTGGTGGAATAGCAACCAGGTAGGGATGGTAACTGGCAGTGCGTCTAGATGTCCGGTGGTAGAAGGGGGCCGGTGGAATGAGGTCGTGGAGTTCTCGGGCACACTCTCCGAAGTACAATCTGTAGAAGACCGACAAGCAGGCAACCTTGCGGCGATTATATTAAACACACAACTTAAACCTGAGTTGCTAATTCCAAAAAACGTAAGAAAATTTGAAAGCGGGCTACCCCGACGCTTCCTACTTAAGCACTTAATATTTATATTTTGTTCAATACCCCCGTCTCCCCACAGAACGGCGCGACCTGCGTGGACGGGCTGGACGAGTACCGCTGCGCGTGCGGCGCGGGCTACGCGGGCCGCTACTGCGAGGCGGCGCCGCACGCCGCGCTCGGCACGTCGCCGTGCGCGCACCACGACTGCGTGCACGGCGTCTGCTACCTGCCGCAGCCGAGGCCCTTGCAGGTAACACTCATAACTCAGTCGAAATACTTCCGCTCCGAAGAAACTCCTGGCAAGCATCGGCACGGCGACCAGTTCTAATCTGTGCTTCTCGTATGCAGCGGATATCGCGACCGTAGTCGTTGTATGACTTGCTACCATGTGATATTACTATGGGTTGACGATTTCAAATCAGTAAGTAATACTAAGTAGTAGTTCTGCGAACAGTAGACCTCGCGAGCACGATCTTTTGCTAGTGGCGCCATCTAGTGAACTTATAATAAAACTAACATTAATATTGGTTTGAAAGCCTCGTTTTAGAGAATTCTGATATTTTTTTTTTTTATTTTCTAGTTTTGTGATGAGAATGTGGTTCTAGGTACTCCATAAATCCCTACCTAGTAGTTAAAGGACCGATTCCACTAGCAGAAATCTAAAAGTGAGCAATTTACTGCATTCTGAGAAGCTATTTTCGTCATCACGCCGAAGATCCTCATCAGATCTTCACCGAATTTTTATGAGACCAATTTAAAGTTGCTACCTTTCAAACAAAAAAAATAAATAATCGAAATCTGGTCTCATATGAAGGAGATATCCAGTAGCCCCCTTTTTGCCCCTTTTTGGAGGAAGAACCCCTCCAATCAAAAATCCCCGACGACAAAAAGAAATCTATATAAAGTCGTAAAAACTGTATACCAAGTTTCGTCCAGATCGGTTGTAAAATACGACCTGTAGAGGATTCCAACAAACTGACAGACGAAAGCAAATTTTGCCAGACTTGAAGCAGAGACGCTTCGCTCGCGAGCGTCAATAACTATAGGTACACCTCTGTCCAACCCTTCGAGAAGTACAGGCGTGATGGTATGTCATGTCAAGTAATATTCAGATGTTTCCCGAAAATTACCGAAGTCAGCAAGTTGAACATGGCTGTAAGTCCTTGCGTGTCGTATGAACCCCATAGGTTCAGACACAGTGGCTATGTATTTGGCCTGTGCCTAAATATTTTATCAAAAATGCTTGACATTTCTGCTGAAATTGATGAAATATCAGTATCTAATTCTGTTGCATGCGATGTCGAAGACTGCAGAGGTTTGATTCCTTGTCCGAATGACTGTTTGACTGTTGTTACCCAAAATATACGCAGTTTATCTCGAAATTTTGATGCATTTGAGGTATTTCTATCTAGGTTGGGTATCGGCTGTGACATTATTATTCTGACAGAGTGCTGGTTATCATGTAACCCTGTATTGCCTAATCTCGATGGATATAATCGATTCTCTTCAAACAACTATGCTAATCAAAATGACGGAGTAACAGTGTTTCATAAAATAAATCTGCATGCTACTTGTGAAGAGCCGCAATGCCACGACTGCAATTGTCTTGTCATAAAAATCGGCACTGAAACTGCGATAGTAGCAATTTATAGATCTCCGTCAAATCGAAACACTGATGCCTTTCTCTTATCTCTCAATGACATTTTAACCAGTCTCAGTACTTATAAAAATATCTCTGTCATTGGAGATATTAACATAAACATTTGTCCGGAAGGCCAAGGCCCTAAATCTTTAGAGTACTTAAATCTATGCGCTTATCACGGTATCTTACCTGCCCACACCCTGCCCACGAGAAGTGGCAAGGCGTGCCTTGATCACGTGATGCTTAAAACTCAATCTCAGGCGCTCACTGCTGTATTGCAATCAACAATCACTGATCATCAGGCTGTTTTGTTATGTCTTCATCGTGGGCAGGCTAGAACTTTTGCCCACGTGTCCGTCACCAAAGTAAATATTGAAAAATTAAACTATAGTTTATCACAAATTGATTGGCAGCCGCTTTACTCCATATCTGATGCAAATGTTGCGATGGAATTCTTCGTAACAACCATTCAACATGAAATTGCTGCAAACACTACCATGCGAAAATTACCGAAACGATATAAAATTATTAAACCATGGATAACTCCAGGACTGATACGTTGCATGAGACACAGGGATAATTTACATACAAAGTTAAGAAAGTCACCTGAAAACAATACACTTAAAACTATATACACAAGGTACCGTAATTTCTGCAACCGTCTACTAAAGAAAGTTAAAACATCGTACGAAAAGAACCTACTGAAAACTGCAGGCACAAATAACAAAAAAATATGGGATGCAATAAAAATTATAACAAACACTAAGAAGAGTAAAAATACCGCGACAGAATTAATAAATGCATGCAACGCAAGAGAGTCGGTAGGAAAAGTAAATGATTTCTTTGTCAGGGTAGGCAAAGACCTGGCGAATAATATTATAAACTGTGCAAATCCGGAGCACTTAAATTACGCAACTGAAAATTCTAAGCACTGCCGAAAGTCACTTGCTTTATTGGGCACAGATGAAGCGGAGGTAGAGAGTTTGATTATGGGTCTCAAAAACATCTGCTCTGTTGGTTGGGACTCTATACCCAATAGCCTTCTTAAAGAAAATAAACACATACTTGTGCCCCTTTTAACACATCTTTTTAATATTTGTCTATCACAAGGTATTTTTCCTACAGTCCTTAAGAAGTCAGTGGTGCATCCAATACACAAATCCGGAGATAAAGACCGCGTCACCAACTATAGGCACAGTTCTATTTTGCCCTCTGTCTCCAGGCTCCTGGAACGCATCCTCAATAAAAGACTCACAAGCTACCTAGAAACAAATAACCATCTTTCTAACAAACAATTTGGTTTCCGAGCTGGCAAGTCGACAAGTGATGCAGCCCATGAGCTTGTAGATTTTGTAGTGGGTAATCTAGATGCCGGCAGAAAGACTATAGGCTTATTCTTAGATTTGGCCAAAGCCTTTGATTCTGTCTCAGTGCCATTGCTTTTGCAAAAACTGGAACGTTTAGGCGTTAGAGGAGACCAACTCAAAATATTTAAAGACTACCTTTCTGGTCGCACACAATGTGTGAAAATAAATGATTACTTAAGCAGTGACTTACCAGTCTCCTTTGGTGTTCCTCAGGGTAGTATTTTGGGTCCAACTCTATTTCTGGTCTATTTAAATGACTTGTGTGAGCTAAATCTTGCTGGAGGTAAAATAATATCGTACGCAGATGATACGGTGCTACTATTTTCTGCTGACACTTGGGAGGATGTGTTTAGGAGTGCACAGCATGGTTTTAATATAGTAAGTCACTGGCTACAGAAAAATACTCTTACTCTTAATGCAGGTAAAACTCAATATCTTATCTTTTCTATGCGAAACTGTAATCGCCTTCCCCCAAATCTCTCCATAATAGCACACAATTGCTGCAATGATGTTACATGCTCTTGCCCTGCACTAACTAATGTAAACAAAGTTAAATATTTATCTTTAACTTTGTTTACATTAGTTAGTGCAGACAATAATCTATCTTTTCGACCTCACATAGACATGGTTACTTCTAGGGTAAGAAAACTGATTTTCATTTTCAGAAATCTACGAAATGCAGCTGAACCTAAATTAGTTAAACAAGTATACCTAGCACTTGGTCAGTCTCTGCTGCAGTATTGTATTTCTGTATGGGGAGGCACGTCAAAAACTATACTCAAACCGTTAGAAGTTGCACAAAGAGCAATACTCAAAGTCAGCACTTTCCGACCCTATCTGTTCCCTACATACCTGTTGTACCAGTCTTGTGAAGTCCTTACTGTCCGGCAGTTGTTTGTCCTTCACGCAGTCTTGAGACACCATCCTAATACAAACTATGACAAATCCTCATATTTATCTACACGCAGACGAAAGGTCATTACACACAATGATCTACCGACCTTTAAACACTCGTACGCTCGCAAGTACTATGGTTTCTTGGGCTTTTTTCTGTATGAAAGACTAAATAAACTTGTAGATATGTACCCCCTAAATAGAAACAAATGTAAATCTACGGTAATAAACTACATTCGCAATCTAAACTACGATGAGACCGAAAACCTGTTGGCTGTAGTTAAGTAGCTTATAATAATACTCACCCTCCTACACACATCCACACATTTACACTCTACTCACTGGAGGCCATCACTGTACAACTTACCTAAAAATGTGCTCCTGTTTATTGTAATTTTCATATTATTATTATTGTTTTTTTCTTTTTTTTTTCTCTTTATTTTGTGTTTGATCGAATGTGTTTGTTTGTAAATGTGTATAGAGGTCATGCTAAACTAATCTGTAAATGTCACCCACAACCGGGGAAGAGCGCTGATGTCTGAAATTCAGATATTCTATATCTAGTTCAGACACAGATGTTCAATATCGGATCATAGAATTTAAGATTTCCAGTATGTCAACAAATTATTTAATTGTCTGTATACTTTTGGAAAATAAAAATTATTATTATTATTATTATTATTATTATTTAACCATTTATGTACACAAATAAACAGACAAGAATAAAGGAACAGAAGAATACGTACAAAGGTGATGCTTATTTCTAAAGAAATCTCATCCAGAATTCCTCCGATAGGCATAGGACAGAGGATAAAAAGAGATGTAGACACCGCGTGAAAATAAAAATAGATGAGAAATTTAAATACTTACATAAAATTAAAATAAAAAACACAATTAACTTAGCAAATAAAACATATAATAAATACTTAAATACATACATACTACTAGAATAAATATCACTAAAATAACTAATAACTATGACGAAATGGATAGATAGTGTTCTTTCACTCTTCTTTTAAATACTGCAAAAGTTTGGCAGTCCCTAATGTCAGGTGGAAGTGAAGTCCACAACCGAACCGCGTGCACAGTGAAGGAGTAGGAGTAGAAGTCAGTGGATTTTTTTATAGTGGTGAGGGATTTTCTGTATTATGTAAAAATAAATCCAAAAAATAATCAAAATAATAATAATCTGTGCATATTGAGTTGGACACGCACACACACACACACACACACTATTTTAGGAAGTATTTTTAAGTTTCTTTTTGTTTTTTGGTTATAGTTCAAGTCGCTTCTTGTTTAATTTGAGATTTTACTTGTATTTTTTGATTTAGTTTCTATTTTCTTGTTGTACACCCCTTTTACCATTCATAAATTTGTCATTGAAGATCGGCTCCTCCTGGCACAGATATATCTTTTACTTAAAAAGAGGTCCCTATGTAAGATTCACTGTAAATCTTTTTTTTTTTTATGTAGTTTCTATTATCGAAGGTTTACTCATCAATTTGATTGTATATTGTGTGACTTTCAGGACGACATCATAATGGGGCGACCTCTACTCAGTACAGCCAACGACTATCTCTGCAAATGTGCACCGGGATACTCAGGTATACAAATACTATTAAAGATTAAATTACGAATTCTTTTAGGACCCAAATCAAATGGTAAACTCTGATATTAAACTACAATACGCCCGCGTGGTGCATTACGACCCGATCCCTCTAATGTCTGGGATATACACGTTTTTTTTTTTCTTATATTGCCTACATTTAACGTTTGCCGTCAGTTTATAAATATTTAAGTTGTAATCTGTGGATAATATAGGTGGGTACTGTGGGTAGTATATTTGTTCATTTAAATGTTATTTCTGTTTATGTTTAATAGACTACTGTTTGTTTTCATAAAATAAAATACACGATGCTAATTTTTCAAAGCTAGGATAGCAAGTTAGAATCTCTGTGATACTATATCCTGGCTTGGTACAAGCTAGTGCTGTTTACACAACGCTAGTCAACTTTAGTTGCAGCATTGCGGTGACATAGTCCGTAGAGTTAAATCATAGGATTGAATGCTATCTTCGCAGGCCTCACGAGACTAGTACACAAGACAAGACAGTAATATCGGTGGTGGGGGGCGCTACTAGCTAAAAAATAGAATCCCATCCTATTAAACTATCCTAGCTTGAGACGCTAGCTTACTTGCATAAAAATTTAGCTAGTTCTGTATACACGAAGCCAGAGTTACGTGGGGAAATTAAGAGCGTTTGGGTGAATATTCGAGCGTTTTAACCGCCGTCATTACCTTCCGCCAAATGTTGATGAAAGAGAATATATTTAATGAAATATTTCAGCAATTCCTGATTCTGGTCCTTAAGCAGATTCTGGGAATTGATGAAATATTTCATTAACTATATTCTCTTTCATCAACATTTGGCGGAAGGTAATGACGGCGGTTAAAACGCTCGAATATTCACCCGTTTATTCCGCGAGGCCTGGCAACGTCAATGTAGAATATTGTATTTTTTTATGAGTAAATCCTACTTAATGTAATAAATGCGAATGTTTATGAGGATGGATGGATGTTTGTTACTCTTTCACGCAAAAACTACTGACCGGATTTTGATGAAATTTGGCACACAGATAGTTTATAACCTGGATTAACACATATGATACTTTTTATATCCATATTTTTACGGGTTTGAGACTTACGCGGGTGAAACTGTGGGGCACTGCTGGTACCAACATAACTGTAAAAAATAGCACACATACTTTTAAATACCAATCTAGAGAGCGTATTAAAACTTAATTTGATTTGATTGACGTTGCCAGCCCGCGCGGAATAAGCGCTTTTAAAGGGTGATTTTAGGGGGAAGGGTGAGGGGGGCGAAGGGTGATAAGGGTGCCTTTAAGATTTTGACGTAAGCTCTAAATTCAAATAATACTTATTAAATTGTTAACAGGTCGTCTCTGCGAGTACCTAACTTCCCTGACGTTCAGCCACAATGATTCTCTCGTAGAACTGGAACCGCTGATAACAACACCACAAGCCAACGTTACCTTAGGTAAGCCATTCTATTTTGCTTTTTAAAAAAACGAGCAAAAAATCCAGAACTATGGGGTTGTTTAGCGAAAGCTTCGCCGCAAGAGAGCGCTGTGTGTTTGTCACTTGTCAAAGTCATCTTGAAGACGAAGCGACCAATCGGCGAAGAAAAACACTTAGTGCCATCTCGCGGCAAAGTTTCCAGCAAGGCACTCCCTTTGACAGCTGAATGAAAGTAACAAACACTTAGCGCCATCTACGTGAAACTAATTTGACAGTTTCCTTCTCCATTGACCATAGAAGTCAAACGCTTTGTGAAACCGTTCGTCCGGTAAAGTACAGCAGTAGTAACACTAGCACTACGAAAATGACCCTTACTACTATATACATAAAGACACTGTCTAAGGCGCGGTACAGCGGTTGCGGTCAAACTATACCATCGTACCTATTTCTACCGCTGAGCAGTATTGCTCTTGCTGTATTACAATTTGAAAAGGTACCGGTGTAAAAAGAGGCACAGGAGACAGCTTTGTCTCTGGAATGAAAAGGCATCTGTGATGTCTCTGGTATTGCTGATGTCCTCAGACGCTGATTACCACTTTCCAACACAAAACGGGCCACCTGCTTATTTATCAACCATCAACATTCTAAAGCATAGCAATGGATATCGTATTACCCAGTAACTGGGTTGTGGAAGTCAGATAGGCAGTCGCTCCATGTAAAATACAGGTATTTAGCTGTTTACGGTTAAACTGGAAGCCGACCCTGACATAGTTGGGAAAAGGCTAGGCAGATGCTAAAACGTCTTTTTCTTTATGTTTCTAGTATTCAGTACTACACAACTTCATGGAGTGTTGATGTACTTCGGTGAGAATGAGCATCTGGCAGTGGAGCTGTTCAACGGACGGATTCGCATCAGTTATGATATTGGCAACCATCCTACTTCTACTATGTATAGGTATGTACTATTATTACTTAGATCGCTTATTCCACGCTGGCTGGCAACGTAGCATTTCGTATTTATACGTATATATGCAATTTTTTTACAGTTAGTTTGGTATTTACTCATAATTTGACTTAAAAATTGACATTATAGACAATATCTATTGTTAATTATTATGAGTAAATACTAAAATAACTGTAAAAAATAGCATGCATACTTATAAATACCAACGGTCTAGGGAGTGTATTAAAAAAATAATAATCACGAAAAACCTGTAGAAATGCTCTTAATTCTTCATGTTGTGTTTTGAGGCAGTATTTTATAAAGAACTATCGAAGTAAGCAATATGAAGAGTACAGGAAAAGTAAGGGCTCATCGACATATTTCGTAAAATCTAACTAACTATGCCATTCGATTCGTTGTAAGCGGGCCTTTCATTAAAACAGTATAAAAAACCCATTGTAAAAATTATCCACAAACAAATAAGTCCACAAATGACTAAAAGGATCGCATTGCAGCTCAAACTTAACTAAATATAAGATCACATTGCATGCAAAACAGGTAAAGAAGGTCATTGTCTATATTAAATTTTAAGGACGCATCCATTACGCGGCCATCTTAGATAATCTGTCACCTGTCAATTACATATTGAACATTTAATTGGCCATTATCTGTTTTTTTTTTTGTTCATGAGAACCCTTCTTTTCCGGTGCCCTTTATATTACATGTTTTTGTATTCATATATTTTAAATGGGGTTGTTTCCCGGAAACTTCACTGCGTGTTTGTCACTTGTTAAGGTGAAAGCGTCAGGGTAGGGTAGGGTACGTTTTTTGCAATTTACAAGTCAGTTTTAGGTTGTGCGTTGATCAAAATATAATTCACAACCTTAACAAGTATGTATTTACAGAATTATAGTCATTAAAGTGATCAATACAACTCTTTAAGACCAGTTAATCCTAATGAATGACTATTTCATGAAATCTTGACATTTGAGGATTATACTAACTTAAGGAGTTATATTACTGATTCTAATGATTATAATCCTGTAAGTACACGTTTGTTACGGCCGCAAATCATACTTTATTTAACATACAACTTAATACTGACTTGCAAATTGCATAAAACGTGAGAAAATTTGAATTTCGCGGGCTACCGTGACGCTTCCTCCTTAAAGTCATCTTGAACACAAAGCGACCAATCGGTGACAAGACAAAACACTTACTGCCATCTCGCGGCAAAGTTTTCAGCAAGGAACTCCATTGAAAGTAACAAACACTTAGCGCCATCTACGCGGAACTAATTCGACAGCTTTCTTCCTCATTGGCTTACTGGTCCCCAGTCTCTTCTATTGCTATAGAAGAGACTGGGGTCTTAGGTTCTCGCCCCAGTTGTGACATAGTGTTATTGAGTTTTATCATTAGGAATCTCTCCCTATATAGCAGCTTGGAGTCAGGATTTGAATTAAACCAAAAGCCTCACTCCTTTATTACATATGAGTTAAACATCTAGCAAAATGTGTTTGTACTATTGTGAGCGCGCAAGTGCTAGTCACCGAAGTATGTGAGTGGTGAGACGGGGGAGGTAGACAAAGGCCAAGCTAACTCAGTCTGCCAATCTTGTCAATCGCGCCTTCCCCTGTTTCAACGCTCACATACCTCAGGCGGTGACTAGCGCTTGCGCGCACGCTTTATATAACACCTATGCCTAACCTTTTGGGAATACTGTCGTGATGTTATGCTTCATAAAAGTGTTTATGTTTTCATTTCAGTTTCGAGATGGTGTCAGACGGGAACTATCACAAGGCCGAGCTGATTGCCATCAAGAAGAACTTCACTCTGAAGGTGGATGACGGACCAGCGCGGTCTATCATCAATGAAGGTTATTTCTATACAGCTTCAAAATACCCTTCCCCTAGCTCTAAGTCTTGGAGGGAAGTGGCATATGCGCCAACTTTTAAAATCATCTTCTTTAAAATGTATCCAATCAAATCAAATCAATTTATTAGCTATAAGTGTTGGTACAATTTCGGTCTTAAAATAAATAATTATCTGCTCCATAACACTTAGTCATAATAATGTGACATGCAAACATTTGGGTTTATAAGGTACGTACGTATAGTTATAGTCATAATTAAGTAAAATATTAGTTAAGATATTGATTAAAATTGAGAAATTATTTATAACATTAACATTGAAAATTGAAATTAAAATTGAGAAATTGATTATAATATTAGATACATTTAAAAAATGCTATTAATATCCGAGGATAATGTATTATTGCTATCAACGGGGTAGTTTGCACAAGATATGGTTGCGGCAAATGACATATATTACCATTCATTATTTGTTTTAAAAACAAGTGAACTATTTAAATATAAAAAAATAACAAGCTTTTATTAGTCTGGATATCATCTAGGACCAGAGTCCTTGTCAAGACGAATCAAACGAGCCCAAACTTATAGAGTTGCGTCGTTTTATTACTGAGTTCCCATCGCCACCTTCCGGCTCCATCATCAGATCAGCTCCATGTCATAATAATATTGTACTGTCATCCGATTTCTATATGCATTTAAAATTTTAGCTCAATCGTAAGCCGGGAAGTGGGTCAAATTTAGCTTGCAAGATTAGATTACAGACACCGGGAATAGCTTGTAATGATCGCTGCATCTATATTGTATTGGCATCCAGACGCCAGTCGTCGATTAAACTGAGCTAAGAGCAGGTGGATTATGGTGATTTTGTATATATAGGCTGGTTTTACTAATATCATATTTCTATTTTCAGGTGCCAAGGAATATCTTCGACTGGAACAGCCGATGTACCTCGGAGGAGTGCCGGAAGACATCGCTAAGGAAGCCTTCAGAGAGTGGCATCTGCGAAACATTACTAGCTTCAAAGGTAAGTGTTGTCCTCTTAGTAATATAGAACTGCTGGTAGAGATTACCTGTAAGACGCTCCGTGGCACTATTGACGCGCCTGATCTGCAAGCTGTGCTGGCTCGCTTCTTTGTCCCAGACAATTACTGCCGCGGCAGATAGCACAGGCTGTTTGCTGTGCCTCCATGTCGCACCGTTGCGCGTGCTAAGTCCCCAGTACCACGTACTCTGGCCGTACTTAATGATCTCTTGGATTCTAATCCAACAAACGATCTGTTTGCGGACGAATGAGCGAAGATTTTATTGGCATGTCAGAAGTACTGTGAGAGGGATTGATAAAAGTGTAAAATATCTTTTATAATGCGCACAGCAAAAGAGTGGAACTCACTACCTGCGTCTGTGTTTCCGAGCGCATACAACCCTAATCTCTTCAAAGTGAGAGTGAACAGGCTTCTTCTGGGTAAGCTCACTCCATCGTCGACTTTGTCTCTGTCACCTCTGACCTAGACTAGAGTCAAGAGCAAACCCATCACAAATAAAAAAAAAATGTTGTTAATTTTTATTGTTTTATGTTTTTACCTGAATTTTATATTTGTATACCTATTTTCTTTTCTATGTGTGCCGTTAATCGATTTAATTTAATAACTGTGTTGTTAATTAAATAAATAAACAACGCAGACCGGAGAGCTTTCTGATAATAATGAATGATACATTTTACTAATAGTGTCCCTCGGTCCTCCGAATTCTTAAGCGACATTTACTAACTTTGGAGCGACCATAAAATTCTGTCACTGCATTTCACTATAAAATAGTACGGGCCGTGTGAAAAATCACAGGCACTTAAAATGTCTTGCGTTTGAGAATTCGGCGGTAACCAACATTATATTTCTATGTCAATTTGATTGTTAGTAGTTTTGTTTTTAGAGGTCCTCATAAGAAAAAAAATGGTACCCTTTTAGGATCACTTCGTTGTCCGTCAGTCTGTCAAAAGCTTTTTTCTAGGGAACATTGGCAAGAAGCAAGGTCTCATAGCACAATCAATCTGCCTAGCCTTTTCCCAACTATGTTGGGGTCGGCTTTCAGTCTAACCGGATGCAACTGAATACCAGTATTTTACATGGAGCGACTGCCTATCTGACCTCCACAACCCAGTTACTGGGTATTACGATACCCCTTGATAAGACTGATTGTCAGACTTTCGGGCTTCTGACGACCCGTAACGACTGTCAAAGATCCACGAATGACAGCCGGGACTAACGGCTTAACGTGCTTTCCGAGGCACGGAGGAGTCTCGGTATGTAAAGATGGTCACCCATCTACGGACCAACCCCGGCAAGCGTAGCTTAACCTGATGGAGGTCTCATAGCACAAGTAAAGCAAAACGTCCGAAAATCGTTAATTTGTAGTTTTATCACACTTTTTTTTTTTGCTATTAGTACAATCTTAGGTCTGTTGGAAAATTGACAGTAACGTATATATCGATGTATGGGAGAACATGTTTTTCAACTACAACGTTAAGTTTGTTCTTAGGATAAATTCATCCCAACTACGGAACCCTTCATTGTGCGTGGTCCGACACGCATATGGCCGGTTTTTTTCACTTAAATTAACCTGTCCAAACATTGCAGGTTGCCTCAAAGCAGCCTGGATAAATCACAAGCGAGTGGACTACGTCAACGCCGTCAGAGTACACAGGACATCAGCAGGCTGTGGAGAAGACGAGCCCACTAGTGCTGTGCAAGCCACTGTGTTCGTGCAGGAAGATGCGGGCAGACACAACCAGGTAAGAAATCTGTAGGAATCAATGTCAAGGAGTCCTTTGGGGAAGTGCTTACACCAAGGGACCTCGCGCACTAAACAGCCACAACTCACGAACACGACCACGCACGAACATTCGTCTGACCATTTGCGTCCAAGGTTATCCTAACAAAACCCAAAGCAAGTTTTGCAAGATTTGATTTGCCACGCTATCACAAAAAATATGGACGTGACAGTTTCTTCTCTCGGATCAGCACAATATAGCCTATGATGTAGTGTTAAAAATATGTTACGGGTGTTTTTTTTTTTTTTTTAGAGGCGGAGAACTTTAAATTGAAATAAAATATGAAATTGGTTTTATTTGACAGATAATTTTATGACATTAATGTTTGAATATGATTTCGGGAATGCGGCTGACGCGTCCATGACGTAATCTGGAGGTCAAGTTTTCACGCACTCTTCGCAGTAAATCAGGCTGTGTTTCGGCAATAATGCATCGAATGCTCGCATCCAAGTGCTCAATCACTACTGGTTTATCAGAGTAGACATACGACTTTACATATCCCCAGAGAAAATGAAAGTAATGCCTTCAAATCGCACGTACATGGTGGCCGGATTTCGTGAAAATTAGTCGTTTGTCAAATGTTTCGCAACTCACAATTTCGAGACAAGTGCAAAATACGTTGAATATCGCTATCTCTGTTTGACAACAGAAGGCGAGCGTTGGACAGACGCGGTGATTAGCCAGGTGTGTGAGTGGATATCTATTATTAGCTGTACTTACTACTTACCATTCATTCATAACGGCTCGAGTCGAAGGCATTTTTATTAGTAAAATTAGGTACCGTAAGTTGGGGTGATTTTGCGCCTGCCAGTAATACTTTGCTCCAAATCCGTACAAATTTAAAAATAAAATTAAAAAAAAAGTTTACAACTCTATGGTTTTATTGATGTCTGAACGCAATCATAAGATGTCAATGTTCTGTCATGGAAGTTGACAGGTCGCCATTGTTGCTATTACCTGTGCTAGGTTTGCTAGGTGTGCTGTGTTAGGTTTATTAAAACCTAACCCAAAATTAAATCAATGGATTTAATTTTGGGTTAGGTTTTAATAAACCTAACCTTGATTTTACCAAACTTTTTTTTTTATAAACTTTCTACTTTCACGTTGGGACTCCTTGCACAGGTAATAGCAACAATGGCGACCTGTCAACTTCCATGACAGAACATTGACATCTTATGATTGCGTTCAGACATCAATAAAACCATAGAGTTGTAAACTTTTTTTTTATAATTTTATTTTTAAACTTGTACGGATTTGGAGCAAAGTATTACTGGCAGGCGCAAAATCACCCCAACTTACGGTACCTATGTTCATTATTTGCTTTATTTTTGTCGACTACTTTAGGGAATCGTTAGTAAATGTACAGACTAGTAATGCGTTTTTTGGAAATTTCCCATTTGCTTGACGCGAGACGGCACTACTAGCTATAGAAAAACTATAATAAATTGGATGTGTTCCGTAATCCCTAAAATCATGAATGAAAATTTAATGTTTTTCCAATTTTTTTTCGATAATTTGTAACTTGATAATGTAAGCTATGTTTCTTATGAAACAACATTACAAATATTGTAGGTTATAATATAATACGGAAAAAACAATATGAAAACTTGTCATTTACGCCGTAAAATGTGCGAAATGCAATTCACTTAAACTTTATTTTAGGTAAGGTTTTAAAAAAAAACAAAGATGTAGGAACCAAAATAAATACTGTCTAAATCCGAATATCAGCTTAAAATGATGGAAATATGCTCAAATTGCAAATAATTTGGGAATAAAGTTTGTATGGACATTTCAGTAAACTAGGCGTTGGTGTCAGCCGCGGCGGCCACACGCGCGGAATCATGTTCAAACATTAATACTTATTTGCAAAACTGTATGTTCCGTTCCTACAAACAAACCGTGAAAATGGTTTTATGGGGCATAGTTATTAAGTTAAGACTTTTATAAACTTTGTATTTTAATACATAAATAAATGATAAAATAATAATTAATGTCATAAAATAATCTATCAAATAAAACTAATTTCATGGATATTAAAACATTTTTCTGTGTTTTATTTCACATTTTAATTTTAATTTGTAATTTTATTTTTAGATTATGCATTTTGCGTGCCTATTTCCAGGCAGAATGTACATGGCTCACTCCTATCTACTCCGCCTGCATTTTAGTGTACCTACATACCTTGCAAATAAATGATTTGATTGATTGATTGATCCGCCTCTAAAAAAAACACCTGATATAAGCCACTCGGCAAGTAAGCTGACCTGACCTTGGGTGGGTAGGACAGTCATCATATTTTAATGCACCCCAAAAGCTGTTTCGTGCAGGGATCTAGCTAGATGATAAAGATGTATAGATCATTTTTATCTTTATAACTTTTCAGATCTTCAAATCGCTAAACTAACCATCTCTTTCAGGACCCCTGTGTACCCAACCCTTGCGCCCGAGGAGGTCGCTGCGTCAGAGAGGAAGGCTCTCCATCAGACTACACGTGCCGCTGCAGAGCCGGCACCGCAGGACCTCAGTGTGAGCTTAGAGCTTCTATCAGTGAGTACCAGCCAATCACAGAATCACAGGAGCTTACTAGATATCTAGGTGGTAGGCAGTGATAGTCGAGCTCTTCGTGAAAGAGATCGTAATTCCCCGTACCAGCTCTTCCTGAAAGGGGCCGAAGCCAACTCGCAGAGGCAGCTGAATATCAGTAATTTACATGGAGCGACTGCCTATCTGACCTCCACAACCCAGTTACTGGGTAATACGATACCCCTTGGTAAGTTTGGTTGTCAGACTTTCGGGCTTCTGACGACCCGTAACGTCTGTCAGAACCACGAATGACCGCCGGGACTAACGGCTTAACGTGCTTTCCGAAGCACGGAGGAGTCTCGGTATGAAAAGATGGTCACCCATCCACAGACCAACCTCGGCAAGCGTAGCTTAACCTGATGGATCGACCCGTGCGGCTGTTATTACTTACCCACGAGCTCCTTCTACGCTTTTAATGAAATGAGGGCACTTATTATTAGCCTTTATTGTCTCACTGCTTGGCAAAGTAGGGAGGCCTCCCTACTCTCTTTCAACCTCTCTCTGTCCAGAGCTGCCAAGGATCAATCTTTATTAAAAGAGTCCAGCTCATAGTTAGTTACCGAGAAATACTAAACTATATTTGTTTTTATTATTTTTATTTATTTATAAAGGTACACCAACAGCTTCTGTATACAAAATATTAATTACCAATAGGTATAATAACAGTTTTGGGCTTAACAGTTGCCAATGACAGGTGAACCAACATTCTCAAATACAGTGATAACCGAAGCTAAAAAAGAAATGTATAAAAATTAAGTGATAATAAACCATAGAAACAGAAGGAGTGGAGCCCGTGGCTATGTAATAACAGCCACACGGGTCGATCCATCAGGTTAAGCTACGCTTGCCGGGGTTGATCTGTGGATGGGTGACCATCTTTTCATACCAAGACTCCTCCGTGCCTCGGAAAGCACGTTAAGCCGTTGGTCCCGGCTGTCATTCGTGGATCTTTGACAGTCGTTACGGGTCGTCAGAAGCCCGAAAGTCTGACAACCAGTCTTACCAACGGGTATCGTATTACCCAGTAACTGGGTTGTGGAGGTCAGATAGGCAGTCGCTCCATGTAAAATACTGGTATTCAGCTGCATCCGGTTAGACTGGAAGCCGACCTCAATATAGTTGGGAAAAGGCGCGCAGATTGAAACTATAGTAACAGAAATATAAAATGACGCAAGTTATGTTACAGGAGTTGCTAGAAATACCGACATACTAACACAATGAGTCTTTAGCTTGTGTGGGTTGCGTGCTTAGGGACCTTAGAATTTGGGTTTTAAAGATATTTATGGAGTTATGATATATGTCAACATTTGGAGTGGATTTTATAATATAAGAGTTCATCTGTCGGCTGAGTCTATTGAGAGGTGAGTTTACTGTTTACTGTTTTCAGGTGGAGCACCAGTGATCACTCAAGGAAGCAAGATGGCGCAACGGAAGCAAGCTATCAGCAACGTGCAAGCATCACCTGGTATGTTAATTCATTATCATCCAAACTTTAACAACAGGCTAGCTGACATTTAGAAAAATACCTCATGAATTTTGTATTGTAGAATATGGTGGTCTTTGTGAGCTAAAAATATATAGTAAAACATCTTAATGTTGTAATTAATGTTTTTGAGAAATAACTGCTCAAGAATAAAGCCGTAGATCACGTGACATTGAACGCGAATCAGAGCGCGGCACGTCACTACTTCCAGACGACAGTTTCAAAATGTAAATAGAAATAAACTTTATGCATCAGACATTAAGTTTCTTTTGCATTACCAATAGAGGTACGAAAGGAATGGTCTTGAAAGGAACAAGGATTCTCAAAAACAACTTATGCCATTGTATGTCAATCAGGATTAAATGATTTGTGATCGGTTAAAGGTAGATTTGCCCCTATTGCATGGCATTTATACCATAACTGGTTAAATGTGTGTGATCAGGGGATAAAGGCGTGTTGCTTTGTACCTGTGTCGTGCAGGTTGATATCGTATTTGTTGTTATTTGCAGCTGCGCCATCTCACAAGCAGCAAATGCCATCAGAACACGCGCCTTCACAGCCGACACCCGCCATAGGCGCCTGCAGAAAGGTTCGTTATGATTGTCTTATTTTCAAAATCAAAATCAAAAAGTCATTTATTCAAACTAGGCTGAGTATCAGCACTTTTCGAACGTCAAAATGACATAAGACAGTCCCCCAAAACGCCCGACCTTCGCCACTTCCTAGTGCTTTAGCTGGGGAGAAGAAGTTGCGCAACAAACTCCCCAGCAGCACAGCTGTCTGTTCAGTTAAAAAATAAAATATTCTATACAACACTGCGCAAAATAATATATTTAAGGACATTACGCAACACAAACATTAAATTTAATTTAATTATTTGCTATAACTCAGCTAGCACACGCCAATATACCAAAAACAAAAAAGAAAAAAAAATCGAAAACTATACTCAAGCAGAAACAAAAATACAAAACTAAAAACGTAAGCAGAACTTTATACCTAAATAAAAGCCTCCAGTAATAAAGGGCGTGCCCACTTACATATAGCCGTACATGTAGTCGTAACTCGAAGTCACAGATGATAAACTAGGACCATCGAAGTAAAATCAACAACGAGTTAAGTTACTAATAACAAAACAAAACCAAGGTCAGCAAGACGACCTGTCACCACAAGCAGCACCCGTTCACGAGCATAACGCAAAGATCAGCCATTACCCCCCTCGCCATATTAGAGGGAAGGAGCCAACCCGAGCCCCAACGCCACCGCAAGCAGTGACATCTAAGGGAGCATGACGAACTTGCTGCCGGTTGCTCAGGCAAGAATAATTATGATCATATATTGTATATCATACCAAAGCTGGAGTGCTGGGCAAATGTCTGCCAATCCCTTATATGGTTGTGTTTAGTAACTCAATACTCGATCATCCACAATCTGTTTGCACTTAGCTAATGTTAGCTGCAAACGTGCTTTCTTAAAATGTTTTTTAAATTTTTATTTGAGATGGGTTTGCTCTTGACTCTAGTCTAGGTCGGAGGTGACAGAGACAGAGTCGACGATGGAGTGAGCTTACACAGAAGAAGCCTGTTCACTCTCACTTTGAAGAGATTAGGGTTGTATGCGCTCGGAAACACAGACGCATGTAGTGAGTTCCACTCTTCTCTGAGACATTTGGAAACGCTTAGTGCGATTTGGTGGAATAGCAACTAGGTAGGGATGGTAACTGGCAGTGCGTCTAGATGTCCGATGGTAGAAGGGGGCCGGTGGAATGAGGTCATGGAGTTCTTGGGCACACTCACCGAAGTACAATCTGTAGAAGACTGACAATCAAGCAACCTTGCGGTGATGAGCCAAGCTGTGAAGCTTGGCATCCACCAGTTTTACGTCGCTAATGAGCCTCTTAGCTCTGCGTTCCACCGAGTCAAGCGCGGCTAGTTGGTACTTAGCTGATCCAAAGGTGGCTCCATGCAGGATCGGACTTGCGCTTTGTAAAGGGTTAAAAGCTGTCCAGGCGTAAAGTATCGTTTCACCCTATTTAGGATGCCCAGCTTCTTGGCCGCTGTTTCGGCACAAAACTAGTAATTTGGTGCATTCCCAAATAATTGACTGGATATGGAAGCGCAAACGGAGAACTAGTTTTGTGACGCTACTTGTAAAAGTGCGTTCCCACTGACGCGGAGCTAGGCGGAGTGGAGAGGAGCAGACCGTGAGTTGACCAATCACGGTGCTCGAAATCTCCACTCCGCGTCAGTGGAAACAGTGTAGGGCTGCCTGTCCACTGCAGCGGAGCGAGGCTGCGGAGCGGAGCGAGGCTGCGGAGCGGAGAAACGGAGAAATATTAATCAATAGGATCCTGGCTCCTGGAGCGGAGCGGAGATTTTATCCAATCCTATTGGTTAATATTTCTACGTTTCTCCGCTCCGCAGCCTCGCTCCGCTTCAGTGGACAGGCAGCCTAAGTGGAGTGGAGCGGACTTTCAAATAAAATATTTATACATTTTACCCGGCCCCAAAGCGAACAGCCGAGCAGGGTGGTCCGACCAACCACCGTGCTCGAAATCTCCACGCGCCGCTCCGCTCCGCTTCAGTGGAAACTCTTGCCACTTTTCACTTGTCTTCTGCGCTCCACTCCACCGGGCTCCGCGTCAGTGGAAACGCACCCTAAGAGGCGTATATCCAGCAATGGACTGTGATAAGCTGAGTAGATAGGGACAATAATTGACACTTCATTTGACTCGAACTAATTGTGGCTCCTTTTACTTTTGACGTGAAAACGTCTTTTCGCTCGGTGTACTGATGGTAAGTTCAATATTTCTGACCGACAAAAACATGTAAGATTTCAACCGCTAATAACTACGAGACTTTAAATGCTAGAGTAATGGTTGAGCATTCAAGAGATAGGTCATATTTGTAGCAATTTTATGGCCGAATACAATTTGCCTATGACGTCACACTGCGAGTGCACGCGCATGCGCGCGACCCTCTACTTTTCACTATGTGTCGAAATATCAATTGGTATAGCGCAAACACGTGTTTAGCTAGATCAGTTATTCTGGTGTCTTTGTCAAGAGTTGACAAAGCACTACCAGCACCTAAAGAGAAACAACAGAAATATTGTTCAAAATATGGTTAAAAATTAATATGAAGTCGACAATAGCAAAATAATGTCAAATATCGTCTCATATCGCCCGTAAATCTGCTCAGAAATGAAAAATATGATAAAGAGCGTACTAAGTCTAGTGTCGAGCAAATACAATGGCTACAGCAGTATCGGAAACCGTAGTAAAATTTCAATAATGTTTTCACGAAAACAAACTGCGCCTTCTAAACATTTTTTTTTTAATTTATTTAAAACTACACACAAGCCCTATCCCTCTTCATATTTGGAAACCTTGTTAATTATTTTAATTTAACATTCCAGGAGGCGACCCGTGAGCTCATAACAGAGGGTCTGTGTCGGTCACGGCGGGCGGTGCGGGGCGCGCGCTGCGTGGCACGCGACACGCGCCAGGGGGGGACCGGCGGCTGTGCTAAGGGTCACTGCTGTGCTCCCAGGAAGACTAAGAAGAGAAAGGTTTGTACTTACCTTTTTTTTTTTATTTGTGATGGGTTTGCTCTTGACTCTAGTCTAGGTCAGAGGTGACAGAGACAAAGTCGACGATGGAGTGAGCTTACCCAGAAGAAGCCTGTTCACTCTCACTTTGAAGAGATTAGGGTTGTATACGTTCGGAAACACAGACGCAGGTAGTGAGTTCCACTCTTTTGCTGTGCGCATTATAAAAGACATTTGGAAGCGCTTAGTGCGAATTGGTGGAATAGCAGCCAGGTAGGGATGGTAACTGGCAGTGCGTCTAGATGTCCGGTGGTAGAAGGGGGCCGGTGGAATGAGGTCGTGGAGTTCTCGGGCACACTCTCCGAAGACCGACAAGCAGGCAACCTTGCGGCGATGACCCAAGCTATGAAGCTTGGCATCCACCAGTTTTACGTCGCCAATGAGCCTCTTAGCTCTGCGTTCCACCGAGTCAAGCGCGGCTAGTTGGTACTTAGCTGATCCATCCCAAAGGTGACTGCAATACTCCATGCAGGATCGGACTTGCGCTTTGTAAAGGGTTAAAAGCTGTCCAGGCGTAAAGTATCGCTTCACCCTACCTACTACAAACTGTCCTAGAATTTGCTGAACCTATCACAATGGATAACCCACAGCTCAGTCTCAGCCTAGCAGTTCAACGTACGTGTCTAGTCTCTATAAAATGCTTAGCGTTTGTCCGAAAAAGTATCCTAAGTTAATCTTTAGCTAATCGTAGGTCGATTAGCATTTGAAGGGGTAATGTGCAAAACCTAATCTTTGCCCAACTATGTTGGGGTTGGTTTCCAGTCTAACCGGGTGCAGTGACTGCCTATCAGACCTTCACAACCCACTTCCTGGGTAACACGATACCCCTTGTAAGACTGGTTGTCAGACTTTCGGGTTTCTGGTAATGACTGTCAAAGTTCCACGAATGACCGGGAACAACGGCTTAACGTGCTTTCCTAGGCACGGAGGGGTCTCGGTATGTAAAGATCCAAAAGCCATCCAAAAGGTTCACACATTGCTTTAAATAAAACCGGTCAAGAGCGAGTCGGACTCGCGCACCGAGGGTTCCGTACCATTATATATTAAAAAAAGTGTGCTATTTAGAGACATCGTTTTATTTTTCCTGTAATCTTTTATCACTTCTATCACATAAAATAGTTTTAGATTTATCTCCATGCAAACTTCGAAGATAAGGGGGAATGGTATTTTTTTTACGTTTTTCATCAAGAGTTGAAAATGCGGCCTAAAAAAAATGTTTGAGAATGTGCAAACGGCGCTCTTTTGTATGATACCCCACATGACCTAGAAGCCCCACTTCGAATTTATAAGACCCCCTTTCAGTCCCTGTTGCAAAAAAAAATCTGTTTATTAATACAGTATTTTTATTTCTTTCTTATTTGCAAAATAGTTGGACAAACGTCATCTAAAACTATTCCAAAATTCAAGTTGATAGCATTAGTAGTTCTTGAGATATCCAGCCATGACAGACAGATAGACTGAGTCGCACCATAAATGTTCTTTTTTACCATTTTGGTACGGAACCCTAAAAACAAGGCAGTTTTTCAACTGCACTACAGTATTACTTTTGAGATATACTAATCACGACTCTATGATTGTGCTTGAGAGTTAAGAGTACACTTGCACTCGTACGTGGCTGTGAAGTTTAGCTACATATTCTCTAACTTTGACGACCTCGCTCAATTATTATCATGAATTTCACAGTAGCATAGTGCATACTAACACAAGTAAAATATTTGCTTAAAAGAATTCTCCTCATTGTAACTAAAATAAGTTATTTAAGTGGATGCAATAAACTTTTTTTTTATTAGGGTTCCGTACCAAAACGGTGAAAAGGAACCCTTATGGTGCCACTCAGTCTGTCTGTCTGTATGTCTGTCACAGCTGGATATCTCGAGAACTACTGATGCTATCAACTTGAATTTTGGAATAGTTTTAGATGACGTTTGCCCAACTATTGTGCAAATAAGAAAGACATAAAAATGTATATATAAAAATATATATTTTTTTTTTTGCAACAGGGTCTGAAAGGGGGCCTTAAACATTCGAAGTGGGGCATCATATGAAACAGTGCTGTTCACGCATTTTCAAACATTTTTTCTTTTTTTTTTAAGCCGAACAGTTTTGAAGAAAAATAAAAAAAAATACCTTCCCCCTTATCTCCGAAGTTTGCATAGAGAAAAATCTGAAATTAATCTGTGTTATAGAAGTTTATGTAAAGATTACAGGAAAATAAAACGATGTCTAAATAAAACACTTTTTTTATAGTACGGAACAGTCTGTGCTCGAGTCCGACTCGCTCTTGGCCGGTGTTTTATTTTATTTATTTTTATAGTGAAGTCAGAATTTGTGCCCGTTTGATAGCGTGCTCTTATTTCATGGGACAATCATCACTGGTGAAATGTTGCTACACCGTGTCCTAGGATACCCTTCTGCCTATACCGCTTCGGGGAAAATGTTTCTAAGTTATTTTTTTGTTTATTTACAGATAAGATTGATCTGCTCGGATGGCACGCGATACACCAAAGATATCGAAATAGTCAGGAAGTGTGCATGCGGCAAGAAATGTGCACGAAACACCCCATTCCACTGAACAAGACTGACCATGAACTACCCCAAGTCATTAATTACCCTTTGTCATAACAGCCCTATTTCATAATCAAACCTTTTTTTATGAACAACCCTATTTTATGAATAATCATGACATCAAATACCCCATCATTTTAGAGACACCACTACAAGACTAAGTGTATCAAATATAATAAAAAAACAGCTTCATAAAATACCCGATATCATAGAATCCCAGTAGCTTATGATAAGTGACTTAAGGAATTAAATACCTACCACAATAAATAAATAAATGGTGTAGACCTTATAAATGATTAGCCCTACTTCACAAATTAGTTGCCCCAGCCATTAAATGTTAGGTAACCCGTTTCGACAATGTGCCCCAATGCTACGCTTTTTCAATGACTTATTATTATGTACAATAAGTGTTGCCACGTTGAAAACAAAAAGGAAATAGTAGAATTTCTGTGAATTTAATTTTCAATAGATTTATAATACATACATTATAATATATGAATACATTATTGATTTTATATCTCATAACAATAAGATTATTAGACAAATCGAAAAATTCACAAAACAAACATTATAATTGATATTAAAAAAAAAACTAACAGCGAATAACAAACAACTAATATTTTTAATTATGGTTTTGCCGTAATTTCAAGTACAACAACCTAAAGTAACTATGGCAACACTAACATTAACGAGCTCATCCCAGGCAATAGACAATAAAACACGCTTTTTTATTACTATACATACCTACATCCTTACAAATTGTAATAATATTAAAGTAGCATTTGTATTAAAAGTATTTGTAGAGAATTAAAAAAGCTTTATGGATTAAAAACATATTAAATCTTAATTGAAAAGTGTTAAATAATCTGTAAAGTTCTTTTAATTGCAATTAAATATCACATACAGTGTAAAATTTATATTTTTAAGTAAACTACATTATATTTCGTGAAAATAATGGTATTAAGTAAATTGAAAATAATTTGATTACGTTTTTCTTAACATAATTAATTATTGCATCGAATAATGACTGATTTAATCGAATCTTTTATTTTATCAATCAAATTACAATATATGTAGTACGAAAAAATCTTGCCGAATGAACAATTAATTAAAATGAATGCAGTTTACTTAAAAAAAAAAAACAATATTAAGGAAACGAATTTATCCCCCCATTTTGAAATAAGAATTTTACACAAAAGTAGTAACGGCCTAAATGTGTAGAGTAGGCAATTTAACTAATATCAAATAAATATTACCTAGAAATATAAACGCGTTGAACTGTCAGTAATAATAAAATAAACTACTATTCAAGTAATTTGACATGAAAAATACATCCCAGACTGCATCGTTGGTCTAAAGGTCGCAAGCGCTTCTGCTAAACATGAGGTCCTGGGTTTGATTACCGGGTTGGGCAGTGTTATTAGGTTTTTTCAACTGGAATTTCTCAGCAGCAGCCAGGAGTCTGTTATTGTGGCCAGTTGGTGGCAATATACTTTAAACATAACTGGCGTAATGTGGGATACCTACTATAGGTAGTACACCTCTGCCTAGCCCTTTGGGGGTTACAGGCGTGGTGTTATGTTACAAGTTGCAATGGCACAATGGCATGCAATTTACTTGAATACTTTTGTACCAGTTACTTGCATGTGTATTCCTGTCAAAACTAGTAAAAATATATCTAAAATATCTAGACAGTTCTTCACGTGTATAATACCCTCACATTTTTGGTAAATTACCTAAAAACATTTTTGTATGATATTACCTAATGGCTTATCCAGTCGTAATATTAAAAATAACTAATACTTAATAAATAACATATAGGAGTAATCGTTAATGAGACAAAAGACAGTTAAATTTTCTTCTAGCCATTTTTTAACGCTGATTAAACCTTTGTAGACGTGAACGTGCTTCGATAATTTCATATCGATAATGCTTAGAAGCTACTATTGAAAAGCATTATAAAATAATATTTCATATTTCTTGCGCTTTAAAATAAAATACGCTTAATATTTCACCAACAACAATGTTTTATCAAACAATCTGGTTGATTTAACCAATCTCATAATTGAAGATTGAATGATTGATAAATTGATTTTAAATTAAATGAGGCTTTTAGTTTACCAGTTAAAATGTAATGTGTGAACTAAGTTATTAAACTTAATAATTAAATTATTTTAATTTGAAAAATGTTAGAAAAATAATCATAAAATATTTTATCCATGACAAAATGCAAATGGCAAAATTGTTTTTGCATTTTTTTACAATATTAAAAGAAATAAAATATGATATCAATGTGTTCATTTCATGTAATTAAAACTATTTATTAATAATATTATTTTATATGTTGTTTATTTTTTATAAAATAAATATTTAAGTTAGTTTTTAAGTATTATGTAATCTGTAATCTATTGGCGTTTAAAATTAGTTAAGAAAATGTAATTTATCGAAATAATAGGAATTTTAAATTTAGGCTGACAACACTACGGATATTGAGTTGGGAAAAAAAAATAAGAGAACACAAATTTTAATGAATCATCACGCAAACTTATATGTTGTGTGGAAAATCTTAGAACTAAAACCTTTTTTACAAGCTTTTATTTAGTTCCACCTGTCCCGGTGTGTCTATAATCGAATCTTGCAAGTTAAATTTGACCCACCTCCCGGTTTTCGATTGAGCTGAAATTTTACATGCATAATTATATAAATCGGAAGACAAAGCAATATCATTATAACATCGAGCTGATCTGATGATGGAGCCGGAAGGTGGCGATGGGAACTCAGTAATAAAACGACGCAACCCTATCGAGTTTGAGCTCGTTTGATTCGTCTTGATAAGAACTCTGGTCCTAGATGATATCCAGACTAACGAAAGCTTGTTTAAAAAATAAAATTCAACAACAACTTTCTTCACAACAAATATGACGTCTAGTCTATACCTACTTTACTTCAACTTTACTTAAATATTAAGCTCTTTTATTTTAAATTATGTTACATTATGTTAATAATTAATTACATTTTGACAGCTATTGAGATGGAAAAATCGCTTTGTCTTGTCACATTAATTTTATCTCTGACAACAACCCAACCAACCATTGTAGCAGCAACATTATTTCAACGAAAATAAATGTCACTTTGATTTTGACAGTGACGTAACCACCAGCCGATCTATTCTATAACAATCTCACCGTGAAAACTTAGGTGAAGTGAGCCTAAAGTAAACTGTCAATAATAACACTAGCATCAGGTCAAATGACAGATCACTTTACCTAAGTTTTCACGGTGAGAGTTTTACAGAATAAATGGGTGGAGGTAGAATAAGTGTGTTAAAGGACAAGTGATGCTAAAATTGGTAATTTAAATCCAGTCTTAAGCGAGGTTACACGTACAGGTCTTTTTCCTTTTGAAGTGAACACTTGTTTCGGCACACATTGCGCTCTTTCTGTATAGTGAATGAAACTGAACGTTCACGCTCGGGTCGGAGACGCTGAATCGCGTATACTCGGTGCTGAATCAGGCATACTCGGTTCCTGTCGTAGGTTTTCACTTTTATCCTATGATCATAAGCCACACCCTCTTTTGTAACACCTTCATGCCACCTGCTTCTGCCTGAGACAATGACTCAAGTTGGTCTAAACACAATCTTGCCATTTAAGACGTAAAAATACTTATTTATGTAAGTTAGCTTTAAGCAAACTACTTGCGAGTGATAGGAACGAATGATATATCTCGTAATTAAGCTGTAGCTGTGGTTTAGTAAAAGTATACATGTCAAAGGTTATTTTGGCGCAAAATCGGAACTAATGCCGCCATCTTGTTTTTAAATATGATTTCACAAAACAATTTTTTACCCATGTTTACCAACAGCGCCCTCCTATAATGTAATTCAAGAGTCGAAAGATCCTTGCGGTCAACCGTGTTATTACTTTATAGCGATCATAAACTTTCAACCCCTTTAGGATTATTTTTGAGAATTTAAAATCTTAAATCTCAAATTTTATCGAAATCCGGTCAGTGGTTTAGTTTAGATTTTCAGGTAACCGTCTGTGATCGCCGATTGTGAAGAGGCGCCGTAAGGTCGAAGGTCACTTGCACGTCATATAACGCCACAATCTATTTGGATAGCTTCAACTTTAGTGAAGTTAGAATGGGGAAGAAAACTGTCACATTAGTTCCACGTAGGTGGCACTGTTTGTTTTTTCTTGTCGCCGATTGGTCGCTTTGTGTTCAAGATGACTTTGACAAGTGACAAACACACAGCGCTCTCTTGCGGCGAAGCTTCCGGGAAACAACCCCATTAACTGGGATGTCGAGCAATTTCAAGGTCGGCTATACGACCTTTTACTGGTACTAAGTTAGGTCTCCAGTTCTCCACCAAAAGATGTCTTTGTCACGAGTACTTACTTTGTTATCATCATCTGCCTAGCCTTTTCCCAACTATGTTGGGGTCGGCTTCCAGTCTAACCAGATGCAGCTGAATACCAGTATTTTACTGCCTATCTGACCTCCTCAACCCAGTTGCTGTATAACTGGGTACCTACTTCTTTTATTATGGTGTCAAAACTTGAAATGTGGAGCCAAAATAGGAAGAAACCTTTTCCATAATTTTATTATTATTCGTTCCTAAAACTCCCGGTTTGAGCCTCATATCTTTTTGTTTTAAGATTTTTTGTAAAAAATAAACTTATATAAATAAAATATTTATAATTATGTTGCTAGATCAGCTTGTAAAGTAACGTTAAGAATTCTAGGAAATATGTTGGTGTGTTGTTGTGAATTGTACCTATACATATTATATGAAGGGTTTTTAATCACTTAGTCCACTGTTGGACATCAACATAATCTGTCCATAATGTTCCCTCGACTGAGACACAGACCTCTTCTCAGTGGTGAGGCAGTGGGTCATGGTAATCCACCACGCGGGCGCGCGCCCTGTGCGGGTTGGTGTTGGACATATGCATCCGTATTATCATTCTAAATTTTGAGAAAAGAATATTAATGTGGATATTATAAAGGTAGCAGTCTTTTGACACTGTTTTTGTAAAATGTGATTATTCATTTTTATGAGTTTACTTATTACTTTTAGGTTTATGGAGAACTGCGCCAAAGGATTAACTTGATATTATTAGTTGTAATGGTTTAAAGCCACAGAACAATTCAATAAAACGTTTAGTTCAGAGTACGGCAACCAGCAACACAGTAACCTATCTCCTATTTAATTATAAGAAAAATGTAATTTAAAGCATTCCCTATTTATTTACTACCATAACGGTAGAAATTTAATGAAATGGTAACACTTATCAACGCATTTACGACCTAATTATTATCATCAGTATTAAATTAACAAAATAATGTTAGGATTGAGAAAATCTACCATCAAGCTGACCGATCACTGCCATTTCCAATGTTGCCATATCAAAATAACCTCTCGATGTTGCTATGTGGAAAGTCTTAAATTCTACCAAAATGGCTTCTTGGTAGATTTCTCGTAGGTTTAAGGTTAATGTACCTATTAAAATGTGTTGCTTAACGAGACGCTAGTTGGCGTTGCATGCGCTTTTTATTAAAAAGTAAGAAATATTGTCTATAAACTTTATAAGTTATTTGTCGTAATAAAAGATGTTAGATATAATTTTGGCCTTTTATTTGTCTGAGGTACAGGCACGAGCATAAATATATTACTATGGACATCTTGGCAATAATATCTGATTTCATGAATCATCCATTAATATCTGTCGTAGAATATATAAATGATGAATCATTTGTGGAAGGCATGTATAAGTGGTAGCATAAAAATTAGAACGAAGAAAGAACAGTGTCATCGAAGAGACAAGTGACTTAAAATACAGGATGCGTTGCGCTGTTGGAATGCAATAATATCGGACATGTCGTGCGATATATACCTATATATCTGCCTACCCAGTCAAATTCAAAAGAATGTGATACTTCCTTGTGATCAAAAATATCTGACATCACTTTGGCAGCATAAAAACCTAACAGTATAATGTTTCGAGTGTTATTCTTTAACGCATTTCACTGGAAGTATAAATATCTGAAATCACTTTGGCAGCATCTGCTCCTGACTGTACATTCCCACTGCGTTTACGGATGACATGGTTAAAAAAAATAAAACAATAAATTTTCAAAATAAACATTTTATTTCAATGGACGAAGTATAATTATCTTAACAATAAAATATAAATAATGTAGTAATTCTAAATAACATGAATACAAAACGTTTGTATTCAAAGAGGTGTTGAGTACACCGTCATTTGTCTAGTTATGTCAAGTCCCATGTACTAGGAGACGAGCCTATTACCATCAACCGGGTAGAAATCCAGACTCTGGGTCGCTACTAAGAAAATCCTAACAAAAAAAAAAAACTTCTGTCCAGCGCGTATTTCCCTTTCAATTCGCAAAATTTCATGCGTTATCGATCCTGCCCGGCCTAGGAGTCGAACCCAGGACGCCATGGTCAGCATTCGCTCTCAATCAACTACCTATTGCTCCAAAATATCATACAACAAATGTATTTTTTTTTCTAAACGAAAACTATTAATGAAATCTGGATTTAAATGGCTGAAATTGCCAAACCGTCTTTAGCAAGTGTGGTGATCAATACTCGTGCCTTCTCTATATGAGAAGAGGCATTTACAACAAATTGGACAATTTTCCAGACAACTTTCATTCCTACTATTTTTGATAAACAAATAAAATGTCTTCTATATTCAACATCAACATTTATTCCAGAAATTCTACCTCCACATTCTCAAACGATATTAAAATAATTTAAATCTTTCTATCGCTACAAAACATCTTTAAGTACTGACTGATTTAACGGCAACTTAAAATTCAGTAGCGTTTGAGAAGTCGGCCGTTATACAATATTTTTCAAGATCACTAGGAGAAGAGACTAAACCGATTGTATCACAAATCACTAAGTTCTGTCTCTGTCATCTTCGTTGCTTCAATCCAAGACGGTCATATATACAGAGCGAGGTAAATTGTGGGAAGGGAGGTATCCACCACCCCAAGACTTCGTAAGGCCCCAGGAGCACCTGCCTCCCGGACGTGAACTTGCAGTTACCTATTTGGAAAGCAGTAAATCGATTGCGTAAGTAATTTGGCGAAATAGGGCATTATCAATTCATCCAACAGTCATTGCGAGTGCGCTGCTTCACTGAAGCACCGCACTCGCAATGAATGTTGGACTATACCTCATCTGCTACAGTGGTACAAATGTCCGTTCACCAGCACGCTTGACGATCTGAACAATGACTCTGACTCCGCAACAAATGTGGCACATATTGGGTCCAAACAGTATAGGAAAGGTCATAGTTGTACCGTCGAATCGAAAAGAAGAAACGGTTGACAGAAACAGAACGCAAAAAATCATTTTAGAGTGTTTTGTGGTCCAAGTAGCCGAACTTAAACATTAATATCACATTTGTAGGGAACTGATGGTAGTAGTATCAGTAAACTTGCCAGGGAATATAACTTGTAATATTACATGGCAGTCTGCCCAGGGTACTACCCTGGCCTTCACTTGAGGAGCAGGAGACGTGAGGGTCTTCTTTATTAAGTCGTCCAGGGGATAGCCTCGACGGGGGAAGACTATTGCCTGTAAAAGACGAAATAGCACTTAAGTCTAAAATTTGTAGATTATACTGGGTGATTTTTTACCGTCTTGAAAAAAATAGGGCATAATTAAGTAGGTGAACGGAGTAGAAGCCTATGGCATACCAAGATTTTTTCATTGTTTATGAAAAAAAAAATTGAATTTCGACATTTTTAACGATCTATAAAGTTTTTTTCAAAACTTCTGTTTTATTGTTCTAGTTTACATCAAACGTAGTGTTTATTGATAGAGCAATAGGGGTCTAAGCTATTGAAAAAACAAAAAAAAAAAAACAAAAACTAGGTATGCCATAGGCTTCTACTCCGTTCTCCTATTGTACCCAAAGTTTTTCAAGACGGTAAAAAAAAACATCCAGTATAAAGTCGTTTCACAGCTATTTTACATCTGACAGTAACCTTATAGCAACGATAATTGGTATATAATTGACAGGCCAGTTGGCGTGGTTGATTAAGATACCACCTATCAGGCCGCAGGTCGTGGGTTCGATTCCCATCCAGGACAAACATTTGTGTGCATGAACATGTCTGTTTGTTCTGAGTCTGGGTGTAATTATCTATATAAGTATGAATTTACAAAAAAAAGTGGTAGGTACTACTTTTTTTTGTAAATTCATACTTGTACTATGTAGTATATCACTTATCTGGTTTCCATAGTACAAGCTCTGCTTAGTTTGGGATCAGATGACCGTGTGTGAATAATATCCCTGGTTATTATTATTATTATTATTAATAAAGATCACGAGAAGAGCCCGAAAGTCGTAACAAGTGGTATAGTATTACCCTAATAACTGGGTTGTGGAGGTCAGATAGGCAGTCGCTTCATGAAGGTGAAGAGTGTGACCTACGTGTCACATGTGATACCTTGACACCTTATAACACTCTGTGAAACCCTATGACACGAAGGTGGACCATCTGTGACACGAAGGTGACACTGTGAGCGCAGGTTCCTATCCCCAATGGCCAATCACTAGCGCCAAAAACATCTGAAATATTACCCTACTCACATTTGCTGGCAAGAACATAGCGGGACAGAAATCATTCCTGCCGTCCCCACAGTACACTATGTTCGCGTACGTGTGCTTGGCGCACCAGTCGAGCAGCGCGCGCGACTTGCACAGGTTGGTGGGGCACCGCGGGCAGCTGGACTGGCGCATGCACGGCTCTATGAACAGCCGGTCGCCTTGCCAGAAGGCTCGGTTTGTTATAATTTCTGTTATGCAGTCCTGAAACAGAAAGATGACAGGATAAATAAAAAATCTATATGTTGTTGGTGTTTAAATAAATCAGCTGTTCAGTACATTTTGACGGATTATGAGAACATAAATGTACTGAATAGCAGATTTTTTTTTTCCCGATTTCAGGATTGGTCTTATAGTAAAAGTTGTTGGACAATGACCCCTTAAGAGATTATTGATGTTTTACCAATAATCCTGTATACTAATAATAAAGCTGAAGAGTTTGTTTGTTCTTTCGTTTGTTTGTTTGAACGTACTACCAAACCACTGGAACCACTTGTCGGATTTGGAAAATTATTTTTGCATTTAATAGCTCAATTCTTGAGGAAGGTTATTTAACGTCACACTACGACCCTTAGCAGCGGAACAAAAATTAATAAAAAAACCGATCAAGAGCGAGTCGGACTCGCGCACCGAGGGTTCCGTACCATCAAGTGTGCTATTTAGAGACATCGTTTTATTTTTCCTGTAATCTTTACATAAACTTCTATCGCATAGAATAATTTCAGATTTTTCTCTATGAAAACTTCGGAGATAAGGGGAACGGTATTTTTTTTTCATCAAAAGTCGAAAACTATGAGGCTAAAAAAAAAAAAGAAAAAATGTTTGAGAATGTGTAAACAGCGCTCTTTCATATGATACCTACTCCACATGCCCTAGTAGCCCCATTTCGAATTTTTAAGACCCCCTTTCAATCTCTGTTGCAAAAAAAATCTTTCTTATTTGCAAAATAGTTGGGCAAACATCTAAAACTATTCCAAAATTCAAGTTGATAGCATTAGTAGTTCTTGAGATATCCAGCTGTGACAGAAGGACAGACAGACTGAGTCGCACCATATGGGTTCCTTTTTACCATTTTGGTACGAAACCCTAAAAGCTCAGAAAGGACGCAAAGCGAATACGAAGTATAATGGCGGGGGCGGGGGAGGGGTGGGACAGAGAACAAGAAATTTTACGCGGACGAAGTCGCAGGAGGAAGCTGGTAAAAAATATAATAATATATTAGGATCAAAGTCCAAAGTGTTATTGGGGTTTCCAACAGGAATTTCTCAGTAGCAACCCAGTGTATGTGTGGATTTGTGTCCGATTGATGGTAATGGCCTCGACGGCCCGCAGGACTCAGAGCGCGAGCGCGAGCCGATTTAGCGCGATTTACTCATTTCGAGTTTATTTAAAAATAAATAACCACTTAGCGCTAGAAAATATATCTATCCTTACATGGTTTCGTGATAGAATTTTTTACAAAGAAATACGTTCGAAATATCGATGTAGTGTCATCTTAGCGATTATTTTTATCGAGCCAATTATGTATTAGTAATTACGTTTCTGTCTTATGTTCAATTTTGTTAAAATGATTTTTATTTTGCGCAATATTTACATTAAAATCAAAATCAAAAGTCATTTATTCAAACTAGGCTGAGAATCAGCACTTTTTGAACGTCAAAAATTACATAAGACAGTCCCCCAAAACGCCCGCCCTTCACCACTTCCTAGTGCTTTAGCTGGGGAGAAGAAGTGGCGCAACAAACTCTCCAGCAGCACAGCTGTCTGTTCAGTTAAAAAAATGATTCTATTAGTTAGATCAAAAAAACTTAAAAAATACTACTACCTCGCCTTAATTTCGGAAGTCGGTGTCTTTGGATCTGTATTGTAGTTCTTTGTAACCGACTTCCGAAATTAAAGTTATTTTTCAATTTGTAGTGTTTTTTTTTTTTTAATGAAGTTTTTTAAGTTTCACTTTTTAGTGGGTAATTTACCTAAGTTACAATAGCCATGTCAACAGTTCATCACCTTTTAAAAAATATTGCTTTTCCCGATGTAGGGACGTTAATTGTTGAGGAGTTCTCCTAGTAAGATCCAGGAGAACTGGAGCTGAAGGTGAAGTCACCACCACCACATGCATTGAGACGAGAATAAATTGCTTAGCAACCATATTACCGTAATCGAATCGCAACCCGTGAAATACTTATTATTGAGTAATACCGATGGCCATCTGTGGTCTTCATCATCAATTCCACTTCACCAAATGGTGCTTTCCAAGAGCAATTGCACGAGTATAAAAACGAGCCTATAAAATTTGAGGGTTTCCCTCGATTTCCATGGGATCCCCTCATCAGATTCTGATTTGGTGACAATGGGACCACCTCGAGAGCATACGTTTTCAAACAAAAAAACAATTTTCAAAATCGGTCCACAATTAACGGAGAAATCGGTGGACTTACATTACAAAGAAAAGAAAAAGATAAAGACGAACAAATTTATAACCTCCTTCTTTTTGGCGACTGTGTAAGCCTGGATGCAGAAGGCCGAGAAAAGGTTGTGAAAGGCCTGTCCATCAGTGGACTGCTAGCTCATAAATTATCCCTGAGCAGCTAAAACGGGGAGTTGAAGTTTGTACCTACCTAAAGGACAGGACATCATAACCTCCTTTTCTCAACTATGGCTTCCAGTCTAGCCGGATGCAGCTGAATACCAGTATTTTACATGGAGCGACTGCCTATATGAAAGGCAAGTACTCAATACTCAATACTTTTATTGCATTCCACATGAAGGTATTCATAGGTGGTAAACTTAGAATTAGATCATGTGGACCCTGTCGGGCACAGCAAAATAACTGAGTTAGGAGAGAGGAAGCAATTGTTGGTTATCTAACATTACTTAAAACTATATTATAATTATGATGTAAGTAGGTATTTTCTGAGATAAACTAAAATATATATATAAACAGGTATCTGTTGAGAGATGTAATAGTATGTAGTTATGAGTTTATAAGTCTATCACTTAGATATTCGTTTACCGAGTAGTAGCTTTTATTTAGCCAAAATTGTCTAACTTTATTTTAAATATGTTAATTTTCTCTTCTTTTTATGGTTCCGTACCTCAAAAGGAAAAACGGAACTCTTATCGGATCACTCATGTGTATGTCTGTCTGTCTGTCACAGCCGCACAGCCAATTTTGGGGGGCAAATAAAAAAATATATTTGCAAACTGTACCGTGCGATATATTAAATGAAAGGACTTACTGTGAGGGTCTCAAATACAGTGGATTTCATTTATTACGACCTTGGTTGTAGCGACCATTTACCTATAGCGACGTTAAATCTAAGTCCCTTGAATTTAAAGCATACTTTAGTACAAAATTCATGTGGCTATAGCGACTTTGGATGTAACGCCGAGCTCGGGTGTAGCGACTGTTTTTAATGAATCATTTGTAACAAATTCCTAGAAATCCCATGCAGATATTGCGACCGGAGTCGGCCGCCAAAGACACAAAGATGTTTTTCTTTCACAAACATTTCTTATCTTTTGTTTACATCCATTGCACACAGATGGTCAGCAAGTGTGGAGACCTTTTGTTTATAGATATCAACTAAGTAGGTAGGGAAGCGTGTACGTTTCGGAGCTTTTATGGTTCAGTTACAAAGTGATATTATGAGTAGCAACTGGGTTTAGTAAACTTTTGAATAAGTATGGCTGCTAGACGCGTGTCTGTATCTCTTTACCTTTGCCTGTAACGACTTCCGGATATAACGACGAAAATAGAGTGGTCCCTTCATTGTCGTTATACCCGAAATCCACTGTATATATTTTTTGATAATTTTAAAATAAACTGTTTTCAAGTTATTTAAGAAAATAGACAAAAGTTGGCCTTCCCCCCCCCCCCTTATCTCCGAAACTACTGACCTTTAAATTTTGAAAAAAATACTGTAAATAATTCTATAGCTATAATTATAGATTACAGGAAAACCTATAAGAAGTCTATGGTCGTAAAATAATATGGTAAATCTCTCAATATTGTGCATACAAACTTACATTTGTTCATAGTTAAACGAAATGGATCCAACCCACATTTGGCGTAATGTGGGTTGGATCCTTTTCATTTAACTATGAACATTTGTAGTTGGAATGTATGGGAGAACATGTTTTCCAACTACAATGTTAAGTTTGTTCTTGGGATAAATTCTTACCAACTACGGAACCCTTCATTGTGCGTAGTCCGTCACGCACTTGACCGGTTTTTTATTAGTGCGGATAGTTTATAACATTGCATAGGGACTTGTAGAGTGCAATTTTAATCGAGAACTTAGTAAGTTTAGCCTAGATTGGTGTCTGAGTGTCTTCACGTTTTGAATAAAATTCTTGAGATTTCCGCACAAACTTGCAAGTTTCTAAATATATATAGTCATGTATTGTACCTATGGACGCTTTTACCTTTGGACATTGATTATAATAAACAAAACTGGCAGTACTAAAAATATAATATTGTAACACTGTGGTGGCATTTTTATTTTCTAGCAACACCAGTGAGTGGCGTGACGCTATCGGTGATGTGTACAGTGTGAGGCCATTTTGGAGATAGTCTGAAATGTCCATAGGTACAATACATGACCCTACATATTATGTTTTGAAAGAAAGGTTTGCAACTATCTGTTTCATCAATATTTACCAGGATTCTTACCAATTTCTTTTGCAGGGTGAAAAGTCTAATGTGTATGTAATAAAACCTTGAACAACATGATATCACCAGTACGCTATCACGCTATACTTAGCAAGGACAAACAGAGTTCTCATTATTATAATTAGAGTGGATTGTTTTCAAAGAAATAAGTCACTTCCTCTGAGAATGATCCTTGTGTAATTTGACGGTAGACTTTAAGTGTGATAATTATCATCTTCAATACTTGTGTTCTATAGCTTTAATACATTTACACAATGATGTGATATTAGTCCAGTCACGGACCGATAAGTGGTTATGACCAGAACGCGTTTATCATTACCGACCGCATCATCGCTTACCATCAGGTGAGATAAAAAACCATTTTCCAAAAAACACAACCGACTTCCAAATAATAACTTTAATTTCGGAAGTCGGTGTCTTTGGATTTGTATTTTAGTTTTTTGCCACTGACTTCCGAAATTAAAGTTATTATTCGCTTTGAAGTATTATTTTGGAAGTCGGTTGTGTTTTTTGAAAAAGTTTTTTATTTTTCACTTTTTAGTGGGTCAGTTTGTAATTTATCTAAGTTACAATATCCTAATGTCAACTGCTCATCATCTTTTACAAAATATTGCTTTTCCCGATGCAGGGACGTTAATTGTTGAGGAGTTCTCCTGGTAAGTACCAGGATCCTGGTATGTACCACATCGCAATAAGCATTGTGACGAGCATAAATTACTTAGCAACCATTAATAAAGTACCTAATCCGTAGTTCCGGTGGCCATCTGTGATCTTCATCATCATCAGGTCCACTTGAGCAAATGGTGCTTTCCAAGAACAAATGCACGAGTTACTATAAAAAAAATACCCAAATCGCTATAGATTTGCCTATAATATTTGAAGAGATCCGTCAATTTCTCCAGGATCCCATCATCAGATCCTGACCTGATGACAATGGGACCAACTAGAAAGTATACCCTTTCAAACAAAAAAAGAATTTTCCAAATCCGTTAAGCCGTTTTCGAGTAATCGGGGAACATACATAAAAAAAAAAAAAAAAAAAAGATGCCGTCGAACTGAGAACCTCCATTATTGAAGTCGGTTAAAAGTGAAATGGGTGCTAGAACTGAAGATGAAGGCAATAGGATCATCAACTATCTGTTCACAAGAATCGTAAGAATCGTGTAGCACGTGGGGTTCATTCTGCCTGCCTCCATAAGGTTGAGGCGGAGCTTATGTAGGTAGCGTTCGACGAAACGGACGCCTTTACACCTTAAAGTTTTGTTTTTGTATGCACTAACCCTACCCCTATGGTCCTTTATTTCTCCTACAATTGCAGCTTGCAAGCAAAATGGTTTCGAAATTGAAAAGGTCTGGCGTTCGTCGATGATAGTACAAGCCATGTGCCCAATGGGACTTCTCATCGGCAAAAATAACGCATTTCTATACAAACTTTCATCCCTTAAGGGTATGAAGTTACGAAATCATTATGAACAACTTTTACTATTCCCTAAATTTATATTCGCATAACTCGTCAAAATGTAGGGATCAGGTGATTTTTTCATGCTTCTAGACCCAGCGGTTTAGGATATGTGTCGTCTGTGAGTGAACGAATGAATTTAATATTTTATTAAGTAGATTTAGCGTGGCGTTAGGCAGCCGCACATTGGCTACTGTTGTGTGAGCAATTGCTCACACAACTTGATTTTTATTGGATCCAACGATACGCCGTCAAGCGTTCTCATAAAAAAAAAAATCTTGGCATCGTCGGCTTTATTTGCGATCGATCCTGACGCTTCAACAGCAGCTGATTTTCCGAGGGAAAGCAGCTAAATCAAGCATGCCGGTCACCTGATTAGCAATAAGACTGCAGCTTTGGCAACTGCTTGGTTACTCGAGCATCGATCCACCCACACTTTCACTGTTTGCCCACCGCACGGGGAACGTGACGTCATCGAGAAAAGAGATTATTCGGCCATAGCAAATGCACTGCCACTTCAGCGCCGTCAGCTGTTTTCTCGTTGACACCTCGTTCCCCGTGCGGTGGGCAAACAGTGAAAGTGTGGGTGGATCGCTTGGACACCGAGGTAGGCCATATGGACACCGAGCAGGTAGCCCATATGGACACCGAGGTACGCCATATGGACACCGAGGTAGGCCATATGGACACCGAGGTAGGCCATATGGACACCGAGGTAGGCCATATGGACACCGAGGAAGGCCGCGTAGACCCCGATGTGGGCCACGTGGACACCGAGATGAGCCCCGTGGACTAGCGAATATTTATTTATTTATTGATAGGAGAACCAGCAGCTAAGACAGATGGATAACAAATGTATATAAAACAAAGCCAATTACAGGTTCTCACGGGCAGAAACTGAAAAAAATTATAGAAATCTTAGGATCACTAACAAGCACGATAGACAAGAATATACATATAAATAACACACAATAAGCACTATGCACTTTTAAAGAAGTCAGCGTTCAGCCGACTGCGTGCGGAATAGGGTTTGGTGGTAAATGGGTCAAATGAGAACTCTTTACAAAGAATATTGAAATACTTACTCGCTCGCACTATGTATGAGTTTTGCCTGTAGTTTGAAGAGGAAAAAGGAATGGAGTTAGGCGGATTAAATCTCTCTAAACTGATCTCTGGGGGACATTGAAACGCAGTTTCTGCAGAAGATCAGGACAATCAATCTCGTTCGATATAATTTTGAATAGAACAGTGCAATCTGCTAGTTGACGACGATTTATTAGTGGCTATACGTCAAATATCTTGCAAAGATTTATGTAATCATAACAATGGTATGGTATCTTAGCCGGAAACATAGAAAACGAACAAATCTTTTTTGTATATTCTCAATACGATCGATATGCCAGCTTTAAAAGTATCTTTGCTTACCAGTAACCCATGCACCTTCAACCAATGCTGCACAAAGACGGTATTAGCATCAGTGACCAGCACCACGTCCCATCCCTCGGTCGCTAGCGTTGTGATCAGCTTCTCGACCCCCGGCGTGGGCCGCATGGATCCGATGCAGTCCAGGATGTCATCCTGACTGAGGCCTGCGGAGTATGCGTGTTCGAAGACCTGGGGAAGAAGAGGGATTGTTAGATTTTTGTGAGACAAGCTAGGTAATAAAAGAAAGTTTCTAAAACTGAAAACTGTAACTATTTTTTTTTCGATAAATAATTCTTTTGATCGTCTGATATGTGGCATATGTGTCCAGCCCAATTCAAAAAGTATTATGATCTGTTTTTGATGTTTTTGAAATAAATGACGCAATAAAAATGTGTTTTTTAATAATTACCTATTAAATTAATATTATTTACTAATTCGCTAATTGATTACATTTTAAAAAAAAAACATCTTTCATTTAAGGCGAAAGCGTCAGAGTAGCCCACGAAATTCAAATTTTCTTACCTTTTTTTTCAATTTACACGTCAGTATTATTAGGTTGCACGTTGATCAAAATGTGATTCGCGGCCGTAACTAGTGGGTGAATATTCGAGCGTTTTAACCGCCGTCATTACCTTCCGCCAAATGTTGATGAAAGAGAATATATTTAATGAAATATTTCAGCAATTCCTGATTCTGGTCCTTAAGCAGATTCTGGGAATTGATGAAATATTTCATTAACTATATTCTCTTTCATCAACATTTGGCGGAAGGTAATGACGGCGGTTAAAAGCTCGAATATTCACCCTAGTATGTATTTAAAGTCATCAATACAACTCCTACGTATAAGACCAGGTAATCCTAATGAGTGAATATTTCACGAAATCTTGACATTTGAGGGTTACACTAACTTAAGGAGTTGTATTACTGACTCTAATGATTATAATTCTATAAATACATATTTGTTACGGTCGCGAATCATACTTTATTCAACATACAACTTAAAACTGACTTGCAAATTGCAAAAAATGTAAGAAAATCTGAATTTTACGGGCTAACCTGACGCTTTCCCCTTAAGGTTCTTAAAAATTTGATCACATGTGAGCGTGAGAGACCCCGTTTCAAAAAAAATATAATGAGTTATTATTTACACGTATAGTTTTATTTCTATTTTATTTGTAAAATATTTGGGCAAACGCAATCTAAAACTATTCCAAAATTCAAGTTGATAGCATTAGTAGTTCTTTAGATATACAACTGTGACAGACAGACAGACAGACTGACTCGCACCATAAGGGTTCCTTTTATCATTTTAGTACGAAACCCCAAAAATATATAAAAGTGCGTCAAAGCTTGGCGCAGTTTTCATTACAGATAATTTGCTAGCTATTGTGTGAACTGGGAAGGCTGCCAGTGACAATACACCGAGTTCATACGTTTCAGTATGTCTGTATGAACGGAGGGCTACGTCAGTGGTTACAGCACCAAAATAGGTATCTAACTGGCCTCTTTATTTCTATTGAAACTCCGCACTACGCTACGCCACCTCAAGGTCAAAGTCAAAGTTTTTATAGGTAGGTGCGGTCGACTCAAGGCGACGAGGAGCTCGTAGCTAAGTAATAATCAGGTTAAGCTATGCTTACCGCGGTTGGTCCCTGGATGGTTGACCATTCTTTACATAGCAAGACCCTTCTTGGGATTGAACTGCTCCAAATTTTATTTTATTTTTATTTTTGCATACTGAATGTTGACATGAATATTTACTTTGTAAGTATTATATTATTTTAATTTATTGTGAATGTGAAGACTATGTAGGTCATTGCTTTTTTTGTTTGTTTTATTTTTTCTCTCAGTTATTTTTAATCATGGTCTGGCAGTTTGAGTAATCTATGCGGCCTACCCCAATGTCCTTTCTTTGGTATTGTTCGTCGAATCGTTGAGCTCGTTAAGTTCTGAGTTGAGCTGCGCGATTACTGACAAATGCGTGCACTGACTGGACAGGTCCTCTCAATCTGTGTGGTTCTTTCCTCAAAAGACCATTTCAGACACCAATCTACATGGTCTTCACATGAAGTGACCAAGATTATGTCTGGACTTTATAAGAGACTGTGACCTCTGAGTTTGTTTCGGCCTTTCTTCTCAGAGTAGTCAGATAGGAAACGCCGACCTCATCTAGTTTAAAAAAAAAATATTGACTTGTAAAAGTGTTTGTACAAACCTACTTACAGAAATAAAAATCATTTATGTCTCGTAAAGCAAGTTAAGCAGTTGGTTCCAACTGTCATTCTTGGATCTTTGACAGTCGTTACGGGTCGTTAGAACCCCGAAAGTCTGACAACCAGTCTTACCAAGGGGTATCGTATTACCCAGTCACTAACTGGGTTGTGGAGGTCAGATAGGCAGTCGCTCCATGTAAAATACTGGTATTCAGCTACATCCGGTTAGACTGGAAGCCGACCCCAACATAGTTGGGAAAAGGCTAGGCAGATTGATTTGCTGATCGAGCATGACGTCTTGATGGGTTCATTTTCCAGGTCGGGTAAAGTGTTTTTACATTTTATTCATCTGAAATTTCTCAGTAGCAGCTAGGAGTCTGGATTAGTGTCCGGTTGATGGGCATAGTCTCGCTCCTATTACATGGAACTTAAACATAACTGGCGACATGTGGGTGTGGGTGAATATTCGACGTTTTAACCGCCGTCATTACCTTCCGCCAAAAGTTGATGAAGGAGAATATCGTTAATGAAATATTTCATCAATTCCCAGAATCTGCTTAAGGACCAGAATCAGGAATTGCTGAAATATTTCATTAAATATATTCTCTTTCATCAACTTTTGGCGGAAGGTAATGACGGCGGTTAAAACGCTCGAATATTCACCCGTGTACTATAGGTACAGCTCTGTCTAACCCTGCGGGTATTACAGGCGTGATGTTATGTTATGATATTTTGACGACCCGTAACGACTGTCAAAGATCCACGAATGACAGCCGGGACCAACGGCTTAACGTGCTTTCCGAGGCACGGAGGAGTCTCGGTATGTAAAGATGGTCACCCATCCACAGACCAACCCCGGCAAGCATAGGTGGTTAACCTATGCTTGCCTTGATGGATCGACCCGTACGGCTGTTATTACTTGGCCACGAGCTCCTCCCAGCAGTAGTTTTTAATAAATAAGCATGTTTTGTGATACTACTGTGAATTATCTCCAAAGAGTAATATATTTAGCCGTGGCATGGACGTAATTTTACCCAGTATATACCTGGGGGATACCCACGCGTTCCTCGAAGTGTATATGGTTGTTGATCTAAATATACAGGATGGAGTGTTCAAGTGGGCGTGGATGGCCAAATCCGAAACTATGATGAATAGCGAAAACTACTCAAAGGAGTCTCGCCCTTGATTTTGATGAAAACTAAAACTGCATCATTGGGTTTTTGAAATATCAATCATAACAAAAATAAAAAAAAAGTATTTTGTTAAAAATGAGCTCTTTCCTTTAGTTTGCCGTATGTCATTACTTATTAGCGACATTATCAAATGGTGTTTTTTTTTTCAATATCAATGGGTTCGATTGATTTTTCAAAAATCCAAAGATGCTGTTTTAGTTTTCATCAAAATAAAGCCCGAGACTCCTTTGAGTACTTTTCGCTATTCGTTATAGTTTCGGATTTGGCCATCCACGCCCACTTGAAAAATTCACCCTGTAAGTATATTATCAGAGCACATGACAAAAATATATATCAATCTATGTTGCTATATAAAACTTTCGATAAATAGTATTTGTTTATTTATAAGCTTCGCGTGACGCGTAGAGACAGATTTATATTATGTGCGAAGAGATAAATAACTATTTTCACAGCCCGCAAAATAGCGAATGCCTTGTGAGTTCTTTTTTCGAATATTGCTGTTGCTCGCAAAATTGCAAACTGTAACCTACAGGGTAGTCTCTCAGGGAATTGTTAGTAAATAGTGTTTTTTGTGCGTCTCTACATCTGCCGAGTCTGTTCCCAACTACACATATATTGACTGCTTCCACTCTAACCGGGTGCAGCTGAATACCAATATGAAAGGAGCTCGTGGCTAAGTTATAACAGCCGCACGCGGTCGGTCCATGGATGGGTGACCATCTTTTCATACCGAGACTCGTCCGTGCCTCGGAAAGCACGTTAAAGCCGTTGGTCCCGGCTGTCATTCGTAGATCTTTGACAGTCGTTACGGGTCGTCAGAAGCCCTAAAGTCTGACAACCAGTCTTACTAAGTGGTATCGTATTACCCAGTTACTGGGTTGTAGAGGTCAGATAGGCAGTCGGTTCATGTAAAATACTGTTATTGACCCCAAATAGGTATAGTTGGGAACAGGCTAGGCAGATGATGATGATACATGGAGCGACTGCCTATCTGACCTCCACAACCCAGTTACTGGGAGACTGTTGTCCTGCTATGGGACAGTCACAAGTTAATATCACGTTAAGGTCAGCGACGACGCCATAGATAGACCTACATGCGGATGAAATTGGATTCCATAAACGAAGTGATTGATTTCCGCAATGGCGTTTTCCTTCCGCAAAATAGTATATCGTGCTGATTAAAAGTATTCATTTAGGAACTGATAAATAAATATATTTATTTAAAATAGTGTAGACTAAACTATTTTAAAGTCTTTAGTAGGATAGTGGAGCGTTAGTTTTAGGATTCCCGTACCCTTTATACAGTGTGTCAAACTGCATTCTCTATAGCTCTATATACTTTTACAGAATTAAGGTCATGCATGCGGGCCAGAGTTTTGATAACTGGAATTTAGAATAGATTAAAATTATAATTATTCAGAAACTGAAGTGGCTCAATCATTTTATGACTTGTAAATAAGTAAAAATGTTTAGATCTTGTCGCGGGCCACGAGCCGCTTGATAAGGATTCACGGGCCGTACGTTTGACATGACTGCTTTATAAGATCACCGTCGGTCTGTCACAGAAAATTTTCTCAAGATCTATGCAACCCAGGAATTTGAATTTTGGCACAATGTCAGGTCTCAATGACGCGCACACAGATCATCAAAATCGAAATCAAAAGTCATTTATTCAAACTAGGCTGAGAATCAGCACTTTTCGAACGTCAAAATGACATAAGACAGTCCCCCGGCACGCCCGCCCTTCACCACTTCCTAGTGCTTTAGCTGGGGAGACGAAGTGGCGCAACAAACTGTCCAGCAGCACAGCTGTCTGTTCAGTTAAAAAAATTGATTCTATACAACACCGCGCAAAAAAACAGGACAAAACATTAAATTAAATTATGTCAGCTAGCAGAGGCCAATATACCAAAAAAAATCGAAAACTACACATATACTCAAGCAGAAATAAAAATACAAAACTAAAATCTTTATACCTAAACAAAAGCTTCCAGTAATAAAGGGCGTGCCCACTTACATATAGCCGTACATGTAGCGAGCGGTAACTCGAAGTCACAAATGATAAACTAGGACCATCGAAGTAAAATAAACAAAGAGTTAATTACTAATAACAAAACCAAAACCAAGGTCAGCAAGACGACCAGTCACAAGCAGCACACGTTCACGAGCATAACGCAAAGATCAGCTATTACCCCCCTCGCCATATTTGAGGGAAGGAGGCAACCCGACGCCCGACGCTACCGCAAGCAGTAACATCTAAGGGAGCTTGGCGAACTTGCTGCCGGTTGCTCAGGCAAGAATACTATAATCAATTGTCGAGGTCACTGGCTAACCACATACTGCAATACCACTCATAAAAAAAAAACTTTGAAATGAGTAGATTCGAAGACCTTTCTTTTGTTTTTTTTTTTACCGTCTTGACTCGAGGAAGAAGCACTAAGGCGCAGGTGCTCTTTGCACTTTGCACACTCCAAGCTGTGGTCAAAATAAAGGGCCCTACAGAAATTTCTTCACAACGAATACCGCTTCATCTCTTGTCTTAAACTGTCACAATTTCACTGGCAAGCATGCCACAGTACAAGGTCGCAGAATTGATCCGCTGCCAAAAACTAACAACAAGACATATTTCGGATATTCGCAATAATACTTGGAATGGTGTCTTTCAACCTTGCCCTTAGTTTATTAATAACAATTTCCTACAGCCAAGTTACCTGAGGCAGGTGAGAAAATTTTATTTAATCACAACTTCTGCCCGCAACTTTGTGCGCGTAAAATATATCCCATGACACTCGGCACTAGTTTCTAAATCGTGTATACACTAGCCAAATGAAAATATACCTGTGGGTCCAAAATAAAACAGATCAAGGGCGAGTCGGACTCGCGCACCGAGGGTTCCGTACTATCTATCTATACCTAATCTACGATACGTATATAAAAATTGTGCTATTTAGAGACATCATTTTATTTTTCCTGTATTCTTTACATAAACCTTATCACATAGAATAATTTCAGATTTTTCTCTATGCAAACTTCGGAGATAAGGGGGGGAACGGTATTTGGTTAGGTTGCCTGCTTGTCGGTCTTCTACAGATTGTACGGTGAGTGTGCCCAAGAACTCCACGACCTGATTCCACCGGCTCCTTTCTACCATCGGATATCTAGACGCATTGCCAGTTACCATCCCTACCTGGTTGATATTCCACCAATTCGCACTAAGCGTTTCCAAATGTCTTTTATAATGCGCACAGCAACTCACTACCTGCGTCTGTATTTCCGAGCGCGTATAACCCTAATCTCTTCAAAGTGAGAGTAAACAGGCTTCTTCTGGGTAAGCTCACTCCATCGTCGACTTTGTCTCTGTCACCTCTGACCTAGACAAGAGTCAAGATAAAACCCATCTTAAAAAAAAAATGTTTTTTAAATTTTTTATCAAAAGTCGAAAACTGCTCGGCCTAAAAAAAAGAAAAAAATGCTTGAAAATGTGCAAATAGCGCTCTTTCATATAATACCCCATATGTCCTAGTAGCTCCACTTCGAATATTTAAGACCCCTTTTCAGTCCCCGTTGCAAAAAATATACATATATATATACATTTATTTATTTCTTATTTGCAAAATAGTTGGGCAAACGTCATCTAAAACTATTCCAAAATTCAAGTTGATAGCATTAGTAGTTCTTGAGATATCCAGCTGTAACAAACGAACAGACAGACAGACTGAGTCGCACCATAAGGGTTCCTTTTTACCATTAACCCTAAAAATTGAATGGTCCCTAGTCGCAGTTCGAGTCCGCGCCGTTTATTTTCGTGAAACATTTAGTCAAATCACAACTGTAACCTAACGTAACCTAGTGAGAGGTATTTGCTCAGCGCTACACTTTTCAGGCCTATTGAATTCCTTATGATACAAGCTTTCTTCGCCTAGATTTTTTTAAATTACTGACCAGATTTACGGCCGATATAAGGCGACATCTGAAACTATTTTACTATTGTCAACTTCATGTGCATTTTTGACCCTAATTAGCACAATATTTCTGTTGTTGCGCTTTAGATTCTAGTAGTGCTTTATCAACTCTTGACAATGACGCTAGAATTTAAATTGTAGCTATACAAATTGCAATTTCGACGCACAGTGAAAAATAGAGGGTCACGCGCATGCGCCTGCACTCGCGATGTGACGTCATAGGCAATTAAAATCCTGCTTCAAAACTGTTACAAATATGACCTATCTTTTGAATGTTCAACCATTTCTTTAGCAGCAAAAGTCTCGTAGTTACTATCGGTTGAAATCTTACATGTTTTTGTCACGTAAGAAGAAGGAAAACGGATATTACTTTGAATATCAACCTCGTGCATATATCGCACAGTGAGAATGAAAGGGACTGAAATCAAAATTTTGACTAATTTTTAACGAGTAATGTATTTTATAAACTATTAAATATATTTTTAATGCATTTTGGATTATACCAATCGAAAGGCAGTATAAACATGTAAATAGCTTTCCATTTCAAAAAGTTATGACATATTTTAATGGACACTCCCTAAAATACGAACACAATTTTGTGATTTCCCACAAAATACATATTTCGTGTTAGGTCTCACTGTGCGATATATAAAAACTAATCACAATGGTTTACGATACGAGTATATTGCTACAGATTACTGATAACAATAACAATAGACTCTCGATATCATATATAGTATGACCATGAAGAATTCACAGACGGTTGGCAGAGGAGTGAAAAAAAAGAAATACGTTAGTCAACAATGACCAGCAGAGCTTACTTTTATGATATTCTCATGGACAGAAATCAAGAGTCAAGCCAAATAGGCAGCTGCTTCGTGTAAAACACTAGTCGGGTTCAATCTAAAGGATACCGACCACAACATAATTGGCAAAAAGCTAGGTAGAGGATGATGATTCTCATGAATTGAAATGCCGTCCGGAGAAAGACGAAATCTTATTTTGAACTCTCCTTTGAACTATCTTACACTGGGGTGCAGGATCGACATTCCAGATTGGCTGAGTTCTAGACTATTGGCTATTATTTATGCGTTGCCTGGTTTCTGAGGTCTTCGAAATAAACTCTCCAACATATGTATCTTGGTGTGATAATAGATAGTAATTTCCACTGGCGCCCGCACATAGATCATGTATGTAATGTAATAGGTTGGGGAAAAAGTTTCTTCGCATTTTTTAAGAAAATTCAAAACATTTTTTAATATAGTTTATTCACATTTAACTAAAGTATGTAGGTACCATTTTGTTCGATAACTTTTTGCCATCTTGTAGGTAGGGACATGATCCCATTGCTATAGAAATTTTGGGACTTCTGGTCAAAATACCGCGACAAGTGGTTTTGGCAGTCCTCTCGTGATGTTAACCTGACACTGCCTAAAGAATTCTGAAGAGACCGAAACAGGTGGAAATCTGAAGGTGCAAGGTCAGGACTATACGGCGGATGCATTAACACCTCCCAGCCAAACTCTCTTAATTTTTGCTGAGTGGCTAAAGATGTGTGGGTCTAGCGTTATCATGATGAAAAACCACACCCCTTCTGTTGATTAATTCCGGCCGCTTTCTCTCAACTTCTTGCTTTAATCTCATCAGTTGTTCGCAGTAGAGTTCAGAATCTATGGTCCTGCCTGGTGGTAACAGCTCATAATGAATAATGCCCTTCCAATCCCACCACACACGCAGCATCACCTTGTCGCGAGTTAACCCGGGTTTCGCCACAGTTTGTGAAGCCTGACCGGCCTTTGACCACGACCTTTTTCGCACGTTCTTGTCATACGTGATCCACTTTTCATCACTAGTTATCAGCTTCTTCAAAAATGGTTCGGTTTCATTACGCCGTAATAAAGAATCACAAATGAGTACACGGTTCATTAGGTTTCTTTCAGTGAGCTCGTGAGGTACCCAAATGTCGAGCTTTTTTGTGTACCCAGTTTTTTTCAAATGCGCCAAAACTGTTTTGTGGTCAATTTCCAGTTCTTCAGCTACGTCGTAACTACTGATATGCCGATCTTGCTCCACTTTTTCAAAAATGGCATCCATTTTATTCGTAATAGACTTTGACATCAAAATTTCTGGATTGAAAACGCTTAAACCATATTTGTGCTACTCTCACAGACACTACACTAGGTCCATAAACATCGCAAATTTTTTTCGCGGCTTGCGTTGCATTTTTACCTTTTTTAAAATGTATCGAATTTCTTCATTAGATTCACTCATCTTGACGGTACGAAAAACAAATGAAAATCACACATTTTCCTAATTTGAATTTGGAATTATGTTCTTTAAGATTTAAACTTTCAAATACCAAATGCCATATACCATATTCAGATACCAAAACCAGCCAGATACAAATAGTATAGCCAAAGAGATTTTATTACAAGTTCATACATACTATAATGCGAAAAGACTTTCCCCAACCTAATATGTTAGCGATACTTAAGTATAGACCACTTAAACTTTTTATTTGGCACCGGCCGACTCCGTAATTGATTACGGCCTAAGGGACTACTCACAATTATTCAGCTCCATTCGCATTTCGCTGAACGATTTTGGTCACACTTATACAGTTCTGCTTCTATCAGCCGCGTACAGCGTCGTAAGAATGAGAAAAGCCTTCATAGCGTGTTGTCTCCGTCTATCGCTTTTATTTCGCAAAAATAAAATAATGATTAACTTTAAAATACGTCCGAACTCTCTCAATCTTTGCGTGTATAATGATTACGTAATAATAAATCAAATCTATGCAGGAACTACGCAGGTCGCAACTTGTCGAAAAGGAGTCGAGAACCATCCGTGTACAGCGCTGTTTCGCCGCGTTCGACGCTGAATGCGGCGGAACAGCGCTGAACACGGCAGAACAGCGCTGATCTCTATCTATAGCACTCGCATGATAATAACACATTTGTCCTCATTTTATACTTGTTTGCCGCGAAAGCTGAATAGGCGCGGAAAGCTGAACGGATGCGCGAAAGCTGTAGGCGTCTCCATACAAAATCGTTGTTTTCTATGGGCATAAGCTGAATAGTGTGAGTACTACCTAAGTCGCTACGGCCGTACATACAAGACTTACGTCGAAGACATTTACAAGTTACAGTTACACATTTTAAAAACGATTGTACCCGCTAAAATAAAACATGAATTCCAAAATAAAAACACGGATTTATTTAAGCACGGCCAAATGGTAAATATCTTTGACAAGGTAAATACGAAAGGCTAAAGTCGTTGCTTTGTTTGACCTACCACATTTATCGAACCTAAATCTAATAAAGTTTATGGAGCGCGGACGTGGGAATGCATGCTACCACCGTATATGAATGATTTACCTATGGAAATATGCAATATAGTAAATGCGAAGAACTGCTCAAAGGTATTTTATAAAGATACTTTCTAGATTGCAGCGTACTGCAATCTAGAAAGTATAAACAACTCGTAAGTCGCTGCCACTGGGCCGCCACTGCTCATAACATAAGCATGAAGATAATGTTTTTATCTTAAATATATTAATAATATAATAATTGCTTTATTTTCAGGCAACTAAGGGCTCATAGATAAAATACATAAAATAACCTTACAAAAAAAAAAATCTAATACATAATAAAAACATCAGTACAAAATCTATTTACTACGTTGGTTCGGCGACGTATTGCGCTGAATCGTGGTGTCATGTAGCCTTCTTAAAGAATGACTTGTATTTGATTCCGGAGGGCAAAGGCCTCCCTTCTTCCCTTCCAAACCTTTCTGTCTTGTGCGATCTCTGACCATGTTGACCCTTCAAACATGATCAGATCGTCACACCACCTTCGCCGCGGTCTACCTCGACGGCGATGTCCTCCCCGAGGCGTCCAGTGGGTGACGATCTTTGCCCATCTCTCCAGGTGCATTCGTGCGACGTGGCCAGCACACTACCACTCCAGCCTGGCTGGTTTTTCTCTAATATCCGCTACTTAGAATTAAGAAGCGCAGGGTGGTGTTTCTAACGCGATCTGTACGCTTGACACCTTTTATACTGCGCTCCATTGCCCGTTGGCAAATCTTGAGTTTGGACTTTTGTTGTTCAGAAAGAGACCAACTTTGTGCACCGTTGTTGTAACCTACGGTTCTTTAAGGGCCCAGTAGGTCTTCCAAGCATTTTCGACTCGTCTTTCAACTTCCTTGTCTTGTCTATTTTTGAAAGAAACTATCTTAAACATCAGCATTAAATTATTTATAACTTTCGAAGGTAAGAATACATTGAGAAAAAATGTTTTGTTATTTAGTGAAACTTGGGGTATTTTCTCATGTTTCGTCAAGTTGACATAGCTCCAAACTGGAAGACACCAATGCTTTGTGGCAGAAAAATCTATCGCAGTCCACCGCAGGACATAGGCCAATCCCAGGCTGCGCCACAATATCCTGTCCTCTGCCTTCCGCATCCAATCTATCCAAACAACCTTTGATCCATTTGGTTGGGGTGTGTCTCACTCTACGCTTGCAGTTACGCGATGTATGGCTTCCCCGGCAAAATCTTTCACAAGAAGCTGTTACGTTACTATACATATTTTTTTACAAATAATCGCATACATTCCATAGTCCCAACTATGGAATAAATTCCCATGGGATGAACACAGACAAGGAACTGTTCTGTACATTCAACATAGTCACTAGGGAATCTATTCTTTTGTTGTAACAAACAATAGTTTTAAACACTCAGCCCAGATATACTTTTGCGAGAACATTGTCACGGCCAATTCTTTGCTGTGTGTCGTTTTTTTAAGGTTCCCTACCTCAAAACGAAAAAACGGAACTCTTATAGGATCACTCGTGTGTCTGTCTTTCTGTCTGTCTGTCACAGCCAATTTGCTCCAAATCTAATGAACCGATTATGTTGCAATTTGGTACACTTTTCAATTTCTGTGACCCAAACATGGACGTGTAACGTAAATAAATGAATTTTGACAATTATGGGGGCAAAGAAAATAAAAAAAAAAGTTTTGCAAACTTGACGTGACATTATCAAATGAAAGCGCTTACTGTGTCTCAAATATATATGTTTTTATAATTTTAAAATAAATTGTTTTAATGTTATTTAAGAAAATAGACGGAAATTGACCATTCTCCCATTATCTCTGAAACTACTGAGCCTAAAATTTTGAAAAAAAATATATAAAATAGTTCTATACCACTATAGATTACAGGAAAACCTATAAGAAGTCTATGGTCTTAAAACAACATGGTCAATCTGGCCATATTGTGCGTACAAACTTACATTTGCAGTTGGAATGCATGGGAGGACATGTTTTTCAACTACAATGTTAAGTTTGTTCTTGAGATAAATTCATCCCAACGACGGGGCCCTTCATTGTGCGTGGTCCGACACGCACGTGGCCAGTTTCTTCTTTGATGTCTGCAAGCGCAACTTCTAAGCTCGAGGGTTTGATCTCCAGGTCGAATCTAGTGTTTCTAACGTATGTAGGGCAATAGCTTTGCGTCTATTAGAAGCCCTATGGAGCTCGTGGCTAAGTAAATAACAGCCGCACGGGTCGATCCATCAGGTTAAGCTACGCTTGCCGTGGTTGGTCTGTGGATGGCTGACCATCTTTTCATACCGAGTCTCCTCCGTGCCTCGGAAAGCACGTTAAGCCGTTGGTCCCGGCTGTCATTCGAGGACAGTCGTTACGGGTCGTCAGAAGCCCGAAAGTCTGACGACCAGTCTTACCAAGGGGTATCGTATTACCCAGTAACTGGGTTGTGGAGGTCAGATAGGCAGTCGCTCCATGTAAAATACTGGTATTCAGCTGCATCCGATTAGACTGGAAGCCGACCCCAACATAGTTGGTATAAGGCTAGGCAGATTGATTTTTATTAGAAGCCCTATGATAAAACATAATTCAATACTTACTTATAAAGTAACTGGCGAAATGCGAGTGTACAACATTTCTTCCTCTTCGGAGTCTTTGAGGATTACAGGCAGTGACGGTTTTAGCACTACCGGCGCCCTGGGGCGAGATACTTGTGGCGCCCCTACAATACTCTTGGAGTATAGAAGGGCTAAGGTGTTTAGTCTATGCTCCTGTGCATTGATATACTTTAATATGAGATCTTTGTCAACTTATGCAGAAAAGAGTGAAATGCGGGATGTAAGGCCGAGCTCGAAAAATGTTGGACCTGTCCTCGGATATGTAAAAATTTTCTTTTGTGCGTTAGAGAGTTAGGAAAATGCAGGATACAAGAGCGAGAAAAGCGAACTCGAAAGTATTAGCATGCCGTCACGGAAAGCTTGGGTTTTCTTTTGAATGGTTCTTCTAACAGAATAAGGGTTACTTTGTTGACTAAGTTTGAGAACTCACAGATGCCAGAACGAGCGAAGCGAGCTCAAAAATTATTGGCATCCTGCCTTGGCTAGTTTTTTTGGCCATGCATCTTCGATCAATAATATCACATTCATATAGAAACGTGCAGAAAAGTTTGAGGAATAAGAGAATTTAGGCTGCGAGTGCGACCGAAGCGAGCTCGAAAACTTAGAACTAGCGAACTAGCTTTTGCCAGCGGCTTCACACGCGTGGTTGACGGAAATGGTCCCACGAGAACGTACCGGGATAAAAAGTATCTCATATTCATTCAGGTTATAAACTATCTGTCTGTTGATCCAACGAGAAAACAGCTGACGGAGCCGAAGTAGCTGAATAATCTCGTTTTTTGTTGACGTCCCGACAAACAGTCTTAAGAGTCTCAAAACTCAACGTGAGACGGATGGGACGGGAAACCGGCGCCCCCCTACCCTAACGCCGCTACTGATTACAGGCATAATTTTATATTCAAGAGGCTGAACCAACAGCACCAACATCTCACGAGGGTTACGTCCGATAGCTGGCTCAAGGGCTTCACACAGAAAGTGACTCCTGGACACTACCTACCTCTTCATGGAAAACAGACGCGACTATATGCTTTAATCAAATTACAAGAGAGCTTAAGTATAAAAGTTTAGTACCTACTTAATCAACCATGTTAGTAATACCCCGAAATAGCTCCTGAACTAACTAGTTGGGTAATTAGTCTAGTGGAAACGTAAGGTTTCATTCCAATTGGAATTCCTACTACACATGACGCAACAGTCGCCCCATTGACATTGAAAATATAACTACATATCATGCTAAGGTCTAACTACGTAGATATTACCGCGTGAAATGGTGATGAAATGATATTTATTTCTGTAAATGTAAATAGTTTCAAAAGAAAACTTTGACACGTAAAAACATCTTATGTTTTAAAACTATAAGAGTTCAGTGTTTCCTATCTGACTACTCTGAGAAGAAAGACCGAAACAAACTCAGAGGTTACAGTCTCTTATAAAGTCCAGACATAATTTTGGTCCGATCATATGAGGACCATGCAGTTTAATGTCTGAGATGGTTTTTCAGGAAAGAACTATTCAGATTTAGGGTGCGTTCAGACGACACGCGCCCTATAATTTATTTCAAAAAGTTGTGGTAAGTACAGACGCCAGCACATCAAGCTACTACAATCTGTCAGATTTCTTTAATAGATTTTCGACTTTATCGCTAAAGCATTAGGTTCAAGGTTGATTGGGAAAATCTGACAGTTTCGGGTAGGTTGACCTGCTGGCGTCTGTACAACCTGTTACATAAACATAATTTTTCAATTTAGGGATACATCTTAAAGAGATTAACAGAGATGAATCTGGCGTCCGAGCTAAGTTACATGGTAACCTGTATTAAGTTAATAATTTGAGTCTTATGACACATCAATAGATCTCAGATTGATCGTAAGTAGTCTAACCGCACCCGCCTCGCGCCCTTCTCGCGCCCGCGCTTCAGCTAGTGTCGTATTGACTGATCAAGTCTAGTCGCGTGGCGTGTTTTTAGATTAAATAACACTAGTAGTAGAAGCGAGTGCGAGGAGTGCGCGATGCGTGCGCTGATTTTGCGCGTGGCGAGCGCGGGTGTAAGACGGGCACAACGCGTGTGCGGGTCCTGTGCGTGATCGGCGCGGGTTATCTGAACTCAGTCTTATAAGCGACCTGTCCAGTCAGTGCACGCATTTGTCAGTAATCGTGAGCTCATCTCAGAACACTAAAGAAAGGATATTTGGGTAGGCCGCATAGTACTCTAAACTGCCAGATACGAGTATCATTAGAACTATCTGAGCAAAAACCCACACAGTCCTCACATTCACAATATTTAAAATGATGAAAGACGTGGGACCTACGGATATCTTGTTACCCAGTTACTGTGTTTTGGAGATCAGATATCTCCATGTAAAATTCAAAATTAAATTCCATTCAGTTGCATCCAGTTAGACTGGAAGTTGACCCCAACATACCGTTGGAAAGAGGCTGGGCAAATGATGACTGTGGATGGTATATACTGCCGGCTAAGGCCCTTGGTAAGACTGGTTGTCAGATTTTCGGGCTTCTGACGACCCGTAACGACTGTCAAAGATCCACGAATGACAGCCGGGACCAACGGCATAACGTGCTTTCCGAGGCACGGGGGAATCTCGGTATGAAAAGATGGTCACCCATCCACAGACCAACCCCGGCAAGCGTAGCTTAACCTGATGGTTCGACCCGTGCGGCTGTTATTACTTAGCCACGAGCTCCTCAGGACAAAATATGTTTTTTTCTCCATTTCAATATGTCTATAGAAACGTCCTTGTCCTTACGGCTGCAGTATAACACTAATTATGAATTAATTACTAACTGCAGCGGTTTAAGAAGAAAACGGTGAAGTAATAAGGCTCTGCCGAATGCAAATGATGCACCATTCATTTATGTAGCTTCTAACTAGCTCTAAGGATTTCTCGTTCAATGTGGAGCTGAAATTAAAGTCACGAGCAATTAGTATGTTTTGAATTCTAGAGAATTTATAATATCTACGAATTGCGATTGATTCTCAGTTTTTATTAAAACAAAAACAAAGTGTATTCGCGATGTCGCAAATTGCGATAATTTTACCATCGTCAGTGACTTGAGACAGACGTCATCAATGATCAGGAATATTGCTACCTTTCGTAGTTATTGGGTATAACGTTAGCTTTTGATAAAAAAGAGCTCCTAAGTTGCGAATTTAGCGCAAGAATGAAGAATTGTCTTCTTCTTTTCATGGGTCTACAGCAACACTTTCAATACGAAGGTACTGAAGACGAAGCGGCTTGTAATCTGTGACAATAGTGAAGTGGGTAAACGACTTTATTTTTCGACACGACACACAATACAAAAGATAGGTTACACCAAAGATCCCGTTGGTAAGCTCGTCCTTTTTTTTTTGGCGTGGATAGACAAATTGTCAAACGTGCGTAAAATGCTGCGATTGGTTGGCTGTTGATAATTCATTCAACAAATCACAACAGTTTAAGTACGGTTGACAATTTGTCACATTAAGGGGGAAGCTCCAGGGTTTTTTTTGCGTGGAGGAAATGCTCATGCATACTGCACTACCACGGGGAGATAGTGCAGTTATGTGGGACTCCAACCAACTAAAACTCCACGGTGTCCTCCTCTGCCGCTTGTGGCGGGAACACGGGCACGCGTTAGCACTCATCCGTGAAAGGTAAGCTCATGCTGAGGATTACTTTGACTTTAGTCGACAGTAGTCTGACAAGGATGGATAGCTTGCCAAGTCAGCAGGTGTCAGGAATTAAGGAGGATTACAGGCATGGATTTTGTACAAACGATCGACATGTCTGATTAGATTAGTGTAGGTAATATCGTAAGTGAGTCGTATAAGGCGACAATGCCAAGTTTCTTCCGATTCTTCGACTCCACGTGGTCAACGTGGTGCTAATAATCCGCTAATTATTTTGACTCTTGACACTACGTTTCTGAACACCGAGTAAAAAAATAGTAGCAATTGAAACTTTATCTGAAGACCTCAGTAATCGGGCATAAGAGGATAGGGCAGTAGCCATAATCGTAGTAGCAGAATATATTTTTTTCTAGCACTATTAAGTACTTAGTAGAAATAATGCAAAACAGGTTGAGAACATTCATAAAATTTTATTTATGGGTTGGTAATAAATTTGTTTGGTTATCAGAGGTTCGCGTTATATGGCGTGCGACAGGAGAGGCCTATGTCCAGCAGTCAACTGGTACTGGTTTAGGCTGATGATAAGATGAACATGTAGTTCAGCAGCACCAAAAACTCTAGAATTTATGCTCTTTGGCGGTAAACATGGTGGTAATACATCCCCGGGCGAACTATTTCACACTAGCTCTATTACTAGATAGTAAAAAGATTTCGCAGCAAACCACTGAATAAAAATAGTTTCTCTATTTAAAATTACAAAAAAAAAATCTCTACCTACTATTAAACTTTTTCTATACCTACCTACTCATGCCAAAGCTTCGTGCAAAAGCAACAAAAATGTAAAGCCAAGATAAAAAAAAAACAACTTACATCGCTCATGTAAGGAGTCCAGTCATGATTCCCAGCTTCCCACTCCGGAGGAGGTTTCTTTTCCCTCAATCTATTTATTATTGTAGCGTCCGAATCATCATCGACAATAGTCCGATCAAAATCAAATACGGCTAAGGAAGTTCTCGCCATGTTTGAAAATTACGCGCGCACACGACCGCGGTCCGAAACACACAGAAGTGAGGAATTCTATATTTCTGTAGTGTCTGAAGTCCTAAACGATGTCCCGTGAACTTGAGACACGTTTCATGACGTCAGCGGACATCGAGACATGGAACGGAGGAATTGTGGATGATGCAATCATTTTCATGTGTAGTTTTTGCGGAGGCACAAAATACTTGTGAATTTTGACAGTTAACAGTTGATTGTCATTATTGATTTCAGTTTGACGTGACCTTGAAGTTTTTGCTCGGATACGTGTTACAGAACTATATTTATGGTTAGAGATATTTTGTACCTCGGGATGTCTTGTGATCACGGAGCACAAAACCAGCTTGTGGTGGACCTTGAAAGACAAAGGTTTGCCGGGGAAGTATGTAGAGTTAATTCGAGATCGTGCTATCAGTCAATCTTGTACCTACGTCCGGTCGGGTGCTGGCAGCACCGACGAGTTCAGTGTGGCTGTAGGCTTGCACCAAGGGTCTCTTCCTGTTGATTATGGACGCTCTGAAGTCGGACATACAGGAAGAGAACGACACACATGTATACATGCTATTTGCCGACGACATCATTCTTGTCAGTAAAGATGGAGCTGAGATGCAGAGCAGATTGATGAAATGGCCACTGAAGCAGGAGAAAATCAGCAGAACCAAAACCGTGTATATTATTATGTTCTGCGATTTCGGCGATCGCTTCTCCCCCGGTCTGCTCCGACTTCCGGTTCTCGGTTCACTTGTGTAAAGTGATGGCGAAGTAGATCGGACATGGATGAAATGGCGGAAGGTCACGGAAACAATCTGCGACTCCCGAATTCCTCTTAAACTTATGGTGAAGATTTGTAAAACAATGGTTAGACCTGCTGTTTTGTATTGGATCAGAATATTGGGCTAAGGTTGTGCCACAAAAGGAATGAATGGAAGGCAGCTGAGATGTGAATGCAAATAGGGATGTGTGGTGTTACGCGAGTGGATAGAATAATGAAAGAGGAAGTCTGAAAGTGACACCGGTGACTGAAAAGTTGTGCGGAAATCGGTTGTCATGGTATGGGCATGTGCTGCGGAGGAATGAGGGATAAGTCAATGGGGAATTGTCATAAGGAAAGTTTTGAGTATGAATGTGGGTGGCTACAAGAGTAGAGGAATACGCAAGAAACGATGGATGGATTGTGTGAAAGATGATATGGCTAGAAAGGGAGTTACTATCGAGATAACGACTGATAGAGAACTACGGAAGAAAAAGACGTCGCGCCAACCACAAATAAATTGGGATAAGGGCAGGAGAATTATGACTACATTCCTTTCACAGTTATTTTACCTCTGACAGCAGCAGCCAAAGAGCAACCTAATTGTAACGACAATAACACACATTTTGATAGACTTGTCAGTGGCAGCAACCCAACTGCAACCCTATTGTAAGGAAAATAGATTACTATGACTTTGACTGTGACGCAAAATCAGAGGTAAGTAAAATAATTGTGAAAGGCCTGTACACTATTTCATATTTAGGTTTCCGTACCAAAATGGTAAATAGGAACCCTTATGGTGCGACTCAGTATGTCTGTCTGTCTGTCACAGCTAGATATCTCAACAACTACTAATGCTATCAGCTTGAATTTTGGAATAGTTTTAGATGACGTTTACCCAACTATTTTACAAATAAGAAAGAAATAAAAATGTATTTATTTTTTTTGCAACAGGGACTGAAAGGGAGTCTTAAAAATTCGAAGTGGGGCTTCTAGGGCATGTGGGCATATGAAAGAGCGCTGTTTGCATATTCTCAAACATTTTTTTTTAGGCCGCATAGTTTTTGACTTTTGATGAAAAATGTAAATAAAAATACCGTTCCCCCGACACCTTATCTCCGAAGTTTGCATAGAGAAATCTGAAATTATTCTGTGTGATAGAAGTTTATGTAAACATTACAGAAAAAATAAAACGAAGTCTATAAATGGCACACTTTTTTATATATGATGGTACGGAACCCTCGGTGCGCGAGTCCACCTCGCTCTTGACCGGTTTTTTAATAGCGCCTCAGAACCTTTTACTGTACCTAATACTTTTACAAACTGTATCCAAACTAATCTGTCAACGACAGCCATACTTCTTGGCTGTCAGTGTCAGTGTCATTAATTCATTATAGAAGAATTTTAAAAAAACTTGACAGGAGTTGCAGCCTAACCTCTTTCTAAGGGAATTTATTTTACAAATTGTTATAAATAATTACATAATACTAATTGCAATGGCTTCACTAAATGTGTATTCTGTGGGTAGACTCGTCAAATATGTTTCTGGAACTTCAATGAGGACCCTTCGAGCGAATATATACAGGTGAAATTGCGCAATCAATTTTGAGGTTATAATCCGAAATTATTATCGAATTTCGGAAAAAAATACTGTATGAAAGTGTCAAATATTGATATAGGCAGCGAAATTGAAGTTTATTCATTTTACTTTTCAAGAGTATTTGAGATAAATGTTTGTAATTTAAAGCTGATGTAATATTTACTCGAAACACTATTTTAAATTAATTTAACATAGTTATTAAGTAAAAACTGCTGCTTTCATACTGCTAAAGCAAGCTTTGTAGTGTCATCGGTAAAGCTCTACAATTTCATCACCTCTTAAACTTAGTAATATGCTCTAAAATAAGCCTCCTGAATCATTGCTATTTGAAGGAAACTCCAAAAGTATCTACAGGATTACAACCTCATTCTAAAACTCCTCGTCACATGATTAAGCCGTTGTTCAAAGTTCAAGCCTTCCCACATGCTTATCTCTAAAGATAACATAACACTCAAAAAAGGGAAAACAATTTTAGAAAAAAAAAAACTGACTGTCCCTTTAACCTGTTAACCGGGTAATTCCGTTTTTTAATTACGCAGCATATAACGGGCGCAAGCTCTTTCACTAGAGTGTGTCTACGTCACGCCCGTAGTACATAATATCATATTATTTTTTATTTTTGCTTAAAATAAATGAAAAGACTTTGAAATATATATTATATGTTTTCATTTATGATAAAACAAAGGAGTTTTTTTGGAGGAGTATCGAAAGTTTTCCCAGGATATGCAGTAAAGGGAAATGGTCTTTCTGCATTTTGAGGTAGCCATTCTTCACAAACAATGCTGTTGCTTGGACCAACATGCTCAACTTCTTCATTCTCAGTATCACTCAATTCCGTGTCGTAGTCAAAATTACCGTCAGATGACTCCGATGACGAACTCATAATACGTCTCCTTTTTATACCTGGAGGTACATTGATTTCGTCATTGCTGATATCGCTTTCATTAATTTTGATGGATACTTATAAAAATGTATTCTAAAATAAAAAGGTTGGAAATATAATAAATTTAAAAAATAATGTAAAAATAAAAATATAAGTAAATAAAATATAATACGGAAATAGGTAGGTAAGTGTAAGTTCGTACTCGTCACTCGTCACCCGGTCACCCGGAACACGTCCACCACTCTCAATAGCGAAATGATACTGATTTTCTCCACATCTTAAATTCATGTTGAATCATGTTTGATGACTAATACCTGTGTTGTACGAAACTATACGTTCCAGGGCGCAACACATATTTCAAGGACGTATTCATATGTCCTACCCGTACACGCTATTGTTTACGTTTGACGTATTTATACGTCCCGCTCGGTTAACAGGTTAAGAAAGGACCCCGATGGTATTATATCATGAGGATGTACAGTCAGCAACCTTATTCCTAAGGACACAAGTGTTAAGCTCCCTCAACTTAATTGAGCGTACTGGAAATTACAACAACAACATTCCAAACTAGATTAACCTCGTAAGGCCCAAGCTAAATTTCGCAAGATAAACTCAACGCCCAATGTACATTAAATTTTTTAGTTTGAGCCGGAATGCTGCATGTGACTTTGTTCAATACATTGTACATTGGGCCTTATGAAGTTAAGCATAATATCGATACTATGTCCTATTGCTGGGCAAAGTCCTGAGGACCTAGACAAATGGCATTCGCTTCAGAGCGATTCTATTTCTACAATCGCTATAGCTTCAAAGTGACATTGGCATAATCACGTGACATTTTGATAGCTTAGGTCAACCCCATACTTTTTTGGCTTTTCAACTAACATCATTGCTAATCAAATGTTACTTGTCTAGGCCCTCTGCTCTTACTCAGAACTTGCATTTAATCCGGACCATTAAAATCGCAAGTTTCTTCACAATATTTACATTGATCAAAAGTCATATAACAAAAAAATATGCCTGTTAATAATAATAATAATAATGTGATGTACCTTTTTCAGCACAAGCAAAGTCCGTGCATACAGCACCGAAGAGAAGGCAAACACGAAGCCTGAAGAAGATAGCAAGCTGCCTGCCACCATTGAGGAGTGCCATAAGCAGATTGAAGCCCTCACCGCTGACTTGAACACACTTAAGACTCAAGCCAAAGATTTTGAAGTGAGTTTACTTTTAAAGCATCCTTGAATATTATATTAATTTTAGAAAGTAGGTGGGAAAAAAACTGTTTTACACAATCAGCCAATAAAATGTGTGTCTATTGCTTGGAATGATGGCATCAGAGTTTGAAATAGGTCAGAGGAGCTTGTGGTTAAGTAATAACAGCCGCACGGGTCGATTCATCAGGTTAAACTACGCTTGCCGGGGTTGGTCCGTTGATGGGTGACCATCTTTACATACCGAGACTCTTCCGTGCCTCGGAAAGCACGTTAAGCCGTTGGTCCCGGCTGTCAATCATGGATCTTTGAAAGTCGTTATGGGTCGTCGGAAGCCCGAAAGTCTGACAGTCAGTCTTACCAAGGGTATTGTATTACCCAATAACTGGGTTGTGGAGGTCAGATAGGCAGTTGCTCCATGTAAAATACTGGTATTCAGCTGCATCCGGTTAGACTGAAAGCCGACCTCAAAATAGTTGGGAAAAGGCTAGGCAGATTGATTGAGTACCTAAACTTCGAGGAAGTAAGTAAACTGAATATACCTCCTCTAAATCAATCTGCCTAGCCTTTTCCCAACTATGTTGGAGTCGGCTTCCAGTCTAACCGGATGCAGCTGAATACCAGTATTTTACATGGAGCGACTGCCTATATACCTCCTCTAATATTCCGGAATAATAGAATAGAATAAAGATTTTTTTTTTATTAAAGTAACCAAGGCTCAACAAGATTGTTAGTAAAAAACTTACGACTATGTAGTGAGCACAGACACAAAAGAAAAACAAGGAATATTAAACAAAACACGAAATAACGGTTGGTGACGGCTGCAACATCCCATGAGAGACGGTACAACAGTGACCCACGTATACACAGTCCAGGGCCAGCAGTGTCGACATTGATAGCGATCGCTATACGACTGAATTCGGTCGCTAAGTCCTAGTAAGGTACCTATACAGTCAAAATTGCTTGACAAGCATGTGATTTGTTCGTGTTTGTCATACAATTTTAACCGTCTAGGGATCCAACTAGGACTTTGAGACCGAATTCAGTCGTATAGCGATCGGTATCTATGTCGAGACTGCAGGCCCAGGGGCGGCAGTCTCGATACTCGTAAATATAGTTTTACGACTGAAATCGCTCGCTAAGTCCTAATGGGGTATCTAGACGGGCAAAATGGTAATAGTTAGGTTTTTGAAAGACTATTATTGGCCACTTAAAATTTACCTTGAATAACGAGGAAAATTGGAGAACATGATTAAATAAAAAAACGGTTCTCGCCGCAACTGGTTTGAAACTGTGAATGGTTTTTTCGTGCTTGTCAAGCAATTTTGACCGTCTTAGTACTCCATTAGGACTTAGCGAGCGATTTCATTCGTAAAGCTATCGTTACGAATGTCGAGGTTGCCGCCCGTGGCCACTCGCAACCATGCTTAATGTACTGTTGGAGCAGCCACTAGGGAAGCGCACCTTTTACGCATTGTTGTGTAAAAGCAATCTACATGCGCATCCGCGAACATCCCTGACGCACTACAGAAACGGGGCAGCCCCACCAGCTAATATTGGTAATAAATAACCGGCTATAATGTTAGTAATGTTTAAATCCTGGGATTTAAACCAAACCCTAAAAAATGTAATATGATTATTCAAAGCAATCATTTGTAACAATATATTGGGTGTGTGTAAAAGCAGTTTGTTATCATGAGTACAATCTTGTGTCATTAATTACCAGCCATCCTATAAACTACTCAAAACAAAAAAAGGGCCACTTGTTATTTTTACATTTGAGTGTAATTTAAAAATCATTAACTAATTGTTAAGTAGGAAAATATTGATGTTAAGAACTCTTCGCTATCTAACCGCTTTGATGTTTTATGCTTGAGAACAAATAAATACAGTAAAACATTGAAATACAGTATTTTTATTGTAAAATAACGTCTGTTAAATCACGTAAATCGGCAAAATCGGCAAAATTTTGCATACGGCTTCATAAACACATAGTGGCCCCTATTTTGTTTTATCTAGTAAGTCCAATAAATAATTCGTGATTTTTAAATCCTGGGGTTAAAACATCAGTATCATTATTCCGGGATAAATATACTCTACCTATTCCGATCTCTGATAATCATACATATCGACGCTTGAAAGGCAACCCTCACTAACCGACATTGGGTAGTGATTTAAAGTTCAAATATTAAAAAAAAAAAACATAAAAATTCACCTACAATAATGACATCATTTTTTTTTTATTGAACAATTAGGTGAATTTTTATGATTTTTTTTTAAATATTTGAACTTTAAATCACTCTCCTACTATGTCGCTTAGTGAGGGTTGCCTTTCAAGCGTCGATATGTTGTGACTTTTGTCTCAGCACAAAGGTTAAGCGCATAAAATTCACAACTGCCTAGGGATTAAGTGAGGAAGTGGCGAAGTGTGGGCGTTTGGTGGCTGTTTTTTAAAACTTGATGTGCATAGAGCACTATTTCTCAGCCTCTCGTGTGGCTAATTAGTAATAACAGCCGCACGGGTCGATCGATCAGGTTAAGCTACGCTTGCCGCCACATCGTGACCATCTTTACACACCAATACCCGTTCGTGCCTCGGAAAGCACGTTAAGTAGTCGCGGCTGTCATTCGTAGATCTTTGACAGTCGTTACGGGTCATCAGAAGCCCGAGTCTGACAACCAGTCTTACCAAGGGGTATCGTATTACCCAGTAACTGGGTTGTGGAGGTCAGGTAGGCAGTCGCTCCATGTAAAATACTGGTATTCAGCTGCATCCGGTTAGACTGGAAGCCGACCCCAACATGTTGGTAAAAGGCTAGGCAGATTATTTTAATAAACGAATTTTCATTTTGTAACGAGTAATTCCGGCGTGTCGTCCTACTTTCAAACAAATTCTAATATTGAAAATGCATCAAATTGCACAAACTCTCTCATATTTGTGCTTCAAGTGTCCACAGGCGCCAACCACTTATTTGTGGCGAATTGCTAAGCTTCCACTGTCTTTCCACACCCAGTCCTATAGTTTGGTCGATACCGCTGTACCGCGGAGGGCGGGATGCCGTGAGCGTTGACGAATGAGCGGCCTGCACTGCCCGCGTCTCGCCGCGCACCTACCCAAGGCGCGGTACAGCGGTATCGGTCACACACACATTATCCGCCGTCGCTGACTCGTTGCCGGTCGAGGTAGTGACTCGTGTAGGTTCGTTGACCCCTAAACCTGCCTACACTACTATCGTCGCCACACACAAACCTGTGTCTCAGGCCAAGAAGGGGGATAAGGAGAGCTGCTGTGAACATGCCGACAGGGGTTCGAAACAGCAAGGCCCGGCTGCGGGCACGTGTGACAAGGATGGCTTCGTGAAGGTGGAGAGGAAGAAGGGGAAGAAGCCTCCTAGTCGGAACCAGTGCGGGACCGCGCTGGCAGGACCCAATATGCTGCGTCCGGCAATACCTACGACGCAGCTCTATGTCTCTCGGCTACATCACACCACGAAGGTTGAGGAGATCGTGGAGTATGTTCGAGCGAAGATCAACTGGACTTAAGGGTCGAGAAGTTGGCGTCGCGCCACAACACGAATTTCAAGTCGTTCGTGGTGCGAGTTCCGACTCAATATATCGAGACCGTACTTAAGGAAGAGTTTTGGCCGAAGGGTGTCGTGTATCGGCGATTCCGCGGAAGGCTACGCGACACCACGCAGCGTAATACGACGCCGTCTCTTCGTGTACAATAATATTATTGTGGTTTTTATATAATATGTATGATAGTCTGTAAGGTATATATGTTATGGGTCTTTGTTACCCGAAATAAATGATTTATTATTATTATTATATTTCTAGGACAAATACAAGCGCGCGCTCGCCGACGGCGAGAACGTGAGGCGTCGCATGATGAAACAAGTTGAAGACGCCAAGTCTTTCGCCATACAGAGCTTCTGCAAGGATCTGCTCGATGTGAGTACAGTTGTGTAACTGCTGCTATTATATCCTTGATTATCTTCGTGCTGTCAAAATCAAAATATCATTTATTTAAATTAGGCTAAAAATCAGCACTTTTTGAACATCAAAATTAGATAAGACAGTCCCCCGCCGTACCGGCCTTCACCACTTCCTAGTGCTTTAGCTGGGAAGAAAAAACTGCGGCCAAGAAACTGGGCATCCTAAATAGGGTGAAGCGATACTTTACGCCTGGACAGCTTTTAACTCTTTACAAAGCGCAAGTCCGATCCTGCATGGAGTATTGCAGTCACCTTTGGGATGGATCAGCTAAGTACCAACTAGCCGCGCTTGACTCGGTGGAACGCAGAGCTAAGAGGCTCATTGGCGACGTAAAACTGGTGGATGCCAAGCTTCATAGCTTGGCTCATCGCCGCAAGGTTGCCTGCTTGTCGGTCTTCTACAGATTGTACTTCAGTGAGTGTGCCCGAGAACTCCACGACCTCATTCCACCGGCCCCCTTCTACCATCGGACATCTAGACGCACTGCCAGTTACCATCCCTACCTGGTTGCTATTCCACCAATTCGCACTAAGCGCTTCCAAATGTCTTTTATAATGCGCACAGCAAAAGAGTGGAACTCACTACCTGCGTCTGTGTTTCCGAACGTATACAACCCTAATCTCTTCAAAGTGAGAGTGAACAGGCTTCTTCTGGGTAAGCTCACTCCATCGTCGACTTTGTCTCTGTCACTTCTGACCTAGACTAGAGTCAAGAGCAAACCCATCACAAAAAAAAAAAAAAAAAAGGGCGCAACACACTCCCCAGCAGCACAACTGTCTGTCGTATATTAAGCTAGCATCAAATATCAAAATCTCACGCGTAGTAAGAAAATCCATGTTGACTTTCACTAAACATGATACAAATAGGGATGATGACTATTTTTTTTTTATTTGTCCGTCATGTGGAATAGTAAAATATATTGGACACATATTTTTTCTTTTTCTGCGTAATCAAAAGATTACGGCGATACATTGAGTTAAAATGTGGCATGACGTCACGCCTTGGTAGATTTTATACGTAGAAGTGACGTAGCAAGCCCCCACTCCCGAACTTTAATGCGGCTTATCCAAGTATTTTTTTATTAATATGATAAAACAAAAATACGTGTCTAATATTCTATCTTTTTTTTTTTGCTTCTGCTTCATGGCAGTCTGTTCTAGGAACAATAAGCCACTTCCTTGGCTGATAAATACATATTTTAAATGTAATCTACGAAAGTCGTAAACCGTTGCAAAGTTTATTTCCAGCAAACTCTGTTTGTCTCATTGTGGGAATCTTTTGGTGAGACTAGAGATGTCATGTCTCTTTAGCCGGGTATGTTGGAGGCCACATTGAGAATTAAACAGAAAAAAAAATCCTATTCTATTCTGAGTCGAATTATGTAAAAAAGTGAATTTCGTAAAAGTGCAGTTGACTCTGTTGCCGTCGTACTGTCTACACGGTGACGTCATTTTTGTCTACTCTTCCGTCGACAAGACGCTTCTCTACGGTTCTCTTGCTAAGCCTGCTGGTACTTCAGAGTGCTTTAGACTATTTCTTGCCGAGGTCTAGATACATATATTTATTGCTAATACACTGCTGCTGGGGGATATCGAACATATATGGCTGGATGAGCCTATTGACACACTTTATTGTAAAGGCCGAAGCAACTGTCCATTGATTATAATAAAGCTTTTACGAAATGTTAATTCGTTTGTCCGATTGTTTCAGGTAGCAGACACACTAGCGGCAGCCGCCGAGAGCGTCCCAGAGAGCGAAGTGTCGGAGGGCGGCGGCACGGAAGGAGGCGCCGCCGCAGCGCTGCGCTCGCTGCACGACGGAGTCAGACTGACCAGGGCGCAGCTCTCACAGGTAAGCTCCCTGCACGATGGAGTCAGCAGCAGGGAGAGCTATTTTCCGTTTTTTAGACGCAAAAAAAAAAATCAACATATCGTCGTTGTCAAACCAAAATCTGTTAAGCGCATAAATCATACTTTTGGAATGTTGAAAACAAAAAAGCTCTGTAAAATTTTATATGAAGGTGTATTTTAAGAACTATATCAAATGAAAGCCGTAGATCGTCGTAAAGTGCTCATAGGCACTTAGCAGTTTTTTTATATGTATATAGGGCAGTGCAAAGGTCAAAAAGAAGAAATCTCAAAAAGTGCACATAGCAGATTTTGGTTTGACAACGACGATATATTATTATCAGTAGAGTTTGTAATTTACATATCATCCTATCTTGTCTACCTGAAGAGGCAGCCACAAATGTACAGTACACCCAGGTATGTTTTATAAGTCACATTTTTAGGAAGGAGTTATACCTAAATTGTTGCATAATAATATCTACTAGTAATTCTACGAACAGTACACCTCGCGAGGACGAAATTTTTAGAAACTAATTTTTATGAGACTCAACTTAAAGTAACCTTTCAAATAAAAAAGGAGTCATCCAAATCAGATGTCATAAGGCGGAGATATGCATTAGCCCCTTTTTGGAGGAAGTACCCCTCCAATCAAACGGCAGGTCACGGGAACAATCTGCGACTCCCGCATTCCCCTTAAACTCAAGGGGAAAATTTATAAAACAATGGTTAGACCTGCCGTCTTGTATGGATCAGAATGTTGGGCCATAAAAAAGAATGAATGAAAGGCAATTGCATGCAGCCGAGATGAGAATGCTAAGAGGGAAGGGTGTTACGCGAATGGATAGAATAAGAAATGAGTATGTAAGAGGAAGTCTGAAAGAGACACCGGTGACTGAAAAGTTGTGTGGAAATCGGTTGTCATGGTATGGGCATGTGATGCGGAGGAATGAGGAAAGTGTTGAGTATGAACGTGGAAGGCTATACGAGTAAGGGAAGACCAAAGAAACGATGGGTGGACTGTGTGGAAGATGATATGGCCAGAAAGGGAGTGACTACCGAGATGACGACTAATAGAAAAGTATGGAAGAAAAAGACATGTTGCGCCGACCACAAATAAAGGGCAGGAGAATGATGACCCCTCCAGTCAAAAATCCCCGATGACAAAATAATTATGTAAAGTCGTAAAACCTGTTTACCAAGTTTCGTCCAGATCGGTTGTAAAATACGACCTGTAGAGGTACCAATAAACTGACAGACGAAAGCAGAAGCAGAGACGCTTAGCTCGCGAGCGTCAATAACTAAGTCCAATATTCAAACCAAAACAAAATTGAAATTAAATTAGAAAAGACATTTTATGGCTAAGAAATCACAACACGTCCCCTAACGTATTGGTATACCTAACACATAGAAAATAGGACTTTAGAAGTAGTAGACTTGTACCTCCAATACGACAGTTTTTACTTACATGTACAGTTTCAGGTAGTTCTATTTCTGTTGACAATCGGATCTAGTTATGCAGAAAGCAGCCATGTGGCACTTTTTCCTAAAATGAGTTATAAACACAGTCATACTAATTTCGACATTCAAGATTTTTTGCAAAAACAGCCATGTCGATATCTCTATTTATCACGGAGATATGAGCCGTCAAATGCAGCCTTGTCCATACATCCATAATGCAACCATCGACAGAAAAATGCTTATAATTCGGTTTGTACTTTTCCCGACATGGCTGCTTTCTGCATAACACGGTCGAATTAAAACTCGGGGAGAGTTATAATTGTCAAGTCTTTCTCTTTATATTGTCCATTGCAAATCTATGTATTTATTTGCAGGTGTTCAGTAGACACGGCCTGACCCCAGTGTCTCCGCTCCGTGAGAAGTTCGACCCCAACCTACATGAAGCCTTGTTTCAACAGGTAAATCTATTTCAGCTTCTCTTCCGAAGTCCTGTTCAATAGGGAATATGCATGGGTTTTATTTTTTATATATTTTATTTGATAGTTTACATCGCCACATAATTGTAATATTGTAAAAAAAATAATCAACGCCAAAAAAGCAATCGAAAGTACAAAAAACAACCGACCGGGACACCTTAAACGCCCACCATTTTGGCGCGCTTGGTGTGACTTCATAGTCTATGACAACAGACAATCAAGAAATCGCAAACACTAATACAAAACACAAATACATTTATTGTTGTCATATACTTTTACGTCACATTCGCTCTGAACAATAGCGTCGCTTTTTAATTATTTTAATTTCCCAGTTTTTTTTTTTCACTTAAAAAAATTTTTTTGCTCAAAATGATTTTTTTTTTCAAAAAATTGAAGGAGGCATAACTTATAAGTAATACAGTTTATTAAAAAAATATTTGACCCTTATTCTGGTCATAAGTTTTGTCACATATGGAAAGTTAAATAACTGACACAATGAGTTACGCACTACAACCATTTATACATCAAATGAAAGGGTATAAAATACAGATTTACACCACATTAAAATTATTTGAAATGTCCTCCTCTTGCTTCGATACAAGCCTTCAATCTGCAAGGCCAGTCATCAATCAAAGCACGCACGACGTTCTTGTCAATATCAGCGACTGCTTTAATCAGGGATGCTTTAAGTGACTCAAAGTTGCGATGGGGTTTAGCGCAGACCTTCTCCTCTAAGTTCTGCCATATTTTGTAATCCAAGGGATTCAAGTCTGGACTGGATGAGGGCCAATCCTCATGCCTAATAAAGTCGATTCCACGGGTCGTGACCCAGTTTTGGGTACTTTTTGCCTTATGAGCCGGCGCACAATCCTGCTGGAATACTCAGTGCTTCTTTTCGAACATTTTTTGTGAAAGTGGTTCCATGATGTTTGTTAGGACTGTGTTTTGATATACAAGGGTTTTCACTCCTTTTTCACAAAACAACACCTCCGTTGGACCCAAATAGGACACCCCAAACCATGAATGCCGAAGGGTGCTGACGACGCTGAACACGTGGCACACGTCTGCTCGCTTCTTCACTAGAGTGTGCATACACTATATCATTTTGTTTGTTGAGACTCTCCTCAACATAAAAATTTTTTTCGTCTGAAAAAAGTATTTCGCGGTATTTTTTTCGCAGTCATTCATTTAACTCCCTTTTAACAGTAGTTCTGCTTAGTACCATCTGCAGAGCCAACATTTTTTGCTTGCGGACAGGATTTCGTTGGATTCGCGCCATCACTGCTTTGATGACCGCTAGAGTCCGAACAGTACGAGGTCGACCGCTCTTTTGTTTATCTTCTAATTTTGAATCTTCCCTGAATCGTTTGATAGTACGATAAATAAATCACAGTGGAATTTTCAAATTTTTCAGCAGTTTCAAAATCTCAGTTGGCGCGTGACCGCAACGAAGCAATGCAATTACTGCGACTCTGTCTTGTTTGCGCGTCCACTCCATTTTAGAAAATGAACAAAATGCCAGAAACCCTTTGTTCTATTTTCTTTAAATATTCAAATTTCAAATGCCCATATTTTCCTCGGCTTGCATTCTAAATTCGAAATTTTACCTATGTGACAGAAATTACAGCTTGACTACGTATGTAAGTTACAATTTATACATCAGGTTTTAAAGTTAAGATGGCATTTTTAAACCCGATTTTACATACAGTAGAGACTAATCCGGCACTATTAAAAACTGGAGGGTGCTGGATTATTGGATTGTATAGAAAAATTTATAATATGTAAATAAAATAAAGCATTTTATAAAAAAGAAAGAAGAAAAGGGGTGAGGGACGCGTGAGCGGACGGTTATTGGACGTACCGGATTACTGAAGTGCTGGATTAGTGAGACTACTGTATTTTGTTCCTGTTGTATTTTCAATCCCAAAATTTCATTTGTATAGATGAAAACAGCATTTTTATTGAGCTAACTTGTCTTCTGTTTACAGGAAGTAGAAGGCGCAGAGACCGGCACCGTAGTCGCAGTTAGCAAAGTGGGCTACAAACTGCACGAAAGATGTGTGCGGCCCGCGCTCGTCGGTGTCGCCAAGTGATGCGCAGGAGTCGGTCGGGTAGGAGTGAGTGACAGATGATACTTGCTACTTGTAGGGAACAATGATGTTTTGTGCGTGTGAGATGATTTTTAAAGCGGTGTCTGTTGTTTGAAGACATTTTCATCAGCCTAGCCTTTCACAACTATGTTGGGGTCGGCTTCCAGTCTAATCGGGTGCAGCTGAATACCAGTCTTAGTAGTTTACATGGAGCGATTGTCTATCTGACCTCCACAACCCAGTTACTGGGTAATTTGATACCCGTTGGTAAGACTGGTGGTCAGACTTTCGGGATTCTGACGAGCCGTAACGAACTGTCAAATATCCACGGATGACAGCCGGGACCAACGGCTTAACGTGCTTTCTGAGGCACGGAAGATGGTCACCCATCCACGGACCAACCGCGGCAATCGTAGCTTAACCTGATGGAGCGACCCGTGCGGCTGTTATAACTTAGCCACGAGCCCCTCATATTTTAAATTTTGAAGACATTTTAAGGTCAAAATGAATAATTTTGTCTTATTGTGCCCCTTTTCACGTGAAGCCAGGCTATTTGAGAGTTATTAATAATATCATGTAGAATAATCACGCGTGTGTTCGCCTCAGGGGTGGGCAGTGTTGTATTTATGACGCATTATGTGTTTAGAGGACTATATTTTTCCACATACTTTTGAATACTTAAAAAAAATTGTCAGAAACTCAACAATTTGAAATGACTCTGCTTCATCTAATATAAATATCGCTTTACAAAAACACCTATACATGTAACCTATAGTTTAAGGCTAGGTTTACTCGGCATAAACATCGTTTAGCCGTGTTTAAACTTACCTATAATATCACAAGCTTCAGCCAGTTAGTTTTGCAAATATTTGTAAAAGGAGCAAATGTTCCTTCGCTTATTCAAAAAGATGTAAAAACAAAACCAATTAAATACAATATTTCAGTTCTTATTTTGCAATTTGAGTCATTACTATTTTCCGATTCAATGCTACTTTCAGAAATGATATTCTCGGAACACATTTTATTGGGACAAGTTCCGTCTCGCATGTTATACAGGGTTATTTGTAAAACACCAGCAACCTCTTAAGGGGTCATTGTACTCGTTATTGTGAACAACTTTTACTATGGGAACAAACCTGATCGCGAAAAAAAATCAGCTGTTCAGTACATTTATGTCGTATAATTCGTCAAAATGTACTGAACAGCTGATTTTTTTTTCGCGATTTCATGTTTGTTCCCATAGTAAAAGTTGTTCATAATAATGAGTACAATGACCCTTTAAGAGGTTGTTGGTGTTTTACCAATAACCCTGTATAGACGTGGATTTAGTTACTCTCAAACGTTGTTAATTTATTTAATTGTGCCTGTTATTTAATACATAATATATAACGAAAGGAACTTCGAGCCATAACCCTGTATAGACGTGGATTTAGTTACTCTCAAACGTTGTTAATTTATTTAATTGTGCCTGTTATTTAATACATAATATATAACGAAAGGAACTTCGAGCCAACTGGTGTCCCATGACACCTCTCAACTTTTACTTATTAGCAAAACGGCTTTTCTTGAAATTCAAAGACATCAAATATCTAAGTAACTCACTTGGTCTTCCCTATGATGGCAATAATATTGATACCGATTCTAATAGAATCAGTCTTGCTCACTCTAAGAAGGATAAATTATAATACATATGCAAAAGCCTGTACATTTAATATTTTTTTAAGATAACTTCCTAAATTGTTTAGATTTAGAAATGTAAGTCAAATTGATTTAATTGGCGATAGTTCACAGACTATACAAGTTGTAACTTAAATAACGCACAACCTCTTCAGGGGTCATTGTCCTCATCAATATGTACAACTTTTAATATGGGACCAAAAAAATCTGCTGTTTCCTACATTTCGACGAGTTATGCGAACAGAAATGTAGGGAACAGCTGATTTTTCTTCGCGTTACGCCTTGTTTACAAGGTGCAATTTAGACACAACCTCTTAAGCGGTTATTGTACTCATCATTATGAACAACTTTTACTATGGAACCAAACCTGAAATCGCGAAAAAAATCAGCTGTTCGCTGCATTTTATGTTCGCATAACTCGTCAAAATGTAGGGAACAGCTGATTTTTCAGGTTTGGTCCCATAGTAAAAGTTATTGATAATGATGAGTGCAATGACCCCTTAAGAGGCTGTCCGTTATTTATATTACACCTTGTATAATGATATACAGGGTGTGACAAGACACGCCACATAGCCGTCAACTACGCATGTTGTATCAAGTTATGTAACATAGCATAAAATTAATAGCTGGGAAAAACGACTTTTATTTTTGGTGTCAAAATTCGTTGGTTACGGTAGGGCCCAATATAACCCATGCAAAACATTGTGGGTATAGAAGTCGTGGGGATATTTAAGTTATTACATAATTTTGGTAAAAAAAGTCGGAAATAGTTCTAACTTTGTCCTTCAATATCTCCATATCCAGGTTCCCAGCTCCATACCTGTCAGTACAAAAAAAAAATGATCACAATGACAGCAAGAACGAGTGACTCTCGGCTTCGTTTTACACCCGTTAGTCTGTGGAGTTTCGCTAGTTAATTTAATTTAACCTTAAATAATAATACACCGTGTGGTCACTAAACAATTCTTGAACGTGTTGCGTTTGAGAGTTCGACTGTATGAAAGATTAAATATGTACTAATAGAAACTTATTCCTGATTTTCGAAAACCCGCTGAAATTTTTCAGTAAAGCAACAATTTTTTTTTTTTCATTTGGTTATTGGTGAAAAATTTTTCAGCAGTTTTCTATATGAACATCAAATATGTTAAAATGGAAAATGAAATATGTGAGATTTTATGTTTATTTTCTTTTGTAAACCACCAAGTTTATATTATGAATCATATTTTAATATCCTGTTCACGAAACTACGATTCGTCAAAATATTCACAATTTATTACAATACGTCGACGACTCTATAGCGCTACAAGGTTATTTTGGTGGTCTAATAGATAAAAGCCGTCATCTTACTTTTTCGATACATTTTCACAAAACAATTTATTGTACGAATACCCGTCAACAAGTTTCAGATTAAATTCGATTACTACCTATCAACCAACTAGTATTGGATCTAGTTTTAATTTTATTTAAATTAGTCTACTTTTATTTCGCACGTTTTCTCTTAACACATCTGACATTGGCAGAATGGGGTTGTTTCCCGGAAGCTTAGCCGCAAGAGAGCGTTGTGTGTTTGTCACTTGTCAAAGTCATTTTGAAGACGAAGCGACCAATCGGCGACAAGAAAAATCACATAGCGCCATCTCGCGGCAAAGTTTTTAATAAGGTACTTGAATGATAGTGACAAACTCTTGGCGCTATGTACTTGGAACTAATTTGACGGTTTTCTTCCTCATTCAGTTATTAATTTGTTTATCCATCAACCAACTAATATTGGATCTAGTTTTTAATTTGATTTAAATTAGTTTTTTTATGCGCACGTTTTCTCTTAACACATTTGATATTGAAAGAATATTGTTGACATCAGCATCATTGCCATAGAGAAAAATAGAATAGAAAACAATTGCACAAATGTTTACCAACAGCGTCAACGTCAGTCGAGTTTGAGCGCCAACAGATCCTTGTAGCTGTGTATTTTATTTCATAATTATTGTCTCGAACACCGATCGTTTTTCACGAATTGACGAAATGCTATCTATCATGGGCGATTCGTAAAAAACAGATCTCATTGTGAACAGGGTATTAAAATAATGTCGTCTTAGGTTGAACCGCACAAGTAAAAATGTTTTAAATCTAGGCATTCGATTGGAATAGTTCTAAAATCTTTGTTCATGTACTTAAATTGTCATAATTTTGTATTAAAATTATTTTGATTTAGGACTTGTCCTAATACTCTGAGTCCTAACCGAAAGTTGTCGCGCGAACTTGCGATTACGCGATCTTTTATATGAATTATGAGTTTATGACGTACACACGCGACCACTACTAAAGAGTTCGAACCCAGGCAATCACTTTCGTGTAAATAATTTCATTATTGTGTAAAAAAATGGTGAAGGAAAACATCGTTAGGAGACCGGTATGTCCGAGAACCAAAAATTCGAAGACATGTGATATCCACCAACACGTACTATGCCCGTGTGGTGGATTACAGCCCACTCCCTCTCACAGAGATTATGAATTTATGATGATGACACGCGACTTGATAGATCGCGCGAGTACGTCATATTTAAAAAAAGAGCGTGACGATCGTGCCCTCGCGCGATTATCGCTTTCGGTTAAGACGCGGCCATAGAAAGCGCTTGTCGGAATCTTTTATTAGGACACGGGGTAACGCGGTTCAATTTGACCGACAATTCAATATCAAGCAAATAATATCCAAAGATGTGTGTGTACATATTTATTTGAGAATTGAGAATGACGCAAAACGATTGGTTTTAGTTTTATAATTTAGTAGTATAGTTTAATATATGAGAGAGAGAGAGAGTTTTTTTGAATGCATTTATAAATACATAAATAGTTAAATTATTATGTTTTTTTTTTCTGTTTGATTCTTCTGTATTTATTTGTATTTTTCTTGTTAATAGCATTAATGCTCGTGTAACGTACAGACCGTTATATTATCTTACATCTGAAACGTCTGACAGCAACAAACCAATAGCAACTTTATTGCAACGACAATAAAGATCAGTGATTTTGACAGACATGTCAATGGTAGCAACCCAAAAGCAACCTTATTGCAACGACGCTAAAGATCACTGTGATTTTGACGAAATTCAAAATAACTGAACGGTAAGTAGCGACATAGTTATTAGATTTCTAATGACATGCGACTCATGTATTTATAAGACTGATATTATCATATCTGCCTGCTTTTCCCCCAACTATATTGGCGGCTTCGAGTCTAGCCGGATATAGCTGAATACCAACATATATATATATATATATATATATATATATATATATATATATATATATATATTTTAATAATTTAGCTCGGAAAAGGCTAAACATTATTCGCCGTTTGCCTGTCTTTAGAACATTATGCTAACGTACATAAGTCAGCTTATACTAGACGAGCAAACTCAGTCGCAAATAGTTAGCCCAATCAGCGAGTCTGTCATTGTTTTCATTCAATTTCAGCGTTGTATCGGATCTTTCTCGCTCTCTCTCTCTCTCAATAAGTCTTCGGTAGGATTCCATTGTATAGTTTGTTCACAGACGCGTGTGGTGCGCGAGGTGGTAGTTGTTCCAAATATAGTTGGTAATTGTTACACACTGCGTTTTATTCTATTACTTATTCCTCCTATATTATATCCAAATGGGTACCCCCCCCCCCTCCCCCCACAACCGCGGGAGGAGGGTAGTAGAAGTACCTATAAAAACTATCAGATAAAAGTGTTAGGCCTGATAGACTTCCCTCGTGTAGATAAGGGAAACCTGGTAGGAATGGACTATACAGCTTAAAGTGAAGACTGAGAAACCTAGGAATAATTTACCTTTTTGTTTTTTTTTTATTATTTTTCTTTGTTCTCTGTTTCAGGATCTAAATTACATATAACAATTTGGGTACTAGTGGTTTGATATAAATTAGGGTAGTTTTCTTTTAATTTTTTTCTCTATCGTACGTACAACTTTCGTTTTGCATCCTGAGTTTACCTATAAGTGATTGTACACTATTGTTTATTTGTTTTTGCTTGTTTTTTATGTCCATAACTGGTGTAAACAATCGTTGGTAGACCAATAAATAAAATTTTAAAAAAATGGACCGCCAGAATGTGGTGAAGAAAGCGGCGTTGTGTATTCAACGTCGTGGCGTGCCTACAGACACAAATAACAGAAACCCATGGGCGCGTGTAGCCGCACGCCCAATCATCCACTCGCCAGTGGCGAACCAGACGAGGGGCCCGTGGTTACGGGCCACCGTGTTGCCTCCGCAAGACCGTACGGGGGTGTGGCGACATCTGCTGCATTGTTAGGCCTGAATTCCTCCTACGCTGATGTCGGTCGCGTACGTCAGCGAGAAATAAATAATATACATAATACCGTACTTGTGATACCGACCGCTCTACGGTACGATATTCATAGCGACTGTCGCGCACGCGTGGCATTCAGCTGATCGTTGGTAACAGACTTGAGGGCGCCTCTTACAATTCCATGCTCGTCAGTCGACCGACGCGCCGGTGACGTCAGCGTCGCAGTGTGGTGTTATAATAAACGCCATGTATAATCGTACGCGCGCGACCGACATCAGCGCAAGAGAGGAATGCAGGCACAATTTCTGTTCAGGTAATTCTTAGACAATAGGAATTGGGTAAGACATTTGTATTTACGTTTCAATATTTTTCTAAATCGAAAAATCACCGCCCAAAATTGAGGTTATAAAATTAACCTCAATAGTCAAATGAAAAACATGTATAAAGCGATTTAAAATTAGAATTTCGGGTTACTCATATAAATTAAAGCACTCACTTTGCAAGTAGCTATACAAATTGACATCCACAAAAACACAACACAACACAACATCCTCTTAAGGGGTCATTATACTCATCATTATGAACAACTTTTACTATAGCACCAAACCTGAAATCGCGAAAAAAAATTCAGCTGTTGAGTACATTTATGTTCGCATCATTTGTCAGTATGTACTGAACAGCTGTTTTTTTTTTTTTCGCGATTTCAGGTTTGGTCCCATAGTAACAGTTGTTCATAATGATGACCCCTTAAGAGGTTGTTGGTGTTTTACCAATAACCCTGTATAATAAGCTAGTTTTTTTTTTTTTAACGTGCTAATTTTCTGGAACTACCCGTCGGATTTGAAAAGTTATTTTTGTATTTGACAGCCCAATTATTGAGGAAGGCTATTCGACTAGGCGACCCTTAGAAGCCGCGCAAAAGGAATGCTAAGCAAAAACGGAAGTAACAAGCACAACTATAGAATATACGAGTATTTTATGTTATTAATAACACACCACGCCTGTGCTCCCCAAGAAGATAGGCAGACGTGTATTTGTACAATACACCCACATTTCGCCAGTGACGTCACGCGTCTTAAGATAAAATAACACGACAAAATTACCTTACACAATACTTTAATATTTCACATAAGCCAAACGACTGGGAACACAACAACAATCCTTCACAATACATTATATTTTATAAAATTATCGGCCGAATTCTCAAACGCTACCTACTCAACTTTCAAGGCGTTAAGTTGCATGCTGTCTCTTCTGTTAATTTAAGCTGTATTAGTTTTAAAAACGTCTTACACCCGGTTTCTGAGCAGAGAATTTGAAGTTGAGTACTTGTTAAATTCTAGCATTACCATAGATTAATACAGATGGGACACTCCGCAAAAACATTTAAATAAAAAGCGACTCTTGCTACGACACAATAAAGTGCAATTCATGTCGCACAACGCATATTGCCTACAGTCTGACCGCGGCAGTCCTACTGAATTGGCCCAGTGCGATAGGCGCACCGCGTACTTGTAGCTTCATACATAAACTGCGGAGTCTCAATTAATACAGATGGGAGACCATCTGTATTAATCTGTGGCATTACTTAAGGTGACTACAATCCGGCCGTCGAGAGAAAGCGTTCTTGACAGCTGTCAGTTTCGTACTAACGAATATGTGTTTTGCTAATTTGATCCTTATGATCTAGTTATGCAGAAAGCAGCCATATATGACATTTTTTTCAAAAAGGAGTTATAAACACAGTCATACTAATTTTGTCATACAAGATTTTTAGCAAAAACAGCCATGTCGATATCTCTATTTATCACGGAGATATGAGCCGTCAAATGCAGCCTTGTCCATGCATCCATGATGCAACCATCGACAGAAAAATGCTTATAACTCTGTTTGTACTTTTCCCATGGCTCCTTTCTGCATAACACGGTCTAGTTGTTAATTTCTAATAATATTGTATGTAATGTATTAGTTTCTGTGAATTTGCATGCCGTAAGGTAGAATGTAGCGGTAACCTTCAGCTATTTGTATCATCTTAAACTTGTACCTACATTGATGGCAAATAAATAAATCTGAATCTGAATCTGAATCTAAATGTCCAACTGACAGGAGTCAGGAACGCATTCTCTCAACGGCCCGACTGTAATTCAATATGGATAATTATTTTCCAAGCGACTAACAACTTAAAGGGCGACTAACTATTTGCTACTAAAAAAAATAACTTGGCTGCGAAAATAATGACTTGGCAGCGAAAATATTTCCGTCGACATAGGATGCAAGAGCGAGCGTAGGGCACCCCGAGGTTAGGTTTGGTTAGGTTACTTTAAACCCTTTACACAGAAACAGGAGCCCCGTGAAGCGGGGCTCCGTCGACATAGGGTGCTAGAGCGAGCGAAGGACACCCCGAGGTTAGGTTTGGTGACCTTGTTTTTATTTATTTCTCATCTCAGTTAACTTTATATACAACCTCTTTGTATAATTTAAGAATGCCCATTTTCTGTTTTTTATCCGCCCGTTGTAGCTGCCAACCTATTATTTTTGCTACCAAATTTAATTATTTTTTAATCCCAAATTCAGATTACTTTGTCGCCACGTTAAATACATGCCATTCAATATAGCTCGCGAAATTCGAAATTTCTTACGTTTTTCTGCAGGCTTTCACCTTAAGTAATGTTAAAATTTTATTGTTTGACAAGGTCTTCACTTCAAATTCTCAAGCCCTAATGGCGTTTGAGTTTTCGGAGTTATGAATTTACAGTTAGACAATATACCATAATAGTGTCTGTCTCAGTTTTTAATTTACGTTTTTCACTTTTTAATGCAGGTAGATTTAAAGCTTAATTTGACTTGAATGGATGGAATTTCTATAGCGAATAACTACAGCAATTTTGTGACAGTGCCTAAATAGGCCAAGCCAAATTAAACTTTAAATCTACCTGCATTAAAGTAAAAAAAAAAACTGAGATAGACACTATTGATTCTTAACCGTCAATATACCAAATAGGAATCACACATTTCACATTTCATTGATCATAACAATATTTTGTCCTAACATAACATCACGACTGCCCCCGAAGCGGGAGGAGGTAAACAGCATGTACCAGAAAGGTGTGCTCAAATTTAAGAGTGTGGTACAGACCATCAAACTGAACACTTTCTCCATCGTAATCGCAATAAAATTATCAATTGACCCAATAAAACTTCAATACCTACTCTCCAACGCACCGTCCTATTGTCATCGCTTGTGATGCGATGCGATTTCTTCGTGTGATAATACCGCTCGTGCGATAATAAATCGAGTGTCCTGATTTGGAGCGATGCGGTCACACTCGAAATGGCTCACAACAGTTTTATTTTATTTTTTTTATAAAAAAAGAAAACGTGGACCACATAATATACTTTTTATAAACAGAAATCAGCGCGGTGAATTACGCAATTAATATTTCGACGTACGGAAAACAAGACTTTTACGAATATTTATCTATGTCAACAGAAACATTTGATTACATACATTTATTTGTATTAGTGTGGGACAACACTTAGTTAAACAAAACATTGAGGAAAGTCTGTTAAATGGTCTGGTCGTGCGACGAAAACAAGACAATTTGGCCGCATCGCATGATCGCGCGGCCTTCAAAAGGAAGAAAGGTATGTATTGAGACTCGCACAGGAAGATAAGTCGCAATAGGACATTCAGTAGATATTAGTATGTTTGAACGCACGGTAGCACGATCATTTTCGTCGGACGCATGCATCATGTACGAGCGATGGCAATAGGACGGCGCCCAAATGTATGGGATGGCTGATATTCATTTCGTAATTACGATGTTTGTCCCACGGAGAAAGTTATTCAGTTTGGTGGACTGTACGAAGACGTTCAAAGCTTCCATCAACGTTCAAAACCGAAATATAACGAATAAAATGTAACTATCGACCAACAGAAATTGATTTATATCCCCACCTAAATTATTATAGATTGACGCACTAATTCCGTCACTACCTCATTGGAGCAGTCACTTCGGTTTAATTAGGCAAAGTTCGGTTTTTCCGAAGATAACCTTCGAACCTTGCCGTACTGTACCAGACCCTTATAAAGACCACATTACTCCAATACACGCTGTTTAGAGTACATTACAATTTTCGCCCGTTCAAATTCCATGTAACAGGAGCATGCTCTGCGGCTGTAGCCAATTCATTTTATCCTAATTTCACTAAAAAATTGTACTACTGAATTGTAGTTCGACCCCTCGTTGTATACAATCAAAATTCTTTAAAACTTTTAACAATAATAGTGGAAAATATTTTTTGGAGTTTTCATGGATACCATTTTTAATATGGGACCATGTCTGATTTATCGAAAGAATAAACATAATCAGCCTATAATGTACGCACAGCTGAGACACAGGCATCCTCTCTGTGAGAGGGATTGTGCAGTAATCCACCACGCAGAACCCGTGTGATGTCACAAGTCTTCAAAAAAACAGTCGGCTTAAGTCTTTCGTTTTGGTATGAAACACCCGATACATACTCAAACTCACGCCTTCATCCCATGCGGGTAGGCAGACACTACAGAACGCCGCCTGCTACGATCCTTACATACTCCTTTAGCTTCGTTTATAGTAACTAATGGTTGAATTTTGGCTAAATGTGTTTGCCAAAATTCTATTCAATATACTTTATCTATATAAATAAAAATCAATTGCTGAATGTATATACGCGCATCACTTCAGAACGGTTGCACTTATTTGGCTAATTCTTTTTTTGTTATGTCTGTAATTGTCAGGACAAGATTTGTATGAAAGAAAATATTTTAAAAGTTGCCGGGAAAATTGAACATCCTTTTTATATGGGAATTTTGTATGAATTATTGTAATCTTGACATGACGACTTCTGTCGGGTCAGCTAGTTTTAGATCATAATCATTCTCCTGCCCTTGTCCCAATTTATTTGTGGTCGGCGCAACATGTCTTTTTCTTCCATACTTCTCTATTAGTCGTCATCTCGGTAGTCACTCCCTTTCTGGCCATATCATGTTTCACACAGTCCATCCATCGTTTCTTTGGTCTTCCCTTACTCGTATAGACATTTCCCTCATTCCTCCTCATACTTTCAGACTTCCTCTTACATACTCATTTCTTATTCTATCCATTCGCGTAACACCACACATCCCTCTTAGCATTCTCATCTCGGCTGCATGCAATTGCCTTTCATTCATTCTTTTTATAGCCCAACATTTCTTTCGCAACAACTTCAGCTAGTTTTAGATTAAAAAAAAAAAAACAATCGTTTGTAGTAATTATAATCATCCATACAAGTTTTCTTTTTAATAATATAAAAGTTCATGTAGTCAAACAGCTGATTATGAGTATAATTGCCTCTTGAAATATTTTACACTATTATTATTACATACGAGGGCGGGTCAATAAGTCCGTGACTTTTTGAATTTCTGACCTCTTTACTGAAAAAGCAACACTACTCCTGTCAACAGGCATCTGTCAGTTGACTTCTGTCAAAATTTGAACTTGCTGCGTCAGTTAGTTTGTGTTTCACAGCTATCTTTGTCAGACTACTCAGTAATTTGAGGAAAAAATGGAAAAAAGTGAATTTCGTGTGCTTATTAAGCATTATTTTTTGCGAAAAAAAACCATTACCGAGACCAAGGCTAAGCTTGATAAATACTATGGGGACTCTGCACCATCGATTTCAATGGTAAAAAAGTGGTTTACTGTATTTCGTTGTGGCCGTACAAGCACTGAAGATGCCGAACGTCCTGGACGCCCAGTTGAGGTCTCTTCACCCGAAACAATCGAAAAAATTCACGATATGGTGTTGGCCGACCGAAGATTGAAAGTGCAAGAGATTGTGGAAGCCGTAGGGATCTCGCATGGCTCAGTGGTTTCAATTTTGAATGATCACTTGGGCATGAGAAAGCTTTCCGCAAGATGGGTGCCGCGTTTGCTCACAGTCGACCACAAACGCAATCGTGTAACAACTTCACAGGAAGGTTTGGCGTTGTTTAATCGCTATATGGAGGAGTTTTTGCGCCGTTTTGTAACCGTGGACGAAACATGGATCCATCACAACACACCAGAGACCAAACAACAGTCAAAACAGTGGGTTTCTAAGGGTGAATCGGCGCCAAAGAAGGCCAAGGTGGGTTTGTCAGCCAATAAAGTTATGGCGACTGTTTTTTGGGATGCACGCGGAATAATCCACATTGACTACCTTCAAAAGGGAAGAACAATCAATGGGGAATATTATGCCAACTTATTGGACCGATTCAATGACGATTTGAAAAAAAACCGACCTCATTTGGCCAAGAAAAAAGTTCTTTTCCACCAAGACAATGCAAGGGTGCACACATGTGCAGTTGCCATGGCAAAAATCCATGAATTGGGCTATGAATTGCTCCCTCATCCGCCCTATTCTCCAGATTTGGCTCCGAGTGACTACTTCTTGTTCCCAAACCTGAAGAAATGGCTTGGTGGAAAAAGATTTGACTCCAATGATGAAGTCATCTCGCAAACAAAGGCCTATTTTGAGGACCTCGACAAATCATATTTTTTGGAAGGGATAAAAAAATTGGAGAAGCGTTGGACAAAGTGTATAGAGCTCAAGGGAGACTACGTTGAAAAATAAAATGATTTATTTATCAAAAAATCTGTGTTTTATTCCAAAAGTCACGGACTTATTGACCCGCCCTCGTATTACACACATACATTTTCTTCTGTAAGTACTGCTTACCCTACCACACATACTATCCTTCATGTACGGCAGACTTTGAGTCATACATAACTTTTTTCTTTGCAATTCATTTCATTTGTAATTATGTTCTTATACCTTAAACATAGGTAAGCAAGAAACTCCAGTTTTTAAAAGCCTTTTCAATGTACAGTAAGCGGTCGAAGAAATGGCTCATCGAGTAGGATAAAAACTTCCGTCTTTGTATAGCGTCATCTAGCTCTCATATTTGTGTGACACTTTTTAGGGTTCCGTACCAAAATGGTAAAAAGGAACCCTTATGGTGCGACTCAGTCTGTCTGTCTGTTTGTCACAGTTGGATATCTCAAGAACTACTGATGCTATCAACTTACATATTGGAATTGTTTTAGATGACGTTTGCCCAACTATTTTGCAAACAAGAAATAAAATATGTATATATTTTTTTTTTGCAACAATGTGAAAGGGGGTCATAAAAATTTGAAGTGTTACTACTAGGGCATGTGGGATATCATATGAAAGAGCGCTATTTGCACATTCTCAAACATTTTTTTTAGGTCTCAGTTTTCGACTTTTGATGAAAAATGTAAAAAAAAATACCGTTCCCCCTGATCTCCGAAGTTTGCATAGAGAAAAATCTGACATTATTCTGTGATAGAAGTATATGTAACAGGAAAAATAAAACGGTGTCTCTAAACAGCACATTTTCTTTATTATATGATAGTACGGAACCCTCGGTGAGCGAGTCCGACTCGCCCTTGACCGGTTTTTTTTACAAGCTTTTATTTTGACCCCCGGTGTCTGTCTGTCTTGTAATCTAATCATGTTAAAGACCCACTTCCCGGCTTCCGATTGAGCTGAATTTTTACATGCATATATCAATCGGATGACAACGCAATACTGACATCGAGCTGATCTGATGATGGAGCCGGAAGGTGGCGATGGGAACTCAGTAATAAAACGACGCAACTTCATCAAGTTTGGGCTCGTTTGATTCGTCTTGACAAGGACTCTGGTCCTAGATGATATCCAGACTAATAATAGCTTGTTTTTAAATAATACACATGTTAAAGCTCCATGTGTCATTTGAACGCCCGGATACTGTTGAAAAATCAACAGCCCGCAGTTTGGAATTTGGCGGTGCGGTACCCCCGTGCCTCGGTGCGCGCGCGGTGCCCCTGGTCTCTCTGGTAGAGTCGGAGTACCGTCCCATGAGAGTGAGCTAAGAAGAGAAAGTGCACCTGTGTCTGCTTACACTACAATAACTCCCGCGCCGTACAATACTTGTGATTTAAAAGAGTGTTCGTAGAGTTTCTTGCCCGTTTTTCTCCAATAGGAACCTACTAAGAATTACTAACTTTCTGACTGACCGGCCCCTTATAAATAAAATAAAAATCAATAGGGATGATGCCTGGGTAAAATTCTATTTAGTCCGTCAGTCAGATGATAAAAAAATATTAGACACGTAATTTTCTTTTTCTACGTAATCAAAAGATTACGGCGATACATTGAGTTAAAATGTGGCATGACGTCTTTTTTTTTAATAAATGGCCTCTCGTAGTTGACCTAGAGAGGTCGAGACTACTTAACCGGACTATCCTGTGGCTGCCTTAAGATGACTCAAAGCCTCCAGCCAGGGGCATAAAACTTACAGACTAAGCGACTACACGCTAAGGGCTCCCCCTGTGGGGAACGGGCCTCGGCTTAGGGCGTCGCTGGGAGGAGGACAGCAAGATGGGACAGGCTGGATCAGATTAGCGGCATGACGTCACGTCTTCGTAGATTTTATACGTAGAAGTGACGTAGCAAGCCCCCACTCTCGAACATTAATGCGAGTTATCTAAGTCATTTTTTAAGAAAAAAATACGACTACGACATTAATGCGAGTTATCTAAGTCATTTTTTAAGAAAAAAAATACGACTTAGATAACTCGCATTAACACATTCTCTGCTGAATTCTTTATGCAAACGCTTCTTTATGCTACACCCTTACCGACCCTTTTTTTTACGATGTTTTCGAAACAATAGAGATGCACAACGAACACACATGTGCGCCGCGCCGCACTCGAAGAAAGTTATGAAAACGCGCATGTGCGTCTGCCGCACTGAATGTGTTAAAGTTCGGGAGTAGGGGCTCGCTACGTCACTTCTACGTATAAAATCTACCAAGACGTGACGTCATGCCACATTTTAACTCAATGTATCGCCGTAATCGTTTGATTACGTAGAAAAAGAAAAAATACGTGTCCAATATATTTTAACAATCTACATGACGGACAAAAAAACATTTTTTAGTCATCATCCCTATTGCCGAATGTGTGTAACATCACTTTCGAACGGTGCCACCTATTTGGCTAATTCATTTTTGTGGCGTTTGTCAGGACAAGGTTTGTAAAATTGTATGGAAAAGTGAAATGTTTGGTTAAAAATTCTCCATTTTTTTTTTTATTATTTAAGATGGGTTTGTTCTTGACTCTAGTCTAGGTCAGAGGTGACAGAGACAAAGTCGACGATGGAGTGAGCTTACCCAGAAGAAGCCTGTTCACTCTCACTTTGAAAATATTAGGGTTGAATGCGCTCGGAAACAGATGCAGGTAGTGAGTACCACTCCTTTGCTGTGCGCATTATAAAAGTCATTTGGAAGCGCTTAGTGCGAATTGGTGGAATAGCAACCAGGTAGGGATGGTAACTGGCAGTGCGTCTAGATGTCCGGTGGTAGAAGGGGACCGGCGGAATGAGGATGTGGAGTTCTCGGGCACACTCACTGAAGTACAATCTGTAGAAAACCGACAAGCAGGCAACCTTGCGGCGATGAGCGTGTTTAGATATCGATCCCCATCTCGTCTGTGGAGTTTCACTAGCTAATTTAATTTGGCCGTATAAAAAATACGTTTCTGCCACCCTCTTGTACCGAATCATGTATTACAAATTCCTTTTCATAGTTGACATACAGTGCCTATAACTACCCCTAATTGAAAAAGTTTTTAAAAACCAGAGATGACTTTGACATTGGTACAGATTCTCTTGTTCAGTAACTAAACTAATATTAGAGAATCGCTTTCTTTTACTAAGAGGCAGCGCGAGAAACGGACGGCTATAGCTATGAACTAAGTTAGATATGTCAAAGTAGTTTACGCCTTGCGCTTCACCGTTTTTAGTTATGTGTGGTAATATTAATATATAAACTAAATTTGACAGCTCTAATTAGCTTCCGTCTCTTTCTTGTTTTATTAGAGAGAAAAAGTTAGCAATAGCCTAAATTTAGTTTAGTTTGTGCACAACATAATCGGCACCAATATTTTACTATAGCATAATTTAGTCCAAAATATATATTATTATCTACATTACGCCTAACTGTTTTATCATTAATCTAGCTTTTAACTATCATGTGGTCGGCTTCCAGTCTAACCAGAGGCAGCGGAATAATATTTAATAATTGCCATTTTGAGCCCAATTCAGGGCAGTATTTTGGTGGAACTAGAACTTAATGTGTTGCTATGCAAACGCAATGAGAATAGAAACTTTTTTTTTAACCATAATAAGAGCAATAGTCACAGATAGCATTTTGACTTAAATTCGCTAAGCAAAGCTTGCGTTTCATACGAATATAAACCTTATTAAGGTTTATAATAAGGTTCATATTCGTTTGAAGCAAACTTTTCCAACGTGTGATCTGTGAATCTGCTCTAAATCTGTGACAGTCTCACTTTTGACCACTATCTTACCTGTTGGTAATTATGAGGTAAGATAGTGGTCAACAGTTGTCAGATTTTGTCTGACCTGGGAATTGAGCCCAGGACCATCACTACACTCACGCACCTAAAGCTTTATCCTGTCAAATACAATAAAGAATACATCTATCTTTTAGACTACACAATTAAATAATGACGGCCAACAAATCCTATCTTCACTCCGCTTAGTATTTGTATAAAATAAAATGGTCTAAAAAGTCGGCTCCATACAACAAAGGAAAAACAACCTTAACACCCACACATAAAGCTCAGTTTGCGCTAAAACTTAACATGTTTACGCCTTTTTCAATAGTAGTCTTTTTTAATGTATGTAGTTATTCTGAAATAAAATTAATGTACACAAGCATGAAGTCGATGTCGTGATGGCAGTGATTAACCCTTCGAATGCCGGAACGCAGGTCTGCGCACCATTTTTTTATGCGAGTGCGCCACTCGAAAAAACACCTAATTACATTAATGTAATTAGGTGTTTTTTCGAGTACAGCTAAAATCGCGCAGACCTACGTTCCCGGCATATGAAAGGTTAATACCGCGCCTCTCATGCACGAAGGTCGTCGGTTGAAATCTAGGCAAGTACCAATGTAATTGTTCACTTCATATTTACTTTCAAGCTTATATTGGATATCACTGAAGGAAAATATGCCGATGCCGCTGTACCGCGCCTTAGGAATGCGAGGTGAGAAGCGGGACGCCGTGAGCGTTGACGAATAAGCGGTCAGCACTGCCGTCCCGTGAGCCACGCGTATACTTAAGGGACTTGTCCCACCTCCAATGATTAGCGAGAAGCAAGTAAAGCTAGAAAATAAAAACGATTTAGCGAGCAGCGAGCAGCGAGTGAACGACGGCGACAAACGATTACTCGCTGATATTTCTTATTTTTTTTATTTGTGATGGGTTTGCTCTTGACTCTAGGTCAGAGGTGACAGAGACAAAGTCGACGATGGAGTGAGCTTACCCAGAAGAAGCCTGTTCACTCTCACTTTGAAGAGATTAGGGTGGTATGCGTTCGGAAACAGAAGCAGGTAGTGAGTTCCACTCCTTTGCTGTGCGCATTATAAAAGACATTTGGAAGCGCTTAGTGCGAATTGGTGGAATAGCAACCAGGTAGGGATGGTAACTGGAAGTGCGTCTAGATGTCCGATGGTAGAAGGGGGCCGGTGGAATGAGGTCGTGGAGTTCTCGGCCACACTCTCCGAAATACAACAAGCAGGCAACCTTGCGGCGATGAGCCAAGCTATGAAGCTTGGCATCCACCAGTTTTACGTCGCCAATGAGTCGCTTAGCTCTGCGTTCCACCGAGTCAAGCGCGGCTAGTTGGTACTTGGCTGATCCATCCCAAAGATGACTGCAATACTCCATGCAGGATCGGACTTACATATGCGTACGTACCAAGCGAGCGTCACTCAGCGAGTACTCTCTTTGAGAGCTCTTGTCGCTGCGAACGAGTACTCGCGCACAGTGTGAACAGTCAGCGATGAACTATTAATATATGCATCTTTTGTTTACAAGGAATATATATCTATATACGTTTCTAGAACGAGAAAATTAATTTTATTTGAGTGACCAGACAGACGTTGCCGTCCAAATTTGATATATGAGAAAATTAATTTTCTTCAAATTTTTTTTTTCGTATATGTTTCCGATGTTTTAACAGTTATTCTGCTATTCGGAACGGAGACAAATATAACAAATCAAAAGCCATGAAAATCGGTCCAGCCGTTCTAGAGTTATAGTGATCGAACAAACCCGACTTTAGTTTTATATACAGGGTGTAAGGGACAGCCCTCCACAAACTAACAGGGTGCATTCAGCTCCTTATTTTGAATCATATTCCACTGGAAAATTTCTCAGGAAAATTTTAATTTTGTTTTTCAGTTACTATTCCTTTATTTGAATGTAAAATTACATTATCTGTACGCAGTACTCCATTTATGGAAATAAAACAGCTACAATAAATAAAAACAGCAATGGATGTTGAACTACTCTAACGAACGACGCGTGAAATCAGCTGTTCACTTTCTGCGTAGCTACAGAGTTCACCGAACTCACCGCATACCTATTACCTACCCCTCCCAACCAGTAACTGATGCTCCGATTTGTACATAAAAACACAAATCAGGTTTATTGGATTCTCATAACGTTCCTGAAATAATTTCATGTACCGGGCATCTTAGTATATACTGAATTCACCCCATCAGTCTGCGGAGGGCTGTCCCTTACACCCTATATATATAGATTTATTTATTTACTTACATACGCATAAAGTAGCCGACAGTTAGTCGCTTCCTCGCCGGCGGTGGGACAACTGCCTTAAGCGCGGTACAGCGGTAGCGGTCTGACTATAGTTAATCATCATCATTATTCTCTTGCCCTTATCCCAAAGTCGCTCTTTGTCCTGCAGTGAACAGTCACAGCCAGGTATTACAAAGGATACACTAAGGAAGCCCGCGAAATTCAACATTTCTTAAAAAATTTTAAAATTTGCAGGTCAGTGTCAGGTTGTATGTTGATCAAAATATGATTCGCGATCGTAACAAATATGTATTTATTGAATTATAATTATTAGAATTATCAATACATGTGTATACGTTTCAGCTCATTGTATGGAGCCAACATTCTGTACCAATCTATTCTGTATGTCCTTATATCCCAGTCGAGCGATATCCGAGCTATTTAAAAGCCTTCTTGATACGCTTTCGACTCGAGCCTCGCTTGTAATAGCTCGAGCTGCCGCCGCGCCTCGCACTGTGGGAAGTTATTTAGCTCGTAGTACTGTGGGGCTATTTTCAGAAGCCATTCCGCTGTGGAAAAGAAAAATACAGTTGTTAGTTTATTTTAAAATGGTACGGAAGAGGCACACTTTTCTAGCACGATGTGGGTTTGAACAATTCTGCCTAGCCTTTTCCCAACTCTGGTGGGGTCAGCTTCCAGTCCAACCGGGTGCAGCTGAATACCAATATTTTACATGGAGCGACTGCCTATCTGACCTCCACAACCTAGTTACTGGGCAACACAGTAACCCCCCTTGGTAAGACTGGTTGTCTATCTACAAATAACAGCCAGGACCAATGGTTCCGGAACTTAACATGCTTTCCAAGACACAGATTTGTACCGGATTGAATCTATTCAAATCAAACAAACTCGTTGGTAGACGACCCAGTCAGACACGTGCTCGGGTGAAGCTGCACCTGCTTGTCTTAGTAACACTCACGTTTGATGTCAGTAACAGTTCTGATGTAGTTCTTGGTGGTGAGCACAAACTCGTTGTAGATGACCCAGTCGGGCTTGTGGTCGAGACACGTGCTCGGGTGAAGCTGTACCACCTGGTTGTCTTTCACCGTGAGGTAGTGGCCTGTTCGCTCTAAATGGGCTACCTGGAATCAACAGTAAATGTATGTTTAGTGTTTATTAGGGTTCTGTAACAAAATGATAGAAAGGAACCCTTATGGTGCGACTCTGTCTGTCTGTCACAGCTGGATATCTCAAGAACCACTAATGCTATCGATTTGAAATTTGGAATAGTTTGAGATGACGTTTGCCCAACTATTTTACAAATAAGAAAGAAATAAATATATATATATTTTTTTTTGCAACAGGGACTGAAAGGGGTTCTTAAAAAAGTGGGGCTGCTAGAGCGCTGTTTGCAAACATTTTTCTTTTTTTAGTTTAGTTTAGTTTTCGACTTTTTGATGAAAAATGTAAAAAAAATACCGTCCCCCCTCCCCTTATCTCCGAAGTTTGAGTAGAAAAAAATCTGAAATTATTCTGTTTGATAAAGATTACAGGAAAAATTTGTTTATTTTTATATATATGATGGTACGGAACCCTCGGTGCGCGAGTCCGACTCGCTCTTGACCGGTTTGTTTTTATTCAAGGATGCTTTAGCTCGAGACAGGAACTAATGGACTGCTACAGAAGCCGCCAAATACGTAGGAAAATTTTGCGCACACTCAATTCAGTTTGCCATCGACAAGCTAAGTTGAACTAAACTGTTTGCGCTGTAGCTGGGTGCAGGTGACAATATACAAACCGTTCCTTTTCGCTCTTAAACGTTACCGCGATTTAAAATCATGATTGAATATTTTAGCTGCGCTCTAAGTATACAAATATCTGTCATATCGACACAGACATGTCAAAAAGAGTTTTGTTTCTTTTTAACTAATCGAGAGCTGCGTATGAAAAGAGAGACTTCTAAATGTTTGTCAAGGACTAAATTTGAAAATACTTTTGTGTGACGTCAAAATCGTGTATATGCGTGACCGGTCGCCATGTTGAGTGCTGAGTTCTGTGGTAGATGTGCTGTCAAACGGTTGCTTGTTCTCTCTCTTGCACTCGCAGTTAACCTACGAAAGGCGACCATGTTGAGTGCCCGATTTTTGTAGGTCGGGGCAAGTCCATAGGTTCACAAGTATGCATGGTGCGGGTGACAGATGTCAATGTCACATGACTAGGTCAGTGACATTCATCATCATTTCTCCTGCCCTAATCCCAAATTATTTGGGATCGGCGCAACATGTCTTTTTCTTCCAGACTATATAAAAATGTTAACATTTCTACTTGATGGCTATTTTTAACTGCTTGTCCACGCCATCTTACACGAAAGACGCAACAGCAGACGGATGCGGCGTGGGTGCCATCTACCGTTGAACGGGAGAAGATCGCCATCAATCCGGTCATTCTTTAGGTCGCTCCGGTCACTTATTCGGTCTCATTTCACTCGCGCCTCCGTCAAAACCTATTGTCTTCTCTTGCGAACCGCCAACCGCTACGAACAACTATGTACTGTAATCCTAAACGTTTATTTTCAATACACAACTGTTAAAACTTCAAAGTCGCTTCATTTTGGACGAACAAACCTGATCCTGCACATAATTTGGTCCTTCGAGCCGGATGCTGGAATCAAAACTACGGAGAATCGACCAACGACGCCAACACGCAACGGGTGACGCCATAGTTGGACCAGCAGCCATTTTAAACGAGAAGAAAAACGGAAGATTTATTGAAACGCAACGGTCAGGTCTTTGTTCCCGTCCTTTCCTTAAACGTTTAGATTTGTTTTAACGCTGTTTATACGATTACAGTTCGTTTGTGCGCGACGAGATAGTTGCAGCCACGCGGCTCCGTTGATGCTTGCACGTGAGTACCTACACGCTTATTCGTAGCCCGCCAAAATGTCTGTAAAGTCTGTAGAGGAAGTTCTTTCTGAGTTTAAGAAACGTAGGGGTAGTGTAAAGGGCCGGTTAACCCAATTTAAAAATTTTGTTGACTCGTTTGTGGGGGCCAACTTGACGGCCTTACAAGTAGCCGAACTAAAGTTGAGAGTTCAGGCCGCCATCGAGATATTTTCTAAGTTCAATAGCATTGAAAGTGAAATAGAATTACTTCTATCGGAAACAGAATTAGCAGCTAATTCAGAATATGTTGAAGCGCTAGAATCAATGTATTTTACGGCTATGGCCAGTGCCAATTGTCTTATTCACAACGCGGAGGCTTACAACAGGTTCCCTGTAGCATCAGCTCGCGACGTATTCCGACCACCTATTAATATAAAATTACCGGATATAAAACTCCCTGCCTTCGAAGGTTCGTATGATCACTGGCTGGAGTTCAAACATTCATACATCACTATGATCCACAACCGTTCCGATTTAGATGAAATACAAAAATTTCATTATTTACGGTCGTCTCTGAGCGGAAGTGCGTTACAGGTTATAAGTTCCTTAGAGTTCAGTCCTGCCAATTACATTCACGCCTGGGAGTTATTAGAAAACCGCTATCATAATGATAGGTTGTTAGTTAATAATCACGTCAAAGCCTTATACAGTATTCCTCCGTTGAAACAGGAATCACCATCACAAATTCGGAAATTAATTGATACCGTTCTACGTAATTTACGCGCTCTGACGTCACTCGATGAACCCACAGTCAATTGGGACACTTTACTTATTTATTTAATCGTTAATAAGCTTGATCCTTCCACGGAACGGGAGTGGGAGAACCACATAGGTGCCATGTCTTTAGGGTCACGCGATAAGGTCAAATTAAACGACTTAATATCATTCCTCAGAAACCGTGCAGATACATTAGAAATGATTAGTGCAAACCACGTAAAGTCAAAAGAATTGCCTCAACAAAGTGATTATAAGCATCAACATACAAGTGATAAACGAAGTACAAACCGCGTGCATAGTTATTCATCTATCAAAACTACTCGTAACAACTATCGTAATAATAGTTTTAAAAAAGATTTACCTAATTGTGTTTTGTGCAATCAAGGTCATGCGTTATACACGTGCGTAACATTCCTTAACATGTCTATTAAGGATAGAATGAAAGTTGTTACTGAGAAGAAGTTGTGTTGGAATTGTCTGCGAACGGGTCATACGTTAGACGACTGTATTTTCGGACCGTGCAAGCAATGCCAACGCAAACATAATAGTTTGTTACATTTAGAAGATTATTATAATCAAAGTGTTAGTAACAGCGCGTGTGTACGTGGTGAGTCGCGCGGAGAGGCGAACATTACACACACTACGACGACTGCGCTGCATTCTTTACCTAGTAATTCGAATAACACTGTTGTATGCGATAAAACAAGTAGTGATTTTAAATTGATAAATACAGTTTTACTTTCCACGGCGTTAGTGGAAGTAGCGGATAATAATAATGTTTATCATACAGCTCGTGCGCTTTTAGATAGTGGAAGCCAGAACTGTTTTGTTACGGAGAAATTGTCTAAACGAATAAATGCGTCTTATATACAGTCCACAGTTCAAATCTCGGGTGTGGGACAATCTGTCGCACAGTCGTGCCATTTATGCGATTTATCAATTCGATCAAAAGTAAACGATTATTATACCAAGCTTAGATGTATTGTCTTGCCATGCATAACGTCCAGTTTGCCTACGATGAACATAGAAGCTGGTCATATACGTATTCCTGATTTCCTACAATTAGCAGATCCTACGTTTAACGTCAGTTCAGAGATTGATTTGCTGATAGGAGCAGATAGATTTTGGGATCTTTTAGAAACCGATAAAATACGTTTACCTAGTGGACCATTCTTACAAAATTCGAAATTGGGATGGTTGTTGTCCGGTCCTGTGTTTGTTAGGAACTCGAAACCTACTCACGTTCATTGTCACTTCAGTCAGGACATTGATAAGCAGCTCCGGTTATTCTGGGAAATTGAGAATATTCCTTCATCACCAGGTGTAATTCTTACAGATGATGAACGTATGTGTGAGGAATTATTTAATAATACGACTAAACGCGAAGAAAATGGTAGATTTTCGGTTCGTATACCGCTAAGAGAGGCACCAGACACACTGGGTGATTCTTATACGTTAGCGAAGAAACGATTTCTATCATTAGAACGTAAACTTGAACGTTTACCGGAATTTAAACGAATGTACACTAACTTTATGCGAGAATATAGTGACTTAGGTCACATGTCGAAGTTAGCTACTTGTAGTCAACCTAACTATTATCTTCCACACCATGGAGTTATTAGGGAGAGTAGTACGACTACAAAATTACGCGTAGTGTTCGACGCTAGTGCTGTCACTAGCTCGAACAAATCATTAAACGATATTCAGTTTCCGGGACCCGCGTTACAAAATGATATTTTTTCTATTTTGTTACGATTCAGACAATATAAATACGTAGCATGTGCAGACGTGGAGAAGATGTTTCGTCAGGTTCTTCTCCAGTCTGATCAAAGATTATTACAGTTAATATTGTGGCGCGATAATCCCTCGGATCCATTGGATACCTACCAACTTAATACGGTTACTTACGGAACTGCGTCAGCTCCATTTTTAAGTATGCGATGTATCAGACAGTTAGCGTTAGAGTGTGATGACGACGTCATCGCTCGCGTCATCACTCAAGACATTTTCGTAGACGATCTTATCACTGGTGATGATGATTTCGATAATTTAATTCAAGTTTGTCAGAAAACTTCAGAAGTACTACAGTCAGGGTGTTTTCCTTTGCGCAAGTGGACATTTAACTTAGACGTATCTCAAGATAAATCCACAGAACATTTTATAGGCGAGCATGCGCAAAGTAAAACACTCGGATTAGGTTGGCACAACACTAGTGATGAACTGCATTTTGTTACGAATATTAATTACAATGATAACGAGTCGGATTTAACTAAACGTGTAATGTTATCAGTTATATCACAAATATACGACCCATTAGGTCTTCTTTCTCCTGCAGTCATAATTTCAAAAATTATTTTACAAAAATTATGGTTAAGTAAAATTGACTGGGATACTCCGGTTTCTAGGGATATTGTTGACACTTGGAAACGTTTTAATTTTTCGTTAAGATATTTAAAAGACATTCGCATTCCACGTCACGTGAAAGGTGATCACACTCAATATACAGAACTTCATATATTTACCGACGCGTCTCAAGACGCATTCGGTGCGTGTGCTTATTTACGTACGTAAACTCTGACGTAACCGTGCGTTTGTTGTGTGCCAAAAGTAAGGTTGCACCTCTAAAGGCTATAAGTATTCCTCGTTTAGAACTATGTGGTGCCTTAATAGGAGCTAAATTATACAAAAAAATCATTGAGTCTCTTAGATTACAGTTGAGTAAAATATATTTCTGGACAGATTCTACAATAGTCATGGGTTGGATTAAAATGTCACCACATTTACTAAAAACATTTGTACAAAATCGAGTGACCGAGATCAATGACCTCACGGGCGACTCGGTATGGTTACATGTAAGTAGCAAAGACAACCCAGCTGATCTATTGTCGAGAGGTTATAGTTTAGATTTATTAAAAGATTGTGATTTGTGGTGGCACGGTCCGTCTTATTTACGTAACAATTTACATTGTTTCGATCAGATTGAATGCGATAATACAGATGTTCGTAATTTACCAGATTTAAAATGTAAACAAACATGTTTACCTTCTGTACAATGCGAAGATTTAATAAACTTTGAAAAATATGCTTCATTTTCTAAACTTAAACGGATAGGTGCGTACATACTTAGATTTATGTATTTATTTATATTTATTTTCTCATCCTTTCACTATTAGTTTATTTAGGTATGAACATATACGATTATTACATGCGGGTCCTCAACTTCTTTTAGCTACGGTGCGTGAATGTTGGTGGCCAATAAATGCTAGAAATTTAGCAAGAAAAATAGTGCATGAGTGCGTGAAGTGTACACGTATTCGAGGAAAGACATTAACACCTATCATGGGTAACTTACCACCTGAACGCTTGGAGCCTGGCTTCCCATTTATGCGAACGGGTGTTGATTATGCGGGGCCAGTGTTTATATTAAATCGAAAAGGCAGAGGTTCAAGATTGGCAAAAGCGTACATATGTTTATTTATTTGCTTCACGACACGAGCTATGCATTTGGAACTTGTTACAAGTCTCTCTTCAAATGATTATATTTTAGCATTAAAACGTTTTATTAGTAGGCGAGGTAAACCTTCCGTGATTTATTCGGATAATGGCAAGAATTTCGTTGGCGCAGAGAAAGAATTTCCTTTATTTTTAGAAAAAGTTTCAGAAACTATTGTTAATTATGCTTCAGACAATAACGTTCAATTTATATTTATTCCTCCTTATTCTCCACACTTTGGCGGTCTATGGGAGAGTGGGGTACGCTCGTGCAAGTATCACCTGAGGCGCATAGTAGGTAATGCGCGATTAACTTACGAGGAATTTTGCACAGCTTTGACACAAATCGAAGCCGTCCTAAATTCCCGTCCAATCTCACCTTTATCCTCAGATCCTTCCGACCTTACTCCTCTTACCCCTTCCCATTTCCTTATTGGCCGGCCGTTGACAGCACCACCTTCTGAAGACGTCACAGACAAGCGGACTTCGAAGTTGACACGCTACGAACGAATCGAACAACTTCGGCAGCACTTTTGGCGACGTTGGTCCACAAAATACGTGTCGGAGCTGCAACTGCGAACCAAGTGGAAGACTGAGCAGGATGACATCACACTGGGCAGCCTTGTCCTGATAAAAGATGACAACCTGCCGCCGTTAAAGTGGCGGTTAGGTCGTATTACACGTATATTTCCTGGAAAAGACGGCGTGGCTCGAGTAGCGGATATCTACACAAGTACTGGAACAATTCGACGAGCCTTCTCCAAGATTTGTCCGCTGCCACTGCAACCAGTAAGCGACGACGCCTAACTCCGTAATCACTTTTGAAAGCTGGGCTTCCAAGGCCGGGGGCATGTCCACGCCATCTTACACGAAAGACGCAACAGCAGACGGATGCGGCGTGGGTGCCATCTACCGTTGAACGGGAGAAGATCGCCATCAATCCGGTCATTCTTTAGGTCGCTCCGGTCACTTATTCCGTCTCATTTCACTCGCGCCTCCGTCAAAACCTATTGTCTTCTCTTGCGAACCGCCAACCGCTACGAACAACTATGTACTGTAATCCTAAACGTTTATTTTCAATACACAACTGTTAAAACTTCAAAGTCGCTTCATTTTGGACGAACAAACCTGATCCTGCACACTGCTTAATATTTGAGGGGTTTTGCGCTGATAGCCGAAATACAGACTTTCGCCTAGTTCGGCTACAGATGTCTGTTAATTTGTAACCAAAAAATATAGCCTGTAAGACATGTGCAATATACAGGATAATTTTTTAAGTAGTGCGCAAACTTTCACAGGTTGTTCTACCCACGAATATGAACAACTTTCACTATGGGACCAAACCTGAAATCGCGAAAAAAAAAAATCAGCTGTTCAGTACATTTATGTTGGCATAATTCGTCAAAATGTACTGAACAGCTGATTTTTTTTTCGCGATTTCAGATTGGGTCCCAAAGTAAAAGTTGTTTATAATGATGAGTACAATGACCCCTTAAGAGGTTGTTGGTGTTTTACCAATAAGTCTGTATATATTTGATAATGATGATTGATGATTTGGTAAATGATGGGGTCCGCTAGGGCCGATGCCCGCCAGGGTTGCGGGTTGTTCGAAAGAGTTACCGTGGCCCTGGCACAGGCAACTGAAGGAACACGGGTGGGTTTTAGTCAGTAGAAGTCTGACACGCCCTCCCGCTCCACCCAGAGCGGGAGACGTTATTTGATGATTTTCCACCCAGTTACCATGTAGGTTGATCATTGCTTGTATCTTATCTATACGACAAGAGGCATTTGCCTCTAAGGTAAAGGTTAAAAAATCTGACATGATTATACCTTTATAACCAGGATACTTATTTCCAAATCCATAGAAATTAGAGTAAGTTTTCAATATGGTTTGTTATATTTTATTATCTTGTGTTTCGCTTTTCATGTGTATGTTGTGTGCGTCACTTTCACGTGAATAAACTGTTTTTCTTTCTTTCAATGTGATACAGTAATAAATATAGTTACCTGCATAAAGAATCCATTAACTAATGCTTTCCTTATATTAATATAATAGTCCTTGCTTGTGAACTCTGTACTTGTCCGCTTTAAATTAAACCTGAAACCGAAAAATCACGAATCTTAGAAAATTATTGACGTGTAACATCTGTGATTTCGTGAAAAGGGAAATAAAAAAAGAGACACGAGATTCGTAATTCTAGATCTAATCTCTTTTAGGTACTAAGTATCATTTATTCCAGTTAACTTAATTACAGTACCTACAAACGTTGATCCCAAAAAAAATTCTATCATTTTTTTTTTTCGTTTGATCATGTTTAGATATACAGGGTTATTAGTAAAACACCAACAACCTCTTCAGGGGTCATTGTACTCATCATTATGAACAACTTTTACTATGGGACCAAATCTGAAATCGCAAAAAAAAACCAGCTGTTCAGTACATTTGACGAATTATGCGATCACAAATGTACTGAACAGCTGATTTGTTTTTCGCGATTTCAGGTTTGGTCCCATAATAAAAGTTGTTCATAATGATGAGTACAATGACCCCTTTAGAGGTTGTTGGTGTTTTACCAATAACCCTGTAGATATCCATCACGTCTGCGGAGTTTCGCTAGCTAATATAATATGAGGCTGTATTAGTGAGGGTAGCAAAAAGACGTAGACGTAGGCAAAAAGGCTGCCTAGCTAAAATGGGATTGGGCGGGTCTTGTCAGCCGCATGCATAGTGACCGCTCGGCAACAGTCTCCACACGGTGGGTGCCTGAGGATGGACGGCGCAGCCGTGGCGAGATGACCTAGACGCGTACCGCAAGAGATGGATCGAGGTAGCCCTGGAAAAGGATGCTTGGAAGGATTTGGGGGAAGCCTTTGCTCAACAGAGAAATAAATAAATTAATATCGACTTGAACACATTACACATACATAACTAGGTACTCTATAAAACACCAGTCCGCTACTACCTCATTCCTGTATTTTTAGTGATTACTTTCTATTTTATTTTATCTGAAAATGTGACATATTATAATGTAAAACTAATCTATTGACCTTAAATTAACTGAGATAAAAATGACATTTAGGCTCATTGCAAATGACATAAATTGTAGTAAGTATGAGATTATAATGTGAAAATGATAATTTATTTATTTTATTTAGTTTATAAGAATGACATAATGTATAATAATTATTAATAATATTTAAATTAATCTATATTAACAAATTATATGAATAATGATAGCATGTTAAATTAATTAAAACCTATCGCCTATACATTGCTGTGCCCTAGCAGGGTTCATTGTTTGGAACTATCATAATGTAACAACCTGTAAACAACATGAAATGCAATAAATGAATGAATGAATGAATGAACAGTAGGACAGTGTAGGCTAACTTTAAAAAAAAGTAGTGAGGGTATTATAATTTGTTAAATGTATTCTCACCTATCCATTATCCTGCTGAGCTGCTGGCGCACGTTGTCTCCGGACTTCAGCGAGCGGTAGTTGATGAAGTTGTCGTAGCACCAGTGAGGGTCTTCCATATCTGGAGTAACACAAATAGGCGTTATTGTACATGTAATTAACAGAAATAATAAATAAAAACTTTTTAGCAAAAAATAAAACCGACTTCCAAAACAAGACACTACAAAGTGAAAAATAACTTTAATTTCGGAAGTCGGTGGCAAAAAACTAAAATACAAAACCAAAGACACCGACTACCGAAATTAAAGTTATTTTTCACTTTGTAGTGTCTTGTTTTGGAAGTCGGTTTTATTTTTTGCTAAAAAGTTTTTATTTTTCACTTTATAGTTGTGGAACCTACCTCACACAAAATCGAATACATAATTGAGCACAATAATTGTAGATATAGCCATGTAAATAACAGTGATAGGAAGTTATTAAAACATCATCACACATCATCCACATAAAATAAGTGGGAAATATACGCATTATTGAAGCTAACTCAAAAACTACCCAAACAAAGTTAATAAAATTTATTAGGAAATAAATCATTTCAAACAAAAAAAAAGAATTTTCCAAATCGGTCTATCTGTCTTTGAGTAATCGCGTAACAAACATACAAAAAAAAAAAAACAGACGAATTGAGAACCTCCTCCTTTTTGAAGTCGGTTAAAAAAAAACCGGCCAAATGCGTGTCGGACTATGCACAATGAAGGGTTCCATAGTTGGCATGAGTTTATCCCAAGAACAAACTTAACATTGTAGTTGAAAAACATGTTCTCCCATACATCGATATACGTCACGGTCAATTCTCCAACTGTAAAAATTAAGTTTGTAATTACAAAAACAAAAAAAAAAATGTGATAAAACTACAAATGAACAATTTTCGGACTTTTTCCTATAGACCTTGGTCCTGTGAGACCTTGCTTCTCGCCTAATTTCACGATTCTAGGTCAACGAGAAGTACCCTATAGGTTTTGATTCCTTTGTGACATAGCAAAATATAATAATAATAATAATATCCTGGGACATTTTCACACACGGTCATCTGATCCCAAACTAAGCAGAGCTTGTACTATGGAAACCAGATAACTGATATACTACATGTTCTACTTTTTTTTTTGTAAATACATACTTATATAGATAATTACACCCAGACTCAGGACAAACAGACATGTTCATGCACACAAATGTTTGTCCTGGATGGGAATCGAACCCACGACCAGCGACATGATAGGCGGTATCTTAACCAACCACGCCAACTGGCCTGTCAATATGCAACATAAACGGTCATATCTTTTGATCGCCTTGACTTACAAGTTTAATTTTTTCACAGCTGAAAGAGACTATAAACCCGAGTGTTTGATATACTTTTCAACTTGATACCTCTACGCGTTCCTGAGAAAAAGGGTCTTGACAGACAGACAGACTGACAACAAAGTGATACTATAAGGGTAACTTTTTCCTTTTGAGGTACGGAACCCTAAAAATTACATAACATGATGCCTGTATTTCCCGAAAGGGTAGGCCAGCTGTAATATGGCGGTACTTAACGTACCGCCGTATTTCGTCCAGTTAGTGTACGAACTGAGTGAAAAAGCGTCCAGCGGGGCGTTCAGCGTTGCGTGCAGCGTTCACCGAGCGCCGCTCGGCCGTCAGGATACTGGCGAGTGTTTGCATGTGTATAACACGAACGTCGCACGCCCCGCCCCGCCGGACGCTCGAGTCGTGCACTCAGTGTACCGATCTGAGTGCACGCTCGACTCCAGCATCACGCTTGATGTCTGCGTCGAATTTCATACTTAATCAGCGACTCTGCCCTGCTTCGCACGGTTTTTTCGACTTGACAAAATATCGTGATTTCTCTATTAAATCTAAGTTTAATATTAATGTATTATACACAAACCTTCCAGAATAAATTCTCTAAATGATGGAGAAAACCGCCTCAAAATCCGTTGCGTAGCTTAGAACAACAACGCGAACGCTACTTTGTTTTATACTGTGTCTTCTTTCTGTATTTTGCATGTACTTACTTATTCAGTGAAATTTAAAAAGTGCTCGAGCATCCACTAGGATTTTTCCGTTTGGTGGGGACCCTTATGGTCTACAGGGTTATTGGTAAAACACCAACAACCTCTTAAGGGGTCATTGTACTCATCATTATGAACCACTTTTATTATGGGACCAAACCTGAAATCGCGAAAAAAAATCAGCTGTTCAGTACATTTTGACGAATTATGCGAACATAAATGTACTGAACAGCTGATTTTTTTTTCGCGATTTCAGGTTTGGTCCCATAGTCAAAGTTGTTCATAATGATGAGTACAATGACCCCTGAAGAGGTTGTTGGTGTTTTAGCAATAACCCTGTATATGCAGAATGGCCGACTGCAAGTGATTTGCTCAGTCGAAATAACTGCATCAAAACTACGGTCAAACTGCTATTTTGCAGCTTAAATGCAAAATGCCAGAATAGAACCATATTTAAGTCCGATGAGATAAGAGGCGAGCCCTTATCCAGGCACAAATCCAGACTCCAGGCTCCCAGGTGGAAAAAACCAATAACATAAACAAGTCTATATTACTCACTCTGTTTAAAGGCGTGGTATACATTGAGTAGCGTGAGATGGTCTCCATCGATGTGCGCAAACCTCATCTTGGCTTCGTCGGCTGCCTTGCGCGCCTCGTTGGGTCGCACGAAGCATTGTTGGACTGGAAATGTGAGGGAATCACGATATTAATACTTTAAACACTTTTCTTGATTTTTTATGTATTCGTATACATATACGAGCAATTTACCAGCTCGGTGCCAGAGTTTCTTTGAGAGATTTTTTTAAACAGATTGGTATTATCACAATTCATCTTCGCCAACATCTTATATATTAGACCAAATATACATTTATACACTAAAAACAGTGATATTCACAATGTTAACACCAGAAATAAGGACAAATTACGTGCTCCATTTCACCGGCTTCATAAGGTTCATAACTCATTTGTTGGGCTTGGTATATCTTTTTATAACAAGCTACCCTCTTCTTTGCTAGATTTGCCCTTTAATGCGTTCAAAGCTAAAGTAAAATCTAACCTTTGTTCAAAGGCATACTATTCTATCAACGATTACTTAAACGATAAGAATAGTTGGTCGCTGTGTTGAACTTAAGACAATGTTTATGTTCTTTCTCCAGCATTAGCATACCTACTGACAGGTTATATGAGTTCATATAATTATTTATTTTGTTTGACTCTCAAGGTCAATTTATTTTAATTTTATTTTTATTTATTATTGACATAATCTACTCATTTCAATGTTTATTTATTTTTTATGAGTGGTATTGCAATATGTGGTTAGCTAGTGACCTCGACAATTGATCATAGTTTTTCTTGCCCGAGCAACCGGCAGCAAGTTCGTCATGCTACCTTAGATGTCACTGCTTGCGGTAACGTCGGGGGTCGGGTTGTCTCCTTCCCTCAAATATGGCGAGGGGGGTAATGGCTGATCTTTGCGTTATACTCGTGAACGGGTGCTGCTTGTGGTGACAGGTCGTCTTGCTGACCTTGGTTTTGTTTTGTTATTAGTAACTAACTCGTTGTTGATTTTACTTCGATGACCTAGTTTATCACCTGTGACTTTGGAGTTACGACTACATGTACGGCTATATGTAAGTGGGCACGCCCTTTATTACTGGAGGCTTTTATTTAGGTATAAAGTTCTGCTTACGTTTTTAGTTTTGTATTTTGTTTCTGCTTGAGTATAGTTTTCGTTTTTTTTTTTTTTGGTATATTGGCGTGTGCTAACTTATAGCAAATAATTTAATTTAATGTTTTGTGTTGCGTAATGTACCTAAATTATTATGCGCAGTGTTACATAGAATCATTTTTTTTAACTGAACAGACAGCTGTGCTGCTGGACAGTTTGTTGCGCCACTTCTTCTCCCCAGCTAAAGCACTAGGAAGTGGTGAAGGGCGGGCGTGCCGGGGGACTGTCTTATGTAATTTTGACGTTCAAAAAGTGCTGATTCTCAGCCTAGTTTGAATAAATGACTTGATTTTGATTCCCGTTGTCCCCGTCTGTTTTTTTTAAATTTATTTATTGCTTGTTAAACGGAGATACGGCCTACGTTAACAGCGGGAAAACGCCGATTTTTTTTTATATACCTTAATTGGAACGGGATATCTGCGGCATATCGGAAGAGTTATGGACGAAAACAACCACAAAGCAGCTCCCAAACGGCAGTAAACGACCGCGCCCAGAAGCACAAAGCAATTTTTTTCTAAATTATACACAGGGTCATTGGTAAAACACCAGCAACCTCTTAAGGGGTCATTGTACTCATCATTATGAACAACTTTTACTATGGGACCAAATCTGAAATCGCAAAAAAAATATCAGCTGTTATGTGTGCATTTTGACGAATTATGCGAACATAAATGTACTAAACAGCTGATTCTTTTTCGCGATTTCAGGTTTGGTCCCATAGTAAAAGTTGTTGTTGGCTTTGTCGCTTATCAAATCTAATCAAAATCAAATCAAAAGTCATTTATTCAAACTAGGCTGAGAATCAGCACTTTTTGAACGTCAAAATGACATAAGACAGTCCCCCGGCAAACCCGCCTGTCACCACATCCTAGTGCTTTAGCTGGGGAGAAGAAGTGGCGCAACAAACTCCCTAGCAGCACAGCTGTCTGTTCAGTTAGCTCAGCTTAGCGACCACATCGCCCAGTGCAGTAGGACAAAGCATAATCAGCCTATAATATTCTCATTGCTGGGACACAGACCTCCTGTATGTGAGAGGGAGTGGGTCGTAATACACCTAGCAACCCGAAGTGCAATACCTACGCGGTCATAATGTATGGAATGTTCGTCATCCATTCATCAGCAAACCAGATGATGAAGCGTGCACGTTCGCCCTAACGCATCTCTTTACATCAGTTGACATAGTAATCAAAGGCGAAATTGTGCTCAACAAAATAGTACTTGAATCTAACCTGACAGCATAGCCGTGATGGAGAGGATCTCGTTGGAACAGTTGTGGTTGCAGCTGGCGATCAGCATCTTGGCGAGCTGAGGGTCGAGGGGAAACTCTGCCATTACAGCGCCCAGGTCTGTCAAGTTGCCGTCGTCGTCTGTAAGTTACATGTTACAGGTTTTAATTTAATACCATGCGAGTATTCCGCAAAAAAGTAGAGGTGATAGTTGATACATCCACATTTCGCCAGTTGTAATTTTAAAAGATTTTATCTCTGTAAGTCAATCTGCCTAGCCTTTTCCCAACTATGTTGGGGTCGGCTTCCAGTCTAACCGGATGCAGCTGAATACCAGTATTTTACATGGAGCGACTGCCTGTCTGACCTCCACAACCCAGTTACTGGGTAATACGATACCTCTTGGTAAGACTGGTTGTCAGACTTTCGTGCTTCTGACGACCCGTAACGACTGTCAAAGATCCACGAATGACAGCCGGGACCAACGGTTTAACGTGCTTTCCGAGGCACGGAGGAGTCTCAGTATGTAAAGATGGTCACCCATCCACAGAGCAACCCCGGAAAGCGTAGCTTAACCTGATGGATCGACCAGTGCGGCTGTTATTACTTAGCCACGAGCTCCTCTTTTATGTTATTTTATCTCTGTAAGTAGGATGTACAAACACACACACGACAATCATATTTTTAAACTAGATGAGGTCGGCGTTTCCTATCTGACTACTCTGAGAAGAAAGGCCGAAACAAACTCAGAGGTCACAGTCTCTTTTAAAGTCCAGACATAATCTTGTTCACTTCATGTGAAGACCATGTGATTGGTGTCTGAAATGGTCTTTTGAGAAAAGGACCTGTCAAGTCAGTGCACGCATTTCTCAGTAATCGTGCAGCTCAAGGATTTTCTTATTCAATTCGTTAAAAAAAAACTACCATAGTAGTATAAATTATTTTTGAAAGAAATAAGTATTCATTGAAACAGTGAAAAAATTGGTTGACTAATGTTGAGAAATGTGTTATTTCAACTTGACATAGCCTTTAATACACATACATATGAAGCAATGTATCAGCAATTTCCTTCAAAATCTAATGGAATCTGATTGAACGTGTGTTACGCATTTAGGGTGCTAGTGACCAATGTTTATGCCTTCTCTGTATGAGAAGAGGCCTTCGCCCTTATTGCTCTGCTTAAGTCTGTCAAAATTTTGCTTTCGTCTGTCAGTTTGTTGCTAATCCTGTACAGGTCGTATTTTTACAACAGACCTGGATAAAACTTACAATTAGTATACAGGTTTTACGGCTTTATTATTTTCGTCATCGGGAATTTTTGATTGGAGTCGTACTTCCTCCAAAAAGGGGGCTACTGGATATCTCCGCCTTATGAGATCCGATTTCAATGGTTCTTTTTTTTATTTGAAAGGTAGTAACTTAAAGTTGGTCTCATAAAAACATGGTAAATATTCTATTTTAAACAAGTTCAGTGGTATATTAATTGTTGTAAAAAACACTACCAGTTTTATAGAAAATAAATAAGTATAGAATGTCTAACGATTTTATCCTCACATTATGTTAAAACATAAATAAATAATCCTTACCCAGCGCAGCCAGATAATTCAAAAGCTCCAAAGCCCTCATCAGCGTCTCCGGAGCCGGTGGATCCATGAAGTCAAAGTGCACCAGATCATCGATGCCAAGCTTTTTCAGCTGCAAAACTACAGAGCCTAAGTTTGATCTGCAACGGCAACAATTGTGCGTTGTGTTAGCTCAGACTGACTGCGAGGACTCTTCAGGGTTTTGTGAACTCTATAAACGAAGTATTGTTAAATGATCTTGATTTTGACACACAATATATGCGATGAAATGTTATCTTACTTTGTCACTCTAAGAATGATGCCAAACAAGTATAATTTCGGTCGCGCAAAATGAGTCGCGTAATTACGTTCAAATAAATAACAACTCATTTTTCGTCGTCGTGTGACACAAACTGGGCTTTTATATGAAACTGAATGCAGCGTCAATTATTAGACTAACAAAACAACCCACAAAACGCTCTTTTGGCTCCACCCTATAGTGTAATATACAGGGTTATTGGTAAAACACCAACAACCTCTTAAGGGGTCATTGTACTCATCATTATGAACAACTTTTACTGTGCGATCAAACCTGAAATCGCGAAAAAAAAACAGCTGTTCAATTCATTTTGACAAATTATGCGAACATAAATGTACTGAACAGATGATTTTTTTTTCGCGTTTTCAGGTTTGGTCCCATAGTAAAAGTTGTTCATAATGATGAGTACAATGACCCCTTAAGAGGTTGTTGGTGTTTTACCAATAACCTTGTAATAACAGGAAGAGCCATAAAAAGGTGATGGAATCAGGTGTTGTTTGTATATACGGGGGTATACAATGCAAATTAAGCTGGGCTATTGAGAAATTCGTAATGGAAAATCTCAATACCTCTTTGCCCGAGCTGGGAATCTACTATCAATCACTACATCAGAGTGAAATAGCGATGTTAACATCGCAAGTTATAACCCGTTGACGGCGAAGTCAAATAAAGAAGTGAAAAATCGTTTAAAAACTAAGTAATAAAAAAAAAAACTCGAATACCACCAATCACCTTAAAATCTCCGGATAAGTATTATCTTGCATCTCATTTTTGTAAGCCTTCTCCGTGTAAAGTCTAAAGCATTTCCCGGGTCGAGTTCGGCCCGCCCTGCCCGCCCTCTGTTGGGCCGACGCCTTACTTATAGGAGACACTAGCAAGGATTCCACACGAATCCTGGGATTGTACACCTTTTGCTTGGCAAACCCTGGGTCTATGACAAACACTACACCATCAATTGTCAGAGAAGTCTCAGCAATATTAGTAGAAACGACCACTTTCCGACCGATCGCCCCATTTGCCCGATTCGGCGGTGCTGGCTCGAAAATCCTTTGTTGTAAATTCGGTGGGAGAGTAGAATATAAGGGTATGCACTTCAATTCACCAGCATCAGGTCCTAGGTTATCAATTTCTCGCTTAATCCTCTTACAAGCGTCTTCGATCTCTTCTTGTCCCGTCAAAAATAGTAGTATGTCTCCTGAGATTTCTTCACAAATGTGTATTTGGACCACTGTTCTTATGGCTGCTTCTAAATAATCTCTCTCAGGCTGTGGCGTATAGAATATCTCTACTGGATGCGTCCTACCAGGTACATTCATAAGTGGTGCATTATCAAAATACTGTTGAAACTTCCCCGCGTCTAAAGTAGCTGACATAATAACCAGTTTGAGATCCGACCTCTGTTTAATAACCTCTTTCAGAACACCCATTAAAATATCTGTTGCTAGCGTCCTTTCGTGGGCCTCATCTAGTAATATAACTCTGTACTGTTCCAGCATTGGATCTGACATGGCTTCTCTTAACAGCATACCATCTGTCATGTATTTTAGGATTGTTTGGGGTCCAGAGCAGTCTTCGAAACGGATGCTGTAACCAACTTGCTGGCCTAACGCTACATCCATCTCTTCCGCTACTCTCTGGGCTACTGACATGGCAGCTACCCTTCTTGGTTGAGTACATGCAACGCCTTTAGACTTCCCAGCAGTTACTGCAGCAAATTCTACAGACCATTGTGGGATTTGTGTGGTCTTACCGGAGCCAGTTTCACCAACTAAAACTACGCACTGGTGTGTGTTTAGAAGTCTCATGAAATCGTTTTTGTATTCCCAAACAGGGAGACCTAATCGACGGCGGAGGAGCTCGTGGTAGCGCTGCGAGTGTGCGAGACCTGAGGACAATGTGAGAGGACTAAATTAGAAGTTTGAATAAATTAGAAGAATTGGCGTGTGCTAGCTAGTGTTTCTTTGTTGTTTAATGTTAATTACTTTGCATACTATTGTATAGAATCAAGTTCTTCTAACTGAACAGACAGCTGTGCTGCTGGACAGTTTGTTGCGCCACTTCTCCCCAGCTAAAGCACTAGGAAGTGGTGAATGGCGAGCGTGCCGGGGACTGTCTTATGAAAAGACGTTCAAAAAGTACTGATTCTCAGCCTAGTTTGAATAAATGACTTGATTTTAAGTATTTTGTGATAAACCAAATGTTGAAATAACTGAAAACCCGACAACGACCCGGTTCTCGGCTAAACATCTCAGATATTCTCGGTCATAGCCGAGACTGTTTTACGGTAATTTAAATTTACCACAGCTCATGATTCCTCAGAGTTTGAAGTTGAGCCAATGACCAGGAACGAAAACAGTTGAATTATTATATCTTATTATTATTATATATCACAGCATTATTTGCCTAGCTTTTTCCTAACGATGTTGGGATCAGCTTCCTGTTTAACCGGCTGCAGCTGAATACCAGTAATTTACATGGAGCGACTGCCTATCTGACCTCCACAACTACTACTGGGTAATACTATACCTGATGATAAGACTGGTTGTCATAGTCTCATTCATTACTTTAAATAATATTATGTTGTAAATTTTCCTCATTGTAATTTGCTCATTATTCAGTATCATCACCTTTATAAATTTACTGATCCTATACAGGGTTATTTGTAAAACACCAGCTGTTTAGGGGTCATTGTACTCATCATTATGAACAACTTTTACTATGGGACCAAACCTGAAATCGCGAAAAAAAATCAGCTGTTCAGTACATTTATGTTCGCATAATTCGTCAAAATGTACTGAACAGCTGATTATTTTTTTGCGTTTTCAGGTTTGGTCCCATAGTAAAAGTTGTTCATAATGATGAGTACAATGACCCCTAAACAGCTGGTGTTTTACAAATAACCCTGTATAGTAGCCAGTGACACTCGCGCTATCAAGACAAATCTAAAGACGTATAATTTATCCAAATCCGTTCATTCGCTTAAGAGTTACGAGGCAACAAAGAAACGGACATACATATATACAGGTCAAACACATAATCCTCCTTTTGGGCTTCGCCGCAGTCGGGTAAAAACGAAGCGTGAATAGACTTACCAGTATACGGGTTGACGCCAGGAGTGCTGGTGGCAGTGGGAGGCATGGTGGTACCAAGAGTCGCCAACGCGGCTTCAGAGGACTCCCCGCCTGCGCCACACTTGGCAGCCGCTGCAGCTTTCTCTTCTCTGGAGACAAATGATACATTATTTTATTTCTGTAAGTGGCAAGTCTAACAGATGCACGGGCCGATCGATCGGGTTAAGCTACGCTTGCCGCGGTCTGTCCGTGGATGAGTAACATCCACGGACCATTCGTCAAAACAGCTGATTGTTTTTTTCGCTATTTCAAGGTTGGTCCCATAGTGAAAGATGTGAGCGGACAGATTTGACCTTAAGCTTTGTCTCCCAGTGGGGTGATGATAATCTGGTCTCTTTTAACGCCACCAAAACGCAGGCGTGTCTTTTTACCGCTAAAAAGAGTCGTTTCGCCCAAACTCCTACTTTTCGGGGTACATCTGTTCCTGTAACTGATCGACTTGAGCTCCTAGGCATGGAGTTGACATCTGGTCTCAACTTCGGCGCCACCATTGAGTACAAGGCCCAAACTGCGGCCAAGAAACTGGGCATCCTAAATAGGGTGAAGCGATACTTTACGCCTGGACAGCTTTTAACCCTTTACAAAGCGCAAGTCCGATCCTGCATGGAGTATTGCAGTCACCTTTGGGATGGATCAGCTAAGTACCAACTAGCCGCGCTTGACTCGGTGGAACGCAGAGCTAAGAGGAGAGGCTCATTGGCGACGTAAAACTGGTGGATGCCAAGCTTCATAGCTTGGCTCATCGCCGCAAGGTTGCCTGCTTGTCGGTCTTCTACAGATTGTACTTCGGAGAGTGTGCCCGAGAACTCCACGACCTCATTCCACCGGCCCCCTTCTACCACCGGACATCTAGACGCACTGCCAGTTACCATCCCTACCTGGTTGCTATTCCACCAATTCGCACTAAGCGCTTCCAAATGTCTTTTACAATGCGCACAGCAAAAGAGTGGAACTCACTACCTGCGTCTGTGTTTCCGAACGTATACAACCCTAATCTCTTCAAAGTGAGAGTGAACAGGCTTCTTCTGGGTAAGCTCACTCCATCGTCGACTTTGTCTCTGTCACCTCTGACCTAGACTAGAGTCAAGAGCAAACCCATCACAAATAAAATAAAAAAAAAAAAGATGTTCATATTCATGGGTATATCGTATTGATAGTACAATACTGCTGTAACTCAATATATGTCTATGAAATATTTGTATGAGATAATCATTAATTGAAACGTAAAATTCAGTTCCCTACGCGTCAATAATACCGTTAAAAAAACCGTGCCGTAACGTATTAATAAACTTAATAAAGTAATCATTTTTTTATAATCTTTATCAGGAAGTAAATAATTCATTTTTTGTAGATTCTGATAAGTCACATTTTGATTTACAACAGTATTGTATTATCAGTGGATATATTTTACGGTCGCGAATCATACTCTAATACAACCTAACACATGAATTGCAAATTGCGAAAAACGTAAGAAAATTTGAATTTCGCGGGCTACCTGGATCTTCCCCCTTAAGAAGTTGTGTTACATACAGATTCTAATGATTATAATTTTGTAAATACATATATTTTACGTTCGCGAAACATATTTTAATCAACATACAACCTAACACTGACTTGCAAATTACGAAAAACGGAAGTTGTTAACTGTCGCGCGACTTATGTTACCAACCGTCCAGACTTGTCCAGATCTTTGACTTAAGGCGAAAGCGTCAGGGTAGGCCGCGAAATTCAAATTTTCTTACGTTTTTTGTAATTTACAAGTCGGTATTAGGTTGTATATTGATTTGAACATAATTCGTGACCATATCAAATCTGTATTTGTAGAATTATAACCATTAAAACCATCAATACAGTTCTCTATGTTCATGTAACTATATTGAATGACTATTTCATGGAATCTTGACATTTGAGATCTTTTCTAACTTATTGAGTTGTATTACTGATTCTAATGATTATTATTCTGTAAATATATGTTTGTTATGGTCGCGAATTATATTTGAATCAGCACAAAACTTTACACTGACCTACAAATTGCAAAAAAACTTAAGAATATTTGAATTTTGCGGGCTACCTTAGCGCTTCCCCCTTAAGGTTAAAATTTTAAAGGTGTACTGAAATCCCAAATAATAATTTGTTTTAAAGCTACAATCATTGTCTTTGATAGTTCCTCTAAAAGTTTCTAATATTGTGATTCATCTTCTATAAATTCCTTGCTGGGACATTTTACAATGAGCTTAGCACTAAATATATATAATAATGACAGATAGGGAGGGTCGAGCATAGCCTTTTTGCAACTATGTTGGAGTCGTCTTCCAGCTTAACTAACTGGATGCAGCTGAATCCCAACATTATTTACATAGAGGTCTACTGCCTATCTGACAACCCAGCTATAGTTCGTGTCACATAGGCTTACCGCTCTGAAACCAGGTTTTTCGATGTGCATGGCAAGGCATGCTGGTTTTAGTATGATCACTGCCAGTCATTTGTAGCCTACTTCAGAGTGGCAAACATACATCACACGAACTATAGGTACTGAGTAATACAATACTCCCTGGAATGAAGGGTTGGTAGAGATGGGCTTAAACGTTAAAAAATAATAACACTGCTAAATGCTAATGCTAAATAAAATTAACAGTTAAAATTAGCAGTTATTTTTAGCAACTGTTAAATTTGATCACAGTCAGTTTGTTAACATAATTAATTCTCATTTCCTTCATACTTTTTACATGCTTAGGACTGTCAACTTTTTCTGTTGGCGTATTTACAATGAGAATCAATTTATTTACAACGATTTTTCTTATAGCAATTTTTTCTAGTATTCATAATGTTTGTTTATTAATCATCTTATTTTTTTTGCTTTTTTTTTCTTATGAATTTTTCTCCGCTTTGCTGGTGGTGGCAAAAACTCATCATTAGTACACGAAGAGCTTGAAGTACTGGGAGCATTCTCAGAAATAGGAACAGACTGTTGAGAATTAACGAAACACTCAGTTATTATACAAGAACTTTGTTGTTGTGCCTGTTGAATATTAATCGTAGGATGCTTAAACTTCATGTGGGATTTTAAATTTGAAACTGAGCTCTTGTATGAAATAGTTTTTTTACACAAATTACACGTTCCAATTTTTTTTACGGTATCGCTATCCGTAAAAAAGTTCCATATTTCACTTTTTTTTGCCGTTGAATATACATTTTAGTTTTCTATTTCTTGCAATTTGAAAGTACCTACTCTTTTTCAAACGTAAACAACACTACACAAACAGTCATACAATTGAAATTTCACTCACATAACTCATTAGCTAGTTAACAAACACGTAAATATACTTCACTACGAAGATCAGTCTTTATTTAACACTAGTTAAATATAATATTTTCGAATTCAACAGTTAGCAGTTAATTAAATAAATTCGACTAAATAACAATCTGCTGTCTGACTGAACACTACACAAAATTAACAGTTGCTAAATTGCTAAGTTGAAAACAATACGGAACATCATTGTGTCCTTTGTCTACCTGCGGGCTGCAATAGTGGGATAAAGCGAGACAAATATATATCCGTCTTTGTGCACTCCGCAGTGCGGGGTAGCACCGCGCAGAGTACCTGACGCCCGTGCCGCTCTGCCATTATTGTTATCTGTGTTCAGTATAGTTTTTGAGTTCTGACTGTTAAATTTAACACCTATCTTAGAATTTATTAAACAGGTGTTGACACTAAAAAAATTTAGCAGTGTTAATTTAGCAGCTTATTAATTTTAGACCCATCTCTAAGGGTTGGTTGTTTGGTGTATTTTATAGTACATACTTAACAAAAAGTGTATGTTTCTAAAAGGATCTGCCAGAATATCTTACAAATTAAACTTATGAGTATTGAACCTCTTTTGTTTATTTTTTTTTTTAAGTTCTGCAGTTGTAACTTTGCACTTTAGAGACTTAAGTACCAGTACAGCTAGTATAGTATACGTTCGAAACGCTAATAATGCGTATTTCAAAACTTTTAATTGAGCTTCTAACCAACAAACAAAATTACTTTTTCCTTTTATTTATTTCCATTTTTGGAACTAACACTGTTGTTTACGTTAGATATTAGTACAAAAAATTATAAAACCGGGACTATACGACCGATATCAATAAGTTTACGAGCGATGAGACATTCACGAACTGGGACATGCGCTTTAGAACATTTAAACTCGCGAGATTCCTTACACTCTATGAGCCTCTGAATTTTTAATACAGTCTACTTCAACGTACTTCTTTTTTCATTGTAATAGATGATAAACCTGACAGATTAGAATATTAATAACATGACAAAAAGGATGCATGTAAACCGGTAGACTTCAGAAAATAATATCAAAATGGTGATGAAGAAGACCTATGGCCCTGAAAGAACATTTCTAACCCTGGTGTTTGTCTTATAGAACATAAAAACCGAAGGTACAGCGTCTAAATTATTGTGTGTTACTATTATAACATAAAATTCAATTAAATACGACAAACAAAGGCATGTAAACGACGAATTAAAGCATGGCATAACAAACGTTTGAAAACGTGTTACTAACCTTTTCTTTTTGATAAAAGGATCCATCACTTCGATGCGGCGCTTAGACATTTCGGATTACAACACATATAACACCAAAACAAATTAAAATACGAGAAAATTCTTCGAATTTCCTAATAATTTTTAACATCCAACAAGATGGCGACTTTGGTGCTTTGAAACAAAAAAAGTTTATTTTGTTGTTTATGGTTTCAATGTTTGGGGTTACATAGAAGAAAAATAATACACGTGAAAATAAAAGCGACGGATTGCGGCGCGCATAATGCCTTACTACTACTGGTAATTCAGCTGTATCCGGTAAGACTGGAAGCTGGACCCCGACATAGTTGAGAAAAGGCTAGGCAGATTGATTGTGCATTTTCCTTCGCATAACTTTCCGCGAAAAGAATCTTTTGAGGGTCACCCAGAGTAATTGTTCTGTATGTCTATTGTCTATGAGTTGTACTCGTTCCTTTCCACTTTGAGAATACGTTTGCGAATACTATAATACATTCCTCGCTATTGCTAAAGTTACGTGCTCTGTGGCTATTGCTAGCTTCCTTGGTGACTTATAAGCTTATTTATTACTTCGCCAGACCTTCAAGCTATTATTTTGAAAAGGTTTTGAAACTTGTCTTGTAGAAACAAGACTGCAATTTTAAGATAAAATCGTAAAAAAAATATGCCACCATCATTGCCTCAGTCGAACGCGATGGTAAAATTATTAAGCTAAACGGAATGAACTCAAAAATGTCAGACTGTCAGACACCAACCGAGAACTGCGTATTTTGTTGAGCTAATTTCAGTTAGAAATTAATTATAAATTAGATTTGTAAATGTGTAAGTAATTCACACGTCCCTTTATTGTTAATGTATTCGAGTGTTTCTGTGATTTAAATCGGACCTTGGGAGTGAACGTGAAGTGTTATGACAATGTACGAACGAGATTCGATTCTTTGTGATTTGTTATAAAAATATTTCACAAAAGATTACAAACGTCGAAAATATCCCTTCAAATAAACACAGACGTGAGTACTTTACCATTTCTAGCAGCTTTTTTCACAGTTTCACACGTTATTTTCTTTTCAATGTAGAATTCCAAGATGGCGGAAGTATTACCTTTTATTTTGATTATTTTGTTTATTTCTCTAGTTTAGTCGTCAGCCATTCGATTTACACGATTTGTTGTTACTTAAAATAGCTGCAATAAGTCTGAGATTAATTTTAACCGTCTTTGAAAAGAGGTCGAATAGGGTTATTGAACTTGTTGAAACCTGTCCAAGTTTACATCAAGTTGTCAAAAAAGTCAGAAAAAGTTTGGTTTTAATTTAATTAGCTTTATTCCAAAACTTTAAGATAGGTATAACCTAATAATTAAAAGTTTTATTGATAAGTTACATTCACACAACACCGCATTGACAACCACAAAACTAAAAAGTTCCTATTCTTTCTTTCTTTTAATTCAATTTCCTGATTTTCATATTACCAGCCAGGTGGTCAACAAAGTACTTCAGCTGCAGCCGGTTAGACTGGAAGCCGATCCCAACATAGTTGGGAAAAGGCTAGGCAGAATTTGGTCAACAATGTTTTAGAATGTAAGAATTCCTGACAGTTACAAAAAGTTGTACACATCTTGCATATTATCTTGGCAATAGTGATTGTTGTAGCTTGTGTCTTAGTCTCTTCGTGTTATGAATCTGAAAAAATAAACTTTGTACAATTTTTCATTGTTGGAAAATGTTAATAAATACATACATATATACATAAACTCACGCCTCGCCTAGGGGTATACAGAAACCACAGAACGCCACCTGCTATGATCCTTACATACTCGTTTTGCCATATTTACCTTTGAAAATGTTAATGAACACAATAAATAAAGAATTCAGAATGTTAATGGTGAATATTTCCATTTTAGGAAGATGATACTTCTTGACAATACATTAATAGTTTAAGGTGAAAATGTCTGCTTTATTGCCCTCAAATGTCATTTCAATTGGGTAATTTGAACTTATTGGTGTTATTGATGATTTATATCTCTACAAAGTGAGAGTGAACAGAGAGACCTAGACTAGAGTCAAGAGCAAACCCATCTCAAATAATAATAATAAAAAATATTATGATTCTGTAAATACATATTTGACAATGAGCTGTGGGCCAAAATAAACACTATATGGAGCCCTGAGACAGCTGAAGGCATTACAGCAAAGCCTGTAGAAGATGGCCGGATGAGCTAGACAAAACAAAACCAGTGGCCCACATAAGCACTGGATTGCAAGTCATGGAACTGGAAGTCATGGAGAGAGACCTTTGCCCAGCAGTTGCTGCAGGCTAACAGTATCAGTTAATACATATTATTTGTTATGGTTGCAAATCGTATTGTCATCAACATACAACCTGACCTGTAAAAAGAAAAATATGTAAGAAAATTTTAATTTCACCGGCTATCAAAGCCCATCGCTCTTAAAACAGTACTACTTGAACTTCAGTCCACCACACAAAGCACAAGCAAGTGTCACATATTTGCACCATTAATTCTGATGCGTTGACAACTAATTGATACAATTAAAATCAATTAAAGTGTCTCCCCAATTAATTGTAATGACTGACTCAGTGCAACCACAATATAGAAAAGGTACAGAAGATCCGCTCCATAAAACAAATGAAAATGCACGCACACTATGTTCTATGTTATTGGGTTTGGTTTCCGCACTTAGTCCGTCAATTGCACCATTGTACGTGAGCCATGGCGGCCGTTGGTGGTTATTCCAACCAGCCCACCTCCCTCCTGAAGTTAATCACAGCTAATGCATGTAGACACAGACATATTTCTTTCATCAAAAGATTATTTCAGACACTAGGGGCCGACTCCACGAGCGAGAGAATTGCGGCGATATTATCGTTGTGCTATGTATTTCTTTAAACTCCCAATTTCGCTACGAGTCGCGACCATACGCTGGCGGAATAATCGCTCGTTCGTGGAGATTACCCGACGGATTCGTCGCAATTCTCGCTCGTGGAGACGGCCCCTAATCTACATGGTCCTCACATGATTTTACCAAGATATGTCTGGACTTGAATGGTCCACCTGAAGGACTTAAGTGTGGAAACCAGACCCAACAACATAGAACATAGATGTCTGGACATTAAAAAGAGCCCCATGAGTTTATTTCGCCATTTCTTCTAAAGGGTAGTCAGATAGAAAATAATAATAATAATATTTTTATTTCGGAATATGATCCTTAGAGTCCAATCGCCCTCTGCACAAACTGCTTAACAATTGGAGAGCTGAAGCACTCCGCTACAGTTCTCAGGATTCTGTTGGAAAATATTGACTTCATTTAGCTTATTTTTTATAATGACGTGTAAAAGTAATTCTGAAAATCCTAGTTACAGAATAATCAAATTAATTTCATTTCATACAGCAAGTGCAAGTGCATGCGTGACAGTATTTTTTTTAAGATCACTGTAAGTACGAAAGGCGGGCGTTTTGAGGGACTGTCTTATGTAATTTTGATGTTCGAAAAGTGCTGATTCTCAGCCTAGTTTGAATAAATGAATTTTGATTGAGTAGGTGTCTATGTGTGTGTATTACTGTTCGCTCATTGTATCAAGCCCTCCTTCTGCATATATCTGTTGTGTGGATTAGCTAAGTATAGACACTGGTTTTAATCATATGGTTGATTTAAATGTTTTAATAGTGTTCATGCTATAGTATTATTCATTTGTATAGTGTGTGGTAGACTTGTATGTGTCCAGCATATGCAATTGTATTCATGTAAATGAATGTAAAATATACAATTGATTGAAGTAAATAGATTCTTGCTTGATGAGTAGATATTTTTATTGTTTACTGTAGCTTCCTCACAATAGCTACCTATTCTGTTGTTGTCCTCAGAGTGAATTACAAAGAATGCATCGTTTTTAATAAGTTATAAAATTAAATTATGGTCAGAATAATAAGTAGGTAAAAAACACCAATGATAGACGTAAGATGGATAAATAAATATAAAGGGCTTTTTATGATTTACATGGGTTCAGCATAAATTGGTAAAGGTACCTTTCGGATCTTGGCAGTCGCGACCCGGCAGCAGCTTCCATGTCATCACGACTGCCAGCCCCTAATCCAAACTCAAAAACCTATCCAATTCTAGCAACATTTTCCAATTTTGAAAAGCCTCGCCCTGTTTATCACTTAGAAAGAAAGAAAAAATAACATTTATTTGAGACAGTGTTCGTGAAACACAAAATACAAATAAGAAATAAAAAAAATGTTTAATCACCAGTGTGTGCCTCACTGCTGCGTTAAAAAGGTTCACTTCAGCATTAATGCCAGACAGATGCTGTCTGACGCTGGTTTTCTAATGAACCTTTAGGGACAAGTGACGGGGAGTACACACAGTTTCAGCATACCTAATACATAATACTTTTTTAATACGCTAGATTCGCGCATTGACGTGGAGTTGCGGCTACCAGCCCGTATTACCTATTACCTACATTATATTTATATTTAAATAAATAAACTAAGTGGGTTGTTTGAATAAAAAAATTAATAGTTTTATACGTATACTTGATTATGTCTGGACTTTAAAAGAGACTGTGACCTCTGAGTTTGTTTCGGCCTTTCTTCTCAGAGTAGTCAGATAGGAAACGCCGACCTCATCTAGTTTAAAAATATGATTGTCGTGTGTGTGTTTGTACATCCTACTTACAGAGATAAAATAACATAAAAGAGGAGCTCGTGGCTAAGTAATAACAGCCGCACGGGTCGATCCATCAGGTTAAGCTACGCTTGCCGGGGTTGATCTGTGGATGGGTGACCATCTTTACATACCAAGACTCCTCCGTGCCTCGCACGTTAAACCGTTGGTACCGGCTGTCATTCGTGGATCTTTGACAGTCATTACGGGTCGTCAGGAGCCCGAAAGTCTGACAACCAGTCTTACCAAGTATAGTATCGTATTACCCAGTAACTGGGTTATGGAGGCCAGACAGGCAGTCACTCCATGTAAAATACTGGTATTCAGCTGCATCCGATTAGACTGGAAGCCGACCCCAACATAGTTGGGAAAAGGCTAGGCAGATTGACTTATAACAATTTAATAACAAAAACTAAGATACAAAACAATAATAAATAGTTTAGTTTTGGTATCCTGGAATACAGGCCTAGAGCTTACTTTCATGCTAACTTAGCTGACGTAACAAACAAACAAACATCTTATCAAATCACATCATGTCAAATGACAGTAGATTACATTGAATCAAAGTCGAAAAGTCACTTATTGTAGGTACGCTGAGAAGTCTTGAAGACTTTTAGAACATTTGAATAAATTGTAATGTCCTATTAGAATGTATGTGTAATTGGTTTCCAGATGGTAGTTCGCCGGACGAACTTTGCATGTGCAAGTTAAGACACCAACAACAAACTGAGGATGGGACAACAGACGTCTAGGAAGAGTGAGTACACCTATTATTATCTATTGACACATAATGACAATATTTTTTTTATCTCCTATGAGATGAGTTGTGTCGCTCCTACATTGTGTAAGGAGTGCATAGACAAACTGGAAAATCATACTCTAAATAAGTACTCTAACTAAACGCTAAATACATTCTTAAATTATATGGTATGGGAATACGAGGTGATTTACTCAGGTGGTTTTCTTCTTATCTGGAGAACAGGTCCCAAGCGGTAGTATTAAGCAATTATATATCTGGTTGGTTGCCTGTCCCCAGTGGAGTCCCCCAGGGTTCATTGCTCGGCCCATTACTTTTCATTATCTATATAAATGACATCAACTTTTGCCTGATTTGATCCAGACTGCTATGTTTTGCTGACGATATGAAAATCTATGCCACAATATCATCACATGTGGACGTGATTGCACTTCAGGATGATTTATGTCGTCTGGAGGCTTATTATCGTGGAAGTAAGCTTGATCTTAACCCTGCTAAATGTTCGGTTCTAACATATTCTCGAAAGCGCTCAATTATACCTTCTTCGTATATCTTAGGTGATCAAGTACTACCTAGAAAGAACTGCATCCGGGATCTGGGGGTATATCACGATTCTAAGCTTACGTTTGAATTTCATGTCGATGCCATCGTTGCTAAAGCATCTAAAGCACTAGGTTTTATAATGCGGCTATCCAGGTGCTTCACTCAAGCCAAAACATTAAAAATTCTTTACTGTACTTTTGTTAGAAGCCACTTGGAATACGCGTCTGAAATCTGGAATCCATGCTATCACAAGTACATTGATCGTATAGAGAGCATCCAGAAAAGGTTCATTAAGTATTTGTGTTATCATCAGAAAGTGCCCTACCGGTCCCAAGATTACCTCAACCTCTGTAAGAATTAGTATCATATATTTCCCTTAATTAATCGGCGAGTAATATCTGACTGTATTTCATTAATTAAAATTTTCAATAGTTCTATTGATAACTCCGATATTCTTTCCAAATTTTATTTTAACGTTCCCGGAAGGTCGAAGCGATGGAACGCACCGTTGCGTGTTCCATTTACCTCTACGAATTACAGGCAGAATTCATTTATAGTGCGTGCAAGTAGAAACTTTACTGACATGTGTAAACAGCATGATATTGATCCTTTCAATACCAGTGTGTCCTCGGCCAGAAAATGCCTAGGCCTTGGCTTATTTAATTAAGATTTTGTTGAATACCTATGTATTGTTAACACATTATCTGCTTAATTCTTTATGCAAACGCTTCTTTATGCTACACCCTTACCGACCCTTATTTTACGATGTTTTCGAAACAATAGAGATGCACAGGTGCGGCGCAGCGCACTCGAAGAAAGTTATGTAAATTGTATGGACGCGCATACGCGCCGTCAAGCACCTGGTGAACGTCCGAAAACGCGCATGTGCGTCTGCCGCGCCTAATGTATTAAACTATTTTTTTCCGCTTTTTTTGGTAGCTGTATTGTGATGTTCACACATTTTGTTTTTAGAAGGGATGACTTTTAATTGGCTGTCAGTCTCACATCATATTTTTTATTCTGTTTGCTTTAGCTGTAAGTCATACATAGTTGATAAATAAATAAATAAAAGTATTTCTGGTGCTAACAATACACTTTAGGGCGGTTAACCACGGCGACTTTTGCACACGTAGGACAAATTAATTGGTGATTATTTTCTAAAACCCCACATGTTACGCAGACCACATTTCTCAAGAGACAATAAAAACTATTTATTTATGAATAATTATTTATTTATAGAGATGCCGATTATAATCGGCACACAATACATATTTATTATTAAAAATAAAATAAAAGCAACAATTTATGCTTGTTTTATAATAGCAATCTAAGTATCAGTCGTTAATTCAGTAAACATCGCATCGTAGGTTAAGATGAACTCAACTATTAACTTATTAACTCAAATGTATATATATATATTTTTTTTGCAACAGGGACTGAAAGGGGGTGTTTAAAATTCAAAGTGGGGCTACTAGGGCATGTGGGGTATCATATGAAAGAGCGCTGTTTGCACATTCTCATACATGTTTTCTTTTTTTTAGGCCGCATAGTTTTCGAAAGTTGATGAAAAATGTAAATAAAAATACCGTCCCCCCCCCCCCCTCTTATCGCCGAAGTTTACAGAGAGAAAAATCTGAAATTATTCTGTGTGAAGTTATGTAGTATTTTACAATAACATAATGTTTTGTTTGTTATTAGGCGGCGAGTGCACGTGCGGCTGCGGCGCGTGGGAGCGACGTCGCTACGCGGAGTCGCCCAGCAGCGTGCACCGGTACGTCAGCGCCGTCACTGACAGGTAAACATTACTTGAAGCTGGACAAGGATCGTTATTTTGTTATTAGGCGGCGAGTGCACGTGCGGCTGCGGCGCGTGGGAGCGACGTCGCTACGCGGAGTCGCCCAGCAGCGTGCACCGGTACGTCAGCGCCGTCACTGACAGGTAAACATTACTTGAAGCTGGACAAGGATCGTTATTTTGTTATTAGGCGGCGAGTGCACGTGCGGCTGCGGCGCGTGGGAGCGACGTCGCTACGCGGAGTCGCCCAGCAGCGTGCACCGGTACGTCAGCGCCGTCACTGACAGGTAAACATTACTTGAAGCTGGACAAGGATCGTTATTTTGTTATTAGGCGGCGAGTGCACGTGCAGCTGCGGCGCGTGGGAGCGACGTCGCTACGCGGAGTCGCCCAGCAGCGTGCACCGGTACGTCAGCGCCGTCACTGACAGGTAAACATTACTTGAAGCTGGACAAGGATCGTTATTTTGTTATTAGGCGGCGAGTGCACGTGCGGCTGCGGCGCGTGGGAGCGACGTCGCTACGCGGAGTCGCCCAGCAGCGTGCACCGGTACGTCAGCGCCGTCACTGACAGGTAAACATTACTTGAAGCTGGACAAGGATCGTTATTTTGTTATTAGGCGGCGAGTGCACGTGCGGCTGCGGCGCGTGGGAGCGACGTCGCTACGCGGAGTCGCCCAGCAGCGTGCACCGGTACGTCAGCGCCGTCACTGACAGGTAAACATTACTTGAAGCTGGACAAGGATCGTTATTTTGTTATTAGGCGGCGAGTGCACGTGCGGCTGCGGCGCGTGGGAGCGACGTCGCTACGCGGAGTCGCCCAGCAGCGTGCACCGGTACGTCAGCGCCGTCACTGACAGGTAAACATTACTTGAAGCTGGACAAGGATCGTTATTTTGTTATTAGGCGGCGAGTGCACGTGCGGCTGCGGCGCGTGGGAGCGACGTCGCTACGCGGAGTCGCCCAGCAGCGTGCACCGGTACGTCAGCGCCGTCACTGACAGGTAAACATTACTTGAAGCTGGACAAGGATCGTTATTTTGTTATTAGGCGGTGAGTGCACGTGCGGCTGCGGCGCGTGGGAGCGACGTCGCTACGCGGAGTCGCCCAGCAGCGTGCACCGGTACGTCAGCGCCGTCACTGACAGGTAAACATTACTTGAAGCTGGACAAGGATCGTTATTTTGTTATTAGGCGGTGAGTGCACGTGCGGCTGCGGCGCGTGGGAGCGACGTCGCTACGCGGAGTCGCCCAGCAGCGTGCACCGGTACGTCAGCGCCGTCACTGACAGGTAAACATTACTTGAAGCTGGACAAGGATCGTTATTTTGTTATTAGGCGGCGAGTGCACGTGCGGCTGCGGCGCGTGGGAGCGACGTCGCTACGCGGAGTCGCCCAGCAGCGTGCACCGGTACGTCAGCGCCGTCACTGACAGGTAAACATTACTTGAAGCTGGACAAGGATCGTTATTTTGTTATTAGGCGGCGAGTGCACGTGCGGCTGCGGCGCGTGGGAGCGACGTCGCTACGCGGAGTCGCCCAGCAGCGTGCACCGGTACGTCAGCGCCGTCACTGACAGGTAAACATTACTTGAAGCTGGACAAGGATCGTTATTTTGTTATTAGGCGGTGAGTGCACGTGCGGCTGCGGCGCGTGGGAGCGACGTCGCTACGCGGAGTCGCCCAGCAGCGTGCACCGGTACGTCAGCGCCGTCACTGACAGGTAAACATTACTTGAAGCTGGACAAGGATCGTTATTTTGTTATTAGGCGGTGAGTGCACGTGCGGCTGCGGCGCGTGGGAGCGACGTCGCTACGCGGAGTCGCCCAGCAGCGTGCACCGGTACGTCAGCGCCGTCACTGACAGGTAAACATTACTTGAAGCTGGACAAGGATCGTTATTTTGTTATTAGGCGGCGAGTGCACGTGCGGCTGCGGCGCGTGGGAGCGACGTCGCTACGCGGAGTCGCCCAGCAGCGTGCACCGGTACGTCAGCGCCGTCACTGACAGGTAAACATTACTTGAAGCTGGACAAGGATCGTTATTTTGTTATTAGGCGGTGAGTGCACGTGCGGCTGCGGCGCGTGGGAGCGACGTCGCTACGCGGAGTCGCCCAGCAGCGTGCACCGGTACGTCAGCGCCGTCACTGACAGGTAAACATTACTTGAAGCTGGACAAGGATCGTTATTTTGTTATTAGGCGGTGAGTGCACGTGCGGCTGCGGCGCGTGGGAGCGACGTCGCTACGCGGAGTCGCCCAGCAGCGTGCACCGGTACGTCAGCGCCGTCACTGACAGGTAAACATTACTTGAAGCTGGACAAGGATCGTTATTTTGTTATTAGGCGGCGAGTGCACGTGCGGCTGCGGCGCGTGGGAGCGACGTCGCTACGCGGAGTCGCCCAGCAGCGTGCACCGGTAGTTTTTGATATGTATAGAAGGCTTACAGACTAACAAACCAATGACATAAAGAATGTAATATTAACACGTTATGTGCGGCCAACGCGCATGCGCGATTTTCGAACGTTCACCATGTGCTGGCGGCGCTTATGCGCGTCCATACAATTTCCTTCGAGTGCGGCGCGCCGCACCTGTGGGTTTTTTGTGCATCTCTATTGTTCTTGGCGTAATTGTTTTATGACTCATAAAACTCGAAAATTTTCAAACACACATAAGCGTCTCGCCGCACTTGGGACAAGTTTGTATCATAAAGCAGCATTTGGAACAAATTCGCAAATAATTCAGCAGTTAATGTGTTAACAAATAGCTAATTACAAGCCTCTACATATAGAAAGTACATACAAGTTAATATAATTAGTTCTTTAGTAAAGAGAGTAGCAGACAAGCTAACTATCCTTGAAAAATAACCCTGAATCCTATGAAAATATTAAGTCTATAGTCGAGTTCTTCTTCTTTTGACTTTCCTTGTTCTTGGATGTGGATGGTTATAGAGTACGGGAAGACCAAAAGAACGATGGATGGACTGTGTGAAAGATGATATGGCTAGAAAGTGGGTGACTACCGAGATGACGACTGATAGGAAGAAGACATGATGCTCCGACCCCATATAAATTGGTTGGGATAACGGCAGGATAAAAATGAATTACTTTTCTTGTTCTTCTTAATTTTTTTCGCTCTTTCCACAGATTCCTTTTTATGTCCGGTTTTTTTAAATTTTTTTTATTAATTGTTCGTGTTGTTTTTATTTTCGAACATAATTGTTGTATAAACTCTCCCCCACTCCTTCAGATGGAGCGGCCGCGAGTGCGCGTGCCGGCGCCGGCGCTGGCGCAGGCCTGCGTGCGTGTGTACGGCGTACAGGAGAGTTAGTGATGACAGGTATGTGATATTCTTAAGAGCTTTTACAACCTCCGCTGCAAATTCTTTTTTTTTTCCCACTTCCCCGCGCCACCTCACTCTTTATCCTATTTTACCTGTTGCGTAATGTGTGTTCTGAGCGCAAGCGACACAGCTCTCCCGTTCGAAAGCTGAAGCGAGACTGAGCGGGGGTGTCGGGCGACAGGGAACAAACTTCAAGACGCTGATAGTTTAGGTAATTTCTTTTTACGGTGAAAGTAATGTTAATTAAAAAAAAAAAAACAACTCAAGACCTGCTTTATAGTTAGTTCAGTTAGTATGCAAAGTTTCATGATATAATTTGAAGTATTTTTTGAATACCAGCGGTTTATAGTTCGGTTTGGAGGTAACTTTGCAATTATTTTTTTTTTATCGAGAAAATTTTATGGAATTGTGTTTTCGTCAAACATAGTACTTAACATTAATCCTCAACTTTACCATATATTTATTTCAAAATTAATGCTTCAGTATCTTCGACATAACGGAGGATCATGCTAAGCCATTTGAGGTAGTATAGGCTCTTAATACGGCCGATTTATCTTGACAGGTCCGAACATATGCACTAGGATGTTTCGCGCATGTTCTCTCTCTCACACTCGCCTCATATCACCATTTGGTTCCTAAAAATTGTTACTGCGCAGCCTTCTGCGGGAAGTTCGGACCTGCCAAGATAAATCGACCGTACTGAGGTACGGAGCAAGATAAATCGGAGGTACGGAGTAATTTTCTGGGGAAACTCCACCGACAAAAATGATGTGTTCATTGCACAGAAAAAATGTATACGCGCAATATGCAACTTGCGCTCAAGGGACAGTTGTAAGCCATATTTTAAATCATTAAATCTTTTAACATTTCCGTCAATGTACATTTACGAAATGGTAGTAATTGTTAAGACAAACCCACAGCTTTTTGAGATTAGGCCCACCGCAAACTCACGTTTGAGAAAAAGGGAATCTAACATTCTCAGTGTTGGCCGCAGTCGAACAGCTCTTTTCCGCAAAAGTATTTATCAAATGGCTCCAGTATTATACAATAAAATTCCCCGCGAAATAAAGAATCTAAATTTAGTTATTTTTAAAAAACGACTGAAACAATTTTTAATTAATAAATGTCAATCACTGAATATATATCTGAATCTGAATATATATATATAATCACTGAATATAATCTCAATCACTGAATTTATGGAGGATTACTGTTGACAACGATATTTTAAATTTTGACAAAATTGTATTTGTATTTATTTTGTGATTTGACATTTTAATTATACCTACCGACATTTAAAGAATTCTATAATATTATATTTCATTGTTCCTGTTTGTAATATTTGTATGCTTGCGAGTAGAATGCAGCGCGCTAACAATATCATTATAGACCTAATATAAACTTTGTACCTGCATTGTGACAAATAAAATTATTTGATTTGATTTGACTGTAATTAGCGACCCGCCCCTGCTTCGCACGGGTGCGAATGACGACATGTCATAATATTGGGATTTGTGCTAATCCACATAAACCTTAATAAATAAATGATTTAAATGATGGTCAAAACCTCGTCAAACAAAATACATTGTGTAGTTAGAAGAACTAAGCAGACCAACAGACACAAAGATCAACTTTGTTTTATATTATGTAAAGATATTATATTTTCAGATTAATTTATACTAATAATAAATCTGAAGAGTTTGTTTTTTAGGGTTCCGTACCTCAAAAGGAAAAAACGGAACCCTTATAGGATCACTTGTGTGTCTGTCTGTCACAGCCAATTTACTCCAAATCTAATGGACCGATAAAGTTTAAATTTGGTACACGTATGAATTTTTGTGACCCACGCACGGACGTGTAACGTAAATAAATAAATTTAGAATATGGGGGTCAATTTTGGGGGCAAATAAGAAAATTAAAAATAAAAGTTTTGCCAACTGTACCGTGTGACATATCAAATACTGTGGGGGTTTCAATTATATTTTTTATAATTTTAAAATAAATTGTTTTAAAGTTATTTAAGAAAATAGACAAAAATTTACCATCTTATCTCCGAAACTACTGAGCCTGAAATTTTGGAAAAAAATACAGAAAATGGTTCTATTTTTTTTTTTTTTGTGGATGGGAAATCATCAAATAACTTCTCCCGCTCTGGGTGGAGCGGAAGGGCGTGTCAGACTTTTACTGACTAAAACCCACCCGTGTTCCTTCAGTTGCCTATGCCAGGGCCACGGTATCTTTTTCAAACAACCCGCGACCCCAGCGGCATGGTTCTATTACTTATAGATTACAGGAAAACTGATAAGAAGCCTATGGTCTAAATTTTAGACTCTAAAATAACATGGTAAATCTTTCAATATTGTGCGTACAAACTTACATTTGCAGTTGGAATGTATGGGAATGTATGTATACAGGTTATTCAATTACAATGTTAAGTTTGTTCTCGGAATAAATTCATCCCAACTACAGAACCATTCATTGCGCGTGGTCCGACGCGCACTTGGCCGGTTTTTATTATTTTGTTTGTTTGTTTGAATGCGCTTATTTCTGGAACTATCAGTCGGATTTGAAAAAATCTTTTTGCATTTGTTAGTCCAATTCTTGAGGATTCTTTGGCTACTTAACATCACGCTACGACTCCTAAGGGGAGCCGAACAAAAAGAAAAAAAAGTCATAAAGAACGCTAAGCAAATACGAAGTAATACCGCGGGCAGACTATGCGATCGGAGGAATGAGAATTTTAATGCGGACGAAGTCGCGGGTGAAAGTTAGTATAAGTAATGTTTCCTTGTAATTTCAGGCTGGCCGCAGTTCTTACGCTGGGCGCTAGGGACTTAAGGAGGGAGCTCGATGCTATTGTCATAAATACAGGTAAGAAGTGACCTACCAGTCATCATCTGCTTAGCATGTTCCCAAGTATGTCGGAGTCGGCTTCCAGTCTAACTGGATGCAGCTGAATACCAGTATTTTACATGGAGCGACTGCCTATCTGACCTCCACGATCCAGGTATTCATGCAGTAAGATTGCAATGCTGATTTTATACGTCTTTTGACATATCTCGGGAGCATGAGGTCCCGGACCTTTGGAAGCTGTCCGAGGGCTGAAGCCAATTCGCAGAGGCTCGTTAGACACTTTCAATTAACACATTATCTGCTTAATTCTTTATGCAAACGCTTCTTTATGCTACACCCTTACCGACCCTTATTTTACGATGTTTTCGAAACAATACAGATGCACAACGAACGCACAGGTGCGGCGCGCCGCACTCGAAGAAAGTTATGTAAATTGTATGGACGCGCATACGCGCCGTCAAGCACCTGGTGAACGTCCGAAAACGCGCATGTGCGTCTGCCGCGCCTAATGTATTAAACGAGGCATATCTGTACGAGCTATGCAAGCGCACCCAAGTAAAACCCGCGGTTGGTGCAGACTATTGCAGGATATGGAAACAAAGATATTGGATTATAGGTTTGCGCGGCTAAAGTGGACTGGTTACCTAGAACTCGATATCAATCTGCCTAGCCTTTTCCCAACTATGTTGGGGTCGGCTTCCAGTCTAACCGGATGCAGCTGAATACCAGTATTTTACATGGAGCGACTGCCTATCTGACCTCCACAACCCAGTTATTGGGTAATACGATACCCCTTGGTAAGACTGGTTGTCAGACTTTCGGGCTTCTGACGACCCGTAACGACTGTCAAAGATCCACGAATGACAGCCGGGACCAACGGCTTATCGTGCTTTCCGAGGCACGGACGAGTCTCGGAATGAAAAGATGGTCACCCATCCACGGACGAACCCCGGCAAGCGTAGCTTAACCTGATGGATCGACCCGTGCGGCAGTTATTACGTAGCCACGAGCTCCTCTAAATACGACACGAAGAAAAACTGTACACAACGTCTCACACCGTCTGACAACCAGTCTTACCAAGGGGTATCGTATTACCCAGTAACTGGGTTGTGGAGGTTAGATAGGCAGTCGCTCCATGTAAAATACTGGTATTCAGATGTATCCGGTTAGACTGGAACCCGACCCCGACATAGTTGGAAAAAGGCTAGGCAGAATGAGGTTATTATATTTTTAACTTAAATATTTAATTTAATAAAGTGAAAGGCTTTTGAATCGAAAATTAATACGTTGTAAGCAATATCTTACAAGTTCACAATTTATCGACAGTTTACAATCTCGTGACATAGATTATGAACTAACGGTGTTCACAATCATACGGTCACATATACAACGCATAGATAAAATGGCCGGCGGTGACTTGCGTACTCATGACGGGCCCCCCAACGCTGATTGTTATTATAATATTGCAGACGGTGACACAGGCCGGGAGAGTGGCGAGCCCACCGCTGAAGTGTACGTGCTGTCTGTGGCGCCTAGAACGTAAGTCATTACACTCATACATGTGCACGTAGTCGGACCATAAGAGGCTACCGAGCGCACAGTGGCGCCCTCATCGTTTGTTTTGTTATTTCTTTTAATTTAAAAAGAAAACGCAGAAAATAAGCACGTCAAGTTGTACTCCACAAGACTATACGTTATTATTATTATAAACAGTAGTTTTATATTGTTAAGTTTTATTGTAATCATTAAAACGGGAAATTCCGTTTTCTGCATTTTCTGCGTTTTCTTTTTAAATTATAAGAAATAACAAAACTAACGATGAGGGCGCCACTGTGCGCTCGGTAGTGTCATAAGTTCTGTCACATAGGTAACATTTCGAATTTAGAATGCAAGCCGAGGGAAATATTACGGGCATTTGAAATTTGAATATTTAAAGAACATAAAAACAAAGAGTTTCTGGCATTTTGTTCATTTTCTAAAATGGAGTGGACGCGCAAAGAAGATAGAGTCGCAGTAATTGCATTGCATCGTTGCGGTCACGCGCCAACTGAGATTTTCAAACAGCTGAAAAATTTTAAATATTCCACTGAGATTTATTTATCCTACTATCAAACGATTCAGGGAAGATTCAAGATTAGAAGATAAACAAAGGAGCGGTCGACCTCGTACTGTTCGGACTCCAGCGGTCATCAAAGCAGTGAAGGCGCGAATCCAACGAACTCCTGTCCGCAAGCAAAAAATGTTGGCTCTGCAGATGGGACTAAGCAGAACTACTGTTAAAAGGGAGTTAAATGAAGACCTGGACTACGTGCTTATAAAAAAAAACAGCACATCTTCTTAACGCACGGCTGAAGAAAATCAGCCCCGAAAGAAGCCGGGTGAAAAAAATACCGCGAAATATTTTTTCAGACGAAAATTTTTTTAATGTTGAGGACGAGTTTCAACAAACAAAATGATAAAGTGTATGCACACTCCAGTGAAGAAGCGAGCAGACGTGTGCCACGTGTTCAGCATGGTCATCACCCTTCGGCATTCATGGTTTGGGTTTGGGGTACCCAATTTGGGTCCAACGGAGGTTTTTTTTGTGAAAAAGGAGTGAAAACCCTTGTATATCAAAACACAGTGTCCTAACAAACATTGTGGAACCACTTTCACTAACCATGTTCGAAAACAAGCACTGGGTATTCCAGTAGGATACTGCGCCGGCTCATAAGGCGAAAAGTACCCAAAACTGGCTCACGACCCGTGGAATCGACTTTATCAGGCATGAGGATTGGCCCTCATCCAGTCCAGACTTGAATCCCTTAGATTACAAAATATGGCAGCACTTGAGAAGTTCTGCGCTAAACCCCATCGCAACTTGCGAGTCACTTAAAGCATCCCTGATTAAAGCAGTCGCTGATATTGACAAGAACGTCGTGCGTGATTTGATTGATGACTGGTCTTGCAGATTGAAAGCTTGCATCGAAGCAAGAGTAGCACATTTCAAATAATTTTAATGTGGTGTAAATCTGTATTTTATACCCTTTCATTTGATGTATAAATTGGTTGTAGTGCGTAACTCATTGTGTCAGTTATTTAACTTTCCATATGTGACACGACTTATGACCAGACTACGTAGTTCTGACAAGAAATTCCCCGTGCATTGAAACTTCACTATGTAGTCCTTTCACTGTCATTGTTAACTTTGACAGCAGCAAGCCAACAGCAACCTTATTGTAATGTAGATAAAGATCACTGTGATTGAGTGATACAAAAACAGGCAAAACACCAATGAAAGAACTGTATGGTTAAAACTAGCTAACTGTCACTAGATAGACAAAATAGACCTACATAGTCGTTATATGACGTGCACAAGTGACATTCATTCTTAGGGTAGTAGAACAATGGGGTTTGCTGGAAGCTTCGCCGCGAGAGAGCGCTGAGTGTTTGTCACTTGTGAAAGCGACCAAAAGGCGACAAAACACTAGCGCCATCTCGCGGCAAAACTTTTATCAAGGAACGACATTGGCAGTTGAAAGTAATAATAATATATGCTTTAATGTACACATAAATGATTACGTCACTTACGCGAAAGTAATTTGTCATCTTCTTCCCAATTCTATCTGTGCAATACAAATTTTGTATAAACTAGTTTGGTTTGATTCCAGAGCGGAAGGCGAGAGCTCACAGGAAGGCAGGCGCACGGAGCTCACACAGACTAACGATGCCATACGACTGCATCCGCACTTCCAGGTAACATCACGTTTCTATATTGTTACTGGTCTCTCTTCTTGTCACCAATCCTGTAATGTTTGGAGACAACCAGGGCGTACCGTCCGTTATCACGTACGGTACTTGTAACAGACGCCGAGCTTGATGTAAAAAGTTTATAGAATTGTTAGCTGTAAGTAGTAATAACAAACAGTTACGCATTCCCAACACCAGGCGGCGCCACCTATACCATGGCGCATGTAGTTTAAGTAGTGTAAGAACTTTACCTTAAGGAGAACCGTTTTAGAAAATGGTCATTTTTTAGATATAATATAAGGTTTTATGACACAGTTTTTTTTTTTGTATATAGCTAGATTAAGATCATTCCTTTATAAGAATAATAAGAAAGAGATTGTACGGGATAGCATAGATTAAGAAAATTGTAAAGTATGCTCCCCATACAAAACGGACATTAGTGCCGTGTGCAAACATAGAGCACTCAGATTGGCTGGAGCAATCTAGAATAGGGCCGTGTGCAAAATTGTAACGATCTGATTGGTCAGAGCTTTAGGAGTATTTTGTATATAAACTGGCCATTTTGAAATGTAGTCGTTTATTGACCGGTTAAGTAGTCACGGCCTCTCTAGGCCAACTACGAGATGCCATTAAAAAAAAAAAAAAATTGTCGTCGCATTCAAGCAGTCGCATTTAGTTGGCGTCCAGCTCTAGAAGAATAAATCAGAAGAGAGAAAAGGAAATCTTTTATTTTCTACACACACTCCAAATACAGTCCACCATAGCCGCCGCAAGGAAAAAGGACGGTATCTACAGACATATTGAAATGGAGAAAGAAAAATATTTTGTCCTGTTTAAAATACAAAGGCTGAAGATGCGTCTTTTAATAGTAAGAATTATTAGGTTTTCGTTAAGTATTCCCCAATATAAAAATACTGGTAGATGCGTCTTTTTTACTGATTCCGAATAAGTAAATAACTTGATTTCGAAAAAAAATGTCAGATACGTCTTTCTTCCTTATGACGGCAGTACTGATGAGTTCTATCTAGAACGAGTTTTTAACACATTATCTGCTTAATTCTTTATGCAAACGCTTCTTTATGATACACCCTTACCGACCTTTATTTTACGATGTTTTCGAAACAATAGAGATTCACAACGAACGCACATGTGCGGCGCGCCGCACTCGAAGAAAGTTATGAAAACGCGCATGTGCGTCTGCCGCGCCTAATGTATTAAACAGGCATCACTATCCTGGTATAGACATGTAATGTGTGTATTTGTTTGTCAGGTGGTCTGTGGCGGAGAGCTGCGAGCCCTGCTGCTGCGTGCGCCGCCGCTGCCGCAGCAGCTCGCGCCACCCACTAAAGTGCACACGCAGGTACACATACACTTTATCATCTATTCTGTAAACTTACATTTTCAAATACAGTGGAGCCTCGATTATCCGAACTAATTACGGGTGTTCGGAAAACCGGTATTTTCGGATAATCGAACTACCTATATGTATATTGATTCAGCGAGTTTTTTTTTAGCATATCTATCTTTTCACACACACACATCCAGTTTTAGGATTTTCCCCTATACACAAAACTTTATTCTGCTCTTTTACACTGTCCCATGCTGCTCCGATCACGTAGGGCGCGTCGTTGTACATTAATATTTTTATGATTTCCTATCAGGCTTTCTTCTCCATCCTCTTCTTTTTCCAAAAGTAACTTACGCAACAATTCTTTTCTATAATACCGTTTGAAAGCCAATACCAATAACGCCTTGATCCATGGGCTGTAGTAATGAAGTCACGTTAGGTGAAAGAAACATCACTTTTATAAACTCGCCTTTTTCATTTAAAATGTCACAAATGATGGATGAGTTGGGGTGTTATCAAGAAGCAATAATGTTTTCTCTCTTTTACCATTTTTTAATGATGGGCTTTTACAGGGGGTATAAAAGTTTCTTTAAACCATTCCACGAAAATTGTACTATCCATCCAAGCAGACATATTCATTCGGGTTGACCCGCGCGTTACTACTGTTTGGATAAGCGGTCGTTCGGTTGAGCGACGTTCGGATAATCGACGCTCCACTGTAAGTTACAATTTTCATCCAGTTTTAGCAGTTAATCTCAATAGGGATGATGCCTGGGTATAAAAAAAGAAATTCTATTTAGTCCGTCAGTCAGATAATAAAAAAATATTAGACACGTATTTTTTTGCTTTATCATATTAATAAAAAATGACTTAGATAACTCGCATTAATGTTCGAGAGTGGGGGCTTGCTACGTCACTTCTACGTATAAAATCTACGTAGACGTGACGTCATGCCACATTTTAACTCAATGTATCGCCGTAATCTTTTGATTACGTAGAAAAAGAAAAAATACGTGTCCAATATATTTTAATAATCTACATAACGGACAAAACAAAAATATTTAGTCTTCATCCCTATTGCAAGCCATAATGTACAGACGCCAGCATATCAAGTTAGCTACCCGAAACTGTCAAATTTTCGCAATCAACCTTGAACCTAATGCTTTAGCGATAAAGTTGAAAATCTGTAAAAAAAAATGTATTAGCTTGATGTGCTGGCGTCTGTACATAAACAGGTGGTAAGTTTTAATAAATAGAAACAATTATGGACCCTGTCGGGCACAGCCAAATAATTTATGACTAATTTAGAGACCAAGATGACTCTAAAATTGTCATCCTTATGAATCTTACATACTTAAACACATAAATTCACGCCTTCTTCCCATGGAGGTAGGCAGAAACTACAGAACGCCAACCTTACATATCGCTCCCCCCACCAAATAATATGGTAATTGATTAATCTAAATTTTACAGGAAAAATAAAAAACTGTTTTATGCGTATATGCGTGCCCGAGAACTCCACGACCTCATTCCACCGGCCCCCTTCTACCATCGGACATCTAGATGCACTGCCAGTTACCATCCCTACCTCGTTGACATTCCACCAATTCGCACTAAGCGTTTTCAAATGTCTTTTATAATGCGCACTGCAAAAGAGTTGAACTCACATACAACCATAATCTCTTCAAAGTGAGAGTGAACAGGCTTCTTCTGGGTAAGCTCACTCCATCGTCGACTTTGTCTCTGTCACCTCTGACCTAGACTAGAGTCAAGAGCAAACCTATCACAAATAAAAAAAAAATCTCAGCACAGGTAGATCATAAGATAGACATTTATACGTCAAAAAACGAAGCTAATTTTTTACAATCCATTTGATATTATGACTTTTTTTGTAATAGTATAACAAAATTAAGTTCTTGACGAAAATAATGTTACTGAAATTAAAGGACAAAAGTATAGAATGCAGCGCATCATTACCATATTATTCGCGTGTAAACACAACGATATCGTAGTCAATATGAATGAATGATGAACGGATGAGGAGAGAATGAGGAATGAATTATTGAGTTTGAATGTATTATTCGTTGAAATACGGTGTCAAAAATCGTAACGGCAATATGGTATTACGATATTATTCAGGTGAAATCCAAGCGATAGTGTATGATTCAGTTCTGGGCTGGATAATAAATAAGTGTATTGTGTATATTCACATATGATAATCTATTAGGGCTTCTAAACAAATACACAAAATTTCATAGATGTATGTATGTATGTTTGTCCACGCATTTCTCCAAAACTATTAATCGGATCGTGACCATTCTTTTTTGTTGGCTTACATTTATTTCAACTTCATCAAAATCGGTTCAATAGTTTTCAAGATAATGGACTAATACCTATAAGTGTGAAGGCCTGGCTTATTGATACGAGCTACGGGTGTGGTGTCAAAGGGAAAGCATCTCAAAACAAGGTTCTCAGTAACAGAAATAGTTAGTATGACCAGTAATATTGATAATATTATAATATTCGTAGATGTGTGGTGTCAAAAGATTAACTGCAATATAATGTTGCAAATACATGTTTTATTAAATAATTCAGTACCTATTATTTGATTTGACAGAAAAATAACAATATTAGAGGAAGTTGACTTTGACGCTTCTCCTTTATATGGAACATATTTACCGACAAATTAAAGAAGGAACTCAAAACAACTTTCTTAATATCAAGGTATATTCAACAATTTCTTTGAAATCGTAAGTAAAATAATATGTATGAAATGATTCCAGGTGGACTACATACACTGTCTAGTGCCAGATCTGAAAGAGATCACAGCATGCTCCTTCTACTGGGGCAAGATGGACCGGTACGAGGCAGAGAGATTGCTCGACAATAAGCCAGAAGGTAATTCATTTCATTTCATTTATTCGATAACAATTTACATTGTGCCTGAATGAGTTACATGAAAAATGGATAATTAAAAAAAAAAACAAGTCGATTAATAAAAAATACCATCATTATCTGAAATTAAATGAATAAAGCCACTAACTAATATACTAATGTTAATTAATTATATAGACCAACAATGACATAAAACAATGATCAATGATAATTCATTTGAAAAATTGAATATTATTAGAAGCATTCAATTACTTGACATTAAGCGGGAAGCTCCAGGTAGCCCGCGAAATTAAAAGTTTTCTTCAGCATCCTAATTGCGTAACACACTATCGATGGGAATCTTACATCATTTGGGAGCAAAGTGCTAATCATTTGCTTCATATGTTCGAAATTGTTGTGTAGTTAACAACAAATTAAATCAAAATCAATCTGCCTAGCCTTGTCCCAACTATGTTGGGGTCAGCTTCCAGTCTAACCGGATGCAGCTGAATACCAGTATTTTACATGGTGCGACTGCCTATCTGACCTCCACAACCCAGTTACTGGGTAATACGATACCCCTTGGTAAGACTGGTTGTCAGACGGTGTGAGACGTTGTGTACAGTTTTTCTTCGTGTCGTATTTAGAGGAGCTCGTGGCTACGTAATAACTGCCGCACGGGTCGATCCATCAGGTTAAGCTACGCTTGCCGGGGTCCGTCCGTGGATGGGTGACCATATTTTCATTCCGAGACTCGTCCGTGCCTCGTTTATCTCAAGGTGTTTCATATATTGTTTACGTGTATACTATATTTTATGTCTTAATTCAATCTGCCTAGCCTTTTCCCAACTATGTTGGCGTCGGCTTCCAGTCTAACCGCATGCAGCTGAATACCAGTATTTTACATGGAGCGACTGCCTATCTGACCTCCACAACCCAGTTACTGGGTAATACGATACCCCTTGGTAAGACTGGTTGTCAGACTTTCGGGCTTCTGACGACCCGTAACGACTGTCAAAGATCCAAGAATGACAGCCGGGACCAACGGCTTAACGTGCTTTCCGAGGCACGGAGGAGTCTCGGTATGAAAAGATAGTCACCCATCCACAGAGCAACCCCAGCAAGCGTAGCTTAACCTGATGAATCGACCCGTGCGGCTGTTATTACTTAGCCACGAGTTAACAACAACGTAAATAACGCAATGAATGTTGATGAGCTGTCAAAATGAAACCGATTCCGATTAGGGTGCAGGTTGTATGTTGATATGAATGTGATTCGCGGCCGTAACAAATCTGTTTCGCCTTACACAAAAGTTTAGATACACTCAACTGCGCGTCAGTAATAACATTTGCAAAATGAAACCGATTCCGATTGATAGTGTGTTACGTAATTAGGGTGCAGGTTGTATGTTGATATGAATGTGATTCGCGGCCGTAACAAATCTGTTTCGCCTTACACAAAAGTTTAGATACACTCAACTGCGCGTCAGTAATAACATTTGCAAAATGAAACCGATTCCGATTGATAGTGTGTTACGTAATTAGGGTGCAGGTTGTATGTTGATATGAATGTGATTCGCGGCCGTAACAAATCTGTTTCGCCTTACACAAAAGTTTAGATACACTCAACTGCGCGTCAGTAATAACATTTGCAAAATGAAACCGATTCCGATTGATAGTGTGTTACGTAATTAGGGTGCAGGTTGTATGTTGATATGAATGTGATTCGCGGCCGTAACAAATCTGTTTCGCCTTACACAAAAGTTTAGATACACTCAACTGCGCGTCAGTAATAACATTTGCAAAATGAAACCGATTCCGATTGATAGTGTGTTACGTAATTAGGGTGCAGGTTGTATGTTGATATGAATGTGATTCGCGGCCGTAACAAATCTGTTTCGCCTTACACAAAAGTTTAGATACACTCAACTGCGCGTCAGTAATAACATTTGCAAAATGAAACCGATTCCGATTGATAGTGTGTTACGTAATTAGGGTGCAGGTTGTATGTTGATATGAATGTGATTCGCGGCCGTAACAAATCTGTTTCGCCTTACACAAAAGTTTAGATACACTCAACTGCGCGTCAGTAATAACATTTGCAAAATGAAACCGATTCCGATTGATAGTGTGTTACGTAATTAGGGTGCAGGTTGTATGTTGATATGAATGTGATTCGCGGCCGTAACAAATCTGTTTCGCCTTACACAAAAGTTTAGATACACTCAACTGCGCGTCAGTAATAACATTTGCAAAATGAAACCGATTCCGATTGATAGTGTGTTACGTAATTAGGGTGCAGGTTGTATGTTGATATGAATGTGATTCGCGGCCGTAACAAATCTGTTTCGCCTTACACAAAAGTTTAGATACACTCAACTGCGCGTCAGTAATAACATTTGCAAAATGAAACCGATTCCGATTGATAGTGTGTTACGTAATTAGGGTGCAGGTTGTATGTTGATATGAATGTGATTCGCGGCCGTAACAAATCTGTTTCGCCTTACACAAAAGTTTAGATACACTCAACTGCGCGTCAGTAATAACATTTGCAAAATGAAACCGATTCCGATTGATAGTGTGTTACGTAATTAGGGTGCAGGTTGTATGTTGATATGAATGTGATTCGCGGCCGTAACAAATCTGTTTCGCCTTACACAAAAGTTTAGATACACTCAACTGCGCGTCAGTAATAACATTTGCAAAATGAAACCGATTCCGATTGATAGTGTGTTACGTAATTAGGGTGCAGGTTGTATGTTGATATGAATGTGATTCGCGGCCGTAACAAATCTGTTTCGCCTTACACAAAAGTTTAGATACACTCAACTGCGCGTCAGTAATAACATTTGCAAAATGAAACCGATTCCGATTGATAGTGTGTTACGTAATTAGGGTGCAGGTTGTATGTTGATATGAATGTGATTCGCGGCCGTAACAAATCTGTTTCGCCTTACACAAAAGTTTAGATACACTCAACTGCGCGTCAGTAATAACATTTGCAAAATGAAACCGATTCCGATTGATAGTGTGTTACGTAATTAGGGTGCAGGTTGTATGTTGATATGAATGTGATTCGCGGCCGTAACAAATCTGTTTCGCCTTACACAAAAGTTTAGATACACTCAACTGCGCGTCAGTAATAACATTTGCAAAATGAAACCGATTCCGATTGATAGTGTGTTACGTAATTAGGGTGCAGGTTGTATGTTGATATGAATGTGATTCGCGGCCGTAACAAATCTGTTTCGCCTTACACAAAAGTTTAGATACACTCAACTGCGCGTCAGTAATAACATTTGCAAAATGAAACCGATTCCGATTGATAGTGTGTTACGTAATTAGGGTGCAGGTTGTATGTTGATATGAATGTGATTCGCGGCCGTAACAAATCTGTTTCGCCTTACACAAAAGTTTAGATACACTCAACTGCGCGTCAGTAATAACATTTGCAAAATGAAACCGATTCCGATTGATAGTGTGTTACGTAATTAGGGTGCAGGTTGTATGTTGATATGAATGTGATTCGCGGCCGTAACAAATCTGTTTCGCCTTACACAAAAGTTTAGATACACTCAACTGCGCGTCAGTAATAACATTTGCAAAATGAAACCGATTCCGATTGATAGTGTGTTACGTAATTAGGGTGCAGGTTGTATGTTGATATGAATGTGATTCGCGGCCGTAACAAATCTGTTTCGCCTTACACAAAAGTTTAGATACACTCAACTGCGCGTCAGTAATAACATTTGCAAAATGAAACCGATTCCGATTGATAGTGTGTTACGTAATTAGGGTGCAGGTTGTATGTTGATATGAATGTGATTCGCGGCCGTAACAAATCTGTTTCGCCTTACACAAAAGTTTAGATACACTCAACTGCGCGTCAGTAATAACATTTGCAAAATGAAACCGATTCCGATTGATAGTGTGTTACGTAATTAGGGTGCAGGTTGTATGTTGATATGAATGTGATTCGCGGCCGTAACAAATCTGTTTCGCCTTACACAAAAGTTTAGATACACTCAACTGCGCGTCAGTAATAACATTTGCAAAATGAAACCGATTCCGATTGATAGTGTGTTACGTAATTAGGGTGCAGGTTGTATGTTGATATGAATGTGATTCGCGGCCGTAACAAATCTGTTTCGCCTTACACAAAAGTTTAGATACACTCAACTGCGCGTCAGTAATAACATTTGCAAAATGAAACCGATTCCGATTGATAGTGTGTTACGTAATTAGGGTGCAGGTTGTATGTTGATATGAATGTGATTCGCGGCCGTAACAAATCTGTTTCGCCTTACACAAAAGTTTAGATACACTCAACTGCGCGTCAGTAATAACATTTGCAAAATGAAACCGATTCCGATTGATAGTGTGTTACGTAATTAGGGTGCAGGTTGTATGTTGATATGAATGTGATTCGCGGCCGTAACAAATCTGTTTCGCCTTACACAAAAGTTTAGATACACTCAACTGCGCGTCAGTAATAACATTTGCAAAATGAAACCGATTCCGATTGATAGTGTGTTACGTAATTAGGGTGCAGGTTGTATGTTGATATGAATGTGATTCGCGGCCGTAACAAATCTGTTTCGCCTTACACAAAAGTTTAGATACACTCAACTGCGCGTCAGTAATAACATTTGCAAAATGAAACCGATTCCGATTGATAGTGTGTTACGTAATTAGGGTGCAGGTTGTATGTTGATATGAATGTGATTCGCGGCCGTAACAAATCTGTTTCGCCTTACACAAAAGTTTAGATACACTCAACTGCGCGTCAGTAATAACATTTGCAAAATGAAACCGATTCCGATTGATAGTGTGTTACGTAATTAGGGTGCAGGTTGTATGTTGATATGAATGTGATTCGCGGCCGTAACAAATCTGTTTCGCCTTACACAAAAGTTTAGATACACTCAACTGCGCGTCAGTAATAACATTTGCAAAATGAAACCGATTCCGATTGATAGTGTGTTACGTAATTAGGGTGCAGGTTGTATGTTGATATGAATGTGATTCGCGGCCGTAACAAATCTGTTTCGCCTTACACAAAAGTTTAGATACACTCAACTGCGCGTCAGTAATAACATTTGCAAAATGAAACCGATTCCGATTGATAGTGTGTTACGTAATTAGGGTGCAGGTTGTATGTTGATATGAATGTGATTCGCGGCCGTAACAAATCTGTTTCGCCTTACACAAAAGTTTAGATACACTCAACTGCGCGTCAGTAATAACATTTGCAAAATGAAACCGATTCCGATTGATAGTGTGTTACGTAATTAGGGTGCAGGTTGTATGTTGATATGAATGTGATTCGCGGCCGTAACAAATCTGTTTCGCCTTACACAAAAGTTTAGATACACTCAACTGCGCGTCAGTAATAACATTTGCAAAATGAAACCGATTCCGATTGATAGTGTGTTACGTAATTAGGGTGCAGGTTGTATGTTGATATGAATGTGATTCGCGGCCGTAACAAATCTGTTTCGCCTTACACAAAAGTTTAGATACACTCAACTGCGCGTCAGTAATAACATTTGCAAAATGAAACCGATTCCGATTGATAGTGTGTTACGTAATTAGGGTGCAGGTTGTATGTTGATATGAATGTGATTCGCGGCCGTAACAAATCTGTTTCGCCTTACACAAAAGTTTAGATACACTCAACTGCGCGTCAGTAATAACATTTGCAAAATGAAACCGATTCCGATTGATAGTGTGTTACGTAATTAGGGTGCAGGTTGTATGTTGATATGAATGTGATTCGCGGCCGTAACAAATCTGTTTCGCCTTACACAAAAGTTTAGATACACTCAACTGCGCGTCAGTAATAACATTTGCAAAATGAAACCGATTCCGATTGATAGTGTGTTACGTAATTAGGGTGCAGGTTGTATGTTGATATGAATGTGATTCGCGGCCGTAACAAATCTGTTTCGCCTTACACAAAAGTTTAGATACACTCAACTGCGCGTCAGTAATAACATTTGCAAAATGAAACCGATTCCGATTGATAGTGTGTTACGTAATTAGGGTGCAGGTTGTATGTTGATATGAATGTGATTCGCGGCCGTAACAAATCTGTTTCGCCTTACACAAAAGTTTAGATACACTCAACTGCGCGTCAGTAATAACATTTGCAAAATGAAACCGATTCCGATTGATAGTGTGTTACGTAATTAGGGTGCAGGTTGTATGTTGATATGAATGTGATTCGCGGCCGTAACAAATCTGTTTCGCCTTACACAAAAGTTTAGATACACTCAACTGCGCGTCAGTAATAACATTTGCAAAATGAAACCGATTCCGATTGATAGTGTGTTACGTAATTAGGGTGCAGGTTGTATGTTGATATGAATGTGATTCGCGGCCGTAACAAATCTGTTTCGCCTTACACAAAAGTTTAGATACACTCAACTGCGCGTCAGTAATAACATTTGCAAAATGAAACCGATTCCGATTGATAGTGTGTTACGTAATTAGGGTGCAGGTTGTATGTTGATATGAATGTGATTCGCGGCCGTAACAAATCTGTTTCGCCTTACACAAAAGTTTAGATACACTCAACTGCGCGTCAGTAATAACATTTGCAAAATGAAACCGATTCCGATTGATAGTGTGTTACGTAATTAGGGTGCAGGTTGTATGTTGATATGAATGTGATTCGCGGCCGTAACAAATCTGTTTCGCCTTACACAAAAGTTTAGATACACTCAACTGCGCGTCAGTAATAACATTTGCAAAATGAAACCGATTCCGATTGATAGTGTGTTACGTAATTAGGGTGCAGGTTGTATGTTGATATGAATGTGATTCGCGGCCGTAACAAATCTGTTTCGCCTTACACAAAAGTTTAGATACACTCAACTGCGCGTCAGTAATAACATTTGCAAAATGAAACCGATTCCGATTGATAGTGTGTTACGTAATTAGGGTGCAGGTTGTATGTTGATATGAATGTGATTCGCGGCCGTAACAAATCTGTTTCGCCTTACACAAAAGTTTAGATACACTCAACTGCGCGTCAGTAATAACATTTGCAAAATGAAACCGATTCCGATTGATAGTGTGTTACGTAATTAGGGTGCAGGTTGTATGTTGATATGAATGTGATTCGCGGCCGTAACAAATCTGTTTCGCCTTACACAAAAGTTTAGATACACTCAACTGCGCGTCAGTAATAACATTTGCAAAATGAAACCGATTCCGATTGATAGTGTGTTACGTAATTAGGGTGCAGGTTGTATGTTGATATGAATGTGATTCGCGGCCGTAACAAATCTGTTTCGCCTTACACAAAAGTTTAGATACACTCAACTGCGCGTCAGTAATAACATTTGCAAAATGAAACCGATTCCGATTGATAGTGTGTTACGTAATTAGGGTGCAGGTTGTATGTTGATATGAATGTGATTCGCGGCCGTAACAAATCTGTTTCGCCTTACACAAAAGTTTAGATACACTCAACTGCGCGTCAGTAATAACATTTGCAAAATGAAACCGATTCCGATTGATAGTGTGTTACGTAATTAGGGTGCAGGTTGTATGTTGATATGAATGTGATTCGCGGCCGTAACAAATCTGTTTCGCCTTACACAAAAGTTTAGATACACTCAACTGCGCGTCAGTAATAACATTTGCAAAATGAAACCGATTCCGATTGATAGTGTGTTACGTAATTAGGGTGCAGGTTGTATGTTGATATGAATGTGATTCGCGGCCGTAACAAATCTGTTTCGCCTTACACAAAAGTTTAGATACACTCAACTGCGCGTCAGTAATAACATTTGCAAAATGAAACCGATTCCGATTGATAGTGTGTTACGTAATTAGGGTGCAGGTTGTATGTTGATATGAATGTGATTCGCGGCCGTAACAAATCTGTTTCGCCTTACACAAAAGTTTAGATACACTCAACTGCGCGTCAGTAATAACATTTGCAAAATGAAACCGATTCCGATTGATAGTGTGTTACGTAATTAGGGTGCAGGTTGTATGTTGATATGAATGTGATTCGCGGCCGTAACAAATCTGTTTCGCCTTACACAAAAGTTTAGATACACTCAACTGCGCGTCAGTAATAACATTTGCAAAATGAAACCGATTCCGATTGATAGTGTGTTACGTAATTAGGGTGCAGGTTGTATGTTGATATGAATGTGATTCGCGGCCGTAACAAATCTGTTTCGCCTTACACAAAAGTTTAGATACACTCAACTGCGCGTCAGTAATAACATTTGCAAAATGAAACCGATTCCGATTGATAGTGTGTTACGTAATTAGGGTGCAGGTTGTATGTTGATATGAATGTGATTCGCGGCCGTAACAAATCTGTTTCGCCTTACACAAAAGTTTAGATACACTCAACTGCGCGTCAGTAATAACATTTGCAAAATGAAACCGATTCCGATTGATAGTGTGTTACGTAATTAGGGTGCAGGTTGTATGTTGATATGAATGTGATTCGCGGCCGTAACAAATCTGTTTCGCCTTACACAAAAGTTTAGATACACTCAACTGCGCGTCAGTAATAACATTTGCAAAATGAAACCGATTCCGATTGATAGTGTGTTACGTAATTAGGGTGCAGGTTGTATGTTGATATGAATGTGATTCGCGGCCGTAACAAATCTGTTTCGCCTTACACAAAAGTTTAGATACACTCAACTGCGCGTCAGTAATAACATTTGCAAAATGAAACCGATTCCGATTGATAGTGTGTTACGTAATTAGGGTGCAGGTTGTATGTTGATATGAATGTGATTCGCGGCCGTAACAAATCTGTTTCGCCTTACACAAAAGTTTAGATACACTCAACTGCGCGTCAGTAATAACATTTGCAAAATGAAACCGATTCCGATTGATAGTGTGTTACGTAATTAGGGTGCAGGTTGTATGTTGATATGAATGTGATTCGCGGCCGTAACAAATCTGTTTCGCCTTACACAAAAGTTTAGATACACTCAACTGCGCGTCAGTAATAACATTTGCAAAATGAAACCGATTCCGATTGATAGTGTGTTACGTAATTAGGGTGCAGGTTGTATGTTGATATGAATGTGATTCGCGGCCGTAACAAATCTGTTTCGCCTTACACAAAAGTTTAGATACACTCAACTGCGCGTCAGTAATAACATTTGCAAAATGAAACCGATTCCGATTGATAGTGTGTTACGTAATTAGGGTGCAGGTTGTATGTTGATATGAATGTGATTCGCGGCCGTAACAAATCTGTTTCGCCTTACACAAAAGTTTAGATACACTCAACTGCGCGTCAGTAATAACATTTGCAAAATGAAACCGATTCCGATTGATAGTGTGTTACGTAATTAGGGTGCAGGTTGTATGTTGATATGAATGTGATTCGCGGCCGTAACAAATCTGTTTCGCCTTACACAAAAGTTTAGATACACTCAACTGCGCGTCAGTAATAACATTTGCAAAATGAAACCGATTCCGATTGATAGTGTGTTACGTAATTAGGGTGCAGGTTGTATGTTGATATGAATGTGATTCGCGGCCGTAACAAATCTGTTTCGCCTTACACAAAAGTTTAGATACACTCAACTGCGCGTCAGTAATAACATTTGCAAAATGAAACCGATTCCGATTGATAGTGTGTTACGTAATTAGGGTGCAGGTTGTATGTTGATATGAATGTGATTCGCGGCCGTAACAAATCTGTTTCGCCTTACACAAAAGTTTAGATACACTCAACTGCGCGTCAGTAATAACATTTGCAAAATGAAACCGATTCCGATTGATAGTGTGTTACGTAATTAGGGTGCAGGTTGTATGTTGATATGAATGTGATTCGCGGCCGTAACAAATCTGTTTCGCCTTACACAAAAGTTTAGATACACTCAACTGCGCGTCAGTAATAACATTTGCAAAATGAAACCGATTCCGATTGATAGTGTGTTACGTAATTAGGGTGCAGGTTGTATGTTGATATGAATGTGATTCGCGGCCGTAACAAATCTGTTTCGCCTTACACAAAAGTTTAGATACACTCAACTGCGCGTCAGTAATAACATTTGCAAAATGAAACCGATTCCGATTGATAGTGTGTTACGTAATTAGGGTGCAGGTTGTATGTTGATATGAATGTGATTCGCGGCCGTAACAAATCTGTTTCGCCTTACACAAAAGTTTAGATACACTCAACTGCGCGTCAGTAATAACATTTGCAAAATGAAACCGATTCCGATTGATAGTGTGTTACGTAATTAGGGTGCAGGTTGTATGTTGATATGAATGTGATTCGCGGCCGTAACAAATCTGTTTCGCCTTACACAAAAGTTTAGATACACTCAACTGCGCGTCAGTAATAACATTTGCAAAATGAAACCGATTCCGATTGATAGTGTGTTACGTAATTAGGGTGCAGGTTGTATGTTGATATGAATGTGATTCGCGGCCGTAACAAATCTGTTTCGCCTTACACAAAAGTTTAGATACACTCAACTGCGCGTCAGTAATAACATTTGCAAAATGAAACCGATTCCGATTGATAGTGTGTTACGTAATTAGGGTGCAGGTTGTATGTTGATATGAATGTGATTCGCGGCCGTAACAAATCTGTTTCGCCTTACACAAAAGTTTAGATACACTCAACTGCGCGTCAGTAATAACATTTGCAAAATGAAACCGATTCCGATTGATAGTGTGTTACGTAATTAGGGTGCAGGTTGTATGTTGATATGAATGTGATTCGCGGCCGTAACAAATCTGTTTCGCCTTACACAAAAGTTTAGATACACTCAACTGCGCGTCAGTAATAACATTTGCAAAATGAAACCGATTCCGATTGATAGTGTGTTACGTAATTAGGGTGCAGGTTGTATGTTGATATGAATGTGATTCGCGGCCGTAACAAATCTGTTTCGCCTTACACAAAAGTTTAGATACACTCAACTGCGCGTCAGTAATAACATTTGCAAAATGAAACCGATTCCGATTGATAGTGTGTTACGTAATTAGGGTGCAGGTTGTATGTTGATATGAATGTGATTCGCGGCCGTAACAAATCTGTTTCGCCTTACACAAAAGTTTAGATACACTCAACTGCGCGTCAGTAATAACATTTGCAAAATGAAACCGATTCCGATTGATAGTGTGTTACGTAATTAGGGTGCAGGTTGTATGTTGATATGAATGTGATTCGCGGCCGTAACAAATCTGTTTCGCCTTACACAAAAGTTTAGATACACTCAACTGCGCGTCAGTAATAACATTTGCAAAATGAAACCGATTCCGATTGATAGTGTGTTACGTAATTAGGGTGCAGGTTGTATGTTGATATGAATGTGATTCGCGGCCGTAACAAATCTGTTTCGCCTTACACAAAAGTTTAGATACACTCAACTGCGCGTCAGTAATAACATTTGCAAAATGAAACCGATTCCGATTGATAGTGTGTTACGTAATTAGGGTGCAGGTTGTATGTTGATATGAATGTGATTCGCGGCCGTAACAAATCTGTTTCGCCTTACACAAAAGTTTAGATACACTCAACTGCGCGTCAGTAATAACATTTGCAAAATGAAACCGATTCCGATTGATAGTGTGTTACGTAATTAGGGTGCAGGTTGTATGTTGATATGAATGTGATTCGCGGCCGTAACAAATCTGTTTCGCCTTACACAAAAGTTTAGATACACTCAACTGCGCGTCAGTAATAACATTTGCAAAATTAAAACTTTGCTGTTATGAAACAAAGGCGCTGTTAATAGTTACCATAGACGTGCAGTTAACTGTACTGTACAACAAGGTAAGGTGACTAAGTGGAGGGATGTAACAAGGAGACTTTTTTCTTGCTACAATAAAAAAATGTCCTAAAAATCATTTACTACGGGGACAAGCATTCAAACTATACGAATGACAAGAACAGATGGTAATTATATGGAGCTTACGAAGTTTCAATAGGGATGATGACTAAAAAATGTTTTTTTTGTCCGTCATGTAGATTATTAAAATATATTGGACACGTATTTTTTCTTTTTCTACGTAATCAAAAGATTACGGCGATACATTGAGTTAAAATGTGGCATGACGTCACGTCTTTGTAGATTTTATACGTAGAAGTGACGTAGCGAGCCCCCACTCCCGAACTTTAATGCGAGTTATCTAAGTCATTTTTTTATTAATATGATAAAGCAAAAAATACGTATCTAATATTTTTTTATTATCTGACTGACGGACTAAATAGAATTTCTTTTTTTTTACCCAGGCATCATCCCTATTATATTATGAATGAACTGCCTTTGCCGGTGAAAAACAGACTGACTACCTCTATAAACGCTATTTTTGATTATGTAGCTGTATATCTTTATTTTACTTACCCATATTCCTATAATGACAGGCACGTTCCTGCTCCGCGACTCGGCCCAAGAGGAACACCTGTTCTCGGTGTCGTTCCGGAAGTATGGGCGCTCGCTGCACGCGCGCATCGAGCACTACCAGCACAGGTTCAGCTTCGACTCGCACGACCCCGCCGTGTTCGCGGCCTCCACTGTCACCAAGCTCATTGAGCACTACAAGGTAATATAGAAAATACCGTTGTAAACATTAACACATTCTCTGCTGAATTCTTTATGCAAACGCTTCTTTATGCTACACCCTTACCGACCCTTTTTTTTTACGATGTTTTCGAAACAATAGAGATGCACAACGAACGCACATGTGCGCCGCGCCGCACTCGAAGAAAGTTATGAAAACGCGCATGTGCGTCTGCCGCACTTAATGTGTTAAACAAGAATATGCGTCATATCCTCCATAAATGACCAGTGTAAGTGTTATTTTGGTCGCGCAAAATGAGTCGCGTAATTAATGTTAATCAACATAACAGACGGACAACTCATTTTGCATTGTTGTGTGCCACTAACTTGCAAAGAGACACAAGGGTGTGGAGTATTCAAATCGATATGAGTTATGCGGGCCTGGTAATCTGTGTGACAGGGTTTCCTAGTGCAGATACCAGTCTCCCACAAAGGATTAAGCGGATCTTATATTCTGCATATTTTATTTTATTTTTTTAAGATACCTTTGTGGAAGAGAAATAAATGTTTATTATTATTATTTCCTTTATTCCATTGTTAATACATTAGGCGCGGCAGACGCACATGCGCGTTTTCGGACGTTCACCAGGTGCTTGACGGCGCGTATGCGCGTCCGTACAATTTACATAACTTTCTTCGAGTGCGGCGCGCCGCACCTGTGCGTTCGTTGTGCATCTCTATTGCTTCGAAAACATAGGTGTCTACACCCAAGATATTTTTTGCTCGCACCCGAGCGTTTGCCACACAGGATTAGTGTAGCATAAAGAAGCGTTTGCATACATTTCGCTAGCAGATAATGTGTTAATACATATATAAATTATATTTTTAAATAAAAAAATATAAAAACATTTGAAAATATAAAAAGATAGTAGCCCACCGGTATCGGGAACAGGGTCCAAGCTACCGGCGGTCAGGGCTCCAGAGAGAGGAACCTTCTAACAATGCGAGCCGAGTCCGGAAGTACCGCTTTCTGAATCAAGCCCTTGATCCAGCTGCCCAACGAGAGCCTCCTTAGGTGTTGGTCGAGGCTCTTGGCAATTAAGCCATTGGCTGATACGACTATCGGCACAATGATCGCTGAGTCTACATCCCACATGTCGACAACCTCACGAGCCAAGTCAAGGTACTTGATTTGTTTATCTTTCTCGGCTTTCACGAGGTTCCCGTCATGCGGGACCGTTATGTCAATAATCATTGCGCGCCGCTCTATTCGATCCACCACCACTATATCAGGCTTATTGGCAACAATAGTCCTGTCAGTGATGATGGATCGATCCCAGTACAATGTGATATTTCCATTTTCGAGAACTGGGTCGGGCACATACCTGTAGTACTGCACTTCCGATTCTACAAGGCTGTATTTCAGAGCAAGTTGCTTATGGATAATCCTGGCTACAAGGTTGTGTCTATGCAAATACTCTTCGTTAGCTAGACGAGAACACCCGGAGATAATGTGTCGGATTGATTCTCCTGGACGGTGGCATGCCCGACAGATGTCAACCGTTCCGTCCTTCACAATAAATCTCCGGTAATTGTTCGTCATGATAACTTCGTCCATAATTGCATAGACAAAACCTTCGGTTTCCCCAAAGAGGTCACCGGAACGCAAACAGGCTACGGACGCTAGTAGATCTACATCGGGTCCATGCAGGGCCCGGAAAAAGCGTCCGTGAAGCTCCTTACTCTGCCATACCTCCCTGCGATCGTTAGTGTCAAGCACTACAGGCTTGCGCCAGTTCTCTTTAGCCAAGGAGAGCGGGGTGAGGCCCTTGTCCACCGCGACCACATCTCGATGCATACCCACGTCGGTTTCTAGGAAATATTCCCTGAGACTGCATATCTCACGATTGTGGAGGGTTTTAGCGTTTAAAAAGCCTCGACCTCCACACTTTCGCGGGATATACAGTCTCATTACCGATGATCGTGGGTGGTACATTCGATATGTAGTCAGCAGCGTACGGACCCTCCTATCCAGGGCGTCTAGTTCAGTCTGAGTCCATTTGAGTACGCCGAAAGAGTACATCAGAACCGGCATGACCCAACCGTTGAAGGCACGCACCTTGTTACCGCCTGATAAAAGACTATTGAATACTTTCTTCAGGCGGCCATAGAAGCGCTCCTTCAACGATTGCTTCATGTCAGTAACATTGATGCCCAAGGCTTCCGACATACCCAAATACTTATAGGTTTCGGATGCGGAGAGGGCTCTAAGGTTTATGGAATCCGAGAGTTGGGTTCCCACGGATTCCACAATCTCTCCACGCTTTACATGCATGACCGCACATTTGTCCACACCAAATTCCATCCTGATGGCGCTACTAAAAGTTTCGGTTACTTTCATTAGCTCCATCAGTTGCAAATTGTTGGGGGCAAAGAGTTTTAGGTCATCCATGTAAAGGAGGTGAGATATAATCTGACCACCTCTCCTCAGCCGATAGCCTAGACCTGAATCCTCCAGCAGTGTGCTTAGAGGATTCAAGGCTAAGCAGAACCAAAGCGGACTCAAACTATCGCCCTGAAATATGCCTCGCTCGATCCTTATCGGTTCGCTATTCCTCTGGATATTTCGACATCCTGGATAGCGAAGGACCGTCCTCCACTGCCTCATACACGACATCAGGAAGGTGCGTAGAGTTGCATCTACTTTATACAACTCCAGCACCCTCATGAGCCATGTATGTGGTACTGAGTCATAGGCCTTCTTATAATCTATCCAGCATGTCGACAGATCCTTTCGGGAACGACGAACCTGTTGACTAATGGTCATATCAATGAGGAGTAGCTCCTTAGTACCGCGGGACCCATTCCCACATCCATTTTGAGAGGCAGACATAATGGAGTTGGTGTCTATATGTTTGTTAATTTTAGCTCTCAAAATTGATGTAAGAACTTTGTAGACCGTCGCCGTCGGTAAACATGTGATCGGCCTATAATTTTTGGGTTCCGCGGTGCTGCCTGATTTATGGAGCAGGTGGGTAACTCCAGTCGTTAGGAACTGTGGTAGTGAACCAGACTCTAAGGCTGACTGGAAATGGGACGCCAGGCGAGCGTGCGACATATGAAACCATTTTATCCAAAAGTTGTGCAGCCCGTCCGGCCCTGGAGATTTCCAGTTAGGCAACGGACGGACTGCACAAGTTACATCTTGGGGGCTGATGGTAAGTGCCCCCATTTCTGGTATTTGATCGCACGTTCGCTCGATCCTCTTAGTCCAGTCACCTTCGGTGTGATTGACAGGCACCGACCAGATGCTTCGCCAGAAAAAACACGTGGCGTCATCATCCGGTAGGCGCGTGTCAGCCACACCATGTTCCGGACGCTCCCAAGCCCTATAGACCCACCTTTCATCGTTCTGGAAGGTGCGATTCTGAGTGTATCGGTCTACTCGCCGCTTATACCTACGAATACGGTTCACCCATGCATACACTTTCTGCTTCAGGAAGTCGATGCGCTCTGTGACATGGGACATATAGTCCTGAGGGCTGACATCAGTCCCTGAGAACGCCCGCCTCACAAAGCGCATCACTCTGGGGCGAGTATTGCCCTCCCTGAAGCAGATTAGTTTGCCGATGAGCGCTCTGGCCCCACCAATACGTCGCTCAATTCTGCACTGCCAAGCTGGTACGGCTGGTTTCGGTCGTGTAGCTCTAGAGTCATTAGCAAATTTGACGTGAGCTACACGACATGCCGCAACAGCCGCGCAGTACAGAATCGAATGAGTATCGGTGAGGTCTTCACAGTCATCAAAATAGTTTGACAACTGCGAATCCAGAGCCGCCACCAGCGCCCTATTTTTGTTATGCATGGGCAAACGAGGTAAGCGTGGTCTAAGTTCAGCCGACATAAATCGATATTCCCGAATCGCACCCTCCAAAGCACTCCTCAATTCCTCATTGTACTGGGTACTTACGTTTGTAGCCCTGTCATCACACCCCTCGTCAGCTTGACTTGTGTTGCACTGTGGTGGTACAACAACAGTCTGCGACAGGGGGGTGATAACATGGCTACTCTGCATTTCGCTTCGCAGGCGATCAAGTACAGTGTCATCCAACATATGATTACGCTGGATCACCCGCACCTGATCCGATAGTCGTTGTGCCGAAACGTTGACAGCTGGCTCAAGCACCTGAAACAGAGAGAGCATCCGAACACGGTACGCGGTCAGATTGTTTCCTCCATCTGTAGCCCCATAGTATGAGCGCATGACGTTCTCGTTAATGGATTGTGTCCATCTCATGCGCTGCACACTTCCACCGGGAGCTGGGACCCTATCAGAGGCCGGTGGGCCTCGAGGTCCTAAGCCGTCCGGTGGCCGGCGTCCTCCCCGTCGACGAGCAGGTGGTGGTGACGTCGGCGGGGAAAAATATTCGTCGCTCGAGCTCGACGCAACTGCCACGGCCGGTGTCACAGCACTCTCGATGGGGCTGAGTACCGGCGGCGGCGGGGCGGAGCTGAGCGACGAGTCCGGAGGTAGCAGGCGTGCGCGGCGAGCTGCTGATCTCGTCAACATTTGCATTTAATTTTCATGAGTTTCTCGTTCCTTGTTCAGCTTTATTTTCTTGTTGTTTTATCGGAGGTGACATGACAGATGTCACCTCCGATTGCAGTTTTTGATAAAATTTTGTTCATTTGGTTAGCCAATTATCTCTGGATCTTCAAGGTTCTGGTTCTTCTGGTCTTTCAGAGTTTATTGTATGTGGTATACAAATAATAAAAATAGACTGCGACTAAAATAAATAAAAAAATACGAGACGAGTATGAAAATTATGACTAGTTGACGTTCGTGTTGCCAGCTTATTATTATTATTATTATTATAGTTTTTGGTTGTAATACGTACTCACTAAGAGTACTTGATATACTCAAGATAATAAGGCGCACTACTCGGCCATTGTCGAGAAAAAAAAATACAATTTGCAGCCCTTTTTTTCAATTTTACATCTTTTTGATAATGAATATTTATAAATTATGAAGTAATTGAAACAGAACATATACAGGGTTATTTGTAAAACACCAACAACCTCTTAAGGGGTCATTGTACTCGTCATTATGAACAACTTTTACTATGGGACCAAATCTGAAATCGCAAAAAAAAAAATCAGGTGTTCAGTACATTTATGTTCTCGTAATTCGTCAAAATGTACTGAACAGCCGATTTTTTTTTCGCGATTTCAAGTTGGTCCCATAGTAAAAGTTGTTTGTTGTCATGAGTACAATGACCCCTTAAGAGGTTGCTGGTGTTTTACCAATAACCTGTATACAATACAAAGTAAAAACTTTGTATTGTATACAGGGTTATTATTGGTTATTGTTAAATATTATAATTTATTTTTTGAACAGAAGTATGTCTATGAAATACATTGTATACATGAGATGTAATGTTGATAGCGTTAGATTATTATTTTAATAGAAATACAAGAATGTGAATGATAAAAAATCAATCAATCTGCCTAGCCTTTTCCCAACTATGTTGGGGTCAGCTTCCAGTCTAACCGGATGCAGATGAATACCAGTATTTTACATGGAGCGACTGCCTATCTGACCTCCACAACGCAGGTACTGGGTAATACGATACCCCTTAGTAAGACTGGTTGTCAGACTTTCAGGCTTCTGACGACCCGTAACGACTGTCAAAGATACTCGAATGACAGCCGGGACCAACGGCTTAACGTGCTTTCTGAGGCACGGAGGAGGTATGTAAAGATGGTCACCCATCTACGCACCAACCCCGGCAAGCGTAGCTTAACCTGATGGATCGACTCGTGCGGCTGTTATTACTTAGCCACGAGTTCCTCAAGAATGCGGAATGATAATTATCATAAAAACAAGAAAACACCAATGCAAAACTAGGAAACGAATGCTGAGTAAATACGCGATTTTATCATCATCTGCCTAGCCTTTTTCCAGTTGCAGCTGTACTTCACATGGAGCGACTGCCTATCTGATCGCTACAACCAAGTTACTGGGTAACACAATACCAAAGTAAGACTGGTTGTCAGAGTTTCGGGCTTCTAACGTCCCGTAATGTCTGTCAAAGATCTACGATTGACAGCTGGAACGGATGGCTTAACATGCTTTCTGTGGCACGGAGTGGTCTCGGTGTGAAATTGATCTATATCCATGAACCGAGCTCAGCAAACATTGTTTAATCTTAGTCAACCAATGTCATCAACTTTTGGAGGAAGGTGGGCTGGCTGGAATAACAGCAATGGTCCACATGAAGTACTAAATGCGGAAACCAAACCCAATAACACAGAACCTTGTTCAGCCGACTCGTGCGACTTTTACTTAGCCATAAGCCCCTCTGCTATGGTCTCTTGTAGGTTGATAAATGAATTTAGTAATTAATAACACATTTTATCTCGTCTTACAGGACCCAGCTTGTGTGATGTTCTTCGAACCAATGCTAACGGCTCCTCTACCTCGGAGCGAGCCTTTCAGTCTGCAGCAGCTGGCGAGAGCCGTCATTGTGTCACATACCAGCTATGATGGTGAGAGACCGTATTCAACTAATACAATATTGACACTAAGGGCGACCACCGCTTAGACTAGGAACTGTAGGCATATTCAAAATGTTGTATTTTTAACCCCCCACAGAAACAGAGGGGTGTTATAAGTTTGACGTGTGTATCTGTGTATCTGTCTGTGGCATCGTCAGCTCCCAAACGACTGAACCGATTTAATTTTTTTTTTTTTTGTGTTTTGTTTCAAAGATGACTTGATTGAGTGTTCTTAGTGGTTCAAGAAAATCTATTCAGCCGTTTAAAGATTGTCAGTTCGTGAAACACAAAATACAAATAAGAAATTTAAAAAAATGTGTAATCACCAGTGTGTGCCTCACGGCTGCGTTAAAAATGTTCACTTCAGCATGAATGCCAGACAGATGCTGTCTGACGCTGGTTTTCTAATGAACCTTTAGGGACAAGTGACGGGGAGTACACAAGTTTCAGCATACCTAATACATAATACTTTTTTAATACGCTAGATTCACGCATTGACGTGGAGTTGCGGCTACCAGCCCGTATTACCTATTACCTACATTATATTTATACTTAAATAAATAAATAAATAAACTAAGTGGGTTGTTTGAATAAAAAAATTAATAGTTATAATATATATACTTATAATAAAAAAATTAAAAAACAATAAATAGTTTAGTTTTGGTGTCCTGGAATACAGACCTAGAGCTTAGTTGGAATGGATGGATGTGAGCATCTTCCACCAGTCTGATCGAGTCGAAATTTGGTATTCTGTTACTTCTGCAGAATTACCTGGAATTTGCAGGATACCCAACTCCCTCACCAACTTACAGCAGAGGTATCGTGTTTGGGCTCATTGAAATGGTCTCAATGAATAGGTGATATATGTATAGATGGTAATCAGGATCTGATGATGGAGTATTAAAAAGAAATGAGGGAAAATTGCTGTTGGGGGTTTTGAAATTTTAATTTTACTATACATACACTATAAAACATGTAGAAAATAAAATGACCGTAGGCCGCGTAGTACTCAGTAAAGTGACAGCTTCTCTAAGTTTACTCTGGTGAATTAAATAATTACAATATTATGCTAGTCGGACGCCCCAGCTGGCTGTTGTAGCTACCTAGATAAGCTTCTAACTCTCCCTCTTTCTGTTCCAGGCGTAGAGAAACTTCCCCTGCCGCCGCGCCTGCGCCTGTACCTCAAAGAGTACCACTACCGCCAGCGAGTGCGCGTGCGCCGCCTCGAGCCGGACTTGTACGAACAACATCATTGTTAGCGAGTTTAAATAGTAGGAAGGATTGTGCTGTAAGAGTCGTAACAAGAAAAGGGAGAAAAAGCGTTTGGAATGTGTAGTTTTTTTTTCAGTTAAATCACTACCCGCGTCCTAACTAAAGCGATCGGCGCGTTCTTTTTGTAGGGTGAACACGAACGTGTGGTCGCGCCAACAGAGGGCGCTTTCCGAATCTCCGAATAAATAAGTAACATTATAAACGCGGCGATCACGTATTCTCGTAGGACGCGGGCTATATACAGGATGAAATTGAATTCATGAGCATACTTTTAAGGGGTCATTGTACTCATCATTATGAACAACTTTTACTATAGGGGAAAAATCAGCTGATCCCTACATTTATGTTCGCATAATTCGTCAAAATGTAGCGAACAGCTGATTTTTTTTTCGCGATTTCATGTTTGGTCCCATAGTAAATGTTGTTCATAATGATGAGTACAATGACCCCTTAAAGAGGATGCCCGTGAATTCAATTTCATCCTGTATAAGCTACACAAGCTTAGTTCTAACACGATTGCCCATAAAAGAAGTGTTTCATGATTATGAACAACTTTTGCAATCCGACCAACACTGAAATCCCGAAAAAAAAATCAGCTGTTCCAAACATTTGTGTTGACGTAAATCGTCAAAATGTATGGGACTTAGCTCGATATGATCTCGTGCATACCTTTTCCTTAATAATCAAGTCTTTCAGCTCAAATACTACATTTTCTAAACGCCTACAAGACGGACAATAAGAAATACCTACAATACTTAATATAAGAACTAAAATAGATATACACGGAAAAGATAAATACCCTTATCCTGGATAATAAACCCGGAGTAAAGTAACCTTACGTTTCTGGGTCATTTTTGTTAAGCCTCCAGACAGGCGGGACGCGACTCTAGTAGAACAATTTTTATATGAAAACTTCATGGAAATTGTTTTAGCAAAATCGCCTTTAATATACATTTTTCCAATAAGTTTGCCATTATTTTACTCCGCGTTTATTAATGAGGGGGTAAAATTCGTCGAGCCATAAGTTCGTGTACTTGTTCGTATGGTCAGCAACAGAAGTCGATCGTATTTATTTATTTAACCATTTATGTACACGCATATAAACAGACTAACACATGGGGCTCGTGGCTAAGTAATTACAGCCGCACGGGTCGATCGATCAGGTCCATGGATAGGTGAAGCCGACAACCAGTCTTACCAAAGGGTATCGTGTTACCCAGTAACTGGGTTGTGGAGGTCAGATAGGCAGTCGCTCCATGTAAAATACTGGTATTCAGCTCAATCCGGTTAGACTGGACCACAATATAGTTGGGAAAAGGCTAGGCAGATGATGACGAAAAGAACAGAAAAATACATACAAGTGATGTTTATTTCTAAAGAAATCTCTGCCAGCATACCTGTGATAGGTAACTAGATAACAAGAGACACTTTAAAGTGTTTTCAGATCTCTTAGATATTACATTAAATGCTGATAAGTAATGTATCAAATTTTGGGTCCTTAGAACGTAAGCCGAGTTTTAGTCTACTTGTGTTGCTGACCGTACATCTATCACAAGTATTTACTTGGTGCAGTTAGCCTATGAATACTATCTTCTGATTGTAGATATCGGTATTACTTAGTAAACTACAAAGGTCAAATTAAATTAACTGGGGGAACTTCACAGATGTGATGATAAACCGAAAAAACTTTTCAACAAAAAATTAAACCAACGATTAAAAAAACTGAAAAGCAAAAAATTTAAATAAAAACCCTTTTAGTCTAGTTCCTAAATCAATATAAGATCAATCAAGCTGCCATTATTTTACTTCTGATCTGATCTGACTGCGCTGTAAAAAAGTTATGCGTAGACATACATAAACAAATCGACGGTCCCTATTAACAATGTCAGATATACATTTTTACCAATATTCACTTTTTTACATAAATTGAATTACAATTTTAAAAAAAAGTCTTCACTGTCAAAACAAACTTTGAACTGAGGGCAGTTCAAAGTTTGCCCTAACAATAAAAAAGAATCTTTATGATATTAACAATGTCAGTTCTGCGAAAAAGACCACTGTTCAGTAGGGACTAAACAGTAGTCTTCCTGCAGAACCGACATTGTTAATAGGGACGGTCGAAATATAAGCATGGACTTGAGAACCTCCTTTTTTTCGTCAGTTGAAAATAGTTTCTACTCATAATTTTAAGTAATTCCAGCTGATTATAGGGTCAACGGTCCGTCACATGAAATTATGAGTATCATCATTCTCCTGTCCCCCACAATTTATTTGCGGTCGGTGCAACATGTATTTTTCTTCCATACTTCTCTATCAGTCGTCATCTCGGTAGTCATCCCCTTTCTGGCCATATCATCTTTCACACAGTCCATCCATCGTTTCTTTGGTCTTCCCTTACTCGTATAGCCCTCCACGTTCATACTCAACACTTTCCTGACGACATTTTCCTCATTCCTCCGCATCACATGCCCATACCTTGACAACCGATTTCCACACAACTTTTCAGTCAGTGGTATCACTTTCAGAATTTTCTTACATAGTCATTTCTTATTCTGATTATAGCAAATAATTTTTAGGGTTCCGTACCTCAAAAGGGAAAACGGAACCTTTATTGGTTCACTTGTTTGTCAGTCTGCCAAGACCCTTTTTCTCAGGAAAGAAAGAGAGGTATCAAGTTGAAATTAATATCAAATACGTAGGTCTGTGGTCCCTAAAAAAATCAAGCTTCTAAGTCAACGTATATAAAAAAATATGACCGATTTGTACGACATATTTTGATACTCGTAAATAAATGAAATCCTAGGTTACTTCCCGTTGACCTACAATCATGAAATTTGGTAAGAAGAAATGTCTCACAGCACAAGTAAAGGAAAAAGTCCTAAAGTAGTTAATTTGTAGTCTTATCACCTAAAATAGTATTTTTTTGCGATTACAAACTTCATTTGCAGTTGCAGAATTGACCGTGACGTATATCGATGTATGGGAGAACGTGTTTTTCAACTACAATATTAAGTTTGTTCTTAGGATAAATTCAACCCAACTACGGAACCCTTCGTTGTGCGTGGTCCGACACTTGGCCGGTTTTTCTTTTTTGTTCTATCATTATAATAGATGCCCATTACATATGTGAAGTTTCTCTAATTAATTTATGACTTTTATAGTCGTTCCATGTATTCAGCCGCATCTGGTCACACTGGAAACCGACCACAACACAGTTTGGCTTTTAACACCATCCCCACCCTTCTTTGCAGTCGGGTAATAATTAACCCCCCAAAAAAAACTCGGGGCACAAACTTGATCTTAACACAACCCCAAAGGGGCGAATTATTAGTGGAATCACTAATTAAATATTATTCTATGCCTTGTTATAATAAATTGTAATTTAGGATAATTTTTAATTATTATTAGTAAAAATGTATATTTTTTGGTATATCGGAAAGGATTTTACATTAAATTTTTATGATACCAATATCATTTTATGCTGCAGTAAACATACTAGCCAGGCTGACTGTACAAGCCTCCAAGGTGTGACGGACGCACAGTCGGGAAGTTAATTGCTTGACCGGTACCGCTGTACCGCGCCTTAGGAATGCGCGGCGAGACAGGGGGCGGGACACCGTGAGCGTTGACGAAGCCCCTCCCCGTCTCGCCGCGCACATACCTAAAGCGCGGTACAGCGGTATTGGTCAAACTATCATCATTCTCCTGCCCTTGTCCCAATTTATTTGGGGTCGGCGCAACATGTCTCTTTCTTCCATACTTCTCTATTAGTCGTCATCTCGGTAGTCTTGGTCAAACTATAATTGACACAATACGTCAATTTGTCGTGGAGGAGCTGGTGGCTAAGTAATAACAGCCGCACGGGTCGATCCATCAGGTTAAGCTACGCTTGCCGGGGCTGGTCTGTATATGGGTGACCATCTATACATACCGAGACTCCTCCGTGCCTCGGAAAGCAAGATAAGCCGTTGGTCCCGGCTGTCATTTGTGGATCTTTGACAGTCGTTACGGGTCGTCAGAAGCCCGAAAGTCTGACAACCAGTCTTACCAAGGGGTATCGTATTACCCAGTAACTGGGTTATGGAGGTCAGATAGGCAGTCGCTCCATGTAAAATACTGGTATTCAGCTGCATCCGGTTACACTGGAAGCCGACCCCAAAGTATTTGGGAAAAGGCTGGCAGATTGATTCATGTCAATTTGTCGTGATATAATAGCCATTTCAACAACTGTTAAAGAATGACAGTTAAGGTTTGACTGTTATCATAATTTTGCCCTTATCTTTATTTAGCTCACGTTCGCACTGGCGTAAAAATATCGCGGCGGGATTTTATCGCGCATTGGGTTTTCGATTGGAAAATCGAGTGTGCGGAAAAAAATCACCTAGGTTTAGTGTGGGCGCAATATGTCTCTTTTTTCCATACTTCTTTACTGATTATCATGTCGGTAGTCTCGGTAGCCTTTCTTGCTTTATCTTTCACAGTCCATCCATCGTTTCTTATAAGGGCAATTTAAGTTGGTTGTCAATCCGGCTCGAAGGACCAATGTTGTCTGAACAGTGAATTCCCCTGACTACATCATTTAAGTAACGTCGCTGTTGGAGGGTGTAATATATTCTAACAGTGAAATTATATTGGTTATCATAACAAATTGATAACTACTACCTACGTCCTTAGGAACGTAGATCAAAATGCCATTAATTTCAAATGTTACTGATTTCTAAATTCGTTGGAATGTCCTAAAAACTTGTAATTATGTAAGCATTACCTTTTGTCCACGTGAAGGTCAAACGTAAAACGTACTACCGTAACGCGCACGCGCACGCTATTAAAGCATGGCTTTTCCGACATCTTCAACACTCATCGTCATATTTCAGCAAATTTACACAAAACTTTAATGAATTATACACCTAAACATCACATAATCATGAATCACTCCGTCCATTGGTGACCACCGTATGAAATTCCGATAGTTTTTTAGTTTATCGCGTTCAGACAGATACGGCGGGGGATTTACGGTGAGTTGCACGAAACCAACCTTTCTTTTTGATACAAAATGTAAGGGATGGCATGAATTTAAAGTCGTATTATATTTCGTGCAACTCAACGTACAAGTTTGTTTTTTAATATTTTATGAAGTGATGTTATAAAGTTGGAGTATCTGATGTATAACTGACTTTATGACCTCCTCGTCGGTCTAGTGGTCGCAAGCGCTAACTGCTAAGTTTCTAGGTTGGGAAAAGAAGAAACACCCAGTAGCTGCTGCGTGTTTCCATCTGGAACTTCTCAGTAGCAACCCGGAGTCTGGATTTGTTCCCGGTAGATGGCAATAGACTCGCATCCTATTACATGGGACATAAACATGCCTGGCGAAATGTGGGGGTACTATAGGCACAGCTCTGTCTAACCCTTCGGAGTTCTGAAAATTAAAGCATGTTTACATTTACAAGTTTTTAGTTTTCTCCGCTGTTTTAGTAAAAATAATATTTAAAATACAAAAATGTCTGAAGTTAAATAATAAAAAAAAATATATCAATAATACGTGAACATTATATTTTTTTTTTTCTACAAAATATTTGGAGAACTGCTAAGATTTTGTTAGAGAAAAAAGATTTTTGTTTGTCCATTTCGAGTCGAAGAATAATTGTATCTTTCATAAAGAAAAATTCTCAATTAGGTATAACTTGAGATTGGATGTGAAAACTATAATAAAAAAACTCGTCGAATGAATACATAGCATACTCCTTATGTCTTGAAAGTGTCGAATCGTGTTATTATTAGAATATATATAATGTGCACGTAGAACTGATCCTAAACATAAGAATATCAGTTTCGTCTTATTATTAAATAATTATTATTTATCCTTGTTACAATATTTTGATATTGAAATTCTTGCATAACGTTCCTACAGCTGGGTCACAGGTCTCCTCTCTGTGAGAGGGGAGTGAGTGGCTCGTAATACAACACGCGGGCATGGTTTTAACGAGTTGGTAATTAAATAGCCATAATTATTCGAAAAGGTCTGTCTATAAAAAAAGTAGTTAAATATCAAAATATTGTAAAATATAATTTTAATTATTAATGTACATTGTAAATTACTGTAAAATAGAATATGAATAAATAATTATTATTATTTTAGTTGTATGTTTGGTGTTGACAATCGAAATTAGTGACTGCAAAGGATTCTTGAAATATTTATCTGGAAAAAGAATGCAATAAAGCAAAAACGTCTCCAGTCTAGTTACTTGAATTTAGTTACTCGATCCGTGTAAACGAACTAGTTTAGTAGTTAGTTGTTAGTCCAGTGAATGTTTATACGGTTCGAATTACTAACATTCTCGTAATACACAATCTACTTACGGAGACGTTTAAATGTGGTACACAGTAGGATACATTTGTTAGTGAGCCGTGCAAGATAGTTGCGCCACAGTTGCGAGATAGTTGCGCCACAGTTGCAAGATAGTTGCTCGTCTCGATTGCCGTCATCAGTTTACAGTTATGACAAAATGTATTATTAGCACTCTGTGCGTACAAAGATACGAAATAAAATATATTTTAAAATACATTTTAGTTGTTTTACTTTTTATGAATCTGGATGGCTATACGAGTACGGAAAGACCAAACGAAAGATTGACTGTGTGAAAGATGATGTGGCTCGTAAGGGGATGACTACCGAGATAACGACAGGCTCGTTTTCACCACACATCACTGAACGCGTTTAACGCTAAACGAGTATAAAACGTCATTCTGTCTCAGTCATCTTGAAATGATTAAATGAAACGGAGTGAAGTTTTAAATTTGTTTAGCGTGAAACGCGTTTAGTGATGTGCGCGGTGAAATCCGCGCTAAGGGCCGGGGTTTTTTGGTCCGTAGTTAACCAATGGTTAAACATAGTAACAAATGGTTGAATTTTGGCTAAATGTGTTTGCCAAAATGCCATTAGTTACTATGCTTCACCATTGGTTAACTACGGATCAAAAAACCGGCCCTAATAGAGAATATGGAAGTAAAAGATGTTACGCCGATCCCAATGTCCTTTCTTTGATATTGTTCGTCGAATCGTTGAGCTCCTTAACACATTAAGTTCTGAGTTGAGCTGCGCGATTACTGACAAATGCGTGCACTGACTGGACAGGTCCTCTCAATCTGTGTGGTTCTTTCCTCAAAAGACCATTTCGGACACCAATCTACATGGTCTTCACATGAAGTGACCAAGATTGTCTGGACTTTATCTGACTGTGACCTGAGTTTGTTTCGGCCTTTCATCTCAGAGTACCTAGTCGGATAGGAAACACCGACCTCATCTAGTTAAAAAAAAAAAACATGATTGACTTGTAAAAGTGTTTGTACAAACCTACTTACAGAAATAAAAATCATTTATCAAAATAAATTGGGATAAGGGCAGGACAAAGATGAATATGAATGGTCTTGCTTATGAAAATACTCTTGGTTACTCTATATTCATATTTCTGTGAATGTATCAAACAAGCAACTCTTGAATATACTTTCAGAGCCGCTTGCCATAGGCAACCAGCGATTCTGACGCTAACCTTTATTCTACTTCGATGGTACTAAGTTTATCATTTGTGACTTCGAGTTGCGACTACATACATACTGCCGTCATTAGAAAAGACGACGTATCTGACATTTTTTTCGAAATAGAGTTATTTACATATTCGGATCCGCAAAAAAAGACGCATCTACCAGTATTTTTATATTGGCGTAAACTTAACGAAAACATAATCATTCTTACTATTAAAAGACGCATCTGCCTTTGTAATAGGTTGGGGAAAAAGTTTCTTCGCATTTTTTAAGAAAATTCAAAACATTTTTTAATATAGTTTATTTACATTTAACTAAAGTATGTAGGTACCATTTTGTTCGATAACTTTTTGCCATCTTGTAGATAGGGACATGATCCCATTGCTACAGAAATTTTGGGACTTCTGGTCAAAATACCGCGACAAGTGGTTTTGGCAGTCCTCTCGTGATGTTAACCTGACACTGCCTAAAGAATTCTGAAGAGACCGAAACAGGTGGAAATCTGAAGGTGCCAGGTCAGGACTATACGGCGGATGCATTAACACCTCCCAGCCAAACTCTCTTAATTTTTGCTGAGTGGCTAAAGTTTTGTGAGGTCTAGCGTTATCATGATGAAAAACCACACCCCTTCTGTTGATTAATTCCGGCCGCTTTCTCTCAACTTCTTGCTTTAATCTCATCAGTTGTTCGCAGTAGAGTTCAGAATCGATGGTCCTGCCTGGTGGTAACAGCTCATAATGAATAATGGCCTTCCAATCCCACCACACACACAGCATCACCTTGTTGCGAGTTAACCCGGGTTTCGCCACAGTCTGTGAAGCCTGACCGGCCTTTGACCACGACCTTTTTCGCACGTTCTTGTCATACGTGATCCACTTTTCATCACCAGTTATCAGCTTCTTCAAAAATGGTTCGGTTTCATTACGTCGTAATAAAGAATCACAAATGAGTACACGGTTCATTAGGTTTCTTTCAGTGAGCTCGTGAGGTACCCAAATGTCGAGCTTTTTTGTGTACCCAGTTTTTTTCAAATGCGCCAAAACTGTTTTGTGGTCAATTTCCAGTTTTTCAGCTACGTCGTAACTACTGATATGCCGATCTTGCTCCACTTTTTCAAAAATGGCATCCATTTTATCCGTAATAGGGCGACCAAAGCGACGTGCATCTTTGACATCAAAATTTCCGGATTGAAAACGCTTAAACCAAATTTGTGCTACTCTCACAGACACTACACTAGGTCCATAAACATCGCAAATTTTTTTCGCGGCTTGCGTTGCATTTTTACCTTTTTTGTAGTAAAAATTTTAAAATGTATCGAATTTCTTCATTAGATTCGCTCATCTTGACGGTACGAAAAACAAATGAAAATCACACATTTTCCTAATTTGAATTTGGAATTATGTTCTTTAAAATTCAAACTTTCAATGATACCAAAACCAGCCAGATACAAATAGTATAGCCAAAGAGATTTTATTACAAGTTCATACATACTATAATGCGAAAAGACTTTTTCCCCAACCTAATATCTTATAACAGGACAAAATATTTTTTTTCTCCATTTCAGTATTTCTTTAGATACGTCCTTTTTCCTTTCGGCGACGTTATAGCTACATGTAAGTTGGGTGTCACTGACTCTGGCAGGGCCACCATCAGGGATTTTAATTTTGAAAACGCAAAACATTAGTCGCTAATTAGTCGAAATTAGTCGCCAAATATCAGAATTAGTCGGTCACTGGTTCAAAAGATATAAGGGTTTATAGGTGGCCCTGCTGGAGAGACTCCCTAGCAGGGCCAAATTTATATCTCAAAAACTACGGCACCTAGCGAAGATCTGTTTTCTCCCATATTTAGTCGCCAATTAGTCGGAATTAGTCGCCAAATATCAGAATTAGTCGGTCACTGGTTCAAAAGATATAAGGGTTTATAGGTGGCCCTGCTGGAGAGAGTCTCCCCAGCAGGGCCACATTTATATCTCAAAAACTAGGACACCTAGCGAAGATCTGTTTTCTCCCATATTTAGTCGCCAATTAGTCGGAATCAGTCGCCAAGTTACAGATTTAGTCGGGTCTTAGTTTAGGAGATATAATGAGTTCAATTAGTAAGGTATAGTCCAAGAGCTAGATCGAAGAGTTCACGAAAAATTACCACGAAAAAATATTTCTATTAATATGTGTAATATACTTTTAGTTTTATCCATCTAAAGTCTTTAGTAATGTCCGAGAGAGATAAATTCTCAATTAAATTCATGTTTTTATGTTTTTAATTACTAGTTTAGAGTGGCTTAAACTTCTTTGAAAACATTAAACCTTGCTCTTGGTCTATTTGGTGTCAAGATGTACAGTCGCATGCAACTATTTTACCAGTTTACAATGTTAACCTCTAATTAACGTTAGAATAATAAAAAAATATCGTACCTTTAGTAAAATGTTTAAAATACTAAAACGTTGAAAACGTATTGTCAATTGTAATCAAATTTTATTTTATAAAAATGAATTTTCAAAAAGTTCGTTTGATGTGTGTTGTGTTTGTGTGTATTTTGAGGTGATTGTGAGTGTTGTGTTGTGGGTATGGACGGGTTGAGTTTTTATTTTATCTTAATTTAGGTTAGAATAATAAAACTTCTGTTGTCGAAATATAAAATGATTTATTACCTTAAAATTATTGTACTTGAAAGTACATTGAATAAATAGGTATTTGTAACATTTTCTGAAGAAAATGTTACAAATACCTATTTATTCAATATTATGAACAGATATAGTTTGAGTTTGGATGTTAGGGGTTTTATTAAAATGTTCTTCCATTTCTTCTTCTTCCGCCAAAAGCACAATTATAATCATATCCCAGTCCACCATCGTTGACGAACTTTCGCGACAAACTGGCATGTTTACTGTAGCTGTAACCTAGAACGGTTTACTCGCGCAGGCTCGCGAGGTCGCACGCAAGCTCGAACATACGCGATCCGTAAAGAAAATACCCGAGACCGTGCGGGGATTATTCCTCTCTGTCTGCGCAGACCCTTTAACTTACATGACGGGCAACTCGTTCTAAGCAGCTCGTCTGTACACGCGCATCTATCTCTTTCTTACTTACCGTAAATGAAACGGAGCGCAGCGATCTATCTGCCAGTGACTAAGTGGTAAGTGCATTATGTTGGATAAATAATTACACATACACATACACACATTACACACACACACATACACACATTACACACACACACATACACATTACATCGTACATTATTGTAGATTTGTTTATAAGTAATGAATACAGCTTTCCTATGGTGGGTTGAAATTATAGACTCAAGTTTATATTTATTTAATTCGTAACAAACATTCCTCCATAAGACGTCATAGATACTATCTAGAAAATACATAAAGTATTTTGTACTCGCTTGTACCACTGTATGGGGAAATTGAATTCTTTAATATCTTTTTAATTACACACCGACTAAATCTGAAACTTGGCGACTAATTCCGACTAATTGGCGACTAAATATGGGAGAAAACAGATCTTCGCTAGGTGTCCTAGTTTTTGAGATATAAATGTGGCCCTGCTGGGGAGACTCTCCAGCAGGGCCACCTATAAACCCTTATATCTTTTGAACCAGTGACCGACTAATTCTGATATTTGGCGACTAATTTCGACTAATTAGCGACTAATGTTTTGCGTTTTCAAAATTAAAATCCCTGATGGTGGCCCTGCCAGAGTCAGTGACACGTAAGTTGGTACGCCCTTTAGGCAGTTGTCTCACCGCCGGCGAGGAAGCGACTAACTATCGGCTATTTTCTCGCTCAAGAAACGTACAATAGATATACATTTCCGTGTAAACAAAAGAGATGAGATATATTAATAGTTGATCGCCGACTCTTCAGTACCTACTCGTTTGTCGCAGTGACAAGAGCTATCAAAGAGAGTACTCGTTCAGCGACCCTCGCTTGGTGGGCAGAGCACTCGCTGAGAGACACGCATACTAGCGAGTAATCGCTTGTTGCCATCGTTCACTCGCTGCTCGCCAACTCGTTTCTAGTTGCTAGCTCTACTCGCTTCTCGCACAGTGCCTCATGCCTGCTTTTATTTAGTTATAAAGTTCTGTTTATGTTTTTAGGTTTGCTGCTCGAGTATAGTTTTCGATATTTTTAACCGACTTCCAAAAGGAGGAGGTTCTCAATTCGTCTGCGTTTTTTTTTTTTTTGTATGTTTGTTACGCGATTACTCAAAGACGGATGGACTGATTTGGAAAATTCTTTTTTTGTTTGAAAGGGTATACTTCCGAGGTGGTCCCATATAAATTTTATTAACTTTGCTCGAGGAGTTTTTGAGTTAGCTTCAATAATGCGTATATTTCCCACTTATTTTATATGGATGTTGTGATGGTGTTTTAATAACTTCCTATCACTGTTATTTACATGGCTATATCTACAATTATTGTGCTCAATTATGTATTCGAATTTGTGTGGTGTAGGTTCCACAACTAAAAAGTGAAAAATAAAAACTTTTTAGCAAAAAATAAAACCGACTTCTAAAACAAAACACTACAAAGTGAAAAATAACTTTAATTTCGGAAGTCGGTGGCAAAAAACGAAAATACAAAACCAAAGACACCGACTTCCGAAATTTAAGTTATTTTTCACTTTGTAGTGTTTTGTTTTAGAAGTCGGTTTTATTTTTTGCTAAAAAGTTTTTTACGAACTAGGTTGAGGTCAGATAGGCAGCCGCTCCATGTAAAATACTGGTATTCAGCTGCATCCGGTTAGACTGGAAGCCGACCACAACATAGTTGGGAAAAGGCTAGGCAGATGATGATCGCCCTATGACGAGAAAGAAAGGGTAAATAAAAGTCAGTAATATTGTAATAAATAATCCTTTATATACAAATGTATCGCATTGATTTATATACATACAACATTCTAAATATACTGTGCCAAGAAAATGTGATGGTGTGGTGATCAACGCTGTGGCATCTCTGTTTTATAGGGTAGGTACTTATAGAAAATATCGATAACTAAATAGCCGAAAATGAAAACACTGGGTTGTTTTGCCGTCTGATACCTTGCAGATAATGACATAAAACCTGTTCAGTTTTCTCAGGCGCGGATAAGCCCTTTTTAACCGACTTAAAAAAGGAGGAGGTTATAAACAAACCTGTGGCACCTATTTTCCGTAAACTCAACAATGTGCCCCCTTTTCGAGGATGACTGCGATTTATCTACATATCTTAGTAATATACTGTTTACTAAGTTAAAATACAGGTTATAAAAGTAATGTTTATGAGAAAATAAAAGATGGTGGAAGCCCGGGGGGGGGGGGGGGGGGCGCAAGGCTACTGCACCCGTTGCCGTCCCCATAGAGCATATTCACATGCGACGGTGTGGATAGAGCAGGCCGAACTGAACGTTCTTGTGCCGATTATTGCGGGGGCCATGTTTAATTATTGCGGCGGCCATGTTTGTTTATGATGGTGTAGTCACATTTCTTTGACACAGTTAATACCAATTGACACTCGCGCAGACAAAAATAACTTAGCTTTTAAATAATTTCAATACACAGTGATTTACAAAAATGCTGATCGCATTAAAAATCCATTCAGTTAGGATAACATTAGACAAATATGTAATGGTGAAATAGCAATTGTTATTACATTTGTTTAGTATTTAAACAGTAAAATAGACTTGCGAACAGTAGACCTCGCGAGCACAAACTTTTTGCAACTATTAATATACCACTGAACTTATTTAAAACGGGATATTTACCATGTTTTATTTTTATTTTTCATCGGGACGTCACTTCTTTTTTCACGACGTTCTCTTTTTATTTGAAATAAAAAAAAAGAACCATGGAAATCGGATCTAATACGGCGGAGATATCCAGTAGCCCCTTTTTGAAGGAAGTACCCCTCCAATCAAATATCCCCGACGACAAAACAAAATCTATAAAGTCGTAAAACTTGTATGTATGTACAGACGCCAGCAGGTCAAGCTACCCGAAACTGTCAACTTTTCCCAATCAACCTTGAACCTAATGCTTTAGCGATAAAGTTGAAAATCTATTAAATAAATCTGACAGATTGTAGTAGCTTGATGTGCTGGCGTCTGTACCAAGTTTCGGCCAGATCGGTTGTAAAAAGGATAACCAACAAACTGACGAACGCAAGCTTTGCCAGACTTGAAGCAGAGTCGCTTCGTTCGCTCAATCAATTATATTTTATTAGATAAATTGATTTGTATTTGTCTAACACTATCCCGAATGGATTATAGGTACCTACATTATTTTGTTATACAAGATATTTCTCCTTCATCTCAAGAATATAAATGATCTCTAAACCTAAAAAAAATGTAAGTAAATACATAAATAATTTAAACTACGAATTCGTATATATAACAGCTGTGTTATGATATGATATTTAAACATTGCTTTGGATACATTTTAATATTGTCCTAATAACGTTGATACCATCTTCAAAATTGAAAGTAAGTATACTATTTCCAAGAGGTGTCGTGTTACCCAGTAACTGGTATGCGGAGGTCTGATAGGCAGTCGCTCCATGTCCGATACTGCGTAGCTATTCTACAGGCTTCAGAGTCCATGTGCGACCAGAAAGGGGTGGAACCTTGTCAAGTAAATCGAAAATGACAGTTCTCGAGCCAAGTAGCGACAAATCACGAGCAAAATTCAACACTATCAAACAAGTACCAACACGTCCGATCGTCTCGCGAGCTTCGACTCGAGTTTGTGTGGATTTTTGCTCGTGATTTGTCGCTACTTCGCTCGGGAACTGTCATTTTCGATTTACTTTGATAAGGTTCCATCTCATTCTGCTCGTGTGCTGATTATACCTGATTTGCCTACTCCCTGACAGCTAATGGCTGTCCGAATACTCGTAATAGCGGTCGTCTATTTGGTTATACTATCTAAATTTTTGGGCTTCGGATTTGTGAACAGCGTTTAGTTCGACGAATCCATCGATAAAATTGATTGATGTTCGATTGCATACGGAAGCGTATCGAATGATTGTGGATAGGTACGCTGGATTGGTATCCAGCAATTTACTGCTACGAAAAATAATTATAAAATTATTATTTGTCTGATGGTGACGAAAGGGAATCTTGTTACTCAGTAACTGGGTTGTGGAGGTCAGATAGGCAGTCGCGCTATGAAACATATTGATATTCAGCTGCATCCGGTTCGACTGGAAACCTTTCCTTCATTCGAGTGAGCAGTTGGTGATGCCCTATAGGTGATGCCGTGGTTAAAATATATGCCAGCCAGCAAGGTAGTAGCGGGCCTGAAGCTGTGGTTTCCGGGGACAGCGGCTCTAACATATTATAACGTCCATCCTCCTTGAAAGAGTATTAGACATTAAGGTGTCAAAAAAACATGTGCGGTCGGGGGACTCCCGTCAGAACTGAAGTCTCAAGTATGATCTAACTAAACCAAAAACAAAATTTTCGCGGCCGCCATTTTGGATTTTCATTTTGACCAAATTCATACCTTCTCACTGAGAGAACGTGGTATGGAGGGTACATAACGCTATTTCGTTACGTGACGATTTTTACCAATAATTGGTAGAAATTGTCACTTAACAAAAAAGCGTAGCGTTTTTGGAACGAAGTTCTTTAACTCCTACCAAGCCGCGTTAAAGAGCTTCGTTCCAAAAACGTTCTGTATTTGGACAGCCGTTATTAAGTGACCGTTCACCGCTTTCTCTGAAAACCAAAGCTTTCATGGCCGGGGTGCGACAGACTTACATAAGTATATATTGTCATTCGTAGACGGTGTTTGCTTATATGACGGTTTTTATAGGATTATGAATAGTTCAAATTGATTTAGTAAATGCAAATATCAATGTTTAATAGCTGAACACTCTAACACAATTCAATTTAAAGCCGCAATCCGTCACATATTGTTTCTGTTACTTTAAAGAAAAACTTTAAATAAATATCTGTTGTTCCTGATAGTAATAAAGTACTTCATTTTCTTTTATTTCAAGTTATTATTTTTCTATCAGAAATCACATCAACAGATTGTCGCCACTAAATTCCATACTCAATCTATCTACAGCTTCGTAAATATCTTATAATTCTGACTTGGCGATACCTAAAACCCTAAACGGTACCTAAAACATACCGTAGAAAACCACGAGTACCTAAAATTTACTGTAGTGGTCCAAATATATTGCCTTGAGGGACACTCAATGTTTTTGTTCATCAATATGTCCTAAAAAGGCTAAAACTACCTCCTGTCTGCTGATAACAATAAAATGCAATCACCAATGGGCTTACCAAGCGTAATGATTATTGCTATTCCACCTTTGGCTGGTTGAATCAACTTCAACACTAGACGCTTATTGACTGATAAAATCAAACGCCTTACCCAGATCTATAAACGGAACTGCATTAATAATAGTTCCTAAATCAGGGTTAAAAATCTTTAAGTAAATCAAAGAAAAGAGAGTCGCAAAATCATGATAGATCAACGTCCGTAAAATCTCTCAAAGGGTCCGAGATACCGTCACTCTTTGAATTCAAAGACTTTGGTTTTATCTCACTGCTTGACGCTTCTGTAGCTGTGTCTTCTAAAATCTCGTTCAGTATCTCTTCTTGTGTTTTTATAGCTTGACTATCATTAACAATTTCCGTATCAACAATTTCCTTCACATTCAAAGAATCATTGTGAAACTCATCCAATTTAGATTCAAAATCATCATCCAACAATTTAGAATTGGTATCGTTCTCTAAATTCAATTTTGAATCGATTGGAACTCGATCATCATCGTACACTATAATATGATTCGATTCAAAATCGTCATGGCTGTTGGCGTCAAATTCTTCGCTATAGTCATCTAAATCCCTTTCTGTTTCCGTAGGAGTCATTTCAGACCGACATCTCGACGGTGAAAGATTCTGTACTGCTTTTTGGGATACTGTTTTGAATATCTCGTCTATATTAGCTTCGGTAGCCAGTTTCAAAGCGTGTTCCCAGCCATGGAGCGTTTGTGTGTGTAAGTTGACTTGCCTGTCGGCGAGGTCTAGTAGCAAGGTTTTGATTTCTGAGCGAGTTTTTGGTACCCAGTCTGATAATTCGGAGCGTAGGGCTTCGGAAGCTTGTTCGAGCCTGTGGACAATGAAACGTCGATATTAGAAAATAGTTTTTAGCGCAATTTTACGTAGTCGGGCCATAAGTTCCGTCACATAGTAAAAAAAAGAAGAAAAATTTAGAATTTAGAATGCAAGCCAAGGAAAATATTATGGGCATTCGAAATTTAAATATTTAAAGAAAATAAAAACAGGGTTTCTCGAATTTTGTTCATTTTCTAAAATGGAGTGGACGCGCAAAGAAAATAGAGTCGCAGTAATTGCATTGCATCGTTGCGGTCACGCGCCAACTGAGATTTTCAAACTGCTGAAAAACTTCCACTGAGATTTATTTATCCTACTATCAAACGATTCAGAGAAGATTCAAGATTAGACAAACAAAGGAGCGGTCGACCTCGTACTGTTCGGACTCCAGCGGTCATCAATCGGCAGTGAAGGCGCGATTCCAACGAAATCCTGTCCGCAAGCAAAAAATGTTGGCTCTGCAGTTGGGACTAAGCAGAACTACTGTTAAAAGGGTGTTAAATGAAGACCTAGGACTGCGTGCTTCTAGAAGAAAAAAAAACAGCACATCTTCTTAACGCACGGCTGAAGAAAATCAGACTCGAAAGAAACCGGGTTTTGTTAAGGCGGTACGCGGGAAAAAAATTACGCGAAATACTTTTTTCAGACGAAACAATTTTTAATGTTAAGGAGAGCTTCAACAAACAAAATGATAAAGTGTATGCACACTCAAGTGAAGAAGCGAGCAGACGTGTGCCACGTTTTCAGCATGGTCATCACCCTTCGGCATTCATGGTTTGGCTTGGGGTGTCCTATTTAGGTCGAACGGAGGTGATTTTTTGTGAAAAAGGTGTGCCCAAACTCCTACTTTTCGGGGTACATCTATTCCTGTAACTGATCGACTTGAGCTCCTAGGCATGGAGTTGACATCTGGTCTCAACTTCGGCGCCACCATCGAGTACAAGGCCCAAACTGCGGCCAAGAAACTGGGCATGGCGAAGCGATACTTTACGCCTGGACAGCTTTTAACGCTTTACAAAGCGCAAGTCCGATCCTGCATGGAGTATTGCAGTCACCTTTGGGACGGATCAGCTAAGTACCAACTAGCCGCGCTTGACTCGGTGGAACGCAGAGCTAAGAGGCTCATTGGCGACGTAAAACTGTTGGATGCCTAGCTTCATAGCTTGGCTCATCGCCGCAAGGTTGCCTGCTTGTCGGTCTTCTACGACTGTACTTCGGAGAGTATGTTCGAGAACTCCACGACCTCATTCCACCGGCCCCCTTCTACCATCGGACATCTAGACGCACTGCCAGTTACCATCCCTACCTGGTTGCTATTCCACCAATTCGCACTAAGCGCTTCCAAATGTCTTTTATAATGCGCACAGCAAAGGAGTGGAACTCACTACCTGCGTCTGTTTCCGAACGCATACAACCCTAATCTCTTCAAAGTGAGAGTGAACAGGCTTCTTCTGGGTAAGCTCACTCCATCGTCGACTCTGTCTCTGTCGCCTCCAACCTAGACTAGAGTCAAGAGCAAACCCATCTTAAATTAAAAAAAAAAATCTAATCTAATACCGACTTGAAAATTGAAAAAAAAAACTAAGAAAATTTGAATTTCGCGAGCTAGCCTGGCGCTTTCACCGTAGCTAACATCTACTTTAAAAGTTCTGTGTTACACAATTGAAATTGCTATCAAATGAGAAATATTCCCTAATATTACTTACTGAGTTATAATAAAACTAATAGCAATCACAGTATGGCCATAGGCGCCTCTTATTACAGGGGTCTAAAACAAATGTGGGTCTACCAGGTACGGTCAGCGGCAGAAGTCACTCACACTCAAGTTAGAATCACTGCTATTTCACACATACATAACATCACGGCTTGTATTCTCCGAAGGGTTCGGCAGAGGTGTACCTACCTATACAGGGTTATTTGTAAAACACCAACAACCTCTTAAGGGGTCATTGAATTCGCTAAAAAAAAATCAGCTGTCAGTACATTTATGTTCTCATAATTCGTCAAAATGTACTGAACAGCTGATTTTTTTTCGCGATTTCAGGTTTGGTCCCATAGTAAAAGTTGTTCATAATGATGAGTACAATGACCCCTTAAAAGGTTGTTGGTGTTTTACTAATAACCCTGTATAAGGTGTTAAAAAATTAACTTTACAAACTTTAAGGAGAGCTTAAGACCATCGAATTAATTAACTTTTACTATGAAACTAACTTTCCATATACTGAAGTTTAATACCTACTGTTTTAAACTGTATGGGACAGCTATTTCTTTTTCGCGATTTCCTAATTGGTCCCATAATGATAAATGACTTTATTTCTGTAAGAAGATTTGTACAAACACTTTTAAACGTCAATCATGTTTTTCTTTAAACTAGATGAGGTCGGCGTTTCCTATCTGACTACTCTGAGAAGAAAGGCCAAAACAAACTCAGAGGTCACAGTCTCTTATAAAGTTCAGACATAATCTTGGTCAGTTCATGTGAAGACCATGTAGATTGGTGTCTGAAATGGTCTTTTGAGGAAAGAACCACACAGATTGAGAGGACCTGTCCAGTCAGTGCACGCATTTTTCAGTAATCATCACCTCATCATTTGCCATTATGGCGGGTCATAGCTGTGTACAATTTCGGAAACATGTAACAACTTATTGCTTACCTATGTACCACAATAAAGAATATTTGAATTTGAATTTAATCGCGCAGCTCAACTCAGAACTCAACGATTCGACGAAGAATACCAAAGAAAGGACATTTGGGTAGGCCACAAACTGTCAGACCATCATTAAAAATAACTGAGAGAAAATTAAAACAAACAAAAAAGCAATGACCCACATAGTCTTCACATTCACAATAATTAAAATAATACAATACAAAGTAAATATTCATGTCCACATTCAGTATGCAAAAATAAAAATAAAAAGTGAAAAAAGAAAATTTGGAGCAGCTCAACCCAAGCCTTTTCTCCTCAATATTCTTTAACGGTAGAAAAAGCTTTCTGACACAACTTGCGTTTAATGAATGATTTGAATTTATTAAGGCTTAGATCTTGAACGTGACTTAGAAGTTTATTATAAAAGCGTATATTAGGTTGGGGAAAAAGTCTTTTCGCATTGTAGTATGTATGAACTTGTAATAAAATCTCTTTGGCTATACTATTTGTATCTGGCTGGTTTTGGTATCATTGAAAGTTTTATTTTTATTTATTTTTTATTAATTTTAAAGAACATAATTCCAAATTCAAATTAGGAAAATGTGTGATTTTCATTTGTTTTTCGTACCGTCAAGATGAGTGAATCTAATGAAGAAATTCGATACATTTTATAATTTTACTACAAAAAAGGTAAAAATGCAACGCAAGCCGCGAAAAAAATTTGAGATGTTTATGGACCTAGGTAGTGTCTGTGAGAGTAGCACAAATTTGGTTTAAGCGTTTTCAATCCGGAAATTTTGATGTCAAAGATGCACGTCGCTCTGGTCGCCCTATTACGGATAAAATGGATGCCATTTTTGAAAAAGTGGAGCAAGATCGGCATATCAGTAGTTACGACGTAGCTGAAGAACTAGAAATTGACCACAAAATAGTTTTGGCGCATTTGAAAAAAACTGGGTACACAAAAAAGCTCGACATTTGGGTACCTCACGAGCTCACTGAAAGAAACCTAATGAACCGTGTACTCATTTGTAATTCTTTATTACGACGTAATGAAACCGAACCATTTTTGAAGAAGCTGATAACTGGTGATGAAAAGTGGATCACGTATGACAACAACGTGCAAAAAAGGTCGTGGTCAAAGGCCGGTCAGGCTTCACAGACTGTGGCGAAACCCGGGTTAACTCGCAACAAGGTGATGCTGTGTGTGTGGTGGGATTGGAAGGGCATTATTCATTATGAGCTGTTACCACCAGGCAGGACCATCGATTCTGAACTCTACTGCGAACAACTGATGAGATTAAAGCAAGAAGTTGAGAGAAAGCGGCCGGAATTAATCAACAGAAGGGGTGTGGTTTTTCATCATGATAACGCTAGACCTCACACATCTTTAGCCACTCAGCAAAGATTAAGAGAGTTTGGCTGGGAGGTGTTAATGCATCCGCCGTATAGTCCTGACCTTGCACCTTCAGATTTCCACCTGTTTCGGTCTCTTCAGAATTCTTTAGGCAGTGTCAGGTTAACATCACGAGAGGACTGCCAAAACCACTTGTCGCGGTATTTTGACCAGAAGTCCCAAAATTTCTATAGCAATGGGATCATGTCCCTACCTACAAGATGGCAAAAAGTTATCGAACAAAATGGTACCTACATACTTTAGTTAAATGTAAATAAACTATATTAAAAAATGTTTTGAATTTTCTTAAAAAATGCGAAGAAACTTTTTCCCCAACCTATTACATTGACACCTGAATAGTAAAAGTTATTCAGTTCGATGGTCTAAAGCACCTCTTAAAGTTTGTTAAGTTATTTTTTTATTGGTCTATTACCATCAACCAGGCACAAACACTCCGGACTGCTCATGAGAAATTCCTGATGGAGAAACCCAGACACCCGGGATCGAACCTCATGCTCAGCAATAGCGCTGGCGACCACTACACCAACGTGGACTACAACTTACACATCTTTTAAATTGGCACAAAATTATATAGTACATTGATTTCAGCATTTCATATAATACTAAAAGTTTATTCTTTTAATATTACTTCTATTCCGAATTTAATTATTAAATAAGCACTTAGCTCAATAATTAAGTGTTAATTGGATAATTCGTTGGCTGTGCCTACATCTCTATCTATCCCTTCACGAAATCAGGCGTTATGTTATTTACGAGCTACAACTCCCAGATGACCTTGCCCAATATGACGCACAGACTATTCCGATACATTCAAGGCGAGGTCGAGAGGACGTGTGACCTCACGTCGTTATGCCAAAACCAAGGTCGACCTCCAAACGTTTATACGAGGATTAACAAGCGAATCTTTTATTTTTATCTTTTACGACAAAATGTAAAGCGGAAGTAAGTGGCCACAACCAAGTGAAAATATTTTATTTCACACAAGGGTTTCTCATCGGAAAAAATGACGAACTTCCATACAAACTTTCATCTGCCTCTTAACTCCTTTCGGGGATGAATTTTCAAAAATTCTTCCTTGCTTACTCGCTATACAAGGTGAAACAACCTCTTAAGAGGTCATTGTACTCATTATTATTTTTACTAACAACATTTACTATGGAACCAAGTAAATGTTGTTAGTGAGTGAGGAGCTCGTGGCTATGTAATAACAGCCGCTTGGGTCGATCCATCAGGTTAAGCTACGCTTGCCGGGGTTGGTCTGTGGATGGGTGACCATCTTTTCATACCGAGACTCCTCCGTGCCTCGGAAAGCACGGTAAGCCGTTGGTCCCGGCTGTCATTTGAGGATCTCTAGACAGTCGTTACGGGTCGTCAGAAGCCCGAAAGTCTGACAATCAGTCTTACCAAGGGGTATCGTATTACCCAGTAACTGGGTTGTGGAGGTTAGATAGGCAGTCGCTCCATGTAAAATACTGGTATTCAGCTGCATCCGGTTAGACTGGAAGCCGACCCCAAAATAGTTGGGAAAAGGCTAGGCAGATTGATTTACTATGGGACCAAACCTGTAATCGTGAAAAAAAAAAATCAGCTGTTCCCTACATACTTACGTTCGCGTTCGCATGACTCATCAAAATGTTGGGAACGAACAGCAGATTTTTTTTCGCGATTTCAGGTTTATTGGTCCCATAGTAAAAGTTGTATATAATGATGAGTAGGTGCATACATTGACCCGTTAAGAGGCTTTGCGTTATTTAAATGACACCTTGTTTAAGGAACTCTTGTGTAAAATTGCATGCTTCTAGCTAGACCCAGCGTGGTGCGTTGTCAGTCAGTGAATAAATTTTATTAACTAGATAAACCTACATGGGCACACGAAACGTCAGAAGCTAGGTGCACGGTTCCAATTGATCGTTCCCTATGGAGAAGAGCAGGCAAGGAAGTCCTCTAATCTATTAAAAATAATTGGGATTTACAATGTTTCCAAATTACAATGTTACATAGAGAACAAGTAGGAAAAATCGTCAACTATTGTAAATATGTTAGCACCATGTATCTAACAAAATAATTTATTTATATCGCTTAATTTTTAGGGTTCCGTACCACAAAAGAAGAAACGGAACCCTTATAGGATCTCTCGTGTGTCTGTCTGTCTGTCTGTCCGTCTGTTACAGCCAATTTGCTCCGGATCTAATGGACCGATTAAGTTGATTTTGGTATGCATATGAATTTCTGTGACCCAAACACGGACGTGTAACATAAATATAGGTATTTTGAATATGTGTGTGAATTGTTCGTCGAATCGTTGAGCTCCTTAAGTTCTGAGTTGAGCTGCGCGATTACTGACAAATACGTGCACTGACTGGACAGGTCCTCTCAATCTGTGTGGTTCTTTCCTCAAAAGACCATTTCAGACACCAATCTACATGGTCTTCACATGAAGTGACCAAGATTATGTCTGGACTTTATAAGAGACTGTGACCTCTGAGTTTGTTTCGGCCTTTCTTCTCAGAGTAGTCAGATAGGAAACACCGACCTCATCTAGTTTAAAAAGAAAACATGATTGACTTGTAAAAGTGTTTGTACAAACCTACTTACAGAAATAAAAATCATTTATCATTTATCATTTATGGTGGTTAAAAGAAGGTTTGCAAACTGTACCGTGTGACATATCAAATGAAAGAGCTTACTGTGAGGGTCTCAATTATATATGGTGACTGGTATTACCAATAGGTACGTAGACACCTGATTGTACTCATGATAACAAACAACTTTTACTATGGGACCAAATCTGCCAATGTGAAAAAATAACCAGCTGTTCCCTACATTTATGTTCGCATAACTCGTCAAAATGTAGGGAACAGCTCATTTTTTTCTCGCGATTTCAGCTTTGATCCCAGATAGTAAAAGTTGTTTGTTATCATGAGTACAATCATGTGTTTAAGTATCGATCACTAATTACCAGTCACCATAGGTATATATATTTTATTATATTTTTAAAATAAACTGTTTTAAAGTTATCTAAGAAAACAGACGAAAATTGACAATATCTCTGAAAGTACCGAGCCGTAAACGTTGAACAAATACAGAAAATACTTCTATACCTATAGATTACAGGAAAACTTATAAGAAGTCTATAGTCTTAAAATAACATGGCAAATCTCTCAATATTGCACGTACAAACTTACATTTGCAGTGGAATGTACGGGAGAATATGTTTTGGAACTACAGTGTAAAGTTTGTTTTTGGGATAAATTCATCCCAACTCCGGAACCCTTCATTATGCGTCATCCCACGTGGCCGGTTTTCAATACTATGTACCTATTGCATTTACCTCAATGAGGTTTAATTACTACTGCTGAAGAATAAAAACAAATATCATAAGTGAGAGTGCAGTGCCCGAGAACTCCACGACCTCATTCCACCGGCCCCCTTCTACCATCGGACATCTAGACGCACTGCTACCTGGTTGCTATTCCACCAATTCGCACTAAGCGTTTCCAAATGTCTTTTATAATGCGCACTGCAAAGGAGTGGAACTCACTACCTGCGTCTGTGTTTCCGAACGTATACAACCCTAATCTCTTCAAAGTGAGAGTGAACAGGCTTCTTCTGGGTAAGCTCACTCCATCGTCGACTTTGTCTCTGTCACCTCTGACCTAGACTAGAGTCAAGAGCAAACCCATTTCAAATAAAAATAAAAAATAATAATAATTCTCGGGTCGGGCAATGTGTGTGGGGGGAGGAGGAGGGTTCCCAAGCGCGCTTCAAAGATGGGGTCCGCTAGGGCTGACGCCTGCGCAGGTTGTTTGAAAGAGTTACCGTGGCCCTGGCACAGGCAACTGAAGGAACACGGTTTTAGTAAAAGTCTGACACGCCATCCCGCTCCGCAAAGAACAGGAGAATTTATTTGATATTTCCCAGATGGCAGTAGGCTCACCCGCTATGACATGGGACCTCGACATAACTGGCAAAATGTGGGTGTACTATAGGTACACCTCTGGTATCACCTTCGGGGATTATCGGCGGCATCGGCAGAGCCAGGCGCAGGCGCGGACCTAGGTTTTCGCTCAAGAGGGGCAAATGTTTTCTCTGGGGGACAAGTTTTGATTTCCCAAGCCGTGACAGCCCTTTCAAAACAAACCTTTGCCACATATTTTTCGTAAACTCAACAATGTGCCCCCTTTCGCGGATAACTACGATTTCTCATATTATATTATTTTAATTTATTGTGAATGTGAAAACTATGTAGGTGATTGCTTTTTTGTTAGTTTTATTTTTTCTCTCAGTTATTTTTAATCATGGTCTGGCAGTTTGAGTAATTTCTGCGGCCTACCCCAATGTCCTTTCTTTGGTATTGTTCGTCAAATCGTTGAGCTCCTTAAGTTCTGAGTTGAGCTGCGCGATTACTGACAAATGCGTGCACTGACTGGACAGGTCCTCTCAATCTGTGTGGTTCTTTCCTCAAAAGACCATTTCAGTCACCAATCTACATGGTCTTCACATGAAGTGACCAAGATTATGTCTGGACTTTATAAGAGACCTCTGAGTTTGTTTCGGTCTTTTTTCTCAGAGTAGTCCGATAGGAAACGCCGACCTCATCTAGTTTAAAAAAAAAACATGATTGACTTGTAAAAGTGTTTGTACAAACCTACTTACAGAAATAAAAATCATTTATCATTTATCTCTACATATCACACCGACAGATATAGATGAGTAAGAATAGGCGCACGCGTCGATCCATTAGGTAAAGCTACGCTTGTCGGGGTTGGTCCGTGGATGGGTGGCCATCTTTGCATTCCGAAACTCCTCCGTGCCTTGGAAAGCACGTTAAGCCGTTGGTCCCGGCTGTCATTCGTGGATCCTTGACAGTCGTTACGGGTCGGCAGAAGCTTGAAGTATTACCAAGCGGTATCGTATTACCCAGTTACTGGGTTGTGGAGGTCAGATGGCAGTCGCTCCATGTAAAATACTGGTATTCAGCTGCATCCGGTTAGACTGGAAGCCGACCCGAACGTAGTTGGGAAAAGGCTAGGCAGATTGAGATATAAATGGACCTAGATAACTCAAGTATCACGATCTGCTGTGCAAATGCATAACATACTTACACACTATCAATCGGAATCGGTTTCATTTTGACAGTTCAACAACATTCATTGCGTTGTCGAACAGATAAAAATTTTCGAACATAAATGAAGCAATGGATTAGCAATTTGTTTCAAAATGATTCAGATTCCAATTGATAGTGTGTTACGCAATTAGGATGCTGTATGAAAACCAACCGTGCGATTTTTTTTATTTGTTATGGGTTTGCTCTTGACTCTAGTCTAGGTCAGAGGTGACAAAGACAAAATCGTTGTGTTTACACGCGAATAATATGGTAATGATGCGCTGCATTCTATACTTTTGTCCTTTAATTTCAGTAACATTATTTTCGTCAAGAACTTCATAATATAAAATGGATTGTAAAAAATTAGCTTCGTTTTTTGACGTATAAATGTCCATCTTATGATCTACCTGTGCTGAGATATTTTTTTTTTATTTGTGATGGGTTTGCTCTTGACTCTAGTCTAGGTCAGAGGTGACAAAGACAAAATCGACGATGGAGTGAGCTTACCCAGAAGAAGCCTGTTCACTCTCACTTTGAAGAGATTAGGGTTACAGACGAAGGTAGTAAGTTCCACTCTTTTGTACTTGTAAATTGCAAAAAAACGTAAGAAAATTTTAATTTCGAGGGCTACCCTGACGCTTTCGCCTTAAATCGACTTAGTAATCGATTTTATGACAGAGTAATGAGATAGACTGGACAGAGGAATGAGATGCTTTTTCCCTTCCACAAAGCTTTGTGCTTCCTCAAAATGTATCGAACAAATAGTGCTATACTTTGTTGGTTGGGCACAGATCTTTAATATTTCCTTTGAGTTCATGTGGAAAACTAAAAAAATCACGAAACGTTACGATTAAAATTGTCTACCTACATTATAATAAGTATAAAATACAAAATCATTCTTCTGTTTCCAAAATCGATTCTCGAGAATCGATTTGTGTTGCATAGGATGAACAGCACTAATCGCAAAAATTGCGGTATGGTACGGAACCCTAACAACAGAAAAATAGAATAGTATGAATGTAAAACAATCTTACCTATTATGTAGGTCATCCGTAGTGTTGGTCCCAGCGACATAGGCAGCTGTAACAAAGACATCTTATTCAGGCGGGTTCATGAAAATCCATATCTTCTCTAATAGGGATGATGCCTGGGGCGGCAGTCTCGACACTCGTAACGATAGCTTTACGACTGAAATCGCTCGCTAAGTCCTAATGGGGTACCTAGACGGGCAAAATGGTAATAGTTAGGTTTTTTCAAAGACAATTATTGGCCACTTCAAATTAACCTTGAATAACGAGGAAAATTGGAGAACATGATTAAATAAAACAATGGTTCTCGCCGCAACTGGTTTGAAACTGTAAATGGTTTTTACGTGCTTGTCAAGCAATTTTGACCGTCTTAGTACTCCATTAGGACTTAGCGAGCGATTTCATTCGTAAAGCTATCGTTATGAATGTCGAGACTGCCGCCCCTGGGTAAAAAAAAAAAAAGATATTTAGTCCGTCAGTCAGATAATAAAAAAATATTAGACACGTGTTTTTTGCTTTATCATATTAATAAAAAATGACTTAGATAACTCGCATTAAAGTTCGGGAGTGGGGGCTCGCTACGTCACTTCTACGTATAAAATCTACCAAGACGTGACGTCATGCCACATTTTAACTCAATGTATCGCCGTAATCTTTGATTACGCAGAAAAATAAAAAATACGTGTCCAATATATTTTAATAATCTACATGACGGACCAAAAATATTTTTTTGTCATCATCCCTATTGTTATAAGTTTAGCGCGTGCATCTATGGATCTGTCTGTGGCATCGTAGCTCACAAACGACTGAACCGTTTTAGATTTTTAAAATTTTGTTTGAAAGGTGACTTGATCGAGAATGTTCTTAGCGATTCAAGAAAATCTATTCAGCTGTTTGAATATTATACAGGGTGTTTGGTGCATCGTGTGCCAAATTGAAATGGTCGACTGGGGGGGTCACCTTCTATCCTTTCAGACCCCTAAACACTTCTCATGCCCTGTGGCTTTTTTTTCATCGACTTTTTATTTTTTTATAAAAAAAATACCCAAATTTTGCATTCAATTACAAAATAAAAAAAATGTGTAAGTCGTAGACTCTGAATTTTAATTTTATTTAGATGTGTATTGTATTACAGTACTTTTAAATTAAAAATTAGTGACATTAGCCATCTAGTTTTTTTTTAATTTACTCGCAAAGTTTCGGATTTCAATTAAAGCTGTCCATGTTACAGCTATTTACATGGCTATAAAAAAAAAAAACCAAAAGCGACCGGGATCTTCCAACTCTCTCAAAAATTCTCTAGTCTATCTTCTTGCTAATGATGTGCCACATGTCATAAAAATCTTTTTACAACTTTGTAAATTAGCTAGAATAATTGTGAATCGAGTCACAAAATATTAAATTCCAAATTCAAAAGAAAAAAGTCTTTTTGCGTAATTGTTACTTAAGTAACAGGTAAAATTTGTTTTCTCACTCTCGCGAAGTAAAATCTATCTTCTATCTCTATCTTTCTTGCATAGCGTACCTAAACTAGTTTGAACAAACGACGAACTGCCACCGACGCGGCGACGCCGTCAATCCGTCATTCGTCAGTCAGTCGAGACATCACTGCCTCTGCTACCTGACGTGTGTGTTAGTTCACCGTACTCCGCGATTTTTTCATTTTGTTACTTTGTTTTGTTGAGTTTTGTTGGTTTTTGTTACGTTTTAACTTTTGGTGTTATTGTTAAACTTTGTTGATTTTTTGTTGTTGCAATGGCGACGTTCTCTAACGAGGAATATGCTGACATCATGATGGCTTATGGAGCCGCCAATGGTGTCGCTCGTGCAGCGCAACGAATTTACCAGGAACGTTTTCCTGGTAGACGACTACCTGGCCGCAGAGTCTTCCAAGACACATACCGACGCATACGCGAGACTGGCAGTGTCACTTTTCATGAACCAAGGGGCCATATTGTGCGACATAATGTTGAAGTGGACGAGAGAATACTGGCACTTTTTGAGGAAGACCCTACAAGAAGCATCAGAAATGTGGCAGCACATCTTGATATTTCAATATGGAAAGTGTAGAAAGTTCTTCAGCAAAACGAAAAACATCCATTCCACTACACTCCGGTGCAAGGTACGTAATTTTGAACTAACTTTAAACCCGTACACACTTTGTTTGACGATGCCTTTGTTTAGCAGGTAATGGGTATGACGTCACTACTTCCAGGTAGTGAACCAGCCCATACAAACGGTCCGACGCCGCCGGTCATTAAAAATCTCATTGTGCAATTATTTACTGCTCAACAGGAATTTAAAAGAGTTCTTTGTTTGTAGGTCTTGAGGGTGGCGACTTTGACAGACGAGTGGCATTCTGTCGGTTTATGTTACACACGGATGTGGATGATCCTAATTTCTTAAAAAGAATATTGTGGACGGATGAATCCAAATTTACCAAAGAAGGGATCCTCAATCTTCACAATCTGCATCACTGGACAAACAAAACGGAAAACCCACATGTTAAAAGGCAGAAATCTTTTCAAAGGAGGTTTAGTGTAAACGTTTGGGCAGGAGTGATTGGGAATCAGGTAGTTGGACCGCATTACCTGCCCGATAACCTCAATGGCGATAACTATTTGGAGTTCCTTCAAAATGACCTGCCCGAATTAGTGTCCGAGGTGCCCGTATTTAATGAAAATGTTCCCAAAGTATTCCAGCATGACGGCTGTCCCGCGCATTGGCGTTTGACTGTGAGGGAATATCTTGACGATGTGTTCCCCAATGCGTGGATTGGTCGCGATGGCCCTATTGCATGGCCGGCACGTTCCCCAGACCTAACTCCGCTAGATTTTTATGTCTGGGGACGTGCCAAAGAGCTGGTATACGCCACGGAGGTTCCGACTAGGGAGGTACTACTTCAACGCATTGAAACGGCGTTTAATCAAATTAAGGAGGAAATACGACTTCGTACAACAACTGTGGAAATACGAAATAGATGTCGGGCCTGCATTCGCAATAGCAGAATATGTAAAAAATGATTAAATAAATGTTAAAAATGCAATTATTTTTTATTTCTGGTAACCGTCCCCCCCAAAAAAAGAGAGATACGAGACAGATTTTACCTTACAAGAGTGAGATAACAGATTAAATGAGTTCTTGAGGTATAATTTAAGTAAAAATATTTTTTTAAATCATAATTTCAAATTTAGTATTTTGTGACTCGATTCACAATTCTAGCGAATTCACAAAGTTGTAAAAGATTTTTATGGCATGTGGCACATCACTAGCAAGAGGATAGACTAGAGAGTTTTTGAGGGAGTTGGAAGATCCCGGTCGCTTTTGGTTTTTTTTTTATAGCCATGTAAATAGCTGTAACATGGACAGCTTTAATTGAAGTCCGAAACTTTGCGAGTAAATTAAAAAAAAACTGGATGGCTAATGTCACTAATTTTGAATTTAAAAGTACTGTAATACAATACACGTCTAAATAAAATTAAAATTCAGAGTCTACGACTTACACTTTTTTTTTATTTTGAAATTGAATGCAAAATTTGGGTATTTTTTTTATAAAAAAATAAAAAGTCGATGAAAAAAAAGCCACAGGGCATGAGAAGTGTTTAGGGGTCTGAAAGGATAGAAGGTGACCCCCCCAGTCGACCATTTCAATTTGGCACACGATGCACCAAACACCCTGTATCACCTCGTGAACATCTTCCACAGATCTGACCGAGACGTAATGTGGTATTCTGTTACTTAAATGATATTAGAATAACATAGTGACCTTGAACTGATGCTACAGCATGGATATTGCAGGATACCCAACTTCCTCACAAAGTTACAGTCTCAATGCCTCAATGTATAGTTTATAGATAGATGGCAATCAAAGTCTGATGCCGGAATAGCAAAAAAAAAAAAAGAGTGTCGGGCGTTTTTTAAATTTTAAATTTAAATTTTATGCCGCGTTAATCTGCAAATCTGAGAGACATGGGCTATAGCTAGATATACAAATAACTAAAATTGAACTGTCTGTTTGTAATGTCAAAATAACAGCTTTTTTCTAAGTGCATATGAAAGTAGGTATACAGGGTTATTGGTAAAACACCAACAACCTCTTAAGGGGTCATTGTACTCATCATTATGAAAAACTTTTACTATGAGACAACAGTGAGAGTCAACAGGCTTCTTCTGGGTAAGCTCACTCCATCGTCGACTCTGTCTCTGTCGCCTCCGACCTAGACTAGAGTCAAGAGCAAACCCATCTTAAATAAAATAAAAAAAAACCTGAAATCGCAAAAAAGATAAATAATCAGCTGTTCAGTACCTTTTGACGAATTATGGGAACATAAATCTACTGAACAGCAGATTTTTTTTTTTTGCGATTTCAGGTTTAGTCCCATAGTAAAAGTTTTTCATAATGGTCTATGGTTGTTCTATGGTCTTAAAACAACATTGTAAATCTCTCAATATTGTGCGTACCAACTTACATTTGCAGTTGGAATGTATGGGAGAACATGTTTTTCAACTACAATGTTAAGTTTGTTCTTGGGATTCATCCCAACTACGGAACCCTTCATTGTGCCAATTACAATGCCATTGTACAATGACCCCATAAGAGGTTATTGGTGTTTTACCAATAACCCTGCATATGGTACTTATAACGAAAATGCTATTTTTTTTAAATTTTTGTCTGTCTGTTTGTTCTGGCTAATCTCCGAAACGGCTGGACCGATTTTGACTGGCAGATGTTATAAGGAGTAACTTAGACTACTTTTATTTTAGACAAAAATAATTAGGGTGCCGCGCAATAAAATAAAAACCATGAAATTGTGGACAAAACCCGATTCCAATTGGGAAGTATTGACATCCACGCGGGCGTCAGCTAAGTTTTCAATATTAGTGCTGGCTCAGAAAATTAAAATGAAAAGTCATTCATTCAAACTAGTCCCCCAAAACGCCCGCCCTTCACCACTTCCCAGTGCTTTAGCTGAGGAGAAGAAGTGGCGCAACAAACTCCTCAGCAGCACAGCCGTCTGTTCAGTTAAAAAAAAAATATATATATTCTATACAACACTGCGCAAAATAATATCGCACCTTCGGTAAGACAAGGCCATAAATGTCAAAATTTCATACAGTCGGTTAAATATGCCAAGCTGCTTTAAAAATACCCTTTTATCTCAAATCGCAAAAGTATAGGGCTTATTTCATGCAAAGATCAATCATTTCAAGGTGGAAAGATGGTATGAGCAGAATAATACGGTATTTAATGTAAAAAAAAATCTTAAAGTAGCTCTCCTGTAAAATCATAAAAGTGCAGTTGTGCCCTTGTCTTACCGAAGGTGCGATATATCTAAGTACATTACGCAACACAAACATTAAATTTAATTAAATTATTTGCTAATATACCACCGTCTTTCTTCTGTAACATCAGGCTTGTTTTCAAAGGTTCTCTCCCTCACCGGGAGCATTCGCCAGTAATGTACCGTTTACCCGCGAACTACCCGTGTTACTCCTACCTATCTAATTACATGGACTATCCTACCCATCATGCTGGTTTCAATGATCTCTCTACTCTCACCACGACCTCATTCCACCGGCCCCCTTCTACCATCGGACGTCTAGACGCCCTGCCAGTTACCATCCCTACCTAGTTGCTATTCCACCAATTCGCACTAAGCGCTTCCAAATGTCTTTTATAATGCGCACAGCAAAGGAGTGGAACTCACTACCTGCGTCTGTTTCCGAACGCATACAACCCTAATCTCTTCAAAGTGAGAGTGAACAGGCTTCTTCTGGGTAAGCTCACTCCATCGTCGACATTGCCTCTGTCACCTCTGACCTAGACTGGAGTCAAGAGCGAACCCATCACAAATAAAAAAAATAAAAAACTACTACTACGGCCTGCGCCAATATACCTACTTGTAAAGCCCTAGCCGCTACAGTGAAATCTCGCGATTGCTACACTGCGACCGTAAGGAAAAAGGACGTTTCAACAGTTATATTGAAATAGAGAAAAAAAAGATTTTGTCCTTTTTAAATACAAAAGCAGACGCGTCAACCAACATTTGGTCAAGTAGGTATTGAAGTTTTGCATAGGACGACTGTTTTTTTTTTCACGATTACGATGATGGTCCCCGGAAAAAAGTTGTTCAGTTTGATGATCTGTACCACACGCTTAAACACACAAACTGTATTGTTAAATAAATATTTTGAATGTATGAACGATTCTTATTTTATTCGAATTTGTGTGGGATAGGTAAGTAGGTACTTAACTAAAAAGTAAAAATAAACTTTTCCCCAAAAAAACACACTACAAAGTGAAAAATAACTTTAATTTCGGAAGTCGATGGCAAAAAAAAAAACGAAAACAAAAAACCAAAGACTTCGTAAATTAAAGTTATTTTTCACTTTATAGTGTTGTTGTTGGAAATCGGTCGGTTATTTTTTTTTATATTATATATAAAAACGTTTTCATTTTCATTTTTGGTCAATTTTATTTGTCTAATACCAAGATACTGCTGAAATAGACTATATGACGTACATTGCCATTTGCTTGTGAGGGCATAGACCTTGTTTAGTTTTAGGCGAGCAACGAATGCGTGATAAGCTCGTTGACCTTGCTATCGATCGAGTTCGATGCTCGCGGTCGTTATGTAGGGAGGATAAGTTGGTATCGCTAAGTTTATCGATACATTTAATCTTCATCACCTGCCGCCTTTTCCCAACTATGTTAGGGTTAGCAGAATACCAGTATTCTACATGGATTGACTGCCTGTCTGACCTCCACAACCCAGTGGCTGGGTAAAACGATACCCCTTGGTTGTCAGACTTTCGGGCATCTGACGACCCATAACGACTGTCAAAGATACACGAATGACAGCGAGGACCAACCTCAGACCTCGGTATGTAAAGATGGTCACCCATCCAGGGACCGACCGCCGCAAGTATAGCTTAACCTGATCGATCGACCCGTGCGGCTGTTAATACTTAGCCACGAACCGTTGAGTTTTTGTTTACATTTTAATCGTGGTAATAATTATGAATGGTTTGGGTACCCTGTGTTCAACTGGAGACTGCTATAGGATAGGCTGCCTACTATTAGAATCGTCAGACAGTCAGCTCATAATAGATTTTTGGAGAGACCCTTCTGTTCTCTGTACTTCTTCTCTTCTCTTTTCGACAACCAAAGTAATAATAATTTATTTCCAAACTTCAGTACGTAACATCGATGAGGTCTCGACCCCTGAACTAGGACATCCTGTATGACGGATCAGTATGGGCTTAGACTATAAATACAATTTAATTTTTACAATACTAAGGGTTGATTTTTCAATAATCAGATAACTTTTGTCTGAAGGATAAAGACGATATGACATATTTCCTATACAAAAGCTGTCAAACCGCCATATTTATTCCATATACAATAGTTATATGACGATTGAAAAATTAGCTCATAATTAAAAGAAAATTTAAATAAAATGTTTTAAAAAAGTGGCAAAATCTAATTATAAATAAGAATAGTAATGTTTTCCGTATCATCACAGCTATAGCTTTCAAGCGAAAGTAAGATTTCCTTTTTTATAAGGAAATTGTTCACGTCTCAACTAATTTGAACGTATTAGTGATTGAAGAACGATAATTTATTTAAAAGTCACAGTCAAAATCTCGCAACACAAATCAACAAAACAATGAAAAAAACTTAAACGATAACCACTTCATGACGGCACACATCACATCACTATCTCAAAACAAAACACATGCGAACGACAGAGCACGACTATCTTCCATCTCTCTTACACTCACGGCCATATTACAACTTCGGCGCTACTCGGCAGTCTCCGCTACCTATCGTGAAAAGCGACCGCCCCGTGGTTCAATGAAACACAACGGGCAAACGTCAACATACATACAACCTTGCCTTGTAAACATTACTATTATATTACGGCAAGCGATGTTACATTAGTTAAAAATAACTGTAAAAGTAATTCCTAATCAATTATCAAGTAATATTATTTGTGTGATAATGTAACTAGAACGTGTGTGAAAAGTGTAATACAATGTTTTGACAAGGAACACAAAAGCGAGGTTATTTGTTGACATTGAGACAATCCAGCACTTTAATTTTGATTCTACTTCCGCGTTTTCTCATTGATACAGTGAATTTCGTTCAAAAGTGTCATATAGTGATTTGTGCGTAGTTATAGACTATGGTGCAGTTTTTGGGGTTATTTTAAACGCAAAAACAGAAATGGATTTAAGAAACGAGAGGGCAATACATTTGAAAATGTTAACTTGTTTCTTGTGTGAAAAAGCGGGCATCATTGTGAAGAAATTTAATGAAGAAAGATTAGAAAAATGTCGCAAAATACAGGCGTTTCGGAAGAAAAAGAATTTGATTTATAAAGATGTTGTATTACCAAAAAGTTTGATGCAAAGAGGTTATCATTTACAATGCTATGATAAGTTTATTATTTTAAAAAGTAATAATAGAAAGGAGTTCGCCTCTATGTTCAGTAACGGCAAGGTAAATATACTTATAGATATTATATATTATTTTTTTTTAAATAAACTTTCTAGTAGTAGATCCTAGTGAATGATTCTGTGAGTGAAAAAGGAAAGTGAAAGAGAGAAAAAGTAAAGGAGAGTGCAAAGGAATGATTAACTTTTTCTGAAAAAGTCTTTATAAATTGGTCAGCTTGGGCTTACAAAACAATCTACTAGGTATTATATAGAATCAAATTTTTCTAACTGAAGAGACCGCTGTGGTGCTGGACAGTTTGTTGCACCACTTCTTCTTCCCAGTTAAAGCACTAGGAAGTGGTGAAGGGCAGGGATTTTGAGGGATTGTCTTATGTAATTTTGTACATTCAAAAAGTGCTGATTCTCAGCCTAGTTTGATTATATGACTTTAGTTTTGATTTTATTGACTATGAACTTAAGAGCCCTACGAAGCTAGTTCATAAAACGAAATACCAAAATAATTCGTAAATCAAACATATTCTTAAGGTAGTGTGCATTTATTCCGATTAGATTACAGAATATCTAGGTTCCCAAATATATATTAAATAAGAACATTGATTTAAACAGGAAATATGAGAAACATAAGTTCTCTATAGAAATTTTAAATTCCTCATATCTCATCTTCAAATCAGTGTCCTTTCAAAATATACATATTATTGGGAACCTAGATATTCTGTGATCCAATCGGAATAAATACACACTACCTTTAGAATATTTTTGATTTACGAATAATTTTGGTATTTCGTTTGTATGAACTACGCATGCTTCGGGGGCGTCTTAATAGGTAGTTCTTTTTAACTGGACTATATTTGTGCTGAATAAATATTCTAGGTAAATGATTCTTTACATAAATAAATCTAGAAAAAACAGGACCTTCTATAATTTTAATGAATAAAAAAAATACACCATCATGGTCAAATCTGAAAAGTAAAGGTCACCTCATGGTTAATATTGTAAGATTTAAAATCGTATTTTAGTAATGAGCAAATAATCTATAAGTTTAAATATTACAAAGAGGTAAAATGCTAATCTTCAGAACTACAGACTAACCCAATTCCGAAAATTCTTTCACTAATGGCAAGCTACAGTATTACCGAGTGTCATAGGACATGCTTTATGTAAAAACAAATTTCATATGGACAAAGTCGCTGGCAGATGCTAGTCAATCTGCCTAGCCTTTTCCCAACTATGTCGGGGTCGGCTTCCAGTCTAACCAGATGCAGCTGAATACCAGTATTTTACATGGAGCGACTGCCTATCTGATCTCCAAAACCCAGTTACTGGGTAATACGATACAACAACATGAACTACTTATGTCTTTGCATTTGTAGCAAAAAAACTTGGGATGCCTCATGTATAGTCAGGAACCGGGATTGTTGAGCCACTAGCTTATCAATTTAACTTGGTTGTGTTACACGAATGCCGCCCGGTTTTCATTATTGAAATGTCACGTGTCAAATGTTGGGGTCAGCTTCCAGTCTTACTGAATGTAGCTGAATAGTGGTGGCCATGTAGGCAGCCGGTATGTCCTCCACAACCTATGTACTGGGTGATTTCAACGGTGTCTAATAACCCTTTTCATCACTATCGACCTACAGCAATCTACTGCTGGGCACATGCCTCTCCAATTGCACGCCATTCAGCTCGATTCTCGGCAACTCTCATCTAGCTGCTAACAGCCACCCTGCGAAGATCGCCGTTCCACCTGGCCTGAGGGCGTCCTACCTTACGTTTGCTGATTCACGGTCTCCAATCAAGAACACGTCTACCCCAACCGTCAATAACCCTTTTAAATGGTGCCAAACAATTGTTACACAAGAAACCTGGTTACATCCTTTCATTATTTTTAGGGTTCCCGTACCTCAAAAGGAAAAAACGGAACCCTTATAGGATCACTCGTGTGTCTGTCTGTATGTCCGTCTGTCACAGCTAATTTGCTCCGATTCTATTGGACTGATTAAGTTAAAATTTGGTACACTTATGTGACCCAAACACGGACGTGTAAATAAATGAATTTTGAATATGGGGGTCAATTTTGGGGGGCAAATAAGAAAATAAAATAAAACGTTTTGCAAACTGTACCGTGTGACACATCAAATGAAAGGGCTTACTGTGAGGGTCTCAAATATATATTTTTTTATAATTTTAAAATAATTGTTTTAAAGTTATTTAAAAAAAGTTTATTCTTGGGATAAATTCAACCCAACTACGGAACCCTTCATTGTGCGTAGTCCGACACGCACTTGGTTGGATTTTTATTCTACTAAATACTAAATCTGTGTTTTTAATTCACAGGTACTAATCAACAACATACCTCCCCTCAAAATCGACTCACAAAACGCATTTAAGAAGAACACTGCATCCAGCAGCATAGAAATACCAAAACTTATAGAGATGCCTCACATTGGTACGAAAACCTGCGATATAGAGTTAAAAGTACCACCTCTTAAGACGTACCAAATGGACGAACCAAGTTATGTCAACCCAGATATTTCTAGAGGAGTAATCCTAAAGTCTATATTAACAAGAAAATCTCCTGTTAAAAAGGATATGACGAAAGACCATTTCGCATTTAACTCCGGCATGGATCTATTAAGATACGGCAGTTTCTTCAACCAACCGAATTTAAACTTTGGTAAAGAGACATTAGGGCCTAAAATTGTTGAGATGGATTCATCAGCGAATGAGCTTTGTCTATTCTGTGGGCAGGAGCAAAGGAAAATAGGTATGCAGGTTGAGCTACCAGAAATAGTTAAAGAGGATGACTTTAAAACGGTTTTAACCTCAGCTAAAGCAATGGAAGACGAAGAATTGATAGAAAAATTGAAGCCAACCAAAATATTTTCGTGCCATCCTCTATGCAGAGTAGAATATAGAAATAAACATCAGAAAATAACTATCAAGAACTGTAACGAAGAGGACAGGCTAGTTATAAAAAAAATAAAAATCCAAGCATTTCAAGCACTCTGCGCGTTCATAGATGATAAAATCATAGACAAGAATAAAACCTACTTACTGACAGACCTTTTCGAACGCTACAAAGCGTTACTGTGCGAAATTCAAAATACGACCACCCCATTGGACGTTGAAAGTAACAGTGTCCTGAATCTTCAAGAAGAGATACTTACCCACTATGAGGGTATTATTAAAATAACTACCAAATCTAAAAAGAAGGTGGTATACAAAAATGGCACAGAAGATTTCGACAGCGCTGTCATTGAAAATGAAGACTTTAAACAAGATAAAATTGCATTTGAATTACGTAGCGTGATTAAATCTATGAAAAGAAATTCTGATGGTACAAATGATAGAGAAATTCCTGAGAAATTACTCCGTTTCATCGGCTGTTTGATACAAGGGCCTGCTGCTAGGAGTTCTTATGAAAGTATTGTCAAAATAAAGTCTCTTTGTGAAAATATTGTGGTAGGAGTAAATTTGGACGATTAATTAGAAAATTGTATATAGGTAGTGTCGGTACTGGCAAAATGAGGTCTATAGCGATGCAGGGGTGAAGAAACTCAAACTAAAAGCATTTATTTTGAATTAAACAATTTACAGGCACATTAAAATTGTCAAAGGAGTCGGGCATTCAGAAAGATGAAGTTGCCCATTCCTAAGCGTAGTAGATTCCTATGGAGAAGTACGGAATAGAAACTCCATGGACACTCTTTTTAAAATATATTGTTACTAAATATTACTCACTTACATCATTCATGTTGAATTTATAATTATTTGTAAAAATACATGCACTTTAAAAGCGTCCAGACTATAGCAACAGAAAACAAGAAAAACATTCAAAAATAAAATACATATTGACACCCATCATACATGTCTGTGAAGTTTCACTTGTTTATAATGATAAGACCCTGTAAATTGTTGTTAAGAAAACCACTTACATATTTTTTTAATTTATTATCATAGTTCCTTTTTTGAGTTCCGTACCCGAGGGGTGCCAAGCGAAACCCTTTTACTAAGCCTCCGCTGTCCGTCTGTCTGCCAGCGGGCTGGTTCTCATGAACCGTAATAGGTAGACAGTTGAAATTTTCACAAGATTGTGTATTTCTATTGTCACTATAACAACAAATAATAAAAATAAAATAAAAATTAAAGGGGATACAAGAAACGTGTTTTTTTAAACTGAAGTTTTTTATTTATTTAAATACATATTATGTAGTGTTTAAATTTAATATTGTAAAACTACATAATATGTAGTTTTAACATGTTTTAATATGTTTTAAAATACATATTATGTATTTTAAAAAAAACATGTTTCTTTTATGGGGATCCCCTTTTCTGTGCTAGTCCGAATACACAAGGCCGGTTTTTTAAAGTGTTCTTGTTTCACCCCTGGATATCAAGTCACCCTATTTAACGGTACTTACTTACATAGTTTTATTTATTTGTTGTAATGTCATTAATAAATGTTAATTAAGTGAATGACTATTATTTATTAGAATATTTTTTCAGAAAACATTTGCACAAGCTTATGTTCGTTGACTCATCACATTGACTGTTTGATGAAGCCGAGACCCCTCCGTGACTCGGAAAGCTCGTTAAGTCGTTGAACCCGGCTGTCATTCGTAGATCTTTGACAGTCGTTACGTGTAGTTGGAAGCCCGAAAGTCTGACAGTCTTACCCAGTAACCCATCATCATATCATAGTAGTATCGTGTTACCCAATAACTGGATTGTGGAGGTCAGATCGCTCGCATTTTAAATACTAGTACAGTAATTTAATCCGACACAGTATTAGTTCGTATTTCTTTTATTGTAAGGTCAGTTTCCTCGTGGGCGATAACGTAAGTTCGCGCCAAAACCGTAAACACGAGATTGATTTTCGCTGACAATTCAGTTTTATACGCCTAATCTGTAATTATAGCTTGTACTAGTACAAGTTTACCAATAAGAGAAAACATGACTTTGACCTTGGGTAAGAAGATGGAATTTTTAAAGAGGTTGGAAAATGGCGGAAACATTTTGTAAATTTCAAATAAGAATTTGCACTAAGCGCCTGTTGGACTAAAATAGCACGTCTGCTTATTTGTACAAAGTTGCTAACGCAAAAGGAACATTTATTTGGTTTATATTTTAGAACATTCTGAGCATGCTACCAGAAAATATACACGTGGCCGGACTGCGACGTAAACGGTACAGCCCGGCCACAAGCAAGTGCTTTTTTAACAAGATATATTTGTGGTACATTTGATGTATTCATTGGTACTGTAAGAACAATATAAGGACATTTAATTAATACGTCTATAAATTACGAATTAGATTGTGGCCGGGCTGCCTCGCAACACGCCGCAAGCTTCCTCTGCCAAATGAAATATATTTTTTTCTAAATCGGTTGATGAACATAAAAAACCGGCCAAGAGCGTGTCGGACCACGCACTATGAAGGGTTCCGTAGTTGGGATGAATTTATCCCAAGAAAAACTTAACATTGTAGTTGAAAAATGTTCTCCCATACATTCCAACAGTCCTTTTCGTTTATATGTATAGTAGTTATGGACAAATATAAGTTTCTACGCACAATATTGAGAGATTCACCATGTTGTTTTAAGACCATCGACTTCTTATAGGTTTTCCTGTAATCTATAGGTATTGAACTATTTTCTATATTTTCTTTTCAAAATTTTAGGTTCAGTATTGTTGGAGATAAGGGAGTAGTCAATTTTCGTCTATTTTCTTAAATAACTTTAAAATAGTTTATTTTAAAATTATGACAAAAATACATTTAAGACTCTCACAGTAAGCCCTTTCATTTGATATGTCACAGTACAGTTTGCAAAACTTTTTTTTTAAATTTCTTTATTTGCTCCCCAAAATTGACCCATATTCAAAATTCATTTATTTACGTTACACTTCCGTGTTTGGGTCACAGAAATATATATGTTTACCAAATTTCAACTTAATCGGTCCATTAGATTCGGAGCAAATCGGCTGTTACAGACGGACAGACAGACACACGAGTGATCCTATTAGGGTTCTGTTTTTCCTTTTGAGGTACGGTACCCTAATAAAAAAAACAGACGAACCTCCTCCTTTCCTTTTTTGAAGTCGATTAATAATCAAATCAAAGTTATCAATTTGTAAGTGGCACTTCAAATTGGAACACATAGGTTTGTTATCATTTTAATTAGATACTCTTAGGACAGACATCATGACTCACCGTGTATATGATCTCTCTGCGATATCTTGTGTACATGCGCGCCGGCGTATGCAGCCAGCAGCGGCAGCACGGCGCGGTGCGTGAGCGGCGGCCGCCGGGACGCGGCGCCGGCCGCTGCGTGCGCGCCGGCTGCGCAACCCGCCGTGCCCAGCGCCGCGCGCCCCGACGTCTGGGACGTCCAGGCGTCGCACGCGCGCTTCATGCTAGGGGAGAGGGTGCTAGTGAAAGTACTGATTCTCAGCCTAGTTCAAATAAATGACATATTCCAATTCGCACTAAGCGCTTCCAAATGTCATTTATAATGCGCACAGCAAAAGAGTGGAACTCACTACCTGCGTCTGTGTTTCCGAACGCATACAACCAGAATCTCTTCAAAGTTAGAGTGAACAGGCTTCTTCTGGGTAAGCTCACTCCATCGTCGACTTTGTCTCTGTCACCTCTGACCTAGACTAGAGTCAAGAGCAAATCCAACTCAAATAAAAATAAAAAATATGATTTTGATTTTTGACATAAGGAGGTGCCAGATTGACGTTATGATGACATATAAATGAGACTCGATGACATCAGAGGGACCCCAATATAGAAATGGCCGAAAGTTACACATAGTGACACTATATTGGACTTTTAATAATAGGACGAATTTGAATGAATCCTAAAAATGTGTTTGTTCCATTTAATTGGAATATTGCAAATTATTATTTTACCAATCCTATATCGTTATATATATATATGTATCTAATACTAGCTTTTGCCCGTGGCTTCGCCCGCGTGGTTGTCGGAAAAAATTCTTAACACACTACCATGGGGTCTCAACTAGAACAAATTATAATTAGTCCTGAAAAAAAATCATAGATGGCAGCATAGGTAACAATTATGAAATTAACAATCACTAAAAGGCGTTAAACGACAGATTTTGGCTGAAGTAAGATTAGTAAAAATAAAAACTTCCTTGTTTAATGTTGATTTATCTATTTACACTCATATTTCACGTATTTTCAACAAAAACGATAAATTAAGCCTTTTACTTCAATCCGAACCAAATAGTATGTTATAAACAGTTCAAAGTAGCCTTCTGTCAAGCATTTTGTTTTAGAGCTATTTGCAATAGATGGCGTTTTATTAAACTTGTCATCACTTTTACCACCACGGAATAGAAAAAACCGGCCAAGTGCGTGTCGGACCACGCACAGTGAAGGGTTCCGTTGTTTGGATGAATTTATCCCAAGGTTGAAAAATATGTTCCCCCATACATTCCGACTTTTGGAATGTATGGGAGACATTCCGACTTTTGGAATGTATGGGAGACATTCCACGTGCAAATGTAAGTTTGTACGCACAATATTGAGAGATGTATCATGATATTTTAAGACCATAGACTTCTTATAAGTTTTCCTGTAATCTATAGGTATAATATAACTACTTTCTGTATTTTTTATTTCAAAATATGCTCTTATCGGAGATAAGGGGGAATGGTCAATTTTCGTCTATTTTCTTAAATAACTTTAAAACAATTTATTTTAAAATTATAAAAAAATATATATATTTGAGACCCTCACAGTAAGCCACAGCAGTAAGCAGTAAGCCCTTTAATTTGATATGTCACATGGTACAGTTTGCAAAACTTTTTTTAATAATTTTCTTATTTGCCCCCAAAATTGAACCCCATATTCAAAATTCATTTATTTACGATACACTTCCGTGTTTGGGTCACAAAAATTCATACGTGTATACAATTTAATCGTCCCATTGGATTCGGAGCAAATCGGCTGTGATAGACACGAGTGAGCCTATAAGGGTTCCGTTTCTTTTTCCTTTTGAGATACGGAACCCTAAACACAAGTGAATGTGCCCACGCAGCTATCCGTCGTTGCCGTTGTGTCTCACAATATGCGGAAACAATGTACAATAATAACATCTCTTCGTCAGTTGTAATAAGTCTTAATTTTGTATGAACAACAAATTCAACTTTGACGAAACAAGCCCGCTCGTGCAAAAGGGATTCCCAGACCTCGCTATCTTCGGGGCATAAAGAACTCATAGACTAATTAAACCGAAGTGTCAATCAAACAAAAACAGACTTTCCGATATGTACTAGTTTTTACCTACATGATCATTGCCTACATAATGAAAATAATGAACCAATTCCCATGTTGTTTTATTAATAAGTACATAAGTGTATCTCCTTATAATAACTAGTCGGACATGTCTTCCAATGAGCTGTCGCGACCGCGACCGTAGGAATCCTTTTGTAGTCTTCTGACTATATGATAGTGTACATATGACATTTCGTAGTGTTCCAATTCAAAACAGGCAACTGTCACATGTTTCTATGTCAAAAATGTGAATAAAGTTTTTATTTCTTATGTTCATAAAGCACGTCTCTGGGAGTGTATAATTTGATAGGCACTAAACTTGAAAATAGCTGTATGTGTCACGTATTCTTTGTTTTACCCCGACGATAACAAGATCTGGGGATTCCCCAACGTAATTCTTTCTTTACATTTTTTGTTAGTTTTAGCCACAGTAGAAATATCATACAGTATTTTATCTTCATACAAACGGTCGGAACTAGGTATTTCGCTTATTCCACCGATTTAAATACCTAGAATCTAGATGAATAAATAAATAAGTGGATAGGGTGAAAAAAGTGACACACGAGTGACCCACCTAAGCTCGTGTTAAAAAAACTAGTAGATCGTTTCCTAAGCTAGGCTATCTACTTACTTAGCTACTTAATGAGTTAGATGAAATATCGTTACGAAATGATTATCAGAGTAATAAATGGTAGGTAATGACATAGTAAGATTTACATTATAATTTACTTTTATAAATAAGATTTTGTAGTAGGTAGTTAGAGAATTTGATTGCTGTAGGTAGCGCACACGCGATGAGATGGTTGATTATAAGTAACGATTGCAGAGCATTTCGACGTAGGATGGGTGACGAAAAGAATAGTTATTTCGAGTTGCTCCGTACTGTAGGTAATGAGGACGTTAATAAGCTGAGATAAAAAAGATATTATTATCACTCGTCAGCTGTTCCTTACATTTTGGCTAAGTTGGTAGGTGTTGAAGTTTGTAAGGACAGCAGTTTATTTTTTTTAAATTTAAAATATAAAATTTACAATCACAAAACTAAAACTCAAGCAGGTGATGGTGGTAGGTAGAATAAAATTAAAATACTGTAGGCGGGCAGCCCTATCGCGTGTTTACGTACCGCGCGGCTGTAGGTAATTATTTCGAGAACAGGAGCCGAGTCACGTTACTGTATAATATTTCTACGGTGTGATATTTGCTGGGGACACATGTTTTTATTACCTACCTTTTATTATCTACTGATCACTTTGTAACGTTCTATCAGTGCAGTATTGTTATTTTGTACTTGATTGAAGTAAGTATTAAAATATTTGTATAAAAATATTCCGTTCGTTATTATTTTATTTATGTAGGTAGGTAGGTAGGTACTTCATACCATAGCTTATACCTACTTGTATTGTTTCTTCTTACTCATAGTACCTATTTACCTATTTAATTTCATTTCCTTGTCGCAGTAACATTATTACCGGTTAGATTACAAGCAATTTTATAGTTTTGAGAAGATAATAAAGTTTAAAAACATGAACATTACATGAAACATGACTTATGGTAACATTCGCATAGCGACCACTTAGATTTTAGTAAGTTATCGCGGACAAAAGCAGATAATAAAATTAAGCGCGTTTAGGAAAAAACGCATTTACAGCTGCACGAATTATTATGTATGTAGTCTATGTGCCGCATGGCATGAAATTAAAACATAATTATTTGGCTTCGCAAACACGTCGTCTCCTACTAAAGCTAAAAAAATTGCTAGCTCAATCACACTAATGAAACAATTACGCCAACTCAAGATAATTTTTGTTGTATTATGCTTGTCCTTGAGCGCACGGTACGATTACGACGTCATACTCGATGTGAGATGGAGAATCTATAGTTATCTCGATATAGCCATCTAAGTAGTATCGATGCCACCTAACATCAATAAGACCTAGTATCTAGGCTGAATCCTAGATGGTGTTGTAAAACTACAGTATCTGGTAATTAGTGAGTCGCTGATGCAGCCATCTGTTAAAAATTGAAGGAAAAAAAAATAGCCAGCTCAATAGCCAGACTTAGGGAGGTGTCATTTCTTTGTATGGGATTGGGTATCTGTATGTAGTATTATAATATCTGTGACACTACTAAAGTTTCTTTAATAATATAATTCAATCATGATTCGAAAGACACGTGGCGTCATCTATTATCATAAGAACGTTATTGTTGTTTTCCTCGGGAACAGTAACTTTTTTCGGGATGAAAGATACCCTATGTCCGTTTCTGTACACGTGACAACGTATATGAAAAATTTCGGGATGATCGGTTTAGGGGTTTAGGCGTGAAAAGGTAACAAACAAACAAACAAACTTACTTTCTCATTTATAATATTAGTTAGGATCTATAAAACTGTATTTACTACCTATGTTACACAAACAATAAATGATTATTGATAAATAAAACAACAAAATGGAATTCAAACTTGAAATAAGTAGAAATCCTGATTTTGGACTAATTTTAAAAACAATCCTAACTATATATATTATAAATGCGAAAGCGAGTTTGTTTGTTACGCTTTCACGCTAAAACGGCTGAACGGATTTGGATGAAATTTGGCACATGTGTAGACCATGACCTGTATTAAAACATACGATACTTTTTATCCCGGTAGTACGATCCCGTGGGATAATTACCGACCTCCACGCAGTCGAAGCCACGGGCAAAACCTGCTTACCCCATAAACTCGCCGCTCAGCGCCACAGTACTCTTATGTAGCTTGGTAGTTAGTGCACAGAGAGTCGTCAGCTTCTGTTGTAGAGACTGCAGGTAGTCAGCCGCGGAAGTGAACTCTGGATCTTTCACTCTGAAACAATACCCTTTTGTTAGTAGGCAATACATACCCTGCCATAAATATGGTACAGACGCCAGCATATCAAGCTACCCGAAACTGTAAAATTTTCCCATTCAACCTTGAACCTAATGCTTTAGCGATAAAGTTGAAAATCTTTTAAAGAAATTTTACAGATTGTAGTAGCATGATGTGTTAGCATCTGTAAGAGTAGACAACGGCACTCAATCTTATTACAAAAAAACTGGAGACAGTGGGCTTAGCATGACCACTTGTCTATATCTACGAAGAGTAGACAACCTTTTCTATACTAAGTGAAGTAGAAATCCTTCTACAAATTGTCATTTTGTCTTTCGTTTCTAGCGATCTTTGTCTAGATCCTATTTTATGTAGACTATTTCGGAAGAAAGTCATAATCATAATCATAATCATTCATTTATTGCATTTCATGTTGTTTACAGGTTGTTACATTATGATAGTTCCAAACAATGAACCCTGCTGGGGCACAGCAATGTATAGGCGATAGGTTTTAATTAATTTAACATGCTATCATTATTCATATAATTTGTTAATATAGATTAATTTAAAAATTATTAATTATTATTATACATTATGTCATTCTTATAAACTAAATAAAATAAATAAATTATCATTTTCACATTATAATCTTATACTTACTACAATTTATGTCATTTGCAATGAGCCTAAATGTCATTATTATTTCAGTTAATTTAATGTCAATAGATTAGTTTTACATTATAATATGTCACATTTTCAGATAAAATAAAATAGAAAGTAATCGCTAAAAAATACAGGAATGAGGTAGTAGCGGACTGGTGTTTTATAGAGTACCTAGTTATGTATGTGTAATGTGTTCAAGTCGATATTAATTTATTTATTTCTCGGTTAAAAATTCTTTTAGGCTATAATATGATTTTAAGTTTAAGTGGTTTTGAAGGTCATTTTTAAATTTGTTGTCATACTCTGTATCCTTAATTGAATTCGGGAGTTTATTATAGATTTTAACGCACATGGCCAGTGGCCCAGAATGAAACATAGCTAGTTTTGAGGTTGGTACCGCTAATTCGTTTAGATATCGGTTTCTAAGACTGCGTTGCTGTGGGCGTTGCTGTTTTGCTAGCGGAAAAAGCGATGGGTATTTTCTCACAAATTTACTAGCTTCTAGGATATAAATACCTGATAGCGTAAGTATTTTATGTTCTATAAAGTATTGTTTGCAACTTTCCGTACTTTCTATATTTACTAGGATTCGAACGCATTTTTTTGTAAAATGAATAGTCGCTCTATATCTACACTATTTCCCCACATTATAATTCCATAGTTTAGCCACGAATATGCGTATGCGTAGTAGGCTGAAAGAGCTGTTTTGAAGTCAGTTGCTTTTTTTAGTTCTCTTAAGGCGTATATAAAGCTAGACAATTTATTTGATAGGGTTTGTATATGAGCTTTCCAGTTTATATTTGTATCGACAGTCAGGCCTAGCAGTGTAAAATCGTTTACACATTGTAATTTTATATTATTATATGAGAAGTCGATATCTACCTTTTCTTTCTGATATGGTCCATATTGCATCAACTTCGTCTTCGAGAAATTTATTTCTAAATTATGGTCTTTCAACCATGCCACTATGTTAGTAAGAATGTCATTTAAGATTTCGTTAAGGGTCCCGTTATTATCATAAGGAAAAATGATTGAAATGTCGTCAGCAAATAGGACACTGTATGAATTTATTTCTGTAGGGAGGTTATTTATATATATTAGGAACAATAGGCACCCCAAAACACTACCCTGAGGAATTGACATGGTTACTTTTGCTCTATCAGATTTAACACGCGTTATCAGGCCAGTCTGTGCATCTTTATAATCTACTTCTACATATTGTTCCCGATTTTCTAAGTAAGAGCAAAACCATTTGTAGGCTGTGCCTCTGACACCTATTTCATACAATTTATTTAGAAGGATCTTATAAGACACTCTATCGTAGGCTTTGCTCATGTCTAGCAAAATCCCTACTGCATGTTTTTTATTATTTATAATATTTAGTGCTTCTTGTATATATTTGAATATTGCCAGTTTAGTAGATTTATTTTTCCTAAAACCATTTTGACTATCGTTGAAGATTTTGTACTTTTCACAAAATGAGTAAAGTCGTTTTGACATTGCGGTCTCAAAAATTTTCGCGAATGTAGGTAATGCGGCTATAGGCCGAAAGTTATTTGTGTCGGTCTGATCTCCCTTTTTGTGGATCGGTTTTATTACTGCTACTTTAAGCAGGTCGGGAACACAGCCTTCGTCAAGGGACTGATTTATAAGTAGAGTCAGTGGCATTACTAATTCCTCAGCGCATAATTTTATTAGTGTTGGCGGTAGCTCGTCGTGTCCATAGCTTCGTTTATTTTTTAGTTTTTTAATTATAAATTTTATTTCGTTTGGGTCCACTGGGCTAATGTAAATAGAGTTTTCGCTTTGTGAGGGCCCCGGGCGGCCAGTTGCAGCACTATCCCCGATTGTACTGTCCGATTTGCCAACTGATATGAAATAGTCATTGAAAGCGTTTGCTATCAATTTCGCATTATCTATAAGATTATTATTCACGCGCAATTGCATATTACCTGTTGTTTTTTTGTTTTGTCTATTTGTGCGCTCTTTAATTATTTGCCACATTGTTTTGGTTTTATTTTCAGATTTGTTTATTTTTTTTATATAAGTTGTCTAGGGTAGTGAAGACAATTTGATTTTGTAATCGCCATGATAAAGACAGTAGAAAAGTTTAAGTAAAATCTGCTGTTCAGTACATTTTGACGAATTATGCGATATTTTCGCATAATTCGTCAAAATGTACTGAACAGCAGATTTTCTTTTCGCGATTTCAAGTTTGGTCCCATAGTAAAAGTTGTTCATAATGATGAGTACAATGACCCCTTAAGAGGTTGCTGGTGTTTTACAAATAACCCTGTATACGGTTATCTACAAAATCAATTTCTTTTTTCGTCTTCTTTTGCTTATATCTCGAAAACGGTATGTTCTATCGCAAAAATAATGAAAATTTCGACCCCATTTACATAATCCATACACCCCTAAAACTCTACATGTAGGTAATAACTTTTCATATTTTCCATACAAAAAGAGAAAAATTCTATATATTCCATATAAAACACGTTGAGAATTGCATCTTCTCCGGCGCTACGGACTCGCCTCCGCAGCTGTATTTATATGCGTGACTTAATATTTGTAAAAATTGAGAATTAAACAGAAAAAAGAAATCCTATGAAAAAACAAAGAATTCCGAGTCGAATTATGTAAAAAGGTGAATTTCGTAAAGTGCAGTTGTTTCTTTCTATTCTGTTGGCGTCGTACTGTCTACACGGTGACGTCATTTCTGTCTACTCTTCCGTCGACAAGACGCTTCTCTACGGAGCTCGTGCTAAGCCTGCTGTTGCCATGCTACGTCACAGTTGTACTTTTCTAATTAGCAACATTATAATTCGTTGTGTCTTCTTAGGCTCTTTGTCGGCCTAATTTGTTAACCTGCCAAATAAAGCTGACTATATCTGTGTTTTCATAATTTTCCTAAAATGTGTGTAAGATAAGCTTATTAGTTAAGCTTTTAAAATATCAAGGAAACTTATTAGAACCAACAGCATTTTCAGAATTGATTGCTAAAGCAATAAATATACCTATTAGCCGGTTTTTTCTTCGTCTTGTAAACTGTGAGAAAATGGACTTGGCAGATTAACAAATTAGGCCGACGTCTTTACAATAGATAGATTACAAAATATTATATTATTATATACATATAAATGACTAAAGACTGAAATATACACATGATTTAGTAAAAACTGCCCAAGTGCAAGTCGGACACATACAAAATTCAATCTCCATACAATACTTAACTCTACCTATTTTTTTTTAATACTTCAGTTTCAATAAACACATTTCTTCTATGGTAAGGCGGACCCCTTTAATTTTTAACTTTGTTTTATTTTTTGTTATAGCGGCAATATAAATAAATACACAATCTGTCAAAATTTCAACTGTCTACCTATTACGGTTCATGAGATTACCTAAGCCAATGGAGTACAGATAGATAAAGAAAAAAATTACACAGAAATCGTCGAGCAGTAACCCACAACACTCGTCTGATCGGAGGATCCATCCTTTTAGGAGGATGAGGAACTTTGCATCCTGTTCCTCATACCTCTATAGATAGAAAGGCAAAGTTTATACAAAGATATTATGTCGAACTCACCGTGGTCCATTCGTTGTTTTAGATTCTCCAGAACCGTACAGAGCACTGCTTAGCCCCCATAGGTTTAGCGCGCTGTTTTCACTTTTGAATACCTGTAGCAAGAAATAAAATAACTTTTGAGTGAAATAATTGTTATACGCAACTCAATTGTAGTGTAATGCTTTGCCTGTGACTTTAAGGCGAAACCGTGAGCGTAGCCTGCAAAATTCAAATTTTCTTACGTTTTTTTTGCAATTTGCAAGTCAGTATTAGTAAGGTTGTATGTTGATCAAATTATGATTCGCGTCCGTAACAAATATGTATTTAATAATAATAATAATATCCTAGGACATTTTCAAACACGGTATCTGATCCCAAACTAAGTAGAGCTTGTACTATGGAAACCAGATAACTGATATATTATACTACAAATACTATTTTTTTTAATACATACTTATATAGATAATTACACCCAGACTCAGGACAAAATTACATAATTTTACAGAATTATAATCATTAAAGTGATCAATACAACTCCTGAAGACCAGCTAATTCCATTGAATGACTATAATGATAATAATTCTGTAAAAACATATTTGTTACGGTCACAAATCATACTTTATTTAAAATACAACCTAATACTGACTTGCAAATTGCAAAAAACGTAAGAAAATTTGAATTTCGCGGGCTACCCTGACGCTTCCCCTTTAACACCCGGATACTGTAAGGCCATTTCTCCACCGCGACCGAACTATCGCCGGTTCAGTATGACATGATACATAAAACAAAAGCCGGACGAACGGCGCCGGAGCGACGGCTTTGTGGACAAGTTCAAACGTGTTTCGTATCGCCGCCACATCGCCTCGTCACAATCCCAAGCCGAGTTCTAGCGGTCGCATCTTTTTTTTTTAAATGGCATCTCGTAGTTGGCCTAGAGAGTTAGAGAGGCCGTGACTACTTAACCGGTCAATCCTGTGGCTGCCTTAAGCGAACTCAAAGCCTCCAGCCAGGGCATAACACTCACAAGACTAAGCGACTACACGCTAAGGGCTCCCCCTGTGGGGAACGAACCTCGGCTTAGGGCGTCGCTGGGGGGAGGACAGCAAGATGGGACAGGCTGGATCAAATTAGAATAATTATTATTGAACGGGGAGTTCAAAGCTACTGGCTCAGCTACGCCACCAGCGGGCACTTCATTACCGAGCAAGGGACGGGGGGGAGGAGGATTACTTCTGGTTCGTCGTGAGGGACCTCGGCGGCGAGGTCGGAATGTCGATATGTCGATTTGTTTTTGTTCCTACGGTCCCTACTGCTCTCCTGGAGAAGAGTTATGGGGTCGTCGGGATCTGAGAAAAGCGGTCGCGCCGAACTACTCGGAAATTCGAGGGCCGGCCGTGCGCTGAACACGCGGCCGTAGTAAATGTATATGTATGTACCGCTACTTCGGCGCCGTCATCTCGTTCTCTTTGACGGTGGCGGTGGACAAACGGCCTGGGGATGTGAAAGTGAATTAGTTACCTTATCTAATTCGTCGTCGGGTGTGGTCAGAAATATTCTGAAGTCGTCGCTGTGTGTCAGGATGGGGTGCTTCGCCACTCGCTCTGTTAACAATATTGTACTTATTAGGTACTCGTCAACACTTACTGCTAATTTAAATTTAAATTGTACATCTAAAAGGTTTTTTTTTTGTCATTATTCGCTTTTCTCGCCAGTAAAATTTTTGTTACTTTTTTTCCATGCGCAATTCAGGAGTGACCTTGGAGTGTCTAGAGTTGGGCAGCTTCTCCATAAAAACCGGCCAAGTGCGTGTCAGACCACGCACAATGAAGGGTTCCGTAGTTGGGATGAATGTTAAAGACATGTACGCCCATACATTCCAAATGCAAATGTAAGTTTGTACGCACAATATTGAGAGAATTACCATATTATTTTAAGACCAAAGATTTCTTATAGGCTTTCCTGTATTCTATAGGTATAGGACTATTTTGTTATTTTTTTTTTTTTCACAATTTTAGGCTCAGTAGTTTCGAAGATAAGGGGTAAATTTTCGTCTATTTCTTAAATAACTTCAAAACAATATATTTAAAAGTTACTCGAGACCCTCACAGTAAGCCCTTTCATTTGATGTCACACGGTACAGTATGCAAAACTTTTTTTTTTTAATTTTCTTATTTACCCCCAAAATTGACACCCATATTCAAAATTCGTTTATTTACGTTACACGTCCGTGTTTGGGTCACAGAAATTCTTAAATGTACCAAATTTCAACTTAATAGGTCCATTAGATTCGGAGCAAATTGGCTGTGACAGGCGGACAGACAGACAGACACACAAGTGATCCTATAAGGGATCCGTTTTTCCTTTTGAGGTACGGAACCCTAAAAAGCTTTATAAATAGCTGTAATTTAAAAGTACTTAAATTATATACATAACATCACGCCGGTAATCCTCGAAGGGTTATACAGAGGAGATCAACCTATCACAATGCATCCACAGCTCAGTCTCAGCCTAGCAGTTCAATGTAGGTGTTCTAGTCTATAAAATGCTTAAGGCGAAAGCGTCAAAGTAGCCCGCGAAATTCAAATTTTCTTACGTTTTTTGCAATTTATAAGTCGGTATTATATTGTACGTTGATCAAAATATAAATTGCGGTCGTAACAAGTATCTATTTACATAATTAGTGATCAATACAACTCTTTAAGACCAGGTAATCCTAATGAATGACTATTTCATGAAATCTTGACATTTCAGGATTATACTAACTTAAGGAGTTGTATTACTGATTCTAATGATTATAATTCTGTAAAAACATATTTGTTACGGCCGCGAATCATACTTTATTTAACATACAACTTAATACTGACTTGCAAATTGCAAAAAACGTAAGAAAATTTGAATTTCGCGGGCTACCCTTTTTTTTTTCCGTGGAGAAATGCTCATGCATACTGCACTACCACGGGGAGATAGTGCAGTTATGTGGGACTCCAACCCACTAAAACTCCACGGTGTCCTCCTCTGCCGCTTGTGGCGGGAACACGGGCACGCGTTAGCACTCACCGCGAACCCGCCGCGGCTGTCCGTCACCGGACCCTTCTCTGGGGAGCACCCCCCATCACCGGCGCACAAGAACACATTGTGCACCGTGACCACCCCATGGACCAAACCAGCACATGGGCGCCAGACGACCCCGTGTCTAGTCACCCTTGGTCCCCCTGCGACCGGTCGGGTCAGTGGCCCGGCCGCCTACCACTTTTCGGCCGCAGAGGATAGGGAGAGCGGCCAACGAAATACCGACACTCGTCCTCCCCTGCGGCCCCACCGCGTCCGCCATCAGACGGTGGCGACCCCGTCAAGGCCGCGGAAGGTAGGGAGAGCGGCGCACCGCAATACCGGCCCTCCTCTCCCGCCGCGGCCTCCAACCCTCAGCCGCGATGCCTCCCATACGACATCGCGGCCCGCCTCAGTTGCGATGTCGCCCAAGCGGCACCGCAACCTACCTGTTGGCCGCTACGTCGTCGACTTCCTGGAAAAAGCCCTGACGAGCGGCCCCTCCTCGGGTTCCTCTTCGCTTCACCGTGGGTGACCAAGCCACGGCTACTGAGCCCCCCCGCCTCGACAATGCGGGAACCCCCCGGGGGGGTTCGCGGGCTACCCTGACGCTTCCTCCATAAAGGAATCGTCAACAGTATTACGTGTAAACACTATACGCAATAAACCTAACGGGATCAAGATGATCTTTTCTCTCCGCGCTTCAACCTGAACAAGAACTTGTAACAACTACTCTGCAAGTGTACGAACCGTACATGACAGGTCAGTTGGCGTGGTTGGTTAACACGTTCTGTGCGGCCGACGCGCGATTTTCGAACGTTCACCATGTGCTACCGGCGCTTATGCGCGTCCATACAATTTATATAACTTCCTTCGAATGCGGCGCGCCGCACCTGTGGGTTTTTTGTGCATCTCTATTGTTCTTGGCGTAATTGTTTTATGACTCATAAAACTGGAAAATTTTCAAACACACATAAGCGTCTCGCCGCACTTGGGATATGTTTGTAACGGCGCACATATGCGCCCAGCCGCACTGGGTAGAGTTTCTTCAATCGCGCATGCGTGCTCATAGCACCACACGAAGTATTTTTTGGGCGCGCATGAGCGTTTGCCGCACAGGGTTTAGTGTATCATAAAGTAGCACTTGGAGCAAGTTCGCCAAATAATTCAGCAGTGAATGTGTTAAGATACCGCCTATCATGCTCTGGTCGTGGGTTTGATTCCCATCCAGGACAAACATTTGTGTGCATGAACATGTCTGTTTGTCCTGAGTCTGGCTGTAATTATCTATATAAGTATGTATTTACGAAAAAAAAAGTAGTGTATGTAGTATATCAGTTATCTGGTTTCCATAGTACAAACTCTGCTTAGTTTGGGATCAGATGACCGTGTGTGAAAATGTCCCAGGATATTATTATTATTATTATATGTTTAAGTCCCATGTAATAGGGGGCGAGCCTGTAGCCATCAACCGGGCACACTAACCAGTCTTACCAAGGGGTATCGTATTACCCAGTCACTGGGTTGTGGAGGTTAGATAGGCAGCCGCTCCATGTAAAATACTGGTATTATAGACTGGAAGCCGACCCCAATGTAGTTGGGAAAAGGCTAGGCAGATTGATTTATACTTCGGCGCCGTCATCTGTATTCTGGCACACATTTCTGCATCGCATTTTATACATTTTATTTGTTTTTATTATTATTATTATTATTTATTTATTTTTTAAACTTATTTTATTACATTTTTAAATATTTTTATAAAAACATTAAAAAAAAAACATTTAAAAATATAAAAAATAGTGATCCGCCGGTAGCGGGTGCAGGGTCCAAGCTACCGGTGGTTAGGGCCCCAGAGACAGGAACCTCCTCACAATACGCGCCGTATCAAGGAGGACTGCCTTCTGAATCAGGCCCTTCACCCAGCCACCCAACGAGAGCCTCTTGAGATGTTGGTCGAGGCTCTTAGCGATAAGGCCATTGACCGTAACGACTATCGGCACAATGATTGCCGAGTCCACATTCCACATAGCGACAACCTCGTGGGCTAAGTCGAGATACTTCAATTGTTTCTCCTTCTCAGCCTTCACGAGGTTCTCGTCATGCGGGATAGTGACATCGATTATCATTGTGCGGCGCACTGATCGATCTATTACCACTATATCAGGCTTATTGGCTACAATAGTCCTGTCAGTGATAATAGATCGATCCCAGTATAACGTGACATGGTCATTCTCGAGAACTGGGTCGGGCACATACATGTAATACGGTACCTCAGAGTCCACAAGGCCGTATTTCAGAGCAAGTTGCTGATGGATAATCCTGGCTACTTGATTATGCCTGTGCAAATACTCGCCGTTAGCTAAACGAGAACACCCAGAAGTAATATGTCTGATAGACTCACCGGGACAATGGCATGCCCGACATATGTCGATCGTCCCGTCTTTCATTATATACTTCCGGTAGTTATTCGTTAGCATAACTTCATCCATAATTGCACAGACTGAACCTTCGGTTTCCCCAAAGAGGTTACCGAAGCGTAGCCAGGCCACGGACGCTAAGAAATCTACGTCGGGCCCATGAAGGGCCCGGAAAAAGCGTCCGTGAAGCTCCTTGCTTTGCCATACTTCCTTGCGGTCATTGGTACTAAGCACCACAGGTTTGCGCCAGTTCTCTTTAGCCAAGGACAACGGGGTGAGTCCCTTGTCCACTGCAACCACATCTCGGTGCATACCCACGTCAGCCTTGAGAAAATATTCTCTGAGACTGCACACCTCGCGGTTGTGGAGGGTCTTAGCATTTAAAAAACCTCGACCCCCGCACTTCCGCGGAATGTACAGCCTCATGACAGACGAACGTGGGTGATGCATCCGGTTTGCGGTCAACAGTGACCGGACTCTCCTATCCAGGGCGTCTAGTTCCGTCTGGGTCCACTTTAGTATGCCAAAGGAGTATATTAGGACCGGCATGACCCAACCGTTAAAGGCGCGCACCTTGTTGCCGCCTGACAAAGAACTATTAAGTACCTTTTTCAGGCGACCGAAGAAGCGCTCCTGCAACGATTGTTTCACGTCAGGTCCGTTAATGCCTAACCCCTCTGACATACCCAGGTATTTGTAGGTATCAGTTGCGGAGAGTGATCTCAGGTTTATAGAATCTGAGAGTTGTAGTCCCTCAGATTCCACAATCCCGCCCCGCTTTACATGCATGACTGCACATTTATCTACACCAAATTCCATCCTGATGGAATCACTAAAAGTTTTAGTTACTTTTAGTGACTCCAGCAGTTGCAATTTGTTGGTGGCAAACAGTTTCAAATCATCCATATAAAGCAGGTGGGATATTACCTGACCCCCTCTCCGCAAAGGACAGCCCAGCCCTGTACCCTCCAGCAGAGTGCTAAGAGGGTTCAAGGCTAAACAAAACCACAGTGGACTCAGACTGTCGCCCTGGAATATTCCCCGCTTAATCCTAATAGGTTCGTTGCCCTGAATTTGTCGGCATCCTGGATAGCGAAGAACCGTCCTCCACTGCCCCATACACGTCGTTAGGAAGGTGCTCAGAGTTGTATCAATTTTGTACAACTCTAACACCCTCAAGAGCCATGTATGCGGCACCGAATCAAAGGCCTTCTTATAGTCTATCCAACATGTCGACAAATCCTTTCGGGATCGACGGACCTGTTGACTTATGGCCATGTCAATGAGGAGTAGCTCCTTGGTGCCGCGGGACCCATTCCTACATCCATTTTGAGAGACAGACATAATAGAATTCTTTTCTAAATGAGAATTAATTTTCTCTCTCAAAATGGATGTAAGAAGTTTATAGACCGTCGGCAAACAAGTGATCGGCCTATAATTTTTGGGTTCCGTGGCATCACCTGACTTATGGAGCAGGTGGGTAACTCCTGTTGTAAAGAGCTGTGGCAGCGACCCAGACTCTAAGGCCGACTGGAATTGCGATGCTAAGCACGCGTGTGAACTTTGCAGCCATTTAAGCCAAAAATTGTGCAGTCCGTCCGGTCCCGGAGATTTCCAGTTCGGTATCGGGCGGGCTGCACTGGCTACATCGGAGGAAGTAATTATTACTTCCTCCATCTCCGGTATGGCGTCACACACGCGCTCAACATCCCGCATCCATTCAGCCTCAGTATGGCAAACGGGCACCGACCAGATGTTACGCCAGAATATGCTAGTGGCATCATCATCCGGGCGGCATACGTCTGCCACATTTTGCTCAGGTCGCTCCCATGCTCTATACACCCACCTTTGATCACGCTGGAATATGCGATTCTGGGTATACCGCTCAACCCGTCGCTTATACCTACGGATACGGCATGCCCATGCACAGACCTTCTGCTTCAGGAAGTCAATGCGCTCTGTGACACGGGACATATATTCTTGAGGACTGATTCCAGTCCCCGAGAACGCCCGCCTCACAAAGCGCATCACTCTAGGGCGAGTATTGCCCTCCCTGAAGCAGTATAGTTTGCCGATGAGCACCCTGGTCCCCTCGATACGCTGCTCGATCCTGCACTGCCAGGCTGGAACAGCGGGTTTTGGTCGTGTAGCTATGTCACAATTTGGAAATTTGACATTGGCTACACGACACGCCGCAATAGCCGCGCAATACAAGATCGAGTGCGTATCTACGAGATCTTCGCTGCTTTCAAAATAAAAACCAAGCAGCGAATCCAAGGCACACACCATCGCCCTATTCGTTCTGTGCATAGGCAAGCGAGGTAAATGTGGTCTAAGTTGGACGGGGGCAGTTCTAAACTCCCGAATCGCATCCTCCAGCGCGCTCCTCAATCGTTCGTTACACTGGCTACTTACCGTAACAATCTCATCGCCCCCCTCCTCATCATTAACATAAGACCGCGGTTGGGTTATGTCACTGACTAGAGGTTGCACCGCGGTCTGTGACGGGACAGGGACGATACGATTGCTCAGTACCTCTGAGCGCAGCCTATCAAGCGCGGCGTTGTCCAATCTGTGATTCCGTTGGATAACCCGCACCTGATCCGAAAGTCGTTGGGCCGAGACGTTGATGGCTGGTTGAAGCGCCTGGAACAGAGACAGCATCCTATCGCGGTACGCAGTGAGGTTAGTTCCCCCCTCTGTAGCCCCGTAATATGCGCGCATGACGTTCTCATTCATTTGTTGAGTCCATTTCATGCGCTGCACACAACCACCGGCAGCGGGGACCCGGCTCGGGGCTGGATGGCCCCTAAGTCCCAAGCTTCTCGGTGGCCGGCCTCTCCCCTGCCGACGTACAGGTGTTGGCGACGTCGGCGGGGAAAAATACTCGTCGCTCGAGCTCGACGCAACTACCGCGGCCGGTGTCGTCACAGCGCTCACGGTGGGGCTGGGTACCGGCGGCAGTGAGGCGGAGCCGAGCGAAGAGTCCGGAGGTGGTAGGCGTGCTCGTCTTGCAGCTGCTCTCGTCAACATTTTTTTATTTTCATTTGGGTTTGTAGGTATTGTTTTATCGGAGGTGACATGACAAATGTCACCTCCGATTTAGCAGTTTTTTATGTATTTTGTACATTTTGGTAATGCTGTATTTAAATTATCTTGATTATTTTTTCTTGCAGTGGCGTGTGGGTTTCTCTCAGGAAATAAAATAAAAAAAAACTGCGACTAATATTAAACTGAAAATAATAAAAAACTGAAAATATATGAAAATAAATTTTGACGTGTTGACGTTGGTGTTGCCAGCTATCTTATTATTATTATTATTAGTTTAATCTATTGTTTATTATATTTGTGTGCCTTTTAGTCTGCGCTAAATAAATGTATTGTCTTTCTTTCTATTCTCGTTGACACCCCGTTCCCAGTGGAGGACAAAAGTGAAAGCCTATAAATTTCGTTTATCCAACAAGGCCTAGGGTGAATTCTCGGACATAAGTTTCCGCGTATCCTTAAGGCTACGCTAGTCGTTTTTCCATACAAACGTAGTAATGTGATTACTCATCTGTTTGACGGTGTACTTTCAAAACTAAAAATTATATCAATTTGTCTTGTTATTATCTAATCCTGTATGGAAGCAGAATCGGAAAAAAAGATATTGGTTTGGAAGTTATGAGCGTCGAAACATCCATATTTCAACACTAATTTTAACCAACTTTGGGTGTAAATAAATAGCTCCCGGAGTATGAATGGCAAAATTGTTACCGTACAGCCATAGATAATTTATTCAAGAATTCAAATAACTTTATTTTGAATAAATGCATCCAGTAAGTAGTTTCTTCATAATATACAGGGCTATTTATAAATCATTAACTAAACTTTCACAGGGTGTTCTACCCATGAATATGAACAACTTTCACTGTGGGACCAACTCTAAAATCACAAAAAAAAAAATCTGCTGTTTCATACTTTTTGGTAGAGAGAGTAAGTAGGTATTGAACTTTTGTATGAAACAGCAGATTTTTTTGTGCTAATGATTTAAAAATAGGCCTGTATATGCGCCCAAAAGTCTGTTCATGAAATTGTACGCGCTCGTTTTCGTTATAAATCATCGTCTATTTTTATTAAATAAATAAAAACTATATAAATAAAACTAAATAAATAGAAAAATAAACTAAACAGCATGCATATTAGCCACGCCACCAACGAGTTCGAGTCGCCGACTAGTGCAGCCTTAAGGTGGAATAACCAGTGTTATACGCCCCGCAATTTTGAACGTGTTTAGAGCGAGATTTTCGGTTCTAAACAAAGTATTATTTCTTTATAGATATGCTATAATTATCTAAGTTATTACTTACTTACTTACTACCTACATATATGAACTCACCTAGAAATGCGTTAAGCGCACAAGTCCTGAGCGCCACGAAGGACGGCGAGTATCGATCTAGCTGCTGGCGCGCCGAGTGCAGCGGCGGCAGCGCGGGCGGCGCCAGCAGCGGGTGGCACGAGCACAGCCGCTTGTGGAGCAGCTGGGGACGGACACAACTGTTAGTAAATTAACCGAACTAGGAGGGTACAGATAAACCATTCTAAAAATGAACGCCCTTCCACAGCGGTTACGCTCACATGCAAATAAGGTACCTACACATAATTGGTCTTTGTCATTGGTTGCTCAGTCACCGGCGAGACATGAAAGTGGGACCACGCGACGACTTCACCGTAAAAGCACGGTCAACATGTCCACGAAAAAGCATCGTCGCAGTCAAGTATTTTTTTTTTTCAAATTACAAAAAGTCACTGATTTATTTTATGTAAACTGTACCTACCCCGGCTTGCCCACCCAAACGCCAAACAGCCGGATTTGTCGACCAACTAGTGTATAAATGACACGAACGCGCAACAGAGCAAACGCGTCGTTCCATACAAAGCGCACGCCCCGCCGTACAATGCTAGTACCTGGACTGATCGCGCAATTAGTTGAGCTCTAAGTACGGCGACAAGTCCTTGTTTACAGTAAAGTCGCCGCACGCACACAAGTAAAGTGTTGCAATAAGTATTTCCTCTCACACATTGAAATGATCACGTTTGGTGAAGGGGCGTTCATTTTTAGAATGGTTTGTCTATACACGTAACTGCACGCATGACGAGCCTGCATGAACAATCATTTGTGCAAGCGTGCACAACTTCCCTATAGGCTACAGATCTGTACTAGCAAGCTGGAGCATCAACAGTTTTTGCTTGAGCGATGGGTGACGACGAAGCGCTTGCTTTAGTTACATTAATTGTGTGCAAAAGGCGTGAGTATGATTGCGAAAGGGTAACCTGCATAAACACGCTCAATCATGCTTGCACAAGCGTGGCTTGTTCAAACCGCATAATGAAAATTCTATCATTGCTCAAGATGCTTGCATATAAAAACTTTTTTGCAAAAAAAAAATTTAAAAAAAAAATCTAAAAGTTTTTATTTATCTCTTTTTAGTTGTGGTACCTACCCCACACAAATTCGAATACCACTACCTGCTATGTAAATAACAGTGATAGGAAGTTATAGCATAGATTAAAAGATCGTCCACACAATAAACTCAGTGGGAAAAATACGCATTATTGAAGCTAACTCAAAAACTACCCAAGCAAAGTTAATAAAATTTATATGGGACAAACAAAAAAAGAATTTTCCAAATCGGTCTATCCGTCTTTGAGTAATCGCGTAACAAACATACAAAAAAAAAAACACAGACGAATTGAGAACCTCTTCCTTTTTGAAGCCGGTTAAAAATCATCATACAGACGCTCAAGCACGCTTGCACGGAATGATTTTTCAATACACGCTTGTCAGCCTTAATGAACCGATCAACACTGGTCTACGTTCACCCTGGTCGGCGAATGGCAGCAAACTAGACGTGAGGCATAAATATTGGATTAGGTATGTTGATTAGGTATTTTTCGATGAGAGTCCGTACCTAATCCAAAGCGTCGCGGATTAGGTATGGCACAAAATATTCATACACAGTCTACACAGATGATATTCCGTACCTTAATGTGTGGGGAATAAGTTTCACGTTTAATTAGCACTGCTGCCAACGCCATCTATGTAGAATACCACTGAACTAGTTGATGCTCTAGCGAATAGACATGGGTCGGATTAGGTAAAAACGATACCTAATCCACCTAATCCTAGTATTAGGTGGAATATAACGGTAGGCGGTTCCAGAATTTGGACCGACGCCGCACTTTTTCACTGTGCATGTTTTTGGATCCCCGGTTTAAACTATATTTTTGACTCTAAATAGGTACCGTTTGCCCATAAAAAACGAAATATAATCCGTTCCACAATATTATATCAGAAACGGAATGTCCATACTCCATGCCGAATATTTCTTACCCAATCCACATACGATACTATCGGTAACAGGCCAGCGGCTTTATTGAATAAATATTCGGATTAGGTAAATGGATTAGGTATTTTTAAATACTAGGATTAGGTGGATTAGGTATCGTTTTTACCTAATCCGACCCATGTCTACAGCAAACTACAACGAAGCATTCGAACACACTGACATATTTGCAGGCTCTATGAAAAGGTTCCGTAGCCTTTTGTATGAGACACTTGAACTCATAGACTAATAATTGTTTGTTGTTGTTTTTAAAATAATATCACGCCTTCTTCCCATGCAGGTAGCTAGAAACTACAGAACGCCACCTGCCACGGTCCTTACATACTCCTTTTGCCTCGTTTACGTTCATACATCAGGGGGCCGATTCTACTAACAAAATTGTTCAAAAATTGCAATTGAATCGCAGCTGAACCACGGCTTTTGAGCGTTTTCGCATTCCACTAACGTAACAACGATCCAACTGCGGTTACGTTTCAGTTCAGTCACCGATCGATCGAAACAATCTCAAAAGCTATTCTGCTAACAAAACCGAACATGAGCGTGACGTTTAGTCGCATCATTATCTTTTTGACATAATTGAAACGTTTCGTTTCACATATTTCGCAAGCTGGGGCCGAAAACAAAACGTTCTTCTGAGTTTTTATTATTTATAAAGTTGAAATGTTACAAAAAAATATACAGGCTAAAGGTATACGTATGGTCTGGATATGATTTTGTATAAAAAATACTTTTAGTAGCACTTATTCGTATTTAGTAATATTATTATATTCAACTTTTTGTTTTCTGTGGTATTATTAAAACATACTATTTGGAATTATGGTCATAAATAAAAATATTAAAAAAAAAAAAATCTATTTGGAATGTTGGTCACACAGGTTACCCGCTGATACGTTCCCGTTACGATTCGGTTTGAGTTTAGTTTCCATTTTGCTTACTCGTATAGAATAGTAGAATGACTTTTTTGATAACTATCGAACGGCGATCGAAACTGAACTGTTGTTGAAACACAATTGAACGTGTAACGTTGCAAATTAGTAGAATCGGCCCCCTGGTCACACACGCACGCCGGTTGCGAGTACTACGCACCTGTAAGTTAAAGCAAAAAGAATTCTGCTTATTGCGCTAGGTACCGACTTAAGAATTAAACCAGACTGAGTACTGATACTGTTATTTTTTTGTCTATATTTTTAAGTCACCATTAAATGCCATAACCTGAGAATGCCATAACAGAAGTTATTTGTTGTTTGAGAATTCGCTAGTTAAACTGTAATTTTTCCTCATCGGAGAAAATGGTAGAAGATGCATGGCCATGGGTGATGGTCTTCTGCTTTCCATGTAAATTGACTACTCAAATCTTACTCAATACTTAATACTTTTATAGCATTCCACATGTAGGTATTCTTAGGTGGTAAACTTATAGTAAGATCATGTGGACCCTGTCGGGCACAAAGAAATAAGTGAGTTAGGTGGAGAGAGGAAGCATTTGTTGGTTATCTAACATTACTTAAAACTATATTATAATAATGATGTAAGTAGGTATTTTCTGAGATAAACTAAAATATATATAAACAGGTATCTGTTGAGAGATGTAATAGTATGTAGTTATGAGTTTATAAGTCATCACTTAGATATTCGTTTACCGAGTAGTAGCTTTTATTTAGCAAAAAATGTCTAAGTTTTTTTTTTAATATTATGTTTTTCTCTTCTTTTTTTATTCTTATGCAACCAGTATGCTGGAGGATAACCATGATCATTCATTCACTCATTCTCCTTCTATTATACCAATTTATTTGGCGCAACATGTCTTCTTCCGTACTTCTCTATTAGTCGTCATCTCGGTAGTCACTCTCTTTCTATCCATATCATCTTTCACACAGTCCATCCATCGTTTCTTCGGTCTTCCCTTACTCGTATAGCCCTCCAGGTTCATACTCAACACTTTCCTGACGACATTTTCCTCATTCCTCCGCATCACATGCCCATACCATGACAACCGATTTCCACACAACTTATCAGTCACCGGAAAATAGTCATAATCATTTACCTTAAAATGGTTGTACCGCCTCCTCACTTGCGGCGGCGTGGGCCACCGTGCGCACACGCAGCGCACGCGGTACGTCACGTACGTCTCTAGTGTTGACAGCTGTTTCATTGGCGCGTCCACCTGCAATAGATATAAATACATTATAGCTTCAATATAATACAGGACTAGGCACTGCGCGCGGCTTCGCCTGCGTGGAATAAGTAGAAGCCACAAGCTGAAGCCAGTTTATAAGTAGTTGTTCCAAATGTGGGACCTCGTGCAATCTCATTGTTTTTTTTTTTTTTTGTATATTGGCGTGTGCTAGCTGACTTATGGCAAATAAAATAATTTAATGTTTTGTGTCGCGTTGTGTACAGACGCCAGCACATCAAGCTACTCGAAACTGTCAAATTTTGCCAATCAACTTTGAACCTAATGCTTTAGCGATAAAGTTGAAAATCTATTAAAGGCTGTGCTGCTGAGGAGTTTGTTCCGCCACTTCTCCCCAGCTAAAGCACTAGGAAGTGGTGAAGGGCGGGCGTGCCGGGGGACTATCTTATGTCATGTTGACGTTCGAAATGTGCTGATTCTCAGCCTAGTTTGAATAAATGACTATCGATTTTGATTTAATGCACAAAGAACACAGGAGAAATTTTGGTGTAGTGAAATCTCACTAGTACACTAACCTTAATAGCTATATCATATCCATGTTCCATAATAAGCGGCATGCCCTCGTGCGTGTCATCCGTCACTGTGGTCGCCTCCGTGTCCTCGGTGTCGGCATCGTTCAGCTCTAGCACGGCTGAGCTGCTCTCGCTGGCCATGGTGCAGCTGTAAAGTATGGGAGGATGAGGATCTTAATAATATTGAAACTTTATTTCTGAACACAGCAAATCCATCGTTTTAAAGAAAACTTCAATCTAATGTTAGTATCCTAATAATAATCTAGCTCCGGAACTGAACTTCATACTATACACAATTTTCAAAACTATTTTTTAAATATAAATCACTTTTATTGGGGTTTATAGATAGTATAAAATAAATGTTGCCTAAAGTAATGATCAATGTCTACTTCAATCTGCCTAGCCTTTTCCCAACTATGTTGGGTCAGCTTCCAGTCTAACCGGATGCAGGTGAACACCAGTATTTTTCATGGAGCGACTGCCTATCTCACCTCCACAACCCAGTTACTGGGTAATACGATACCCCTTGGTAAGACTGGTTGTCAGACTTTTGGGCTTCTGCCAAAGATCCACGAATGACAGCCGGGATCAACACGGCGTAACGTGCTTTCCGAGTCACCCATCTACAAACCAACCCCGGCCAGCGTAGCTTAGCTGGATCGACCCGTGCGGCTGTTATTACTTAGCCACGAGCTCCTCAATGGCGCCGATTCCCTTATTCACAAACTAAACTAATTTAAGTTTAGTGCATCTTTTTCTTTCTAACTCATTAAGAAAAGGACAGACGATAAATATTAGTTTAGTCCTGTCAAGTTATGATACTCCATAGACAAGTTTAGACGTGTTTAAAAAAACGGCTACTAAAATAAATCAATTTACGTCAGGCGCTGACTTATTTGACAGGACTGAATATTTATCTTCTGTCCTTTTCTTAACGAAATAGAAAGAAAAAGATGCACTGAACTTAAATTTAGTTTAGTTGGTGAACAAGGGAATCGGCGCCAATGTCTATAACCATACATTTTTGTCTCTTAACTTAAGGAGGAAGCGTCAGGGTAGCCCGCGAAGTTCAAATTTTCTTAGGTTTTTGCAATTTGCAAGTCAGTATTAAGTTGTATGTTAAATAAAGTATGATTTGCGGCCGTAACAAATATGTTTTTACAGAATTATATACAATAGAATCAGTAATACAACTCCTTAAGAACGTATAATCCTAAAAAGTCAAGATTTCATGAAATAGTCATTTTTTGGGATTACCTGGTCTTAAAGAGTTGTATTGATCACTTTAATGATTCTAAATATGTAACTAGCTACTTGTTACGACCGCAAATTATAATTTGATCAACGTACAATATAATATACCGACTTGTAACTTGCAAAATCCTTAAGAAAATTTGAATTTCGTGGGCTACTCTGACGCTTCCCCCTTAAAGCCACATTTATACATCAACCATTAGATGTTTTAAATATGTGTAGTAAGTTAAAACAATAATCTCGAGATAAACTACTCCAAAACCAAATTAATAACTTTCCACCCTTACCAAAAAAAACCTTTAAATTTAGTTATTTTTTTCAACAACTCAATATTGGAATTTACCTTACTCGGACTAGTTTTAGATACACATATAAACTGGAAATCACACATACAGAAAACTCACACAACAATTCTAAATTCTATTACGCCCTTCGTGAAATAAAAAAGACCACCAATTTACAAACCCCAAGCCTTAGTTATGGTGTCACACTTTGGCACAGTCTGTAATTTTGACTTAGATGTGGCCAGATATATTTTATGTATTAATTCGAAAGAACTTGTGATACTTAATAATTGGTAAAAATTCCCACAGTAAAATTGTCTATAATTTCAGAGAAAATTTTTTTTTTTGTGAAAGTTCAACGACCTCAAAGAAAAGTTATTGTTTTTTTTTTTCTCCAAAAGTATTAATGGTCATTTTTTCCAATACCACAAAAGACGTAATATCAAAATATTTATCCATATAAAAAATTAAGGAGCTGTATCTTTGATTGTTAATGAGATACATGAACATTTTTGAATTTCACTTTTTATTTTATTTTTTTTTACCCCTATCATTACCGCATTTTTTTCTTTGCTATAAATATGTACATAATTGTTGTTTATCACGTCCTAAAAAATTACATACGTAACTCAAAGGGGTGGTGAGAAAAAGCGTTTCTAAATATTTTAGAAATTTCTATGGAAATAGGGTTGTCCAAACGATAAAAAAAAACAAATAAAAAAGTTACATTTTGTCGATGTCGTCATTATCGCAATCGATAAATACTTCGTCTGACGATAACACGATGTTGATATCGTCGGAATCACATTCGAATACATCGACAGTTTTTTGCAAGAACTGGTCGCCGTGTATGAGTACGTTATCCTGAGTCGGCTTTAAAAGTTTTAGAACTTTTTCGGGAATTTTAGACCTTTTATTGTTTTTTTGTCTCTTGTCAATTGACATACTCGACAAAAGCGGATCAGAAGACTCTAAAGCTCAAGCTCGGTGAATCAAGTCAAGGACGGTCGCTTTACGACTGAACTTACGAGTGTGATGCACACGATCGTAGCGCCAAAATTTGTTGCGTGATTCACCAGCTTGCTCTGAGAGCATTCCTATAGGTATAGGAATAGAATCAATAATTTGTGCACCATGCATTAAAATTTTGTGCATGGTGACAGACATGTTGTACCAACTATATTTTTGGACATACATAATTATTTTGTTGCGACATCATTACAAAACTCCTGAAACTTCGTAGATTCTATTTCTAAGCCGCATGATAATGTCACCAGAATTGTATGAAGGTCATTGACGAGCCATTCTTCAATACCTAAAATATTGGCAAACGTCAATCGATTGGAATCAGACAAAGCCGTACGGGCAATTATGTACATATGAATGGGAGTTTTAGCCAGTAAAAACTGTTACCGCCTTCACCACGTGGAGGTACTCCCAGCTTATGTTGTTAAAGTTTTTTATTTTTACATTTTAGGATAGTATAACTTTATAAGTTATAATAAAGGTCATATAATATCAATAAAATAGAAAAAAATATTCTATCGAATTGAAACATCATTCTTTTTCGAAATCGGTTTAAAAATGCTAAGGTTTTTGCGCGTGGGATATATTAATTTAAATAATCTAGTATAATTTGAAACAATCAAATGACGATTTTATTAATGACCGGAATAAATTAAACTGTTAAGAAGGTTAGTGACAACCCTAAACAAAAATTTAAAAAAAATATATCTCATCACCCCTTTATTCTTTTGAGCTGATATTTTTTATTCAAATGTATTATTATGTCGTACATATTTTACATTAAAAAGAAAATGCGGTAATTTAAAAAGAAACCGGCAAAAAAATATTTATGTTTTTGCTAAAAACATTGAATAACGTCTTTATTATCCGCGTTTCGAATCTAGTTTTTGGCAATATAATAGTTTTGTATTTTCTTAATGAGAAGATATTTAATTTATTCGTTACTGATGTACCTGAAAAAAGATATTGCATTTCTATGGTTTCTATGGGGTTTTCTCGATAATTGCAATGTAGCCAAAACTACTCAAAAAAAAATTGTCATTGTCTTTGATAAGCCTCAAAAATAGTAAAAGCTATCAAATAAACACATAAACTGAACCTGGCCACAAGTAAGCCAAAATTACATACTGTGTTTGGGGAAACAGCACAGATGCACAATCACTTTTCACCCTGAAAAAACGAATTGGGGATCTAGGCTAAACTTATCAAGTCCTCGATTAAAAATGCACTCTACAAGTCCCTATGCAATGTTCATTCAATTATACACGGTGACATTTGAATCACAGTTTTCCTAGAACAAACGTTGTTCAGACCATGGTCTACTACCATTTAACAGCATCAAAAAAAAAAAATACGTCATTGGTTTTTGAAAAAACACAAAGTAGACAAAGTTAAAATAGTCCGAATTTACGTTACTCCGTACAACACAGTAGTTGCGGCGCGGCGCACGCACGAGACAAAGCACTGGGCGGTTGTTGTGCGTACAGGGATGAATTCCAACAGGAGTACCTACTCGTTTATTTGAAACTATTGAAAACACGTCTGGGTGCAGATAACAATGCACTAGATGTGTTTTTACAAACTATGAAAGCATAATTTTGTCAAAGGCCGCCGAGAATTTTGTTTACACTACCAATAACAATAAAGAATAATAAAACAATTAATTTCACTTTGGGAAAACCATGCGACAACATTCCGAGCGCTGTGGGATTTCTAACATCTGGTTATGATTATAGATGCTGGCGGGAAAAATTCCGAATCATTCCCGTCGAATACTTCGGAAGTATTCCGAAATATTCCGAAACTTTGGGAATATTTCAACGTTTATTCCCATTGAATTATTCGGGCGAAATATTCGGCGGAAACATTCGATTGCGGGGTACGAATGTTTCTCGCGGGGGGAAAACTTCTCCGGGGAGCATCTCCCCTCTTACCGCACCCCGCACCCCCATCGCCTGCACGCACGACTCGTGGAGTCGTGGCAGTCGAGCCGCCAGACGCGCCGCGCGCGCCCGATTCGGGGGTGCGCGGCGCGGCGGCAGCGGCCGGCGCACAGAGGGGCAGCGGCGGCGGCAATCCACGATCGATGCAAAATACGATTTTTCAGCAAAAAAAATAAATAAAAATCTTAATTAAATTCATTTTGAAAAATTCTGATTTAAAGAAACTTTCCCAGAAGTATTCCGGAATTATTCAGAATATTTCGGAAGTTTTGCAACTATAGTTATGATTTAAAAGTTGCCTAACTATTGGTTTTCCCATGTGTCCAAAATTATTACCACGCTAACTTAAACCAAGGGGTCTGCACAGTTTTAAAAGACAACGGTCATTGACTCCAATTTTCCCTTCATACTTATCGGGCTTAGGACCGTCAGAAATTCTATCTAAAGTTAATTATTAATTTTGGTGAGTAACTAACTTACCGAAATTAATAACCTAAATTTTAGTTACCTACTCACATCACAGTTCAGAATGTAGGTACAAAATTGACAGCGAATATTTCAGGCGTATTTAAAGAATTGGAATCAGATTATTTACAACGATTAATTAGAATCAACTAGGGATTTACACAATTAAATGACATTATTTACACTTCCTACCTGTATTGAAGTAATTGCTCAAAATGTTGTCCATTAACTTCAATACACAGACGGGCACGTTTTTGCCAATTGTCTTTTAGGCTTCGAAACGTGTTTGTATCGCGCCTCACTACTACTTCGAACGCACTTTCAATTTTTTGTTTTAGCTGGTCCCGACTGGTAGCTTCTTCAGTGTAGACCAGCCTTTTTACCTCCGACCACAAATAAAAGTCCAGTGGAGTTAAATCGGGGCTTCTGGCTGGCCATGCCACTGGGCCACGTCTCCCAATCCACCTTTCACCAAATTCATTATTCAAGTACGTGCGTACCACACCAAATCGCCTTGCTGCATCTCTGGTACTATTCCGTGGGTTGCGTGTGAAGTACTCGAGTATTTGCTCTTCGAATGCGGCTGAGTACTGAGGACCAATACCACGTCCTTGGGCATGAGTCGGCACTGTGAACTGGCCGTGATCCAGTAACCGCTGTGTAGCTGCCAGTATTGTAGCAGGTGTGGGAATTTGCGGGTTCAAGATCCCGCGCATGCGCAGCGCCGCTAAATGATCTGGTTGAGAGTACATGCGCCTAGCTTCCGCCAGATTGTCACCAGCAATTGCGTAAAAACGCACCATATCCAACCACTCCACATTGGAATAGTTTGAACTCATTTTTTCAACAACACTTGTGACGTGTGCCTGTGACGTTACGTATCAGATGCGTACGCGTTCCCGCTCGAGCGATTTCAGTACACTGACCAGTGACGACCGACCGCACAGTAGAAAACAAAAGAAATGGGCGGAACCGAACTTCGTGCGATTACATGTCATTGGCTAATGATTTATTTGCATTTCGGCCCGCATTGGCCGGACATCCTTGTAGTCCACGTGGACTTCTCTTATCTCTTTTGAATGCCAAATCGCTACCGCGATGAGTACTTTAATGTTACGGTAAATGTTTGAACACGTTTGAGCAACATAAGACTTATTTGAGAACGCCTAGTTTTGTTTATTTAAATTACATATTTAGTGCTATAAAATAGTAGTAGACCATGGTCTGAACAACGTTTGTTCTAGCAAAACTGTGATTTAAATGTCACCGTGTATAATGAACTACCCGCACTAATAAAAAAAGAAGAGAAAAAAAGAATTTGACAATTTTTGCTAAATTAAAGCTACTATTCGGTAAACGAATACGTAAGTGATGGACATTAATTACTTTTATATCTCTCAACAGATAACTGTCTATATTTTGTATTAAAGCTATTAGTTTATCTCAGAAAATACGTACATCATTACTATAATATAGTAGCTTGACTATTGCTTCCTCTCTCCTAACTCAGTTATTTTGCTGTGCCCGACAGGGTCCACATGATCTAATTACAAGTTTACCACCGAAGAATGCAATAAAAGTATTGAATATTGAGTAAAACTAGACATTCATTATATAAGTTCAAACTGGTTGTTTTATGAAAAAATAATTATGAAGACTTTTGGTTGTTTTTCTCCAAAAAATGATCAGTAATTTTATGTGCCAGCAAAATGATCAGTAATTTTATGTGCCAGCAAAATGATCAGTAATTTTATGTGCCAGCAAAATGATCAGTAATTTTATGTGCCAGCAAAAGGTTGTGAACTTTTCTATGCAGCCCGAGAATATGGCTAACTTAAACTCAAAACATTTATTTCAGAAGTCATTCAGCAAGGTGAAGGTAGATGGTCATTCCAAAGGTTAATAGTAACTCAAAGCATATCTCCGCTTAATCCTAAAGCCTGAAAAAATGGCTAGACGGATTGGCGGTAAGTTATTAAACAGACATGAACAAGCTCGTGGCTAAGTAATATAATGACGCGGACCTAGGTTTTCGCTCAATGGGGGCAAATGTTTTCTCTGGCGGACGGAAGACGAGGAGGGGAGGTTTGATTTCCTAAGCCGTGAAAGCCCTTTTAAAAACAATCCTTTGGCACCTATTTTCCGTAAACTCAACAATGCGCCCCCTTTTCGAGGATGACTACGATTTATCTACATATCACAACCAGATATAGATGTATAATAACAGCCGCACGGTTCGATCCATCAGGTTAAGCTACGCTTGCCGGGGTTGGTAAGTGGATGGGTGACAATCTTTACATACCGAGACTCCTCCGTGCCTCGGAAAGCATGTTAAGCCGTTGGTCTCAGCTGTCATTCGTGGATCTTTGACAGTCGTAACGAGTCGTCAGAAGCCCGAAACTCTGACAAACAGTCTTACCAAGGGGTGTCGCATTACCCAGTATGTGGGTTGTGGAGATCAGACTGGCAGTCGCTCCATGTAAAATACTGGTATTCAGCTGCATCCAGTTAGATTGGAAGCTGACCCCAACATAGTTAGGAAAAGGCTAGGCAGATTGATTGAATATGTTAACATTTGAAGCATGTATTTCAGAAACCCCACCATTCCAAATCCATATCCATTTCCAAAAAAACTAAATCTTGTAAACTTTTTCAGGGACTTGTTGTGAAATATGCTTTTTGGTGTTCCTAGCACGTTGAGAGTATCAAAATCTGAAAATGAACTGGTTAGGTATTTTTTAAGTATATATTTTCTCAGTTTGTGGATTTTCGGTATTTATGAAGTAGCATTTATCATGTGATGCTGAGGAATGAGGAAAATGTCGTGAGGAAAGTGTTGAGTATGAATGTGGATGGCTATACGAGTGGGGGAAGACCAAAGAAACGATGGATGGACTGTGTGAAAGACGATATGGCTAGAAAGGGACGCGACGACTAATAGAAAAGAAAAAGACATGTTGCGCCGCGACCCCAAATAAATTGGGTCAAGTTTAAAAAAAAAGTTTTTTAAATTTAAATTTGATTAACTAAATGCATCTAATAATAAACAGCAGCCATAGAAATAACGAGTTAAAACCTCAGATAAGTTTCAAGTTAACATACCAATAAATGGGTGTATTGCCACAGATTAATACAGACGGACACTCCGCAAAATTATTTAAATAAAAAGCTACTCTTACTACGACACAATAAAGTGCAATTCAGGTCGCACAACGCTTATTACCTACAGTTATATTCACCTACAAGTTGCCTCTTTTAACAAGTAACTCTTATATACCTTCTGACTGCGGCAGTCCTACTGAATTGGCCAAGTGAGATAGGCCCGCCGCGTACTTGTAGCTTCATACCTAAACTGCGTAGTGTCCCATCTGTATTAATCTGTGGTAATTGCAAAAACACCAATACCTAGAGTGCGTTTCATCAAATAGTTCCTATGGCGTAATGTTGGCTCCACTGTCTTATGGACCTACTGGACCTATCAGGTCCATGCTTTATCAACGGTAGCGTATCGTGTTCGTTCTACAACAGTGGAGCCAACATTACGGCATAGGAACTATTTGATGAAACGCACTCTACTACATGGATTTTTGGGGTTTCTGTATTAACAAGTTTTTGTTTTATACATTTTAATAGAAAAAACCGGTCAAGTGCGTGTCGGACCACGCACAATGAAGGGTTCCGTAGTTGGGATGAATTTATCCTAAGAACAAACTTAACATTGTAGTTGAAAAACCTGTTCTCCCATACATTCCAACTACAAAATGTAAGACTGTATGCACAATATTGAGAGATTTACCATGTTATTTTTAAACCATAGACTTCTTATAGGTTTTCCTGTAATCTATAGCTATAGAATTATTTTCTGTATTTTTTTCAAAATTTTAAAGTCAGTAGTTTCGGAGATAAAGGCGTGGGGGGGGGGGAATGGTCAATTTTCGTCTATTTTCTTAAATAATTTTAAAATAGTTTATTTTAAAATTATAAAAAAAAATATTTGAGACCCTCAAAGTAAGTCTTTTCATTTGATATATCGCACAGTACAGATTACAAATATATTTTTTTTAATTTTCTTATTTGCCTCCCAAAATTGACCCCCATATTCAAAATTCATTTATTTACATTATACGTTCGTATTTGGGTCACAAAAATACATAGGTGTACCAAATTTCAACTTAATCGGTCCATTAGATTCGGAGCAATTGGCTGTGACAGACGGACAGACAGACAGACACACAAGTGATCCTATAAGGGTTCTGTTTTCTCCTTTTGAGGTACAAAACCCTAATAAGGTGTAATATTGGTGTTTCTGTCTATCTCAATTTTGTGCCTAGGTCCATAGATTATTATGATTAGATGGACCTACCATAGATTAATAAAACACCAAAATGTGAAAATCTAAAAAAGTGTGAATATGGGGTTTTGTGAAATACCCCCAATTCATTTACGAGGGCGGGTCAATAAGTCCGTGACTTTTTGAATTTCTGACCTCTTTACTGAAAAAGCAACATTACTCCTGTCAACAGGCATCTGTCATTTGACTCCTGTCAAAATTTGAACTTGCTGCGTCAGTTAGTTTGTGTTTGACAGCTATCTTTATCAGACTACCCAGTAATTTGAGGAAAAAATGGAAAAGAGTGAATTTCGTGTGCTTATTAAGCATTATTTTTTGCGAAAAAAAACCATTACCGAGACCAAGGCTAAGCTTGATAAATACTATGGGGACTCTGCACCATCGATTTCAATGGTAAAAAAGTGGTTTACTGAATTTCGTTGTGGCCGTACAAGCACTGAAGATGCCGAACGTCCTGGACGCCCAGTTGAGGTCTCTTCACCCGAAACAATCGAAAAAATTCACGATATGGTGTTGGCCGACCGAAGATTGAAAGTGCAAGAGATTGTGGAAGCCGTAGGGATCTCGCATGGCTCAGTGGTTTCAATTTTGAATGATCACTTGGGCATGAGAAAGCTTTCCGCAAGATGGGTGCCGCGTTTGCTCACAGTCGACCACAAACGCAATCGTGTAACAACTTCACAGGAAGGTTTGGCGTTGTTTAATCGCAATATGGAGGAGTTTTTGCGCCGTTTTGTAACCGTGGATGAAACATGGATTCATCACAACACACCAGAGACCAAACAACAGTCAAAACAGTGGGTTTCTAAGGGTGAATCGGCGCCAAAGAAGGCCAAGGTGGGTTTGTCAGCCAATAAAGTTATGGCGACTGTTTTTTGGGATGCACGCGGGATAATCCACATTGACTACCTTCAAAAGGGAAGAACAATCAATGGGGAATATTATGCCAACTTATTGGACCGATTCAATGACGATTTGAAAAAAAACCGACCTCATTTGGCCAAGAAAAAAGTTCTTTTCCACCAAGACAATGCAAGGGTGCACACATGTGCAGTTGCCATGGCAAAAATCCATGAATTGGGCTATGAATTGCTCCCTCATCCGCCCTATTCTCCAGATTTGGCTCCGAGTGACTACTTCTTGTTCCCAAACCTGAAGAAATGGCTTGGTGGAAAAAGATTTGACTCCAATGATGAAGTCATCTCGCAAACAAAGGCCTATTTTGAGGACCTCGACAAATCATATTTTTTGGAAGGGATAAAAAAATTGGAGAAGCGTTGGACAAAGTGTATAGAGCTCAAGGGAGACTACGTTGAAAAATAAAATGATTTATTTATCAAAAAATCTGTGTTTTATTCCAAAAGTCATGGACTTATTGACCCGCCCTCGTATAATTCCACTAAAATAGAATTTATTTTGTTTAAGAATGAAACCAAAAAACTGTTTACTTCTGACTCACAAACACCTGTTATGTGATTAAAACAAAGGCATAGAGTTAATTATAATAATTGTCTTAGACTGTATGACTCATATTATGATAATTTAATTTAGAATGAGACATAAAAGCCTTGACTTTAGGTAAACACAAAGTATTACTGTTCTTTAAGTTTTATTTATGATATAGGCAATAACATAGCATAAACTAACACTATGGACTCACATCTGAAATAAAGAATTTGAATTTGAGTAAGCCAACCCCAACATAGTTGGAAAAAGGCTAGACATGATGATGAGGAAATATGCAATAGGTAACTAGATTACGAATATAATTATTAATACAGCTATTTCCGTAATTATAGATACAATGGTTAAGGATAAAAATACTACAAAATGGAACATTAAAAATAAGAATGTGATACCTAGTTTCTGAGTGGCGCGGTTATAGGTTTTGCAGTAAAAATAACACAAAAATTATTCTGAGTTACACTATAGAAACATTTGCTGAACTTAGCGGTAATAAATTAACATTTTAATATTTGTTTACCTGATTTTAAATGTCTATTATTATTATCTTTTATTCTACTCAAAAAAGGGGCGTACTCTTTAGCAATTTACTCCTCTTTTAACTAATTAAGAACCGTATTTAGCATCGCGTGTTATCGCAGACACTACACAGAGTTTCACGATAGCGATAACGAGCGCCTAAATTATGTTTTGGTTGCGAAAACTCGCAAAAATATTTGCCCCAGTTATTTTAGTATGGATCGATATTGACGTAAAATAAACTTTAAATATTACTATAATTACACTATTTTGTAGCAAACCTAGTTACTTATATGAATGATTAAATAATAATTTACCTTTTTGTCGAGTAATTTACAGGAAATTCACGTTGATTTCATTTAAAAACAATAAATTACGAGTAGGAGAATGACAGACAACAAATGACGTTCCATTTGTAGTAAGTAAGATGGATGTAGGTTTTGATGATGTGACTGTTTTTTTGGTTTGTTACCAATTCATGTAACGGTTTATACGTGAAATGGAAAGTACAAAATGACGTTCTCTGTAGTAGTCGACTAATTCCATTTTTAGTAACCTAGGGCCAGTAGTTGACTAAGAAATAATAAAATGGAAAACTTTATTCTTGCCAAGAAATAAAAGTATCCTTCAGATTTCGTACTCTTCGGAACCAGAGTTTTCCATGTTATGACTGGAACAGGTTTCGTGAATAGGAGGAATAAGGTTAGTTAAAGAACCCACAGGAACCCACTCGTTTAATTTTTAAACTTAATAGTCTGTGCTGTCTGTGATTGCAATAAAATTATTCTGCATCTGCATCTGTCAGTTTGACGTTTGTTTTCATTTTCAGCGAGAGTTGCAAAATCCGAGACAAATGTGATTGTTGTCCTCAATTCCTCATTTACCCAAAAAAAAGTGCCACGAGTGTTCTCCGTAACACTAAACCTTATTATTTTCCTAGGGTGTACGAAAAGGGCGGCAAAATTACGTCTAAAATGCAAGGCGTTAGTGCTCCGCGTGAGCCTACGCAACCCGTGATAAGCACAAGTTCCACCATCCTAAGTATGAGGGAAAAGGAGAAATATATTGAAGATTTCGACTTCCCCTTCTGCGACGAGTCCATAAAATACGAGAAAGTCGCCAAAATCGGGCAAGGAACCTTCGGAGAAGTGTTTAAAGCTCGACAACGGAATAGTAACAAAAAGTTCGTTGCCATGAAAAAAGTGTTGATGGACAACGAAAAAGAAGGCTTCCCGATCACTGCTTTGCGAGAAATTAAGATCCTACAGCTCCTCAAACACGAGAACGTCGTCAATTTGATCGAAATTTGCCGTACAAAGGCGACATTGCATAACAAATACAGATCGACGTTTTACTTAGTTTTCGATTTCTGTGAGCACGATTTGGCTGGTTTACTGTCCAATGTGAACGTCAAATTCAGTCTGGGAGAGATTAAAAAGGTCATGCAGCAGTTACTGAATGGCTTATACTATATTCACAGTAATAAGATCTTGCATAGAGATATGAAAGCTGCTAATGTACTTATAACCAAGAATGGGATTCTAAAACTGGCAGATTTTGGTCTGGCGAGGGCTTTCAGTGTGGCGAAGTCTGGACAAGTCAATAAATATACCAACAGAGTGGTAACACTGTGGTACCGGCCTCCAGAACTACTTTTAGGTATGTTCACTTGGTTTCATGTTGTTTTTGAAGTTAAAATAATTGTTTGCCAGCTGCTGATTCGCAGATTAAGGCAAGCCAAGTATTTGGGCAAATATAAACAATGGTACTGGTATTCAGCTGCATTCAGTTAGACTGGAAGCCGATCCCAACATAGTTGGGAAAAGACTAGGCAGATGAGAGACGAGATGAAAAAAAAAAACTGCTGTTCAGTACATGTTGACGAGTTATGCAAACATAACATATTTTTTTTTCGCGATTTCGGGTCTGGTCCCATACTAAAAGTTGTTCATAATGATGAGTACAATGACCTCTTAAGAGGTTGCTGGTGTTTTACCAATAATCCTGTATATACATAAATGTTTTGCGATTGCTCCCCTCCGCTCTGCCCTAATGTCTCGGGCGCCCCGTATCTCTGTGCCTAACTACAATCTCTAATGTGAAACTACCTACATACATCGATTTCGGTTTGAAAACCTCGCAGGCCGCACCGAAACTGTTCGCGGGCCGCCTGTTGCTGGCCCCTGGTCTAATGTCACAATAAACAGATAATAACTTCCATTTAAATACACATAGACTCCTACATTTCGCATAAACTCCCCAGGTGACCGCAACTATGGCCCACCTGTAGACATGTGGGGAGCTGGCTGCATCATGGCTGAAATGTGGACCCGATCCCCCATCATGCAGGGTCCTACGGAGCAGCAGCAACTGATCCTCATATCCCAGCTCTGCGGTTCCTGTACCCCGGACGTATGGCCAGGAGTTGAGAACTTAGATCTTTACAATAAGATGGAACTGCCTAAGGGTCAGAAGAGAAAGGTTAAGGAACGTTTGAAGCCATATGTAAAGGATCCATATGGCTGTGATCTCTTAGATAAGTTGCTGCAACTGGATCCAGCAAAGAGGTGAGTACGGTGTATAGTTTGTGTTAATATTTCTACTGGAATAAAAATTTTAATAGGACTGTATCAAATACATTTTTGATAAAGCTTCTAAAGGGGTTATTCAAAATAGTAATGACCCTGAGAAGTTTTTTTTTTTTTTTTTGAAAATATTTCCTTTATAAAAACATAATATTTTCTATCTTATCTCGAACCAAAATATGCAAGAAGCGAATAATCATGTCGTCAATAAAATACATTCAGACACGATAAAATGATATAATAATTCCACAAACCTTAGAAATTGTGGTTAAAATAAATAGTGGCGAAAATAAATTACCACTGCCACGAATTGCGTAATTTTAGTAGCCCATATAACCATTTCTGTGTGCTGGGTTGTCCATCACATCATAACTGGAATTGCGCGTTCGGGTAAAGGCACTTTTAAATACAATTTCACTTATTTATAATAGTCGCGGCCTCTCGCATACGTTCCTCAAATGACCAGAGAATTTAATAGTTTTCGCGCACGTCCACACATTTCTAAGTAAATCGCAATCTCCACTCTTCACTCATTCCAGGTACGACGCCGACACAGCATTAAACCACGACTTCTTCTGGACGGACCCCATGCCGTGCGACCTCGCCAACATGCTGGCCCAGCACACACAGAGCATGTTCGAGTACCTCGCCCCGCCGCGCCGGCCCGGCCACCTGCGACATCACCACCACGTTGCCGGCGCGCAGGCTAAGCAGACCCAGCCTGTGCAGGACTCGGGGTATCAGGACCGGGTTTTCTAGAGAAGGACGTGATGTAGGAAGCGGGGTTGTGTAACTTAAAGTGTGTGCGACTGTTCGCAAGGTGGTGTACTATACGATGTAGGTGAAAGTGCCAGGACGTCCACGAAATTGAAATTTTTGTAAGTTTCTTGCAATTTGTATGTCAGTGTCAGGTTGTATGCTGATCGAAATATGATCCGCGTCCGTAACAAATAGCTATCACAGAATTATAATCCTTAAAATCAATAAAACAACCCTCTAACTTCAAAATACGTGAATGACTATTTCATGAAATGATAAAAAATAAAAATAAACTATTGTTTAAGGCGAAAGCTCCAGGTAGCCCGTGAAATTCAAATTTTCTTTGTTTGAAATTCAAGTTTTTTTCAATTTGCAGGTTGTGTGTTGATCTGAATATGATGCGCGACCGTAACAAATCTGTATTTATAGAATTATGATCGTTAAAATCATCAATACAACTCTCGTAAGTTCATATTTAATCCTAAGGAATGAATATTTCATGAAATGTTGATATTTATGATTATACTAACTTAAGGAGTTGTATTATTGATTCTAATGATTATAATTCTGTAAATACATATTCTGTTACGCTCGCGAATTATACTTTAATCAACATACAACCTAATACTAACTTACAAATTGCAACAAAACGTAACAAAATTTTGCAGGATACCTGGAGTTTCCCCCTCAAGAGAGAGAGAGAGATTACACTATTCAAATAACACTAGCCTCGACACTAGGATTCCCTGTGTCGTGGAAACTAGTCTCCTTCATCTTACTGGGTTAGGTCCATAGTGAATAGGTAATTACATCATCGGTCGATAGGATTTCTTAGGTGAGAATAATCAAATGTTCTTCCACAACAATAAACACATCTAAACATAATATCGAGGGTTCACGGGCTATTTGTATTAAGCGACATGTTTGGAACTTTACAGGAGAGCATTTCAAAGTTTCATTATTCGGAAAAAAGAACATTGTAAAAAAGTATCATATTTTTTACGAAAAAGTGGTCTATCGACGGTTAATAATCAATAGTGTATCTTTTACGTTTTTCACTTTTTAATGCAGGTAGATATGATAACTCAATATCGGCCAGGATGTCGCTTCATACAAATAGCCCGTGAACCCTCGATATGTATATGACTTAGGTGTATTAAATTTAAATGTATAGGTTACTGTATTGTAATTGTATACATGTGTGGTGTGTAGGTGTGATGAATGAGTGAGTTAAGGTGTGTTTGGACCAAACAAAGACAGAACCAGAAATTCTTCGGGTAAGCTCACTCCATCGTCGACTTTGTCTCTGTCACCTAGACTAGAGTCACGAGCAAACCCGTCTCAAATAAAAAAATAAAAAAGGAAGGGTAATAGCAAGTCCTGACACCCCTTACATTTCTGTAGATATGGATAAACGAACAAAAGAATACTCCCGCTCCGTTTAGACATAAGGAATCCGGAAAAGTGGGGACAGAATAAGCATTCGCTTGTTTGGTCCAAATGAACTTTAGTGTATTAGTGTGAAGATATGTGTGCTTGGAGGAGCTTGTGGCTTAGTAATAACAGCCGCACGGGTCGATCCATCAGGTTAAGCTACGCTTGCCGGTAGATAGGTGACCATCTTTAAATACCGAGACTCCTCCGTGCCTCGGAAAGCACGTTAAGCCGTTGCTCCCGGCTGACATTTCGTGGATCTTTGACAGTCGTTACGGGTCGTCAGAAGCCAGAAAGTCTGACAATCAGTCGCGTATAAACCAAGGGGTATCGTATTACCCAATAACTGGGTTGTGGAGGTCAGATAGGCAGTTGCTCCATGTAAAATACTGGTATTCAGCTGCATCCGGTTAGACTGGAAGCCGACCCCAACATAGTTGGAAAAAGGCTAGGCAGATTGATGTTGTGATGATGTGAGTTGTGTGTAGCGCGCAGCACGGTTCAATGAGAATTATTTAGAGTTCAAAATCCGAGGGTTTCCTAAAAACATTTTGAGTTTATCTATTATTTATAGGTGGTATCCAAACCGCTAGTATTCCGTCGGTTTTGAAATAATTCATGGCACCAAATTGTTTCTTCTGATTTTTTTTTTTCGTAAATAACAATGTCGAATTAATATTGCCGCGCTCAGCACAACGACCGCTTCGTCTGACACCGTCGAATTAACTAAATGCTCAAAATCGAATGTAATGTTACATTAAATATAGGCGAATGTTCGTCAGGCGGAAATAAGTACTAAATTGAAGTCTTAATTGATTAATTGATTTTTCAGTGGATTAATTACTGTTACTGATGTATGACCGTTGTAATTAATAATAATAAATAAATGAATAAGTCAGGGAGGCACTACTGTAATGTAACATTACAGGCGAAGGCTCCAGGTGAGGGAGCACCTTTAGAGAGTTGTATTGATGATTCTATTGATTATAATTCTGTAAGTATACATCTTTGTTACAGTAGCGAATCATATTTTGATTAACATGATAATCCTTATGCTTACATGCTTCGAAATTTGTTGGAAATTGCAAAGCACTTAAGAAAATTTGAATTTCGCGGGCTACCTTGTCGCTTATGGAGTAACTGGTGAAATGTTGGAGTAGTATACATCTCTGCCTATCCCTACAATACAAGACAGCTGTGATGTTATTGTTTATGAAGTGATGTGTTGAGCAAAAGTTTATAGTGAAAACGATTAATAGGTTCTGTTGGACCTACGTGCGAAATACTGGCTGACATGTCAAAAGTATGCTGAGCTAAATAAGCCTGGTTGAATATAGTCTTTTCAGTTTTTTTTTTTTTTTACATTGATTTTGCATCACAGCGATCTTTATTCTTATTGCAATAAGGTTGCTGTTTGAAGTAAAATAACTGTAAATTCTTTAACTAAGGTAAGGCTGCAAATTCCTAAGGGCTAGTTTTTTGATCCGTAATTAACTCAACCAATGGTTAAACATAGTAACTAGTCGTTGAATTGGGGCTAAATGTGAAAGGATAAACATGAATGAGTTACCATGAATGTATTAATGTTAAAAAATACTAACCAATGGCATTTACGCAAATACATTTAGCCAAAATTCAACCATTAGTTATTATATTTAACCACTGGTTGAGTTAACTACAGATCAAAAAACCGGCCCTAAGTAAATTTGAGTATGAAAATTTCTGTTATTTCAAAAACTGTTCTTTCTTTTTTTCAATTTTTGGATTTTTTATTTAAATATTCTGATAACTTAAGGGGGAAGCGCCAGGCTAGCCCGCGAAATTCAAATTTTCTTACGTTTTTTTTGCAAGTCAGTATGTTGATTAAAGTATGATTCGCGACCGTAACAAATATGTATTTACATAAACATAATTATTAGAAACAGAAACAACTCTTTTAAGTTATTATAATCTTCAAATGTTAAGATTTCATGAAATAGTCATTCATAGCATTACCAGGTCTTAAAGAGTTGTATTGATGACTTTAATGATAATAATTCTATAAATGCATACATGTTACGTTCGTGAACTATATTTTGATCAACATACAATCTAATATCATTGACTTGCAAATTGCAAAAAGCGTAAGAAATTTTGAATTTCGCAGGCTATCCAGGCCCTTTAGCCTTTAATGAAATTATATGTATGACTAGCTTTTGCCGGCGACTTCGCCCGCGTAGAGGTTGGGAATAAACCCACGGAAACATACTACTATCAGGACAAAAAGTATCCTGTGTCAATCCATGTTATACACATATGTGTGCCAAACATTTAAGTCCTATTAGAAGCACAATACTAATGATTCAAATGACCGTCCCTATTAACAATGTCGGTTCTGCAGGGAGACTACTGTTTAGTTCCTGGTCTTTTTCGCAGAACTGACATTGATAATATCATAAAGATTCTTTTTTTATCGTTAGGGCAAACTTTGAACTACCCACAGCTCAAAGTTTGTTTTGACAGTGAAGAATTTTTTTAAAATTGTAATTCGATTTATGTAAAAAAGTGAATATTGGTAAAAATGTAATTTAAAAAAAATAAATTATCATTAATTCATGTAAGCTTTGTACTTGTAAAGTGTTTTTTTTTTTTAAATTATTTTTTTTGAGGGGAGAACTTTAAATTGAAATAAAACACAAAACTGTTGTTTAATATCCATGCAATTGGCTTTTTTTGATGGATAATTTTATAGAATTGATTTTGAATATGATTTTGGGCATGTGGCAGCCGCGGCTGACGCGAACATGGCGTAATCTGGAGGTCAAATTTTTACACAGTATCGAAAGTTAGCATCCAAGTGCTCAATTTTTACTGCTTTAACAGAGTAGACATGCGACTTTACATATCTCCAAAGAAAATAAAGTAATAGCTTCATATCGCATGAACGAGGTGGGCAGATTTTGTAAATTTTGTTGTTTGTCAAATGTCCTTTAGTAAATTAAGCGAATAAAAAAGTTAAGTTTTCAGAAAACTAGTCGTTGGTGTCAGCCGCGGCGGCCACATGCTTGGAATCATGTTCAAACATTAATGCCATAAAATTATCTATCAAATAAAGCCAATTTCATGGATATTAAAAAAAAAATCTGTGTTTTTATTTCAAAAGTTCTCCCCTCAAAAAAAAAACACTCGATACTTTTTGTTAGGTTTACTGCTCAGTAATAGCGCACAATGTGTCTTGAATTGATATACAGGGTTATTCGTAAAACACCAACAACTTTTAGGGAGTCATTGCACTCATCATTACGAACAACTTTTACTATGGAACCAAAAGTGAAATCGCGGCAAAAAAATCTGCTGTAATTATTAATAATTCGTCAAAATGTACTGAACAGCTGATTTTTTTCGCGATTTTAGGTTTGGTCCCATAGTGAAAGTTGTCCATAATGATGAGTACAATGACCCCTTAAGAGGTTGTTGGTGATTTACCAATAACCCTATATACTGTCTTGAATTCTGCAACCCTAGTACTTTTTGTTAGGTTACAGAAGTATTTTTTTCCGACTTTCTTGGTATTTTTATAGCATTTTTGTTCATTTTGCCAAACTGACAAAATTCTTATTTATGAACCGCTAAGTGTTAAGTGCAGCTTACCACAATACATTAGTGAAAACCGCACCCAAATTCGTTGAGCCGTTTCTGAGATTAGTCAAACACAGAGAAACCGACAAACAGATAAAAATTCTTAAAATCATTGTTTAGGGTTATATTGCGCTAATAAAGACCCCCAGTAACAGATGTTCTCAATTAATATCTTGCATGTACAGACAGCGATCAGTTACTTACACTACTATACATATTATAGATATGAACTGACATCTTTTCTTCCATCTATTGTACAGGATGGTTCTCTAAAACTATGTGATTTGTACAGGGTGTGTAACAAAAACATAATTAATAATTAAAAAAAATTAAATTAATTAAAATATTGTATCATTTCATGTATTGAAATGCAATGTAAATATATTTGTGGTGGTCATTTAAAATATTAGCATTTAGCTGCATCTGGTTAGACTGGAAGCCGACCCCAACATAGTTGGGTTGGGACAAGGCTGAATATATATTAAAAAGTAGATTTGTATTTTTTTGTATATTATAAAATGCTACTTTCCATTCGTGGTTTCGTCCACGTAGATTTGTTATATTAAACTCGCAACAAAATAATAGGTCCAGTTTGACATGAGGGTGTCCCTCTTTGTCCCGCTATGTTTGTCTCTCTTTGGAACGATATGGGCTGTCAAAACGGACCTATTATTTTGTGGCGAGCGGCTAATAGTCTCGCCCCCTATTACATGGGGTTCATAACATAGCAGGCAAACTGTGGATGTATTTATGTACTATACATCTCTGCCATCTGTTTACTTATATAATAGCTAGCTCAGGCTTATATCTCACTAGGACATCATGGTGGCGCAACTAAAGTCGAGCTGCCAGCAAAGTATACTCAGCTTTATGGTGGAGCTCGTGGCTGTGTAATAACAGCCGCACGGGTCGATCCATCAGGTTAAGCTACGCTTGCCAGGGTTGGTCTGTGGATGGGTGACCATCTTTTCATACAGAGACTCCTCCGTGCCTCGGAAAGCACGTTAAGCCGTTGGTACTGGCTGTCATTCGAGGATCTTTGACAGTCGCTCCATGTAAAATACTGGTATTCAGCTGCATCCGGTTAGACTGGAAGCCGACCCCAACATAGTTGGGAAAAGGCTAGGCAGATTGATTTTTATGGTGGATGTCTCATCAGTCGTCCAATCGGTTGCGCAACCAACCAGTATTATTTGCAGTGCGACCATGGTTGCGCCACCATAGTGTCCTAGAGATATAGGGTCCTTAATGTATTGGTAATTCATCTCATTTTTGTACAGCACCCCTAGTATATGTATGGCAGGCGGCAGAGTAAAGTTCTAAGTAAACGTATCGGTTATGTAAGTGTGGTCGGTTCGTTGTTCGCAAAATTAAGGGGGAAGCGTCAGGGTAGCCCGCGAAATTCAAATTTTCTTACGTTTTTTGCAATTTACAAGTCGGTATTATATTGTACGTTGATCAAAATATAATTTGCGGCCATAACAAGTATCTATTTACATAATTATAATCATTAAAGTGATCAATACAAACAACTCTTTAAGACCAGGTAATCCTAATGAATGACTATTTCATGAAATCTTGACATTTCAGGATTATACTAACTTAAGGAGTTGTATTACTGATTCTATTGTATATAATTCTGTAAAAACATATTTGTTACGGTCGCAAATCATACTTTATTTAACATACAACTTACGAGTAATACTGACTTGCAAATTGCAAAAAACGTAAGAAAATTTGAATTTCGCGGGCTATCCTTTGTCAATCGTACTTAAACTGTTGTGATTGGTTGAATGAATAATCAACAGCCAATCGCAGCAGTTTACGCACGTTTGACAATTTGTCACATTAATTTTGCGATCATTTTCGTTCTACAAACTGGCCGTTAATGTCAGTATATTACTTATACATATAAGGTGACTGGTAATTAGTGACCGATAACTAAACACATGATTGTACTCATGATAACAAACAACTTTTACTATGGGAGCAAACCTGAATTCGCGAAAAAAAATCAGCTGTCCCATACATTCATGTTCTCATAACTCGTCAAATGTAGAGAGCAGCTGATTTTTTTCGCGATTTCAGGTTTGGTCCCATAGTAAAAGTTGTTTGTTATCATGAGTATAATCATATGTTTAAGTATCGGTCACTAATTACCAGTCACCCTTTATATACATAGTTTATACATTTGTAAATAATTTCATTACCTACTTGTTATAAGTTAGAGTAAGTGCGCCAATTATGGACCACCATAAGGATTTTGTCAAATAAAACTCAGAATTTTAAAGTATAATCAGCCTTATATATTTTGAACAGTTCGATAATTATTTGGTATCAAAAACGATTAATAAAATTCTTAAGAAACATCAACATCTTAGAAATAATCAACTTTTTCTAAAATATGTCATTATTGTGAATTTGCAAAAAGTGTACAAAATATGGACCATATGGTTTCAAATATGGTTCCACATGGTTTCAAATATTCAGAAAATTATAAAAACTATTGAATATTGCAACTTAATAGGATTATTGTAAAATAACTTATCTTTCTCCTGGTTTAATCCACTTTCACAAAGTGTAATATTTGTTGAAATTATGAGCTTACGAAGTTAGCTAAGAAATTACATCGCGCGTTGATAATAACGAAAAATTGCTCCCGTGAATACGTGCGCGCTCTCTGCTGGCCTGCAAGCGACTAGCGGGCAGCGGGAGGGGTGAAGTTTAGCGTGCGCTGACCAACGGCTCTATACTCTAATCAACGTTCATTGAGAAACGCGGGTAGTCCATATTACAGAACCAGTCCATAATTGGCGCATTTACCTCTAATAAGAATAATTTGAAGCGGCGTGTGGCGCGGAGAGGGTTGTTATTTATAGAGCCTTCTTACATAATAAAATACATAGTCTGTAAATGAAACATATGCCCCTATGCTGTAGAGTGTAGAGTAATAGCGCGATTTTTAACGCGTTCGCAATAAGTTTAGTTTCTATGAGAAAAAGACGAAAAATACGTTTATTTGCGGTAAAACATAACGCAAATAAAAAAAAGAGGAAAATATGTGTGACATTCACACAAAACGGCCATCGCTTGCTATGGCTAAATATAATGCTAAATATTATAGTTATTTATGCTAAAAGTGCGGAAAGTCCTGATTCCACATGTGGAAGCAATAAATATATTGAGTATTGAAAGTACCTATGTGATTTCCGACGAGTGTTTATGTCGACACGAGTCAGAAATTATCTTATGCACGTCTATCATAATCCATTAAAAAAAAAAAAAACATTTTACTATGCATTGTGCGAGGAAATAAAAAAATATATATTGAAAAAGTATTTTTCTTTTGATTTAGCCGGTAAGGGGCTGGTGTTGGCATTTTGTGCTTCTTGAACAAACATTTTCCGGGGTTAAATTAATTGATTCGTCACTTGAACTCGATATTTTTAGTAGATTTACACAGATCGACTTCGAACTAACCAAGAAATTAGTAAAATGGCGGGCTTATTTTTAATAGGTACTTACGTGCTCGCTCAGCATATAGATCTACTACTGCGCATGTGCAAATAGCTGCCACTTCGTATCGCAACAACAAAAATAATACTATAATTATGGTGACTGGTAATTAGTGACCGATACTTAAACACATGATTGTACTCATGATAACAAATAAATTTTACAATGGTACCAAACCCGAAATCGTGAAAAAAAAGTCGGCTGTTCCCTACATTTATGTTCGCATAACTCGTGAAAATGTAGGGAGCAGCTGATTTTTTTTATTTTTGTTTCAATAACCGACGAAAAACTTCAACGCAGGGGGTCCAGATATCCAGAATCATATGTATTGAATAAGTGGTTTCAATTAATGTGATAACCTAATCGCCACTGTACCTATGTGCACGTAATTTATAATAGCTGATAGCGCATAGGGTTAACAGCTGCCGGCAACTCGTAACGCGTTGCATCTCGGCGTTCGCAACCGCTACTGAATAAATAAGAGTATTGAGAGGATTGTGAAGCTGTAAATTTTCATACAAATAGCAATAATGTTTTCCCCTCCGTAAACATAGTCCGATTTTCATAATTTTTGGTAATGTTGTAGGTAAAATAAAAAACTACGTCCGTATCTTTTTATTTAGCATCTAAATATGTATGCGTTTTTTTTTTTTTTTTTATTAAACCTAGATTAAGGTGTAGAGACGCCAGTAGGTCAACCTACCCGAAACTGTCAGATTTTCCCAATCAACCTTGAACCTAATGCTTTAGCAATAAAGTCGAAAATCTATTAAATAAATCTGACAGATTGTAGTAGCTTGATGTGCTGGCGTCTGTACATACCTATTGAATCTAATGAGACCAAAATTGTCTCATTTCGTAAAGGATTAGGAGCGTGGGAACGTTATCTCCCGAAACAATATTTCAAAAAGGAATAGTAGGTATATATGTATAATTGCCTCCAAGACTCGCGCCGGTGCCGTGTATCGGCACTTCACAATCCTCGTACAGGGTCGCACTCGTCAGTCGACTTCTCGCGCGAGTGCTCTCGGCGAAACACGGCGAGAGCACTCGCGGAAGAGTATACAGGCGCCATAAGATGTAATTAAATAAACTTTGATATCAATGTTAAAATGTAAATTAAGGTCGACGTAACGATACAATACGGCCGATGAACCATAGCTGGGCCGAATTTTACGCAGAAGGCTCCGCAATTACATTTTTTTGGAACCAAATGGTAACATGAGGCGAGTGTGAGTGAGAGAACATGCGCGAAATTTCGTAGTGCCTATGTTCCACAGAACTCAGGAGCTATGTTCAGACTGGCCATGAATTCATCGGCCGTATTTTTTATTTAATGATTTATGTGTAAATAAAAGTTTAGTTTTATACTGCATTGAGACAATTTTATTTATTGAAGAAGCCGTGTGCCCGTTGGGATTTAAATGCCTAGCAAACTTTCATGCACCCTTTAGGCGACGAATTTTCAAAATTCCTTCCTTAGCTCTCACTTTGCACCTTCGTTATTTAGAAACTCTTGTGCATACTTACAGGCTTTTAGATAGAGCTGAGGTGCTAAAACAGCTGCTTTTGCAAACTGTCAATTTTTAATTTATCGGCCCAAGCTAGCAGGTATGAAAACGTCAAAAGTATGTATGTACCCTACACACCATAATTCAAGGTTTTTTGATCCGTAGTTAACTCGACCAATGGTTAAACATAGTAACTAATGGTTGAATTATGGCTAAATGTGAAAGGCTAAACATGAATGAGTTGACATTAATGTATTCATGTTAAAAATAGTAACTTATGGCATTTACGCAAATACATTTAGCCAATATATGCTAGCAGGCTAGCACCTTAAAAACATTTAAAAATCTCATACTCCTTTCACAGGTTTCATTGATCTGTTTGCGCCACCTCAAGGATGAATCTAGCCAGAGTCCTAAATATTTAACCACTGGAACATTTTCCAAACAGACATTGTTGATTTTGATATTTGCCGACTGTACAGTTTTTCCCTTAGAAAATAAACATATTTTACTTTTCGTGGGAGATAGTTCCAGACCCAATACTCCCAACAAATTCGTCAAACTGTGTATGGCTTCCTGAAGAGTTGTAGTCATAAATCTAATGTCTTGGCCAGAAATATAGAGGACGAGATCATCGGCGTACTGAGATACATACACACACATAATCTCTTTGCAAATATCACTAGTAACTATGTTAAATAATATTGGAGACATAGGGTCTCCTTGGGCCAATCCCTTACATGCCCATCTTGTAATCGAAACATTACTCCCTGTTTGTGATACAGCTAAATGTCTCTCCCTTAAGTATTCCCATATATATCTACATATAGAAGCCCCTACCCCCATCTCATCCAGCTTAGATACTACTTTCAATATTATATTGACATTATTATACATCCCAATGTCTTTTGATTATTGGTGAAACCTATTTGAATTTGTGACACTAGTCGTACAAGATTGTCCAGGCATGACTGAGATCTTCTAAATCCCACTGTATTCTTAGAAAAAAGACCTTTATTTTCAAAAAACCATTCAAGACGTCGCGTAATAATGTTGTGAAAGGTTTTGCAAAGACAAGATATGAGTGATATAGGTCTCAAAGTTGTTATATTGCTTGGATCGCGCCCAGGTTTTGGTACAGACACTACTTTAACATTCCTCCATTGTCTTGGAACCTCACCTTCAGACAAACACTTGTTAAATAAATCAACTATCAAATGCTTGCTGGGAAAATTATAAATCATTGAATAAGAAATATCGTCCTCCCCTGCAGCGGTATCCTTCATCTTCATTACATTAGAGAGTTCCTGTTCCGAAATCTGTGCCTCCAACTGTAAATTAGTTGAACTAAAGACAGGACATAGGGGCAGAACGTAATCTGGCGTTAGTTGTCGTAAGAACTCACCAGCTTTCTCTGCATCCAAACAAATTCTACTAGTAGGTACGATATCCTTTGAGCCATCGCATTTTGTTCCACAACTCGCTACTAGACACCATCTCACTCACACTGTCACAGAACTGATGAAAAGATTCTGCACTAGCTTTACGTATTAGTCTCTGTGCTGTAGCTACCTTCTGTTTAAGAATGATAAAATTGGTGGGGATGGGGTTCTTCCTCACCTGTGCTAATGCCAATCTACGCTCCGCCACTGCCCTAGACAACTCGGGGGACCAATATGATCTTGGAATAAACTTACTGGTGGGGTTTTCACAAATCTTAATTTCTGGAATTGATGCTTGTGACGCGAAATTAATTAAATCTGTAATAGCATCATACATTTGTTGGGTGTCGCCTGTTAAACTAATACTACTAATTTTACTTGAAATTGTTTCCTTATACTTCTGCCAATCTCCCTTTTTAAAATTACGTTTCGATTTTATTAAGTTATTTCATGTTATTTTTGTATTTATAACAACCATTAAGTGATCGCTACCTAAGTTTTCATGTAAAACACTCCACTTAAACCGAAGTGCAATATCTGATGATGCAAACGTGACGTCAGGCGAACTTTTTTGTAGCTGATTTAAGACTAACTTAAGTCTGGTAGGGTCTCCAGTATTGAGGGAAACATACTGCCAATCATCAGCTGCATTGTGAATTTGTAAACCCCTGCGATCGCTTTTGTATGACCAGTTTGTATGATGCCCGTTGAAATCTCCCCCTATAATAGTTTTATTTGGCGTTTTAGAAAATAGCATTTTCCAATCTTCATCTGTAGTGTGGATATTAGGAGGACAGTACACCGCAATAATGTTTTCTAAGAATTTACAGTTCAATATTTTAATATGAGAACTTGAATGTTTCGATTACGTAAATTAAAATTAGTGATCTGTGCTTTGATGGAATTATGGACGAGAATTGCAATTCCGCCGTATGAATCGTCCCGGTCTTGTCTAAAAATATCATAATTACCAATTTTCAAATGACTGTCTGGTTCAAGCCTGGTCTCAGATACAATGCATATGTGAATTTTACCTATCAATAAAAGGTTCTCAAAGGCTTTAATTTTTGGTCTTAAACTTTGTGCATTCCACTGTAACAACTTTAACTTAACAATTTTATTTTTAGGTGCCATTACTTATTAAGTCCGAAAAAATACTCTAAACACTTGTTCAAAATAGGCCACTCAGACATATGATCTACCACAACTAGTACTAACCATTCAATACAACTCTTAATAACATTATTAAACTTTTCTTTTATACTCAGATCTCGCAAATAAATGATTTCTTTCAATCGAGTAATCAACTCGTCAAATGTACCTGCCGCTTATTGTTTACGTTGTCTCCGAGATCGTTATCAGTAGCAGCTAGTCGCTCAGGCGTGCGCTCCGGTGACACCCGCTGTCCCCACCACTCCGTTTTACTTATGTTTTTCGAATGTGACTGCTTATTTTTATAACTTGCTCGCGGTGATTTCGGTCGATTCTGCGTAAACAAAGGTGGGAATTGACTTGGAGTATATTTATTAATGTTTTCCGATTCTTCCAATAGTAAACCACTAAAGCTGTTGTTATTGTTGATCATCGGCTTATTGATATCTCTTACTGTTTGTAAACCAATTGGTGACTTGGGTCTAACATACATATTGCAGGCTACGTGATATGTACAGTTGAATTCTGCATAAGCTCCCTCACGCGTTTCTCCCGAGCAAATACTGGACAACTTCTATTCAACGCCATGTGGTTACCCCGACAGTTCACGCATTTAAATATTGTAACTTCACAGTTACCGTGTTCTTCTGTACACTTAGGGCATATAGTTCTTTTGGACGTACATCTTGCTTTTACGTGACCAAATTTCCAACAGTTTGAACACTGGCGTTACCGGGAAAACATAAGGTTCAACCTTGACACGTAGACAATCCACATATATAAATGCTGGCAGGTGTGAACCCCTAAAGCCCACCTTTGCTACCTCACTAGGTACCCAGCCACCTTCATCATCTCGTCTTTGTAGCCTTTTTAATGTTATGATTTGAACATCATTTGGACACTTGATCACTTTTAATGCCTCCTCATCAGACAGCTCGAGGTCCACATTCCGTATAATACCGTAGGAAATGTTTACGTCCATTGCACTATAAACCTTCCACTCTTTGGTTTGGAGTTCCTGACAGTTCAACAAATTGACCGCACATTCCTTGGTTGAAGTCTCAATTTTTAACTTATATGGGTTAATATACTTAATATGGTTTATCTCAGTTAGTCCCATACTGTTAAACAGTTTTGCGATAGCAAACTGTTTAGGTAATTTCTCTTTGCTCCAAATAAAAACCTCTTTCTTGACTTGTTTCTGTTTCTTTCCTCTGTTACTCTCAACTTTAGTCCAGCTTTGTTCTTCCTCTTCTCTCTCTCATTTTGTCGGTTTATTTATCCCTACATCTTCCTCCATAATTTGTACTTCACAGCAGTTCGATTCATTAATATTATCCAACGAATCACTTTTATTTTCTTCATCTTCTACATGTGACATCCAACTATCTAACTGACTCACTTCTTCCCTATCAATCTGATCGAAGTTAGTTTTTTCTTGTCCACCATCATGTGTGGCCATTATTAGGTATAATCCTGCATCACCGATGAGCGTGCAATATAATTAATTTGCAATTTCTACACCGTAATATAGTCGCGTGCGGGCGATCTACACGAGTGCCGTGACAGAACTGCGTGCATTTGTTCTTGAAAAGCACCATTTGGTCAAGTGGAACGATGAAGATCACAAATGGCCACCGGAACTACTCAATAATAAGTATTTCACGGATTGCGATTCGATTAGCTACTTTATTAATGGTTGCTCGTCACAATGCTTATGGTGATGCCATGGTCTCCTGGTACCTACTTACCAGGAGAACTCCTCAACAATTAACGTCCCTGCATCGGGGAAAGAAATATTTTGTAAAAGGTGATGAGCAGTTGACGTTAAAATATTGTAACTTAGATAAATTACAAACTGACCCACTAAAAAGTAAAAAATAAAAAACTTTTTCTAAAAATCACAACCGACTTCCAAAATAACACTTGAAAGTGAATAATAACTTTAATTTCGGAAGTCGGTGGGAAAAAACTAAAATACAGATCCAAAGACACAGACACATGTTAATCAGAAAATAAGTAAGTTCAGGCGGCTCTGGGATCTTGGCGTAGATCTTGGCTTGGACTAACCACAGAACACTATTATCCTATCGGGGACTAACAATCGACTTCGATTTGTTTTTATCATATCAGCTGACTGGACAACACTACTTCACTAATGTTAATGTCAATTACGTCAGCGCTGTCAAATAAAAGTTTAATGAAAACGAGCAACCAGGCGAAAGAAAAAAAAAAAAAAAAAAAAATGAAAACGAGCAAGATTAAAATTTTAAATTCATAAGTTTCTATCAGTTAAGCTACATAATTCTCTTTAATATAAAATAAATTCTTATGGTACCTACCTACATAATTCATTTGAGCAAGTAAGTGAATTATTAGGTAATATAATGTAGGTAGAAGTTTTATGATAAGTACTCAAAAGTAATTTCTACCATTGTGGCGGACTAAAGAGTTTATTGATTTGCATTTATTACCTTTTTTAAGGTTTCAGTGCAGAGTAATCTAGTGTAAGTCTATTTTCCAATGCTAGTATACTACTTTTGATGGATACTGTTATTTGATAAATCTACAATACATTAACCATATAAACAGATAACAGATACCATTCAAAGAAAAACATCTATCTAAACAACATGGCGAGCAGAATACAATTTGAAGATGAAATTGATGATCAAAATCTGAATACAACTAACAAACCCAAATTAAATGAAGAAATGAAAATAAAAGAAGAAGATCCGTCGGATGAGGGTATCTGCAGTCCAGATCCTAGTCAAGGAAAAGAACACCAGGGTTTGACAGAAACAAATTCTGACTCAGTTAATACTACTGACCCTAGTAACAAAGATCTTGGAATAGAAAATGTGATCTTTCTCGGCAGTCGGGTAAAAAATAGTTATGAAATTCCAATTGAGCAAGAGGGTAACATTGTTCAAGGTGAGGGTAATGTTACTGTGGTTGGAGGTGGTAAGGGTAAGAGAAAAAATAAAACTGAGCTAGAGTTGCTTGGTATAGATGTAAAGGAGAATTTTGAAGATTTAGACGCTCAATATGATGTGTTTGGAGATGAAAGTAAAATATTTAGAAAGTATAAGTTGAGGAAAACTGAGCAACTGTAAGTATTTCAACTATTGATTAATTAACAACTGTATTTTGTAAGTAGGTACTTCAATTATTGATTAATTAAGAGCTGTATATTGCCCCTAACCCTTACCTCATTTTTAAAACAGTACCTGGGAGACCGAGCTCTGCTCTGATGAAAATAGAGAAAACAATTTTTCCCAGTTATCAGACCTAGCTAAATTGATAATTCGCCAACGTAATCCCCTATATTGCAGCTGTCATCGAAATCATTAGAGCCATTTTCAAGAATGTGATTACAAATATAATATATTCTTACATATTATGTATAATTATATTGCTTGATTACTTTACATTGTACATTGATATTATGATAAAAAATCAATCTGCATAGCCTTTTTCCAATGATGTTGAGGTGGGCTTGCAGTCTAACCAGATGCAGCTGGATGCCAGCATTTTACATGGAGCAACTACCTATCTGACTACACAACCCAGTTTCTGGGTAACACAGTTTTCAATACCCCTTGATAAGACTGGTTGTCAGACTTGGGCTTCTGACTTGTAACAACTGGCAAAGGGCTTAACATGCTTTATGAGGCGTCAATCACATTGATATGTTACTTCAAAAGATATGGGTTTAATATCAAACAAAGTGGAACACTATTTTGTTGTCATTAGGTACATTTGTTCTAAAAGTTTGCAGAGTCTGTCTTACAGTTTTCTCCCACATTTAAATGGTGCTCTGCTTAAATAATAGTACTTTGTACATGTTTAAATATTTGCTTTCAGAGTCTCATATAAGGAACCAGATGACATAAAACCCAAACGCCGCATCAGTACAGATGATGAAACGGATTTGACCTGTCCTGTTTGCCAAAAAGAGTTTGAAAACAAGTTGGCGTTACTGAACCACCTCCGGATCCACAACAAAACTGTACACGAATACACCTGCTCGCTATGCTCCAAGAAATTCGAGAAAAATGCAGAATTAATTGCTCACAGAGAAAAACATAGCTCCGAGTCTTTTCTCTGCCAGGAATGCAAACTAGCATTCTCAAACTATTGCGATTATTTGCTACATAACTATGAGCATTTGAGCCAACCCCATTTCCGATGCATAGAATGTGGCCTGCGCTATCGAAAATCAGTCTACAAAAAACACATTGTAACACATTTTGAAAATCTACTGTCCTGCGACTTATGTGCTTTCGTTACCAATGGTGAATACAATCTACGGGCTCATATAAATCAGCATAAATACAGATTTGTCTGCGTAGAGTGTGAAAAAGTGTGCAAGTGCAAAAAAGATCTTGAATATCATATGAGCATGCATACTGGGGTTAAGAGGATTCAGTGTCTTTACTGCGGAGCATGTTTTCGCAACATTAGCGCGAGGGATGTGCACACTAGAATACACACAGGTGAAAAACCTTTTACTTGTGACATATGTGGGCTTAAAGTTAGGCAATGGACTGATTTGAAACGGCATAAAGAGACTCATAACACTGAGAAAAAGTATGCGTGTGACTTGTGTGGGAAGAAATATTTGCACAAATATTATCTTGTGATTCATATGCGGTCTCATACAAATAAGTGTTTGTATGAGTGTCCAGAGTGTGATGCCAAGTTTGTCAGTGTGGTGGGGTTGAAGACTCATGCGATGTTTAGGCATACGAGTGAGCGCCCTGTTGAGTGTACGCTTTGTGATAAAAAGTTTATTAATAATAATCAGTATCGGAAACATTGTAGGGCGAAGTATCATTTGCGAAATGTGTATGGGAATAATATTGATAAAAAGAAAGATGAGTGAGGTTCTTGAGATTGATTAGAAGAGTGCTGTGTTAGGTGGCGTCCTAACGTGGTCGTTGCGCACTACGAATAGGGTTACCATTTCGAAATCCATACCTACATAAACTCACGCCTTCTTCCCATGGGGGTAGGCAGAAACTACAGAACGCGATCTGCTCAACCCTTACACACTCCTTTTGCTTCGTTTGAGTTCATAGATCTGATCATACGCCGGTTGTGAGTACTACACAAATGGCCTTACTGAAGAACATCACCAATAATATAATGTCACTATATGTCCTTCTAGAAAGTCCCCTCCGGGGCGGCGTTTCCACTCATATCTCTATTACTTTACTATAGTGTTATCTATGTATCTGCTCTTTAAATATCTACCTTTTGTTAGTCGCCTTTGAAATTTGACAAGTCCTGAGCTGACAAAAAGCCGGACATTTGCAAAAAGTCCGGACGTTACTTATTTTAAATCTTTATTTTTTCAGTATTAAATTATGATTTTTATTTTCTAAGAGACGAGTCTCTCGATGATCTCATCGCATTGGTCGTATAAATTCCTGATCGAGCCCTTGTGTTCAGTCACCTGTGCAAGTAATCTTACCCCCTTTGTTAAAGTAGGTAAGTAGAATTTGATTGCGTAGCGAGTACCTAAAAGTTAATGTTATAAATTAAAAGGCAAAAGGAGTACTTATGTAAGGATTGTTGCAGATGGCGTTCTTTAGTTTCTGCCTACCCCCATGGGAAGAAGGCGTGAGTTTATGTATGTATTATGTTATAAATTGTCACTTTATTTACTTTCTGATTCAAGAAAATATGTTTTGATTTGGTAATCATTATTAAAAGGTGTGAAACGTAGTAATTTTCATTTACATTTTATTTTAAACTGTGTGTTGTTGATATTCTATATGTTGAAAATGTCATCGATTGTTACCCGACTGAGTCAAGAGGCTTATGTTTTTTGTTAAACTATCTAGGTATTTGTTAAGAAAATAAATATATTCTGATTATGTAATATATTTTAGTTGCGAGCCTTACAGTCACAGAACATTCTAGATGAGGTTTTTTACCGTCTTGGAGTAGAAGCCTATGGCAACACTAGTTTTTTTTTTAATGTTTAAAATATCAAAATGCAAATCAAACGCACTATGCACCCTGCGTAGTGCGTATTATTTGAATTTTGATATCTTTTAACGACTTCTAGTTTTTCAAAATTTCTGTTTTTATTGTTCTAGTTTACTTCAAATGTGTAGTGTTTATTCTTAGACCAATTTCTGTCCAAGCAATTGAAAACAAAAAAATAAAACTACTCCGTTCACCTATTGTACAGATTTTCCCAATCAACCTTGAACTTAATGCTTTAGCAATAAAGTCGAAATTCTATTAAAGAAATCTTGACAGATTGTAGTAGCTTGATGAGCTGGCGTCTGTACCCTATTTTTTTCAAGACGGTAAAAAAGTCATCCAGTATATACCCTAACGCTGCTTTCAGTAGTCGCATATTATCTTAGAGTAATACTCTAAGCATATTATGTTATGATGTATAACATCTCACGACGGCCAACTCTAACACCGCGTGCGCTCATTGGTCAAATCAAATAGCGCGCGCTTCCCCGGCTCCCTCTTACACGCTTCCGTCCCTTTTCACGAAATCACTTCCACAGATTGGAGGAAAGATGTTACACATCAAAAATGGCTCGTGGTATAGTGCGCTGTGTAGTGGGCTTAGCATGACCACTTGTCTATCTCTACGAAGAGTAGGACTTTTCTATACAAAGTGGCATTATGTCTTTCGTTTCTAGCGATCTTTGTCTAGGTCCTCCTTTTTATGTAGACTATTTCGGAAGAAAGTTGTCTAGGGTAGATAATCGCCATGTTAAAGACAGTAGAAAACTTTCTACTCGACGGCCGCAAAGTATCTACAAAATCTTTTTTCTCTTTTTGTTTATTTTTTTTTCTTTTGCTTTTATCTCGAAAACGGTGTGTCCTATCGCAAAAATAATGAAAATTTTTGCCCCCTTTATAAAGCCCATAACCCCCTAAAACCCTACATGTAAAATGTGAAAAATTCCATATAAAACACGTTGAGAATCGCATTTCCAGCACTACGGGCTTGATTCCGCAGTTGTGACTTAATATTTGTAAAAATTGAGAATTACACAGAAAAAAAATCCTATGAAAGAACAAATAATTCTGAGTCGAATTATGTAAAAAAGTGTATTTCGTAAAAGTGCAGTTGACTCTTACTACTTTGTTGCCGTCGTACCTACTGTCTACACTGGTCCACACGGTAACGTCATTTTGTCTATTTTTCCGTCGACACGACGCTTCTCAACGGTTCTCGTGCTAAACCTGTAAGTATATCGCTCTCGCTTTATTTTGAGAAACAATAACCAGTGATTTTTATTTTTATAATTTTAAAAACAATCTAACACAAAAATAATATCCTAACCAACTAAAACTATAAAAAAAAAAAATTAATTTGGCGTCGAAAAATTCATCCGCATCGCTGTCGTCTGGTAAGGTACCCAGTTCATTCTCTATCTACGTACCCAAGAGACTGGCGGCATTGCCACGTAGTATGGCAATGCTTAGCCTCTGGCCAAGGTAAATGCCTGCCCTTGGGTCACGGGAAGTGTCAACCAGCCGTTTGGAGATTTCCTTGACAAACCATGAGCACATGGCCCGAGGGTTACGTGGAGAATATGTACAGATTCGGCAAAAAAAACACTAATACCCGACCACTAGTAATAGAATTAATAAGTAAAAGAATGGCAAAATACATCAAAAACAACAGTCACTATTTTCAAGGAACAGGATTATCTATATCTGAATTTTTGGACGAGAATTCACGTAAGAAAAGACAACAAATGCGAGAGGAAATGATAAAGGCAAGAAAGGAAGGCTTGCATGCAGTAATAAGAAATAATCAATTGTATGTGGAAGGAAAAGCTTTCATTTTAAAAGATGAAACACATAAAAATCAACCAAACTACATAGCAAACGAGAAAAACATTAATTTAAAAACTTCCCCTAACACCCGCCAACGAGATTCAACAGCCAGTAATGAAGACCATAATAATTACTCCTTTCGAAAACACAGACCAACAATTTAAAATTTTATTTCAAAATATCCAAAGTCTCTTTAACAAACAGCATATATTAGAAACCTTCATCGTAGATAACCCAATTTATAATTCAATATGTATATCAGAGTCCTGGTTGTCTAAAGAAAAATTAAGCTTGATCCAATTTAGCGGATATGAAATAGCAGCGTCATACTGCCGCAGCACGCGAGGGGGAGGCGGCGTCTGCATCCTCCTGCAAGACCATATCGAATTTAAAGAGATAACTGATATAACGAATATGTCCATAGAATATATTTTAGAAGTGTGTGCAATCGAGTTACCCAAAGAAAACATATTATTAGTAACAATGTATTGGAATAGAAGAGAGGAAGAAATATTTATTAATCAGGTAAAATGTATCTTGAATCATATAAACAATAAGTATTATAAACTTAACATAATTATTGGTGGAGACTTTAATATAAATATCTTAGAGAAAAATGTAAAAACTAACCAATTCTTAGGCCTAATGCTAGAATATAAACTCACACAACACATAAAAACACCCACACGAATAACACAAATTAAATTGCAAATAGATAACGACCTTATATCCAAACCTAAACAAATAGCCAACATTTTTAATAATTTCTTTGCGACCATTGGAGATAACACCGACAATTCTTCTGGTAGCACACCGGGTACCACCTCTGTACTAAATCCCACACAGAACACGATGTTTCTTGGCCCAATAGACGCTTGGGAAGTAAACAAATTAATAAAAAACCTGAAAAATAAAAATAGTCACGGGATTGACGAAATACCACCAACGCTTCTAAAACAATGTGCAGATGAACTCACTTTACCGTTTTATCTGCTACTCAACCAGTCATTTGAAGAAGGTATCTTCCCTGATTTATTAAAAATATCTGTAATAAAACCAATCCACAAAAAAAAAGCGAAAACAGATCCTAACAACTATCGTCCCATAGCTCTCTTACCCTCAGCCTCAAAAATCTTTGAGAAAGCTATGTGTGACCGTATTTATACGTTTTGTGAAAAATATAATATTTTAGATGACTGCCAGAATGGCTTTCGAAAAAACCGTTCCACAACTCTGGCAGTCTACAAGTATATCCAAGAAGCACTTAACATTATAAATAACAAGAAAAGCGCTGTTGGATTATTATTAGATATGACTAAAGCCTACGACAAAGTACAATTTGGGATATTGCTAAACAAATTATACGGAATAGGTATACGCGGAAAGGCTCACGAATGGCTAACGTCCTATCTAAAGAATAGGGAACAATTAGTAGAACTAGAATACTTTGACCACAAAAATAATGAAATTAAACAAATCCGATCACATAGTAAAACAATTAACGCCTCAATCCCTCAAGGAAGCGTAATAGGATGCCTTTTATTTTTAATATATATTAATGACCTACCTAAAATCATAGAAGGGCCATGTGTCCTATTCGCCGACGATATATCCATATTAGTCTCATGCCAAGACAATGTAAATATAGAAAAAACCCTTAATTCCATTCTTACAAAAACTTGCAATTGGATGAACGAGCATAACCTCGAGATAAACTACTCCAAAAAAAAAAAAAAAAAAAAAAAAAAAAAAAAAAAAAAAAAAAAAAAAAAAAAAAAAAAAAAAAAAAAAAAAAAACTTTTCACCCTTACCAAAAAACTCCTTTAACTTTAGATTTTACGTTCAATGGCTCAAAATTAGAAACTGTTAACGAATTTACATTACTCGGACTAGTTATAGACACACACGTAAACTGGAAATCACACATACAGAAAACTCACTCAAAGATTTCTAAATTCTCATACGCCCTCCGTGAAATAAAAAAGACCACCAATTTTCAGACAGCCCTCACCACCTACTATGCTTATGCCTATGCATGGCTTAGCTATGGTGTCACTCTTTGGGGAAACAGTACAGATGCACAAATACTGTTCACGCTGCAAAAGAAATTGGTCAGAATCCTGGTAAACATTGAGCAAACCGATAGTTGTAAACCTTTCTTTCAAAAACACAATATTTTAACCCTTCCGTGTATATATATCTTAGAAACATGCAAATTTGTGCGAAAACATCACGAGTTCTACTCAAAACGTGAAGACATCCAGTCGCGCTATCTACTCAGACACCGATCTAGGCTAAATATACCAAGTTCTCGACTAAAAATGCACTCAAAAAGTCCCTATGTAATGTCCATTAAAGTATATAATAAACTACCCGGATCAATAAAAAACGAAGAAAAAACTCACACATTTCTAAAAAAACTAAGAGATTTTTTGTTAAAGAAAAGCTACTACTCATTAAATGAATATTTAAGTGATATACATATAAAGTCATAATTTTAGTAGTCAAAATTAAATATTTATATTATATTTATTAATTATTACAAGATCTCCCAATAGATACCTATTTATATTCTATATTATAAATACCTACTATTAGTTTATCTTAGAAATTACCTACCTACTGTATAATAATTATAATTTACAAGTGCTTCCTCTCTCCTAACTCACTTATTTGCTGTGCCCGACAGGGTCCATGTGATCTAATTTTAAGTTTTACCACCTAAGTACTACATGTGGAATGCAATAAAGTATTGAGTATTGAGTATTGAGTATTGGGTTTCAATCCCAAACGGCTCGAAAATATAGTTACCGATAAGGTTATTATAATTCCGCCGCTTGAGGTTTTCCGCAGTCGCAGCAGCAGCGCCAGCACAACACGCTGTGCCAGGAAGATGGGATTGCGCAAGAGTATCGACACACATTGCGTCCCACATGCCGTCCGGTCTCTTGCCATCGTCGCATGCCAAGCCATTGGGTTCTAATACAGCTGGAACGCCGACGGTGACAAGGGCACGTCGGATGATGTCATTAATGTTTGCGTGCCGCGCTAAGCGATCCTCACTCCGGCTGCAAGACAGGCCGTGGTGTTCGAGGCTATTGACAACTTCACCACAGTGACAGCGATGAGGAGAACAACGGGGCGCTCCTAGTAGCAGGGAAGCGGCGAGGCGGAAAGTAGTATCGTCGAACAAAGTGCATATGTTCGACGATGGTAGTGCATGGAGCCACAGACCCAATTCCCACTTACCCACAGCCAGTAGGCGCACACGCTCCGCAGTAGTAGAAGACGTGTTAAGTAAATTGTTCTGTACTGACAGACCGGCTCACTCATCCCACCGTCTCTGGGAAGATGGATTGTCGGGTAGGTCTGGATTCGGGCAAGCGAGTCTCCAGGCATCAAAACAAGGCACATCAAAATTAACCAGTGTGGAGGCAAGGATTTTCCTGATTAATTTCTCAGTGCCGCGCCGTGGACCGAGGATGTAAAAGCCGGTAACATAATACTAGATTTTTTTCGGACGCCGAGGCCTCCCATACGTATATGGCCATATTTAAGATCGAAGTTAAAGTATGCCGGATAATTTTGTCCAATTTGTCTAAAAGGTGAGTGTGCTTCCATAAGAGGGAAGCGCGAAGGATAATTTAGGGCTGAAACAGCAGTAACGGATTATGGTTATGCCCGAATGCATATTAATTTTGAACAATCTCTCCGAAACTTCATTAAAATTTTGTATTTTTTTCTCAATAAAAACAGGAAAGGAATTCTCGAAGACCGGAGACCCAAGGAGACGAAGAGGTTTTTTCAATAATTTTGATTTCTGGGGCTATTGCGTTTTTGGGAAGTGTCATATGTCTGTCGGTACTGTCTGCTAAATATATTTCACATTTCGAAAGGTGACCAGTTAATCAGTTCTGTAATCTTTAATCGATCGACTAAAGACTTGTAATCAATATTTTTAATCTGTGCTTTAAAGCTGTGCACGCCCATCACTAGCATTTGTCAAAAGTGCGAAAAAAGGCCGAGTAAATATTTTTCAGACCAAAAATTTAACTAAACACCGGTTATTATGAAGATTATATGTGAATGTGTATGTAATAATAGTTAACTATTAAAGATTCCACCATAAAACACCACCATATTGCGTTAGACGCCTCCCAACCACAGGTAAGCCGAGATATTTCAATTAAGTATTTCTAACCTTTGGGCCGAGGTTTTCGCGCGTAAAATCCCGTAAGAATTGTTTACAAACATTAGATTACGTTTATTTATTGAATTAAATGCGTCAAATATCGATTTAAAACGCATTGCATTAATTATCGACGCGGCTGTATTCTGGAAATCGCTTCGTTAAAGCGTTCGAGTTTGTTGCATTTGATCTGGCATTATGAACTGTATATTGCATGGTAATAAGGTTGATGTTGTGTTTTCGATGCTGCTGCGATATAGCTTTCGGAATAAGGCTCCGCGACTGGTTATTGCTTTTCGGCTGTACAAGTCGTTAGGGTTGCCAGTTGTGGGTAATTTACATTAATTTTGGGAAAATATTTCATAATTATGTTGTTAGTTTAGAACTTGTTTTATTGTTTGAGAATGTGTTGTAAGGAAGTGTTACTCAATTGGTTTGATAAATCATAATGTGAATATATTTTAGCGCCACAATTTAAAGAGGGTTGGCAGGAAAGGGTAATGTAATAAAATGACATCCCTTTTTTATTTTGTATGGACAAAACTATGGTAATCAACATATGATTAAGTTTGTGTTATTTACTACAGCCTCAACATACTGAGAAGGATATAATTCTCATTTAATAAGCCCCACTTAAAGGCTGCTATATTTCTGATATTATTTTATCACACATACACAGCAAAAAAAAAAAACAAACGGCTTTCACTATTAAATAAATAAATAAAATGTGGGAAGTTTTATTAGTGAGTATGGTATCTTTAAGTTTAAAAATCACATTTCTTGTAGTATTTTGACGTGAGAAGAAGAGGAATAAAATATTTGATTGAATATTAAATATTCCTCAAAGCGGAAGGCAGAGGTGTTAAAGATTTCACTAATTATAACGCCTATGTATAGGGAGCGAGCCTAATCACATTAACTGAGCTTAAATCCAGACTCGGGGCTGCTACTGAGAAATTCCTGATGCAAAAACCAAATGACACTTTGTCCGACCTGGGACTCAAACCCAGGAAGTCATGCTCAGTAGTAGAGCTTGCAACCTTTAGAGAAACATAATCTGTTGCCACTGCTGCGACACAGGCCTCCTCTCTGTGAGGAGTGGGCCGTAGTCCACCACGCGGGCCCAGTGCGGGTTGGTAGATGTCACATGTCTGCGAATTGTTGGTTCTAGGACACGCCGGTTTCCTCACAATGTTTTCCTTCACCGTTTAAGAGAGAAGGGGAGTAGGGCTTGTGGTTAATCAATAACAGGTTAAGCTACGGTTGCCGCGGTTGGTCCATGGATGGGTGACCATCATTACATACCAAGACCTCTCCGTGTCTCCGAAAGCAAGTTAAGCCGTTGGTCCTGGCTATCACTCGTGGATCTGTGGTCATAGATACTTGTTACGGCCGTAAATTATATTTTGATCAACTTACAATCTAATACCGACTTGTAAATTGCAAAAAAAACGTAAAAAAATTTGAATTTCGCGGGGGATTGGCGATTTCAGACTTATATTAACAATTATACGCCCAGGTTTCCTTGCAATGTTTTCTCTCTCCAATGTCAGTGATGTTCAAAATAGACTTAGATAATGCATATGAATTGAAAGCGTTTCATTGGTACAGACGCCAGCAGGTCAAGCTACCCGAAACTGTCAAATTTTCCCAATCAACCTTGAACCTAATGCTTTAGCGATAAAGTTGAAAATCTATTAAATAAATCTGACAGATTGTAGTAGCTTGATGTGCTGGCGTCTGTACATGCCCGGAATAGAAGCCGCAACCTTTGATTATACCTATGTCTAGATACAGTGTTGCAAGACAACTAAAACGGACAGGCCAACTTTGTTTGCGCCCGTCACCGCAGCTCCTCCGCACAGCGCCGTCCAAGTTCATCACCCCGTCCCGCTGCCAGTATCTGCAGCGCTGGCGAAACCCTTACGAACGGAGATCGCTAGCGTCCCCGCGAGTGCCCCAGGCGCTCCAAGTATGAAGCCTATGCCAGAAAAGGCGCCGAATAGGGCTGATGAGGAGGGTTTCGTGACAGTGCAAAGGAGGAAGCGCCGGTCGCGAGCCAACAAGAACCGCTGCGGCAAAGCTCCTTCGAAGCCAGAAGTGAGCCTGCGTGCCGCTAAGCCGAACACACCGGTGTACATCTCCCGCCTGCACTACAGCACTAAGGCGGAGGACATTGTGGAGTACGTGCGCCAGAAGACAAGGTACATGCCGAGGGTGCAGTTACTGGAGTCGCGCCGCAACGTCAATTTCAAGGCGTTCGTGGTGCGAGTACCGAACTGTTACCTGCCCGTCGTCATGGAAGAAGACTTCTGGCCGCAGGACGTGGTGTTCCGTCGCTTCCGCGGACAAGTGCCACAGGACAGCTCAAGGACAAGCGAGTGAAGTGAAGCTACTAACATAGTTTTAAGCTATATTTATTAACACACGTTTTGTTTTATACTTTATATATGTTAGTTTGTAAGGTATGTATCTATGGGCCATTGTAGCCTGATAATAAATGTTTTATTATTATTATTATTATTATTATTATTATTATTATTATTATTTGTTAGGCTGGCGCGCGTCACAACTGACGTCGTCTGGCGCCTCTTCACAATCGGCGATCATAAACTTTCATCACCCTTTACGATTGTTTTTGAGACAAAAATTAGCCTTTGCCCTTCCCCAGGATGCGATCTATCTCCATGCCAATTTTATCGAAACCCGATCAGTGGTTTAGTTTACTTTTTCAGGTAATCGTCTGTGATCGCGAATTGTGAAGAGCCACTATTACATTCGCGCCTAATGCAAGGCGCGAATGCTTTTCTAGTGTGCATACAAATTGCAGCGAACAGTTAGACGCTATTTTTTTCGACGAGTTGACAGCTTTGACTGTCTATCTAGACTATCTTAGCCCACAACCAACATCATCATCTGTCCAGTCTTTTCCCTACTATGTCGCGGTCGGCTTCCAGTCTAACCGGAAGCAGCTGAATATCAGTATTTTACATGGAGCGACTGCCTATCTGACCCCCAAAACCCAGTTACTGGATAATAACGATACCCCTTGGTAAGACTGGTTGTCAGACATTCGGGCTTCTGACGACCCGTAACGACTGTCAAAGATCCTCGAATGATAGCCGGGACCGACGGCTTAACTTGCTTTCCGAGGCACGGGGGTCTTGGTATGTAACGATGGTCACCCATTCACGGACCAACCGCAACAAGCGTAGCTTAATCTGACCGATCGTCCCGCGCGGCTGTTATTACTTAGCCACAAGCCCCTCGATAATCATTGCACAACATTATGTAATTATGATGATAAGGAGCTCGTAGCTAAGTAATAACAGCCGCACGGGTCGATCCATCAGGTTAAGCTACGCTTGCCGGGGTTGGTCTGTGGATGGGTGACCATCTTTTCATACCGAGACTCCTCCGTGCCTCGGAAAGCACGTTAAGCCGTTGGTCCCGGCTGTCATTCGTGGATCTATTACAGTCGTTACGGGTCGTCAGAAGCCCGAATGTATGACAACCAGTCTTACCAAGGGGTATCGTATTACCCGCTTACTGGGTTGTGCAAAGTTAGATAGGCAGTCGCTCCATGTAAAATACTGGTATTCAACGGCATCCGGTTAGACTGGAAGCCGATCCCAACATAGTTGGGAAAAGGCTAGGTAGATTGATGTAATTATTACGATGATGATGATGAGATACAATAGAATACTATTGCCTATTCTTGGCTTAAAATGGTCCAGTGTTTCAATCTGCCTAGCCTTTTCCCAACTATGTTGGGGTCGGCTTCCAGTCTAACCAGATGCAGCTGAATACCAGTATTTTACATGGAGCGACTGCCTATCTGACCTCCACAACCCAGTTACTGGGTAATACGATACCCCTTGTGTGTGTATCTGTATGCTAAATTTTATGAATATCCGTTCAGTAGTTTTTCCGTGAAAGAGTAACAAACATCCTCACAAACTTTCACATTTATAATATTAGTAGGATGGTACGGTTAGGCTGGATACCAGTATTTTACGTGGAGCGACTGCCCATCTGACCTCCACAAAGTTACTGGGTAATACGATACCCCTTGGTAAGACTGGTTGTCAGACTTGCCGGCTTCTGACGACCCGTAACGACTGTCAAAGATCCACGAATGACGGCCGGGACCAACGGCTTAACGTGCTTTCCGAGGCACGGAGGAGTCTCGGTATGAAAAGATGGTCACCCATTCACAGACCAACCCCGGCAAGCGTAGCGGATCGACCCGTGCGGCTGTTATTACTTAGCCACAAAATGGTCCAGTGTATTAAGTTATTATTATGTTGGTTGCAGGAAGTAAGCCAGCCTCATCATGGGCCCTTGCTGTGTGGAAGGATGCAACGTTACTGCTGAAGATACATTTTATTTTGAGTAAGTTTCCTTTAGTATAGTTTTTTTTTTGGTATATTGGCGTGTGCTAGCAAATAATTTAATTTAATGTTTTGTGTTGCGTAATGTACTTAAATGATTATGCGCAGTGTTGTATAGATTATATTTTTTAACTGAACAGACAGCTGTGCTGCTGCGGAGTTTGTTGCGCCACTTCTCCCCAGCTAAAGCACTAGGAAGTGGTGAAGGGCGGGCGTGCCGGGGGACTGTCTTATGTAATTTTGACGTTCGAAAAGTGCTGATTCTCAGCCTAGTTTGAATAAATGACTTTTGAATTTGGTTTTTGATTTTGAGCTTTAGTAAGTACTAAAGTAGCATAATTTTTTATGTTACTTACGTATGTATACAGGATGAATTTTTCAAGTGGGCGTGGATGGCCAAATTCGAACCTATGAGGAATAGCGAAAAGTACTCAAAGAAGTCTCGGGTTTGCTTTTGATGAAAACAAAAACGGCATCATTGGATTTTTGAAAAATCAATATTTCTAGCCAGGAATTGGACCGTTGATTTAGAAAAAAAAAACACTGTATTATTACACCATTCGATAGTGTTGCTAATAAGGATCGAATTCTGGGAAGTAATGACATACGGCAAACTAAAGGAAAGAGCTCATTTAAACAAAATATTTTTTACTTTTCATATGTATTAAATCTTGATATTGATTTTTCAAAAATACCATGATGCAGTTTTAGTTTTCATCAAAAGCAAGCCTGAGACTCCTTTGAATACTTTTCGCTATTCCTCATAGTTTCGGATTTGGCCATCCACGCCCACTTGAAAAATTCACTCTGTATACTCTTTCTTTAAATCTGAGTTAAGCGCATTTGTTTAGCTTCGCTCATGTACTTACCGCGTGTTTCCATACTTTGGTTCACACTGCAAACTATGAACCGAAGTATCAAAAGACGCGGTAGCTACCCGAGCGAAGCTATACGACCTCAGCGTCGTTCCCAGTGCGCTTAAGAGCATTTGTTATTATGTTTTTTTTTATTTGAGATGGGTTTGCTCTTGACTTTAGTCTAGGTCAGAGGTGAAAGAGACAGAGTCGACGAGGGAGTGAGCTTACCCAGAAGAAGCCTGTTCACTCTAACTTTGAAGAGATTCGGGTTGTATGCGTTCGGGAACACAGACGCAGGTAGTGAGTTCCACTCTTTTGCCGTGCGCATTATAAAGGATGTTTGGAAGCGCTTAGTGCGAATTGGTGGAATGGCAACTAGGTATGGATGGTAACTTGCAGTGCGTCTAGATGTTCGATGGTAGAAGCCACTTCTATATTTATCTATGAATCGTTCTATATTCGTTGAGCTCCTTAAGTTCTGAGTTGAGCTGCGCGATTACTGACAAATGCGTGTACTGACTGGACAGGTCCTCTCAATCTGTGTGGTTCTTTCCTCAAATACCATTTCAGACACTAATCTACATGGTCTTCACATGGCCTGACCAAGACTTTAAAACAAGACTGTGACCTCTGAGTTTGTTTCGGCCTTTCTTCTCAGAGTAGTCAGATAGGAAACGCCGATCTCATCTAGTTTTTAAAAACATGATGCGACGTGTAAAAGTGTTTGTATAAACCTACTTACAGAAATAAAATCATTTATCGTCTATATGTCAATGATAAATGATTTTATTTCTGTAAGTAGGTTTGTACAAACATTTTTACAAGTGAATCATGTTTTTTTAAAAACTAGATGAGGTCTATACTAATAAAAAAAATAAAAATAATAATAATCTAAAGCTGAAGAGTTTGTTTGTTTGCGCGCGCCAATCTCTGCACCTACCAGTCACATCAGTTAAAATATTTCTCATGAAAGTGATTTTTTTTTTATGGGAAACAAAGACATCTCAAACCCGAATAAAAAGATTCTTCATGCGTTATGCTCTTCAAATTATGGTTGCAGTTGAGATGAAATGAATAACTCCTTAGTTTCTCCAAAATATTAAATAATTTATTGCAATCAAGGTTAGTGTACTTGTTACAATAGGGACTCAGTTTGATGATGAATCTATACAGAGCAAGGTCGATTCGAATATTAGTATCCCAGAAGAAAAACGAGCGGTTTTAAAACCGCTCGTTCTGCGAAGAAGCGTTCGGAAGTCTTCGTAAACTGCTCCTATTGGTGCTTCTTCGAAGAGATCCCTTGAGGTCCTCTCATTGGCTGCCGAAGATGACATGTGTGATGCGTCAGTAGGTACCCCAAAGAGAAGAGCGCCTACAGTTTGGGTAATAGCAACACGCAGGTTGTCGATATCATGCGTGAACAAGATTTAATAAAATGGTAAGAGATGACCAGTTCCTACTGACGGCGCCCGTACACGAACCTGACGCATGGATATTTAATCTTTTTTTTCATTCCAGGTTCCCAACCAGCCGCCTGCTCCGTCGTAGATGGTTGGAGCTGATCCCGATCCAGGGCAAGGTGCCCCTGGGCACGGTGGTGTGCAGCCGCCACTTCCACGCCGAGGACTACGAGAGTGTGCGCGGGAAGGTGCGCTTGAAGAGGAAGGTGGTTCCCAGTCTGTTGCTGGAGCAGGTATGACTGATTTTTAGGGTTCCGTACCTCAGTAGGAAAAAACGGGATCCTTATAGGATCACTCGTGTGTCTGTCTGTCTGTCCGTCTGTTACAGCCAATTTGCTCCGAATCTAATGGACCGATTGAGTTGAAATTTGATAAACATATGTATTTGGTGTGTAACGTAAATAAATGAATTTTGAATATGGGGGTGTATTTTGCGAGACCAATAAGGAAATTAAAAAAAAAAAAGTTTTGCAAACTGTACCGAGTGACATATCAAATGAAAGGGCTTACTGTGAAGGTCTCAAATATATTTTTTTTATAATGTTAAAATAAATTGTTTTACAGTTATTTAAGAAAATAGATGAAATTTGACCATTCCCTCCCTTATCTTCATCCTCTCTCCTATAAAAATTAACTTTGCTGTGCCCGACAGGGTCCATAATTGATTCGATGTTTTAACATACTGTATGTACAGTCGCGACCAAAAGTCGATAAGCAAACTCACAAAGCAAAAGCTTGGCGGTTAGTTTGACTTAAGACCTTCTATTTCCAAGAACATAAACATGCATAATTATTGTCGTCAACAACTGATTGTATAGTTCATAATTTCAAAGTTATAACATGTGTAAAGATGACCTAGCGGTTAAGCGCGTGCAGATAGATGCGTGAATCAGTGAGCCGTGAGTTCAAATCTCACGCAGTACTTGACTTTTTGTAAGTTTTTACGGGTATTGACAATTATATATGTGTTATTAGAATATCCTTTCTTTGTTATGTTATTATGAATTGACTAAGTGGGTATACAACAAAAAATCCTAAGAACGGTTACAAAAAAACTTCTTTTATCTAGTAGGAATGTAACGTCACAATTCTCTTAAGTTTGTTAATTTTATAAATAAGTAAATAAAACGAATAAACATTTTTGTTACCATTCAGCACGACTTTTTTATTTCAACCTTCCAACACCGAAAAAATAAATAAAAAATCACAAAAATAGTTAAATAATAATACAATAACTAATATTTAACTTCTTATAAAAATAAATAATAAATGAACATAAACATCTAACAAGTTTTTGCTTAAAATAGTACAAATATATTATTATGGTTCCAAAGAAACAAAAACAGTCCCACATTGTGATTAAGATTCGAACTCGGACTTCATTGATCGTAAACCATTGCTTAGCCCAAACAGCTACCAGCACATGTTATGTTTATGCGAATTTTAGCAATGCAATGGTAAGAACAGGTCGCCACTATGACGAGTATTCTAAATGCAACAGAAATATAATGTTATTTGGCGTAGTACGACGACATGCGACAATTCATTAGTGTGTGTTATCTGCGGAATGTTGAGTGAGACATCGCTCATACACGCACACGTACTGGTTCGTGCTCGCACAGTTCATAGCAATGTAATCCTTAGCACGATTATGGACTTTTGAGCGTTTACTGTACACTTGTATGTACATTTTATGGAATGCATTAAATTTGAGTATTGAGTATATCCGAAACTACTGAGGCTAAAATTTTGAAAAAAATACAGAAAATAGTTCTAAACCTATATATTATAGGAAAACTTATAAGAAGTCTATGGTCTTAAAATAACGCGATAAATCTCTCAATATTGTGCGTACTAAATTACATTTGTAGTTGGAATGTATGGGAGAACAGGTTTTACAACTACAATGTTAAGTTTGATCTTGGGATGAATTCATCTCAACTACGGAACTCTTCATTGTGCGTGGTCCGACACACACACTTGGCCAGTTTCTTTTATCTCGTAGTTGACCTTGAGAGGCTGTGACTACTTAACCGGTCTATCCTGTGGCTGCCTTAAGCGAACTCAAAGCCTCCAGACTAAGCGACTGTACGCTTAGGGAATGAATGAATTTATGATCTCTTTATTTACTAGAATACAAGGTGGACAAAATACCAGGGTGACTGAACAGCTCGCGAGACAATAATGACAAAGGTACCTTCAATCTGCCTAGCCTTTTCCCAACTATGTTGGGGTCGGCTTCCAGTCTAACCGGATGCAGCTGAATACCAGTATTTTACATGGAGCGACTGCCTATCTGACCTCCACAACCCAGTTACTGGGTAATACGATGCCCCTTGGTAAGACTGGTTGTCAGATTTTCGGGCTTCTGACGACCCGTAACGACTGTCAAAGATCCACAAATGACAGCCGGGACCAACGGCTTAACGTGCTTTCCGTAGCACGGGGGAGTCTCGGTATGTAAAGATGGTCACCCATCTACAGACCAACCCCGGCAAGCGTAGCTTAACTTGATGGATCGACCCATGCGGCTGTAGTTACTTAGCCACGAGCTCCTCAACAATAATGATAAAGGTACTTACCTTCAAGTGTCATTATGGTCTCGCGCTGCATATTACTAATTTGGGAAGGCCCTCTTTAGTATAAATACAGAGTTTCATGTCATTAGCATCATTACGCTTTTAGTAATTAATCCGTAAACATCGTCATGTCTCAGTCATCCGCGGCCCATCTCTAGGCTCAGAACTGTTCGACCCTCTGATACACCGGATTTAACACTCTTAAGAGCGCTATTGTTGAACAGATTTGCTATAAGGCTTAAAAAACTTAGCGTACCAGGGGACCGAAAAGTTTTGAGCCTAGGGATGGGCCGCGGATGATGGCTACCTATACGCATTCATCAAGTGCTTATGAAAACATTTAATTAATTGACAGCAAAATTACTTCTGCACTACAACAACAATCTCCTCTTCTTTCAGAAACCCACATTACCCTCAGAAATCCCACTCCCAAAGTCACCAGCCCCATCCCTCACTGCCCCTTCATCCCCAAAATCACCACCCCCGTCTCTCACTGCCCCTTCATCCCCGAAATCACCAAAGTCACCACTTTCACCACGTTCCCCCCCTAAGGAGATAGACGCTGGTGACTCCACCACAGTCTCGGTACCATCGCCAGTGGATGCTGAGAAGATGATCGATGACCTTCAGAGGAGGATAGCCGGCTCCATCAATAGGTTGATGAAGGTGCAGAATGGGGTCATCGAGGATGACAGGAATGTTGGTAAATGGTGAGTTTGGTGTTATTTTCCCACAAAGCATATTAAGGCGACGATAACCAACTTTTAAGAGCGTTTATTCCGCGCGGGCTATATTATTTACTCATAAAAATTAACAATATTCTACATTTTGGAATACTATCTGTTACCCGCGACTTCGTCTGCGATCCAGGATGAATAGTAGCCTATGTCCTTCTTCAGGTCATGATCTACCCATGTGCCAAATTTGATCCAAATCCGATTAGCCGTTTTAGCGTGAAAGCGTGACAAATAAACACACTTTCGACATTCTAGATTCACAAAATATACTACGGTACGGTGTATGTGGTACTTTAATAAAAAAAAAAAAACTTAACACTACTAAAGTTTTTACTATAATATAATTCAATCGTGATTATAAAGATACGTGGCGCCATCTATTATCACAAGAAAGTTATTGTTGTTTTCCTCGGGAACATTACTTTTTTCGGGATGAAAGGTACCCTACGTCCGTTTCTGTACATCTGACAATATAATATTCAAAATTTCAGGAGGATCGGTTCAGTGGTTTAGGCGTGAAAAGGTAACAAACAAACAAACAAATAAACTTACTTTCGCATCTATAATATTAGTTAGGATGTATTGTCAATTTTTATTTACTCATAAAAATAGCATACATACTTATAAATACCAACGATTTATAGAGTGTATTAAGAAAAATAGTAATTTGATTTAAATGAATTAACATAATCACGAAACCACCGACGGCCGCCATGGATCACGCACAATGGTCCACTTGAAGGACTAAGTGCGGAAACCAAACCCAATAACATAGAACATAGACATAATCAGGAAAAACCTGTAGAAATGCGACGTTGCCAGCCCACGTGGAATAATCGCTCTTAATTATTTTAGGGATATTATTAATTGCACATCAAATAAATAATCACCAATCATTTTATTTCCATCATTTAAATAAATTTTTACATCAAAAATACTGACTGCACAGCAAATTAACCAGACCGTACATACACAATACTCGCACTCATAGCACATTTTGCTATAACATGGCAACTAATATTAACCCTGAGGTTAGGTTTGGTTAGGTTACTTTAAACCCTTTACACAGAAATAGAAGCCCAGCGAAGCGGGGCTCCGTCGACATAGGATGCAAGAGCGAGCGAAGGCATGAACGGTAAGTTACAATAATTTGTTTTTCTCAAGAATGGTAAAAGGTAATATATAGGTTTAATGTGCGCTAGTCATTATTAGCTATGCATTAATAAAAAAAGCTTTACTTTAAGATAAAGAGCGGTGCGCCACGAATATAAATTGTTGCTTATTTACTTATATTTTGAGTTGAGTATTTTGCTGTGCAATCATTAATTTTGATTGGAATTCGGATTACTTTTGGATACAAAAGTATTTTTTTTGAATTGCGTTTAAATACTACCCATTATTTTAACCTAAGGACATGTCTAAACGAATAGTGTCAATGATTTGGAAAAAATGGTTGTTAAAGGACATTGCTCTGCGTCCATACATTGTTGGCCCTGGAGCCAAGAGCATCGGATAATTATGTATTGTATTCTCTATCATTTGGAGACTCCTAGAAGATCTTGTTTTTATAGCGGACTAGCTGCAGAAAAGATATATTTCAAAAAAAGTATCAGATTTTGAGGTTATAATCTAACCATAACAACGAATATTAAATGTAGGTACCTACCATGATTTTTCATAGCTCTGAGTAATTTTTAAGAAACTGAAAAGTAATATCATAATACCTACCTAGATAATTAGGTACCTATGCAGTTATTTTTCTAAAAAATGGATGCAAGTGCTAAATTAATATACATTAAACTAATCAACATAGGTAGGTAACTGAATTCGTAGCATTCGTTTTGGAATGAGATGAGTAGAAACAGCGTCCCTATGCCTGAACGGTGTGCATAGGATACTAGCTTTACCAATTAGATGGTAATAAGTGATTTTTTAAAACCTAGTCCTACAATATTTATATTTGAATAAGAAATAAAACACAGATTTTATTTTCACGTTTATTGTTCTTCGTCTAAATTACGAACTAAAATAGTGTCTAAAAACTGTGCAGGGGGGTTGACATTATTTTGATACCTCGCATAACTTAGGTACCAAATAATGGTCATAACATGGGCGCAGCAACCGATAGTTCTGCGCCCAACGATACAATTACAGCAATATTCGACTATTGCCTGTCGACCTATTTGTGATGAGTCAATTAAAATATATACAAAATACACTTTAGTACTTATATGACGGCTGTGAATTTTCCCCCGTAATAACCATACGGTTTCAGAATTTAATTCACACACAGGTACACAGTCCCGAAAATCACAGCCAGGTCAATCGTTTTTTAAACCAATCCAAGTCCGTTAAAATAGCCAAGTCGTAAAAAAGTCCCGAAAGTCACCAAAACACCGAACACAAGAAAAGAACACAGGAAAAAGCACAGCGCAGAAACTGTAACTCTCAATTGTGGTAACAATGACTTTTTTTTTAATAATTTTATGGCATGGCTTTTTGGCCTTTGTGCCATTGGTAACAATGACACGTTCACCGGCAAAACTAGGGATGTAATACGACACCATTAATCGATTTTTCGATTATGGTTTACTGTGGTCTTAAATTATTACAGTCTGTTACATCTACTTTGTCATATAAACATTACAAGTATGTATGACAATGGTTTATTTTATATATAACAACACTCTTCTATACTGGTAATAATAATATATAATAACATCTGTATCTAGTTTGCAATATTGTTTTTTAAATAAAACATTAGGTAATTGTGATGTGTTTAGTAAAAATAAGTATTTTTTTCGTTTAATGAACCGCAAAATGAGCGTTATTTTTGTATTAATTGTCGTAAATAATGAATTAGTTTGAATGATTGTATAGAAATAAAGAAGTTTTGATTATTGTATAATATTATTCTTACTACCTATTTAAATTGGAGTATGACTGCATTCATAAAGTATTTTATTAGGTTTTTAAAACTACACTTTAGAAAAAAAAACACAATCGATCGATTATAATTGATCGGACATCCCTATTTCACTTTTGACACGACATAGGTGAAGATGGCGATGTAATGTTATTAGTCGTATTAAATTCTATTAAAAATACATTTTGGAATACAGCTAGTCCGTGATACAGAAGTATTTGCAACTTATATAATAAAATAGGCGATTAATTATTGTATATTCTCAAACTCTTCATTGCACAGGGCCATTTTGAACATTGTCTTTAGAGCATTTTCTTAATAATTTAATCTGTGAATATTTTAGATTGTGTTTATACTACATAGTGTAATTAATTTGTAAAGTTATGTCCAGTGATCGTATAATCGGACGCTTATACCTAAACTTCTTCCCACGAAAGAATAATATGGACATTCCTTTCTGAATAAATAAGTAATCCCGGGTTCCCGGGATTGAACAGTTTTGTAAAAACCACTATAAAAAAGTTAATGAAATTATAGCAGTAGTTATTTTGAATTAATATCTTTATTTTATTCAAAACAAATGGAATATCAATAGAAAATGACAATGTGCACAATGTAGTGAAAATTGATTTATCTATCTAATACATAGGTTTCCAAACTTTTATGGACTACCGCCCCTCGAAGAAAAAAAATCCAATGCATCCTTTACACAAATTTTATATAGCTGTAATAGGTACTGCTGTGTAGTGTGTGTGTGTGTTTATATCTATTAATAATCACAAATTAAAAATTAATTCTCTCTCTCTCGCTCAGTAATCGCGCCGCACGAAAAGCTCCAGCGCCCACTAGGGGGCGGTACCGCCCCTTTTGGGAACCTATGATCTAACAGATTAGTGATCGAATCGACTAATTTATTGTATTTTATACGAACAGAAGGGATGTCCGTGTTATTCTTTCGTGGGAATAAAAGTGAAGTTTGGGTATATTAACGCCCGATTATCCGATCACTGGTTATGACGCGGATAAAACACTGAGAATCAAGCAAAAACTATCAAGCGTATTTTTATGAAACCTTCACCATTTTAAAGGTATTGTAATTATTTATCTTTTAGTACCCACCATAACACTGTTCGCACTCCTGGGGCACAGACCTCCTCTCTGTGAGAGGGAGTGGGCCGTAATCATAATCAAAAGACATTTATTCAAACTTCAGGCTGAGCAACAGCACTTTTCGAACGTCAAAATGACATAAGACAGTCCCCCGGCACGCCCTTCACCATTTCCTAGTGCTTTAGCTGGGGAGAAGTGGCGCAACAAACTGTCCAGCAGCACAGCTGTCTGTTCAGTTAAAAAAAAAAACGGCCAAGAGCGTGTCGGGCCACGCTCAGTGTAGGGTTCCGTAGTTTCCTGTCTGTAAAAATATAATAAAATATGTAAACGAAGTTAAAAAAATGCTTGCATATACGATTATACTACAAACTTAGTCCAGAAATGATTTTGTACAAATTTTTGTCTTTTTTGTACAAAAACTGTTGTTTCCATCAAGTTCAAAATGATTTTCCTAGAAAGTCCTTATAAAGTTCTACTTTTCAGATTTTTTTCATATTTTCTAAACTTATGAATCAAAAGTTAGAGGGCGGGACACATTGTTTTTTACTTTTGGAGCGATTATTTCCGAAATTATTGACATTATCAAAAAATTATGTTAGTAAACCCCTATTCATTTTTAAATACCTTTCCAACAATATATCACACGTTAGGGTTGAAATTACCCTAATAAAACATTTTTTTCCAATTTTTATTTTACCACTTTGTCGGCGTGATTGATATACATATTAGTACAAAATTTCAGCTTCCTAGTGCTAACGGTCACAGAGATTAAGCGAGGACGGACAGACGGACGGACAGACAGACATGGCGAAACTATAAGGGTTCCTAGTTGACTACGGAACCCTAAAAATTAATCTATATAACACTGCGCATAATAATTTAGGTAAATTACGCAACACAAAACATTAAATTAAATTATTTGCTATAAGTAAGCTAGCACACGCCAATATACAAAAAAAAGAAAAATCGAAAACTATACTCAAGCAGAAACAAAATACAAAACTAAAAACGTAAGCAGAACTTTTTACCTAAATAGAAACTTCCAGTAATAAAGGGCGGGCCCACTTACATATAGCCGTACATGTAGCGGTAACTCGAAGTCACAAATGATAAACTAGGATCAACGAAGTAAAATAAACAACGAGTTAAATTACTAATAACAAAACAAAACCAAATCCACCACGCGGGCCCAGTGCAGGTTGGTAGAAGTCACATGTCTTAGAATTTATGGTTCTAGGACATGCCGGATTCCTCACGATGTTTTCCTTCACCGTTTTGAGAGCAGTAATGATGAAAAATCTGGGCTCGACAGGGTCCACATTTTTCCATCACCACATTTTTGTTTTATGTACTTATAATAAATTAATAATGCGTCTAATTTGGGACAGCGCTCCTTGGTGGGCGAGACCTATTCTGAAGGAAAAAGGACGTATTTACAGAAATATAAAAATGGAGAAAAATATATTTTGTCTGTTTATAATCATCATCTTCCTGCCCTTATCCCAAGTTACTTGGGGTCGGCGCAACATGTTTTCTTCTTCCATTCTCCCCTGTCAACCGTCACGCTATCATTCACTCCCTTCTCTTTCATATCATTCCTCACACAATCCATCCATCTTTTCTTCGGCCTTCAATCAACATGTATATTCATCACTTTTTTAGTCACATGCGTTTCGTCCCTTCTCATCACATGCTCATACCAAGCCAAACGGTTTCTTTTCAACTTTTCTGTCACCGGCGCCACTTTCAAACTTCCTCTTATATACTCATTTCTTACTTTATCCATTCTCGTCACTCCACACATCTCATGCAATCTTTTTTCATCCGTCTTCTTCACGGCCCAGCATTCAGACCCATAAAGTACGACAGGCGGGCTTATATATTTTCCCCTTTAACTTGGGGCGCATCCGTGGGTCGCAAGTTGTTCCTGTGACCTACCTTTGTCCTGTTTATAATACAAAAGGCAGATGCGTCTTTTAATAGTAAGAATGATTAGGTTTTCGTTAAGTTTACGCCAATATAAAAATACTGGTATTGCTTCTTTTTTTTTTGCTGACTCTATTTCGAAAAAAATGTCAGATATGTCTTTTTTCCTTAAGACGGCAGAATTATATTATTATTTACTGAAAGTTTGCGTTAAAAATTAAGAAAAAAAAATCAGTCTCAAGTCATGTATGGCTCCAAAATATAGCGTACTCGAACAGCGCCTACTTAATTTTTATCCTTTCGTTCTCTGATTCCAGCCCCCCCGCTCCCCCCGTAGTCGCCCCCCTCGAACACAAAGAAGACATCGAAGACATGATAACAAACTACCACATAAAGAACAAGGTGCCCAACCCGGCGCTGCTGGCAGACCTCGTCCCCACGCCCGTGCCGCTGGCAGAGCTGATGGCGCAGGCCGGGCACACGGTGCCGGTCGAGTTCGAGGTGCCGCAGAACGATGAGCCGATCGAGATTGAGGATGTGAAGGAATCTGAACCTGTCTTTATTGAGGTTTCTGTTGATAAAGGTAAGTTTTTTTTTTTTTTGTGATAACTTTGCTCCGTACCACAGATTAATACACATGGGACACTCCGTAAAATCATTTTAATAAAAAGCGACTTGCTACGACACAATAAAGTGCCATTGCCAGTGCCACAACGCTTATTACCTACAGTTATATTCACCTACAAGTTGCCTCTCTCGTTTCTATACAATAAACTAAATAACCTACTTTAAACACAATATATGCTAGGCAAGACAACGTTTAAAAAAAACATTGACTACATGGCTACTTTCCTTAGATTATGCAAAAACTGAAGATCTTTTCACTACCATGTCCAAATTTTACTGTTTCCCAAAATAACGCACACAACCTCATACACACACACCCCACTTCCACATACTCATACACACACTCTCACTAACACATACATACACGTTACACTCTCATACATCCTTTGCATGTTTCTTAGATAAAATATAAATAACAATAATGAAAAATAAAAATAAAAAGTGATTTCAAGCAAAACGTCTTCAGTACAATACTTGTAATATATCAATTGATAGGGGGCCTGGTGACCTGACTTACAGGTTTTGTATAAACTTAGTTTAGGCACCAGTCTTCCACAAATTAAGTACACAATTGTATCTGTAGACTATTAACTTTAAGCTGTGATTTGTGTATAAGAAAAAAAAAAATCTCTTTCTAACGCGTTAGCGTAACTCTTATACCTTCTGACTCGTTAGGGTTGTCTTTTACGACGCGGCGTGTAAGTGAGTATCGAACTGACTTGGCCTTAGCCCGCTCTGAATTGGCCCGACAAGTCGAGCCCGCCGCGTACTTGTAGCTTCATACCTAAACTGCAGTGACCCATCTGTATTAATCTGTGCCCGTACTGAGAATTCCTGTTGTGCTTTTTGAAACAGACCAGCCCCAATCGTGTAACACTTTCCACAGCCATTTTTATTATTGGTTCACAAATCGGGCAATATAATCATAATCTGCCTAGCATGTTTCCAACTATGTTGGGGTCGGCTTCCAGCCTAACCGGATGCAGCTGAATACCAGTATTTTACATGGGGCGACTCCACAAAGTTACTGTGTAATACGATACCCCTTGGTAAGACTGGTTGTCAGACTTTCGGGCTTCTGACGACCCGTAACGACTGTCAAAGATCCACGAATGACAGCCGGGACCAACGGCTTAACGTGCTTTCCGAGACATGGAGGGGTTTCGGTATGTAAAGATGGTCACCCATCCACGGATCAACCCTGGCAAGCGTAGCTTATCCAGATGGATCGACCCGTTAGGCTGTTATTACTTAACCAGATAACTTAAGACATACAGTAAACGCTCAAAAGTCCATAAGCATGCTAAGGATTACATTGCTATGAACTGTGCGAGCACGAACCAGTACGTGTGCGTGTATGAGCCAACATTCCGCAGATAACACACACTAATGAATTGTCGCATGTCGTCGTACTATGCGAAATAACATTATATTTCTGTTGAATTTAGAATTCTCGTCATAGTGGCGACCTGTTCTTACCATTGCATTGCTAAAATTCGCATTAACATTACACGTGCTGGTAGCTGTTTGGGCTAAGCAATGGTTTCACGATCAATGAAGTCTGAGTTCGAATCTTAATCACAATGTTGGACTGTTTTTTGTTTCTTTGGAACCATAATAATATATTTCTATTTTAAGCAAAAACTTGTTAGATGTTTATGTTCATTTATTATTTATTTTATAAGAAGTTAAATATTAGTTATTGTATTATTATTTAACTATTTTTGTGATTTTTAATTTATCTTTTCGGTGTTGGAAGGTTTAAATAAAAAAGTCGTGCTGAATGGTAACAAAAATGTTTATTCGTTTTATTTACTTATTTATAAAATTAACAAACTTAAGAGAATTGTGACGTTACATTCCTACTAGATAAAAGATTTTTTTTGTAACCGTTCATAGGATTTTTTGTTGTATACCCACTTAGTCAATTCATAATAACATAATAAAGAAAGGATATTCTAATAACACATAATTATATAATTGTCAATACCTATTTAGTTTTCTATGATCTACCTTTCTAACTTTACGAAATGAGTGACCAAGCGAACAAGATAAAGAATATTATATTTCTGTCCCATTACTTCCAATCAAGTAAAAACTTACAAAAAGTCAAGTACTGCGTGAGATTTGAACTCACGGCTCACTGATTCACGCATCTATCTGCACGCGCTTAACCGCTAGGTCTAGGTCATCTTTACACATGTTATAACTTTGAAATTATGAACTACAATCAGTTGTTGACGACAATAATTATGTATGTTTATGTTCTTGGAAATAGAAGGTCTTAAGTCAAACTAAACGCCAAGCTATTGCTTTGTGAGTTTGCTTATCGACTTTTGGTCGCGACTGTACATATACTACTATTTTTTTTGTAAATACATACTCATATAGATAATTACACCCAGACTCAGGACAAACAGACATGTTCATGCACACAAATGTTTGTCCTGGATGGGAATCGAACCCACGACCTGCGACATGATAGGCGGTATTTTAACCAACCCCGCCAGCTGGCCTGTCTAAACTTCAGTAGGACCACTTTGTCTCGCAAGGAAAGCTGCGGATATCGAATACTTGTTTAAGTTAATCAATGTCCTAGACTGTGAAGGTTTGCTGAAGAGAATTCTTGCTGTTCCACGCCAGAGCAGTATTTTATGCAATAGACGCAAATTTGTGATGCCTCATTACAGAAACATATAAAACAACCATTGAGATAGAATAACATGGATATGGCATATTCTATTAAAGGAAGAAAGGTATACAAATATCTGTCACTGTACGTAGTATATCAGTTATCTGGTTTCCATAGTACAAGCTCTGTTTAGTTTGGAATCAGATGACCGTGTGTGAAATGACCCAGGATATTATTATTATTTCTTACATATCTCGGGACCCTGGGGTCCCGGACCTTTGGAAGGCATACGAGGGGCCGAAGCCAACTCGCAGAGGCCTCTTAGATAATTGAAATCTTAGAAAAAATGATGAGGAGGCACCAATCGACGATTATCCTTGTATGTACTATGCAAGTGCACCGAAGGACAACCCCCGGTTGGTGCAGGACTATTGTTGTACGTGGAAACAAAACATATTGGGCTATGGGTCTGGGTGGCTAAAGTGGATTGGGTAACTTGAACTATGGAAGAACTATGTCCCCTGCCTGACCAACGTTATATATTATACACGGATAAAATGGCAGGGGGTGACTTGCACACTCAATAATGGGCCCCCGGAGACGGCCGCTAGCATAAAGTGACGTAGCGACAAGGGGTATTTGGTAAAGCACGAGTAAGTACAATACATGTGCATGTGGATATAATTAAAAATAATAAACAGGAGCTCCATGTTTTGCCAGTTGAAGCGTACAAAAATCAAGAATTTATGGATACCATACTTATGCCTAACTACTTTATTAACCGACTTCAAAAAGGAGGAGGTTCTCAATTCGTCGGAACCTTTTTTTTAATTTTTTTTTATTTATGTATGTTCCCCGATTACTCGAAGATGGCTGGACCGATTTGATTTTTTTTTTGTTTTGTTTGAAAGAGTATACTTTCCAGGTGGTCCCATGATTATCAAGTCAGGATCTGATGATGGGATCCTGGAGAAATAGAGGGAACTCTTCAAATTTTATAGGCACACTTGAAGCGATTTGGGTACTTTTTTTCAGTGACAAATGGCCCGGGATTGCTGAAATCTCATGTCTGTTTATTGTTTCCACCAGTTCGTAACATAACATCACGCCGGTACGCTATGAAAGGGTAAGCACATGTGAACCACTAAAAAGTGAAAAATAAAAACTTTTTAACAAAAAATAAAACCGACTTCCAAATCAAAACACTACAAAGTGAAAAATAACTTTAATTACGGAAGTCGGTTTGATTTGGAAGTCGGTTTTATTTTTTGTTAAAAAGTTTTTATTAATACAACGGTTTAGAAACAACTTAAAGAGGGCTGTTTCGTTTTGTCACCACTCTCGCTCACACGTGAGCAAATTTTTAAGATTATTAAATGAAAAGATGCTTTTTTGAAACATGTAATCAATTAGCGAACTAGTAAATAATATTACTTATTATTATTTTTTGTTAACTGATTATTACATCCCGTGTGCCATAACAGCTTCTGATTGGTGAATGTCACAATGGCATGCCAGCTACTTGCATAGTTATATACCAGCTACAGGCATGTGTATTCCCGCCCTAAGGGATAGACGGACTTCACAATGTCCTGCTAAGTAGCAGACGAATAAATAAATGGAACAGAATTTAAATGAAATAATAATGTGGGAATGTTCCGAAACTAGCTATGAGAATATTATTCGACGAATCATTATCGCAACGGATTTCCTGCTGTCAACCGCACGTCCACGATAACAGAGAATTTATGTCGTAGCAGTAGGGTTGGTTTTCGGTTAATTCATGTGTTACTATAGACCGTTTGACAGTGGTTATCGTTGGCTACTTATAATTTTAACTTTAGAAGCTCAGTTGACGGTCAGAGCTCGGGCAGAGCGCACGCGATTCGCGAATAGTTCTCGCTACGGCCGGGGGAACGGGGGAAAACGCTAAATACCCTGTTCCCCTGCCGAAAGAATATCGTGTTTTTGTTGGTAAGAGTCCTATGTCAAAAATTCTTAGTCTTTATTTTCAAAGGTTGTAGTAAGTGGTGTGCCGCCCTATGTTCTGTAAACTGTCTCGAAGGAAAGGACCTTTTACTTTCTCGGGATCTAGGCTGATAACAATAAGCTGTTCACGTTAGACTAATCTATTTTAAAGACTTTTCTATAGTATATCGTTTTAGGGTTCCAGACCTCAAAAGGAAAAAACGGAACTCTTATAGGATCACTCGTGTGTCTGTCTGTCCGTCTGTCACAGCCAATTTGCTACGAATCTAATGGACCGATTAAGTCGAAATTTGGTACACGTATAAGTTTTTGTGACCCAAACGTGGACGTGTAATGTAAATAAATGAATTTTGAATATGGGGGTCAATTTTGGGGCAAATAAGAAAATTAAAAAAGGTTTGCAAACTGTAACTGTGAGGGTCTCAAATGTTTTATTTATTTTTTATAATTTTTTTTTTAAAGTTATTTAAGAAAATAGACGACAATTGACCATACCCCTTATCTCCAAACCTATTGAGCAATAAATACTGAAAAAAAAATACAGAAAATATTTCAATACCTACAGATTACAGGAAAACCTATAAGAAGTCTACGGTCTTAAAACAACATGGTAAATCTCTCAATATTGTGCGTACAAACTGACATTTGCAGTTGGAATATATGGGAGAATATGTTTTTCAACTACAATGTTATGTTTGTTCTTGGGATAAAATCATCGCAACTACGGAACTACGGAATGAAGGGAAGGAACCAAAAACTACGCGGTTTATCAAAATGGCCGTTGGAATATCATAGATAGTGTCAGCTACATGCCATGTAACGAGTAAATACACAAGGGCTTGAATGAAACCTCTACAGTACTTATATCTATTCACATTTTGATATGGAGTTATGAAAGAAGGGCGCGCCTTTTGTCAACAACCGGGGTCCAAATTTAGACTTCAGCTATAATTCTTTAGACTTCAAATATAATTTTTATTTGAAGTCTAAAGAATAATGGTCCTAAAAATGGGCGATATAACTTAAATTACAGTTTACAATAGGGATGACGAGTAAACATTTTGTTTTGTCCGTCATGTAGATTATTAAAAAAAATTGGACACATATTTTTTTTTTTACGTAATCAAAAGATTACGTCACACCTTGCTAGATTTAGGGTTCTTTCTGACTTTTTCTTTTTTCTCGGCTCTTGAGGGTCCAAGCTTGATGTTAAATAGCCTATAACTTTCCTCAAAATTGGAGTATCAAATGCAAAAAAACTTTTTAGCAAAAAATAAAACCGACTTCTAAAACAAAACACTACAAAGTGAAAAATAACTTTAATTTCGGAAGTCGGTGTCTTTGGTTTTGTATTTTCGTTTTTTGCCACCGACTTCCGAAATTAAAGTTATTTTTCACTTTGTAGTGTTTTGTTTTAGAAGTCGGTTTTATTTTTTGCTAAAAAGTTTTTATTTTTCACTTTTTAGTTGTGGAACCTACCCCACACAAATCCTAATACATAACTGAGCACAATAATTGTAGATATAGCCATATAAATAAAAGTGATAGGAAGTTATTAAAACATCATCACATCATCCATATAAAATAAGTGGGAAATATACGCATTATTGAAGCTAACTCAAAAACTCCTCAAGCAAAGTTAATACAATTTATATGGGACCACCTCGGAAGTATTCCCTTTCAAACAAAAAAAGAATTTTCTAAATCGGTCCATCCGTTTTTGAGTAATCGCGTAACAAACATACAAAAAAAAAAAAAAAACAAAAAAAAATACAGACTAATTGAGAACCTCCTCCTTTTGGAAGTCGGTTAAAAAGATATTTTTTTCCAGAGATTAGCGCACTCAAACAAACAAGAAAAAAAAAAAAAACGAAACTTCAGCTTTTTTTTTAAAACTTCGCTAAGAGTCCAAAGTTAACCTCTTTTTTGTTCCAATGAAATATTTGATATTTCATTGATAATTAACATTAGTATAGAATCTATACGTATACTATAGACTGTGACGTAGCGATCCCCCCAACTTAAATGCGTTTTATCTAAGTAATTTTGAATTAATGTGATAAAGCAAAAATACGTGTCTAACGGTTTAAATAGGATTTCTTTTTTTTTTGCACCCAGGCATCCTCCATATTGGTATTCCACTTTATATTATGTAAAACTGTAAAATGCGTTCCTAGCGAAGCCTGTGTGGTGTGACTATGAATGTGGTGTGGCTGAGGAAGGATGTGATAAGGCAACGGTTTAAAAGAACATGTAGTGACAACAATTGAAAAGAGTATGCTTAGATGGTTTGGTCATGTTGAGAGGACGAAGGCAGACGTGAGTGGAGACGTCGGCCGGGAGGAGACGCCCTAGGAAGACATATTCACCTTATTGGTGATGTTCTTTAGAAAGGTCAGGTGCGTAGTACTGGAATCCGGCGTGCGTGTGTGACCAGATGTATGAACGTAAACGAGGCAAAAGGAGTATGTAAGGATCGTAGCAGGTGGCGTTCCGTAGTTTCTGCCTACCCGCCTGGGAAGAAGGCGAGAGTTTATGTAAGTTTAGAAGCTGTAATTTTCGGAAGTACAGAATAAAATAAAGAAATAAAATAATTGATGTTGTTCACAGACGTCAACGCTGCGGGCTCGGGTAGTGGCGACTGCCTGATGTTACTAGAGAGTGTGCAGGTCGATGTGGACCCGAGCACCTTGCTGTTGACTCACGACGACGAGTACTATCGCGAGGAGGAGAGGAAGGCGCACAAGTAAGTGTTACTAGAGAGTGTGCAGGTCGATGTGGACCCGAGCACCTTGTTGTTGACTCACGACGACGAGTACTATCGCGAGGAGGAGAGGAAGGCGCACAAGTAAGTGTTACTAGAGAGTGTGCAGGTCGATGTGGACCCGAGCACCTTGTTGTTGACTCACGACGACGAGTACTATCGCGAGGAGGAGAGGAAGGCGCACAAGTAAGTGTTACTAGAGAGTGTGCAGGTCGATGTGGACCCGAGCACCTTGTTGTTGACTCACGACGACGAGTACTATCGCGAGGAGGAGAGGAAGGCGCACAAGTAAGTGTTAGTAGAGAGTGTGCAGGTCGATGTGGACCCGAGCACCTTGCTGTTGACTCACGACGACGAGTACTATCGCGAGGAGGAGAGGAAGGCGCACAAGTAAGTGTTAGTAGAGAGTGTGCAGGTCGATGTGGACCCGAGCACCTTGTTGTTGACTCACGACGACGAGTACTATCGCGAGGAGGAGAGGAAGGCGCACAAGTAAGTGTTACTAGAGAGTGTGCAGGTCGATGTGGACCCGAGCACCTTGCTGTTGACTCACGACGACGAGTACTATCGCGAGGAGGAGAGGAAGGCGCACAAGTAAGTGTTAGTAGAGAGTGTGCAGGTCGATGTGGACCCGAGCACCTTGCTGTTGACTCACGACGACGAGTACTATCGCGAGGAGGAGAGGAAGGCGCACAAGTAAGTGTTACTAGAGAGTGTGCAGGTCGATGTGGACCCGAGCACCTTGTTGTTGACTCACGACGACGAGTACTATCGCGAGGAGGAGAGGAAGGCGCACAAGTAAGTGTTACTAGAGAGTGTGCAGGTCGATGTGGACCCGAGCACCTTGCTGTTGACTCACGACGACGAGTACTATCGCGAGGAGGAGAGGAAGGCGCACAAGTAAGTGTTACTAGAGAGTGTGCAGGTCGATGTGGACCCGAGCACCTTGCTGTTGACTCACGACGACGAGTACTATCGCGAGGAGGAGAGGAAGGCGCACAAGTAAGTGTTACTAGAGAGTGTGCAGGTCGATGTGGACCCGAGCACCTTGCTGTTGACTCACGACGACGAGTACTATCGCGAGGAGGAGAGGAAGGCGCACAAGTAAGTGTTAGTAGAGAGTGTGCAGGTCGATGTGGACCCGAGCACCTTGTTGTTGACTCACGACGACGAGTACTATCGCGAGGAGGAGAGGAAGGCGCACAAGTAAGTGTTACTAGAGAGTGTGCAGGTCGATGTGGACCCGAGCACCTTGCTGTTGACTCACGACGACGAGTACTATCGCGAGGAGGAGAGGAAGGCGCACAAGTAAGTGTTAGTAGAGAGTGTGCAGGTCGATGTGGACCCGAGCACCTTGTTGTTGACTCACGACGACGAGTACTATCGCGAGGAGGAGAGGAAGGCGCACAAGTAAGTGTTACTAGAGAGTGTGCAGGTCGATGTGGACCCGAGCACCTTGCTGTTGACTCACGACGACGAGTACTATCGCGAGGAGGAGAGGAAGGCGCACAAGTAAGTGTTAGTAGAGAGTGTGCAGGTCGATGTGGACCCGAGCACCTTGCTGTTGACTCACGACGACGAGTACTATCGCGAGGAGGAGAGGAAGGCGCACAAGTAAGTGTTACTAGAGAGTGTGCAGGTCGATGTGGACCCGAGCACCTTGCTGTTGACTCACGACGACGAGTACTATCGCGAGGAGGAGAGGAAGGCGCACAAGTAAGTGTTACTAGAGAGTGTGCAGGTCGATGTGGACCCGAGCACCTTGCTGTTGACTCACGACGACGAGTACTATCGCGAGGAGGAGAGGAAGGCGCACAAGTAAGTGTTACTAGAGAGTGTGCAGGTCGATGTGGACCCGAGCACCTTGCTGTTGACTCACGACGACGAGTACTATCGCGAGGAGGAGAGGAAGGCGCACAAGTAAGTGTTACTAGAGAGTGTGCAGGTCGATGTGGACCCGAGCACCTTGCTGTTGACTCACGACGACGAGTACTATCGCGAGGAGGAGAGGAAGGCGCACAAGTAAGTGTTACTAGAGAGTGTGCAGGTCGATGTGGACCCGAGCACCTTGCTGTTGACTCACGACGACGAGTACTATCGCGAGGAGGAGAGGAAGGCGCACAAGTAAGTGTTACTAGAGAGTGTGCAGGTCGATGTGGACCCGAGCACCTTGCTGTTGACTCACGACGACGAGTACTATCGCGAGGAGGAGAGGAAGGCGCACAAGTAAGTGTTACTAGAGAGTGTGCAGGTCGATGTGGACCCGAGCACCTTGCTGTTGACTCACGACGACGAGTACTATCGCGAGGAGGAGAGGAAGGCGCACAAGTAAGTGTTAGTAGAGAGTGTGCAGGTCGATGTGGACCCGAGCACCTTGTTGTTGACTCACGACGACGAGTACTATCGCGAGGAGGAGAGGAAGGCGCACAAGTAAGTGTTACTAGAGAGTGTGCAGGTCGATGTGGACCCGAGCACCTTGCTGTTGACTCACGACGACGAGTACTATCGCGAGGAGGAGAGGAAGGCGCACAAGTAAGTGTTAGTAGAGAGTGTGCAGGTCGATGTGGACCCGAGCACCTTGTTGTTGACTCACGACGACGAGTACTATCGCGAGGAGGAGAGGAAGGCGCACAAGTAAGTGTTACTAGAGAGTGTGCAGGTCGATGTGGACCCGAGCACCTTGCTGTTGACTCACGACGACGAGTACTATCGCGAGGAGGAGAGGAAGGCGCACAAGTAAGTGTTAGTAGAGAGTGTGCAGGTCGATGTGGACCCGAGCACCTTGCTGTTGACTCACGACGACGAGTACTATCGCGAGGAGGAGAGGAAGGCGCACAAGTAAGTGTTACTAGAGAGTGTGCAGGTCGATGTGGACCCGAGCACCTTGTTGTTGACTCACGACGACGAGTACTATCGCGAGGAGGAGAGGAAGGCGCACAAGTAAGTGTTACTAGAGAGTGTGCAGGTCGATGTGGACCCGAGCACCTTGCTGTTGACTCACGACGACGAGTACTATCGCGAGGAGGAGAGGAAGGCGCACAAGTAAGTGTTACTAGAGAGTGTGCAGGTCGATGTGGACCCGAGCACCTTGCTGTTGACTCACGACGACGAGTACTATCGCGAGGAGGAGAGGAAGGCGCACAAGTAAGTGTTACTAGAGAGTGTGCAGGTCGATGTGGACCCGAGCACCTTGTTGTTGACTCACGACGACGAGTACTATCGCGAGGAGGAGAGGAAGGCGCACAAGTAAGTGTTACTAGAGAGTGTGCAGGTCGATGTGGACCCGAGCACCTTGTTGTTGACTCACGACGACGAGTACTATCGCGAGGAGGAGAGGAAGGCGCACCAGTAAGTGTTACTAGAGAGTGTGCAGGTCGATGTGGACCCGAGCACCTTGCTGTTGACTCACGACGACGAGTACTATCGCGAGGAGGAGAGGAAGGCGCACAAGTAAGTGTTACTAGAGAGTGTGCAGGTCGATGTGGACCCGAGCACCTTGTTGTTGACTCACGACGACGAGTACTATCGCGAGGAGGAGAGGAAGGCGCACAAGTAAGTGTTAGTAGAGAGTGTGCAGGTCGATGTGGACCCGAGCACCTTGTTGTTGACTCACGACGACGAGTACTATCGCGAGGAGGAGAGGAAGGCGCACAAGTAAGTGTTACTAGAGAGTGTGCAGGTCGATGTGGACCCGAGCACCTTGCTGTTGACTCACGACGACGAGTACTATCGCGAGGAGGAGAGGAAGGCGCACAAGTAAGTGTTACTAGAGAGTGTGCAGGTCGATGTGGACCCGAGCACCTTGTTGTTGACTCACGACGACGAGTACTATCGCGAGGAGGAGAGGAAGGCGCACAAGTAAGTGTTACTAGAGAGTGTGCAGGTCGATGTGGACCCGAGCACCTTGTTGTTGACTCACGACGACGAGTACTATCGCGAGGAGGAGAGGAAGGCGCACAAGTAAGTGTTACTAGAGAGTGTGCAGGTCGATGTGGACCCGAGCACCTTGCTGTTGACTCACGACGACGAGTACTATCGCGAGGAGGAGAGGAAGGCGCACAAGTAAGTGTTACTAGAGAGTGTGCAGGTCGATGTGGACCCGAGCACCTTGCTGTTGACTCACGACGACGAGTACTATCGCGAGGAGGAGAGGAAGGCGCACAAGTAAGTGTTACTAGAGAGTGTGCAGGTCGATGTGGACCCGAGCACCTTGCTGTTGACTCACGACGACGAGTACTATCGCGAGGAGGAGAGGAAGGCGCACAAGTAAGTGTTACTAGAGAGTGTGCAGGTCGATGTGGACCCGAGCACCTTGTTGTTGACTCACGACGACGAGTACTATCGCGAGAGGAGAGGAAGGCGCACAAGTAAGTGTTACTAGAGAGTGTGCAGGTCGATGTGGACCCGAGCACCTTGCTGTTGACTCACGACGACGAGTACTATCGCGAGGAGGAGAGGAAGGCGCACAAGTAAGTGTTAGTAGAGAGTGTGCAGGTCGATGTGGACCCGAGCACCTTGCTGTTGACTCACGACGACGAGTACTATCGCGAGGAGGAGAGGAAGGCGCACAAGTAAGTGTTACTAGAGAGTGTGCAGGTCGATGTGGACCCGAGCACCTTGCTGTTGACTCACGACGACGAGTACTATCGCGAGGAGGAGAGGAAGGCGCACAAGTAAGTGTTACTAGAGAGTGTGCAGGTCGATGTGGACCCGAGCACCTTGCTGTTGACTCACGACGACGAGTACTATCGCGAGGAGGAGAGGAAGGCGCACAAGTAAGTGTTACTAGAGAGTGTGCAGGTCGATGTGGACCCGAGCACCTTGTTGTTGACTCACGACGACGAGTACTATCGCGAGGAGGAGAGGAAGGCGCACAAGTAAGTGTTACTAGAGAGTGTGCAGGTCGATGTGGACCCGAGCACCTTGCTGTTGACTCACGACGACGAGTACTATCGCGAGGAGGAGAGGAAGGCGCACAAGTAAGTGTTACTAGAGAGTGTGCAGGTCGATGTGGACCCGAGCACCTTGTTGTTGACTCACGACGACGAGTACTATCGCGAGGAGGAGAGGAAGGCGCACAAGTAAGTGTTACTAGAGAGTGTGCAGGTCGATGTGGACCCGAGCACCTTGTTGTTGACTCACGACGACGAGTACTATCGCGAGGAGGAGAGGAAGGCGCACAAGTAAGTGTTACTAGAGAGTGTGCAGGTCGATGTGGACCCGAGCACCTTGCTGTTGACTCACGACGACGAGTACTATCGCGAGGAGGAGAGGAAGGCGCACAAGTAAGTGTTACTAGAGAGTGTGCAGGTCGATGTGGACCCGAGCACCTTGTTGTTGACTCACGACGACGAGTACTATCGCGAGGAGGAGAGGAAGGCGCACAAGTAAGTGTTAGTAGAGAGTGTGCAGGTCGATGTGGACCCGAGCACCTTGTTGTTGACTCACGACGACGAGTACTATCGCGAGGAGGAGAGGAAGGCGCACAAGTAAGTGTTACTAGAGAGTGTGCAGGTCGATGTGGACCCGAGCACCTTGCTGTTGACTCACGACGACGAGTACTATCGCGAGGAGGAGAGGAAGGCGCACAAGTAAGTGTTACTAGAGAGTGTGCAGGTCGATGTGGACCCGAGCACCTTGCTGTTGACTCACGACGACGAGTACTATCGCGAGGAGGAGAGGAAGGCGCACAAGTAAGTGTTACTAGAGAGTGTGCAGGTCGATGTGGACCCGAGCACCTTGTTGTTGACTCACGACGACGAGTACTATCGCGAGGAGGAGAGGAAGGCGCACAAGTAAGTGTTACTAGAGAGTGTGCAGGTCGATGTGGACCCGAGCACCTTGTTGTTGACTCACGACGACGAGTACTATCGCGAGGAGGAGAGGAAGGCGCACAAGTAAGTGTTACTAGAGAGTGTGCAGGTCGATGTGGACCCGAGCACCTTGCTGTTGACTCACGACGACGAGTACTATCGCGAGGAGGAGAGGAAGGCGCACAAGTAAGTGTTACTAGAGAGTGTGCAGGTCGATGTGGACCCGAGCACCTTGTTGTTGACTCACGACGACGAGTACTATCGCGAGGAGGAGAGGAAGGCGCACAAGTAAGTGTTACTAGAGAGTGTGCAGGTCGATGTGGACCCGAGCACCTTGCTGTTGACTCACGACGACGAGTACTATCGCGAGGAGGAGAGGAAGGCGCACAAGTAAGTGTTACTAGAGAGTGTGCAGGTCGATGTGGACCCGAGCACCTTGTTGTTGACTCACGACGACGAGTACTATCGCGAGGAGGAGAGGAAGGCGCACAAGTAAGTGTTACTAGAGAGTGTGCAGGTCGATGTGGACCCGAGCACCTTGCTGTTGACTCACGACGACGAGTACTATCGCGTAGGAGGAGAGGAAGGCGCACAAGTAAGTGTTACTAGAGAGTGTGCAGGTCGATGTGGACCCGAGCACCTTGTTGTTGACTCACGACGACGAGTACTATCGCGAGGAGGAGAGGAAGGCGCACAAGTAAGTGTTACTAGAGAGTGTGCAGGTCGATGTGGACCCGAGCACCTGCTGTTGACTCACGACGACGAGTACTATCGCGAGGAGGAGAGGAAGGCGCACAAGTAAGTGTTACTAGAGAGTGTGCAGGTCGATGTGGACCCGAG